>CM076184.1:106239035-108945970 GCA_038277355.1 Encarsia formosa | reverse complement strand
CCTGGGTTTTGGGGGCTCAGAGCTTGGGGGATAGCTGATTAGTTTTTTAGTTTATCTCGGGCGCCCTGGCTATTTGGGGGCTTAGAGCTTGGGGGATAGCTGATTAGTTTTTTTGCTGAGTTCGGACGCCCAGGGTTTTGGGGGCTTAGAGCTTGGGGGATAGCTGATTAGTTTTTTAGTTTAACTCGGGAGCCCTGGCTATTTGGGGATTCAGAGCTGGGAGATAGCCGATAAGTTTTTTTGCTGAACTCGGACGCCCAGGGTTTTGGGGGCTTAGAGCTTGGGGGATAGCTGATTAGTTTTTTTGCTGAACTCGGACGCCCAGGGTTTTAGGGGCTTAGAGCTTGGGGGATAGCTGATTAGTTTTTTTGCTGAACTCGGACGCCCAGGGTTTTGGGGGCTTAGAGCTTGGGGGATAGCTGATTAGTTTTTTAGTTTAACTCGGGCGCCCTGGCTATTTGGGGATTCAGAGCTTGGGGGATAGCCGATATGTTTTTTAGCTGAACTTGGACGCCCAGGGTTTTGGGGGCTTAGAGCTTGGGGGATAGCTGATAAGTTTTTTAGTTTAACTCGGGAGCCCTGGCTATTTAGGGATTCAGAGCTTGGGGGATAGCCGATAAGTTTTTTAGCTGAACTCGGACGCCCAGGGTTTTGGGGGCTTAGAGCTTGGGGGATAGCTGATTAGTTTTTTAGTTTAACTCGGGAGCCCTGGCTATTTGGGGATTCATAGCTTGGGAGATAGCCGATAAGTTTTTTTGCTGAACTCGGACGCCCAGTGTTTTGGGGGCTTAGAGCTTGGGGGATAGCTGATTAGTTTTTTAGTTTAACTCGGGCGCCCTGGCTATTTGGGGATTCAGAGCTTCGGGGATAGCCGATAAGTTTTTTAGCTGAACTCGGACGCCCAGCGTTTTGGGGGCTTAGAGCTTGGGGGATAGCTGATTAGTTTTTTAGTTTAACTCGGGCGCCCTGGCTATTTGGGGATTCAGAGCTTCGGGGATAGCCGATAAGTTTTTCAGCTGAACTCGGATGCCCAGGGTTTTGGGGGCTTAGAGCTTGGGGGATAGCTGATTGTTTTTTTTTGCTGAACTCGGACGCCCAGGGTTTTAGGGGCTTAGAGCTTGGGGGATAGCTGATCAGTTTTTTTTATTGAACACGGGCGCCCTGGCTATTTGGGGATTCCGAGCTTGGGGGATAGCTGATAAGTTTTTTTGCTGAACTCGGACGCCCAGGGTTTTGGGGGCTTAGAGCTTGGGGGATAGCTGATTAGTTTTTTAGTTTAACTCGGGAGCCCTGGCTATTTGGGGATTCATAGCTTGGGGGATAGCCGATAAGTTTTTTTGCTGAACTCGGACGCCCAGGGTTTTGGGGGCTTAGAGCTTGGGGGATAGCTGATTAGTTTTTTAGTTTAACTCGGGCGCCCTGGCTATTTGGGGATTCAGAGCTTGGGGGATAGCCGATAAGTTTTTTAGCTGAACTCGGACGCCCAGGGTTTTGGGGGCTTAGAGCTTGGGGTATAGCTGATCAGTTTTTTTTATTGAACACGGGCGGCCTGGCTATTTGGAGATTCCGAGCTTGGGGGATAGCTGATACGTTTTTTTGCTGAACTCGGACGCCCAGGGTTTTGGGGGCTCAGAGCTTGGGGGATAGCTGATTAGTTTTTTAGTTTAACTCGGGAGCCCTGGCTATTTGGGGATTCAGAGCTTGGGGGACAGCCGATAAGTTTTTTAGTTTAACTCGGGAGCCCTGGCTATTTGGGCATTCAGAGCTTGGGGGATAGCCGATAAGTTTTTTTGCTGAACTCGGACGCCCAGGGTTTTGGGGGCTTAGAGCTTGGGGGATAGCTGATTAGTTTTTTTGCTGAACTCGGACGCCCAGGGTTTTGGGGGCTTAGAGCTTGGGGGATAGCTGATTAGTTTTTTTTGCTGAACTCGGACGCCCAGGGTTTTGGGGGCTTAGAGCTTGGGGGATAGCTGATTAGTTTTTTTGCTGAACTCGGACGCCCAGGGTTTTAGGGGCTTAGAGCTTGGGGGATGGCCGATAAGTTTTTTAGCTGAACTCGGACGCCCAGGGTTTTGGGGGCTTAGAGCTTGGGGTATAGCTGATCAGTTTTTTTTATTGAACACGGAGGCCCTGGCTATTTGGGGATTCCGAGCTTGGGGGATAGCTGATAAGTTTTTTTGCTGAACTCGGACGCCCAGGGTTTTGGGGGCTTAGAGCTTGGGGGATAAATGATCAGTTTTTTTTTTTATTGAACTCGATGTCCAGGGTTTTGGGGGCTTAGAGCTTGGGGGATAGCTGATTAGTTTTTTTGCTGAACTCGGACGCCCAGGAGTTTGGGGGCTTAGAGCTTGGGGGATAGCTGATTAGTTTTTTAGTTTAACTCGGGTGCCCTGGCTATTTGGGGATTCAGAGCTTGGGGGATAGCCGATAAGTTTTTTTGCTGAACTCGGACACCCAGGGTTTTGGGGGCTTAGAGCTTGGGGGATAGCTGATTAGTTTTTTAGTTTAACCCGGGCGCCCTGGCTATTTGGGGATTCAGAGCTTCGGGGATAGCCGATAAGTTTTTTAGCAGAACTCGGATGCCCAGGGTTTCGGGGGCTTAGAGCTTGGGGGATAGCTGATTAGTTTTTTTGCTGAACTCGGACGCCCAGGGTTTTAGGGGCTTAGAGCTTGGGGGATAGCTGATTAGTTTTTTTGCTGAACTCGGACGCCCAGGGTTTTGGGGGCTTAGAGCTTGGGGTATAGCTGATCAGTTTTTTTTATTGAACACGGGCGCCCTGGCTATTTGGGGATTCCGAGTTTGGGGGATAGCTGATAAGTTTTTTTGCTGAACTCGGACGCCCAGGGTTTTGGGGGCTTAGAGCTTGGGGGATAAATGATCAGTTTTTTTTTTTATTGAACTCGATGTCCAGGGTTTTAGGGGCTTAGAGCTTGGGGGATAGTGATTAGTTTTTTTGCTGAACTCGGACGCCCAGGGTTTTGGGGGCTTAGAGCTTGGGGGATAGCTGATTAGTTTTTTTGCTGAACTCGGATGCCCAGGGTTTTGGGGGCTTAGAGCTTGGGGGATAGCTGATTGTTTTTTTTGCTGAACTCGGACGCCCAGGGTTTTGGGGGCTTAGAGCTTAGGGGATAGCTGATTAGTTTTTTTGCTGAACTCGGACGCCCAGGGTTTTGGGGGCTTAGAGCTTGGGGGATAAATGATCAGTTTTTTTTTTTATTGAACTCGATGTCCAGGGTTTTGGGGGCTTAGAGCTTGGGGGATAGCTGATTAGTTTTTTTGCTGAACTCGGACGCCCAGGGTTTTGGGGGCTTAGAGCTTGGGGGATAAATGATCAGTTTTTTTTTTTATTGAACTCGATGTCCAGGGTTTTAGGGGCTTAGAGCTTGGGGGATAGTGATTAGTTTTTTTGCTGAACTCGGACGCCCAGGGTTTTGGGGGCTTAGAGCTTGGGGGATAGCTGATTAGTTTTTTAGTTTAACTCGGGAGCCCTGGCTATTTGGGGATTCAGAGCTTGGGGGATAGCCGATAAGTTTTTTTGCTGAACTCGGACGCCCAGGGTTTTGGGGGCTTAGAGCTTAGGGGATAGCTGATTAGTTTTTTAGTTTAACTCGGGAGCCCTGGCTATTTGGGGATTCAGAGCTTGGGGGATAGCTGATTAGTTTTTTTGCTGAACTCGGACGCCCAGGGTCTTGGGGGCTTAGAGCTTGGGGGGTAGCTGATTAGATTTTTTGCTGAACTCGGACGCCCAGGGTTATGGGGGCTTAGAGCTTGGGGGATAGCTGATTAGTTTTTTAGTTTAACTCGGGCGCCCTGGCTATTTGGGGGCTTAGAGCTTGGGGGATAGCTGATTAGTTTTTTTGCTGAACTCGGACGCCCAGGATTTTGGGGCTTAGAGCTTGGGGGATAGCTGATTAGTTTTCTAGTTTAACTCGGGAGCCCTGGCTATTTGGGGATTCAGAGCTTGGGGGATAGCCGATAAGTTTTTTTGCTGAACTCGGACGCCCAGGGTTTTGGGGGCTTAGAGCTTGGGGGATAGCTGATTAGTATTTTAGTTTAACTCGGGCGCCCTGGCTATTTGGGGATTCAGAGCTTGGGGGATAGCCGATAAGTTTTTTTGCTGAACTCGGACGCCCAGGGTTTTGGGGGCTTAGAGCTTGGGGGATAGCTGATTAGTTTTTTTGCTGAACTCGGACGCCCAGGGTTTTGGGGGCTTAGAGCTTGGGGGATAGCTGATTAGTTTTTTTGCTGAACTCGGACGCCCAGGGTTTTTGGGGGCTTAGAGCTTGGGGGATAAATGATCAGTTTTTTTTTTTATTGAACTCGATGTCCAGGGTTTTAGGGGCTTAGAGCTTGGGGGATAGCTGATTAGTTTTTTTGCTGAACTCGGACGCCCAGGGTTTTGGGGGCTTAGAGCTTGGGGGATAGCTGATTAGTTTTTTAGTTTAACTCGGGAGCCCTGGCTATTTGGGGATTCAGAGCTTGGGGGATAGCCGATAAGTTTTTTAGTTTAACTTGGGCGCCCTGGGTTTTGGGGGCTCAGAGCTTGGGGGATAGCTGATTAGTTTTTTAGTTTAACTCGGGAGCCCTGGCTATTTGGGGATTCAGAGCTGGGAGATAGCCGATAAGTTTTTTTGCTGAACTCGGACGCCCAGGGTTTTGGGGGCTTAGAGCTTGGGGGATAGCTGATTAGTTTTTTTGCTGAACTCGGATGCCCAGGGTTTTGGGGGCTTAGAGCTTGGGGGATAGCTGATTGTTTTTTTTGCTGAACTCGGACGCCCAGGGTTTTGGGGGCTTAGAGCTTAGGGGATAGCTGATTAGTTTTTTTGCTGAACTCGGACGCCCAGGGTTTTGGGGGCTTAGAGCTTGGGGGATAAATGATCAGTTTTTTTTTTTATTGAACTCGATGTCCAGGGTTTTGGGGGCTTAGAGCTTGGGGGATAGCTGATTAGTTTTTTTGCTGAACTCGGACGCCCAGGGTTTTGGGGGCTTAGAGCTTGGGGGATAAATGATCAGTTTTTTTTTTTATTGAACTCGATGTCCAGGGTTTTAGGGGCTTAGAGCTTGGGGGATAGTGATTAGTTTTTTTGCTGAACTCGGACGCCCAGGGTTTTGGGGGCTTAGAGCTTGGGGGATAGCTGATTAGTTTTTTAGTTTAACTCGGGAGCCCTGGCTATTTGGGGATTCAGAGCTTGGGGGATAGCCGATAAGTTTTTTTGCTGAACTCGGACGCCCAGGGTTTTGGGGGCTTAGAGCTTAGGGGATAGCTGATTAGTTTTTTAGTTTAACTCGGGAGCCCTGGCTATTTGGGGATTCAGAGCTTGGGGGATAGCTGATTAGTTTTTTTGCTGAACTCGGACGCCCAGGGTCTTGGGGGCTTAGAGCTTGGGGGGTAGCTGATTAGATTTTTTGCTGAACTCGGACGCCCAGGGTTATGGGGGCTTAGAGCTTGGGGGATAGCTGATTAGTTTTTTAGTTTAACTCGGGCGCCCTGGCTATTTGGGGGCTTAGAGCTTGGGGGATAGCTGATTAGTTTTTTTGCTGAACTCGGACGCCCAGGATTTTGGGGCTTAGAGCTTGGGGGATAGCTGATTAGTTTTCTAGTTTAACTCGGGAGCCCTGGCTATTTGGGGATTCAGAGCTTGGGGGATAGCCGATAAGTTTTTTTGCTGAACTCGGACGCCCAGGGTTTTGGGGGCTTAGAGCTTGGGGGATAGCTGATTAGTATTTTAGTTTAACTCGGGCGCCCTGGCTATTTGGGGATTCAGAGCTTGGGGGATAGCCGATAAGTTTTTTTGCTGAACTCGGACGCCCAGGGTTTTGGGGGCTTAGAGCTTGGGGGATAGCTGATTAGTTTTTTTGCTGAACTCGGACGCCCAGGGTTTTGGGGGCTTAGAGCTTGGGGGATAGCTGATTAGTTTTTTTGCTGAACTCGGACGCCCAGGGTTTTTGGGGGCTTAGAGCTTGGGGGATAAATGATCAGTTTTTTTTTTTATTGAACTCGATGTCCAGGGTTTTAGGGGCTTAGAGCTTGGGGGATAGCTGATTAGTTTTTTTGCTGAACTCGGACGCCCAGGGTTTTGGGGGCTTAGAGCTTGGGGGATAGCTGATTAGTTTTTTAGTTTAACTCGGGAGCCCTGGCTATTTGGGGATTCAGAGCTTGGGGGATAGCCGATAAGTTTTTTAGTTTAACTTGGGCGCCCTGGGTTTTGGGGGCTCAGAGCTTGGGGGATAGCTGATTAGTTTTTTAGTTTATCTCGGGCGCCCTGGCTATTTGGGGGCTTAGAGCTTGGGGGATAGCTGATTAGTTTTTTTGCTGAGTTCGGACGCCCAGGGTTTTGGGGGCTTAGAGCTTGGGGGATAGCTGATTAGTTTTTTAGTTTAACTCGGGAGCCCTGGCTATTTGGGGATTCAGAGCTGGGAGATAGCCGATAAGTTTTTTTGCTGAACTCGGACGCCCAGGGTTTTGGGGGCTTAGAGCTTGGGGGATAGCTGATTAGTTTTTTTGCTGAACTCGGACGCCCAGGGTTTTAGGGGCTTAGAGCTTGGGGGATAGCTGATTAGTTTTTTTGCTGAACTCGGACGCCCAGGGTTTTGGGGGCTTAGAGCTTGGGGGATAGCTGATTAGTTTTTTAGTTTAACTCGGGCGCCCTGGCTATTTGGGGATTCAGAGCTTGGGGGATAGCCGATATGTTTTTTAGCTGAACTTGGACGCCCAGGGTTTTGGGGGCTTAGAGCTTGGGGGATAGCTGATAAGTTTTTTAGTTTAACTCGGGAGCCCTGGCTATTTAGGGATTCAGAGCTTGGGGGATAGCCGATAAGTTTTTTAGCTGAACTCGGACGCCCAGGGTTTTGGGGGCTTAGAGCTTGGGGGATAGCTGATTAGTTTTTTAGTTTAACTCGGGAGCCCTGGCTATTTGGGGATTCATAGCTTGGGAGATAGCCGATAAGTTTTTTTGCTGAACTCGGACGCCCAGTGTTTTGGGGGCTTAGAGCTTGGGGGATAGCTGATTAGTTTTTTAGTTTAACTCGGGCGCCCTGGCTATTTGGGGATTCAGAGCTTCGGGGATAGCCGATAAGTTTTTTAGCTGAACTCGGACGCCCAGCGTTTTGGGGGCTTAGAGCTTGGGGGATAGCTGATTAGTTTTTTAGTTTAACTCGGGCGCCCTGGCTATTTGGGGATTCAGAGCTTCGGGGATAGCCGATAAGTTTTTCAGCTGAACTCGGATGCCCAGGGTTTTGGGGGCTTAGAGCTTGGGGGATAGCTGATTGTTTTTTTTTGCTGAACTCGGACGCCCAGGGTTTTAGGGGCTTAGAGCTTGGGGGATAGCTGATCAGTTTTTTTTATTGAACACGGGCGCCCTGGCTATTTGGGGATTCCGAGCTTGGGGGATAGCTGATAAGTTTTTTTGCTGAACTCGGACGCCCAGGGTTTTGGGGGCTTAGAGCTTGGGGGATAGCTGATTAGTTTTTTAGTTTAACTCGGGAGCCCTGGCTATTTGGGGATTCATAGCTTGGGGGATAGCCGATAAGTTTTTTTGCTGAACTCGGACGCCCAGGGTTTTGGGGGCTTAGAGCTTGGGGGATAGCTGATTAGTTTTTTAGTTTAACTCGGGCGCCCTGGCTATTTGGGGATTCAGAGCTTGGGGGATAGCCGATAAGTTTTTTAGCTGAACTCGGACGCCCAGGGTTTTGGGGGCTTAGAGCTTGGGGTATAGCTGATCAGTTTTTTTTATTGAACACGGGCGGCCTGGCTATTTGGAGATTCCGAGCTTGGGGGATAGCTGATAAGTTTTTTTGCTGAACTCGGACGCCCAGGGTTTTGGGGGCTCAGAGCTTGGGGGATAGCTGATTAGTTTTTTAGTTTAACTCGGGAGCCCTGGCTATTTGGGGATTCAGAGCTTGGGGGACAGCCGATAAGTTTTTTAGTTTAACTCGGGAGCCCTGGCTATTTGGGCATTCAGAGCTTGGGGGATAGCCGATAAGTTTTTTTGCTGAACTCGGACGCCCAGGGTTTTGGGGGCTTAGAGCTTGGGGGATAGCTGATTAGTTTTTTTGCTGAACTCGGACGCCCAGGGTTTTGGGGGCTTAGAGCTTGGGGGATAGCTGATTAGTTTTTTTTGCTGAACTCGGACGCCCAGGGTTTTGGGGGCTTAGAGCTTGGGGGATAGCTGATTAGTTTTTTTGCTGAACTCGGACGCCCAGGGTTTTAGGGGCTTAGAGCTTGGGGGATGGCCGATAAGTTTTTTAGCTGAACTCGGACGCCCAGGGTTTTGGGGGCTTAGAGCTTGGGGTATAGCTGATCAGTTTTTTTTATTGAACACGGAGGCCCTGGCTATTTGGGGATTCCGAGCTTGGGGGATAGCTGATAAGTTTTTTTGCTGAACTCGGACGCCCAGGGTTTTGGGGGCTTAGAGCTTGGGGGATAAATGATCAGTTTTTTTTTTTATTGAACTCGATGTCCAGGGTTTTGGGGGCTTAGAGCTTGGGGGATAGCTGATTAGTTTTTTTGCTGAACTCGGACGCCCAGGAGTTTGGGGGCTTAGAGCTTGGGGGATAGCTGATTAGTTTTTTAGTTTAACTCGGGTGCCCTGGCTATTTGGGGATTCAGAGCTTGGGGGATAGCCGATAAGTTTTTTTGCTGAACTCGGACACCCAGGGTTTTGGGGGCTTAGAGCTTGGGGGATAGCTGATTAGTTTTTTAGTTTAACCCGGGCGCCCTGGCTATTTGGGGATTCAGAGCTTCGGGGATAGCCGATAAGTTTTTTAGCAGAACTCGGATGCCCAGGGTTTCGGGGGCTTAGAGCTTGGGGGATAGCTGATTAGTTTTTTTGCTGAACTCGGACGCCCAGGGTTTTAGGGGCTTAGAGCTTGGGGGATAGCTGATTAGTTTTTTTGCTGAACTCGGACGCCCAGGGTATTTGGGGGCTTACAGCTTGGGGGATAGCTGATTAGTTTTTGAGTTTAACTCGGGAGCCCTGGCTATTTGGGGATTCAGAGCTTGGGGGATAGCTGATAAGTTTTTTTGCTGAACTCGGGCGCCCAGGGTTTTGGGGGCTTAGAGCTTGGGGGATAGCTGATCAGTTTTTTTTATTGAACACGGGCGCCCTGGCTATTTGGGGATTCCGAGCTTGGGGGATAGCTGATAAGTTTTTTTGCTGAACACGGGCGCCCTGGCTATTTGGGGATTCCGAGCTTGGGGGATAGCTGATAAGTTTTTTTGCTGAACTCGGACGGCCAGGGTTTTGGGGGCTTAGAGCTTGGGGGATAGCTGATCAGTTTTTTTTATTGAACACGGGCGCCCTGGCTATTTGGGGATTCCGAGCTTGAGGGATAGCTGATAAGTTTTTTTGCTGAACTCGGACGCCCAGGGTTTTGGAGGCTTTGAGCTTGGGGGATAGCTGATTAGTTTTTTAGTTTAACTCGGGAGCCCTGGCTATTTGGGGATTCAGAGCTTGGGGGATAGCCGATAAGTTTTTTTGCTGAACTCGGACGCCCAGGGTTTTGGGGGCTTAGGGCTTGGGGGATAGCTGATTAGTTTTTTTGCTGAACTCGGACGCCCAGGGTTTTGGGGGCTTAGAGCTTGGGGGATAGCTGATTAGTTTTTTTTGCTGAACTCGGACGCCCAGGGTTTTGGGGGCTTAGAGCTTGGGGGATAGCTGATTAGTTTTTTTGCTGAACTCGGACGCCCAGGGTTTTAGGGGCTTAGAGCTTGGGGGATGGCCGATAAGTTTTTTAGCTGAACTCGGACGCCCAGGGTTTTGGGGGCTTAGAGCTTGGGGGATAGCTGATAAGTTTTTTAGTTTAACTCGGGAGCCCTGGCTATTTAGGGATTCAGAGCTTGGGGGATAGCCGATAAGTTTTTTAGCTGAACTCGGACGCCCAGGGTTTTGGGGGCTTAGAGCTTGGGGGATAGCTGATTAGTTTTTTAGTTTAACTCGGGAGCCCTGGCTATTTGGGGATTCAGAGCTTGGGAGATAGCCGATAAGTTTTTTTGCTGAACTCGGACGCCCAGTGTTTTGGGGGCTTAGAGCTTGGGGGATAGCTGATTAGTTTTTGAGTTTAACTCGGGAGCCCTGGCTATTTGGGGATTCAGAGCTTGGGGGATAGCTGATAAGTTTTTTTGCTGAACTCGGACGCCCAGGGTTTTGGGGGCTTAGAGCTTGGGGGATAGCTGATCAGTTTTTTTTATTGAACACGGGCGCCCTGGCTATTTGGGGATTCCGAGCTTGGGGGATAGCTGATAAGTTTTTTTGCTGAACTCGGACAGCCAGGGTATTTGGGGGCTTACAGCTTGGGGGATAGCTGATTAGTTTTTTAGTTTAACTCGGGAGCCCTGGCTATTTGGGGATTCAGAGCTTCGGGGATAGCCGATAAGTTTTTTAGCTGAACTCGGATGCCCAGGGTTTTGGGGGCTTAGAGCTTGGGGGATAGCTGATTAGTTTTTTTGCTGAACTCGGACGCCCAGGGTTTTGGGGGCTTAGAGCTTGGGGGATAGCTGATTAGTTTTTTTGCTGAACTCGGACGCCCAGGGTTTTAGGGGCTTAGAGCTTGGGGGATAGCTGATTAGTTTTTTAGTTTGACTCGGGCGCCCTGGCTATTTGGGGATTCAGAGCTTGGGGGATAGCCGATATGTTTTTTAGCTGAACTCGGACGCCCAGGGTTTTGGGGGCTTAGAGCTTGGGGGATAGCTGATAAGTTTTTTAGTTTAACTCGGGAGCCCTGGCTATTTAGGGATTCAGAGCTTGGGGGATAGCCGATATTTTTTTTAGCTGAACTCGGACGCCCAGGGTTTTGGGGGCTTAGAGCTTGGGGGATAGCTGATTAGTTTTTTAGTTTAACTCGGGAGCCCTGGCTATTTGGGGATTCAGAGTTTGGGAGATAGCCGATAAGTTTTTTTGCTGAACTCGGACGCCCAGTGTTTTGGGGGCTTAGAGCTTGGGGGATAGCTGATTAGTTTTTTAGTTTAACTCGGGCGCCCTGGCTATTTGGGGATTCAGAGCTTCGGGGATAGCCGATAAGTTTTTTAGCTGAACTCGGACGCCCAGCGTTTTGGGGGCTTAGAGCTTGGGGGATAGCTGATTAGTTTTTTAGTTTAACTCGGGCGCCCTGGCTATTTGGGGATTCAGAGCTTCGGGGATAGCCGTTAAGTTTTTTAGCTGAACTCGGATGCCCAGGGTTTTGGGGGCTTAGAGCTTGGGGGATAGCTGATTAGTTTTTTTGCTGAACTCGGACGCCCAGGGTTTTAGGGGCTTAGAGCTTGGGGGATAGCTGATTAGTTTTTTTGCTGAACTCGGACGCCCAGGGTTTTGGGGGCATAGAGCTTGGGGGATAGCTGATAAGTTTTTTAGTTTAACTCGGGCGCCCTGGCTATTTGGGGATTCAGAGCTTGGGGGATAGGCGATAAGTTTTTTAGCTGAACTCGGACGCCCAGGGTTTTGGGGGCTTAGAGCTTGGGGGATAGCTGATTAGTTTTTTAGTTTAACTCGGGCGCCCTGGCTATTTGAGGATTCAGAGCTTGGGGAATAGCCGATAAGTTTTTTAGCTGAACTCGGACGCCCAGGGTTTTTGGGGCTTTGAGCTTGGGGGATAGCTGATGAGTTTTTTAGTTTAACTCGGGCGCCCTGGCTATTTGGGGGCTTGGAGCTTGGGGGATAGCTGATTAGTTTTTTTGCTGAACTCGGACGCCCAGGGTTTTGGGGGCTTAGAGCTTGGGGGATAGCTGATTAGTTTTTCAGTTTAACTCGGGAACCCTGGCTATTTGGGGATTCAGAGCTTGGGGGATAGCTGATTAGTTTTTTTGCTGAACTCGGACGCCCAGGGTTTTGGGGGCTTAGAGCTTGGGGGATAAATGATCAGTTTTTTTTTTTATTGAACTCGATGTCCAGGGTTTTAGGGGCTTAGAGCTTGGGGGGTAGTGATTAGCTTTTTTGCTGAACTCGGACGCCCAGGGTTTTGGGGGCTTAGAGCTTGGGGGATAGCTGATTAGTTTTTTAGTTTAACTCGGGAGCCCTGGCTATTTGGGGATTCAGAGCTTGGGGGATAGCCGATAAGTTTTTTTGCTGAACTCGGACGCCCAGGGTTTTTGGGGCTTTGAGCTTGGGGGATAGCTGATGAGTTTTTTAGTTTAACTCGGGCGCCCTGGCTATTTGGGGGCTTAGAGCTTGGGGGATAGCTGATTAGTTTTTTTGCTGAACTCGGACGCCCAGGGTTTTGGGGGCTTAGAGCTTGGGGGATAGCTGATTAGTTTTTCAGTTTAACTCGGGAACCCTGGCTATTTGGGGATTCAGAGCTTGGGGGATAGCTGATTAGTTTTTTTGCTGAACTCGGACGCCCAGGGTTTTGGGGGCTTAGAGCTTGGGGGATAGCTGATTAGTTTTTTAGTTTAACTCGGGAGCCCTGGCTATTTGGGGATTCAGAGCTTGGGGGATAGCCGATAAGTTTTTTTGCTGAACTCGGACACCCAGGGTTTTGAGGGCTTAGAGCTTGGGGGATAGCTGATTAGTTTTTTTGCTGAACTCGGACGCCCAGGGTTTTGGGGGCTTAGAGCTTGGGGGATAGCTGATTAGTTTTTTTGCTGAACTCGGACGCCCAGGGTTTTAGGGGCTTAGAGCTTGGGGGATAGCTGATTAGTTATTTTGCCGAACTCGGACGCCCAGGGTATTTGGGGGCTTACAGCTTGGGGGATAAATGATCAGTTTTTTTTTTTATTGAACTCGATGTCCAGGGTTTCGGGGGCTTAGAGCTTGGGGGATAGCTGATTAGTTTTTTTGCTGAACTCGGACGCCCAGGGTTTTGGGGGCTTAGAGCTTGGGGGATAGCTGATAAGTTTTTTAGTTTAACTCGGGCGCCCTGGCTATTTGGGGGCTTAGAGCTTGGGGGATAGCTGATTAGTTTTTTTGCTGAACTCGGACGCCCAGGGTTTTGGGGGCTTAGAGCTTGGGGGATAGCTGATTAGTTTTTTTGCTGAACTCGGATGCCCAGGGTTTTGGGGGCTTAGAGCTTGGGGGATAGCTGATTAGTTTTTTTGCTGAACTCGGACGCCCAGGGTTTTAGGGGCTTAGAGCTTGGGGGATGGCCGATAAGTTTTTTAGCTGAACTCGGACGCCCAGGGTTTTGGGGGCTTAGAGCTTGGGGGATAAATGATCAGTTTTTTTTTTTATTGAACTCGATGTCCAGGGTTTTGGGGGCTTAGAGCTTGGGGGATAGCTGATTAGTTTTTTTGCTGAACTCGGACGCCCAGGGTTTTGGGGGCTTAGAGCTTGGGGGATAAATGATCAGTTTTTTTTTTTATTGAACTCGATGTCCAGGGTTTTAGGGGCTTAGAGCTTGAAGGATAGTGATTAGTTTTTTTGCTGAACTCGGACGCCCAGGGTTTTGGGGGCTTAGAGCTTGGGGGATAGCTGATTAGTTTTTTAGTTTAACTCGGGAGCCCTGGCTATTTGGGGATTCAGAGCTTGGGGGATAGCCGATAAGTTTTTTTGCTGAACTCGGACGCCCAGGGTTTTGGGGGCTTTGAGCTTGGGGGATAGCTGATGAGTTTTTTAGTTTAACTCGGGCGCCCTGGCTATTTGGGGGCTTAGAGCTTGGGGGATAGCTGATTAGTTTTTTTGCTGAACTCGGACGCCCAGGGTTTTGGGGGCTTAGAGCTTAGGGGATAGCTGATTAGTTTTTTAGTTTAACTCGGGAGCCCTGGCTATTTGGGGATTCAGAGCTTGGGGGATAGCTGATTAGTTTTTTTGCTGAACTCGGACGCCCAGGGTCTTGGGGGCTTAGAGCTTGGGGGGTAGCTGATTAGATTTTTTGCTGAACTCGGACGCCCAGGGTTATGGGGGCTTAGAGCTTGGGGGATATTTGATTAGTTTTTTAGTTTAACTCGGGCGCCCTGGCTATTTGGGGGCTTAGAGCTTGGGGGATAGCTGATTAGTTTTTTTGCTGAACTCGGACGCCCAGGATTTTGGGGGCTTAGAGCTTGGGGGATAGCTGATTAGTTTTTTAGTTTAACTCGGGAGCCCTGGCTATTTGGGGATTCAGAGCTTGGGGGATAGCCGATAAGTTTTTTTGCTGAACTCGGACGCCCAGGGTTTTGGGGGCTTAGAGCTTGGGGGATAGCTGATTAGTATTTTAGTTTAACTCGGGCGCCCTGGCTATTTGGGGATTCAGAGCTTGGGGGATAGCCGATAAGTTTTTTTGCTGAACTCGGACGCCCAGGGTTTTGGGGGCTTAGAGCTTGGGGGATAGCTGATTAGTTTTTTTGCTGAACTCGGACGCCCAGGGTTTTGGGGGCTTAGAGCTTGGGGGATAGCTGATTAGTTTTTTTGCTGAACTCGGACGCCCAGGGTTTTGGGGGCTTAGAGCTTGGGGGATAAATGATCAGTTTTTTTTTTTATTGAACTCGATGTCCAGGGTTTTAGGGGCTTAGAGCTTGGGGGATAGCTGATTAGTTTTTTTGCTGAACTCGGACGCCCAGGGTTTTGGGGGCTTAGAGCTTGGGGGATAGCTGATTAGTTTTTTAGTTTAACTCGGGAGCCCTGGCTATTTGGGGATTCAGTGCTTGGGGGATAGCCGATAAGTTTTTTTGCTGAACTCGGACGCCCAGGGTTTTGGGGGCTCAGAGCTTGGGGGATAGCTGATTAGTTTTTTAGTTTATCTCGGGCGCCCTGGCTATTTGGGGGCTTAGAGCTTGGGGGATAGCTGATTAGTTTTTTTGCTGAGTTCGGACGCCCAGGGTTTTGGGGGCTTGGAGCTTGGGGGATAGCTGATTAGTTTTTAAGTTTAACTCGGGAGCCCTGGCTATTTGGGGATTCAAAGCTGGGAGATAGCCGATAAGTTTTTTTGCTGAACTTGGACGCCCAGGGTTTTGGGGGCTTAGAGCTTGGGGGATAGCTGATTAGTTTTTTAGTTTTACTCGGGCGCCCTGGCTATTTGGGGATTCAGAGCTTCGGGGATAGCCGATAAGTTTTTTAGCTGAACTCGGATGCCCAGGGTTTTGGGGGCTTAGAGCTTGGGGGATAGCTGATTAGTTTTTTTGCTGAACTCGGACGCCCAGGGTTTTAGGGGCTTAGAGCTTGGGGGATAGCTGATTAGTTTTTTTGCTGAACTCGGACGCCCAGGGTTTTGGGGGCTTAGAGCTTGGGGGATAGCTGATTAGTTTTTTAGTTTAACTCGGGCGCCCTGGCTATTTGGGGATTCAGAGCTTGGGGGATAGCCGATATGTTTTTTAGCTGAACTTGGACGCCCAGGGTTTTGGGGGCTTAGAGCTTGGGGGATAGCTGATAAGTTTTTTAGTTTAACTCGGGAGCCCTGGCTATTTAGGGATTCAGAGCTTGGGGGATAGCCGATAAGTTTTTTGCTGAACTCGGACGCCCAGGGTTTTGGGGGCTTAGAGCTTGGGGGATAGCTGATTAGTTTTTTAGTTTAACTCGGGAGCCCTGGCTATTTAGGGATTCAGAGCTTGGGGGATAGCCGATAAGTTTTTTAGCTGAACTCGGACGCCCAGGGTTTTGGGGGCTTAGAGCTTGGGGGATAGCTGATTAGTTTTTTAGTTTAACTCGGGCGCCCTGGCTATTTGAGGATTCAGAGCTTGGGGAATAGCCGATAAGTTTTTTAGCTGAACTCGGACGCCCAGGGTTTTGGGGGCTTAGAGCTTGGGGGATAGCTGATTAGTTTTTTTGCTGAACTCGGATGCCCAGGGTTTTGGGGGCTTAGAGCTTGGGGGATAGCTGATTAGTTTTTTTGCTGAACTCGGACGCCCAGGGTTTTAGGGGCTTAGAGCTTGGGGGATGGCCGATAAGTTTTTTAGCTGAACTCGGACGCCCAGGGTTTTGGGGGCTTAGAGCTTGGGGGATAAATGATCAGTTTTTTTTTTTATTGAACTCGATGTCCAGGGTTTTGGGGGCTTAGAGCTTGGGGGATAGCTGATTAGTTTTTTTGCTGAACTCGGACGCCCAGGGTTTTGGGGGCTTAGAGCTTGGGGGATAAATGATCAGTTTTTTTTTTTATTGAACTCGATGTCCAGGGTTTTAGGGGCTTAGAGCTTGAAGGATAGTGATTAGTTTTTTTGCTGAACTCGGACGCCCAGGGTTTTGGGGGCTTAGAGCTTGGGGGATAGCTGATTAGTTTTTTAGTTTAACTCGGGAGCCCTGGCTATTTGGGGATTCAGAGCTTGGGGGATAGCCGATAAGTTTTTTTGCTGAACTCGGACGCCCAGGGTTTTGGGGGCTTTGAGCTTGGGGGATAGCTGATGAGTTTTTTAGTTTAACTCGGGCGCCCTGGCTATTTGGGGGCTTAGAGCTTGGGGGATAGCTGATTAGTTTTTTTGCTGAACTCGGACGCCCAGGGTTTTGGGGGCTTAGAGCTTAGGGGATAGCTGATTAGTTTTTTAGTTTAACTCGGGAGCCCTGGCTATTTGGGGATTCAGAGCTTGGGGGATAGCTGATTAGTTTTTTTGCTGAACTCGGACGCCCAGGGTCTTGGGGGCTTAGAGCTTGGGGGGTAGCTGATTAGATTTTTTGCTGAACTCGGACGCCCAGGGTTATGGGGGCTTAGAGCTTGGGGGATATTTGATTAGTTTTTTAGTTTAACTCGGGCGCCCTGGCTATTTGGGGGCTTAGAGCTTGGGGGATAGCTGATTAGTTTTTTTGCTGAACTCGGACGCCCAGGATTTTGGGGGCTTAGAGCTTGGGGGATAGCTGATTAGTTTTTTAGTTTAACTCGGGAGCCCTGGCTATTTGGGGATTCAGAGCTTGGGGGATAGCCGATAAGTTTTTTTGCTGAACTCGGACGCCCAGGGTTTTGGGGGCTTAGAGCTTGGGGGATAGCTGATTAGTATTTTAGTTTAACTCGGGCGCCCTGGCTATTTGGGGATTCAGAGCTTGGGGGATAGCCGATAAGTTTTTTTGCTGAACTCGGACGCCCAGGGTTTTGGGGGCTTAGAGCTTGGGGGATAGCTGATTAGTTTTTTTGCTGAACTCGGACGCCCAGGGTTTTGGGGGCTTAGAGCTTGGGGGATAGCTGATTAGTTTTTTTGCTGAACTCGGACGCCCAGGGTTTTGGGGGCTTAGAGCTTGGGGGATAAATGATCAGTTTTTTTTTTTATTGAACTCGATGTCCAGGGTTTTAGGGGCTTAGAGCTTGGGGGATAGCTGATTAGTTTTTTTGCTGAACTCGGACGCCCAGGGTTTTGGGGGCTTAGAGCTTGGGGGATAGCTGATTAGTTTTTTAGTTTAACTCGGGAGCCCTGGCTATTTGGGGATTCAGTGCTTGGGGGATAGCCGATAAGTTTTTTTGCTGAACTCGGACGCCCAGGGTTTTGGGGGCTCAGAGCTTGGGGGATAGCTGATTAGTTTTTTAGTTTATCTCGGGCGCCCTGGCTATTTGGGGGCTTAGAGCTTGGGGGATAGCTGATTAGTTTTTTTGCTGAGTTCGGACGCCCAGGGTTTTGGGGGCTTGGAGCTTGAGGGATAGCTGATTAGTTTTTTAGTTTAACTCGGGAGCCCTGGCTATTTGGGGATTCAAAGCTGGGAGATAGCCGATAAGTTTTTTTGCTGAACTTGGACGCCCAGGGTTTTGGGGGCTTAGAGCTTGGGGGATAGCTGATTAGTTTTTTAGTTTTACTCGGGCGCCCTGGCTATTTGGGGATTCAGAGCTTCGGGGATAGCCGATAAGTTTTTTAGCTGAACTCGGATGCCCAGGGTTTTGGGGGCTTAGAGCTTGGGGGATAGCTGATTAGTTTTTTTGCTGAACTCGGACGCCCAGGGTTTTAGGGGCTTAGAGCTTGGGGGATAGCTGATTAGTTTTTTTGCTGAACTCGGACGCCCAGGGTTTTGGGGGCTTAGAGCTTGGGGGATAGCTGATTAGTTTTTTAGTTTAACTCGGGCGCCCTGGCTATTTGGGGATTCAGAGCTTGGGGGATAGCCGATATGTTTTTTAGCTGAACTTGGACGCCCAGGGTTTTGGGGGCTTAGAGCTTGGGGGATAGCTGATAAGTTTTTTAGTTTAACTCGGGAGCCCTGGCTATTTAGGGATTCAGAGCTTGGGGGATAGCCGATAAGTTTTTTGCTGAACTCGGACGCCCAGGGTTTTGGGGGCTTAGAGCTTGGGGGATAGCTGATTAGTTTTTTAGTTTAACTCGGGAGCCCTGGCTATTTAGGGATTCAGAGCTTGGGGGATAGCCGATAAGTTTTTTAGCTGAACTCGGACGCCCAGGGTTTTGGGGGCTTAGAGCTTGGGGGATAGCTGATTAGTTTTTTAGTTTAACTCGGGCGCCCTGGCTATTTGAGGATTCAGAGCTTGGGGAATAGCCGATAAGTTTTTTAGCTGAACTCGGACGCCCAGGGTTTTGGGGGCTTAGAGCTTGGGGTATAGCTGATCAGTTTTTTTTATTGAACACGGGCGCCCAGGGTTTTGGGGGCTTAGAGCTTAGGGGATAGCTGATTAGTTTTTTTGCTGAACTCGGACGCCCAGGGTTTTGGGGGCTTAGAGCTTGGGGGATAAATGATCAGTTTTTTTTTTTATTGAACTCGATGTCCAGGGTTTTGGGGGCTTAGAGCTTGGGGGATAGCTGATTAGTTTTTTTGCTGAACTCGGACGCCCAGGGTTTTGGGGGCTTAGAGCTTGGGGGATAAATGATCAGTTTTTTTTTTTATTGAACTCGATGTCCAGGGTTTTAGGGGCTTAGAGCTTGGGGGATAGTGATTAGCTTTTTTGCTGAACTCGGACGCCCAGGGTTTTGGGGGCTTAGAGCTTGGGGGATAGCTGATTAGTTTTTTAGTTTAACTCGGGAGCCCTGGCTATTTGGGGATTCAGAGCTTGGGGGATAGCCGATAAGTTTTTTTGCTGAACTCGGACGCCCAGGGTTTTGGGGGCTTTGAGCTTGGGGGATAGCTGATGAGTTTTTTAGTTTAACTCGGGCGCCCTGGCTATTTGGGGGCTTAGAGCTTGGGGGATAGCTGATTAGTTTTTTTGCTGAACTCGGACGCCCAGGGTTTTGGGGGCTTAGAGCTTGGGGGATAGCTGATTAGTTTTTCAGTTTAACTCGGGAGCCCTGGCTATTTGGGGATTCAGAGCTTGGGGGATAGCTGATTAGTTTTTTTGCTGAACTCGGACGCCCAGGGTTTTGGGGGCTTAGAGCTTGGGTGATAGCTGATTAGTTTTTTAGTTTAACTCGGGAGCCCTGGCTATTTGGGGATTCAGAGCTTGGGGGATAGCCGATAAGTTTTTTTGCTGAACTCGGACACCCAGGGTTTTGGGGGCTTAGAGCTTGGGGGATAGCTGATAAGTTTTTTTGCTGAACTCGGACGCCTAGGGTTTTGGGGGCTTAGAGCTTGGGGGATAGCTGATTAGTTTTTTAGTTTAACTCGGGAGCCCTGGCTATTTGGGGATTCAGAGCTTGGGGGATAGCCGATAAGTTTTTTTGCTGAGTTCGGACGCCCAGGGTTTTGGGGGCTTGGAGCTTGGGGGATAGCTGATTAGTTTTTTAGTTTAACTCGGGAGCCCTGGCTATTTGGGGATTCAAAGCTGGGAGATAGCCGATAAGTTTTTTTGCTGAACTTGGACGCCCAGGGTTTTGGGGGCTTAGAGCTTGGGGGATAGCTGATTAGTTTTTTAGTTTTACTCGGGCGCCCTGGCTATTTGGGGATTCAGAGCTTCGGGGATAGCCGATAAGTTTTTTAGCTGAACTCGGATGCCCAGGGTTTTGGGGGCTTAGAGCTTGGGGGATAGCTGATTAGTTTTTTTGCTGAACTCGGACGCCCAGGGTTTTAGGGGCTTAGAGCTTGGGGGATAGCTGATTAGTTTTTTTGCTGAACTCGGACGCCCAGGGTTTTGGGGGCTTAGAGCTTGGGGGATAGCTGATTAGTTTTTTAGTTTAACTCGGGCGCCCTGGCTATTTGGGGATTCAGAGCTTGGGGGATAGCCGATATGTTTTTTAGCTGAACTCGGACACCCAGGGTTTTGGGGGCTTAGAGCTTGGGGGATAGCTGATAAGTTTTTTTGCTGAACTCGGACGCCTAGGGTTTTGGGGGCTTAGAGCTTGGGGGATAGCTGATTAGTTTTTTAGTTTAACTCGGGAGCCCTGGCTATTTGGGGATTCAGAGCTTGGGGGATAGCCGATAAGTTTTTTTGCTGAGTTCGGACGCCCAGGGTTTTGGGGGCTTGGAGCTTGGGGGATAGCTGATTAGTTTTTTAGTTTAACTCGGGAGCCCTGGCTATTTGGGGATTCAAAGCTGGGAGATAGCCGATAAGTTTTTTTGCTGAACTTGGACGCCCAGGGTTTTGGGGGCTTAGAGCTTGGGGGATAGCTGATTAGTTTTTTAGTTTTACTCGGGCGCCCTGGCTATTTGGGGATTCAGAGCTTGGGGGATAGCCGATAAGTTTTTTAGTTTAACTCGGGCGCCCTGGCTATTTGGGGATTCAGAGCTTGGGGGATAGCCGATATGTTTTTTAGCTGAACTTGGACGCCCAGGGTTTTGGGGGCTTAGAGCTTGGGGGATAGCTGATTAGTTTTTTAGTTTAACTCGGGAGCCCTGGCTATTTAGGGATTCAGAGCTTGGGGGATAGCCGATAAGTTTTTTAGCTGAACTCGGACGCCCAGGGTTTTGGGGGCTTAGAGCTTGGGGGATAGCTGATTAGTTTTTTAGTTTAACTCGGGCGCCCTGGCTATTTGAGGATTCAGAGCTTGGGGAATAGCCGATAAGTTTTTTAGCTGAACTCGGACGCCCAGGGTTTTGGGGGCTTAGAGCTTGGGGTATAGCTGATCAGTTTTTTTTATTGAACACGGGCGCCCAGGGTTTTGGGGGCTTAGAGCTTAGGGGATAGCTGATTAGTTTTTTAGCTGAACTCGGACGCCCAGGGTTTTGGGGGCTTAGAGCTTGGGGTATAGCTGATCAGTTTTTTTTATTGAACACGGGCGCCCAGGGTTTTGGGGGCTTAGAGCTTAGGGGATAGCTGATTAGTTTTTTTGCTGAGTTCGGACGCCCAGGGTTTTGGGGGCTTGGAGCTTGGGGGATAGCTGATTAGTTTTTTAGTTTAACTCGGGAGCCCTGGCTATTTGGGGATTCAAAGCTGGGAGATAGCCGATAAGTTTTTTTGCTGAACTTGGACGCCCAGGGTTTTGGGGGCTTAGAGCTTGGGGGATAGCTGATTAGTTTTTTAGTTTTACTCGGGCGCCCTGGCTATTTGGGGATTCAGAGCTTCGGGGATAGCCGATAAGTTTTTTAGCTGAACTCGGATGCCCAGGGTTTTGGGGGCTTAGAGCTTGGGGGATAGCTGATTAGTTTTTTTGCTGAACTCGGACGCCCAGGGTTTTAGGGGCTTAGAGCTTGGGGGATAGCTGATTAGTTTTTTTGCTGAACTCGGACGCCCAGGGTTTTGGGGGCTTAGAGCTTGGGGGATAGCTGATTAGTTTTTTAGTTTAACTCGGGCGCCCTGGCTATTTGGGGATTCAGAGCTTGGGGGATAGCCGATATGTTTTTTAGCTGAACTTGGACGCCCAGGGTTTTGGGGGCTTAGAGCTTGGGGGATAGCTGATAAGTTTTTTAGTTTAACTCGGGAGCCCTGGCTATTTAGGGATTCAGAGCTTGGGGGATAGCCGATAAGTTTTTTGCTGAACTCGGACGCCCAGGGTTTTGGGGGCTTAGAGCTTGGGGGATAGCTGATTAGTTTTTTAGTTTAACTCGGGAGCCCTGGCTATTTAGGGATTCAGAGCTTGGGGGATAGCCGATAAGTTTTTTAGCTGAACTCGGACGCCCAGGGTTTTGGGGGCTTAGAGCTTGGGGGATAGCTGATTAGTTTTTTAGTTTAACTCGGGCGCCCTGGCTATTTGAGGATTCAGAGCTTGGGGAATAGCCGATAAGTTTTTTAGCTGAACTCGGACGCCCAGGGTTTTGGGGGCTTAGAGCTTGGGGTATAGCTGATCAGTTTTTTTTATTGAACACGGGCGCCCAGGGTTTTGGGGGCTTAGAGCTTAGGGGATAGCTGATTAGTTTTTTTGCTGAACTCGGACGCCCAGGGTTTTGGGGGCTTAGAGCTTGGGGGATAAATGATCAGTTTTTTTTTTTATTGAACTCGATGTCCAGGGTTTTGGGGGCTTAGAGCTTGGGGGATAGCTGATTAGTTTTTTTGCTGAACTCGGACGCCCAGGGTTTTGGGGGCTTAGAGCTTGGGGGATAAATGATCAGTTTTTTTTTTTATTGAACTCGATGTCCAGGGTTTTAGGGGCTTAGAGCTTGGGGGATAGTGATTAGCTTTTTTGCTGAACTCGGACGCCCAGGGTTTTGGGGGCTTAGAGCTTGGGGGATAGCTGATTAGTTTTTTAGTTTAACTCGGGAGCCCTGGCTATTTGGGGATTCAGAGCTTGGGGGATAGCCGATAAGTTTTTTTGCTGAACTCGGACGCCCAGGGTTTTGGGGGCTTTGAGCTTGGGGGATAGCTGATGAGTTTTTTAGTTTAACTCGGGCGCCCTGGCTATTTGGGGGCTTAGAGCTTGGGGGATAGCTGATTAGTTTTTTTGCTGAACTCGGACGCCCAGGGTTTTGGGGGCTTAGAGCTTGGGGGATAGCTGATTAGTTTTTCAGTTTAACTCGGGAGCCCTGGCTATTTGGGGATTCAGAGCTTGGGGGATAGCTGATTAGTTTTTTTGCTGAACTCGGACGCCCAGGGTTTTGGGGGCTTAGAGCTTGGGTGATAGCTGATTAGTTTTTTAGTTTAACTCGGGAGCCCTGGCTATTTGGGGATTCAGAGCTTGGGGGATAGCCGATAAGTTTTTTTGCTGAACTCGGACACCCAGGGTTTTAGGGGCTTAGAGCTTGGGGGATAGCTGATAAGTTTTTTTGCTGAACTCGGACGCCTAGGGTTTTGGGGGCTTAGAGCTTGGGGGATAGCTGATTAGTTTTTTAGTTTAACTCGGGAGCCCTGGCTATTTGGGGATTCAGAGCTTGGGGGATAGCCGATAAGTTTTTTTGCTGAACTCGGACACCCAGGGTTTTGGGGGCTTAGAGCTTGGGGGATAGCTGATTAGTTTTTTAGTTTAACTCGGGCGCCCTGGCTATTTGTGGATTCAGAGCTTCGGGGATAGCCGATAAGTTTTTTAGCAGAACTCGGATGCCCAGGGTTTCGGGGGCTTAGAGCTTGGGGGATAGCTGATTAGTTTTTTTGCTGAACTCGGACGCCCAGGGTTTTAGGGGCTTAGAGCTTGGGGGATAGCTGATTAGTTATTTTGCCGAACTCGGACGCCCAGGGTATTTGGGGGCTTACAGCTTGGGGGATAGCTGATTAGTTTTTGAGTTTACCTCGGGAGCCCTGGCTATTTGGGGTTTCAGAGCTTGGGGGATAGCTGATAAGTTTTTTTGCTGAACTCGGACGCCCAGGGTTTTGGGGGCTTAGAGCTTGGGGGATAGCTGATCAGTTTTTTTTATTGAACACGGGCGCCCTGGCTATTTGGGGATTCCGAGCTTGGGGGATAGCTGATAAGTTTTTTTGCTGAACTCGGACAGCCAGGGTATTTGGGGGCTTACAGCTTGGGGGATAGCTGATTAGTTTTTTAGTTTAACTCGGGAGCCCTGGCTATTTGGGGATTCAGAGCTTGGGGGATAGCCGATAAGTTTTTTAGCAGAACTCGGATGCCCAGGGTTTTGGGGGCTTAGAGCTTGGGGTATAGCTGATCAGTTTTTTTTATTGAACACGGGCGCCCTGGCTATTTGGGGATTCCGAGCTTGGGGGATAGCTGATAAGTTTTTTTGCTGAACTCGGACGCCCAGGGTTTTGGGGGCTTAGAGCTTGGGGGATAGCTGATCAGTTTTTTTTATTGAACACGGGCGCCCTGGCTATTTGGGGATTCCGAGCTTGGGGGATAGCTGATAAGTTTTTTTGCTGAACTCGGACGCCCAGGGTTTTGGAGGCTTAGAGCTTGGGGGATAGCTGATTAGTTTTATAGCTTAACTCGGGAGCCCTGGCTATTTGGGGATTCAGAGCTTGGGGGATAGCCGATAAGTTTTTTAGTTTAACTCGGGAGCCCTGGCTATTTGGGCATTCAGATCTTGGGGGATAGCCGATAAGTTTTTTTGCTGAACTCGGACAACCAGGGTTTTGGGGGCTTAGAGCTTGGGGGATAGCTGATTAGTTTTTTAGTTTAACTCGGGCGCCCTGGCTATTTGGGGGCTTAGAGCTTGGGGGATAGCTGATTAGTTTTTTTGCTGAACTCGGACGCCCAGGGTTTTGGGGGCTTAGAGCTTGGGGGATAGCTGATTAGTTTTTTTGCTGAACTCGGATGCCCAGGGTTTTGGGGGCTTAGAGCTTGGGGGATAGCTGATTAGTTTTTTTGCTGAACTCGGACGCCCAGGGTTTTAGGGGCTTAGAGCTTGGGGGATGGCCGATAAGTTTTTTAGTTGAACTCGGACGCCCAGGGTTTTGGGGGCTTAGAGCTTGGGGTATAGCTGATCAGTTTTTTTTATTGAACACGGGCGCCCTGGCTATTTGGGGATTCCGAGTTTGGGGGATAGCTGATAAGTTTTTTTGCTGAACTCGGACGCCCAGGGTTTTGGGGGCTTAGAGCTTGGGGGATAAATGATCAGTTTTTTTTTTTATTGAACTCGATGTCCAGGGTTTTAGGGGCTTAGAGCTTGGGGGATAGTGATTAGTTTTTTTGCTGAACTCGGACGCCCAGGGTTTTGGGGGCTTAGAGCTTGGGGGATAGCTGATTAGTTTTTTTGCTGAACTCGGATGCCCAGGGTTTTGGGGGCTTAGAGCTTGGGGGATAGCTGATTGTTTTTTTTGCTGAACTCGGACGCCCAGGGTTTTGGGGGCTTAGAGCTTAGGGGATAGCTGATTAGTTTTTTTGCTGAACTCGGACGCCCAGGGTTTTGGGGGCTTAGAGCTTGGGGGATAAATGATCAGTTTTTTTTTTTATTGAACTCGATGTCCAGGGTTTTGGGGGCTTAGAGCTTGGGGGATAGCTGATTAGTTTTTTTGCTGAACTCGGACGCCCAGGGTTTTGGGGGCTTAGAGCTTGGGGGACAAATGATCAGTTTTTTTTTTTATTGAACTCGATGTCCAGGGTTTTAGGGGCTTAGAGCTTGGGGGATAGTGATTAGTTTTTTTGCTGAACTCGGACGCCCAGGGTTTTGGGGGCTTAGAGCTTGGGGGATAGCTGATTAGTTTTTTAGTTTAACTCGGGAGCCCTGGCTATTTGGGGATTCAGAGCTTGGGGGATAGCCGATAAGTTTTTTTGCTGAACTCGGACGCCCAGGGTTTTGGGGGCTTAGAGCTTAGGGGATAGCTGATTAGTTTTTTAGTTTAACTCGGGAGCCCTGGCTATTTGGGGATTCAGAGCTTGGGGGATAGCTGATTAGTTTTTTTGCTGAACTCGGACGCCCAGGGTCTTGGGGGCTTAGAGCTTGGGGGGTAGCTGATTAGATTTTTTGCTGAACTCGGACGCCCAGGGTTATGGGGGCTTAGAGCTTGGGGGATAGCTGATTAGTTTTTTAGTTTAACTCGGGCGCCCTGGCTATTTGGGGGCTTAGAGCTTGGGGGATAGCTGATTAGTTTTTTTGCTGAACTCGGACGCCCAGGATTTTGGGGCTTAGAGCTTGGGGGATAGCTGATTAGTTTTCTAGTTTAACTCGGGAGCCCTGGCTATTTGGGGATTCAGAGCTTGGGGGATAGCCGATAAGTTTTTTTGCTGAACTCGGACGCCCAGGGTTTTGGGGGCTTAGAGCTTGGGGGATAGCTGATTAGTATTTTAGTTTAACTCGGGCGCCCTGGCTATTTGGGGATTCAGAGCTTGGGGGATAGCCGATAAGTTTTTTTGCTGAACTCGGACGCCCAGGGTTTTGGGGGCTTAGAGCTTGGGGGATAGCTGATTAGTTTTTTTGCTGAACTCGGACGCCCAGGGTTTTGGGGGCTTAGAGCTTGGGGGATAGCTGATTAGTTTTTTTTCTGAACTCGGACGCCCAGGGTTTTGGGGGCTTAGAGCTTGGGGGATAAATGATCAGTTTTTTTTTTTATTGAACTCGATGTCCAGGGTTTTAGGGGCTTAGAGCTTGGGGGATAGCTGATTAGTTTTTTTGCTGAACTCGGACGCCCAGGGTTTTGGGGGCTTAGAGCTTGGGGGATAGCTGATTAGTTTTTTAGTTTAACTCGGGAGCCCTGGCTATTTGGGGATTCAGAGCTTGGGGGATAGCCGATAAGTTTTTTAGTTTAACTTGGGCGCCCTGGGTTTTGGGGGCTCAGAGCTTGGGGGATAGCTGATTAGTTTTTTAGTTTATCTCGGGCGCCCTGGCTATTTGGGGGCTTAGAGCTTGGGGGATAGCTGATTAGTTTTTTTGCTGAGTTCGGACGCCCAGGGTTTTGGGGGCTTAGAGCTTGAGGGATAGCTGATTAGTTTTTTAGTTTAACTCGGGAGCCCTGGCTATTTGGGGATTCAGAGCTGGGAGATAGCCGATAAGTTTTTTTGCTGAACTCGGACGCCCAGGGTTTTGGGGGCTTAGAGCTTGGGGGATAGCTGATTAGTTTTTTAGTTTTACTCGGGCGCCCTGGCTATTTGGGGATTCAGAGCTTCGGGGATAGCCGATAAGTTTTTTAGCTGAACTCGGACGCCCAGCGTTTTGGGGGCTTAGAGCTTGGGGGATAGCTGATTAGTTTTTGAGTTTAACTCGGGCGCCCTGGCTATTTGGGGATTCAGAGCTTCGGGGATAGCCGATAAGTTTTTCAGCTGAACTCGGATGCCCAGGGTTTTGGGGGCTTAGAGCTTGGGGTATAGCTGATCAGTTTTTTTTATTGAACACGGGCGCCCAGGGTTTTGGGGGCTTAGAGCTTAGGGGATAGCTGATTAGTTTTTTTGCTGAACTCGGACGCCCAGGGTTTTGGGGGCTTAGAGCTTGGGGGATACATGATTAGTTTTTTTTTTTTATTGAACTCGATGTCCAGGGTTTTGGGGGCTAAGAGCTTGGGGGATAGCTGATAAGTTTTTTTGCTGAACTCGGACGCCCAGGGTTTTGGGGGCTTAGAGCTTGGGGGATGGCTGATTAGTTTTTTAGTTTAACTCGGGAGCCCTGGCTATTTGGGGATTCAGAGCTTGGGGGATAGCCGATAAGTTTTTTTGCTGAACTCGGACGCCCAGGGTTTTGGGGGCTTAGAGCTTGGGGGATAGCTGATTAGTTTTTTAGTTTAACTCGGGAGCCCTGGCTATTTGGGGATTCAGAGCTTGGGGGATAGCTGATTAGTTTTTTTGCTGAACTCGGACGCCCAGGGACTTGGGGGCTTAGAGCTTGGGGGGTAGCTGATTAGATTTTTTGCTGAACTCGGACGCCCAGGGTTATGGGGGCTTAGAGCTTAGGGGATAGCTGATTAGTTTTTTAGTTTAACTCGGGCGCCCTGGCTATTTGGGGGCTTAGAGCTTGGGGGATAGCTGATTAGTTTTTTTGCTGAACTCGGACGCCCAGGGTTTTGGGGGCTTAGAGCTTGGGGGATAGCTGATTAGTTTTTTAGTTTAACTCGGGAGCCCTGGCTATTTGGGGGCTTAGAGCTTGGGGGATAGCTGATTAGTTTTTTTGCTGAACTCGGACGCCCAGGGTTTTGGGGGCTTAGAGCTTGGGGGATAGCTGATTAGTTTTTTAGTTTAACTCGGGAGCCCTGGCTATTTGGGGATTCAGAGCTTGGGGGATAGCTGATTAGTTTTTTTGCTGAACTCGGACGCCCAGGGACTTGGGGGCTTAGAGCTTGGGGGGTAGCTGATTAGATTTTTTGCTGAACTCGGACGCCCAGGGTTATGGGGGCTTAGAGCTTAGGGGATAGCTGATTAGTTTTTTAGTTTAACTCGGGCGCCCTGGCTATTCGGGGGCTTAGAGCTTGGGGGATAGCTGATTAGTTTTTTTGCTGAACTCGGACGCCCAGGGTTTTGGGGGCTTAGAGCTTGGGGGATAGCTGATTAGTTTTTTAGTTTAACTCGGGAGCCCTGGCTATTTGGAGATTCCGAGCTTGGGGGATAGCTGATAAGTTTTTTTGCTGAACTCGGACGCCCAGGGTTTTGGGGGCTCAGAGCTTGGGGGATAGCTGATTAGTTTTTTAGTTTATCTCGGGCGCCCTGGCTATTTGGGGGCTTAGAGCTTGGGGGATAGCTGATTAGTTTTTTTGCTGAGTTCGGACGCCCAGGGTTTTGGGGGCTTAGAGCTTGGGGGATAGCTGATTAGTTTTTTAGTTTAACTCGGGAGCCCTGGCTATTTGGGGATTCAGAGCTTGGGAGATAGCCGATAAGTTTTTTTGCTGAACTCGGACGCCCAGGGTTTTGGGGGCTTAGAGCTTGGGGGATAGCTGATTAGTTTTTTAGTTTAACTCGGGCGCCCTGGCTATTTGGGGATTCAGAGCTTCGGGGATAGCCGATAAGTTTTTTAGCTGAACTCGGATGCCCAGGGTTTTGGGGGCTTAGAGCTTGGGGGATAGCTGATTAGTTTTTTAGTTTAACTCGGGAGCCCTGGCTATTTGGGGATTCAGAGCTTGGGAGATAGCCGATAAGTTTTTTTGCTGAACTCGGACGCCCAGGGTTTTGGGGGCTTAGAGCTTGGGGGATAGCTGATTAGTTTTTTAGTTTAACTCGGGCGCCCTGGCTATTTGGGGATTCAGAGCTTCGGGGATAGCCGATAAGTTTTTTAGCTGAACTCGGATGCCCAGGGTTTTGGGGGCTTAGAGCTTCGGGGATAGCTGATTAGTTTTTTTGCTGAACTCGGACGCCCAGGGTTTTAGGGGCTTAGAGCTTGGGGGATAGCTGATTAGTTTTTTTGCTGAACTCGGACGCCCAGGGTTTTGGGGGCTTAGAGCTTGGGGGATAGCTGATTAGTTTTTTAGTTTAACTCGGGCGCCCTGGCTATTTGGGGATTCAGAGCTTGGGGGATAGCCGATAAGTTTTTTAGCTGAACTCGGACGCCCAGGGTTTTGGGGGCTTAGAGCTTGGGGTATAGCTGATCAGTTTTTTTTATTGAACACGGGCGGCCTGGCTATTTGGAGATTCCGAGCTTGGGGGATAGCTGATAAGTTTTTTTGCTGAACTCGGACGCCCAGGGTTTTGGGGGCTTAGAGCTTGGGGTATAGCTGATCAGTTTTTTTTATTGATTACGGGCGCCCTGGCTATTTGGGGATTCCGAGCTTGGGGGATAGCTGATAAGTTTTTTTGCTGAACTCGGACGCCCAGGGTTTTGGGGGCTTAGAGCTTGGGGGATAGCTGATTAGTTTTTTTGCTGAACTCGGACGCCCAGGGTTTTGGGGGCTCAGAGCTTGGGGGATAGCTGATTAGTTTTTTAGTTTAACTCGGGAGCCCTGGCTATTTGGGGATTCAGAGCTTGGGGGATAGCCGATAAGTTTTTTAGCTGAACTCGGACGCCCAGGGTTTTGGGGGCTTAGAGCTTGGAGTATAGCTGATCAGTTTTTTTTATTGAACACGGGCACCCTGGCTATTTGGGGATTCCGAGCTTGGGGGATAGCTGATAAGTTTTTTTGCTGAACTCGGACGCCCAGGGTTTTGGGGGCTTAGAGCTTGGGGGATAGCTGATTAGTTTTTTTGCTGAACTCGGACGCCCAGGGTTTTGGGGGCTTAGAGCTTGGGGGATAAATGATCAGTTTTTTTTTTTATTGAACTCGATGTCCAGGGTTTTAGGGGCTTAGAGCTTGGGGGATAGTGATTAGTTTTTTTGCTGAACTCGGACGCCCAGGGTTTTGGGGGCTTTGAGCTTGGGGGATAGCTGATTAGTTTTTTAGTTTAACTCGGGAGCCCTGGCTATTTGGGGATTCAGAGCTTGGGGGATAGCCGATAAGTTTTTTTGCTGAACTCGGACGCCCAGGGTTTTGGGGGCTTAGAGCTTAGGGGATAGCTGATTAGTTTTTTAGTTTAACTCGGGAGCCCTGGCTATTTGGGGATTCAGAGCTTGGGGGATAGCTGATTAGTTTTTTTGCTGAACTCGGACGCCCAGGGTTATGGGGGCTTAGAGCTTGGGGGATAGCTGATTAGTTTTTTAGTTTAACTCGGGCGCCCTGGCTATTTGGGGGCTTAGAGCTTGGGGGATAGCTGATTAGTTTTTTTGCTGAACTCGGACGCCCAGGATTTTGGGGCTTAGAGCTTGGGGGATAGCTGATTAGTTTTCTAGTTTAACTCGGGAGCCCTGGCTATTTGGGGATTCAGAGCTTGGGGGATAGCCGATAAGTTTTTTTGCTGAACTCGGACGCCCAGGGTTTTGGGGGCTTAGAGCTTGGGGGATAGCTGATTAGTATTTTAGTTTAACTCGGGCGCCCTGGCTATTTGGGGATTCAGAGCTTGGGGGATAGCCGATAAGTTTTTTTGCTGAACTCGGACGCCCAGGGTTTTGGGGGCTTAGAGCTTGGGGGATAGCTGATTAGTTTTTTTGCTGAACTCGGACGCCCAGGGTTTTGGGGGCTTAGAGCTTGGGGGATAGCTGATTAGTTTTTTTGCTGAACTCGGACGCCCAGGGTTTTGGGGGCTTAGAGCTTGGGGGATAAATGATCAGTTTTTTTTTTTATTGAACTCGATGTCCAGGGTTTTAGGGGCTTAGGGCTTGGGGGATAGCTGATTAGTTTTTTTGCTGAACTCGGACGCCCAGGGTTTTGGGGGCTTAGAGCTTGGGGGATAGCTGATTAGTATTTTAGTTTAACTCGGGCGCCCTGGCTATTTGGGGATTCAGAGCTTGGGGGATAGCCGATAAGTTTTTTTGCTGAACTCGGACGCCTAGGGTTTTGGGGGCTTAGAGCTTGGGGGATAGCTGATTAGTTTTTTTGCTGAACTCGGACGCCCAGGGTTTTGGGGGCTTAGAGCTTGGGGGATAGCTGATTAGTTTTTTTGCTGAACTCGGACGCCCAGGGTTTTGGGGGCTTAGAGCTTGGGGGATAAATGATCAGTTTTTTTTTTTATTGAACTCGATGTCCAGGGTTTTAGGGGCTTAGGGCTTGGGGGATAGCTGATTAGTTTTTTTGCTGAACTCGGACGCCCAGAGTTTTGGGGGCTTAGAGCTTGGGGGATAGCTGATTAGTATTTTAGTTTAACTCGGGCGCCCTGGCTATTTGGGGATTCAGAGCTTGGGGGATAGCCGATAAGTTTTTTTGCTGAACTCGGACGCCTAGGGTTTTGGGGGCTTAGAGCTTGGGGGATAGCTGATTAGTTTTTTTGCTGAACTCGGACGCCCAGGGTTTTGGGGGCTTAGAGCTTGGGGGATAGCTGATTAGTTTTTTTGCTGAACTCGGACGCCCAGGGTTTTGGGGGCTTAGAGCTTGGGGGATAAATGATCAGTTTTTTTTTTTATTGAACTCGATGTCCAGGGTTTTAGGGGCTTAGAGCTTGGGGGATAGCTGATTAGTTTTTTAGTTTAACTCGGGAGCCCTGGCTATTTGGGGATTCAGAGCTTGGGGGATAGCCGATAAGTTTTTTAGTTTAACTTGGGCGCCCTGGGTTTTGGGGGCTCAGAGCTTGGGGGATAGCTGATTAGTTTTTTAGTTTATCTCGGGCGCCCTGGCTATTTGGGGGCTTAGAGCTTGGGGGATAGCTGATTAGTTTTTTTGCTGAGTTCGGACGCCCAGGGTTTTGGGGGCTTAGAGCTTGGGGGATAGCTGATTAGTTTTTTAGTTTAACTCGGGAGCCCTGGCTATTTGGGGATTCAGAGCTGGGAGATAGCCGATAAGTTTTTTTGCTGAACTCGGACGCCCAGGGTTTTGGGGGCTTAGAGCTTGGGGGATAGCTGATTAGTTTTTTAGTTTTACTCGGGCGCCCTGGCTATTTGGGGATTCAGAGCTTCGGGGATAGCCGATAAGTTTTTTAGCTGAACTCGGATGCCCAGGGTTTTGGGGGCTTAGAGCTTGGGGGATAGCTGATTAGTTTTTTTGCTGAACTCGGACGCCCAGGGTTTTAGGGGCTTAGAGCTTGGGGGATAGCTGATTAGTTTTTTTGCTGAACTCGGACGCCCAGGGTTTTGGGGGCTTAGAGCTTGGGGGATAGCTGATTAGTTTTTTAGTTTAACTCGGGCGCCCTGGCTATTTGGGGATTCAGAGCTTGGGGGATAGCCGATATGTTTTTTAGCTGAACTTGGACGCCCAGGGTTTTGGGGGCTTAGAGCTTGGGGGATAGCTGATAAGTTTTTTAGTTTAACTCGGGAGCCCTGGCTATTTAGGGATTCAGAGCTTGGGGGATAGCCGATAAGTTTTTTAGCTGAACTCGGACGCCCAGGGTTTTGGGGGCTTAGAGCTTGGGGGATAGCTGATTAGTTTTTTAGTTTAACTCGGGAGCCCTGGCTATTTGGGGATTCATAGCTTGGGAGATAGCCGATAAGTTTTTTTGCTGAACTCGGACGCCCAGTGTTTTGGGGGCTTAGAGCTTGGGGGATAGCTGATTAGTTTTTTAGTTTAACTCGGGCGCCCTGGCTATTTGGGGATTCAGAGCTTCGGGGATAGCCGATAAGTTTTTTAGCTGAACTCGGACGCCCAGCGTTTTGGGGGCTTAGAGCTTGGGGGATAGCTGATTAGTTTTTTAGTTTAACTCGGGCGCCCTGGCTATTTGGGGATTCAGAGCTTCGGGGATAGCCGATAAGTTTTTCAGCTGAACTCGGATGCCCAGGGTTTTGGGGGCTTAGAGCTTGGGGGATAGCTGATTGTTTTTTTTTGCTGAACTCGGACGCCCAGGGTTTTAGGGGCTTAGAGCTTGGGGGATAGCTGATTAGTTTTTTTGTTGAACTCGGACGCCCAGGGTTTTGGGGGCATAGAGCTTGGGGGATAGCTGATTAGTTTTTTAGTTTAACTCGGGCGCCCTGGCTATTTGGGGATTCAGAGCTTGGGGGATAGCCGATAAGTTTTTTAGCTGAACTCGGACGCCCAGGGTTTTGGGGGCTTAGAGCTTGGGGGATAGCTGATTAGTTTTTTAGTTTAACTCGGGCGCCCTGGCTATTTGAGAATTCAGAGCTTCAGGGATAGCCGATAAGTTTTTTAGCTGAACTCGGACGCCCAGCGTTTTGGGGGCTTAGAGCTTGGGGGATAGCTGATTAGTTTTTTAGTTTAACTCGGGCGCCCTGGCTATTTGGGGATTCAGAGCTTCGGGGATAGCCGATAAGTTTTTCAGCTGAACTCGGATGCCCAGGGTTTTGGGGGCTTAGAGCTTGGGGTATAGCTGATCAGTTTTTTTTATTGAACACGGGCGCCCAGGGTTTTGGGGGCTTAGAGCTTAGGGGATAGCTGATTAGTTTTTTTGCTGAACTCGGACGCCCAGGGTTTTGGGGGCTTAGAGCTTGGGGGATACATGATCAGTTTTTTTTTTTATTGAACTCGATGTCCAGGGACTTGGGGGCTTAGAGCTTGGGGGGTAGCTGATTAGATTTTTTGCTGAACTCGGACGCCCAGGGTTATGGGGGCTTAGAGCTTAGGGGATAGCCGATAAGTTTTTTTGCTGAACTCGGACGCCCAGGGTTTTGGGGGCTTAGAGCTTGGGGGATAGCTGATTAGTTTTTTAGTTTAACTCGGGCGCCCTGGCTATTTGGGGATTCAGAGCTTGGGGGATAGCCGATAAGTTTTTTTGCTGAACTCGGACGCCCAGGGTTTTGGGGGCTTAGAGCTTGGGGGATAGCTGATTAGTTTTTTAGTTTAACTCGGGAGCCCTGGCTATTTGGGGATTCAGAGCTTGGGGGATAGCTGATTAGTTTTTTTGCTGAACTCGGACGCCCAGGGACTTGGGGGCTTAGAGCTTGGGGGGTAGCTGATTAGATTTTTTGCTGAACTCGGACGCCCAGGGTTTTGGGGGCTTAGAGCTTGGGGGATAGCTGATTAGTTTTTTAGTTTAACTCGGGCGCCCTGGCTATTTGGGGATTCAGAGCTTGGGGGATAGCCGATAAGTTTTTTAGCTGAACTCGGACGCCCAGGGTTTTGGGGGCTTAGAGCTTGGGGTATAGCTGATCAGTTTTTTTTATTGAACACGAGCGGCCTGGCTATTTGGAGATTCCGAGCTTGGGGGATAGCTGATAAGTTTTTTTGCTGAACTCGGACGCCCAGGGTTTTGGGGGCTCAGAGCTTGGGGGTTAGCTGATTAGTTTTTTAGTTTATCTCGGGCGCCCTGGCTATTTGGGGGCTTAGAGCTTGGGGGATAGCTGATTAGTTTTTTTGCTGAGTTCGGACGCCCAGGGTTTTGGGGGCTTAGAGCTTGGGGGATAGCTGATTAGTTTTTTAGTTTAACTCGGGAGCCCTGGCTATTTGGGGATTCAGAGCTTGGGAGATAGCCGATAAGTTTTTTTGCTGAACTCGGACGCCCAGGGTTTTGGGGGCTTAGAGCTTGGGGGATAGCTGATTAGTTTTTAAGTTTAACTCGGGCGCCCTGGCTATTTGGGGATTCAGAGCTTCGAGGATAGCCGATAAGTTTTTTAGCTGAACTCGGATGCCCAGGGTTTTGGGGGCTTAGAGCTTCGGGGATAGCTGATTAGTTTTTTTGCTGAACTCGGACGCCCAGGGTTTTAGGGGCTTAGAGCTTGGGGGATAGCTGATTAGTTTTTTTGCTGAACTCGGACGCCCAGGGTTTTGGGGGCTTAGAGCTTGGGGGATAGCTGATTAGTTTTTTAGTTTAACTCGGGCGCCCTGGCTATTTGGGGATTCAGAGCTTGGGGGATAGCCGATAAGTTTTTTAGCTGAACTCGGACGCCCAGGGTTTTGGGGGCTTAGAGCTTGGGGTATAGCTGATCAGTTTTTTTTATTGAACACGGGCGGCCTGGCTATTTGGAGATTCCGAGCTTGGGGGATAGCTGATAAGTTTTTTTGCTGAACTCGGACGCCCAGGGTTTTGGGGGCTTAGAGCTTGGGGTATAGCTGATCAGTTTTTTTTATTGATTACGGGCGCCCTGGCTATTTGGGGATTCCGAGCTTGGGGGATAGCTGATAAGTTTTTTTGCTGAACTCGGACGCCCAGGGTTTTGGGGGCTTAGAGCTTGGGGGATAGCTGATTAGTTTTTTTGCTGAACTCGGACGCCCAGGGTTTTGGGGGCTCAGAGCTTGGGGGATAACTGATTAGTTTTTTAGTTTAACTCGGGAGCCCTGGCTATTTGGGGATTCAGAGCTTGGGGGATAGCCGATAAGTTTTTTAGCTGAACTCGGACGCCCAGGGTTTTGGGGGCTTAGAGCTTGGAGTATAGCTGATCAGTTTTTTTTATTGAACACGGGCACCCTGGCTATTTGGGGATTCCGAGCTTGGGGGATAGCTGATAAGTTTTTTTGCTGAACTCGGACGCCCAGGGTTTTGGGGGCTTAGAGCTTGGGGGATAGCTGATTAGTTTTTTTGCTGAACTCGGACGCCCAGGGTTTTGGGGGCTTAGAGCTTGGGGGATCAATGATCAGTTTTTTTTTTTATTGAACTCGATGTCCAGGGTTTTGGGGGCTTAGAGCTTGGGGGATAGCTGATTAGTTTTTTTGCTGAACTCGGACGCCCAGGGTTTTGGGGGCTCAGAGCTTGGGGGATAGCTGATTAGTTTTTTAGTTTAACTCGGGAGCCCTGGCTATTTGGGGATTCAGAGCTTGGGGGATAGCCGATAAGTTTTTTAGCTGAACTCGGACGCCCAGGGTTTTGGGGGCTTAGAGCTTGGAGTATAGCTGATCAGTTTTTTTTATTGAACACGGGCACCCTGGCTATTTGGGGATTCCGAGCTTGGGGGATAGCCGATAAGTTTTTTTGCTGAACTCGGACGCCCAGGGTTTTGGGGGCTTAGAGCTTGGGGGATAGCTGATTAGTTTTTTAGTTTAACTCGGGCGCCCTGGCTATTTGGGGGCTTAGAGCTTGGGGGATAGCTGATTAGTTTTTTTGCTGAACTCGGACGCCCAGGGTTTTGGGGGCTTAGAGCTTGGGGGATAGCTGATTAGTTTTTTTGCTGAACTCGGACGCCCAGGGTTTTAGGGGCTTAGAGCTTGGGGGATAGCTGATTAGTTTTTTTGCTGAACTCGGACGCCCAGGGTTTTGGGGGCTTAGAGCTTGGGGGATAGCTGATTTTTTTTTTTTTTTTTGTTTAACTCGGGCGCCCTGGCTATTTGGGGATTCAGAGCTTGGGGGATAGCCGATAAGTTTTTTAGCTGAACTCGGACGCCCAGGGTTTTGGGGGCTTAGAGCTTGGGGTAAAGCTGATCAGTTTTTTTTATTGAACACGGGCGCCCTGGCTATTTGGGGATTCCGAGCTTGGGGGATAGCTGATAAGTTTTTTTGCTGAACTCGGACGCCCAGGGTTTTGGGGGCTTGAAGCTTGGGGGATAGCTGATTAGTTTTTTTGCTGAACTCGGACGCCCAGGGTTTTGGGGGCTCAGAGCTTGGGGGATAGCTGATTAGTTTTTTAGTTTAACTCGGGAGCCCTGGCTATTTGGGGATTCAGAGCTTGGGGGATAGCCGATAAGTTTTTTTGCTGAACTCGGACGCCCAGAGTTTTGGGGGCTTAGAGCTTGGGGTATAGCTGATCAGTTTTTTTTATTGAACACGGGCGCCCTGGCTATTTGGGGATTCCGAGCTTGGGGGATAGCTGATAAGTTTTTTTGCTGAACTCGGACGCCCAGGGTTTTGGGGGCTTGAAGCTTGGGGGATAGCTGATTAGTTTTTTTGCTGAACTCGGACGCCCAGGGTTTTGGGGGCTTAGAGCTTGGAGTATAGCTGATCAGTTTTTTTTATTGAACACGGGCACCCTGGCTATTTGGGGATTCCGAGCTTGGGGGATAGCCGATAAGTTTTTTTGCTGAACTCGGACGCCCAGGGTTTTGGGGGCTTAGAGCTTGGGGGATAGCTGATTAGTTTTTTAGTTTAACTCGGGCGCCCTGGCTATTTGGGGGCTTAGAGCTTGGGGGATAGCTGATTAGTTTTTTTGCTGAACTCGGACGCCCAGGGTTTTGGGGGCTTAGAGCTTGGGGGATAGCTGATTAGTTTTTTTGCTGAACTCGGACGCCCAGGGTTTTAGGGGCTTAGAGCTTGGGGGATAGCTGATTAGTTTTTTTGCTGAACTCGGACGCCCAGGGTTTTGGGGGCTTAGAGCTTGGGGGATAGCTGATTTTTTTTTTTTTTTTTGTTTAACTCGGGCGCCCTGGCTATTTGGGGATTCAGAGCTTGGGGGATAGCCGATAAGTTTTTTAGCTGAACTCGGACGCCCAGGGTTTTGGGGGCTTAGAGCTTGGGGTAAAGCTGATCAGTTTTTTTTATTGAACACGGGCGCCCTGGCTATTTGGGGATTCCGAGCTTGGGGGATAGCTGATAAGTTTTTTTGCTGAACTCGGACGCCCAGGGTTTTGGGGGCTTGAAGCTTGGGGGATAGCTGATTAGTTTTTTTGCTGAACTCGGACGCCCAGGGTTTTGGGGGCTCAGAGCTTGGGGGATAGCTGATTAGTTTTTTAGTTTAACTCGGGAGCCCTGGCTATTTGGGGATTCAGAGCTTGGGGGATAGCCGATAAGTTTTTTTGCTGAACTCGGACGCCCAGAGTTTTGGGGGCTTAGAGCTTGGGGTATAGCTGATCAGTTTTTTTTATTGAACACGGGCGCCCTGGCTATTTGGGGATTCCGAGCTTGGGGGATAGCTGATAAGTTTTTTTGCTGAACTCGGACGCCCAGGGTTTTGGGGGCTTGAAGCTTGGGGGATAGCTGATTAGTTTTTTTGCTGAACTCGGACGCCCAGGGTTTTGGGGGCTCAGAGCTTGGGGGATAGCTGATTAGTTTTTTAGTTTAACTCGGGAGCCCTGGCTATTTGGGGATTCAGAGCTTGGGGGATAGCCGATAAGTTTTTTAGCTGAACTCGGACGCCCAGGGTTTTTGGGGCTTAGAGCTTGGGGTATAGCTGATCAGTTTTTTTTATTGAACACGGGCACCCTGGCTATTTGGGGATTCCGAGCTTGGGAGATAGCTGATAAGTTTTTTTGCTGAACTCGGACGCCCAGGGTTTTGGGGGCTTAGAGCTTGGGGGATAGCTGATTAGTTTTTTTGCTGAACTCGGACGCCCAGGGTTTTGGGGGCTTAGAGCTTGGGGGATAAATGATCAGTTTTTTTGCTGAACTCGGACGCCCAGGGTTTTGGGGGCTTAGAGCTTGGGGGATAAATGATCAGTTTTTTTTTTTATTGAACTCGATGTCCAGGGTTTTGGGGGCTTAGAGCTTGGGGGATAGCTGATTAGTTTTTTTGCTGAACTCGGGCGCCCAGGGTTTTGGGGGCTTAGAGCTTGGGGGATAGCTGATTAGTTTTTTAGTTTAACTCGGGAGCCCTGGCTATTTGGGGATTCATAGCTTGGGGGATAGCCGATAAGTTTTTTTGCTGAACTCGGACGCCCAGGGTTTTGGGGGCTTAGAGCTTGGGGGATAGCTGATTAGTTTTTTAGTTTAACTCGGGCGCCCTGGCTATTTGGGGGCTTAGAGCTTGGGGGATAGCTGATTAGTTTTTTTGCTGAACTCGGACGCCCAGGGTTTTGGGGGCTTAGAGCTTGGGGGATAGCTGATTAGTTTTTTTGCTGAACTCGGACGCCCAGGGTTTTAGGGTCTTAGAGCTTGGGGGATAGCCGATAAGTTTTTTTGCTGAACTCGGACGCCCAGGGTTTTGGGGGCTTAGAGCTTGGGGGATAGCTGATTAGTTTTTTAGTTTAACTCGGGCGCCCTGGCTATTTGGGGGCTTAGAGCTTGGGGGATAGCTGATTAGTTTTTTTGCTGAACTCGGACGCCCAGGGTTTTGGGGGCTTAGAGCTTGGGGGATAGCTGATTAGTTTTTTTGCTGAACTCTGACGCCCAGGGTTTTAGGGGCTTAGAGCTTGGGGGATAGCTGATTAGTTTTTTTGCTGAACTCGGACGCCCAGGGTTTTGGGGGCTTAGAGCTTGGGGGATAGCTGATCAGTTTTTTTTTTATTGAACTCGATGTCCAGGGTTTTGGGGGCTTAGAGCTTGGGGGATAGCTGATTAGTTTTTTTGCTGAACTCGGGCGCCCAGGGTTTTGGGGGCTTAGAGCTTGGGGGATAGCCGATTAGTTTTTTAGTTTAACTCGGGAGCCCTGGCTATTTGGGGATTCAGAGCTTGGGGGATAGCCGATAAGTTTTTTTGCTGAACTCGGACGCCCAGGGTTTTGGGGGCTTAGAGCTTGGGGGATAGCTGATTTTTTTTTTTTTTTTTGTTGAACCCGGGCGCCCTGGCTATTTGGGGATTCAGAGCTTGGGGGATAGCCGATAAGTTTTTTAGCTGAACTCGGACGCCCAGGGTTTTGGGGGCTTAGAGCTTGGGGTATAGCTGATCAGTTTTTTTTATTGAACACGGGCGGCCTGGCTATTTGGAGATTCCGAGCTTGGGGGATAGCTGATAAGTTTTTTTGCTGAACTCGGACGCCCAGGGTTTTGGGGGCTTAGAGCTTGGGGTATAGCTGATCAGTTTTTTTTATTGAACACGGGCGCCCTGGCTATTTGGGGATTCCGAGCTTGGGGGATAGCTGATAAGTTTTTTTGCTGAACTCGGACGCCCAGGGTTTTGGGGGCTTAGAGCTTGGGGGATAGCTGATTAGTTTTTTTGCTGAACTCGGACGCCCAGGGTTTTGGGGGCTCAGAGCTTGGGGGATAGCTGATTAGTTTTTTAGTTTAACTCGGGAGCCCTGGCTATTTGGGGTTTCAGAGCTTGGGGGATAGCCGATAAGTTTTTTAGCTGAACTCGGACGCCCAGGGTTTTGGGGGCTTAGAGCTTGGGGTAAAGCTGATCAGTTTTTTTTATTGAACACGGGCGCCCTGGCTATTTGGGGATTCCGAGCTTGGGGGATAGCTGATAAGTTTTTTTGCTGAACTCGGACGCCCAGGGTTTTGGGGGCTTGAAGCTTGGGGGATAGCTGATTAGTTTTTTTGCTGAACTCGGACGCCCAGGGTTTTGGGGGCTCAGAGCTTGGGGGATAGCTGATTAGTTTTTTAGTTTAACTCGGGAGCCCTGGCTATTTGGGGATTCAGAGCTTGGGGGATAGCCGATAAGTTTTTTTGCTGAACTCGGACGCCCAGAGTTTTGGGGGCTTAGAGCTTGGGGTATAGCTGATCAGTTTTTTTTATTGAACACGGGCGCCCTGGCTATTTGGGGATTCCGAGCTTGGGGGATAGCTGATAAGTTTTTTTGCTGAACTCGGACGCCCAGGGTTTTGGGGGCTTGAAGCTTGGGGGATAGCTGATTAGTTTTTTTGCTGAACTCGGACGCCCAGGGTTTTGGGGGCTCAGAGCTTGGGGGATAGCTGATTAGTTTTTTAGTTTAACTCGGGAGCCCTGGCTATTTGGGGATTCAGAGCTTGGGGGATAGCCGATAAGTTTTTTAGCTGAACTCGGACGCCCAGGGTTTTTGGGGCTTAGAGCTTGGGGTATAGCTGATCAGTTTTTTTTATTGAACACGGGCACCCTGGCTATTTGGGGATTCCGAGCTTGGGAGATAGCTGATAAGTTTTTTTGCTGAACTCGGACGCCCAGGGTTTTGGGGGCTTAGAGCTTGGGGGATAGCTGATTAGTTTTTTTGCTGAACTCGGACGCCCAGGGTTTTGGGGGCTTAGAGCTTGGGGGATAAATGATCAGTTTTTTTGCTGAACTCGGACGCCCAGGGTTTTGGGGGCTTAGAGCTTGGGGGATAAATGATCAGTTTTTTTTTTTATTGAACTCGATGTCCAGGGTTTTGGGGGCTTAGAGCTTGGGGGATAGCTGATTAGTTTTTTTGCTGAACTCGGGCGCCCAGGGTTTTGGGGGCTTAGAGCTTGGGGGATAGCTGATTAGTTTTTTAGTTTAACTCGGGAGCCCTGGCTATTTGGGGATTCATAGCTTGGGGGATAGCCGATAAGTTTTTTTGCTGAACTCGGACGCCCAGGGTTTTGGGGGCTTAGAGCTTGGGGGATAGCTGATTAGTTTTTTAGTTTAACTCGGGCGCCCTGGCTATTTGGGGGCTTAGAGCTTGGGGGATAGCTGATTAGTTTTTTTGCTGAACTCGGACGCCCAGGGTTTTGGGGGCTTAGAGCTTGGGGGATAGCTGATTAGTTTTTTTGCTGAACTCGGACGCCCAGGGTTTTAGGGTCTTAGAGCTTGGGGGATAGCCGATAAGTTTTTTTGCTGAACTCGGACGCCCAGGGTTTTGGGGGCTTAGAGCTTGGGGGATAGCTGATTAGTTTTTTAGTTTAACTCGGGCGCCCTGGCTATTTGGGGGCTTAGAGCTTGGGGGATAGCTGATTAGTTTTTTTGCTGAACTCGGACGCCCAGGGTTTTGGGGGCTTAGAGCTTGGGGGATAGCTGATTAGTTTTTTTGCTGAACTCTGACGCCCAGGGTTTTAGGGGCTTAGAGCTTGGGGGATAGCTGATTAGTTTTTTTGCTGAACTCGGACGCCCAGGGTTTTGGGGGCTTAGAGCTTGGGGGATAGCTGATCAGTTTTTTTTTTATTGAACTCGATGTCCAGGGTTTTGGGGGCTTAGAGCTTGGGGGATAGCTGATTAGTTTTTTTGCTGAACTCGGGCGCCCAGGGTTTTGGGGGCTTAGAGCTTGGGGGATAGCCGATTAGTTTTTTAGTTTAACTCGGGAGCCCTGGCTATTTGGGGATTCAGAGCTTGGGGGATAGCCGATAAGTTTTTTTGCTGAACTCGGACGCCCAGGGTTTTGGGGGCTTAGAGCTTGGGGGATAGCTGATTTTTTTTTTTTTTTTTGTTGAACCCGGGCGCCCTGGCTATTTGGGGATTCAGAGCTTGGGGGATAGCCGATAAGTTTTTTAGCTGAACTCGGACGCCCAGGGTTTTGGGGGCTTAGAGCTTGGGGTATAGCTGATCAGTTTTTTTTATTGAACACGGGCGGCCTGGCTATTTGGAGATTCCGAGCTTGGGGGATAGCTGATAAGTTTTTTTGCTGAACTCGGACGCCCAGGGTTTTGGGGGCTTAGAGCTTGGGGTATAGCTGATCAGTTTTTTTTATTGAACACGGGCGCCCTGGCTATTTGGGGATTCCGAGCTTGGGGGATAGCTGATAAGTTTTTTTGCTGAACTCGGACGCCCAGGGTTTTGGGGGCTTAGAGCTTGGGGGATAGCTGATTAGTTTTTTTGCTGAACTCGGACGCCCAGGGTTTTGGGGGCTCAGAGCTTGGGGGATAGCTGATTAGTTTTTTAGTTTAACTCGGGAGCCCTGGCTATTTGGGGTTTCAGAGCTTGGGGGATAGCCGATAAGTTTTTTAGCTGAACTCGGACGCCCAGGGTTTTGGGGGCTTAGAGCTTGGGGTATAGCTGATCAGTTTTTTTTATTGAACACGGGCACCCTGGCTATTTGGGGATTCCGAGCTTGGGAGATAGCTGATAAGTTTTTTTGCTGAACTCGGACGCCCAGGGTTTTGGGGGCTTAGAGCTTGGGGGATAGCTGATTAGTTTTTTTGCTGAACTCGGACGCCCAGGGTTTTGGAGGCTTAGAGCTTGGGGGATAAATGATCAGTTTTTTTTTTATTGAACTCGATGTCCAGGGTTTTGGGGGCTTAGAGCTTGGGGGATAGCTGATTAGTTTTTTTGCTGAACTCGGGCGCCCAGGGTTTTGGGGGCTTAGAGCTTGGGGGATAGCCGATTAGTTTTTTAGTTTAACTCGGGAGCCCTGGCTATTTGGGGATTCAGAGCTTGGGGGATAGCCGATAAGTTTTTTTGCTGAACTCGGACGCCCAGGGTTTTGGGGGCTTAGAGCTTGGGGGATAGCTGATTTTTTTTTTTTTTTTTGTTGAACTCGGGCGCCCTGGCTATTTGGGGATTCAGAGCTTGGGGGATAGCCGATAAGTTTTTTAGCTGAACTCGGACGCCCAGGGTTTTGGGGGCTTAGAGCTTAGGGTATAGCTGATCAGTTTTTTTTTTATTGAACACGGGCGCCCTGGCTATTTGGGGATTCCGAGCTTGGGGGATAGCTGATAAGTTTTTTTGCTGAACTCGGACGCCCAGGGTTTTGGGGGCTTAGAGCTTGGGGGATAGCTGATTAGTTTTTTTGCTGAACTCGGACGCCCGGGGTTTTGGGGGCTCAGAGCTTGGGGGATAGCTGATTAGTTTCTTAGTTTAACTCGGGAGCCCTGGCTATTTGGGGATTCAGAGCTTTGGGGATAGCCGTTAATTTTTTTTGCTGAACTCGGACGCCCAGGGTTTTGGGGGCTTAGAGCTTGGGGGATAGCTGATTAGTTTTTTAGTTTAACTCGGGTGCCCTGGCTATTTGGGGATTCAGAGCTTGGGGGATAGCCGATAAGTTTTTTTGCTGAACTCGGACGCCCAGGGTTTTGGGGGTTTAGAGCTTGGGGGATAGACGATAAAATTTTTTGCTGAACTCGGTCGCCCAGGGTTTTGGGGGCTCAGAGCTTGGGGGATAGCTGATTAGTTTCTTAGTTTAACTCGGGAGCCCTGGCTATTTGGGGATTCAGAGCTTTGGGGATAGCCGATAAGTTTTTTTGCTGAACTCGGACGCCCAGGGTTTTGGGGGCTTAGAGCTTGGGGGATAGCTGATTAGTTTTTTAGTTTAACTCGGGCGCCCTGGCTATTTGGGGATTCAGAGCTTGGGGGATAGCCGATAAGTTTTTTTGCTGAACTCGGACGCCCAGGGTTTTTGGGGTTTAGAGCTTGGGGGATAGACGATAAAATTTTTTGCTGAACTCGGTCGCCCAGGGTTTTGGGGGCTCAGAGCTTGGGGGATAGCTGATTAGTTTCTTAGTTTAACTCGGGAGCCCTGGCTATTTGGGGATTCAGAGCTTTGGGGATAGCCGATAAGTTTTTTTGCTGAACTCGGACGCCCAGGGTTTTGGGGGCTTAGAGCTTGGGGGATAGCTGATTAGTTTTTTAGTTTAACTCGGGCGCCCTGGCTATTTGGGGATTCAGAGCTTGGGGGATAGCCGATAAGTTTTTTTGCTGAACTCGGACGCCCAGGGTATTTGGGGGTTTAGAGCTTAGGGGATAGCTGATTAGTTTTTTGTTGAACTCTGGCGCCCAGGGTATTTGAGGGTTTAGAGCCTAGGGGATAGCTGATTTTTTTTTTTTTTTTTGTTGAACTCGGGCGCCCAGGGTATTTGGGGATTCAGAGCTTGAGGGATAGCTAATTAGTTTTTTTGTTTAACTCGGGCGCCCAGGGTTTTGTAGGTTTAAGGCTTGAGATATCAAATTCCGTGGACACCCCCAAGAAACTGTAGAGGGTGTCGTCTACTAGCCCAGGAGGTGTCCTGACACCTCTGCCTCCCCCCCCCCCCCCCCCCCCGTTGTTGCGCGCCTGTGTAAGTATAATTTTACTAAATGGCTTGAATATTTTCTCTTTTATGTATTCTTTTTCTTATTGTTGTATAGATATACTTCTAATGGGATTTCGGGTCAATGACGTCATTAACCGATAGTTTTAAAAACTTTTCTTAATTTTTTTCTAGCTCAATTTTGATTTAAAAATTCTAAATAAAATGTTAAAATTCATAACAAATAAACTAACAAGTCAACCATCATAATCAAGCAAGTAAAAAATTAATCAATTTTTCAAATATGGTATAGTACACACATGAGGGGGTCAAAAATTAGCAAGCCCTGAGTAAACCCAAATTGACGCCCGCACCGAAGGCAAGGGTGCCAAGTGTTCGTTTGCTCATTTTTGCACTCCCTCGTGTGTATACTATTTTCCAACACAAGCCAAGGAAAGTGCAAATGCACGCCTTGGGGTAAGGAAGAAAGTTTGCGCTTCCTGTGCCGTATGTTGAAAAATAATTAAATTGACAAACCTAAAACCCGATAACCCTGGTCAGAGCAAGTAAAAATCGATTTTTAAGTAAGCAAATAACCCGACCAGTCATAATCCTGGGCGTAAGAAAAAAAAAATTTATAAATAAATAAGTTAACTGACGAGCTTACAAACACAACCTCAGGCGTGGAAAATAACAAATGATTTTATTAATCACACATAGTCTGACAAACCGACAATACATGTAATAAATAAATTAGTAAATAAATCTTCAAGACATGACCTCTTTTTTTATTCTTAAAATTATTTATAGATTGTTCCTTATTGCGTTATGTATTTATAGGTGTGATTAGTGAATTATTTGTTTGTTCGCTAATTCAATTTTTTATTTTCTACACTTAGGGCTATGTGTAAATATGTGTATCGAATTATAAGTTCATTACTAAATCAGTATATTGTTGTTTTGCTCAGAGGTACGGGGTTGTGAGCTTGCTGGTTTGTTTGTTTACTTAAAAAAATAATATTTTTTACTGGCCTGGCCCAGGGATGTTAGGTTGTTATTGCGTTGTCGGTTTACTAGTTTATCAAAAAGATTGATAATTTTATTACTTGTTTTGCCCATACTCATCACTCACGTATAAACTACCCATATTTCATTATAAGAACTACCTTTTTGATCTGAGGATGCCCGTTAAATTATACACTGACAGTATCCGAAAAGGTTTTGAAACAAATTATAATGTATGTACTACTATGTATATTCTGAATCAAAGTGCAAAATAGACCTTCTCATTCAATAAATGAACAATGAAAAATTATCATTCAACTTATATTAAATGAATATCGAATTACGTTAAAAAAAAAAAAAAAAAAAATTAATGTAAGAGCTTTTTATTTGTAGAGGCCCTCAATGTGTGGGGGCCCATAGGCCTGGCCTATTCGTCCTATGCCTAAGTCCGGCACTGGCTCAGACCAAAATATAGGATTGGAATTTGAAAGTCCAAAAAACTAGAATCAAATTTTGATTTCAGCAATCAGTTTTCAATGATGTAAATTCATTCAAAAAAAAAAAAAGAAGAAAAATATACCATATCGATGATAAATGATCACTTTTGTTCTGTTAAAAAATTTTATCAAAGAGCTTTAATTGCTGATTTTACCAGAATTTATTGTACCAAACTCTTGCCACTCAAGCAGAGAACTTGAACTTTTCTTGCCTCGTGCTTAAATAGTACATATCGACACTAGTGCCTAAAACAAGGCAAAGTTTTTTCACACGGCGCGAAGTTATCGCACGAGCAAAGCGAGTGTGATAGCGCATGCGCCGCGTGAAAAAACCTTTGTCTTGTTTAGGCAGCGTTGGTTTCGATATTAGAATCATGGGCACGGTTTGCCAAGTTCAGAGCGCACATTTCTCCAGAGATATAGAATGTCGACTGCTCTTCTCAAAAAAAATTTATTTTGATATTTTCAGAGTTTTTTGTTGTATTTTGGCGTGATATAGTCGTTTGTAAACAAATAAAAAATTTTAAATTTATCGTTGCTCGGTTAAAAAAAATAGATTAACCTTTAAATAAAAATTATATTAATGTCAATGATGAAAGTTTTTTTTTTTTTTTTTCATCGTGAATTTTTTTCAGAAATGAATACATAAATAAATGAATAATCCCCCAAGCTGCTACAACCCCATAACGCCGAGCTCGTGAGGCTTTTTTTTAAATAAGTAAATAAATGATTCCCCAAGCTGCTACAACCCCATAACGCCGAGCTCGCGAGGATTTTTTTTTAAATAAATAAATAAATGATCCCCCAAGCTGCTACAACCCCATAACGCCGAGCTCGCGAGTTTTTTTCAGAAATGAATGAATAAATAAATGAATAATCCCCCAAGCTGCTACAACCCCATAACACCGAGCTCGCAAGGCTTTTTTTATAAATAAATAAATGAATGATCCCCCGAGCTTCTACAACCCCATAACGCCGAGCTCGCGAGTTTTTTTCAGAAATGAATAAATAAATAAATGAATAATCCCCCAAGCTGCTACAACGCCATAACACCGAGATCGCGAGGCTTTTTTTTAAATAAATAAATAAATGATCCCCCAAGCTGCTACAACCCCATAACGCCGAGCTCGCGAGGCTTTATTTTAAATAAATAAATAAATGATCTCCCAAGCTGCTACAACCCCATAACGCCGAGCTCGCGAGGATTTTTTTTTAAATAAATAAATAAATGATCCCCCAAGCTGCTACAACCCCATAACGCCGAGCTCGCGAGTTTTTTTCAGAAATGAATGAATAAATAAATGAATAATCCCCCAAGCTGCTACAACCCCATAACACCGAGCTCGCAAGGCTTTTTTTATAAATAAATAAATGAATGATCCCCTGAGCTTCTACAACCCCATAACGCCGAGCTCGCGAGTTTTTTTCAGAAATGAATAAATAAATAAATGAATAATCCCCCAAGCTGCTACAACGCCATAACACCGAGATCGCGAGGCTTTTTTTTAAATAAATAAATAAATGATCCCCCAAGCTGCTACAACCCCATAACGCCGAGCTCGCGAGGCTTTATTTTAAATAAATAAATAAATGATCTCCCAAGCTGCTACAACCCCATAACGCCGAGCTCGCGAGGCTTTTTTTTTAATAAATGAATAAATGATCCCCCGAGCTTCTACAACCCCATAACGCCGAGCTCGCGAGTTTTTTTCAGAAATGAATAAATAAATAAATGAATAATCCCCCAAGCTGCTACAACCCCATAACACCGAGATCGCGAGGCATTTTTTTAAATAAATAAATAAATGATCCCCCAAGCTGCTACAACCCCATAACAACGAGCTCGCGAGGCTTTTTTTTAAATAAATAAATAAATGATCCCCCGAGCTTATACAACCTTATAACGCCGAGCTCGCGAGGCTCTTTTTTAAATAAATAAATAAATGATCATCCAAGCTGCTACAACCCCATAACGCCAAGCTCGCGAGTTTTTTTCAGAAATGAATAAATAAATAAATGAATAATCCCCCAAGCGGCAACAACCCCATAACGCCGAGCTCGTGAGGCTTTTTTTATAAATAAATGAATAAATGATCCCCCAAGCGGCTACAACCCCATAACGCCGAGCTCGCGAGTTTTTTTCAGAAACGAATAAATAAATAAATGAATAATCCCCCAAGCTGCTACAACCCCATAACACCGAGCTCGCAAGGCTTTTTTTATAAATTAATAAATAAATTATCCCCCAAGCGGCTACAACCCCATAACGTCGAGCTCGCAAGTTTTTTTTATAAATAAATAAATAAATAATCCCCCAAGCGGCTACAACCCCATAACACCGAGCTCGCGAGGCTTTTTTTATAAATAAATAAATAAATGATCCCCCAAGGTGCTACAACCCCATAACGCCGAGCTCGTGAGGCTTTTTTTTAAATAAATAAATAAAGGACCCCCCAAGCTGCTACGACCCTATAATGCCGAGCTCGCGAGTTTTTTTTATAAATATTTATTTATTTATTTATTTATAAAAAAAACTCACGACCGTCGAGCCTGGCGTTATGGGGTCGTAGCTGCTTGGGGGATTATTTATTTATTTATTTATAAAAAAAACTCATGCGCTCGGCGTTATTGGGTTGTAGCAGCTTGGGGGATTATTTATTCATTTTTTTATTCATGAAAAAAACTCGCTAGCTCGGCGTTATGGGGTGGCAGCAGTTTGGGGGATCATTTAGTTATTTATTTAAAAAAAGGCCTCACGAGCTCGGTGTTATGGGGTTGTAGCAGCTTGGGGGATCATTTATTTTTTTATTTATAAAAAAAGCCTCGCAAGCTCGGCGTTATGGGGTTGTAGCAGCTTGGGGGATCATTTTTTTATTTATTTATAAAAAAAGCCTCGCAAGCTCGGCGTTATGGGGTTGTAGCAGCTGGGAGATTATTTATTCATTTATTTATTCAAGAAAAAAACTCGTGAGCTCGGCGTAATGGGGTTGTAGCAGCTTGGGAGATCATTTATTTATTTATTTTAAAAAAAGCCTCGAGAGCTCGGCGTTATGGGGTTGTAGAAGCTGGGGGATTATTTATTTATTTATTTATTTATAAAAAAAACTCGCGAGCTCGGTGTTATAGGGTTCTAGAAGCTCGGGGGATCATTTATTCATTTATTTAAAAAAAAGCCTCGTGAGCTCGGCGTTATGGGGATGTAGAAGCTCGGGGGATCATTTATTTATTTATTTATAAAAAAAGCCTTGCGAGCTCGGTGTTATGGGGTTGTAGCAGCTTGGGGGATTATTCATTTATTCATTTATTCATTTCTGAAAAAAACTCGCGTGCTCGGCGTTATGGGGTTATAGCAGCTTGGGGGATCGTTTATTTATTTATTTAAAAAAGAGCCTCGCGAGCTCGGCGTTATGGGGTTGTAGCAGCTTGGGGGTTCATTTATTTATTTATTTAAAAAAAAGCCTCGTGAACTCGGTGTTATGGGGTTGTAGCAGCTTGGGGGATTATTTATTTATTTATTTATTCATGAAAAAAACTCGTGAGCTCGGCGTTATGGGGTTGTAGCAGCTTGGGAGATCATTTATTTATTTATTTTTAAAAAAGCCTCGCGAGCTCGGCGTTATGGGGTTGTAGCAGCTTGGGGGTTCATTTATTTATTTATTTAAAAAAAAGCCTCGTGAACTCGGTGTTATGGGGTTGTAGCAGCTTGGGGGATTATTTATTTATTTATTTATTCATGAAAAAAACTCGTGAGCTCGGCGTTATGGGGTTGTAGCAGCTTGGGAGATCATTTATTTATTTATTTTTAAAAAAGCCTCGCGAGCTCGGCGTTATGGGGTTGTAGAAGCTGGGGGATTATTTATTTATTTATTTATTTATAAAAAAAACTCGCGAGCTCGGTGTTATAGGGTTCTAGAAGCTCGGGGGATCATTTATTCATTTATTTAAAAAAAAGCCTCGTGAGCTCGGCGTTATGGGGATGTAGAAGCTCGGGGGATCATTTATTTATTTATTTATAAAAAAAGCCTTGCGAGCTCGGTGTTATGGGGTTGTAGCAGCTTGGGGGATTATTCATTTATTCATTTATTCATTTCTGAAAAAAACTCGCGTGCTCGGCGTTATGGGGTTATAGCAGCTTGGGGGATCGTTTATTTATTTATTTTTAAAAAAGCCTCGCGAGCTCGGCGTTATGGGGTTGTAGCAGCTTGGGGGTTCATTTATTTATTTATTTAAAAAAAAGCCTCGTGAACTCGGTGTTATGGGGTTGTAGCAGCTTGGGGGATTATTTATTTATTTATTTATTCATGAAAAAAACTCGTGAGCTCGGCGTTATGGGGTTGTAGCAGCTTGGGAGATCATTTATTTATTTATTTTTAAAAAAGCCTCGCGAGCTCGGCGTTATGGGGTTGTAGAAGCTGGGGGATTATTTATTTATTTATTTATTTATAAAAAAAACTCGCGAGCTCGGTGTTATAGGGTTCTAGAAGCTCGGGGGATCATTTATTCATTTATTTAAAAAAAAGCCTCGTGAGCTCGGCGTTATGGGGATGTAGAAGCTCGGGGGATCATTTATTTATTTATTTATAAAAAAAGCCTTGCGAGCTCGGTGTTATGGGGTTGTAGCAGCTTGGGGGATTATTCATTTATTCATTTATTCATTTCTGAAAAAAACTCGCGTGCTCGGCGTTATGGGGTTATAGCAGCTTGGGGGATCGTTTATTTATTTATTTAAAAAAGAGCCTCGCGAGCTCGGCGTTATGGGGTTGTAGCAGCTTGGGGGTTCATTTATTTATTTATTTAAAAAAAAGCCTCGTGAACTCGGTGTTATGGGGTTGTAGCAGCTTGGGGGATTATTTATTTATTTATTTATTCATGAAAAAAACTCGTGAGCTCGGCGTTATGGGGTTGTAGCAGCTTGGGAGATCATTTATTTATTTATTTTTAAAAAAGCCTCGCGAGCTCGGCGTTATGGGGTTGTAGAAGCTGGGGGATTATTTATTTATTTATTTATTTATAAAAAAAACTCGCGAGCTCGGCGTTATGGGGTTGTAGAAGCTGGGGGATTATTTATTTATTTATTTATTTATAAAAAAAACTCGCGAGCTCGGCGTTATGGGGTTGTAGCAGCTTGGGGGATGATTTATTCATTTATTTATTCATGAAAAAAACTCGTGAGTTCGGCGTTATGGGGTTGTAGCAGCTTGGGGGATCGTTTATTTATTTATTTATAAAAAAAGCCTCGCGAGCTCGGCGTTATGGGGTTGTAGCAGCTCGGGGGATCATTTATTTATTTATTTATAAAAAAAGCCTTGCGAGCTCGGTGTTATGGGGTTGTAGCAGCTTGGGGGATTATTCATTTATTTATTCATTCATTTCTGAAAAAAACTCGCGAGCTCGGCTCTATGGGGTTGTAGAAGCTCGGGGGATCATTTATTTATTTATTTAAAAAAAAGCCTCGCGAGCTCGGCGTTATGGGGTTGTAGCAGCTTGGGGGATCATTTATTTATTTATTTATAAAAAAAGCCTCGCGAGCTCGGCGTTATGGGGTTGTAGAAGCTCGGGGGATCATTTATTCATTTATTTAAAAAAAAGCCTCGCGAGCTCGGCGTTATGGGGTTGTAGCAGCTTAGGGGATGATTTATTCATTTATTTATTCATGAAAAAAACTCGTGAGCTCGGCGTTATGGGGTTGTAGCAGCTTGGGGGATCATTTATTTATTTATTTATAAAAAAAGCCTCGCGAGCTCGGCGTTATGGGGTTGTAGAAGCTCGGGGGATCATTTATTTATTTATTTATAAAAAAAGCCTTGCGAGCTCGGTGTTATGGGGTTGTAGCAGCTTGGGGGATTATTCATTTATTTGTTTATTCATTTCTGAAAAAAACTCGCGAGCTTGTGTTATGGGGTTGTAGCAGCTTAGGGGATCATTTATTTATTTATTTATAAAAAAAGCCTCGCGAGCTCGGCGTTATGGGGTTGTAGCAGCTTGGGGGATTATTTATTTATTTATTCATTTCTGAAAAAAACTCGCGAGCTCGGCTCTATGGGGTTGTAGAAGCTCGGGGGATCATTTATTTATTTATTTATAAAAAAAGCCTCGAGAGCTCGGCGTTATGGGGTTGTAGCAGCTTGGGGGATCATTTATTTATTTATTTAAAAAAAAGCCTCGCGAGCTCGGCGTTATGGGGTTGTAGCAGCTTGGGGGATCATTTATTTATTTATTTATAAAAAAAGCCTCGCGAGCTCGGCGTTATGGGGTTGTAGAAGCTCGGGGGATCATTTATTTATTTTTTTATAAAAAAAGCCTTGCGAGCTCGGTGTTATGGGGTTGTAGCAGCTTGGGGGATTATTCATTTATTTATTTATTCATTTCTGAAAAAAACTCGCGATGAAAAAAAAAAAAAAAACTTTCATCATTGACATTAATATAATTTTTATTTAAAGGTTAATCTATTTTTTTTAACCGAGCAACGATAAATTTAAAATTTTTTATTTCTTTACAAGCGACTATATCACGCCAAAATACAACAAAAAACTCTGAAAATATCAAATTAAATTTTTTTTGAGAAGAGCAGTCGACATTCTATATCTCTGGAGAAATGTGCGCTCTGAACTTGGCAAACCGTGCCCATGATTCTAATATCGAAACCAACGCTGTGTTTAGGCTCCAGTGTCGATATGTGCTTTATCGAATCGAGTGGCTAAAACATGACAACTTCAGGTCGTGCGCAGAAAAATGTTTTAGCCACGAATGCGATAAAGTATATTACACGTGAGGGAGTGCAAAAATTAGCAAACTTTTAACAAACCTTTGTCACCCGAGCCTTCGACTCGGGCGTCAATTCAGGTCCGCTAAGGGCTAGTTAATTTTTGACTTCCGCAGGTGTGTAAAATACTATAGAATTCATATTATTTATTAAAATAAATGACAATCTCAACTTATTGGTAGTCTTCCAAATGGCGGATCTACGAAAAAACATACGCGACAAAATCTCCGGGGACCATATCCAGATATTAATTGATAATTTTGTTCAAGGCATAAATATTATTTTGTTTTCGATATGGTTCATAATTATTGAAAAATTGAAATTATATTACGAATAAAATACGAATTACTCATGAAAATTTTTTACTTATTTTTAAAATGATAATGATAGAATCTTGTGGGGCGCAACAGTTTAGTTTGACATTTTGTTACTTGTTATTTTGTTGCCTGACGTTTTGTTATATTTTCTATATAGGACAATGACCAAACGGTTATGTGGATTTGGAACAATGGTAAACTAGTCTACATTTTATAGTTTAAAATTTTACCGATTTCTAGTTTACAGCTTATAATGTTTTTGTTTAAAAAAATACTTAATGTATTCACTACTTACTTTGCTTTAAAAAATACATCTTTTTTAACTTTAAATCAACTTTGATTTTTAAAACCGACAAAAATTAAAAAAAATTAGAAGTGTTTGATGAAAAAACTGAGGCAATATTCAAAAAAAAAATTTGGAACACAATAGAAATCACTTCATTTGAAGTAGGTTAAATTTTCACCACAAAACCCCCAATAAAGTTACTCTGGAAGGTTTTTAGCAGTGACAATATATAAAACTATTTTTTGTGAGTAAAAATTAAGAGTGAACTACGTTTCGTAAACTTTGACAAAAACAGCAGAGAATGGTAAAAGATTTCTAGTTTTGATCATCCTTCGGTTTTTTAATTATTTTTAAATAATAAAAAAGTGTTGTTCAAATTCATCTTTGACTTCTACTTTTTAGACACACTGAGAGAAAACTTTTAAATATATTAAAAATTTTACCTAAATATTTAATTCTTTTAACAAACATCCATCAGTACATTAAACTTTTACGTTAAAAAAGGTGCAAGTAATAAGTACATGTAATCATTCCGTATCAAATTTAAAAATCAATCTTATTTAATGATGGAACAGTATATAGTATCGAGATAAAACAATTTTTTATTGTATCTGATGATCATTATATTGTAAACAGTAGGAAGACGTTTCAAAATTGATTTATTAACCGAATTAATACTTTTATTGGTTTAATACTTTTTATCAAATTAATTTATCATACCCATACCCTTAAATTTAGAGGAAATGCATAGTAAAGCCTTAATTACCTTGATTAAGAAAAATTAAAAAAAAAAAAAAAAAAATTTCAGATAAAGAACGGAAAACGTTAAAATAATTTATCAAAAAATCTGATTCTTACCACTGTTGAAAAAAATATATATGTAAAAAAAAAAAAAAAAAAAAAAATATGTATTACAAAATTTTTTTTGACATTTCGGAAATAATTTTTTCGAATAAAATTTTTTTGATTCAGTTGAGATTGTGTTCGTGTACGGCGCCAATGCGCGCGCACTATCTAGCCATTGCTACTATGGTCTGCTGCTATCCCAAGATTAGAAGGTCAGCTTGGAACTGTGCAGCGCATGAGCGAGCGCCTCGTGCGGCAGCAGTGTGTCGCTTGTATTAGGGATTTTATTCGCAGCTTGAGTTTGTGTAAAGCCACATAACCTGCAACCAACGTTTTCTGGTTCGTTTCAGCACTGTTACTTAGATTCTCTTCTAGGGTAAGTTTATTTTAAATTAATTTCAACATTTGTTTTGATTTTTGTTTTGTTAGAACTAAATTTTCTAATCTTTTTTCAATGTTTGAGCTTAAGATTTCATATTATAACGAATTGCTCCGGTCAGACTAGAATATTCATGTTGTTGTTTATCAATGGCGCACACTTAAAGATCTACATCAAAGCCCGCCAACTATTTAAATTACTTTTCAAATACACTCGAATATTATAATTTCATTTTAAAAAGTCATTATAGAGTAAACTTTCTACAAACTACTTATAAAATAGTTTTTTTTTTTTTTTTTTTTTAAATTGCTAAAAAATAAAAAATCTGAGTTTTACTTTACGTGTGCAATCATACATCAAGCTTAAAAATTTAACAAAAATTTAATTACCTATATACTGCACATCATACAGATAAAAACCAATCTACCTAATCTAAATAAACATTGGGTTATGACAGGTTTCTTATTTTTTTTTTCTATCCAATCAAAAAAATTTTGTTTATTAGACATCATAAATTATTGACGGTATAAGTACACTTAAATCATCTGCTCCACGTGTGATTAGTTACCTGATTTACACGAGTAGCATTGGAAGTGGAACGGTTTCTTATGGTTATTTTCGATTTAAGATAAAAAAATTAACTAGCTTAGCTGTATAAATAATTTATGAAACCTCTAAAATAATCTGGAACAGTTTTTTCAGCCATTTATAAATTTAATTATAAAGTAAATTAATTTTGAAGTCGTTACCATACCAAATATCTATAGCCATGACGTCATTTTCATGCATATAGATATACAGTAGTGCTCAAAATTATAGAGCACCCCCAAATTTCATACTTCAGTCTTCAAATTTTTGTGCTTTTATACGACTGCAAACACTCAAATATTTTTATTAATGCCTGAAACTTTTTTTTTTCACTTAAACTACATAAAAACTGAAAAGAAAAAGTTTTACTTAACTTAAATACAATAAAAAAATTAACTTTTATCTCCATTTTTATTAAAAAGTTCATTTTTCAAAAAACAGCTAATTTTCGCTTTTTTAAAAACTTGCGTAGTATATTTCAACCGGTTAAAAACATCCGAAAATATTGTAAATTTTTTTTCTTCTCTTTTTAGTATTCAAAATCAACGAAAAAAATTTTCAAGTTAATCGGTGCAAAATTGTTCAAACCACATGGAAATAATTCATTTTTTTAATCATTGAAAAAAATTACCGATTTTTTATGATTTTACATAATTTAATGCTAAAATCTCATATTTTTTTCAGTATTACAGGTAAATTTGAATGAAAACACTAAATGAATAATTATTTAACTAATTTAATTTTAAATTTAAGAAAATCTTACAGAAAATCACCATAAACTTTAAAATTTTACAACTTTTTCAACACAGTTGATCTTTGAAAAGAAAACGTAATTTTTGTAATAATTGCTTTAAAATAATGAAATTATTACAATTCAGTCATAATTTATACATAATATTAATACAAAATTTTTATTTTGCTGAAATTATGATCCAGCTAATAGTTAGTAGCTCCTCCTTTTGCGTTATAGCAAGCCTGAACCCTTCGTATATAATTGAATTACATATATATAATTGAAAAAGCTTGATTGATTGAAACTGAGAAATAGAAATGATGATCAAAGATAAGAATCTGAGAAATCTTGATGATTTAAAAAGAGAAATTGCAGCAGCTTGGTAAACTTTAAGTCTAACCCATTGTAAGAAGCTTGCAGAATCCATGCCACAAAGGGTTCAGGCTTGCTATAGGTAACGCAAAAGGAGGAGCTACTAACTATTAACTGGATCAAAATTTCAGCAAAATAAAATTTTTTTATTAATATTATGTATAAATTATGACTGAATTGTATTAATTTTATTATTTTAAAGCAATTATTACAAAAATTACGTTTTCTTTTCAAAGATTAACTGTTTTGAAAAATTTGTAAAATTTTAAAGTTTATGGTGATTTTCTGTAAGATTTTCTTAAATTTAAAATTAAATTAGCTAAGGTGGCTTGTAAGTGCTGCCCCGTATCTAGCAGGGGCCCTTGCGGGTGCATAAGTTTACAAAAATTTTAAACAAGAAAAAAAAGCAATTTTTCCTATTTAATATGATTATTACTATTTATCATGATCATCATAATTCATTTTAAAACAAAACTTGAGATAAATAACATTGAAAAATTTCATGCTTTAGAGGTTATGTACCGCAATTTTTAATTTTTCTTAAAAATTAGTCTGATAACCCCGTATTGTTATAATTTTAAAATGATCTGTAACTTTTTACCTTCAAAATCATACCTGACTCGTAGCAAACTAGTGTATTTAGACAATTTGAGGAATTTATCAGTGTTTTTTCCCATAAGAGTCCCTTTATAAAAGAGAGCTATCGCCATCTTGCGTAAGAATTTTATTCGTGAGCTGATTGGTGAAGAAGTTTTTAAAATATTCGAAAAGTACATTTTGAGGTTATTGTTTTTTCCTATGCGCGCTTAAAGCGCGCTCAGAAGAGCTAGTCCATGTTAAAAAAAAAATTTTTTTAATGATTTTTTTCTCGAAAATAAGTCCGATGACCTTCTTAGTGTCCTCTAGGAAAGTTGTAGGTCTCACTTCAAGGAATTTACCTGATTTTTTTTGAAACTTACTAGTATTTTATTAAAATTCTTACAAGCCACCTTAAATAATTATTAATTTAGGGTTTTCATTCAAATTTACCTGTAATACTGAAAAAAAATATGAGATTTAATAGCATTAAATTATGTAAAATCATAAAAAATCGGTAATTTTTCAATGATTAAAAAATGAATTATTTGCTTGCGGTTTGAACAATTTTGCACCGATCAACTTGAAAATTTTTTTCGTTGATTTTGAATACTAAAAAGAGAAGAAAAAAAATTTACAATATTTTTGGATGTTTTTAACCGGTTGAAATATACTACGCAAGTTTTTAAAAAAGCGAAAATTAGCTGTTTTTTGAAAAATGAACTTTTTAATAAAAATGGAGATAAAAGTTAATTTTTTTATTGTATTTAAGTTAAGTAAAACTTTTTCTTTTCAGTTTTTATGTAGTTTAAGTGAAAAAAAAAAGTTTCAGGCATTAATAAAAATATTTGAGTGTTTGCAGTCGTATAAAAGCACAAAAATTTGAAGACTGAAGTATGAAATTTGGGGGTGCTCTATAATTTTGAGCACTACTGTACTTGTTTAAGACCTATCACACGTAAAGCAGGGGTACGATTCTATACTAAGGTTAACGAAGGTTAACGCTAACTTACAATAACAGCTAACCAAAAAATACCATGGGTGAGCATCCAATTAACCTCAAACTTGTTAATCATAGTGAATGTTAGTTAGCGTTAACCTTAGTATAGAATCGCACCCCAGACGAACTCTTCTGTAGTTGTATCGCCAATAGGTTATTTTAGATCCTTTTCGACAATTGCATTTTATTTTTATATATTTTTCTCCAACACTTGTTTATTAAAATTTAATTCTCCCTATGTTTACAACAATCAAACCAGATTGATACAAAAATTAAAAAAATTGTACGAATAAAATTCGGTCACATTAAAATTTTTTTTAATTTTTTTTTTAACTTTTAAGAAAATTTTTTTAATATGAGTTTTGCTAGTAAAAACGATAACTGTAAACAAATTTTTATGAATTTTCATTTTTTTCGGTTTGACCGTAAGTAAAAAAAAGATAAAACTCGAGCAAAATAAAAACATGCTTTTGGGAAAGTTGAGTAACCAAAACATTAAAAAAAAAAATAGACTTCTAATGTAATAAAAACATACACTCAGAGAAAGATTTGATTGGACCAATTAAATATTCTTTGTTCCCTCAATAGTCTAAACATTGTAGCAGTTACAATACGTATGCTAAGCTGATAATAATACATATCGTTGCGACTAGCAAAGCAAATATTCAAAAATCTGACCTAACCTAGCTATTTTTTAAAATCTCAATTGAAGTCATTATTTCTTGAATATTGTGATTTTTATAATCACTTGTATATTTTTTAAGATTAAAACTATTCATTAAATACATTAATTATACCAAAACCACAAAAAAGAAATTTTTTAAAATTAAGTTGTGCTATACCAGTGTTACTAGAAACATGTTAACCCTTTATACGCATTTAGTCAGCGCTGCCATGATATTGTTACTGCTACAATGTGCATCATTGTCTCTATATCAACTATGGCATCTTAGATGTTACAATATATTGTTGACCCAATCAAACCTTTCTCTGAGTGTAAAACACATACCAGTGGTGCTTTTCTATGCAATGGAGATAAAAGCAGGAGAGAAAAAAAAAACTCCACAAATAAAAAACGAATTAAAAATTAAAGGTGGTAAAATCTGTGAAATGAAATTTCTCGACTTCTTTGAAGAAATTAAAATTTTCGATTCTGTGTAGTTTTTTTTTTTTTTTTTTCTCTCCTTCAGTTATCAACAAATTTTTTTTATTTTTATATAGTCTCATTTTTTCAATGAATATGATTAATATATTATATTTAAGGTCAACGATAGTCATGGCAGACTACTGGAAATCCCAAGCACGAAAATTCTGTGACTTTTGTAAATGCTGGATCGCAGACAACAAGCCTAGTATTGACTTCCACGAGAACGGAAAAAAACACAAAGAAAATGTACAAAAACGTTTGAAAGACATTCATAAAAAAAGCGCCAAAGATGCAAAAGCGCAGAGAAAATTTGAGAGTGACATAGACCAGATGGAAAAAGCGGCAATGGCCGCTTATCTCAAAGACGTGCAGAGCAACACCATGGATCTGACGGCCGAGAGAATTTTACTCGAAAAAAAGGAAAAAATAGAAAGTGGAAGTGGGAGCAGTAGCCAAAAATTCGTAAATAAATCGCCGAGGAATCCTAACCAAGTCCCAGAGGCTGCAGTGGAGACAAATCCTAGGTATCGCCAAGCGAGTTACGGGACTGCCGACGTTGATCCGCTGGATCCATATGCCGCCCAAAAGATAGCACGCATCGAAGCCCGCGACAAGGCTAAGGCCAAAAAGGAAGCCGCCAAAGCGAAAAATGTAGAAAAGGAAAAAGGGAAAACCGAACACGGCGCAACTAAAGTACTAACAAGAAAAGTGTGGTACGAGGCCAAATCTCAGGGTCACTCCTACTACTGGAATATCGAGACTAACGAGTCGATTTGGGAACCACCGTCCGAAGGGTACATGTCCATCGAAGAGCAAGCCGAAGAAGCCAAGGAGCAAGCTTTGCAGGAACAGTTTATGCAACAGATCGAACAGGAAGGAGCAGAGGAGAAGGCTATTATTGATGAAGAACGCCGCGCAAACGTTGAAAGGGAAAAATTAAAAGAAATTAGAAAAAAATACATGGAAAAGCAACGTAAAGAAAAAGAACACAATAATGACCACGATGAAGATGAAAAAGGAACGACAGAAGAATCCGAAGAAGAGGAAAAAATACCCTACAGAAGGGACTACAGTGTACCAATAAAACCTCAGCCCTATGGTGCTTGGCAAGTTGTTAAAAAAGTTGAACAAAAACCAATAGATTGGCAGTTGCCAAAAGTCAAAATTTCCGATGTTGTTTTGCCGACATTCTCAGATCCAGCACCTTTGCAGAGAGAGTTCAAAGAAAAGTCTATTACTTCGGTATCTATTGGTGACTCCGACGATGAAGATGGCTCTAACATTTCATTTAAAAGAAGAAAGTTCGGTAACAAAAACGTACGGAAAAGAACTACGGACGATTGATAACCTAACATTTTTAATTAATTTTATAGTATATTTTTAAAATACTTTTCATAATCAAAAGCCATTGAAGCAATAAGGTGTACTTTGTATGACAGGTTTAAACAACTTACTCTGAAAAATTACCTTATTTCATTGACAATGGTTAAAAATTTAATTTAGTTTTCGTAAAATTTAAAAGTTACGTGTAAGTTTATTAAAAAACGCGCGCAAGTGAGCGTCATCCTACTTCGAATAATGACATTAACACCGTGACTCAAAACAGTTGTGGGTTGTTGTTGGTAACTCAAACTTTTTATAATTCCAAGAGTCCTGCCTCGAGAACAATAAACAAATTTAACACGGATTCAAGCCGGAGGAACAATGAACCTTGGTTATTGTTGACAAAAAGCTTGACCGCAACAAAACACTGCTTTCGATGTTTATGGTAAGCAAAAAAAAAAGAATGAAGCGGACGATTTACTCGGCACGTGCGGTTTGCGAAAGTCGAAAACAAGGAAATTAACGCCCGGAAGAGTGACCAACGCCCGTACCGAATCCGCAAGCCGCGATCACTGCTGTTGTTGCCAAGGACTTATTTTGCGAGTGCAGCGACGCGAGTTTTGTTTGGCATCGATTTGACTCTAGGTACTTGCCTACTCGGTATTGCGTTTTTTTTTTTTTTTACTTATTTTGAATTATTTGATAGATTTAAGTAAGTTACTGTTTTTATTTAAAATATATAATTTAGCTAATTGATAAGCTGTTGAGAATAAAATTTTATGAACTATTTATTCAACAATTTATTTCATAATTTTTATTTAATGACGTAAAAAGCTTTTAATTTGTACAAAAAATAACTGTAATTTTATACTGCACTTTTTTTACAAGAAAAAATAAATTTTATAAAAAATTGTTTTAAATTAATAAATGTATTAATTTTTTAAAATAATTTTGTGATATAAAAAATATTATCTTATAATAATTATTTTTTTGCTTATCTTTGTCAACTATCGTAATTTCCGCAGAATGTAAATTAAAAACGCTATCCGAACTTGATGAGACATTATGATATTTTGTAACAAGCTCTCAAAAAAATATATTTTTATTCCCCTCAACCACTTAAGAAGATTCTCCACCAAACGGATTTAGCCCTTAGATTTTGTCAAAATTAAATATACGCATAGTTTTTGGTATAAAAATAGCTTAGCTGGGATTTTAATGCCATGGGGTACTTGCGAAAAAATTATAATATTTAAACTTAAAAAAATTTGAATTTAATTTAAATTTTACAAATTAACGTAAGCTCTTATGGGAAATTTATAAAAATTGTAATTACCTAACTTCTAAGATCTTATCTTCTCAACCCCACAGATTTTAATGCAACTTCGAACAAAAAAATAAAAAAATCAGACTGGTTATTCTTTTTTCAAAACATTCAATAGATATGTTTAGCAATAATTATAAACAATTGATTTTTTAATTTTGTGAATAAGGCTTTTTCATAGCAGACGATTATCCATAACCTACTGTTTGCCGATTAAAAAATATTCCCAATTCTGTTGGCTTTACAGCGTTAATGTTAAAAAAAAATTTTTCAATACAATCTAAAAAATCTTAAAAACCTAAATAATCTTGGTAAAAATGAATGAGAAAAGTTTAAAAGTTCAAAAAATGTGAATAACTTTTAACGCGGGGTGTATGACCCTGGGTGTACAACAATAATTTTTTTATCGGCTCTGAAGTAAAAACAACTTAAATTTCTCTATAATAAACTTGTCAGAATAATAGAATAATTAACAGAGTTTAAGCCTAACTTTTACAAAAAGTTAAAAAATTAATTGAAAGTTAAATAAAACTACAAAATATCGTTTTGGGTTCACTACAATAAATCTAAGTCGTCTGCTATGAAAAAGCCTTATATGACTTTTCATTGGGAATGGGTCCCAAGTCGCCCAGGGGACAGAACGCCCACCAATCAGAGGCTTCCGTTTCGAAAAGCGCCCACCAATCACAGCCGAGGTCGAGTTTGAATTTTAGAGAGCAACGCCTCCCGCAGTCTGCAGTGTCGGCAATGCAGATCGGGAATTGATTTATTATAAAAAGACAAAGAGATGGCGCTGTACGTCACTTTTTTTTAACTCTCCTCGTCCCTCGAGACTCCCGAGTGGCGTGGCGTCTGACGACCCACTCATTCCCACTCCCGGCTATCAGCCGCAATCAGCCGAAGTCTCGATGCCGACCAAGTATAGTATATTCCTGTGCATGTAAGGGAACCGCGTCAGACAAGGTGGTACCGACAAGGTTCACTTACATGCACAGGACTGTGCTTTCTCAAATTCGCTGAATTTCAATGCAATTTTCTATAATTTACTGATGAGAGGCGACACAGTGGAGCGGTATCCATGTATCCCCCCCGCTGGCGGCCGGGCGGCGATAAGTCGAGCAAAGCGAGGGGGAAATCGGACACTTGATCTCTCATTGGTTTTAAAGTCGTAAAAATCCCGAGCAAACATTTTAATGCGGCGTGACTTCGGCCCGAATTCGTATCCGAACTATCCGAAGCGGTGCCGAATTCGGCTGTAGCTCGGTCGGGGGCGCGGCTAGGGTTTCGGCCCGAGCGCGGACTGGTGCATCTGGCCGAAGTTGCGGTATAAAGATGATTCCTACAAGAGGTTAGAAATCCAGTGTAGTCAGGGTGGACACATAGTGCTCCAGGAAATAGCTTCCCCAAGACGTTTTGACTTCAAGAGGGTGAACATCTGGAGCACCAGGTGGTAAGTATCCCCGAAGATGATTTCTCCAGTAAGTTTCGATTCCAGAAGGGTCAGGGTGGATACCTCGAGCACCTGGTGATAGTTACGCCTTGGGGATGATTTCCTCGGGAAGTTTTGACTCCGGAAGAGTCAGGGTGGACACCTGGTGCACTCGGTGATAGTTACGCCTTGGAGATGATTTCCCCAGGAAGTTTTGACTCCGGAAGAGTCAGGGTGGACACCTGGTGCACTCGGTGATAGTTACGCCTTGGAGATGATTACCCCAGGAAGTTTTGACTCCAGAAGAGTCAGGGTAAACCTCCAAGGCGTAATTATCACCAAGTGCACCAGATATACACCGTGACCATTGCGGAGTCAAAACTTCCTGGGGTAATCATCTCCAAGGCGTAACTATCACCGAGTGCACCAGGTGTCCACCCTGACCCTTCCGGAGTCAAAACTTCCCGAGGAAATCATCCCCAAAGCGTAACTATCACCAGGTGCTCGAGGTATCCACCCTGACCCTTCTGGAATCGAAACTTACTGGAGAAATCATCTTCGGGGATACTTACCACCTGGTGCTCCAGATGTTCACCCTCTTGAAGTCAAAACGTCTTGGGGAAGCTATTTCCTGGAGCACTATGTGTCCACCCTGACTACACTGGATTTCTAACCTCTTGTAGGAATCATCTTTATACCGCAACTTCGGCCAGATGCACCAGTCCGCGCTCGGGCCGAAACCCTAGCCGCGCCCCCGACCGAATTCGTAACGAGTTCGGAAGCCGAATTCGGCCCGACTTCGCGGCTACGGCAGCCGCATTACAGTGTTTGCTCGGGATGAGTGTGATTCATAGTACGGTATACTATGCATTTTAAAAATAATATAACTATATATATTATTTCGTTTCTTCCTTTAGCTGTTCTTTCGTAAACAGCTGCAGAGAAACGACAACAGTGGTAGAAAAGGCCTTTTTCCAGTTGAGTTCAGAGTACATTGAACTGTGGTAGAAAAGGCTCGGTTCCCTGGTTGTTCATACGCATGGAAAAGGACGTTTTCCACTTGCGGATTTGAGAAAATTGCGTGACTCCAATGCTGTGACTAATTAGTTTTTTAGGTTTTAATTAATTGAATTAACTAAATACTTTTAAAGTTATAGTTGGACTGTTTATTTACTAGCAATTAGTAAATAAAATTAATAGTATTATTTGGAACTGTAATAAAACATGAATTATGCATATGATTAAAAACCTATAAATTATTAAAAATTTACTCAAGTATCGGTAAAAAGTAAGCCGAATGAATTATTAAAACCAAAAAGTTAAAAATTTGAAACAAATAATAAGGTACGTTGGTGTACCCTTATTTAAATAATTCCAATTAAAATTTATATTTAGTTACGTAAATTGGAGGGGGGCGGTGGTCTTTTGAAAACCTATTTCGTTCTCAAACCAAGAGGCGAGAACGCTAGTTACGACCGTGGTGGGGGAAGAGAGAGGCTTTTAGATTACCTACGAACGGGAACAGCTGATCCGCGCTTCGATTCTAGCACCGGCCGCCGCTTCATGAAATGAATGGTTTTTTATAGCTCGTCAGAACAGCAAACTTCGAGAGGCTCGGCTGACGCGTTTAAATCTCTGCACCTGCCGCATTATTGATAATTTTTTTTTTTTTTTTTTTTTTTTTTTTTTTTTTTTTTTTTTTTTTTTTTTTTTTTTTTAAATTGATGACTTCCGTGATGCGAAAGAACTATTTTATGTCAACGCCCGACATATTTAATGCCATGTTTTTAAGAAATAAATAATTTTTATAACAATTTTTAATACCTTCTAAGCAAACTTAAAAATGTCTTTAAAATAGTCAACAATGCCTATACTCAAAATGTAAATTTCTTTATTGAAAGAGCTTGAACAAAAAAAATGAACCCAGTACTCAGCAAGTGCGGCGCTCAATAGTGACTTTTCAATTTTTTTCCATCATCAAAAACCTACAACGGCTGGACGAATAAGGTGTGCCGTACACTTTTGTTTCAATCATTTTAAAATAAAGAGCAAAATAATATATTATGCAACGGGTACAGCTCGTCACCAGGGCGGTTTTAACGGCACCGAGTGCGAAGCGAATCGTAGCCCGATCAGTGACTTTAAGAAGCCCTGGTGACGAGCTGCACCCGTTGCATACCATAGTTAATAGCATTGGTGCATTGGGCGAGTTTTTTAATTTCGAGGCGTGCGTAAAATCGAGCCCCTACAAACTAATATAAATTGTTTTTCAATAACTTTTATTTCTTTAAGTAGAGTTTAGGAGCCAGGTATTAAATATTTCGTGCTCAATACGAGAGCTGTTCCGTCGAGTCGAAGCGGACGGCCAACTAACTGAATTGCGTAAAATTATTGCTGCAATTGATTAGTTTTAGGGGTTTTTTTGATTGACTGTTTCAAAAATTCTTGTTTCCTTTTATAATATATATATATATATATATTAATTTTAAGACAAAGGAACAAAAGAATTATATTTTAATGATTTATAGATTAACGAGCATTCAAAAGGTAAAATGATTAAAAGTAATAATTTAAGTTATTTCTATGTATTTACAAAAAAAATTAAATCGATATCTCGCCACTATAACAAAATTACAGTATATTGTACAGTGTCTAATTTATATTATGCACAGCACTTTATTATATTAATTTATGTAATAAAAGAAAAATATTCAGTATAAATTATCTTAGTTAACGTTTGTACAATAATATTATAGAAAAAAAATAAATTAAAGTGTACTATAAAAGTATTGGTTATTGCTGGATAACACTTTTGTTATTGTAGTTTTTCAAAGCCAAATTATAATAAAAAAAAGTTCAAGGAATATTTAAGGAATGTTCTTTTCGTACATAGTAAAATTTGATGCTCATATTGAAGATAAGCTGCACACGTTTAATATTTATAATCACCTTTACGATTTACTTTTACTAATCTCCCCGTTCGAGTTGTCTTCACCTGTTCTTCTTTGTTGTCCGTGTTACCAACTCGCAGAGTCTTATCCTGAAACAATCATAGATTCAATTATAATATTAATATTTAATTATTAATTTTATTGTACAGCACCCATTTATTTTTAATATTGAGAAAACTGTATCGTTGTAAAGTGCACATTGATGGACTGAATCACAGAGTTAACTTTACTTGAATTTTATTACGTAATTACATTTTTTTTTTCGAATATCTACCTTTGCGGGGACAATTTTTCTCTTCTTTTGCGGTTTGGCCTATAAACACAAATTAACTTTAGTTAATGTATGTCAATATGTCGACGGCCCAATAAATCTGTTTTTTTTTTTTTTTTTTTTTTTTTTTTTTTTTTATTCAAACCTATTTTTTAATTAAATTGATCCTTTAACTGTTCAGTTTAAATCGACTGATTTTTAACTAAGGTTTTCCTTTGCACGGGTATTCGAAATACTCAAAATTTTTGTAAAACCTTTTTTAATCAGAAACAGTTTAAATATTACATAAAATCTTGTATAAATTTTTTACCTTTTCACTAACCACTTTGCTGTTTCTTTTCATTGGTTTATTCGCACAAGCTTTGGCCTTCAATTTCTTATTATCTAAACTTGATGCTTCAATTTCTTCTACAAATGCAGGATGTACATCAGGCTGTACAACTGCTGATTTGCGGAGCTAGTCCAAAACAAAAAATTTATAATTATACAATAGTAAAATAAATTGATACAAGCTACTTCTGATTAATTTATATCGATGGTCTCAGCAAAGAAAAACTTTATTCAAAAATCTGCCATACATAAAGTGACAACGAAAGTTATTTTGGCGACTAAAATTCCGTAACAGCTCTTTACTTATTAATTCATTTATTTTGTTATTTCTTTATGACTTTAGACTGTGGCAATATAAGTAAAAATGAGCTTTGCTACGAAACCTTAGACCTACGGAGGCGTAAAATTTTGTAGATTTGCCACCCGTGAATACAATGACTACTAGTTGAGAGCATATTAAATTGTAGCAAAATTCTTTTCAATAGTTATAAGTACACGTCCCTTTTGTAACTATATTCTTCACAGAGTTTTGGTAAGGCTTTTCTTTGCAGTAAACAACGATAGAAATCACAAATTTTGACAATTAATACAACTATATATTAATCGATTCGCGCTTTAATACTCGCAAATTATTCACTTATCTCTAAGTATACTGTGATAAAAATTGTTTCTAACCTTTTGCTCACTTTCAAGATAAAGGAGATCTATTGGGCGATCAATGTCTTCATCCTTTTCCAAATTTTGGAGCACTTCTTCTTTCCTCTTCTCTTCTTCCAACGCTAAAAATTTTACAAAGTGATACCATCATTCTTTTCTTCATATTTAAGAATATAAAGTAGCTTCTACGCCTTGCTGCGCTAACGCTTGCTTTGTTCAGAATTTAATTATTTTCATTTCTTTTTCATAATAAAACGAAAAATTTAAAAAAATAGTTACATAAATCATGTTAAATGGAACTCGAAAATAAAATATATTCTAAAAATAGTTCAAACAGAATTGTAAATTTTTTAAATTTTCATAAGATACATCATATTATTTATACCCTTCATATAGGTCTAATTTAAAAATGAAGGTCAGATTCATAATCTGTAACCACAATACATCCTGAGTACTCAATTTCTAATCAATGATAGACGCCGAAGTCTGAAAATAACCTTCAAAAAAATATATTTCAAAATAAATGTCTGATTCGTAATCAGCAGACACGAAAACCCCCAACTACCATTTATAATTGATATGAGACGTAAAAGTAACATTTTTTTTTAAAAAGAAAGTAGTCGACGACGACGACGAAAATTAAATTCTCAATATAATATAGAGAATGTTTTGTTTTATTACCTTTGTCGATTTTTTCATAAAAATCCGTTTCGTCGAAGCCTGAGAGATCGTCTAAAATTTTTTCGACGTTCGGGTTTTCGTCTCTCATTTCTACCCACGCCTGCTCAATAGCTCTATCATTTAACTGACTCTGTAAAGAGTGTCGAGAACCAGATTCCTTGGTGCGTAGTCTACCTCTTTCCAAATCTACAAGTGACAATTCAGACATTTTTGCGGTGTTGTCTGAACCAAAAAAAATATTTGTTAATTCGAATAATAATTATAATTTAAAAAAAAAATTTTTAATTTTTTATTTGATTTTAATAAGTTTAATTTGTGTATTGTTTTTATATGCGAGTAAACCGAAAAAGTATTGCTGACTTGATTTTAGGTGATACGACCTTTCAACCAATTTCGAATATACACTATTACATACAAATGATCAATAAATATCTTTGATGGTGTAAACTCGCGAGTTTGTACTTTTTGAAATCGAACGCTCGGAAAAAATAGAATGTTACTAAAGTCCGTCGAAAACACGCCAAAATGGAAAACTCTTGAATCAGCTTATTTTTGCAGTATTTTAGTTAATCACGAATTGGTTTTAAATTTTTATCAATAGTTTCAATTATTATAAGATTGTAAATTTTAGTCGCAATGTTCCCTTCTCTTTTCTATCAATTACTGAAAGTTTATCTTTTTTTTCACGTCCCGTTATTATATTAAATTATAAAGTACTCTATTTCTTTTTTATTTAAATGTAATGGAATGAATCAAACGAAAACATATATTTGTACCATATAAACTTTAATAATTTTATATAACCTTATTAATTTATGATTTTTTGAAAAATCAACTTATTTTTCAATTAAAATGTTTTTTAAGTTTCTTTCCTTATTTTTTTTCCTACAATAATTGTACGTTGTTTAGTGCCAGTGAGTAAAATAGCGCGTACAGTAGCCTTATATTATTGAAAAAAAAAAATTTATTTGAAAAAATATTGCACATTGTACAGCAACTTGAATAACAAAGCTGTTAACGCAGCATTAATTATTAAAGAATTATATTTCACACAACGATGGTTGTCGGACTCGTTTTCGAGAAAAAAATCAGTCTATAAATTTTTTTTTAACATGCAATCTTATGGGAAAAAACATTAACAAATTCCGCAAATGATCTAAATCCATTCGTTAACGAAGAGTCAGGTGTCATTTTAAAAGTAAAAATATAAAGATTATAATCCAGGCATATGCCTGGATCGTCAATACAAAGTCACACTGAACTATTATTGTTATCAACTAGGCAATACAAAGTTGTTGAATAAACTTATAAAGATTATTTTTAAATCATAAAAATATGGAATTATCGGACTGCTTTTCAAGAAAAATTAAAAATTGCGGTCGGTTACCTAAAAACATGCAATTTTTCATCGATTTTTACATATTGTATTTAATATTTCATTCTAATGTGTTTAAAAATGATAAATAACCATTTACTAAATAAATATAGAAAATACTTTTTTTCTTATTTTAAATTTTATGCACCCTCAAGGGCCCCTGCTAGGTACGATCTCTACGCTGAGAAGCCTCCTATATATGTGTGTAAGTGTAATTTCCCCAAAAATTTGTATTAGTTCAATTAGAATCTTTTACTTACACTTTATTTATTAACATATAAATATTTTTTTATCTTCCAATTTTTTTTTTTTTTTTTTTTTTTTTTTTAATCATTTATTTTATTTTTCCTGAAGCATTTTTAGAAATAGTATAAATGTAAACAATTGCAACTTACACGTAAACGTATCTGCCCCTGGTCTCGTATGAAGTTTTGCCTTAGTCTGATTGTTGTTCGTCTCTGCAGGATTGTTTGTTCGATCGACTTGATTGTACACCGTGAAATCCTCTGGCCCAACACTCTCCATCCAATAGTTACGTATATAGTCGCAAGAAAACCCTCTCCAACCAAACAGTTCAACTTGACGAGACTCTGCTGCAAACAGAGTCTCAATTCTTCTTTCTATTACGTTAACTGTCTTTTCGACCAAACTGGGTTTAAAAAGTGCTAACTTTATAAAATTTGTTAGGATCCTGTGTCCATCCGGATTATCTCTCTGATTAAAGCGTCGTAAACAAAGACCAAGCTCTTTGGCTCTTCGAACTAGGCACTGTAAATTAATAATAAAATGTGTGATGTTAGTGTTTTGTATACTGAATATGTTTACTTTTATTTTGTACTCAAACTTAATAGTCAAAACTTTTTTTTTTATTTTTTTTATTTTTTGGCTAAAAGTTGTCGTACTCTCTGAGGTACAATAACCCGAGTGCTCGGGAAGGGATTAATTTTTTTTTTTTTTTTTTTTTTTTTTCTAGAAAACAGACAGAGGTGGTCCGACTAATTTTGAAAATTTCAATAAATATCTGCTGAACAAAATTAAATATTTACTCAAACGAAAAAAATTAGACCGACGCATGAATCGCTGAATTAGCGACGTGGGAATCGCGGATCACCGTGAGGCATCCGTCGCAGAGTTTACAATGCGGACATTGCACAGTTTGATACATAAAGTCACAAAACCAGGTGGCGGAGTACTTGCCCTGGTGGCCGCTCAGCCGCTAATTTATTTTTTCTATTTTTTCATTCACGCTTTTGATTTACAATGTTGGAAACTACAAGAGTTCAGGTCACTGAGAAAAAATTTAAAAGAGTTTCGTCAATTCAGTTTGGAGTATTAAGTACTTTCAAATAAAATAACTTACAAAAAACGAAGTCTATTACAGTTATGGACTTTTAAGAATAACTTACATGCACGACATGTAGCTTAAACTTATTTAAAACTACCAAATTTTCATTAAATTTAATTTTAAATATTAAAATTTTTTTTGGTAATTATTATTTATAGTGGAAGTATTTAGGAAATCTACTTATATTTTCCTTTAATATTAATAAAACTTTTCTACGCGTTGCCAAAAAAATAGTCTCCGTAAAATAATCTCGCTCAGCGATAATAACCTGCGTTTATAAATAATCATCGACAAGCTACGTAATTTCAATTAAGCTTGTCTCGTAATTCACATTATTCAAGAATTTAATGTTGCATTAAGACTTTTAATTTTTTAAAAGCTATAAAAATTAAAATTTGTGAAACTTAATGTATTTTTTAAAAAAATGTTTTTTCGCATGAGGTATACAAAATTTAACGATTATAAAAAGTAACTATAAAGCGAACGCAAACTTTCATTTTCTTTTAATGTCCTAACCACAGTGCGGCGCACCTAAAAAACACGTTTTTTGACTTAAAAACAAAAACGGCAGGGTCTGCGATTTTGGGGTTTACGTACTTTTATTCTAGACATCTTCAACTACCTAATTCAACAAAAAAATCGATGGCGGTCGAAAATCGAATTAGAATCGTTTAAAGCACACCGTTAAGATTGAAGTTGTATTAATGCCGTTACGGAGTTTAATTACGGTATTGTCATGTCCCAAAATCGGGACAGATCTATTTACTTATTTTGAATCTACTTCACCCTTTTTTATAACCGGGTAGGTGACTCGAATAACTGAGAGGAGGATAATTAATAAAACTACAGAACCCGAAAGACTACTAAGAAAAATCTATTTATTATCAAAACCAAACCATTACAAACGTTACACAATCTACTTCCTTAAAAATAATCTTACTTCTATTAAAGTTCTGGACACTGCACAGAGAGAGAGAGAGAGTGTGACGTTGTTGTAGACTGAAGACTCCCGCTGGGCTGCTTGAGGTGGTGAATCGGTGGTTCTGCACAGTCCTGAAGGAACTTCCCGGCACTTTTCTCTAGTCGGTCACAAAGGCTGTTGTTTCCTTAAAAGTCTTTCAAAATATAGTTGTCACTACCGGAACTCTAATTTTTATTTTTACTCGCACTTATCCGAAACTCGCGGATTAGGAGCTCTGATTAGTACACTCAGAATTGCCCTTAAAACGAGACTATAAATAGTCACTCAGGTTTATCTCGATTTATTTTTAATAAAGGTATCGAGACCTTGAAATCTCTAACTCTCGTGAGTCCGGTCGTGGAGATCTTCCTCGCGGAACGATGTGCGCGGGACGAGTTCTGGTACGCGACTGAATTAACCAAGCTCCCGGGCTCGCATTCGCGGCCCTATTAATACCCCTACGCATGAGGACCCACCCCCGTAGAGGGGATCATGGACCCTCCCATGTGTGCCCGAATCTGGGGGAAAAACCAATGATTTGGCCTCTTTTCCACGAGGGCTTGGCCTTGGCCTAATTTATTATAATATTCCCCATGTGTGGACTCCCTCTCCTACAAGTAAAGTCCGCCTAAAATATTATGGGACCCGATTCCTTGAGGCCTCATTGGGTCAATGTCACTGACCGGTGGTCGCGGGGGATTGTTTATGGCCTCCCGCCTCCTTGCCGTGACGCTCTATTGTTGGGGTCCGCTGCTGGCTTTTCCTTTACTCAGCCAGGCGTCCCGTGCTGACGCGTTTCTTTTGTCCTCTCCCTCTCTTCTTTTTCCCAGCTCCTGTTCGCTTTTCCTCTCTCTCTCTCTGTTTTTCTTCTTTTTATTCTCTCTCTCTCTCTTACTTATACTTACTAATTTATCTTATTTAACTAATAATTAAATCATTTGTAAATAACTTAAAAATTAGCTGAAAACTATTTAAATTTTAAAAGGGGAGCTGGTGCCGACACGACAGTATCACCGGTGCCAGACGTGAACTGCAATATTTTGTAATATCGACGGTCCCAGCGAAAAAAAACCTTAGCCGAAAATCTGTCGATTTTGAATGACCAATAAAGAGCTGAAGTGAGTAAAAAAATTTTTTGAAATCAATAATCTTAAAAAATCATTACCCAATAGATACGATTTTAATATTTTTTTTTTAATTTTTATTCATTTCTGCCCCTGATTGGTCATTTAAAATCTGTAAATTTTCGGCTAAGGTTGGGACCTTCGCTGGGACCGTCGATATGTTTTTTATCAAAAAGATTTATATTTAAAATAAATAACTCAGACGAAAACAGTGTGGTATTATTTTCAATACGTAAAAGTATTGTCTGCACCACTTAAATTGTGATGAATGAAATTTACACCCTCGATATTCCACACAATAAAAGCAAAAATTCACTAACTAATATAACAAAAATGAACGTCCACAGTATATTGAAATTTCAAATACTTAACATTTCAAAAATTAAATCAAATTAAGTTTCCTTTCAATTGTTTTACTTAAAGAAATTTCCACTAAAATAATAAAATACCATATATATTCAAATTAACTTTTACGCGTAACTGTTATACGTCTGTCATACTTGATTTGCCTTGCTGAGGAAGGTTGATCTTGTACACATAACTAAGTGATGTATAATCCTACTCTCTTTTTTTTTTTTTTTCTTTAGACCGTACTTATAAATTAGTATAGAAAATGAAGGTAATAATAACTTCCACTTCATAGGTTGTTAGCGACGGTCGAACGAACGGGAAAGAAATAACCAAAGCATTAATTCGTTTCTGTTAAAGATGCCGATCGGATCCAGGTTGATACGATTAACGTTCCCGATTGTTTTAGTTTATTAATTTTTTACAATTATAAAATTTTTGTTTTCATAACTTATCTAATGGAAATCAGTTCAAATTATTGATATCATTCTTCACTATTAAAATTATAAAATTTCTCATTTGGTGAATCGTTTGTAGATCTATATTTTTGAGTCCACTACATAACTTCGAAAAATGTTAAGGTAGTTGTCAAGTTACAGTCACTCTCCAAAGTTAGTCCATCGCACACAAACGCAACTTACGTATCTGTGTACGCGCACACATGCACTGGCGTGCTCTAAACTCGCACAAGGACAAAGACTTTTTGACATTGGATTAAAATATCACGATAATAAGTCGCGCTTGGTCAAATGTGTAAGAAAGAAGTTTGTTTAGAATTTAATCAGCTGTAACATGCTTTAATTTGGAAAAAACTGGGGCACTTTTGCGCTTATGGCTGATCAAAATGTGAAAAAAAAACCGTCGGCGAGCCCAATTACTATGCCACACGTGTAAATTTAAAAAATTTTGAACTCATTTTTCTTAAAATGTAGCCACGCTTGGCTACCTAAATTTTACGTCATCTTATTCTTTGTTTTAAGAGGAACATTTTAGTATCAATCACAAAAAAACTGGGGCAAACTGGGTTCAATTGACAACTACCTTAATATAGACCTATTTCTTCTAATGCACATTTAAAAATGATGACTAGTTATAACAAAAAATAATACCTGTGCCCAGTGAAAGAAACAACGGACGACTTTAGTGTCTTGGAAGCAGTTGTTTATTGATAGTTTAAGAGCCAGCTCGTAGTCACAGTGAAATCTTTCTGGTCTTAGGCTCGGGTTTAGTTCTTTTAAAAAGTTCCAAACAGTTTCGTAGGAGGTGTGGGTCCGGTTACCCATTACAACCCAAATATATGGGACTATCTGAAAAATAAATATTTTGGAAATAATTTAATGCTTTCCTACTTTCATCCCATGTTAAGAAAACATAGTTCTTAATGTCAACGGTACTTATTAAATAAAAATTCTTCTCGAAGCTTTTTTAAGTTTAGATACTCTTATTCACGGCATTATGATGGAACGATGATTTAGGAGGCAAGTATAATTTTATGTTACCGAAAACTTAATTCAACAGTGTAAACAATAATTCTGATTTTGTTTCAAGATCATTATGAAAAAATAATAAGAATAATTTATCATTTGTATCAAACAAAAACATTTAGTAAGATTGTTGGTGAAGCTTCAACAGGCAACCAAAAAATTTTTTGTTAATTATTACATTGGTCAAAACTTATACGTGGAGAGCACAAGAAATCTTTAATAGTTTATAATTACTTTTTTCTGCTTCCATTCAAATTTAAAGACAGTTTAAAGAACTCACAAACTATTAATTATTACTTGTGTTGTCCACATCTAAGCTATGACGTTTGTAATTTCTAACATTTAAAATTAGAAGAGCAAAATAGTCACTTATTTTGATAAACGCAGATTTTTTTCAATCACTTTAAGAATCATACTTTATTTAAACTTAAATAATTAGTGAACAACATTTTTTGAATAGGGAAGATGCACACTTTCTAATTATATTTTTTTCTGAAAGTTCTCGATTTTTAATGAATTTAAATATTTTTTTCATAAATTTTTCAATTAATTTTAACAAAAATATAATTTTTTTAAAATTGGTACTCGTGACGTCATCAGTACCATTTTACATTGAAATTATATCTTCCTATATTATATAGTTATATCCAGGAGGAGCTCTGAAAATTACGGCTCCTCCGGGAGGAGCCCCTTAAAACATGTTAAATATAAGGTTTTTTGAAGGTTTTGAGGTGCTCCTCCGGGAGGAGCTCTTAATTTTAAAAGCTCCTCCCGGAGGAGCACCTTAAAACGTCAAAAACCCTTATATTTAACATGTTTTAAGAAGCTCCTCCGGGAGGAGCCAAAAAAAAAAGAGCTCCTCCCGGAGGAGCACCTCAAAACCTTCAAAAAACCTTATATTCAACATATTTTAAGGGGCTCCTCCCGGAGGAGCCGTTATTTTCAGAGCTCCTCCCGGAGGAGCCCCTTAAAACGTCAAAAAACCTTATATTTATTATGTTTGAAGTGGGCTCCTCCCGGAGGAGCCCCTTAAAACGTCAAAAAACCTTATATTTATTATGTTTGAAGTGGGCTCCTCCCGGAGGAGCACCTCAAAACCTTCAAAAAACCTTATATTCAACATATTTTAAGGGGCTCCTCCCGGAGGAGCCGTTATTTTCAGAGCTCCTCCCAGAGGAGCCCCTTAAAACGTCAAAAAACCTTATATTTATTATGTTTGAAGTGGGCTCCTCCCGGAGGAGCCGTAGTTTAAAGAGCTCCTCCTGGAGGAGCACCTCAAAACCTTCAAAAAACCTTATATTTAACATGTTTTAAGGGGCTCCTCCCGGAGGAGCCGTAATTTCCAGAGCTCCTCCCGGAGGAGCACCTCAAAACGTCAATAAACCTTATATTCATCATGTTTTAAGGGGCTCCTCCCGGAGGAGTTGATTTTAAATTATAGGAGCTTCTCCTGTACGAGCACCTTAACTGTCAAAAAACTCCATATTTAACCTCTTTGAAGGGCGCTTTCCCTAGAGGAGTCGTAATTTTAAAAGCCCTTTTTAAAGGAGTACTTCAAAACGGTTAAAAAATATTATATTTAACATGTTTCAAGTACTTGAAGTATTTTAGCTTACTATTTAATTTTTATAACTATTTTTATAGACTCACCATAATAACATTTTCTTTTTTCAATTTAAATCATATTCAACAATTTTACCTAAACATGTTTGAACTTTTATTCAATACACAAACTCAACTCAAAAAACATGTTAGATATTAACTGTGAAAAAACTCTATATTTTATAACTATTTTTATGGGGGTTGGCGAGCGAAGCGAGCAGGGGGGTACCCCCTAGTCTATATATATGATTATTTCGGAAACTTCTAAAGTCTATAACTCCTTTAACTCTCATTTTTTTTCAAAAATAAAAAATACGTGTCGATTATTTTCTGATCTACTATCGAATAATGTCCAACAAACTAAATAATTTTTTTATGCCTCTTCCCTATTATAATTTGTTTTCAAAAAAATAAATTACAAAAATCGTTGAAAATGTAATAATAATCTAATAAATCATTATATCTGTCATCAAATTTTAACTTGATAATATTAAAAAAAAGACGTTTTTAATATCACTTTTATATACATACAGTCAAACTCCGATAATTCGAACGTCGATAATTCGAATTATTCGATAATTCGAAGTTTTTTTCGACTCCCGTCAAAAAATCATATACAATACGGGTTAAATAATCCCGTTAATTCGAATTTCGATAATTCGAATTTTTCGATAATTCGAAGTTATTTTTGACTCCCAATGTAAATATTTATTCCGATAATTCGAAGTTTGAGACTTTGGGACAGCTAAGAATGAGCCCCGCCCTCTCTGCCAACCTCCTTTTGTGCGCAGTTTAGTTTCTAAGCAGTTTTATATGACAGTCAGCTCTAAAATTCAGTGGTGAAACGTTGATTTTTTTTTTTAAATGAAGTCATCTGCAAAACGCAAACCTTATCGTACTTTAAACTTGGCAGAAAAAGCTAAACTAATCCAGGAAGTCGAAAAAGGTGTGAAAAGAAAAAAAGAAATCGCTGAAGATTTTGGCATAGCTCCTAATACATTGTCAAGCATCATCAATAATAAAGAAAAAAATTTAAAAGCTGTAACTGAAGGAGAGTTTCAGCCTAGCAGAAAACGCATGCGATACTCTGCACTTCCACTAGTCGAAAATGCAGTATTTAAATTTGCTCAAGAAGTACGCACTTCACATCCAACAATACCTTTGTCTGGCGATATTCTTCAGGAAAAAGCTCTTTCCTATGCATCTGAATTAGGTCACAAAGATTTCAATGCAAGTTCAGGTTGGTTACGAAACTTCAAAAGTAGAAAGGGCTTGAAAGCTAAAACTTTAAGTGGAGAAAGTGCCTCAGTTTCGGTCGAAGATAGTCAAACATATGTGAAAGATGTGTTACCAGGTTTATTAGAAAATTACTCTGAAAATGATATTTTCAATGCCGACGAAACAGGCTTATTTTGGAAATGTTTGCCGGATAAAACACTGGCTTTTAAGGATGAGATTTGCCACGGTGGAAAAAAAAGTAAAGAGTGAATTACAGTGATGGTTGCCGCAAACATGTCAGGTACCGAAAAATTACCGCTTTTAATCATTGGAAAATCTAAGAAACCACGGTGTTTTGGAAAAAAAGGCGTTCGATCTCTTCCCGTTACTTATATGTCTAATAAAAAAGCCTGGATGACTAGCACTGTTTATGAGGAATGGTTGAAGAAACTTGATTCTAAATTTCGAAGACAGAAAAGAAAAATATTATTGTTTATAGATAATTGCCCAGCTCACCCGAAAGTTTTAAGTTTTAAATTGAAAGCGATCAAGATCGTTCATCTCCCGCCAAATATGACTTCTAAAGTACAACCGATGGACATGGGTATCATCAAAAACATAAAGTTTTATTATCGTAAACGATTAGTAAAAAAAATTATCAATGTTATGAGTGAAAACTGCTCGTTTAATATTGATCTTTTGCAGGCAATTATTTTGTTGACAAAAGCCTGGGATGATGTCACATCAATCACAATTTCCAACTGTTTTCGTAAAGCTGGATTTCAGAAAAAAACGGCAGAATTTGAAGAGTCTCCGTTAGAAATTGATGGTGAACCAGAAAAAATTATTTGTGAGCCAACGATATGGATTGAGTTAAGCAAGAAACTAGGATGTGAGGGCGTATCTTTTGAAGATTTTATCAACGTCGATGATTACGTTATGATAGCCGACACTCTCAGTGACGCTGATATTTTGGAAATGGTAAGTCAGAAAGAATTGCAGGAAGGACAGGAATATTCAAGTAGTGATGAAGACAGCCATGAAGAAGTCTCAAGCAGAGAGTTTGTTCCAAGCGACAAAGTATCGTCTGCTCGAGCAGCAGTGTTACTCTCAGAATTACGGCAATTTGTACAACAACAAGATGACATGCCTGAAAAAGTATTCAAAACATTAAATTTCCTTGAAGATTACTGTGAAACTAAAGTACCGCAAGTTCAGGCAAAAATATCTGACTTTTTTAACAAAAACTAATAAGTAATTAAAGATAAATAAAATAAATTAAAAAATGAAATATTTGTATTATATTTAACACATTCTTGTACGTATAACTGAAATTTTGTGATAAATAGATTTTATTTCAGCAAACGATGAAAGTACTTTTTAAAATTTTACTTTCGATAATTCGAAGTTTCGATAATTCGAAGTTTTTCCTGACTCCCTTGGCACTTCGAATTATCGGAGTTTGACTATATATACTCACTACCAAATATTTCTTCGCTAATACCACGAAAACTTGCACGCACCCCTCTACATCAGGTCGTATACTAAATGTGCCATCTCCGAAGTGGTCATTCATTGAAAATTCTTTCACCAGGTTTTCATTGTAAAAAACAATATGATACATTTTTGACGAAGATCGCAATAGTTTTGCTCTAATGGAGATTTTTCTTTTTTTGTCTCCTTCGCCCACATCAAACTGCAGGCTTTCCGGGTACTTTTCCAGGTGTTCCCCGAACTCTTTTATAGTAGGGTAAACCTTTTTTATAACCGTAGTAGAAACGGATTTTGCTCTCAGCATTGTTTTCTTTATCTTGGGATAATCAACGCTCGCCGCCAGTTGAGGATTTCTGCAAAATATTTAATATATGAAAGTGTCTAGGTACCATCGCCGTGTACCGTATTCGGTGCACGGTGCACGGTACACAGTACCAAATAAGAGTTATTTTAGACACTCTGTGAATTTAATTGGGTTATTTAGGATGGGCAATTGGATTTAAAGTAAAAACTAGTAGTTTTTTAAACTTATGTGGGTTATTTGGGATAAATTATAGGATTTAAAGTAAAAAGCTACCGTGTACCGTGTACCGTGTGCGGTACACGGCGATGGTACCTAGACACAGCCTTAATATATATGATATTACATTTTCCTGAAGCTCTACTTTAGTATGTATATTATAGTATGAAACGCGCACGGAACAAATTAGTAATTTTGTCGTGAACGTATATCAGAAAAATTGGCTGTGAGGGTTAACGAAAAAATACCCTGTGCTCGAAGTAACGTTGATTTTTCGTAGGTCTCACGTAAAAACAGTATTATTATAATCGAGTGGTTTCATTACATAGACCCTACCTTCGGAGTTATGTTAACGCGATAAAATAACGAATTTGTTCCGTTCGTGAAGCTTCTGAGTAGTCAGAACCGGATAGCAGGTGCGGTTATCTCGATAACAATGTGCGCAAGAACCCATCAAAAGTTCCATTGTTCAGTCGAAGCCCGAAAGTCGCGTTCGAATTTTTAAAGATGTAAACATGTATTGGCCGTAACCAAATATAATATCTCAGTAGTTTTGAAAATTTTAGCACGTTGAAGATTATTAAATAGTAATCAAATTTCTTGCTTACTTTAGATGATTCGGGGCTGCTTTTAGAAATATTTAGAGCCAAACATAAAATTTCTGATGCTTCACTATGATAAACATAATTTACAAACGGATCGCTGTCGTGTGGAATACGGCTGATATATAGGTAAATCTTAGGATCATCCGTATCTCCCTCAACCATATGCCGGCTCCCATGTGCGGGGTACTCATCGGCGATTGTTGCGAAACTCAAAGCGAATTAACTTAACATTTTCCGTTCTACTTACGAAAAAGAATCTTCACGCTTACAAAAATATTTGTGTACAGCTCAAGTTTTTTGGGTAATGAAATAATTTTGTCTCTTTACCTAATATTAAAATATTATTCACCAAAGTGTTTACTTTTTTATTGAGAAATAATTTTTTTTTTTTTTTTAGACGGTTTTATAAAAAACAGTTATTGAAAAATTTATGACATGCCTACAGTCTACACTGGTGGTTCAACCGCACCTCGGCTTAACTTCGTTTTAAGAATTTTGCAATGCGGCCGTTGGAATTAAGTATTAATTAGTTATTAAAAAAAAAAAATTATTTGTAAGATTAACATGATTATATCTTGAAGTTCGATTCCAGATTTAAGCCTAGATGCGGTTAAACCGTCAGTCTATACGGGCCATTAGTGATAACTATTTTATATTTTTTTATATGTATTTTCTAGAAGGCTGGAGTATCAAATTTAGATTTTAAAATGAGAGTTGCTAAAAGCGGTCCGAGAGGCGAGAACGTAAGTTGCGACCGTGTCGTGGGGGGAGAGCGAGGCTTGTAGGTTTCGAACAGCAACAGCTGATACGTGCTTCGATTTAAGCATCGGCCGGCGCCCGCAAACCAGGGCTCTCGATTCCGTGATAATCCGAAACAAAGTGAAGTTGGCACCGCAAGGTTAGGTCGTGCAGTGTGCGTTCGAACAGCCATGCACAAGAATTGAAATTTTAGATGTGCGAAATGATTAATAACAACGACAGAAATTAATAAAATAATAATAATTGAAAAATAAATAAAACAACAAGTTTATAAACTCATGAACGTGGGTTGAAAAGTTTAGACGCCAAACTTGAGAACTAAAAAACTCGGGGCATCAAAAAATTAGGAAAAAATTAATAAACAAGTTACCTCTCAAGCTCAACAACCCGATAACGCTGGGTACCTGAGTTTTGATTTAAAAAATTAGGAAAAAATTAATTTACAAATCCCCCCCCCCCCAAGCTCAGCAACCCAAAAACGCTGGGCACCCAATTTTTTTTTATTAAAAAATAGACGAACAAATAAACAAACTCCCAAGATCAACAACCCAAAAACGCTGGGCAGCAGAGTATTAGAGAGTTGAAAAATTAGGGAAAAATTAATAAACAAATTACCTCCCAAACTCAAACAACCAAATAACGCTGGGCTACTGAGTTTTGGTTGAAAAAATTAATAAATAAATTAGCCCTCAAGCTCAAAAACCAAATAATGAAGGGCACCCGAGTTTTTATATTAAAAATAGACAAACAAATAAACAAACTCCTAAGATCACAACCCAAAAACGCTGGGCACCCGAGTTCGGATTTAAAAAAAATAGGATAAATTAATTAACAAATTACCCCCCAAGCTCAACAACCCAATAATGCTGGACCCGTGTTTAGATTAAAAAAATTAGAAATAAATTAATAAACAAATTACCTCTCTAGCTTAGAAACCCAATAACGAAGGGCACCCGAATTTTATTAAAAAAAAATATATAAACAATAAACAAACTCCCAGCTCAACAACCAAATAACACTGGCTGCCCGAGTTTTTTTTACAAAAAAAATATATAATCAAATAATCAAACTTCCAAGCTCAACAACCCAATAACGTAGGGCACTCAAGTTTTTTGATGTATCAATGAATTTTAAAAGGCACCAAAAATTAACCATTTTTCATCACTTTTTCTGAGTATTTTCTCAGATTCTGGCATTTCCTATAAGGAGGTTCCCTACCAAATGGATCTAGCCCACAGATTTTGTCCAAATTTGTTATACACAGGGGCGCAACAACCAATGTAAGCTAGGATGTGTCCTGATCAATTTTTTTCCTGACCCCTAGTATTTTAAGGAGGTGTCAACGAAATTGTACAATCCTAAATCCCAAGCCTTTAACCTCAAAATGCCTAAGCGCCCTAGGCGCCTGAGCTCAACACAAAAACTTATCAGTTATCCCCCAAGCTCTGAATCCCCAAATACCCTGGGCGCCCGAGTTCAACAAAAACTGATTAGCTATCCCCCAAGCTCGAAACCCTCAAAACCCTGGGTTCCCGAGTTTTACAAAAAAACTTATCGGCTATCCCCCAAGCTCTGAATCCCCAAATACCCTGGGCGTCCGAGATCAATAAAAAAACTGATCGGCTATCCCCCAAGCTCTGAACCCCTAAATACCCTGGGCGTCCGAGTTCAACAAAAAAACTGATCAGTTATCCCCCCCAAATACCCTGGATGCCCGAGTTTTACAAAAAAACTTATCGGCTATCCTTACAACTTATCGGCTTGGGGGATAGCCGATGAGTTATTTTGTTGAACTCTGACGCCCAGGGTATTTGAGGGTTCAGAGCTTGGGAGATAGCCGATAAGTTTTTTTGTAAAACTCGGGAACCCAGGGTTTTGGGAGTTCAGAGCTTGGGGGGTAGCCGATCAGTTTTATTGTTGAACTCGGGCGACCGGGGTTTTGGGGGTTTAAAGCTTGGGGGATGGCTGATCAGTTTTTTTGTTTAACTCGGGCGCCCAGGGTCTTGGGGGGGGGGGGGTTGAAGGTTAGGGGGTAGCAAATCAGTTTTTTGTTGAACTCAAACGCCCAGGGTTTTGGTGGCTTAGAGTTTGGGGGGTAGCCAATCAGTTTTTTTGTTGAACTCGGGCGCGCAGGGTTTTGGGGGTTTAAAGCTTGGGGGGTAGCCGATCAGTTTTATTGTTGAACTCGGGCGACCGGGGTTTTGGGGGTTTAAAGCTTGGGGGATAGCTGATCAGTTTTTTTGTTTAATTCGGGGAATTTTTTGACTGTATGAGTAAGTTGAAAAACTTTTTATTCAAATCAAATTTCATAAACAATCGAGTAAATAATTAAACTTTCTCAATGATAAAATAAAAACTTTTTATCCAAATCAAATTTTATAAGCAATCGAGTAAATAATTATTTTATCATTGAGATATTTTGACGATTATTCTTCGACCTGTGTTCTATATTAAAAAAAAAAATACTTGAAACAGTCTGAAATCGAACAGCGCGACTTAATTACTTCGTAAGTCGCGAAAAAGTAACTATTAATTACTTTGCGAGTACTTGTTAAATCGCTTGTAAATCTTACCATCAGTTTGGTCGTAAATTTTTTGACTGTCGTAAGAAAGTTTAATTATTTGAAAAATGAGTGGTAAATAAAAAAATTTCTATAGATAAGGTAATTTTACGATTAATTTTTGATTTCAGTTGCATATTAAATAAAAAAATACTTGAAACGGTCCGAAATCGAACAGCGCGACTTAATTACTTTGTAAGTCGCGAGTAAGTAGCAATTAAGTACCTTGTGAGTACCCGTTAAGTCGCTCGTAAATCTTACCATCATTTTGTGCACAAAGTTTTTGACTGTCGTAAGAAAGTTTAATTATTTGAAAAATGAGTGGTAAATAAAAAATTTCAATAGATAAGGTAATTTTACCATTAATTTTTGATTTCAGTTGCATGTTAAAAAAAAAAATACTTGAAACAGTCTGAAATCGAACAGCGCGACTTAATTACTTCGTAAGTCGCGAAAAAGTAACTATTAATTACTTTGCGAGTACTTGTCAAATCGCTTGTGAATCTTACCATCAGTTTGGTCATAAATTTTTTGACTGTCGTAAGAAAGTTTAATTATTTGAAAAATGAGTGGTAAATAAAAAAATTTCAATAGATAAGGTAATTTTACAATTAATTTTTGACTTCAGTTGCATATTAAAAAAAAAAATACTTGAAACAGTCCGAAATCGAACAGCGCGACTTAATTACTTCGTAAGTCGCGAAAAAGTAACTATTAATTACTTTGCGAGTACTTGTTAAATCGCTTGTGAATCTTACCATCAGTTTGGTCATAAATTTTTTGACTGTCGTAAGAAAGTTTAATTATTTGAAAAATGAGTGGTAAATAAAAAAATTTCAATAGATAAGGTAATTTTACGATTAATTTTTGATTTCAGTTGCATATTAAATAGAAAAATACTTGAAACAGTCTGAAATCGAACAGCGTGACTTAATTACTTTGTAATTCGCGAGTAAGTAGCTATTAAGTACCTTGTGAGTACCCCTTAAGTCGCTCGTAGATCTTACCATCATTTTGTGCACAAATTTTTTGACTGTCGTAAGAAAGTTTAATTATTTGATAAATGAGTGGTAAATAAAAAAATTTCAATAGATAAGGTAATTTTACGATTAATTTTTGATTTCAGTTGCATGTTAAATAAAAAAATACTTGAAACAGTCCGAAATCGAACAGCGCGACTTAATTACTTTGTAAGTCGCGAGTAAGTAGCTATTAAGTACCTTGTGAGTACCCGTTAAGTCGCTCGTAGATCTTACCATCATTTTGGTCATAAATTTTTTGACTGTCGTAAGAAAGTTTAATTATTTGAAAAATGAGTGGTAAATAAAAAAATTTCAATAGATAAGGTAATTTTACGATTAATTTCTGATTTCAGTTGCATGTTAAATAAAAAAATACTTGAAACAGTCCGAAATCGAACAGCGCGACTTAATTACTTTGTAAGTCGCGAGTAAGTAGCTATTAAGAACCTTGTGAGTACCCGTTAAGTCGCTCGTAAATCTTACCATCATTTTGTGCACAAATTTTTTGACTGTCGTAAGAAAGTTTAATTATTTGAAAAATGAGTGGGAAATAAAAAATTTCAATAGATAAGGTAATTTTACGATTAATTTCTGATTTCAGTTGCATGTTAAATAAAAAAATACTTGAAACAGTCCGAAATCGAACAGCGCGACTTAATTACTTTGTAAGTCGCGAGTAAGTAGCTATTAAGTACCTTGTGAGTACCCGTTAAGTCGCTCGTAGATCTTACCATCATTTTGTGCACAAATTTTTTGACTGTCGTAAGAAAGTTCAATTATTTGAAAAATGAGTGGTAAATAAAAAAATTTCAATAGATAAGGTAATTTTACAATTAATTTTTGACTTCAGTTGCATATTAAAAAAAAAACTACTTGAAACAGTCTGAAATCGAACAGCGCGACTTAATTACTTCGTAAGTCGCGAAAAAGTAACTATTAATTACTTTGCGAGTACTTGTTAAATCGCTTGTGAATCTTACCATCAGTTTGGTCATAAATTTTTTGACTGTCGTAAGAAAGTTTAATTATTTGATAAATGAGTGGTAAATAAAAAAATTTCAATAGATAAGGTAATTTTACGATTAATTTTTGATTTCAGTTGCATGTTAAATAAAAAAATACTTGAAACAGTCCGAAATCGAACAGCGCGACTTAATTACTTTGTAAGTCGCGAGTAAGTAGCTATTAAGTACCTTGTGAGTACCCGTTAAGTCGCTCGTAGATCTTACCATCATTTTGTGCACAAATGTTTTGACTGTCGTAAGAAAGTTTAATTATTTGAAAAATGAGTGGTATATAAAAAAATTTCAATAGATAAGGTAATTTTACAATTAATTTTTGACTTCAGTTGCATATTAAAAAAAAAAAATACTTGAAACAGTCTGAAATCGAACAGCACGACTTAATTACTTTGTAAGTCGCGAAAAAGTAACTATTAATTACTTTGCGAGTACTTGTTAAATCGCTTGAGAATCTTACCATCAGTTTGGTCATAAATTTTTTGACTGTCGTAAGAAAGTTTAATTATTTGAAAAATGAGTGGTAAATAAAAAAATTTCAATAGATAAAGTAATTTTACGATTAATTTTTAATTTCAGTTGCATATTAAATAAAAAAATACTTGAAACAGTCTGAAATCGAACAGCGCGACTTAATTACTTTGTAAGTCGCGAGTAAGTAGCTATTAAGTACCTTGTGAGTACCCGTTAAGTCGCTCGTAGATCTTACCATCATTTTGTGCACAAATTTTTTGACTGTCGTAAGAAAGTTTATTTATTTGAAAAATGAGTGGTAAATAAAAAAATTTCAATAGATAAGGTAATTTTACGATTAATTTTTGATTTCAGTTGCATATTAAATAAAAAAATACTTGAAACAGTCTGAAATCGAACAGCGCGACTTAATTACTTCGTAAGTCGCGAAAAAGTAACTATTAATTACTTTGCGAGTACTTGTTAAATCGCTTGTGAATCTTACCATCAGTTTGGTCATAAATTTTTTGACTGTCGTAAGAAAGTTTAATTATTTGAAAAATGAGTGGTAAATAAAAAAATTTCAATAGATAAGGTAATTTTACGATTAATTTTTGATTTCAGTTGCATATTAAATAAAAAAATACTTGAAACAGTCTGAAATCGAACAGCGCGACTTAATTACTTTGTAAGTCGCGAGTAAGTAGCTATTAAGTACCTTGTGAGTACCCGTTAAGTCGCTCGTAAATCTTACCATCATTTTGTGCACAAATTTTTTGACTGTCGTAAGAAAGTTTAATTATTTGAAAAATGAGTGGGAAATAAAAAATTTCAATAGATAAGGTAATTTTACGATTAATTTTTGATTTCAGTTGCATGTTAAATAAAAAAATACTTGAAACAGTCCGAAATCGAACAGCGTGACTTAATTACTTTGTAATTCGCGAGTAAGTAGCTATTAAGTACCTTGTGAGTACCCGTTAAGTCGCTCGTAGATCTTACCATCATTTTGTGCACAAATTTTTTGACTGTCGTAAGAAAGTTTAATTATTTGAAAAATGAGTGGTAAATAAAAAAATTTCAATAGATAAGATAATTTTACGATTAATTTTTGATTTCAGTTGCATGTTAAATAAAAAAATACTTGAAACAGTCCGAAATCGAACAGCGCGACTTAATTACTTTGTAAGTCGCGAGTAAGTAGCTATTAAGTACCTTGTGAGTACCCGTTAAGTCGCTCGTAGATCTTACCATCATTTTGTGCACAAATTTTTTGACTGTCGTAATAAAGTTTAATTATTTGAAAAATGAGTGGTAAATAAAAAAATTTCAATAGATAAGGTAATTTTACGATTAATTTTTTATTTCAGTTGCATATTAAATAAAAAAATACTTGAAACAGTCTGAAATCGAACAGCGCGACTTAATTACTTAAATTATGATAAGGTTCAATGACTAAGTTTGCAGTGCTGACGAGCAAATATATATATATATATATATATATATAAATAAAATAAAGCGTCCGGTTCAAACTTTTGAGCGTGCGTCAGCCGAGCCTCTCGAAGTTTGCTGTTCTGACGAGCTAAAAAACCATTCATTTCGTGAAGCGGCGGCCGGTGCTAGAATCGAAGCGCGGATCAGCTGTTCCCGTTCGTAGGTAATCCAAAGCCTCTCACTTCCCCCACCACGGTCGTAACTAGCGTTCTCGCCTCAAAGTCCGCCTCTTGGTTTGAGAACCAAATAGGTTTTAAAGTAACCCCCGCCCCTCCCTCACAAATTACTTAACGAAGTACACCTTTCAGAGTATCTAATTTCAAATAATTAATTTTTTTAATATTTCAGTAAAAACAATTTTTTTGCAGGGTTTACGATGATTACGATGAAACTAACTTTTTACTGATATACTCGAGTAAATGATGAATAATTTTTAATTTATGGCTTTTCAAACAATAAAAGCATTGCTTTGTGAGCTGAAAAAAAAAAAAAAAAATTTATGTAGCGGCCGGCCGGTGCTAAAATCGAAGCGCGACTCAGCTGTTCCCGTTCGAAACCTACAAGCCTTCCTCTCCCCCCACCATGGTCATAACCTACGTTCTTGTCTCTCGGACCGCTGAGCCGATTCTCTTTTGCGTCTTGAAAGTCATACGAATTGTTTGAAAGGCATTGTTATCTTTAACTGCAAATGTCATAAAGAACGTGTATAAATATTAAAAAAATACTACAAAATAAAAATAAATTTGTTTAAATTTCTCGAAAGGAATATTTATATGATGCAATCGGGAAAAATTGTTACTTATTTTAATTAAAAAAAGAACTTACTCAAGTGTTTTATGATCAAATAAATCTTTGCCTCTAGCGAAAATGGTGCCACGTGAAGCTTTTTTGAGGTCCGCTCGCATCAGTCTCTTATCCAATGTTTCATGATCCGACATCTTACAGTTATGCGTTTTTTTTTCGTCGAATGATATGCTTGATACGTCATGTTGTTTATTAATGTACAGCAGTGCGTTGCAATTACTTTTGAGACAGCCGTACCTGTTTGTGTAAAAAAAATTTTAGTAGTACTTAAATGTTACTTCGGGAAAGTAGGGAGTTCTGAGAGAGAATAAGATTCGCGCGAACAGCGTGGGGACGTTGCCAGAATTTACCGGCGCGTAGCAACCTCTCTCGGATAGAGTTCTGCGAAGCAAAGATGCGCTTCCTTCTAAACGCGTATTTCTTCTGAAATAATTGTACCTACTGTTTCTACTTGTGGGAAAATAGAAGCTCACACAAAATACAAAATGCAGTAAAATTTATCACCAGTATAAGTATTTGACAAAAAAAGAGTAGCACGTGTAAAAAAAGAATTTAAAATTATTAAGTAAGCTTGATTATTGAATTTTTTTAAATGATCACAATTACAATTTTAAAATAGGTCGTTGTAAAAGTTTTTAAGTGTAATAAATGACTAGAAAAAAAGCACATGCGACAATTTCGGTACAGACTACGATTTGTTCAGCAAAAACTTACTCTGTGCAATGTCAAAAAATTACTCCACTTAAATATGTAATATTTAATACAAAGAATCGATTCATTTACCTCGTTTTGTCAGAATTTTTTACATTGTAGTTATAGCCATTGTAATGTAAGCCCCTTTCTAAACCAGAAATAGTATCAGCAAATGCTGGCCATGGTCCATACAGGGGAAGATCTTCAGTCGACGTCGTCGAAGATTCGGTTTGAACAACCGACGGTATCACGTTTAAGCAAATCAATAATTGATTTACTGATAGAGCTTCATCACCATATTCTGTTAAGCTTAAATTTTTGTCCCCTATCGGGTACGAACCCGGGCGAGGTGGCACGTCCGACATATTAAGAACGCGTCGTAGTCCGCACGCATCCGACTGCGACTCGCGTTTGCACACAACTGAACGGGAGGGCCCAGCCGTTGAGTCCTAAATCGATCCTCTGAGTGCAACTTAAAATTTTTCACCCGCCTTAATTTAAACAATATATATGCAGTATATGAAACAATCATATATTAAATACTTAATAGTATTTGTATGATTATTTATTTCTTTGAAAGAATAATATATAAAAGAGTATACTACAAAGTTTTCGAACAATTTTGCGTTATTTTTAAAACTTTTAAATAACGCAACAATTTGAAGTAGTTTCGGGTAGCAAACCTGAGTAGAGAATATTTAAATACCAGAAATTTGTGAAGCGATAATCCTTTGTATTTACTGTACATTTTTGTACAAAACAATATTGTATTGTAAGACATTAAATATTTAAAAAAAAGAAAAGAAAAAAAAATTTTCTGACTTCATTAAACATACTTTATTTTTATAATTACTATTATTATTAACATTATTTTATATTATTTTTTAAAATAAAAGTAAAAATAATTTTTTGATGAAGCATGTTTTCATTTTTTTTTTTTTTTAATTTTTGGGCTAAACACAATAAATTTATCTATCCTTTTTTTCATGCATCATATTTTTCAACCAAGAAGAAACTTTTGTTTCTTTTAAAAATAGGTTTTAAAGTAACACCCCCCCGTCTCTGTACTAGTTTAAATTGTAAAAAAGTGTGTAATATTTTTGAAAAGGTTAGCTCAATAAGTTTGCAGGACTGTTAATTTAAAAAAAAAAAAAAAAAAAAAATTATCAATAATGCGGCAGGTGCAAAGATTTAAACGCGTCAGCCGAGCCTCTCGAAGTTTGCTGTTCTGACGAGCTAAAAAACCATTCATTTCATGAAGGACGTTGCCTCGTCAAATAAAATCCATAAGAATCGTTTGAAAATTATTGCAATCTTTAAGTTTAGGCTTAAGGAATAACTTGTCAAAATTTCAAGAGGATTTACAATACAATTGTTGAGAAATTTTAATTCAAAGTTGGGCTTCGCTTCAAATCGGGTGATTTAACATAGGCTCTGATGGGAAAACCATGCTGTTTTCATTTTGCTGTAGTTTTCGAACCAGGTTGGCAATCATCTTGAAATTTGGATATGTCATTCCTAGAGCCTTCAAGAACAAATTGCTATGTTTTTGGAAAACTTCTTATGGATTTTTAAACAATTTCGGCATTGTTTTGTTATTAAAAAATCAGTAAAAAATTTGCTGATTTTTCCTTATTTTTAAAAAAGTTTTCTAGACTTTTGATTCACACTGTTAAAAACTAGAAGTCTTCAGTAATACTATGTAAAAATTTCAGAAAGTTTTATTAATTCAGTCTCGAGTACCAACGAGTTGAAAATAAAATAATTTTGTTAATCGACCGGGTAGACTCGAGGCGAATGTCAGCTGTTCCCGTGCCTAACCTATGGGCGGCTTCCCCCACTACTTCCGCGACGAGGCAACGTCCTGAAGCGGCGGCCGGTGCTAGAATCGAAGCGCGGATCAGCTGTTCCCGTTCGTAGGTAATCTAAAAGCCTCTCTCTTCCCCCACCACGGTCGTAACTAGCGTTCTCGCCTCTTGGTTTGAGAACGAAATAGGTTTTCAAAAGACCACCGCCCCCCTCCAATTTACGTAACTAAATATAAATTTTAATTGGAATTATTTAAATAAGGGTACACCAACGTACCTTATTATTTGTTTCAAATTTTTAACTTTTTGGTTTTAATAATTCATTCGGCTTACTTTTTACCGATACTTGAGTAAATTTTTAATAATTTATAGGTTTTTAATCATATGCATATTTCATGTTTTATTACAGTTCCAAATAATACTATTAATTTTATTTACTAATTGCTAGTAAATAAACAGTCCAACTATAACTTTAAAAGTATTTAGTTAATTCAATTAATTAAAACCTAAAAAACTAATTAGTCACAGCATTGGAGTCACGCAATTTACTTGGTCGGCATCGAGACTTCGGCTGATAGCCGGGAGTGGGAATGAGTGGGTCGTCAGACGCCACGCCACTCGGGAGTCTCGAGGAGAGTTAAAAAAAAGTGACGTACAGCGCCATCTCTTTGTCTTTTTATAATAAATCAATTCCCGATCTGCATTGCCGACACTGCAGACTGCGGGAGGCGTTGCTCTCTAAAATTCAAACTCGACCTCGGCTGTGATTGGTGGGCGCTTTTCGAAACGGAAGCCTCTGATTGGTGGGCGTTCTGTCCCCTGGGCGACTTGGGACCCATTCTTCATTGGATATAATTAGAGGTTAGAAAGTGGCTACACAAATGAGCAGACGACTACACGGAGGGAACATATTCGAGAATTGATCGAGCAACCCTTGGGAAACTATCTTTTTCTCAGGCCCTCAGACAACAACCTCATTCCCCAAAAGTCGTTCTCGAGTTTAAACGCAGCTTCGTCCACCCACGTACACAATGATATATTACTACCCTGGTGCACCATCTTCACCAGGACAGAGCAAAGCGGAACCCGAGGTTTTCGAAGTAGTCCTGGTGACATGGTGCACTAGTGTAGTAATGTAATTTTCACGAATGACAGCTGAAAATAAGGAACAAAGTTCCGATTTTTAGGTCAGAATGCGAGAAATAACTGCTTAATTTTGTAAACATTATGAAAACAAAAAAAATTTTATTTTTTTTCTTTCTATTTTTCAACTTTGTATTGCCTAACGTAAATAATTACGAGAATAATTAATATCAGTTAAATATGAAAACAGAAAAAAATACGTGTCGATTATTTTACGGTATAGTATCTAATAAAGTCAAACAAACTAAATAATTTTTTATGCATCTTCCTCATTAGCATTAAGTAACCACGACTCAGAACCGGTTATGTTTCCCAGTCTGATTCTTCAATTCATATAAGATAAGAAACGATCGTTTTCCGCTTGGCGCAGCAAGGCCGATCGGTTATTGAATTACAAAACCACGAAACGCAATGAATTTCGTTTGCGCACGTTTTCTAATCAGAAAAATTGGATAATTGCTACTAATACCTAGCCAAAAACTGACATTATAATTAATAACGTTATTGTGACAGTTCAAGTCGATTAAAACTGTCACGTTTAATCAAGATTACTTTCACAGTATTTATATATTTTTCGGTCACCAACTGATTATTGGTGCATTATTTGTGCTGCTTCCTGACCAAATAACAGGTGTATATATGGTCTGTTTTGCAGTCGCCATCTATAGGCTCGTCAAAAACTTACTTAAAGATGAAAACGACTAAATTGCCAGGCTTTGAGGTTAGAACGCGGCAACACAGTTTATGACTGAACTTTTTGTCATTTTTTCAGAAAACAACACTCATAACGCACCTAAAATTGTTCCAGGCTCCTTTCATGTCTCGACGACTTATTTTTGGAATAATTTACCCCCTCATACTCGTTCAGCCCCCTCCCTTCTTATTTTCAAACATCTCATCAATTCTCATATTTTTACCACAGAGGGGGTAGAGCAGTTATCTCGTCAATGAGTGCCGTCACTTGTCTGCGACACTAGTCGTAGGGTAGAAATTCAGATACTCAGCATGTGATTGAGGCCAACTAAGGCCACAGTGATTTATACTTTAACCACTATATGTAATACAGTAGTGGTCAAAAGTTTAACCTTTTGAGGACCGGGGTGGAACTTATATGAACCACCCTTGAAAACATTTAACTTTTTTACAATTACCTTCACTATATACATCAAATTCTTCCTAAAACATTGAAAAAATTAAAAGTTCTTGAAAACTAGTTGACCTTGAAAATTGATGTTTCAAGGTCAAACCATTTTTTCACTATTTCGACTCAAAATTAGTGTAACTACATAACATTCTGAATGCGAAAAAAATGACTTTAATATAAATTTTACCCTTATACTTGAACTCTTCTTACAAGCAGTTCATCGTTAAACCACGAGGTGGTGTGGCGAAAAGTGAGAATATTCGTGTCAAAACCTGATTTAAAATCGTAAAATGGTCCGATCGTAACCAAACTTGGGAGTAAAGACGCATAATTAGTTATACATTTATGGAAAAATATTAAGAAGCAACGTTAGTTTGATTACAATTCGACCATTTTACGATGTTTGGTTAGTTTCTGATACTAACAATTGCTGATTTTTCACTTTTTTTAAAACTTTTGCTATTCCAATACTATTGTTTGAACAAATTTTTGTTGCTTCTAAACATTTTTACATAAATGTATAACTAATTATGCGTCTTTTCTCTCAAGTTTGGTTACGATCGGACCATTCTACGATTTTGAATCAGGTTTTGACACGAATATTCTCACTTTTGGTAATAGAGTGGCGTAATTTTTCTACAAATAAAAAGTGATCCCATTTCGTACTTATAAGCCTACAATTATTTGTAAAAAGTTAGTATTTTTTACTGATTTATTGACCGAATGTACGCTCATAGTTATTGTAGAAGTTATTAGTTCGTGAATAATATAAAAATAATTATTATATTTTCACATTATTATCTGAATATTACATCAAGTTCTCAGTTTTTAGAACACGGCTGCGAGAGAAGCCTGGAGTAGTGGTAAGTCTGAACCAGAGACACAAAATTCAGACAGTGATGAATATGATGACATTATTTTGGAAAATGATTTTGATGAAGATGAAATGTTTGAAGATGCGTATTTTTATCCATCAATAAAGAATTTTGAAGGTAGATCAGAAATATATTCAAATATTACTTTTTCAGGAAATAAACCAGTAAACTACTTCAAACACTTTTGTGATTCTTTCTTACTTCAAATCATCATAGATAAAACAAATCGTTATGAAACTCAAAGAGAGAGTGTTCAATCTAGCCACATGTCTTGGAAACCTCTCTTGAAAGATGAAGTTGAAAAGTTTCTTGGCCTTTTAATTCTAATGGGCCATGTTCTGAAGGGCAGTTTGAAAACTTATTAGTCTACAGATCCCTTACTAAATACTCCAATTTTTTGGCAAATAATGTCTCGTGATAGGTATCTTTAAATCTTTCGCAATTTACATTTTCATAATAACGAAGAAATTACGAACCACCCTTTTAAGAAACTCAAGCCAATAATAGATCACCTGAAAAAAAAATTTTTGGAAACTCTTATTCCAGGTAAAAATCTTTATATTGATGAAAGTTTGCTATTATGGAATGGTAGGCTTCGATTCAAACAGTATATACTTTTGAAGAGAAATCGTTTTGACATCAAGCTTTTTATGATAGTAAACTGTGGAACTGGATTTATTTTGGGTTTTGTGGTATATACTGGTGCAGACACCGATTATCAGAAATTTGATCTGGGTATAATTGGAGACATTGTTGCTCACTTTTTACAGCCATATTTCTATAAGGGACATGTAATGTATGTAGATAATTGGTATACATCTTCTATTTTAGCTGACTTTCTTCATGAACGCGATACTGGAATATGTGGTATAGTAAAATCGAATAGAAAGGAGATGCCAAAGCTAGATGACAAAATAGATCGAGGTGATGTGCAAGTCGCTCACAGTCATTCATGGATGGCTATAAAATCGGAAGATAAACGTAGTGTTCGTATGCTGACCAGTGTGCATAAACTCGAATTTTGCGCTATTGGAAAAAAAAAATTATAAAAAAAAAGAAGACATTATAAAACCAACATGCGTTCAGGTTTACAATGTAAATATGGGTGGTAGATAACATCGACAGACTATTATCTATAACAGAGACGGTGAGAAAAACAATGAGATGGTATCGAAAGCTCTTCTTTCACCTTATTGAACTTTCTCTAACCAATGCTCATGCTTAGTATAAAATGAGAAATGAAGAGCCCGTTTCTTTTCCTTTTTTTAGTATGGAGATTTGTAGATCATTATTAAAATTTACTCCTTCAGAAAATTGCAGTTACAACAATGATTCTTCTACTCGATTGATTGGCCGATATTTTCCCAGATAAAGTACAAAACTAAGGTGCCATTTATGCACTTTACGTCGGAGTAAAAGAAGGACAAAATACATGTGTCCTGCTTGTGACGTGCCTATGTACCTATATGTGTAGTACCATGCTTCGAGGAATACCACACACTAGCATAATTACCATAAAATCATAGTAAAAAACATAGTAAAAAAAATTAGGGATTTCATGAATATCAAGTTGAATTCTACACGGTCGCGGTGGAAGCGTTCCTCGTCGGCGTCCTCGGTGGCTGGGACCCAGGCAACGAGCGAGTCATGGGACTCCTCAACATCAGCCTGTTTTATCCGCAGATGATGAGGAGGCTCATGATCAGCGATACTATCAAATGATCCCAGAACATCTACGTGGAGCATCTGTTGGGGGTCAGGCAGTATTGATTTTGTGATTTTTATATACTTTGCCCTATTATTTGTTCTGTCCGAATTATTCTAACCCCACCAAGGCACGTCCTTTAACTTCCCTTGGGGAGAACATCTTCGTGAATCTGTGTGAATTTTCGTGAATCGTTGTGAATCTTTGTGAATTATTATGTAGATTTGGAATTTTTTAATAAAGATTAACATAAATTCACAACCATTCACGAAGATTCACGAAAATTATTTTAAAATAAAAATTAAAAATTCAAAAATTATAAACGGGTTATCAAAAGCCTCATAAACTCATATTATACAAACTGACAGTGATACTGGTCCCTGAAAATATTTATTTAATTATTTCATTTTAAAATAGAATAGTTATGAACTTTTCAATCACAACTCAAGACCCGCGAAAGCTCAAATATCAACAAAAGCCTCGTAATTTAATTTAAAATACTAAATAGTGGTTTTGAAAAATGAGAGCAGATATTGAATTTTTAATGCTCTACTTTTAAACTTGCTTGTAGCGGTCGTAAATTTACCTATTACTCAACGCTGCGGAGTATCGCTGTGAAAAGAAATAAAAATATAAAAGTGCAACTTTCACCACGATTTAACTCGTTGAAAAGAACCTATCGCATGATCCATTTGAATAAAATTAACATGCTAGAACCAAATTTTTTCATTAAATACGATATTAATTTAATTTTTATACTTTTCAAAACGTTTATTTAACTTATTACTAAACAGATTTTTGTACATTCATAATTCAAATACATAAAACTTAGCGATTACATAAAATTTATATCATGTTTCAGCCATCCATTTTAATGTTAATAGTAAAATAATTATATTCTTTTTCATTTTCAACAACATGATTATTTACATCTTTTTAGCATGTTTATAATGAAAGCAATTGTCATGAATGATAATTACACACATTTTTTTTTTAAATTAAACATTTGCCTCATAAAAAACTACATAAAACTTTAACTGTCAATCTTTACATTATTAATAAATTAATATAAACAAAACACTACAACTAATGTTATGAATCATCAAACCTGATGCATATCAATATAATAATAAAAAAAACACACATTAATTATTTCAACAAATAAGGAAAGAATACTAGATTTTTACTTTTATAAACACATAAACTCTTTGATGGCGATGTACACAAAAAATTGTCAGCTCCAGGAAAAATCTTAAATTATATTCATAATTACTCATACTCTTTGAATACTGATGGAGCTACAGCTAGTGATTCAACCAACACATCTGCTTGGCCCTTTTATTTTAGATTAAATGATTTACTACCAAAATTAAGAGAAAAATATAAGATCCTTGCCGGTATATACGTTGATCAATGCAAGCCTGTAATGAATACTTATTTAGAACCATTGATAGAAGAAATGAATAAATTGTCATCCGTAGGTATAAAATGGAAAAAAAAATGGCGAAAAGATAGTCTCTAAGTTAATACCATTGTGTTGCAGTGTGGACTCCCCTGCCAGATGCAGTCTACTTAATATGATACAATACAATGGCACTCATGGATGCACTTTTTGTGAACATCCTACTGAGAATGACGGTGGCTTTAGAAAGTATACCGTTGATAAAAGCGATTCGCTGCCACCGCTTAGAAGAGATGAAAGTATTAGAAAAAACATGGTAGAATCTGTTTCTACAGATCCTATTACAAATGACATAATCATTGAAGAAGTACTCGGAATAAAAGGTCCTTCTGCTCTTATGAATCTCAAATATTTTTATCTACAAGAAAGTCAACAGAAATAGTGTGTTTTTCGAGGTGCAATTCAACAATATACAGAAATTATTTTTACCAATGTTGGTTGTGATCATTATGTAGGATCTCCTAGCGACAGGCTAGTAATCAATAGCCGTCTAGCATTAATAAAAAATCCAACAGATATCACAAGACCTACCCAAACAATTGAAACTAGAGGCTCTTGGAAAGCGTCGCAGTGGAGATTATGGTTATTAATTTATTGTCTTATTTGTCTCGAAGGTATACTTCCGTCTAAGTATTTCCGACATTTATCTAAACTAGTGACAGCAATGGAGATCATAACTAGTGACTCTATTTCGGATGAGCAATTAATAAAAGCTAAAGAATTGTTCAATATTTTTCAAAAAAATTTCCAAACATATTTTGGGAAAAGCGAAATGACTTACAATATTCATTTGTTGGGACACCATTGCCAGAGTGTGAAAAATTTAGGTACAGCACATATGCACGATACATTTGGTTTTGAGGATGGAAATCATTTACTTCTAAAATTAAAATGTGGTGCGACCAGACTTGCAGTTCAATTAGCGCAACGTTACATGTTTTTTAAGCAAATTCCTGCTTTTAGTAAAAGCTTAACAATTGGAAAAAGAGTGATAGAATTTTCCGAATCTTTTGAACACAGATTAAAAACTTGCGTAGAAATTGGTGACATCGTAGTTATTGGTGAGTAAATTAGTAAGTTTAGTAAAAAAAGAACAACGGCTAGGATTTTTCGGCTTTTGTTTGGATTACAACCGAATATTAGTAAAAGGTAAAAGATACACGACTTCAACTTATTGTAATAATTTGAAAATTGATGATTCTGTTATAACATTCAATGATGGGAGCAAAGAAATTATAAATAGAGTTTGTCAGTGTAAAAAAAAATAAAAAAAAGATGGGTTATTTTGGTTTTTTTAAATACGTAGGTGGATTACGCGTAATTTGCGCTTAAAGAGGGTGCATTATTACTTTAGGAATTTTTCATGTGGTAAGTACGAGTCAACTATTTCAGTCATACTACCATTCACACGATTCAAGTACTCGAAATTAGTTCTACCTGGTGAATCAACTTGGTCGATGATCTGTGATAAACCACGTACCTGGTCATCAGTCTGCTTCTGTCGAGACCGGAACTCCTTCATAATAAGAGCCGTCTCTTTCAGCTTAGCCGATCCCCCAAGCCGTACGATCCCTCATTGCTAGGTTTACGACCCACCTCATTAATTGATCGATCAATTTCTAACAAAGTCTTGTCGATCAGCTCATCGCTGTTATGCGATGTATTCGCGCTAGTTCTCTCGACTACAATACCCGGCATGGCTGTGTTCCCATCGCCACAAATATTTCGTTTACTCGATACTCTACGTAACCCTGGCATCATGTGTCCTAAATCTGACTTGGACACGTCAGGCAACGATGCTGTAAACTCGCGAATAAGATCCCTCTCACTGCGTTCAATAGCACTCGTTTGCGCCTGCATTTTAGACAACCCGGTATTCAAAAGAACACGCACGTTATAGTGCGTTCACAGTGGCAAGTCCAAGCCAAGGCTTATAAAATTTGCCCAAAGACGCGATAGCCAATCGAAATGCCTAATAAATTTAACAAGGGGACTTGAATACCTCATTTTATGGGGTGAGTATTATACGATTGCCTACTAAACAAACGAAAGTACTTATAAGATTAATACAAATGTAATGCAATCTAAAAGCTAATTATTTAAAACTGCTTGTATAAAAGTCGCGTTTTACTATCCTTTATGCTCCTTGACCACAGGAAGCATCGCGCGTGCAAGCTTTTTACAAGTGCTAAGTCTGCATAGACTTTGCTAAATTTGAAAAAAGCTTCGAAGAATCACGAGAAGAATTAAGGATCTGCATGAAGAAAGAACAATTTTTTATATGATCCAACACTCAAAACATTAGGATCTATTTTTTTTTTTTTTTTTTTTCTTTTTTGAACTGAATAACAGACATATTTTTTTTAGCAAGAAGGAGAACAAATTTTTTTAAAGTAATTGATTGACTTACAGTACCGTAGACAAGCTTTAAATCGAAGCTAGGGTTAAGAATCGAAAGGTTTTCTAAAACGTAAAAGATGTAAAAAAATCTACGATTTTTCTCGTCCTAAGGCCGATCACAGAAACTTTGCGTTTACGTGTGCGACGCCAGCGCAGGTAGGGGCGTGAGACTGTTTGAAAAAATCGTAGATTTTTTTTATCTTTTGGCGGGTATGTACATATACCTCGGTATACGGAGGCTCCTTGCGTCCGCTCGTGCGTCCGTCCGTCGGCATCCTGAAGTATAGGTATACGAACTGCTGCTGTGTCGCTCCGTTGTCGCAAGCCTGCTGTGATTGGCTTAGCTCATGCTTGCACGGAGAGACTTTGAACTCGGTCGAGTCACGACCGCACTCTTGATTCGGCTCAGCCATTCCGCGGCCGCGCTCGGCTCCGTTCGCTAGGTCAGCCGCCGAAGAAAACTCAAGTCAAGTTCTCGAAGACGATCCCCGAGTATATACCCATCATCGGCAACCCGGGTGTCCAGGTCAAAATTCGGACTTTAAAGTTGACGACCGATCACCAAAGCCACTTCGAAAAAAATAATTTAAACCGATCTCTCGGGAATGATCCCCAGGTATACCCGTCATCGGCGACCCAGATGTCCAGGTCGAAATTTGTGTCAGAGAGATCACAGAAGATCACCAAAGTTACCTCGAAGAAAACTCAAGTCAAGTTCTCGAAGACGATCCCCGGGTATACCCGTCATCGGTGACCTGGGTTTCCAGGTCGAAATTCGTACCTTAAAGTTGACGACCGATCAATCAAAGTCACCTCGAAAAAAAAATTTGAACCGATCTCTCGGGGATGATCCCCGAGTCTACCCGTCATTGGCGACCCGGATATCCAGGTCGAAATTTGTGTCAGAAAGATCCCAGACGATCAACAAAGTCACCTCGAAAAAAATTTGAACCCTATTCTCGAAGACGATCCCCGGGTATACCCGTCATCGGCAACCCGGATGTCCAGGTCAAAATTAGTAACTTAGAGTTGAAGGCCGATCATGAAAGTTATTTCGAAAAAAAAATTTGAACCGATCTCTCGGAGATGATTACCGGGTCTACCCGTCATCGGCGACCTGGATGTCCAGGTCGAGATTTGGGTTAGTGAGATCACTAAAGTCACCAAAGTCACCTCGAAGAAAACTCAAGTCAAGTTCTCGAAGACGATCCCCGGGTATACCCGTCATCGGTGACCTGGGTTTCCAGGTCGAAATTCGTACCTTAAAGTTGACGACCGATCAATCAAAGTCACCTCGAAAAAAAAATTTGAACCGATCTCTCGGGGATGATCCCCGAGTCTACCCGTCATCGGCGACCCAGATATCCAGGTCGAAATTTGTGTCAGAAAGATCCCAGACGATCAACAAAGTCACCTCGAAAAAAATTTGAACCCTATTCTCGAAGATGATCCCCGGGTATACCCGTCATCGGTGACCTGGATGTCCAGGTCGAGATTTGGGTTAGCGAGATCACTAAAGTCACCTTGAAAAAATTTTTTACCTTATTCTCGAAGACGATCCCCGGGTATATCCGTCATCGGCGACCCGGGTGTCCAGGTCGAAATTCGTACCTTAAAGTTGACGACCAATCATCAAAGTCACCTCGAAGAAAATTCGAACCAAGTTCTTGAAAATGATCCCCGGGTATACCTGACGTCTGCGACCGGCCGCGATGGCTCTCAGATATGCTCCCCGAGCGGTGTGACTACCGGTCTATACCAAAAAATAAATTTTCTACACAAAAAAATCGAATTTTTTTTGTTGGATGCAATCGGGTAAGATCTGACATTATTCTGCTCCACTCGACTCGGCTCAGCTCAACTCGATCTGGCTCTGCTCGGCTCGGCTCAGCTCGATCTGGCTCTGCTCGGCTCGGCTCAGCTCAATCTGGCTCGGCTCGGCTCGGCTCGGATCAGCGCGCTCTGACTCCGCTTAGCTCGGATCAGCTCGGTCTGGATCTGCTCGGCTCGGATCAGCGCGTTCTGACTCTGCTTAGCTCGGATCAGCTCACTCTAGGGTATCATGGGGTAATCAGAGTGTGGGGTTATATAGAAGCTTTTTCGATTTTTTGCATAAATAACTAAAATTAAAATAAATTTATTCAATAAGTATTTGCTGCAGCGCATTTTTATGTGCAGAAAAGAAAAAATAAAACATTATATATTTTTTATTAAAAATCTTTAACACTCACTCTTACTTTTGAATCAATTGTTAGATTACTTGGACACCACTGTGTAAAATCTGACTGGCCTAAATAATATGTAAAATACTTTAAAAACAAAAAAGAATACGTGGGGGTAATTGCAGCGTTTTTTGTGGGTGATAGGAGTGTTTCGTACTAGTATTATTATTACACAATCAACTAATTATCTCATTCACAAATACATTTGAATATATTAAAACTGTGACAGGTAGATCGCCAAATTATTTTTCAATACTTATTCCACTGATTCTGTCCTTTTTTCGTATTTTGTATCATTTAAACATGCAAGGCCGTGGCAGCACCACTTTTTTCTTCTTTGTCCTCGAGTATGTAACCACATTGTGGTTATATTTGTGATCTACTATTATCTAATATATTTTAATAAACATTTATTACAATTTTTTTTATCAATACTACTCGAAAAAGTCATAATTTTATTGTTGAAAGCAGAGCACTCTCCAACCAGTGTATTTTACAATCGTAGGTAAGCAGCAGACAGCCCAAGCAGTTTTGTACGTACCAAAACTCTGATGTTACCCTACGAAAAGTGCTGCTGTCACTGCTTGGATCATTTCTTGATTTATTTAATAATTAACTGAAAATTGATAAAAAAAATTGTACTCAAACAAAGCTTGAACCTTAATTTTTTGACTAGGCATATCAGTTTTTTAATTTTCGATTATTTACATTGAATTTTAATAATAAAAGGTCAGCTGAAAAACGGTTTTTTTCTCACGACTCGGTAGGAGTGAGTTTTAAAGATTTTTAATAAAAAATAAATAATGTTTTATTTTTTATTTTCTGCACAGAAAAATGCACTGCAGCAAATACTTATAGAATAAATTTATTTTAATTTTAGTTATTTATGCAAAAAATAGAAAAAGCTTCTATATAACCCCACACTCTGATTACCCCATGATACCCTAGAGTGAGCTGATCCGAGCTAAGCAGAGACAAAGCGAGCTGATCCGAGCTAAGCAGAGTCAGAGCGCGCTGATCCGAGCCGAGCAGAGCCGAGCAGAGCCAGATCGAGCTGAGCCGAGCCGAGCGGAGCCAGATCGAGCTGAGCCGAGCCGAGCCGAGCCAGATCGAGCTGAGCCGAGCCGAGCAGAGCCAGATCGAGCTCAGCTGAGCCGAGCAGAGCCAGATCGAGCTGAGCCGAGCCGAGCAGAGCCAGATCGAGCTGAGCCGAGCTAAGCAGAGTCAGAGCGCGCTGATCCGAGCCGAGCAGAGCCGAGCAGAGCCAGATCGAGCTGAGCCGAGCCGAGCGGAGCCAGATCGAGCTGAGCCGAGCAGAGCCAGATCGAGCTCAGCTGAGCCGAGCAGAGCCAGATCGAGCTGAGCCGAGCCGAGCAGAGCCAGATCGAGCTGAGCCGAGCTAAGCAGAGTCAGAGCGCGCTGATCCGAGCCGAGCAGAGCCGAGCAGAGCCAGATCGAGCTGAGCCGAGCCGAGCGGAGCCAGATCGAGCTGAGCCGAGCCGAGCCGAGCCAGATCGAGCTGAGCCGAGCCGAGCAGAGCCAGATCGAGCTAAGCTGAGCCGAGCAGAGCCAGATCGAGCTGAGCCGAGCAGAGTCAGATCGAGCTCAGCCGAGCCGAGCAGAGCCAGATCGAGTTGAGCTGAGCCGAGCCAAGCCAGAGCGAGCTGAGCTGAGCTGAGCCGAGTCGAGTGGAGCAGAATAATGTCAGATCTTACCCGATAGCATCCAACAAAAAAAAATTCGATTTTTTTGTGTAGAAAATTTATTTTTTGGAATAGACCGGTAGTCACACCGCTCGGGGAGCATATCTGAGAACCATCACGGCCGGTCGCAGACGTCAGGTATACCCGGGGATCATCTTCAAGAACTTGGTTCGAATTTTCTTCGAGGTAACTTTCATGATCGGCCTTCAACTCTAAGTTACGAATTTTGACCTGGACATCCGGGTCACCGATGACGGGTATACCCGGGGATCGTCTTCGAGAATAGGGTTCAAATTTTTTTCGAGGTGACTTTGTTGATCGTCTGGGATCTTTCTGACACAAATTTCGACCTGGATATCCGGGTCGCCGATGATGGGTAGACTCGGGGATCATCTCCGAGAGATCGGTTCGAATTTTTTTTTCGAGGTGACTGATTGATCGGTCGTCGACTTTAAGGTACGGATTTCGACCTGGAAACCCAGGTCACCGATGACGGGTATACCCGGGGATCGTCTTCGAGAACTTGACTTGAGTTTTCTTCGAGTCGACTTTGGTGACTTTAGTGATCTCACTAACCCAAATCTCGACCTGGACATCCAGGTCGCCGATGACGGGTAGACCCGGTAATCATCTCCGAGAGATCGGTTCAAATTTTTTTTTCGAAATAACTTTCATGATCGGCCTTCAACTCTAAGTTACGAATTTTGACCTGGACATCCGGGTTGCCGATGACGGGTATACCCGGGGATCGTCTTCGAGAACAGGGTTCAAATATTTTTTGAGGTGACTTTGTTGATCGTCTGGGATCTTTCTGACACAAATTTCGACCTGGATATCCGGGTCGCCAATGACGGGTAGACTCGGGGATCATCCCCGAGAGATCGGTTCAAATTTTTTTTTCGAGGTGACTTTGATTGATCGGTCGTCAACTTTAAGGTACGAATTTCGACCTGGAAACCCAGGTCACCGATGACGGGTATACCCGGGGATCGTCTTCGAGAACTTGACTTGAGTTTTCTTCGAGGTAACTTTGGTGATCTTCTGTGATCTCTCTGACACAAATTTCGACCTGGACATCTGGGTCGCCGATGACGGGTATACCTGGGGATCATTCCCGAGAGATCGGTTTAAATTATTTTTGTCGAGATGGCTTTGGTGATCGGTCGTCAACTTTAAAGTCCGAATTTTGACCTGGTCACCCGGGTTGCCGATGATGGGTATATACTCGGGGATCGTCTTCGAGAACTTGACTTGAGTTTTCTTCGGCGGCTGACCTAGCGAACGGAGCCGAGCGCGGCCGCGGAATGGCTGAGCCGAATCAAGAGTGCGGTCGTGACTCGACCGAGTTCAAAGTCTCTCCGTGCAAGCGTGAGCTAAGCCAATCACAGCAGGCTTGCGACAACGGAGCGACACAGCAGCAGTTCGTATACCTATACTTCAGGATGCCGACGGACGGACGCACGAGCGGACGCAAGGAGCCTCCGAATACCGAGGTATATGTACATACCCGCCAAAAGATAAAAAAAATCTACGATTTTTTTCGGACAGTCTCACGCCCCTACCTGCGCTGGCGTCGCACACGCAAACGCAAAGTTTCTGTGATCCGCCTTAGGACAAACGAGCATGTTGCAATTTTCGAGCTGAGACTGTCCGAGAAAAATCGTAGATTTTTTTACATCTTTTACGTTTTAGAAAACCTTTCGATTCTTAACCCTAGCTTCGATTTAAAGCTTGTCTATGGTACTGTAAGTCGACCAATTACTTTAAAAAAATTTGTTCTCCTTCTTGCTAAAAAAAAATATGTTTGTTATTCAGTCCAAAAAAGAAAAAAAAAAAAAAAAAAAAAAAATAGATCCTAATGTTTTGAGTGTTGGATCATATAAAAAATTGTCAGATCCTTAATTCTTCTCGTGATTCTTCGAAGCTTTTTTCAAATTTAGCAAAGTTTACGCAGACTTAGCACTTGTAAAAAGCTTGCACGCGCGATGCTTCCTGTGGTCAAGGAGCATAAAGGATAGTAAAACGCGACTTTTATACAAGCAGTTTTAAATAATTAGCTTTTGGATTGCATTACATTTGTATTAATCTTATAAGTACTTTCGTTTGTTTACCAGGCAATCGTATAATACTCACCCCATAAAATGAGGTATTCAAGTCCCCTTGTTAAAGGAGGGGTTGCAATTTGGCCCAAATTTGCCCTACGACAAATCGGCTGAAACTGCAGGATAAGGTGTCTTTTTGGATCTGAAAAAACATCCCGTAATTGTTTTTTCGATAAATTCATTAGTCGCGCATGCGCAGAAACATTTGTCTCCCATTTAAAATACATGGGAAACCACAATTTTAGGTAGTTTTTCGTTTATTTCTCGAAAACCAGACTAGACCCCTCTCTGAAATTTTAGTATGTTATGAAGACATGAAAAACTCAACTTTTCAAGGTGATTCCGTTAAGGGGCAAGGTGGGCCACCCACTTTTTAAGGCCTCTGAAAGACCCGAAAAAGAATTTTTTTTTTTCCAAAAATTCATAACTCGGCCTCTAATTATCTGATCGGAACCAGGTTTGGCGCAAAATTTTTGTCTTTAGTTGTCCCTTATAGAAAAATTTTTGTCTCTATAGTTTTAAGATGTTTTACTGCTCGTAAATCGTCCATAACCTCAAAATTTTGATAAAAACGTGGTTTGTTGGACTTTTCAATGCCATTCTAGCTTAAAAGTATAACAAAATAAATATTTTCCAAAAGAACTCAAAAAAATTCATCTTTTTTTTTAATGGTCTATATTCGATGTATGCGTTTAAAGTCGATTTAACTCACTTTGAAGGTATAAAATCGAGACAGTTTGTTAAAAAACCATTCAAAACTTGAAAATTTGACGCGTAAACCCCCATTTTTTTTTTCTTAAAAAGATGACTTTTTTGCTCTTGTTTACGTTGATATATATTTTTATATACTTTTATTTAATATTTACTGTGAAAAATTCATAAAACATAAAAAAAATACAAAAAATGCCCCTTTTTTACTCAAACAATATAGCCGGGTAAGATAGTCGAATCGGCCCCCACGTCAAACCCTTACAATATATATATCATTCGAAAGGGCATAAAAAAAGAAAATTTTTGACGCAAACCGCAGCTCCCTAGGGAGCCTAGGGTCTCAAATAGTGATTTTTCAACTTTAATTCATATCTCAGAACCTATAAAAGCTAGAAACATGCGGTTTGCGGCAAAATAAAAAAAAAAAAATGTAGTTCGCCAATTTTTTTAAATATTACTGCTCCCTTTCAGCAATTGTAAGCGTGACCCTCCCTCTCGCAAGCGCGTGCAATTATTGTATTACATTATCTAAAACAAATATGGTCGAAGCTTCATCTAACCTACAATAAATTATATATACCCTTTACTTTTGACGCTACATTCAGAGTTTCCTTTAAACTTTTGTGGTTGTAAATTCATTGGTTTTGTTTATGTACTAATAATTATTATTTTCATGATTTTAATCGGATAATTTCAAACACTTAATTAAATAATTTTTTTTTATCAAATCTATTCTCTAAATGTTTTAATTGATTTGTAATATAAAAATTAAAAATAAAAATTCAAATTTTAAATTTTGTTCTTCGACCAATCACATCACGAATAAGATGCTGACATTCTTTTTGGGTTCTCTCTTTTATCTTAGGGTTTTTGGCTCCAAATTTAAACCGTTTGTGCCATTTTTTAACCTTAATTTTGCGATTTAAAAAATCTAAGACAAACATCTCGCCAAAAAAATAAATATATGACGTATTTTAACAAATCTAACAAATCTAAAGCTGATTTAATGTTTTTTTAATATTTTTTTTTGGCGAGATGTTTGTCTTAGATTTTTTTAAATCGCAAAATTAAGGTTAAAAAATGGCACAAACGGTTTAAATTTGGAGCCAAAAACCCTAAGATAAAAGAGAAAACCCAAAAAGAATGTCAGCATCTTATTCGTGATGTGATTGGTTGAAGAACAAAATTTAAAATTTGAATTTTTGTTTTTAATTTTTATATTAGATTTCAATTCAAACATTTAGAGAATAGATTTGCTTACGCTTACAATTGCTGAGAGGGAGTAGTAATATTAAAAAAAATAGGCGAACTACATTTTTTTTTTCTTAAATTGTGCCGCAAACCACATGTTTCTAGCTCTTATAGGTTCTGAGATATGAATTAAAGTTGAAAAATCACTATTTTAGACCCTAGGCTCCCTAGGGAGGGAATAGGACGCTGCGGTTAGCGTCAAAAATTTCCTTTTTTTACACCCTTTCGAATGATATATATATTGTAAGGGTTTGCCGTGGGGACCGATTCGACTATCTTACCCGGCTATATTGTTTGAGCAAAAAAGGGGCATTTTTAGTATTTTTTCTATGTTTTATGAATTTTTCACAGTAAATATTGAATAAAAGTATATAAAAATATATATCAACGTAAATTAGAGCAAAAAAGGCATCTTTATACGAAAAAAAAAATGGGGGTTTACGCGCCAAATTTTCAAGTTTTGAACGGTTTTTTAACAAACTGTCTCGATTTTTTACCTTTAAAGTGAATTAAATCGACTTTAAACGCGTACATCGAATATAGACCATGAAAAAAAAAGATGCATTTTTTTGAGTTCTTTCAGAAAATATATATTTTGTTATACTTTTAAGCTAAAATGGCATTGAAAAGTCCAAAAAACCACGTTTTTTTTCAAAATTTTGAGGTTATGGACGATTTACGTGCGGTGAAAATTCTTAAAACTATAGAGACAAAAATTTTTCTAATAAGTACAACTAAAGACCAAAATTTTGCGCCAAACCTGGTTCCGATCGGATAATTAGAGGCCGAGTTATGAATTTTTGAAAAAAAAAAATTCTTTTTCGGGTCTTTCAGAGGCCTTAAAAAGTGGGTGGCCCACCTTACCCCTTAATGGAATCACCCTGAAAAGTTGAGTTTTTTATGTCTTCATAACATACTAAAATTTCAGAGAGGGATCTAGGCTGGTTTTCGAGAAATAAACGAAAAACTACCTAAAATTGTGGTTTCCCATGTATTTTAAATAGGAGAAAAATGTTTCTGCGCATGCACGGCTAGTGAATTTATCGAAAAAACAATTATGGGATGTTTTTTCAGATCCAAAAAGACATCTTATCCTGCAGTTTCAGCCGATTTGGCGTAGGGAAAATTTCGGCCAAATTGCAACCCCTCCTTTATTAGGCATTTTGATTGGCTATCGCGTCTTCGGGCAAATTTTATAAGCCTTGGCTTGGACTTGCCACTGTGAACGCACTATTATTTTCGAACTCGCGCTCCATCGTGCTGTTGTTTTGTGGTAGAACCGTCAACTGTCCCCCCACTACGTCGTCGAGTCGACCACCTGAGTTCGCTTGCTTTAACCTCTCCGACTGTCGTGTTGGTTGCGCATTATCTTTAGCCTTATTTCCTTTTTTTTCTTTCTTGCTTTTTTCCTGCTGCACTTTTCAGATATTCAATAAATACAATAATAAAAAAAAATCAATCAAATAACCCCAGAATAAGAAAGAATAAAGTGCTCACGAATTAGTTGACTTGTTTAAAAAACAAATTATATTGTTTGGCTTACCCACCAACTCAGTGATTTTAATCGCGAAAACTTCTGTACACTCCCCGTAGCAAAATAAAAAATATAGAACCAAGGAGTATCTACGGTGGGACCCGAACCCACGAGCAACAGTAGAAAAATTTATAATCTATTCCATCGTCTTGTTCACAAACATATGAATACCCGTAAAAAAAAATATTCACCCAGAGAATCGATGTCAGCACACCAAATTTTCGATGAGAGCACACTCTCAACCGAGTTTTCTGTTCTCCATAGTTTGAATCAAAAAATGATAATAATAACCCCAACAATTAAAAAAAAAAAACAACTCAATTCATCCAACTTTTCAAAAAAATTCAATCAAAAGCCACACCGAGTTGTGATAGTTAAGGAAGGAAAGGAAACAAAGAGTTTCCGATTAAACCAAAAATTCTTTCACCAACTGTACTCAGCTCGATAACTCGCTTTAATTCGACAGCTTATGATTCGCGACAATAGCAAATGCCCGATTTTTGCGTACCAAGGTACTTGTTTTTGTTTACGCTCGCGCACCGAGAAAGTGCGTATTTTCAGAACTCTTCTCGTATACTAGGAATCCTTTCACTCAAACTCAAAACCTAATGAGATTCATCTTTTCCAGACAAATTGTAAAATGCAAAACTCTCAACTTATTCAATAAGTCCTTAAAAAGCACCCAAATTCACGCGGGTGGTTTTCCCGTTCCAGCACGAGGGTACCATTTCGTCGGTTTAGTTTTAGAGGGTGACAACTCAGCACGTTCGATTGAAAAGGTGGCAACTCAAAGTTTCAAATTGAAAAGATGGCAACTCAAAGATTCAAATTAAAAAGGTTGCAACTCAACATTTCATTTTTAAAAGGTGACAACTCAAAGCTAAAATGAGGATAAAGAGGTTAGTGAAAACACACGGTATAGCAGGCGTGGCCTCCAACTTAGACATAACTGAAAAGAACTGTCCCCCAAGCTTCAAACCCACAATACCCTGGGCGCCCAAGTTCAATTTTTGAATAAATGAGAAATCCCCCAAGCTTCAAACCCACAGTACCCTGGGCGTCCGAGTTCAATTATTAAAGAAATAAATGATCCCCCAAGCTTCAAACCCACAATACCCTGGGCGTCCGAGTTCAATCATTAAATAAATAAATGATCCCCCAAGCTTCACACCCATGATACCCTGAGCGCCCAAGTTCAATTTTTAAATAAACGAACAATCCCCCAAGCTTCAAACCCACAATATCCTAGGCGTCCAAGTTCAATCATTAAATAAATAAATGATCCTCCAAGCTTCAAACCCACAGTACCCTGGGCGTCCGAGTTCAATTTTGAAAGGAATAAATCGTCCCCCAAGCTTCAAAACCATGATACCCTGGGCGCCCAAGTTCAATTTTTAAATAAACGAACAATCACCCAAGGTTCAAACCCACAGTACCCTGGGCGTCCGAGTTCAATTTTTAAAGAAATAAAGGATCCCCCAAGCTTCAAACCCACAATAACCTGGGCACCCAAGATCAATTTTCAAATGGATAAATGATCTCCCAAGCTTCAAACCCAGAGTACCCTGGGCATCCAAGCTCAATATTTAAATAAATAAATGATCCCCAATGCTTCAAACCCATAGTACCCTGGGCCTCCGAGTTCAATTTTTAAATATATAAATGATCCCCCAAGCTTCAAACTCACAGTACCCTGATAGTCCGAGTTCAATTATTAAAGGAATAAATGATCCCCCAAGCTTCAAACCCACAATACCCTGGGCGTCCGAGTTCAATCATTAAATAAATAAATGATCCCCCAAGCTTCAAACCCACAGAACCCTGGGCATCCAAGTTCAATTTTTAAAGAACTAAATGATCCCCCAACCTTGAAACCACCAAAACCCTGGGCAACCGAGTTCATTTTTCAAATAAACGAACAATCCCCCAAGCTTCAAACCCACAGTACCCTGGGTGTCCAAGTTCAATTATTAAAGAAATAAATGATCCCCCAAGCTTCAAACCCACGATACCCTGGGCGTCCGAGTTCATTTTTTAAATGAACGAACAATCCCCCAAGCTTCAAACCCACAGTACCCTGGGTGTCCGAGTTCAATTATTAAAGAACTAAATGATTCCCAAAGCTTCAAACCCACCATACCCTGGGCACCCGAGAGCAATTTTTAAATGAATAAATGATCGCCCAAGCTTAAAATCCATAGTACCCTAGGCGTCCGAGTTCAATTTTTAAATATATAAATGATCCCCAAGCTTCAAACCCACAATACCCTGGGTGTCCGAGTTCAATTATTAAAGAACTAAATGATTCCCCAAGCTTCAAACCCACAAAACCCTGGGCAACCAAATTCATTTTTTAAATAAACGAACAATCCCCCAAGCTTCAAACCCACAGTACCCTGGGTGTCCGAGTTCAATTATTAAAGAACTAAATGATTCCCCAAGCTTCAAACCCACCATACCCTGGGCACCCGAGAGCAATTTTTAAATGAATAAATGATCCCCCAAGCTTAAAATCCATAGTACCCTAGGCGTCCGAGTTCAATTTTTAAATATATAAATGATCCCCCAAGCTTCAAACCCACAATACCCTGGGCACCCGAGTTCAATTTTTTAAAAGATAAATGATCCCTCAAGCTTCAAACCCATAGTACCCTGGGTGTCCAAGTTCAATTATTAAAGAAATAAATGATCCCCCAAGCTTCAAACCCACGATACCCTGGGCGTCCGAGTTCATTTTTTAAATAAACGAACAATCCCCCAAGCTTCAAACCAACAATATCCTAGGCGTCCAAATTCAATCATTAAATAAATAAATGATCCTCCAAGCTTCAAACCCACAGTACCCTGGGCGTCCGAATTCAATTTTTAAAGAAATAAAGGATCCCCCAAGCTTCAAACACACAATAACCTGGGCACCCGAGATCAATTTTCAAATGGATAAATGATCTCCCAAGCTTCAAACCCAGAGTACCCTGGGCGTCCAAGCTCAATATTTAAATAAATAAATGATCCCCAATGCTTCAAACCCATAGAACCCTGGGCCTCCGAGTTCAATTTTTAAATATATAAATGATCCCCCAAGCTTCAAACTCACAAAACCCTGAATGTCCGAGTTCAATTATTAAAGGAATAAATGATCCCCCAAGCTTCAAACCCACAATACCCTGGGCGTCCGAGTTCAATCATTAAACAAATAAATAATCCCCCAAGCTTCAAACCCACAGAACCCTGGGTGTCCGAGTTCAATTATTAAAGAACTAAATGATCCCCCAACCTTGAAACCCACAAAACCCTGGGCAACCGAGTTCATTTTTCAAATAAACGAACAATCCCCCAAGCTTCAAACCCACAGTACCCTGGGTGTCCAAGTTCAATTATTAAAGAAATAAATGATCCCCCAAGCTTCAAACCCACGATACCCTGGGCGTCTGAGTTCATTTTTTAAATAAACGAACAATCCCCCAAGCTTCAAACCCACAGTACCCTGGGTGTCCGAGTTCAATTATTAAAGAACTAAATGATTCCCCAAGCTTCAAACCCACCATACCCTGGGCACCCGAGAGCAATTTTTAAATGGATAAATGATCTCCCAAGCTTAAAATCCATAGTACCCTAGGCGTCCGAGTTCAATTTTTAAATATATAAATGATTCCCCAAGCTTCAAACCCACCATACCCTGGGCACCCGAGAGCAATTTTTAAATGAATAAATGATCCCCCAAGCTTAAAATCCATAGTACACTAGGCGTCCGAGTTCAATTTTTAAATATATAAATGATCCCCAAAGCTTCAAACCCACAATACCCTGGGCGTCCGAGTTCATTTTTTAAATAAACGAACAATCCCCCAAGCTTCAAACCAACAATATCCTAGGCGTCCAAGTACAATCATTAAATAAATAAATGATCCTCCAAGCTTCAAACCCACAGTACCCTGGGCGTCCGAATTCAATTTTTAAAGAAATAAAGGATCCCCCAAGCTTCAAACTCACAATAACCTGGGCACCCGAGATCAATTTTCAAATGGATAAATGATCTCCCAAGCTTCAAACCCAGAGTACCCTGGGCATCCAAGCTCAATATTTAAATAAATAAATGATCCCCAATGCTTCAAACCCATAGTACCCTGGGCCTCCGAGTTCAATTTTTAAATATATAAATGATCCCCCAAGCTTCAAACTCACAGTACCCTGATAGTCCGAGTTCAATTATTAAAGGAATAAATGATCCCCCAAGCTTCAAACCCACAATACCCTGGGCGTCCGAGTTCAATCATTAAATAAATAAATGATCCCCCAAGCTTCAAACCCACAGAACCCTGGGCATCCAAGTTCAATTTTTAAAGAACTAAATGATCCCCCAACCTTGAAACCACCAAAACCCTGGGCAACCGAGTTCATTTTTCAAATAAACGAACAATCCCCCAAGCTTCAAACCCACAGTACCCTGGGTGTCCAAGTTCAATTATTAAAGAAATAAATGATCCCCCAAGCTTCAAACCCACGATACCCTGGGCGTCCGAGTTCATTTTTTAAATGAACGAACAATCCCCCAAGCTTCAAACCCACAGTACCCTGGGTGTCCGAGTTCAATTATTAAAGAACTAAATGATTCCCAAAGCTTCAAACCCACCATACCCTGGGCACCCGAGAGCAATTTTTAAATGAATAAATGATCGCCCAAGCTTAAAATCCATAGTACCCTAGGCGTCCGAGTTCAATTTTTAAATATATAAATGATCCCCAAGCTTCAAACCCACAATACCCTGGGTGTCCGAGTTCAATTATTAAAGAACTAAATGATTCCCCAAGCTTCAAACCCACAAAACCCTGGGCAACCGAGTTCATTTTTTAAATAAACGAACAATCCCCCAAGCTTCAAACCCACAGTACCCTGGGTGTCCGAGTTCAATTATTAAAGAACTAAATGATTCCCCAAGCTTCAAACCCACCATACCCTGGGCACCCGAGAGCAATTTTTAAATGAATAAATGATCCCCCAAGCTTAAAATCCATAGTACCCTAGGCGTCCGAGTTCAATTTTTAAATATATAAATGATCCCCCAAGCTTCAAACCCACAATACCCTGGGCACCCGAGTTCAATTTTTTAAAAGATAAATGATCCCTCAAGCTTCAATCCCATAGTACCCTGGGTGTCCAAGTTCAATTATTAAAGAAATAAATGATCCCCCAAGCTTCAAACCCACGATACCCTGGGCGTCCGAGTTCATTTTTTAAATAAACGAACAATCCCCCAAGCTTCAAACCAACAATATCCTAGGCGTCCAAATTCAATCATTAAATAAATAAATGATCCTCCAAGCTTCAAACCCACAGTACCCTGGGCGTCCGAATTCAATTTTTAAAGAAATAAAGGATCCCCCAAGCTTCAAACACACAATAACCTGGGCACCCGAGATCAATTTTCAAATGGATAAATGATCTCCCAAGCTTCAAACCCAGAGTACCCTGGGCGTCCAAGCTCAATATTTGAATAAATAAATGATCCCCAATGCTTCAAACCCATAGAACCCTGGGCCTCCGAGTTCAATTTTTAAATATATAAATGATCCCCCAAGCTTCAAACTCACAAAACCCTGAATGTCCGAGTTCAATTATTAAAGGAATAAATGATCCCCCAAGCTTCAAACCCACAATACCCTGGGCGTCCGAGTTCAATCATTAAACAAATAAATGATCCCCCAAGCTTCAAACCCACAGAACCCTGGGTGTCCGAGTTCAATCATTAAAGAACTAAATGATCCCCCAACCTTGAAACCCACAAAACCCTGGGCAACCGAGTTCATTTTTCAAATAAACGAACAATCCCCCAAGCTTCAAACCCACAGTACCCTGGGTGTCCAAGTTCAATTATTAAAGAAATAAATGATCCCCCAAGCTTCAAACCCACGATACCCTGGGCGTCTGAGTTCATTTTTTAAATAAACGAACAATCCCCCAAGCTTCAAACCCACAGTACCCTGGGTGTCCGAGTTCAATTATTAAAGAACTAAATGATTCCCCAAGCTTCAAACCCACCATACCCTGGGCACCCGAGAGCAATTTTTAAATGGATAAATGATCTCCCAAGCTTAAAATCCATAGTACCCTAGGCGTCCGAGTTCAATTTTTAAATATATAAATGATTCCCCAAGCTTCAAACCCACCATACCCTGGGCACCCGAGAGCAATTTTTAAATGAATAAATGATCCCCCAAGCTTAAAATCCATAGTACACTAGGCGTCCGAGTTCAATTTTTAAATATATAAATGATCCCCAAAGCTTCAAACCCACGATACCCTGGGCGTCTGAGTTCATTTTTTAAATAAACGAACAATCCCCCAAGCTTCAAACCCACAGTACCCTGGGTGTCCGAGTTCAATTATTAAAGAACTAAATGATTCCCCAAGCTTCAAACCCACCATACCCTGGGCACCCGAGAGCAATTTTTAAATGGATAAATGATCTCCCAAGCTTAAAATCCATAGTACCCTAGGCGTCCGAGTTCAATTTTTAAATATATAAATGATTCCCCAAGCTTCAAACCCACCATACCCTGGGCACCCGAGAGCAATTTTTAAATGAATAAATGATCCCCCAAGCTTAACATCCATAGTACACTTGGCGTCCGAGTTCAATTTTTAAATATATAAATGATCCCCCAAGCTTCAAACCCACGATACCCTGGGCGTCTGAGTTCATTTTTTAAATAAACGAACAATCCCCCAAGCTTCAAACCCACAGTACCCTGGGTGTCCGAGTTCAATTATTAAAGAACTAAATGATTCCCCAAGCTTCAAACCCACCATACCCTGGGCACCCGAGAGCAATTTTTAAATGGATAAATGATCTCCCAAGCTTAAAATCCATAGTACCCTAGGCGTCCGAGTTCAATTTTTAAATATATAAATGATTCCCCAAGCTTCAAACCCACCATACCCTGGGCACCCGAGAGCAATTTTTAAATGAATAAATGATCCCCCAAGCTTAAAATCCATAGTACACTAGGCGTCCGAGTTCAATTTTTAAATATATAAATGATCCCCAAAGCTTCAAACCCACAATACCCTGGGCGTCCGAGTTCATTTTTTAAATAAACGAACAATCCCCCAAGCTTCAAACCAACAATATCCTAGGCGTCCAAGTACAATCATTAAATAAATAAATGATCCTCCAAGCTTCAAACCCACAGTACCCTGGGCGTCCGAATTCAATTTTTAAAGAAATAAAGGATCCCCCAAGCTTCAAACCCACCATACCCTGGGCACCCGAGAGCAATTTTTAAATGAATAAATGATCCCCCAAGCTTAAAATCCATAGTACACTAGGCGTCCGAGTTCAATTTTTAAATATATAAATGATCCCCAAAGCTTCAAACCCACAATACCCTGGGCGTCCGAGTTCATTTTTTAAATAAACGAACAATCCCCCAAGCTTCAAACCAACAATATCCTAGGCGTCCAAGTACAATCATTAAATAAATAAATGATCCTCCAAGCTTCAAACCCACAGTACCCTGGGCGTCCGAATTCAATTTTTAAAGAAATAAAGGATCCCCCAAGCTTCAAACACACAATAACCTGGGCACCCGAGATCAATTTTCAAATGGATAAATGATCTCCCAAGCTTCAAACCCAGAGTACCCTGGGCGTCCAAGCTCAATATTTAAATAAATAAATGATCCCCAATGCTTCAAACCCATAGTACCCTGGGCCTCCGAGTTCAATTTTTGAATATATAAATGATCCCCCAAGCTTCAAACTCACAGTACCCTGAATGTCCGAGTTCAATTATTAAAGGAATAAATGATCCCCCAAGCTTCAAACCCACAATACCCTGGGGGTCCGAGTTCAATCATTAAACAAATTAATGATCCCCCAAGCTTCAAACCCACAGAACCCTGGGTGTCCGAGTTCAATTATTAAAGAACTAAATAATCCCCCAACCTTGAAACCCACAAAACTCTGGGCAACCGAGTTCATTTTTCAAATAAACGAACAATCCCCCAAGCTTAAACCCACAGTACCCTGGGCACCCGAGATCAATTTTCAAATGGATAAATGATCTCCCAAGCTTCAAACCCAGAGTACCCTGGGCGTCCGAGTTCATTTTTTAAATAAACGAACAATCCCCCAAGCTTCAAACCCACAGTACCCTGGGTGTCCGAGTTCAATTATTAAAGAACTAAATGATTCCCCAAGCTTCAAACCCACCATACCCTGGGCACCCGAGAGCAATTTTTAAATGAATAAATGATCCCCCAAGCTTAAAATCCATAGTACCCTAGGCGTCCGAGTTCAATTTTTAAATATATAAATGATCCCCCAAGCTTCAAACCCACAATACCCTGGGCACCCGAGTTCAATTTTTTAAAAGATAAATGATCCCTCAAGCTTCAAACCCATAGTACCCTGGGTGTCCGAGTTCAATTTTTAAATATATAAATGATCCCCCAAGCTTCAAACCCACAATACAGTGGGCACCCGAGTTCAATTTTTTAAAAGATAAATGATCCCTCAAGCTTCAAACCCATAGTACCCTGGGTGTCCAAGTTCAATTATTAAAGAAAGAAATGATCCCCCAAGCTTCAAACCCACGATACCCTGGGCGTCCGAGTTCATTTTTTAAATAAACGAACAATCCCCCAAGCTTCAAACCAACAATATCCTAGGCGTCCAAGTTCAATCATTAAATAAATAAATGATCCTCCAAGCTTCAAACCCACAGTACCCTGGGCGTCCGAATTCAATTTTTAAAGAAATAAAGGATCCCCCAAGCTTCAAACACACAATAACCTGGGCACCCGAGATCAATTTTCAAATGGATAAATGATCTTCCAAGCTTCAAACCCAGAGTATCCTGGGCGTCCAAGCTCAATATTTAAATAAATAAAGAATCCCCAATGCTTCAAACCCATAGTACCCTGGGCCTCCGAGTTCAATTTTTAAATATATAAATGATCCCCCAAGCTTCAAACTCACAGTACCCTGAATGTCCGAGTTCAATTATTAAAGGAATAAATGATCCCCCAAGCTTCAAACCCACAATACCCTGGGCGTCCGAGTTCAATCATTAAACAAATAAATGATCCCCCAAGCTTCAAACCCACAGAACCCTGGGTGTCCGAGTTCAATTATTAAAGAACTAAATGATCCCCCAACCTTGAAACCCACAAAACCCTGGGCAACCGAGTTCATTTTTCAAATTAACGAACAATCCCCCAAGCTTCAAACCCACAGTACCCTGGGTGTCTAAGTTCAATTATTAAAGAAATAAATGATCCCCCAAGTTTCAAACCCACGATACCCTGGGCGTCCGAGTTCATTTTTTAAATAAACGAACAATCCCCCAAGCTTCCAACCCACAGTACCCTGGGAGTCCGAGTTCAATTATTAAAGAACTAAATGATTCCCCAAGCTTCAAACCCACCATACCCTGGGCACCCGAGAGCAATTTTTAAATGAATTAATGATCCCTCAAGATTAAAATCCATAGTACCCTGGGTGTCCGAGTTCAATTATTAAAGAACTAAATGATTCCCCAAGCTTCAAACCCACGATACCCTGGGCGTCCGAGTTCATTTTTTAAATAAACGAACAATCCCCCAAGCTTGAAACCCACAATATCCTAGGCGTCCAAGTTCAATCATTAAATAAATAAATGATCCTCCAAGCTCCAAACCCACAGTACCCTGGGCGTCCGAGTTCAATTTTTAAAGGAATAAAGGATCCCCCAAGCTTCAAACCCACAATAACCTGGGCACCCGAGATCAATTTTCAAATGGATAAATGATCTCCCAAGCTTCAAACCCAGAGTACCCTAGGCGTCCAAGCTCGATATTTAAATAAATAAATGATCCCCAATGCTTCAAACCCATAGTACCCTGGGCCTCCGAGTTCAATTTTGAAATATATAAATGATCCCCCAAGCTTCAAACCCACAATACCCTGGGCGTCCGAGTTCAATCATTAAATAAATAAATGATCCCCCAAGCTTCAAACCCACAGAACCCTGGGTGTCCGAGTTCAATTATTAAAGAACTAAATGATCCCCCAACCTTGAAACCCACAAAACCCTGGGCAACCGAGTTCATTTTTCAAATAAACGAACAATCCCCCAAGCTTCAAACCCACAGTATCCTGGGCGTCCGAGTTAAATTTTTAAATAAACGAACAATTCCCCAAGCTTCAAACCCACAGTACCCTGGCTGTCCGAGTTCAATTATTAAAGAACTAAATGATTCCCTAAGCTTCAAACCCACCATGCCCTGGGCACCCGAGATCAATTTTTAAATGAATAAATGATCCCCCAAGCTTCAAATCCAAAGTACCCTAGGCGTCGAAGTTCAATTTTTAAATATATAAACGATCCCCCAAGCTTCAAACCCACAATGCATTGGGCACCAAAGTTCAATTTTTAAATAAACGAACAATCCCCCAAGCTTCAAACCCACAATATCCTGGGCGTACAAGTTCAATTATTAAAGAAATAAATGATCCCCCAAGCTTCAAACCCACAGTAGCCTGGGCGTTCAAGTTCAATTTTAAAATAAACGAATAATCCCCCAAGCTTCAAACCCACAATATCCTGGGCGTCCAAATTCAATTATTAAAGAAATAAATGATCCCCCAAGCTTCAAACCCACAGTAGCCTGGGCGTTCAAGTTCAATTTTTAAAGAACTAAATGATCCCCCAAGCTTTAAACCCACAGTACCTTGGGCGTACGAGTTTGATTATTAAATAAATAAATGATCCATTCAGCTTCAAACTCATAGGACCCTGAGCGTCTAAGTCTAATTTTTAAATAAAAAAATGATCCCTCAAGCTTCAACCCCACAGTAGCCTGGGCGCCCGAGTTCAATTTTTAAATAAACGAAAAATCCCCCAAGCTTCCAACCCACAGTACCCTGGGAACCCGAGTTCAATTTTTTTAAAGATAAATGATCCCCCAAGCTTCAAACCCATAGTACCCTGAGCGTCCAAGATGAATTTTAAAAAAAATTAATGATCCCCCAAGCTTCAAACCCACAGTAGCCTGGGCGTTCAAGTTCAATTTTTAAAGAACTAAATGATCCCCCAAGCTTTAAACCCACAGTACCTTGGGCGTACGAGTTTGATTTTTAAATAAATAAATGATCCATCAAGCTTCAAACTCATAGGACCCTGAGCATCCAAGTCTAATTTTTAAATAAAAAAATGATACCTTAAGCTTCAACCCCACAGTAGCCTGGGCGCCCGAGTTCAATTTTTAAATAAACGAACAATCCCCCAAGCTTCCAACCCACAGTACCCTGGGCACCCGAGTTCAATTTTTAAAAAAATAAATGAGCCATCAAGCTTCAAACCCATAATGCCCTGGGCGACTAAGTTCAATCGTTAAATCAATAAATGATCCCCCAAGCTTCAAACCCATAATACCCTGGGCAGCCGAGTTCAAATTTTAAAGAACTAAATGATTCCCCAAGCTTCAAACCCACAATACCCTGGGCGTCCAAGTTCAATTATTAAAGAAATAAATGATCCCCCAAGCTTCAAACCCACAGTACCCTGGGTGTTCAAGTTCAATTTTTAAAGAACTAAATGATCCCCCGACCTTGAAACCCACAATACCCTGGGCGTTCAAGTTCAATTTTTAAAGAACTGAATGATCCCCCGACCTTAAAACCCACAATACCCTGGGACACCGAGTTCATTTTTCAAATAAACGAACATTCCCACAAGCTTCAAACCCACAGTACCCTGGGCCTCCAAGTTTAATTTTCAAAGAAATAAACGATCCCCCAAGCTTCAAACCCACAGTACCCTGGGCGTTCAAGTTCAATTTTTAAAGAACTGAATGATCCCCCGACCTTAAAACCCACAATACCCTGGGACACAGAGTTCATTTTTCAAATAAACGAACAATCCCCCAAGCTTCAAACCCACAGTACCCTGGGCCTCCAAATTCAATTTTCAAAGAAATGAACGATCCCCCAAGCTTCAAATCCACAGTACCCTGGTTATCCGAGTTCATTTATTAAAGGAATAAATGATCCCCCAAGCTTCAAACCCACAATACCCTGGGCGTCCGAGTTCAATCATTAAATAAATAAATGATCCATCAAGCTTCTAATCCACAGTACCCTGGGCATCCAAGTTCAATTTTTAAAGAACTAAATGATCTCCCAACCTTGAAACCCACAATACCCTGGGCAACCGAGTTAATTTTTTAAATAAACGAACAATCCCCCAAGCTTCAAACCCACAGTACCCTGGGTGTCCAAGTTCAATTATTAAAGAAATAAATGATCCCCAAAGCTTCAAACCCACGATACCCTGGGCGTCCAAGTTCATTTTTTAAAGGAATAAATGATCCCCCAAGCTTCAAACCCACAATACCCTGGGCGTCCGAGTTCAATCATTAAATAAATAAATGATCCATCAAGCTTCTAATCCACAGTACCCTGGGCATCCAAGTTCAATTTTTAAAGAACTAAATGATCTCCCAACCTTGAAACCCACAATACCCTGGGCAACCGGGTTAATTTTTTAAATAAACGAACAATCCCTCAAGCTTCAAACCCACAGTACCCTCGGTGTCCAAGTTCAATTATAAAAGAAATAAATGATCCCCAAAGCTTCAAACCCACGATACCCTGGGCGTCCAAGTTCATTTTTTAAATGAATAAATGATCCCTCAAGCTTCGAATCCATAGTACCCTAGGCGTCCAAGTTCAATTTTTTAATATATAAATGATCCCCCAAGCTTCAAACCCACAATACCCTGGGCACCCGAGTTCAATTTTTTAAAAGATAAATGATCCCTCAAGCTTCAAATCCATAGTACCCTGAGCGTCCAAGCTCAATTTTAAAAAAAATAAATGATCCCTCAAGCTTCAAACCCATACTACCCTGGGCCTCGAAGTTCAATTTTCAAAGAAATAAACGATTCCCCAAGCTTCAAACCCACAGTACCCTGGGTGTCCAAGTTCAATTATTAAAGAAATAAATGATCCCCAAAGCTTCAAACCCACGATACCCTGGGCGTCCAAGTTCATTTTTTAAAGGAATAAATGATCCCCCAAGCTTCAAACCCACAATACCCTGGGCGTCCGAGTTCAATCATTAAATAAATAAATGATCCATCAAGCTTCTAATCCACAGTACCCTGGGCATCCAAGTTCAATTTTTAAAGAACTAAATGATCTCCCAACCTTGAAACCCACAATACCCTGGGCAACCGGGTTAATTTTTTAAATAAACGAACAATCCCTCAAGCTTCAAACCCACAGTACCCTCGGTGTCCAAGTTCAATTATAAAAGAAATAAATGATCCCCAAAGCTTCAAACCCACGATACCCTGGGCGTCCAAGTTCATTTTTTAAATGAATAAATGATCCCTCAAGCTTCGAATCCATAGTACCCTAGGCGTCCGAGTTCAATTTTTTAATATATAAATGATCCCCCAAGCTTCAAACCCACAATACCCTGGGCACCCGAGTTCAATTTTTTAAAAGATAAATGATCCCTCAAGCTTCAAATCCATAGTACCCTGAGCGTCCAAGCTCAATTTTAAAAAAAATAAATGATCCCTCAAGCTTCAAACCCATACTACCCTGGGCCTCGAAGTTCAATTTTCAAAGAAATAAACGATTCCCCAAGCTTCAAACCCACAGTACCCTGGGCGTCCAGGTTTGATTTTAAAAAAAATTAATGAGCCATCAAGCTTCAAACCCACGATACCCTGGGCGTCCAAGTTCATTTTTTAAAGGAATAAATGATCCCCCAAGCTTCAAACCCAAGATACCCTGAGCGCCCAAGTTCAATTTTTAAATAAACGAACAATCCCCCAAGCTTCAAACTCACAGTACCCTGGGTGTCCGAGTTCAATTATTAAAGGAATAAATGATCCCCCAAGCTTCAAACCCACAATACCCTGGGCGTCCGAGTTCAATCATTAAATAAATAAATAATCCCCCAAGCTTCAAGCCCACAGTACCCTGGGCATCCAAGTTCAATTTTTAAAGAACTAAATGATCCCCCAACCTTGAAACCCACAATACCCTGGGCAACCGAGTTCATTTTTCAAATAAACGAACAATCCCCCAAGCTTCAAACCCACAGTTCCCTAGGTGTCCGAGTTCAATTATTAAAGGAATAAATGATCCGCCAAGCTTCAAACCCATAGTACCCTGGGTGTCCGAGTTCAATTTTTCAATATATAAATGATCCCCCAAGCTTCAAACCCACAATACAGTGGTCACCCGAGTTCAATTTTTTAAAAGATAAATGATCCCTCAAGCTTCAAACCCATAGTACCCTGGGTGTCCAAGTTCAATTATTAAAGAAAGAAATGATCCCCCAAGCTTCAAACCCACGATACCCTGGGCGTCCGAGTTCATTTTTGAAATAAACGAACAATCCCCCAAGCTTCAAACCAACAATATCCTAGGCGTCCAAGTTCAATCATTAAATAAATAAATGATCCTCCAAGCTTCAAACCCACAGTACCCTGGGCGTCCGAATTCAATTTTTAAAGAAATAAAGGATCCCCCAAGCTTCAAACACACAATAACCTGGGCACCCGAGATCAATTTTCAAATGGATAAATGATCTTCCAAGCTTCAAACCCAGAGTATCCTGGGCGTCCAAGCTCAATATTTAAATAAATAAAGAATCCCCAATGCTTCAAACCCATAGTACCCTGGGCCTCCGAGTTCAATTTTTAAATATATAAATGATCCCCCAAGCTTCAAACTCACAGTACCCTGAATGTCCGAGTTCAATTATTAAAGGAATAAATGATCCCCCAAGCTTCAAACCCACAATACCCTGGGCGTCCGAGTTCAATTATTAAACAAATAAATGATCCCCCAAGCTTCAAACCCACAGAACCCTGGGTGTCCGAGTTCAATTATTAAAGAACTAAATGATCCCCCAACCTTGAAACCCACAAAACCCTGGGCAACCGAGTTCATTTTTCAAATTAACGAACAATCCCCCAAGCTTCAAACCCACAGTACCCTGGGTGTCTAAGTTCAATTATTAAAGAAATAAATGATCCCCCAAGTTTCAAACCCACGATACCCTGGGCGTCCGAGTTCATTTTTTAAATAAACGAACAATCCCCCAAGCTTCCAACCCACAGTACCCTGGGAGTCCGAGTTCAATTATTAAAGAACTAAATGATTCCCCAAGCTTCAAACCCACCATACCCTGGGCACCCGAGAGCAATTTTTAAATGAATTAATGATCCCTCAAGATTAAAATCCATAGTACCCTGGGTGTCCGAGTTAAATTATTAAAGAACTAAATGATTCCCCAAGCTTCAAACCCACGATACCCTGGGCGTCCGAGTTCATTTTTTAAATAAACGAACAATCCCCCAAGCTTGAAACCCACAATATCCTAGGCGTCCAAGTTCAATCATTAAATAAATAAATGATCCTCCAAGCTCCAAACCCACAGTACCCTGGGCGTCCGAGTTCAATTTTTAAAGGAATAAAGGATCCCCCAAGCTTCAAACCCACAATAACCTGGGCACCCGAGATCAATTTTCAAATGGATAAATGATCTCCCAAGCTTCAAACCCAGAGTACCCTAGGCGTCCAAGCTCGATATTTAAATAAATAAATGATCCCCAATGCTTCAAACCCATAGTACCCTGGGCTTCCAAGTTCAATTTTTAAAGAAATAAACAATATCCCAAGCTTCAAACCCACGGTACCCTGGGCGTCCGGGTTTGATTTTTAAAAAAATAAATGAGCCATCAAGCTTCAAACTTATAGTGCCCTGGGCGTCCAAGTTCAATCGTTAAATCAATAAATGATCCCCCAAGCTTCAAACCCACAATACCCTGGGCAGCCGAGTTCAATTTTTAAAGAACTAAATGATTCCCCAAGCTTCAAACCCACAAAACCCTGGGCGTCCAAGTTCAATTATTAAAGAAATTAATGATCCCCCAAGCTTCAAACCGACAGTACCCTGGGCGTTCAAGTTCAATTTTTAAAGATCTAAATGATTCCCCAAGCTTTAAACCCACAGTACCCTGGGCGTCCGAGTTCAATTATTAAAGAACTAAATGATTCCCTAAGCTTCAAACCCACCATGCCCTGGGCACCCGAGATCAATTTTTAAATGAATAAATGATCCCCCAAGCTTCAAATCCAAAGTACCCTAGGCGTCGAAGTTCAATTTTTAAATATATAAACGATCCCCCAAGCTTCAAACCCACAATGCATTGGGCACCAAAGTTTAATTTTTAAATAAACGAACAATCCCCCAAGCTTCAAACCCACAATATCCTGGGCGTCCAAGTTCAATTATTAAAGAAATAAATGATCCCCCAAGCTTCAAACCCACAGTAGCCTGGGCGTTCAAGTTCAATTTTAAAATAAACGAATAATCCCCCAAGCTTCAAACCCACAATATCCTGGGCGTCCAAATTCAATTATTAAAGAAATAAATGATCCCCCAAGCTTCAAACCCACAGTAGCCTGGGCGTTCAAGTTCAATTTTTAAAGAACTAAATGATCCCCCAAGCTTTAAACCCACAGTACCTTGGGCGTACGAGTTTGATTATTAAATAAATAAATGATCCATTAAGCTTCAAACTCATAGGACCCTGAGCGTCTAAGTCTAATTTTTAAATAAAAAAATGATCCCTCAAGCTTCGACCCCACAGTAGCCTGGGCGCCCGAGTTCAATTTTTAAATAAACGAAAAATCCCCCAAGCTTCCAACCCACAGTACCCTGGGAACCCGAGTTCAATATTTTAAAAGATAAATGATCCCCCAAGCTTCAAACCCATAGTACCCTGAGCGTCCAAGATCAATTTTAAAAAAAATTAATGATCCCCCAAGCTTCAAACCCACAGTAGCCTGGGCGTTCAAGTTCAATTTTTAAAGAACTAAATGATCCCCCAAGCTTTAAACCCACAGTACCTTGGGCGTACGAGTTTGATTTTTAAATAAATCAATGATCCATCAAGCTTCAAACTCATAGGACTCTGAGCGTCCAAGTCTAATTTTTAAATAAAAAAATGATCCCTCAAGCTTCAACCCCACAGTAGCCTGGGCGCCCGAGTTTAATTTTTAAATAAACGAACAATCCCCCAAGCTTCCAACCCACAGTACCCTGGGCATCCGAGTTCGATTTTTAAAGGAATAAATGATCCCGCAAGCTTCAAATCAACAATACCCTGGATGTTCGAGTTCAATCATTCAATAAATAAATGATCCCCTAAGATTCAAACCCATAATACCCTGGGTGACCAAGTTCAATTTTTAAATGAATAAATGATCTCCCGAGCTTCAAACCCACAGTACCCTGGGCGTTCAAAATCAATTTTTAAAGAACTAAATGTTCCCCCAAGCGATGAACCCACAGTACCTTGGACGTACGAGTTTGATTTTTAAATAAATAAATGATCCATCAAGCTTCAAACTCATAGGACCCTGAGCGTCCAAGTCTAATTTTTAAATAAAAAAATGATCCCTCAAGCTTCAACCCCACAGTAGCCTGGGCGCCCGAATTTAATTTTTAAATAAACGAACCATCCCCCAAGCTTCCAACCCACAGTACCCTGGGCATCCGAGTTCGATTTTTAAAGGAATAAATGATCCCGCAAGCTTCAAATCAACAATACCCTGGATGTTCGAGTTCAATCATTCAATAAATAAATGATCCCTCAAGCTTCAAACCCATAGTACCCTGGGTGTCCAAGTTCAATTATTAAAGAAATAAATGATCCCCCAAGCTTCAAACCCACGATACCCTGGGCGTCCGAGTTCATTTTTTAAATAAACGAACAATCCCCCAAGCTTCAAACCAACAATATCCTAGGCGTCCGAATTCAATCATTCAATAAATAAATGATCCTCCAAGCTTCAAACCCACAGTACCCTGGGCGTCCGAATTCAATTTTTAAAGAAATAAAGGATCCCCCAAGCTTCAAACACACAATAACCTGGGCACCCGAGATCAATTTTCAAATGGATAAATGATCTCCCAAGCTTCAAACCCAGAGTACCCTGGGCGTCCAAGCTCAATATTTAAATAAATAAATGATCCCCAATGCTTCAAACCCATAGAACCCTGGGCCTCCGAGTTCAATTTTTAAATATATAAATGATCCCCCAAGCTTCAAACTCACAAAACCCTGAATGTCCGAGTTCAATTATTAAAGGAATAAATGATCCCCCAAGCTTCAAACCCACAATACCCTGGGCGTCCGAGTTCAATCATTAAACAAATAAATGATCCCCCAAGCTTCAAACCCACAGAACCCTGGGTGTCCGAGTTCAATTATTAAAGAACTAAATGATCCCCCAACCTTGAAACCCACAAAACCCTGGGCAACCGAGTTCATTTTTCAAATAAACGAACAATCCCCCAAGCTTCAAACCCACAGTACCCTGGGTGTCCAAGTTCAATTATTAAAGAAATAAATGATCCCCCAAGCTTCAAACCCACGATACCCTGGGCGTCTGAGTTCATTTTTTAAATAAACGAACAATCCCCCAAGCTTCAAACCCACAGTACCCTGGGTGTCCGAGTTCAATTATTAAAGAACTAAATGATTCCCCAAGCTTCAAACCCACCATACCCTGGGCACCCGAGAGCAATTTTTAAATGGATAAATGATCTCCCAAGCTTAAAATCCATAGTACCCTAGGCGTCCGAGTTCAATTTTTAAATATATAAATGATTCCCCAAGCTTCAAACCCACCATACCCTGGGCACCCGAGAGCAATTTTTAAATGAATAAATGATCCCCCAAGCTTAAAATCCATAGTACACTAGGCGTCCGAGTTCAATTTTTAAATATATAAATGATCCCCAAAGCTTCAAACCCACAATACCCTGGGCGTCCGAGTTCATTTTTTAAATAAACGAACAATCCCCCAAGCTTCAAACCAACAATATCCTAGGCGTCCAAGTACAATCATTAAATAAATAAATGATCCTCCAAGCTTCAAACCCACAGTACCCTGGGCGTCCGAATTCAATTTTTAAAGAAATAAAGGATCCCCCAAGCTTCAAACTCACAATAACCTGGGCACCCGAGATCAATTTTCAAATGGATAAATGATCTCCCAAGCTTCAAACCCAGAGTACCCTGGGCATCCAAGCTCAATATTTAAATAAATAAATGATCCCCAATGCTTCAAACCCATAGTACCCTGGGCCTCCGAGTTCAATTTTTAAATATATAAATGATCCCCCAAGCTTCAAACTCACAGTACCCTGATAGTCCGAGTTCAATTATTAAAGGAATAAATGATCCCCCAAGCTTCAAACCCACAATACCCTGGGCGTCCGAGTTCAATCATTAAATAAATAAATGATCCCCCAAGCTTCAAACCCACAGAACCCTGGGCATCCAAGTTCAATTTTTAAAGAACTAAATGATCCCCCAACCTTGAAACCACCAAAACCCTGGGCAACCGAGTTCATTTTTCAAATAAACGAACAATCCCCCAAGCTTCAAACCCACAGTACCCTGGGTGTCCAAGTTCAATTATTAAAGAAATAAATGATCCCCCAAGCTTCAAACCCACGATACCCTGGGCGTCCGAGTTCATTTTTTAAATGAACGAACAATCCCCCAAGCTTCAAACCCACAGTACCCTGGGTGTCCGAGTTCAATTATTAAAGAACTAAATGATTCCCAAAGCTTCAAACCCACCATACCCTGGGCACCCGAGAGCAATTTTTAAATGAATAAATGATCGCCCAAGCTTAAAATCCATAGTACCCTAGGCGTCCGAGTTCAATTTTTAAATATATAAATGATCCCCAAGCTTCAAACCCACAATACCCTGGGTGTCCGAGTTCAATTATTAAAGAACTAAATGATTCCCCAAGCTTCAAACCCACAAAACCCTGGGCAACCGAGTTCATTTTTTAAATAAACGAACAATCCCCCAAGCTTCAAACCCACAGTACCCTGGGTGTCCGAGTTCAATTATTAAAGAACTAAATGATTCCCCAAGCTTCAAACCCACCATACCCTGGGCACCCGAGAGCAATTTTTAAATGAATAAATGATCCCCCAAGCTTAAAATCCATAGTACCCTAGGCGTCCGAGTTCAATTTTTAAATATATAAATGATCCCCCAAGCTTCAAACCCACAATACCCTGGGCACCCGAGTTCAATTTTTTAAAAGATAAATGATCCCTCAAGCTTCAATCCCATAGTACCCTGGGTGTCCAAGTTCAATTATTAAAGAAATAAATGATCCCCCAAGCTTCAAACCCACGATACCCTGGGCGTCCGAGTTCATTTTTTAAATAAACGAACAATCCCCCAAGCTTCAAACCAACAATATCCTAGGCGTCCAAATTCAATCATTAAATAAATAAATGATCCTCCAAGCTTCAAACCCACAGTACCCTGGGCGTCCGAATTCAATTTTTAAAGAAATAAAGGATCCCCCAAGCTTCAAACACACAATAACCTGGGCACCCGAGATCAATTTTCAAATGGATAAATGATCTCCCAAGCTTCAAACCCAGAGTACCCTGGGCGTCCAAGCTCAATATTTAAATAAATAAATGATCCCCAATGCTTCAAACCCATAGAACCCTGGGCCTCCGAGTTCAATTTTTAAATATATAAATGATCCCCCAAGCTTCAAACTCACAAAACCCTGAATGTCCGAGTTCAATTATTAAAGGAATAAATGATCCCCCAAGCTTCAAACCCACAATACCCTGGGCGTCCGAGTTCAATCATTAAACAAATAAATGATCCCCCAAGCTTCAAACCCACAGAACCCTGGGTGTCCGAGTTCAATCATTAAAGAACTAAATGATCCCCCAACCTTGAAACCCACAAAACCCTGGGCAACCGAGTTCATTTTTCAAATAAACGAACAATCCCCCAAGCTTCAAACCCACAGTACCCTGGGTGTCCAAGTTCAATTATTAAAGAAATAAATGATCCCCCAAGCTTCAAACCCACGATACCCTGGGCGTCTGAGTTCATTTTTTAAATAAACGAACAATCCCCCATGCTTCAAACCCACAGTACCCTGGGTGTCCGAGTTCAATTATTAAAGAACTAAATGATTCCCCAAGCTTCAAACCCACCATACCCTGGGCACCCGAGAGCAATTTTTAAATGGATAAATGATCTCCCAAGCTTAAAATCCATAGTACCCTAGGCGTCCGAGTTCAATTTTTAAATATATAAATGATTCCCCAAGCTTCAAACCCACCATACCCTGGGCACCCGAGAGCAATTTTTAAATGAATAAATGATCCCCCAAGCTTAAAATCCATAGTACACTAGGCGTCCGAGTTCAATTTTTAAATATATAAATGATCCCCAAAGCTTCAAACCCACGATACCCTGGGCGTCTGAGTTCATTTTTTAAATAAACGAACAATCCCCCAAGCTTCAAACCCACAGTACCCTGGGTGTCCGAGTTCAATTATTAAAGAACTAAATGATTCCCCAAGCTTCAAACCCACCATACCCTGGGCACCCGAGAGCAATTTTTAAATGGATAAATGATCTCCCAAGCTTAAAATCCATAGTACCCTAGGCGTCCGAGTTCAATTTTTAAATATATAAATGATTCCCCAAGCTTCAAACCCACCATACCCTGGGCACCCGAGAGCAATTTTTAAATAAATAAATGATCCCCCAAGCTTAAAATCCATAGTACACTAGGCGTCGGAGTTCAATTTTTAAATATATAAATGATCCCCCAAGCTTCAAACCCACGATACCCTGGGCGTCTGAGTTCATTTTTTAAATAAACGAACAATCCCCCAAGCTTCAAACCCACAGTACCCTGGGTGTCCGAGTTCAATTATTAAAGAACTAAATGATTCCCCAAGCTTCAAACCCACCATACCCTGGGCACCCGAGAGCAATTTTTAAATGGATAAATGATCTCCCAAGCTTAAAATCCATAGTACCCTAGGCGTCCGAGTTCAATTTTTAAATATATAAATGATTCCCCAAGCTTCAAACCCACCATACCCTGGGCACCCGAGAGCAATTTTTAAATGAATAAATGATCCCCCAAGCTTAAAATCCATAGTACACTAGGCGTCCGAGTTCAATTTTTAAATATATAAATGATCCCCAAAGCTTCAAACCCACAATACCCTGGGCGTCCGAGTTCATTTTTTAAATAAACGAACAATCCCCCAAGCTTCAAACCAACAATATCCTAGGCGTCCAAGTACAATCATTAAATAAATAAATGATCCTCCAAGCTTCAAACCCACAGTACCCTGGGCGTCCGAATTCAATTTTTAAAGAAATAAAGGATCCCCCAAGCTTCAAACCCACCATACCCTGGGCACCCGAGAGCAATTTTTAAATGAATAAATGATCCCCCAAGCTTAAAATCCATAGTACACTAGGCGTCCGAGTTCAATTTTTAAATATATAAATGATCCCCAAAGCTTCAAACCCACAATACCCTGGGCGTCCGAGTTCATTTTTTAAATAAACGAACAATCCCCCAAGCTTCAAACCAACAATATCCTAGGCGTCCAAGTACAATCATTAAATAAATAAATGATCCTCCAAGCTTCAAACCCACAGTACCCTGGGCGTCCGAATTCAATTTTTAAAGAAATAAAGGATCCCCCAAGCTTCAAACACACAATAACCTGGGCACCCGAGATCAATTTTCAAATGGATAAATGATCTCCCAAGCTTCAAACCCAGAGTACCCTGGGCGTCCAAGCTCAATATTTAAATAAATAAATGATCCCCAATGCTTCAAACCCATAGTACCCTGGGCCTCCGAGTTCAATTTTTGAATATATAAATGATCCCCCAAGCTTCAAACTCACAGTACCCTGAATGTCCGAGTTCAATTATTAAAGGAATAAATGATCCCCCAAGCTTCAAACCCACAATACCCTGGGGGTCCGAGTTCAATCATTAAACAAATTAATGATCCCCCAAGCTTCAAACCCACAGAACCCTGGGTGTCCGAGTTCAATTATTAAAGAACTAAATAATCCCCCAACCTTGAAACCCACAAAACTCTGGGCAACCGAGTTCATTTTTCAAATAAACGAACAATCCCCCAAGCTTAAACCCACAGTACCCTGGGCACCCGAGATCAATTTTCAAATGGATAAATGATCTCCCAAGCTTCAAACCCAGAGTACCCTGGGCGTCCGAGTTCATTTTTTAAATAAACGAACAATCCCCCAAGCTTCAAACCCACAGTACCCTGGGTGTCCGAGTTCAATTATTAAAGAACTAAATGATTCCCCAAGCTTCAAACCCACCATACCCTGGGCACCCGAGAGCAATTTTTAAATGAATAAATGATCCCCCAAGCTTAAAATCCATAGTACCCTAGGCGTCCGAGTTCAATTTTTAAATATATAAATGATCCCCCAAGCTTCAAACCCACAATACCCTGGGCACCCGAGTTCAATTTTTTAAAAGATAAATGATCCCTCAAGCTTCAAACCCATAGTACCCTGGGTGTCCGAGTTCAATTTTTAAATATATAAATGATCCCCCAAGCTTCAAACCCACAATACAGTGGGCACCCGAGTTCAATTTTTTAAAAGATAAATGATCCCTCAAGCTTCAAACCCATAGTACCCTGGGTGTCCAAGTTCAATTATTAAAGAAAGAAATGATCCCCCAAGCTTCAAACCCACGATACCCTGGGCGTCCGAGTTCATTTTTTAAATAAACGAACAATCCCCCAAGCTTCAAACCAACAATATCCTAGGCGTCCAAGTTCAATCATTAAATAAATAAATGATCCTCCAAGCTTCAAACCCACAGTACCCTGGGCGTCCGAATTCAATTTTTAAAGAAATAAAGGATCCCCCAAGCTTCAAACACACAATAACCTGGGCACCCGAGATCAATTTTCAAATGGATAAATGATCTTCCAAGCTTCAAACCCAGAGTATCCTGGGCGTCCAAGCTCAATATTTAAATAAATAAAGAATCCCCAATGCTTCAAACCCATAGTACCCTGGGCCTCCGAGTTCAATTTTTAAATATATAAATGATCCCCCAAGCTTCAAACTCACAGTACCCTGAATGTCCGAGTTTAATTATTAAAGGAATAAATGATCCCCCAAGCTTCAAACCCACAATACCCTGGGCGTCCGAGTTCAATCATTAAACAAATAAATGATCCCCCAAGCTTCAAACCCACAGAACCCTGGGTGTCCGAGTTCAATTATTAAAGAACTAAATGATCCCCCAACCTTGAAACCCACAAAACCCTGGGCAACCGAGTTCATTTTTCAAATTAACGAACAATCCCCCAAGCTTCAAACCCACAGTACCCTGGGTGTCTAAGTTCAATTATTAAAGAAATAAATGATCCCCCAAGTTTCAAACCCACGATACCCTGGGCGTCCGAGTTCATTTTTTAAATAAACGAACAATCCCCCAAGCTTCCAACCCACAGTACCCTGGGAGTCCGAGTTCAATTATTAAAGAACTAAATGATTCCCCAAGCTTCAAACCCACCATACCCTGGGCACCCGAGAGCAATTTTTAAATGAATTAATGATCCCTCAAGATTAAAATCCATAGTACCCTGGGTGTCCGAGTTCAATTATTAAAGAACTAAATGATTCCCCAAGCTTCAAACCCACGATACCCTGGGCGTCCGAGTTCATTTTTTAAATAAACGAACAATCCCCCAAGCTTGAAACCCACAATATCCTAGGCGTCCAAGTTCAATCATTAAATAAATAAATGATCCTCCAAGCTCCAAACCCACAGTACCCTGGGCGTCCGAGTTCAATTTTTAAAGGAATAAAGGATCCCCCAAGCTTCAAACCCACAATAACCTGGGCACCCGAGATCAATTTTCAAATGGATAAATGATCTCCCAAGCTTCAAACCCAGAGTACCCTAGGCGTCCAAGCTCGATATTTAAATAAATAAATGATCCCCAATGCTTCAAACCCATAGTACCCTGGGCCTCCGAGTTCAATTTTGAAATATATAAATGATCCCCCAAGCTTCAAACCCACAATACCCTGGGCGTCCGAGTTCAATCATTAAATAAATAAATGATCCCCCAAGCTTCAAACCCACAGAACCCTGGGTGTCCGAGTTCAATTATTAAAGAACTAAATGATCCCCCAACCTTGAAACCCACAAAACCCTGGGCAACCGAGTTCATTTTTCAAATAAACGAACAATCCCCCAAGCTTCAAACCCACAGTATCCTGGGCGTCCGAGTTAAATTTTTAAATAAACGAACAATCCCCCAAGCTTCAAACCCACAGTACCCTGGCTGTCCGAGTTCAATTATTAAAGAACTAAATGATTCCCTAAGCTTCAAACCCACCATGCCCTGGGCACCCGAGATCAATTTTTAAATGAATAAATGATCCCCCAAGCTTCAAATCCAAAGTACCCTAGGCGTCGAAGTTCAATTTTTAAATATATAAACGATCCCCCAAGCTTCAAACCCACAATGCATTGGGCACCAAAGTTCAATTTTTAAATAAACGAACAATCCCCCAAGCTTCAAACCCACAATATCCTGGGCGTACAAGTTCAATTATTAAAGAAATAAATGATCCCCCAAGCTTCAAACCCACAGTAGCCTGGGCGTTCAAGTTCAATTTTAAAATAAACGAATAATCCCCCAAGCTTCAAACCCACAATATCCTGGGCGTCCAAATTCAATTATTAAAGAAATAAATGATCCCCCAAGCTTCAAACCCACAGTAGCCTGGGCGTTCAAGTTCAATTTTTAAAGAACTAAATGATCCCCCAAGCTTTAAACCCACAGTACCTTGGGCGTACGAGTTTGATTATTAAATAAATAAATGATCCATTCAGCTTCAAACTCATAGGACCCTGAGCGTCTAAGTCTAATTTTTAAATAAAAAAATGATCCCTCAAGCTTCAACCCCACAGTAGCCTGGGCGCCCGAGTTCAATTTTTAAATAAACGAAAAATCCCCCAAGCTTCCAACCCACAGTACCCTGGGAACCCGAGTTCAATTTTTTTAAAGATAAATGATCCCCCAAGCTTCAAACCCATAGTACCCTGAGCGTCCAAGATGAATTTTAAAAAAAATTAATGATCCCCCAAGCTTCAAACCCACAGTAGCCTGGGCGTTCAAGTTCAATTTTTAAAGAACTAAATGATCCCCCAAGCTTTAAACCCACAGTACCTTGGGCGTACGAGTTTGATTTTTAAATAAATAAATGATCCATCAAGCTTCAAACTCATAGGACCCTGAGCATCCAAGTCTAATTTTTAAATAAAAAAATGATACCTTAAGCTTCAACCCCACAGTAGCCTGGGCGCCCGAGTTCAATTTTTAAATAAACGAACAATCCCCCAAGCTTCCAACCCACAGTACCCTGGGCACCCGAGTTCAATTTTTAAAAAAATAAATGAGCCATCAAGCTTCAAACCCATAATGCCCTGGGCGACTAAGTTCAATCGTTAAATCAATAAATGATCCCCCAAGCTTCAAACCCATAATACCCTGGGCAGCCGAGTTCAAATTTTAAAGAACTAAATGATTCCCCAAGCTTCAAACCCACAATACCCTGGGCGTCCAAGTTCAATTATTAAAGAAATAAATGATCCCCCAAGCTTCAAACCCACAGTACCCTGGGTGTTCAAGTTCAATTTTTAAAGAACTAAATGATCCCCCGACCTTGAAACCCACAATACCCTGGGCGTTCAAGTTCAATTTTTAAAGAACTGAATGATCCCCCGACCTTAAAACCCACAATACCCTGGGACACCGAGTTCATTTTTCAAATAAACGAACATTCCCACAAGCTTCAAACCCACAGTACCCTGGGCCTCCAAGTTTAATTTTCAAAGAAATAAACGATCCCCCAAGCTTCAAACCCACAGTACCCTGGGCGTTCAAGTTCAATTTTTAAAGAACTGAATGATCCCCCGACCTTAAAACCCACAATACCCTGGGACACAGAGTTCATTTTTCAAATAAACGAACAATCCCCCAAGCTTCAAACCCACAGTACCCTGGGCCTCCAAATTCAATTTTCAAAGAAATGAACGATCCCCCAAGCTTCAAATCCACAGTACCCTGGTTATCCGAGTTCATTTATTAAAGGAATAAATGATCCCCCAAGCTTCAAACCCACAATACCCTGGGCGTCCGAGTTCAATCATTAAATAAATAAATGATCCATCAAGCTTCTAATCCACAGTACCCTGGGCATCCAAGTTCAATTTTTAAAGAACTAAATGATCTCCCAACCTTGAAACCCACAATACCCTGGGCAACCGAGTTTATTTTTTAAATAAACGAACAATCCCCCAAGCTTCAAACCCACAGTACCCTGGGTGTCCAAGTTCAATTATTAAAGAAATAAATGATCCCCAAAGCTTCAAACCCACGATACCCTGGGCGTCCAAGTTCATTTTTTAAAGGAATAAATGATCCCCCAAGCTTCAAACCCACAATACCCTGGGCGTCCGAGTTCAATCATTAAATAAATAAATGATCCATCAAGCTTCTAATCCACAGTACCCTGGGCATCCAAGTTCAATTTTTAAAGAACTAAATGATCTCCCAACCTTGAAACCCACAATACCCTGGGCAACCGGGTTAATTTTTTAAATAAACGAACAATCCCTCAAGCTTCAAACCCACAGTACCCTCGGTGTCCAAGTTCAATTATAAAAGAAATAAATGATCCCCAAAGCTTCAAACCCACGATACCCTGGGCGTCCAAGTTCATTTTTTAAATGAATAAATGATCCCCCAAGCTTCAAACCCACAATACCCTGGGCGTCCGAGTTCAATTTTTTAATATATAAATGATCCCCCAAGCTTCAAACCCACAATACCCTGGGCACCCGAGTTCAATTTTTTAAAAGATAAATGATCCCTCAAGCTTCAAATCCATAGTACCCTGAGCGTCCAAGCTCAATTTTAAAAAAAATAAATGATCCCTCAAGCTTCAAACCCATACTACCCTGGGCCTCGAAGTTCAATTTTCAAAGAAATAAACGATTCCCCAAGCTTCAAACCCACAGTACCCTGGGTGTCCAAGTTCAATTATTAAAGAAATAAATGATCCCCAAAGCTTCAAACCCACGATACCCTGGGCGTCCAAGTTCATTTTTTAAAGGAATAAATGATCCCCCAAGCTTCAAACCCACAATACCCTGGGCGTCCGAGTTCAATCATTAAATAAATAAATGATCCATCAAGCTTCTAATCCACAGTACCCTGGGCATCCAAGTTCAATTTTTAAAGAACTAAATGATCTCCCAACCTTGAAACCCACAATACCCTGGGCAACCGGGTTAATTTTTTAAATAAACGAACAATCCCTCAAGCTTCAAACCCACAGTACCCTCGGTGTCCAAGTTCAATTATAAAAGAAATAAATGATCCCCAAAGCTTCAAACCCACGATACCCTGGGCGTCCAAGTTCATTTTTTAAATGAATAAATGATCCCTCAAGCTTCGAATCCATAGTACCCTAGGCGTCCGAGTTCAATTTTTTAATATATAAATGATCCCCCAAGCTTCAAACCCACAATACCCTGGGCACCCGAGTTCAATTTTTTAAAAGATAAATGATCCCTCAAGCTTCAAATCCATAGTACCCTGAGCGTCCAAGCTCAATTTTAAAAAAAATAAATGATCCCTCAAGCTTCAAACCCATACTACCCTGGGCCTCGAAGTTCAATTTTCAAAGAAATAAACGATTCCCCAAGCTTCAAACCCACAGTACCCTGGGCGTCCAGGTTTGATTTTAAAAAAAATTAATGAGCCATCAAGCTTCAAACCCACGATACCCTGGGCGTCCAAGTTCATTTTTTAAAGGAATAAATGATCCCCCAAGCTTCAAACCCAAGATACCCTGAGCGCCCAAGTTCAATTTTTAAATAAACGAACAATCCCCCAAGCTTCAAACTCACAGTACCCTGGGTGTCCGAGTTCAATTATTAAAGGAATAAATGATCCCCCAAGCTTCAAACCCACAATACCCTGGGCGTCCGAGTTCAATCATTAAATAAATAAATAATCCCCCAAGCTTCAAGCCCACAGTACCCTGGGCATCCAAGTTCAATTTTTAAAGAACTAAATGATCCCCCAACCTTGAAACCCACAATACCCTGGGCAACCGAGTTCATTTTTCAAATAAACGAACAATCCCCCAAGCTTCAAACCCACAGTTCCCTAGGTGTCCGAGTTCAATTATTAAAGGAATAAATGATCCGCCAAGCTTCAAACCCATAGTACCCTGGGTGTCCGAGTTCAATTTTTCAATATATAAATGATCCCCCAAGCTTCAAACCCACAATACAGTGGTCACCCGAGTTCAATTTTTTAAAAGATAAATGATCCCTCAAGCTTCAAACCCATAGTACCCTGGGTGTCCAAGTTCAATTATTAAAGAAAGAAATGATCCCCCAAGCTTCAAACCCACGATACCCTGGGCGTCCGAGTTCATTTTTGAAATAAACGAACAATCCCCCAAGCTTCAAACCAACAATATCCTAGGCGTCCAAGTTCAATCATTAAATAAATAAATGATCCTCCAAGCTTCAAACCCACAGTACCCTGGGCGTCCGAATTCAATTTTTAAAGAAATAAAGGATCCCCCAAGCTTCAAACACACAATAACCTGGGCACCCGAGATCAATTTTCAAATGGATAAATGATCTTCCAAGCTTCAAACCCAGAGTATCCTGGGCGTCCAAGCTCAATATTTAAATAAATAAAGAATCCCCAATGCTTCAAACCCATAGTACCCTGGGCCTCCGAGTTCAATTTTTAAATATATAAATGATCCCCCAAGCTTCAAACTCACAGTACCCTGAATGTCCGAGTTCAATTATTAAAGGAATAAATGATCCCCCAAGCTTCAAACCCACAATACCCTGGGCGTCCGAGTTCAATTATTAAACAAATAAATGATCCCCCAAGCTTCAAACCCACAGAACCCTGGGTGTCCGAGTTCAATTATTAAAGAACTAAATGATCCCCCAACCTTGAAACCCACAAAACCCTGGGCAACCGAGTTCATTTTTCAAATTAACGAACAATCCCCCAAGCTTCAAACCCACAGTACCCTGGGTGTCTAAGTTCAATTATTAAAGAAATAAATGATCCCCCAAGTTTCAAACCCACGATACCCTGGGCGTCCGAGTTCATTTTTTAAATAAACGAACAATCCCCCAAGCTTCCAACCCACAGTACCCTGGGAGTCCGAGTTCAATTATTAAAGAACTAAATGATTCCCCAAGCTTCAAACCCACCATACCCTGGGCACCCGAGAGCAATTTTTAAATGAATTAATGATCCCTCAAGATTAAAATCCATAGTACCCTGGGTGTCCGAGTTAAATTATTAAAGAACTAAATGATTCCCCAAGCTTCAAACCCACGATACCCTGGGCGTCCGAGTTCATTTTTTAAATAAACGAACAATCCCCCAAGCTTGAAACCCACAATATCCTAGGCGTCCAAGTTCAATCATTAAATAAATAAATGATCCTCCAAGCTCCAAACCCACAGTACCCTGGGCGTCCGAGTTCAATTTTTAAAGGAATAAAGGATCCCCCAAGCTTCAAACCCACAATAACCTGGGCACCCGAGATCAATTTTCAAATGGATAAATGATCTCCCAAGCTTCAAACCCAGAGTACCCTAGGCGTCCAAGCTCGATATTTAAATAAATAAATGATCCCCAATGCTTCAAACCCATAGTACCCTGGGCTTCCAAGTTCAATTTTTAAAGAAATAAACAATATCCCAAGCTTCAAACCCACGGTACCCTGGGCGTCCGGGTTTGATTTTTAAAAAAATAAATGAGCCATCAAGCTTCAAACTTATAGTGCCCTGGGCGTCCAAGTTCAATCGTTAAATCAATAAATGATCCCCCAAGCTTCAAACCCACAATACCCTGGGCAGCCGAGTTCAATTTTTAAAGAACTAAATGATTCCCCAAGCTTCAAACCCACAAAACCCTGGGCGTCCAAGTTCAATTATTAAAGAAATTAATGATCCCCCAAGCTTCAAACCGACAGTACCCTGGGCGTTCAAGTTCAATTTTTAAAGATCTAAATGATTCCCCAAGCTTTAAACCCACAGTACCCTGGGCGTCCGAGTTCAATTATTAAAGAACTAAATGATTCCCTAAGCTTCAAACCCACCATGCCCTGGGCACCCGAGATCAATTTTTAAATGAATAAATGATCCCCCAAGCTTCAAATCCAAAGTACCCTAGGCGTCGAAGTTCAATTTTTAAATATATAAACGATCCCCCAAGCTTCAAACCCACAATGCATTGGGCACCAAAGTTCAATTTTTAAATAAACGAACAATCCCCCAAGCTTCAAACCCACAATATCCTGGGCGTCCAAGTTCAATTATTAAAGAAATAAATGATCCCCCAAGCTTCAAACCCACAGTAGCCTGGGCGTTCAAGTTCAATTTTAAAATAAACGAATAATCCCCCAAGCTTCAAACCCACAATATCCTGGGCGTCCAAATTCAATTATTAAAGAAATAAATGATCCCCCAAGCTTCAAACCCACAGTAGCCTGGGCGTTCAAGTTCAATTTTTAAAGAACTAAATGATCCCCCAAGCTTTAAACCCACAGTACCTTGGGCGTACGAGTTTGATTATTAAATAAATAAATGATCCATTAAGCTTCAAACTCATAGGACCCTGAGCGTCTAAGTCTAATTTTTAAATAAAAAAATGATCCCTCAAGCTTCGACCCCACAGTAGCCTGGGCGCCCGAGTTCAATTTTTAAATAAACGAAAAATCCCCCAAGCTTCCAACCCACAGTACCCTGGGAACCCGAGTTCAATATTTTAAAAGATAAATGATCCCCCAAGCTTCAAACCCATAGTACCCTGAGCGTCCAAGATCAATTTTAAAAAAAATTAATGATCCCCCAAGCTTCAAACCCACAGTAGCCTGGGCGTTCAAGTTCAATTTTTAAAGAACTAAATGATCCCCCAAGCTTTAAACCCACAGTACCTTGGGCGTACGAGTTTGATTTTTAAATAAATCAATGATCCATCAAGCTTCAAATTCATAGGACTCTGAGCGTCCAAGTCTAATTTTTAAATAAAAAAATGATCCCTCAAGCTTCAACCCCACAGTAGCCTGGGCGCCCGAGTTTAATTTTTAAATAAACGAACAATCCCCCAAGCTTCCAACCCACAGTACCCTGGGCATCCGAGTTCGATTTTTAAAGGAATAAATGATCCCGCAAGCTTCAAATCAACAATACCCTGGATGTTCGAGTTCAATCATTCAATAAATAAATGATCCCCTAAGATTCAAACCCATAATACCCTGGGTGACCAAGTTCAATTTTTAAATGAATAAATGATCTCCCGAGCTTCAAACCCACAGTACCCTGGGCGTTCAAAATCAATTTTTAAAGAACTAAATGTTCCCCCAAGCGATGAACCCACAGTACCTTGGACGTACGAGTTTGATTTTTAAATAAATAAATGATCCATCAAGCTTCAAACTCATAGGACCCTGAGCGTCCAAGTCTAATTTTTAAATAAAAAAATGATCCCTCAAGCTTCAACCCCACAGTAGCCTGGGCGCCCGAATTTAATTTTTAAATAAACGAACCATCCCCCAAGCTTCCAACCCACAGTACCCTGGGCATCCGAGTTCGATTTTTAAAGGAATAAATGATCCCGCAAGCTTCAAATCAACAATACCCTGGATGTCCGAGTTCAATCATTCAATAAATAAATGATCCCCTAAGATTCAAACCCATAATACCCTGGGTGACCAAGTTCAATTTTTAAATGAATAAATGATCCCCAAAGCTTCAAACCCACAGTACCCTGGGCGTTCAAAATCAATTTTTAAAAAAATAAATGATCCCCCAAGCTATAAACTCACAGTACCTTGAGCGTACGAGTTTGATTTTTAAATCAATAAATGATCCATCAAGCTTCAAACTCATAGGACCCTGAGCGTCCAAGTCTAATTTTTAATTAAAAAAATGATCCCTCAAGCTTCAAACCCACAGTAGCCTGGGCGCCCGAGTTCAATTATTAAAGAAATAAATGATCCCCCAAGCTTCAAACCATCAATACCCCGGGCGATCAAAATCAATTTTTAAAGAACTAAATGATCCCCCAAGCTTTAAACCCACAATACCCTGGGCGTCCAAGTTCAATTATTAAAGAAATAAATGATCCCCCAAGCTTCAAACCCACAGTACCCTGGGCGTTCAAGTTCAATTTTTAAAGAACTAAATGATTCTCCAAGCTTTAAACCCACAGTACCCTGGGCGTCCGAGTTTGATTTTTAAATAAAATACTGATCCATCAAGTTTCAAACTCATAGGACCCTGAGCTTCCAAGTCTAATTTTTAACTAAAAAAATGATCCCTCAAGCTTCAAACCCACAGTAGCCTGAGCGCGCGAGTTAAATTTTTAAATAAACGAACAATCCCCCAAGCTTCAAACCCACAATATCCTGGGCGTCCAAGTTCAATTATTAAAGAAATAAATGATCCCCCAAGCTTCAAACCATCAATACCCTGGGCGTTCAAAATCAATTTTTAAAGAACTTAATGATCCCCCAAGCTATAAACCCACAGTACCTTAGGCGTACGAGTTTGATTTTTAAATAAATAAATGATCCATCAAGCTTCAAACTCATAGGACCCTGAGCGTCCAAGTCTAATTTTTGAATAAAAAAATGATCCCTCAAGCTTCAACCCCACAGTAGCCTGGGCGCCCGAGTTTAATTTTTAAATAAACGAAAAATCCCCCAAGCTTCCAACCCACAGTACCCTGGGCATCCGAGTTCGATTTTTAAAGGAATAAATGATCCCGCAAGCTTCAAATCAACAATACCCTGGATGTCCGAGTTCAATCATTCAATAAATAAATGATCCCCTAAGATTCAAACCCATAATACCCTGGGTGACCAAGTTCAATTTTTAAATGAATAAATGATCCCCCAAGCTTCAAACCCACAGTACCCTGGGCGTTCAAGTTCAATTTTTAAAGAACTAAATGATTCCCCAAGCTTTAAACCCACAATACCCTGGGCGTCTAAGTTCAATTATTAAAGAAATAAATGATCCCCCGAACTTCAAACCCACAGTACCCTGGGCGTCCGAGTCTAATTTTTAATTAAAAAAATGATCCCTCAAGCTTCAAACCCACAGTAGCCTGGGCGCCCGAGTTCAATTTTTAAATAAACGAACAATCCCCCAAGCTTCAAACCCACAATATCCTGGGCGTCCAAGTACAATTATTAAAGAAATAAATGATCCCCCAAGCTTCAAACCATCTATACCCTGGGCGTTCAAAATCAATTTTTAAAGAACTAAATGATCCCCCAAGCTATAAACCCACAGTACCGTGGGCGTACGAGTTTGATTTTTAAATAAATAAATGATCCATCAAGCTTCAAACTCATAGGACCCTGAGCGTCCAAGTCTAATTTTTAAATAAAAAAATGATCCCTCAAGCTACAACCCCACAGTAGCCTGGGCGCCCGAGTTTAATTTTTAAATAAACGAACAATCCCCCAAGCTTCCAAACCACAGTACCCTGGGCATCCGAGTTCGATTTTTAAAGGAATAAATGATCCCGCAAGCTTCAAATCAACAATACCCTGGATGTCCGAGTTCAATCATTCAATAAATAAATGATCCCCTAAGATTCAAACCCATAATACCCTGGGTGACCAAGTTCAATTTTTTAATGAATAAATAATCTCCCAAGCTTCAAACCCACAGTACCCTGGGCGTTCAAAATCAATTTTCAAAGAACTAAATGTTCCCCCAAGCTATGAACCCACAGTACCTTGGACGTACGAGTTTGATTTTTAAATAAATAAATGATCCATCAAGCTTCAAACTCATAGGACCCTGAGCGTCCAAGTTCAATTATTAAAGAAATAAATGATCCCCCAAGCTTCAAACCATCAATACCCTGGGCACCCGAGTTCAATTTTTTAAAAGATAAATGATCCCCTAAGCTTCAAACCCATAGTACCCTGATTGTCCAAGCTCAATTTTAAAAAAAATAAATGATCCCTCAAGCTACAAACCCATAGTACCCCCGGAATCCAAGTTCAATTTTTAAAGAAATAAACGACCCCCAAGCTTCAAACCCACAGTACCCGGGCGTCTGAGTTTGATTTTTAAAAAAATAAATGAGCCATCAAGCTTCAAACCCATAGTGCCCTGGGCGTCCAAGTTCAATCGTTAAATCAATCAATGATCTCCCAAGCTTCAAACCCATGATACCCTAGGCGTTCAAGTTCAATTTTTAAAGAACTAAATGATTCCCCAAGCTTTCAACCCACAATACCCTGGGCGTCCAAGTTCAATTATCAAAGAATTATATGATCCCCCAAGCTTCCAACCCACAGTACTCTGGGCGTTCAAGTTCAATTTTTAAAGAACTTAATGATTCCCCAAGCTTTTAACCCACAGTACCCTGGGCGTCCGAGTTTGATTTTTAAATAAATAAATGATCCATCAAGTTTCAAACTCATAGGACCCTGAGCGTCCAAGTCTAATTTTTAATTAAAAAAATGATCCCTCAAGCTTCAAACCCACAGTAGCCTGGGCGCCCGAGATCAATTTTTAAATAAACGAACAATCCCCCAAGCTTCAAACCCACAATATCCTGGGCGTCCAAGTTCAATTATTAAAGAAATAAATGATCCCCCAAGCTTCAAACCATCAATACCCCGGGCGATCAAAATCAATTTTTAAAGAACTAAATGATCCCCCAAGCTTTAAACCCACAATACCCTGGGCGTCCAAGTTCAATTATTAAAGAAATAAATGATCCCCCAAGCTTCAAACCCACAGTACCCTGGGCGTTCAAGTTCAATTTTTAAAGAACTAAATGATTCTCCAAGCTTTAAACCCACAGTACCCTGGGCGTCCGAGTTTGATTTTTAAATAAAATACTGATCCATCAAGTTTCAAACTCATAGGACACTGAGCTTCCAAGTCTAATTTTTAACTAAAAAAATGATCCCTCAAGCTTCAAACCCACAGTAGCCTGAGCGCGCGAGTTAAATTTTTAAATAAACGAACAATCCCCCAAGCTTCAAACCCACAATATCCTGGGCGTCCAAGTTCAATTATTAAAGAAATAAATGATCCCCCAAGCTTCAAACCATCAATACCCTGGGCGTTCAAAATCAATTTTTAAAGAACTTAATGATCCCCCAAGCTATAAACCCACAGTACCTTGGGCGTACGAGTTTGATTTTTAAATAAATAAATGATCCATCAAGCTTCAAACTCATAGGACCCTGAGCGTCCAAGTCTAATTTTTGAATAAAAAAATGATCCCTCAAGCTTCAACCCCACAGTAGCCTGGGCGCCCGAGTTTAATTTTTAAATAAACGAAAAATCCCCCAAGCTTCCAACCCACAGTACCCTGGGCATCCGAGTTCGATTTTTAAAGGAATAAATGATCCCGCAAGCTTCAAATCAACAATACCCTGGATGTCCGAGTTCAATCATTCAATAAATAAATGATCCCCTAAGATTCAAACCCATAATACCCTGGGTGACCAAGTTCAATTTTTAAATGAATAAATGATCCCCCAAGCTTCAAACCCACAGTACCCTGGGCGTTCAAGTTCAATTTTTAAAGAACTAAATGATTCCCCAAGCTTTAAACCCACAATACCCTGGGCGTCTAAGTTCAATTATTAAAGAAATAAATGATCCCCCGAACTTCAAACCCACAGTACCCTGGGCGTCCGAGTCTAATTTTTAATTAAAAAAATGATCCCTCAAGCTTCAAACCCACAGTAGCCTGGGCGCCCGAGTTCAATTTTTAAATAAACGAACAATCCCCCAAGCTTCAAACCCACAATATCCTGGGCGTCCAAGTACAATTATTAAAGAAATAAATGATCCCCCAAGCTTCAAACCATCTATACCCTGGGCGTTCAAAATCAATTTTTAAAGAACTAAATGATCCCCCAAGCTATAAACCCACAGTACCGTGGGCGTACGAGTTTGATTTTTAAATAAATAAATGATCCATCAAGCTTCAAACTCATCGGACCCTGAGCGTCCAAGTCTAATTTTTAAATAAAAAAATGATCCCTCAAGCTACAACCCCACAGTAGCCTGGGCGCCCGAGTTTAATTTTTAAATAAACGAACAATCCCCCAAGCTTCCAAACCACAGTACCCTGGGCATCCGAGTTCGATTTTTAAAGGAATAAATGATCCCGCAAGCTTCAAATCAACAATACCCTGGATGTCCGAGTTCAATCATTCAATAAATAAATGATCCCCTAAGATTCAAACCCATAATACCCTGGGTGACCAAGTTCAATTTTTTAATGAATAAATAATCTCCCAAGCTTCAAACCCACAGTACCCTGGGCGTTCAAAATCAATTTTCAAAGAACTAAATGTTCCCCCAAGCTATGAACCCACAGTACCTTGGACGTACGAGTTTGATTTTTAAATAAATAAATGATCCATCAAGCTTCAAACTCATAGGACCCTGAGCGTCCAAGTTCAATTATTAAAGAAATAAATGATCCCCCAAGCTTCAAACCATCAATACCCTGGGCACCCGAGTTCAATTTTTTAAAAGATAAATGATCCCCTAAGCTTCAAACCCATAGTACCCTGATTGTCCAAGCTCAATTTTAAAAAAAATAAATGATCCCTCAAGCTACAAACCCATAGTACCCCCGGAATCCAAGTTCAATTTTTAAAGAAATAAACGACCCCCAAGCTTCAAACCCACAGTACCCGGGCGTCTGAGTTTGATTTTTAAAAAAATAAATGAGCCATCAAGCTTCAAACCCATAGTGCCCTGGGCGTCCAAGTTCAATCGTTAAATCAATCAATGATCTCCCAAGCTTCAAACCCATGATACCCTAGGCGTTCAAGTTCAATTTTTAAAGAACTAAATGATTCCCCAAGCTTTCAACCCACAATACCCTGGGCGTCCAAGTTCAATTATCAAAGAATTATATGATCCCCCAAGCTTCCAACCCACAGTACTCTGGGCGTTCAAGTTCAATTTTTAAAGAACTTAATGATTCCCCAAGCTTTTAACCCACAGTACCCTGGGCGTCCGAGTTTGATTTTTAAATAAATAAATGATCCATCAAGTTTCAAACTCATAGGACCCTGAGCGTCCAAGTCTAATTTTTAATTAAAAAAATGATCCCTCAAGCTTCAAACCCACAGTAGCCTGGGCGCCCGAGATCAATTTTTAAATAAACGAACAATCCCCCAAGCTTCAAACCCACAATATCCTGGGCGTCCAAGTTCAATTATTAAAGAAATAAATGATCCCCCAAGCTTCAAACCATCAATATCCTGGGCACCCGAGTTCAATTTTTTAAAAGTTAAATGATCCCCTAAGCTTCAAACCCATAGTACCCTGAGCGTCCAAGCTCAATTTTAAAAAAAATAAATGATCCCTCAAGCTTCAAACCCATAGTACCCCCGGAATCCAAGTTCAATTTTTAAAGAAATAAACGATCCCCCAAGCTTCAAACCCACAGTACCCGGGCATCTGAGTTTGATTTTTAAAAAAATTAATGAGCCATCAAGCTTCAAACCCATAGTGCCCTGGGCGTCCAAGTTCAATCGTTAAATCAATCAATGATCTCCCAAGCTTCAAACCCATGATACCCTGGGCGCCCAAGTTCAATTTTTAAATAAACGAACAATCCCCGAAGCTTTAAACCCACAATATCCTGGGCGTCCAAGTTCAATTATTAAAGAAATAAATGATCCCCCGAGCTTCAAACCCACAATACCCTGGGCACCCGAGTTCAATTTTTAAATAAACGAACAATCCTCCAAGCTTCAAACCCACAGTACCCTGGGCATCCGAGTTCGATTTTTAAAGGAATAAATGATTCCCCAAGCTTCAAATCAACAATACCCTGGACGTCCGAGTTCAATCATTCAATTAATAAATGATCCCCCAAGATTCAAACCCATAATACCCTGGGTGACCAAGTTCAATTTTTAATTGAATAAATGATCCCCCAAGCTTCAGACCCACAATATCCTGGGCGTCCGAGTTCAATTTTAAAAAAAATAAATGATCCCCCAAGCTTCAAACCCATAGTACCCTGGGTCTCCAAGTTCAATTTTTAAAGAAATAAACGATATCCCAAGCTTCAAACCCACGGTACCCTGGGCGTCCGAGTTTGATTTTTAAAAAAATAAATGAGCCATCAAGCTTCAAACCCACAATACCCTGGGCACCCGAGTTCAATTTTTTAAAAGATTAATGATCCCCCAAGTTTCAAACCCACAATTCCCTGGGCGTCCAAGTTCAATTATTAAAGAAATAAATGATCCCCCAAGCTTCAAACCCACAGTACCCTGGGCGTTCAAGTTCAATTTTAAAAAAAATAAATGATCCCTCAAGCTTCAAACCCATAGTACCCTGGGCCTCCATGTTCAATTTTTAAAGAAATAAACGATATCCCAAGCTTCAAACCCACGGTACCCTGGGCATCCGAGTTCGATTTTTAAAGGAATAAATGATCCCGCAAGCTTCAAATCAACAATACCCTGGATGTCCGAGTTCAATCATTCAATAAATAAATGATCCCCTAAGATACAAACCCATAATACTCTGGGTGACCAAGTTCAATTTTTAAATGAATAAATGATCCCCCAAGCCTCAAACCCACAGTAGTCTGGGCGTTCAAAATCAATGTTTAAAGAACTAAATGATCCCCCAAGCTATGAACCCACAGTACCTTGGACGTACGAGTTTGATTTTTAAATAAATAAATGATCCATCAAGCTTCAAACTCATAGGACCCTGAGCGTCCAAGTTCAATTATTAAAGAAATAAATGATCCCCCAAGCTTCAAACCATCAATACCCTGGGCACCCGAGTTCAATTTTTTAAAAGATAAATGATCCCCTAAGCTTCAAACCCATAGTACCCTGATTGTCCAAGCTCAATTTTAAAAAAAATAAATGATCCCTCAAGCTACAAACCCATAGTACCCCCGGAATCCAAGTTCAATTTTTAAAGAAATAAACGACCCCCAAGCTTCAAACCCACAGTACCCGGGCGTCTGAGTTTGATTTTTAAAAAAATAAATGAGCCATCAAGCTTCAAACCCATAGTGCCCTGGGCGTCCAAGTTCAATCGTTAAATCAATCAATGATCTCCCAAGCTTCAAACCCATGATACCCTAGGCGTTCAAGTTCAATTTTTAAAGAACTAAATGATTCCCCAAGCTTTCAACCCACAATACCCTGGGCGTCCAAGTTCAATTATCAAAGAATTATATGATCCCCCAAGCTTCCAACCCACAGTACTCTGGGCGTTCAAGTTCAATTTTTAAAGAACTTAATGATCCCTCAAGCTTCAAACCCACAGTAGCCTGGGCGCCCGAGATCAATTTTTAAATAAACGAACAATCCCCCAAGCTTCAAACCCACAATATCCTGGGCGTCCAAGTTCAATTATTAAAGAAATAAATGATCCCCCAAGCTTCAAACCATCAATATCCTGGGCACCCGAGTTCAATTTTTTAAAAGTTAAATGATCCCCTAAGCTTCAAACCCATAGTACCCTGAGCGTCCAAGCTCAATTTTAAAAAAAATAAATGATCCCTCAAGCTTCAAACCCATAGTACCCCCGGAATCCAAGTTCAATTTTTAAAGAAATAAACGATCCCCCAAGCTTCAAACCCACAGTACCCGGGCATCTGAGTTTGATTTTTAAAAAAATTAATGAGCCATCAAGCTTCAAACCCATAGTGCCCTGGGCGTCCAAGTTCAATCGTTAAATCAATCAATGATCTCCCAAGCTTCAAACCCATGATACCCTGGGCGCCCAAGTTCAATTTTTAAATAAACGAACAATCCCCGAAGCTTTAAACCCACAATATCCTGGGCGTCCAAGTTCAATTATTAAAGAAATAAATGATCCCCCGAGCTTCAAACCCACAATACCCTGGGCACCCGAGTTCAATTTTTAAATAAACGAACAATCCTCCAAGCTTCAAACCCACAGTACCCTGGGCATCCGAGTTCGATTTTTAAAGGAATAAATGATTCCCCAAGCTTCAAATCAACAATACCCTGGACGTCCGAGTTCAATCATTCAATTAATAAATGATCCCCCAAGATTCAAACCCATAATACCCTGGGTGACCAAGTTCAATTTTTAATTGAATAAATGATCCCCCAAGCTTCAGACCCACAATATCCTGGGCGTCCGAGTTCAATTTTAAAAAAAATAAATGATCCCCCAAGCTTCAAACCCATAGTACCCTGGGCCTCCAAGTTCAATTTTTAAAGAAATAAACGATATCCCAAGCTTCAAACCCACGGTACCCTGGGCGTCCGAGTTTGATTTTTAAAAAAATAAATGAGCCATCAAGCTTCAAACCCACAATACCCTGGGCACCCGAGTTCAATTTTTTAAAAGATTAATGATCCCCCAAGTTTCAAACCCACAATTCCCTGGGCGTCCAAGTTCAATTATTAAAGAAATAAATGATCCCCCAAGCTTCAAACCCACAGTACCCTGGGCGTTCAAGTTCAATTTTAAAAAAAATAAATGATCCCTCAAGCTTCAAACCCATAGTACCCTGGGCCTCCATGTTCAATTTTTAAAGAAATAAACGATATCCCAAGCTTCAAACCCACGGTACCCTGGGCATCCGAGTTCGATTTTTAAAGGAATAAATGATCCCGCAAGCTTCAAATCAACAATACCCTGGATGTCCGAGTTCAATCATTCAATAAATAAATGATCCCCTAAGATACAAACCCATAATACTCTGGGTGACCAAGTTCAATTTTTAAATGAATAAATGATCCCCCAAGCCTCAAACCCACAGTAGTCTGGGCGTTCAAAATCAATGTTTAAAGAACTAAATGATCCCCCAAGCTATGAACCCACAGTACCTTGGGCGTACGAGTTTGATTTTTAAATAAATAAATGATCCATCAAGCTTCAAACTCATAGGACCATGAGCGTCCAAGTCTAATTTTTAAATAAAAAAATGATCCCTCAAGCTTCAACCCCACAGTAGCCTGAGCGCCCGAGTTCAATTTTTAAATAAACGAACAATCCCCCAAGCTTCAAACCCACAGTACCCTGGGCATCCGAGTTCGATTTTTAAAGGAATAAATGATCCCCCAAGCTTCAAATCAACAATACCCTGGACGTCCGAGTTCAATCATTCAATAAATAAATGATCCCCCAAGATTCAAACCCATAATACCCTGGGTGACCAAGTTCAATTTTTAAATGAATAAATGATCCCCCAAGCTTCAAACCCACAATATCCTGGGCGTCCGAGTTCAATTTTTAAATATATAAATGATCCCCCAAGCTTCAAACTCTCAATACCCTGGGCACCCAAGTTCAATTTTTTAAAAGATAAATGATCCCCCAAGCTTCAAACCCATAGTACCGTGAGCGTCCAAGCTCAATTTAAAAAAAAAAAAAATGATCCCTCAAGCTTCAAACCCATAGTACCCTGGGCCTCCAAGTTCAATTTTTAAAGAAATAAACGATATCTCAAGCTTCAAACCCACGGTACCCTGGGCGTCCGAGTTTGATTTTAAAAAAAATAAATGAGCCATCAAGCTTCAAACCCATAGTGCCCTGGGCGTCCAAGTTCAATCGTTAAATCAATAAATGATCCCCCAAGCTTCAAACCCACAATACCCTGGGCACCCGAGTTCAATTTTTTAAAAGATTAATGATCCCCCAAGCTTCAAACCCACAATTCCCTGGGCGTCCAAGTTCAATTATTAAAGAAATAAATGATCCCCCAAGCCTCAAACCCACAGTACCCTGGGCGTTCAAGTTCAATTTTTAAAGAACTAAATGATTCCCCAAGCTTTAAACCCACAATACCCTGGGCGTCCAAGTTCAATTATCAAAGAATTACATGATCCCCCAAGCTTCCAACCCACAGTTCTCTGGGCGTTCAAGTTCAATTTTTAAAGAACTTAATGATTCCCCAAGCTTTAAACCCACAGTACCCTGGGCGTCCGAGTTTGATTTTTAAATAAATAAATGATCCATCAAGTTTCAAACTCATAGGACCCTGAGCGTCCAAGTCTAATTTTTAATTAAAAAAATGATCCCTCAAGCTTCAAACCCACAGTAGCCTGGGCGCCCGAGTTCAATTTTTAAATAAACGAACAATCCCCCAAGCTTCAAACCCACAATATCCTGGGCGTCCAAGTTCAATTATTAAAGAAATAAATGATCCCCCAAGCTTCAAACCATCAATACCCTGGGCACCCGAGTTCAATTTTTTAAAAGATAAATGATCCCCTAAGCTTCAAACCCATAGTACCCTGAGCGTCCAAGCTCAATTTTAAAAAAAATAAATGATCCCTCAAGCTTCAAACCCATAGTACCCCCGGAATCCAAGTTCAATTTTTAAAGAAATAAACGATCCCCCAAGCTTCAAACCCACAGTACCCGGGCATCTGAGTTTGATTTTTAAAAAAATAAATGAGCCATCAAGCTTCAAACCCATAGTGCCCTGGGCGTCCAAGTTCAATCGTTAAATCAATCAATGATCTCCCAAGCTTCAAACCCATGATACCCTGGGCGCCCAAGTTCAATTTTTAAATAAACGATTAATCCCCCAAGCTTCAAACCCACAATATCCTGGGCGTCCAAGTTCAATTATTAAAAAAATAAATGATCCCCCGAGCTTCAAACCCACAGTACCCTGGGCGTCCAAGTTCAATTTTTAAAGAACTTAATGATCCCCCAAGCTTCAAACCCACAGTACCTTGGGCGTCCGAGTTTGATTTTTAAAAAAATAAATGAGCCATCAAGCTTCAAACCCACAATACCCTGGGCACCCGAGTTCAATTTTTTAAAAGATTAATGATCCCCCAAGTTTCAAACCCACAATTCCCTGGGCGTCCAAGTTCAATTATTAAAGAAATAAATGATCCCCCAAGCTTCAAACCCACAGTACCCTGGGCGTTCAAGTTCAATTTTAAAAAAAATAAATGATCCCTCAAGCTTCAAACCCATAGTACCCTGGGCCTCCATGTTCAATTTTTAAAGAAATAAACGATATCCCAAGCTTCAAACCCACGGTACCCTGGGCATCCGAGTTCGATTTTTAAAGGAATAAATGATCCCGCAAGCTTCAAATCAACAATACCCTGGATGTCCGAGTTCAATCATTCAATAAATAAATGATCCCCTAAGATACAAACCCATAATACTCTGGGTGACCAAGTTCAATTTTTAAATGAATAAATGATCCCCCAAGCCTCAAACCCACAGTAGTCTGGGCGTTCAAAATCAATGTTTAAAGAACTAAATGATCCCCCAAGCTATGAACCCACAGTACCTTGGACGTACGAGTTTGATTTTTAAATAAATAAATGATCCATCAAGCTTCAAACTCATAGGACCCTGAGCGTCCAAGTTCAATTATTAAAGAAATAAATGATCCCCCAAGCTTCAAACCATCAATACCCTGGGCACCCGAGTTCAATTTTTTAAAAGATAAATGATCCCCTAAGCTTCAAACCCATAGTACCCTGATTGTCCAAGCTCAATTTTAAAAAAAATAAATGATCCCTCAAGCTACAAACCCATAGTACCCCCGGAATCCAAGTTCAATTTTTAAAGAAATAAACGACCCCCAAGCTTCAAACCCACAGTACCCGGGCGTCTGAGTTTGATTTTTAAAAAAATAAATGAGCCATCAAGCTTCAAACCCATAGTGCCCTGGGCGTCCAAGTTCAATCGTTAAATCAATCAATGATCTCCCAAGCTTCAAACCCATGATACCCTAGGCGTTCAAGTTCAATTTTTAAAGAACTAAATGATTCCCCAAGCTTTCAACCCACAAGACCCTGGGCGTCCAAGTTCAATTATCAAAGAATTATATGATCCCCCAAGCTTCCAACCCACAGTACTCTGGGCGTTCAAGTTCAATTTTTAAAGAACTTAATGATCCCTCAAGCTTCAAACCCACAGTAGCCTGGGCGCCCGAGATCAATTTTTAAATAAACGAACAATCCCCCAAGCTTCAAACCCACAATATCCTGGGCGTCCAAGTTCAATTATTAAAGAAATAAATGATCCCCCAAGCTTCAAACCATCAATATCCTGGGCACCCGAGTTCAATTTTTTAAAAGTTAAATGATCCCCTAAGCTTCAAACCCATAGTACCCTGAGCGTCCAAGCTCAATTTTAAAAAAAATAAATGATCCCTCAAGCTTCAAACCCATAGTACCCCCGGAATCCAAGTTCAATTTTTAAAGAAATAAACGATCCCCCAAGCTTCAAACCCACAGTACCCGGGCATCTGAGTTTGATTTTTCAAAAAATTAATGAGCCATCAAGCTTCAAACCCATAGTGCCCTGGGCGTCCAAGTTCAATCGTTAAATCAATCAATGATCTCCCAAGCTTCAAACCCATGATACCCTGGGCGCCCAAGTTCAATTTTTAAATAAACGAACAATCCCCGAAGCTTTAAACCCACAATATCCTGGGCGTCCAAGTTCAATTATTAAAGAAATAAATGATCCCCCGAGCTTCAAACCCACAATACCCTGGGCACCCGAGTTCAATTTTTAAATAAACGAACAATCCTCCAAGCTTCAAACCCACAGTACCCTGGGCATCCGAGTTCGATTTTTAAAGGAATAAATGATTCCCCAAGCTTCAAATCAACAATACCCTGGACGTCCGAGTTCAATCATTCAATTAATAAATGATCCCCCAAGATTCAAACCCATAATACCCTGGGTGACCAAGTTCAATTTTTAATTGAATAAATGATCCCCCAAGCTTCAGACCCACAATATCCTGGGCGTCCGAGTTCAATTTTAAAAAAAATAAATGATCCCCCAAGCTTCAAACCCATAGTACCCTGGGCCTCCAAGTTCAATTTTTAAAGAAATAAACGATATCCCAAGCTTCAAACCCACGGTACCCTGGGCGTCCGAGTTTGATTTTTAAAAAAATAAATGAGCCATCAAGCTTCAAACCCACAATACCCTGGGCACCCGAGTTCAATTTTTTAAAAGATTAATGATCCCCCAAGTTTCAAACCCACAATTCCCTGGGCGTCCAAGTTCAATTATTAAAGAAATAAATGATCCCCCAAGCTTCAAACCCACAGTACCCTGGGCGTTCAAGTTCAATTTTAAAAAAAATAAATGATCCCTCAAGCTTCAAACCCATAGTACCCTGGGCCTCCATGTTCAATTTTTAAAGAAATAAACGATATCCCAAGCTTCAAACCCACGGTACCCTGGGCATCCGAGTTCGATTTTTAAAGGAATAAATGATCCCGCAAGCTTCAAATCAACAATACCCTGGATGTCCGAGTTCAATCATTCAATAAATAAATGATCCCCTAAGATACAAACCCATAATACTCTGGGTGACCAAGTTCAATTTTTAAATGAATAAATGATCCCCCAAGCCTCAAACCCACAGTAGTCTGGGCGTTCAAAATCAATGTTTAAAGAACTAAATGATCCCCCAAGCTATGAACCCACAGTACCTTGGGCGTACGAGTTTGATTTTTAAATAAATAAATGATCCATCAAGCTTCAAACTCATAGGACCATGAGCGTCCAAGTCTAATTTTTAAATAAAAAAATGATCCCTCAAGCTTCAACCCCACAGTAGCCTGAGCGCCCGAGTTCAATTTTTAAATAAACGAACAATCCCCCAAGCTTCAAACCCACAGTACCCTGGGCATCCGAGTTCGATTTTTAAAGGAATAAATGATCCCCCAAGCTTCAAATCAACAATACCCTGGACGTCCGAGTTCAATCATTCAATAAATAAATGATCCCCCAAGATTCAAACCCATAATACCCTGGGTGACCAAGTTCAATTTTTAAATGAATAAATGATCCCCCAAGCTTCAAACCCACAATATCCTGGGCGTCCGAGTTCAATTTTTAAATATATAAATGATCCCCCAAGCTTCAAACTCTCAATACCCTGGGCACCCAAGTTCAATTTTTTAAAAGATAAATGATCCCCCAAGCTTCAAACCCATAGTACCGTGAGCGTCCAAGCTCAATTTAAAAAAAAAAAAATGATCCCTCAAGCTTCAAACCCATAGTACCCTGGGCCTCCAAGTTCAATTTTTAAAGAAATAAACGATATCTCAAGCTTCAAACCCACGGTACCCTGGGCGTCCGAGTTTGATTTTAAAAAAAATAAATGAGCCATCAAGCTTCAAACCCATAGTGCCCTGGGCGTCCAAGTTCAATCGTTAAATCAATAAATGATCCCCCAAGCTTCAAACCCACAATACCCTGGGCACCCGAGTTCAATTTTTTAAAAGATTAATGATCCCCCAAGCTTCAAACCCACAATTCCCTGGGCGTCCAAGTTCAATTATTAAAGAAATAAATGATCCCCCAAGCCTCAAACCCACAGTACCCTGGGCGTTCAAGTTCAATTTTTAAAGAACTAAATGATTCCCCAAGCTTTAAACCCACAATACCCTGGGCGTCCAAGTTCAATTATCAAAGAATTACATGATCCCCCAAGCTTCCAACCCACAGTTCTCTGGGCGTTCAAGTGCTGGGCACCCGAGTTCAATTTTTAAAAGATTAATGATCCCCCAAGTTTCAAACCCACAATTCCCTGGGCGTCCAAGTTCAATTATTAAAGAAATAAATGATCCCCCAAGCTTCAAACCCACAGTACCCTGGGCGTTCAAGTTCAATTTTAAAAAAATAAATGATCCCTCAAGCTTCAAACCCATAGTACCCTGGGCCTCCATGTTCAATTTTTAAAGAAATAAACGATATCCCAAGCTTCAAACCCACGGTACCCTGGGCATCCGAGTTCGATTTTTAAAGGAATAAATGATCCCGCAAGCTTCAAATCAACAATACCCTGGATGTCCGAGTTCAATCATTCAATAAATAAATGATCCCCTAAGATACAAACCCATAATACTCTGGGTGACCAAGTTCAATTTTTAAATGAATAAATGATCCCCCAAGCCTCAAACCCACAGTAGTCTGGGCGTTCAAAATCAATGTTTAAAGAACTAAATGATCCCCCAAGCTATGAACCCACAGTACCTTGGGCGTACGAGTTTGATTTTTAAATAAATAAATGATCCATCAAGCTTCAAACTCATAGGACCATGAGCGTCCAAGTCTAATTTTTAAATAAAAAAATGATCCCTCAAGCTTCAACCCCACAGTAGCCTGAGCGCCCGAGTTCAATTTTTAAATAAACGAACAATCCCCCAAGCTTCAAACCCACAGTACCCTGGGCATCCGAGTTCGATTTTTAAAGGAATAAATGATCCCCCAAGCTTCAAATCAACAATACCCTGGACGTCCGAGTTCAATCATTCAATAAATAAATGATCCCCCAAGATTCAAACCCATAATACCCTGGGTGACCAAGTTCAATTTTTAAATGAATAAATGATCCCCCAAGCTTCAAACCCACAATATCCTGGGCGTCCGAGTTCAATTTTTAAATATATAAATGATCCCCCAAGCTTCAAACTCTCAATACCCTGGGCACCCAAGTTCAATTTTTTAAAAGATAAATGATCCCCCAAGCTTCAAACCCATAGTACCGTGAGCGTCCAAGCTCAATTTAAAAAAAAAAAAATGATCCCTCAAGCTTCAAACCCATAGTACCCTGGGCCTCCAAGTTCAATTTTTAAAGAAATAAACGATATCTCAAGCTTCAAACCCACGGTACCCTGGGCGTCCGAGTTTGATTTTAAAAAAAATAAATGAGCCATCAAGCTTCAAACCCATAGTGCCCTGGGCGTCCAAGTTCAATCGTTAAATCAATAAATGATCCCCCAAGCTTCAAACCCACAATACCCTGGGCACCCGAGTTCAATTTTTTAAAAGATTAATGATCCCCCAAGCTTCAAACCCACAATTCCCTGGGCGTCCAAGTTCAATTATTAAAGAAATAAATGATCCCCCAAGCCTCAAACCCACAGTACCCTGGGCGTTCAAGTTCAATTTTTAAAGAACTAAATGATTCCCCAAGCTTTAAACCCACAATACCCTGGGCGTCCAAGTTCAATTATCAAAGAATTACATGATCCCCCAAGCTTCCAACCCACAGTTCTCTGGGCGTTCAAGTTCAATTTTTAAAGAACTTAATGATTCCCCAAGCTTTAAACCCACAGTACCCTGGGCGTCCGAGTTTGATTTTTAAATAAATAAATGATCCATCAAGTTTCAAACTCATAGGACCCTGAGCGTCCAAGTCTAATTTTTAATTAAAAAAATGATCCCTCAAGCTTCAAACCCACAGTAGCCTGGGCGCCCGAGTTCAATTTTTAAATAAACGAACAATCCCCCAAGCTTCAAACCCACAATATCCTGGGCGTCCAAGTTCAATTATTAAAGAAATAAATGATCCCCCAAGCTTCAAACCATCAATACCCTGGGCACCCGAGTTCAATTTTTTAAAAGATAAATGATCCCCTAAGCTTCAAACCCATAGTACCCTGAGCGTCCAAGCTCAATTTTAAAAAAAATAAATGATCCCTCAAGCTTCAAACCCATAGTACCCCCGGAATCCAAGTTCAATTTTTAAAGAAATAAACGATCCCCCAAGCTTCAAACCCACAGTACCCGGGCATCTGAGTTTGATTTTTAAAAAAATAAATGAGCCATCAAGCTTCAAACCCATAGTGCCCTGGGCGTCCAAGTTCAATCGTTAAATCAATCAATGATCTCCCAAGCTTCAAACCCATGATACCCTGGGCGCCCAAGTTCAATTTTTAAATAAACGATTAATCCCCCAAGCTTCAAACCCACAATATCCTGGGCGTCCAAGTTCAATTATTAAAAAAATAAATGATCCCCCGAGCTTCAAACCCACAGTACCCTGGGCGTCCAAGTTCAATTTTTAAAGAACTTAATGATCCCCCAAGCTTCAAACCCACAGTACCTTGGGCGCTCGAGTTTGATTTTTAAATAAATAAATGATCCATCAAGCTTCAAAGTCATAGGACCCTGAGCGTCCAAGTCTAATTTTTAAATAAAAAAATGATCCCTCAAGCTTCAACCCCACAGTAGCCTGGGCGCCCGAGTTCAATTTTTAAATAAACGAGCAATCCCCCAAGCTTCCAACCCACAGTACCCTGGGCGTGAGTTCAATATTTAAATAAACAGAGACTCCTCTTATCATTTATTGATTGAAATTTTTTTATAACTAAGAAATCATTTATTTATTAATATTTTCAAATGAATTAATGATTTCTCAAGCTCTAAACACACGAGACCCTGGGCTTTCGAGTTGAATTTTTAACCCTTATTTGGCACACAAAAATTCAGAACCGAAATTCTAACAGTTTGTGGGGTCCTGTGAGACCCCGTGTGCCAAGTAAAGGTTAAATCAACAAAATTAAAAAATTCAAATTTTTATTTAAAAAATAAACTTGGACGACCAGGATATTGTGGATTTGAAGCTTGGAGGATCATTTATTCATTCAAAAATTGAATTCGGGCGCCCAGGGTATCGTGGGTTTGAAGCTTGGGGGATCATTTACTTATTTAAAAATTGAACTCGGACTCCCAGGGTATCGCAGATTTGAAGCTTGGGGGATCATTTATTTATTTAAGAATTAAACTCGGATGCCCAGTGTATCGTCGGTTCGAAGCTTGGGGATCATTTATTTATTCAAAAATTGAATTCGGGTGCCCAGGGTATCGTGGAATTGAAGCTTGGGGAATCATTTATTTATTAAAAATTGAACTCGGACGCCCAGGGTATCGCTGGTTTGAAGCTTGGGGGATTATTTATTTATTTAAAAATTGACCTCGGACGATCAGGGTATCGTAGGTTTGAAGCTTGGGGGATCATTTATTTATTTAAAAATTGAACTCGGACGCCCAGGGTATCGTTGGTTCGAGGTTTGGGAGATCATTTATTTGTTCAAAAATGGAATTTGGGCGCCCAGGGTATCGTGGAATTGAAGCTTGGGGAATCATTTATTTATTAAAAATTGAACTCGGACGATCAGGGTATCGTAGGTTTGAAGCTTGGGGGATCATTTATTTATTTAAAAATTGAACTCGGACGCCCAGGGTATCGTGGAACTGAAGCTTGGGGGATTATTTACTTATTCGTAAATTGAACTCGGACACCCAGGGTTTCGTTGGTTCGAGGTTTGGGGGATCATTTATTTGTTCAAAATCTGAATTTGGGCGCCCAGGGTATTGTGGGTTTGAAGCTTGTGGAATCATTTATTTATTAAAAATTGAACTCGGACGACCAGGGTTTTGTGGATTTGAAGCTTGAGGGATCATTTATTTATTAAAAAATTCAACTCGGATGTCCAGGGTATTGTGGGTTTGAAGCTTGGGGGATTGTTCGTTTATTTAAAAATTGAACTTGGGCGCCCAGGGTATTGTGGGTTTGAAGCTTGGGGGATAGTACTTTTTAGTAGTGTCTAAGTCGGAGGCGATGCCTGCTATACCGTGTGTCTTCATTGACCTCTTTATTTTCATTTTAGCTCTGAGTTGTCACCTTTTAAAAATGAAATGTTGAATTGCAACCTTTTTAATTTGAAACTTTGAGTTGCCACCTTTTTAATCGAACGTGCCGAGTTGTAACCTTCTAAAACTAAACCGACGATTTGTTAGCTTTAATTTTTAGCTTCTTTTAAAATTACAATCGGAGTTAGGGATGAATTAAACTCTGATTTTAATAGACTCGCCCCCGTCTAAAAATTAAAGCAATGACCGCTAACTGTTCCTGATTGGCTCAATACTTCTTCCAAACGGCCAGGATAAAATATAAAATCAATCTGGGAGTATCTACTGAGTGTTACTCAGGTAGCCGTTCGCCTTTACACAAAACCAGAACTTTTTACGAATATTAGGTATCAGTTAACTATTAGTGAAACCGTCGACTAATAATTCGTATACTCTACAGTTTTATAAAGAAGTATTAAGGTCAGGAACGTGCCGTTTCCTACGTGGTGTTAGCTTTTCAACTTCTGTTCAACTTCCCGATAGAATCGTTACCCAGAGTACCCCACGATAAAAAAAAAATCAGTCCATTGGGAATTCTTGGTTCAAATCCATAGACAAGCACACATTAGTTAACAAAAAAACTCATCATTTATTGTTTAAATCTCCAGAACAGGCAAGTTATCAAGGTAACTAAATTATCAAAATAACTAAATTACAAAAATATGTATTAAATCTCAGTTTTCCATCGCGCATTAAACTTAATTTGGTGTACTGACACCACCTCAATCAATTTCCATACGAGATTGATAATAAACAATAAAAAAATATTAAGCTGATTGCTCTGAGACGCAAAAAAAAAGAATCTAACAAAAGAAAAGTGCATACCAAGATATACTCTAACTTTACAGCTCTCCTTGAAGCAAGTAAACCAGTCGAATCTCTCTGACAGCTTCCTCTTGACGTACCAAAAAAAATTTTAAATTAGTCGCAGTGCCGCACTCTGTGTTAGCAAAAAAAAACTTAGCGCGTGACTCTACACGGAGAAAGAGGTTCATCATGAAACTTGGTGTACAGCGCCATCGTTTTACATGATGTGTGGTGCAGCGTGATTCCAAGTCACACTTCGTATTTCCAAGTACATGCACCGTGTTTTCCAGTGCAAAATTTTTAGAGAGACAATTTCGATAGAGCAGACGTTGGCGCTCGGAACACCGACGTAACCAGTTTTTCAAAGTTTTACACTAAAAATTGTGTACGATTCTTACTTTGAAATGTTCTTGCTATCTTTCCTAACAAATTTATAAACTTCAATTATGATTTCGAACTTGATATTTATATTTATACGATTTTAAAGTTTCGAGGTTAGAGACTCAGCAGAACTTGAGTAACCGAGAAAAAAGCATGCGTCAAATGCGTACACTGGAAAACATCGTGCACACATTGTGTTTCATAGTGTGTCTCCTTCTCCGTGTAGTTTTATGATGATACTCTGCTTAAAATTACTCCTTCGGACTAGACCCCAAGTAAAGGTTACTATAAGAAGTGATGAAAAAAAAATACTAACAAGGAGATGGTTTGTCCTTTGGGACCTAGATTTTCATGAAACTTTGCATACAGTTTTTATTCATCATAAAAACAAGCCCTTCAGTGTTCTTTTTCTAGAATGGGCCTTTTTTCACCTACTTCCCATATATCCCCTGTGTTAAAGAGTAGGCTGTTTCCTATAAAAAGCCGTTTCTTGCCTCATTTTCAAAAAATTCCTCCTTGGACCCTATTACACTTAGAAATATCTGGAACCTCGAATTTTTTTCGTTTTTCCAAGTACTTTTGAATAAAATTATTTTAAAAATTTTTTGAATGGTTTTAATTTTGAAAAATTAGGGTTTTTAAAGTCAATTTTTAGTATATTTGGCTTACTTTTACTGCTTCATTAATTTTATTTTTATTTGCCGGATTAAAAGCTGGTAGGGGAGGGTTGTCAAATAAATTGAGTAGACCATTAATTAAGTTTATTTGAATTTTATTTTCTAAGAATATATTATTATTTACAAAAAAAAGGTTCAAGTTTAATAACTTTTATTAAATCTCTTAATAATTAATCAAGAAGTATGAAATTTAAGTAGTTAATGTGTATTGACAGATTAATAATTTTGATGTTGATAACATGAGCTCATTACTATAAAATAGAATAAGACAAATCATCAAAGTATAAAATAATTTAATTATAAATTATGGAGAATCACTATTGAGCCAGGTCCAGTTGAAATGTAAAATGAGATAAAATAAATCAGTGTAGTATACTTAAGAGAACTATCCAGAAGGTTAAGTTGAATTTCATGAATTAATGCAAATGAGCTAAGAATGAGCTTGAGAGAGAGAATAATAACTGATTAAAGAGAGAAACTGAGATATGAGAATATGTTGAATTGAGAATTGCCAGCATTAATTTCCGTGTAAAGAAACTTAACTAATTTGAGAAATCGCCTAGTCAAAACTCTTGACAAATTTGATTATATTAATTCAAACCATAAATACGAGTTTTGCTTGAGTACAGTTGAGGTAAACAAAGCAACAGAGAATGGCCTTGAAAAGAGTAGAAAAGAAAATGGCTGCGTGTAAGACAGCACAAAGAAAAGAGAGAGAGAGAGCAAGAGAATGCACAGTAATTTTATTGATTTTCTGGCTGTGAGAAGGGCAATGTAAAAGCACCGGTAAATTATTGTTACCGGTTCTGAGCGAAACACCTGAAGATGCCACGTCGTGAAAGCTCTCCTTGCTGAGCAATTAACCCAAGAATTGAATTGAGCCGAGCCGTTTGAGTTAATTGAAGATCAAATGTCTTCCGAGTTGAGCCAACACTAAGTAGATGATTCGTCGAGTTGACTGTACTGATGAGATGACTACGTTGAGGATGATGAGAAAGAGCCACGAGAAAGAACCAAGAGAAACCCGAGAAGTTTCACAAAATGGCGAGTGAAACCGTCTATTCATGAGCGTTGTCTTGAAGAGAGAGAGAGGCCCGAGCGTAACAGTCAAGTCCTAAGTAAATGTAAACACCGATATTGATTTGAACTTAAATTATGAGAGTTTTCTTATTTACATTAAAAGGTGTGAGCGTTGGTCGAGTAGCAGCAGAGAGTGGCCTTGAAAATAGAAAGAGATAGCCCGATAGATTGATTGATTGATTTTTTATTTTCGGGTAAAGGGAATGGATCCCTGTCTTACCCGTATTTGTAAGTACAATACATCGATCATATAATCAAATAACATAATGACAAGTAATATAAATACAGAAGAATAAATAACAATGATTTAACAATTTGATTGATTTTTGATTTCACTTATTCTATCTTCTTCCATACATGGAGTAGGAGTCCTCAGAGACAATGTAACGGTATAGGAGAAGAGAGATAGGAGGTTTAGAGGCGAGCAGGGGGGGGGGGATGAAGCAGAGGAGACAAAATTGAGTGAAGTGAAGGGGGAATAAGAGTGAGGTTTTCTTGTTGTGCACGTTTAATCCAGTCTGCACAGTCTATCTGGAATAGGGTTGATTTGAGGGAGTTTTTATATTCAGTGATAGAGTTACTATTGTAGAAAATGGTAGGGTACTTGTTTATGGTCTGAGTGGATAGTAGGGTGAAAGAATTTTCTAAGGTAGTGGTGCGCGGGATGGGATAGATTAAGGGGGGGTGGTGGCGACGATTTGAGCGCCTGATGACGTCCTCGCCGGGGTCCATTATGAAATTCTCACAGAGGTGTGGAGGTTGACCTGACTCAATCATGGCATAAGCCATGGAGGTCGTCAAGTATTCACGGCGAGAGGCAGCTGAGAGCCAGTTTAGGGAGAGGCGATAGGGGGTAACATGAGCTGTGCGGGGAATGGAGCCATGGGCGAAGCGGGTGCAGGCGTTATGAAGGGTGTGAAGTTTCAGTTGTTGTTTCTTCGTTATGTCGGTGAGAAATGGGGCAGAGTAGTCGAAAAGAGGAAGGATGAGAGCATTGGTGAGGAGGATACGAGTGTCGCGGGTGAGGGATTTACGGAAGTGGCGGAGGGAGTAAAGGGAGTAGTGAACGCGTTTAGATGTCTCACTGATCTGTCTATTGAAGTTCAAGGAGGAGGAGATATGGATGCCAAGTGATTTTATTGAATTTGAGTAGGGGATGGTTTGGCCATTTATGATTAAAGGTGGGAGGGAAGAAAAGTCGATCATGGAGAGGTAGGACTCGCTTGCAAGGATGGTAAGAGTAGTTTGGCTGGGGTTGAGATTTAGATGGTTTGCGGAGGCCCAGGCTGCAACTGATTTGGCATCCTCAAAGATGAGAGATAAAAAGTGGAGGAGTTGGGAGAAGGGGGCATGGATGTAAAGGTTGGAATCATCAGCGAAGATGGCCCAAAGTGAGTACAGGATAAAGAGTCTGAGGTCATTGATAAAAAGGATAAAGAGGAGGGGACCTAGGACACTGCCTTGGGGTACGCCAGTAGTTGTTGGGAGCCATGACTCGTGCTGTCCGTTATCAAGACGGACAGCCTGGCTTCTGCCAGAGAGATATGAATAAAACCAGCGGATGACAGTGTCCGAACAACCTAACTGGCGTAGCTTAGACAGGAGGAGTTGGTGAGGGATGGTGTCGAATGCTTTTGAAAAGTCAAAGGATATGAGGATAGTGATTTCTCTATTGTCGATTGCGCGGCGGGTATCTTCAAGAATGCTAAGAATGGCTGACTGAGCTGAATGATTGCGTCTATAGGCGTATTGATGGGAGTCTATGAGGTTATGTTGTGTGGTGAAGTGGGTAAGTTGAGCGGATACTATTCTCTCGAGGAGTTTGGAGAGTTCGGGGAGGAGAGCGATAGGGCGTGTGTCAGAGGGAGTTTTTGGGTGTGGGATTTTCGCAAGAGGAATTATTGAGGATTTTTTCCATTCTGAGGGGAAAAGGCCGGTTTCAAGGGATGAGTTGATGAGTGCAGTCAGGTGGGGGAGAATTGAGGGGAGGGCGAGTTTAAGCATGGAGGACGAGAGATGATCAGGGCCCATACCCCTGGAACGGCTTTTGTTAAAGGTTCTTAGAACTATAGTTTCATCAACAGGTGAGAAATTAAAACATGGGAAGGGAGGGAGGATAGCTGGGATGGATAGGATGTCGTTTAGGTCATAGAGAGAGAGAGAGAGAGAGAGGGAGAAAATGGCCGAAATGGCTACGTGCTTGTGCACATTGAGATAGACGAAATCAGCACAGAGTCGTAAATTCTGTGCTAGAGAAAATGAAAAGTGAGAAGGGGCAAGGAAATGACTGTTCCTTGCACCTGAATAGCTGGAGATGTTCGATGAGTGAGGATTGTCCTTGAACCAGACAAATTCTCCGTAGACCACCGGTGAAGAGTAGCTGGTACACGTGGTAATGGCGCGGCTCCGAGGTAGTTGATGATCACAGAATTACTGTCTGTGATCGTCCGGATGAGCTGGTGCACGGTGAAAAGGCAGGTTCCGGGACTACCTGGTAAAAAAGGCGATGAGAAGAGCCGTTGAGAAGAACCGTGAAAAAGCTGGGAGAAGTCTCTGCTGCACACACACACACTTGAGAACCAAAACCAGAAGCCAGCACGCGAGGCCTGTGGCAGCAGCAACGGCGACAGCGGTACTGCCCAGCACTACGGCGCGCGGGAGTGAGAATTGGGACTAAAGTCCCCGCCTAGACTCATAGATGGAGCCATGTAGTCTATCAATTTAAAGTTGAGCGAATGAGCCGAAATATTTACGAGCGAATAGTGGTCCACTCCGTAACAAATATACATGGACAAGATCATTCAAAAAATTTTTTTAATATTTTTTATTCAAAAGTACTTAGAAAAACGAAAAAAATGCGAGGTTTCAGATATTTATAAGTGCAATACGGTCCAAGGAGAAATTTTTTGAAAATGAGGCCAAAAACGGCTTTTTATAGGAAACAGCCTACTTTTTAACACAGGGGTTATACGGGAAGTAGGTGAAAAAAGGCCCATTCTGGAAAAATAACACTGAAGGGCTTGTTTTTATGATGAATAAAAACTGTGTGCAAAGTTTCATGAAAATTCAGGTCCCAAAGGACAAACCATCTCCTTGTAAGTATAATTTAACTTTAGCTGTAAAGGCAAAAGAAAGTTAAGGTGTTGTCTTTACAGTGGTGAAAATTCAAGTGACGACTTTTGGTACAAAAGCTCGGCTTGCTCCCGTAACGTCGCGTTCCCACTTCTCTCGTTGCTGCCAATGCCGTGAGGTGGGGAATTAGTGCCGGGTGCCGACTCTTACTTACTCGCGCATAACCTTTCTGCCTACCGATAGCAGGTCAATAAATATTCTCTCGTCTCAGAGCTCACAAAAAAAAAAAAAAAAACACAAGTAAACTATTCCTAAATAATAAAATTAAAAAAATTTTAAATAAAAATCTTAATTTACAAATCTGACTCTAACTAAATATAGGTGAGACCGGCGGCAGGTTAACATACTTTTTAAATCAACCATGATTACTTGACGATAAATCAACGAAATTAAAAATTGTTTGACACTATTTGAAAGATCTGATTTCGAGGTACATTTTAAAAAAAACTAGGGACTAAAAAGTCTTACCGTTTTATGTAATTTCTTATGACTCTGAAAAGTTGCCAATCTGCCTCGTACCCGTGGCAGGTTGGCATACACATTGGGGCAAGTTGGCATTCAATAATTTCATAAATTTCAATTCAAACAACGAACAAAAACACTTTTATTTTTCTACTATGTCTAATTTTTTACACTAACATAAAAAAATGGATTCATAATTAGTCAAAAGAACATCAATTTGATAACAACTATATATTTGTTCAACAATTTCAAAATTATAGTCGTCAAATACTAACAATTATAACCTTTACACAATAAAAAAATATATAAACAAAATCAATGGTTGCAATCAAGACAAACATAGTTTTTTGAATTCTTTAAATTCACGCATTTTTCGAGATCCTGATAATTTGGTAACTAACCAGGATCAATTTTCATTTTTTCAAGTTCGTCGTAGCTGACTGAGCGACAATATTTCGCTAGCGTTCTCTTTGGAATTTCAAAATCATCAGCTGTTTGTACTATAGTTCTTCTTTCATATTTAATCTGCTTAACTGCCTGTGAAATGATTTTTTTGGAAGCTATATCCTATTCAGTCGATCTCTTGTAGTTGCGTACCGTTTTTTTGAAAAGCTAGGTTTAAAAAAATCAATTTTAATTTTAATTTTACATTGTTTATAAATATTTGGTAGAATTTAACCTAATGAGCATTTTTTAAAATCTTAGTATGCGAACATGCCCCAAAAAAACTGTCAACCTGCCCCGAAGTGGCAAAAAAACTTGAAGTTCATTTTAAAAAAATGCCAGTGAAGTTAAATTTTTTTTTTTTTTTTTTTTTTAACAGTAAATGCTCTTTTTTGATATGGTACAAAGCAAATTAACGCAAGTGCCATAGCCTTAATGTAAATCGAAGTTTTCGGAAGACCTTGAAATTTAGTTTTGATAAATACAAACAGTTTGTAAATAAGTCTGAAGAAAACGCTAAGTCGTTGAAACAACTGTCACATTAAATTAAATAAATCTGCGTAGCCCACAAAAAACTTAACTGTGTTTGGTTTTTTAATTTAACATTGTCTATAACTATATTTTAGTTTAGCTATATATACCATAGGGAACTACCTTAAATATACTTTTGAAAAAATAGACTTTTTTAAAGGTTTTTTGAGTTTATTTAACGTCTTCAGTTTTATCAAAATGATATCTCAGAATATTTTTTCCTAACATATCATAAAAAAAAAAAAAAAAAACGAAGAAAATGCGAGGATACAGAATTCTGTAAAGGCAATCTGCTTCAAGCAGGAATTTTTTGAAATATATATTAAAAAACTACAAAAGTTATAAAAGTGTTAAAAGAAGCAAATTTTCAAAAAATTCCAGATCGAAGCCTCCTTCCTCTGATGGAATTCTAATACCTCGCATTTTCTTTATTTTTTTTTATGAATTATTAGGAAAAAGTATTATGAGATATCTTTCTTATAAAACTGACGACGTACAGTTAAAGTAAAATAAACTCAAAAAATCTTAAAAAATTCGTTTAGTTATCGAAGCCATACATGTTTTTTATTTTTCAAAATTAGAATCAAGAAGATTTTTCCTTAATTAAACATAAAAGAAAAAAGTAAATGCAAGGTTGCAGAATTCTGTAAGTGAAATAGGCTTTGAGCAGGAGTTTTTTAAAAATGCACTAAAAAACTAAAAAAATGCTAAGATGCTATATAAGCTATCTGGCAAATCGGTATAAAAGGCTCATTAGATGGGATTATTGATGGCTTTCTTCATCTTTTGCTATAAGAAAACGATCCCCAAAGTTTTGTTAAGATCGTTGCCGGAGGGTGTAATCTTATCGCCATTCTAGCGCAAAGTTACTGAGATTTAGATCTTGGTAAAAATTATTAAAATAGATTATTTTTTTATCTTTATACCGGTTTTTGGTTTCAAAGCTTAAGAAATAATTATTCAGTTACTTTTTGAAATTTTCGTGGTGACTAAAATTATTGAGATGCAATGGTTTGGTACTAATTGATTCAACTCAGCGTACAGGGGCCCAGGGTGTTGTTTTGTGGTGGTTTTGTTTACAGAAGATTTTAAGGAAAATAAGGAAAATAGCGGTTTGAATGGAATAAATTAATTTTTGAGAAATGAAGATTCTTTATTAAATTGCAAATTTTTCGGTTTACCAGAACCATGTTTAGATGATTTAAAAAACAATTTCCTAAATTATGATAGTGTAAATGACATTCATGAAAAATATACTGAATTATTTACAAAATTGAATGATGATAAAAAATCGATTTTTAATCTAACAGCTAAAAATTCCAATGGTATGTACTTCATAGATGGTGCAGGAGGCACTGGAAAAACTTTCCTTTATAAAACATTAATTTATTATTTTATGTCGAAAAATAAAAATGTTTTATCTATGGCATGGACCTGTATAGCTTCAATTTTATTACCAAAAGGTATGAAAAGTCATAAAGTTTTTGAATTACCGTTAATTTTAGATAATGTTGAAACTTCATTTTGTAAAAACGAATCAGACAAAAAAATTACGCAAATGTGATTTCACCGTCTGGGATCTATGATTCCAAAAAAAGCATTGGAAATCATAGCTATAGGAGTTGACAAGACATTTCTAGAAATCAATTACCTTTCACGTAACCTTCATTTCTTTAAAAAAATTTTAATTTCGATATGTGATTTTGTTTCTTTAGCCTATGAAGAGGTCATCCAAAAAATGATGACGACACGTCAGGACTTATATTAATTAAAAATAAAATATCGTTCGTTTGACCTAAAAAACATTGTCTTAATTATTTAAATCCATTAGAACAGCACGTGAACCACGTGACCTCATCCCCTCATCCCTACCACGACTGCCCTTTTATTCCCCATAGTGCCAGGTGGGAGCTGAGTGATTTTTATTTAAGAATAATTCCCAGATCCGATTTTACAGGTAATCAAACGTATTGTTTAAATGATCTCTGGTGATTTCGCAAGACATTATACACCTCAGATTTTGATTATTTACATCCTAAAAGCCCTATTAGCCGCCGTGCACTTCTGTACAAATTGGTGGATTATAGCAGACGCTTTTTCTGTAGGTTAGTATATCTATTTATACTCATGTCAGATATCAATGTACAATATACGAAATCTACTTTAAAAATATCTTTGTCCAGCTAGTTATTTTCACATTCATGTGTTTCTTGAATTTACAAAAATTAATACTATTCCGAAAAATAAAAGAGATTTATTAAAATGTTTTTAATTAACTAATTCTAATGTTTTGATGAAAAAATTTTAAATAAATAAAGTTTCATGTCGGAAACAAGAGCCAAACGGTGACTCAATCAGCCTAAGAGAACAAGTAAAAGGGTAGTTGAAACAGAAGCAGCAGACCCTCTAAAAATAAAACGCTACTCAAAATTCCTGCACTCAAAATACATCCTTGGTCAATCGAGAGTTCGATGTCACTCTCTCGATGCTCTAAATTTTTTTTTGTAGCATTAATTTTATGATTGATATTCTTTATTCTTTTACGAGTATATATGTGTGTTTGGGGGGGGGGTGTAAAGTTAAAGAATACTGATCCACAATAAATTAGCTACTTATTTTTCAAGCTAGTAAGACGTATGAAGATACATCAAATATTTCACAAAGAATAATAATAATAAAAATAACTTATTGTTAGTATGTTGGTTAGGTGTACGTAATAATAATTTAGTAGCTGTAATGGTTATTTGTAACTGAATTTAAAAGTTCTGCAAAAAAGATATTTAAAACTGGATACATAATATTATCTTTGAGTGCAAATCTAATTCAAACTTTTCTGAAAAAGCATACGCTGTGCGTGCTTCAAAATAACAGCGAGTACGAAAATAAGCAATTCATCATTGCTTCCTCTTGCATAACATCGGAATAATAAATGCGACGAATGCCAGGCATCATAGAAAGAAAAAAAAAGCGCACTCGTCATAGGTTGGTTGTGCGAAGCGTAGCTTCACGTAGTTTAGCGCTAGGAGTAGTTATAAATTGAATAATCACTTACTGTTTTAAATTATTCTTTTCATATCTATTTAAAAAATAATAATTTAACCAAAAATAACTATATAAATGGAAAATAAGATTCAAACTTTCAGGGAAAAATGGGGGAAAACGTCGCTAGTGAGTTTTTCGACCTGATGCAGCCAGTACTGCCAAGTCGACGTCAACACACTGTAGAGTACGTGTGTTTACTAGCAAAACATACATTTTTAATCAAACTTCCTGAATGAGTCATCGCCGATGAGTTATTTTGACCTTGTGCACATGGGTCTGCCTGGTCCTTGATAACACGATTACTAGGCCAACCTTTTACTTCAGCAGCTGAGTAGTGTTAAAGGTTAAGTAGGGAGTCATAAGCAAAGTAAATACACTGTACTATGAAATAAGAAAGAAAGACATAACCAAGAATGATATGTTACTCAATCAAAACGTGAAGTTGTACGTTGACACAGGTCATTGAGAGCAGCAGCAACTTGAGATGTAAGACGTAACTTTGTAAATTAAACGAGTATTATATTTTATTGGTCATGTTGTATGGTATTATGAGAAAAATGTGGCTATTCATGTAACCAGTACTCAACGCTACGAAGTAGGTTGATGAAAAGATAACTAGATGTAAAAGTGCGCGCGCCAATCCTAAACGTAGGCATCGTTCATAGCCTTTCCACAACCTATGTTTCGTGTGCTTTTTCGGATGCTTTTTCTGCTTTTTTGACTGCTAAGCAGCAGACGCGATAATCGAGGTTAGGGCATTCATTTTATGGTAGTTAGATTTTGGTTAGCGCGCAAAAACATGAAAAGCACCTACCTACTACTGAGATAATAAAAATGAAATAAAAAAAAGTCAAATTATCAAATAATACAACAATAAGAAAAAAAATTTTTAATTTCGATGAAAGATTTATAAATAAAATTAATAACTTGAGTTACAATTCTATAGTTGGAATGTAAGATTTTTTCAAAATCATAATTACTGAATCTAAATGGTAAAATATCGTTTGTTTAATGAAACAACCCAAGATTTTTTATAAATTTACTTAATAATTTAAAAATTCATTTTTTATTCAACCTGAATAATTTTATTTGATGAAAAAAAGCTCTAAAGTGAAATATTTTATTATTTTCAATTTTAGTTAATAGTAATATTAATTTTGAAAGTGTAATATTCATGTTACGCTAATAAATAATTGAAAATTTTGGAAGATTTTTTTTTTTTTTTTAAACTATAGTAGGACCTCGCGCATTGTCCACCCATCGGGACCGAGAACCTCGCGAAATTTCTTTGGCAAAATTAATTTTTAAAAAATTTCCTAAGTTTTAGGGACAGTTTGTAAGTTTTTTAAATTGCATGAGGTTCTACTATATCATTATCTGAAATTATAATTTACACGCACTGTAAGATACAGAGAAATATAAACCGAAAACTAAAATTTTAGTCTCAATTTTATTCGTAAGTTATCAAACTAAAAACTAAAATTTAACTACCATAAAACAAACGACTTAACCTCGATTATCGCGTCTGCTGCTCGGGAGTAAAAAAAGCAGAAAAAGCATACGAAAAAGCACGCGAAACATAGGTTGTGGAAAGGCTATCAAGAAAACATGCTCCTACGATCGTCAAATACTTTGACATTGGTCTTGTTACTTTCTACATGGAAAAATAATACCTTAATCGTTAGTTACCTAAACGTTACACTTCACCCGGAAAACAGTTGTAGGTTACGTTTTTTTTAGGAAAATCTCCTTGGCCTACTTTAAATAAATTATCATTGAAATTGTAAATTCTCTCATAAAAAAAAATCATTTTTAATCGTTGACCAATTCAACGTGTTACACTTTACCCAGAAAAAAGTTCTAACGTTACTATTTCTTCAAAAAAAGACTCCTGGTCGGCTTTTAAAAATTTGGCATGAATTTTACAAAATTTTATTTAAGAAAACATTATTTTTAATCGTTGACTACTCCAACGTTACACTTTACCCAGAAAATATTCTCAACGTTATGATCTCCCAGAAAAAAACTCCATGGTCTGGACCATGGAACCCTAAAATTTAAGTATGTAAAAAAAGATTTAGTCTAACATGCTTTGTTTTTTCAATAAAATTCAAAATGCTGAAAAGTAGCGATTTTTGTGATCATCATTGGCATCTTTACGTTATCTACATTGAAGGTTATGAGGTTAACTTTGAAAAACGATCAATTTTCTTTAAATTAAAACCGCTTACTACTCCAAGCTTATGAAATTCAAAAAGACAACATGAAATTGTGTCCAAAAAAATTGATAACTCAAAATTGAACAGTTATGCAGTTACGGAGGTTTTTACTTCAGGCGGCAGTATACTTATCACGTAAAAAATATACTAGCTACTCTTTTCTCGGAAAAATGTGTAATATATTGGCCGATTATTTTGTTGTTACAGTTATCTCGGAAAATGGTTAAAGGCCTGCACATCAAAAAAAGCATGAGGCACAGGCACCTGTGCGTGTGCGTATGCTTTCATGCTTTTATTGCTCCGGTGATTAAAATCAGATTAGGGGTATCATTCGTTGGTTAAAAATCGGTCCATCAACTTACATTTTTTTACTAAATTAATATTTAAAGAAATAATATTTTGCCAAATTGCCAAAATTAAATTCATTTTTGAATAATACTCTTTTTTTATAAATATATTCATTTATTTTAAACTTTATTTAAATCATCATTTAACAGTAAAATTTGAATTAAGTAATATAATTAAAAGCTTATTAAGTAACTGCTACTTTAGCTATTTTAACACTTGAATGCCTAAATTTCGAACCAAAGAAAGTACGACCATCACCTACGTTCAATTTCATAATGAAAGTATGGAAACGGTTTTTTTGCTAAAACTCTTCCTTTTTGAGTAAATCATCAACAAAGATTGAAATTTCGGACCTACTCAAGTAAAGCTTCGTACTCCAGGGCGATGAATTTTCAGTTCTAATCATTTCAGTTCTAATCAGCAAAAAAACTTCAACAAATCTCATTACATTTTTGAGAAAGTCATCCCTCTTCATCGGCCTGGAGTACGAAGTTTTACTTCAGCAGGATCCAAAGTTTCAATCTTTGTTGATGATTTACTCAAAAAGGAAGAGTTTTAGCAAAAAAACCGCTTCCATACTTTCATCATGAAATTGAACGTAGGTGATGGTCGTACTATCTTTGGTTCGAAATTTAGACATTCAAGTGTTGACAGCTGTCATATCTCGGCTGTCAATAAGTATTTTTCAAAACTAATGACAGATTCATGATCAGCGAGCAAAAAAACTTCAAAAAACCTCATTACAATTTTAAAAAAGTCATCCCTCTTCAGCGGCCTGGAGTACGAAGTTTTACTTCAGTAGGATCCAAAGTTTCAATCTTTGTTGATGTTTTACTCAAAAAGGGAGGGTTTTGGCAAAAAAACCATTTCTATACTTTCATCATGAAATTGAACGTAGATGATGGTAGTATTTTTTTTGGTTCGAAATTTTGACATTCAAGTGTTGACAGCGGTCATATCTCGGCTGTCAACATGAATTTTTTTAAACTAATAGTAGTTCCGTGTCCAGAAATTATCGGAAACACCAAAAATGCAATCCGTTTCTTCTCCTGACTTCCCAAAACCTTCGGCCTGTAAAAGGGTTAAACTAGTCCTTCAAATTTTTTTTCAAGGGAAAATGTTAACTTTCAGCTGAACAAGTAATCCTTTGTTTTGAAAAATTTTATAGGTAATTGTAGTATTAGTAATTTTAAATAATTATTGTAAATTTGAAAAGGATCCACCTGAAAAAATAATTTCAATTTGGAGATTTTACGAACAGCGATGATTGGTAGAAAAATCATTATATTACTGGCCAGTTCTGTTCAAATTTCATTTATTATTATTTTTTTTTTTATAAATTACATAGCAACGTTTTGCGTGACTATTTTTGTTTCACGCCTTTTCAAGCTAAAATTAATATTTGGTATAAAAGTATTGCAACATGATTGCACAGTCAAAATGGCTTCACAAGCGTATACATTTATTTTTCACTAAACACTATATTTTTAATAATCATTTGATTTTTTACTAAACTAGGTACGCCCTTTCAATATGAATTTGGTGGAAAAATGTAAGTTGATGGACCGATTTTTAACCAGCGATTGATACCTCTGACCTGACTTTAATCATTGGAGCAACAAAAGCATGAAAGGCGCACAGGCGCGTGTGCCTCATGCTTTTTTTGATGTGCAAGCCTTAACTTATTCTTGTAATGACTAACTTCTTCTTGTAAAAAAAAACTCTGCTATGTTTTTCCTGGAAAACTGGTATTGTTTCTGTTTTACCGGATTTTTTGGCAGGCGTTTTTTTTTTCCGTCCAAGCCGACGAAAAAACCCTGAGCTTCGTATTGAATAAATAAATAAATTGTTGGTTCTCCAAGTTTTTAAACTAAGAATTACTGGACTCTGAATTAAATAATTTTATAAATTATTCATCCCCCAAGCTGTTAAAACAAAAAATTTCTATACTTCGAATTGATTAAGTAAACAAAAAACTTACACCCCAAACAGCAAGCTGTAAAGCAGAAAACCCTGTTCTCCGAAATTTGATAAATAAATAAATTATTTATTTTTCAAACTCTTAAACCAAAAAACTTTGGGTTCTGAATTTAATAACTAAATAAATTGTTTATTCCCCTATCTCTTAAACCAAAAAACCCTGACCTCCAAATTAAATAAGTAAATAAATTATTTGTCGACCAAGCTCAAAATTAAATAGATAAATAAATTCTTTCCTACTAACAAGGAGAGGCTACTGTGGGTCACTGATCCTAACGAAACTTTGGGGATCGTTTCCTAATATCAAAAAATGAAGAAATCAGTATGGCCGCTGCCTTTCAAGGTGACGGACGCGTGCTTGGAGCTCCGTGATATCACGTGTTCCAGCCTTTTTCGAGCGCTTGCCTTTTTTCCCGATCATCGGCCCTGTGCCGTGATCGTTAGTTTTTGTGCTTTTTTAAGGCAGTTGTCGCTTGTGTGAGCGAGAACTGCCCTTGTGTTCGGTTAAATTTTGTGTCGGTCTGCAAAAGCCGACGCTTTTAACTAACATGGCTGCCGCATCAGCTGACAAAGTATTCCATGTGCAAGATTACACCGACCCGTCCGAGACTCGTCCGAAAGATAATCAGGCCATAGTTTTTGAAGCAGATAAGGAAACTCCTCTTAAAGAGTATATTTTGGAGTTGAACAAACATGTGAACGACCCGAAAAGTTTCTTGTACGGTTCTCGCATATCTCAGGATCGCATTTGTGTAGTGTTGGCGACTGCTGCGCAGGCGTCATCGTTGGTCGAGCAAGTAAAGTCGATCATTGTAAACAATAAGGTAGTGCACCTCAAGTTGTACGTCCCAAAGGCTGTAAGAGTGATAATTTCAAACACGCAGTACGGTATTTCGAACTCAGCTCTCAAGAAGATTTTAACGAAGGGCTTGGGCATCCAGTGCCTCTCAAGCGTTTCGGAACTAAAAGCTAATATGGGTGCCGAAAATAATAATCTCTTCACCAACTTTACAAGTTTTCGCAGTTTTGTTTATGTCAATCCTGATCACGTCAACAAGATACCGGAGAAACCAGTGAAGCTTTATACCGGCACCATGTCTCATAATGTGTTTTTTGAATTGGACTCGCCTAAATGTTTTAATTGCTCACAATCGGGCCACTTTCGGGCTAACTGCCCGTTAAATGACGAAAGTTCGAAAGTGTATCTCAAGAGTTACAGAAGCCTGGAGCTGATGTCCATGATGTAGAGTTGCCGGTAAGAAAGAACGCGTCTGCTCAGGGTGGAGAGAGCGGTAAAAAGCATGGAGCTGATATCAACGACCAAGCCGCCAAAGTAGATGAGGCTAAGGATAATTCTCTGTCTCAGCCGGCGATTTTGGGTCATAGCAATGATCAAAGCACCGTTTTTAATGTAGTTAACACGCCGACCTCTAGTACTCAGGCTACGTACGCCTCGGCAGTCACGATGAGTGCATCCCCTGATCAGAACTCTACTCGACTTGCTCCTTCGCACATTTTTAAAATTCCAATTGACTTGATTGACACTAAAATTCCTCTTTTGAACAAGAGCGACGTTCAAAAGTCATCTTTTTCTAACCTAAACCAGATCAACCGGCAAGCTAAGAGACCATCATCTCCCTCCATCAGTGATAAATCTGTGGTTGGTGTGACTAAAGAGCGCGATGATTGGAATCCCTCTCCTGGTACAAAGAAAAGATTTAAGAAGCGAGCCAAATCTGATTCAGCCCAAGAGCTGAACGAGAAGAGCCCGGAGGAGTGCCTGTTCTCGATTGTATCAAACTTAGAGCCAGCTAGGCCTTTAATTGAAGCCTCTCAGTCCCTTCTGCACATGACTTTTGATGAATTCGCCGATCTGCTAAACAAATCCAGCTCCTGTAACCCCACGGAGAGAAGAAACTTAGTCATTCCTTTCTCTAAAGACAAAGTATCTCTACTGAGTATCTTGGCTCAGGTACACAGTCAGGTTGCAGGAAGGGGCATTAAGCGTAAGTTGAAGTCTCTTCGGAAAGCTATTGAGAATAAAACCTCTGACTCGTCAGAGGTTTCCGAGTCTGATGCTTCCCAAGCGTCAGTACTCGATGATGAGATGGAAAACTTGTAAATGAACGTGATCATGGTAGCACCAGCTACTGAAAATTCTACGGCGGTTTCCATAGACTTACAGGTTCTCTTTTGGAATACCAGAAGCATTGAAAAAAAAAAACACCGAGTTGGAACACCTTCTAGAGGACATTGACGTATTAGTAGCCGTTGAAACTTGGCTCAAGCCTGGATCGGACTTCAAAATTCCTGGCTTCAACGTTCACAGAGTGGACCGTCGCACTAGAGGAGGAGGAGTCCTTATTGCAGTGAGAAATAGCATAAAATTCAAACCAATAACCAACACGGTCAAAATTGATGAGACAGTTGAGATAGCAGCTATCAGGGTTTTTGGATTCTCGAAGACCATAAGTTTATTTGCAGTTTATCGAGCCCCGGGAGTTAATCAGCACCCTAAAACACTATCTCAAGAACAATGGAACCAAGTTGCTCTCCTAGCCTTTCCACAACCTATGTTTCGTGTGCTTTTTCGGATGCTTTTTCTGCTTTTTTGACTGCTAAGCAGCAGACGCGATAATCGAGGTTAGGGCATTCATTTTATGGTAGTTAGATTTTGGTTAGCGCGCAAAAACATGAAAAGCACCTACCTGCTACTGAGATAATAAAAATGAAATAAAAAAAAGTCAAATTATCAAATAATACAACAATAAGAAAAAAAATTTTTAATTTCGATGAAAGATTTATAAATAAAATTAATAACTTGAGTTACAATTCTATAGTTGGAATGTAAGATTTTTTCAAAATCATAATTACTGAATCTAAATGGTAAAATATCGTTTGTTTAATGAAACAACCCAAGATTTTTTATAAATTTACTTAATAATTTAAAAATTCATTTTTTATTCAACCTGAATAATTTTATTTGATGAAAAAAAGCTCTAAAGTGAAATATTTTATTATTTTCAATTTTAGTTAATAGTAATATTAATTTTGAAAGTGTAATATTCATGTTACGCTAATAAATAATTGAAAATTTTGGAAGATTTTTTTTTTTTTTTTAAACTATAGTAGGACCTCGCGCATTGTCCACCCATCGGGACCGAGAACCTCGCGAAATTTCTTTGGCAAAATTAATTTTTAAAAAATTTCCTAAGTTTTAGGGACAGTTTGTAAGTTTTTTAAATTGCATGAGGTTCTACTATATCATTATCTGAAATTATAATTTACACGCACTGTAAGATACAGAGAAATATAAACCGAAAACTAAAATTTTAGTCTCAATTTTATTCGTAAGTTATCAAACTAAAAACTAAAATTTAACTACCATAAAACAAACGACTTAACCTCGATTATCGCGTCTGCTGCTCGGGAGTAAAAAAAGCAGAAAAAGCATACGAAAAAGCACGCGAAATATAGGTTGTGGAAAGGCTATCCTTGCGGCCAATGAAGAGGGTATCTCTTATCTATTGGGTGATTTTAATGCTCATAATTTACAGTGGAACTGTGAAGAAGACGATTTAAACGGCGTAAGACTTTTCGACTCTCTCTCGCAAGAAAATCAAATTGTACTAAATTGGGATGGCATTTCTCATCTTAATTCTGCCAAAAATAAGACTTCCAACATCGATCTTATCATAGCAAACTCCAATTCTGCCTCTTTTGCAGAAGTCTCTGTATATGATGAGTGTTTCGAGTCTGATCATTTTCCCATAAAAGTCACAATTTCGTTGACTAAGTGCATATACAGAAAAAGTTCCTTCAGACTCCGTTCTTCTCAGACTAATTGGATCGCCGTAAATGAATCACTTGAAAGTCACTACATGGATTTCTGGGACTTGGACTATGATAAAGCCTCTGCTTCTTAGAAGTATGATATCTTTACGAACATAGTTAAAAGCTCGGTGAAGGCCAATACTCCGGTCGGAAAAAATGTTGACCCCAAAATCCACAGGAATCCAGTGGAATGGTGGGATGAAGAATGTGCCAGATTAAAAAGATTAAGAAGAGCTGCGTACAAGAAATGGAGATTTTCTAAGAAGCTACAAGACAGAATCGAATTCAAGAAGAGCTGTGCAATTTTGAGAAGAACTATCAGGATCAAGAAAAAAACCTGTTACGTTAACTTGACAGAGTCGATCGACTTCAGGAAAAGCCCAACTTATGTTTGGGATAAGATGAAGCTCTTTAAAAATAAATGGCAGAAAGTAAATCACAGCACAGATTTTTCGCAGGATAAGAGCTTTGTCGATATGGCTAGGGAGTCGGTCGATAAGATTTCAGCTCCACCTAGTGTTGATCCACCGCCCTTTGTTCCTTTTTCTCAATCAAACGTCTTCTTCGACACTCCGTTTACTTTTGCCGAGCTCAATCTAGCGATCGACTCACGCAGAATCAGCTCAGGTTCCGGGACTGATGGCATCGACTACTTTACAATCATGAAACTTTCTAACAAGTACAGACTGATTCTTCTGGACATTTACAACGAAATGTATGAAACCAGTAATTTTCCGAACGAGTGGAAATACTCGTTTGTTCATCTTATTAAGAAACAGAATGGAAAGGGCCTTCGTCCGATTACAATGACGCAATGTTTATGCAAGGTTTTTGAAATAATGCTCAAGAACAGACTCCAGTGGTGGTGCGAGAGCAACGATGTAATTTCGGCCAATCAAAGTGGTTTCCGATCGGATCGCTCGTGTGTCGATAACATCTTGAACTTGGCCTTATGTGTTCAAGATGGGTTCAGAAGTGGGAGGGATACCATAGCTGTCTTTCTGGATGTCAGTGGCGCATTTGACAACGTTGTCCCTGGCATATTGATCCAACATCTGGATGAGATTGGATGCTCTCCGAGATTTATCAGTTTTGTCTCTCACCTCTGTTTGGAGAGGTATGTTACTAGTATCATCCACTTGAACGAACCTGTCTTGGTTACCAAGGGTGTGCCTCAAGGAGGGGTTTTGAGCCCTCTTCTGTTCTGCATTTACGTTAGAAATGTTACGGATAGAGTCAGTGCAAACCTCACAGATTGCTGACGATCTTGGCTTGTATTTCAGTGCTCAAGACCTGGGTAACTGCATTCAGGCAGTACAAAATGCCTGTGCTGTTGTTCAGGCTAACTTAAGGCAGCTTGGTTTAGAACTCAACGTTGAGAAGACGAAGATTCTTCATTTTAATAATAAAGGTATCGCTCCGGGCAGTATTGAGATTGTAATCGATGACACAGTTCTCACCTCCTCTGATCAGGCTAGATTCTTGGGAGTTCAGTTTGATGCCTCACTTTCATTTGAACATCATGTCAAGAAGACAGTAAAAAAGTCTCGTTCTGTCCTGAATGTTCTAAAAATGCTCTCAGGCACTTGGTGGGGTGCACACCCAGGAACTCTTCTGAATCTGTACAAAAGTTTCGTCAGATCAACTATTGACTACGGATCGTTTGTTTATTGGCCTAAATTAAAAAAGCTCAGTAATTTACTGGAAGCTGTACAGCTGTCGGCTATTAGGACTGCCTTTGGATACAGATTGTCGATCCCAAAAAATATAATTCTGGAAGAGTCCAAGCTTCTGGCACTGCGTGATAGAGCGGAGCTGCAAGGGAACAAGTTCATTACCAAGGTGTTGGCCAACAAATCTAGCTCCTCTTTTCGTCAAGTAGTTCATTACAATAACAAAATCAGCAAAATCAAGTGCAAGAAAAGAATTTTTGAGCTGTGCACAGTCAAAGTTAGCAACTACGTAAAGCACGATCTTTTACAGGTTAACAAGGACCTGGTCTTTCAGTCTGAATTTGAAAATTTTTTCGTTCAAATTCCCATAGACTTGGACTTTGCTAGTGCTCTCTCCTCCTCTCCCCTTGTTAATGCTGAATTCCAGGCTCTTTTTGATCATGCTAATGTTACTCACATCTTCACGGATGCAAGCAAAGATGGTGAGCTCCCTGTGGGTTGGGCTTTTTATCTTCCTGGTGATAAGTTTCACAAGAAAGGCTCCCTAGCCAAAACCGCCTCAATTTTTAGTGGTGAAGCTGTTGCCTTGAGCGCAGCGCTGGACTGGATCCTACTAGACCCTGACAAGAGATATTACATCTTTTCCGACTCTAACAGTGTTCTCTCAGCGCTCATCTCACGAAAAATCAATAAGAATCCTTTTGTTTCAGTAATCAAGAATCAACTGGCCAAGATAAAACAACTCAGCATTCTGGAAGATCCCCTTAGAATTTTTTGGGTTCCCTCTCACTGTGGCATCGTGGGTAACGAAGTCGTTGATTCTCGTGCCAAGGAAGCCTGTTACTCTTCAGTTCCTTGTGGTAGTATTCCCAACTCCGACTTCACTGTTGTTTGGAACAGGGAAGCCAAGGAGAAAACTTTTAGACTCAACATACACGAAGGAGATTCTAAAGGGTTCCTCTACTTTCACAACTACTTGTCCTTAAGCAACAAGCCATGGTTCTGCAAGTTTGATCTCAGAAGATGGGAGATCGTCGTCATCAACCGTTTGAGATCCAATCACTACAGTGCAGCTGCTTCACTTCATAGAAAGAACATTGTCTCGTCTCCAGAATGTAAGTGTGGATACTCATCTCAGGATGCTAATCATCTCCTCTGGCAGTGTAGTGAATTCTCTTGTGAACGAGTGTCGTTATTGAGTGATTTGACTAAGCTAAACATTCCGATCCCGTATAACATCGAAGACATTCTCACTGATATGAACTTTAAGACTATTAAAGCTGTTCTGAACTTTCTCAAATCATGTAAACTACTTTTGTGAATCTCTGTAATGTTCCTTATCAAATAAATTTTTTATACACTCGCTGTATAGACCTATGGTCTAGGTAGGCGTTAAATAAAAAAAAAAAAAAAAAAAAAAAAAAAATGAAGAAATCTATCAATAATTTCGTCCAATGGGGCCTTGATATCGATTTGTCATATAGCTCACATGGCATTTTAGCACTTTTTCGTTTTTCAGCTAATTTTTCAAAAACTCTTCAAAGCCTATTGCACTTACAGAATTCTGCAACCTTGCATTCTCTTTTTTTTTCATTTACTTTCAAGGAATATTCTTAAGTTCACTTTTGATGAGTTTGACCCTGGGCTAAGAGGATTTTTAAAAGCATTTTTAGGGTTTTTTGGCTTTTTTAAACTTTGATTGTACATGAACAACTTTATCAAAACGATGCCTCAGAATATTTTTTCTCAAAAATTCATGAAAAAACAAAAAGAATGCGAGGTTGCAGAATTCTGTACGTGCTATGAACAGGAATTTTTGGAAAATTAGCCAAAAAACCACAAGAAACTCTAAAAGTATCTAAACATGCTAATTTTCCAAAAATTCCTGTTCAAAGCGTACAGAATTCCGCAACCTCGCATTCTTTTTGTTTTTTCATGAATTTTTGAGAAAAAATATTCTGAGACATCGTTTTGATAAAGTTGTTCATGTACAATTAAAGTTTAAAAAAGCCAAAAAACCCTAAAAAATGCTTTTAGAAATCCTCTTAGCCCAGGGTCAAGCTCATCAAAAATGAACTTAAGAATATTTTTCCTTGAAAGAAAATGAAAAAACAAAGAGAATGTGAGGTTGCAGAATTCTGTAATTGCAATAGGATTTGAAGAGGAATTTTTAAAAAATTAGCTAAAAAACCGAGAAAGTGCTAAAAATTGATATCAAGGCCACATTGGACGGAATTATTGATAGATTTCTTCACATTTTTTGACATTAGAAAACGATCCCCAAAGTTTCGTTTGGATCGGTGACCCGCAAGGTGTAGCCTCTCCTTGTAAGCTCATAAATTAAAAAACGCTACGCTATCAAATTAGTAGTGCAATTAAATACTTTATAGAAATGCATGAAAATCGGAGGAACAATAATTTATAAACAAATTAATTTATTTAATTTAGAGCACATGTATTTTTAATTTAGTTTGTTTATCAAGCTCTTGGGAAGCAAACTATTTATTTATATATTCAATTCAGAGCTCAGGGTTATCTTTGTTTTAAGAGCTTGAAAGACAAATACTGTATACGCCCATGTATAAGCAGACACCATAGATAAGTCGCACACTAAATTCAGTGGGATAAATTTGGGGAAAAAACAAGCTTTTCGGTTTAAAACGTGACCCTAGGAGCGGTCGTTGGGTCAGTGGTTAGCGTGCTCGCTTCTGAAACAACGTCGTTCGAGGGGTCTTGGGTTCGATTCTCCGCGCAACAAACTTGGAATTATTTTCTTCGTTCGTTGCGTTGGTTATGTCGATCCCTACGTTCACCCCGACTGCTTTGGAGTCGGTTTTACCGGGGGCCATCATTTCAGCGCTGGTCGTAAGTTTATCTCGACCGGGGGCAATATTTGGGGCATACCTTCCCAATGAGCCTACCCGCTTCGGCACTGGTCTAATCCAAGACTATCTGATTGGGGGCGATATGTGGGATAAAAAGTCCCAATGAGCCTGCTGGTTCAGCACTGGTCTTACGATTAACTCGAATGAGGCACATACCCTGGCTTTCCCGTACTCCACATGATCCATATGGGCCATGGGCTAATGCGAAGCAGTGTAGGGACAAAGTCGTCAATAAGCCCATACGGAGCATAAAAAGTCGCGACTATAAATAAATATTAAAAAAAAAAAAAAAAACGTGACCCGTGGATAAGCCACAACTCGATTTTCAGCACCTAAAATAGGATTTTTTGTGCGGTTTCACCTCGGATGACAATTCCATGTAATCTGAGATATTTCTCATTTTACTTGCCTTGTTGCGTAAAACACTATATTTAATTTTTCCATTCGAAAGCGTAAGGTTCTATAGTTCAAAAAATAGAAGGGCGTTTAAGTAACGTTAAATTGGTCAGCAATTGAAAATTATGTTTTTTTAAGTAAGAATTTACAATATCAATGCTAACTTATTTAAAGCAGGCCAAGGAGATTTTCCCGAAGAAAAAGTAACTTTGAGGATTTTTTCTGGGTACAGTGTAACGTTGACATTATCAATGATAAAAGTAATATTTTTACAAGTAAAAGATTGTAATATAAATTCTGTCTTGTTTGAAGCTGAGTAGTTAGCTTTTCCCGAAATAACTGTAACATTCAGACTTTTTTCTGGGTAAACTGGAACTTTAGAGTAGACAATGATAGAAATAATATTTTTTTAAACGAAAATTTGTAAAATCCATGCCAACTTTTTTAAAGCTCATCAGGGAGCTTTTCGAAGAAATAGTGAGGGTGAAGTTCGATGGGAGTCACCTTGTCCAAGTTCTAAAGTTCTGGAAGTGCGCGCGAAATTTAAAATTTTCTAATTTAAATTCGATAATAGCGCAACAAGTGTGGCTGCTACACTGTAAAAAATAGTTTAAGTAAAATTACCTAGCTCATCGATGTAAATTAACCAGAAATCGTAAACTTACATCGTTGAGTTATGTAGTTTTACTGAAATTCGGTAAATCTACACCGATCAACGATGTAAAAAATAGGAACGTGAACCAGCGAAGTAATTTTATTAAAGTTTTTAAATTTACATTTTTTGGTTAAGTTACCATTGAGAGCGGGGTAAATTTACTACGGTCAACGATGTAAATTTACCTTGATCAACGATGTTCTCGATTTTTACATCGATGATCGAGGTAATTTTACTAAAACTTTTTTTACAGTGTAGGCCTTTCCCGCACTGGCATGAAGTTGTCGCCCGAGCGAAGCGAGGAAATCAAAAAACGAAATGCCGGTGCGAAGAGGCCCAGCAGTCGCATGAGTTACGAACACTATGTTGTAGTACACGAGGGGCAAGAATTCGTCGCCACTAACAATAATTTAAAAAATGTAGATAATTATAAAGATGATGAATTTTTAAAAATTATAAAACGTTAAGTTTAATAAAAATTAAATTTAAAGTATTTAGTATTACAATTGTATCGTTTTTAAATTTACGAAAAAGATCTTTCATCTTTAGCTCAAAAACTTTTCAAACATAAACCAAAATTAGAAATTAAATAAATTTAAAAGTTTGAAAAAAATTTACATTGATTTTAAAAATTGTTTTTAAATTGTTGATCGAATTAAATCTGTCGATCTTCCCGAGTTTATGAAACATATTCTTAGCCAAAAAAGTATCTTGAATAAATAAATAAAATTTTAATAAGTTTAATGAAGGTTCATCGATGAAAAATGTAAAAAAATCATACAACCCCATAACTGAATTCGTCAGACTTCTACAACCCAATAATCGAAATTATCAGGCTCTTACAACCCTATAACTGAATTCGTCAGACTTCTACAACCCAATAACCGAATTCATCAGGCTCTTACAACCCTATAACTGAATTCGTCAGACTTCTACAACCCAATAACCGAATTCATCAGGCTCTTACAACCCTATAACTGAATTCGTCAGACTTCTACAACCCAATAACCGAATTCATCAGGCTCTTCCAACTCCATAACCAAATTCGTCAATTTCCTACAACCCTATAACTTAATTCATCAACCTTCAATCCTTCAAACATACAACTCCATAACCAAATTGATCAGATTCTTACAACCCCATAACCAAATTGATCAGACTCCTACAACCCATAACTGAATTCGTCAAATACCCACAATCCTATAACCATGTTCGTCAAACTCCTACACAACCCCATAATAGAATTTGTCATACTTCTACAACCCTAACTTCGAAATCATCAGACTTCTATAACCTATGAAAGAATTCATTAGACTTCTACAACCCCATAACCGAATTAATAAAGCTTCTGAAACCAATAAGCAAACTTGTTAGACTTCTACACACTCATAACTAAATTCTTTAGACTTCTTTTTATTCTTCAAGCCTACAACTCCTTAACCGAATTCGTCAGACTTTTACAACCCATAATTAAATTCATGAGACTTCTGCATATTCCTTAAGCCTAAAACCCCATAACTAGGACTTCTAAAACTCCATATCTTTATTCGTTAGATTTCTCAGTATTTCTCAAGTCTACAACCCTGCTAACTGAAATAGTTTTAATTTTACAACCATATTCATCAAGCCCCTACAATCTTGCAACCAAATTTATCAGAGTTCTACAACCCCATACTTGAACTTGTCGTATTTGTAGAACCTAACGGATTTCCCTTTACTTCTACAACCCCATAACCGAACTCATCTAACAAAAAAAATTGATTAAAATCAACAAAATTCGTAAAGAATTATCAATGATCCAAATCATTGGTTTTTGGACTTATGGTAAAAAAAAAAAAAAAAAAAAAAAAAAATGATAAAAATGAGCCTTATGATCATTTTATGAATCTTTGGGATCTTTAAAAATGATTATACGGATCATTTTGTGATACTCACAAATTCATCGGATCATTCCAAAAATTTCACAATCTTTTAAAATAATTCGTACAATTATCAACTAGGATCAAAAATTTGTTTTCCATGTATTATCTTTCTAAAATAATTGTTCATTGCTATTATCTTTTAAATACATTTTTACTGCGTAAACTTTATAATTAGAATCGGCAATAAATGGAAGTTTTCTATCATTGGAATTTTTTTTGTCTACCGAAAGAAAATTTATTTTCTCTCTATGTAAAATATATTCGGCAATTGAAATTTCGATTGTTGGAAGTTTTCAATACTTGGAAACATTTCAAAAAATTCTTAAGGACAATTCTTAACCACTTTAATTCGAAGTGATTTAATTTGTCCTGACCATCTTTTGTTACGAAAAGTATGGCATACTCGGAAATTATTGAACTTGTGGACGCGTTAAATCTGATAAAGAAGATGATTGTAAAAATATAATCGAAATAAATTGTAGAAATAAAACGAATTAGGTTATAGAGTTTTTAGCTTGAGGAATAGAAGGTTGGTGAATTCAGGCATGTAATTGGAGTTTGCTGAGTCGAGTTATAAAGTTGTTGAAGTCTGATCAATTCGGTTAGGGGCCATCCATTAATGATGTCACGTTTTTATGATATAGTCTGCTAATACTGTAGCGCTACGAGACTATACCAAATTAGTGTGACATCATTAATGGATGACTCCTTACAGAGTTGCAGGAGTATAAAAAATTCAATTATGAGGTTGTAGGCTTGAAGAATAGATTGTTGTTGGATTTGCGATCACTTATAGGGTTGTAGAATATTGACGGACTCAGTTATGGGGTTGTAGAATTCTGACGAACTTGGTTATGTGTTTAAAAACTTTAGGAATAGAAGTCTAAATAGGACTTCTAAAACCCCATAGCTTAATTCGTTAGACTTCTATGTATTCCTCAATCCTACAACCCTGTTGAATGGATTTGTCATAATTTTACAACCCTATAGAAATTTTTTATATACTCCTACAACCCCGCAATCAAATTCATCAGACTTTGATAACCCTATACTTGATTTTGTAATACTTCTACAACCAAGCAGAATTAGTTGAACTTCCGCAACCCCATGACCGAATTCTTTGAACTCTAATTCTACTCTAACAACCCTATAGCCGAATTCATCAGACTCTTACAACCCGTCTAGCTCCTGCAATCTCATAATTAACTTTATATGCCTTTGCAACCCCATAACTAGATTCGTTAGACCTTTACAACTACATATCCAAATTCATCAAGCTCCTATAACTCCATAACTGAAATCGTCAAACACCCACAACCCTATAATCATATTCATCAGATTCCTACACAACCCCATCATAGAATTTGTCTGACTTCTTCAACCCTATACTCAAACTTATCTAACTTCTACAACCTATAAAAGAATTCGTCAGACTTCTACAACCCCATAACTGAATTAGCCGAATTCCTTTAACTCCATAACCGAATTCATCAGCCTTTTATTCCTCAAACTTGCAATCCCATTACCATTTTGATCAGGCTCTTACAACCTCATAACTTAATTGATCAGATTCCTACAACTACATAACTGAATTTGTAGAAGTCTGACGAATTCAGTTATGGGGTTGTATGATTTTTTACATTTTTCATCGATGAACCTTCATTAAACTTATTAAAATTTTATTTATTTATTCAAGATACTTTTTTGGCTAAGAATATGTTTCATAAACTCGGGAAGATCGACAGATTTATGCAGAAGTCTCATGAATTTAATTATGGGTTGTAAAAGTCTGACGAATTCGGTTAAGGAGTTGTAGGCTTGAAGAATGAATAGAAGTCTAAAGAATTTAGTTATGAGTGTGTAGAAGTCTAACAAGTTTGATTATTGGTTTCAGAAGCTTAATTTATTCGGTTATGGGGTTGTAGAAGTCTAATGAATTCTTTTATAGGTTATAAAAGTCTGATGATTTCGAAGTTAGGGTTGTAGAAGTATGACAAATTCTATTATGGAGTAGTCTAGGAGTTTGACGAATATGGTTATAGGATTGTAAGTATTTGACGAATTCAGTTATGGATTGTAGGAGTCTGATCAATTCGGTTATGGGGTTGTAAGAATCTGATCAATTTGGTTATGGAGTTGTATGTTTAAAGGATAGAAGGTTGATGAATTAAGTTATAGGGTTGTAGGAAATTGACGAATTGGTTATGGAGTTGGAAGAGCCTGATGAATTCGGTTATTGGGTTGTAGAAGTCTGACGAATTCAGTTATAGGGTTGTAAGAGCCTGATGATTTCGGTTATTGGGTTGTAGAGGTCTGACGAATTCAGTTATGGGGTTGTATGATTTTTTATCATTTTTTACGTAATATATTTTAATTACATAGTATATTTTATGAAGTTACGTGAATTTTATGTTTAAAAAATATTTTGTTTTATCGATAATTACGATTTAAACATGTTTAATTAAAATCAGTAGAGGAAATGTTTATAAAATCATTTATTTTTGCCATAAACTAAAAAAAAAATTGATTTTACAATCGTATTCGTTCTTTTCAGATTTTGGACGAAAATTACACATTAGTGATTTTTTTTTCTGCATTTTTTTCAGGTTAGGAATGGAAAACCTATAACTTTTATATTTTTCCTATGATTTATTAAATTAGCTTTTGATTGTCGTTGACCGCTTCTCTCTAGCTTTATTTTCCTTCATTTAAATAGATTCTTTCCAACGATTTTCGGATCCGTTCACTGTGGGACGCCGGTTCGAATCCCCGCCAACTCGATTTTTCGAGCAGCGGCGAGGCAAGCCGCGCGTCCCGCATGAGACGAGACAAGAATTTTTGGGGAATATTGGTACATTCAGAGGATCAAAGGAGATGGCCACCGATGATTGGATTAATGTTCACCACAAATTAAAAATGTATCACACCAGATAAGGCTAAGACTGTTTAACCCATCACTGCTAAACCATCAATAGCTGATGGAACATCGGACGGCATCTTCACCTTACCAGATGAAGCATTCAAGACAGAGCGACCCCGACGAACTTAATTAGATACTATTGTAAAAAACCCCACTGTACCTAATAGCTAATAATCTGTAAAGGTTCAAAAGCTTAATAAAAAAAAAAAAAAAAAAAAAAAAAAACATTAAACACCAAATTTAAATTACTGCTTAATATTTAAGACTTACCTGATCGGATGTTCTCCGGTAGAAGTTCAAACGGCTGACCAACTTTTATTCGCTCTCTTGACTTCTTTCGCTACTTTGTATCATTTGTCTGTCGATTCTGTATTTTTTCTAGTTGTTGAACACATTTTTATTTTTATTTATATAATTTACATTAAAAAAATATATCTTGAATACTCAAAAAAATATTGGTGATATTTTACCGTCTTTGTATGGTTAGAAAAAATACGAGAATAAACAAAATGAATTTGGCTGCTAAGACGATCGATCGAATCGAACGTATTCATAACAACGACCTGTGCACACGTCGTTGTTGGTGATAATGTTGGTTAAACTTCAGCATACCGAGATGACGAAGTTTAACCAATATTGCTAAGTTTTCAAGATATATTTTTTTAATGTAAATTATATAAAATAAAAATAAAAATGTGTTCAACAACTAGTAAAAATACAGAATCGACAGACAAATGATACAAAGTAGCGAAAGAAGTCAAGAGAGCGAATAAAAGTTGGTTATCCGTTTGAACTTCTACCGGAGAATATACGATCAGATAAGTCTTCAATATGAAGCAATAATTTAAATTTGGTGTTTAATGTTTGAATGATACTTTGTGGCAATTTTTTTTTCCTTTTTCAGGAACTCGATTGAAGAAAAATAAAGGTGAGCCGCGATCATGCACAGACTGTACCCGAGTCCTCAGGGCTCTACGAAATTAATTCACGGTAAACTCTTTAATTTGAAAAAATAATGAAATTTGATTTGTTTTAAAAAAAGGTCTTGAAATATTTAAAATGCTGGTTGAAAATTTTTTTAAGATCGTATAAAATTTATGTTAAAGAATCTTGCTATCTTTAAAAATATATTAATATATATCTTTAAAAAAACGCGCATAAATAATATCGAAAGTTCATCACAAAATGATCTTTAAAATAATCTTAAATACACAAAGTTAATCTTGCAATTATTATCACTTGCCTTATTATCATTTCTAAAAACTATTATAAATATCTTTAAGAGAAGAGGTTTCGTAAAAAAATTTATCTCAAATTTATCTAAAATTTATCTCAAAATGATCAAAGATCTAAAAATCATCTTCGTATCATACATATAAAAATTAACGAAAAAATTAGTAATTTTTACCTTCAAAAGAACTTTTTCAGACATTTTTGAAATGATACATATCAAAAATAAAACATAATTTTTTTGTCTTAAAACATCTCAAAAATAGCCCGTAGTTCAGATATGTCTTCAAAAGATCTTTTTAAGATCTTAATTTTTTTTGAGTCTGTCTGGACGGCACCTTCCGCGTACGCGTGCGCGTACGCGGAGGAGTCTCCGCGTACGCGCAAACTTACTTTTTCAATCAATAATTTGCGCGTACGCGCAACTTAGGTGTTCCGCGTACGCGCAAACTAAATTATCCCGCGTGCGCGCAAACTTAGGTACTCCGCGTGCGCGCAAACTTAAGATCTCCGCGTGCGCGCAAAACTTATGATGTTCCGCGTACGCGCAAAAACTTAAGATCTCCGCGTACGCGCAAAAACTTAAAATCTCCGCGTGCGCGCAAAACTTATGATGTTCCGCGTACGCGCAAAAACTTAAGATCTCCGCGTGCGCGCAAAAACTTCCGATCTCCGCGTGCGCGCTAAAACTTCCGATCTCCGCGTGCGCGCAAAACTTATGATGTTCCGCGTACGCGCAAAAACTTAAAATCTCCGCGTGCGCGCAAAACTCTAGATCTCCGCGTGCGTGCAAGACTTATGATGTTCCGCGTGCGCGCAAAACTCTAGATCTCCGCGTGCGCGCAAAACGTATGATGTTCCGCGTGCGCGCAAAAACTTCCGATCTCCGCGTGCGCGCAAGACTTATGATGTTCCGCGTGCGCGCAAAACTCTAGATCTCCGCGTGCGCGCAAAAACTTTGATAACGTTGCGATAAATGCATCAATTATAGTCCTTCTAAACATTAAAATTGTGATTAAAAAAACTTCCTAACTCTATAAAATTTATTTTTCACACACGGTGCAGAAAATTCAAACTTTCTGATTTTTCCCAAACAGGAAGTTTGAACCCCTTGCTTTGAGTTGAAAAAAACATTACACTCGACGCTGGAAAAGTATGAGCTAACCCTTAGCAAACCCTTGACACTCTCGCTTTTGGCTCAGGTTTTGAACACAAATTGTTTGAAAATTAGCTAAAAACCCAAAGAAGTGACCCAAATGTCTAGTCCTAGCGGGTCCTCCTCTCAGGGTTGGATAAGTTTTTTTGGATCATCGATTACAGAAACTTTGGAAATCGCTTTCTGGTACCGAATGATGAGCAAACCCCATCGCAAGTATCCTCGGTGATATCAGCAATGAATTCATCGGTGAATTCCTCGCTTTTTGCGGTGAAATCCTCGACGAAATCCTCGGCATTACAACGATTTCGAAAACGAAGGAGTCAAGAAGGACATCTGGTGCACCTGGTGATACTTACGCCTTGGAGATGATTTCCCCAGGAAGTTTTGACTCCGGAGGCATCAGGGCGAGCACCTGGTGCACCTGGCGATACTTACGCCTTGGAGATGATTTCCCTAGGAAGTTTTGACTCCGGAGGCATCAAGGCGAGCACCTGGTGCACCTGGTGATACTTACGCCTTAGAGAGGATTTCCCCAGGAGGTTTTGACTCCGGAGGGATCAGGGCGGACACCTGGTGCCCCTGGCGATACTTACGCCTCGGAGATGATTTCCCCAGGAAGTTTTGACTCCGGAAGGGTCAGGGCGCACACCTGGTGTACCCGGCGATACTTACGCCTTAGAGAGGATTTCCCCTGGAAGTTTCGAGTTCGGATGGGTCAGGGCGGACACCTGGTGCCCCTGGTGATACGTACGCCTCGGAGATGATTTCCCCAGGAAATTTCACTCGCAGTTGATGTTGAGATAGTAGATCTTACCCCAGGTAGCACCAGGTCGACTACCAGGTAACCAGATCTGTTAGCTCAGGAAGTTTTACTCGTAGTGGACGGTCACAGAGGGCCAAATCAAAGGTCCATTTTCAAAAATTAATATCCCCTAGAATTTTAGGAGTAGAGTAAACATCCGGGAGCCGTTTTCTTCGTTTGGTGGAGTACTTTGAGAAAAAGTCTCGCTTTGCTGTAAAAAATTGTTAAAAACAATTGTTATTGCAAAAAAACTTTTGAAAGTGAACGATGAAGTATATGAAAAAATCGTCTAAAAACAAGTAGTGCTATTCTCCCGGATTTTTTTACGTCAAGCTATTGATTATCAAGCATCTAAGTCGCACAAAATTAGCTGGGTCATTTTATCATCGGGAATAACCCCAACGAGTTGTAGACAGGGGGATGAAACGTTTAATAAAATTGTAAAATTAAAAAAAAAGGGTTGCAATTCTCTAAGCCCCCAAAACCCTGATTACAGAGTGGAATAATTTTACAAGTTGAGCGTACTCAATATTTTTATATCAAATCAATAAAAAAGTGTTTTTTGTTTTTTTTTTTTTTTTACTCCACAAGAACGTTATAGTAAACTTTTATTTACACTACTTAAAAAAATTACAAAATAACAAAAAAATAATATAAATTAAAAAAATTAATAACCAATCAAGAATCGAAAATTTTTACACTTTTTTCGAAATGTGTCCTATTCGTTAAAACATTCAATTTATAGTTAAAAAAAAAAAAAATTGTTGATGACGTTGCAAAAAAAGAGCAAAAAAAACAATAAGTGAAAAGCTTATAGCGTTTTCCTAATCAACCACGCCATTTAGGAGTTTAAAATCTCAGACTTACAATTTTATAATGTATTTGCACCAGAGCAGCGTCATTAGGTATACTTACAGAATTATTTATTTCATGCTTAAGTTAACTAAAATGCACACATATTATTGAAATAATTCAACTCAGGCTCCCAAGGTTTTTGGGGTTAAAACCTTACGGGATAATTGATAGTTGATCAGTATTTTTGTTCAACTCGAGCTCCCAGGGTTTTGTGGGCTTAAAGCTTGGAGGGTAGCCAGTCAGTATTTTGTTGAGCTCGGGCGCCCAGGGTTTTAGGGGCTTGGAGCTTGGGAGGTAGCCAAGCAGTATTTTGTTGAACTCGGGCGCTCAGGGTTTTGTCGGCTTGGAGCTTGGGGGGTAGCCAATCAGTATTTTGTTGAACTGGGGCATTCAGGGTTTTGAGGGCTTAGAGCTTAGGGGATAGCTGATCAGTTTTTTTGTTCAACTCGAGCTCCTAGGGTTTTGTGGGCTTGGGGCTTGGGGGGTCGCCAATCAGTATTTTGTTGAACAGGGTTTTAGGGGCTTAGAGAATTGCAATCCTTATTTTTTTTTTTTTTAACATTTTATAACTGTATGTAACGTTTCATCCCCCTCTCTGCAGCTCGTTGGGGTCATTTCCAATGATTAAATGACCAGGAAATTTTTGTGCGACTTAGATGCTTGACAATCAATATCTTGACCAAAAAAAATCCAGGAGAATTGCAATCCTTTTTTTTAATAATATTTTATGATTTTATTTAACGTTTCATACCCCTCTCTGAAGCTCGTTGGGGTAGTTCCCGATGATAAAACGACCCGGAAAATTTTGTGCGACTTATAGATGCTTGACAATCCATATCTTGACGTAAAAAAATCCGGGAGAATAGCACTACTTGTTTTAGACGATTTTTTCATATTTTTTATCGTTCACTTTTCAAAAGTTTTTTTGCAATAACAATTATAACAAGGCGGGACTTTTTCACAAAGTACTCCACCAAACAAAGAAAACAGCTCCGGGATGTTTACTCTACTCCTAAAATTCCAGGGGTTATTAATTTTTGAAAATGGACCTTCTATTTGGCTCTCTGTTGCACCTGTCAACTAGGAGTAAAACTTCCTGGGGAAATTGATCTGGTTACCTGGCACTCGGCCTGGTGCTATCTGGGGAGAAATCTACTATCCCACCTTCAGCCACGTGTAAAACTTCCTGGGGGAAACGTCCTGGCTACCTGGTGGTCAAATTGGTGCTACCTGGGGTAAAATTTACTATCCTACCTTGAACTACGAGTAAATCTTCCTGGGGAAAAAACATCCTGGTTACCTGGTAGTTGACCTGCTGGTACCTGGAGTAAGATCCACTATCCCACTGTCAACTACGAGTAAAACTTCCTGGGGAAATTGATCTGGTTATCTGGTACTTGACTGGGTGCTACCTGAGGTGAAATCTACTATCCCACCTTCAACTACGAGTAAAATTTCCTGGGGAAATCATCTCCGAGGCGTACGTATCACCAGGGGCACCAGGTGTCCGCCCTGACCCATCCGAACTCGAAACTTCCAGGGGAAATCCTCTCTAAGGCGTAAGTATCGCCGGGTACACCAGGTGTGCGCCCTGACCCTTCCGGAGTCAAAACTTCCTGGGGAAATCATCTCCAAGGCGTAAGTATAGCCAGGTGCTCACCCTGATTCCTCCGGAGCCGAAACTTCCTGGGGAAATCATCTCCGAAGCGTAAGTATCGCCAGGGGCACCAGGTGTCCGCCCTGATCCCTCCGGAGTCAAAACCTCCTGGGGAAATCCTCTCTAAGGCATAAGTATCACCAGGTGCACCAGGTGCTCGCCTTGATGCCTCCGGAGTCAAAACTTCCTAGGGAAATCATCTCCAAGGCGTAAGTATCGCCAGGTGCACCAGGTGCTCGCCCTGATGCCTCCGGAGTCAAAACTTCCTGGGGAAATCATCTCCAAGGCGTAAGTATCACCAGGTGCACCAGATGTCCTTCTTGACTCCTTCGTTTTCGAAATCGTTGTAATGCCGAGGATTTCGTCGAGGATTTCACCGCAAAAAGCGAGGAATTCACCGATGAATTCATTGCTGATATCACCGAGGATACTTGCGATGGGGTTTGCTCATCATTCGGTACCAGAAAGCGATTTCCAAAGTTTCTGTAATCGATGATCCAAAAAAACTTATCCAACCCTGAGAGGAGGACCCGCTAGGACTAGACATTTGGGTCACTTCTTTGGGTTTTTAGCTAATTTTCAAACAATTTGTGTTCAAAACCTGAGCCAAAAGCGAGAGTGTCAAGGGTTTGCTAAGGGTTAGCTCATACTTTTCCAGCGTCGAGTGTAATGTTTTTTTCAACTCAAAGCAAGGGGTTCAAACTTCCTGTTTGGGAAAAATCAGAAAGTTTGAATTTTCTGCACCGTGTGTGAAAAATAAATTTTATAGAGTTAGGAAGTTTTTTTAATCACAATTTTAATGTTTAGAAGGACTATAATTGATGCATTTATCGCAACGTTATCAAAGTTTTTGCGCGCACGCGGAGATCTAGAGTTTTGCGCGCACGCGGAACATCATAAGTCTTGCGCGCACGCGGAGATCGGAAGTTTTTGCGCGCACGCGGAACATCATACGTTTTGCGCGCACGCGGAGATCTAGAGTTTTGCGCGCACGCGGAACATCATAAGTCTTGCACGCACGCGGAGATCTAGAGTTTTGCGCGCACGCGGAGATTTTAAGTTTTTGCGCGTACGCGGAACATCATAAGTTTTGCGCGCACGCGGAGATCGGAAGTTTTAGCGCGCACGCGGAGATCGGAAGTTTTTGCGCGCACGCGGAGATCTTAAGTTTTTGCGCGTACGCGGAACATCATAAGTTTTGCGCGCACGCGGAGATTTTAAGTTTTTGCGCGTACGCGGAGATCTTAAGTTTTTGCGCGTACGCGGAACATCATAAGTTTTGCGCGCACGCGGAGATCTTAAGTTTTTGCACGCACGCGGAGATCTTAAGTTTTTGCGCGCACGCGGAGCACCTAAGTTTGCGCGCACGCGGAGTACCTAAGTTTGCGCGCACGCGGGATAATTTAGTTTGCGCGTACGCGGAACACCTAAGTTGCGCGTACGCGCAAATTATTGTTTGAAAAAGTAAGTTTGCGCGTACGCGGAGACTCCTCCGCGTACGCGCACGCGTACGCGGAAGGTGCCGTCCAGACAGACTCTTTTTTTAATCGCATTGCAGACATGTCTCGATTGTGGTGCTCGTGCGTAGCTGTCGAAAAATGTACCTTTTCCCTTTTTATCGATAAACAAAGCTGTCTAATGACTTCCAGGCTTATCGGACGCATCGGTATTGACGACGATTGCAGCAGGCAAAGTCAAACGTCTTGGGACTTGATCAGCAGCAAAAACTCCGATAGTTTTGATTTTTTTAGGCAGTGTCAGAATTGCCTGCATTATCTCCCGGGTGTTCATTTTGTTCCCACGATTTAGGTGTATCGTAGTCTCCGTTTATCGATGATGTTGCAACGGGTGTGGCACTCGGACTGATGTTAAGTACAGTAGATGCTGTGGTTATACTTCCGACCTCGTCTTCACCTTCATGTTTTACAGATTTACTAACTCTCATTTTTGTGTCATGTTCCAGGAGAGCACAGTAATATGTTCTGGATGACAAATCGTACGTTTTAAATTCATTAAAAATTTCAGGCTTGAGTATACTACGTAAAAACAATCTGCTTAAAAAACCCTTGTTTAATGCACAAAAATCAACGGCAACAGGGGGATCGATTAACCCATGCATGGTGATGTCGACCATTCCATGAGTGACACACATTGAATTTTATTTTTTAAACAATTTACGGAGATTCCCATATGTGGGTCCAGAGAAATCTTCAAAATTAATTACACGACGGCAAATTAATGACTCGAAGAAGATTTTTTTTTCATGACCTCGGGTATAAACTTCTTTAGCTTTTCTGGTGAGTTCGTAGAGATGGTGTTTCAATTGAGATAAAGTAATGTCACCGTCAAACCATTCCAATCCATGAATATCGCGTGTATAAAAATTGTTTGTAATTTTCAAGTCAGATGATAAACTTTCAAAATTATTGGGAGATTTTAAGATCCAATGACCAATCACATTATGCTGCACTGAAACAACTGCTACTTCTTTAGGATAAAACTTTTTATTTTCATCTCTTATAGCTTGACAGTCTATTATTAAGTCCATGATGGAAAGGCGAAGTTGAGAGAACAACGAACGAAAAGAAACTGAGAGTAGCGATGAGGAATGTAGCAACCTCTCTATCCCCTCCCCTTTTTTTTCAGGTGCTAAAGTCTACCAACACCTGGCGTTCTGAGTCGATTTCTAATAAATTATCGAACTCGGCATAAACAATACAATTGATTGTTGTTGCTAGAGCCTCTTCAAATTTCACTTCTAACCGAACAGAGCCAGATCGAACCAGTGACCAATGAGACCCGCAATGTGCAGACAAATTAGGTGTGAGATCAAAAGCAGTCAAAAAATTTCCCTTGTCGTAATTTTCTCTGTTGATCTCTATACCCTCGTTCAAAAAATGAATGCCTGTACCGGTAAAAAGTGTTTGAAAGCACTCGATAAATGATTTATTATTGCCTTGAAATCGTGGAGTCAGTGGTTTACTGGGTACTTGCACACCATCAATGCACAAAGAGAGATAGTTTATATTGAAATGTTGAAAATTAAACGGGTTAAGTTGACGGTTACCGTTGAATGCTCTGTTATCTACAAATCCAATGATCAATCTTTTAGGTAGCTGACCCAAAAAAACATTATCTAGAGTCTCGAATAAAAGACCAGGATGCATCGTGAATGATTTTATATCCACGCGTGTAATCGGATACTTTGCAGAAGCCTTGGATAAACCATTAGCGTGTGCTAGCAAAACGGGAGGACTTATTTTTACACGGCGTACAATGAGCGTTGCTGCTTTGATTTGAACCTTGTACTTTCCATCCTCCGAAGCATCCATCAAACAAAACGAATCCTTGTTTCTTACAAAACGAATACGCAACTCTACACCGTTGATCAGCATTTTATCTTGATTGAAAACGTCACTGTGAATATGTCCGATCAAATCAAACGTTTGTCCAGGAGTTGCAAATTTTTGTTTCTTTGTAAGACCAGCGTTTTTATTTCCAGCATTTGGCAGTGCATCAAACTTTGAGGTTTCGTCCTCGTACCACAAGCTTGCGGTTAAATGCGAACTTTTAGCTGCAGGGCCGTAATTCAAGAGAGTTTCAATGTATGCTCTATACGCGTAAATATTACTAGTCAGAGTGACAAGTTTATTGTTGAAAAAAACATCGACCTGATTAAAAATCGAGTGAAGAAAGTTATTCACCGGACCGACTTTGATATTTTCAGGGGCTGAATGATTCGGTATTATAACCACTTGTAAACTAAGCATTGTGTGAGCTAAGTCCATGTAGTATTCACTCGTTGCAGGGACAACAAATTCGATAGGTGCATCCGAATCGTCTGTTGGAGAAGAGACAGGTTTGATTTGACAAGAATTACAGCTTTCGATGGATGTCTGAGTTGGTGGTACGGTAAAAAGATCAAGCTCGGAAGCCATACACTCCGAACTAAGTGAGTGTAGGAACGCCATTTTTACCGGGGTCCGAATATATCAGTTATACTTCTCAAAGTTTTTTTTTCTTTTTAGTCACACTCTTCTTCTTCTTCTTTTGTCCTTGAACTTTCTTTTTCTTCTTTTTGAAGAGGTACGAACGCGACGATTCCCTTTTGATGACTGACGTTTACGTTTCGATGCTTTTGTTTTATATCCTTCACCTTTCATTAAATCAACCATTTTAGTTGCAGCCTTTCTTTTCAAAGTATTTCCAGATTCTCGAACCCTTTTTTTGAGCGATTATTTTATATTGACGTCATTGTTAACTACGTCATCGAAAACATTCACGCCTGCACGAACAGCCTCTTTTCCTACAGCTCTTACACCACGCGTGATTTAGGGTAAAATATGTCGTGCTAGCCCACCGAGGAATGCACCAATACCATGACCTTGTTGGTAAGTCGAGCCGGAAAAAACGTTTTTCACTCTTGAACCACCTCCAATTTGTTGGTCGTAATAATGTAAATACAGCGTCATTTTTAAACTCGATTACGGGTAAATCTTAATGTCACAATCAAAGTACCAAAACTGAATGCAAGCGGTTGGCCAAAAACGTCCCTTATATCGATGGTTATACTTTGGAAAGTGTGTTGGAGTAGGGGTAAGTAATGAGGCGGTGAATATTGCTTGACAATGTTGCTACCAAAAGTATATTTGGAAGTATCGATTGAAACTATCCGTAATAAACTAGCTTGAGTATCGCCGACCATACACGGCATGCAAATATCTGTATACACAAACAACTGATCAGGAATAGCGCGTCCAATAACCGCTGGTCTCGAAGCAACTACAACAGGACTCTCGGGCGATGTTTCGAGAGTAAAATTTTTTCTCTGTGACTCATTTTCAAATCCAAAAATACGGCAAACTTTTTCATTAAACATTGTTTTTTGTTTATCTTTACACTCGCATTTTCTAGTAAGAGTATAATACCCTTTGAGATCCATGGAGGGTTGAAACATTTGATGTTCATAAATTTCACGGGTTTGATTAATTTCATTAGCTAGTTGCAACACCGATTCGTACCGACCTTGAGGAAAATCGTGTGGTTCGGGTGGATAATCTCTCATGGAAAAATAAAATCTCGACTCATGCTGTTCAATGTGTCTTATTGTACACGGTACATGAATCTCAACTAATCCCACGTACCAATTCCCCGTGAGTTTTATTTCACGAGATAAATGAGTGGTAAAACAAGTGGTTATATTATCGGGATAATAAATCATACTTGAGTTACTGGGAAGAATCAAGTAAAATTCATCAGGGTTATTCATTTTTAAATATCTTCAAGCTCAGAGGCTTTTAACCACGTATCAAACTTGGAATTGTATCCTGCCAAGCGTACGAGAACTTTTTTATTGGAACCACGACCTTTAGTAGCAACAATGTGGTCGATTTTGAATATTTTATCTTCTTTCAAACGATTTTTTCCAACCAACGCTAATTCTTCCGTGTTAAAAAACCGTCAATTTCCTCGTCGTTCAAGTCACTGATGATATACGTATACAACCCTTGACGATGCGATGTGCGGATGATTTTGAATATTTCTTCGCTAAAATTTTTCTCGCAACCTTTTTCAAAGGTGTTTTTAGTTCGACTGATCCTTACGTAGTCTCCGACGCTGTATTTAAGTTTCAATCCTGGTGCTCTTTTTGATTTTATACTTTTATTTATACTTTGAGATCGAGCTCTTTTTTCTAAATTTTCACGTGCCTTTTTAGCGTTGTAATGATTGACCTCGACAGGTCTCATTTTTATACCGCTGTGTATTGTATGATTGTATGCTTGAATAATTTTTTGCACGACATCGATGTAACGCTTGGTATTTTTATAAGTAAAATAACGCCACATGCGTTCTCGTATCGTATGATTCAGACGCTCCACTATTGCACATTTAATATCAGGATTTCTAGCAACTCAAAATTTGATGTCAAGACTTTTTAGGTAATTTTGAAAAACTGAATTTTTAAACTCTGAACCAGAATCAGTCTGAACTAAAAAAGGTTGACGAGGTGCGGCTCGTTTAAGAATTTTTTTAAAAGCAGCCGTCACACTGGGTCCGGATTTATCTTTAATAGCTTCGACGAATGCATATTTTGACAAGGCATCCACTGCGACAAGTAAAAAAGTGAAATTGTCGTTGTATTCTTTTATACCAGATGTTTGCAAGAGGTCGAGCTCCCACAAGTCGTCAACGTTTGACACGTTATAATGTAGCCTTGGAAATTTTCGTTTCACAGGTCGGTGGAGGGTGTAAGCGTCCTGGTGTGATAACCAATCGTAGATTCTCTTTTTTTCAACTTCATCGGTCAACTTTTTACCTTTTGCATTAACACGTAATAAATTTGTGGCCCCGGCAAAGCCAGCCATGTGAGCTAAATCATAATACTGATTTTCGTACTTTAAATTTCCATCTTCAGCCATTTCGTCGTTCTTCTTGTTTTTTTCGGTGAAAAATCAGTTTTTACTTTTTTTCGCGAACCATCGGCTTTTTTAATTCGTTTTTTTCCACGTGTAATCTCTTGTGTAGTTTCATAAACTTTTTTATCAGCACCACGTTTAGCCTTGGCTCTTGGTCGATCAACGTACAAGTTATTCAAAACTTTCTTTTGTCTGTACGGTAAAATGGATGATTTTATCAGACTTGTGAATTCTTCTTGTCCAGTAAGATTTAAATTTTTCACTGTATCTTTTCCGTAGAGCGTGTTGTGACGAACTGCATCCTTTAAAAGCTCAACGATATCTGAGCCTATTCCTTCTATTCTGTTTTTGTCAACAGAAATTGTACCAAACGAATCCCATTGAAGTCGCCCTGGGGCAGATTCCTTTAAAAAATTTAACAAATAACGTGCTTTTTTAAGTTGATATCCCGGAAAATTTTGTAAAATTACATCGATGCTCATGGGTTCGGAATCGTTGTCGTTTATGTCAACGTTTTCGGCTGATAAATCACTTTCATTAACAGATTCGTTAAAATCCATCAAAGGCTTTTTGTAGGAATTGTCTTTTTCTTTGAAAGAAAGATATCGATACAAGACTTGTAAATAATTTTTACACTTGTCAAAATCGTTTTTAAAATTTTTTGAATGTATAATGTCGTACATTTCTTTGTCGAGCCGCGATAAATAATCACCAGGAATTTGCACAGTAGTTTCAGTATCCTAATCAGATTTATTAATCTGTTCGAGAATACTCTCGGGAACGATAACCATTTTTTGCATTATTTGAGAGATGAGAAAATTTTAGACAATAAAACGTTTACGATCGGAGTAAGTAACACAGGTAAAAATCCACCACCGTGCTGACAAATTGCTTTTTTTTTCTTCAACCAGTTGTTTTTGTCATTTATTTTACAGACGATTAATTTACGTAAAACATTTTTGTGTTTCTTTAAACGATTTTTTTCTGCACTGCTTAGATTTAGATTTCCAGAGAGAGCATTCAAAGCAATTTCACAAATTTTTTTTAACAAGTGCTTTGTCTGCGACTTTCAACAACGCTTTTCGTTGCTCGTTATTGGAATTACAAAGTGCGTGAAGAATAGCAACTTGTTTTTTAGAGAAAAAAGCACCCGATGCGGCTTCAGCCATAGTTGGCGAGTTACTGAGAATGGGCTGATATATCAAATTGATTTAACATTTTTTCGGAACGTAGACGTAATTTACTTTATCATCTGGAAAAATACACGCGCGAAATCTAAATTCATCCATTGTGGCTTGAGTAAGATCTACCAAGAGATACGAGCGGGGGAGTTTGGTTGCGTCTAAATACACCTCTTTTACAAATCCTGTGTTTTCTGGAGAAATCTGTTTAGCCAAATGTATAATTTGGGATTTATCCCGGGGATTTTTGAAAATTACAAAGTAATGACTATTTAAGGATAATGTACGCTGAATACGCGACTGGTGAAAGAGGTTTTGCATAATCAGAATTACACTGATATTCCGATGATGCGATCCCTTGGTAAAAAGATCGAGAATTACATCGCAAGATGATGATTCGCGCATTAAATCGTCGAGCACCAGTAGTTTTTTCTTGTGGTTATCGTGAGAGTAATCCGATGGGTCTGGTAAGCCTTCTTTGAATTCGATTTTACCGTTTAATTTCTTGTATGCCTCTTGCCACTCTGCATAGTAAAATAAAATTCGGTCAAAGTTTACGTTACACAAAGTATTTCTGTGTTCTATAAAACGCGAGACAAAGAAACTTTTTCCAGAGCCGGTAGATCCTGCTATGATACAGGTAAAAGGGTGTAGCCAGCGCGTATCCATTTCGAAGACTGAAGGGGAGAGATTAAAGTTGGCTTATTTATCCTTACCTGTAGCATCGTGCCGTAGCCCTGTGGTTTTGGTAGCCGTTCTAAAATTTTTCAAGGTGCGTCATGGTGTAGGTTGCTGGTTCGAATCCTCGTCGGTACAAAACTACGAGTTTTTAAACTTGAACAATCGAGTAGTAGTTTAATAAATTGGTTGAACATTGGGCTTAAGAATAATTTTTTTTTTTATACGCATTTTTTTTCCGCGGTGGTGGCGGGCCACGCGCGCGGATACGCGAATCGTACGCGAGAACCCGCGTATGTTCACACGGATATTTCTTTTAAAGCACCATGAAATGTCACAGAAATATTAGTCACTCTTATTTTTTGTCCTAAAAACTCTCTTGTGGCGTCTGTTAGTAATAGAAAAGTTGACTCGTTGAAGTTTTTGTTTTAATTAAATTCAATATTCCTTACATTTAAGTTCAAAATTTATGAAAAATATTTGCAAAATAAAAAAAAAACTGTCTAATTTGAGAAGAATTAAAATAAAACAACTTATAAGGGTTAATTCGACTCATGAACCGAGGAAAAATTTTGACCTTGCTGGTATTGAAAAGATAGTGACATATTTTTTGGCTTACCCGAGAAGAGGTGTTGCTATAATGATTTACAAACACAGTTGAATTTAAAATTTTTACAAAGTTTTATTCATATAAAATTTTTTGCATAATTACAGTTGAATCTAAAATATTCACAAAGAATGGTGTTTTAATAATATACATTTTTCATTTTTATTTTTTTTACAATAATAGTTAAATCTAAAATATTTACAATGAACACATACGCATCGATTTAAATTACAGTTAGTATACATTTTTTATTTACAATTTCGAGTTTAATTTTTACATTTTTTGAAACCATAGGGGACGGAAGAAGTATGCGAAAGAAATCGTCTTTTTTTCAAAACCACCGAGCATGTTTTACCTTCATCACGGGTAACTACATCGTGGGTTGGCAATCGACGAATAGCTTTAAAGCTAAGTTCGATTTTATCCTCCGGATTAGTAAAGGCATTTGAAATTAATTTTTCAATACTATCAAAGTTTACTTTTTGCCTGTTTTTATAGTTTAAAATTATCCCTTTAACCTTTACGCAATCGCTTACGACACCACTACTTGGCGATTCAACACGATAGCCATAAAATTTAGGTCCGCCACTGACAAATTTACGCACAAAAGACCCAGCACCGTAATCTTCAAGCTCATCCGTCATATCACCAAGCATGAAACCAAGATGAGGGTGATACTCGTCAAAATTATTTTTATTACTTACATATAGACAGGAATCGGTATCGCAATAAAGCACGCGCTTACCAAGCTTTTCGAGATAACTATACAATTTCAGGCGAGCCTGTGCTGTCACGTAAGCAGCAATCACAACATTTGTAAACGGTGTTGTGGTCAAAGTTTCCTCCTTCGATTGCCAATTTACGTACATAATATCCGAGCTGGCGGGTAAAATGTTCAATACTTCTTTTGTGGGGTCGGTCAATAATTTTACTAATCTCTCGCTAGTTGTAACTATTTCCGTTTTTTTAAGGTCCGATCTCTGTGAAAATTTTCCCCAAAAAGAGTTTAGTGCTAATTTAGCAACAGCACGTAGTCCGGCGTTTTTTGAAATATTTTTCGCATCTAATTCTATACCTTCAGCTTTTTTATACTCTTGTAGGTACTTGAGTTTGTCTGCTTCTACAACGCACCAGCTAGGCCATCCGCTAGCCTCTTGTTTTATTTTTAAAAATGTGTTAATGTACTCTACAAATAGACCGCCGGTTCCTTTATCGTGATCGTAAACGGTTGTTTTGAATTCCCAAATTACATAAATTTTCGTAATATCATAACCAAGTTCAAGAGCTTTTCTTAATTCCTGCACGACCCACGTCCCCGAAAATTCCCGTTCTTCAATTTTCTCGTGCTCGCAATTTTTTTGATTCATCTCTTCACAGCAAGAACGACATAAACCAAAAAGTAGCTTGTTATGCATTTTAACCGGTAGAAGGGGTAAGTGTAAATTTCGAGGGGTAAAACTTTACACTTTACCAGTCCCTCAAAATTAGATACATCATTATTTCTGCCGGTTAGTTGCTCGCACTCGGATCCCGTGTATATTTTTGGATGTGAAATCGGAAACACGCCTGTTTTTGATATGAATGGGTACATTGAAATTATATCCACGTATGAGATTTTTTCGTCGTCGGAAGCATCGTAAAGCGTTACAAAATTTTCTGTGCGACCACCGAAAAAAGCTTCTCGTGGATTTAACCTTACAACGTTTACTAGAGGATGGTCTTTCAAAAACTCGTTTATACTAGGGTCCTCTAGTTTCATTCTATCAAACTCGTGTTCCCATATTTCGCGAACTTCGTAACCCGCAGATTTTAAAGCATCAATTTTGGTTTTAGTTTTTTCGTAAACGTGGTTGAAGGATTTTTCAAAAACTGAAGCGATATCGCGATTTTTCGGGTAACATTCAATGCAGCCGTGAAAAAAGCAACCTTGAAACTCGTATACGATGCCTTTATTCGAACTAGTTGAAAGTAAATCTGGGTTTGATGGTAAGTAACCATCGACTTTATATCTTCCCTCTAACCTAAATTCGTGAGATCTTGCTGCATGGATTATTGACCGCCCTTCTTTTTTTTCACAAAGTGATAGCGATTCAATGGCTTTTTCCGACTGTTTATCTGCGCCCGTATAACCAACCGGAGGTAAAAGTGCTATGCTATCGTTTTTTAAAAAATTTTGTCTAAACACTCTTGAGCATGCGGAAGCTATTGTGGTTGCCGAAAGAAACGGATCTACGTCGCCTACTTCTAGAAAAGTTTTCCTAAACGCTAAGCATGCTTTTCTTAAAATTTCCACATCCATCCTACAATACTCAGTTATCTCCTTTTTAAAATCAAACACGGTGTTATTTGTGCTTTGCTCGTTGTACCATTCAAAAAAAGTATTACGATCATTTTCACACATGGAGTCAGGATCGTAATACTTTGATGGTGGTAATTTTCCTACATAATTTTGATTTCCCTCCGTGTTAAAAAGATGTGGAAAGTACCCCTTCTTTTGACTAGGAGGTAAGCCAAATGTTTTAGGGAGCAAGCTAAGTTTCATGTGGAAGTAATTTAAGCTATCTATTAGTTTAACATTTTTATGTGACATCAGGATAATTTTAGTTCCATTTAAAATTATCGACGGCACGATCGTATTTTCTCGGTCTGTTAACCCCCTCAGAATAAATTGCCCATCGAATCCACTCATGTTGTGCGCTATACAAATGATGTCTTTAAAAATACTATTTTTTTTAAGAAAAATAAAATCTATAAATTCTTTAACGGGGTCATCGCGAAAAATAAGTTCCCGAAAACCACAGCTCTTACATCCGACTACACTATCATCTAAATTAATACAATCGCTACAACGCTGTTGTAAAACACACAAGTTTGGCACGTGCTTTACAACACCTTTTTCAAACTCGTGTGTCGCAGTGGTTTCGAAATCGTAAAACACAAAAAGAAATTTTTTCTCAGTTTGATCTTCTTTTTTTTTCTTTTGCATATAACAAAGTGAATTGATCTCGTGAACCGACTGACAAACCTTACAATAAGTAAAACCGCAGCGATGCTTGTCACTTGACTTTTTTTTTACAAAATTTACACAATCTTAAATTCTTGCAAATGGAATTTGATTTGATTGTTTTTTTTTTCAAATGATTGGCGTAGCATCCTAGCCCTTGAAAACTTCTGTTACAATCTTCACAGAATTTTTTAACCGTTTCTTTATCACAGGGTGGGTCGGAAAAACAGCAGAGACATTTAAAAACGCATTTATGACTTTCCAAATGATTGTACCGTTTGTTGCAATCGATGCAAAAATATTTCGCTCCAACACAACCCGGTAAAATTGTTATAGTGTCGAAATGACTTCTTTTTACATCAAATAAAACATTAATAATACATTTAGCTTTATTCACAACTTTTCGCCCGTCAAAAAAAAGTGGTTTTCCGGTACCTATAGTTTCTTTTTCATATACGACTATCGCGATATTTTTTGATTTATAAAATTCTTGAAATAATTCAATCTCGTACAAGCTGCAACCATTTTTCGGAATTTTAACTTTGGCATCTGCCACGAGCTTATTAGCAAGCTTAAGTTGGGTATTATTAACATTTTTACGAACATCCGTGTAAGCTTTTAAATTTTCACGCGATTTGTAAATTTTATATTTAGTATTTAATTCTCCGACTACTAAGGCTCGCGGTAAGCATGTATTATCGGAATTTACTATTTGAACCAACGATTTTTGGTTCACTACATCGATAGTTATCGCTCGTCCCTTACCTCGCGGTACCGTTACGTACGTGGCGTGTACTTCAAAACTTTCATCTAAAAAAAAATTGTTATTCGATTGAATAACGCTATTTATTATGTTCCACAAATCGTCGAAATTAAATTCCTCTATGGGCCTAAGAGATAAATAAGCTGTCCCGTGTGAAAAACGTTCGCTTCGGATGCTTACCCCAACCATATCGTTTTCGCTTTGGCTTTGGTTTTTAATCAATTCTAAAATTTCTTTGAAAGCCGTTCCTAAATAATTTATTACATCAATATCCGCGGGAGGTTCATTAAATTCAATTCGAAATACAGTAGCTTTCATTTTAAACTGCCTATTGTAGGTCGAATCGTGACTAAAACTAAATTTTTTAAAACCTCTACCTACTTGACTCCGGGAAACAACCGGTTTTTCATACCTCCGGGACGAAAACACCAAATTCCCTCCCCGGGTCGGAGCGGGACTTTGGGTTTTCCTCCCGTCGTAATGAAAAAAACATTACACACGACGCAGGAAAAGTATTAGCCAACCCATAGCAAACCTTTGCCACCCTCGCCTTCGGCTCGGGCGTCAATTTGGGTTTGCTAGGGCTGGCCAATACTTTTCCAGCGCCCGGTGTGTAATATACTAGTAAATCTTCTACCTGCTGTGGCTCAAACTGATGTTCGGGAACTTCCTGTTGGTGATCTACCGCCTGCTGCCTCCGATAACCTTCTTCTTGTTCTCCACCGTTGCGAGGACTCTCGTGAGACGCTATAGATTCGATTTTAAAAAATTTCATAACTTATTTTCAAAAATAAAAAATTTCTGGTGGTATAAAATATTTTCACTTTATTATATGGAATTTTGCAAAAAAAAAAAAAAAAAAAAAAAAAAAAGTTTATTGAAACAAAATATTCAATTATTCAAAAAATTATCACGAAAAAAATTCATAATAACAAAGTAACTCAATTAAAATTTTGAATTTAACGTTCTAAACCAATAAATTATAAAAACTACTTTAATATAAAATAAAAAAGACTGTGTGAAGTTTATGTTTTTGATTTAAATTTAAAAAAGAATCAAAATTAAAACTTAACTTTTTTTAAAAATTCAGGGGGTAAGAAAAAATAAAAGTATGGAGTTTTTTTTTTAGCAATAGTATATTAGAGAATAAAGTTATTAATTACATTTCATTTTTTGAGTGTGAGAAACTTCCTGATGTTGAATCTCCTCCTCCACTGCTTGCTGTAAGGCTACGACTGAAAAAAAAAAAAAGTTTATTAGAATAAGGTTTTTATAAAATTACAATAATTGACGGAAATCACTAAATATTAACATGATGCTGCTGTTCTCAAAATTCCCTTGGAGGTTCATGCACCTCTGCCACCGTAGTTATCATTTGCGTTACTGATGATTCCTCCCCTTGCGGCTGCACTATAGAGGTTGCAAGAACCTGCTGCGGGTGTAGTAAACGCGACGGGCCAGGCTCTACATGAGCGATGTCAAACTCATCTGAAAATTAAAAAAATTTACATAAAATATTCATACATGTAATAACTAAATTATAATGAAAAAAATCTACAATAGTATATAGTTACCCTCAAAATCTGAATCATTTTCCCTCGGAGGTTCATGCACCTCTGCCACCGTAGTTATCATTTGCGTTACTGATGATTCCTCCCCTTGCGGCTGCACAATAGAGGTTGCAAGAACCTGCTGCGGGTGTAGTAAGCGCGACGGGCCAGGCTCTACATGAGCGATGTCAAACTCATCTGAAAATTAAAAAAATTTACATAAAATATTCATACATATAATAACTAAATTATAATGAAAAAAATCTACAATAGTATATAGTTACCCTCAAAATCTGAATCATTTATTTGGACAGTATCCGTTGCCTTCCTGTAATTTTGAAGAACCAAGTCAATAAAGCTTGGAGCATTGGTGACAATGGTGTACTCTATAAAGAAAAAATTTCAAATTTAGAAAAAAAGAACTTTTAATTTATTTTTTATTTTTTTAAATAACATACCTTCATCTATCGTTTGTTTTTTTTTGGGCCTTTCGCCAGTGGTTCAGGAAATGATGGAGATTTCCTCTTCCTCCAGTTCTCATATTTCTCCTGGTAATTCTCAACTTTTTTATTTAAGCTCTTTTCGCGATCCTTGCTTTCGAGAATCCGATCTCTGAAAGGGCTCTGTCTTCTTGACTCCGTCTCACTCTGCAGTCGTGCAAACTGAACTATGAAAAAAAAGCAAAAAAAAAAAAAAATAAGTAGGAAAAAAAAAAATAATAATAATCGATAAAAAAAAAAAAAAAAGAGTACTCTCTTCTCAGTTCGTGCCAGTGTTCCGTGATTTCAGGGAGTTCATCTTGTAACCCTCTCTGAATAATGTGGTCTCCCAAAATCATCACCATTCGGTAGATATTTTCAGAACTTTTAATAAATTTATTGTAAATTATTAAAATTTCACTTCCTGAACATTCTCCCAATAACTCCACAAACACATTTTCGGGCTCGCCGGTTGAGTTCTCATACAGCCTACGCAGTAGACCTGTATAAAACTCCGCACCCACATCACTAATGTGTAAAAAGTCGCGTAAATAAAATATCACCTCTATCACTGTCACAAATAATAACTTATTCACCGTGGACTCCAACATCTTGAAAATATCGTGATTCGAGAAATCCATTGTAGGTGAAAAAAAAAACGAGAAAGAAAATCACAAAGATGCACCAACTATAACTCTTGGCTCAAGACTGAGAAGAGGACTGCTAACCTACCCTGAGTTAGCACCCACTTTCCTCGGATGGAGGGGGAAAATTTCACCCAAAAAAATCCTCGATTAGGAAAGTTACAACTTTTTTACAAGCTGAAACTTGTCGTAGGGCGATAGAAAATTGACGCCACTCGAGAAAACCTTCGAACTCCATTTCAGCCAGGTATGACGCTGTCTTAAAGATCTCTATCACCTCCCTTGGAAGTATTGTAAACCCTAATAGAAGAAGCCAAGAGGGCTCGGGTACGGCGCTGACTTTGAGATCTCTATCACCTACGCGCGCAGTGTTATAAACCCTAACTGTTATTAGCGCTAGTAAAAGAAATTCTTGACCTCGTCGTATTTCTTACCTGAAAGTCCACCCCTGCACAGGAGCGAGTCCATACTTGCTGCAAGCGAAAAAATTCCCGAAATTCTTATCTCCGACTGTTTTGTCGCCGGCTATTGTAAAAAAGAGACGTAGCTCACACCGCAGAAGTACGCGCGTATACACAACTGTAGGAGAAGGCCAGGAGATAAGAATTTTTTTGACTTACAACTCGTCAGCCTTCGAAAAATTCAGGTAGCTTTTCTTGTACCAGGCTTAGTAAATTCGGAGAAAATTAAATTCTACAAACGAAAGTTTTCTTTTTTCAAAAAATAAAAAATACTCGGGACCATCGAGTTTTGTAGAAATTTTCCGGCGGTTTGAAAATCACTTAAAATCTAAAACCCTAGGCCATCGAAAATTCTATTGAATATGTAAAAAAAATTTGCATACATTTCCAAAAATTTGCATATCATTCGCATAACGCACCCCACGAACCATAGGACCCTACAATGACGTCACACCACCTCCACCGCTCTATGATACTCGGGCAGAGGGACACACCGCTGGCTTTGATACCTCTGATGACGTCACCAGGTCAATGCACCCCCGACTCTCCGAGTCCTACACACGATGATGTCACGCTACCTCTGCCGCTCTATGATTCCCTGGTAGGGGAACCCCCCGGTGGCGCCACTGCAGACAACCCTCAAGACGGCGCTAGGCCAACGCAGCCACCAGGCCCTATGACGTCACGCCCCCTCCGCCACGCTATGACTCCCTAGCAGGGACTACTCCCATAACGTCACCAGGCCACGCAACCCGCACGACCGGGCCCCTACACCCAGAAAAAATTTGCATAAATTTGCATAAGACTAGCGTGATTTGCATATCATCTGCATAACGCCCCGCCGGGCCCTTCACGCCACCTCCACCGAAAAGGGGGACCCCCCTGGCCCTGGCGCCAGCATCCTCGTGACGTCACCAAGCCCCGCCCCTTCTGTCTGGCTATAACCGGACATGTCTACTACGGTTTCCGTAACCCTTAATCGCCATTTAGCGGTTTGGAAACACCAAAAAATCGTTATCTTACAGCCCTAATCTCAATTTAGCTGTTTGGAAAACCAAAAGAATAGTTTTCCGTCGCCCTTAATCTCGAATTAGCGGTTTGGAAACACCTATAAAAACGTTTTCTGTCGCCCTAAGTCTGGAGTCAGCTGTTCGGAAAACCAAAAAAATCATTTTCCGTCGTGCTTAATCTCGAGTAAGCTGTTTGGAAACACCAAAAAATCGTTATCCTACAGCCCTAATCTCAATTTAGCTGTTTGGAAAACCAAAAAAATCGTTTTCATGCTAGTAGCCCGAAAGTAGAATTTTCGGGCTCATACCGGAAACGAATATTGTACTTTCTGACTACTAGCGTGAAAAATAGTATACAGCCCTTGGGAGTGCTAAAATGAGCTAACCTTTAGCAAACCTTTGATGACCTTGCCTTCGGCTAGGACATCAATTTAGGTTTGCTATAGGCTAACTCATTTTTTACTCCCTCGGGACTGTAATATACTATTTCCGACGCACTTAATCTCGAATTAACTATTCGGAAAACCAAAAAAAATCGTTTTCCGTCACCCTTAAACTGGAGTTAGCTGTTTGAAAACCCCAAAAAAATCGATTTTCGCTCTTAACCTCGATTTAGCTGTTTGGAAAACCAATAGAATCGTTTTCCATTGCCCTTAATTTCGAGTTAGCTGTTAGGAAACCGCAAATAAATCGTTTTCCTACGCCCTTAGTCTGGAGTCAGCTGTTCGGAAAACCAAAAAAAATCGTATTCCGTCGCGCTTAATCTCGAGTTAGCTGTTTGGAAACACCAAAAAATCGTTATCTTACAGCCCTAATCTCGAGTTAGCTGTTTAGAAAACCAAAAAAAAACCGTTTTCCGTCGCCCTTAATTGCCATTTAATAGTTTAGAAACACCAAAAAAATCGTTTTCTTACGCCCCTAATCTGAATTTAGCTGTGTGGAAAACCAAAAGAATAGTTTTCCGTCACCCTTGATCTCGAATTAGAGGTTTGGAAACACCAATAAAAATCTATTTCCTACGCCCTTAAACAGGAGTTAGCTGTTTGAAAACCCCAAAAAAATCGTTTTTCATCGCCCTTAATTTCGAGTTAGCTGTTAGGAAACCGCAAAAAAATCGTTTTCCGTCGCCCTTAGTCTGGAGGTAGTGGTTAGGAACCCCTAAAACGATCGTTTTCCGTCGCCCTAAATCTCGAGTTAGCTGTTTGGAAAACCAAAAAAAAACCGGTTTCCGTAACCCTTAATTGCCATTTAGCGGTTTGGAAACACCAAAAAATCGTTATCTTACAGCCCTAATCTCAATTTAGCTGTTTGGAAAACCAAAAGAATAGTTTTCAGTCACCCTTAATCTCGAATTAGCGGTTTGGAAACCCCATAAAAATCGTTTTCCTACGCCCTTAGTCTGGAGTCAGCTGTTCGGAAAACCAGAAAAAATCGTTTTCCGTCGCGCTTAATCTCGAGTTAGCTGTTTGAAAACACCAAAAAATCGTTATCTTACAGCCCTAATCTCAATTTAGCTGTTTGGAAAACCAAATAAATCGTTTTCACGCTAGTAGCGCCGAAAGTACTTTCGGGCTACCAGGTTTTTTGTACTTTTGGTCTACTAGCGTGTAAAATAGTATACACGCTCAGGGAGGGCAAAAATGAGCCAACCTTTAGAAAACCCTTGATGACCTCGCCTTCGGCTCGGACATCAATTTGGGTTTGCTAAGGGCTACCTCATTTTTTACTCCCCGAGCGTGTAATGTACTATTTCCGTCGCACTTAATCTCGAATTAACTGTTCGGAACACCAAAAAAAACGTTTTCTGCCGCCCTTAATCTCGAGTTAGCTGTTTAGAAAACCAAAAAAACCGTTTTCCGCCGCCCTTAATTGCCATTTAATAGTTTAGAAACACCAAAAAAATCGTTTTCTTACGCCCCTAATCACAATTTAGCTGTTTGGAAAACCAAAAGGATCGTATTCCATCTCCCTTAATCTCAAATTAGCAGTTCAGAAACCAAAAAAATCGTTTTCTCAAATCTGATCATGGAAACGGCACGTTTCCACACTCAAAACACGGGTGGAAACGGGTCTTTTCCACCATAGTTTTTGTTCCCATGGAAAAAACATGAACGATGCTGTTAACAGATTTTCTAATCAACAACCTCAAAAACATAATGATTAAAAATTAAATGATTTTGGTAAAAACGTTTGTCAATAATTTCAATAAAAATATACTTTAAATTATTGTATAAAACAATCAAAACAAAATTTTTTTTTTTAAATTCAATAATTTTTCAGATTAAAAAATTACTTTTTTCAATTTGGAGGTTGGATTTTAAAAAATGAAATAATGTGGTTATTCACAAAAAATTTAGTGCACTACGCGCGTGGGAATTAGAATAAACATAAAAATTTTAAAAATAATTCATACATACAGAAAAAACGCGCAGGTGGGTAAAAAAAAACAACCAGTAGCATAATAACATTAAGCATAACACACTGTGTGCTACGCAGTAAAAGAGTGATGAAAAACAAATTTGAACAACTGTTATTTATTAAAAACTAATGAAACTTTAATGTTAAAAATTTACTGGTAGAAATGACAGCTTGAGGTATACATACATAGGTGCCTATCAAAGAGGCTTTTTCAACAGAACTCAAAAATAAATTAGCAAATGTTTTATAAAATGCAATTAAAAAAAAACTATTTAATACATAAAAAATGCTGTTTAAAGCAAAAGTAATGATTAAAGCAAGACACTCAGATTCAATCAACTAACCAACACATTAAGCTAAGCAGACCAAAACATTCGAACTTATAACCAACAAAATTGAGAAACAAAAAACACAGCACCACAATCGAATGTGAGAATACTTTAAATGCTTAAATAATGATTATCCATCAAATTTGAGAAAGCACAGTCCTGTACAAGTAAGAGAAACTTGTCGTTCCCACTCGAGTTGGATTTTTTCAGCACTCGACTTCGTCTCGTGCTGAAACATCCAACTCTCGTGGAAACGACGCGTTTCCCTTACTTGTACAGGAATATACTATTCCTACACCCTTAAACTGGAGTTTGCTGTTTGAAAACCCCAAAAAAATCGTTTTTCGTCACCCTAAATCTCGAGATAGCGGTTAGGAAACTGCGAAAAAATGGGTTTTTCTACAATCTTAAACTGGAGTTAGCTGTTTGGAAATACCAAAAAAATAATTTTTCGTCGCCCTTAATCTTGAGTTAGCTGATTAGAAAACAAAAAAAAACCGTTTTCCGTCGCCCTTAATTGCCATTTAGGAGTTTGGAAACATCAAAAAAATCGTTTTCTTATGCCCCAATTCTCAATTTAGCTGTTTGGAAAACCAAAAGAATCGTTTTCCGTCACCCTTGATCTCGAATAAGCGGTTCGGAAAACCAAAAAAATCGTTTTCCTACACCCTTGAACTGGAGTTAGCTGTTTGGAAACCCCATAAAAATCGTTTTCCTACGTCCTTAAACTGGAGTTAGCTGTTTGAAAACCCCAAACAAATCGTTTTTCGTCGCTCTTAATCTCGATTTAGCTGTTTGGAAAACCAATAGAATCGTTTTCTGTCGCCCTTAATTTCGAGTTAGCTATTAGGAAACCGCAAAAAAATCGTTTTCCTACGCCCTTAAACTGGAGTTAGCTGTTTGAAAACCCCAACAAAATCGTTTTTAGTCGCTCTTAATCTCGAGTTAGCTGTTTGGAAAACCAAAAAAAAACCGTTTTCCGTAACCCTTAATCGCCATTTAGCGGTTTGGAAACACCAAAAAATCATTATCTTACAGCCCTAATCTTAATTTAGCTGTTTGAAAAACCAAAAGAATAGTTTTCCGTCGCTCTTAATCTTGAATTAGCGGTTTGGAAACACCAATAAAAATGTTTTCTGTCGCCCTTAGTCTGGAGTCAGCTGTTCGGAAAACCAAAATAATCGTTTTCCGTCGCACTTAATCTCAATGTAGCTGTTTGGAAAACTAAAAAATCGTCTCGCGCCAGTAGCCCGAAAGTACAATTTTCGGGCTCATAACGGAAACGAATATTGTACTTTCTGACTACTAGCGTGAAAGTAGTATACAGCCCTTGGAAGTGCTAAAATGAGCTAACCCCTAGCAAACCTTTGATGACCTCGCCTTTGGCTTGGTCATCAATTTAGGTTTGCTAAAGGCTAACTCATTTTTGACTCCATCGGGACTGTAATATACTATTTCCGTCGCACTTAATCTCGAATTAGCTGTTCGGAAAACCAAAAAAAAACGTTTTCCGTCGCCCCAAATCTCGAGTTAGCGGTTAGGAAACTGCAAAAAAATGGTTTTTCTACAACCTTAAACTGGAGTTAGCTGTTTGGAAACCCCCAAAAAATCGTTTTTCTTCGCTCTTAATCTCGATTTAGCTGTTTGGAAACCAAAAAAAAACCGTTTTCCGTCGCCCTTAATTGCCATTTAGCAGTATGGAAACACCAAAAAAATTGTTTTCTAACGCCCCTAATCTCAATTTAGCTGTTCGGAAAACCAAAAGCATCGTTTTCCGTCACCATTGATCTCGAATAAGCGGTTCGGAAAACCAAAAAAATCGTCCATTTAAGGATGTTTGGTACTTTTGTGAGGGGAAAAGAGGGGAGGGGACGGGCACCGCAGCGCCCGACTAGACGATTTTATTTTCAACTCATCAGTACTTTGACCCTAATGAATGAATCATTTTGAAAATTTTACACACCATAGTTGAAAGTCTCTACTTCCATGTAGTATTAATTTCATGTTTAAAAAATATACGGCTGCATTTTTTCGTAAGTACCAAACATCCCTAAATGTAGTAGACAATCGACATAACCATTTGGATCAGCTAATTTTTTAAATTTAAAATTAATTTGACGGCAGTCAAATTCCACCAAAAAAGAAACTATAAAAATATATTCGTTTCATTGATGAAACTATCAGATCGATCAACTTTTTTAAGCTATCATGAGATTGACGTAAGTTTTCATTAAGCAGAAAGTCCATTGAAATCCATTCATATGTATTACAAAAACCATTTAAATCGGTTTTTTCATATGAGCTTATCCAATTCGCAACCATTGATTCCCATTTAGAAGAAAGTTCATTGATATCTATTCATATCCATCAAAACACCATTTAAATCGATACGTTTTTTTAAGCTTATAAAATTCACGACCCTTTATTACCAATAAACAGAAAGTCTATTAAAATTCATTGATTTCCATTGAAAATGATCGTTAATGAGTGATTTTTCGCCCATTAAAATCTAATAGAATGCAATAGATTTTAATCAACATTTTTAATACTACGCTGCTGGATGGCCAACCGTCATTTCTACTTTAAAGTAAATTGTATGTTTTTGGATTACATAATTCAGAGTAAGATCCATATTATTAAGTAGATAAGATCTGCTTAACTATTATTTTTGAACTGATTGCTCTGTTGCAATTGTCTAGGAAGTATAAAAGATCTATGTATCGCTAGATAATGTAAAATTATTTATGATTTTTATAGGATTTTGTTGAATCGATTCCAATCGACTTCAATGGATATTCTATTCCCAATAGAATTCAATCGACGATTCGTCGATGAAAAGTACCGTTCGAATCACCGATTCAAAACCATTGAAATTTTCAATTGACTTCAATGGATTTTTTGCAGCAAGGTTAACAATTTATTAAATTCTATTAATTCTGATAAAATTTTAATAGATTTGAATTATTTTTAATAATCCTCTAACGAATTTCGATGAATGGATTTCAATCGATTCCGATGGCACTTTCATTCCCAATGGAGTTCAATAAGCATTTCGTCAATTAAAAGTACCCATTAAACAACCCATTGGGAACCATTGAACTGAAAAAAAAAAAAAACAGCAGACCTGCAGAAAACCTTTATGAAAACTGAACACTAAGAGCGACGCACTCTATTACTTGTTTAAACCCCAGATCATATTATCGAGAGTGACGCACACTGTCATGGTTAAGCCTCAGATACCGTCCACTCATTCGATTTTCCGTAAAAAAAAAAAAAAACAATAATTATTCACCGTATGAAAAAACAACTAACCGATAGCTTAAATCCTCCGGAAACTGCGACAAGAAACTTTTGTGTAAGTTGCTGAGCTTACAACCCTTAGACCCAATGTAACCTTCAAACTCAATATGAAAAGCCGCACTGTACCAATTGCAGGTTTCCTTTGCGATAAACCAACCATCCGGCTCGAAGGATCAATGCTTATTAATGAATAATTTGATAATACCAAATTTCAATCAAGTAGTTTATTTTCTCATATTAGTAGGTTAAAAGACATTAAAAAAAACACATCAAGACAACAATAAACAAGACAAAACAAAAACATAGCAACCACACGAGTTCTCGACCACACTCTTCAAAATCTAATTCCAAACAGAGTAGGTAAGACCATGCCTGATCACCCTCGCTCTCTCAAAGTCTGTTTCTTTTCCACTGACACTGGCAAATGGCTACTTAGCTTTCTACGAGAGTTGGAATTTTTCTGTACATGACGGTCATTTTTTCAAATGAGCTGCGCGCTTTGCATCACGTACCGTCATGTACAGAAAAGTTCTAACTCTTGTAGAAACATCACTGTCCCATGCAAGGTCAAGAAAATACTTTCTCAAATTTGATGAATCATCTTGTTAAGTATATATTTCTAAACATATTCACCATTTGTTTTGAGTACGCTGCATGTATCGGCTTGTCACTACGCGTCAGCACTGAGTACATCTATATACACAATCTGTGTGTGGAGCAGACGCCAGCAGGGTGTGGTATTTCTTCGTTGTTTTGATTCTCTATTCCTAAAAACTAAAGAAGAAATACGATTCCTCGTTGCTACAGTTTTTTATTCATTTTTCATTCAGACCCAACGAGAATACAGGTGGTTCTCGTATAAAAAACAACATCGGAATCGGGTTGGATTATTGTTGGGATATTTTTTCGCCGTGGATTTATCCGTTCGTGGATTTATGTTTCGTTGATTTTTTCGCGTGGATTCTTTCGTCATGGATTTTTTCATGTAATCAAAATTTTGTATTGTAAATATTTAAAAAATATTTATAGATATATTGTTAAGTTAAACTGGTTTCAGTCATGTCTCATTATCTTGAAAGTTAAAAATTGCTTTAAATTTAAAAGATACTTTAACGAGATTCCATAAAAAATTTATGTGTTGAAAAGATTTTATCCAAATAAAGATATAAATAGCTTTTAATATAAAAATAGATAAAGTAAAATATAAAAGCACCAAAGATATTGAGAAAAAGGTTTAAAAAATTTTAAATTTTGAAAATTAATAAGGTCTCTGATGTAGGAGCTGATTGGTGGAGAAGTTTTTACAATATTCGAAAAGTGCTTGTTGAGGTTACAATCATTGTTTTTTTCCTATGCGCGCTTACAGCGCGCTGAGTGGTACTAGTTTTTAAAAAACTAGAAATTATTCAGCGCGCAAGCACGCACGGACCCTTATTTATTGCTTTTGCAAAAGAAATTTTTGTTAAATAAAATAAAAAATTCTAACTCCATCACTTTTTAAGCGCGCAAGCGCGCATAGGAAAAAAACAAACAGTAACCTCAAATGCACTTTTCGAATATTTTAAAAACTTCTTTACCAATCAGCTCACGAATAAATTGTTTACGCAAGATGGCGATAGCTCTCTTTTACAAAGGGAACATCTTGCCTTCTACTGATCTCTCAAAGTTAAAGGACTAATCTCAACAAAAAAATTTTTTTTGAGGTGCAGAAGTCGGTTAAATCTTCAATTGTCTATAGCAAAATAGATTATTTATTGATGAATTTTATATTTTCATTAAAATTAATATTTTATATGAATCTGTGACAATTTCTACGCATGCTAATAAATTTTCAAAAACTTTCATAAAAATTCTTCGAGATATGATTTAAAAAAAAATGCTAAAAAACTTCATTTGTTAATAATTTTGTTAAAAATCTAATTTAAAAAAATATTCTCTGGTGTGATTTTAGAATCACTTAGCTTTAAAAACCCATAAAAATATATTTAAAAATCGATAAGTTAATTTTTGGTGGCCCTTTTCAGATGTATGTTTGTTAGTTAATAACTCAAGAACAGATACACATTTTTTTTACGGTTTGTTATTTCTTTACTTTTTACTTCAGAATTACAATAGGCTACATTAGATTAGACAAAAAAATTAACTCTGCTCAAAAAACTTGAAAAATTCGAATATGAAAACTGTAATTTGTTCATTTAATAAAGTTTTTAAATAATTTGAATATTTTTTGTTTGTTAAATTTTAAATAACTTTTATACAAATAAATATTTTTTGAAACGGTTTGACAGTTGTGATACAAGAAAATATTATAGAAATCAGACGGTACGTGTACTGAAGACTAGTAAAAATATCATATGCACAGTTTATGGTTTTTGAGAAAGGTAAAGATGCGTTGGAGAGTTACAGGTAACGACTTTAAGCCCTGCAAAAAAATCTCTGTATAGGGCTGTTCGAGACTCGAGACTTTTCTCGGTCTCGGTCTCGGTATCGGTCCGAGACCGAGACCGATACCGAGACGAGACTGAGCAGCCGAGAGTCTCGGTCTCGGTTAGTAATATCGGTTTTAATAAGAACCTTTTTCAACACAGCAACATTCGTTCTTAGAAATATTATCAGAAACAATATCACTTTCGTTCGAATGTCCTCGAATTATGATCGATGTGAATGGTCGTAAATGTTCAAAATTTGAATAACTGTTAAAATTGAAATGTTGAATACTTTGTTATTAAGAATTTTTTTGCCATTGTTTTTTGGATAATTGAATACTTTGTTTCAATAAATAGATAAAATTTCTTTGTAGAATTCTATAAAATAAAATGAGAGTTCTAACAAAAAAAAAATATCGAACAGAACTTAGTTCCAGGTTGCAAAAAATATGTGATGAATTAAGTGTTGTTATTATTTATGTACAGGTTAATTGCAATTAAAATTTTCAGAGCATTTTCTCATTTACCTTCCTTTTTTTTGAAACTAAAAATAAAAATTATTGTTTATTTATTTTCAGAATTAAAAATTTGATGGCTCTTATTAAAAATTCAGCACTTGCATGCCACTTGAGACTAGTTTGATAAAAACAGTTATTTATTTATTTATTTGTTTAAACAATTTTTTAATTTAGCTTTCAGATTAATAAAATTATCACGACCGATACCGAGGCTTTGAAACCGATACCGAGACTATACCGAGACCGAGACCGAGAACGAGACCGGTAAAATTTTTCGAGACCGAGACCGAGAACGAGACTGGTAAAATTTTTCGAGACCGAGACCGAGACCGGATAAAAGTCTCGTATCGTCTCGTCTCGAACAGCCCTATCTCTGTACTAATCGGAGTGCAGAAATCCAGCCTTTTTAAAATAGCAAGAAGACCAGCCCTCTGGGTTCCATATTCGAGACATATACCAAAAAACGTGATTCAGGTCCTGGGTTTCACACCTACATGTGCAGGAGGGATCATTAATAAAATGAACTCTAGCGAGAGAGGTTGCGAGATTATAGCGATTTGCCCTACATTGGTTCATAATAATAACAAACTTCTTGGAAAAATTACTACCGGAAAACCAAGGAGCCCAGCAAACAATTGACTCCCTTGAAAGAGCGCTCTTCACATAATCTACGTTCATAGTCGGCCCAGGGATGCTTATAAAACCGTCATAGAAATCCGTAAACAGGATTCTTCCAACAGTGGGAATATCGCTTTTCATCTCGTTTTAAAACTTTCTTTGATTTCAATCAATGATTATTGTATCGGCAATGCATCTCTACCAGGGCGATTTGTAGATACCGAGGGTGTAGTAAAGCCAAGCCCGACGTTCTTCAAAAAGCCCTGTTAAACTTTTCATGTTTTTTTTTTTTTTTTTTTTTTTTTTTTGCAAAAAAATGTAAAAAGGGTATAAGAGTCTACCATTAGATTAAAAACATTATTTTATTTTTGTAAGAGATTCTCTCAAGTTAAATTATGAACTAGATGTAACTTTTTAAAAAGAATCTTGCATATAAAAATCGCAGTCGAAGACGAGAGTATTTATTAGTTTGGAATACAGTCAACTCTCACTATAATGTATGCTATCTCCTCTGTCGCTGTTCATTTTTTTTCGCGCTCCACTCGGCCCACCAGCAGAATAGAAGCAGACGGTATCTCTGAATACCAGAGCTAACCATGGTTGCTGTGTTCAGTGAAGTGAAGGTATTCACTGAACATTCAGTCGACTTAAGACAACACACACATATATATATATATATACTGCGCTGTTGCCACGACTGGTCGCTGCAGATCAAATGACAATTCTAGAGAGTCTAATATGAAAATTAATAAATAAATAAATAATTCCTCAAGCTCTAAAACAAAAAAACTCAGACTATCACGGTTAAATTTATAAATAAATAAATAAATAAATAAACAAATAAAACACGAAGTTTTAAACCAACAACATGCTGTGGTTTTTTTATTGAATTTTCTATGAAATAAATAAACAAATAATACCCAAAGCTCTAAAACGACAAAACCCAGACCATCAAAGATTAATTTAGAAATAAATAAATAAATAAACAAATAAAACACGAAATTTTTAACCAACAAAATGCTGAGGTTTTTTTATTGAATTTTCTATAAAATAAATAAACAAATAAAACCCCAAGCTCTCAAACCTCGGAACAAAGGTCGTCAAAAATAATTTCATTAATAAATAAATTAATAAACAAATAAAACCTAAAGTTTTAAACCAACAAAATGCTTAGGTTTTTTAATTGAATGCGTTGTTAAATAAATAAACAAATAATATTCTAAGGTTTTTAACCGGGGAAATAAGCCTGTCAAAAATTAATTTATTAATAAATAAGTGAATAAACAAATAAAACCCTAAGCTTCAAAACAACAAAACACTAGGCTTCTTTAATTGAATTTGTTGTAAAATAATTAAACAAATAATACTCCAAGCTCTAAAACTAAGACCGTCAAAAATTAATTTAGTAATGAATAAATGAATTAACAACTAAAACTTAAAGCTTTTGAACTAAACGCTGGGTTTTTTAAATGAATTGATTTAATCTAACGCTCAAGGTTTCAAGGTTTTAGAGCTTGAGCTATTATTTGCTTACTTATTTATTAACAAATTCAATTGAAAATATCGGACGTTTCGTCGTTTTTAAGCTTCTGGTTTTATTGTTTTATTAATTTTTTTTTTTAAACTAATCTTTGACAATATGTGCTCCGTGATTTTGGAGCTTTGAGGCATTATTTGTTTATTTATTTTATAGTAAATTCAATAAAAAAACCTCAGCATTTTGTTGGTTTAAAACTTCGTGTTTTATTTGTTTATTTATTTATTTATTTATTTGTTTATAAATTAATCCTTGGTGGTCTTAGTTCAGTGGTTTTAGAGCTTGAGTATTATTTGTTTATTTAATTTACAAAAAATTCAAATAGAAAACTCAGCCTTTTTTTGTTACAAAACTTCGGGTTTTATTTGTTTGTTCATTTATTTATAATAAATCAATTTTTGACGGTCTTAGTTCCCCGGTTTGAAGCGTCGGGTTTAATTTGTTTATTTATTTGTTTATTAATAAACTTAACTGTGATTGTCTTAGTTCCCTGGTCTAAAAGCTTAGACTATCATATGTTTATTTATTTTACAACAAATTTAAATAGAAAACTCAGCATTTAGTTGTTATATAACTTCGAGTTTTATTTGTTTATTTATTCATTTATTAATAAATTAATTTTTAACGACCTTTGTTCCGAGGTTTTAGAGCTTGGGGTATTATTTGTTTATTTATTTTATAGAAAATTCAATTAAAAAATCTCAGCATTTTGTTAGTTTAAAACTTCGTGTTTTATTTCTTTATTTATTTATCAATAAATTAATTTTTGACGACCTTTGTTCCGAGGTTTTAGAGCTTGGGGTATTATTTGTTTATTTATTTTATAGAAAATTCAATTAAAAAATCTCAGCATTTTGTTAGTTTAAAACTTCGTGTTTTATTTCTTTATTTATTTATCAATAAATTAATTTTTGACGACCTTTGTTCCAAGGTTTTAGAGCTTGGGGTATTCTTTGTTTATTTATTTCATAGAAAATTCAATTAAAAAATCTCAGCATTTTGTTAGTTTAAAACTTCGTGTTTTATTTGTTTATTTATTTATTTATTTATTTATTAATTTAACCGTGATAGTCTGAGTTTTTTTGTTTTAGAGCTTGAGGAATTATTTATTTATTTATTAATTTTCATATTAGACTCTCTAGAATTGTCATTTGATCTGCAGCGACTAGTCGTGGCAACAGCGCAGTATATATATATATATATGTTGTCTTAAGTCGACTGAATGTTCAGTGAATACCTTCACTTCACTGAACACAGCAACCATGCTGAGCTAACTCCTCTCCCCCCGTTTTGTCCGTTATAGCGATAGTTGACTGTAATTTAAAAAGTCAATAGTAAAAATTTATCTACGTGCTAACCGATTTCTAATCACCACATAATTGTTAAAAAATAATTTCTTTCTTGATTTAAATTCGTTTGATAGGTGTACAAATGTCCTATCGGTGACAGTGGAATGAACCTTAACAAATTTTTCTTAATTCATTATAATTTTTTAGATCATGTGCTATAGAAAATTTTTGAAAAATTTTTTTTAAATAATGTATAAAATAAATAATGTATAAAATTAGAGTTAATATTAATTTTTAGAAAAAATGAAGTAAAAATTAGTTTTCTCTATAAATCTGCAAACATACGATACTGCGTTAAAAGCGTTTTTATTTTTACTTGAAAAAATTTTAACCAAATTCATAAAGATGTAAAAAATCTAAATCTAAAAGCTATGTTTCAAGTGTCACAAATTAATGATCCTTAAAATAAGCTTTCCTTAATCGTAACACAATTTTTTGTAACAATGAAAAAAGACCTGACTGCAAAACGAGCTGCTCCACAAAATAAAAGAGTCGCAAAAATAATCTCTCGGCATTGCACAGCGACAACTCAAATTACAAGCTCAAAATAGTTTGACGATTGTAGGTCAACCTCCGGGCCATGAATGCACCTCTGCGCATTCAAAAGGGTATAGAGCGAGCCAAAATGAAAAACTGACTCGGCCAAATTAATGTGATAAGGTTATGTGACATGTCATTGACAGTAATCCCTGTTTGAAGTTATTTTCATTCGTTCTAGTCTCTCTATCCTTTTTTTATTTTTTTTTTTATTTGGAAGATCAAGTCAGCAAATTTTATACTGCAGAATTTATTAATCACAAAATCATACTTCTTTTATTAGCTTCCATTTATTTAGAGAAAAATAACGTTAGTTTATTTATTATCAAAAAGATATAAAATATCTTTCTGAGATTTTGCAAAGAGTAGAGTTTGATAAGATGTTCAAAAAGATCACCACGGCATACCCTCACTATAGCCATAATTTCCACAAGGACATAAAAAAATATAATTTTTCAGCGCAAACCACATGTTAATACTCCTTTTACAACGCCAGTTCGGTTTAAAACAATAATTTCTTAACTTTTATAAGTATCTTGAAACTCAAAAGGGTGAGTAAAAAGTAGTTTATAGAAAAATTTTGTTCATAAAAAATATAGTTGAAGCATATTTTTTTGAAACTATTTTTAGTGCCAATTTCCAATGGTCAGTTGAGATTTCGCTGGACAGTGGCGTTGTACATCTACGATTGCTCGTAACTTGTGTGTTTTCAGGGCGTCAGATAAATACGTGGACGCCCAACTGAGCGTGAATGGAGCTCGAGCGGCTCCTGAAGGCTATTTTTGGATCGCAGTCGCTGCGAATATCCATCCGTCGTTTGGTTGAGTCACAAGAAAGTTCTTTTTAGCTTGAATTATCTCTATCCACTATTTAGGAGCTTGAAAGCTCTCCACCTATTTACCCGTAGAACAAACGTAGTCATTTCAAAATAATTTTTTTTAAGCATCAAGCAACCACTATAATAATTTTGTAATTATGCAACTGTCGAGAGTTCTTGAAGAAATTGTAGAACTTAAAAACAATTGCATTAACCACAGCCTTTTGTGTTAACCTACTTTTTCACTCTAATAAATGACGTTTCTGTGAAGCCAACCCCTCGAATCTTTGCTGACGAAAAAACTCGATTACGTCAAAGCAGCAATCGATCAAAGTCCCGGAGCCTGGAATTACTGACCGTAACCCACATCTCCAGAGTTAAAAAAAAAAAAAAACAACAACAATAACTGTAAAATTTATTGTTTCTAGTGTTACTTGATGTCGTTCTATATTAATAATAATAAATTAAAAAACAAAACACAGTTAAGTTTTTTGTGGGCTACACAAATTTATTTACTAGTGACAGCTGTTTCAACGACTTAGTGTTTTCTTCAGACTTATTACAAACTGCAACTCTAATGTAGTTTTCATTAGGTATATATACATTAATGTGCTCGTAGTGGGTGTGGTTTATTTCGAACCTGATAAATGTTTCTTTATATATACATTTTTCAAATTTTTTAATTTTTTAATTTTTTAATTTTTTATTTTTTATTTTCTATTTTATTTATTATTTGAATTTGGAGTAGTGTAAAGGGGAGAACTTTGTGTGTCTTATTTAGTTATTCAGAATTTTGAGTTTTGTAATTCCTTGTTTTGGATTAATTGACCACACCCACTACAAGCACATTAATATATATATACCTGAATGAAAACTACATTAGAGTTACAGTTTTTAAATAAGTCTGAAGAAAACGCTAAGTCGTTGAAACAGCTGTCACTATGAAATAAAGTGTAACCCACAAAAAACTTAACTGTATTTTGTTTTTTAATTTATTATTATTAACAACAAGTGTGTCGAAAAGATAGTAAGTCGGTTATTCAGATAAGTAATTAGCGCAATTTGGAATGTTTCTCTTAGACAGAGTTTGACTGATGACCCAGAGCGGATGCTTTCTCCCGAGATGACGTGACAGGGCGTCCTCAAAGCATTTCTAAAGCTTGCACATTTTGTAACGCACTTTTTCTTTCATAGCTTTTTCCAACAAACTGTCCACAAGATGCTCCTATCTGAGCTTGAGCTGGTGGATAATCAGTGAAATATGAACTTTACTGAGACTCGATGTTTCAACAAGGTTTAATAACTAAAACTGTATTTTTTTCTCACTAAAATGTTAAGATTATATAACCAGTTTAGCTAAAATAAATGAACAGAAATTTTTATGTCAGTTTAAGCTTAACTATTAGTTTATTCAGAAATTGAATCAAATCATTCAAGTGTGTGTGTGTGTGAGCGCGCGCGCGCGCGTGTGTGTGTGTAAATACAAAGCTGCATAATCGTAGATAAAGAGATACTTCAGAAAAGTCGCTTCATCCAATCTGTCAGAATACCCTAGATTGTTTATCAATAGACTTGAGCGCAAAACGAATTTCCGTGAAATATGAAAAGATCGGAAGTTCATTCAAGTCTCGTCGAGGGTGTTTCACAGCCAAAGGACTTATTTCCCGCCTTTAGTTTCACTTCGCTTTTCACTTCTGTACCTAGACGGAATTATGTATATGGGTCATTCCAACATCTTTCAGCAAAACCGTGAGCACGGGGTCAATCGATTTTCCTAATTTTTTAGTATGTTGAATTATTACTATATTTAGGAGCTTTGCCAAAATTTAAGCTTTAAATATGCAGTAGAACTCGAATGACAGCCATTTGAAATAAAAAATAAGCCTTTTTTAGGGTTATTTTAAGCCTATTTTTATCCCAACTTCAAATACTCGCCAAAAATAGAGTTATTATCCGATTTTTATGGTTGACCTCGCCAACCTTTTAAAAAAATTTTTGTTCTTTTTAGAATAATTATTTTGATGCAAGTGCGGCTACAAACGCTGAAATTGATAAAATCTTCGATTTTGACGATTTTTAGAGATATTCAAACAGCTGCCATTTAGTGAGGTTTGAATATTTTTTTTTCTGGTTGGTGGCAATCAATTTGTATGTTCAAGACCATCAATTCTTTTTGGGAAGTGATTAAAAATCTTAAAAATTGTCAAAGTTAGAGCTATGTAAAGTTTTTAAAAAAATTCAAAAAACGCAAAAAACGCGTTTTGACTAATAATTAAATTGATGTAACTTTTTTCTCTGAATGTTTTTTTTTTCTCAAATTTTCAGGAAAAATTCTTCATAGCTTTAAAAACAATGTCTCATAATTCTGTTAAACTTTTTCGGTCATTTTAATACTGTTTCATGCACATCATTTTTGTCATTTTTATCGTTTTTTAAAGATTATTTTCCCAAGCTGAATTTCAACCAATAGAAACGCCGCATTTGACATTTGGTGGAGGGGTGTGAGTAATAGTATTTTACACACCTGAGGGAGTCAAAAATTAGCTAGCCCTTAGCAAACCGAAATTGATGCCCGAGCCGAAGGCGAGGGTGTCAAAGGTTTGCCAAGGGTTAGCTCATTTTTGCACTCCCTCGTGTGTAATATATTTTTCAACAGGAGGCAAGGAAAGTTCAAACTCCCTGTTTGGGACAAATCAGAAAGTTTGAACTTTCTGCGCCATGTGTTGAAAAATTATTTCGATAATTTTTCGATTATTTCCAATTATTGATACTTTATTTTCAAGTTCGAATTGGGGTGATTTATTGAAAACTTAACTTTTTATATTTAGTTTGAAAGAAAAAATTTCATTTTACAAATCTAAGGCTCTTAAAATTTTAATATCGATTACCAACAAATCATTAATTCCAGTTTGAATTTTGGTAATGCATTGTGAGCTTAACCGATAATATCTAACAGTAAAATATGGAATATTGAGAAATAAAATTTGATTTTTTGAAATGTAAAAAACAATCTTATTCCATTATATAATTTCGTTTTATTAGTTGCAAGCTCATCCAGTAAACCTCTACTTTATTATTAATAAGTCTATCATCTCATTAAAAATATTCAGTTTCTCCAAATAAGAAAGATCTCAATATTGATTACAAATATTTCTTGAAATGGAGTTTCATTCCGTTTCGAATCGGATGTTTCACTGCAAGCTCAAGTTTTTTAAATCAAAAATAGATTCATTGAATCACTTTATTAAGAAAAAAATTCGATTTTTTATTTGGGTTAGACCCGAGTCACTGCGGTGTATACCTATTAGGCTGGACGTTAATTAATTTTTATTTTTTTTTTTCACTTGGGCCGGGCAGATTTTGTTTCTATACATGTAAAAACATGTAAAAAAAATTTTAGTAGAATTTTTTGACTTTTTTTTCCCGACCCGCAGAGCACCTGAAGTTTCCCATGGGTTTTGCACGTGAAAAAGAGACAAAACCATTCAATGCGCTAGAACCAGTAAAAAAAAAATTTTTTTTTTTTCGAAAATACATATTTTCATGTATTTTTTAACGCTGAATCCGAAAAAATTGTTAATTTTCATCCAGACAATGATTAAAAAATTTTACGGGTCAAAAATGACTAAATTTGAAGAAAAATCTTTTAAAAAAAACCCTTTTTCGACGCTCATGTGATGAAACTTATAATTTTTTTTATCGAAAATACATAATTTAATGCATTTTTTCTTGCTGAATCCAAAAATGTTTTTAGTTTATATCAAATAGATGATTTAAAAATTTTACGGCCCAAAAATGATCCAATTTGAAGAAAAAATCAATAAAAAAAAACACTTTTTCGGCATTCAAATGGTAAAAATTAAAACTTTTTTTAATCTAAATAGTTTTATTTAAAATAAAACTCGGACTCACAGCGTTTCGTAGGTTGAAAACTTGGGAGATTATTTGTTTATTTATATTTTTTGATTGAAAAATTAAACTCGGACTCCCAACGTTTTGTAGATTTGAAGCTTAGGGGATTATTAGTTCATTTAAAAATTGAACTCGGACGTCCAGCGTTTCGTGGGTTTAAAGCTTGGGGGATTATTAGTTTATTTATATTTTTTTATTTAAAAATTGAACTCGGACGCCCAGAGTTTTGTGGGATTTTTTTTTTTTTTTTTTTTTTTTATTCATAGAAACCTCTAAGGTTTATAAATACATAATCATATACGTATAGATTAAATCAAATTTTCAAGTTACAGGATTTAAGGAATTTAACTATAATTAAACAAACACTAATATGAGGCTTAGCAATAAAGTCTTCGATCTTAAAAGGCAACTGTATTTTACACTTCAACAGTTCGTGAGTCATCGTAGCTCTCTGGTCTGAGTATAAAGGACATTCAGAGATAACATGTTTCAGATCCTCGAAGGGCGAACCGCAACCGCAGGAGGGGTCACCCACAATGTTCTTCCGCGCAAGGGAGGCCTTGAGAGAATAGTGATCCGCCCTAGAGCGATTCAAAATCACTATGAACTCCCTAGATAACCCCCTGTCCGCAAACCACGTAGAGCTTCCAGTCTGATAGTAGTTGTCAAAAAACGTTACCCCTTTATATAACCCCTGATTCCTGAGTATATCGTCCGTGTCATTGGAGGCCAACCCCCGAAAATGAGCCTTCAAATCCCGGTAAGGATAATCGAAAGGACCAGTTGGAACAGAGTCAGCGGCCGCAACTGCAAGAGAGTCGGCCTTCTCATTGCCACGTATACCTATATGTGAAGGGATCCAATAAAATTTGACTGAGCCAGACCGATTTCCAAGACCGAGTTCCGCCTGAACTACGAAAAATTTTCTTTTTATTTCCAAAACAGGTAGAATAGTACTCGCATCAAATTTAACGAATAGTAGGCTCAGGAGCGCACTGAGAGAATCAGTAAAAATTATGAAATCTCGCGTAGGGTTGTCAAGGACCAGGTCCAAGGCGAGGTTAATGGCCTGACATTCCGCGGTGAAAATCGATGCAAGGGGGCCTAAGGTACTGGATAGTTGGAAGTTGAGGTCTGGACAAACAACAGCAGAACCAACACCGGGTGGGGATACCTTCTTGCTGCCATCAGTAAAAATACCTAGTGCATTCTGAGATTTTAGCAGGTCGAGAATGGCAGGGTTAGGGTCGTCAAGCTGCCTAAGGGGTCTTCCCCACTCAACGTCCACTGGGATCGAAGTAGTTAACGTTCTATAATCATGTTTATAAAGACCAAGACCTGAGCCTTTAGAAAGATCAGCCACAAAACTGGCAAATTGTGAGGCGCACTTGGTGAGGAACCCAAACCTGTTGAGATCACCTCTCCCCACAGACCAAAGTAAGGAATCAAGGCTTTTTTTAATCGAGGAGGACAAGTTGGAGTAAACCTTGGCCAGATAACATCTGCAGAGATACTCAGCTCTGATAGAAATAGGAGTGAGTCTGGCCTCGGCAAGGAGAATATTCTTGGGTGTACTCATGCGGTAACCTAAAGCTGATCGTATGGCAGCATACTGAATTCCCTCTATCTTGTCACGAAGGACAGTTGTAGAGGGGAAATATACAAAGCTCGCATAATCTAGTATGGATCGAACAAAGCTCTTGTATAGGATGAGGAGGGTCTGTGGATCAGCTCCCCACCAAGTTCCGCATAGAAATCTGACTATGTTAAGTGCTCTAGAGCATCTCCCTCGAACATAATCACAGTGCCTGGCAAAAGAAAGTTTAGAGTCAAGGATCACCCCAAGAAACCTGACGTGGAAGCTGGGGCCAATGACGTTACTTCCAACATTAATGGAGAGATCACCTGGAGAGCCAGACCTTTTTCTACTAAAATTCACAAATTTAGTCTTTTCTGGAGCAATCTCAAGTCCAATGTCTAAGAGATTTAGCCTTACAGTGGAAATTGCTTCCTCAAGAGCACGAATGCCATCCTGGACATCCCCAGAGCTTACATACAAAGCGATATCATCTGCATACTGTGAGACTTGAATAAATCCAGGAAGACCGTGAGTTATACCTGACACATAAATCAGATAAAGAAGAGGGCTCAGAACTCCACCTTGCGGGACCCCTTTGTGTGACAACCTGAAGTCGTCTTTCAGAACGTCCGCATGTACACGTCTCTCGCGTGTAAGAAACTTGACAAAACTCAAAATATTACGAGAAAAGCCCATACCAGCCAATTTTTCAAGTAGAATGTCAGAGTTCACATTATTAAAGGCTCCACGCACGTCCAAGAACGCTGCAAAAACTTCCTCCCTTTCAGAGAAGGCCTCATTGATTTTAGCGGTCAAACCTACTAGATTATCAACACAGGATCTGCCTTTTCGGAAACCACGTTGTGACTCCGGGAGAAGGTTATGGGATTCTATCCACCACTCCATTCTGTTCTTGATTAGCGTTTCATACAGCTTACAAGTACAAGAATTCAAAGAGATAGGGCGAACCCCTTCTCCTCCTGGCTTGGGTATGAAATGAACAAATGAATCCATCCAGCTACTTGGGTACTCTGGATGTTCAGCAGTGTGTAGATCATTAAAAATCTGAAGGAGTAAAAGGTGATATTTAATTGGGAGATATTTAAGGACCTGGTAGTCAATCCCGTCCATTCCGCCCGCGGAATTTACACGCTTAGGAGCCAAGGCGGCGTTGTACTCCGCGAAACTGAAAGGAGCCTCGAAAAAGGCATTTGACCCACACTCGGGAAGCCAGTTTGGGTCGGTTGGTGCCCAAGGAGGGCAGATGTCATCACAAGCCTGGGCAGCAGCTGTATCCTGGAGATTTTCAGACGTACTAGCACTCTTAATTTTAACCCAGCTGTTCTTAAATACCTTGCATTTATTCCAGACGTACGTCTGACTGGTTCTGAAGTCAATGCTTGCCGCAAAATTTCGAAAGCTCTCCCTTTTCTTCCTTCTAAACAGCTTCTTGGCAGAGGAGCAGCACTCCTTGTACGAAACTAGATCCACGAGGAGACCCGAGTTTTCCCAACGCCTGTACGCAACGCTGCGTTTGTCCTTCATTAAATTACATTCCTCGTCCCACCAGGGGGCCGGGTTACGAACAGGGCGAAATGACGGGTTATATCTAACCTTGGGGGTATGATCCGACAGAGTTTGAGTAACAACATTCATGAAGTGATCGTATTTATCAACGGGGCTCAAAGACTCATTCTCGGGGGTCAAAAATTCCAGGTAGCGTTTGTCTAGTTCGTTTGCAAAGCCAGTCCAGTTAGTACGTAAGGTCTTGATTTTAAACGACCTCCTGTAGTAGCGCGATCTTCGCAGATCAACATCAATAAAAACCGGGAAGTGATCGGAGCCCCAGGTCTCGTTGGAAACAGAGACATCGACCACACCAGCGATGTCTGCGGTGGCGAGAGCAAGATCAAGTTTGGATCTATAGCCAGAATTAACGCTAGAATACGTAGGCGTGTCGTCACCGAGAAGCACAAAATCGTAAGCCTCGACGCAGGCTTCAATAAAAGCACTGCAGCTATCAGTGTGGTCGCTGCCCCAAGCTACGCTGTGCGCATTGAAATCCCCCAAAAGAATAGTATTTTCACCCTTAAGACTGTCAAAAACCGCGTCACAGTCCTGTTGCTCGACGCGACCTGGCGGGCGATAACAAGCGTAAATGTTAAGATGCGGCGCGAAATCTGTAAAACTCAGACCAGCAAGCTCAAATGACTTACCCTGCATGTTGATCTTGATTTCGGAGAAGGCAATATCATTTTTGATGATGAAGGCAATTCCACCTCCACTGCCCTCTGCTCTGCACTTGCTGTAGACCACGTAACCAGGAAAATTTATCACGTCTCCTTCGTTCAGCCAGGATTCAACTATCACGATGATATCAAATTTAGAGTACTTGGTTAAAAGTTCGGTTCTTCGAGCCCGTAGACTTCTGGCGTTCCAAAAAAGCACTTTGGTTCTGTTAATAGTCATTTTGAATGTTTGTTTTTTTTTTTTTTTTTTTTTTTTTTTTGTGTTCTTGTTTTTGTTTTTTTGTCACACACTATGAACAACACCTCACTTAGATGAACAGTCCGAGTCTGACTCAAAGCTGTCAGGACTCAGGGCTTTTTTAAGCCGGGTTATTTTATTTTTCGTCCCAGAGTGCTCAATTAACATATATATCTCATCAAGTAGTTCTGTCAAAGCTGTCGTGTCTTTGTTGTAGGATAGAGCTATGGATTTTTTAATATCTGAGCTTTTACCATGAGCTTTTTTTAATAACTGCACCACATCGTCGAAATTTACAAGGTACTTCATGAGACTTTCATTGATAAATTTTTTGGCAGGGTCGAGGCTATCTGACAACTCAGTAATAAGCATTGGCTTAGCCAGTTTGCTTTCAGTTGAATGAGTTTTTTGTTTCTTGGGAGAACTGATTTTGATCTTTTTTGGCATTCACATTAGCTCCAGCCATACCTCTTCCTTCGAACACGTCGGCGTTACTTGAAATATCACTGATTTCAGATCGTGATCTCTTCGATATTTCCAGAAGCGTTTTTGGTTCAATTTGAGGCAAGACAAACTCTGAACTACAAGATTTTTCGATGAGATTTTGGCTCATTTCTCTGGTTGGTTCCTGTGAATTGCCACCAATTTTCTCAGGCTGAGAGATCAGCTGTAGCTCCGGATCAGCTGAGCTAGTAGTTAGAGGTGTTTGAATGGTGTCAAGGCAGGAAACTGATTTACCGACGGTCGACACAAGCTGGCTTTTCTCCTCACTAGGTGTGTTTATCAGCTCTTCTTCTTCTTCCTCAAACGAATCGTCCTGTATACCGTCATGATTTACGGTTAAGCTGGCTACCGGACAGTCTTTTGCAAAATGGCCGACCGCTTTACATTGAAAACAGACAGGTTTGTCGGTGGTGAAAAATACATTATATTTCTTTCCACCGACTTCAAACTGATGGTTCGTTGGCAGTTTGTGAACGTCGTCAGGGTGTATAAAAACCTGTCGTCTGAAGCTGCCGACGGATGCCAATCTTGCATCCCCTCCTGAGTTAGCTTTAAGTTCCGAAACACTCGATGATGCACGGATCCCACTTGATAGCAAGAACCTTTTTATAGCAGAGTTGGAAAGTACTGGGCTTACATTAGAAATGATTACTTTCTTAGATCTAGTGACCAGCGAAGTAATTTTGACTTTGTGGCCGTCGACATTCAGCGTTTTTATCTCATCAACAAGTTTTTTCACCGTAGAAGTTTTACTAAGGAATAAGCAGAAACGCGCCCCAGAAATCCTAGACATATATTTAATTTCGCCTGGTTCTATATGTTCGAGCAGAGCGTCTGCGTATTTTCTGTTCGGGAAGCCACTTGAGATATCCAGAACGATGGCTTGGTCTTCTGTGGGGCGAACTTCTGTAATTTCGCTGTATGACGGGGTATTAACTGTACTGGATTGACTAGAGGAAGCAACGCAACCATTGTTGGAGGACGTCATGGTGCGGTTTTTGGCCGGGGAGTCTAACAACTCTCCTAAAAACCACAAAAAACTAAGAGTAATCTACGCTTAGAGAAGCGCAGATTACACAGAGATAATCTTAACTTCAGATATGCCTGGCCAGCGGCCAGAGGTTATAACTCTAACACACGCTCAGGAACACGTCGCGGCGCAGTTCCTAACCTCAAAACGATGCGCTCGCAGCAACAGCTGGAACGCCACTCGTTTTGTGGGATTAAAGCTTGGGGGACTATTAGTTTATTTATATTTTTTTATTTAAAAATTTAAATTCGGATGCCCAGCGTTTTGGGGGTTTGAAGCTTAGGGGATCATTAGTTCATTTAAAAATTGAACTCGAACGCCCAGCGTTTCGTGGGTTCAAAGCTGGGGGACTATTAGTTTATTTATATTTTTTTATTTAAAAATTTAAATTCGGACGCCCAGCGTTTTGGGGGTTTGAAGCTTAGGGGATCATTAGTTTATTTATATTTTTTTTATTTAAAAATTAAACTCGGACGCTCAGCGTTTCGTGGGTTCAAAGCTTGGGGGATTATTAGTTTATTTGTATTTTTTTATTTAAAAATTAAACTCGGACGCCCAGCGTTTTGTGGGTTGAAAGCTTGGGGAATTATTGGTTTATTCATATTATTTATTTAAAAATTAAACTCGGACGCTCAGCGTTTTGTGGGTTTAAAGCTTGGGGGATTATTAGTTAATTTATTTATTTTTATTCAAAAAATTAAACTCGGACGCCCAGAGTTTTGTGGGATTAAAGCTTGGGGGACTATTAGTTTATTTATATTTTTTTATTTAAAAATTTAAATTCGGACGCCCAGCGTTTTGGGGGTTTGAAGCTTAGGGGATCATTAGTTTATTTAAAAATTGAACTCGGACGCCCAGCGTTTTGTGGGTTTGAAGCTTAGGGGATTCTTAGTTTATTTATTTATTTTTATTAAAAAAGTTAGACTCGGACGCCCAGCGTTTTGTGGGTTTGAAGCTTGGGGGATTTTTAGTTTATTTTTAAATGAATTAGTTGAATTTTGGTGCACAGAGTTTTTGGGGTTTAAGGTCTAGGGTATACAGTTAATTTGATAACTAATTCCAAGATTATTCGTTATGTAAATGAAAGAAATTAAAAAATCGAAAACACTTATTTTGAATCTGCGCGCTCGAACTAGCGAATAAATCCTCGCCGCCATCTTTGTTGATATCACCTAGATTCGGCTCGGAGTATGATTTTCGTAGACGGCAGCCGAATGGTAATTTTCGAATTGTGCGGACTTTAGCAGCGCTGAGTGTAAGTACTTAACCATCGCAGACAGTTGAAGCGCTGGTGTAGAATTTAAATGCTGAAGAATTAAAAAATGATATAAATTTGTGAGAACGTTTTTTTACAAACGTTAAATTCAAAACACAAATAGCAAACTAAAAATACCTAAATTATTTTTTTAGCGCATGAAAAAATAAGTATTTATTTACATTTTTAAAAATAAAAAATTTCATTTTTATTAAACTACCTCTTTTATTAAAACCTATACCTACCCATATAAAAGTATTTAACTTTATTTTTTTTAATCGTTCTTTCTTTAATTTTTTCTGTGAGTTTTTTCTTTTTCATCCGTAGAAATTTTTAATCATAAAGCCGATAGTAACTCATAAAATTTTCGTATTCAGCAATAAAAAATACATTAATACGTCTATTTAGATTTAAAAAAGTTTTAATTTTTACCATTTGAATGCCGAAAAAGTGTTTTTTTTCATGATTTTTTCTATAACATGGTTAATTATTATTGGGGAACAAAAATTTTTAACCATCTATTTGGTAGAGACTAATGATATTTTCGTATAAGACAACAAAAAAAACATAAAAATCTGTATTTTGAATTAAGAAGAAAAGTTTTCTCGTTTAAATGAAGAAAAAGTGTTTTTTTTTATTGATTTTTTCTTCAAATTGGATCATTTTTGGGCCGTAAAATTTTTAAATCATCTATTTGATATAAACTAAAAACATTTTTGGATTCAGCAAGAAAAAATGCATTAAATTATGTATTTTCGATAAAAAAAATTATAAGTTTCATCACATGAGCGTCGAAAAAGGGTTTTTTTTTAAAAGATTTTTCTTCAAATTTAGTCATTTTTGACCCGTAAAATTTTTTAATCATTGTCTGGATGAAAATTAACAATTTTTCCGGATTCAGCGTTAAAAAATACATAAAAATATGTATTTTCGAAAAAAAAAACATTTTTTTTTTACTGGTTCTAGCGCATTGAATGGTTTTGTCTCTTTTTCACGTGCAAAACCCATGGGAAACTTCAGGTGCTCTGCGGGTCGGGAAAAAAAAGTCAAAAAATTCTACTAAAATTTTTTTTACATGTTTTTACATGTATAGAAACAAAATCTGCCCGGCCCAAGTGAAAAAAAAAATAAAAATTAATTAACGTCCAGCCTAATACCTATATATAGGTATTCATAGGTATATTCATAGTAAACAAGTAGTAATAGAACTATAACCGCAAAAATGTAAAATACAGCATTTCTATGGGTTGAAATTCAGCTGGGGAAAATAATCCAGCCAAATACCCCTCGTGCTTCAAAATTTTAGATAATTCTCCTCCAGTTTTTTTGCACAGCAACTCGTGGGGCAAGTATGATAAAAAATCACGAGCGCGAGGCGCTCGTGATTTTTAACCTGCCAAACTTGCCCCTCTCGTTGCTGTGTAAACACAGTCGGAAAATTATCGACAATTCTGAAGCACTAGGGGTATTACGACTGAAAATTCAGACTTAAGAAGAGAGGAAAAAATATCTTTTAACGCTACTCGCTTGTCCAAGAGCGCTTTTTAAAAATTTTTAGAAATTTGTATTGCTATCTGTTGCGATACCTTTTCACTTAAGGTAGATCCAGCGACCTGCACCGTATCAAGCTGGGGCCCCTTTAGGGTGCAATATAAGAAATGCAAATTTTATCGTATGTTTATGTTGCTATGCTGTAAAAATAATTATTTAAACGTATCTAGATATTAATTTCGAAGAATAGGGTTGACAACTTTTTGAAATTTATAATATTTTTTTGCTTATTTAGTTAAAATATCGAAAAATAATCGACACGTATTTTTTCTTTTTTTAAAAACACTAAAATTGAAGGAACTACAAGTGTTTAAATTTTTTTTAATTTCAATATATATGGATATACTTCTAATGGGATTTCGGGTCAATGACGTCATTAACCCGTAGTTTCAAAAACTTTTCTTCATTTTTTTCTAGCTTAATTTTGATTTAAAAATTCTAAAAAAAATGTTGAAATTCATTAAAAATCAAGTACTTTAAAAAATATATATATTTAAAGTACTGGTTGCCAACCCTATTAATACGTAAAAAAAAAAAATATTTTTTACAAATGCCCCCTTGCACCCCATAATCTAGTACGTGATACTGAATTTTTCGAAACGTGGCAACGTCCCAATCGGTTGACCATTCACTGTCATCAAAAGTCGAAAGTGCCAGTACTTATTTGTTTTTGTTATGAAAATAATATATTAACACATTGAATTTTACTGAGTTACACTTCCAAAGTTTTATTAAATTATTTTTTCTCAAACTAGGTTAGCTTCAATGAATCAATAAAAAAAATTTTTTTTTTATCATCAATATAAATCACTCAATTATTAACACGAATTTTATTTAACACGTTATAATTATTAGGATTATTGATAAAAAATTAAACTTCATACACATATATTATCTATAAATCATAGCTATCGAATTTTGTTCCACTAAGAGTGCTTACAAGCAGCTGCTTGCCTGGAATTGCGAGGTTGCAACGTCTCCGCGGCGGCAGACAACAACCTTGATCATGGCTGAACACGCGTCTAAATGAGTATTTTTTTTTAACATTTTATCATTTTTCTCAAGAATTAATCCGGCTACCCTATATTTTTAAAATTTTAAAATGACCCAAATTGAAATTTTTGTCATCTAGTGATCACAAAATTATCCATATCGTGCAGTTATAAACAACGTGAGAATTTTTTTCCTGTTTTTTCCCATAAGAAACCGTGTTGTGAGAAAATTTTTTCAACGATTTTTTTCTTAAAATTTTAATCGGCGACCCCACTTTTTTTTTATAGATAATTTATTGTCAGGGTTCAAGGAATCTCTGTGATTTTTTTCGTCGCCCCCCCCCCCCCCCCAGTAGAACGTAGATTTTTTTTCAAAAAATTTTTACTGTTTTTTATAGAATTAAAAAATTTTGATAATGATACTTACATTATTTTATTTATAATATTATATCTAACATTTACTTACATTTTTTGAAGGACAAGCTTTTTTCAACTAATTATAAATAATTGTAATGAGATCACAAACTTTAATTCAGAAATAAGTTCAATCTAGTCTATGTCTTCCGTGAATGTTACCATGACTCAGGGGCGTTATTTCCCATATAGTGGGTATGGATGCATCAAGAGCCGAAAAATTTCCGGTCTGGAAATCCAGAACCAAAACTCGCGCTGGGATCCAAGAATAATCAATCAAGTATTCAACAAGCTTTAAACCCCAAAAACACTGAGCGCTGAGTTCAATAAATGATTCATCAGCTATCGCTCAAGCTCTAAACCCCCAAACACCCTGGGCGTCGAGTTCAACAAAAAAACTTATCAGCTATCCCCCAAGCTCTAAGCCCCCAAAATCCTGGGCGCCCGAGTTCAATAAAAAAACTGATCAGCTATCCCCCAAGCTCTAAACCCCCAAAACCCTGGGCGTCGAGGTCAATAAATAAACTTATCAGCCAACCCCCAAACTGTAAACCCCTAAATACCCTGGGCGCCCGAGTTCAACAAAAAAACTGATCAGCTATCCCCCAAGCTCTAAGCCCCCAAAACCCTAAGCGTCGAGTTCAACAAAAAAACTGATCAGCTATTCCTCAAGCTCTATACCCCCAAATACCCTGGGCGCCCGAGATCAACAAAAAAACTGATTAGCCATCCTCCAAGCTCTAAACCCCCAAAAACCTTGGGAGCCCGAGTTGAATTATTCCAAAAATATGACTGCATTTTAGTTAACTTAAGCATGAAATGAATAATTTATAACAATACCTAATTACGACGCACTGGTGCTATTATATCATAAAGTTTTAAATCTGAAATTTTTAACTCCAAAATGGCGTGGTTTACTAGAAAACGCTATAAGCAGGCGCGCAACAACGGGGGGGGGGGGGGGGGGGCAGAGGTGTCAGGACACCCCCTGGGCTAGTAGACGACACCCTCTACAGTTTCTTGGGGGTGTCCACGGAATTTGAAATCTCAAGCCTTAAACCTCCAAGATCCTGCAGGGGCCCATGGGCGCCCGAGTTAACCAAAAAAACTAATCAGCTATCCCTCAAGCTCTGAATCCCCGAATACCCTGGGCGCCCAATTTCAACAAAAAAAAAAAAAAAAAAAAATCAGCTATCCCCTAGGCTCTAAACCCTCAAATACCCTGGGCGCCCGAGTTCAACAAAAAAACTAATCAGCTATCCCCTAAGCTCTAAACCCCCAAATACCCTGGGCGACCGAATTCAACAAAACAATAATCACACGGAGAAGGAGATACACTATGAAACACAATGTGTGCACGGTGTTTTCCAGTGTACGCATTTGACGCATGCTTTTTTCTCGGTTACTCAAGTTCTGCTGAATCTCTAACCTCGAAACTTTAAAATCGTATAAATATAAATATCAAGTTCGAAATCATAATTGAAGTTTATACTTAAATTTGTTAGGAAAGATAGCAAGAACATTTTGAAGTAAGTATCGTACACAATTTTTAGTGTAAAACTTTGAAAAACTGGTTACGTGGGTGTTCCGAGTGCCGTCATCTGCTCTATTGAAATTGTCTCTCTAAAAATTTTGCACTGGAAAATACGGTGCATGCACTTGGAAATACGAAGTGTGACTTGGAATCACGCTGCACCACGCATCATGTAAAACGATGGCGCTGTACACCAAGTTTCATGATGTACCTCTTTCTCCGTGCAGCTATCCCCCAAGCTCTAAACCTCTAAATACTCTGGGCGCCCGAGTTCAACAAAAAAACTGATCGCCTATCCCCCAAGCTCTAAGCCCACAAAAACCCTGGGCATCGAGTTAAAAAAAAAAAAAACTCATCATTTATCCCCCAAGCTCTAAAACCCCCAAAACCCTGGGCGCCCGAGGTCAACGAAAAAACTGATCGGCTATCCCCCAAGCTCTAAACCTCCTAAAACTCTCGTTACCGAGTGGAATAATTTTAGAAGTTAAGCGTACTTTATATAATTGAATGTCAAGTTCATAAAAAGTGTTTTTTTTTTTTTTTTGTTCCACATTAAGGTTGTGGATTTTATTTTCTAGTTAGAAAAAAAAATTTGTTAATTTGATAATTTTTTTTGTTGCAACAAAAAAAATTTCGTTCAATTGAACTCGGGTGCCCAGGGATTCTGGGGGGTTTGGAGCTTGGGGTATAGCAGATCAGTTTTTTTTATTGAACACGGGCGCCCTGGGTATTTGGGGATTCAGAGCTTGGGGGAAAGCCAATAAGTTTTTTTGCTGAACTCGGACGCCCAGGGTTTTGGGGGTTTGAGCTTGGGGGATAACTGATCAGTTTTTTTGTTTAACTCGGGTGCCCTGGCTATTTGGGGTTTCAGAGCTTCACTGAAAAGGTTAAAGTAGAATCAGTTGCGTTCTCGGCCGCAAGTCGCGCCGCTGTCTTAAGGAAGGACTGATTTGTCTCCGCGAAACGACTGACTGCCTGCTGGAGGAGACTGAGTTGCATCCGTATGAATTGCCGGTTTCACGCACGCAACTCAGTCTCCTCCAGCAGGCAGTCAGTCGTTTCTCAGAGAGAATCAGTTCTTCCTAAGACACCGTCGCGACTTGCGGCCGAAAACGCAACTATTTCTACCTTAACCTTTTCAGTGTTGGGGGAAAGCCGATAAGTTTTTTTGCTGAACTCGGACGCCCAGGGTTTTGGGGGTTTAGAGCTTGAGGGATAGCTGATCATTGTTTTGTTGAACTCGGTCGCCCAGGGTATTTGGGGATTCAGAGCTTGGGAGATAACTGACTAGTTTTTTTGTTGAACTCAGGCGCCCAGGGCGCTTAGGCATATTGAGGTTTAAGGCTTGATTTAGGATTGTACAATTTCGTTGACACCCCCTGAAAATACTAGGGGGTGTCAGGAAAAAAATTTCAGGACACCCCCTAGCTTACATGGGTTGTTGCGCCCCTGGCTATAAGTTTTTACTTATTGTTTAACTCTTTGTTTGCAACATTATTAACAAATTTTTTTTTTTTTTAACTATAAATTGAATGTTTCTACAAATGAGACACTTTTCGAGAAAAGCGCAAAAATTTTTGTTTGTTTAATGGTCATTTATTTTTTTTTATTTTATACTGATTTTGTATCATTTTGTAATATTTTCACTCGGTAACCAGAGTTTTGTGAGGTTTAGAGCTTCAAGGGGAACTGATCAGTTTTTTTATTGAACTCTAGCTTCCATCGTTTTGGAAATTCAAGGCTTGGGGGATAATCAACCAGTCTATTTATTGACTTAACGCCCAGGGTTTTGAAGGCTTAGAGCTTGGGGGATAGCTGATAAGTTTTTTAGTTTTACTCGGGCGCCCTGGCTATTTGGGGATTCAGAGCTTCGGGGATAGCCGATAAGTTTTTTTGCTGAACTCGGACGCCCAGGGTATTTGGGGGTTTAGAGCTTGGGGGATAGCTGATCAGTTTTTTTTATTGAACACGGGCGCCCTGGCTATTTGGGGATTCCGAGCTTGGGGGATAGCTGATAAGTTTTTTAGTTGAACTCTGGCGCCCAGGGTTTTGGAGGTTTAGAGCTTGGGGGATAATTGACCAGTCTATTTATTGAACTTGGCGCCCAGGGTTTTGGGGGCTTAGAGCTTGGGGGAAAGGTGATACGTTTTTTAGTTGAACTCTGGCGCCCAGGGTTTTGGAGGTTAAGAGCTTGGGGGATAATTGACCAGTCTATTTATTGAACTTGGCGCCCAGGGTTTTGGAGGTTTAGAGCTTGGGGGATAATTGACCAGTCTATTTATTGAACTTGGCGCCCAGGGTTTTGGGGGCTTAGAGCTTGGGGGATAGGTGATACGTTTTTTAGTTGAGCTCTGGCGCCCAGGGTTTTAAAGGTTAAGAGCTTGTGGGATAGCTGATCAGATTATTTATTGAACTCGTGGCGCGTCATTGAAATTTTATAGTAAAAATTTTTTTTTTCCAACAGCAGCTCCCTAAAAAAAAGGCACGTGATATAAGCTCTGCCCCCCCCCCCCCCCACGTGGCCCAGCGGAGACATTCATGAAACCCCCCCCCCTCCCCTAAATAAGGCAACGTAGTTTGTGTACGCTCCCTAAGTCTTAAATATGAAGCAGTAATTTAAATTTGGTGTTTAATGTTTGAATGATACTTTGTGGCAATTTTTTTTTCTTTTTCAGAAACTCGATTAAAGAAAAGTAAAGGTTAGCCGCGAACATGCACAGATTGTACCCGAGTCCTCAGTGCTCTAAGAAAGTAATTCACGGTAAACTCTTTAATTTGAAAAAATAACGAAATTTAATTAGTTTCAAAAAAAGGTCTTGAAATATTCAAAATGCTGGTTGAAAATTTTTTTAAAACCGTACAAAATTTATTTTAAAGAATCTTGCTATCTTTAAAAATATATTATTATACATCTTTAAAAAAACGCGCACAGGGGCGTTATTACATTTTGGGCCCAGGTGTGGATAAAGTTCGACCCCCCCCCCCCTCAACTAATCTTAATATTTTTCAACTCTGAACAGTTCAGTACCTAATTGATAAAAAAAAAAAAACTCAAACCTTGAACCCCCCACAACCCTGGCCGCCCGAGTTCAACAAAAAAACTGATCAGCTATGCCCCAAGCTCTAAACCCCCAAAACCCTGGGAGTCAAGTTCAATGAATAAACTGATCAGCTATCTCCCAAGCTCTAAGCCCCCAAATACCCTGGGCGCCCAAGTTCAATAAAAAAACTGATCAGCTATCCCCCAAGCTCTAAGCCCCCAAAACCCTGGGTGTCGAGCTCAATAAATAAACTAATAAGCTATCCCCAAGCTGTAAACCCCCAAAAACCCTGGGCGCCCGAGTTCAACAAAAGAACTGGTTGGCTATCCCCCAAGCTCTAAACCCTCTAATTCCTGGGTGCCCGAGTTCAACAAAAAAAATTATCAGCTATCCCCCAAGCTCTAAACCCCCAAAACCCTGGGCGCCAGAGTTGAATAAATAAACTAATTAGCTATCCCCAAGCTGTAAACCCCCAAATACCATGGGCGCCCAAGTTCAACAAAAAAACTGGTTGGCTATCCCCCAAGCTCTAAACCCCCAAATACCCTGGGCGCCCAAGTTCAACAAAAAAACTAGTTGGCTATCCCCCAAGCTCTGAACCCTCTAAACCCTGGGTGCCCTAAGATAACGAAAAAACTGATCAGCTATCCCCCAAGCTCTAAACCTCCCAAGACTCTGGTTACCGAGTAGAATAGTTTTAGAAGTTAAGCGTACTTTATATAGTATTTGAATATCAAGTCGATGAAAATTGTTTTTTTTTTTTTTTTTTTTTTTTTTTGTTCCACAATCAGGTTGTGGATTTTATTTTCTAGTTAAAAAAAAAAAAAAAATTCGTTGATAGCTTTTTTTGTTGAAATTGGGAACTCAGGGTTTTGGAGGTTTAGAGCTTGGGGGATAGCCGGTCAGTTTTTATGTAGAACTCAGGCGCCCAGGGTATTTGGGGGCTTAGAGCTTGGGGGATACCTGATCAGTTTTTTTGTTGAACTCAGGCACCCAGGGTTTTGTGGGTTTAGAGTTTGGGGGGTAGCCGATCAGTTTTTTTATTGAGCTCGGGCACCCAGGGAACTTGAGGGTTTAGAGCTTGGGGGATAGCTGATCAGTTTTTTTGTTGAACTCGGGCGCCCAGGGTATTTGGGGGCTTAGAGCTTGGAGGATAGCTGATCAGTTTTTTTGTTGATCTCGGCGCCCAGGGTAGTTGGGGGTTTAGAGCTTGGTGGTTAGCTGATCAGTTTTTTTTGTAGAACTCAGGCGCCCAGGGTAATTGGGGGCTTAGAGCTTGGGGGATAGCCGATCAGTTTTTTTGTTGAACTCGGGCACCCAGGGTATTTGAGGGTTTACAGCTTGGGGGATAGCTGATAAGTTTTTTTATTGAACCTGGGCGCCCAGGGTATTTGGGGGCTTAGAGCTTGGAGGATAGCCGATAAGTATTTTTGTTGAACTTGGGTGCCCGGGGTATTTGGGGGTTTAAAGCTTGGGGGATAGCTGATCAGTTTTTTTGTTGAACTCAGGCACCCAGGGTTTTGTGGGTTTAGAGTTTGGGGGGTAGCCGATCAGTTTTTTTATTGAGCTCGGGCACCCAGGGAACTTGAGGGTTTGGAGCTTGGGGGATAGCTGATCAGTTTTTTTGTTGAACTCGGGCGCCCAGGGTATTTGGGGGCTTAGAGCTTGGAGGATAGCTGATCAGTTTTTTTGTTGATCTCGGCGCCCAGGGTAGTTGGGGGTTTAGAGCTTGGGGGTTAGCTGATCAGTTTTTTTGTAGAACTCAGGCGCCCAGGGTAATTGGGGGCTTAGAGCTTGGGGGATAGCCGATCAGTTTTTTTGTTGAACTCGGGCACCCAGGGTATTTGTGGGTTTAGAGTTTGGGGGGTAGCCCATCAGTTTTTATATTGAACTCGGGCGCCCAGGGTATTTGAGGGTTTAGAGCTTGGGGAGAGCTGATCAGTTTATTCATTGAACTTGACGCCCAGGGTTTTGGGGTTTAAAGCTTGGGGGATATCTGATCAGTTTTTTTGTAGAACTCAGGCGCCCAGGGTAATTGGGGGCTTAGAGCTTGGGGGATAGCCGATCAGTTTTTTTGTTGAACTCGGGCACCCAGGGTATTTGTGGGTTTAGAGTTTGGGGGGTAGCCCATCAGTTTTTATATTGAACTCGGGCGCCCAGGGTATTTGAGGGTTTAGAGCTTGGGGAGAGCTGATCAGTTTATTCATTGAACTTGACGCCCAGGGTTTTGGGGTTTAAAGCTTGGGGGATATCTGATCAGTTTTTTTGTTGATCTCGGTGCCCAGGGTATTTGGGGGCTTAGAGCTTGGGGGATAGCCGATCAGTTTTTTTGTTGAACTCGGGCACCGAGGGTATTTGAGGGTTTACAGCTTGGGGGATAGCTGATAAGTTTTTTTATTGAACCTGGGCGCCCAGGGTATTTGGGGGCTTAGAGCTTGGAGGATAGCCGATAAGTATTTTTGTTGAACTTGGGTGCCCAGGGTATTTGGGGGTTTAAAGCTTGGGGGATAGCTGATCAGTTTTTTTGTTGATCTCGGCGCCCAGGCTACTTGGGGATTTAGAACTTGGGGGATAGCTGATCAGTTTATTCATTGTACTTGACGCCCAGGGTCTTGGGGGTTTAGAGCTTGGGAGATAGCTGATCAGTTTATTCATTGAACTTGACGCCCAGGGTTTTAGGGCCTACGGCTTGGGGAACAGCTGATCAGTTTTTTTATTGAACTCGGGCGCCCAGGGTATTTGGTGGCTGAGAGCTTGGGGGATAGCCGATAAGTTTTTTTGTTGAACTCGGGCGCCCAGGGTATTTGAGGGTTTACAGCTTGGGGGATAGCTGATAAGTTTTTTTATGGAACTCGGGCGCCCAGGGTATTTGGGGGTCTAAGGCTTGGGGAATGACCGATCGATCATTTATCGAACTCGGCGCCCAGGGTTTGGGGGGTTTCAGGCTTGAGGGATAACTGGTCAATGGTTGGTTGAACGTGCCCGGGTCTGGATGAATCCAGACCCACTATAAGGGAAATAACGCCCCTGAACGCGCATAAATAATATCGAAAGTTAGTCACAAAATCGTCTTTAAAAAAATCTTAAATACGCAAAATTAATCTTGCGATTATTATCACTTGCCTGATTATCATTTCTAAAAATTATTATTAATATCTTTAAGAGAAAAGGTTACGTAATTAAAAATATCTAAAATTTATCTTAAAATGATCAAAGATCGAAAAATCATCTTAGTATCATATGAAAAATAACGAAAAAATCAGTAATTTTTATCTTTAAAAGAACTTTTATAGACGTTTTGAAATGATACAAATAAAAAATAAAACATTTTTTTCGTTTTAAAATGTCTCAAAAACAGCCATTGTTAAGATATGTCTTCAACAGATCTTTTTAAGATCTTAATTTTATTTATGCAGTTTGAAAAATTTCAAAGTCTAAATACAAAATAAATTTTGAAGTCCCACAGACTGAAAAAATTCTAAGTGTCTGCCGTTCAAAAAATTTTTATGTTTCACATACTTAACTCACTTTAAAAGTGTCTATGGTGTGAAAAATTTCTAAGTCCAAAAACAAAATAAATTTCTAAGTTCCAGAGACTGAAAGAATTCTAAGTGTCTGCGCTTCAAAAAATTTCTAAGTCTTAAAGAATAGATAAATTTTTAAGTCCCACAGACCTTAAAAATTTTAAGTCAACAACAATATTATAAGCTTATGAAAATTCCAAGTTCCTAAAAAATTCTAAATGCTGGAAATTTTCGAAAAAAGTTCGAAACTCATAATTTTATCAAGTCCCGAAGAATTTATAAGTGTCAAAATTTTTAATTTCCTAAAAGTGTAGAAAAAAATCAAAGTACTTAATTCAACTTGGAATATTTCATTTAACTGAAAAAACTTTTTTATTTATAAAAAAGTACATAAGTTATAAAATTTTTACATGTGGAACTTAGTTTTTTTTTTTAATTTGGTCAAGTGGATTTATAGAGTGGATGAATCACGTGGATATCCACGTGGATTTACATGTGAACTTTTTTAGTAGGGAAATGACACAAAGTAGCGAAAGAAGTCAAGAGAGCGAATAAAAGTTGGTTATCCGTTTGAACTTCTACCGGAGAATATACGATCAGATAAGTCTTCAATATGAAGCATTAATTTAAATTTGGTGTTTAATGTTTGAATGATACTTTGTGGCAATTTTTTTTTCCTTTTTCAGGAACTCGATTGAAGAAAAATAAAGGTGAGCCGTGATCATGCACAGACTGTACCCGAGTCCTCAGGGCTCTACGAAATTAATTCACGGTAAACTCTTTAATTTGAAAAAATAATGAAATTTAATTTGTTTTAAAAAAAGGTCTTGAAATATTTAAAATGCTGGTTGAAAATTTTTTTAAGGTCGTATAAAATTTATTTTAAAGCATCTTGCTATCTTTAAAAATATATAAATATATATCTTTAAAAGAACGCGCATAAATAATATCGAAAGTTCATCACAAAATGATCTTTAAAATATCTTAAATACACAAAGTTAATCTTGCAATTATTATCACTTGCCTTATTATCATTTCTAAAAACTATTATAAATACCTTTAAGAGAAGAGGTTACGTAAAAAAATTTATCTCAAATTTATCTAAAATTTATCTCAAAATGATTAAAAATCTAAAAATCATCTTCGTATCATACATATAAAAATTAACGAAAAAAAAAGTAATTTTTACCTTCAAAAGAACTTTTTCAAACATTTTTGAAATGATACATATCAAAAATAAAACATAATTTTTTTGTCTTAAAACATCTCAAAAATAGCCCATAGTTAAGATATGTCTTCAAAAGATCTTTTTAAGATCTTAATTTTTTTTACACGGTTTGTAAAATTTCAAAATCTAAAAACAAAATAAATTTCTATATTTCACAGGCTTAACTCTCTTTAAAAGTGACTGCGATTTAAAAAATTTCCATGTCCGAAAACAAAATAAATTTCTAAGTCCCAGAAACTGAAAAAATTCTAATTGTTCACGGTTCGAAAAATATCTAAGTTCCAGAGATTGAAAAAATTCTAAGTGTCTGTGGTTCAAAAAATTTCTCAGTCTGCACATTCAAAATCTGCTAAGTATCACAGACTGAACATCTTTTAAGTCCGGAAGAACCAAAAAAATTTCTTATAGACTAGATAAATTTTTAAGTCCCACAGACCGAAAAATTTCTAAGTCAACAACAATTATATTATAAGCCTATGAAAATTCCAAGTTCCTAAAAAATTCTAAATGCTGTAAATTTCCAAAAAAAGTTCGAAACTCATAATTTTATCAAGTCCCGAAGAATTTATAAGTGTTAAAACTTTTAATTTCCTAAAAGTGTAGAAAAAAATCAAAGTACTTAATTCAACTTGGAATATTTCATTTAACTGAAAAAACTTTTTTATTTATAAAAAAGTACATAAGTTATAAAATTTTTACATGTGGAACTTAGTTTTTTTTTTAATTTGGTCAAGTGGATTTATAGAGTGGATGAATCACGTGGATATCCACGTGGATTTACATGTGAACTTTTTTAGTAGGGCGGATTGTATAATATATCGTCGGTTTAGTTTTAGAGGGTGACAACTCAGCACGTTCGATTGAAAAGATGGCAACTCAAAGTTTCAAATTGAAAAGGTGGCAACTCAAAGATTCAAATTAAAAAGGTTGCAACTCAACATTTCATTTTTAAAAGGTGACAACTCAAAGCTAAAATGAGGATAAAGAAGTTAGTGAAAACACACGGTATAGCAGGCGTGACCTCCAACTTAGACATGACTAAAAAGTACTGTCCCCCAAGCTTCAAACCCAAAATACCCTGGGCGCCCAAGTTCAATTCTTGAATAAATGATAAATCCCCCAAGCTTCAAACCCACAGTACCCAGGGCGTCCGAGTTCAATTATTAAAGAAATAAATGATCCCCCAAGCTTCAAACCCACAATACCCTGGGCGTCCGAGTTCAATCATTAAATAAATAAATGATCCCCCAAGCTTAACACCCATGATACCCTGAGCGCCCAAGTTCAATTTTTAAATAAACGAACAATCCCCCAAGCTTCAAACCCACAATATCCTAGGCGTCCAAGTTCAATCATTAAATAAATAAATGATCCTCCAAGCTTCAAACCCACAGTACCCTGGGCGTTCAAACCGAACATGTGAACTTTTTTAGTAGGGCGGATTGTATAATATATCGTCGGTTTAGTTTTAGAGGGTGACAACTCAGCACGTTCGATTGAAAAGATGGCAACTCAAAGTTTCAAATTGAAAAGGTGGCAACTCAAAGATTCAAATTAAAAAGGTTGCAACTCAACATTTCATTTTTAAAAGGTGACAACTCAAAGCTAAAATGAGGATAAAGAAGTTAGTGAAAACACACGGTATAGCAGGCGTGACCTCCAACTTAGACATGACTAAAAAGTACTGTCCCCCAAGCTTCAAACCCAAAATACCCTGGGCGCCCAAGTTCAATTCTTGAATAAATGATAAATCCCCCAAGCTTCAAACCCACAGTACCCAGGGCGTCCGAGTTCAATTATTAAAGAAATAAATGATCCCCCAAGCTTCAAACCCACAATACCCTGGGCGTCCGAGTTCAATCATTAAATAAATAAATGATCCCCCAAGCTTAACACCCATGATACCCTGAGCGCCCAAGTTCAATTTTTAAATAAACGAACAATCCCCCAAGCTTCAAACCCACAATATCCTAGGCGTCCAAGTTCAATCATTAAATAAATAAATGATCCTCCAAGCTTCAAACCCACAGTACCCTGGGCGTCCGAGTTCAATTTTGAAAGAAATAAATCGTCCCCCAAGCTTCAAAACCATGATACCCTGGGCGCCCAAGTTCAATTTTTAAATAAACGAACAATCCCCCAAGATTCCAACCCACGGTACCCTGGGCGTCCGAGTTCAATTTTTAAAGAAATAAAGGATCCCCCAAGCTTCAAACCCACAATAACCTGGGCACCCGAGATCAATTTTCAAATGGATAAATGATCTCCCAATGCTTCAAACCCATAGTACCCTGGGCCTCCGAGTTCAATTTTTAAATATATAAATGATCCCCTAAGCTTCAAACTCACAGTACCCTGAATGTCCGAGTTCAATTATTAAAGTAATAAATGATCCCCCAAGCTTCAAACCCACAATACCCTGGGCGTCCGAGTTCAATCATTAAATAAATAAATGATCCCCCAAGCTTCAAACCCACAGAACCCTGGGCATCCAAGTTCAATTTTTAAAGAACTAAATGATCCCCCAACCTTGAAACCCACAATACCCTGGGCAACCGAGTTCATTTTTCAAATAAACGAACAATCCCCCAAGCTTCAAACCGACAGTACCCTGGGTGTCCGAGTTCAATTATTAAAGAACTAAATGATTCCCCAAGCTTCAAACCCACCATACCCTGGGCACCCGAGAGCAATTTTTAAATGAATAAATGATCCCCCAAGCTTAAAATCCATAGTACCCTAGGCGTCCGAGTTCAATTTTTAAATATATAAATGATCCCCCAAGCTTCAAACCCACAATACCCTGAGCACCCGAGTTCAATTTTTTAAAAGATAAATGATCCCTCAAGCTTCAAACCCATAGTACCCTGAGCGTCCAAGCTCGATTTTAAAAAAATTAAATGATCCCCCAAGCTTTAAACCCATAGTACCCTGGGCCTCCAAGTTCAATTGTTAAAGAAATAAACGATCCCCCAAGCTTCAAACCCACGGTACCCTGGGCGTCCAAGTTTGATTTTTAAAAAAATAATTGAGCCATCAAGCTTATACCCATAGTGCCCGGGGCATCCGAGTTCAATCGTTAAATCAATAAATGATCGCCCAAGCTTCAAACCCACAATACCCTGGGCACCCGAGTTCAATTTTTTAAAAGATAAATGATCCCCCAAGCTTCAAACCCACAGTACCCTGGGCGTTCAAGTTTGATTTTGAAAAAAATAAATGAGCCATCAAGCTTCAAACCCATAGTGCCCTGGGCGTCCGAGTTCAATTATTAAAGAAATAAATGATCCCCCAAGCTTCAAACCCACAGTACCCTGGGCGGCTGAGTTCAATTTTTAAAGAACTAAATGATCCCCCAAGCTTTAAACTTACCGTACCCTGGGCGTCTGAAATCAATTTTTAAATAAATTAATGATCCTCCAAGCTTCAAACCCACGATACCCTGGGCGTCCAAGTTCAATTTTTAAATAAACGAACAATCCCCCAAGATTCGAACGCACAGTACTCTGGGTGTCCGAGTTCAATTATTAAAGAACTAAATGATTCCTTAAGCTTCAAACCCACCATGCCCTGGGCACCCGAGATCAATTTTTAAATGAATAAATGATCCCCCAAGCTTCAAATCCATAGTACCCTAGGCCTCCAAGTTCAATTTTTAAATATATAAACGAACCCCCAAGCTTCAAACCCACAATACATTGGGCACCAAAGTTCAATTTTTTAAAAGATAAATGATACCCAAAGCTTCAAACCCATAGTACCCTGAGCGTCCAAGCTCAGTTTTAAAAAAAATAAATGATCCCTCAAGCTTCAAACCCATAGTACCCTGGGCCTCCAAGTTCAATTTTAAAGAAATAAACGATCCCCTAAGCTTCAAACCCACAGTACCCTGGGCCTCCAAGTTCAATTCTTGAATAAATGATAAATCCCCCAAGCTTCAAACCCACAGTACCCAGGGCGTCCGAGTTCAATTATTAAAGAAATAAATGATCCCCCAAGCTTCAAACCAACACTACTCTGGGTGTCCGAGTTCAATTATTAAAGAAATAAATGATCCCCCAAGCTTCAAACCCACAGTACCCTATGCGTCGAAGTTCAATTTTTAAAGAACTAAATGATCTCCCAAGCTTCAAACCCACAATACCCTAGGCACCCGAGTTCAATTTTTTAAAAGATAAATGATTCCCCAAGCCTCAAACCCATAGTACCCTAGCGTCCAAGCTCAATTTTCAAATAAATAAATGATCTCTCAAGCTTCAAACCCATAGTACCCTGGGCCTCCAAGTTCAATTTTTAAAGAAATAAACGATCCCCCAAGCTTCAAACCCACAGTATCCTGGGCGTCCAAGTTCAATCATTAAATAAATAAATGATCCCCCAAGCTTCAAACCCACAGTACCCTGGGCGTCCAAGTTAAATTTTTAAATAAACGAACAATCCCCCAAGCTTCAAACCAACACTACTCTGGGTGTCCGAGTTCAATAATTAAAGAAATAAATGATCCCCCAAGCTTCAAACCCACAGTACCCTATGCGTCGAAGTTCAATTTTTAAAGAACTAAATGATCTCCCAAGCTTTAAACCCACCATACCTTGGGCGTCTGAAATCAATTTTTAAATAAACAAATAATCCCCCAATCTCGAAACCCACAATACCCTGGTCAACCGAGTTCATTTTTCAAATCAACGAACAATCCCCCAAGCTTCAAACCCACCGTACCCTGGGTGTCCAAGTTCAATAATTAAAGAAATAAATGATCCCCCAAGCTTCAAACCCATGATACCCGGGGCGTCCGAGTTCATTTTTTAAATAAACGAACAATCCCCCAAGCTTCAAACCCACAGTACCCTGGGTGTCCGAGTTCAATTATTAAAGAACTAAATGATTCCTTAAGCTTCAAACCCACCATGCCCTGGGCACCCGAGATCAATTTTTAAATGAATAAATGATCCCCCAAGCTTCAAATCCATAGTACCCTAGGCCTCCAAGTTCAATTTTTAAATATATAAACGAACCCCCAAGCTTCAAACCCACAATACATTGGGCACCAAAGTTCAATTTTTTAAAAGATAAATGATACCCAAAGCTTCAAACCCATAGTACCCTGAGCGTCCAAGCTCAGTTTTAAAAAAAATAAATGATCCCTCAAGCTTCAAACCCATAGTACCCTGGGCCTCCAAGTTCAATTTTAAAGAAATAAACGATCCCCCAAGCTTCAAACCCATAGTGCCCTGGGCCTCCAAGTTCAATTTTTAAAGAAATAAACGATCCCCCAAGCTTCAAACCCATAGTGCCCTGGGCGTCCAAGTTCAATTATCAAAGAAATAAATGATCCCCCAAGCTTCAAACCAACACTACTCTGGGTGTCCGAGTTCAATTATTAAAGAAATAAATGATCCCCCAAGCTTCAAACCCACAATACCCTGGGCACCCGAGATCAATTTTCAAATGGATAAATGATCTCCCAAGCTTCAAACCCATCGTACCCTGGGCGTCCAAGCTCAATTTTTAAATAAATAAATGATCCCCAATGCTTCAAACCCATAGTACCCTGGGCCTCCGAGTTCAATTTTTGAATATATAAATGATCCCCCAAGCTTCAAACCCACAATACTCTGGGCACCCGAGTTCAATTTTTAAAAAGATAAATAATTCCCCAAGCCTCAAACCCATAGTACTCTAGCGTCCAAGCTCAATTTTCAAATAATAAAATGATCCCTCAAGCTTCAAACCCATAGTACCATGGGCCTCCAAGTTAAATTTTTTAAGAAATAAACGATCCTTCAAGCTTCAAACCCACGGTACCCTGGGTATCCAAGTTCAATTATTAAAGGAATAAATGATCCCCGAATCTTCAAACCCACAATACCCTGAGCATCCGAGTTCAATCATTAAATAAATAAATGATCCCCCAAGCTTCAAGCCCACAGTATCCTGGGCATCCAAGTTCAATTTTTAAAGAACTAAATGATCTCCCAACCTTGAAACCCACAATACCCTGGGCAACCGAGTTCATTTTTTAAATAAACGAACAATCCCCCAAGATTCAAACCCACAGTACCCTGGGAGTCCAAGTTCAATTATTAAAGAAATAAATGATCCACCAAGCTTCAAACCCACGATACCCTGGGCGTCCGAGTTCATTTTTAAAATGATCAAATGATCCCTCAAGCTTCAAATCCATAGTACCCTAGGCGTCCGAGTTCAATTTTCTAATATATAAATGATCCCCCAAGCTTCAAACCCACAATACCCTGGGCACCCGAGTTCAATTTTTTAAAAGATAAATGATCCTCCAAGCTTCAAACCCATAGTACCCTGAGCGTCCAAGCTCAATTTTAAAAAAAATAAATGATCCCTCAACCTTCAAACCCATAGTACCCTGGGCCTCGAAGTTCAATTTTCAAAGAAATAAACGATCCCCCAAGCTTCAAACCCACAGTACCCTGGGCGTCCAAGTTTGATTTTTAAAAAAATTAATGAGCCATCAAGCTTCAAACCCATAGTGCCCTGGGCATCCGAGTTCAATCGTTAAATCAATAAATGATCCCCGAGGCTTCAAACCCATGATACCCTGGGCGCCCAAGTTCAATTTTTAAATAAACGAACAATCCCCCAAGCTTCAAACTCACAGTACCCTGGGTGTCCAAGTTTAATTATTAAAGGAATAAATGATCCCCCAAGCTTCAAACCCACAATACCCTGGGCGTCCGAGTTCAATCATTAAATAAATAAATGATCCCCCAAGCTTCAAGCCCACTGTACCCTGGGCATCCAAGTTCAATTTATAAAGAACTAAATGATCCCCCAACCTTGAAACCCACAATACCCTGGGCAACCGAGTTCATTTTTCGAATAAACGAACAATCCCCCAAGCTTCAAACCCACAGTACCCTGGGTGTCCGAGTTTAATTATTAAAGGAATAAATGATCCCCCAAGCTTCAAACCCACAATACCCTGGGCGTCCGAGTTCAATCATTAAATAAATAAATGATCCTCCAAGCTTCAAGCCCACTGTACCCTGGGCATCCAAGTTCAATTTTTAAAGAACTAAATGTTCCCCCAACCTTGAAATCCACAATACTCTGAGCAACCGAGTTCATTTTTCAAATAAACGAACAATCCCCCAAGCTTCAAACCCACAGTACCCTGGGTGTCCGAGTTCAATTATTAAAGGAATAAATGATCCCCTAAGCTTCAAACCCACAATACCCTGGGCGTCCGGGTTCAATTTTTAAAGAACTAAATGTTCCCCCAACCTTGAAATCCACAATACTCTGGGCAACCGAGTTCATTTTTCAAATAAACGAACAATCCCCCAAGCTTCAAACCCACAATACCCTGGGCGTCCAAGTTCAATTATTAAAGAAATAAATGATCCCCCAAGCTTTAAACCCACAATACCCTGGGCGTCCAAGTTCAATTATTAAAGAAATAAATGATCCCCCAAGCTTCAAACCCACAGTACCCTGGGCGTTCAAGTTAAATTTTTAAAGAACTAAATGATTCCCCAAGCTTTAAACCCACAATACTCTGGGCGTCCAAGTTCAATTATTAAAGAAATAAATGATCCCCCAAGCTTCAAACCCACAGTACCCTGGGCGTTCAAGTTCAATTTTTAAAGAACTAAATGATTCCCCAAGCTTTAAACCCTCAGTACCCTGGGCGTCCGAGTTTGATTTTTAAATAAATAAATGATCCATCAAGTTTCAAACTCATAGAACCCTGAGCGTCCAAGTCTAATTTTTAATTAAAAAAATGATCCCTCAAGCTTCAAACCCACAGTACCCTGGGCGTTCAAAACCAATTTTTAAAGAACTAAATGATCCCCCAAGCCATAAACCCACAGTACCTTGGGCGTACGAGTTTGATTTTTAAATAAATAAATGATCCATCAAGCTTCAAACTCATAGGACCCTGAGCGTCCAAGTATAATTTAAAAAAAAAAAATGATCCCTCAAGCTTCAACCCCACAGTAGCCTGGGCGCCCGAGTTCAATTTTTAAATAAATGAACAATCCCCCAAGCTTCCAACCCACAGTACCCTGGGCATCCGAGTTCGATTTTTAAAGGAATAAAGGATCCCCCAAGCTTCAAACCCACAATAACCTGGGCACCCGAGATCAATTTTCAAATGGATAAATGATCTTCCAAGCTTCAAACCCAGAGTACCCTGGGCGTCCAAGCTCAATTTTTAAATAAATGAATGATCCCCAATGCTTCAAACCCATAGTACCCTGGGCCTCCGAGTTCAATTTTTAAATATATAAATGATCCCCCAAGCTTCAAACTCACAGTACCCTGAATGTCCGAGTTCAATTATTAAAGGAATAACTGATCCCCCAAGCTTCAAACCCACAATACCCTGGGCGTCCGAGTTCAATCGTTAAATAAATAAATGATCCCCCAAGCCTCAAACCCACAGAACCCTGGGAATCGAAGTTCAATTTTTAAAGAACTAAATGATCCCCCAACCTTGAAACCCACAATACCCTGGGCAACCGAGTTCATTTTTCAAATAAACGAACAATCCCTCAAGCTTCAAACCCACAGTACCCTGGGTGTCCGAGTTCAATTATTAAAGAACTAAATGATTCCCCAAGCTTCAAACCCACCATACCCTGGGCACCCGAGAGAAATTTTTTAAAAGATAAATGATCCCTCAAGCTTCAAACCCACAGTACCCTGGGCATCTGAAATCAATTTTTAAAAAAATAAATGATCCCCCAAGCTTCAAACCCACGATACCCTGGGCTTCCAATTTCAATTTTTAAATAAACGAACAATCCCCTAAGATTCAAACGCACAGTACCCTGGGCGTCCGAGTTCAATTTTTAAAGAAATAAATGATCCCCCAAGCTTCAAACCCAGAATACCCTGGGCACCCGAGATCAATTTTCAAATGGATAAATGATCTCCCAAGCTTCAAACTCATAGTACCCTGGGCACCCGAGTTCAATTTTTTAAAAGATAAATGATCCCCCAAGCTTCAAACCCACAGTACCCTGGGCGTCTGAAATCAATTTTTAAAAAAATAAATGATCCCCCAAGCTTCAAACCCACGATACCCTGGGCGTCCAATTTCAATTTTTAAATAAACGAACAATCCCCTAAGATTCAAACGCACAGTACCCTGGGCGTCCGAGTTCAATTTTTAAAGAAATAAATGATCCCCCAAGCTTCAAACCCAGAATACCCTGGGCACCCGAGATCAATTTTCAAATGGATAAATGATCTCCCAAGCTTCAAACTCATAGTACCCTGGGCGTCCAAACTCAATTTTTAAATAAATAAATGATCCCGAATGCTTCAAACCCATAGTACCCTGGGGCTCCGAGTTCAATTTTTGAATATATAAATGATCCCCCAAGCTTCAAACCCACAATACCCTGGGCACCCGAGTTCAATTTTTTAAAAGATAAATGATTCCCCAAGCTTCAAACCCATAGTACCCTGGGCCTCCAAGTTCAATTTTTAAAGAAATAAACGATCCCCCAAGCTTCAAACCCACAGTATCCTGGGCGTCCAAGTTCAATCCTTAAATAAATAAATGATCCCCCAAGCTTCAAACCCACAGTACCCTGGGCGTCCGAGTTCAATCTTTAAAGAACTAAATGATCCTCCAACCTTGAAATCCACAATACCCTGGGCAACCTAGTTCATTTTTCAAATAAACGAACAATCCCCCAAGCTTCAAACCCACAGTACCCTGGGTGTCCGAGTTCAATTATTAAAGGAATAAATGATCCCCCAAGCTTCAAACCCACAATACCCTGGGCGTCCAAGTTTAATTTAAAAAAAAATAAATGATCCCTCAAGCTTCAAACACATAGTACCCTGGGCCTCCAAGTTCAATTTTTAAAGAAATAAACGATATCCCAAGCTTCAAACCCACGGTACCCTGGGCGTCCGGGTTTGATTTTTAAATAAATAAATGATCCATCAAGTTTCAAACTCATAGGACCCTGAGCGTCCAAGTCTAATTTTTAATTAAAAAAATGATCCCTCAAGCTTCAAACCCACAGTAGCCTGGGCAACCGAGTTCAATTTTTAAATAAACGAACAACCCTTCAAGCTTCAAACCCACAATATCCTGGGCATCCAAGTTCAATTATTAAATATATAAATGATCCCCCAAGCTTCAAACCCACAGTACCCTGGGCGTTCAAGTTCAATTTCGAAAGAACTAAATGATTCCCCAAGCTTTAAACCCTCAATACCCTGGGCCTCCAAGTTCAATTTTTAAAGAAATAAACGATATCCCAAGCTTCAAACCCACGGTACCCTGGGCGTCCGGGTTTGATTTTTAAATAAATAAATGATCCATCAAGTTTCAAACTCATAGGACCCTGAGCGTCCAAGTCTAATTTTTAATTAAAAAAATGATCCCTCAAGCTTCAAACCCACAGTAGCCTGGGCAACCGAGTTCAATTTTTAAATAAACGAACAATCCTTCAAGCTTCAAACCCACAATATCCTGGGCATCCAAGTTCAATTATTAAATATATAAATGATCCCCCAAGCTTCAAACCCACAGTACCCTGGGCGTTCAAGTTCAATTTCGAAAGAACTAAATGATTCCCCAAGCTTTAAACCCTCAATACCCTGGGCGTCCAAGTTTAATTTAAAAAAAAATAAATGATCCCTCAAGCTTCAAACACATAGTACCCTGGGCCTCCAAGTTCAATTTTTAAAGAAATAAACGATATCCCAAGCTTCAAACCCACGGTACCCTGGGCGTCCGGGTTTGATTTTTAAATAAATAAATGATCCATCAAGTTTCAAACTCATAGGACCCTGAGCGTCCAAGTCTAATTTTTAATTAAAAAAATGATCCCTCAAGCTTCAAACCCACAGTAGCCTGGGCAACCGAGTTCAATTTTTAAATAAACGAACAATCCTTCAAGCTTCAAACCCACAATATCCTGGGCATCCAAGTTCAATTATTAAATATATAAATGATCCCCCAAGCTTCAAACCCACAGTACCCTGGGCGTTCAAGTTCAATTTCGAAAGAACTAAATGATCCCCCAAGCTTCAAACCCACAATACCCTGGGCGTCCAAGTTTAATTTAAAAAAAAATAAATGATCCCTCAAGCTTCAAACACATAGTACCCTGGGCCTCCAAGTTCAATTTTTAAAGAAATAAACGATATCCCAAGCTTCAAACCCACGGTACCCTGGGCGTCCGGGTTTGATTTTTAAATAAATAAATGATCCATCAAGTTTCAAACTCATAGGACCCTGAGCGTCCAAGTCTAATTTTTAATTAAAAAAATGATCCCTCAAGCTTCAAACCCACAGTAGCCTGGGCAACCGAGTTCAATTTTTAAATAAACGAACAATCCTTCAAGCTTCAAACCCACAATATCCTGGGCATCCAAGTTCAATTATTAAATATATAAATGATCCCCCAAGCTTCAAACCCACAGTACCCTGGGCGTTCAAGTTCAATTTCGAAAGAACTAAATGATCCCCCAAGCTTCAAACCCACAATACCCTGGGCGTCCAAGTTTAATTTAAAAAAAAATAAATGATCCCTCAAGCTTCAAACACATAGTACCCTGGGCCTCCAAGTTCAATTTTTAAAGAAATAAACGATATCCCAAGCTTCAAACCCACGGTACCCTGGGCGTCCGGGTTTGATTTTTAAATAAATAAATGATCCATCAAGTTTCAAACTCATAGGACCCTGAGCGTCCAAGTCTAATTTTTAATTAAAAAAATGATCCCTCAAGCTTCAAACCCACAGTAGCCTGGGCAACCGAGTTCAATTTTTAAATAAACGAACAATCCTTCAAGCTTCAAACCCACAATATCCTGGGCATCCAAGTTCAATTATTAAATATATAAATGATCCCCCAAGCTTCAAACCCACAGTACCCTGGGCGTTCAAGTTCAATTTCGAAAGAACTAAATGATCCCCCAAGCTTCAAACCCACAATACCCTGGGCGTCCAAGTTTAATTTAAAAAAAAATAAATGATCCCTCAAGCTTCAAACACATAGTACCCTGGGCCTCCAAGTTCAATTTTTAAAGAAATAAACGATATCCCAAGCTTCAAACCCACGGTACCCTGGGCGTCCGGGTTTGATTTTTAAATAAATAAATGATCCATCAAGTTTCAAACTCATAGGACCCTGAGCGTCCAAGTCTAATTTTTAATTAAAAAAATGATCCCTCAAGCTTCAAACCCACAGTACCCTGGGCATCCGAGTTCATTTTTCAAATCAACGAACAATCCCCCAAGCTTCAAACCCACCGTACCCTGGGTGTCCAAGTTCAATAATTAAAGAAATAAATGATCCCCCAAGCTTCAAACCCATGATACCCGGGGCGTCCGAGTTCATTTTTTAAATAAACGAACAATCCCCCAAGCTTCAAACCCACAGTACCCTGGGTGTCCGAGTTCAATTATTAAAGAACTAAATGATTCCTTAAGCTTCAAACCCACCATGCCCTGGGCACCCGAGATCAATTTTTAAATGAATAAATGATCCCCCAAGCTTCAAATCCATAGTACCCTAGGCCTCCAAGTTCAATTTTTAAATATATAAACGAACCCCCAAGCTTCAAACCCACAATACATTGGGCACCAAAGTTCAATTTTTTAAAAGATAAATGATACCCAAAGCTTCAAACCCATAGTACCCTGAGCGTCCAAGCTCAGTTTTAAAAAAAATAAATGATCCCTCAAGCTTCAAACCCATAGTACCCTGGGCCTCCAAGTTCAATTTTAAAGAAATAAACGATCCCCTAAGCTTCAAACCCACAGTACCCTGGGCGTCCGAGTTGAATCGTTGAATCAATGAATGATCCCCCAAGCTTCAAACTTACGATACCCTGGGCGCCCAAGTTCAATTTTTTAAAAGATAAATGATCCCCCAAGCTTCAAACCCACAGTACCCTGGGCGTTCAAGTTTGATTTTGAAAAAAATAAATGAGCCATCAAGCTTCAAACCCATAGTGCCCTGGGCGTCCGAGTTCAATTATTAAAGAAATAAATGATCCCTCAAGCTTCAAACCCACAGTACCCTGGGCGTCTGAGTTCAATTTTTAAAGAACTAAATGATCCCCCAAGCTTTAAACTTACCGTACCCTGGGCGTCTGAAATCAATTTTTAAATAAATTAATGATCCTCCAAGCTTCATACCCACGATACCCTGGGCGTCCAAGTTCAATTTTTAAATAAACGAACAATCCCCCAAGATTCGAACGCACAGTACTCTGGGCGTCCGAGTTCAATTTTTAAAGAAATAAATGATCCCCCAAGCTTCAAACCCACAATAACCTGGGCACCCGAGATCAATTTTCAAATGGATAAATGATCTCCCAAGCTTCAAACCCATAGTACCCTGGGCGTCCAAACTCAATTTTAAATAAATAAATGATCCCCAATGCTTCAAACCCATAGTACCCTGGGCCTCCGAGTTCAATTTTTGAATATATAAATGATCCCCCAAGCTTCAAACCCACAATACCCTAGGCACCCGAGTTCAATTTTTTAAAAGATAAATGATTCCCCAAGCCTCAAACCCATAGTACCCTAGCGTCCAAGCTCAATTTTCAAATAAATAAATGATCTCTCAAGCTTCAAACCCATAGTACCCTGGGCCTCCAAGTTCAATTTTTAAAGAAATAAACGATCCCCCAAGCTTCAAACCCACAGTATCCTGGGCGTCCAAGTTCAATCATTAAATAAATAAATGATCCCCCAAGCTTCAAACCCACAGTACCCTGGGCGTCCAAGTTAAATTTTTAAATAAACGAACAATCCCCCAAGCTTCAAACCAACACTACTCTGGGTGTCCGAGTTCAATAATTAAAGAAATAAATGATCCCCCAAGCTTCAAACCCACAGTACCCTATGCGTCGAAGTTCAATTTTTAAAGAACTAAATGATCTCCCAAGCTTTAAACCCACCATACCTTGGGCGTCTGAAATCAATTTTTAAATAAACAAATAATCCCCCAATCTCGAAACCCACAATACCCTGGTCAACCGAGTTCATTTTTCAAATCAACGAACAATCCCCCAAGCTTCAAACCCACCGTACCCTGGGTGTCCAAGTTCAATAATTAAAGAAATAAATGATCCCCCAAGCTTCAAACCCATGATACCCGGGGCGTCCGAGTTCATTTTTTAAATAAACGAACAATCCCCCAAGCTTCAAACCCACAGTACCCTGGGTGTCCGAGTTCAATTATTAAAGAACTAAATGATTCCTTAAGCTTCAAACCCACCATGCCCTGGGCACCCGAGATCAATTTTTAAATGAATAAATGATCCCCCAAGCTTCAAATCCATAGTACCCTAGGCCTCCAAGTTCAATTTTTAAATATATAAACGAACCCCCAAGCTTCAAACCCACAATACATTGGGCACCAAAGTTCAATTTTTTAAAAGATAAATGATACCCAAAGCTTCAAACCCATAGTACCCTGAGCGTCCAAGCTCAGTTTTAAAAAAAATAAATGATCCCTCAAGCTTCAAACCCATAGTACCCTGGGCCTCCAAGTTCAATTTTAAAGAAATAAACGATCCCCTAAGCTTCAAACCCACAGTACCCTGGGCCTCCAAGTTCAATTTTTAAATAAACGAACAATCCCCCAAGATTCCAACCCACGGTACCCTGGGCGTCCGAGTTCAATTTTTAAAGAAATAAAGGATCCCCCAAGCTTCAAACCCACAATAACCTGGGCACCCGAGATCAATTTTCAAATGGATAAATGATCTCCCAATGCTTCAAACCCATAGTACCCTGGGCCTCCGAGTTCAATTTTTAAATATATAAATGATCCCCTAAGCTTCAAACTCACAGTACCCTGAATGTCCGAGTTCAATTATTAAAGTAATAAATGATCCCCCAAGCTTCAAACCCACAATACCCTGGGCGTCCGAGTTCAATCATTAAATAAATAAATGATCCCCCAAGCTTCAAACCCACAGAACCCTGGGCATCCAAGTTCAATTTTTAAAGAACTAAATGATCCCCCAACCTTGAAACCCACAATACCCTGGGCAACCGAGTTCATTTTTCAAATAAACGAACAATCCCCCAAGCTTCAAACCGACAGTACCCTGGGTGTCCGAGTTCAATTATTAAAGAACTAAATGATTCCCCAAGCTTCAAACCCACCATACCCTGGGCACCCGAGAGCAATTTTTAAATGAATAAATGATCCCCCAAGCTTAAAATCCATAGTACCCTAGGCGTCCGAGTTCAATTTTTAAATATATAAATGATCCCCCAAGCTTCAAACCCACAATACCCTGAGCACCCGAGTTCAATTTTTTAAAAGATAAATGATCCCTCAAGCTTCAAACCCATAGTACCCTGAGCGTCCAAGCTCGATTTTAAAAAAATTAAATGATCCCCCAAGCTTTAAACCCATAGTACCCTGGGCCTCCAAGTTCAATTGTTAAAGAAATAAACGATCCCCCAAGCTTCAAACCAACGGTACCCTGGGCGTCCAAGTTTGATTTTTAAAAAAATAATTGAGCCATCAAGCTTATACCCATAGTGCCCGGGGCATCCGAGTTCAATCGTTAAATCAATAAATGATCGCCCAAGCTTCAAACCCACAATACCCTGGGCACCCGAGTTCAATTTTTTAAAAGATAAATGATCCCCCAAGCTTCAAACCCACAGTACCCTGGGCGTTCAAGTTTGATTTTGAAAAAAATAAATGAGCCATCAAGCTTCAAACCCATAGTGCCCTGGGCGTCCGAGTTCAATTATTAAAGAAATAAATGATCCCCCAAGCTTCAAACCCACAGTACCCTGGGCGTCTGAGTTCAATTTTTAAAGAACTAAATGATCCCCCAAGCTTTAAACTTACCGTACCCTGGGCGTCTGAAATCAATTTTTAAATAAATTAATGATCCTCCAAGCTTCAAACCCACGATACCCTGGGCGTCCAAGTTCAATTTTTAAATAAACGAACAATCCCCCAAGATTCGAACGCACAGTACTCTGGGCGTCCGAGTTCAATTTTTAAAGAAATAAATGATCCCCCAAGCTTCAAACCCACAATACCCTGGGCACCCGAGTTCAATTTTTTAAAAGATAAATGATTCCCCAAGCCTCAAACCCATAGTACCCTAGCGTCCAAGCTCAATTTTCAAATAAATAAATGATCCCTCAAGCTTCAAACCCATAGTACCCTGGGCCTCCAAGTTCAATTTTTAAAGAAATAAACGATCCCTCAAGCTTCAAACCCACAGTATCCTGGGCGTCCAAGTTCAATCATTAAATAAATAAATGATCCCCCAAGCTTCAAACCCACAGTACCCTGGGCGTCCAAGTTAAATTTTTAAATAAACGAACAATCCCCCAAGCTTCAAACCAACACTACTCTGGGTGTCCGAGTTCAATAATTAAAGAAATAAATGATCCCCCAAGCTTCAAACCCACAGTACCCTATGCGTCGAAGTTCAATTTTTAAAGAACTAAATGATCTCCCAAGCTTTAAACCCACCATACCTTGGGCGTCTGAAATCAATTTTTAAATAAACAAATAATCCCCCAATCTCGAAACCCACAATACCCTGGTCAACCGAGTTCATTTTTCAAATCAACGAACAATCCCCCAAGCTTCAAACCCACCGTACCCTGGGTGTCCAATTTCAATAATTAAAGAAATAAATGATCCCCCAAGCTTCAAACCCATGATACCCGGGGCGTCCGAGTTCATTTTTTAAATAAACGAACAATCCCCCAAGCTTCAAACCCACAGTACCCTGGGTGTCCGAGTTCAATTATTAAAGAACTAAATGATTCCTTAAGCTTCAAACCCACCATGCCCTGGGCACCCGAGATCAATTTTTAAATGAATAAATGATCCCCCAAGCTTCAAATCCATAGTACCCTAGGCCTCCAAGTTCAATTTTTAAATATATAAACGAACCCCCAAGCTTCAAACCCACAATACATTGGGCACCAAAGTTCAATTTTTTAAAAGATAAATGATACCCAAAGCTTCAAACCCATAGTACCCTGAGCGTCCAAGCTCAGTTTTAAAAAAAATAAATGATCCCTCAAGCTTCAAACCCATAGTACCCTGGGCCTCCAAGTTCAATTTTAAAGAAATAAACGATCCCCTAAGCTTCAAACCCACAGTACCCTGGGCCTCCAAGTTCAATTCTTGAATAAATGATAAATCCCCCAAGCTTCAAACCCACAGTACCCAGGGCGTCCGAGTTCAATTATTAAAGAAATAAATGATCCCCCAAGCTTCAAACCAACACTACTCTGGGTGTCCGAGTTCAATTATTAAAGAAATAAATGATCCCCCAAGCTTCAAACCCACAATACCCTGGGCACCCGAGATCAATTTTCAAATGGATAAATGATCTCCCAAGCTTCAAACCCATCGTACCCTGGGCGTCCAAGCTCAATTTTTAAATAAATAAATGATCCCCAATGCTTCAAACCCATAGTACCCTGGGCCTCCGAGTTCAATTTTTGAATATATAAATGATCCCCCAAGCTTCAAACCCACAATACTCTGGGCACCCGAGTTCAATTTTTAAAAAGATAAATAATTCCCCAAGCCTCAAACCCATAGTACTCTAGCGTCCAAGCTCAATTTTCAAATAATAAAATGATCCCTCAAGTTTCAAACCCATAGTACCATGGGCCTCCAAGTTAAATTTTTTAAGAAATAAACGATCCTTCAAGCTTCAAACCCACGGTACCCTGGGTATCCAAGTTCAATTATTAAAGGAATAAATGATCCCCCAATCTTCAAACCCACAATACCCTGAGCGTCCGAGTTCAATCATTAAATAAATAAATGATCCCCCAAGCTTCAAGCCCACAGTATCCTGGGCATCCAAGTTCAATTTTTAAAGAACTAAATGATCTCCCAACCTTGAAACCCACAATACCCTGGGCAACCGAGTTCATTTTTTAAATAAACGAACAATCCCCCAAGATTCAAACCCACAGTACCCTGGGAGTCCAAGTTCAATTATTAAAGAAATAAATGATCCCCCAAGCTTCAAACCCACGATACCCTGGGCGTCCGAGTTCATTTTGAAAATGAATAAATGATCCCTCAAGCTTCAAATCCATAGTACCCTAGGCGTCCGAGTTCAATTTTTTAATATATAAATGATCCCCCAAGCTTCAAACCCACAATACCCTGGGCACCCGAGTTCAATTTTTTAAAAGATAAATGATCCTCCAAGCTTCAAACCCATAGTACCCTGAGCGTCCAAGCTCAATTTTAAAAAAAATAAATGATCCCTCAACCTTCAAACCCATAGTACCCTGGGCCTCGAAGTTCAATTTTCAAAGAAATAAACGATCCCCCAAGCTTCAAACCCACAGTACCCTGGGCGTCCAAGTTTGATTTTTAAAAAAATTAATGAGCCATCAAGCTTCAAACCCATAGTGCCCTGGGCATCCGAGTTCAATCGTTAAATCAATAAATGATCCCCGAGGCTTCAAACCCATGATACCCTGGGCGCCCAAGTTTAATTTTTAAATAAACGAACAATCCCCCAAGCTTCAAACTCACAGTACCCTGGGTGTCCAAGTTTAATTATTAAAGGAATAAATGATCCCCCAAGCTTCAAACCCACAATACCCTGGGCGTCCGAGTTCAATCATTAAATAAATAAATGATCCCCCAAGCTTCAAGCCCACTGTACCCTGGGCATCCAAGTTCAATTTTTAAAGAACTAAATGATCCCCCAACCTTGAAACCCACAATACCCTGGGCAACCGAGTTCATTTTTCGAATAAACGAACAATCCCCCAAGCTTCAAACCCACAGTACCCTGGGTGTCCGAGTTCAATTATTAAAGGAAAAAATGATCCCCCAAGTTTCGAACCCACAATGCCCTGGGCATCCGGGTTCAATTTTTTAATATATAAATGATCCCCCAAGCTTCAAACCCACAATACCCTGGGCATCCGGGTTCAATCATTAAATAAATAAATGATCCCCCAAGCTTCAAGCCCACAGTACCCTGGGCATCCAAGTTCAATTTTTAAAGAACTAAATGATCCCCCAACCTTGAAACCCACAATGCCCTGGGCGTCCAAGTTTAATTTTAAAAAAAATTAATGAGCCATCAAGCTTCAAACCCATAGTGCCCTGGGCGTCCGAGTTGAATCGTTGAATCAATGAATGATCCCCCAAGCTTCAAACCCACAGTACCCTGGGCGTTCAAGTTTGATTTTGAAAAAAATAAATGAGCCATCAAGCTTCAAACCCATAGTGCCCTGGGCGTCCGAGTTCAATTATTAAAGAAATAAATGATCCCTCAAGCTTCAAACCCACAGTACCCTGGGCGTCTGAGTTCAATTTTTAAAGAACTAAATGATCCCCCAAGCTTTAAACTTACCGTACCCTGGGCGTCTGAAATCAATTTTTAAATAAATTAATGATCCTCCAAGCTTCATACCCACGATACCCTGGGCGTCCAAGTTCAATTTTTAAATAAACGAACAATCCCCCAAGATTCGAACGCACAGTACTCTGGGCGTCCGAGTTCAATTTTTAAAGAAATAAATGATCCCCCAAGCTTCAAACCCACAATAACCTGGGCACCCGAGATCAATTTTCAAATGGATAAATGATCTCCCAAGCTTCAAACCCATAGTACCCTGGGCGTCCAAACTCAATTTTAAATAAATAAATGATCCCCAATGCTTCAAACCCATAGTACCCTGGGCCTCCGAGTTCAATTTTTGAATATATAAATGATCCCCCAAGCTTCAAACCCACAATACCCTAGGCACCCGAGTTCAATTTTTTAAAAGATAAATGATTCCCCAAGCCTCAAACCCATAGTACCCTAGCGTCCAAGCTCAATTTTCAAATAAATAAATGATCTCTCAAGCTTCAAACCCATAGTACCCTGGGCCTCCAAGTTCAATTTTTAAAGAAATAAACGATCCCCCAAGCTTCAAACCCACAGTATCCTGGGCGTCCAAGTTCAATCATTAAATAAATAAATGATCCCCCAAGCTTCAAACCCACAGTACCCTGGGCGTCCAAGTTAAATTTTTAATAAAACGAACAATCCACCAAGCTTCAAACCAACACTACTCTGGGTGTCCGAGTTCAATAATTAAAGAAATAAATGATCCCCCAAGCTTCAAACCCACAGTACCCTATGCGTCGAAGTTCAATTTTTAAAGAACTAAATGATCTCCCAAGCTTTAAACCCACCATACCTTGGGCGTCTGAAATCAATTTTTAAATAAACAAATAATCCCCCAATCTCGAAACCCACAATACCCTGGTCAACCGAGTTCATTTTTCAAATCAACGAACAATCCCCCAAGCTTCAAACCCACCGTACCCTGGGTGTCCAAGTTCAATAATTAAAGAAATAAATGATCCCCCAAGCTTCAAACCCATGATACCCGGGGCGTCCGAGTTCATTTTTTAAATAAACGAACAATCCCCCAAGCTTCAAACCCACAGTACCCTGGGTGTCCGAGTTCAATTATTAAAGAACTAAATGATTCCTTAAGCTTCAAACCCACCATGCCCTGGGCACCCGAGATCAATTTTTAAATGAATAAATGATCCCCCAAGCTTCAAATCCATAGTACCCTAGGCCTCCAAGTTCAATTTTTAAATATATAAACGAACCCCCAAGCTTCAAACCCACAATACATTGGGCACCAAAGTTCAATTTTTTAAAAGATAAATGATACCCAAAGCTTCAAACCCATAGTACCCTGAGCGTCCAAGCTCAGTTTTAAAAAAAATAAATGATCCCTCAAGCTTCAAACCCATAGTACCCTGGGCCTCCAAGTTCAATTTTAAAGAAATAAACGATCCCCTAAGCTTCAAACCCACAGTACCCTGGGCCTCCAAGTTCAATTTTTAAAGAAATAAACGATCCCCCAAGCTTCAAACCCATAGTGCCCTGGGCGTCCGAGTTCAATTATCAAAGAAATAAATGATCCCCCAAGCTTCAAACCAACACTACTCTGGGTGTCCGAGTTCAATTATTAAAGAAATAAATGATCCCCCAAGCTTCAAACCCACAATACCCTGGGCACCCGAGATCAATTTTCAAATGGATAAATGATCTCCCAAGCTTCAAACCCATCGTACCCTGGGCGTCCAAGCTCAATTTTTAAATAAATAAATGATCCCCAATGCTTCAAACCCATAGTACCCTGGGCCTCCGAGTTCAATTTTTGAATATATAAATGATCCCCCAAGCTTCAAACCCACAATACTCTGGGCACCCGAGTTCAATTTTTAAAAAGATAAATAATTCCCCAAGCCTCAAACCCATAGTACTCTAGCGTCCAAGCTCAATTTTCAGATAATAAAATGATCCCTCAAGCTTCAAACCCATAGTACCATGGGCCTCCAAGTTAAATTTTTTAAGAAATAAACGATCCTTCAAGCTTCAAACCCACGGTACCCTGGGTATCCAAGTTCAATTATTAAAGGAATAAATGATCCCCGAATCTTCAAACCCACAATACCCTGAGCATCCGAGTTCAATCATTAAATAAATAAATGATCCCCCAAGCTTCAAGCCCACAGTATCCTGGGCATCCAAGTTCAATTTTTAAAGAACTAAATGATCTCCCAACCTTGAAACCCACAATACCCTGGGCAACCGAGTTCATTTTTTAAATAAACGAACAATCCCCCAAGATTCAAACCCACAGTACCCTGGGAGTCCAAGTTCAATTATTAAAGAAATAAATGATCCACCAAGCTTCAAACCCACGATACCCTGGGCGTCCGAGTTCATTTTTAAAATGATCAAATGATCCCTCAAGCTTCAAATCCATAGTACCCTAGGCGTCCGAGTTCAATTTTCTAATATATAAATGATCCCCCAAGCTTCAAACCCACAATACCCTGGGCACCCGAGTTCAATTTTTTAAAAGATAAATGATCCTCCAAGCTTCAAACCCATAGTACCCTGAGCGTCCAAGCTCAATTTTAAAAAAAATAAATGATCCCTCAACCTTCAAACCCATAGTACCCTGGGCCTCGAAGTTCAATTTTCAAAGAAATAAACGATCCCCCAAGCTTCAAACCCACAGTACCCTGGGCGTCCAAGTTTGATTTTTAAAAAAATTAATGAGCCATCAAGCTTCAAACCCATAGTGCCCTGGGCATCCGAGTTCAATCGTTAAATCAATAAATGATCCCCGAGGCTTCAAACCCATGATACCCTGGGCGCCCAAGTTCAATTTTTAAATAAACGAACAATCCCCCAAGCTTCAAACTCACAGTACCCTGGGTGTCCAAGTTTAATTATTAAAGGAATAAATGATCCCCCAAGCTTCAAACCCACAATACCCTGGGCGTCCGAGTTCAATCATTAAATAAATAAATGATCCCCCAAGCTTCAAGCCCACTGTACCCTGGGCATCCAAGTTCAATTTTTAAAGAACTAAATGATCCCCCAACCTTGAAACCCACAATACCCTGGGCAACCGAGTTCATTTTTCGAATAAACGAACAATCCCCCAAGCTTCAAACCCACAGTACCCTGGGTGTCCGAGTTTAATTATTAAAGGAATAAATGATCCCCCAAGCTTCAAACCCACAATACCCTGGGCGTCCGAGAGAAATTTTTTAAAAGATAAATGATCCCTCAAGCTTCAAACCCACAGTACCCTGGGCGTCTGAAATCAATTTTTAAAAAAATAAATGATCCCCCAAGCTTCAAACCCACGATACCCTGGGCGTCCAATTTCAATTTTTAAATAAACGAACAATCCCCTAAGATTCAAACGCACAGTACCCTGGGCGTCCGAGTTCAATTTTTAAAGAAATAAATGATCCCCCAAGCTTCAAACCCAGAATACCCTGGACACCCGAGATCAATTTTTAAATGGATAAATGATCTCCCAAGCTTCAAACTCATAGTACCCTGGGCACCCGAGTTCAATTTTTTAAAAGATAAATGATCCCCCAAGCTTCAAACCCACAGTACCCTGGGCGTCTGAAATCAATTTTTAAAAAAATAAATGATCCCCCAAGCTTCAAACCCACGATACCCTGGGCGTCCAATTTCAATTTTTAAATAAACGAACAATCCCCTAAGATTCAAACGCACAGTACCCTGGGCGTCCGAGTTCAATTTTTAAAGAAATAAATGATCCCCCAAGCTTCAAACCCAGAATACCCTGGGCACCCGAGATCAATTTTCAAATGGATAAATGATCTCCCAAGCTTCAAACTCATAGTACCCTGGGCGTCCAAACTCAATTTTTAAATAAATAAATGATCCCGAATGCTTCAAACCCATAGTACCCTGGGGCTCCGAGTTCAATTTTTGAATATATAAATGATCCCCCAAGCTTCAAACCCACAATACCCTGGGCACCCGAGTTCAATTTTTTAAAAGATAAATGATTCCCCAAGCTTCAAACCCATAGTACCCTGGGCCTCCAAGTTCAATTTTTTAAAAGATAAATGATCCCCCAAGCTTCAAACCCACAGTACATCTGGGCGTTCAAGTTTGATTTTGAAAAAAATAAATGAGCCATCAAGCTTCAAACCCATAGTGCCCTGGGCGTCCGAGTTCAATTATTAAAGAAATAAATGATCCCCCAAGCTTCAAACCCACAGTACCCTGGGCATCCGAGTTCGATTTTTAAAGGAAGAAATGATCCCGCAAGCTTCAAATCAACAATACCCTGGATGTCCGAGTTCAATCATTCAATAAATAAATGATCCCCTAAGATTCAAACCCATCATACCCTGGGTGACCAAGTTCAGTTTTTAAACGAATAAATGATCCCCCAAGCTTCAAACCCACACTACCCTGGGCGTTCAAAATCAATTATTAAAGAAATAAATGATCCCCCAAGCTACAAACCCACGATACCCTGGGCGTCCGGGTTTGATTTTTAAAGAACTAAATGTTCCCCCAACCTTGAAATCCACAATACTCTGGGCAACCGAGTTCATTTTTCAAATAAACGAACAATCCCCCAAGCTTCAAACCCACAATACCCTGGGCGTCCAAGTTCAATTATTAAAGAAATAAATGATCCCCCAAGCTTTAAACCCACAATACCCTGGGCGTCCAAGTTCAATTTTTAAAGAACTAAATGTTCCCCCAACCTTGAAATCCACAATACTCTGAGCAACCGAGTTCATTTTTCAAATAAACGAACAATCCCCCAAGCTTCAAACCCACAGTACCCTGGGTGTCCGAGTTCAATTATTAAAGGAATAAATGATCCCCTAAGCTTCAAACCCACAATACCCTGGGCGTCCGGGTTCAATTTTTAAAGAACTAAATGTTCCCCCAACCTTGAAATCCACAATACTCTGGGCAACCGAGTTCATTTTTCAAATAAACGAACAATCCCCCAAGCTTCAAACCCACAATACCCTGGGCGTCCAAGTTCAATTATTAAAGAAATAAATGATCCCCCAAGCTTTAAACCCACAATACCCTGGGCGTCCAAGTTCAATTTTTAAAGAACTAAATGTTCCCCCAACCTTGAAATCCACAATACTCTGAGCAACCGAGTTCATTTTTCAAATAAACGAACAATCCCCCAAGCTTCAAACCCACAGTACCCTGGGTGTCCGAGTTCAATTATTAAAGGAATAAATGATCCCCCAAGCTTCAAACCCACAATACCCTGGGCGTCCGAGTTCAATCATTAAATAAATAAATGATCCTCCAAGCTTCAAGCCCACTGTACCCTGGGCATCCAAGTTCAATTTTTAAAGAACTAAATGTTCCCCCAACCTTGAAATCCACAATACTCTGAGCAACCGAGTTCATTTTTCAAATAAACGAACAATCCCCCAAGCTTCAAACCCACAGTACCCTGGGTGTCCGAGTTCAATTATTAAAGGAATAAAGGATCCCCTAAGCTTCAAACCCACAATACCCTGGGCGTCCGGGTTCAATTTTTAAAGAACTAAATGTTCCCCCAACCTTGAAATCCACAATACTCTGGGCAACCGAGTTCATTTTTCAAATAAACGAACAATCCCCCAAGCTTCAAACCCACAATACCCTGGGCGTCCAAGTTCAATTCTTAAAGAAATAAATGATCCCCCAAGCTTCAAGCCCACTGTACCCTGGGCATCCAAGTTCAATTTTTAAAGAACTAAATGTTCCCCCAACCTTGAAATCCACAATACTCTGAGCAACCGAGTTCATTTTTCAAATAAACGAACAATCCCCCAAGCTTCAAACCCACAATACCCTGGGCGTCCAAGTTCAATTCTTAAAGAAATAAATGATCCCCCAAGCTTTAAACCCACAATACCCTGGGCGTCCAAGTTCAATTATTAAAGAAATAAATGATCCCCCAAGCTTCAAACCCACTACCCTGGGCGTTCAAGTTAAATTTTTAAAGAACTAAATGATTCCCCAAGCTTTAAACCCACAATACTCTGGGCGTCCAAGTTCAATTATTAAAGAAATAAATGATCCCCCAAGCTTCAAACCCACAGTACCCTGGGCGTTCAAGTTCAATTTTTAAAGAACTAAATGTTCCCCCAACCTTGAAATCCACAATACTCTGGGCGTCCGAGTTTGATTTTTAAATAAATAAATGATCCATCAAGTTTCAAACTCATAGAACCCTGAGCGTCCAAGTCTAATTTTTAATTAAAAAAATGATCCCTCAAGCTTCAAACCCACAGTACCCTGGGCGTTCAAAACCAATTTTTAAAGAACTAAATGATCCCCCAAGCCATAAACCCACAGTACCTTGGGCGTACGAGTTTGATTTTTAAATAAATAAATGATCCATCAAGCTTCAAACTCATAGGACCCTGAGCGTCCAAGTATAATTTAAAAAAAAATAAATGATCCCTCAAGCTTCAACCCCACAGTAGCCTGGGCGCCCGAGTTCAATTTTTAAATAAATGAACAATCCCCCAAGCTTCCAACCCACAGTACCCTGGGCATCCGAGTTCGATTTTTAAAGGAATAAAGGATCCCCCAAGCTTCAAACCCACAATAACCTGGGCACCCGAGATCAATTTTCAAATGGATAAATGATCTTCCAAGCTTCAAACCCAGAGTACCCTGGGCGTCCAAGCTCAATTTTTAAATAAATGAATGATCCCCAATGCTTCAAACCCATAGTACCCTGGGCCTCCGAGTTCAATTTTTAAATATATAAATGATCCCCCAAGCTTCAAACTCACAGTACCCTGAATGTCCGAGTTCAATTATTAAAGGAATAAATGATCCCCCAAGCTTCAAACCCACAATACCCTGGGCGTCCGAGTTCAATCGTTAAATAAATAAATGATCCCCCAAGCTTCAAACCCACAGAACCCTGGGAATCGAAGTTCAATTTTTAAAGAACTAAATGATCCCCCAACCTTGAAACCCACAATACCCTGGGCAACCGAGTTCTTTTTTAAAATAAACGAACAATCCCTCAAGCTTCAAACCCACAGTACCCTGGGTGTCCGAGTTCAATTATTAAAGAACTAAATGATTCCCCAAGCTTCAAACCCACCATACCCTGGGCACCCGAGAGAAATTTTTTAAAAGATAAATGATCCCTCAAGCTTCAAACCCATAGTACCCTGAGCGTCCAAGCTCAATTTTAAAAAAAATAAATGATCCCTCAAGCTTCAAACCCATACTACCCTGGGCCTCCAAGTTCAATTGTTAAAGAAATAAACGATCCCCCAAGCTTCAAACCCACGGTACCCTGAGCGTCCAAGTTTGATTTTCAAAAAAATAATTGAGCCATCAAGCTTATACCCATAGTGCCCGGGGCATCCGAGTTCAATCGTTAAATCAATAAATGATCCCCCAAGCTTCAAACCCACAATACCCTGGGCACCCGAGTTCAATTTTTTAAAAGATAAATGATCCCCCAAGCTTCAAACCCACAGTACCCTGGGCGTCTGAAATCAATTTTTAAAAAAATAAATGATCCCCCAAGCTTCAAACCCACGATACCCTGGGCGTCCAATTTCAATTTTTAAATAAACGAACAATCCCCTAAGATTCAAACGCACAGTACCCTGGGCGTCCGAGTTCAATTTTTAAAGAAATAAATGATCCCCCAAGCTTCAAACCCAGAATACCCTGGGCACCCGAGATCAATTTTCAAATGGATAAATGATCTCCCAAGCTTCAAACTCATAGTACCCTGGGCGTCCAAACTCAATTTTTAAATAAATAAATGATCTCGAATGCTTCAAACCCATAGTACCCTGGGGCTCCGAGTTCAATTTTTGAATATATAAATGATCCCCCAAGCTTCAAACCCACAATACCCTGGGCACCCGAGTTCAATTTTTTAAAAGATAAATGATTCCCCAAGCTTCAAACCCATAGTACCCTGGGCCTCCAAGTTCAATTTTTAAAGAAATAAACGATCCCCCAAGCTTCAAACCCACAGTATCCTGGGCGTCCAAGTTCAATCCTTAAATAAATAAATGATCCCCCAAGCTTCAAACCCACAGTACCCTGGGCGTCCGAGTTCAATCTTTAAAGAACTAAATGATCCTCCAACCTTGAAATCCACAATACCCTGGGCAACCTAGTTCATTTTTCAAATAAACGAACAATCCCCCAAGCTTCAAACCCACAGTACCCTGGGTGTCCGAGTTCAATTATTAAAGGAATAAATGATCCCCCAAGCTTCAAACCCACAATACCCTGGGCGTCCAAGTTTAATTTAAAAAAAAATAAATGATCCCTCAAGCTTCAAACCCATAGTACCCTGGGCCTCCAAGTTCAATTTTTAAAGAAATAAACGATATCCCAAGCTTCAAACCCATGGTACCCTGGGCGTCCGGGTTTGATTTTTAAATAAATAAATGATCCATCAAGTTTCAAACTCATAGGACCCTGAGCGTCCAAGTCTAATTTTTAATTAAAAAAATGATCCCTCAAGCTTCAAACCCACAGTAGCCTGGGCGCCCGAGTTCAATTTTTAAATAAACGAACAATCCTTCAAGCTTCAAACCCACAATATCCTGGGCATCCAAGTTCAATTATTAAATATATAAATGATCCCCCAAGCTTCAAACCCACAGTACCCTGGGCGTTCAAGTTCAATTTCGAAAGAACTAAATGATTCCCCAAGCTTTAAACCCTCAGTACCCTGGGCGTCCGAGTTCAATTTTTAAAGAAATAAATGATCCCTCAAGCTTCAAACCTATAGTACCCTGGGCCTCCAAGTTCAATTTTTAAAGAAACAAACGATCCCTCAAGCTTCAAACCCACGGAACCCTGGGTATCCAAGTTCAATTATTAAAGGAATAAATGATCCCCCAATCTTCAAACCCACAATACCCTGAGCGTCCGAGTTCAATCATTAAATAAATAAATGATCCCCCAAGCTTCAAACCCACCATACCCTGGGCACCCGAGTTCAATTTTTTAAAAGATAAATGATCCCTCAAGCTTCCAACCCACAGTGCCCTGGGCATCCGAGTTCGATTTTTAAAGGAAGAAATGATCCCGCAAGCTTCAAATCAACAATACCCTGGATGTCCGAGTTCAATCATTCAATAAATAAATGATCCCCTAAGATTCAAACCCATAATACCCTGGGTGACCAAGTTCAGTTTTTAAATGAATAAATGATCCCCCAAGCTTCAAACCCACAGTACCCTGGGCGTTCAAAATCAATTTTTAAAGAACTAAATGATCCCCCAAGCTATAAACCCACAGTACCTTGGGCGTACGAGTTTGATTTTTAAATAAATAAATGATCCATCAAGCTTCAAACTCATAGGACCCTGAGCGTCCAAACATAATTTAAAAAAAAAAATGATCCCTCAAGCTTCAACCCCACAGTAGCCTGGGCGCCCGAGTTCAATTTTTAAATAAACGAACAATCCCCCAAGCTTTCAACCCACAGTACCCTGGGCATCCGAGTTCGATTTTTAAAGGAATAAAGGATCCCCCAAGCTTCAAACCCACAATAACCTGGGCACCCGAGATCAGTATTCAAATGGATAAATGATCTCCCAAGCTTCAAACCCAGAGTACCCTGGGCGTCCTAGCTCAATTTTTAAATGAATGAATGATCCCTAATGCTTCAAACCCATAGTACCCTGGGCCTCCGAGTTCAATTTTTAAATATATAAATGATTCTCCAAGCATCAAACCCACAATACCCTGGGCACCCGAGTTCATTTTTCAAATAAACGAACAATCCCTCAAGCTTCAAACCCACAGTACCCTGGGCACCCGAGAGCAATTTTTAAATGAATAAATGATCCCCCAAGCTTAAAATCCATAGTACCCTAGGCGTCCGAGTTCAATTTTTAAATATATAAATGATCCCCCAAGCTTCAAACCAACCATACCCTGGGCACCCGAGAGCAATTTTTAAATGAATAAATGATCCCCCAAGCTTAAAATCCATAGTACCCTAGGCGTCCGAGTTCAATTTTTAAATATATAAATGATCCCCCAAGCTTCAAACCCGCGATACCCTGGGCACCCGAGTTCAATTTTTTAAAAGATAAATGATCCCTCAAGCTTCAAACCCATAGTACCCTGAGCGTCCAAGCTCAATTTTAAAAAAAATAAATGATCCCTCAAGCTTCAAATCCATAGTACCCTGGGCCTCCAAGTTCAATTGTTAAAGAAATAAACGATCCCCCAAGCTTCAAACCCACGGTACCCTGGGCGTCCAAGTTTGATTTTGAAAAAAATAATTGAGCCATCAAGCTTATACCCATAGTGCCCGGGGCATCCGAGTTCAATCGTTAAATCAATAAATGATCCCCCAAGCTTCAAACCCACAATACCCTGGGCACCCGAGTTCAATTTTTTAAAAGATAAATGATCCTCCAAGCTTCAAACCCATAGTACCCCGGGCGTCCAAGTTCAATTATTAAAGAAATAAATGATCCCCCAAGCTTCAAACCCACAGTACCCTGGGCGTTCAAGTTAAATTTTTAAAGAACTAAATGATTCCCCAAGCTTTAAACCCACAATACCCTGGGCGTCCAAGTTCAATTATTAAAGAAATAAATGATCCCCCAAGCTTCAAATCCACAGTACCCTGGGCGTTAAAGTTCAATTTTTAAAGAACTAAATGATTCCCCAAGCTTTGAACCCTCAGTACCCTGGGCGTCCGAGTTTGATTTTTAAATAAATAAATGATCCATCAAGTTTCAAACTCATAGGACCCTGAGCGTCCAAGTCTAATTTTTAATTAAAAAAATGATCCCTCAAGCTTCAAACCCACAGTAGCCTGGGCGCCCGAGTTCAATTTTTAAATAAACGAACAATCCTTCAAGCTTCGAACCCACAATATCCTGGGCGTCCAAGTTCAATTATTAAATATATAAATGATCCCCCAAGCTTCAAACCCACAGTACCCTGGGCGTTCAAGTTCAATTTCTAATGAAATAAATGATTCCCCAAGCTTTAAACCCTCAGTACCCTGGGCGTCCGAGTTCAATTTTTAAAGAAATAAATGATCCCTCAAGCTTCAAACCTATAGTACGCTGGGCCTCCAAGTTCAATTTTTAAAGAAACGATCCCTCTAGCTTCAAACCCACGGTACCCTGGGTATCCAAGTTCAATTATTAAAGGAATAAATGATCCCCCAATCTTCAAACCCACAATACCCTGAGCGTCCGAGTTCAATCATTAAATAAATAAATGATCCCCCAAGCTTCAAACCCACCATACCCTGGGCACCCGAGTTCAATTTTTTAAAAGATAAATGATCCCTCAAGCTTCCAACCCACAGTACCCTGGGCATCCGAGTTCGATTTTTAAAGGAAGAAATGATCCCGCAAGCTTCAAATCAACAATACCCTGGATGTCCGAGTTCAATCATTCAATAAATAAATGATCCCCTAAGATTCAAACCCATAATACCCTGGTCGACCAAGTTCAGTTTTTAAATGAATAAATGATCCCCCAAGCTTCAAACCCACAGTACCTTGGGCGTTCAAAATCAATTTTTAAAGAACTAAATGATCCCCCAAGCTATAAACCCACAGTACCTTGGGCGTACGAGTTTGATTTTTAAATAAATAAATGATCCATCAAGCTTCAAACTCATAGGACCCTGAGCGTCCAAATATAATTTAAAAAAAAAAATGATCCCTCAAGCTTCAACCCCACAGTAGCCTGGGCGCCCGAGTTCAATTTTTAAATAAACGAACAATCCCCCAAGCTTTCAACCCACAGTACCCTGGGCATCCGAGTTCGATTTTTAAAGGAATAAAGGATCCCCCAAGCTTCAAACCCACAATAACCTGGGCACACGAGATCAGTTTTCAAATGGATAAATGATCTCCCAAGCTTCAAACCCAGAGTACCCTGGGCGTCCTAGCTCAATTTTTAAATAAATGAATGATCCCTAATGCTTCAAACCCATAGTACCCTGGGCCTCCGAGTTCAATTTTTAAATAAATAAATGATCCCCCAAGCTTCAAACCCACAGAACCCTGGGCATCCAAGTTCAATTTTTAAAGAACCAAATGATCCCCCAACCTTGAAACCCACAATACCCTGGGCAACCGAGTTCATTTTTCAAATAAACGAACAATCCCTCAAGCTTCAAACCCACAGTACCCTGGGTGTCCAAGTTCAATTATTAAATATATAAATGATCCCCCAAGCTTCAAACCCACAGTACCCTGGGCGTTCAAGTTCAATTTCTAATGAACTAAATGATTCCCCAAGCTTTAAACCCTCAGTACCCTGGGCGTCCGAGTTCAATTTTTAAAGAAATAAATGATCCCTCAAGCTTCAAACCTATAGTACGCTGGGCCTCCAAGTTCAATTTTTAAAGAAACGATCCCTCAAGCTTCAAACCCACGGTACCCTGGGTATCCAAGTTCAATTATTAAAGGAATAAATGATCCCCCAATCTTCAAACCCACAATACCCTGAGCGTCCGAGTTCAATCATTAAATAAATAAATGATCCCCCAAGCTTCAAACCCACCATACCCTGGGCACCCGAGTTCAATTTTTTAAAAGATAAATGATCCCTCAAGCTTCCAACCCACAGTACCCTGGGCATCCGAGTTCGATTTTTAAAGGAAGAAATGATCCCGCAAGCTTCAAATCAACAATACCCTGGATGTCCGAGTTCAATCATTCAATAAATAAATGATCCCCTAAGATTCAAACTCATAATACCCTGGGTGACCAAGTTCAGTTTTTAAATGAATAAATGATCCCCCAAGCTTCAAACTCACAGTACCCTGCGCGTTCAAAATCAATTTTTAAAGAACTAAATGATCCCCCAAGCTATAAACCCACAGTACCTTGGGCGTACGAGTTTGATTTTTAAATAAATAAATGATCCATCAAGCTTCAAACTCATAGGACCCTGAGCGTCCAAATATAATTTAAAAAAAAAAATGATCCCTCAAGCTTTCAACCCACAGTACCCTGGGCATCCGAGTTCGATTTTTAAAGGAATAAAGGATCCCCCAAGCTTCAAACCCACAATAACCTGGGCACCCGAGATCATTTTTCAAATGGATAAATGATCTCCCAAGCTTCAAACCCAGAGTACCCTGGGCGTCCTAGCTCAATTTTTAAATAAATGAATGATCCCTAATGCTTCAAACCCATAGTACCCTGGGCCTCCGAGTTCAATTTTTAAATATATAAATGATTCCCCAAGCTTCAAACCCACAATACCCTGGGCGTCCGAGTTCAATCATTAAATAAATAAATGATCCCCCAAGCTTCAAACCCACAGAACCCTGGGCATCCAAGTTCAATTTTTAAAGAACCAAATGATCCCCCAACCTTGAAACCCACAATACCCTGGGCAACCGAGTTCATTTTTCAAATAAACGAACAATCCCTCAAGCTTCAAACCCAGAATACCCTGGGCACCCGAGATCAATTTTCAAATGGATAAATGATCTCCCAAGCTTCAAACTCATAGTACCCTGGGCGTCCAAACTCAATTTTTAAATAAATAAATGATCTCGAATGCTTCAAACCCATAGTACCCTGGGGCTCCGAGTTCAATTTTTGAATATATAAATGATCCCCCAAGCTTCAAACCCACAATACCCTGGGCACCCGAGTTCAATTTTTTAAAAGATAAATGATTCCCCAAGCTTCAAACCCATAGTACCCTGGGCCTCCAAGTTCAATTTTTAAAGAAATAAACGATCCCCCAAGCTTCAAACCCACAGTATCCTGGGCGTCCAAGTTCAATCCTTAAATAAATAAATGATCCCCCAAGCTTCAAACCCACAGTACCCTGGGCGTCCGAGTTCAATCTTTAAAGAACTAAATGATCCTCCAACCTTGAAATCCACAATACCCTGGGCAACCTAGTTCATTTTTCAAATAAACGAACAATCCCCCAAGCTTCAAACCCACAGTACCCTGGGTGTCCGAGTTCAATTATTAAAGGAATAAATGATCCCCCAAGCTTCAAACCCACAATACCCTGGGCGTCCAAGTTTAATTTAAAAAAAAATAAATGATCCCTCAAGCTTCAAACCCATAGTACCCTGGGCCTCCAAGTTCAATTTTTAAAGAAATAAACGATATCCCAAGCTTCAAACCCATGGTACCCTGGGCGTCCGGGTTTGATTTTTAAATAAATAAATGATCCATCAAGTTTCAAACTCATAGGACCCTGAGCGTCCAAGTCTAATTTTTAATTAAAAAAATGATCCCTCAAGCTTCAAACCCACAGTAGCCTGGGCGCCCGAGTTCAATTTTTAAATAAACGAACAATCCTTCAAGCTTCAAACCCACAATATCCTGGGCATCCAAGTTCAATTATTAAATATATAAATGATCCCCCAAGCTTCAAACCCACAGTACCCTGGGCGTTCAAGTTCAATTTCGAAAGAACTAAATGATTCCCCAAGCTTTAAACCCTCAGTACCCTGGGCGTCCGAGTTCAATTTTTAAAGAAATAAATGATCCCTCAAGCTTCAAACCTATAGTACCCTGGGCCTCCAAGTTCAATTTTTAAAGAAACAAACGATCCCTCAAGCTTCAAACCCACGGTACCCTGGGTATCCAAGTTCAATTATTAAAGGAATAAATGATCCCCCAATCTTCAAACCCACAATACCCTGAGCGTCCGAGTTCAATCATTAAATAAATAAATGATCCCCCAAGCTTCAAACCCACCATACCCTGGGCACCCGAGTTCAATTTTTTAAAAGATAAATGATCCCTCAAGCTTCCAACCCACAGTGCCCTGGGCATCCGAGTTCGATTTTTAAAGGAAGAAATGATCCCGCAAGCTTCAAATCAACAATACCCTGGATGTCCGAGTTCAATCATTCAATAAATAAATGATCCCCTAAGATTCAAACCCATAATACCCTGGGTGACCAAGTTCAGTTTTTAAATGAATAAATGATCCCCCAAGCTTCAAACCCACAGTACCCTGGGCGTTCAAAATCAATTTTTAAAGAACTAAATGATCCCCCAAGCTATAAACCCACAGTACCTTGGGCGTACGAGTTTGATTTTTAAATAAATAAATGATCCATCAAGCTTCAAACTCATAGGACCCTGAGCGTCCAAACATAATTTAAAAAAAAAAATGATCCCTCAAGCTTCAACCCCACAGTAGCCTGGGCGCCCGAGTTCAATTTTTAAATAAACGAACAATCCCCCAAGCTTTCAACCCACAGTACCCTGGGCATCCGAGTTCGATTTTTAAAGGAATAAAGGATCCCCCAAGCTTCAAACCCACAATAACCTGGGCACCCGAGATCAGTTTTCAAATGGATAAATGATCTCCCAAGCTTCAAACCCAGAGTACCCTGGGCGTCCTAGCTCAATTTTTAAATGAATGAATGATCCCTAATGCTTCAAACCCATAGTACCCTGGGCCTCCGAGTTCAATTTTTAAATATATAAATGATTCTCCAAGCATCAAACCCACAATACCCTGGGCACCCGAGTTCATTTTTCAAATAAACGAACAATCCCTCAAGCTTCAAACCCACAGTACCCTGGGCACCCGAGAGCAATTTTTAAATGAATAAATGATCCCCCAAGCTTAAAATCCATAGTACCCTAGGCGTCCGAGTTCAATTTTTAAATATATAAATGATCCCCCAAGCTTCAAACCAACCATACCCTGGGCACCCGAGAGCAATTTTTAAATGAATAAATGATCCCCCAAGCTTAAAATCCATAGTACCCTAGGCGTCCGAGTTCAATTTTTAAATATATAAATGATCCCCCAAGCTTCAAACCCGCGATACCCTGGGCACCCGAGTTCAATTTTTTAAAAGATAAATGATCCCTCAAGCTTCAAACCCATAGTACCCTGAGCGTCCAAGCTCAATTTTAAAAAAAATAAATGATCCCTCAAGCTTCAAATCCATAGTACCCTGGGCCTCCAAGTTCAATTGTTAAAGAAATAAACGATCCCCCAAGCTTCAAACCCACGGTACCCTGGGCGTCCAAGTTTGATTTTGAAAAAAATAATTGAGCCATCAAGCTTATACCCATAGTGCCCGGGGCATCCGAGTTCAATCGTTAAATCAATAAATGATCCCCCAAGCTTCAAACCCACAATACCCTGGGCACCCGAGTTCAATTTTTTAAAAGATAAATGATCCTCCAAGCTTCAAACCCATAGTACCCCGGGCGTCCAAGTTCAATTATTAAAGAAATAAATGATCCCCCAAGCTTCAAACCCACAGTACCCTGGGCGTTCAAGTTAAATTTTTAAAGAACTAAATGATTCCCCAAGCTTTAAACCCACAATACCCTGGGCGTCCAAGTTCAATTATTAAAGAAATAAATGATCCCCCAAGCTTCAAATCCACAGTACCCTGGGCGTTAAAGTTCAATTTTTAAAGAACTAAATGATTCCCCAAGCTTTGAACCCTCAGTACCCTGGGCGTCCGAGTTTGATTTTTAAATAAATAAATGATCCATCAAGTTTCAAACTCATAGGACCCTGAGCGTCCAAGTCTAATTTTTAATTAAAAAAATGATCCCTCAAGCTTCAAACCCACAGTAGCCTGGGCGCCCGAGTTCAATTTTTAAATAAACGAACAATCCTTCAAGCTTCGAACCCACAATATCCTGGGCGTCCAAGTTCAATTATTAAATATATAAATGATCCCCCAAGCTTCAAACCCACAGTACCCTGGGCGTTCAAGTTCAATTTCTAATGAACTAAATGATTCCCCAAGCTTTAAACCCTCAGTACCCTGGGCGTCCGAGTTCAATTTTTAAAGAAATAAATGATCCCTCAAGCTTCAAACCTATAGTACGCTGGGCCTCCAAGTTCAATTTTTAAAGAAACGATCCCTCAAGCTTCAAACCCACGGTACCCTGGGTATCCAAGTTCAATTATTAAAGGAATAAATGATCCCCCAATCTTCAAACCCACAATACCCTGAGCGTCCGAGTTCAATCATTAAATAAATAAATGATCCCCCAAGCTTCAAACCCACCATACCCTGGGCACCCGAGTTCAATTTTTTAAAAGATAAATGATCCCTCAAGCTTCCAACCCACAGTACCCTGGGCATCCGAGTTCGATTTTTAAAGGAAGAAATGATCCCGCAAGCTTCAAATCAACAATACCCTGGATGTCCGAGTTCAATCATTCAATAAATAAATGATCCCCTAAGATTCAAACCCATAATACCCTGGGTGACCAAGTTCAGTTTTTAAATGAATAAATGATCCCCCAAGCTTCAAACCCACAGTACCTTGGGCGTTCAAAATCAATTTTTAAAGAACTAAATGATCCCCCAAGCTATAAACCCACAGTACCTTGGGCGTACGAGTTTGATTTTTAAATAAATAAATGATCCATCAAGCTTCAAACTCATAGGACCCTGAGCGTCCAAATATAATTTAAAAAAAAAAATGATCCCTCAAGCTTCAACCCCACATTAGCCTGGGCGCCCGAGTTCAATTTTTAAATAAACGAACAATCCCCCAAGCTTTCAACCCACAGTACCCTGGGCATCCGAGTTCGATTTTTAAAGGAATAAAGGATCCCCCAAGCTTCAAACCCACAATAACCTGGGCACACGAGATCAGTTTTCAAATGGATAAATGATCTCCCAAGTTTCAAACCCAGAGTACCCTGGGCGTCCTAGCTCAATTTTTAAATAAATGAATGATCCCTAATGCTTCAAACCCATAGTACCCTGGGCCTCCGAGTTCAATTTTTAAATAAATAAATGATCCCCCAAGCTTCAAACCCACAGAACCCTGGGCATCCAAGTTCAATTTTTAAAGAACCAAATGATCCCCCAACCTTGAAACCCACAATACCCTGGGCAACCGAGTTCATTTTTCAAATAAACGAACAATCCCTCAAGCTTCAAACCCACAGTACCCTGGGTGTCCAAGTTCAATTATTAAATATATAAATGATCCCCCAAGCTTCAAACCCACAGTACCCTGGGCGTTCAAGTTCAATTTCTAATGAACTAAATGATTCCCCAAGCTTTAAACCCTCAGTACCCTGGGCGTCCGAGTTCAATTTTTAAAGAAATAAATGATCCCTCAAGCTTCAAACCTATAGTACGCTGGGCCTCCAAGTTCAATTTTTAAAGAAACGATCCCTCAAGCTTCAAACCCACGGTACCCTGGGTATCCAAGTTCAATTATTAAAGGAATAAATGATCCCCCAATCTTCAAACCCACAATACCCTGAGCGTCCGAGTTCAATCATTAAATAAATAAATGATCCCCCAAGCTTCAAACCCACCATACCCTGGGCACCCGAGTTCAATTTTTTAAAAGATAAATGATCCCTCAAGCTTCCAACCCACAGTACCCTGGGCATCCGAGTTCGATTTTTAAAGGAAGAAATGATCCCGCAAGCTTCAAATCAACAATACCCTGGATGTCCGAGTTCAATCATTCAATAAATAAATGATCCCCTAAGATTCAAACTCATAATACCCTGGGTGACCAAGTTCAGTTTTTAAATGAATAAATGATCCCCCAAGCTTCAAACTCACAGTACCCTGCGCGTTCAAAATCAATTTTTAAAGAACTAAATGATCCCCCAAGCTATAAACCCACAGTACCTTGGGCGTACGAGTTTGATTTTTAAATAAATAAATGATCCATCAAGCTTCAAACTCATAGGACCCTGAGCGTCCAAATATAATTTAAAAAAAAAAATGATCCCTCAAGCTTCAACCCCACAGTAGCCTGGGCGCCCGAGTTCAATTTTTAAATAAACGAACAATCCCCCAAGCTTCCAACCCACAGTACCCTGGGTATCCGAGTTCGATTTTTAAAGGAATAAAGGATCCCCCAAGCTTCAAACCCACAATAACCTGGGCACCCGAGATCAGTTTTCAAATGAATAAATGATCTCCCAAGCTTCAAACCCAGAGTACCCTGGGCGTCCAAGCTCAATTTTTAAATAAATGAATGATCCCCAATGCTTCAAACCCATAGAACCCTGGGCATCCGAGTTCAATTTTTAAATATATAAATGATCCCCCAAGCTTCAAACTCACAATACCCTGAATGTCCGAGTTCAATTATTAAAGGAATAAATGATCCTCCGAGCTTCAAACCCACAATACCCTGGGTGTCCGAGTTCAAACATTAAATCAATAAATGATCCCCCAAGCTTCAAACCCACAGAACCCTGGGCATCCAAGTTCAATTTTTAAAGAACTTAATGATCGCCCAACCTTGAAACCCACAATACCCTGGGCCACCGAGTTCATTTTTCAAATAAACGAACAATCCCTCAAGCTTCAAACCCACAGTACCCTGGGTGTCCGAGTTCAATTATTAAAGAACTAAATGATTCCCCAAGCTTCAAACCCACCATACCCTGGGCACCCGAGAGCAATTTTTAAATGAATAAATGATCCCCCAAGTTTAAAATCCATAGTACCCTAGGCGTCCGAGTTCAATTTTTAAATATATAAATGATCCCCCAAGCTTCAAACCCACAATACCCTGGGCACCCGAGTTCAATTTTTTAAAAGATAAATGATCCCCCAAGCTTCAAACCCACAGTACCCCTGGCGTTCAAGTTTGATTTTGAAAAAAATAAATGAGCCATCAAGCTTCAAACCCATAGTGCCCTGGGCGTCCGAGTTCAATTATTAAAGAAATAAATGATCCCCCAAGCTTCAAACCCACAGTACCCTGGGCGTCTGAGTTCAACTTTTAAAGAACTAAATGATCCTCCAAGCTTTAAACTTACCATACCCTGGGCGTCTGAAATCAATTATGAAAGAAATGAATGATCCCCCAAGCTTCAAACCATCAATACCCTGGGCGTTCAAAATCAATTTTTAAAGAACTAAATGATCCCCTAAGCTTTAATCCCACAGTACCCTGGGCGTCCGAGTTTGATTTTTAAATAAATAAAAGATCCATCAAGCTTCCAACCCTGGGCGTCCGAGTTTGATTTTTAAATAATTAAATGATCCATCAAGTTTCAAACTCATAGGACCCTGAGCGTCCAAGTCTAATTTTTAATTAAAAAAATTATCCCTCAAGCTTCAAACCCACAGTAGCCTGGGCGCCCGAGTTCAATTTTTAAATAAACGAACAATCCTTCAAGCTTCAAACCCACAATATCCTGGGCGTCCAAGTTCAATTATTAAAAAAATGAATGATCCCCCAAGCTTCAAACCATCAATACCCTGGGCTTTCAAAATCAATTTTTAAAGAACTAAATGATCCCTTAAGCTTTAAACCCACAGTACCCTGGGCGTCCGAGTTTGATTTTTAAATAAATAAAAGATCCATCAAGCTTCCAACCCACAGTACCCTGGGCATCCGACTTCGATTTTTAAAGGAATAAATGATCCCGCAAGCTTCAAATCAACAATACCCTGGATGTCCGAGTTCAATCATTCAATAAATAAATGATCCCCTAAGATTAAAACCCATAATACCCTGGGTGACCAAGTTCAATTTTTAAATGTATAAATGATCCCCCAAGCTTCAAACCCACAGTACCCTGGGCGTTCAAAATCAATTTTTAAAGTACCAAATGATCCCCCAAGCTATAAACCCACAGTACCTTGGGCGTACGAGTTTGATTTTTAAATAAATCAATGATCCATCAAGCTTCAAACTCATAGGACCCTGAGTGTCCAAGTATAATTTAAAAAAAAAAAATGATCCCTCAAGCTTCAACCCCACAGTAGCCTGGGCGCCCGAGTTCAATTTTTAAATAAACGAACAATCCCCCAAGCTTCCAACCCACAGTACCCTGGGCATCCGAGTTCGATTTTTAAAGGAATAAATGATCCCCCAAGCTTCAAACCCATAGTACCCTGAGCGTCCAAGCTCAGTTTTAAAGAAATAAACGATCTCCTAAGCTTCAAACCCACAGTACCCTGGGCCTCCAAGTTCAATTTTTAAAGAAATAAACGATCCCCCAAGCTTCAAACCCATAGTACCCTGGGCCTCCGAGTTCAATTTTTGAATATATAAATGATCCCCCAAGCTTCAAACCCACAATACCCTGGGCACCCGAGTTCAATTTTTAAAAAGATAAATAATTCCCCAAGCCTCAAACCCATAGTACTCTAGCGTCCAAGCTCAATTTTCAAACAAATAAATGATCCCTCAAGCTTCAAACCCATAGTACCCTGGGCCTCCAAGTTCAATTTTTAAAGAAATAAACGATCCCTCAAGCTTCAAACCCACAGTATCCTGGGCGTCCAAGTTCAATCATTAAATAAATAAATGATCCCCCAAGCTTCAAACCAACAGTACCCTGGGCGTCCAAGTTCAATTATTAAAGAAATAAATGATCCCCCAAGCTTTAAACCCACAATACCCTGGGCGTCCAAGTTCAATTATTAAAGAAATAAATGATCCCCCAAGCTTCAAACCCACAGTACCCTGGGCGTTCAAGTTCAATTTTTAAAGAACTAAATGATTCCCCAAGCTTTAAACCCTCAGTACCCTGGGCGTCCGAGTTTGATTTTTAAATAAATAAATGATCCAGCAAGTTTCAAACTCATAGGACCCTGAGCGTCCAAGTCTAATTTTTGATTAAAAAAATTATCCCTCAAGCTTCAAACCCACAGTAGCCTGGGCGCCCGAGTTCAATTTTCAAATAAACGAACAATCCTTCAAGCTTCAAACCCACAATATCCTGGGCGTCCAAGTTCATTTATTAAAGAAATGAATGATCCCCCAAGCTTCAAACCATCAATACCCTGGGCTTTCAAAATCAATTTTTAAAGAACTAAATGATCCCCTAAGCTTTAATCCCACAGTACCCTGGGCGTCCGAGTTTGATTTTTAAATAAATAAAAGATCCATCAAGCTTCCAACCCACAGTACCCTGGGCATCCGACTTCGCTTTTTAAAGGAATAAATGATCCCGCAAGCTTCAAATCAACAATACCCTGGATGTCCGAGTTCAATCATTCAATAAATAAATGATCCCCTAAGATTCAAACCCATAATACCCTGGGTGACCAAGTTCAATTTTTAAATGAATAAATGATCCCCCAAGCTTCAAACCCACAGTACCCTGGGCGTTCAAAATCAATTTTTAAAGTACCAAATGATCCCCCAAGCTATAAACCCACAGTACCTTGGGCGTACGAGTTTGATTTTTAAATAAATAAATGATCCATCAAGCTTCAAACTCATAGGACCCTGAGTGTCCAAGTATAATTTAAAAGAAAAAAATGATCCCTCAAGCTTCAACCCCACAGTAGCCTGGGCGCCCGAGTTCAATTTTTAAATAAACGAACAATCCCCCAAGCTTCCAACCCACAGTACCCTGGGCATCCGAGTTCGATTTTTAAAGGAATAAATGATCATCCAAGCTTCAAATCAACAATACCCTGGACGTCCGAGTTAAATCATTCAATAAATAAATGATCCACCAAGATTCAAACCCATAATACCCTGGGTGACCAAGTTCAATTTTTAAATGAATAAATGATCCCCCAAGCTTCAAACGCACAATATCCTGGGCGTCCGAGTTCAATTTTGAAATAAATAAATGATCCCCCAAGCTTCAAACGCACAATATCCTGGGCGTCCGAGTTCAATTTTTAAATATATAAATGATCCCCCAAGCTTCAAACCCTCAATACCCTGGGCACCCGAGTACAATTTTTTAAAAGATAAATGATCCCCCAAGCTTCAAACCCACAGTACCCTGGGAGTCCAAGTTCAATTATTAAAGAAATAAATGATCCCCCAAGCTACAAACCCACGATACCCTGGGCGTCCGAGTTCATTTTTAAAATGGTTAAAGGATCCCTCAAGCTTCAAATCCATAGTACCCTAGGCGTCCGAGTTCAATTTTTTAATATATAAATGATCCCCCAAGCTTCAAACCCACAATACCCTGGGCACCCGAGTTCAATTTTTTAAAAGATAAATGATCCTCCAAGCTTCAAACCCATAGTACCCTGAGCGTCCACGCTCAATTTTAAAAAAAATAAATGATCCCTCAACCTTCAAACCCATTGTACCCTGGGCCTCGAAGTTCAATTTTCAAAGAAATAAACGATCCCCCAAGCTTCAAACCCACAGTACCCTGGGCGTCCAAGTTTGATTTATAAAAAAATTAATGAGCCATCAAGCTTCAAACCCATAGTGCCCTGGGCATCCGAGTTCAATCGTTAAATCAATAAATGATCCCCGAGGCTTCAAACCCATGATACCCTGGGCGCCCAAGTTCAATTTTTAAATAAACGAACAATCCCCCAAGCTTCAAACTCACAGTACCCTGGGTGTCCAAGTTTAATTATTAAAGGAATAAATGATCCCCCAAGCTTCAAACCCACAGTACCCTGGGCGTTCAAAATCAATTTTTAAAGTACCAAATGATCCCCCAAGCTATAAACCCACAGTACCTTGGGCGTACGAGTTTGATTTTTAAATAAATCAATGATCCATCAAGCTTCAAACTCATAGGACCCTGAGTGTCCAAGTATAATTTAAAAAAAAAAAATGATCCCTCAAGCTTCAACCCCACAGTAGCCTGGGCGCCCGAGTTCAATTTTTAAATAAACGAACAATCCCCCAAGCTTCCAACCCACAGTACCCTGGGCATCCGAGTTCGATTTTTAAAGGAATAAATGATCCCCCAAGCTTCAAACCCATAGTACCCTGAGCGTCCAAGCTCAGTTTTAAAGAAATAAACGATCTCCTAAGCTTCAAACCCACAGTACCCTGGGCCTCCAAGTTCAATTTTTAAAGAAATAAACGATCCCCCAAGCTTCAAACCCATAGTACCCTGGGCCTCCGAGTTCAATTTTTGAATATATAAATGATCCCCCAAGCTTCAAACCCACAATACCCTGGGCACCCGAGTTCAATTTTTAAAAAGATAAATAATTCCCCAAGCCTCAAACCCATAGTACTCTAGCGTCCAAGCTCAATTTTCAAACAAATAAATGATCCCTCAAGCTTCAAACCCATAGTACCCTGGGCCTCCAAGTTCAATTTTTAAAGAAATAAACGATCCCTCAAGCTTCAAACCCACAGTATCCTGGGCGTCCAAGTTCAATCATTAAATAAATAAATGATCCCCCAAGCTTCAAACCAACAGTACCCTGGGCGCCCAAGTTCAATTATTAAAGAAATAAATGATCCCCCAAGCTTTAAACCCACAATACCCTGGGCGTCCAAGTTCAATTATTAAAGAAATAAATGATCCCCCAAGCTTCAAACCCACAGTACCCTGGGCGTTCAAGTTCAATCGTTAAATAAATAAATGATCCCCCAAGCCTCAAACCCACAGAACCCTGGGAATCGAAGTTCAATTTTTAAAGAACTAAATGATCCCCCAACCTTGAAACCCACAATACCCTGGGCAACCGAGTTCATTTTTCAAATAAACGAACAATCCCTCAAGCTTCAAACCCACAGTAGCCTGGGCGCCCGAGTTTCATTATTAAAGGAATAAATGATCCCCCAAGCTTCAAACCCACAATACTCTGGGCACCCGAGTTCAATTTTTAAAAAGATAAATAATTCCCCAAGCCTCAAACCCATAGTACTCTAGCGTCCAAGCTCAATTTTCAAATAATAAAATGATCCCTCAAGCTTCAAACCCATAGTACCATGGGCCTCCAAGTTAAATTTTTTAAGAAATAAACGATCCCTCAAGCTTCAAACCCACGGTACCCTGGGTATCCAAGGTCAATTATTAAAGGAATAAATGATCCCCCAATCTTCAAACCCACAATACCCTGAGCGTCCGAGTTCAATCATTAAATAAATAAATGATCCCCCAAGCTTCAAGCCCACAGTATCCTGGGCATCCAAGTTCAATTTTTAAAGAACTAAATGATCTCCCAACCTTGAAACCCACAAAACCCTGGGCAACCGAGTTCATTTTTTAAATAAACGAACAATCCCCCAAGCTTCAAACCCACAGTACCCTGGGAGTCCAAGTTCAATTTTTAAAGAAATAAACGATCCCTCAAGCTTCAAACCCACAGTACCTTGGGCGTACGAGTTTGAATTTTAAATAAATAAATGATCCATCAAGCTTCAAACTCATAGGACCCTGAGTGTCCAAGTATAATTTAAAAGAAAAAAATGATCCCTCAAGCTTCAACCCCACAGTAGCCTGGGCGCCCGAGTTCAATTTTTAAATAAACGAACAATCCCCCAAGCTTCCAACCCACAGTACCCTGGGCATCCGAGTTCGATTTTTAAAGGAATAAATGATCCCCCAAGCTTCAAATCAACAATACCCTGGACGTCCGAGTTAAATCATTCAATAAATAAATGATCCACCAAGATTCAAACCCATAATACCCTGGGTGACCAAGTTCAATTTTTAAATGAATAAATGATCCCCCAAGCTTCAAACGCACAATATCCTGGGCGTCCGAGTTCAATTTTTAAATAAATAAATGATCCCCCAAGCTTCAAACGCACAATATCCTGGGCGTCCGAGTTCAATTTTTAAATATATAAATGATCCCCCAAGCTTCAAACCCTCAGTACCCAGGGCACCCGAGTACAATTTTTTAAAAGATAAATGATCCCCCAAGCTTCAAACCCACAGTACCCTGGGAGTCCAAGTTCAATTATTAAAGAAATAAATGATCCCCCAAGCTACAAACCCACGATACCCTGGGCGTCCGAGTTCATTTTTAAAATGAATAAATGATCCCTCAAGCTTCAAATCCATAGTACCCTAGGCGTCCGAGTTCAATTTTTTAATATATAAATGATCCCCCAAGCTTCAAACCCATAGTGCCCTGGGCGTCCAAGTTCAATTATTAAAGAAATAAATGATCCCCCAAGCTTCAAACCAACACTACTCTGGGTGTCCGAGTTCAATTATTAAAGAAATAAATGATCCCCTAAGCTTCAAACTCATAGGACTTTAAGCGTCCAAGTCTAATTTTTAAATAAAAAAATGATCCCTCAAGCTTCAACCCCACAGTAGCCTGGGCGCCCGAGTTTCATTATTAAAGGAATAAATGATCCCCCAAGCTTCAAACCCACAATACTCTGGGCACCCGAGTTCAATTTTTAAAAAGATAAATAATTCCCCAAGCCTCAAACCCATAGTACTCTAGCGTCCAAGCTCAATTTTCAAATAATAAAATGATCCCTCAAGCTTCAAACCCATAGTACCATGGGCCTCCAAGTTAAATTTTTTAAGAAATAAACGATCCCTCAAGCTTCAAACCCACGGTACCCTGGGTATCCAAGGTCAATTATTAAAGGAATAAATGATCCCCCAATCTTCAAACCCACAATACCCTGAGCGTCCGAGTTCAATCATTAAATAAATAAATGATCCCCCAAGCTTCAAGCCCACAGTATCCTGGGCATCCAAGTTCAATTTTTAAAGAACTAAATGATCTCCCAACCTTGAAACCCACAAAACCCTGGGCAACCGAGTTCATTTTTTAAATAAACGAACAATCCCCCAAGCTTCAAACCCACAGTTCCCTGGGAGTCCAAGTTCAATTATTAAAGAAATAAATGATCCCCCAAGCTACAAACCCACGATACCCTGGGCGTCCGAGTTCATTTTTAAAATGAATAAATGATCCCTCAAGCTTCAAATCCATAGTACCCTAGGCGTCCGAGTTCAATTTTTTAATATATAAATGATCCCCCAAGCTTCAAACCCACAATACCCTGGGCACCCGAGTTCAATTTTTTAAAAGATAAATGATCCTCCAAGCTTCAAACCCATAGTACCCTGAGCGTCCAAGCTCAATATTAAAAAAAATAAATGATCCCTCAACCTTCAAACCCATTGTACCCTGGGCCTCGAAGTTCAATTTTCAAAGAAATAAACGATCCCCCAAGCTTCAAACCCACAGTACCCTGGGCGTCCAAGTTTGATTTTTAAAAAAATTAATGAGCCATCAAGCTTCGAACCCATAGTGCCCTGGGCATCCGAGTTCGATCGTTAAATCAATAAATGATCCCCGAGGCTTCAAACCCATGATACCCTGGGCGCCCAAGTTCAATTTTTAAATAAACGAACAATCCCCCAAGCTTCAAACTCACAGTACCCTGGGTGTCCAAGTTTAATTATTAAAGGAATAAATGATCCCCCAAGCTTCAAACCCACAATACCCTGGGCGTCCGAGATCAATCATTAAATAAATAAATGATCCCCCAAGCTTCAAGCCCACTGTACCCTGGGCATCCAAGTTCAATTTTTAAAGAACTAAATGATCCCCCAACCTTGAAACCCACAATACCCTTGGCAACCGAGTTCATTTTTCGAATAAACGAACAATCCCCCAAGCTTCAAACCCACAGTACCCTGGGTGTCCGAGTTCAATTATTAAAGGAATAAATGATCCCCCAAGCTTCAAACCCACAATGCCCTAGGCGTCCAAGTTTAATTTTAAAAAAAATTAATGAGCCATCAAGCTTCAAACCCATAGTGCCCTGGGCGTCTGAGTTGAATCGTTGAATCAATGAATGATCCCCCAAGCTTCAAACCTATGATACCCTGGGCGCCCAAGTTCCATTTTTAAATAAACGAACAATCCCCCAAGCTTCAAACCCACAATATCCTGGGCGTCCAAGTTCAATTATTAAAAAAATAAATGATCCCCCAAGCTTCAAACCCATAGTGCCCTGGGCGTCCGAGTTCAATTATTAAAGAAATAAATGATCCCCCAAGCTTCAAACCAACACTACTCTGGGTGTCCGAGTTCAATTATTAAAAAAATAAATGATCCCCCAAGCTTCAAACTCATAGGACCCTAAGCGTCCAAGTCTAATTTTTAAATAAAAAAATGATCCCTCAAGCTTCAACCCCACAGTAGCCTGGGCGCCCGAGTTTAATTATTAAAGGAATAAATGATCCCCCAAGCTTCAAACCCACAATACCCTGGGCGTCCGAGTTCAATCATTAAATAAATAAATGATCCTCCAAGCTTCAAGCCCACTGTACCCTGGGCATCCAAGTTCAATTTTTAAAGAACTAAATGTTCCCCCAACCTTGAAATCCACAATACTCTGAGCAACCGAGTTCATTTTTCAAATAAACGAACAATCCCCCAAGCTTCAAACCCACAGTACCCTGGGTGTCCGAGTTCAATTATTAAAGGAATAAATGATCCCCCAAGCTACAAACCCTCAATACCCAGGGCACCCGAGTACAATTTTTTAAAAGATAAATGATCCCCCAAGCTTCAAACCCACAGTACCCTGGGAGTCCAAGTTCAATTATTAAAGAAATAAATGATCCCCCAAGCTACAAACCCACGATACCCTGGGCGTCCGAGTTCATTTTTAAAATGAATAAATGATCCCTCAAGCTTCAAATCCATAGTACCCTAGGCGTCCGAGTTCAATTTTTTAATATATAAATGATCCCCCAAGCTTCAAACCCATAGTGCCCTGGGCGTCCAAGTTCAATTATTAAAGAAATAAATGATCCCCCAAGCTTCAAACCAACACTACTCTGGGTGTCCGAGTTCAATTATTAAAGAAATAAATGATCCCCCAAGCTTCAAACTCATAGGACTTTAAGCGTCCAAGTCTAATTTTTAAATAAAAAAATGATCCCTCAAGCTTCAACCCCACAGTAGCCTGGGCGCCCGAGTTTCATTATTAAAGGAATAAATGATCCCCCAAGCTTCAAACCCACAATACTCTGGGCACCCGAGTTCAATTTTTAAAAAGATAAATAATTCCCCAAGCCTCAAACCCATAGTACTCTAGCGTCCAAGCTCAATTTTCAAATAATAAAATGATCCCTCAAGCTTCAAACCCATAGTACCATGGGCCTCCAAGTTAAATTTTTTAAGAAATAAACGATCCCTCAAGCTTCAAACCCACGGTACCCTGGGTATCCAAGGTCAATTATTAAAGGAATAAATGATCCCCCAATCTTCAAACCCACAATACCCTGAGCGTCCGAGTTCAATCATTAAATAAATAAATGATCCCCCAAGCTTCAAGCCCACAGTATCCTGGGCATCCAAGTTCAATTTTTAAAGAACTAAATGATCTCCCAACCTTGAAACCCACAAAACCCTGGGCAACCGAGTTCATTTTTTAAATAAACGAACAATCCCCCAAGCTTCAAACCCACAGTTCCCTGGGAGTCCAAGTTCAATTATTAAAGAAATAAATGATCCCCCAAGCTACAAACCCACGATACCCTGGGCGTCCGAGTTCATTTTTAAAATGAATAAATGATCCCTCAAGCTTCAAATCCATAGTACCCTAGGCGTCCGAGTTCAATTTTTTAATATATAAATGATCCCCCAAGCTTCAAACCCACAATACCCTGGGCACCCGAGTTCAATTTTTTAAAAGATAAATGATCCTCCAAGCTTCAAACCCATAGTACCCTGAGCGTCCAAGCTCAATTTTAAAAAAAATAAATGATCCCTCAACCTTCAAACCCATTGTACCCTGGGCCTCGAAGTTCAATTTTCAAAGAAATAAACGATCCCCCAAGCTTCAAACCCACAGTACCCTGGGCGTCCAAGTTTGATTTTTAAAAAAATTAATGAGCCATCAAGCTTCGAACCCATAGTGCCCTGGGCATCCGAGTTCGATCGTTAAATCAATAAATGATCCCCGAGGCTTCAAACCCATGATACCCTGGGCGCCCAAGTTCAATTTTTAAATAAACGAACAATCCCCCAAGCTTCAAACTCACAGTACCCTGGGTGTCCAAGTTTAATTATTAAAGGAATAAATGATCCCCCAAGCTTCAAACCCACAATACCCTGGGCGTCCGAGATCAATCATTAAATAAATAAATGATCCCCCAAGCTTCAAGCCCACTGTACCCTGGGCATCCAAGTTCAATTTTTAAAGAACTAAATGATCCCCCAACCTTGAAACCCACAATACCCTGGGCAACCGAGTTCATTTTTCGAATAAACGAACAATCCCCCAAGCTTCAAACCCACAGTACCCTGGGTGTCCGAGTTCAATTATTAAAGGAATAAATGATCCCCCAAGCTTCAAACCCACAATATCCTGGGCGTCCAAGTTCAATTATTAAAAAAATAAATGATCCCCCAAGCTTCAAACCCATAGTGCCCTGGGCGTCCGAGTTCAATTATTAAAGAAATAAATGATCCCCCAAGCTTCAAACCAACACTACTCTGGGTGTCCGAGTTCAATTATTAAAAAAATAAATGATCCCCCAAGCTTCAAACTCATAGGACCCTAAGCGTCCAAGTCTAATTTTTAAATAAAAAAATGATCCCTCAAGCTTCAACCCCACAGTAGCCTGGGCGCCCGAGTTTAATTATTAAAGGAATAAATGATCCCCCAAGCTTCAAACCCACAATACCCTGGGCGTCCGAGTTCAATCATTAAATAAATAAATGATCCTCCAAGCTTCAAGCCCACTGTACCCTGGGCATCCAAGTTCAATTTTTAAAGAACTAAATGTTCCCCCAACCTTGAAATCCACAATACTCTGAGCAACCGAGTTCATTTTTCAAATAAACGAACAATCCCCCAAGCTTCAAACCCACAGTACCCTGGGTGTCCGAGTTCAATTATTAAAGGAATAAATGATCCCGCAAGCTTCAAATCAACAATACCCTGGATGTCCGAGTTCAATCATTCAATAAATAAATGATCCCCTAAGATTCAAACCCATAATACCCTGGGTGACCAAGTTAAATTTTTTAAGAAATAAACGATCCCTCAAGCTTCAAACCCACGGTACCCTGGGTATCCAAGGTCAATTATTAAAGGAATAAATGATCCCCCAATCTTCAAACCCACAATACCCTGAGCGTCCGAGTTCAATCATTAAATAAATAAATGATCCCCCAAGCTTCAAGCCCACAGTATCCTGGGCATCCAAGTTCAATTTTTAAAGAACTAAATGATCTCCCAACCTTGAAACCCACAAAACCCTGGGCAACCGAGTTCATTTTTTAAATAAACGAACAATCCCCCAAGCTTCAAACCCACAGTTCCCTGGGAGTCCAAGTTCAATTATTAAAGAAATAAATGATCCCCCAAGCTACAAACCCACGATACCCTGGGCGTCCGAGTTCATTTTTAAAATGAATAAATGATCCCTCAAGCTTCAAATCCATAGTACCCTAGGCGTCCGAGTTCAATTTTTTAATATATAAATGATCCCCCAAGCTTCAAACCCACAATACCCTGGGCACCCGAGTTCAATTTTTTAAAAGATAAATGATCCTCCAAGCTTCAAACCCATAGTACCCTGAGCGTCCAAGCTCAATTTTAAAAAAAATAAATGATCCCTCAACCTTCAAACCCATTGTACCCTGGGCCTCGAAGTTCAATTTTCAAAGAAATAAACGATCCCCCAAGCTTCAAACCCATAGTACCCTGGGCGACCAAGTTTGATTTTTAAAAAAATTAATGAGCCATCAAGCTTCGAACCCATAGTGCCCTGGGCATCCGAGTTCGATCGTTAAATCAATAAATGATCCCCGAGGCTTCAAACCCATGATACCCTGGGCGCCCAAGTTCAATTTTTAAATAAACGAACAATCCCCCAAGCTTCAAACTCACAGTACCCTGGGTGTCCAAGTTTAATTATTAAAGGAATAAATGATCCCCCAAGCTTCAAACCCACAATACCCTGGGCGTCCGAGATCAATCATTAAATAAATAAATGATCCCCCAAGCTTCAAGCCCACTGTACCCTGGGCATCCAAGTTCAATTTTTAAAGAACTAAATGATCCCCCAACCTTGAAACCCACAATACCCTGGGCAACCGAGTTCATTTTTCGAATAAACGAACAATCCCCCAAGCTTCAAACCCACAGTACCCTGGGTGTCCGAGTTCAATTATTAAAGGAATAAATGATCCCCCAAGCTTCAAACCCACAATGCCCTGGGCGTCCAAGTTTAATTTTAAAAAAAATTAATGAGCCATCAAGCTTCAAACCCATAGTGCCCTGGGCGTCTGAGTTGAATCGTTGAATCAATGAATGATCCCCCAAGCTTCAAACCTATGATACCCTGGGCGCCCAAGTTCCATTTTTAAATAAACGAACAATCCCCCAAGCTTCAAACCCACAATATCCTGGGCGTCCAAGTTCAATTATTAAAAAAATAAATGATCCCCCAAGCTTCAAACCCATAGTGCCCTGGGCGTCCGAGTTCAATTATTAAAGAAATAAATGATCCCCCAAGCTTCAAACTCATAGGACCCTAAGCGTCCAAGTCTAATTTTTAAATAAAAAAATGATCCCTCAAGCTTCAACCCCACAGTAGCCTGGGCGCCCGAGTTTAATTATTAAAGGAATAAATGATCCCCCAAGCTTCAAACCCACAATACCCTGGGCGTCCGAGTTCAATCATTAAATAAATAAATGATCCTCCAAGCTTCAAGCCCACTGTACCCTGGGCATCCAAGTTCAATTTTTAAAGAACTAAATGTTCCCCCAACCTTGAAATCCACAATACTCTGAGCAACCGAGTTCATTTTTCAAATAAACGAACAATCGCCCAAGCTTCAAACCCACAGTACCCTGGGTGTCCGAGTTCAATTATTAAAGGAATAAATGATCCCCCAAGCTACAAACCCTCAATACCCAGGGCACCCGAGTACAATTTTTTAAAAGATAAATGATCCCCCAAGCTTCAAACCCACAGTACCCTGGGAGTCCAAGTTCAATTATTAAAGAAATAAATGATCCCCCAAGCTACAAACCCACGATACCCTGGGCGTCCGAGTTCATTTTTAAAATGAATAAATGATCCCTCAAGCTTCAAATCCATAGTACCCTAGGCGTCCGAGTTCAATTTTTTAATATATAAATGATCCCCCAAGCTTCAAACCCACAGTACCCTGGGCGTTCAAGTTCAATTTTTAAAGAACTAAATGATTCCCCAAGCTTTAAACCCACAATACCCTGGGCGTCCAAGTTCAATTATTAATAAAATAAATGATCCCCCAAGCTTCAAACCCACAGTACCCTGGGCGTTCAAGTTCAATTTTTAAAGAACTAAATGATTCCCCAAGCTTTAAACCCTCAGTACCCTGGGCGTCCGAGTTTGATTTTTAAATAAATAAATGATCCATCAAGTTTCAAACTCATAGGACCCTGAGCGTCCAAGTCTAATTTTTAATTAAAAAAATGATCCCTCAAGCTTCAAACCCACAGTAGCCTGGGCGCCCGAGTTCAATTTTTAAATAAACGAACAATCCTTCAAGCTTCAAACCCACAATATCCTGGGCGTCCAAGTTCAATTATGAAAGAAATGAATGATCCCCCAAGCTTCAAACCATCAATACCCTGGGCGTTCGAAATCAATTTTTAAAGAACTAAATGATCCCCTAAGCTTTAATCCCACAGTACCCTGGGCGTCCGAGTTTGATTTTTAAATAAATAAAAGATCCATCAAGCTTCCAACCCTGGGCGTCCGAGTTTGATTTTTAAATAAATAAATGATCAATCAAGTTTCAAACTCATAGGACCCTGAGCGTCCAAGTCTAATTTTTAATTAAAAAAATTATCCCTCAAGCTTCAAACCCACAGTAGCCTGGGCGCCCGAGTTCAATTTTCAAATAAACGAACAATCCTTCAAGCTTCAAACCCACAATATCCTGGGCGTCCAAGTTCATTTATTAAAGAAATGAATGATCCCCCAAGCTTCAAACCATCAATACCCTGGGCTTTCAAAATCAATTTTTAAAGAACTGAATGATCCCCTAAGCTTTAAACCCACAGTACCCTGGGCGTCCGAGTTTGATTTTGAAATAAATAAAAGATCCATCAAGCTTCCAACCCACAGTACCCTGGGCATCCGACTTCGCTTTTTAAAGGAATAAATGATCCCGCAAGCTTCAAATCAACAATACCCTGGATGTCCGAGTTCAATCATTCAATAAATAAATGATCCCCTAAGATTCAAACCCATAATACCCTGGGTGACCAAGTTCAATTTTTAAATGAATAAATGATCCCCCAAGCTTCAAACCCACAGTACCCTGGGCGTTCAAAATCAATTTTTAAAGTACCAAATGATCCCCCAAGCTATAAACCCACAGTACCTTGGGCGTACGAGTTTGATTTTTAAATAAATAAATGATCCATCAAGCTTCAAACTCATAGGACCCTGAGTGTCCAAGTATAATTTAAAAGAAAAAAATGATCCCTCAAGCTTCAACCCCACAGTAGCCTGGGCGCCCGAGTTCAATTTTTAAATAAACGAACAATCCCCCAAGCTTCCAACCCACAGTACCCTGGGCATCCGAGTTCGATTTTTAAAGGAATAAATGATCCCCCAAGCTTCAAATCAACAATACCCTGGACGTCCGAGTTAAATCATTCAATAAATAAATAATCCACCAAGATTCAAACCCATAATACCCTGGGTGACCAAGTTCAATTTTTAAATGAATAAATGATCCCCCAAGCTTCAAACCCACAATATCCTGGGCGTCCGAGTTCAATTTTTAAATATATAAATGATCCCCCAAGCTTCAAACCCTCAATACCCTGGGCACCCGAGTACAATTTTTTAAAAGATAAATGATCCCCCAAGCTTCAAACCCATAGTACCCTGAGCGTCCAAGCTCAATTTTAAAAAAAATAAATGATCCCTCAAGCTTCAAACCCATAGTACCCTGGGCCTCCAAGTTCAATTTTTAACGAAATAAACGATATCCCAAGCTTCAAACCCACGGTACCCTGGGCGTCCGAGTTTGATTTTTAAAAAAATAAATGAGCCATCAAGCTTCAAACCCATAGTGCCCTGGGCGTCCAAGTTCAATCGTTAAATCAATAAATGATCCCCCAAGCTTCAAACCCACAATACCCTGGGCGTCCAAGTTCAATTATTAAAGAAATAAATGATCCCCCAAGCTTCAAACCCACAGTACCCTGGGCGTTCAAGTTCAATTTTTAAAGAACTAAATGATTCCCCAAGCTTTAAACCCACAATACCCTGGGCGTCCAAGTTCAATTATTAATAAAATAAATGATCCCCCAAGCTTCAAACCCACAGTACCCTGGGCGTTCAAGTTCAATTTTTAAAGAACTAAATGATTCCCCAAGCTTTAAACCCTCAGTACCCTGGGCGTCCGAGTTTGATTTTTAAATAAATAAATGATCCATCAAGTTTCAAACTCATAGGACCCTGAGCGTCCAAGTCTAATTTTTAATTAAAAAAATGATCCCTCAAGCTTCAAACCCACAGTAGCCTGGGCGCCCGAGTTCAATTTTTAAATAAACGAACAATCCTTCAAGCTTCAAACCCACAATATCCTGGGCGTCCAAGTTCAATTATGAAAGAAATGAATGATCCCCCAAGCTTCAAACCATCAATACCCTGGGCGTTCGAAATCAATTTTTAAAGAACTAAATGATCCCCTAAGCTTTAATCCCACAGTACCCTGGGCGTCCGAGTTTGATTTTTAAATAAATAAAAGATCCATCAAGCTTCCAACCCTGGGCGTCCGAGTTTGATTTTTAAATAAATAAATGATCAATCAAGTTTCAAACTCATAGGACCCTGAGCGTCCAAGTCTAATTTTTAATTAAAAAAATTATCCCTCAAGCTTCAAACCCACAGTAGCCTGGGCGCCCGAGTTCAATTTTCAAATAAACGAACAATCCTTCAAGCTTCAAACCCACAATATCCTGGGCGTCCAAGTTCATTTATTAAAGAAATGAATGATCCCCCAAGCTTCAAACCATCAATACCCTGGGCTTTCAAAATCAATTTTTAAAGAACTGAATGATCCCCTAAGCTTTAAACCCACAGTACCCTGGGCGTCCGAGTTTGATTTTTAAATAAATAAAAGATCCATCAAGCTTCCAACCCACAGTACCCTGGGCATCCGACTTCGCTTTTTAAAGGAATAAATGATCCCGCAAGCTTCAAATCAACAATACCCTGGATGTCCGAGTTCAATCATTCAATAAATAAATGATCCCCTAAGATTCAAACCCATAATACCCTGGGTGACCAAGTTCAATTTTTAAATGAATAAATGATCCCCCAAGCTTCAAACCCACAGTACCCTGGGCGTTCAAAATCAATTTTTAAAGTACCAAATGATCCCCCAAGCTATAAACCCACAGTACCTTGGGCGTACGAGTTTGATTTTTAAATAAATAAATGATCCATCAAGCTTCAAACTCATAGGACCCTGAGTGTCCAAGTATAATTTAAAAGAAAAAAATGATCCCTCAAGCTTCAACCCCACAGTAGCCTGGGCGCCCGAGTTCAATTTTTAAATAAACGAACAATCCCCCAAGCTTCCAACCCACAGTACCCTGGGCATCCGAGTTCGATTTTTAAAGGAATAAATGATCCCCCAAGCTTCAAATCAACAATACCCTGGACGTCCGAGTTAAATCATTCAATAAATAAATGATCCACCAAGATTCAAACCCATAATACCCTGGGTGACCAAGTTCAATTTTTAAATGAATAAATGATCCCCCAAGCTTCAAACCCACAATATCCTGGGCGTCCGAGTTCAATTTTTAAATATATAAATGATCCCCCAAGCTTCAAACCCTCAATACCCTGGGCACCCGAGTACAATTTTTTAAAAGATAAATGATCCCCCAAGCTTCAAACCCATAGTACCCTGAGCGTCCAAGCTCAATTTTAAAAAAAATAAATGATCCCTCAAGCTTCAAACCCATAGTACCCTGGGCCTCCAAGTTCAATTTTTAACGAAATAAACGATATCCCAAGCTTCAAACCCACGGTACCCTGGGCGTCCGAGTTTGATTTTTAAAAAAATAAATGAGCCATCAAGCTTCAAACCCATAGTGCCCTGGGCGTCCAAGTTCAATCGTTAAATCAATAAATGATCCCCCAAGCTTCAAACCCACAATACCCTGGGCGTCCAAGTTCAATTATTAAAGAAATAAATGATCCCCCAAGCTTCAAACCCACAGTACCCTGGGCGTTCAAGTTCAATTTTTAAAGAACTAAATGATTCCCCAAGCTTTAAACCCACAATACCCTGGGCGTCCAAGTTCAATTATTAATAAAATAAATGATCCCCCAAGCTTCAAACCCACAGTACCCTGGGCGTTCAAGTTCAATTTTTAAAGAACTAAATGATTCCCCAAGCTTTAAACCCTCAGTACCCTGGGCGTCCGAGTTTGATTTTTAAATAAATAAATGATCCATCAAGTTTCAAACTCATAGGACCCTGAGCGTCCAAGTCTAATTTTTAATTAAAAAAATGATCCCTCAAGCTTCAAACCCACAGTAGCCTGGGCGTTCAAAATCAATTTTTAAAGTACCAAATGATCCCCCAAGCTATAAACCCACAGTACCTTGGGCGTACGAGTTTGATTTTTAAATAAATAAATGATCCATCAAGCTTCAAACTCATAGGACCCTGAGTGTCCAAGTATAATTTAAAAGAAAAAAATGATCCCTCAAGCTTCAACCCCACAGTAGCCTGGGCACCCGAGTTCAATTTTTAAATAAACGAACAATCCCCCAAGCTTCCAACCCACAGTACCCTGGGCATCCGAGTTCGATTTTTAAAGGAATAAATGATCCCCCAAGCTTCAAATCAACAATACCCTGGACGTCCGAGTTAAATCATTCAATAAATAAATGATCCACCAAGATTCAAACCCATAATACCCTGGGTGACCAAGTTCAATTTTTAAATGAATAAATGATCCCCCAAGCTTCAAACCCACAATATCCTGGGCGTCCGAGTTCAATTTTTAAATATATAAATGATCCCCCAAGCTTCAAACCCTCAATACCCTGGGCACCCGAGTACAATTTTTTAAAAGATAAATGATCCCCCAAGCTTCAAACCCATAGTACCCTGAGCGTCCAAGCTCAATTTTAAAAAAAATAAATGATCCCTCAAGCTTCAAACCCATAGTACCCTGGGCCTCCAAGTTCAATTTTTAAAGAAATAAACGATATCCCAAGCTTCAAACCCACGGTACCCTGGGCGTCCGAGTTTGATTTTAAAAAAAATAAATGAGCCATCAAGCTTCAAACCCATAGTGCCCTGGGCGTCCAAGTTCAATCGTTAAATCAATAAATGATCCCCCAAGCTTCAAACCCACAATACCCTGGGCGTCCAAGTTCAATTATTAAAGAAATAAATGATCCCCCAAGCTTCAAACCCACAGTACCCTGGGCGTTCAAGTTCAATTTTTAAAGAACTAAATGATTCCCCAAGCTTTAAACCCACAATACCCTGGGCGTCCAAGTTCAATTATTAATAAAATAAATGATCCCCCAAGCTTCAAACCCACAGTACCCTGGGCGTTCAAGTTCAATTTTTAAAGAACTAAATGATTCCCCAAGCTTTAAACCCTCAGTACCCTGGGCGTCCGAGTTTGATTTTTAAATAAATAAATGATCCATCAAGTTTCAAACTCATAGGACCCTGAGCGTCCAAGTCTAATTTTTAATTAAAAAAATGATCCCTCAAGCTTCAAACCCACAGTAGCCTGGGCGCCCGAGTTCAATTTTTAAATAAACGAACAATCCTTCAAGCTTCAAACCCACAATATCCTGGGCGTCCAAGTTCAATTATGAAAGAAATGAATGATCCCCCAAGCTTCAAACCATCAATACCCTGGGCGTTCAAAATCAATTTTTAAAGAACTAAATGATCCCCTAAGCTTTAATCCCACAGTACCCTGGGCGTCCGAGTTTGATTTTTAAATAAATAAAAGATCCATCAAGCTTCCAACCCTGGGCGTCCGAGTTTGATTTTTAAATAAATAAATGATCCATCAAGTTTCAAACTCATAGGACCCTGAGCGTCCAAGTCTAATTTTTAATTAAAAAAATTATCCCTCAAGCTTCAAACCCACAGTAGCCTGGGCGCCCGAGTTCAATTTTCAAATAAACGAACAATCCTTCAAGCTTCAAACCCACAATTTCCTGGGCGTCCAAGTTCATTTTTTAAAGAAATGAATGATCCCCCAAGCTTCAAACCATCAATACCCTGGGCTTTCAAAATCAATTTTTAAAGAACTAAATGATCCCCTAAGCTTTAAACCCACAGTACCCTGGGCGTCCGAGTTTGATTTTTAAATAAATAAAAGATCCATCAAGCTTCCAACCCACAGTACCCTGGGCATCCGACTTCGCTTTTTAAAGGAATAAATGATCCCGCAAGCTTCAAATCAACAATACCCTGGATGTCCGAGTTCAATCATTCAATAAATAAATGATCCCCTAAGATTCAAACCCATAATACCCTGGGTGACCAAGTTCAATTTTTAAATGAATAAATGATCCCCCAAGCTTCAAACCCACAGTACCCTGGGCGTTCAAAATCAATTTTTAAAGTACCAAATGATCCCCCAAGCTATAAACCCACAGTACCTTGGGCGTACGAGTTTGATTTTTAAATAAATAAATGATCCATCAAGCTTCAAACTCATAGGACCCTGAGTGTCCAAGTATAATTTAAAAGAAAAAAATGATCCCTCAAGCTTCAACCCCACAGTAGCCTGGGCGCCCGAGTTCAATTTTTAAATAAACGAACAATCCCCCAAGCTTCCAACCCACAGTACCCTGGGCATCCGAGTTCGATTTTTAAAGGAATAAATGATCCCCCAAGCTTCAAATCAACAATACCCTGGACGTCCGAGTTAAATCATTCAATAAATAAATGATCCACCAAGATTCAAACCCATAATACCCTGGGTGACCAAGTTCAATTTTTAAATGAATAAATGATCCCCCAAGCTTCAAACGCACAATATCCTGGGCGTCCGAGTTCAATTTTTAAATATATAAATGATCCCCCAAGCTTCAAACTCTCAATACCCTGGGCACCCGAGTACAATTTTTTAAAAGATAAATGATCCCCCAAGCTTCAAACCCATAGTACCCTGAGCGTCCAAGCTCAATTTTAAAAAAAATAAATGATCCCTCAAGCTTCAAACCCATAGTACCCTGGGCCTCCAAGTTCAATTTTTAAAGAAATAAACGATATCCCAAGCTTCAAACCCACGGTACCCTGGGCGTCCGAGTTTGATTTTTAAAAAAATAAATGAGCCATCAAGCTTCAAACCCATAGTGCCCTGGGCGTCCAAGTTCAATCGTTAAATCAATAAATGATCCCCCAAGCTTCAAACCCACAATACCCTGGGCGTCCAAGTTCAATTATTAAAGAAATAAATGATCCCCCAAGCTTCAAACCCACAGTACCCTGGGCGTTCAAGTTCAATTTTTAAAGAACTAAATGATTCCCCAAGCTTTAAACCCACAATACCCTGGGCGTCCAAGTTCAATTATTAATAAAATAAATGATCCTCCAAGCTTCAAACCCACAGTACTCTGGGCGTTCAAGTTCAATTTTCAAAGAACTCAATGATTCCCCAAGCTTTAAACCCACAGTACCCTGGGCGTCCGAGTTTGATTTTTAAATAAATAAATGATCCATCAAGTTTCAAACTCATAGGACCCTGAGCGTCAAAGTCTAATTTTGAATTAAAAAAATGATCCCTCAAGCTTCAAACCCACAGTAGCCTGGGCGCCCGAGTTCAATTTTTAAATAAACGAACAATCCTCCAAGCTTCAAACCCACAATATCCTGGGCATCCAAGTTCAATTATTAAAGAAATAAATGATCCCCCAAGCTTCAAACCATCAATACCCTGGGCACCCGAGTTCAATTTTTTAAAAGATAAATGATCCCCTAAGCTTCAAACCCATAGTACCCTGAGCGTCCAAGCTCAATTTTAAAAAAAATAAATGATCCCTCAAGCTTCAAACCCATAGTACCCCCGGAATCCAAGTTCAATTTTTAAAGAAATAAACGATCCCCCAAGCTTCAAACCCACAGTACCTTGGGCGTCTGAGTTTGATTTTTAAAAAAATAAATGAGCCTTCAAGCTTTAAACCCATAGTGCCCTGGGCGTCCAAGTTCAATCGTTAAATCAATCAATTATCCCCCAAGCTTCAAACCCACAATATCCTGGGCGTCCAAGTTCAATTATTAAAAAAATAAATGATCCCCCGAGCTTCAAACCTACAGTACCCTGGGCGTCCAAGTTCAATTTTTAAAGAACTAAATGATCCCCCAAGCTTGAAACCCACAGTACCTTGGGCGCACGAGTTTGATTTTTAAATAAATAAATGATCCATCAAGCTTCAAAGTCATAGGACCCTGAGCGTCCAAGTCTTATTTCTAAATAAAAAAATGATCCCTCAAGCTTATACCCCACAGTAGCCTGGGCGCGAGTTGAATATTTAAATAAACAGAGACTCCTCTTATCATTTATTGATTGAAATTTTTTTATAATTAAGAAATCTTTTATTTATTAATATTTTCAAATGATTTAATGATTTCTCAAGCTCTAAACACACGAGACCCTGGGCTTTCGAGTTGAATTTTTAACCCTTATTTGGCACACAAAAATTCAGAACCGAAATTCTAACAGTTTGTGGGATTCTGTGAGACCCCGTGTGTCAAGTAAAGGTTAAATCAACAATATTAAAAAATTCAAATTTTTATTTAAAAAATAAACTTGGACGACTAGGATATTGTGGATTTGAAGCTTGGAGGATCATTTATTCATTCAAAAATTGAATTCGGGCGCCCAGGGTATCGTGGGTTTGAAGCTTGGGGGATCATTTACTTATTTAAAAATTGAACTCGGACGCCCAGGGTATCGCAGATTTGAAGCTTGGGGGATCATTTATTTATTTAAGAATTAAACTTGGATGCCCAGTGTATCGTCGGTTCGAAGCTTGGGGGATCATTTATTTATTCAAAAATTGAATTCGGGTGCCCAGGGTATCGTGGAATTGTAGCTTGGGGAATCATTTATTTATTAAAAATTGAACTCGGACGCCCAGGGTATCGCTGGTTTGAAGCTTGGGGGATTATTTATTTATTTAAAAATTGAACTCGGACGATCAGGGTATCGTAGGTTTGAAGCTTGGGGGATCATTTATTTATTTAAAAATTGAACTCGGACGCCCAGGGTATCGTTGGTTCGAGGTTTGGGAGATCATTTATTTGTTCAAAAATGGAATTGGGGCGCCCAGGGTATCGTGGAATTGAAGCTTGGGGAATCATTTATTTATTAAATATTGAACTCGGACGCCCAGGGTATCGCTGGTTTGAAGCTTGGGGGATTATTTATTTAATTAAAAATTGAACTCGGACGATCAGGGTATCGTAGGTTTGAAGCTTGGGGGATCATTTATTTATTTAAAAATTGAATTCGGACGCCCAGGGTATCGTGGAATTGAAGCTTGGGGGATCATTTACTTATTCATAAATTGAACTTAGACCCCCAGGGTTTCGTTGGTTCGAGGTTTGGGGGATCATTTATTTGTTCAAAATCTGAATTTGGGCGCCCAGGGTATTGTGGGTTTGAAGCTTGTGGAATCATTTATTTATTAAAAATTGAACTCGGACGACCAGGGTTTTGTGGATTTGAAGCTTGAGGGATCATTTATTTATTAAAAAATTCAACTCGGATGTCCAGGGTATTGTGGGTTTGAAGCTTGGGGGATTGTTCGTTTATTTAAAAATTGAACTTGGGCGCCCAGGGTATTGTGGGTTTGAAGCTTGGGGGATAGTACTTTTTAGTAATGTCTAAGTCGGAGGCGATGCCTGCTATACCGTGTGTCTTCATTGACCTCTTTATTTTCATTTTAGCTCTGAGTTGTCACCTTTTAAAAATGAAATGTTGAATTGCAACCTTTTTAATTTGAAACTTTGAGTTGCCACCTTTTTAATCGAACGTGCCGAGTTGTAACCTTCTAAAACTAAACCGACGATATATGACTTAGCTTTTATTTCATAAATTTTACCCTGTTAATTTAGTAAATAAAATAATTTTTTTTAAATAAACCAATAGATTTCGTTTTAAATAAACTTTACTTTAATAAAAATGAAGGTTTTATTTCATTTTTAGTGCAAATTCTTTTTTTGCTTTAGTGAAAACTGTTTCAATTCATAATTTTTGTTTTGCACTTCGCACAGATCTTTTTGTTAATTAAAAATATGTTTTAAAATATTATAAAACCTTTTCACAGGCTCTTTTCATCGCACGAAGAAAATTTTTTTTCGCATTTCTCTAGAAACAAGGGAAAGTATAAAAAGTTATTATTTAGACGACTCTAATAGTGCTATGTGCCGTGGAGTGAAAGAAAAAATAAGTGTGAGAATAAATGATGAAAGAATTTAATTACAAAAGAGATATTGACTGTACGATATAAAACTTCTCCACAAAAACTAGATTGTTGAAAATAGCCCGGAAAAAGTTTGGTGTTTGGCTTTTTTTTTCGAACAAAAACTTGAGCAATGTGTTTAGCTGGAAGTTCTGGCTCACATATTGTTTGTATTTTTTGTATACATCAAAATGTAAAGCTTAAATTAGCTTCAGTTTAACCTAGAATGAATTATCACGAAGAACTTGATATTTTTTTCGTTCAATTGAAAAAAAAGAGTGGATGTTATATAAATGTCAAAAATGTCCTAGTAAAGAAACTATCCATACATTTTTAGCTCTAGATATTGATAATCCAAAAAAAATTGTTAATTATACAAATTGGGGCACTGAAAAAATCATAGACGAAGATGGCAAAGAAATAACTAGAACAACGTTGTTAACCTTGGAAAAAACTGTAACAGAAATTATTGTGGAATTATCTACCGACTTGTGGAACTTTACAGAACACCATTTTATTTCAAGTGAGCAAAAACTTTTTTATGCAAAGTCGAAGAAAAATTTGGATGAGAAAACTGGGCTTATAACCATTGACTTCGCAGAAAATTACCCATTCAAATTCAGCTCAGGCTTTTTACTTCAACAATACACATGCTTCACTGGGGCCTGATCACGTAACGTATCATTTTTGTTGTATCCTATGCCAACTAATTTTGTCGGTTGTATCCTATGCCTGAAACAACTATAATAATTACAATAATAATAATAATAATAATGATACAGTAACTTGTATTGTTGTATTTCAACTACTCATAGTTAAAATAACCTCACAGAATACGACCACAATAATTCGTTAGCGGATACGACTGGAAAAATTCATAGGCATAGGATACGACCGACTTGATACGTTACGTGATCAGGCCCCTGTTTACGCTTACGTTGCACTTCAAAGATCAATGATATATTGTTATACATGGGAGGCAAGCGCCACATTGACGTCGAGAGAGGAACTTTCGGCTAGCGGCACGAGGTGGAGGTGCGCGCTTGCGCACGTCAATATGGCGCTTGCCTCTCATGTATAACATCATATTTTGTTTCACAGCGGCATTCAATAGGTACTTTTCGAGGCGCCCTCTCTGGGAGCAAAGTGCAACATTGACGCCCCCTTCGAGATACTACTCTCCGTACTTTGAATCCCGCTGTAGCGGGATTCAAAGTAAAAAAGTCCCTCATCGAGATATCCTACCAGCAGCGGAGGGAGTCAAAATAAAAAGACACCCGCGCGCTTCGCGCGCGAAAAAAAACACACACGCTGGATAATAATCCCGAACTGTAGTTGTTAATAACTAAACAAAAATAATTTGTTTGTTTTTATTTTATTTTATTTTTTTTTTGTTTCGTAACAAAAACTGTAAACTAAAATAGATTTAAAGTAAGTTGGAAAAATGCGCTAGAGAAAAACATTAACCTTCCTAACACGTGTGCGTTTTTCAAGGAAAAGCCGTAAACACAGCGCAGCAACGCTGGCGATTTCAAGGGCAGTTTCAAGTAACAAAATTTTCAGGACTTCAAAAATCGTTTAGTATTTTCTTCTGTTTCTCAAGGTACCTATTGAATGCCGCTGTGAAACAAAAAGATAATCTTATCAAAGTGGCTAATTATTGCATAATATGTGATGGTAAAGATCAGTCAGCCGGAGCTGTACATATTTATTTAAAAACAGTACTCGACTATATTAAACAGGAGTATCCGTTTATAAAAAATTTAATGTATTTTTCCGATGGTGCTCCACAACAATTTAAAAACAGGTGAGTATAAATAAAATTATTAATTTTTCAGTTAAAAAAATGAAAAATTCATAACTAAAGGATAAAAAGTTCTTATCATTTATGTTTTTGGTTTATTGTTTATAAAATATTTATATTTATTGTTTATGGTTAATAAAAAACTTTTAACCTTTTTTTAACCCTTAAAGGTCACACCCAAATCCAGAACTGCCACACTGACAGTTATGTGGGGTCTTTTGGACCCCGTGTGACCTTTAAGGGTTAAATCTCTTTTTTTAGGAAGTGAATTATTTAATCTTTTATCGTTATTGAACGTTTTTTATTAATGATCTCATACGATTTCTTGAACCAATCGAATTATTTTTTTTATAATTATGCTTAACAAATATTATGTAAAATAACCTAGTTATAAGTTTAAGTAACAGTACAAAAGTGATAGCTTAAAATTTTTTTTTACATAAACCATTTATCAATCTTTTATTTCATATGAATGATTTCGGTCTGGAACTGAAATCTTATGATTTTTTCGGAACATCGCATGGTAAGAGTTCCTGCGACGGCATAGGCGTTGTGACGAAACGATCAGCAAGAAAAGCTTCTATTCAACAAGTACAAATTTTAAATGCCAAACAAATGTGTGAATATCTTACCATGAATGTACAAGGAATCAGGTATTCATAAATTTATGAGTTGAATTCATACATTCAGCTTACAGTTTTCAAATAATAACCCAGCAGAAAAAATAACCTCACATTTTTAAGCATAAATATGAGCAAAAAAATGGGCAAAAAAATGTCCATATATATGTGGTTTAAATTGAGACAATATAAATGCCCATATTTTTGCCCATATTTTTTGGTTAAATCAGAAAAAAAAAGGTTTGATTTTTTTAATTTCTCAATTGAAAAAACCAAATCCAATTGTAATTTCAGTCATTTTTGAATGCAAAAAGGTTAACTCTTATAATGTTTCATAATTTTTTTTTTTTACTGTATGTATATTTTAAAAAATTTCAGCTTTATATGGTAAGTAAAAAATTTATTTGATATATGTTGTCTATAATTTACAGATATTAGGACACTTAACCCATTAAGTCCGAGGATTTTTTGAATTTTTGGTTGTGTTTGAGCTGGGAAATCTTAGGGAAAACTGTAAAAAATGTATACCTGAATACCCTATCCCCCTATTTTCAAGTATGCTCTACACGATGGTATAGTTCAAAAAAGTCAAAAATTCGATTTTCATTTGTTTATAAACAAATTAAAAAAAAAAACAAGATTTTTTTTGCACTTTTTTTTTTTTAATCGAAAAATTGAGTGGTTAAAAAATTTTTTACACACTTTAGAATATCATCACGGGTGATCACGCATTTCAAAGTTTCCAAATCTTCTTGAAAATTGTAGCTGCGATTTTTGTAAACAAAATGGCGGCCAAAACACTGCGAAGAAAAAATTCGTAAAGCAGCCGAAGGCGGAACCAACATCGAAAAACTTATTTTGCTCAAAAATATTTATTGAAAAAGCATAAAAAGTCTTTGAAATGTTAATTGTTAATATTTTTATCATTTCAATTGCATATATGCGAGTATTGGGCCCAATAGGGAGGGACCCAAAAATAAACATTGAGAAATCGAAAAATAAAAAATACTAACTTATTCTACGTAAAATTATAAGAACAAAATATACTTGGTGTTTTTTTTATTGGGGCCACTATTTTTTCATAAAAATTCGTTGAAGTTGGGACTATCAACCAATTGAGTCCAAGGATTTTTTGAATTTTTGGTTGTGTTTGAGCTGGGAAATCTTGGGGAAATCTTGGGGAAAATGTATACCTGAATACCCTACCCCCCTATTTTCAAGTATGCCCTGCACGATGGTGTAGTTTAAAAAAGTCAAAAATTCGATTTTCATTTGTTTATAAACAAACTAAAAAAAAAAAAACAAGATTTTTTTTGCACTTTTTTTTTCTAATCGAAAAATTGAGTGGTTAAAAAATTTTTTACACACTTTAGAATATCATCACGGGTGATCACGCATTTCAAAGTTTCCAAATCTTCTTGAAAATTGTAGCTGCGATTTTTCTAAACAAAGTGGCGGCCAAAAAACTACGACGTAAAAATTCGTAAAGCAGCCGAAGGCGGAACCAACATCGAAAAACTTATTTCGCTCAAAAACGAGGCCTTCAGATGTATTTATTTATTTATTTATTTATTTATGTTATTTATTTATTAGATTATTTGATTTTTCTGTTAAAAAAATAAATTAATAAATAAATACTTGAATTTTTATTTATTTCCTTTTTTTGTTATGCAGTGTCAAACTGAATACGAAATATATGTTCAATAAAAATAGCCTGCGTATTTTATAATTATTAGAAATACAATTTTGTTATGCAGAAGAAGAGAAAGTAAGAAAGAACAACGGATTCATTGATGCTGTTAAAGCTTTTGCCAGGTGTATACGACTATAGCTGAAAGGCATAGAGTCTGCTTCGTAATCACAAGTCCATGGGTTCAAATCCCGCTTAGAGCAAAAAGTATCTCAAATACAGAAAAAAATTGTAAATCCAAAAAAAAAAAAAAAATTCGTCTTCCAATGACTTTAAATCTTTTTTTTTTTTTCTACTTTCAAATACACCTTTTTGAAAGGATATACTTCACCAAATATTGGTCTGAACTGAATAAAAAACTATAAGAAAAATTAACTTTTAGTAAAAAGCGATCAGACTAAAATTATCATAGATGCAGGCTAGAAAAAATTACAAGAAAATTTTGTTCAATTAAATCCATAAATCAAATCTTTTATAAAGAAATATTTCATCAGATATAAAGAAAAATTGGCAGATTGAGAGTTGAAAAAAAAAAAAATTTTTTTATAGCCTAAGGATGAAATTTTTTTTTTCAATCACCACGAAGTCAACGCCTCTGAGAAATTTTTATTACGACTTTTACAGTTTACAACTGTATCTGCGCTTTTTCTGAATACTCATCGTGAGCGGGATTCGAACAACGATCTAAGCATTGCTAAACTGGCTCTTTGCTGCTTTAGCCAACGGCCGTGTACAGATTTACAGATTTAGACTTCATTTATATGTAAAAATAATAAATTATGAATTTTCTGTAGCAATAATAGTCTTTACCAATCTCTCTCAATCAAAAATTATAAAAATGTATAGAACATTTTTAAAAAGTAACAATAACTCGTCAAATTGTAAATTTCATCTCTTAGCCGTTACACTTATAAAATACAAAACATAACGTTGCCCAACACCTACCACGCGGAGGTTGATGAAACAAAGTGTCTTTTTTTTTTTTTTTTTTTTTTATTACTTTTATACTTTTTTTGTGTTTTTCTAATTTTTTTTTTTTTTTTTTTTTTTTATCAATTTTTTTATAAAAATAATTTTTTAGTTCAACAATGAAACTTTCTTAGAAATTATGAAAACTTTTAGACTACAATAAATTTAATGATTATTTTTAGGAACGCAATTTTGACAAATAGATAAGCTGCACTTTTCACAGTACAAACGTGTCCTAATGGGACAGAAGCAACATTTTCTTAGTTTTTCTTTAGTCAAAATTTGGTGATTGCCTCTAGTAGACTTTTCCTTTGAAAGATAATGCTTGGAAATTGCCATCATAAAGTCAAGCGAACTTGATTTTTTAGTTTCCTTGCCGTGAACATAGTTCGAAAGAACAACTGCATTAGCTATTGACGCTTGAATAAGACGAATAAAAACGATCCACGTCCACTTTTTAGACCTTATGCAAGGCATAGCGTAGTTACAACGTCCATCATGAACGTCAACGCCACCCATATTTTTATTATAAAGTTGGAATGCATTAGGGAAAGCAATTTCTTCTTTTTCTTTTTTTTCTTTGCTCCTCCTTTTCGCTGTGTATGTGGGTGTGACACCAGCAGCAGTAGAAACCATCGACACTGGTTTAGAGTCCTGCAATGTAATGTAATTTATACCACTACTTTTTTCGTATTTCACTGCAACTGTACCTTTCGGTGACTTTTTAGGAATAACATTTTTTTCCTTTACACGATTTTCTCGGATAGTACCAGTCGAACGAGCCCCTAAGTTTTTTAAATGTAAAACAAGATCAAAACTAGTAAATAAATTGTCCATGTATAAATGATAAAGAGGCAGTTTCCTAAAAGTTACGTTTGAAAAAAAGTGCTGAAGCAAACTCATAACAACACGAGTACCTAAAGAACATTTTTCAAGTTTATTGTCAGCTATTGCAGAGTTTTTACCACAGTACAAATCAAACTCAAGTAAATAGCCATCAGGAGTGCAAAGACCCCAAAATTTCAAGCCAAATCTAATGGGCTTCCCTTTTATGAATTGTTTCAGAATAGTTCTACCATAAAACTTGGCCATCATCTCGTCAACGGCCATTGCAGCTTGAAAATATCCAAATTGCTGGATGTTTTCCCTGAATAAATCAATAATTGTACGTACACGCCATCCAAAATCATTTTCATTTTCATCTGCAGGTTTAGAATATTTGATGTTTGATTTTATTTGCTGAAATTTATCGCGAGCCATAGCCGCTTTTACTGGCTCAAATGACAAAAAAGGATCATTTGACCAGTAGTGTTTGTAAGATTTTCGCGAATTGTAGGCTGATGCAATTAAAATACCTATAAAAACGTTAAGTTCACCCATCGTTAGTTCATACCCGTTTGCTCGAGTACACATAATTATGTGATTTTTTATACTATCTGAAAAAAAAGTTTCAAATAGTTCAACACAATTCATACTTTTTATTTTTTTTTTGTTAGCATCAGACATTTGGCAACTATTTTCAACGTTTTGTGGATAAATTTGTTCTCCCTCGACCCACTCATAAACGTATTTATCCTCCAAACGACTGTTATTGCTAACATAATTTTTTGATGCTTGAGAATAAGTTTTTTGTGAAGTTTTATCATTTTGAGAATCGTTTGTACAGTCGTCGCTTTCTTCAGCTCCTGAGCCTTCGCTTTCATCTCCAGAATAATTTGGATCAGGTATGCAATATCGTTCGTCATCTTCATCAGAACTGAAATATTCTGATTCAGAATCAGTATCAGGAGGTTTAGCTGGTCTAGGTCGCTTTGGTCGCATATTGAAAAGTTTGAAATTATTCAATCACTAAAAATTGAACAGATTTCAAAATTTTTTCAATTTATTTATTTATTTGTAGTCTGGACTAGCTTGAAATTCGCTAAAATTATCAGCCACAGTCTTTGAGCAGCTCCCCTGGTGGAACTTATCATCTGCCAGGGTAAAAATGTCATCAAACCAACCATTGTTTATATTCTTTTTTCACCTAATTTATTAGTATGTTGTTTAAACGTGACGCCACCTAGCGGACTCTTTTCGTTATGAAGCATGTTTACCCTAGCAGATGATAAGAATTTTCACCATTGTCATTTATAAAAAATGTTTTTTCATTTTTATTTTTTTTTTCGAAATAAATTATTATTTTTTATAAATATATAAATTATTGGAAATATCTGCAAACATTAAAAATATTCTGTTCATTTAGTTTTCTCTTCAATTAGTTTTTGCCCAACTAGAATGACTACATTCAAAATTTTATTAATTTTTACAAAAACATAATGTATTAAAATGTAAAAAAATAAAATATATTGTACGTTACATTTCTTGTATTTTTTTTTTATTTATGGCAATAATTTTGAGTTTTTAATTTTCGTAAGCAAGGTTCGAACCCATGAAGTGGGGATTATGAAGCAGACTCTATGCCTTTCAGCTATACTCGTATACACCTGGCAAAAGCTTTAACAGCATCAATGAATCCGTTGTTCTTTCTTACTTTCTCTTCTTCTGCATAACAAAATTGTATTTCTAATAATTATAAAATACGCAGGCTATTTTTATTGAACCTATATTTCGTATTCAGTTTGACACTGCATAACAAAAAAAGGAAATAAATAAAAATTCAAGTATTTATTTATTAATTTATTTTTTTAACAGAAAAATCAAATAATCTAATAAATAAATAACATAAATAAATAAATAAATAAATAAATACATCTGAAGGCCTCGTTTTTGAGCGAAATAAGTTTTTCGATGTTGGTTCCGCCTTCGGCTGCTTTACGAATTTTTACGTCGTAGTTTTTTGGCCGCCACTTTGTTTAGAAAAATCGCAGCTACAATTTTCAAGAAGATTTGGAAACTTTGAAATGCGTGATCACCCGTGATGATATTCTAAAGTGTGTAAAAAATTTTTTAACCACTCAATTTTTCGATTAGAAAAAAAAAGTGCAAAAAAAATCTTGTTTTTTTTTTTTTAGTTTGTTTATAAACAAATGAAAATCGAATTTTTGACTTTTTTAAACTACACCATCGTGCAGGGCATACTTGAAAATAGGGGGGTAGGGTATTCAGGTATACATTTTCCCCAAGATTTCCCCAAGATTTCCCAGCTCAAACACAACCAAAAATTCAAAAAATCCTTGGACTCAATTGGTTGATAGTCCCAACTTCAACGAATTTTTATGAAAAAATAGTGGCCCCAATAAAAAAAACACCAAGTATATTTTGTTCTTATAATTTTACGTAGAATAAGTTAGTATTTTTTATTTTTCGATTTCTCAATGTTTATTTTTGGGTCCCTCCCTATTGGGCCCAATACTCGCATATATGCAATTGAAATGATAAAAATATTAACAATTAACATTTCAAAGACTTTTTATGCTTTTTCAATAAATATTTTTGAGCAAAATAAGTTTTTCGATGTTGGTTCCGCCTTCGGCTGCTTTACGAATTTTTTCTTCGCAGTGTTTTGGCCGCCATTTTGTTTACAAAAATCGCAGCTACAATTTTCAAGAAGATTTGGAAACTTTGAAATGCGTGATCACCCGTGATGATATTCTAAAGTGTGTAAAAAATTTTTTAACCACTCAATTTTTCGATTAAAAAAAAAAAAGTGCAAAAAAAATCTTGTTTTTTTTTTTTAATTTGTTTATAAACAAATGAAAATCGAATTTTTGACTTTTTTGAACTATACCATCGTGTAGGGCATACTTGAAAATAGGGGGATAGGGTATTCAGGTATACATTTTTCACAGTTTTCCCTAAGATTTCCCAGCTCAAACACAACCAAAAATTCAAAAAATCCTCGGACTTAATGGGTTAAATTTGCTTCAATTTAATTAGTATATAATAAATTTTATTATGCAGAACTATATTACAAGAAGTCCAGTAATTAATTACATATTTTCTTATAATCTACAGTTAGAATCTCTCCGATTCACACTTCTTTATTCACATACATACATTATTTTTTACATTCCCTACATATTTCTAATATGCTAAAATTGTGTACTTTCATATATGCACTTTACTTAGAGTAATATTGTATTATTTTCGAAAATATAAACATTTATCAAACTTTATAAATCTGTAGTCATAAGAAAAGAGGTCATAAGTCAATTTGGAAAAAACGTTTGTAATGACTCTTATTGGGACACATATAATATTAAACCACTATTTGGACATTACCTAATAAAGTCATTGAAAATTACTTCAACTCTTATTTAATTTTATCATAAGTATTGTTAATCGATTATATTTATTACTATCTTATATACGTCCAACGATACTCTACCATAATTTATTTTAAATTGTTACAATTGTTATACTTATGTTCCTATCATGTTCTCTTACCTTTTGTACAACATAATACATTAAAGTTTTAATTCAATTCCATTTTTTCTAAAAAATTTCTTCAAGCATTTTTCCAAAGTGATTAATGAACTTTTCTTATGACCACAGAAATGTCTCAACATACAAAAATACTTTTAACAAATAAACCTAAATAATATTACAGACTCTGTCTGTTTAGCATCTTGTTTACTTTATACATCGAAAATTTATAGGTTTTTAGTTAATGACCAAAAGTTCATGAACAGGAGTAATTATATTCTAAAACTTATAATAAAACGGCACAACTATATAAAATAGCTTAATAAGTAATAACAAAAATATAATATTTAGTAAATGTACAGATTCAACTCTGACTTAAAATCGTTTATAAATCTTAGGTTTTTACTAATACTAAACGTGTTTTATGGTACTTATTTTAAGTTGTGGACATAAAAAATTAAAAAATTCAAGTTTAAAACAAATCTATGCTTAGCTAATTTAATAATTAAATAATTGCGTTGAGTTGTGATTAATGAGACTCGTTTAAAACTCCATTATATTCCTCTTCATTGTTTGACGCCTGCTTTGCTTTTGCCTGCAAAAAAAAAATGGTATGATAAAATCTTAAAACAATAATGTAAAACAAATAATTTTGTTCACTTCTTTTGCGCAAATCATGATTTTTGTATACAAACAATGCTTACCATTTCAATTGTGGAGCATTGGAAATTTATTTCTGAAGACATTTGCGAAACTATTTTACGAAGAGCATTTGGCAGGTCGGCTTTGGCCACTAAATCAGTGTTAATTTTTGTCAGATATTTATTTAAAGCAGCTGTAAAAATAAAAGAGTTTTACAAACTTATATAAAGCATCGGAAAACCTTTAACATGCAAAATAAAAATATAATTATCGTGTACTGTACCTCGCAGAGCATACATCTTAGTTGGAGTCACTAATTTTCTTGGTGACTCCCGATCTGCAAATTTAGCGACTCCTCTCGCTGTGTTTAAGTGTAAACAACGGTTGGCTAACTGATCCTCCGACCGCAATAGCCTCGCCGTTCTTTTCGTCAGTTTGCTTTGATTAGGCCTATTTCTGATGACTTCGTTCCAGCTTTCAAGTTTGATCGAATGCCCGAAAGCAAGATGAATCATTCGCTGAAAAAATTTGTAACTAAAAATTATTTCAAAATCACATTATAAGTTACTATTACATTTAAATAATTAAATAAAGGGGTTTACCTCTTCGTCGGTTTCGCGGGCCCACTGTTTCATACATTTCTTGTTGCAAACTGTTAAGCTTTCTTCTTCATAATTAAAATTCTTTGGAAAACAAAACTTCAGAATTTTTCCTTGTCCGGTAGCTTCTACTCGATCTTGTGCCTTTTTCTTACGAAATTGTGGACTAGCCGCTGAAAATTAAAACGAGAAGACAAATTATTATGAAAGAATTAAAAATCATGAACGTAAAAAGTTGAAAGAAAAGTTTACTTACCAGAACAAAAAAGTTCTCTCCTTGCTGGAACCACGGGACCTGCCCTAAGTGGAGTACTTGTACAAACTGGACCGACTTTTTCCAACTGCCGCTGCAGAGATTCTTGAAGCCTTTGCAACTCCTCTTCTTTGTCGGAAAGCTTCTTCTTGTACTCTTCAAGTTCAGCATCTGTCGCTTGTGCACTGGTAGAAGGCTGCTGGGGTAGCCTTTCGCTGCTTGACTGTTCTGCACCAGTCGATGGCACATATTTAGATGGTACAATCAACTTTTTTCTTTCTTGAAGAGTCATTTTCGGGGGTCTACCTCTTAATTTTTTTGGTGGTGTCACCTGAAAAGAATCGATAATTTATAATATACTTTTTTTTAAAGTCAGTAATTAAGAAAAAAATTGACAGTCCAACGTTTAATACTAACTTGTGAGTTTTCGACATGTTCAAAAGTATTAGCTTCGATGTCACTAGCATTGAATTTTTGAGCCTGCAGTCTGTTTTCTGAGTGCAGATGTTCATGTCTTATTTTTTCTTCAGCTTTTAAAGAACATTAAAAATGTTTAAAAATGAACAATTAAGAAATTAAAAATAATAATATGCTGTAGTGAAAAAGTTTTTCGATAATTTCGATACTTACAACCAAGACAGTGAATCTGGACGGTCTCATACTTACTGATATCCTCATCAAATTGGCAAGAATACAAATTACCAGCGAAGAAGTTATCATCATCTATAGGCGTTTTTTCCTTGAACTGCCAGATATTTTGCACTTGCACCTCGGCCCATATGTTTCGTTTAATGAATCTTTCAAATGCGTGCGTTGGTGGTACGGCCATACTTATCAAGCTGTACATTTGAAGGGTTAGTTTATGAATTTTATCAAGTAAAGAGATTGTTAGTAGGACCTATACATTATAAATTTGTATCTAATCAAACGATATTTAACCGAAAGTTTCTAATGGTTTTTACTTTTATCACTACATTTGCAATTTACAACTTGACAAGTGATTATTAATCCTATATACCTGAACAAAACAAACAATTTTTTAAAATGTCTTTAAACACCTCTAAAATAATACTGACATTTTTGAAGCTATTTTTTTAAAGCAAATTAAACTGAAAACATTTTTAAAATCACAATTCTACTTTTTTTTTAAAATCATTCACGAAAAATTTTTGGGCGACTTTGATTTATAAGCCGACGATTTTTGGCAGTCTGAGGTGACCTTAACGACCTAATAAATTAAATTAAAAATTTATCTATTTTATTATATCCATACTATTTTCTCGAAAATGTATTTAAATTCATTAAAAAATAGATCCATCATAACATTTATCAGGACTAAGGACAAAAATCTCATTAGCTTATAAAACGTGACAATAAGTTTTATTGCTGCATCTTAAAAAATGTATAAAATGTGTCATGTAAACTTCAAAGTTGTTTTCAAGTTTGAAAAACTTAGATTACTCACTGTAAAACTTGTTCAGGTACTGTTGCACAAACGCCAAACACCGAAAACAACTCAATTGCAAAGTATAAGAACAATGGACTGTTGAGAGCAATCAATATTCAAATTATTATCACTTGCTAAGTGCATGGCGATCAAAATCTAAACGTTTTTGTCATCGATTTTAAAACACAAAAAAATTAACTGCAGAAACACTCAAGAATAACAGACACGGAGCGTAGTTTCAAAGCGTTCGGAGGGATGCGAAGCACTGGCTCCCCAACAAGAGCGCTCTTCCCCCACTTTTCTGTTCGAGAAAAGTCCCCGTCAGAGGGGGAAAAGGCGGACAGTATTTTCGACCAATCGGAAAATTCTTCCGGGGTCTTGCCCCGGACCAAAGTAACCCCTACCCGAGTCCCGAAGGGGTCCAGGGGAGGAGAGCTCTTAGGGCACAAGCACAGGTATGGACCCTATCCTCCTCCTGTCTTCTAATTACAATCGATGAAAATAACAAATCTGTTGACTATAACTGCAGCCCGTATTTTTTTGAGCCAGCATTAATGTTTCATTCCAGTTTTCTGTTCTTCAACTTTTTTTCATTTTTAATTAATTCTTACTTTTTGTTTTATTAAACTTACATACAAATTTTCAGAGATCTTGCTTGCGTAATAATAGCAACATTTTACCAACTAACTTATAAATTTTCAGGGAACTTGTGAGAAGCACAGGAAGGGTTGTTTTTGAATCGCAACAAGCTATTTTGAGTAACCACTACATATAATTTAAATTAAAAATTTTTTTTTATTCACGGTTAGCGATTAATAATTTATTACTCAAGAGAATAAAAATAAGAAAACGTCGTATGGAAAATCCAACGACTTGACTGAAGTGTTCTGCGAAAAATTTAACTAAATTGATTTTATTTCAAACAATTTTCTTTTTCTCTTTTCCACATTGCAAGTATCCTCGGTGAAATCACCGATGAATTCATCGGTGAATTCATCGGTGAAATCCTCGGTGAAATCCTCGCTTTTTGCGGTGAAATCCTCGGTGAATTCCTCGCTTTTTGCGGTGAAATCCTCGGTGAATCTTAACAGTAAAATCCTCGGCAATTTAACGGGATCGAAAACGAAGGGGTCAGGGCGGACATCTGGTGCACCTGGTGATACGTAAGGCTTGGGGATGATTTCCCCAGGAAGTTTTGACTCCGGATGGGTCAGGGTGGATACCTGGTGCCCCTGGTGATACTTACGGCTTGGAGATGATTTCCCCAGGAAGTTTAGACTCCAAAGAGACCAGGGTGGACACCTGGTGCCACTGGTATTAATTACGCCTTGGAGATGATTTCCCAAGGAAGTTAGGACTTCGGAAGGGTCAGGGCGGACACCTGGTGCACCTGGCGATACTGACGCCTTGGAGATGATTTTCCCCAGGAAGTTTTGACTTCGGAGGGTCAGGGCAAACACCTGGTGCATCTGGTGATACGCCTTGGAGATGATTTCCCCAGGAAGTTTGGACTCCGGAGGGGTCAGGGTGGACACTCGGTGCACCTGGTGATTCTTACGCCTTGAAGATGATTTCCCTAGGAAAATAGGACTCCGGAGGGGTCAGGGTGGACACCTGGTGCACCTGGTGATACTTACAACTTTGAGATGTTTTTTCAGGAAATTTTAACTACGTAGGAGTCAAGGAAAATACTTGGTGTGCCCAGTAATAACTACACTCTGAAGATGCTATCCTAATCGTCAACTTGATGATGTGAACCCACTGGGATCAAAACTTCCGGAGAAAATCATTTTCGAGGCAAAAGTATCACCAGGTGCACCTGGAGTCCGCCCTGACCCGTCCCCCCCTCCCCAGACTCCTAACTTCCTTACGAAATCATCTTCAAGGCGTAAGTATCACCAGGTGCCCCGAGTGTCCATCCTGGCCCCTCCGGAGTTCAGACTTCCTGGAGAAATCATCTTCAAGGCGTAAGTATCACCAAGTGCACCAGGTGTTTGCCCTGACCCATCCGGAGTCGAAACTTCCTGGGGAAATCAACTCCAAGGCGTAAGTATCATCATGAGCACCAGGTGTCCGCTCTGACCCATCCGGAGTCAAAACTTCCTGGGGAGTTCATCCCCAAGCCTTACGTATCACCTGGGGCACCAGGTGTCCGCCCTGACCCATGTGGAGTCGGAACTTCCTGGGGAAATCATCTCCAAGGCGTTAGTATCACCAGGGGCACCAGGTGTCCGCCCTGACCCATCCGGAGTCGAAACTTCCTGGGGAAGTTATCTCCAAGGCGTAAGTATCACCATGGGCACCAGATGTCCGCCCTGACCCATCCGGAGTCGAAACTTCCTGGGGAAGTCATCTCCAAGGTGCAAGTATCACCAGGGGCACCAGGTGTCCGCCCTGACCCATCCGGAGACGAAACTTCCTGGGCAGTCATCTCTAAGGCGTAAGTATCGCCAGGTGCACCAGGTGCTCGCCCTGATCCATCCGGAGTCAAAACTTCCTGGGGAAATCATCTCCAAGGCGTAAGTATCATCATGAGCACCAGGTGTCCGCTCTGACCCATCTGGAGTCGTAACTTCCTGGGGAAATCATCTCCAAGGCGTACGTATCACCAGTTGCACCAGGTGTCCGCCCTGACCCCTTCGTTTTCGATCCCGTTAAATTGCCGAGGATTTTACTGTTAAGATTCACCGAGGATTTCACCGCAAAAAGCGAGGAATTCACCGAGGATTTCACCGCAAAAAGCGAGGATTTCACCGAGGATTTCACCGATGAATTCACCGATGAATTCACCGATGAATTCATCGGTGATTTCACCGAGGATACTTGCAATGGGGTTAGCTCGACCTTATCAACTTTTATCTCACTAACACAAAGCAATAAGTAAATAACCTAAAGATTAATAAAAGAGATGCAAGATCCCTTGTATTGTTTAATTTCACGGCGCGATTGATTAGTTTTTTATTTACCGAGCCTTACTTCGGGGATCGTTTTCTAATGCAAGTAAATGATGAACCAAACCACCAATATCACTTGCCAATGAGCCTTATACGCCGGTCTACCATATAAGGCCATAATTTCATTTTTGGCCTATTTTTCGAAGAAATGGTTTTTAAGATTTTTTTTATTCATGTTCAAAGCCTACAATACTTAGAGACTTCTGGAACGTGTCATTTTCTTCGTTTTTTATAAATTATCAGGGAAAAATATCTTCAAGTCTACATTTTTTTAGAAAAATTGGCCAAAAATGACATTACGGCTAAAGGGTAGACCGGCGTATAAGGCCGATTGCCAAGAGATATTAGTGATTTGGTTTATCATTTGGCATAAGTAAACGATCCCCAAAACCTTGAATAAGATCGGCGTTCTACATGTCACAAAATCTCTTTGTTAGTGCAATCAAGAAAATATTATTTGAAAAATTTTTGGATTAGATTTTTTTTTCTATTTAGCTGCATCTCGATTTGAAAAGCGTTGTTTTTCTATATTTTCCACTTTCAAATAACGCAGCAAACAACATATTTTTTTCTCGGTCTACAAAGTGGCCGTTAAGAAACTTCAGCTGAACCCGAACGATACTTATAATGACCGACAGCTCGAGCAACTAAGATTTACGACCTTGCTCGCGCGAAGCGCAGCAACTCGAGCCCTCCAGATTATATAGAAACAATGCCTCCTTTTTCCTCCCTTTTGAGGACCTTGAGTGTTACACTGGTAAATAAGTTTGGATCTGTCGAACACATGTTGAAAGCTTTCCCTTTTTTTTCACGTCCATAATGCATTGTCAACATCTGCACGCATAGGATTCGGCGGAAAAAAGCGGCTGGTAAGCATACCGGGGAAAAAGTCGGGTAAACTTACGCCCGAAAAATCGGCGTAAGGTTGCTGTTTTTTTCCCGAAGCCTGTATATAGGTATACCGCGGGCGAGTGCTGCCAGCTGGGCTGCAGCGCTGGAGCTTGATGCAGGCAGGCCCATCCGCTTTTTAAAAAACGATGTTAATTTTTACCTGTTTGAAGAATCTCTTTGAAACTTTACAGAAATGTTCTTCAGGACCTAATAAACTTCCTCGCTTGAAGTTTTTTCAAATATGAATTTTTATACTTACTTTTTTAAATCAAAGTTTTAGGTTTTAAGCCGCTAAATTTTTTTTTTTAAACGTTAATTACGCGGTTCTGAAATTTTTTAAAAATATTTGAACAATTCCATTGGCATCGGAAAGGATTCAAACACATAATGCTGAGATTTCATAAAAAAATATCGACTGGTTTCCGAGTTCTTGCGAGCTAAGTAAAAACTTATATTTTTATTGATTTTTGCATTTTCTTACATTTTCAGTTCAACTCGTAAGAACTCGGAAACCAGTCGATATTTTTTGATGAAATTTCAGCATTATGTTTTTGAACCCTTTCCGATGCTAATGGAATTGTTCAAATATTTTTAAAAATTTTCAGAACCGCGTAATTAACGTTTAAAAAAAAAATTTAGCGGTTTATAACCTAAAACTTTGGTTTAAAAAAGTAAGCATAAAAGTTCATATTTGAAAAAACTTCAAGCGAGGAAGTTGTTTATTAGTTCCTGAAGAACATTTCTGTAAAGTTTCAAAGAGATTCTTCAAACAGGTAAAAATTAACACCGTTTTTTAAAAAGCGGAACCTATAGGTATATGACGCGGCCGCATGCGGCCTGCTGGGCTGTAGCGCTGGAGCTTGATGCAGGCAGATCCATCCGCTTTTCCAAAAATGCTGTCAATTTTTATTTGTTTGAACAATTTCTTTCAAACTTTTCAGAAATGTTCTTTAGAACATACTGAGAAACTTCTTCGCTGTAAATTTTTTCAAATATGAACTTTTATGCTTTTTCTTTTAATCCAAAATTTTTTGTTATAAAGTGTTTACTTTTATTTTTAAATATTTATTACTTGGTTCTGAAAATATTTAAAACTATTTAAACAACTCCGTGGGCAGCGGTAAGGGTTCAAGAATATAAAACTAAAATTTCGTCAAAAAATTTTGAGTGGTTGTAGAGTTCTCGCGTGTTGAGCAAAAACTTAAATTTTTCTCGGCTAACGCATTTTAAGTTCAAATAAAGTAAGTTTATGAGTACATCATAAAGTTGTTATGCGGTACTGGATCTACACCTGCACTGGAAGTATTTATATCTGTCTGTCTTAACTTACAGCACTTGTTTTGGTGGCAAGTTTATTGCAACTACGCCCGCAGCGTTGCCCTCCATAAACATTTTCAAAATACGTTTCACTGTAAATGAGGCGTAGGTGCAAATTCCGGTGAAATGTTTCGACTCAGGTACCCATGACTTTTGCTGTCCTGTTTAGTCATAGTTTGTTACTCTTCGGTCGATGAGCTCGTAGAATTTCAATGTTACAAGTGCCAACGCTACACGTATATTTCATTATAAATTATAGTAAGTAAAAAAACTACCAAAAATTTCATTACTTGTAAATTTTTTTATATTGACAGAAAACTACATATATCAGATAAATATTAAAGGCAGTATAGAAAAGAATTAGACAGTCACTCGAAAAAAAGTGATTCATTTGTTAATATGCGTAGTAAAAAAAATTAATTGAAAAAAATTTAATTATTATCAATTTTGAAAGTAATACAAAATTTTTTTGAAACTATTCAATAGATATCTGTAATGTATAAACATTTGGCATATTAGGTTCAGTAGTGAAATCTTCTGAACCTGTGTACACCCAATTCAGCTTTGCAAATCTCAGCATTAAAAAATCATTAATTTTGTACTGGTTTCTAATAAATTTACAGGATCTAAAGAACTTGTGGTGTTTTGTACATGTTACTGATCTATCTTGTAGAAATAATTTCATGAGCAAAGCTAAGGACCATTACAAACCCAGTTATGAACAATTTACTCTTAGCGCAGGCTGCTAAGCAAAGCAGGAAAAAAAGATCGTATCTTGGATACAATATCGATCCCAGAGCCCAAATTCCTAGATCCACTAAATTCAGGGACTCGCACTCACAAAATTTGTTGACGAATTCAGAAAAAAAAAAAGGTAAACACAAATCTCTTTTTAATAGACTTATTCGATTCAACTTCGGATCATGTACCGGATCACCTCCCGCCAGCGCTGTGTATACCTATAGTTAAGTATATGCACAAATATATACTTAGATATACACCGTGCTGGCGGGAGGTGATCCGGTACATGATTCGAAGTTGAATCGAATAAGTGTAATGATTAACTATGTTCAAATGTCTTCATTTTATAATTGATTTGATTGGTTGAGAACGTGTAATGAAAAATTTCAATTTCGTTCAAGTTGAAATATTGAATACTTTAATAAGAATTTTTTGCAATAATATTTTTGAATAATTGAATACTTTGTTTTAAATAAATATCCTAAATTTCTTTATAGAATTTTATAAAATAAAATGAGCATCTTTTAAATTATTTTAAAACCAATTTTTATTAGCTGTAACGACTAAAATATCAAGCTAAACTTAGTTGCAGGTTGCAAAAATTTTATACTTTTGTTTTTTTTAAATGATAGTAAAAATTATCATTTATTTACTTTCATGATTAAAAATTGAGCACCGCACTTGCGTACTAAATTAGAATTTTTTTTTTTTTTTGTTTTATTTAAATTACTTCATGATAGGCCACACACACTCGATTCAATCCTTTACACCGCATACAATAAGTTAACAAGCCTTTTCAGCGATCCCCACGCAACACACAACAAGTCCAAAGCACCGGGCTTGCTTACTCGCTCGACGCCGCTACCTGGCCTTCGACAATGGCCTGGATGCCGGTTACACTTGCTGGAGTTTCCTAGCCGTATCTTGCTAAAACCCAGCAATGGCACTGTGGACCAAACACTTTCAACTCACCGTAGCATCTGTCAAATGAATTTTGGTCATGGGAACACGTTGTCGCACTTGAAAGACCGATAAATAAACAAATCAGTGAGAGCTCTAAAATCCATATTTTACGATAGAACGAATCGAATGACTAATCGTCTGCCCAACGATTTGCGCCTATTGTGTCGATCGCACGGTCGGTACAACCGCGTATAACTTCCTGAATTATCCTTCGAGCACTCTTACACCCCCCCCCCCAGACTCGACAAAACCATAAGGATAACGGAGAAATAAGGGTTAGTGAGAAGGAAATAAAAGTTGAGTTGATGCCATGGTTTAACTAGTTGACCATTCTCCACGCCACTCGTTGAAAAGACAGGGGAATTTAAACCTATTGGATGCATTTCTTACAAAATTTAGGAAAACAAGGCAGCATTAGAATTTGAGGAAATTACCAGACTCACCTCGATCAATAAGGCCTCGCGTGCTTTCCGAGTTTACGGCCCACCCACTTCCATCCGCAGGAGTCACGGTTACCAAAATCGCTTGCAGCTTTCATTCCAACCATACAAATAACATGCAATGACAATTGTGATTATTGTACACAAAAACAAAAACACTTTGGCCTGTAGCTAGCCGCTACTGGCCCGCACGCCATCTGATGCCCGCTGACCTTAGAGTTTCTTCCTCGGTGGTCGAGATCCTCCATCCCGTCAGTCGTCTTCTTCCTCTGCCACAAAACAAACGTCAGTCAACCATTGACACTCATATCAATACAAATGTGAAAACAGTTGCAGCTTTGAGGTAAATATTTCTTTCTACCAGCCATCATGGCTCATTAAATTATACCTTTGGCTTGACAAGCCTTGCAGTTGGACATACATGACCGTCCACTCTCTTGGCAAGCCGGAATCCACCTCAATCTTTCCGGCCGCAGCTATTGCAACTTTTGCAACAGATCCTATCACAACCCGTGACATTTTCGGGAAAACAACACCCTGATGTGAAAACTCAAAAGTTATAGCGCTCAAGTTTGAAAGTTCTGTCCACCACATACGTTGGGAGACAATTGTTACAGCGCTAAACTGTAGAAATCTACTACATTATTGGGTGCCATTTGTTTCCACCGATGGCACATACACACGTGTTAGAAAAACCACACAATTCCTCTTTTAAACTTTGGGCGCCATTTGTTGACCAACATCTGCCATCTTACTTTTCTGGGCTGTTGTTGGCTGACCAGTTTTAAAATTCTGTTTTTCTCTTTGGCATGCTCTATGCCTGATACTGGCAAGGAGCACATGCTGTGGCTGATAGCCACGTCTGGGATTATGAAAAAGTAATCATTTTTACCACATCTCACTGATATACTTTTCATACCCACGTAAGCCGATAATTTAGTTAATTAATCGGTGGAGCGTCGAGTAACTTCGACTGCTCCAGGCACTGTTCTCTAACATGACCTTTTTCTCCACATCTATAACACTTGCGGCTTTTTATAAGTAATGCCGGATTTTTATCCACAACCTTTGTCGACTGAGACGGTATACTTTCGTCCTGCCTCCGCTCACCAGACGATTCTTGTCGTAACTTTACCGAACTGCTTTCGCTTGGTGAACCTGGTGGTCGTTTGCACGTCTGCGTAAGACCTCGGTTCCCAACTGATTTTTTTACAAATCTTGACTTGAATTGTTTCAATGTCTTGTCTATACTAGACATCCTTTCAATAGCCATACCTTCCATACTGGCTATATACATGGTCTTAGCTTCACCTGGTTTATACGCTAGGCTTGGAAACATTGAAAAATCAGGCGTTGGTGGTGGCTTGAAATACCTCTCTTCGTTATCCACTTCTTCAATTTCATTTTGTAGAGTTATTGCATTCACTTGGTGAAAATCCATTATTCTCGTCTGCAATTTCAGTTGAAATGACCATCAGTTGCTCGACCGTATAAGTCTTATCTCTTCTGATCAATTTCCAGAATTTTAGAAAAATATTCTGGACCATAAGATTTACCTGTTCCTGTTCTGAACATGGTGAATCCATTTGCACCAAATAACCTTGCAAATTAATTATGTAATCTCTGATAGGCTCATTTTTGCCTTGTGTACGGGTATAAGCTTCTCGAATCAGCTTACCTTGGAAATCCCTTATTCCAAACCATGTTCTGGCATCATTTCAAAATTCTGGCCAGGTTTTTTACCTGCCTTTGTGATTGCGAAACCATGTCAATGCAATACCTTTCAGCATTATCGGCAATGCTCTCAAGAGCTGTTGGTCCATCAAGCCCACAAGTTCATTATTTTCCTGGATTTGCGTTAGGAAAACATTGATACTCGAATCCTTTTGACCATTAAAATTCACCTTCCATTTTCGAATTATGGAACAAATGTTAAAGGGCATTGAAAACTTCACAGGGTTGACGAGTGTCCTGACCTTCACGGTGCTTTGACTAGACGTTACAGTCGAGTCTTCTACTGCTGCTGGCCCTCTTCTCATCCAGCTCATTCAACCGTGCCTGCAGCTCTGCCAATTCTGAATGCAAGCTTTGCATTTCTTCACTCGGCTGCAGAGCACTTGTTGAAACCGAGTTATTGCACGGACTATCAAGCTTTGTACTTACAGTTGTTAGGCTTATGGCCTGTTTTGAACTGTTCCGTTCCATCATTCTTGGCCTCGTATTATAGCTGTCTCTTCGGCTCATCTTCATCCGAAGTTCTGTAATACTTTCAGCATTTTAATCACAGGATGACTGAAGCTTCCTGAATTCTTCGCTCAAACTTTTTAAAATGCTGAGCAGCTCTGGCATGAGATCGTCAAACGACTCTTCAGTTTGATAGCTATTCATGTGACCTTTAATGGCCTCAATTTGTGGATTGTCCACGTCGTAATCAACTTCCACTGGCTTAAAATAGCCGTCTTGCAAAGTCTGTTCATGATTGACTATTGCAACTGAATTTGGTTCCAAGGTACGTACTTCGAGACGAGTTTGTCGAATATTTTCAAGTTCGACTCGCAACTCACGAGCCTTAGTCTTATTTTTACGATAGGATTTCCTCAACTTTCTAACCACTGCATTGAGAGCTTTGAGAAGTTCCCGTACCTCAACTGGCGTGGTCCGGCCTTTATCTGCCGTGGCCTGGGCAATTTTGGCCTCACTATTACAGTGATTTTTCCTAGGGCTTTGTGTGTGACTGTGCTCGATGATGGTATCCTTGCTTGGCTTGCACATCTTCACTCTTGCAGCCCTATCTATGAAAAAAAAAAAAATCCACGTGACAGTACCACAAACTAATCTATAAAATCTTTAATATAGAAAAATGCTACTCTGTATCCAACCTGAATCGGGAAAAAAAAAATTTTTTATTCTATTTTTGAGTCTTTAAGAAAAAAATATACTCCTTACTCTACAAAATTTTAATCATGCCTATTTTCATTTCTATCCTTGTGCTTACCGTTGTTCCTATCTTTGTGCCTACTGTTGTATCTTATATCATACCTGCCTATATGCTTACCCTTGTATTTTAAATCGTACATGTCCTTATGCTTCCCCTTGCATCTTAAATCGTGCCTGTCCATATGCTTACCCTTGTATTTTATATCATGCCTGTCTTCGCCCTTAGGGCTACCCTCATTTCTATCCTTGTGCTTACCCTTGTGTCTTATCTAGTGCCTATTCCTGTTCCTATCCTTCTTCTTACTCGTGAATTTGTGAAAAGAAGTACAAAGGTGAATTTGTGAAGATCAGAATATAGGCTAACAACCAACTTTTTACGCACACCTAGTGCGCGTTTTGTTGATTCTACGTATGTAGCTGGACAGTCATTACAATTTAATTTATAAACAACATCAGTCATATCCCATTTTTCGGTTTTGTCTTTGTCAAGTCTTACAATGTCGCTTATATTTATTATTAATTTTTGATACAGTACAAATTTTATATTTTCTCAACATTTTGTTACAGTTATAAAAGAACTGCTCATGGTATGGGAGAGAAACAAGGAGGGGGTGATCGCAGTTGAAAGAATTTTCATCGCTAGAAGATTCGGAGTCCCTTGCGAATAGTAACTTTTTTTTTTTTTTAATACTTGCGAATAGTAACTTCTAAAAACCTTTCGGAGTAATCATTTTCCAGCAGTTGTTGTTTTATCAATCTCAAATTCTTTTCATGATAGCAAGAGTGAGACAAAAGAATCGCTCCATCAACGAGATTCATCACAATATTTCTCTTCTGCTGAATTATTAGATTAAGAGTGATTAGAATTAAAATCGATGAGACTACTCAAGTTGGTAGGTTTTTGATACCAATCTACAATAAGACTCACAGTCCTTGTCATGATAGTGGCATAATTAAAGGAAATTCATGCTACCACAATCCACTTAAAGCTACAACAATTAACTTAAAATATAAATTTGAGGTGTTTGCTCCACTTGTTAAAAATATCCAGAAGACTAGTAGTGTGTACACCCTTCACACATACAAAAATATCATCACCATAGTGAAAATAAAAAAGGAGTGCAAGCCTCAAATTTGCGTACTCAACCCTGTTCCAGATCTACTATCACAATATCAACAAAAAAGGGTGAGATGGCGAAACCCATCGGAGAACCGAAAATCTGTTTGTAGATGTCACCATTGAATTTAAAAAACGTATTCCTAAAAAGAAATTTAACAGTATCACGGACATCTATCCTCAAAAATAATTTTACATTTTTCTTCGATAATCCGATAACAGCGATCCAAGCTAGTTAAAACATCAGATTCGGTCCCGTTTGTTAACAATGAAACTACGTCTAGTGGAAGCAAAACAAAATAAGCTGGTATTCTAACGTTCTCAATCTTACGTTTCAACTCAAAGCTGTTATTCACATAAGAAGGCGGCAATGGAAAAATGTTTTTCAGTTTGTTGTAAAAAACACTAGAAAGAAAATGAGCGGGGCTGTTGATAGTAGAGATAATTGGTCTAAGGAGGATTTTATCCTTGTAGACTTTGGGGAGGCCGTAAGTTTTGGCCAAAACGGTGTTGATCTGTGTCAACTGGCACTTACGGTAATGTCTACCGAGGTAAACATTATGATTCCACGACTTCAAAATCCCATACCTTATAAAAAAAAATCTTATGTTTACAGGCGTGAATTTCACATGCAAGGATAAAAAATGTATACTTTGAGAGGCAATTATAGTCTAACCGCTTAGCCAGCTTATGCAAAACTTGTTTGTTTTCAAATTGTAGGTCGTAGACCACGACGACTACGCAACAGCAACCCCAATAAGAACAAGAAGAAACAGAAGTAGAAGAAGAAAGAATGTGGGTAAAATAAAAAGAGTATATCGCGTATGTCTAAATCGTAAAGGCAATAAGTATCTGGCAATAAGTATTTTAGAATTGTTATCTATTATGATTATTTAATTAGATTAAGCCTGTATTTTCTTTTTTATGCAGTAGCCGGACTGTCGATTTCAGAATTACAAACCAAAGCTTCGTCTCAACAACTTCTCTGCTTCAAAAAACATTTTGAAATAGATTATTTATTCAGATTATAAGATAAAATTTACTACTTTTAAAATCTTCTTTTTCAAGTTTTCTTGAACTTTTCGATCAGATACCAATTCATAAGTCTCAAGGGAGCGTACACAAACTTCATAGCCTAATTTTAGGAGTATTTCGACCCCTCCCCCTACCCCCATGTGACTCAATGAAGATTTTTCGTCGACCCCCCCCCCAGTAGAACGTAGATTTTTTTCTCAAAAAATTTTTACTGTTTGTTATAGAATTAAAAACTTTTGATAATGATACTTACATTATTTTATTTATAATATTATATCTAATATTTACTTACATTTTTTGAAGGACAAGCTTTTTTCAACTAATTATAAATAATTGTAATGAGATCACAAACTTTAATTCAGAAATAAGTTCAATCTAGTCTATGTCTTCCGAGGAATATCACCATGACTCAGGGGCGTTATTTCCCATATAGTGGGTATGGATGCATCAAGAGCCAAAAAATTTCCGGTCTGGAAATCCAGAACCAAAAGTCGCGCTGGGATCCAAGAAAAATCAATCAAGTATTCACCAAGCTTTAAACCCCAAAAACACTGAGCGCTGAGTTCAATAAATGATTGATCAGCTATCGCTCAAGCTCTAAACCCCCAAACACCCTGGGCGTCGAGTTCAACAAAAAAACTTATCAGCTATCCCCCAAGCTCTAAGCCCCCAAAATCCTGGGCGCCCGAGTTCAATAAAAAAACTGATCAGCTATCCCCCAAGCTCTAAACCCCCAAAACCCTGGGCGTCGAGTTCAATAAATAAACTTATCAGCCAACCCCCAAACTGTAAACCCCTAAATACCCTGGGCGCCCGAGTTTAACAAAAAAACTGATCAGCAGTCCCCCAAGCTCTAAGCCCCCAAAACCCTAAGCGTCGAGTTCAACAAAAAAACTGATCAGCTATTCCTCAAGCTCTATACCCCCAAATACCCTGGGCGCCCGAGATCAACAAAAAAACTGATTAGCCATCCTCCAAGCTCTAGACCTCTGAAACCCTGGGCGCCCGAGTTCGACAAAAGAGCTGATGAGCTATCCCCCAAGCTCTAAACCCCCAAAAACCTTGGGAGCCTGAGTTGAATTATTCCAAAAATATGACTGCATTTTAGTTAACTTAAGCATGAAATGAATAATTTATAACAATACCTAATTACGACGCACTGGTGCTATTATATCATAAAGTTTTAAATCTGAAATTTTTAATTCCAAAATGGCGTGGTTCACTAGAAAACGCTATAAGTTTTTACTTATTGTTTAACTCTTTGTTTGCAACATTATTAACAAATTTTTATTTTTTTTTAACTATAAATTGAATGTTTCTACAAATGAGACACTTTTCGAGAAAAGCGCAAAAATTTTTGTTTGTTTAATGGTCATTTATTTTTTTTATTTTATACTGATTTTGTATCATTTTGTAATATTTTCACTCGGTAACCAGAGTTTTGGGAGGTTTAGAGCTTCAAGGGGAACTGATCAGTTTTTTTATTGAACTCTAGCTTCCATCGTTTTGGAAATTCAAGGCTTGGGGGATAATTAACCAGTCTATTTATTGACTTAACGCCCAGGGTTTTGAAGGCTTAGAGCTTGGGGGATAGCTGATAAGTTTTTTAGTTGAACTCTGGCGCCCAGGGTTTTGGAGGTTTAGAGCTTGGGGGATTATTGACCAGTCTATTTATTGAACTCGGCGCCCAGGGTTTTGGGGGCTTAGAGCTTGGGGGATAGCTAATCAGATTATTTATTGAACTCGACGCCCAGGGTTTTGGGGGCTTAGAGCTTGGGGGATAGCTGATAAGTTTTTTAGTTGAACTCTGGCGCCCAGGGTTTTGGAGGTTCAGAGCTTGGGGGATAATTGACCAGTCTATTTATTGAACTTGGCGCCCAGGGTTTTGGGGGCTTAGAGCTTGGGGGATAGGTGATACGTTTTTTAGTTGAGCTCTGGCGCCCAGGGTTTTGGAGGTTTAGAGCTTGGGGGATAATTGACCAGTCTATTTATTGAACTCGGCGCCCAGGGTTTTGGGGGCTTAGAGCTTGGGGGATAGCTAATCAGATTATTTATTGAACTCGATGCCCAGGGTTTTGGAGGCTTAGAGCTTGAGGGATAGCTGATCAGATTATTTATTGAACTCGTGGCGCGTCATTTAAATTTTATAGTAAAATTTTTTTTTTTCCAACAGCAGCTCCCTAAAAAAAAGGCACGTGATATAAGCTCTGCCCCCCCCCCCCCCCACGTGGCCCAGCGTAGACATTCATGAAACCCCCCCCCCTCCCCTAAATAAGGCAACGTAGTTTGTGTACGCTCCCCAACCAGAAAAATAATAAATTAAGCTAAGTTGTATGTTTTTTAAAAAAATTTGATGTTTATTATAAGGTACGAATGCAAGCTAAGTATGGTAAGAATCATCGAAGAAATTAGGTTTCTTACAATTTTTTATGTGTTAATTTTTTTTTTCAGCAACCTGATAAATGAATTTTAGAATTGATAGAAGAAAAATAATACTATCAAATTGAGATAAACTTGTATGAATGATTAGATAGAATAATACTCACAATAGTGAGATTAAATGGAATGGTAATTAAATTTTCTTTTTCCTCTTATTTCTCTAGACCTGTTATTCCAAGGTTTGCGAAACTTTATTTACTTTAGGAGAACTTGGTTTAGAAGCGTAAAATTGTTCTAATAAAACACGATTCCCTCTCGAAAATCCCCATGGATCGAGGAGCTAGGAGAAGATTAAGCTTACTCGTGTAGTCGATCGATATCATAACCCATTGACCCAGTGGTGTAGCACGCCTGCGCTTCTTCTTTCTACACCTGCGCCGGCGGGGTAAAAGGGGGAAGTCACTTGCGTAGGCTCCCGGGATGAAAAGTCTCTTCTCGAACGATTATGACGTCATGGAATCCACGCTTACACAGAGAGCAACTGCAGTACGAGTTTTTGAGATATACTAGCAATTATTTTCTTACAGAAAGTTTTTAATGATTTTTTCTCTAATAATAATGACACTTATTATAGAAAAGGTGGGCTAAATAAATAATATAAAAGCAATAACCATCAACCAACTCTAGGAATAATTTTATTTAATCAATCAAGCAAAGATATGTTATCGGGAGCGAGGTGCAAGCCGAAAAGGCAGCGGCCAGGGGTGCAATTCTATGATAAGTTTGGGGAAGGTTAAAACCAACTAACGTCAATAAGCCTAAGGTGAAGGAAAGTTAAGGTTAAGAAGTAAAATACCTTGTATAAATAGTATTTCACATACCTGAACGGGCCCAAAATTAGCTATAGCCTTTAGCAAACCGAAATTGATGCCCGAGCCGAAGGTGATGCTGCCAAGGATTTGCTTGGGGTTAACTCATTTTTGCCCTTCGTTGTAATATATTTTCCAACACGAGGTAATTAATGAAAACTCCCTGCTTGAGACAAGGAGAAAAGTCTGTACTTTTTACGCCGTCTGTTGAAAAAATTTTTGATCTTCAAAAAGTTCTTCTCTAAAATGTATAGTTAAGTTAAGTTTTTTAGTTAAAAATGTTAAAATTTTGAAAAAGGCGAATTTTGCAATTTTCAACGTTGATAACTTTATAAAAATAGTATATTATAGTACTGGTGCAGTGCTATATACTATTTTATTGTACGAGTAACCGAAAACACGCATCAAAGATTTGATTTTGAGGTTAGAGTGACCAGGAGTACTATGAAATTTTTTTTTTTGCATGAATTAAGTTTTTAAATATTGTTTCTAATCTATTTAACAACTTCCATAAAAAATTTTGAGACATTATTAACCGCAAGTGCTTTTTTTCAACAGTTAAAAAAGCATAGCCGTCAGGCAGTACACATATCTATCTTTCTCTATCACAGCTCACTCCTACGAGTAATATGTACAGGACACGCTGTTTTGAGATTGAAAAAAAAGCATTTAGTATTATAAAGTCTTTATGGAAGTTTTTATGGAAGTTACTATAGGTACAATATTTAAAAACTCAGTTCATGCAGAAAAATATCATTTTTTTATAAAGTTTTTGAACGCTGAAAATTTCAAAGTTCGACCCTATCAAAACTTCAATAATTTTTAACTAAAAAAGTGTGCATTTTAAAGAAAAAATTTATGGAACATTTTTTGTTCATAATCACTCAAAAAATAAGATCGTATTTTCTCACAACGTAAATTTAATTTTTTCAATTGTTTATAAAAATTTGTTAATAACTTCGTTTTTTAAGTTGACCTGTATAAGGGCTATAAATATTATGATATTTCTTTTGAAAATTTTAAAATTCAATATATATCTGTATAAACTATTCTTAGTATGTGTTTTTTTTTTTCGTGTTTTATTTTAAATGATTTAAATAATTTATTTTTAAACTTTTTGTTTTAATTTAAAAATAAAATAAAGCGCTGAGATTGAGCGCTTCTCTCTGTCTCTTTTTCTCTTTTTCTCTCTCTGTTTTTCTCTTTTGCTTGCACGCGTATTTTTGTAAAATGTTCACAAACTAACTTCAAGTTTTTTTTCTCGTTATAAAATTTATTCAGCTGAAATAATTTAAATATTATGAATTTTTATTTACAACAATTTTATTACTATAAAATTTTTATTATTTTTTTCGCCTTTTACAGACGGGCAGTCAGATATTTTACCAGAAATAAAACCTGGTCCGGCCGGTAACGCTGCCGATGCAAAAACAATTATTGATTTTTGGAATTGTTTATTTACCGATGAAATGATAAATTTAATAGTTGATAATACCAATTTAAAAATAGAAGAGGAAAGCTTGCATTATGTGGTAGAGGAACGACAACAATCGTGGCATTATCACACTGATCCAGTTGAAGTAAAAGCTTTTCATTGGAATTTTATATTACTCTGGTTTATGGAAATCGGCTGATGTTGATGTGAACAGATTATGGGACAAAACTAATGGCTTATCTATGTATCGTAGTGCTTTTTCAAGGCACAGATTTACGTTTTTATCAACGTGTTTGCGCTTTGACAATGCAGATGAAAGAGAACAAGATGATAGATTTGCTCCTATCCGAAATTTATGGAACATGTTCATCGGAAACTGCGAAAAGAATTACACTCCAAGTCGTCAATGCACCGTGGACGAGCAGTTGTTAAGTTTCAGAGGACGTTGTAAATTTAGAGTTTACATGAAAGATAAGCCCGATAAATATGGCTTCAAAATTATAAGTTTGAATGACTCTCAAACAGCTTATATGGTAAATATGAATAAGTTTTTATTTTTTAATTTATAAAACCAATACTTGAAAAAAAAAAAAAAAAAAAAAAAAAACAAAATTTTATTTTTATTACAGATTAATGCTATTCCTTACTTAGGAAAGAATACTGAAATCTTGGAAGATAATGAAAGTGTTCCTGAATACTATTTTAGACTGGTAACTGTGCCAATTTACAACACTAACCATGAAGTGACTTGCGATAATTGGTACACCTCGATTCCCTTACTTCACAGAATGCTGAAGGATCCGTATAATTTTAAAATTACGAGTACTATCCGAAAAAATAAACGAGAAATACCAGTTGATTTCGTGGTCAAAGTTCCCAAAAAAGATCGTCCCATGACTAAATTTTGTCATACTGAAAACATTACGCTTTTAACTTAGGCGCCAAAGAAAAAAAAATCTGATAAGATAGTTCTAATTGCTTCGTCACTTTTGAAAACTGAAGAAATGACAGGTGACAAATCGAATATTGTCCTTCATTATAACAAAAATAAAGGAGGAACGGATACTTTCTACAAGTTATGCCATTCCTACAGTGTGCGTAAAAGATCTAATAGGTGGCCTGTTCGATATTTTTATGGGATCTTGGATCAAGCGATCATTAATGCGAGAATTTTATTAGCTTGCAAAGAAGAACAGAGTGAAAATATTGAAAAAATCACTGCTATTTCTTGCTTGGAAACCCTTTCTTTTTATTTAATAAAGCCGCTTTTGGAGCAGCGACTTTCAATTTTAAAACTTTCAAAAGAGCTAAACTTTGGAATCCGATCTATTCTAAAAATATCTGAAACATCGGTACGCTCTATAACTCAAGTTAATCTTGTAATTAAAAAAAGATGTAGTTTTTGCACTAGGGGAAAAGACAAAAAAACTGATAAAGCCTGTGGCGTTTGTTCGCGTCCGATTTGCCCGGACCATAGATTTTTAATTTGCCAAGACTGCGCTGGCACTTGAATAAAATGTTTTTTTTACAGTTTTTGACTTCTTCATGTAATATTTTATTAAAATGTACAGTTTTTTTGTATGAATTAAATAAAAAAATTGAATAACATTAAATTTTCTAAAAATACCTAATGGTTTTTTTTTTCGTAAACCTCAGATGGTAATTTCTGAGAATAAATACCTTTTTTAAATAACCCATATAAACTATTATTTTTCCTTCATAGTCCACTACTTGGAGATAACCCAGCTAAAATTTTAGACCTTTTTATGAAAAAACAAAAAAGTTATGATTTTTTGAATAAAAACGGTTTTTTTTCTATTTTTTTCGACTTGTTGGATTTTTTTTTAGGACCGACTTTAGGTTATCGTTATTTAAACTATTACACTCTTTGATAAACCTCTAAAGATCATGTCTGAATTTTTTTTAGTTCAAATAATGCATGTAACCCGAGGGGCTATGCACTCCAGAGTCAGTCAAAAAATCACCAAAAAATCAAAAAATCACTAAAAAATCAAAAAGTCACAAAAAAATCAAAAAATCACTAAAAAATCAAAAAGTCACATAAAATCAAAAAATCAAAAAATCACCAAAAAATCTTTGAAATGGAGTTGAGTCCGACAATCAAACAGAAAACAAATTTTTTTTTTGATACTTTATTTATCTTCAAATTTCAATTTTTATAATAAAATATGAAATTTTTAATTTAACGAGCGCTACTGTACAGGACCTTAGGTCGCCGATGTCGCTCGTCAGCAATCGGCTACTTTAGTGTACTTTAGTTTGTTTTAAAATTTGAATAATCAACAGATCAAAAAAGTAAATTACAAGTAATAGGAAAAATATTTATTGAAAAAATAAATGAAACTCTATAATTTTATTATTATTATTATTATTATTATTAATTAAAATATTTGAACTAATAAGTGATAACAATAGAGCAAGATTTGTCACGAGAGAAAATTATATCTCTTAAGGTAGGACCGCCCTACGGCTCTAGTCAAGATGCATTTTCGGTTAAACATTTGACTAGCTTCACGGGTATATAGATATAGAAATGCATTAGCAGCAGAAGCTTTTTTAACCTAAAACACATATTTTTGTTTTTTATTAATACTTAGAGGAACCGAATGTATGATTTAATTAATTCTATGTGATTCTTGTGCATTCTAGTTAAACTGACAAATTTTCTGAAAACCTGATGACATGTAATTATGTAAAAATTGTATAAAAAATGTGCCCTCCCATAAGACTACGGGTTCAATCGGCGCGATGTTAATATTCAATTACTCAAAAACGAAAAACCCCCAGGTTCTGAAAATTTAGTGGCATCATTTTTTAATATTTGTCTTCGACTTCCTAAAGTTGTAGATTTTTAACACATCTTTTTCTAGTTTGTGCGGTCCTACCTTAATAAAATAACTGAGATAAAAAACAAACCAACAAAAGAATAAATAAATAATAAGGTACCTGTACCTAGTATGGCCCCCCTAAGCAAGAATCGACGTTGTGGCGAATCAAATCAATATTTTTTGACGTGTAAGGTCTCATTTTAAAGGTTAGTTCACGAGCTTTAAAGTGGGACCTTACGCGTTCGATTTTGATCAATGAGCTTGAAATGCCATAGGATTTACCAAACCACGTTTTTTTAAGACATCAAAAATTTGTGTACCTAATATGACCCCCTTGAAGTTATTTATTAATTGCAGTTTGTTCCTATTTTTTAAATCAACAAGCGCGCATAGGAAAAAAACAATAAAAGTAACCTCAAAATGCACTTTTCGAATATATTAAAAACTTCTTCACCAATCAGCTCACGAATAAAAATCTTACACTTACGCAAGATGGCGATAGCTCTCTTTTATAAAGGGATCAGATATAAGATTAAAAAAACTTCAAAATTTTCATTATTTTAAAAATTATTTATTTAAAAATCGAGCCTTTTTTACAATTTTTTTGAAAGCTTTGCAACCAGTAGAAAAATTACAATTTTAAATTTTTATCAAAATTTGTTTTTAGAACTAGAATGTTTTTTTAGTTTAAAATGAAAAAAAGTTTTGAAATAGTTAAATTTATTTTTCTTAAAAAACATTAGGATTTTCTAAAAAGTAAATATGAAACTAAGGACTCTTAATATTGGTATTTCTACTAATTCGCGGGGGGCCATATTAGGTACACTGCGGTATAAAAAGTTATTTAAGAATAAAACCCGTTAGAAAATGAGTTGAACAAAAACTAAAATCGCATTTTAAAGCTGAAGCAATAACGAATCGAAGCTACTTAAGTAGCTTCATAATTATGAAAATTTTGGTCAGGTGTGTCTAAATATTTTGGCAGACCATTTAATCACAACGTAAAATAATAACGAAGGTATACGAAACGAGTTTTAGCTATAAGGCGTGCGCAAAAATAATTTTCAAATGTTCTAAACAACTCGAAACTTCATAATTCAGTGTTTTTGACTTCTTCCTACCTTGTAGAGATGTCGCATATTGAGCATATTCAAAATAACAGGGGGGGGGGGGGCATATTAGGCACAGGGCCATATCAGGTACCTTAAGTAAATTAGCGTTAGCGGTATCTAAAAAACAAGATTTTTTTTTTTTTAAGTGTTTGAATAGAAGACGTGTTTACTTGTAAGTATTCTTACATTTAAATTGGCTATTCGCACGCTGTGTGGGAATAATTTTTTTTTTTTTTTTTACATAAACTTCATAGTAAGTTAAAAACTCAATCATTCATTACATAATTTCTCTCTTAATCTGGAAGAGTGAAAAGCCACTCCTATGGAGTCATTTTTCCTCGCATTTTTCACTCTTTTATCTAGAAAAAAGTGAGTCAGTACTTGAGTGAAAAATGACTTTTTCTCAAAGAGTGATTTCTGTCACCCTAATAAGAGTGATCTTTCACTTTTCGAAGAGTGATTAAAAATAGGCAAAATTAATGTTTATTTTAATAATTTTTAAAATTTTTTTTAATTTTTATTACTGCAAGTGTTGATTTGAACTGTAATACTAATGAAAAAAAAAAAAAAAAAAAAAAAAAAAAAAAAAAAAAAAAAAGATTGTGGCCAGGATTTGAGCCTTGGTCCTAAGGTTGCCTGAAATTTTTAATGTCTATATAACGCCTCACTATAAATACTCAGCTACCGTTTTCTGTTGTAAATAGTGTGTTTAAGCGCGTATAAAAATTGAAAACCTCGTTGTAATCCTTAGCTGCCGGAGACATCTCAGAGTGCTCCTTGCTGAGGTTAGTTCGACAATCTTTGCAACAGCGTTCGGCACCGTCGCAGAGATTGATAAATTAATATTTATTTGCTACTTATCTAAGCCGAAATAACACTGGGTCTCAAGATTTATAAATAAATATTTTATTGTTTTTTATGGTTAAAGGTAAATTTGAATTACAGTGGTGATTACTTCTTCAGATTGGGTGGAGCTGATGGAAATAATGAAACTTATTCAACTTGTTAAAATTTATATTCTATAAATGCGCAAAACGCGAAGCACTGACATAAATAAATAATTTTATTGTCACTTGAGCCTTAAAATCGATAATGATACTGCATGTAAGTCTCGTCCTCGAGATCAAAGTGTAGTCACGTCAGTGGCACGGTCCATCCACAACATTTTTAAAGCAAATGTTCCAAAATATACATGTACGTAACCTTCATGGCAACCCTTCCGCTGCAACTTCATTATGTTTTGTTGTGCGGTCCAAGCACAAGGTTAAATTATACTAATTTAATTTAATTAATAAATAAGACTTAACTTATTATAAAATGACAAGATCTCGATCCAGAGATCGTCATCGCCATCCTCGAGATCGGAAAAGAAAGAAAAATCGCACCAGGAGAAGGTCAAGAGAGAGTTTTCTTTCTTCACGTTCGAGATCGAGACGCAGGTCGTATTCGACTTCCTCATCATCATCCAGGTCGAAGTATCATGCTTCGAAATACCGTAACAGGAGACACTCATCGTCAAGCTACTCTGATTCTTCTGGAAGAGCGTCGCCTTACTCTAGGAGAAGGATGAGAGAGCTATCTCGCGGTAGGCGTTACGACAACGAAATTCGTAAACGCCACAAATATAACGACGAGCGCCAACGCAGTCGCGCATCGCCGTCGATTTCCTCGAGATCGAGCCGCTCACGAACTCCACGCTCGCAAATATCGCGCAAAGATAGTGATGCACATGATAAAACAAGTATGCCATCACTATACGCGATAAGGAAAACATATTTTCCTATACATGCAATTGTTGCTTCCGTAAATACCAGGTAACTAAAACTGATATGTTTTATTTCGACAGTTGATTTAGGAAAAGAGGTGAGCGACAAGAACGAAAACGAAAGGGTTAAGGACCAGCAGGAACAGGTTAAGGACCAAAATGAACCAGCTCATCCATCTGAGACAACTGCGGACGATGAAAACTTAAAACTACTCGGCGAAGTTACTAAAAAACTCGAAGCGGGACCTGAAATTCACGCTGCACTCGCGACTAGATGGACTGAAATTTTGGAAAACGGCATGAATGCGGAAATTAAAGAAAATTTGATAAAAAAATATCCAGCACCAAAAAATTGCGAGTATCTTAATGCTCCTGAAAATAATCCCCAAATTAGAAATATTTTACCAAAATTTAATGATAATAAAGATAATTTTAGTAAAAGCAGACAACAGCAGCTTGGCAGCGGTATCACTGCAGTTGCTCAAGTACTGACAAGTATTTTAAACATGAAAAAAGATGAAATTAATCCTGACACACAAGCTTGTTTCATAGAAAAATTAGGTGATGGCACCAGGATTTTGACTGATCTTTTTAATGAATTAAGCAAGCGACGTCGTTCATCAATTTATCCTGCCCTGAATCCTACTGCCAAAAAAGTTGCAGAAAACAGCAAAATTGATTTGTTTTTATTTGGAAAGGATTATTCTGAAAAATTAAAAAATGCCATGGATGTTGAAAAAGAAGGTAAAAACATCGCTAAAACTCCTGCTAACCAGAAGAAGAACACGACCCGCTACGATGCTGATTACAACAAATCCGACGCCGGTGCTACATCAAATAATCGTCCTTTAAACTCGAAATTCCTTCCCAGGAAAAACACCACGAAACCATCAAAACCGTACAACCAGGGAAGGAAACATCGATCGTACGGGAATTTTCGACATCAATGGAATCGTCGATAAATGTAAGTATTCCTCGTGTTGCAGGAAGGTTGAGAAATTTTTTGAAAAATTGGAAAAATATAACAGACGATAAAATAATATTACAATATATAAAAGGTTATAAAATACCGATAAAATTTGATGTAAATCAATCAGAGGTTCCGGAAGAACCCAAATTTTCAAATGATGATTTTTTACACTGTAAAAATGCTATCAAAACTCTTTTGCAAAAAGGAGCAATTCAAAAATGTTCTTATTGTAAAAATCAATTTTTATCCTCTTATTTTTTACGAGACAAGCCCGATGGAAGCAAAAGATTCATTCTTAACCTTAAAAATTTAAATAAATTAATAAAAAATGAACATTTTAAAATGGAAGATAGAAAAACAGTAATATTTCTTTTAGAAAAAAATGATTATCTTGCTTCTATAGATTTACAAGATGCTTTTTTCTTAATTCCAGTCGATACAGAAAGCAGAAAATATTTAAGATTTTCTTTTGAGAACACATTGTATGAATTTTGTTGTCTTCCATTTGGTTTAAACGTTTCTCCTTATATTTTTACAAAAATACTAAAACCAGTTGCTCAATACTTGAGATTGAAAAAGTTCAGATCAGTTTTCTATTTAGACGATATATTATTGTTTGGTAGAACTAAAATCGAATGCTTAAATAATATCAATGAAACTAGAAAATTACTCGAATTACTCGGATTTGTGTTAAATTTAAAAAAGTGTAATTTAAATCCATCTCAAAAATGTGATTACCTTGGCTTTACATTTGATTCAATTGATTATTCAATAAGTTTAACAGTTAAAAAACGTGTAAAGCTTCTTAATTTAGCAAAAATGTATTACAAAAAATCTAAATGTAAAATTAGGGAATGGGCCCAGTTTGTTGGTAATTTAGTTGCTGCTTCCCCAGCAATAAATTATAGTAATTTGTATTTAAAAAATTTCGAAAGATGCAAATATTTAGCACTAATTAAATTCAATGGTAATTATAATAAAAACTTAACTTTTTCAAATGAAATTTATGAGGATTTGGAATGGTGGATAGAAAAAATACCTTTCAGTAAAAATAAAATAAAAGACAAAAATTTTAAACTTACAATTTTTTCGGACGCATCCCTTACTGGTTGGGGTATTTGTTGTGATAACAAAAAATCTCACGGGTTTTGGAGTGCTCAGGAAAAACTTCACCATATAAATTATTTGGAATTGAAAGCTGTTCAATACGGATTAAAATGTTTTGCGGAAAATTTAGATAACTGTGACATTTTATTACGAATCGACAATACAACAGCTATAAGCTATATTAACAAAATGGGCAGCATTCAATTTCCGGAACTATCAAACTTAAGTAGAGAAATTTGGAAATGGTGTGAAAAAAGACATTTATACGTTTTTGCTTCTTACATAAAGTCATCAGATAATGTAATCGCTGATGAACAATCTAGAATTATGTCGGTAGAGACCGAATGGTCTATTGCAGATTATGCATTTGAAATAATTTTGAATGATTTTGGTCCATTTGATATGGACTTATTTGCTTCTAAAATTAATAATAAATGCTCGAAATTTGTTTCATGGTTCCCTGATCCTGAAGCTTTTGCGATCGATGCTTTTACTTTATCATGGTCAAACATATATTTTTATATATTTCCACCTTTTTCATTAATTTTAAAAATTTTGAGAAAAATACGACATGATAAAGCTAAAGGTGTCTTAGTTGTGCCTTACTGGCCTACACAAGCATGGTTTCCAATATTTTCAGACTTACAAATTTCTAAAATGATTAGATTGGAACCAAATAGAAAATTAATTTCTTCTCCTTTTAGGAAGGAGTATCCGACGTGGAAATCCCTTTCGTTAGAAGCCGCGATTTTATCAGGAGAGCATACGTAAAGCGTGGAATGCCAGAAGCAGCTATTGACACCATGATTGCGTCTCTATCATCGGCCACTCTACGTCAATACAATAAACCTTTGAAACTTTGGTCTGATTTTTGTACAAAAGAAAAAATTTGCCCCTTTGACGCTGAAATAATTAAAATCATTGAATTTTTAAATTTATGTTTTGAAAATATAAATAGTTACAGTACATTAAACTCTTACAGATCAGCAATTTCTTTAGTGACGACTAAAGATGTAGGCTTTGATGCAAACGTGAAAAGATTTTGTAAAGGAGCTGCTAATCTCAAACCTTTAGAGCGTAAATTTGATTATATTTACGATCCCAGTGTTGTCATAACTTATTTAGAATCATTATATCCGAATGAAAGTTTGTCAATAGAAAATTTGAGTAAGAAACTTGTAACTCTTTTGGCTTTGATTACAGCTCAACGCGTTCAAACTCTATCGCTGATCAAAATTTCTAATATAATTTTTGAAGAAAATCGGGCTCAAATTTTTATTACTGATAAGATTAAGACATCAAATTTCAATAAAACACAACCAATTCTAATAATTCCTAAATATTGTCAAAATGAAAAGGTTTGTGTGCTGTCAATTCTTAAATTTTACATTCAATTTACATCAAAAATCAGACCAAAAAATTGCGATAATTTAATATTAACTATAAAGAAACCTCACCATGCTGCGTCATCTCAAACCATAAGTACATGGATAAAATTAACATTGAGAAATAGTGGCGTAAATACTGATATTTTTACTGCACATAGCACTAGACACTCGTCTACGTCAGCAGCTGCTCGTAAGGGCGCTACGATTGAAATAATTAGGAAAGCGGCGGTTTGGACAAAAAATTCTAATGTATTTTATAAATTTTATAATCTTCCATTATGTGATGAACAAAATTTTGCGGATTTTATTTTGTAATATGAATATAGAAAAACAAATAAATAAAATAAGCACTTAAAAAAAAAAAAAAAAAGAATATTGCACCCACTCTTTAAACAACTACACTTTGATCTCGAGGACGAGACTTACATGCAGTATAATTAAACAATTAAACGAACTTACCTGTAAGTGAAGTTCGATTGTAATTATACTCATAGTCTCGTCCGAAGAGATCATAACCCACCACACCCTAACTTATTGAGTTAAATCCCGCATGAACTATTATAGTTCATGTATGGGTGCAATTTAGACTTTGAACAAATGAAGTTGCAGCGGAAGGGTTGCCATGAAGGTTACGTACATGTATATTTTGGAACATTTGCTTTAAAAATGTTGTGGATGGACCGTGCCACTGACGTGACTACACTTTGATCTCTTCGGACGAGACTATGAGTATAATTACAATCGAACTTCACTTACAGGTAAGTTCGTTTAATTGTTTAATTTTGGGTTCCGAGATTAATAAATACATGATTTTTTTATTCCCAAAGGATTTAATTAATCCAACTTGGTGTTTAGGTTTTTGTGGCTATGATCTTTTAAGCGTCAAGGGTTTTGTGGATCTATCAGTTTTGTTATATGTAAATTTATTATTTATTGATCTTGGTACCTATATGGGTTTTGCTGGTTTATTCAATAAATTTATTAGCAACTTCAATAAGCTTTATCATTTACATCAACTCCACCCAATCCGAAAAGGTCGTAACCAACAGCCTAGTCTTAATTAACTTTGGACGCTAGAAAACAAAAAATATTCACTTATTAGTCTTGATGCCCAGGGTTTTGTAGGTTTAAAGCTTAGAAAATATGCGAATTTTTAATTAATTTATCAATCTTTACGTCGGTGCTGGTACTGCCGCAGGGAACATAAAACATAACTTCACTGAAGAGCTTCACACAGAGACGGATTCGGCAGCTCCATATGCAAAATCTAAATAAAAACTAGCGCACCCTCTGGCCCTTTCGCTACGCTCAAGAGGCCAGATGACTTGCCTGGCTACGGTGTTTTTGCCCAAATTTTTTTTAAAGTCTCAGGTCTTTCGCCATTTGTACCCATGTAGTCCAATTATACTCAAAATGGAACTATGGGACACAAAAACGAACATTTTCCCGTTCACCCCGTTTAATTTTGTCCATAAAGTCGCGAGAAATCCTGTGCACAATTTTTTAATTAATAGCTATAGAATCGAGTAAAATGTGACTGTATAAAGTGTTGGTATGCGCCATTTGTACCCATGTGGTCCGATCATACTCAAAATGAAACTGGAACTATGGGACACCAAAACGAACATTTTTCCGTTTACCTCGTTCAAGTTTATCCATTAGGTCGCGAGAAATCCTGTGCACAATTTTTTACCCCTTCGGCATCGGTCATGCCTAATAAATCGAAAAAATCATTAAAAAATCAAAAAATCACTAAAAAATCAAAAAGTCACGAAAAAATCAAAAAGTCACAAAAAAATCAAAAAATCACCAAAAAATCAAAAAATCAGAAAAAATCAAAAAATCAGAAAAAATCATTTGTGACTCTGGAGTGCATAGCCCCTCGATGTAACCTCTATTTTTTTCAACTTTTGTCCGTGGGGTACTATAGCACCCCACGGTGCCAGCTATGTTACACCACAGAAGCATGCCAGCTAAAGGTTAATAAGTCTGCACTAAACCGGATTTTTTTTTTTTATTCGTTCCAGTCCTTTATCAATTATTTTAATCGGCAAATTTTAGGCAACGAATTTTGTTTGCAGCTACCGTCAATCGATGTTGAGATTTTTTTTTAAAGTTTTACTAAACAGCCAAATGGCATTCTGTCCATCGATTTCTGATAGTATGGCACACTCTCCCTTTTTCTTAATAACTCGTCTACTATTCAGTACACTCGCTTTAATTACTTTTTTCAGATCAGTATGACTGAGCAGCAGAATTTAAACGTGAACAACAAAACTGTTGCATCTCCCCGAGATAGCTCAACACTAATTCTACCTATTCCATTCAATATAATAAATGCATCCGCACCTGATTGTGGATGTTCATGCACAGAACTTGGAATTAACGCCAAAACATTAATGCCCCTGTGGGCAAATGTAATTTTAATTTCATATCTATTCACTTTTATTTTAGCTGATTTTTTTATTTTAATTTATACAATATTTTTTCTCATTTTCAGGTCTTCGTCTCGACCAACATGGATGGGGTCTCAACATCCAACAAAAGTCTCAATGCTGTATGGCCAATAAACTAAAAACTTTTCTTTATTTGTAAAACGTTTGTTACTTTAAATAAATGAAAATTATCAAATTGATTTATTTGAATGCGTGCACATAAAAACACTTAACAACCATCAATTAGTTGCTTGAAATTGTTAAAATATCATATTCTATTTTTGCAAAAAATTGATTTCATCATCTTTTCCATGCTACATTGTCAGGTTTTTTGTTAGTATATATTATATTGTAAAACATGATGTTTGTGCACATCAAATATTAGTAATCAAATATTTGACGAAAAATTTAAATTCATTCTAAAACATATTTTTCAAGTTAATAAACAATACATACTTTTTCTTTCGTATTTTTGAGTGAAAAATTCTTTGATATTTTTCGGTAATACAAACCTGCTGCGCTTTTTAATTTTCTAAAAATAAAAGTGACGGAACATCTGTCCCCTCGACACTGTACTTCCGTACATTTAAGAAGAGCGTTCGAGTCGCAGGTAGAATTTTAACCGCGCAAGGCGCTGGTTGAATTTTTGACAATGTTTGTGAATTTGTGTGGCTTAGCTGGGTTTTAGTGTCAGCAGAGTTCTTGCTTGCTACGGAGCTCCTACAAGTGTTAGACAGAAGCGAAGAATTTTACAAAGAAATTTCTAAATTCAGTTTTGGATTAGAAGTAAGTGCTCATACATTTATAATTTGTACTTGAAATTGGTTCTTTTTAGTCACAACATTTCTAACATTAAATGCTTTTTAACGAAATAATACTAAGAAAGAGATATTAAATTACCGTTTTAACCACCTAAAGGGTAATCGTAAAGTGCATCGAAAGTGCTTTTAAAAATTAATTTCATAACGATTAAAATTAAATACAATTTATCAATGTTACTTTTAATACTCATTACAATTTGATTCTTTCTTTATGCGAACATCCACGCCAGCTAAAGTTTTTAGGTTTACAGAGAAAGCGAAGTAAATGAGATTTCAAGGTCCAGTCTTGCGAAGGTCTGTTTACCGAGCAGTAGCTCGGTGAACTGACTGATGCCCCGTCCACACTGTTAATGCAGCAGCAGGGCTCTACATAAAACACCTGCGCTGAATTCGTACGGCCTTATAAAATTTTACTGCTGCGATTTTCTCGAGTTGCTTCTTCTCTCCGTTCCTTTCTACCGCTATCTTTAGTCCAGTGGCCAAGGGGGTTTCCGTAGGCTTTCAAAATTTTCAACTCCACCCAGGTGTTTTTATTTATTTTGAGCCCGTTAATCGAAATATCTCGGGTGGAGTAAAAAAAAATTGTTCATAACAATTGTTTAAACAAATTAATAACAAAAATTCATGTTTTAATGCAAAACAATTTTTTTCATATTTTTCAACTCAAAACAAATCGAAAATATTCTTAAACTTTTTTTCTGAAATTCTATAGTTTTCGAGTAAAAAGTCATGAAAGTTTGAAAAAGTCGAAGCCAATTATAACGATCAGTATCGTGAGTAGTATAGTAACACTATGGCGAATCCGCACCGAGCAGTTTCGCGCGGTGGGGGCGGCCGGTTACGCGGTTGAGGCGGCTGCTCGCGGGTGCTGCGGGAGGGGGTGCTCGGGGCCGTTCGGGAAGGAGGAGGGCTTCCTGGCGCTGCGAGCGGCCTCGCGCGGTGGCGAGGGCTGGTGCCGTGGTCGAGGCTGCTGCTCGCCGTTGCTGCGGGAGGTGGTGCTCGGGGCCGCTCGGGGAGCAGGAGGAGGGCTTCCTGGCGCTGCGAGCGGCCTCGCGCGGTGGCGGGGGCCGGTGATGCGGTCGAAGCGGCTGCCCGCTGGTGCTGCAGGAGGTGGTGCTCGGGGCTGCTCGGGGAGCAGGAAGCCCTCTGGCGACGGTGACGAGGCAGACTCCGCGGAAGCGAAGGTCGCTGAGGCAGCTGCGCTCGGACGTCGCGGCTGCTGCGGGAGGGGGTCTGACCGGCTTTGCTGCTGCCTCTGCAGGAGCTGCTGCTGCGTCTGTATCTTGTTCGAAGGTCGCTGAGGCGGCTCCTGACACCGACGACGGTGCTGACTCCACAGAAGTGAAGGTCGTTGCGACTACATTTAGATTACGTATTCTTCAAGAGATTATTTTATTCTGGGTCGGGATTTTTTTTTTTAAATTAATAAAATAGTTTAAGAAATCAAAAAAATTAGAAATTAATGATAATAATTTTAAATCCATTGAAAAAATACTTTGAATATACTTTGATACTAATTAATTTTACTCTAATACTAACTAATTTTACTTTTGTGTTTGATAGTTTCTAGAAAAATTAAATACTTACGTCTATTTTAAAGAAATAAAAATCTCAAAGTGAACTAAAGTAAGTAAAGTTTGATAATTTTAACGGTGCCGCGGTCGAGGCTGCTGCTCGCGGGTGCTGCGGGAGGGGCCAAAGCTGAAGTTGTCTAATAAACTGGGGCCTTTACTTTAAACGGAGGCATAAAAGGTCTTGACTTTAAACATTAATTATTCAATAAATAAATACAATTATCATATAAAAAAAATTTATTTAAGTTCCTAAGAACCTAAAATTTAAGTATGTAAAAAAAGATTTAGTCTAATACGCTTTATTTTTTCAATAAAATTAAAAATGCTGAAAAGTAGCGATTTTTGTAATCATAATTGGCATCTTTACCTTAAGTGATGAAAAAATAAAAAAGTGCAACGCTTAGACTTCGGCATTACTCGTGTTCTTAGTCGTTTTTCGAACGTTACAGAATACACAGCACTTGAGCAAAATACTTTTAAACATGTCTGAAATAACAGTAAAAAAGTTAGTGAATATTATAAAATGCATTTTGAGAGTAGCTTATCAAAGAGATGTATATATTAAAACAATGTGTGGTGTAGAGTGGTCGAAAAATTTATCAAGCTTAGCTAAGAAGTTTGAAAGAACTTATGCTCAATCAGAAAGGATAAAGAGTCTGCAGTACAGGTTAATTGAAATCTGGGAGCACGACTTTGATGAATTTAAAAAAACAAACGAAGATTTAAAACGGTATTTGAGTGAAAAAATAGATATGATTCATCAAAAACGCGCAAGCACGATTGAAACTTTTTGAGTGTCTACACTTTTTGGGGCCCAGAGCCCTTTATTTTGACACAGATTCAGTGATTTACATCAGCAAACCAGGTATGAACGACCTACCTACTGGTTCCATGTTGGGAGAACTGACGGACGAGTTAGCTGACAAAGGTATTGGTACATATGTGACCAATTTTTTATCAGGAGGCGCTAAATTTTACGCTTTTGAGTACGTGAAACCTGACGGTAGCAAGGATTATGTATGTAAAGTAAAAGGCATCAGACTTAATTTCGCAAACAAACAAAAAATTAATTTCGAGTCCATACACGACATGGTAACAGAAAAAATTGAAAATGTCGTTGCAGAATCTTCTAACATACGCAGAACAGCTTTTCACGAAGTAATAACACAAAGCGAAACCAAGATTTGCAAGACGGTGTACAATAAGAGATATTTTAAATCCGTAGAAGAGAGTTATCCTTACGGTTTTAAAATGTAAGCGCCCCGCGGAGTTGCTCGTCAGCGTTTTTTACTAGGTCGATTACGCGCGCTGTCATACAGTTGTGATACGAGAGTATCAAAGAGCTCGTGGTCATAGAACTCTGCGACCGCACATCGCTGCTACTCGCAGCTAAAATGTGAGCCTCTAAAAATATTGTATCCTCGATGTTTCGAAAAGTGTACATGATTAAAGTTGAAAGGCATATCTCTGGAAAAGTATAATTAACGTTTGAATTTAAGTATTGTTATTAAAAACTGCATTTAAAATAAAACCTGTAAGAGAATAAAATAAAGTAAATAAATAAATCCATAACCTTGCTTAACTTTTTTTTTCATTTATTTGAACAGACCCCGATTTTCACAATAAATATTACTAAATCTTTTCTTTTCTAACTCCGGCAAAAGCTAATGCTGAAACTTTAGCTCAAGCTCTAGGTGAAGGGTCTTACACGATTAAAAGTCTGATTTTTTTTTTAAAAAGCCTACGGCCGTGTTAAGATTAGCAATTTAGTAAAAAATATTTTTTTAATAACAATACTTAAATTCAAACGTTAATTATACTTTTCCAGAGATATGCTTTTCGACTTTAATCATGTACACTTTTCGAAACATCGAGGATACAATATTTTTAGAGGCTCACATTTTAGCTGCGAGTAGCAGCGATGTGCGGTCGCAGAGTTCTATGACCGCGAGCTCTTTGATACTCTCGTATCACAACTGTATGACAGCGCGCGTAATCGACCTAGTAAAAAACGCTGACGAGCAACTCCGCGGGGCGCTTACATTTTAAAACCGTAAGGATAACTCTCTTCTACGGATTTAAAATATCTCTTATTGTACACCGTCTTGCAAATCTTGGTTTCGCTTTGTGTTATTACTTCGTGAAAAGCTGTTCTGCGTATGTTAGAAGATTCTACAACGACATTTTCAATTTTTTCTGTTACCACGTCGTGTATGGATTCGAAATTAATTTTTTGTTTGTTTGCGAAATTAAGTCTGATGCCTTTTACTTTACATACATAATCCTTGCTACCGTCAGGTTTCACGTACTCAAAAGCGTAAAATTTAGCGCCTCCTGATAAAAAATTGGTCACATATGTACCGACACCTTTGTCAGCTAACTCGTCCGTCAGTTCTCCCAACATGGAACCAGTAGGTAAGTCGTTCATACCCGGTTTGCTGATGTAAATCACTGAATCTGTGTCAAAATAAAGGGCTCTGGGCCCCAAAAAGTGTAGACACTCAAAAAGTTTCAATCGTGCTTGCGCTGTAGTAAATGCGGCTACTACAACGTTCGTAGATCGTGAATGTGTAACCGCTTCAGCTTTGAAAGACCAGCTTGTATACAGCAATTCGTCATTCACAGGTAAGATACTATTTACATCTATTTTTTTACTGTGTAATAACTCGATCAATCTATTTGGTGAAGTAAGCACTTCAGTTTTTTGTTTATTTTGCGCTTGTGCAAATTTTCCCCATATAGAGTTGATTGCAAGTTTCGAAACTAGACGCAAGCCTGGATTAAAATTTATAGCTTCTCTATCTAGTTTGATACCTTCAACTTTTTCAAATTCCGAAATATATCTTTCTTTATCTTCTTCGGTCGTGCACTCGGCGGGGTAACCTGAAGCTTGCGTTTTTTGAGTAAAAAAAGTGTCTATGTATTCGGCAAATATTCCTCCTTTTTTTGTTACAGGATCATACTGCGTTATATTGTACTGCCAAATTTCAAACATTTTAATGACTACGTAACCTACTTCTATCGCTTTTTTCAATTCTTCGGATACCCAAGTACCTATTAAATATCTATCTTTCGGATTTTCATGGATGCATTCTCGTTGTATCATTTGCTCGGTACATGTTTGACACAGTGGAAAAAGCAATTTATCGTGCATTTTCACTGGCAATACAGAGTGGTACAAATTTCTAGGAGGTAACACTTTGCATTTTACTAAACCGTTAACGTTTGAAAAATCGCTCTTATCACGAACGAGTAGACTACACTCCTCTTCACCTACGTATAATTTAGGGTGACCTACGATATACTTCGATCGTTTACAAATTAACGGATACAAACTGTTGAAATCGACGTACTTTATTTTTTCGTCCTTAATTATCAATTTACGGGTAACGGCGGCTGTGTCATACATTGTTTACAAAGTAGTAGTGCAAAAATGTCTTTATTGTAAAATCACGTTGTCAGGACTTTGTAAAACGCCATTGCTGCATTTGCGGGGCTTACAATATTTATACCTATAAATTGTACGACGAAAGTTAGTCTTTCCATCAGTCACAAAGTGTACAGCCTTCGACTTAACTGGCCCCCTACTCTTTACCAGCCGAACAAAAGCCAATAAACGAGCTCTCGGATTTTTGAAAGTCATCTTCCTTGAAATACTTGTAAGTAGATTTGTCGATCTCTATTATTTTTACACTTTATATATTAATTTTCTTGAATTAATCAAAAAAATTGGTTCCAGGCTTGAAAGTATGGCTGCAGAAGAAGTAGGCATCGACTGGCTCAACGGTATATCTCAAGCACCTGATTCACCCCGTAAAAACTTAAAGCAGCTAGACATAAATCACAAATACAAAGTGACATCTGTAAACAAGACGACAACAAAATATGGACGCAAAGTTTTGGCTACCTTTGATAACGAATTTGCTATTTATCTGCCTCAAAAAATTTCGGATGCTCTGACGAAACATAAGTCCTTTTGGGAAAAAGTATTGGAGAAAATTGATGAAAATAAATTTTATGCCACGTATATTGGTAATTTTCAGTTTGCGTTTACTTTCGATGATTAATTGTAAAAAGTTTTGTGTATATAGATCTTTAAAAAATTAAAAATAAAATTTAAAATAAATCTATACTTGGATTGTTTTTTAAATATCCACCTCCTCCTCTTCACTCAAATCGTATTTTCTTTAAAAAAAAAAAAAAAAAAAAAAAAAAAAAAAAAAAAAAAAAAAGTAAAATTAGTTAGTATTAAAGTATATTCAAAGTATTTTTTCAATGGATTAAAAATTGTTATCATTAATTTCTAATTTTTTTGATTTCTTAAACTATTTTATTAATTTAAAAAAAAAAAAAAAAAAAAAAAACCTTCACTTGTGTGGAGTCAGCACCGTCGTCGGTGTCAGGAGCCGCCTCAGCGACCTTCGAACAAGATACAGACGCAGCAGCAGCTCCTGCAGAGGCAGCAGCAAAGCCGGTCAGACCCCCTCCCGCAGCAGCCGCGACGTCCGAGCGCAGCTGCCTCAGCGACCTTCGCTTCCGCGGAGTCTGCCTCGTCACCGTCGCCAGAGGGCTTCCTGCTCCCCGAGCGGCCCCGAGCATTACCTCCCGCAGCACCCGTGAGCAGCCGCTTCGACCGCATCACCGGCCCCCGCCACCGCGCGAGGCCGCTCACAGCGCCAGGAAGCCCTCCTCCTGCTCCCCGAGCGGCCCCGAGCACCACCTCCCGCAGCACCCGCGAGCAGCAGCCTCGACCGCGGCACCAGCCCCCGCCACCGCGTGAGGCCGCTCGCAGCGCCAGGAAGCCCTCCTCCTTCCCGAACGGCCCCGAGCACCCCCTCCCGCAGCACCCGCGAGCAGCCGCCTCAACCGCGTAACCGGCCGCCCCCACCGCGCGAAACTGCTCGCTGCGGTGAATCATCTTTGTTTACATTCACCATAGTGTTACTATACTACTATCGTGTTTTTCAAACTTTCATGACTTTTTACTAGAAAACTATAGAACTTAAGAAAAAAAGTTTAGGAACATTTTCGATTTGTTTTGAGTTGAAAAATATAAAAAAATCTTTTTTGCATTAAAAACATGAATTGTTGTTATTAATTTGTTTAAACAATTGTTATACACAATTTTTTTTAACTCCACCCAAGATATTTCGATTAAGGGGCTCAAAATAAAAAAAAAAAAACCTGGGTGGAATTGAAAATTTTGAAAGCCTACGGAAACCCCCTTGGCCACTGGACTACTTCTTTCTTTTGTTAAGGATTGACCTTTCGGTTTTCCGCGCGCGATCTTCGCCAAAGCTCATCTTCCCTGCTCTCTCTTCTTCCCATCTCTCCTGAACACCGATCATTGAGAATTTAACTATTACTTTTCAGATTTTCGGATTTTTACACAGTTTAGTGCTGTTGTCCATAAACTTATTATTTGGTGAGCAACATTTCAATATGAGTATGACAAATAATTCCAATCAAGCCGTAATGCGTGGTAGAAAATATAAGCAGTACCTTTACGAATCTGGCATAGAAGTTCCAAGGACGACAAGGTTTAGAGAAAGAAAATCTGAAACTTCGTCGCAGTGTTTTTATAAAGAAATTCAGGTGCGTTTTTTTTTCAATCCCATTTTTTTGCAAATTAAGACTTACTTAGAATTACTTATAATTATATAGCCCATACAGCAGCTTTTAATTTTTGAATAAGATTTTCTTTTTTTGAAATTCAGAAATGATAAGCTGCTGTATTGGCTCCAGAACGTGAAATTATATTTCCGTACCCCCATTGGGAAGCGCTAGGGTCATGCCATGGTAGCGAGTGGGACATTTGTAAGACTTCAAAATTAATTTTAAGTAGGTAAAAAATATTAATAATTGTAATATGAATACAAAGTGCTTGGTTTACATATAATTTTTCGGCAATCATTTTTTAATTACATTTATTTTTACGGTATAGTTGTATTAAAAATAAGGGCGGTTGCGGGTGAGACACGTAACGGAAGCCACAACAATTTATGCAAAGATATCTAACATGTCATAAAATTCGTAGCAATAGGAATTACTTATAACTACACTGTAAATAGTTCCTTTTGAGTAACTTATTTCCGCTTTTTAATAAAGATTTTTTCTTTTTCTTTTTTTATAATCGGGTATTCAGATGGAAAAAAATGACAAATTTAAATATTTACTATGTTATAAAATTTTGAAATAATGATTGTGTTCAAAAAGTTTAAAAAGTATATAGCTTTTACACATACTTATGAAATCCTTTTGTCAGTTTGTGCATAAAAAATCTTCAAAGTATTGATAACAATGTTTTTCGCTCTGGTTTTATTTACCGTGGCATGACCCGCTAGTTGTAAATAGCGCTTCCCGGCACCGATCGTACGGGAAAATAGTATAATCAACTTGGCAACTGAATCTCTAGGCCTCAGATCACATGAAATTTTTGGCTCAAGCGATCCGAAAACCTGTGCCTTTTTCTATTCGAGAATCCTATTGAAATAAAATACCGTAATGTCCTAAAAACGCTATCCGGTGTTATAAAAGACGACTGAACGACATAAATCAATTGTTTTTTCTATCAACATTAATCACTTTTTTTTAATAAGATCTGTCGCCTTTAAAACACGGTTCATCTCTTAACAATCCTGTTATTTGTATAAATTATTGTTTTCACACACCAAGTATTTTTTTTTTTTTTTTTTGCGTGCGGATACAAATCATAACGAAGCTCTTCAATTTTATACAGTATTTAATTTGTGATTTAACTAACATTATAAATCATCTTATTCTCTAATCGCTGTTGTTTAAAGGGAGTTTAAAATATATATTGAATATCAACTTAGCATTCCAGAGCTCAATCAGCTTCAACGACCGATCAACCGATTTACAATACTGACTTTGGGTTTGCTGGATGCAGATCTAAACAACCGCAGCCTGATGATTCTGATGAAAATTTTTTTATTGATGCCTCGGAGCAAATTGTAGCTTTAGATCCTGAGGAGGTAACTATTAGAGATATTTGTGTCAAGGTTTTTGAAGTAAGCCCTTAAAATTGAAGTTGCTATAGTTTTTTACAAAATCTTAAAGGTTTCCATATTTATAATAATGATTTGACAAAAAATATTTTTTTCTATGATAATTTGTAAGTATTGTTAAAATTATAAATTTGTTTTTTAAATGATTTTGTTGACTTATAAAATTAACAGATATTAAATGTGAAATTTACATCTTACTTTTTACTGGTCCACTTTTAACAGCTTCACTTCCTCACATCGCATTATTTTTATTGACGTTTTAATCATAAATAAACAACGAAGACATACAATAAGAATCGTAAATGAAAAACTGTTACTAAAATTTATTATATACCTTCATATAAGCAAACCACAGCTTCAGTAAAGTAAATTTAGTACATTACCTATAAGCGCTAAAAGAGATCCAATTTAGTGAATTCACGTCTGCAAGGTTAGACTTTGTATCTCGGATAAATGAAAGGTCAATAATTCTCAATTTAGTCTTACCTCGCAATGTAACTATCTAAATATGTAAGAGTAAAATATTGATCATAATAAAGGTATGATTAACTCATTTATCAGAGCAAAAATTGTTGAAAAATTAATGTTACTTTTTATTTAATACACTTTAATACAAATACAAATTTAATTTAAACTGATTTAATACAAATTTTTAATAGGGTAATTTTGTACTTTTTAGGATCCACACGAGGATTATTGTCCAATTAATTACTGTGGTCTTAGCAGTGATGAAAGTACTTCTGAAGATGAAGAGTTAGACCCTCGCGTCAACAACAGTAGACAATTTTCAAATTTAAATGATTTTTTGAAAAACACAAATTATGATGAACGAGCAAAGGGTTCGATTGCTGTAAGTGAACCAGAATTATTGCTAGGTATTTTGAAATTTTCGTTTCACTATACACTTCCCAATTGTGCAGTACAAGATTTATGTAAACTAATAAATAGTTTTTTATCTACTTCAATTGTTCCAGACACTAAGTATCAAATTAATAAGTTATTAGTTGCTGATAACAGTGCGGTATATCATGCGGTATGTTTGAAATGTAAAAAATATGTCAGAGAATTTCAACGTCATGAAAGAAGAGTTCACTGCAACAACTGTTCAAGTGATATTCCAGTAAAAGGGGCTAACTCTAATTTCATTCTTGCTATGAATGTTCACGACGAAATTAGAAACTTACTACAAGAACACGAAGAATACTACAAAAATGTAGTCAACAATAGACTGAGTGATGGTTCTTACAAAGATATCTATGACGGTGAAAAATATAAAAACTTTGTGAAGTCTCTACCTGAATCAGAAAAAAAAATTATATGCATCTTGTACTTTCAATAGTGACGGATTTCCAGTTTTCAATAGTTCTTCTTACTCAGTATGGCCCATTCAGTTGATTCTTAATGAAATACCATTGCAAGACAGACTGAATAAACCAATTACTTGGGCTCTTTGGTTTGGAAGAAATAAACCGGACATGGATATATACTTGGACATTTTTGCAAGGAGTTTCAAAAAACTGGCAGATGAAGGTTTACAGTGTACATTTTTTAACAAACGTGAAACTATCTCAATCTATAGCATATGTTGATGCGTAAACACAATAGCACGTGCGGCAATGCAAGGAATAGTGCAGTTTAACGGTCATTACGGCTGCAATTGGTGTCTTCATCCAGGGGAGCCTGTCACATCAAAAAAACGAAAAACAATCAAATATCCAATCTTATCTGAGACTCCTTCTCTTAGAACTGTTGCTGATACTTTGAGGCATTCCGAAGAATCAAAAAATACTGGCAAACCAGTTTATGGTGTGAAAGATAAGATTCCATTAGCGGATCTCGAAATGTTCAATTTTTTATTTGGCACTGTACCAGACGATCAGCATTTTAATTCTTTAGGATTATGTAGGCAATTTTCTGAATGATGGTTCAATACAAGTGGAGAGCTATACTCAATTAGCAAAAAACAAATAGAAAAAATAGAAGAAATGTTGAAGAATATCAAATTGCCTACTCTGGTAGGTCGCATGATGCGCAAGCTCAAGGACAGAAAATATTGGAACGCACGAGAATGGGAAAATTGACTTCTGTATGTCTCGTTGCCTATTTTGACAGAAATTCCTGGTTTTGAGGACTATGTAAAACACTGGGAACTGCTTGTACGTGCCATGTTTCTTTTAAATTAGGAAACTATAACAGAAGATGACTTGAAGGAAGCTAATGACATGATACTTTATTTTGTGGCCGACATAGAGTCTTTATATTCCAAGAAAGAGATGACATATAACGCACATCAATTACTGCAAGTGGTCCAAAGTATAAAGGATTGGGGTCCAGTACAAGCACACTTTGGTTACCCTTTTGAATCCGGAAATGGAAAAATGAAAAAAATGATAAAATCAAATAATGGAGTCCTTCATCAAATTTGTAGAAATATTGATTACAAACAAAGTATGCAAGTATTAAAAGATCATATAATCGAAAACAAAAATGAATCTCCCGTTATTGATTTTTGTGATTATATAGATAAAAAAGAGACTCAAGCCATGCTAAAATTGAAAGATAGACCTTTTACATATTTTGGAAAGTCCAACAAAGTGGAAGAAAAATGGATAACAAAGCTATCCCTAAACGAAGTTGGTGCCAAGTCGTATTCACGAATGATAAAAAAGAATGTTGTAATTTCTCCTAAAGTGACAACAAAAAAAGATGACTCTATTGTTGTAAGACAAGATGAAAATTTTTTCAAAGTTGAAAAGTTTTTTGTAGACGAAGACAATAAAAAAGAATATACGATTGGTCGAGTGGTTACAACAAAAAATCCGTTTAAGCATTGTAAAAATATACACGAAATAAAAAGTGTTGGCGAACTTACTGCTACTCCAACCGAGTGGATCAAAACCGTAGTAGCTTCTATCAATGTTGGCGAAAAAAAATTCCTTTGTAAAGTTCCGAACCAGCTGAATTATTAATTTTAAGATGGAATTAATGAACAGTAATAATGTGCATACTAGTAGTAAGATTTTACTCACAGTTGATTGATTGATTGATTGATTTTATTTATTTTCGAGCATAGGGACAAGCCCTACCATGCCCGTGAGGCAGATACATAGGTTTTTACAACATTGTTTTTTTATTATTATAAGTAGCACTGGTTTTTACATCGTATATAAGTTCATTGATTTATACAGGGCGCTTTTTATACAATAAAATACTTTGATAGAGCGAGGACATAAGGCGAGGCATTTTACTTTTTTTGTATTTGTATATAACCTGATTTTGTGGTACATATTTTGCGTTGCAATTTCTATTTTTACAATATAGAAATCAACAAACGAGTTCGTGGGCTAGGCATAATTTTTTTGTTTATTTATAAAGAGAGCGATGACATGGGCGAGGCAGTAACCAAATTTAAATAAAATTTCAATTATTTTTAAAACTTTCTCAAAAAACTGCTCTTCTAAGCAACATTAGTTCTACAAACAGCCAAATGATAATTTTTGAATGTAATGCAGCTAATTTTGAAGCTTGAAAGCAAATTTTAACGGATTTCTCAAGTTACACTGAATTAAAATTGAAAAATCATGAAATTTTGCCCGTTTTTCCGTGCAAATTTTTATTTTTTGTGTATTACTGTCAAATAAATCCACTTTTTCGAAAAAAGTGCACGAGGGATCGATTCTTGGACATGAACCTTACATTTTGATATAAATTTTATTATAGAAATGTCAAATTTTAAGGGGGCTCAAGAATTTAGATCATTCTTACCACGTTTGGCCGCAGTGTGCCACAGGAGGCACGGACGTTGCTTGAGCGCGTTTATCTACACCTCAGAGCCGCAACAGCTTGTGATAAAAGTGCACCACCAAATAATAAATCAAGTAAAAATTGACTATTATTATCGGTTACAGAACACTTACCTGGAGGTAAATAGTGTGAAAAATCTCTGTCGCTCGTAGCGCCCAATACCGGGCTCCCTCCGCTCACGCCCAGAGTTTTCCCCAAAAGAGAAAATTTTGTGTGGAAGGGATGCTCCGGCGACGCGTATGGACTCAAAGTCCGGGTGCAGGCTTTGCAGCCTCAGAGAAAATTCTGCTGCAAACGAGAAGACGTCCCAGCGAGTATATTTTCTTCGCGCTTATCTTTCCTTAAAAGTTTTGTTCGCGGTAATAATAATCTTAGGATTAATTTCAATTTTGTATAATGTAGTTAAATATTGAGATTGAAAAACGAAAAAAGTTCACCGACAGAATATTTAAATTATATTTTAAAGGAAGTGCTGCTGTTGATACTTTAATTTTTTTTTTATAAAATATTTCAATTGCACCATGGCGGCCACCTTAAGCTTAGAAGAAAAAAAGCAAGCTTTTATTCGTTACTTTGCTAAATTTGCGTTAGAATTATCGATTAAATCCAACGATTACTTAAAAGTTAAACAGATACTTAATACCAATCATGATTGGATGAAGGTGCCATATTAAGATGAAGAAACCTTGAAAAAAATATATAGTGACAAAGCAACTCGCAAAAACATGTTAAGTTTACTTTTGAAATTTGAGCTGCCTGCACAAGTAAACGATGGTAGCGAAAACATTTTAAATCTGTTTTTACGTTGTGTGAATGAATTTGATGAAGACGCAGCTTACATTGCAGATCTAATGTTGCAGTATGGTATTTCTATTGAACACGTCGATGTAGAAGGGTATACGCCACTTTATCGATCGATCCGAAGTATGAATAGAAAACTCATAACAACATTAATAAACAAAGGAGCTGATGTTCATGCAAAAACGGATAACGATCTTCGATGTTCAGCACTTCATATAGCAGCGTTTACTGGGGACATCGTAGCTGTGAAAAAATTTGTGTCTCGTGGGCGCCACAAGAGTCTGAATGTTTAGGAAAATACATCTAAAACAGATGTTTCTCATTTACGTTAAAAATAAAAAAGAATTTTTAATTTTAATTGAAAAAATTGAAAGACTACAATTTTGTTAAAAATATTTATATAGTTGAAAACTAATTATGTAAACCAATAAAATTAAATGTATAAATGTATATTCTCGGGAAATTTATATAACTAATTTAATACATAAATCGATGGTCCCAGCAAAGAAAAACCGTAGCCGAAAATCCGCAGATTTTAAATGACCAATCGAGAGTTCAAATGAATAAAAAAATTTTAAAAAATATTAAAATCATATCTATTGGGTAATAATTTGTTAAGATTGTTGATTTCAAAAAAAATTTTTATTCACTTCAGCTCCACATTGGTCATTCAAAATCGATAGATTTTTGGCTAAACTTTTTCTTCGCTGGGACCGTCGAAATATTTAAGTGACGTTATAGGCTTAGTTTTATTAAGATTAATTGTTAACGTACGTACATCAGTTTGATCTGTATGAAAAGCTTTATCTAAATTTTTTAAACACGACAATAACTTGCAATAATATTTTTTGTTACTGTTTGTAGATTGATTCCAAAGTAAGATTAATTTATTAACTTAGTAATAGTTTAAATCGATGCTTCAAATTTGATTCAAGATTATAATTAATAATATGTAAGTGATGAAAAATTTAACTATAACTGTGTGATAAGTCTTGTAACAGTGCTCGTCCGGGGAAAAACAACGACGATCCGCGTTGTCGGACCAGCAACTGTACGCGTATAAAACTTCCAAGTACTCGCTCCTGAGTACTCCTGCAGCCGTTGCTAGTACCTGTAAATAATTAAATAGACATGCTTGGGGAGACGCGTACGCGGGCTAGCTGTCAAATGCCGGCAGTGGGCGGGGCTATTCCCCAAGCTAAAATCAAAATAAAATAAACTAAATTTCTCAGATTTAATAAATTCTCTAAATGAGGAAAAGTCGAGCAGAGGAAAAAGATTCGGTTTTAATAAAAACTCCGGAACAACAATTAATTTTAACTTACAATTTATTAACAAAAAAAATAATAAAAAAATAATAATACAAAAATTAATTGTCGCGATCCTAGAATTTAAAATCTAAAGTTCGGCCGATCGCGCGAGTGGCCGAACAAAGAAAGTCAAAAGTAAACAAAGCAATCTGCCAGGCGGTTAGGTGCGCCGGCTCACAAGTTTCTACGTGTGAGTTCTATCGAGAATTCACACGTAGAATCTTCAGGAAATAAATCCAGACGGGGAGAGAACAATCTACGGATTCTCTCCCTTATCACCCAGCACACCTACACACACACACACTTTACACTCGTTTTCGGGGGGCACAAACCTTTACGCTGCGCGGGTGGAGATCTCCGTGGAGCAGGGGTTCCGGGATTTCTAGCTTGCACACCACAAACTCGTACACTCGGATACGTCACACTCTCAGCGACTTCGCGAGTCGTAATTGACAACAAACTCTCCGCGAGCCGCAATCACAAACTTTCTTTATTCCGACAAAAAAAAGAGAACGAGAGAGAGACGGAGTGTCTAGCCTAAACTATCGAACTAGACTCACGCGTTTACGCCTCGTTCCAGCTGGTCCGACCGCTAACGGTCGGTCCGTTCCGGAATGGTCTGCCAGCAGCTGTTCGTCTGCTGCTGGCCCGCGTTCACACGAAAAATCTCGATCGTGTGGGCGAATGTTTTCACCGACCGTGACAACCCCCCCCCCCCTAGATACAACGTGTCGACGTTGTGTCGATAATACCCGACGCAACCTAGTCGAAAAAAGATGTCGGATGATTCAAGGTTGGTGAAAAAACAGCAAACTATTAATCAGGAAAGTGGTTTGGCCAATTTTTATTTTACCATATACATGGAAGTGGCATGGTTTAACCACCGTTTCTCCTCACACTTATCACTTTCTCCGCAATCGGAGAAATTCTTCGTGCTCCCCAATGTTGGGGCACTTAGTGGGGTCTTCTACATTCGGCCAGGTACAAATTCGGCAGTTGACGCCGAATTTCGCTCTGTAGTAGTTTCTGGCCATGCTCTTGTTGGCTTAGCCAGAAACAAATAGTGCCTTTGATTTGGCCATGGCCAGTTGTCTAATGGCTGAGTTCTCGGCCTCCTTGGCCTTTTGTAAGGCTTCCTTGGCTCGGGTCATCTCCTCTACAGCTTCTCTGGTGGCCTTCTTCTTCTGCTCGATAGCCCGACGGTGCTTGTCTAGGAGTTGGAGCTCCTCCTGACGCTCTTCTATCCACGAGGAGTAATCCTCACGGACCCAATGTGGCTCTCGGCCCTTTGATGTCTTGTAGGCTTGGAACAAGCAAATTGCCTCCTGCTCCGCCGCCAAATGGTCGTCCACTCGCTGGCTCACGACGTCCAGTGTTTCACATGCCTCTCCCCAGGATTCGGGAGGGGAGATTGGCAGCCCGTAGGTTAATCGGGTCTCCGACTGAGTCGAGGCGGAGACTCGTTCTACGGCTTCTGCTTGTGATGACAAGCAGACACCGTACAGTTTGTCAAAGACAAAGTCAGTCATTTCTGGGTGTCCTGTTTTTGCCAGGACCCCAGAAACGTAGAGGAGCTTCTCCATCGTCTGGCGAGGGTTTGCCATCATGCTCGCCCAGACTCCAAAATCGTACGGTCCTGAGGCAACTCTTGCGAATGGCATCAGGGGTTGTTCCTGCTCCTCCAATTTCTTCTCTGCCATCTGGAAAATACAAGGAAAAAGGAAAAATGGATCAACAGGACAGAGAAATAGAAACTAATATTTTCGATTCGCACGGGTTCGACGTGGCGACGGTGTTCCCACACGAATCGTTTCTTTCTTCTTCGATCCCCGGGGTCTTCCTCTACCCCTTTCCACGGGAATCGAAGTTATTATTTAAGCCTGATCGTTTACATTCCCACTCGGACGATCGGCTTCGCTCGCGGTTTCTAACCTACTGGTTGGAACACTACTTCTCGATGTTTCTTGTTGTAGTGTGCCGCAGCCCGATCCTGCTGTTCTCGAGCATGATCTTTGGCCAATTCTCGGAGCTTCTCGGCTCCCTCGAGTTTGTTCTGCCATTCCTTGAGCGCCATTTCCTGGTGTCTCCTCACGGCTTCTTCTGCCAAGTTCTTGCTGACCGTGCTGCAATCATTTGGCTGGCGCATCATGTTCAACATGGCTGGACAAACCTTCGTCGCGGAATGTACTGCCCGATTGTACGCACAAACCAGCTCCGGGAGGAGTACATCCCACGTTTGTTGCCTTTCGGCTACAAAACATCGGATCATTGTCTTCAATGTTCTGTTTAGCCTTTCGACTCCACTATATAATAAAGTCCCTTATAATAATAAAGTCTGTCGCTTACGACCTTCCACCTCAAGAACTTGCTAGGGTTCCTCTGAACTGCCTTCATTTTGCTCAGGTACCAGTCGTCTAGCTGATCTGCCGAGTAGCTCATTGCCGAAATAGTAGTTGGATCATCTTCCTCGTACATTCGTGTCAAGGCGTCTGGAACCACGTTTAATGAGCCTTTACGATACTCTGTCGTAAAATCGTAGCTCTTTAGTTCCAGAGACCATCTCGCTAACCTGCCTGTAGCGTTGGTCATTTTGTGCAACCATCTTAGGGAGTTGTGATCAGTGATAACGTGAAATTTAAAACCCTCAACGTAACACCTAAACTTCCTGATGGCTTCAACTACTGCCAAGCATTCTCGCTCGGTGACAGTGTAGTTTCTCTGTGCCGGATTCAGGACTTTACTAAAGTATTCGATGACTCGCTCTTGGCCGTCGATGATTTGAGTCAAACAACCACCGATCCCAGTATCGGAGGCGTCAGTTTGAATCGTGAATGGCACTGTGAAATCTGGTCTCGCCAAGACCGGAGCTGACGCGAGTAACACAAGTATTCTCTCGAACGCGTCCTGCTGCTCGTCGTCCCATTTGAAACACACTCTGGTGCTGGTGAGCTTCGTGAGTGGTTCTACTTTGCAACCGCTGCAAAGTTATTGATAAACTTTTGGTACCAAGATGCCATTCCGAGGAACCGTTTTAACTGCTTACGGTTCTTCGGAACCGAAAATTTTAGAATGGCTTCGACCTTTTCGGGACAGGGTCTAATTCCGTCACGGTTAACGATGACGCCCAAGTGTTTTGCCTCTGACTGGAAAAACTTGCACTTGTCCCGATTAATCGTCAGGCCTGCCTCTCTAATTTTTGCCAGGATTGCTTCAAGAATTCTGAGATGCGTCTCGAAATCTTTAGTGACGATGGTGATGTCATCAAGGTAGGAGTAAGCGTACTCGCCAAACTCCCTGATGATCATCTCAACTAAACGCTGGAAAGTCATTCCTGCGTAGCTCAGGCCAAACGGCATTCGTTTAAACTGAAACGTTCCCGTGTCTGGCACGGTAAACGCCGTTACTGGTCTTGACTCTGGTTTTAACGGTACTTGATGGTAAGCCGATTTCAAGTCCAGAGTCGTGATGTATTGAGCCTTTTTTAACTTGCTCAAGATGTCGTCCATGTACGGGATCGGGTACGCGTCCACCGACTTGGTGACTGCATTGACCTTGCGAAAGTCTATGCAAAACCGCCTCGTCCCGTCTTCTTTCTTGACCATGACCACGGGTGACGACCATCCGGACCTGGGTGCAGGCTCAATAATGCCCTTATCCAGCATTTCTTGCACCTGGTCCCACATCTCTAGCTTCACTACTGTAACATAACTCAAATTAATCGTTTGTATATCTATATTGAATTATTGATTATTATTAAACAATGGGACAGTAAGTAATATGAACGAGTGTAATTGCTCGCAGGCGACAGTCTGCCGTCACACTTCTGCTCGCAAACACTGCGTACATTTTATGTATAATTAAGAAACTAATAAATTAAGATAATAAAAGTGAAATATAAACATTTCTTTTTAAAAACATAAATACCATAAAGATAGGTATTACATATTGGCACCCAACGTACGTGGCCGAAAAGTGAAAATCGGTTGTGTTTGATGTTTTTGCATCAAATTTGTGAATAAGGACTGTGAACACTGTTCGGTGATAAATCGCCTCCTTAAGTTAAAGGACAACGTACTCCGGATAGGACAATCCAAAGCAGTTCAACGAAAAATGCTGATTAAGGTTAGTTAAAACTATACACTTACCTTATGAATAAAAGCACAGGCTCAGACACAGATTCTAATTCAAATTTACAATCCGACGAAGAAATTGATAGATTTTACGAACTAGACGGTATACATAAACCTTTGATAGAAATAATTAGAGATAAAAAAATGAGTCACGAGCAGCAAACAATCGTACCACAAACTCAGACGGAAGAGATACTTTTAGAACAATTAAGAGTAATGCAGCAGGCGGTATCATCTTTACAGGGTGAAATAAATTCTTTACAGGGAGAAAAAATTGAGCCAACGGTGCCGCCGCCACCAACGACGATTTCCACAAATTCTCATCGGTTAGTTAGAGAATTATTGAATAAAATTAGAGTTTTTGATGGTAGTTCGAACGTTGAGTATTTTCTCGATCAATTAAGAAATGCACGGGACCAGCTAGACAATGAAGCCGAAAGAAAGGCTCTGTTAAGAAAAGTAATAGCTTCGAGATTAATAGGAGAGGCTGCAAGAATAGGGGAAAGTACACAAGGTGCTGGCTATTCAGATTTAGCTAACGCGTTGCGAGCTAGTTTTGGGCAGGCCGATTTGACATACGAGCAAATATCGGAAATTCGTAATAATACTAGACAGGGTCAGAACAAATCTATAGATAATTATGTAAAAAGATATGAAGAACTACATCGACGTGTGCAAAAATCGATCGAGCAAATAAAGATTGAATATCGAGCTGGAATTCGGTACATCGAAGAGGACTCCCATGTCCGACGCTTTATTCAATCACTGAAACCAGAGCTAGAGGTAAGGCTTTTAAATATAAAAATTGACTCTCTGCGTCACGTCATGCAGGAGGCACGGGCTATTGATAAAAGACTACGCGACGACGAAGTAATCTGAAGCCGAACACAAAGAAGAGGTGAGCCATTAAATAATACAAAGAGTAAACCCAGAGACGATAATAATAAGCAAGATGATAAGAATTCAATTAAAAATAATTATGTAAGTAATAGTAGAAACGAATTAAAAAGGTGTAAATTTTGCAATAAATTGAATCACACCGAAAATGAATGTTGGAGAAAAAATCCACAGCTTCGAAATTTTCAAAGAATTCCACAGATCGTCAAAGGGCCCCCACGAAAATTTCTGATGACCGACGAGAACCAGCAAGATACTACACCGGATCTGGAGGAAAATATTATGACCTCTACATCCAACTCCAAGGAACAACAGGAGTTAACAAATTTCTGGTTGACACAGGAGCGCCAGAATCAATTGTAAAAAATTCAATATTAAAGTTAGAAGACTGCAACCCAAAGAAAATACCACCGGGAGATAGAAGGAAATTCCAGATTGTAGATGGCCCTCGCGAAATGATAGGTGAATGTACATTAAAAACTTTAGGTAGGTCGCATATTTTTCATGTAGCCATGAATGAGTTTCCTTTAAATACACATAAAGGAATTTTAGGTAAGGACTGGCTCGAAAATTATGGAGCCCTTATTGATTGTAAAAATAAAATAATTACTCTGTCTGATATAAGTAAGAAAAAACACGATTTTAAATTAAATACAGAATTGCTTACAGAAGTAGAACCAAATTCTGTTAAACATTTGAAATTACATACAAAACCAGGTACTCATGTGTTTTTCGGCTCTAACTGTGTCCCTGCTTTATACACAGGAGTCGAGGCTACTTTGTATTTAATGAACGACTCTTATAAGAAAATCCGTGTTTACAAGTCAGCCATTTGTCATGAATATTACGAGAATGATGAGTTAGGGGCACCATGTATGCAAACTCAAAAAAAAAAAAAAAAAAACAAGAGTCAGTACACACAAAGGACACTGGGAGTGGTTGAGAATGCCTTTTGGACTGAAGAATGCACCAGCAACCTTTCAACGGATGGTGAATTTTAAATTGAGAGGCTTGATAGGAAAGATATGCTTCGTATACCTAGATGACATCATAGTATTCTCTTCTACGTACGAAGAACATTTGAGAAATTTGGAAATAATATTTCAAAGACTGAGAGAAACTAAATTATCTCTACAGCCAGATAAGTGTGAATATATAAAGCCGGAACTTGACTATTTAGGGCATCTCATTACACCAGAAGGTGTAAAACCTCAAGAGAAGCACGTTGAGAAGATGAAAAATTTTCCAGTTCCCAAGGACGTGAAAGAGATGGAAAGATTTTTGGCATTGGTAAATTACTATAGAAAATTTATCCCAAAATGTGGCGAAATAACAGCCCCTCTTCATAAAATGAGAAGAAAAAATGAGAAATATGAAATCACAGATAAAGAATTGAAATGTATAAAGAGACTGAAGGAAATAATAACAAGTGATCCAGTATTGAAATATCCTGATATAAAAAAACCCTTTATTTTAAATACAGATGCCTCTAATGAAGGTATTGATTGTATATTATCGCAACTTGACGATAAAGGAGATGGACACCCGTGTACTTTTGCTTCAAGGATACTGAATGCAGCTGAAAGAAGATATTCAACTACGGAGAAAGAATTTTTGGCAATAGTATGGGGATCGAAAGTTTTTAGACCCTTTTTATGGGGAAGGAAATATACAGTTTACACAGATCATAAACCGTTGGAGGGAATAATAAAAAGTCAATCCCCAGATATAACTTCAAGATGTTTCAAATTTATAGAAAAATTAACTGATTATCACCCAGAGATAAAATATAAAAAGGTAAGAAAAATCAAAACGCTGATGCTTTTTCTTGGGCATTCGTTGCAGAAGACGAGGATGATACTCCAATCGAAGAACTGTTGGATTATATGAACGAGATGGAAGCAGATGAATCAGAATACCCAAGCTGGATAGATGAGACAGTAGATAAAGAGGCAGCTGAAGAAAATTTACCTTGTGAGAAGGAAACGACAGATGAGTCCAAATTACAACCAGAAGTGACAATTTGTGATGAATTTGAAAATGTGGGATTGAGTAAAATAAGGCTGGTAACTGAGAAAACCAGTGGTAAGCAGATTGATCGATGGGTAAATATTAATAAATTTACACTCTTCTACAAGACAAAGCGAGATTTTGAAAGAATCATAAAGGCAGGTAAGAACACCATGAGTATAAATGCCTCCGACATGAAGAATTTTGAAATACACTTTGAGGTAAGGAAGAAGGCTGGACTAAAAGAAAAGTCTAGAGAAATAGAAAAATACAAATTAAGAGGTGATAAAAGAATTAATGGTGCTCCATATTGTGTACCAAGTGACATCATCAGTCTGTTCTCATTATTGGATGATATAGAAGATGATGAAACCATCATTGAATTTACCCACGTTCAAGATAATCAGCATGAAAATTTATTACTTGGTACATATATTCATACAAAGATGACAGAAAGAACTTTGTATGTACGACAAAAATATCCAATTTATATAGAAGATTTAAATACAAGAAAGAACTTAATAGCAAGGGCTCACGAGCATGGACATCAAGCTTCAAAGAAGATTGTTATGCAACTCCGCCAACAGTACGTGTGGGAGAACTTACCTAGTGATGTGGAACAATATATTAAGATATGTCAGGTATGTAACAGGCTGAAAGATAACTCTAGAAAATATAATACTCCAGGCATGAATATAGAACCGCCAACTCAACCATTTGAGACAATAGCGATAGATTATTTAATGCTTGAACAAAGAAATTACTTACTTTTGGAAGACGTATTTTCTAGATATGCATGATTAAAAGAAACAAGAGGAAAAAATCCTTACAAAGTGTTCGAAGAATTCATTCTTCAGCAGAGAATTCCGCAGAATTTAATAACCGATAATGAGTCTATATTTAAATCAGAATTGTTAACAAAAATTGCAAAAAAATATGGAATCTACAAAATTAAAATTTCATCATATCATCCAGAATCCAACGGTGCATGCGAAAGACTTGTGAGAACAATTAAAAAGATAGAAAAGACAGAAGATGATAAAGCTAGTCCAGCTTTGAATTTGAAAATACTGAAGGCGGCTAATCATTATAAATCAATGATACATTCCAGCACTGGCTATAGTCCTTCCAGATTATTATATGGACTCGAGGAGAAGAATTACGAAACTTATGAGGAACGGCAGGAAGAAAGAATGAGGCAAATGGCAGCAGTAAGAAGAAAAGCAGATGAAAACAACAGGGAATCAAAGGAGAGAAATAAGAAGATTATGGAAAGAAGACAAACAGGAAGCAAGACATATGAGGTTGGAGATTTAGTATTAATTATTTTAAATAATCAATGGTCGGAAAAACCCTATGTTATAGGAATAATACAGGGACATACTGCATATTTTATGATGAAGAATAAAGAAATAATGAGACATTTTAATCAAATTAAACATTTTTATGGCGAAATAGTCTAATCAATTTTTTGTTTCAGATTCTACTTTTGGTAATTTGTATATATAAAACAAAAACTTTTGACAACAATACTGAAATTTATAAGATAATAAATGAAATACCAGATGTCGCAACGACCTTTTCGGGAGAAGTACATCTTTACTCTGAGCAGTGGAAAGTAATTCATACAACTGATCTCAACAAAATCTACAACCAAGGTCAAAACTTGAAATCACAGCTTGGAAAAATGAAGAATATATGTAATAAGCCAAATACAAAATGTAATTTACAGGGTCTAATTGAAACTATAAGTAGAGAATTAAACTCAATCGTTGACGTACCAATTAGAAAAAATAGAAGAAAAAGAGGTTTGTTAAATTTAGTAGGAAAAGGTTCTAAATATTTGTTTGGTACAATGGATAGTGCCGATGCTGAATATTATAATAAAGAAATAGATTTAATGCATAAAGAAGAAAATTATCTTTTAAAATTATTGCAAAAGCAAACTGCATTAGTTGCTGAAAATATTAATAGTTCATCGATTCATTTAATGAATTATGAGAAAAATATTAAAGAATTAGAAAGTTGGAGTAATAATGTAAGTAGATATTTAACGAAATTAGAAGTTGATAAAATGTTAATGATATCACTGCAAAATTTTCAATTTGCACTATTTGAATATAAAGAAAGAGTAGAGACAATACATAATGCAATTGCTTTTGCAAAGTTAGGAGTAGTATTACCAACATTAGTTTTACCAGATACTTTTTTGAAAGCTTTGAGGGAAATTGGTAAAAATGAGACGATAGATTCATTTATAAAAATTGATAAAGATCATTACGATGTTCTAATTAAAGTATCCTCTTCTATAGTATATATAGAAAATGATAAGTTAGTTTTTATTATAATAACACCTATTCCTGAAAAGACCCCTTACGATATAATGAATTTTGAAGTATTACCACATAGAGAAAGTAAAACTTCTTTTAGTAAAATTTTTATTGAACAGAAAATAATATATATATCGGAAGATAAGATGTATTATACATATCCAAGCAGTTGTTGTATTGAATATAAACCAAAAATAAAATTTTGTGAAAATAAGAATCATATTACAAATTTACTTTTAGAGAAAAATTGTTATACACAATTAATATTTCCCATCAAAAATAAATAAATGTGAAAGAGTTCTATAACAGTACCACGGTAATTATATTACAAGAATGAGTGGGGAGGAAAATAATTGGATAATTTTACCCAAAGAGGAAATAAATTTTAATGTATTTTGTAAAAATAGTCATACTTTTTTGAAAATTGATACCGATACATTACTCCAAGTAAGTGATCCTACTTGTATATTTATGTCAGATAAAATAAAGTTAACTGCATTTAATACAAGAGAAATAGAAACTAAGGTAGAATATATATATTTAAATAATACAATAGACATTGAAAGGGAATATTTAGATAAAATAAATTTTTACGGTTTGTAAAATAATTTGCATGAGAAATTAGTAGAGTTGGAGGAAATCCAAAGTAAGATAAATCAATTTAAATTTACAGAACGCACTACGACTTTAACACAAAAGATATTAAATTATTTAAGTACTGTAGGACAAATAACTTTGATAGGATTAATTTTATTCATTATTCATAAATGCAGAGGCTTTAATTTTCTATATAATATAGTTGGAAAAATTTATCGGAAAATATGTTGTTGTAAAATAAGTTATAAAAGAAATGTAAATGTGGTACACAACCCAAATAGTCCAGTATATTAGCTTCTTATAATTCTGGAAATCAAGGAAATGAGAGTATACTTAAAAATCCTAAAATAATATTTCGGAAAAAACTGTCTGATGAGTTTTAAAAAAAATAATAAACGAAAATTTTTCACTCTGAAAAATTTTCTAAGCTGGATAATGGGGGTGTAACATAACTCAAATTAATCGTTTGTATATCTATATTGAATTATTGATTATTATTAAACAATGGGACAGTAAGTAATATAAACGAGTGTAATTGCTCGCAGGCGACAGTCTGCCGTCACACTTCTGCTCGCAAACACTGCGTACAATTTATGTATAATAAAGAAACTAATAAATAAAGATAATAAAAGTGAAATATAAACATTTCTTTTTAAAACCATAAATACCATAAAGATAGGTATTACACTACCGGTGAAACTGGGTAGTACCTTTGTTTTATCGGTCTTGCGTCTCCTACATCGATCTCATGCTCGATCCAGGAGGTGCAACCCAAAGGTTCGTCCGCGGTCGGAAGGACTCTGTCAAGCATCCGCTTGAGTCTCTCGAGGTCTTCTGCTGGCACGTCAGCCAAACCTATCGAGGCTAACGATGTCAGCTTGGTCGCCTGGACACTGGCGACCTCTAGGTTAACTTTCTTTCCTGCAATTCTGACCTCCAACTCGTCTGTAGTGGGGTCAAGAATTGCTTTAAAAGTTCAGATGAAGTTAGCTCCTAAGTAGCAATCAGCATCGAGATTGGTCATGATGGCTATCTTGAGATCGCGTTTTACCCCCGCGACCTCAAAAGGTAACGTGACGTATCCGGCGATAGGACACCTATGCCCGTCAGCAACCTTTGCGCCTTTGCCAGCATAAACCTCGATCTTTCGGCCGAGTGCAGCTGCAATTTGTATAGCGCATGGCCCCATCACTGTACGTGATGCCCCGGGGTCATATAACGCTCTGATGCGGAAATCACCTATATTTACTGGCAACCACCATCTGGTTTCCGCATCTAAATCTGCCGCGACCGAATTTTCTTGACCTGTAGCTTGTTCAGTATCCTTAGGATCCACTGAACAAGCCTGAGCGTCATCTCCGAGTGATGACTGGGAAGACGCGGCGGCGGAATAGTTAACCTCTATTCCGCCGGCACTTCGTTTCCCTGGCGTTTTGGGCATTTGGGTCTAATGTGCCCTTCTTCCTTACAGAAGTAACAACGAGGTATTGGCTTGTCGTTCTTCTTCTTTCTGTCCTAACTCGTGCTTGGCTTCGGTGATGAGCTCCTAGCCCTTCTAACGCCTTCAGACTTGTGTCTGGTTTTGGACTGCTCGCCCTTGCTTGGATTTTGGGGCCTTGTGCCCCTTGGCTTCCCAAAGTCCTTGCTGCCCTCGAGCTTTTTCAAGAAAGCGTCGAGGCGACTGACTATCGAGTCGGCAGCCGATAAGCTGTCAGATGCAACAGCAGTTGCTGCCACGTTGACTCTCGTTTTCTTGTCAGCCTTATTTTGTTTATAGGCGAGATAAGGCCACATAGACGCTGAAGGTGATGGTGGTGGTCTATAATTAACCTCGTTGAGAGAGGTACGCTCGATCTCAACGGCCTGTTTCATTAAACCTATCACCGATTTAATCTCGTTGCGTTGGATCTGCTTGCGCGGATTTGGCAACATATTTCTTAAAATGAAATCGATCTGTTCACTCTCGCCTGGCTCAGGCCTGATTTTCAACAAATACGACTGCAGGTTCGTAATGTACAGTAGTGATCAAAATTATAAGGCACCCCCTAAAATTCGCCTGTATCAAGTTAATATTTTGACTTTGTGCATGCCTGCACGTGTTTAAATATTTTAGTATCTATCTCTAAAATTTTTTTGTTCAAAACAAGTTCAGTACTTGAAAAAAAAATGTTTACTTTATATTAATTCGTCATTCCAATCAATTTTTATCCTCTTCTAAGCTTAAAATGACTTTTTTTTAAAAACAGCTAAATTTAGTTCTTTTATGATCTAGATAGTGTTTTGTAAAATTTCTATAAACACCTAAGTGAATAATATATTTTTTTTCGCGTTTCTCCGATGTTCAAGTTTATCGAAAAAAATTTTCATGCTGATTAATAGAAAAATGTTCAAGCCACAAAGAAAAAATACATTTTTTTAAACTTGAAAAAACATTGATTTTTTGTACTTTTACATTATTTTTCGCTTAAATTTGCTTTTTTTTTATTAATTTGGGAGGTAAAAATTATATTAAACTGATATTTGATGAATTTTAAACTAATTCAATTTATTATGAATCAAAATCTTACAGAGAATTTTTAAAAAATATGTTAAAAAACAGTTTTTCTAATACAGTTAAATTTCACAAAAATAACTTCAATTTGTATTGAATTGATTACAAGCAATATATTTATCGAATTGACTTTTTTATTAATTTTAATATTCAGTTAGAAGTTTCAGAGAGTTTATTTAACTTGAAGTAATTTTTCAAATTCGTAGAATTCGAATGCCAGTAGCGATAATTGTTCGATCGGTAAAGAATTTATCTACATTACCGAGCCGTCATTATTGATAAATTAGTTTTTTAAATGTTTATAAGCTTGCATAACTTTCATCATGGGAAGAAAAGCAGTTTCTGATAAAATTTAGTGGCAGATTATAGGATTGTTGAAAGGAGGAAAAAATCAGAGTCAAATTTTAAAAATATTAAAAGTTAGTAGGTGTTGCGTTCAAAACACCATTAAGACGAATGAAAGCACGAAATCCGTAAAAGTGAAAAGTGGCGCTGGCAGGCCAAGAATAACAAGTAACTGGATTGATCGAATAATTATTAAAAAGGCAAAGAATAATCGTGCAGTTACAGCAAACAATATAAAAAATCAAATAAATGAAGAACTTAATGTAAAAGTGTCTCGAGTAACAGTTAATAGACGTTTGCTTGAGAAGAACATGAAATCTGCTGTCGCAACTCGTAAGCCTCTTCTAACTGCAAAAAACCGAAAAGCTAGGTATGAATGGTGCAAAGACAAGCGATCATGGACAGTTGAAAAATGGAATTTAGTTCTTTTTAGCGATGAATCTAGCTCCCAACTTTTTTCAAACAGACCAAAGCGAATACGACGTACCAGCAGTGAAAAATACAATCCTGATTGCCTTGCTCCAAGAGTGCAGATAGGTGGGGGATCAATTATGGTTTGGGGTTGCTTGTCAGGAAAAGGAAAAGGAGAACTTCAATTTGTGCAAGGTACAGTGAACAGCGAAAAATACATCGAGACTATGGAAAATTTTATGCTTCTATCAAAAACACAGGTTTATGGACGTCAAAAAATTTGGTATTACCAACAAGACAACGCTCCGTGTCACAAATCAAAGAAAACGATGCAATGGTTTAATGATAATAAAATACCTATACTAGATTGGCCAGCACGTTCTCCAGATTTGAATATAATTGAGAATGCTTGAGATCAAATAGAGATAATGATCAAAGACAAACACCTGAGAAATTTGGAAGATTTAAAACGAGAGATTGCTGTAGCCTGGCAAAAATTGAGTCCGAGTTACTGTAAAAAACTTGCAGAATCTATGGTCCGAAGAGTTCGCGCTTGCTTCGAGGCTAAAGGAGGATCAACTAAGTACTAAAGAAGGGTAAACTAATTACTAAATATATAAAAAACATATTATATTAAATAATAAAAATGAATATAATAATTATTTCTAAAAATAAATTAATACTATTACTTGTAATCAATTAAATACAAATTGAAGTTATTTTTGTGAAATTTAACTGTATTAGAAAAACTGTTTTTTAACATATTTTTTTAAAATTCTCTGTAAGATTTTGATTCATAATAAATTGAATTAGTTTAAAATTCATCAAATATCAGTTTAATATAATTTTTACCTCCCAAATTAATAAAAAAAAAAGCAAATTTAAGCGAAAAACAATGTAAAAGTACAAAAAGCAATGTTTTTTCAAGTTTAAAAAAATGTATTTTTTCTTTGTGGCTTGAACATTTTCTATTAATCAGCTTGAAAATTTTTTTCGATAAACTTGAACATCGGAGGAACGCGAAAAAAAATATATTATTCACTTAGGTGTTTATAGAAATTTCACAAAACACTATCTAGATCATAAAAGAACTAAATTTAGCTGTTTTTAAAAAAAAGTCATTTTAAGCTTAAAAGAGGATAAAAATTGATTGGAAAGACGGATTAATATAAAGTAAACGTTTTTTTTCAAGTACTGAACTTACTTTGAACAAAAAAAATTTTAGAGATGAATACTAAAATATTTAAACACGTGCAGGCATGCACAAAGTCAAAATATTAACTTGAAACAGGCGAATTTTAGGGGGTGCCTTATAATTTTGATCACTACTGTCGTCCCTGACTGGTTTGGACTCGCCCTGTGTGCGAGTGAAAGCCTCTGCTCGTACACACTGTTGGTAGTCTTCAACACCATACCATTCTCGGGCTAGATGACAGAAATCGTCCCAAGAAGCGATCTGCTTCTTATTGTTGCGATACCAAGTGGTCGCAACACCAGTCAGTAATAACGGTAAAGCATCTAAAAGTTGCTTGTCCGTTAGTCCAGCTAGACTGTTGTTGTCTGCAACGTCTAATAGAAATTGCTCCAGGCTCGACTCGGGACCACCGGAGAATTTCCAATTCCAGCGCCGGACTATAGCCCCAACATCTACCGATTTGAAAGCGTTAATAATCGGTGGTGTTCCTACAGGAATGGTTGTCTCTTGGTCCAACCTGTGCAACCTCTCCTGTATTGCTTGCATCTGTTCCTGTAACAAACGTCTCTCGTCAGGAACAGACGCTTCTCGAATAGGGCTAGAGCTGTTTCGCTTGTCTGAGACAGAAGCACCGCGAAAAACGACCCTATTGTTCGTTTGGACAGCATTCTCCGTGGAGATGCTGTAATCGGCCATAGAGTTATTTACCAATAGCTCTGGCCTGATGGTACTCGAAACCGGTCCCCTTGAGTGTAGGTTTCTTTCTGGTCGAGGTTCCTCGACCTTGAGTCTGTTCTCGAACTTGTCCATCCGTTCGTGCAGTCTCTTAAGTTCAGTGGATATCTCCCTGAACAGGTCCAGTGCCTCTGGGTTGCCATCCACCCCTTGTGCATCAGCGTTGTTCTCCATGGCCATCGAATGGTCTCGATTGTCCTCTCGGTCGGGCAATCGAAAATTCCGTGAAAGGGATTCCTGTAGTCTCGTTGCTGCTTGCTGAATCAGAGGTTCTTCAAGCAAGACAGCAAAGGGGTGCTCACCCGAGTGTGTATAATCTGGATCCAAGATTGTGGATCCAGATTTTTCCCACATCGTGGTGGCGATAAACGATGCTCGCAACTGTTCGCGTTTAACCTGTGCGGCAGCTACATCTTGCTCAGAATCGTCTCCTGTGGCCACAAAATCATCTGCCAAGTAATTGCCCAGCAGCCACTTCTGGAGATGAGCGCATCGATCCTGGACGGACCCGTCGGGCCTGAGCTCCAGCTCGACCAGGGCGTCCGTGACTACCTCCGGATCTTCCGCTAAAATCCAGGAGAAAACCTTGTCCTCCTTGTCTTCGCCCGACATCTTTCTTCCTGCGGGCACGAAGATTAACAAAAAAATATTCTGTGGCCTAACTATTCGTGACAGTACCAGTCCTAACTAAACTTATTTTATTTATCCTTCCTCTCTCCCTAAATTATCAAAAAAAAGAAAAGAGAAAAAAAATTCTTGTATTTCAGAGTCCAATAAGCAAAAAGAAATCTGTCGAAATCCAACGACTAAAAGAGAAAAAGAAAAAGAAAGAAAAAAAAGACACGACTCTGAAATACAATCTCAGTTGCTACTAAACACTAGTTAGTAGCAACTATTCAAAATAAATAACAAGAATAATTAATAATTATGACTGGCCCAGCAGTCCGCTGCGCCGGTATTGAATTTTTGCAACGCGAGTACGCTGTTGCCACACCAACGCTGTACTGACACGCACACTTTAAAAAAAAAAACAACTGTGAGGAAGAACACACAAAAAAAATAATCCGCAGTCGAAAAGAAAAAAAAAAACAAATCCCCACTCCTGGCAAATACTCGCGCGTCTCGAAATTATTCCCAATTTCGAGTCGCAAAAGTTCCGAAAGATCCCAGGATCAGCTGGAGAATTCAGATTCTAATCCAAATTAGCAAAATGGGAAAAAAAAATAAATCCCCGAAAGTCCTCACAAATATTTTTTTTTTCACAAATTCAAGTGAGCTGCTTGAATTATTCTAATTCAAACAGCTCCTGCCGCTATCGCAATGTCTAGATTTATTTCGATCGAATAATTCCTTTGTCCGCGCTCGGACAAGGTCACAGCGCAGTCAAAACAAACCGCGCTCTCTCCCCCACCGCTCTCGTCGAGCTGTCTCCCACAGCTCGACCACTACGTAATTTTAACGAAAATTACAAGCAAAATTTTCCCCACAAGTTGGGCGCCAATTTGTAACAGTGCTCGTCCGGGGAAAAACAACGACGATCCGCGTTGTCGGACCAGCAACTGTACGTGTATAAAACGCGGGTGGAGATCTCCGTGGAGCAGGGGTTCCGGGATTTCTAGCTTGCACACCACAAACTCGTACACTCGGATACGTCACACTCTCAGCGACTTCGCGAGTCGTAATTGACAACAAACTCTCCGGGAGCAGCAATCACAAACTTTCTTTATTCCGATAAAAAAAAGAGAACGAGAGAGAGACGGAGTGTCTAGCCTAAACTATCGAAGTAGACTCGCGCGCTTACGTCTCGTTCCAGCTGGTCCGACCGCTAACGGTCGGTCCGTTCCGGAATGGTCCGCCAGCAGCTGTTCGTCTGCTGCTGGCCCGCGTTCACACGAAAAATCTCGATCGTGTGGGCGAATGTTTTCACCGACCGTGACAGTCTAAAACAGAAGAATTTATAAAATTTCTGGATTGGTCAATGTAAAACTTTGAAGGTTTTGATATTTTGAAATATTTTTGTAAAAGCTTTATAATTTTTTAACCAGTTAACTTAAATAGTATAGAATTGGTTGATGACACAAATTGTTATTTTCAAAGGACACTATAAGTAAAATATTTTGAGTGGGGTATACAATTTTTATACGGGTTAGTGGGTAACCTAGCTAATTAAAACTATGATAAGTAATCATAAATTACTTATAAAAAGTAAATTATAATTCTAATCTTACAAAACCTTTAAGCTTTTCTTCTACTTTGTATATATTGTTATGAATTAGAATTCGGAACGGTTTTGTTATATGTATATATATATTTACAAGGGGTACCCCCCTGCTCATTTCGCTCGCCAACTCCCATAAAAATAGTTATAAAATATGGAGTTTTTTGACGGTTAATATTTAACATGTTTTTTGAGTTGAGTTTGTGTATTGAATAAAAGTTTAAACATGTTTAGGTAAAATTGTTGAATATGATTTAAATTGAAAAAATAAAATTTTATATTATGGTGAGTCTAAAAAAATAGTTATAAAAATTAAATAGTAAGTTAAAATACTTCAAGTACTTGAAACATGTTAAATATAATATTTTTTAACCGTTTTGAAGTACTCCTTTAAAAAGGGCTTTTAAAATTACGACTCCTCTAGGAAAAGCGCCCTTCAAAGATGTTAAATATGGAGTTTTTTGACAGTTAAGGTGCTCGTACAGGAGAAGCTCCTATAATTTAAAATCAATTCCTCCGGGAGGAGCCCCTTAAAACATGTTGAATATAAGATTTATTGACGTTTTGAGGTGCTCCTCCGGGAGGAGCTCTGGAAATTACGGCTCCTCCGGGAGGAGCCCCTTAAAACATGTTAAATATAAGGTTTTTTGAAGGTTTTGAGGTGCTCCTCCGGGAGGAGCCCACTTCAAACATAAAAAATATAAGATTTTTTGACGTTTTAAGGGGCTCCTCCGGGAGGAGCTCTGAAAATAACGGCTCCTCCGGGAGGAGCCCCTTAAAACATGTTAAATACAAGGTTTTTTGAAGGTTTTGAGGTGCTCCTCCGAGAGGAGCTCTTTAAACTACGGCTCCTCCGGGAGGAGCCCACTTCAAACATAATAAATATAAGGTTTTTTGACGTTTTAAGGGGCTCCTCCGGGAGGAGCTCTGAAAATAACGGCTCCTGCGGGAGGAGCCCCTTATAATATGTTGAATATAAGGTTTTTTGAAGGTTTTGAGGTGCTCCTCCGGGAGGAGCTCTTTTTTTTTGGCTCCTCCCGGAGGAGCCCTTAAAACATGTTAAATATAAGGGTTTTTGACGTTTTAAGGTGCTCCTCCGGGAGGAGCTACTAAAATTGGCTCCTCCAGGAGGAGCTTTTAAAATTAAGAGCTCCTCCCGGAGGAGCACCTCAAAACCTTCAAAAAACCTTATATTTAACATGTTTTAAGGGGCTCCTCCCGGAGGAGCCGTAATTTTCAGAGCTGCTCCCGGAGGAGCCAAAAAAAAAACTCCTCCTGGATATAACTATATAATATAGGAAGATATTTATATTTATAAAAGTATCACTCTCAAGTGAATTGCCTAATAAATTAAACTTATTTTCACTCAAATAAACATTTCATCATTTACTCAATACTCTTAAATTATTTTAAAAATTCGAAAACGTTGTAGTTAAATAAGTACTAATATTTCACTTACCTTTTAGGTAGGTCCTTCAAATAATAAATTTTTCAATCAAGTTATTTTTTTCATTTTTTAATGGTAAATTTACAATAGATAAATTTTTTTTTTGAATTGTTTATATCTTGAATATGAGCAGAAATGTACGCATTAATGTACGCACAAATATACGCATAACTATTGTTCCAAAAATATAACCTAAAATGTGCGTATATTTGTACGGACTTTTATACTAATATTTCTACGCAAATATATATGTATTCTTTTTTGGCTGGGATTGCTCTTGCTTCTTGTGTTTTAAAACTTATGGAAAAAATGTTAAACTTACGTTTAACTTATTTTTTAGAAAATAAAAATTTGCTTCCCTTTTTTCAATTTGGTTTTTGCAAAATGAAATCTTGTTTAGATAATATTTCTATTCTGATAAATGAAATTCATGACTCTTTTTTCAAAAATGAAAGTTTGGTTGCTGTTTTTTTAGACATTAAAGGTGCCTTTGAAAACGTTGTTCCAGATATTTTATTAAATGATCTTGTTAATTTAGGTATTCCAAGTACTTATATAAATTTTTATAAAAATTTAACTTTGAAAAGAAATCTTATTCCATTAAATTTAGAAAATGGAACGAACTCTGTATTTTACATCTGAACTAGGTTTACCTCAAGGCTGTAATTTAAGTCCAATTTTATTTACTGTATATACAGCTTTTTGCAAAAATTTTGTCTCTGATTTTTTTCGAATTCTACAGTTTGCAGATAATTTAGTTGTTTATATTAAAACTACAAATATTGCTAAAGCAATTATTTTTTTGAAAAAAAAGTTGCAAGAATTATCGTTAGCTTTTAAAAATAAAAATCTTTTTCTGGCTTCTGAGAAATGTAAGCTTGTTATTTTTTGTAAAAGTAATATTAAATTTAGAAATTTTCATCTAAAACTTGATGATTCTATTATTTTTCCTTCGAAAGAAGTTAAATTTCTTAGAATGTACTTAGATAATGAATTAACGTGGAATAAACATACTAAATATCTTAAAAATAAATATAAGCTCCCTATAATGATTTTAAAATGTTTAAGAGGAATTTGGTAGGGTTCTGATCCTAACATTCTTCTTATGTTGTTCAAATCTATGGTAAGATCTAAATTAGAATATGGTGGTTATCTTATTTCTCGATGTAATGAAAATACCTTACATGAATTACAGAAAATCCAAAATCAAGCAGTAAGATTATCACTTGGTTATAAAACTTCTACTCCTATAAATATTATTGTTGCTGAATCCAAAATACCTTATTTAAAATATAGATTTGAATATTTAGGTTATAAATTTATATTAAAATCATTGTCGATAAAGAGGAATGAAGTTATTTCAAGTCTTGAAAAATTAAAAGATACATCTGATTGTCTTATTTATGAAAATAATTTTGGAAAATCAGTTTTATTGACATGTTTTGAAGAATCTTGGTTTAGAGATGGCTTGATTATTCAAACTGAAGGTTTCATAAAATATAAAACGCCATATTTAAGTTTATTTTTTGAATCAAATGTAAATTTTGAGCTTGGTAAAAAAATTTAAAATTCTGGAAATCCAAACTTATTATTTAATTTTCTAATTAAGATAGGTGATTTTATTGACATATTTACAGATGGTTCTAAATTAACAGAAATGGGTAATAATTTTGTTGGTTTTGCTGTTTGGTCTAATCATGAACTTTTTAAAATTTTATATAGATTGCCTGACTTATCTTCAATTTTTACAGCAGAATGTTATGCTATTTTGACTACTTTAAAGATTATTTTTTGCAATGCTCAATCTTTTTTTTGTAAAAATTTTAGGATCTTTACTGATTCTCAAAGTATTGTGAAATCTTTGTATGGTATAAAAGGTTTTATTGCTGAATCTCCATTAATAGTAGATATAAGAAAATATCTTTATGAATTGAATCTATTAGGGCTGAATATTTCCATATTTTGGATTCCTTCTCATGTTGGGATCGTAGGTAATGACAAAGCTGATGAATTAGCTAAGTTAGCTGCAAAAGACGGAATTTTAATGAATATTGAAATACCATCGACTGATTTATTTCAAGAATATTCCAAGATTTGTTTTGAACATAATGAGAATGAATTAATAGAAACTAGTAAAGAAAAAGGTGTTTTTTATTTTTCTAATTTTTATAAAGTATCGAAAAAACCTTGGTTTTATAAATACAATTTATCTAGAAAATTAATAAGTTTAGTTAATCGTGCAAGAAGTGGTCACACAAATTTGAATTGTTCTTTATTTAGATATAAAAAGTAGATAAGCAAAGTTGGTTTTGGCCCACCCCCCTCTAAAACAATAATAATAAACAAAAACAAAAATATCCCCCCCCCCAATAAATAGTAAATAAAAACAATCATAATAAACAATAACAACAACCATAATAATAAAATAGTAACGATAATATAATAAACTAGGGGGGGTACCCCCCTGCTCGCTCCGCTCGCCAACCCCCTAATTATAATTGATGACTATAAAAATTAATCGAAACAATACCTAAGCTATATGTTTGGTAAAATAACGAGTAAAATCATAAAAAGACTTAAGTGCTCAAAATCAATAAAAATTAGACACGAGAGTTCAGTTTGAACTTTACTTACTCATCATAATTTTACCAAATTATGTTACCAAAAGATTCATAACCCCACCAACCCTACTTGATTTTTCATCTTTAACCACCTAACATATTTTAATCTTAGCCACATTACAGACCTTATTAATTTCACTTACTTCAAATACCACACTTAATCCCCAACTCATCTCTCACTCACTCTACCAACAAACCCTACTCACCTCATTCATTCTGGACCTGACTCATCTTAGATCTCTAGCTTAAACTGCCCACCCTGAAAACTACTGTAGTAATTAGCGAAATATTAAAAAAATCACGATTATTTTCAAATTTCGCAATCTCGTATAAGCAAGCCTCGATTTTCAGTCGTAATACCCCTAGTGCTTCAAAATTGTCGATAATTTTCCGACTGTGTTTTGCGGGGCAAATTTGACAAAGTTTAACCTGTCAAACTTGCCCCCCTGGTTGCTGTGCAAAAAAACTGGAGGAAAATTATCTAAAATTTTCAAGTACGAGGGGTATTCGGCTGGATTATTTTCCCCAGCTGAATTTCAACCCATAGAAATACTGTATTTTACATTTTTGCGGTTATAGTTATATTACTCATAGTACTTTTTGTTTACTATGAATATACCTATGAATACTCATATATAGGTATACACCGCAGTGACTCGGGTCTAAACCAAAAGCTGATTCGAGTAAGTCTAACAATTCAAGTTGCTCTGCGACTCAAAATGTTCGAATTGGAAATAACCGAAAAATTATCGAAATAATTTTACCCACACCCCTCTGCCAAATGTCAAATGCGGCGTTCCTATTGGTTGAAATTCAGCTCGGGAAAATAATCTACAAAATTTTTTTACAGATTCTTCATGAGATGAACTTACTTTCTGCATAGTAACAGCTCGCGAAATTGCGTTGAAGCCGATTTATGATTTTGTAGGGGTAGGCTTGGACTTAAAAGGATAAACGGCTTTGTTCAGCACCCTCTCATGACAACAAAAAGTATTTAATAAAAATTTCAATGACATAAAATGACATAATTAGAAAGCTGAGCTCAAGACCTTTTTAATGATATATGATTTTATATGAAAATTCTAATTAGAGCCAAAGTTTTAATTTTAATATCTGATCTACCAGCCCACAACCACCTTACCTACACCCTACCCTCCGCACACACTCGCCTTATTTAACCCGACTTACTATTCTCACCTATAGTAAGAACCCTACTAACTATACTCACTTTTTTATCTTCAACTACCTGACCTAATTCAATCTTAGCTACATTACTGACCTCACTAATTTGATTTACTTCAAATACCGTATTTTATCCCCCAAACTTATCTCACCCAATTCACGAACAAATCTTATTCACCTTATTCATCAACTCAGTCACTAACTTTAAAGCGAGCTTTAAAGTTTTGTTGAAATACTTTAAATTTTGAAAAAGCTCTATTAACATTTTTAAGTGCAATAACAAACCCTTCCCACCTCATCTCCCCTTCCACGCTCCTCCTCCATAACCTCCGCCTAACCAGCCTCATCTACCTTACCAACCTGTACTATTTTTCCTGTTTTTTCACATGTAGCTTCAATATTATGTTCATATAAATTTGTTATTTTCAATCTAGTTCCATTGCATACACTATCTTTTTTACTTAGATTTCTAATTAACATTACAACTGCATTTTTTTTTATTTTAGTTCATGGGTAGAAAGCCCGTCATTTACTGAATTTAAGTATTCAATTGGATAATCTAAACATATATTTGAATCAGTTTGATCTACTCCCTTATGAATGGCTTTGTCTATACTGTAATATGTTTTACTTGGTCCATTTAATATGTTTAATACTTTTCTGTTTAACATTGCAACATTTTCATTTTTTGGAGCTAAAATAACTTTGTTTAAATTATTGTTTTCATTTATATCTCCAAAAATTGAATTGCAAACATCTTTAATTTTCCATTTAATAGGTATTTTAAAATTTTCAATTTTACCTTCTCCTATTTTTAGTAATAATTTAGAAAATTTTTTATCTTTACATCTCATATTTTCAGTGAGTTTAAGAGTTTTGAAATTTTTCCACAATTTACTGTATTTAATCGTACCTTCTACAATAATTTTTTCATTGCCTCTTTTGACTACAGGAAGGATTTTTCTAAAATCGCCACCTAAAATTATTAATTTTCCTCCAAAAGGAAAAAATGTTTTACCTGTACCACCTGCTCCATCTATAAAGTACATATTATTTTTGCTTTTTGTTATTGTATTAAATATATTTTTTTGATCATTATTAAATTTTTCAAAAAATTTTTCATACTCTTCTTTTCAGTTTATGCAGTCATAATTTTCAGAAATATTAGTAATATTTTCTAAGCATGGTTCTGGTAAACCAAAACATTTATTACTTGAATTAGAATTTTCGCTAGATAGAAATTTGTTGATTTCATTTAAACCTCTACCTTCTGCATTATCTTTGAAATCTTTTATAAAATGTAATTTATATTTATATTCAAAATTAATTTACCAGGAATTTTTTCAGACAATAAAAATAATCCGAAAAATTCTTGCAATTTTTTCGGAGTTAAATAGTTTATAGATTCTTCAAAAATGGCATATACATTTTTATCATTTACTATTAGACCCATTTAAATAGCTCCTTCTTTATATGTTTATAAATAATTTTATTATGAGTTCTCAAGTATTCATGAGAAGTAGCACCTTTTACTTTATCTGATATTAATTTTAAGGGAAAACTCTCTGAATCTTTAGAAGAAACAACGTTCATTCTACCTATAGTTTGAAATTTTTTTTTATTTTTCCATCTAACAAAAGTTTTATCATCTAGAAATCTATAGCAATTTGGTATATTGGCATTTTTAATATTTCTAACAGATCAATTTTATTTAATTCAAACCAAGTTGCTAAAGTTGTTTTCCAATTTTTTAACTTTTTTCTTCGTTTTTATTTTATATTATGTTTTGTTGATTTTCTGTATGAATTGCTAAACGTTGTACTGAATGACTAAATTTACACAATTCAAATCTTTCTATACACCAAGCTGCTTCTATAGAAAATATTACATGAGAATCTAAAAAAAACCGTTTTGAGAAAAGGAGGACTCAACTTTGAGGACTCAACTTTTCCGTCGTAGACTCAACTTTGAGGACTCATAAGTATCGTTTTTACTTGTCTTTTGACCGTGTTTTTATGAATTTTCAATTTTGAAGACTCAATTTTGAGGACTCAACTTTGAGGATAATAAAAAAAAAACCGGATTATAATATAGGGAGATATAGGGAGAAATAACAATAAAAAAATAACAACAACAACAATAATAGTGATAACGATAATAAAAATAACAACAATAATAATAATAGTAAAAAAAGAAAAAAGGAATTTAAAAAAATGCGCGCCAGCGAGCGTAGCAGCAAAGCTCTATCGCGCCAGCATGCGCAGCAGCCGAGACGTCATCTGCCGGCAACAGACCGCGTGGTACTGTCAATGCCGGTTAAAGTTCTCGCGTGTTGTGATATTAGTGATTAAAAAAAGGATTTAATGTAAGTATGTATGTAAGCAAGACTAATACTATTAGTCTCGCTATCATTAGTAGTAGTGTTTAATTAATCGAGGAATGAATGTGAGTGTGAACGTGTTTTTTGTTTTGTTTTTGAGTGTTCAAGAGGTAGGCGTGCATGTAATGTATGATTAGTGTTTTTTTTTATGTTCAAGAGGTAGGTGTGGGTCCAGGGTATGAGTTTGTGTGTGTGTGAGTGTGTATGTGTATGTATGGGTATGTACGAAAGAAAAATTTAGAAATTAAGATTAGAATTTATAGTGTAAACAAAGAAAGTTCTAGACTTTCTTTAAAGGACTTATAAAGGACTGAAACTCGTGAGCTGTGGTTACAGTTCCAGTCTAGTCTCAGCAGATATAAGATCTTGCTAGTATCTCAGTATTGCTTTTGTTTATCGTTATAGACATCACGGAATCTCAAGGTGACAGCTCACAAGGTCCATCAAGTGGCTTATTAGACGGTGTCCAGGAGGCTGCTGATGGGTTGTTTGAAATGATTACCCACATCGAGGACGTTGATGACTTAGAGAAATGGATTGGAATGATAAATGATGAGATTGATTTCTTAGTGGAATCAATGCCTAAGCTTCCTAGAAATGAGAAGAAAAGGTGCGAGACTTTCATAACCAAGTTTATCTTCACCAAGCATAAATTTGAGAATGCATTGAAAGTGGGTGGTGATCTGCAGGCTCAAACTCCGGGATCAAAAGACAAAGTCAAATACGATGATTTTGACTCTGCTTTCGACTGTCGAATCAAGTCAGGTAAGGACTGTTTTTATTTTTATTAAACTAAATTAATTATATTGTGACTTTATCTATAATTTTGTTTTGTTTTAGGAGTCATTAGTAACCTTGAACACAAGGATCTTGTTTCGTTTTTAAATGAATCGTATGGACAATTTGAAAAGAAAATCAAAGAATCTCTGCGAGAGTTCAATTCGGTCAAGTCCAACGCGATGTTGCCGGCTGAGTTTATCCATCAGAAGAGCGATTCTTCAAATTTGGAGGTCAAGTACTTCTCGACTGAGAATGATGTCATCTTCGGCTTGACGAATCTGGAACGCTTCTTCGAAGACAAGATCTGTCAACCGCGGCTGCGAGAGCTAGAAGATTTTCAAGCCCGAGACTCTGGTTGGTCGCTTCTACAGATTCTCAGCCTGACAATTAACATAAACAAACACCAGCCGATGAGGGGGAGCTCGTACATTGAGCTTCCCAAGTCAATACAAAACAAGCATGCTTGTATCAATGTTCAAAATATGGATGAAGAGTGCTTCAAATGGGCGGTACTGTCTGCTTTGCATCCAAAGACAAACAATCCATTCCGTGTTGCTCAATACAAAAGAGATGAAGCTTTAGGTGAGGTTAGTTTCGAAGGATTAACCTTTCCAACACCACCCAAACAAATTGAGGTTTTTGAAAAAAATAACGAGAATATCTCGATTAACCTCTATACCCTCAAAAAGAAAGATGGGAAATTTGATGTTTATCCTTGCTATCTTACTTCTGTGAAGAAAGATAAGCATATTCATTTGCTTTACATTCATGAAGAATCATACTATGTAGATGAAGATGATGATGATCAGCTCACAGATGATGATGAGATAAACATTCCACTAAAATGTCACTACGTATGGATAAAGAATCTAAGCGGGCTCGTTCGAAAACAGTATACGAATAGACAAAATAAGGCTTATATTTGTGATAACTGTTTACATTTTTTCTGGTCTCAAGAAAAACTAGATAACCATGAAAAAATTTGTTCTGTAACAAATAAATGTAAGATAACATTGCCTACAGAAAGAAACAAGAAACTTTCTTTCAAGAATTTTAATCACAAAGAACAAGTTCCTTTCATTATTTATGCAGACTTTGAATGTTTATTAAAGCCCTTGGATTCTAAAGCTCCTGAAGGTAAAACTCAAAGCTTTCAGCAACATGAAGCTTACAGCATAGGGTTTTACCTCAAAAACAGTTTTAACGATGATCGAACTGGTTATCGAAGCTATCAGCAAGAAAATGAAGATCAAGAGTCACCAGCTCAGTGGTTCGTCAGACAGCTTGCAGAACTTACACCAGAAATTCAAAGAATCGTGTCCACCAACGAGGATATGAAGTTTACAGCCAAGGACAAATTGGCTTTTAAAAAAGCCAAAAAATGTCATATCTGTCGAAAGTTCTTCAAACCTGGTGACATTAAAGTTCGCGATCATTGCCACTTTACTTCAGCGTAAGTAGTTTTCAAGAAATTCAACTTTTTTAACTTTTTTAACAGCAAGGTTACAGAGTCTTTTTTTATTAACATCATATTGTCCATCCTGGGTTAGTTTATGATTTTGTATCAGCCCGACCAAACACGTCAACACTCATTTTGAAACTGATTGAAATTTTTGTATGTAAATCTAATATATATACCCAGCCTCTCTAAGTTCTTCGATGATGGCTAAAATCTCGTTCTCATGATTGTTATTTCCGGCATCTCTTTCTGCGAAAAGTAAACGAAGTCGATCTACCAGTTCATTAGGATCATCCCAGTATTTATAGTCTGTTAATGCGTTACGTTGAACAATCTTGAATTTTGGTAAGTTGTTTCGTTTGAAGCGAGATAAAACTCCTTTACCTTTATATTTAAACATAGGAGTGATTACATCATTGAATTTAGAACTGCTAGGGTGAACTCTTAATTCACCATTTTTTGTCAAATGTGCTCTTGATTTTTCCAATATTTCCTTATAGATTGTTTCATCTTCTTTTTTTACAGAATTTGATGGACGCTTAAGAATGAGTAACTCGGTTAATCCAATTGTTCTTGGATATTTTTTATTACCAACGGTGATCTCAGCTTGCGAAAATGTAATAGGTAAATTACCGATTTCAAATTCATTATCTTTTTTTCTTCGTACTCCATAAATTTGATCTACTGTAGTGTCTTTGTTCTTGATGAGTTGAATATACTCATCATCAATACTAGTTAAAGGAGTATATTTTGATTCAACAGGATGTTCAAAAATAGTTTGATCAAAGTCTGATTTGGAAAAATTCATTGGTTCTCTGTCACCAAACTTATGCGAACTCTTTGTGGGAGTACTATGATGAAATGAAGGAAGCTTCACTTGCGATAGCCCAGGACTAAATTTAGGTGTACTAAAATTCAATATTCGGTTTTCAGGTAAATTTTGTGATTGATCGAATTTATGAGTCTGAATTTCAGTTTTAAGTAAAAGACCGTCATCACTTTCATTCGAAGGCTTTTTAACCATATCAGTAGCAATTTTTTGAAGGGGTTCAACTATTGGTTGAAACGTTTCTTTTAAAGCTTGTTCTGTACTAGCTTTGTTATATTTAATCAGTTTATACTTCCGTTTGATCGAGTCTCTCGCTTGAACGAGTTTATGAAGAATATCTTTCTGTTTTTGAAAATCCATCATGTTGGCACTTCAATGATGAAAAGATAAATGAATAAACATACTAGCAATTCGTTGTATTTATAGCAAAACAATCAAATCCCTTTCTATATCTGCCATTATCAATTGGATCATCTTTAATTATAACCAAGAATCCATGTTTGTTATTATTCCAACATGCTGAGCATAAATCTTTAAACTGATTATAGGACATGTCAGTGTTTACGTGATCGTCATAAATATGTTTCAAATTTACTTCATCTTGACGAAACACAACCAGTAGGTTAACATTATCTCGAACTAGATGTTTGGGAAAGCGAGCATACGATTGACACAAGTAAAAACAATCGACATTTTTGTGTCTGCCCATGCAGAAGAAAGCTCTGACGTTATCTTGCTTTTCTGTGGCAATATCATCGAAGATCATCATTGAATTTGGTAGCGTATCGTTCGGAGCAACGACTTCCTCATGTTCACTGAAAGAAAAAAATTGCATCCCATCCAGAGGGCGCAACAGCTCTTTCAAATACAAGTACTTTGGTTGGTTGAGAGATTTTGAATAGAGATAAATATTTTCAAAGCGAACACCATTTGGTTCAGTGATGAGAGAAAGTAAAGCGTTTGTTTTTCCGCAATTTGAAGGTCCGCAGAAAACAGCACGTATACTATCTGGAAGTAAATTACCATGTCGTTTGACTCTCTTCTCTCTTTCCATTACAGAATCAAAGTTGTCAATAGGCAACTTGATATTCTGCTCCTTAAAATTCATGTTGACTTGATGAAATTTGATTAACAAATGACGAGCGAAGTATAAATAGAACGCTTTCATACCTTTAAGTTCATTCGAACACAGACTTTTAAAGAGTGATGATCACTTATGGGAGCGGATTGCTAAATAATTTAATCAATAAACTACCATTCGAAGCTCATATACCTGGATATCAGTATTGCGGTCCTGGTACAAACTTAGAAAAACGTCTCGCTAGAGGGGATACAGGTATAAATCCTTTAGACGCTGCTTGTAAAGAACACGACATATCTTATTCGCAAAATCGTAATAACATCGAACTTTGAAATACAGCCGATCGCGTACTTGCAGATAAAGCTTGGCAACGAGTTTTAGCTAAAGACGCTAGTATTGGTGAAAAATCAGCTGCTTACGCTGTAACTAACATCATGAAGCTAAAAAATAAACTAGGTATGGGAATTTCTTTCCAAAAAATAGTAAAAGCTGCTTCCATTTCAAAGCTTAAAAATAAAAAAGCTGCAGCTGCGATTCGTACAGCTTTGAAAAAAGCACGAACCTCTGTCAAAGCTGGTGGAGGGAAAACAAGGGTTAAGATGCCTAAAGTTATTCCAGTTCCCAAAAACAGAATGGGAGGATTTCTTGTACCATTATTTGCCGGTTTGAGTGCTACTGGTGCGCTTGCAGGTGGAGCAGCTGGTATAGCAAAAGCTGTTAATGATTACCATACTGCTAAAAAACAGTTGGATGAATCGCAAAGACATAACAAAACAATGGAAGCTATTGCTATTGGAAAAGGATTGTATTTGAAAAATTATAAAAAAGGCTATGGTTTATATCTTAAACATCAATTACCAGGTTATGGTTTGAATAAAAAAAAATGTTTAAAAAAAAAGAGACCTTCAGGTAAAGGATTAAAACATAAAAATTAAAAAAAAAAAATCTTCAAAATGCCGCAAAGGGCATTAACAAACGTCGATATTATTAAATATGCTAAAAAACTTAAAATTCCGAATTTTAGAGGAGTATTCATGAGAGATAAATTACCAAAATCGGGGCCATTGATTAATGAATCCGCCGTAATAAATCTTGATAATGCAAGTGGTTCTGGAACTCACTGGGTAGCTTATAAAAAACAAGGTGATGAGGTTGTATATTTTGATAGCTTTGGAGACTTACAACCTCCGATAGATCTTTTATTATACCTTGGAACATCAAACGTTAAGTATAATTACGATAGATTTCAAGATTTTGGTTCCTACAATTGCGGTCATTTGTGTTTAAAGTTTCTTTCAGAAACTATATAAGAAATAAATAGGAGTAAATTATCTCATTCATATTTCAACTGTCATGTAATATTGAGCGGTAACTCTTCAGTTCTTGCATCTCGTTATTTTCCGCCTATCGAATTATCTCCGAATAAAAATTACGTTCTTGGATTAGTTGAATTCTTAACGTATCATTCTATTCCAAATATTGATTTGGATAAAAACAAATTTTATGTAGGTGATACAGTAGTTAGTATACCCACAGGTGCTTACGATATCACTGACATTGAAACACTTTTGTTAAAAGAACTTACTCCAAAAGGTATAACCTTAAGTTTAAAACCAAATAATAATACATTACGAAGTATTATTAAGTCAAGTGAACCGATTAATTTCACAAAAAGTGACTCTATTGGTACTTGGTTAGGATTCTCATCGAAAATTCTTGATAAAAATATTGAACACGAATCTGACTTACCTGTTAGTGTACTCAAAGTTCAATCTGTTGGAATTGAGTGTAACATAGTTGGTGGTTCATATCTAAACGATAAAAGAGTTCATACTATTCATCAATTTTTCCCGAAAGTAAACCCTGGCTTTAAAATTATTGAAGTGCCAGCAAACGTTATATACCTTCCTATTACTGTACAAAGCATAGATTTTTTAGAGCTTCGAATAATTGATCAAGACGGAGATCTGATCAATTTTCAAGGTGATGAAAAAACGGTTAGAATTCATATTAAAATTTTATAATGGTTATCATTTATAACTCGAGAAAGTATATAAACGAACCAATATGGAGACCTCCCATCAGTCGTCAACGAACAGTCAATGCGTTAACGCAACGAAACATTCAGTTTCTCAAAAAAATAGGTCTAAAAGTCGTCCGTGGTGGTGCTGCTTAATTTTCTGCTGCAATGGCCGGAATTCTAAATATTCAATCTCCGATCGTCTTCGACGATTCCATAAAAAATTATGAAATCCATTCTCATCAACCATACACAATCTCTGAATATAAAAATACTGATGAAATTCGTATTTCTATTCAACATCAAGACTTGTGTGCGAAGTTCATTGCATATTAATGGTAAAATTACTAAATTAAATGTACTGCATTAGCGCATACAGAATTCGTAAATAGTGCCATCTGCCATTTATTTGAAGAGTTTCGTTATGAAATGAATGGTGTAGAAATTGATAAATGTAAAAATCCAGGTATAACTTCTACTATGAAAGGATGGTTATCGTTCACTCATGGGCAATATAACACATTATTAAATACAGGTTGGCTAGTATCAGCAAATGAATCGCTTACCGATGATGCTGGTAACGATGTTTCCATTCCTCTGAATATGATCTTTTGATTCGCTGAAGATTATGATAAAATTGTTGTCAACATGAAACATGAACTCGTTCTCATTCGATCAAGAAACGATATGAATGCTGTTTTACAAGCAAATACAGCAGCTCAAGGAGCAACAGCTGCATATGAAGATTTTAAAATAGTAATAAATAGGATAGAGTGGTTAGTGCCATACGTTATTGTGTCCGATAAATTTAAAATTAATCTTTTAAATTTTATTGGTAAAGGTCGATCAATCGATATGAGTTTTCGAGCTTGGGAACTGTATGAGTACCCGCAACTTCCAACTACTAATCGTCATGTGTGGACGGCTAAAACATCCAATCAGTTAGAAAAACCTCGATTTATCATTTTAAGCTTTCAAACGAATCGTAAAGATAATGAAAGTGAAAATGCTAGTCTTTTTAATCATTGTGATATTCGTGATGTTAAACTTTATCTTAACTCACAATATTATCCATATGGTAATTTGAATCTTGATATAAATCAAAATCAATATGCTATATTGTATAATATGTATGTAAAGTTTCAAAATTCTTATTATAACAAAAATTCTGACCCTCTGATGACAAAAGAAGGCTTTAAAATATACATGCCCCTTATTGTTATAGATTGTTCTAAACAAGATGAATCTTTAAAAAATGCCCCAGTTGACATAAGATTAGAATTTGAAACAAAAACAAATTTTCCTGCTAATACTGCAGCCTATTGTCTTATCCTCCACGATCGCATAGTTCAATACAACCCAATGTCGGGTGATGTTCGTAAACTTATTTAAAACGTTTATATACGTTAACTACTTTCATTAAAAATTCATTTGATTATCATGGAGCCTCATGAAAAGACGTCACTGCTCTCCGGTGATTCAAAAAATATTCTAAAAAATATGATTACCAAACTCAATCCAAGAAAAAAGATGAACCTTCAAAAAAGTATGAATGTAAATATGAAAAAATGAAATATGATGGATTTTCAGCAAGTACCAGTGATGGTTATGTATCGAAAACATACATAAGTAAATTTAAAGATTCATAAATAGAGAATAAATTATTGGGGAGATAAACAAAAGTGGATGTATCTCACAGGGAAGAGCGTTGGTTGGAGCTCTTTCCACTTTCTCTATCCAACATCAAATAAAAAATTATATCTTTTTATTTATGTTTTTGTTTTTTATTTTTGTTTGTTCCAAGGGGAAGGGGGGTTGTTCCAGATTCTATTATTATTATTATTATTATTATTATTATTATTATTGTTCCAGAGGGGGTGTTCCAGAGGAGGAATTATTTTTGTTTTTGTTTTTGTTTATTATTATTATTATTGTTTTAGAGAAGGTGTTCCATATTCTATTATTATTATTATTATTATTATTATTGTTATTGTTATTATTATTATTATTATCATTGTTATTGTTATTATTATTGTTCCAGAGGGGGGGGGGATATTTTTGTTTTTGTTTATTATTATTGTTTTAGAGGGGGGTGGGCCAAAACCAACTTTGCTTATCTACTATAAAATTGTTAATTCTGATTTATGTAAATGTTTAGAGTCAATTGATTCGGTGGATCATACATTTTGGCAATGTAAATTGTATGATAATCAAAGAGACAAAATGCTATCTGAATTGAGAAAGATTCACCCTTTTGGTCCTTTTTCTGTTACATCTTTTTTAGTTGAACTTAGAATTGAAATCCTCAATATTTTGTTCAGATTCATAATAGATACTGAATTAAATTTTTAAAGATAATACCACTTTTGTTATTATTTTTTACTTTATTTAAATTTACAAGACAGTGTTAATGTATTATACCTTTGTTTTTGCGTTATGGCTGTATATTACTCATTGTAAAAAATGCCAATAAAATACATATTCAATTCAAAAATTTAAATCTTGAAAATTAAAATTTTTAATTTTTTCAATTAAGATCTTATTAAAGAAAAAAATTTTAATTAGAAATTTGATTATAAATTTTCGTGAGAGGATCTAAAACATTTTTTTTTCGTAAAATTGATCTATCTCATGCGAACGTTTTGATGCGGCCACCGATGCCGAATTCTGGCCGAATTCGTCTGCCAAACTCGGCAACGGCACGAGATCGGTCGGGGGCGTGGCTGCGCTTTCGATAAGTTCGTATATAGTTTACTGAACAATTATGTCCTTGAGATTATTTTCCTGGCCTGAGAAGTATTTACTTCAGAAGGGTCAGGATAGACACCTGGTGACAACGCCGGTAATAACGCCGTGAAGATGATTTCTCAAAGAAGTTTCAACTCTGCAGAGGTCAGTATGCACAGCCGGTATTCCTGAAGACGATTATACTGTGAAGATGATTTCTCCAGGTAATGAATTTTGACTATGCAGGTGATGTTTATTTTTATTGTTTTTATTTTATCAATTTTAAGTTTAGGAGATTATAACCTCATTTTTAATCAATCAATCAGTTCTTTGTTCAAAAAAAAATTATTGAATAAAAAAAAAAAAAAAAAGAAATAAAACCATAATAAATTAATAGTGTTTTATGAGTTTATTTTATATTAATAATAGCATAAAGAACTCCTTAAAATCGTAAAAGATTTAAGGTAGTTCTCCCCTGAATAACGTTTATTCGAGAAAATTCTGGAATTTTGGAAATGATTAGTTTGTACGTTCATACATACACTCACGAAAAATTGAACCGATTTACAATACCTTTTTTTTTCTAAGCTCTTTCAAAAGTAACTGATTTGGCAAAATTTTAAAAAAAAGTAACCTTTCAAGCACAAAATAAAACAAAACGTCAAGATTACATTCGAGATATGTCTAAAAAAACATTATATCATAGTTCAAGTATTCATTTATGTAAATACGCAAATTTAATATAGTTTACAATATAGTTACGGAGAAATTGCGATTTGAAATTAAAAATTTTTGTAATTTTTTTAAAAACATGAGTCAAGTTGTAATAATGCTCGAATATCAAAGCCAGCGGTAGCTGGCTTGGGAGAGTTTTTCGCGCCTAAATAGTAGCCAGCTGTCGTGCTTTATTTACAGCTACTGGAGCTACCTTAACCCTACTAACCATAATTAATTTATTATTTAAAAATTAAAACACGTTACCTGCATCATAAAACCTCTAGAGTACGCCTATTTTTAACTACCGAAGAGATGAGGATTGTTTTCGCATCGTATATTTTTTTAATTTCCTTATTTATTAACTCGCGTTTTTGAATTCGGCCTTTTTTTCGGACTTTCCACAGTGTTCGAATTTCGAAAAACATTCAAGCGCCGATCGACATTCGGCACTTCACAGAATTTTCACCAGATGGCGCAGTAGCGATTTTTATTAAAAAAATAAATTTAAATTAGTTTTCTTAATTTCTTTTAAAAATAAACTTAAAAATATATTCGATTTGATAGAAAGATTACCTATCAATAGATTGATAAAACTTTAAAAGCTAAATTGATCAATCGTTTAAAAAATTTTTTTACCGTTAGTTGGCTTGGCTTGACTTTAAATTGAGCCTACTTCCCTATTTCATTAGAACCTATATTGATTTTTAGTACCTCATAAAAAAGCATAAAAAGTTCTTAAAGCAGGAACAATGGCAAAATTTGGCAAATTTTTACACTTATTTTTAAATTTGAATTAGTTTGAAAGAAAATTGATATCAATATTTTATGACAAAAAGTTTGATAACAATTTTTTGTATCTTATTTTAAATTTTGATTTTACTTCGATTAGTAAAATTTAAGGACAAGCAAAAAATACGTATTAAATAAAACATTATACCAAACAAAAAATAGTGATATCCCCCAAAAAAACCTCAAAGAGGTAAACAAACTTAGGGAGAGTTTTAGCACCAAAACATTAATTGAAGGATTTTTAACAAAAATTCTTATAGTTTGATATCACGAATTTTTGTTAAAAATCCTTTAATTAATGTTTTGGTGCTAAAACTCTCCCTAAGTTTGTTTACTTCTTTGAGATTTTTTTGGGGGATATATATAACAATAATAATTGTAATATAATCTGTTCAATATGATGGATGATTTGGAACAAAGTGATTGTGTTCATCATAATTTTTTTATTTTTATTTTTACATATCGCCAAACAAAACTTCATTTTATATAATAACATAAAAATAAACTGTCATATTAAACAAATTCACTAATTATCTCGTAAATTAAAATTATTTAAGAATAACTATAATTCGAGCTATAATTTAAAACTGATCATATTTTAGAAGAGATTCAAAAAACTTATTTTATTTTAAAAAATTATTTATTAGAATTATGAAAATACATTTTTATGTTGTTAAAAAATTACAATCATCAATTACGCTGAGCATTTGATAAATAGAATGCAATGTCTCGTTTTTCATTCAAAAGTTTATCCCTAAATTTTTGGCGTTTTTTTTTTCAAGAGCTTCTTTGCATTTGAATCTTTGATTTAAAACCGTTTTTTAATAAAACGACCATTATGTGTCGATTTTGAATACTTAATTATACAATAGTTAATTAACACAAAAACTACTCCGACGTAACCTTTGAAAATATTTAAGAACAATTTTTAAAGGAAATACGAACGAACATCAACGTTGCCAAATTTTTAAGAACAAAAACCGATTCAAAAATACTCGGTGTGTCAAAGCAGAGTCAGGGGAGAACTACCTTAAATCATCAGTAGGAGGTAATCGTCTCCAAGAGCAAAGATTTTCCGCACTGATCACCTTGATGTTGAAACTTCTTTGAGAAATTGTCTGCAGAGCGTAATAATGCACCAGGTATCTATACTCCGATCATTCAAAAGTTGAAAATATTCCGAATAAATCATTTTCGGAGTATCAGGTGTGTACTCTGACACCCTACAAGTCGAAACTGCCAAGAAACATCTACTAAAAATTTTTTTTTTAAACTTAAAAATGAAAAAAAATGTACTGTTGTACCGACTGCGTAGGAATTGAATGAAGGTGTATAGGCAGAAACATCCTAAATAAGAATTAGCTTATAAAAGTTCTGAAAAACTGATTAGATTTTGAAAAAACTAATTTTGCATTTATTGCATTTTTTGAATTCAAAAAAAAATTGTAACTAATCCCGAGGGTTCTGGGAGGACACTTGATGCAATGTTATTAAAAGATTTGAAACTTGTGAAAATCAATCAAAATTTTCTAACAAAAATGAGTGATATCCCCCAAAAAAACCTTGACAAGGTAAACAAGCTTAGGAGGGTTTTTGCCATAGTTATAATTTAACAAAAAGAAGTGATATCATTTAAAAGATTTAAAGTACTTCAATTTATTGGTCTAAAATCAGATCAAGCAAAAAGAGATTTGCAATTTTTTATTCTATGATAGTTCTTCAGAATTCTACAAAACTCTGCCAAACCATTTTATTGGTTCTATTTTATCAAATTTTGGCAGAGTTATGTAGAATTTTGAAAAAATATCATAGAATAAAAAATTGCAAATATCTTTTTGCTTGATCTGATTTTAGACCAATAAATTGAAGTGCTTTAAATCTTTTAAATGATATCACTTCTTTTTGTTAAATTGACTATGGCAAAAACCTATCCCAAGCTTGTTTACCTTAGCAAGGTTTTTTTTGGGGGTTAAATTATACGTAGAAACATAAAAATAGTATATTCTCTCATGGATGCAGACACGAAAAAACGCAAAAAAGTTTTGATCTGTGAACGGCGTTTCATAATGTGGACAAAAAAGAAGGAAAATTAGTTGAGTAAAATCAATTTCAATAAAACAGCTTTAAAGTGGGATTTTTGACCGAAATTCTCGTTTTATAAATCAGTGTGCGCCAACGGAGTATCGACTGTAAACACACTATTCTCCATGCGTAATACACAGTGACGGCCTGATGCAGCGGCCAAGCCAGTCTCTTTCATATACTCTAGCGAATAGCATAATTACGCAGTGGCGTGAGAATATTGTTAAGTCTTATACTAATAAGCTTTGTTTAAAATTATTCAGGTCTTCTGATTCACCTGGTTCATTTTTCCTCACTATTCCAGGTCCATTCCCCTACAAAATAAGACAATAGTCGCCCTCTCTTTTCACCCTCACGAACTTTCTGATCATGTAGAACTCTCTATTTTACCAACTTTAGAAAACGTAAAAATTTATTTTTGATGTTGCAATATGGATTTATATCAATAAATAAGATATCAACGATCACTTAGTTCAAATATTTCTTAATCAAACGCGTTTATACTATAAACTCAGATTTACACCAAAAAATTTATTATTAATCATTAAAATTTTTAAAGAGATTATTTGAAAAACTTTTTTAAGCTGAAATGATTCATTATAACTGAATAAAATTAATTATTGTTTTGATAACTAAGCTTATAGGTCTAGGTCATACTGACATTTCAACAAAAAAATTTTTATTTCCGCTTGGTTTCATTTTTAATTTCTACACGTTTTTTAAGAAAAATAAAAAAAAATACTTGATGTGAGTTTACAAGACTATTAAAACAACTGTTTTACAATTGTAATTAAGGCTTTCCAAAGGTAAATGAGGATAAGATAGTACCATAATGAGATACTTATATAAAAAATTATAGAATTGTCACGACACAACTTAAAAAATTTAATTTTTTCGCATATTTTTTTTTTTTTTTTAATTTATTTAACGTCCCTTTTTTGCTACCTATTGGTGCTAATTTGCGACCAAGTTACAAATATAATCTAATTATATTTACATAATAATGCATGTACAGATGGATTAAATATTCGGTCTACATTTTTTTAAAAAGCGGAAAATTACACAACAGGCGGGGATATTCGGCCCCGCAATAAACATAGATGTACATAAAGGTAGGACAAAGCCCAAATCTTTCAATCCACTGAGTATGGTCATCCTCTCAGCATCAAAACGCTCGCATTGCCACAACACGTGGTCGAGATCTTCATCGCCGATTTCGCATATTTAAAACAATATAATTTATAACTATTCCAGTGTAAGACTATAAAAAAATAAATAAATAAAAGAAAATAAAGATCAAATTAAACTGTAACGGTATTATCATCTCGTGTCGCAAATTGAACAAAAGATCGAAACAATCAATTCAAGAAGGTACCGATTCATAACTAATAAGTAATTTATTTTAATTCTGAATTTTTAAAAGTTCACAAATTTACATTTTAACTGAATTCAATTTTTTAATTTTTATTAATCAAAAAAATAATAATAATCCCAATAAAAAGAGAGATATCGCCATCTTGCGTAAACTTTTTTTTCGTGAGCTGATTGGTCCCTTTATAAAAGAGAGCTATCGCCTTCTAGCGTAAACTTTTTATTCGTGAGCTGATTGGTGAAGAAGTTTTTAAAATATTTGAAAAGTGCATTTGAGGTTACTATTTTTGTTTTTTTCCAATGCGCGCTTGCAGCGCGCTTAGAGGGCTATGTAAAGTAAAACAATTTAAAACTGATGAAGTTAGAATTTTTTATTTTATTTAAAAAATTTTTTTTTCTCGAAAAAGCAATAAATAAGGGTCCGTGCGCGCTGAGTAATTTCTAGTAATATTAATAATGCGTAAGGTATTATAAATAAGTAAATTTTAACGAATTTTTAAAAATTCCGGCTTTTGTCATCGCATTTCGAGGCGCAGGCGCAACTCAAATGTACATTGTATAGGCACTCATGCTAGTGTCGAACGGGCCAAACACTCTGACTACTCAACTAAAGTCTCAGCACACGCACACATTTCACTTATATGAGCCGCGAAAGTCAGTGAATCCACCACCAGCTACCGCTACCAACAGCTACCAATCGTGAACCTCGCAGCCGCGCGCGATGTCCGTGGATCTGCGCTGCGCTGGCCGCCACCACTCTGGCTGGTGGTCAATGTGTTCTTTTTTTTTACATTTTTTATAACTAGTTGTTAGTCTTTGTATGTTTGTTTGGATGTAATTTAAAAGAGAGATTTCGTTTATTTATTTTTTTAAGTGAGTGATATTTAAAACAAGAAATGGCTGAGTACAGTGGTAGTGTAAGCGTAGCGATAAAGCCGGTGGAGAACAGCGAGGACGTCGCTTATAGGACAAAGCCGGATCAACTCTCAGCCGATTCTTCTGCAGGTAGGTATAGGTAAATGTGCTGGTGTCTGCAGGTGTGTAATATTGTTTCGGTCGTGCGCGCGCGTGCGCACCGATGCAACAAGTGCTCCCTTTTTTCGTGATCCGCTAAGCAATTAAGGCCTACTTTTTTTTTTCTTTCTCTCGATTTAATTTTTCAAATCTTCTCTCCTTCTCTCACTATCTTTTTTTCGAGGAAACTCAAGATTTGTTAAAAAAATTTGATTTTGAAATAAAAAATTTGATTTTGAAATAAAAAATTTTCTTTTTATTACAGACAATATAGCGCATATAATGTAATTTCATACATCTGTTTAGGTTATAAACGTACACCTTATGAAAACGTATTAATTGCGAAGGTTAATTTTAAAAAAATTTTAAGTTCCTATAAGTAATTTCCTTAAAAAAATGTAAGAGTAAAATTTTTGGGAGAGTCTTCTTGGTCAGATAATTTTGATATCTCAATGAGGGAACTTGAGAGGTGGTTAGAAATATTAATTTATTAAGATGTGTATTTTGAGAATCAGATAAAATTTTCAACAAACTATTTTTTTATCTAAAAACGAAAATTTATTCAGTAAAATTTATTTTAATGCATATGTAACTTCATCAACGTATTTATAGAGTTTGCAACAACAAGCTTGCAATCAAAAGTAATTGAAATCGAATTAAGCTAGACATCAATATGATTGGTTAAACGATTGAGAACATCGTTTTAAAAAGCTACAACTATTGTGCTAGCCTTTTAAATATGTAATTACAACAGAGAAACTGTAATAAGGTAAGTGTGCCTAATATGGCCCTGTGCCTAATATGGCCCCCCTTTTTATTTTGAATATGCTAGGTATGCGGCATCTCTGCAAGGTAGGAAGAAGTCAAAAACACTGAATTATGAAGTTTTCAGTTGTTTAGAACATTTTAAAATTATTTTTGCGCATGCCTAATAGCTAAAACTCGTTTCGTATACCTCCGTTATTATTTTACGTTGTAATTAAGTGGTCTGCCAAAATATTTAGACGCACCTGATCAAAATTTGAATAAGTAGCTTCGATTCGTTATTGTTTCAGCTTTAAAACGCGACCTTAGTTTTTGTTCAACTCGTTTTCTAACGGGTTTTATTCTTAAATAACTTTTTATTATGCAGTGTACCTAATATGGCCCCCCACGAGCTAGTAGAAATACCGATATTAAGAGTCCTTAGTTTCATGTTTACTTTTTAGAAAATCCTATCCTAATGTTATTTAATAAAAATAAATTTAATTGTTTCAAAGCTTTTTTTCATTTTATAACTAAAAAAGCATTCTAGCTCAAAAAAAAAACTTTGAGCAAAATTTAAAGTTGAAATTTTTCTACTGGTTGCAAAGCTTTCAAAAACATTGTAAAAAAGGCTTGATTTTTAAATAAATCATTTTTAAAATAATAACAATTTTGAAGTTTTAAAAATCTTGTATCCTGATTGATTTAAAAAGTAGGAACAAATTGCAATTAATTCATTACTTCAAGGGGGGCCATATTAGGACACAAATTTTAAGTGTCTTAAAAAACCGTGTTTTGGTAAATCCTCTGGCATTTGAAGCTCATTGATCAAAATCGAACGTGTAATGTCTCATTTTAAGGACGTTTCAGACCTCCAGTGACTCTCATTCAGTTTTGGGGCTCTCCGCACGAGAAACAGCTGACGCGCCGGTCGTTCTGTCTCTCTCGCTCTCGTGGCGCAGCATAACCGCAAAGACTAAAAAATCAACTTTACTGTTAAATTACTCTGAAAGTAGGCCCGGTTGCCGTATTTGGAAAAATGTTAGATTGATTCTTGTTTCAATAGCTAGAATATACTCTTTTTTTTAGAAAAAGTTAACTACTAGTTAATTTACAGTCGTCGATAACATTAAAAAATTGTAGTGCTCTACGTGCCATCCCATGCAAAACGACCGAACTTTGAGCGTTCATAACTCAAAAACGAGTCCCGCTTGCCCTATTTTTTTTTGTGGCATTGGAAAGAACACATAAAAATCTTCTTGTATGCCGAGTTACAAAATTTGATAACGTTGACCGAAAATCCCTGAAACGTCCTTAAAGGTCTTGAATTAAGCTTTAAAATGAGACCTTACCCGACAAAAAATATTGATTTGATTGGCAACGTTGATTCTCGCTTAGGGGGGCCATATTAGGTACAGGTACCTTATATGATTTTATTAATTTTCAGAATAATGTTTTTACTTTTTCTCATTCATAATTAAATAAAATATTAATTACGTTTGATGCTAATCTGGGAAATAAAATGTATATATAGTCCAGATACTATAGCCTTATTTTATAACTCAACAGCACAACAGCCGGCGCGCATGCACTGGACATAACGTGTCTAACCAGTATCTACAAAACTAACTGTAGAAACGGACTATTCTCAAATTTTTCAGACTTTCATCTTTTTTAACTTCTTTTTATACAAATCAACACGATTCAACAAATTTTACTAAAAAAACTTGAAATATCTTATATCGATATTTAATAAAAATTGAACTGTGTGATATAAGATACAGTACAGACTTGATTTGCATCAATAAAGATTTATATATATGAAAAAATAAAATAATAACCGAACCATATTTAGCACAAAAATTATCAAATTACTTTTTTTATAAAGTCAACAAAGTTAACATTTAAATTGAGTTATTTATTTAAATGTATTTTCTAATTTTTACATCTATAATTGATAGTAGTCAGTAAAAAAATTTTTTTACTCGAAAAATCCCTGCATTATAATCAGTGGTGGGTACGTCAAAAACTCGAAGTCATAAATGACATTGTTGAAGTGTCAACAATGTCATGTATATCACGTCAGAAAAGGTCCGTCATTTATGTCATTTGTCATTAATGTCAAAAACTTTTTTTTTTTATTCCGGTAATAATTTATTTTATTAAAGGGTTGTAAGTAAACACTATTTATAATAGCTAAGGGGTGTAAAAGTATTAGACTAAAATTTTTAATACTTCATACCTCAACATGATTGAACAGTTTCAATTTTTAGATTCATTAGAGTGGAACATTTTATTTTCTTCAAAGATACAAAATTTCTTTTTTGATGTTTAATGTACTGTTTTTTTCCATGTGTAATTTTTTTAATTTCTAAGAAATTTCGTAAATAATTAAAATTTTTTCAATAATTAAAATTAAAATTTTTTAGTAGCTGATGAATGAATATTTTATGATCCAGAGAAAAAAATAGGGCTTCAAGATACTCGAGAAAAATATCGATATCGTCTCGATATCGTCTCAACGAATGTCGATATCGATACGATAAAATTTTTTTATGAAACCGCCGATATTCTCGTATCGGCGATATTCCAGAGACGATAATATCGAAAAATATCGTCTCGAAAAAAAAAAGATGTATATAGCAATTTTAAATCTTAGCGTGAATATCGGACACTGTTACTGGAGCCAATAAAACTCGAAAGTGTCAGTGGCGGATCCAGCAATCATTTTTGGGGGGGCGCTTTACTATATTATATTATATATATATATATATGTGTGTGTGTGTGTGTGTGTGTGTGTGTGTGTGTGTGTGGGTGTAGCCCGAGTTCAACAAAAAAACTGATCAGCTATCCCCCAAGCTATTTACCCCCAAATACCCTGGGCACCAAAATTCAATAAATAAACTGATCAGCTATCCTCCAAGCTCTAAACCCCCAAATACCCTGGGCGCCCGAGTTCAACAAAAAAACTGATTAGCTATCATCCAAGCTATCTACCCCCAAATATCCTGGGCACCCAAATTCAATAAATAAACTGATCGATCCATCCTCCAAGCTCTAAACCCCCAAATACCCTGGGCGCCCGAGTCCAACAAAAAAACTGATCAGCTATCCCCCAAGCTGTTTACCCCCAAATACCCTGGGCACCCAAATTCAATAGATAAACTGATTAGCTATCCTCCAAGCTCTAAACCCCCAAATACTCTGGGCGCTCAAATTCAACAAAAAAACTGATCAGCTATCTCCTAAGCTGTACACCCCCAAATACCCTGGGCGCTCGAGTTCAACAAAAAAACTGATCAGCTATTCCCCAAGCTATTTACCCCCAAATACCCTGGGCACCCAAATTCAATAAGTAAACTGATCAGCCATCCTCCAAGCTCTAAACCCCCAAATACCCTGGGCGCCCGAGTTCAACAAAAAAACTGATTAGCTATCATCCAAGCTATCTACCCCCAAATATCCTGGGCACCCAAATTCAATAAATAAACTGATCGATCCATCCTCCAAGCTCTAAACCCCCAAATACCCTGGGCGCCCGAGTCCAACAAAAAAACTGATCAGCTATCCCCCAAGCTGTTTACCCCCAAATACCCTGGGCACCCAAATTCAATAGATAAACTGATTAGCTATCCTCCAAGCTCTAAACCCCCAAATACTCTGGGCGCTCAAATTCAACAAAAAAACTGATCAGCTATCTCCTAAGCTGTACACCCCCAAATACCCTGGGCGCTCGAGTTCAATAGATAAACTGATCAGCTATCCTCCAAGCTCTAAACCCCCAAATACTCTGGGCGCTCAAATGCAACAAAAAAACTGATCAGCTATCTCCTAAGCTGTACACCCCCAAAACCCTGGAAGCCCGAGTTCAATAAAAAAAGCTGATCAGTTATATAATTGCACCAGTGAATCGTAATTTAGGTATTGCTACAAAATTATTTACAGCTGGGCGGTGGGCCGATAAGTTTTTTTGTTGAACTCGGGCGCCCAGGGTATTTGGGGGTATACAGCTTGGGGGATAGCTGATCAGTTTATTTGTTGAATTGGCACTCGGAGAAAGATTTGATTCGATCAATTAAATATACTTTGTTCCTTCAATAGTCTAAATATTGTAGCAGTTACAATACGTAAGGTAAGGATAATAATACATATCGTTGCGACTATAGTAAAGCAAATATGCAAAAATTTAATCTAACCTAACTATTTTTTAAAATCTTTTTTTTTTTTTCATTAATCTTTATTACCACCCAGCTGAAAAAATCCATATGGAAATCCATGCAGTACCCCATACGGAAATCCATATGGAATTCCATATGGTGAATTGAAACCGATTTCCATATGGATTTCCATATGGATTGTCAAAAGCAATGAATTTTTTTTTTTTAAATAATTTTTTTTTCTAAACTTTTTTATTATTTAATAATAATTAAAAAAAATTGATTAGCATAATTATTTTTATGCCATTTTCCAAATCAATATTTATTGTACATCTTTTCTCCTTATCCAAATTTTTTTTTTTTTTAATTCAATTCTTTTCATTTTGATTTTATTAATATTTTAAAAATTAATATTTTACTATCTTCATATTTTCTTTTGATTATTGATAACTATTGATAGTTATATAATTTAATGTAACCAAACAGTATAATTAATTGTGATTTTTTTTTCAATTTGATTAATTATTTTTTTGAAGTATAATATACTGAAAAAATTAATAATTTACACAAGTTTTTCAAGTAAAAAAATTTATTTTATTTTTCAACAAGTGATTTCTAATATGTGATATAGTAATTTTATCAATGGATGACAAAAAGATTTTAGTACATTAGTATATATACAGTTAGTCGCAGAAAGTTTCTAACAAAACAATAGTTGCTTTTTTCTGTTTTTAGTGAATCCAGAGTAACCAAAATTATTCTATTAATTTTTGAAGTAGTTTATTATGCTATTGCTACTATTTATTTTACTAATGAACACAACTTTTGACTAAATAAACAAAATTATAATTTTTTAGATAATCAACAACACTACATAATAATATTGTAAATATAGATGTCAGGACAATATTAAGAGAATAAGCTACGAAAGAGCTAAAAAAAAAATTAATTTTTCAGCTATTAGACTCTGAATCATTTCAGAATTTTAACAGAGTATTTTTAAGTTCATATCTTACTGTCCGTAAATTTTCAGAATTTTCTCAGCATGATTAATTTTTAGAGTTAGATGTCCTAAAGCAATATGAACATGTGATTTATTGATACAGATTTTTAACAAGTATCTCACAACAGAAAAACTAAGAAATTATATTATTGTAATTTAAGAAAAAAAAATTAACATTTGCAATTAGTTATGTAATATATCTCATCCATACTTTGCCTATACTTACAAGATATGATTATGAAAAAATTAGGTAAAAACCATGCTAACCTGGAATTATGTTCTAGGTTTGAAATTTCATGATCATACAAATTGCACACTTTTTTACACTTACTAATTCAAATTTCTTCACTTTTCAACTTAAAATCTGCTAGTTAAATTTTAAACTACACTTCGAAAAGAAATTTGTGGTAAAGCGTCAACAGCAAATACTCCCATCTTTTTCATATTGATCTTTAATAATAGTCTTCAGAATATTCAGCAAAGGAATTGTAGCGTTGACCCAAGTCCACTCCCAACACCAAGTGTTATCGGCCAAGACTGAAAGAAGAATTAACACAAGTCCACTTCCAACACCAAGTGTTATCGGCCAAGACTGAAAAAAGAATTAAAAATTGCACAAAGTTTAAGGTCTTATATTTTACCACTGAATGAATTGAAGCAAATAGTAAGGTGAGCATAAACTTATCTAATGATGATGAATTCATTAGTAATTATCAATAATTTCTTCATTGGTGCAATTGAGTTTCATACTATATCACTTTAAATTATACTTAGTTTCAATTTTGTAAATATTTATTGACGGGCGAAAAACTTTTACTTTTTTTTTAATCAAAAAGTCCACCGTCTCTATTCTCTATAGACGTACACTGAGAGTACTAAAATCGCGAGTGTCTGCACTCTGCTGTTGTCTACTCGGCAGTCGGCGGGAACAACAATCAATAAAGGTTTAGTAGGTACGCTTAAGGCCCGCGCATTGATTTCATTAACCGTAACTTTTCCTAACGATAAATTAATTGATAATGACAGTGCACAGACATTTTTCTGATAGTACACAACATTTTAAGTAACTATTTAATAAGCTTTCCATTATAAATTATGTTTCACGTTATTTTGAAACTCAATGCTAATGCTGAAAGCTAACTTCACGTTACATTTAAGTAAGTCTCTTGATCGATGCGCGGGCCCTAAGCGTACCTACTGAACCTTTATCGTGACCTTTATTGATTGTTGTTCCCGCCGAGTAGACAACAGCAGAGTGCAGACACTCGCGATTTTAGTACTCTCAGTGTACGTCTATAGAGAATAGAGACGGTGGACTTTTTGATTAAAAAAAAGTAAAAGTTTTTCGCCCGTCAATAAATATTTACAAAATTGAAACTAAGTATAATTTAAAGTGATATAGTATGAAACTCAATTGCACCAATGAAGAAATTATTGATAATTACTAATGAATTCATCATCATTAGATAAGTTTATGCTCACCTTACTATTTGCTTCAATTCATTCAGTGGTAAAATATAAGACCTTAAACTTTGTGCAATTTTTAATTCTTTTTTCAGTCTTGGCCGATAACACTTGGTGTTGGAAGTGGACTTGTGTTAATTCTTCTTTCAGTCTTGGCCGATAACACTTGGTGTTGGGAGTGGACTTGGGTCAACGCTACAATTCCTTTGCTGAATATTCTGAAGACTATTATTAAAGATCAATATGAAAAAGATGGGAGTATTTGCTGTTGACGCTTTACCACAAATTTCTTTTCGAAGTGTAGTTTAAAATTTAACTAGCAGATTTTAAGTTGAAAAGTGAAGAAATTTGAATTAGTAAGTGTAAAAAAGTGTGCAATTTGTATGATCATGAAATTTCAAACCTAGAACATAATTCCAGGTTAGCATGGTTTTTACCTAATTTTTTCATAATCATATCTTGTAAGTATAGGCAAAGTATGGATGAGATATATTACATAACTAATTGCAAATGTTAATTTTTTTTTCTTAAATTACAATAATATAATTTCTTAGTTTTTCTGTTGTGAGATACTTGTTAAAAATCTGTATCAATAAATCACATGTTCATATTGCTTTAGGACATCTAACTCTAAAAATTAATCATGCTGAGAAAATTCTGAAAATTTACGGACAGTAAGATATGAACTTAAAAATACTCTGTTAAAATTCTGAAATGATTCAGAGTCTAATAGCTGAAAAATTAATTTTTTTTTTCGCTCTTTCGTAGCTTATTCTCTTAATATTGTCCTGACATCTATATTTACAATATTATTATGTAGTGTTGTTGATTATCTAAAAAATTATAATTTTGTTTATTTAGTCAAAAGTTGTGTTCATTAGTAAAATAAATAGTAGCAATAGCATAATAAACTACTTCAAAAATTAATAGAATAATTTTGGTTACTCTGGATTCACTAAAAACAGAAAAAAGCAACTATTGTTTTGTTAGAAACTTTCTGCGACTAACTGTATATATACTAATGTACTAAAATCTTTTTGTCATCCATTGATAAAATTACTATATCACATATTAGAAATCACTTGTTGAAAAATAAAATAAATTTTTTTACTTGAAAAACTTGTGTAAATTATTAATTTTTTCAGTATATTATACTTCAAAAAAATAATTAATCAAATTGAAAAAAAAATCACAATTAATTATACTGTTTGGTTACATTAAATTATATAACTATCAATAGTTATCAATAATCAAAATAAAATATGAAGATAGTAAAATATTAATTTTTAAAATATTAATAAAATCAAAATGAAAAGAATTGAATTAAAAAAAAAAAAAATTTGGATAAGGAGAAAAGATGTACAATAAATATTGATTTGGAAAATGGCATAAAAATAATTATGCTAATCAATTTTTTTTAATTATTATTAAATAATAAAAAAGTTTAGAAAAAAAAATTATTTAAAAAAAAAAAATTCATTGCTTTTGACAATCCATATGGAAATCCATATGGAAATCGGTTTCAATTCACCATATGGAATTCCATATGGATTTCCGTATGGGGTACTGCATGGATTTCCATATGGATTTTTTCAGCTGGGTGGTAATAAAGATTAATGAAAAAAAAAAAAAAGATTTTAAAAAATAGTTAGGTTAGATTAAATTTTTGCATATTTGCTTTACTATAGTCGCAACGATATGTATTATTATCCTTACCTTACGTATTGTAACTGCTACAATATTTAGACTATTGAAGGAACAAAGTATATTTAATTGATCGAATCAAATCTTTCTCCGAGTGCCAATTCAACAAATAAACTGATCAGCTATCCCCCAAGCTGTATACCCCCAAATACCCTGGGCGCCCGAGTTCAACAAAAAAACTTATCGGCCCACCGCCCAGCTGTAAATAATTTTGTAGCAATACCTAAATTACGATTCACTGGTGCAATTATATAACTGATCAGCTTTTTTTATTGAACTCGGGCTTCCAGGGTTTTGGGGGTGTACAGCTTAGGAGATAGCTGATCAGTTTTTTTGTTGCATTTGAGCGCCCAGAGTATTTGGGGGTTTAGAGCTTGGAGGATAGCTGATCAGTTTATCTATTGAACTCGAGCACCCAGGGTATTTGGGGGTGTACAGCTTAGGAGATAGCTGATCAGTTTTTTTGTTGAATTTGAGCGCCCAGAGTATTTGGGGGTTTAGAGCTTGGAGGACAGCTAATCACGAGGCTAATCAGTTTATTTATTGAATTTGGGTGCCCAGGGTATTTGGGGGTAGATAGCTTGGGTGATAGCTAATCAGTTTTTTTGTTGAACTCGGGCGCCCAGGGTATTTGGGGGTTTAGAGCTTGGAGGATGGCTGATCAGTTTACTTATTGAATTTGGGTGCCCAGGGTATTTGGGGGTAAATAGCTTGGGGAATAGCTGATCAGTTTTTTTGTTGAACTCGGGTGCCCAGGGTATTTGGGGGTTTAGAGTTTGGAGGATAGCTGATCAGTTTATTTATTGAATTTGGGTGCCCAGGGTATTTGGGGGTAGATAGCTTGGGTGATAGCTAATCAGTTTTTTTGTTGAACTCGGGCGCCCAGGGTATTTGGGGGTTTAGAGCTTGGAGGATGGCTGATCAGTTTACTTATTGAATTTGGGTGCCCAGGGTATTTGGGGGTAAATAGCTTGGGGAATAGCTGATCAGTTTTTTTGTTGAACTCGGGTGCCCAGGGTATTTGGGGGTTTAGAGTTTGGAGGATAGCTGATCAGTTTATTTATTGAATTTGGGTGCCCAGGGTATTTGGGGGTAAATAGCTTGGGGGATAGCTGATCAGTTTTTTTGTTGAACTCGGGCTACACCCACACACACACACACACACACACACACACCCACACACACATATATACATATAATAATATAATATAGTAAAGCGCCCCCCCAAAAATGATTGCTGGATCCGCCACTGACACTTTCGAGTTTTATTGGCTCCAGTAACAGTGTCCGATATTCACGCTAAGATTTAAAATTGCTATATACATCTTTTTTTTTCGAGACGATATTTTTCGATATTATCGTCTCTGGAATATCGCCGATACGAGAATATCGGCGGTTTCATAAAAAAATTTTATCGTATCGATATCGACATTCGTTGAGACGTATCGTCTCGGATATCGTATCGATTTCGAGACGATATCGAGACGATATCGATATTTTTCTCGAGTATCGTGAAGCCCTAATATTTCTCGATTCTCGGGATTAAGCCGAGACGATATCGAGACGATATCGATAAATTTACAGTATAATATCGTCGATACGATACTCGATACGATAAACATGCCCATATGTCGATACGATATCGATATAATTCAAAATATCGATATCGTCTCGTATCGTGAAGCCCTAGAAAAAAAAAAAATATTAAATTTGTAAAATAAAAAATTTTAAGTTCATGCAGCGATAAAATGGTTTGTTACGTCTTTTAATTAATTTTATTTTATTCTATTAATAACATATGAAAAAATTAAAAAAAACTTTGGATTGACTTGGAAAAAACTTAATAATATTAAGTTTAATTTTAATCTCAAGATTTTTTACTACACATTTTATTAGTATTTTCTGATTATAAAATATTTAGAATGATTAAAGCTTTTGAATTTCAATTTCCGATGTTATACTTAAAGAAATAAAAATGAAACAACTCCAAATGAACAATTATTTCTGTTGAAGACGTTACAGCGTATGGCTTTAAAAATGTGTTTAATCAATATTAAAAAAAATATAAAAACCAATTTGCTAAATAGTTGAAAAAAAATTATATTATATGTAGCTAATGAATTTATTTACGAAGCACGAGTAGAAAATGAGGCGAAACGTGAACGTTCCCAAAAAGCCTCTGATTTTATTTACTTAAATTTTATTTACTTTGGTTGGTTTCATTTATAAATAATATATAAATATCATTTATAATTCATATATAAATATAAATTTTCATGAAATACAAATTTTAAACTCACTATAGATGATCCAAAATATCACCCTATCACAAAAAGCTTTTGCTCAGGTAGAAGTCCGTACAATTTTTTTTTTTTTTTTTTAATCAACCGCATTTATTGAAGAAAGTGGCATTACGGACGTTACAGAAAAAGGCCGCTTTATTTTCCCTCACACTTGACAAAATAAGAAAAAACTTCTTAACTGAAGTATTTTTTTTTTATCTTTGAGGTTTATTACCAAATTTTGGATTTTTCTTATCGTTTAATAGTATATTTCGTGCTAAGGGAGAAAAATAGTACTTCTTGGTTCACGGGTGATAGAAGCCGCACGAGTTGGTGTTCTATCACTCAAGGGACGAGAAGTATCGCGCCCGAGGGGCGAAATATGATTGCTAAACTAAAACTTGAGTTTTCGTCGTCTCGTAACAAAATAGTATAAGGTAAAGATGCCAATTATGATCACAAAAACCGCTACTTTTCAGCATTTTGAATTTTAATGAAAAAACAAAGCATGTTAGAGTAAATCTTTTTTTAAATACTTAAATTTTAGGGTCTTAGGAACTTAAATAAATTTTTTTTATATGAAAATTGTATTTATTTATTGAATAATTAATGTTTAAAGACAAGACCTTTTGACCCCAGTTTATTAGACAACTTCAGCTTTGGCCCCAGTTTATGAAACACTTTTACACGTAAAATTCCATCTGTGACTTACATACCCCAGTTGATGGAACGGTTTATCTAATTTTCATGTTAGATTTTTAATTTGTTCGTGTTTGGGAGTGATGAAACCCTCGAATTTTGACGATTCCGTTCCATCAACTGGGGACCTAAGTCACAGACGGGATTTCACGTGTAAAAGTGTTCCATAAACTGGGGCCAAAGCTGAAGTTGTCTAATAAACTGGGGTCTTGACTTTAAACGGAGGCATAAAAGGTCTTGACTTTAAACATTAATTATTCAATAAATAAATACAATTATTATATAAAAAAAATTTATTTAAGTTCCTTAGAACCTAAAATTTAAGTATGTAAAAAAAGATTTAGTCTAATATGCTTTGTTTTTTCAATAAAATTCAAAATGCTGAAAAGTGGCGATTTTTGTAATCATAATTGGCATCTTTACCTTATGTATTTCACACCGGGCGCTGGAAAGTATTAGCAAGCCCTAGCAAACTCAAATTGACGCCCGAGCTGAAGGCGAGAGTGTTAAGGTTTGCTAATTCTTTTCCAGTGTCGTGTGAAATGTTTTTTCCATACGACGGGTCCGGGAAGTGCTACTGCCTGTAGCGCTTCCTGGACGGAGTGCGGAAAAATAATGTTCGTGCTTGTAGGCGATATCTCGAGTAGGGCTCTCCTAGGGCCCGAGGGACTTGCGAAGCAAATTCAATTTCAATTCGTAGGGCTCTCTAGTACCCTCGGGCCCTAGGAGAGTCCTACTCGAGATATCGCCTACAAGCACGGAAAGAACTATTTGAACCGAGGGCATAAAATTTTTCACGAAAACGTAGTTTTTTTGAAAAATCGGAGCTGAAATAATTAATTTTTAGTCTTTTTTAAATTTTAAATGAGCAATATTTATCGGAGTTAAAAAATAAAGTTTAATTCTAAAATTTTTAATACTTAGGCTTTGATTTATTATAATAGCTTATTAGTTGGCTACGTAAGCTTCATGTAGCGCATAGTTGTGTTGACTTGTGCAAAATTAAGTACATACATCAAAGACGGCAAAGACACTGATTTTAAAATTTAATAACTACCAATAATCTGGTTTTTTTTATAAAAAATTATCTCGATTGAAAGCTTGAATAAAGAGAAATTCAAAGCAGGGTATGTATGTATGAGTACATACGTATGTTTACGGAAACGTAAGGAGATCAAATAGTTGAAAATGTAATTTTATCGTTTCAAAAAGATGCTAAAAAAACAATCAGAAATTATTTTTAAAACTGAATAAAAATATTTGCGATACATAATACAAATCATAATCAATTCGAGTCAAAAAATCATATTATCATGTCGCAAAACTAAGAATAGTGCAAAATTAAGTTCAGTGATCCTATGCTCAATAATTTAAAAATTCATGTTCTAGGTAATTAAATAAATGACTTCATCATTAAATAAAATTATAATTAAATCAATAATTCTATTGATTTATCGTCAGGTTTATTGAAAATTTAATAAATTTATGATCTTATGGAATATTAATAATTAATGTCAGTATTATCGTCAGAAAAGAGAATTTAATAATTTTTCTACAATAATATGAATATTATACTTTATTAATTATTTTTTATTTAATAATTCAATTATTCTTGCAGAATCATTTTAAATTACTTTTTTATGAATTAAACTATTGATTTCAGAGGTTTTTTTTGTTTATCACTTTAAATTCAATTATAACTTTAAAAAATATTTAATTAATAAATGAATTATGCACTAAATAAATTGTTGAATTAATCTATTTATTGCGATCTGCTGACAAGGTTTGATAATTTATAATATTATCATTGTTTGAAATTTTCATTTCAAATGATAGTAAGGAAGAAATTTTTTTTAAACCATATAAATTTGATTATTTACTAAAGTATTTACTTTTATTTATATGTGTTTAATTAATAATAGTTTATAAAAGCATATATTCTTTAACAAATTAGATAAAATAGCTAAAAAATTTGATTTAGTAACTCAAAAACAAATTTAATTAATATATGACATTAATGACAGACATTTATGACATTAATGACATTTTTGACGGTCACGTCATGTCATTTAGTTCATTTCTGACATTTACCCATCACTTATTATAACATTTAATTGAGTACACGAGCTTTGGTTTCGAATATCGATATTTGATAAAATTTTTATTTTGACTGTATAGCCTACGTAATTACAACTAAAATGTATTTCCGTTCTCTTCATAAAGTAATTAAGTGTGGAAATTTCACAAAAAAAAAAAAAAGTTTCAAGTAAAAAGTTGTTAAATATGTTATATTTTTTTTTTAATTATATACTGATTGTCGGTCAGCATTTGGCAAATCAAATCGGCCCTGTTGGCTGTTAGTTTGTTTTGAGGTATAACGTATTACAGTATACCTACTGCCCTACTTCTCATTTCTTATCGGACACCGGTAAAATAATTACCTCAGAGGTTGCTCTACAGATGGCGCATGAATAATACAAATAAAAGTTTTCTGCTTTATTTCAGCTTACGAAGTGCAATGTTTGCAATTTTAATTGAGCATTCATAAATTTTATAAAAATTAAATCTTGGGGATATTTTATTGATACGTAATATATGTGTGAAACATATATTAGAATTGTTTTTTACTCAAATGATTATAAGAAATGTTATTAAATTTATAAATCTAAAAAATAAAACTTAGTAAGGTTGTATTTACTATGACGAATCCGTACTTTGCCGAGGATAGTACTGTCTTCGTTTTGGCACCAATTTTAGAGAAAACAATAGAAAAATTAGATAAAAATGCAGAAAAATTTGACTACCTTATGGCATTTTTTATTGCTGTGATGGCTGAAAAAGGATACAGAGTGTCTTGTCTTTATGATGAAAATAAAGGGTAAGTTTGTTTAAAGAGTGTAACTTATTTATTAATCATATGATTTATTTCAAACCATAGTTTCTTTTGAGCTATATTTTTTTTAGTGTTTGGAGTGAGGAAGTTACCAATATTCCAAAAGAAACTTGGAAAATTCTAGGAACTAATATTTATGAAATCAAATTTGTATTGTACAATAAAAAAGAAATAAAACTCAAACTTATTGGTATTCCCATTGGTGACTGGATGATTTTGAATTTGATTTTTTTGGGTGAAAGTAGCTTATGTAAAACCCGAGCCATGACAGTAAATGTTGCAAAACATGTCAATTTGCATCAAAAGAATTTAGGAAAACTTTGGAATCTCAAAGAATTAGCACTACAGTAAATATTTAAAAAATTACATTCAATATGAAAAGTATTGCTTTAGTTACGGAAAAAGACTCACTCTATTCTATTGATTTTTTTTTTTTTTTTTTTATTATAGCTTACCCAGACCCTAAGGTCTGAACAGCTTGTATTGATTTCTTAAATATAAAATTTTAAGCTAAGCTAACTGTTTATAGTTTGATATTTACCTAATTTTTTCTTTCTTTCAAGCTACTGGTAAATATTTAAACTGGTGCACAATACTACTTTTCATTTCATAAGATTTTCCCTGCTTCAAAAGTTTAACTAAATATAAATTTGGTATTTTTGCAGGTATAAGAATGAGTTATTTGCTCCTGTACAAGGAGAAATAATGATGGAAATTGGTATTGCAGGTCCAAGTCTGCAAGGACTACCTGCTGAAATAAAGATAAAAATATTACATTACTTAGATCCATGGACACAAAGAAATTTAAAAAAAGTTTGCAAAGATTTTTAACACTAGCTAAGTAATAGAAAATAAATGAAGTTTTATGTTTCAGCAATTAATGCTACAAAAAATAACTTAAGAAAATATATATTTAGAAATGTATAATTAGAAAAATATTTTTAGAAAAGTTCTCAAAAAGCAAAGTTTTCAATCACTGCAGGTATAAATGTACATATAATCACTGTAGATCTGTAATATACAAGTAACCAATTTTTTTATTATACAGCCCTACATTTCTAATTTCATGAATTTATAAAATATCAGTTAAGTTTTATAATTAATAGATATGTAAGTAGATTTTCAATTTAAATAAATTGTATTTATTGATAAACATTTATATAAATTGAATAAAATAAATAGTTATATTACTATTGTTATGATTACTAAATTTGCTTTCTATGTAATCTGCTCAAATTGATTATGATCGAGTCAGTGATTAAAAATAGCGAATTTTACATTATAGGATTTTTTGATTAGACATTAAATTTTTTTTTTCTCAATGACTGTTTAAATATCATTGTTTAACTTCAGATGATTAAAATTTTTTTGACAAATTTTGTTCTGTGTTCTTAGAATGAAAAATTAGTCACGTCACTCAAATCAGGTTTTTCAGTAATGTTATGCCAATCAAAGCAAATGTGAGAATGAATTCTTTGATTGTTGCATGTTCATCATTTTCATACTGTAATCTTCAAGAAATCATAAAGATGTTGTTTGATGAGTGAAAAAAATGAATTTTAATCTTTGTTGACTAAAATTAAACAGTTAATTTAAAAATACTTTGATAACTTTACAGAGTGCAACTAAGTAAAATATTTTTGTAAAAAAAAGAAGTAAAATTATTTCAAAGAACTGTGATAACTTCAAAAAATAACAAAATATTTAAAACTAATATATAGTATAATTCGTAAAGGGCATTTATGCCCGTTGATTCAAATAAAATTAATAAAATATATAATAATATCTAATAAGTTGTAAAAAAAAAAAAAAAAAAAAAAAAAAAAAAAAAAAAAAAAAAACAGTAACAATAAAAGTATTAGTTTTGCTGAAATTTAAACAAATCAACAATTGAAAAGTTATAATAATTTTTGAATAGAATTGTGTTTTAATAGTATATTATAGTACGGGTGCAGCATCGTCACCGGGGCGGTTTTAAGGACCCGAGTGCGTAGCGAAGCGGAGCACGAGGTCCTTAAAGAGCCCTGGTGACGTGCTGCACCAGTGCTATATACTATTTTATAGTACGAGTAACCGAAAACACGCATCAAAGATTTGATTTTGAGGTTAGAGTGACCAGGAGTACTATAAAAATTTTTAATATTAAGAATTTGTGTTTGATTTTTGATCTTTAATTTTTTTAACGAAATAGACTGTATATAAAATTAATATTTTTCAACAGAAGTATGTTGAGAAATCAAGTTTTAAAAGATTTATCTTTTTTTTGGATGAGGCATCAGAAGATGTATGGAATATGACTTAATAATATATTATAGTATGGGTGCAGCATCGTCACCGTGGCAGTTTTAAGGACCCGAGTGAATTTCAATCTTATCCAGCCTTCCCCAACACTAGATTAGTAAGGGAGTTAAAAAAAAAAAAGATATTGCATGTGATTCGAATGCATGAACTTCTGGCTGGCAGTCCTATGCCCTTAATATGACACTACCACTCCGTTGCCTATTTCAAAGACTTTTTTTTTCTTTTTTTATTCTACCCTGCTGTATAGCCATACGTGTGGTCTACACGTATATTCCACACGTGTGCCACACGTAAAATGGACTAATTGAGCAAACTTTTATTCTTTTGCTAAATATTATAACATTATGAAGTCAGGGTGGACACCTGGTGCACCTGGTGATGATAACGCCTTGTAGATGATTTCTCCAGGAAGTTTTGATCCCAGGGGGGTGAGGATGGACACCTGGTGATAATAACGCCTCGGAGATGATTTCCCCAGGAAGTTTTGATCCCAGGAGGGTCAGGATGGACACCTGGTGCACCTGGTCATAATAACGCCTTGTAGATGATTTCCCCAGGAAGTTTTGATTCCAGAGGGGTCAGGACGGACACCTGGTGGTAATAACGCATCGGAGATGATTCCCCAGGAAGTTTTGACTCCAGAGGGTCAGGATGGACACCTGGTGCACCTGGTGGTAATAACGCCTTGGAGATGATTTCCCCAAGAAGTTTTGACTCCAGAGGGGTCAGGATGGACACCTGGTGCACCTGGTGATAATAACGCCTCAGAGATTATTTTCTGGGGAAATCATCTTTTATACATCGAGAAAATTTTAACTTTTTGTTCAACTCGCCGCATGATCTCGGAAATTACTGGATATTTTTTAATGAAACTTTAGCATCATATATTTGAACACTTTTTGCTGCCAATAGCACAGTTTATATATTTTTAAAATCTTTTGGAAGCGTACAATAAATTATTAAAAGTAAAAAATTAACAGTTCCTTACCTGAAACTTCGGTTTAAAAAAAAGACTATAAAAATTTATATTTGAAAAAAAAATCCAGCGGAGAAGTTTTTCATTAGGCTTTGAAATAGTATTTTTCATAACAGGTCGGGGAAGGGTTTATTTGGCCTCCGAGAGGTTTGTGACCCGAGCCGAAGGCGAGGGATGCAACGAGGTGGCCAAAGAACCCTTCTCGACCATGTTTTGAAAAATATTTTTCCTCCAGAGATACCGAAAACAAGGGGTGAAGGTCCGATTTTGAGGTGAGAAGGAGGAAAAAGCTTTCTGCAAATTTTCAAAGCAATATTTCGAATAGGAAAAAATTGGCAGCATTTTTGAAAAAGCGGTTGGGCATGCTCGAGCCGATTTTCGAGTGTCCCGGACGCCCAAGTGGTTTTAACATCCAGGATCTCAATTATTATTATTATTATTATTAGTATTATTATTATTAATAGAATAATCTAAGTAAGACTGTGCGTATCTTTCTGTCTCTCTCTCTCTCTCTGTCTCTCTTGTGACTTGTGTCTCTGTTACGGGCAAACTTGGGCATTTCACGAATTGTCCAACTCATCTGGTCAATTCGTGTAATGTTTGAGCGGCCAGTTTATTTACTTACGCGTTCTCAAAGGCATGTGTATTATCGAATTTGTGATCATGTGATGCTATATACTTTTTATTTTCTAACCTAATAAATATTAGTTACTAGGTACATTATTATAAAGGTTATATTTTTAATTTTTTTTAAATAATATTAGTAAAAAATTAGCAACAACGACCATGGTGTTAAAGAAAAATTTCATTCTAAAAAGGGTATGATTTATCGGCACGGTAAATTCAATGAATTGTACGGTAAATTTATAGCAAATTCACGGTATTTAAATAAAGTGCACGGTAAAATAATGAAATCACGGTAAAAAAAAAGAATGCACGGTAATAAAAATAATTTCACGGGAACTAAATTCATTTTAACGGGAAAAAAAAATAATAAACGGTAAATAAATATCATTCATCACGGAAAAAATAGTTAAGTTGCACGGTATTTTGAGTTTAGGCAAATACAAAGTACATTTTTACTATTACTAATGTGTTTATAAGAATTATAAATTTTACATAATTATAACAGAAGATTATTGGCGTAGTCAAGCTTTTTTGGCCTTTGATGGTCGGCCTCTTTTTCGCTTTTGCCCCAAAGGAATATTTTGAGCTTCTGCTGGCACTTCTAATTCTTTACGCTTGATCCGCATATCCAACAGAGTACTTGCACTGATTCTTTTTAATGAAAATTGGGCAAGTACAAGTTACATGGTCCGAATATACCTCAATTTTCCAAATTTTCGAACGCCAATTGCAGTAATTTTCGAACGTTCTCCATTTACCTTCCTGCCGTTCAAAGTCTTGAAGAAGTTTAGGCGTGATTGGTGTATTCAATTTAGTAGAAGAGCAAAAGTACTGCACGCAATTATCAGCGTTACGTTCGAGCACAGGAACTTTATTGGCGACCCACTGGTAAGCTTCTGTCCACAGTGGTAGCGAAATTGTAGGAGTTTCATCAAAAAACACACAGTTGATGGATTTTGGATCCCTACGCATGGACCATTGATTTACCATATTCATCGTGCAACCGAGAAACTGTCCTACTGGTAACCTTTCCCTTAATGTGTATTGTTCCTTAATAATTGCGTTTGTACCCTTCCACTCCATTACTTGTAGAAGGAAGGCCCACCGCAGCTCCTTCATACCAGTTCGGCAGGCGGACTAACCATTCCTCTTCGAAATATTTGATAAAATCATGAACTTGAGAGTCTTTATATTTTTTCCATTTATTTAAGAAAAGTCTGGATGACTTCTTGAATGTTTCTTCACTTGGTGACGACTGGAGATCGTAAATATTTTCCTTCAATTCCGAACGTAACTTTGACTTAGAAATTCTTCGCAGATGCTTATAAATGTTTTTTATAACGTGAAAAAAACACATAAGGCGAACTTCAGGTGGGCCAAATATCTCTGTAAATCCGTTTGTGATGGCTTCAGCAGCGTCTGCCATTAAGATTGTTGGTTTCCACTCTGGAACTGCAGTTTTCAGAGCTCGGAATATAAATGCAAAATCATCTTGGGTCTCTCCTTTGGTAATTGCGACTGCGTATGGATGAAAAACATGATTCGCATCACTTGTGCCAACCAAGAGAAAAGGGTATCCATGCCAGTTCAATTTGTAAGTTGCGTCGGATTGAACTAATTTTTTAGCTTTCCTGGTAAGAGACGTAATCTTCGAGTCGACATAACAATTTTCAAGTCTTGATCTTCAAGATCGAACGATTCAGCAAATGCTCGAAAATCTAGTACGTAAGGTTCGTCTTCATCGAGTGGGATTTGAATCCTCTCATCACACCAAGTTCTTATATCTGTTATCCATAATAAAGGAACGCCTTTTTCATTTCGTAACTCTCTCAGAAAACCAATAAGTTTTGTCTTTTCAGGCTCAGCTACGCCCTTCTTACGAATGAGATTCAAAAGCGTATTAGGTTTTGTAACACCTTCCTCAAATTTTTCACGAACAAAGAGTTTCAAATCCGATGACATGCCTCGAGCCGGATTGTCGTCATGATTTTCATGTTCATTTTCCGTCTGAAAAAGTGATACAAAATTACTGGAACTGTGATATAGAAAATATAAACCAGCTGAGCATTCTTCTCTGTATTTTCCAGCTGTACATCTGTATTCGACTCGTTTACCTAAAGTGCCATAATACGCAAATGTTAGTCTATTGAATGGCAAAAAAAAAAACCTTAACCTGTTGGTAATATATGGGAAGAGCAGATTTTCCAAGTTTTTTCTGCTTGTACAGTATGTTTTGCCTCGGCCGCACTAGCGAATTTCTTGTGTTCATTCCATGTGCGGTTTGGGCGTCTTCGTTTTTTTGGTGGCTGAATAAGTAACTCTTCGTCAGATGAACAATCAGAATCATTTTCAAAATTACGTAATTCGTTTGCCATGTTTACAAGAGTAACTACTTTGCTGAAGGTTCAAGTATCACTAACTGACCACTGAAGGTGCGAAAACAAGGAGTCGAGTAGGCGGAGTAAATATTAAGGAGCAGCAAATTTTAGTATTGCTGAATGCTGTTTAAGGACGTTGCTTCGTGAAATAAAATCCATAAGTATCGTTTGAAAATTATTGCAATCTTTAAGTTTAGGCTTAAGGAATAACGTGTCAAAATTTCAAGAGGATTTACAATACAGTTGTTGAGAAATTTTAATTCAAAGTTGGGCTAAAATCGCTCCAAATCGGGTGATTTAACATAGGCTCTTATGGGAAAAACATGCTGTTTTCATTTTGCTGTAGTTTTCGAACCAGGTTGGCAATCATCTTGAAATTTGGATATGTCATTTCTAGAGCCTTAAAGAACAAATTGCTATGTTTTTGGAAAACTTCTAATGGATTTTTAAACGATTTCGGCATTTTTTGTTATTAAAAAATCAGTAAAAAAGTTTGCTGATTTTTCCTTATTTTTAAAAAAGTTTTATAGACTTTTGATTCACACTGTTAAAAACTAGAAGTCTTCAGTAATACTATTTAAAAATTTCAGAAAGTTTTATTAATTCAGTCTCGAGTACCAACGAGTTGAAAATAAAATAATTTTGTTAATCGACCGGGTAGACTCGAGGCGAATGTCAGCTGTTCCCGTGCCAAACCTATGGGCGGCTTCCCCCACTACTGCCGCGGCATGCTGCAACGAGGCAACGTCTGCTTCTGACAGTATTAGATTATTTTGCAGTGCGTTTAAATATTATTTAGCCGTGAAAACGCTTTTTTTTTACCGATACTGTTCGAACGTCGTTTTTTTACTGTGCAAATGCTTTTTTTTTACCGTGAATTCAGATACTGTTCGAAAGTCGTTTTTTTACTGTGCAAATGCTTTTTTTTACCCTGAATTTGATTTTTTTATAGTGTACTCAGATACCGTGCAAATGCCTTTTTTTACCGTGCATTTTATTACTCCCCTTCTAAAAATGAATCACTATAAATGAATCATTAAATTTTGACACTTGACACCATGACTAAAGCAATCATATCTCTCTTTTAAAATGGACTTAAATATATTTGAAATTAATTTTAAAATCATATGCAATTTTAAAACTAATTATTTTTAAATATTAAATATTTTTTAAAAATGAAGTATATTTGTATAAAACCAAATGATAATTTTCTAATCTACATTGAAGAATGTACTTACCTAAGAAATTAAGAATCAACAACTCAAAAACTAGCGCCATTTACCATGCTGTATTTTGCACATGCGCAATGTTGATATAATCTAAAATACATGCCTTTGAGAACGCGTACGTAAATAGACTGACCAGTGACCGCTCAAACATTACACGAATTGACCAGATGAGTTGGACAATTCGTGAAATGCCCAAGTTCACCGATTGTCCGTAACATCTCCATCACGATGCAGGCCCAGACGCACGCGGCCGCATCAGGCGTCTGCGTGGAGAAAGAAAGAGAGAGAGAGAGAGCCTGCTGGCTACGCGGCGGTCACCCCCCACTATTCGTCTGGTGTCGTTACTTACGATTTTTTTTTCGTAGCCCCCTGCGTCAGAACCTGCGATAAGGAACTTCGTTCCAAAAAAGCTCCTGCTTGCGAATGAACCTAGACTCGTCCGGTTTTTCGTGGTATCGCGCAACAAGTTCTTTTTCGGCTGTTCTGGTGACCGTAACTCCCTGAGATCACTGCACGTTTTTTTCCAAGAGAAAAACAAATCTTAATCCCTGACTCTATCGACCGAGGAGTCGCGACCCTCAATGCCGTCGTTCTCTTAAATATTCAAAATTATGACTTAGTTTTCTAAAGTTTGCCTGACTTCGTAGCTAGTCTGACTAACTCGTTATCGACTTCTTTCACGGACTTGTCCTGCTCAAATTTCGTTGCACGCCCCGAATTTTCGATGGCTTCCAGTCTTGCCTCAAGATTTGCGTTTTTTATTTTCAGTTCTTCAACCTCGCTTTCTATTTCGTTTAAACGATCTGCTGATTCCGCATTATTATGTGTCGATTCTAGTCAGATTCCCCAGAATTCATTAATATTAATTAAATTAATTCAAACAAACCCATACACGAAATTAAACTTGGAATTTTACATGCTATCAATTAATTTGTTGATTGTTATGATTTGAAATTGAGATTACTTCGAGGGTACCACCAAGGAAATTTCTCGGAAAATTGGATAAGTCATGTATTCAAATTGATGTATCGATGCGGTGATTGTAAAAAAAATGACTATTAATTGCTCGATCAAAACACTGCTTGTCGCGTAAATAATTGACTTTTGCTGATTTTCAACATTCTTTCCCAATCAATTGGCCCGAATTTAGATTTTATGCGGTTTCTAAACGGGTGATTTGATTTGAGGTACCATTGGGAAGGCTGCGTGCTGGCTTGAACCCAAGCACAGTTCATCCTGCTCCGATCTTCCTTTGCGCTCGCCGTCCTTTCAATTTATCTATAGATATTTATTCGTGAGGGACAATAATCTAAAAAAAAAAAAACAAATAAGCCGATTAGCTGCAACCCCATAACATTGGGCATGGCTCAAAATTTTTTTTTATTCATGTCCAAGGTTATGGGGTGGTAAACTTGTTTGCTTGGTTGTTTATTTAAATATTCACATATTTTATATTCGCTGCACCCAATGTTATGGGGTTGTAGCTCATCAGCTCATTTGTTTATTAAAAAAATTAATTATTTTTCATTCACTACGCCCAAGGTTATGGGGTTGTGGCTCATCGGCTTATTTGTTTATTAGAAAATTTAATTATTTTTCATTCACTCTGCCCAGTGTTATGGGATTGTAGCTCATCGCCTTACTTGTTTATTAAAAATATTAACATTTTTTTTAGCCATGCCCAAAGTTATGGGGTTGTAGCTTGTCGCCTTATTGGTTTATTAAAAATATTTACATTTTTTTCAGCCATGCCCAAAATTATGGGGTTGTAGCTTATTGGCTTATTTGTTTATTAAAAAAAATTAATTATTTTTACTAAAGTTAATTATTTGTTATTCACTACGAATAGAGTTATGGGGTTGTAAGCTTGTCCGCATATTTGTCTATTAAAAATTTAAATTTCGTTACTTACTTTATTAATTAAAAAAAACACAAAAAATTCAAATCAAGCATGCCTGAAGATTTTAAATTTGGCGCGTCTGGCTGATTCACACTTTTGAGAGGCCAAGTTTCGATTCGATATATCGACTCGACTTTCTAATCGAATCTCTCATTTGTAGGGATCTGCACTTTCGACACGCGATATCGATAGCGCGCGACTGCTGCGCCAGTCGAGATTCAAGACGAGCAGTTCCGCTCTATCCACCACGCTGGTCGGATGTTCCTTGTGACCGCAAGCTGAAAATAAAGATTACTGTTATACTTATTACCTGGTGCATTTCATTGACTTTACCTGAACACATCTAGAGCAGGAGATAGCCCTGCAGTCGCTGAAGACTACCAATCGCTACACTGGTGACCCCTCAGCCACTACGGCCTCATCGTCGACGTTCGACATCGTAGATTGATAGAGCCTGGCACTGGTTTTTCGGCCCGGGGCTACTTCAAGTCATCGGATGCCCCTTCGGTTAGCGTCCTTGATCGCAGCAATCGGTTCGCCGGAATCGTCAGCGAATTTCCCGAGGTTGCGGGTTCAAAGCCGGCCAAACCAATAACGTCGCACGACGTTTTTCATTACATCGAGACCCACGGCCCCTCAGTCTCCCAACGCACGAGGCGTTTGGACCCAGAGCACTACAAGGCCGTGCAAGCCGAGTTTGATGAGCTTGTCAAACAAGGCATTTGCCGTCGGTCCAAAAGCCCGTGGGCTAGTCCCATACACATGGTGCGCAAGAAGGACGGGAAATGGCGAATCTGTGGGGATTATCGTGGCGTGAACTCTGTAACCGAGCCCGATAAATTCAGTATTCCTCACATCCATGACTTTTCAGTGAACCTTCACGGTTCTACAGTTTTTTCAAAGCTCGACCTCCATCGCACTTACTATCAAATTCCCGTAGCTCCGGTCGACGTCATCAAGACCGCGGTGACCAGGCCCTTCGGTCTTTTCGAGTATGTCTTCATGCCCTTCGGTCTGCGAAACGCAGGTCAGTCGTTCATGCGCTACATGCGGAAAGTTCTCGAGGGCTTAGATTTCGTATTTTGCTATCTGGACAATATACTCATTTTCTCGGCTAACGCAGAGGAACATGAGAGGCACCTCCGTATCGTTCTCGAGCGCTTAAGGGCTTATGGTTTAAGGCTGAATCTTGCCAAATGCGAATTTGGGAAGAGCGAGATCGTATTTCTATCTCAGCTGATCAATAGCCAAGGTTCTCGTCGAACAACCAAGATGGTTAGCGCAATCCTCGACTTTCCGAAGCCCAAGACTGTTTCGGCCCTTCGGTCGTTCCTGAGCCTTGTGAATTTCTATCGTCGCAACATTCCCCACGCCAAGGCTACCCAAGCCCCGCTGTACGAGCTTACACACGGCGCTGTGAAGAATGACCAGACGCCCGTTGATTGGTCCCCGGAGACCGAGCAGGTCTTCGAACACACCAAGACTGCACTTGCCGAGGCAGCTCTTTTGAGCCATCCTTCCGAAGATGCCGAGACTCGGCTCGTGACAGACGCGTCGGATTTCGCGATGGGCTCCGCCCTCGAGCAGCGCATCGATGGTGCTTGGCGTCCCTTGGCATTTTTCTCCCGGAAATTTAGCAAAGCACAGCGGAATTACGACACGTACGACCGGGAACTTACAGCGATGTACGAGTCAGTCAAGTATTTTCGTTATTTTATCGAGGCGAGAGAATTCAAGATTGCGACTGATCACACGGCACTTACATACGCCTTCGGGCAGCGTAACGATAGCTTTACGCAACGGTGGCAACGCCAGCTGAGCTATATCTCGCAATTCACGACTCAGATCGAACACTTGCCGGGCAGAGAGAACGTCGTCACCGACTGTCTCTCGAGGGTAGACGCCGTCCGTTTACCCCTCGAATTCAACGCGATCGAGCTTGCAAAAGCTCAGGCCGAAGACCCTGAACTCACGGTACTTCGCCACTCCACCGACCATTCGTTGAGACTCATTTTTCTTGAGATAGGCTCTGACCACACACGCATATGTGTCAACCAATCGGACAACGTTCTCCGTCCATACATTCCTAAGCCCCTGCGTAAGCGCGTCTTCGATATGTTCCATTCTCTCGCCCATGGTGGTGCGAAAGTTACGGACCAGACTATCAGGCGACGCTACGTATGGCCAGGCATGCACAAAGATATTAAGCTTTGGTGCAAGACCTGCCTTGACTGTCAACAATCTAAAGTGTCGCGGCACGTAAAGAACAACCCTGCGCCTTTCATCGCCCCGGATGGCCGATTTCTTCACGTGCACGTGGACATCGTAGGGCCACTGACGCCATCCGAGGGCTACACTTACTGCCTTACGATGATCGATCGGTTCACCCGTTGGACCGAGGCCGTGCCTCTCGAGAACATCACTGCTGAGACCGTATGTCGTGCTTTCTACGACACCTGGATGTCACGTTTTGGTTCGCCGACCCTGGTCACGACTGATCAGGGGTCCCAGTTCGAATCTCAGCTCCACAAGGCGCTCATGTCATTTATCGGTACCAACCGTAAACGCACAACCGCTTACCACCCGAAAGCGAACGGGATGATCGAACGCTGGCACCGGGTGGTCAAGGCCGCGATAATGTGCCATGACAGCCCCCAGTGGACCAGGACCCTGTCGACCGTACTCCTCGGCCTCCGAACGCACGTACGCACCGACACCAGCGTATCCCCCGCGGATTACGTTTACGGGACAGCCCTGCGAGTACCAGGTGAGTTCTTCCTCGAGAGAGAACCTCACGTCAACCCCCAGATATTCCTCGAGGAATTCCGCGAGCATATGCGGCAGGTTAGGCCGATACCAGTCGCGCAAAGGTGCAAGCCCCACGCGTTCTTCTTCAAGGACTTGCGCACCTGCTCGCACGTATTCATGCGGACCATGGCCGTTAGGAAACTGCTTGAACGTCCTTACACCGGACCTCACAAAGTGCTCGAGCGCATTAGCGACCTTGACAACAGGATTGAAGTCAATGGTTTGCCCCGCGTCGTCACTACCGAGAGACTCAAGCCGGCTTACTTCATGCTGGAAGCGCCCGAACAACAGCTTGTAGCACCCACTTCGCAACAAGCTGCGAGCGCTGAAACCATTCCTCGGCATACTGCGGACGTTGACCCACCCCCTGGCGCAAACGCATCACAGCCCCCTGCGAGCGTTCCCCCCGGGCAAGACACCATCAAAAACCTGGGTCGTTCGGTCCTTATAGACTTCGCGCCCCCGAAGGACTTCGTCCTGACACCGCTACGCCCGGCTCTGAAAACCAACGCCGGCCCGAGGACTGTTCCTGGCAAGAATGTCAGCCTGAATCTGGCACGCAACGAAGTTCGTTACATACCGAGGAACGGCGCGGGGTGAGGTTTTGTAATTTAGATTTAAGTTGAGAATCGTAAACCTAGATTTATGTCAGAATTGTAAGCGTTGTCTATTTATAATGTCATGTGTTATAGTTATACTCTTTTCGAATCGCAAATCGTCAGCGATTTACTAGTGGGGGAGTGTGTAAGGATCTGCACACTCGACGCGCGATATCGATAGAGCGCGACTGCTGCGCCAGTTGAGATTCAAGACGAGCAGTTCCGCTCTATCCGCCACGCTGGTCGGATGTTCCTTGTGACCGCAAGCTGAAAATAAAGATTACTGTTATACTTATTACCTGGTGCATTTCATTGACTTTACCTGAACACATCTAGAGCAGGAGATAGCCCTGCAGTCGCTGAAGACTACCAATCGCTACACATTCTCTTTTTCATAAGTGGACATAATTATAAGTTGAATGTAGATTGGTAGATTGTTGCATGCTTCATAGAATTCAAAAAATAACATTTTTAATTTGGACTCATTTTTTTCAGAGTAAGCAATAGTAATCCATGATTGTTTTATCAGAATAATTGATAAACTTTGATCAATTATTTGTAATTTCAAAAATAGAAAAAAATAAATAAACAAGTGGTATATTATTTACAATATTTGAACATAGATTTTTAACGAATCAAAAAACTAAAAAACTGAATAAAAGTAGTATATCATTTTGATATTGAGATCAATATTTCGTTGAGTATCAATTTTTTCAAAGCAGGTGACCTAATTTTGGCTGGAATTTGAATAGTTTTTAGTCAAAAAATAATTTCAAAACATCTATAATGAATGAAAAAGTTAAATGTAGCGTGTATATTGTTAAAAAAACACTAGTTTAGCACATAAAATGTGTCAAAAGTGTATGCTTTGGAATCAACTAAAACCCCAAATCCGCACTACAATTACTATGGGAGCTTGTTTGGAAACATATGAAGAGAAGATTCCACATATTTTTGAGAGAAAAAAAAAGGTCGAAACCGTTTAAAAATGCGTGTGAAAATCGTAAAAAACGCGTTTTTTATGTTTTTTGACAACTTTAAACAGCTGTATCTTGGAAGTGGAAGATCGTACAGGGTTCCAGTTGGTCACCAAATTTTTGTTTTTTCATAAAAAAAATTTAACAATTTTTTAATATGCACAAAAATTTAGCCTAGAAAAAGCTACGGTCGTTTGAAGATACCTGCAAATGAGCAAAAATAGCAATATCTGTGTAGGACTGTATTATTATAAAAATAACCAAACTATGTTGTCAAAATATTTTTACAAAAAAGAACTTATTTTGAACAAAATTTTGCCGCAAACTAGAGGTTTCTATCTCATTTCGATCAAAAGTTAGAATTTTTCGAAAAATACCTTAAAATTGCTTAAAACAGCTTTAAAATAGGCCATTTTTCAATCTTTGAAAAAATCTAGAACCAAGCAGAAATAAGATAGAGACCTCTAGTTTGTGACAAAAGTCTTCTATTAAATAGTTCTTTTGCCAAAAAAAATTGCAATGAAATCGGTGAACCTCGTGCGGACGGTTTTTTAAAAAAGTATTATTTTGACCCATATACATCTCCGACCTTATATTTATAGACTTTAGAATTTTTATCGTAGTATATCTTATCTTGTTCATGGACTTTTTTCGAATTTTGAAACGCCAAAAATCGATTTTCTCTCAAGTTTTCTTGCTTATTCTTCGCTTCCTTTGGTAAAAATGGAATGTCTGAACCAGTCAACAGATAATTGAGTGTAAATCCTGTTGAACTGTGAACTTTATTGTTATATTCTTCAACACACTCATCTGCTATTTTTGACCATGGTTTATTTTTACTCTCGAATATTTTACACCTAATTCTGTTGACTAAAGTCTGGTTTGCTCTCTCGTTTAAACCATTGGAAAACGCACAATCAACCGCCGTGAAAATCATAGTGATATTTTTGGATTTTAAACTTACATATTTATGTTGTATGATTCGAGATTCAGTTTAGAGGTTCGGTCTCGATTTGTTTGAGTGTTTAGGTTTGTAAATGTAAATAAAGTTGTGTTCATGTCTTTAATCGTTTAAATTCCCTGCTGCGAAAAATTCATTCATTTTCATTGAAAAGTTGAATGAAATCGAATGGGTATCTGAATTCATACTTTGAATAGGGTTGGCAACCGGTACTTTAAAAATATATTTTTTTAAAAGTACTCGATTTTTAATGAATTTTAACATTTTTTTTAGAATTTTTAAATCAAAATTGAGCAAGATGAAAATTAAGAAAAGTTTTTAAAACTACGGGTTGATGACGTCATTAACCCGAAATTCCATTAAAAGTATATCTCCCTATATTATAATCCGATTTTTTTTTATTATCCTCAAAGTTGAGTCCTCAAAATTGAAAATTCATAAAAACACGGTCAAAAGACAAGTAAAAACGATACTTATGAGTCCTCAAAGTTGAGTCCTCCTTTTCTCAAAACGGTTTTTTTTAGATTCTCATGTAATATTTTCTATAGAAGCAGCTTGGTGTATAGAAAGATTTGAATTGTGTAAATGTAGTCATTCAGTACAACGTTTAGCAATTCATACAGAAAATCAACAAAACATAATATAAAATAAAAACGAAGAAAAAAGTTAAAAAATTGGAAAACAACTTTAGCAACTTGGTTTGAATTAAATAAAATTGATCTGTTAGAAATATTAAAAATGCCAATATACCAAATTGCTATAGATTTCTAGATGATAAAACTTTTGTTAGATGGAAAAATAAAAAAAAATTTCAAACTATAGGTAGAATGAACGTTGTTTCTTCTAAAGATTCAGAGAGTTTTCCCTTAAAATTAATATCAGATAAAGTAAAAGGTGCTACTTCTCATGAATACTTGAGAACTCATAATAAAATTATTTATAAACATATAAAGAAGGAGCTATTTAAATGGGTCTAATAGTAAATGATAAAAATGTATATGCCATTTTTGAAGAATCTATAAACTATTTAACTCCGAAAAAATTGCAAGAATTTTTCGGATTATTTTTATTGTCTGAAAAAATTCCTGGTAAATTAATTTTGAATATAAATATAAATTACATTTTATAAAAGATTTCAAAGATAATGCAGAAGGTAGAGGTTTAAATGAAATCAACAAATTTCTATCTAGCGAAAATTCTAATTCAAGTAATAAATGTTTTGGTTTACCAGAACCATGCTTAGAAAATATTACTAATATTTCTGAAAATTATGACTGCATAAACTGAAAAGAAGAGTATGAAAAAATTTTTGAAAAATTTAATAATGATCAAAAAAATATATTTAATACACTAACAAAAAGCAAAAATAATATGTACTTTATAGATGGAGCAGGTGGTACAGGTAAAACATTTTTTCCTTTTGGAGGAAAATTAATAATTTTAGGTGGCGATTTTAGAAAAATCCTTCCTGTAGTCAAAAGAGGCAATGAAAAAATTATTGTAGAAGGTACGATTAAATACAGTAAATTGTGGAAAAATTTCAAAACTCTTAAACTCACTGAAAATATGAGATGTAAAGATAAAAAATTTTCTAAATTATTACTAAAAATAGGAGAAGGTAAAATTGAAAATTTTAAAATACCTATTAAATGGAAAATTAAAGATGTTTGCAATTCAATTTTTGGAGATATAAATGAAAACAATAATTTAAACAAAGTTATTTTAGCTCCAAAAAATGAAAATGTTGCAATGTTAAACAGAAAAGTATTAAACATATTAAATGGACCAAGTAAAACATATTACAGTATAGACAAAGCCATTCATAAGGGAGTAGATCAAACTGATTCAAATATATGTTTAGATTATCCAATTGAATACTTAAATTCAGTAAATGACGGGCTTTCTACCCATGAACTAAAATAAAAAAAAATGCAGTTGTAATGTTAATTAGAAATCTAAGTAAAAAAGATAGTGTATGCAATGGAACTAGATTGAAAATAACAAATTTATATGAACATAATATTGAAGCTACATGTGAAAAAACAGGAAAAATAGTACAGGTTGGTAAGGTAGATGAGGCTGGTTAGGCGGAGGTTATGGGGGAGGAGCGTGGAAGGGGAGATGAGGTGGGAAGGGTTTGTTATTGCACTTAAAAATGTTAATAGAGCTTTTTCAAAATTTAAAGTATTTCAACAAAACTTTAAAGCTCGCTTTAAAGTTAGTGACTGAGTTGATGAATAAGGTGAATAAGATTTGTTCGTGAATTGGGTGAGATAAGTTTGGGGGATAAAATACGGTATTTGAAGTAAATCAAATTAGTGAGGTCAGTAATGTAGCTAAGATTGAATTAGGTCAGGTAGTTGAAGATAAAAAAGTAAGTATAGTTAGTAGGGTTCTTACTATGGGTGAGAATAGTAAGTCGGGTTAAATAAGGCGAGTGTGTGCGGAGGGTAGGGTGTAGGTAAGGTGGTTGTGGGCTGGTAGATCAGATATTAAAATTAAAACTTTGGCTCTAATTAGAATTTTCATATAAAATCATATATCATTAAAAAGGTCTTGAGCTCAGCTTTCTAATTATGTCATTTTATGTCATTGAAATTTTTATTAAATACTTTTTGTTGTCATGAGAGGGTGTTGAACAAAGCCGTTTATCCTTTTAAATCCAAGCCTACCCCTACAAAATCATAAATCGGCTTCAACGCAATTTCGCGAGCTATTACTATGCAGAAAGTAAGTTCATCTCATGAAGAATCTGTAAAAAAATTTTGTAGATTATTTTCCCGAGCTGAATTTCAACCAATAGGAACGCCGCATTTGACATTTGGCAGAGGGGTGTGGGTAAAATTATTTCGATAATTTTTCGGTTATTTCCAATTCGAACATTTTGAGTCGCAGAGCAACTTGAATTGTTAGACTTACTCGAATCAGCTTTTGGTTTAGACCCGAGTCACTGCGGTGTATACCTATATATGAGTATTCATAGGTATATTCATAGTAAACAAAAAGTACTATGAGTAATATAACTATAACCGCAAAAATGTAAAATACAGTATTTCTATGGGTTGAAATTCAGCTGGGGAAAATAATCCAGCCGAATACCCCTCGTACTTGAAAATTTTAGATAATTTTCCTCCAGTTTTTTTGCACAGCAACCAGGGGGGCAAGTTTGACAGGTTAAACTTTGTCAAACTTGCCCCGCAAAACACAGTCGGAAAATTATCGACAATTTTGAAGCACTAGGGGTATTACGACTGAAAATCGAGGCTTGCTTATACGAGATTGCGAAATTTGAAAATAATCGTGATTTTTTAATTATCTCGCTAATTACTACAGTAGTTTTCAGGGTGGGCAGTTTAAGCTAGAGATCTAAGATGAGTCAGGTCCAGAATGAATGAGGTGAGTAGGGTTTGTTGGTAGAGTGAGTGAGAGATGAGTTGGGGATTAAGTGTGGTATTTGAAGTAAGTGAAATTAATAAGGTCTGTAATGTGGCTAAGATTAAAATATGTTAGGTGGTTAAAGATGAAAAATCAAGTAGGGTTGGTAGGGTTATGAATCTTTTGGTAACATAATTTGGTAAAATTATGATGAGTAAGTAAAGTTCAAACTGAACTCTCGTGTCTAACTTTTATTGATTTTGAGCACTTAAGTCTTTTTATGATTTTGCTCGTTATTTTACCAAACATATAGCTTACGTATTGTTTCGATTAATTTTTATAGTCATCAATTATAATTAGGGGGTTGGCGAGCGGAGCGAGCAGGGGGGTACCCCCCCCCCCTAGTCTATATATATTGGAATTTTTAAAAATTTAAACACTTGTAGTTCCTTTAATTTTAGTTTTTTTTTTTAAAGAAAAAATACGTGTCGATTATTTTTTGATATTTTAACTAAATAAGCAAAAAAATATAAATTTCAAAAAGTTGCCAACCCTATTGACGGTTTACCAATTGAGTTCTATAAGGTACAGAAGATCAATTGAAATTCATTAGAATTCATTCAGTACTAGGCCATACCTTGCTGACAAAATCCACTGAAGTCGATCGAAAATTTCAATGGTTTTCAATCGGTATTTCAATCGGTACTTTTAATCCATGAATCGTCGATTGGATTTTATTGGGAATTCTATTGAAATTTATTCATCAAAATTTGATAATATTTAAAATTCATTGAAGTCGATTGAAAATTTTAATGGTTTTCAATCGGTACTTTTTTTTTTGTTTTTTCGTTATTTACTCTAAAAGGGCTGTGGTATTCCCTTGAGAGTCTTTTCCGCAGGTCCTACTGACCTTTTTCTAACTTTTTATTAAATTATCTTCAAGCTCGTTCGATTAGAACAAAATCGAAGCTGTAACTCGTCAGTAGTGCTGCTTCAAAGCCAGTTTTTTCGATTTTTTACTCTAAAAGGGCCTTGGTAGTCCCTAGAGAGTCTTTTCTGCAGGTCCTACTGACCTTTTTCTTACTTATTATTAAATTATTTTCAAACTCGTTCGATTAGAACAAAATCGAAGCTAGAACATCATTTACTCGTCAGTAGTGCAGCTTCAAAGCCGGTTTTTCGTTTTTTTTTTTTTTTTACTCTAAAAGCGCCGAAAAAAAACGAAGAATCGTATAGATTGGTTTTTCCATTCCATAACCCTCTACAAGCCTACATTAGCAGGCCTAGTAGCGGGGGCACCCCACCACCTCTTTGAGGGAGCTTATGCCAGTCTTATGAGAATGTTAAGACGCTAGGGGCGCTGCTGTAAGAGGCTCCCTCGGCCGTGCTACTCAACGAGTAAGACAGAGAAAGAGATAATGTTCATTTGTCCTTGTCTAACCTGTGGAGTAGCACGGCCGAAGAGGGAGTTTCTTGCAACAGCGCCCTCCGTGGCGTTCGTTTCTTAATATCCTAATAACCTCACTACTATCTCCTCATTATCCTATACTTTTCTTCACTCTTTCTCAACTTTTCATCTCTCCTTTCGCATCCGCCCAGGGTACTGCCCGAGAAATTCTCAGAGGTAAAACGTCACCCGAGAGTGGCTGGTGTATTTTGATCGATTCTGATTAGATATTAAAGTCACATTCGTGGGCATTAATACCGAAACTGAATCGTTCACACCTCCCGTTCGTCATGTTGAATCGGAAAAAACCACCTAATCGATCCCCAAATCCGCAGCAACCGTACGCCGTCAGTCACCCATCCAAGTACTGAACGCACGCAGAGGTGCTTAACTTCATTGATCGACCGAGACGTGGATTCTCCGCTTCTCGATGACGTCGGTGATTGGTTTTCATAGAAGTAGATTTTTTTTGGATGAGAAAAAATGCCACACTGTTGAAGTACTTGAGGACGTGAAAGTTCGTGAATTTTGGAAAATTCTTGGAATCGATGCCGACGGTTGGAAGACAACTCTGAAGTTTAGGAGAGAGAGCAGCAATGCAGCCCGTCTCGAGATCCACATTGATGGACAAGAAGTCAAAATGCTCAGAGAACGCAGCAGCTTTAAAGCTGAAATTTCCAGAGTCGTTTGAATGTTATGTACACTAAACAAATATTCACACATACTAAAAATAACACGAAAATGGAAAAACTCTGGGACTAATACGGGTGAATCTACATACAGGGTGATGATGATTATGAGATTGAATTAGTAATGTGTCGAGATGCGATCCTTTATACAGTTGTTGTATGACGAGTCACGACCTGTTGTACGGTATAGTTTGGTTGGCAACGGGAGGTGGCCCGTTGCGCGACAAAGATTAGGTTATACGGCAGGAGGTTACCCGTTGTACATGGGGTTGTGCAGCAGGAGGTGACCCGGCGTATGGAGTAGTTGGTGTACAATGGTAGGTGAGCCATGTACGGTAAATAAGTTGTACAATAGTTGGTACCTTGTTACGCGACAGTTGTGTGATGGGATGCATCTCTATTTGTTATGTGGAGTATGTTTCACGTTTGGAGCAGTTTTAAATACTAACATTCAGACAAATAGGTTAAACAACAACAGACAACCAAGAGTATTTCGACTAGTTAATCTCACTGTTTTTGTTAGTTTACAGATTTTCGAAGCTGAGGTCCTGACTGTATTTGACTCCCCATGGTTGATTCGTCGTCGTCATTCTTGAAGTGGTCCAGGTCGTATTTGTCGGGTATTGTGTATCCTGTATTTGAAATCGTCCTGCTGAACTTGAGGATCAAAGGGTTGAAGAAAGACTTTGATGAAGTTTGCGGAATGTAAAGAATGATGGATTTGAATGGCGTTCGGAATTTTGTTGAATTTACTGCTCTATCCAAGATTTTTACAGCCATGATTTTCCCTTGGACTTCGGACGTGTAAAATTGTCAGAGCAGGGATAGGATAGATTTATGGATTATGGATTTATGATAGACATTCCCATTCCTGAAGAAAGAAGAAAGATCTTCTTCAAGACTAGTTTTGATTGTGAAATGTTTGATTGTAATGTACAGATGTTGGAAATGACAGATATTTATGATGATTCTGTAAATAGTGAATTTTTTTTTCAATGATAAAGTATTGTAAAAAATTAAGAGATGTTTTTGAATGAGTGTATTTTAATTGTAAATAATTTTGTATGACAGTTTGATTGTATGTATGTAAATTTTTGTTTGTAGAGGACGACAATTAAGAAGGGTGGGAATAATGTTATGAACATGTTTGAATTTAGAACGTTATGAATATCGTGAGGTTGTCATGCCCATACGCAAATGTTTATGTTGTATGGTTAGAGATTCAGTTTAGAGGTTCGGTCACGATTTGTTCGAGTGTTTAAGTTTGTAAATGTAAATAAAGTGATGTTCATGTTTTTAACCGTTTAAAGTTATGTTTATCATTTCAATTTTTATAACAATATGATCGAAACGAGCAGTGAGTGACGCCAAGAAACCAGAGAGAAAGAAAAAAGGAATTATGATCGAAGAAAAAAAAAAAGAAGAAATTCGTTAGCTAATCCCAAGTAATCACGTTAAACGGTAGGCGAGTTTCGAACGAAAAAAAAAATCAGAAAAAAAAGAAGTTTATGGTTGATTCCAATCGGGTGAACGTACCATGATCGTTTTGGCTCAGGCCATCACAGGAACTCGGGCGAATCGCTCATCACTCAACACTCATCGACCGCTGCGTACCTAACCTCATTGCTGCACTGGGCGATCGATCGGCGGTCGACGAGCGATAAGCGATTTCTCACATCGACCATCACCCAATGATGAGCGTTGAGCGATGAGCGATTCACCCGAGTTCCTTTAATTGTTTAATCGTCCCTCGGAGATGCTCGCATCTCCCACTCGATTGAAACTGGCGTGCAAAATGCACCGTTTCTAATGCGAGCTGGGAAGTTGAACGCTTAAATATAAAAATAAGGTTAGCCTCGTTACTTCGTATGATTACTTACGAAGCGGCGTTGAAGCGTACGAATTCCAAAGTTCCAGTGCAGCAACCAGAGGGGAATTCCACACGACCAAAAAAAGGCGATACGTCGGGGACTCGGTCAACCCAGTTCGATTTTACGGAGTCCTGAGAACTCTTTCTGTCCAGGACACTGGCAAGGCACTCGCGTCTCGTATTGATCGTACACAAACGCGATTTTAAATACCGAGTAAAGTCTTTACTGAATCTTCCGGCTTGAAAATCTAATTATAGTTTAGTTTTTAAGTCTATCGCCATGGATCGAGCCAACTCGATCAGTGGTGATGCGCGAGTTTTAATAATCAACACGTTAACTATTATCACGTGTCTTCAACGAGTAGGAGAACTATTACCAATCTCTTCCCTATGCCTCGGACACGTAGTAGAGGGAAATTGAGCTATTTCGGCCAAATGTCAAATCACATCACCGCGCCGCTCACTGCCTTATTATTAATATATATTTTCCTATATTATATAGTCATATCCAAGAGGAGCTCTTTTTTTCCTCCGGGAGGAGCTCTTAAAATTACGGCTCCTCCGGGAGGAGCACCTTAAAACGGTCAACTCCGTGACGTCCTCTGTCGTACTCGTACAACTATAGCGTTCTCTCTGTCGCACCGTAGATACTACCTCAAATAAAATTCATACTGTACTTTAAATAAATTACGAACTTATGAACACAATCCTTGAATAAAAAAAAACTTTCTTTGAGGTTACAGCAACTTTGTTTACTACCTGGTTACCTGAAAGTAGCTATTGAAGCTGATCAGCATGAAGGTACTCTTTCGGCGCCAATTTTCAAAACTCCATGTAGGTTTTATTAATACAGACCTAGATTCACTTTAGTAATTAACTATTTGCAAAAATTGCAAAAATCTATTTAGTTTAATACTTTTTGATCAGATTCATCAATTTGATCATTTTTTAAGATCTGTTAAACACAAAAATTTTCCCGGGACAATTTTTTTTAAAAGTTTTATTGAAACTGTGAGTTTTTTTTTATTCAAGAATTGTGTTTCTAAGTTCGTAATCTATTTAAAATACAGTATGAATTTTATTTTGAGGTAGTATGTACGGTGCGAGAGAGAGAACGCTATAGTTGTGCGAGTAAGACAGAGGGTGTCACGGAGCTCTCCATCTCTCTCGCACTCGTGTAAAACATGGTGGTTAACCTAATATTTTAGTGTTTGATGATTTTTTTAACTATCTTACGCGGTCTACGAAAAATTCATTCTGGTCGGAAAACGTGTAATAAATATTTTACTATGACTCAATTTTTTTTTAATAAATTCCAGTCTTCCTTTCAAGTTTATTTTCGAGGTTGTGTACGAAAAGTAATAATTTCTCCTTAAGAGCACGTGTTAATTCGTGCAAAATTAAAATTGTTCACATCTTTTTCATTAGGGTCTATCATGCTCTAAAAATTTAGGAGCAATATTTTTACCAAGTTTCGTGCCATTTTGATCTTTTATTCGAGTACCATACCTACTACCATAAATCAAAGTTAGGCTAACATCCAATTTTAATCAACTGCAATAACATTCATAGTTTTGTATTAAAAAAAACTTTTTAAGTTTTTTTTTTTTATTTAAAATTCTTTGATAAAATATCTTTAAAATAACAGTACGTCTAGTAAAAAAAAAGTTGAGTCCAAACAGATTGGAACAGTATTTGAAGCTAATATTAAAATTTATCGTCACTTAACTGAAACAACAAAAACAAATTTTTACTACCCAACATTGAATCATTGAAAATTTTGTATAATAAAAATAAATAAATATTTTTTCAAATACTGAAGTCTTTCTCAAATAACGGAAGCATAACTTCATTAATTGCCGTTATAATCTATTATTGCAGCTGCTATCAAAGTGCTTGAATTGAAGAAGAAAGAACAGTTTATGTAAATGTGAAAATTGTGTGAAAGATGGCAAAAGTAATCCTATTTATCAGCTACTTTCTGAATTACAAAAGAAGAGTAAAAAATTTGATTTGGTAAATAATGATTTTTACAAATTTAATGATGAAACATTGCCAGTGATTAATAAAGAAAATGAAGTATTATCAGGTAATTATACAAATCTTAATGAGAAAGTTAAAACTTTAGAAGAATTAACCAAATCAATGAGTTCCTCATCGGCAACTACTAGTGCAAATCAATCAGTGCAGTTATTTTGAGAAATACTGCTTTTGAAGATATCAAAGAATTTAATGCTAGACAAAGTAAGAAAAATAATATTATTTTATTCAAATTTAATGAGTCTATTGCGGAAGATATTTATAAAAAGAATGATGACATTTCTAACATAATAAAACTTTTTAATTCTTTTGATCTCAAAACAAATCTAGGCAGTAAGAATATAAACAGAATTGGTAAATTTGATAAAAATAAAATTAGACCTGTGGTGATTAAGTTTGATTTTAGATCTGATGCTACTAAAATTATAAGCAACTGGCAATCTCTTCCTAGAACAGTTTTTGTTTCTTTTGACTATACATCTGATCAGAGAGCTAAATATAAAAAACTCAAACAAGGGGCTGTTCAATTTAATTTATTAAATAAGGAAAGTGATGTCTATGGAGTTTTCAGATATAAGGAAGGTGAACCTTTTATTTTGGAGAAGACTAAAAACTAGACAGGAAGTAATAAAAACAACACTATAATATCCAATTCCTTTTCAGATAATTTAAACTGATTAACTTGCTAGATTGTCCTATCAGAATATTAATGGAATGAGGGCCAAACTACAAAAATTAGGGATGAATTCACATTACTTGCTTCCAAGCCTGATATTTTAATCTTTGTTGAACCTAATTTAATTCAGTCTATAAGTGATAGTGAGCTTGGAGTTAATGACTATGTAATATTTAGGAGAGACAGGTATATTGATAATAATAATAAGCTTAAAGGTGATGGAATATTGCTGGCTATAAAAAATAGTTTGTCTCCTAGTGTTGTTTTCTGTGATTATGAAATTGTATGTGAACAATTATTTATTAAATTAGTTATTTTAAATATAAAATTGATGATAGGTGCAGTCTAAATACCTCCTGATTCATTTAGTGATAAATATACCTGCCATACTAACACGGTCGAACATCTTTATTTGAATCATAATAATAATTGTGATTTTATAATTGTCGAAGATTATAATCTTACAAAAACTAATTGGCTTGATTCTAGGAATTTTGATGATTCACTGACTGCAGATTGTTATCATCCAGATAGTTTAGTTAGAGATAATTTTTGTATTTTGGCCGCCAGTTTTTCATTCTTAAATTTTTATCAAAGATATGATATTCATGTAGAGAAAGGTTATACTCTCGACCTTTGCTTTACTTCACTTGAAATTAATGAAATTGAGAATATAGAAGTTGGTGAAGTTGTAATGGTGCAATTTCGTAAAAAGGGCCTCCCTTAATTATTTACAGGAGTTTCCCGCGCCCTCCCATTACAATAAAATTCACACAAGAAAAATCGGGGGAAAACTCCTTAATTCTGGGGGTTAGGGTTTCCACGGAAAGGAAACCTCCGGGACTGGTTGGTGAGCTAGAGAGAAGAAATAAAGTTATTGCAAAATTTTAATTCAATTAAGTTTTATTCTTGTCTACTAGAAACAAAAAGAAATTCAGTCTACATTTACAAGAAATCTTATCCTGCACGGAAAAAAATATATTGGAAATACTACACGATTTGCGATGCGTTCGTTACATCTACCTTTTAATGGAGCAGTTACCTGGATTTCCTGCACTCAGTCCAGTAAATTCAGGCAACTGCTACATTCAAGCGCCAAGGCAACGAATCTTGTTTTTCATCAGCATTCGCACCAGTTTTTTAGATAATCTAACCTCGACCAATATCGAGCCCAAATTATATATGCAATAAGAACGAAGGTTAAACTATCGTGATTATAATGATTTTCTTTTGGTACACATTTGATATAGAAAAATAATAAGTAGTTAGGATAACACATTATTTAAAAATGAAATTGAATAAACTAGGCTCAATTACTCTATGTAACTCAGCTTTGTTAATGTAATAATTTTATTGATTTTTAATTAAGGACTTAAAAAAGTTTTTATATATATTTAGATTAAAGAAAAAATAATACTAAAAATATATTTTTAAATTTCTCGCCACTTCAGTAAATAAAAAACTGGAATAAGTTCAACTTATTACATTCAGTTCAAATTTTTGAACCGAACTTAATGACCTTTTTTATGTTTTTAAGTCTTAAGCTCCGAGAAATTCAGACTTAAGATGATAGTTAGCAGTTCATATATAACATGTTTAAAATATTATAAATAAAGATAATTTATATGATGAGTGTATATCGGAGTAAAGTAGTTTTTTTCAAAATTCCAAGAAATTAGCAAATTAAAATGAACTTCTTTGGTTCAAAATAAGATGATTTCATATCATAATTTTTTGGAATAAATTTTGTTTAATTTGATGATAATTTTAAAATGGAATAAAAAATTTCTAGTATTTTTATTTAAAATTTTTTTTTCCTTTTTGATACATTATTTTGACTTTTAATAAAATGCAAAACATTTTAATAATAAATCACAATTGCACAAAAAGACAATAATTAATTAGGTTAGATTTCTCAATAGTGTATTCAATTCCATTCTTTGATTTCGAAATTGGCGCGAATGCTGATGAAAAACAAGATTCGTTGCCTTAGCGCTTGAATGTAGCAGTTGCCTGAATTTACTGGACTGAGTGCAGGAAATTCAGGTAACTGCTCCATTAAAAGGTAGATGTAACGAACGCATCGCAAATCGTGTAGTATTTCCAATATATTTTTTTCCGTGTAGTTATTGGCTTAGACCTAATCCCAAAAATGGCCACTCATTGAAATTTTTTTTTTTCCTTTCGATTTTGGCTTTCCAACTCTCTCGTATTTGTTAAAATAACCCAAGTTTTCTCTTATTTTCTAGATCACCTAGCTGTAAGGAAAGAAAAAAAAAATGTCTACAAATCTCAAAAAAAACTAGAAAGGAACTTTCTAGAAAAATTCACACTCTCAAAAACAACCTTGCTCTACGGCTACAGAGAACAGAATGACGCTTCCCGCGTCTCGCTAACTCAACTTCCTTCTTCACCATTCTTCCCCAACACTCTCAGCCAATCAACACAATTCTATATAAGCAAGTTTCATCCACACTGGTGGAACAGTAAAATGTCCACCAATCACATTCATTCACAACACACAATCCAATCACACTCACGTCTACAATAGTTCCGGTGGCGATCGCCACGCCACCTATACCACGCGCGAAAATACAAAAAAATAAAAGTATATATACCACACGAGGCCCTCACAGTTCTAACTTCATTCTTCGCGCACATATTCTCTCTCTCTCTCTCTCTTGCCTACACGCATACGTAGTCCGCGCAACACACAAAAAAAAAAAAAAAAAAAAAAACTACACTCGCGCTGCGTCTATTGTGTCTTTGGTGTGCGAGCACGCGCCTGCCGACGTAGTCCATATCGCGTCGTCTGCCGACACGTGCCCCGCACCTCCGCCGTCGCCGGAGACTCCCGGACGGAGAATCGGGATCCGTGTGTTGTGTGTGTGTGTGTGTCCGCGCTGCTGCAGCAGCATTCAGCTGACGGCAGCCGTCGCCACGTGGTCGGTCTCAGCTGCGAGTGGGACGTGGCGTGGTTATCAGCTGGGAAAAGTAAACAAAACAAATTAATTCATTTGTTGTTTCCCAGGTGACTCGACACTGCCAGATAGGAGAATTAATTTACGAGGGATTCACTCCCTCTCAACTCCCCCCTGCCAAGCCGAAACATACTCGTTATGTTTCGCTTAACAAACAATTGGCAATGTCCAGTCACCTCTGGAAACAACAATTAGCAAGAATGGTTGTATACTCACTGTTCAGTCTACTCGAGTTTCTTACGGATTGTCTACAATTCTGTCTACCAGCCCGTCCTGTCTACACATACCTGAAAGAAAAGATAAGACACAATAAAAATCAACCACGCCATTATTTATTCATTGGCTTCAGATATTTCTTCAACCGATTCACATAGATCATACTGTTAGCCTTGGGTCCGACTCCTTCCAACCAATAAGTCACTGTAGGTTCGAATTTCGTAATTTTGAAAGGTATATCCCACTTTGGTGCCAATTTTCCAGACCTTCCCTCTGCTGCGCTCGACAAGGTTTAAATCCGTCTCCATACTAAATCTCAGACATTGAATGTCACCTGTCTACGACCTTTGTTGTAAGCCCTTGCTTGCGTTTCCCTAGATTCATCTAAATGTCTAGCCACTAGGTTCCTCAAAGCATCCAACCTCTTCATACGGTCTACCCATATTTCCGGATTCATCTCTAGCTTCGGATCTCTCACTTCCAGCTCTCGTCGAAGACTTTTGACAGGTTGAGGTTGTCTACCAAACGTTCAGATACGCTGGGGAAACCTTCGTTGAACTTTGTTTTGCCGTATTCACCGCATGCCTGAACTCATGTAGGTGTTGGTCCCAAGTTTGATGATCGTATCCCGCGAAGATGGCGATCATGACCTTCAGAGTCCTATTAGTCCTTTCTATCAGATTTGACTGCGGGTGATACAGTGGGATCAAAGCTCTCTTGATACCGAATTCTTCCAGGAGTTTATCCAGATCTTTGTTTCTCCCGGACGGAGAATCGGGACCCGTGTGTTGTGTGTGTGTGCACGTGCGCGCGGCGCGTGTCCGCGCTGCTGCAGCAGCATTCAGCCGACGGCGGCCGTCGTCACATGGTCGGCCTCAGCTGCGAGTGGGACGTGGCGTGGTTATCACCTGGGAAAAGTATACAAAACAAATTAATTCATTTGTTGTTTCCCAGGTGACTCGACACTGCCAGGTAGGAGAATTAATTTGCAAGGGATTCACTTCCTCGCAAAGTGATTGTACCGAAAGATAATCATCACGATCCAGCTATATTTAAACTAAACTTTTTTGGTGAAAAATAATTTAAAACCAAAATTAATAGAAAGAATTATTATAAAGCGGACTTTGATGGAATCAATGAGTCACTTGGTGATATAAATTGGGATGAATTATTAAATAATACTGATGAAGTTGAATCTAATGTTAATGTTTTTAATACAAAATTGCTGAATATTATTGCTAGTAAAGTTCCCAACTGTAAAGATAATGTTGAGACTACCTATCCCATTTGGTTTTCCTTTGATTTAATCAAAAATATTATTATCAAGAAGAAATTACACAAGATCTGGCTCTCAACAAATTGTGATGAGGATTATATTGAATTTAAAAGATAGAGAGCTTTTTGTTTAAAAATTTCTAGATCGGATCAAAGAAAATACTACGATGATATACAAAATCGTGCAAAATCTAATATTAAAGACTTTTGGAAGTATGTCAATAAGCTATTTAAGAAAAACAACTCTATTCCTGAATTTGTCAAGTTCAAAGGTTATACTTCTGCATCTTCTATTGAAAGCTGTAATCTTTTTGCAACATATTTCAAGTCTACATTTTCAACTGTAAGTGCGGATTTCATCAATGAAGATTTGAGTGAATTGAGTGATTGTTCTTGGAATTGTGTAATTTCTGAAAAGGAAATTGTTAAAACTATAAGTAGTTTAAGTGACAGTATTTCTTTAGGTACCGATAACTTCCCGCAGGTTATTGCGAAGAAATGTGTTAAATTTTTATGTAAGCCATTGCTTATTTTATATAACCAGTCATTAAGTAAGGGATGCATGCTTCAGATATGGAAACGATCATTTATAACACCAATACATAAGTCTGGTGATAAGTCAGATGTTGAAAATTACAGACCTATTTCAATCTTGGGTACTTTTGCCAAGATTCTTGATAGTATAATTTGTAATAAATTTACATCGTTCTTAGTATCTACGGTGGTTTCTGAGCAGCATGGTTTTTGTGAGGGGAAGTCTACGTTACCTAATCTGGTAATATACACTGACATTATTGCTAACTCACTCAATTCTGGCTATCAAGTTGATTCCGTTTATTTAGACTTTAGTAAAGCTTTTGATTCAGTGAATAATTCCCTGTTATTGGGAAAATTGTATAATTTTTGTGTACGTGGAACTATGTTGGCCTGGTTGAGATCCTATCTTATTGGTCGGGAGAGTATGGTCAGGATAAAGGGCAATTTTTCAGATTCATTTATGATGAATTCTGGGGTACCTAGAGGTTCTCACCTGGGTCCCTTTTTGTTTTTATTATTTATTAATGATATCGGTGATAATTTAAAATACTCTAAGATTCTTATATGCGCTGATGATATTAAGTTATTCTCTAGAATTTGTTCTCCTCTTGATCAATCTCAGCTTCAAATTGACTTGAATGCCATAATTGAGTGAGCCGGGAGAAATGATTCGAGTTCATTGCTGATAAATTACTATTTTGTGACTAGTTATAAGATCGTTAGTTTTGAATTGAAGAGAGTTAGTGAGCAGAAAGATCTTGGTGTAATTTTTCAAGAAAACTTTGAGTTTGACAAACAATTAAATTCGGCTGTTAGCAAAGCGTTCAAGATTTTAGGATTTATAATTAGGTCATTATCTTAATTCAAGTGTGATACATTAATGTCAAAATTAGTGGCTTTAAAGAACATTTATTAATTTATATTTGTTACAGAATAATATAATTATAGAAACCGACATTCTGACGTCTCGATCGCGGTCTACCGAGTGTCGTACACGTTACAACTTAACGCCTGTATAAATACTCTTTCTTAAAGTACGACTAAGCATTTACACTCATATACATAGTTCAATGCTCGGAGGAATTTCTCCTGTCAGCATTTCATCATTCAATCGTACAAGCATAAATTTGCTCTTATTTCAACACACCTCCTCAAATTTATGATTTACAAATTTTTCTTCCCAATTATTCGTAATTCGTTCCGGAATTTTTCAAACTTATTGCGTCCGAGCGCTTTAGTTAATACGTCAGCGATATTATTTTCTGACTCTACTTTTACAATTTTAATCACACCTTTCTCATAACATTCATTTACAAAGTGATAATGTATTTCTATGTATTTTGAATTTTTAGTTAAATTACCAAATTTTGCAATAGCTATCGCTACAGAATTATCTTCGTACACATTAATCGGTTTTTCGAACACAACACTAAAATCTTTCAATAGATTTTTCACCACTTTTATTTCACTCACTGCTTCTGATAAAGCCACATATTCAGCTGCTGTCGAAGATTTAGTTACACTTCCTTGTTTTCTTGATTTCCAATAAATCACATTTCCAAACAATCTTACAATATAACCAGTAGTAGATTTTCTATCTAGCTTATCAGCAGCCCAGTCAGCATCAACAAAGCAGTCTAACACGTCCGCATTTAAATTTCTTTCAAACGTTAATTTAAGATTTCTTGTCAAATATAAGTACTTCAAAATTCTCAACGCGTATTTATAATGAGTTTCATCATAGCTATTTTGAAATCTACTCAAATAATTCACGGCATAACTTATATCAATTCTCGTACTCGTGCTAATCAATAATAATGCACCGATCAAGTTTCTATATTTTACGTTATTTGATGCTGGCTGTGCAGGTTCTACACTTAAATTTTGTTCCATAGGTGTATTATACAATTTCGCATTTACAATATTATATTTTCTGGCCAATGACTCTATATAGTCACTTTGGTCCAGTGTCATATTACATTTTTCATAATCATAATTAATGTTTATTCCCAAATAAGTGCTCACTTTACCCAAATCTTTCATAGAAAATTTATTTGATAATTTATTTTTAATTTGTTCAATCCTTCCCTTATTTTTTCCACAAATTAATAAGTCATCAACAAATAATATTAAATAAATTTTTTCATTCTTTTTACACTTTACATATAAACAATAGTCACTCTCGCTTCGTTGAAATCCTAGTTCCTTCATAAAATCATCAAAACATTCATACCAAGTTCTCGGGCTCTCTCTCAACCCGTATAATGCTTTAATTAATTTGTAAACTCTATTTGAACCGTCTTGATAACCCATTGGTTGTTTTACAAATACTTCTGACTTTACGAAACCATTTAAAAAAGCTGTTTCTACATCCATCTGGATAATCAATAAATTATTTTGGCAACAAAAGGATAATAATAATTTCAATGTTTGAATTCTAGCTACTGGTGAATACAAATCTTCCCGTACTTCAGTTTGTTGGAAGCCTCTAACTACAAGTCTAGCTTTTTTTCGGTTATCAGATTTTTTTGTGAATACCCATTTTAAATCTAGAATCTTCTTATCTCTAGGTCTATCTACTAATTTCCACGTTTTATTTTTCATCAAACTATTCATTTCCCTATCCATAGCTTTTTTCCATAAATCATTTTTCTCGCACTCTACTGCCTCCTCGTAGGTAGAAGGGCTATCTGCGCTAACTACATTTACATAAACGTAATTTGAATCTCTATTTATCCCATACCAATCTGGTTTTTTTCTTGCTCTTTGCGGCCTATCTAAACGATTTTCATTTAACTCAACATTATCATGGTTACTCTCTTCTTCAGCAGAATCTACCTTTTCCCTACCCTCGTTGGAATCAGAGTTTTGAATTTCATGACTTAAAGTTTCATCATCCTCGTAATCACTGTTATCATTGCCTCTAAAACCAATCAAATTTCCGTCATTTTCAACTATATCAACATGTCTGGCTCTAACTATTTTACCGTTTAACAAAACTCTGTATCCAACGTGGTCGTAACCAAGTAAGATCCCTAAATCGGCCTTTCTATCCCATTTGGTATTTCTTTTATTTTCGGGAACTCTCACAAAAACTTTACTCCCATATAAACCTAAATTTTTCAAATTAGGTTTCTTCCCAAGGAAAATTTCATAAGATGTCTTATTTTCAATCGTATTTGCAATAGTTCTATTTTTTAAATAAGCTGCGGTTTTAACTACCTCCGGCCAGTATCTACGATTCACGTTTGCTTCAAAAAATAAACATCTCGCGGAATCATTAATCGTCCTATTATATCTTTCCGCCGTCCCATTTAATTCATGCACGTTAGGAGGACACGGTTCAAGTAAAATCCCTTTTTCTTTTATTAAATTGTAAATATCGCGATTTAAATATTCTCTTCCATTATCACATCTTAACTTTTTAATTCTTTTCCCGGTAAGATTTTCAACTTTATTAATATAATCCACGAAACAATTAAAAACATCCGACTTTAATTTTATTGTGTAAATCAATGCACATTTACTATAATCATCAATGAAAGTTAAAAAATATTTTGAATCATCATAACCCGTTGTATTATGCGGCCCATTTAGATCTGTATGTACCAACTCTAAAATCTCGGTGGCTCTACTTCTATTATTTTCGAAAGATAAATTATGCATTTTATTCTGTATGCACGTCCCACACTTCAAATTTACTGACTCTAATTTTTCTGGTAACCTATCGACCAATTTATTCTTACACATTTCCTCCAAATATTTAAAATTTACGTGACCGAAAATTCTATGAAACCTTTCTTTCTGTGTCATGTTTTTGTTAATTTTCTCCGACGAATAACATACTCTCACATCAAAATAACTACTTATTTTATACAACCCATTTTCTTTGCAAGCTACTGCAATTAAAGTATTATTACTATTATATATTTTCGACGTATTTCCGACAGACATTATTTTATTTTCATTCGTAATTTTCGCAAAACTCAACAAATTTTTATCCATCTCAGCTACATAAAATACATTGGATATTTTTGTTTTATGCTTAATCCCGTTCACTTCAAAATAAGTTAAAATTTTACCAACTTTCGTGCCTTTCAAAATTCTACAGTCACCAACCTTGACATTAATTGGCTTTTTCAAAACTATAGATTCACAAAAATAGGATTCATCATTAATAATGTGGTCTGAGCAACCACTGTCTAATATCCAATCTTTTTTATTTGTATCACAATTATATATATATCAACAACATGATTATCGAATTTATCACCGTCTGTTAAATGCGCAAAAAAAGAGTTTTTCACCTGATCATCCGTACTGTCGTTTTCGGTGTTACTATACCTCGCGTTGTGTTGAATTGCTCCATCGTTGCGGGGCTGCCAGTTCCTGCCTCCGCGATTTGAGTGTTGTCGACTACCTGCCGTCGTCTGCCGCCGCGACCTTGAAACTGCTGAGACTGCGGCCGTTGTTGCTGTTTCTGCTGTGGTGCTTCTTGTGCACCTCCTTGCCAAAATGTATTGTTGTTTTTGGTCCACTTGTTTCTACAATTTCTCTTCAAGTGTCCGGGCTTACCACACCCATAGCATGTGAATTTATTTGAACTTTCTGCTTGAAATGCACCACACTTTTTCTTGTTTGATTCACTCAAGTTTTGGGTTTCCCACATGCTTATTTTATTTTTTAAGAACTCACAATTTCTATCCTCTGTTGATAGAGCATCTACCAGATCTCCAATGTAGCTTAAGGATTCTGGCAAAGTTCTCAGCATGTAATTTAATTTTTCTGCCTCGGTGACTTTTCCTCCAGCATTTTTTAAGTCATTTATAGTCTTCTCAAAATCACAGAAGAATGTACTTGAATTATCATAATTTTTTAATTTCATCTGATCGAGTTTGTTTCTTACACAAATTTGAATTGCTGTAGATTCTTTTAGATACATTTTGTCAAACTTCTGCATTATTTTCCGAGCAGATTTTCTCTCTTCTTCGCTCAAAAATTCTAATTGATCGTTACTTATACTGCAATAAATGTAGTTTATTGCTTTCTCGTTCATGTCGGACCAATTTTCTTGTGAATCTGATGTCAAAGCCTCTCGAACTGCTGGTTCTGCACACTTTTTTGTTTTCAAGTATTGGAGTATCCTTATTTTCCAAATGCTATAATTCCTTTCATCAAAGATATGGAGTCTTGCGTCTTCGTTTTGCGACATAGTTAGCTCTTTAATTAGTTTATCTTTATGTTCCAAATTAGCACTATGACGGTTTTGAATTTCTTCAATTTGAATTTTTCCTACTTTCCTTAAATCACTTTCATGTACGTCAGCATACACTGCTTCTATTTGATATTTTTGCAGAATATCTATTATTTCACCCCTTGACTTTGTCGCTACAGTATTTTCTTCCTTTGTGCCTTTACAAAGTCTTTTTAGTTCATCTGTATTGAAATATTGCAAGATTTTTCTAGGTGGCAATTTACTTAAAGTTTTTATTAAATCTTCCTTTGGCACTAAATTTATACCTGCCAAGCTTAATTCATTCAAGCACTGATTTTCTTTTTCTAATAGGCTCATTTAAAATTCTTTCCAAACCTCTTCACGTTCGAAGTAACGTGGTATCTCAGTTTCACTTGAGAACACTTTAAAATAGTCACTTTTCCGTTTTCAAAAACTACGCGCTCTTGCTACCATGTCAAAATTAGTGGCTTTAAAGAACATTTATTAATTTATATTTGTTACAGAATAATATAATTATAGAAACCGACATTCTGACGTCTCGATCGCGGTCTACCGAGTGGCGTACACGTTACAACTTAACGCCTGTATAAATACTCTTTCTTAAAGTACGACTAAGCATTTACACTCATATACATAGTTCAATGCTCGGAGGAATTTCTCCTGTCAGCATTTCATCATTCAATCGTACAAGCATAAATTTGCTCTTATTTCAACAATTAATTTATTTATATAAAACATTAGCAAGACCTATTTTATTGTATAATTCTCAAATTTAGTCACCACATTATGATACTCATTTGAAATTACTTGAATCTGTACAACACAAGTTCTTTAGATACTTAGCATTTAAACTTGGTAAAACCTTCAATTATGATGATCACGATCATTGTGTTTTCTCTAAAGATGTGCAACTTTGCACTGTTAAATCTTTGCATAATTATTATGATTTACTACTTGTAAATAAAATATTGAAATACCCGTTACATAATTGTGCGAACCCTTTGATTGAATTTTTCCTGGTTAGAGAAAATAGATTTAATACGAGAAAGCACAGGGAGTTGCTTGAAATCAATTCAAGTAAGGATTATGTATACCACTCTACCTTATTTAGACTAAGACGCAACTGGAATTGTTTGAATTCTACTGTTAAATCTAGTGAAAGAATGTGTGAATTTAAAAATTTGTCGTTTGAGGAAGTTTGTAAATTTGATTAAAAAATTTTACATTTGTTTTCTTTTCTCCGCAGAGATATATATTGTATATTTATTGTACATAATTCTTATAAAAAGGGCAATCTAGCCCGTTGATACAGTAAATAAATAAATAAAAATACTATTTCGAACTCTTCTCTCAAAAGATGTCTGACGAAAGATTTCAAAATTGGTACCTTATCTAGTGTATCAGAATTTAAAACAAACATGACTGAGAAGCTGTAGATGATTTGTTTACATACATCCTGATGACGTAAAAAACTTCTGAATAGGCCTTCTGAAAATTCCATGCACCCAGCTCGTCTCATTTCGTATTCTTCGTATTCTCCAAAATGTTTTTTGTGTCAAAAATCTAGGGATTTTGGGGCCTCATGCCCAAAAAATACTGAAAATTCACCGGCTGTTGCTAAATCTCCTGAACTTGGAATGAACGTTGAAAGTGAAAGTGGGCAAAAAGAAGACGATTTTGGTTCTCAGAAGAACTTGGTCAGTAAGGTAGCTCAAGAACAAAAGTCTCGCGAGGTAGATGGAGGTAAGTTTGACGCTGCAAACGCTGAAATATTTACTCCTCCTTCGCTCTCTCCAACGTTCTCAGATGTTTTGGTTGGTAATGGTAAGACGTGTGAATGTGCAAAGAATAGCAAACGGATTTTACTGAGCAATTCAAGTACTATTTCTGATCAAGACGCTGCCAGCGATATTTTTAATTTTCTAGAGGTCCAAGAAAATAAAAGCAAGAAAACTAATAAGAATAAAGATGGAAATATATTCAAGAAACCTAAGCTCGAGCCGTCCAAATTTTATTCTAAAATCTCAGAACAGTTGTTAAATGCGAAGCATCATATAGTAGCTACCAAGGTTGATCATTTATTGGATTTTGAACAGCTGGTAGAACTTACTGTTAAAGCTTTTACTGTGAAAAAGATCGAAAAAATCTCTCTGATTTCTTCTTACACTACTAAACATCAGGAATTTGTGGATTGCATTAGTAAGATTCACTCGCTGATTAAGGATAGTGGACTAAAAAAGAGACTCTCTGCGCTCAAAAATGCAATTGCTTCGCCCTCGCTCGCTGAGTCGACCTCAGAAATTTCACTACCATCGGAGTCAGAGTTATCTGAGTAATTCTTCAATTGAAATGTTTTTATCTACTCACCTGAATCAAGATTTTTTTAACGCAATATGGTGGTAAGCCGTGGTAAAAATAATGTGTTAGTGGATAGTGACATCAAAATTCTTTTTAGGAACGCGAGAAGTATCACAAATAAAAAAGCTGAGATAAACTTCAAGCCCATAGTGATACAGGAAAAAATCCATGATTCTGTTGAAGTCGCAGCCATCAAAATTCTCGGATTTGCCAGTTTGATCAATTTATATGCGGTTTACAGGGCCCCGTCTAAAAATAGACAGAAAATCATTCTCACGCATGATCAATGGGAAAAAATTTCGAATTTGGCAAATGGTGCAGAAGGCATTTCGTATTTGATGGGAGACTTCAACGCCCATAGCACCCTTTGGAACTGCAAAGAAGACGAAACAAATGGCAACAGGTTTTTGGACGCACTCACGGCCGCCAATCTCTTGGTTCTCAACTTCGATGGAATTACTCATCTGGATGCAAGCACCAACGAAACCTCTAACTTGGATCTAGTCTTAGCTAACGCCCATGTCTCATCTCTGATTGAACTTGAAATCTTCGATGAAACCCACGAATCTGATCACTTCCCCATCAAGTTAATTGTATCTCTTACGAAGTATGTATTTAGGAAGAGATCCTTTAGAAAAAGATCCAAGCACGAATTGGGATTTGGTGTCAAACTTACTTGAACGATACACTGAGTTTTTTGACACTTCCTATGTCAACTCCCAGCTCCAAAGAAATACGAGACTTTTGTTAACATGAATGTATATTGTAACGTCCATGTATATTGTAACTCAAATCGACTAAAAATTGGCTTTAGAAACCTTAATTTTTCATAGATAAAATTATTCAAAAAATATTTTTAATAATTTTTTTTCAAAAGTACTTAGAAAAACAAAAAAAAATGCTATGTTCCAGATATTTCTAAGGGCAATACGGTCCCAGTAGAAATTTTTTGAAAACGAGGCCAAAAACGGCTTTTTATTGGAAACAGTCTACTTTTTAACACAGGGTTATATGGGAAGTAGGTGAAAAAAGGCCCATGCTGGAAAAAGAATACTGAAGGGCTTGTTTTTATGATGAATAAAAGCTGTGTGCAAAGTTTCATGAAAATTCAGGTCCCAAAGGATAGACCATTTCCTTGTAAGTCCCCTCCTTTTTAACATCTACGTAAGAAACGTGACTGATGGCATCTGTTAGAAAATCGCAGTTTGCTGACGACCTGGCTTTCTACTGTTGTGCCGATGACCTCAAGCCAGTATTGAGCAGCTCCAAAGTGTATGTGAGATCATTCAGAACAATCTCAAAAAGCTAGGACTCGAACTAAATGTCGAAAAGACGAAGGTATTACATTTTAGCAAGAATAATTTTGGTCCCAGGAAGTATTGAAGTCTAAGACTCTAATCAAATCTACGAATGAAGCGAGATTCCTTGGTATAATATTCGACCCTCAGCTTGCCTTCGACCGACATATCAGTAAGGTAGTTAATAAATCAAAAGCCATCCTCAACGTGATGAAGGTCTTGTGCACAACTTGGTGGGGAGCTCATCCAGGAACTCTTCTCAATCTCTACAAAAGTTTTGTGAGGTCAGTTATAGACTATGAGCTCTTCGTGTACTATCCCAAGTGGAAGAAATTCTCTGATCTCTTGGACAAAGTACAGATAGCAGCAATAAGGACAGCCTTTGGTTATAGAATGTCAACGCCAAAGAACATCATTTTGGAAGAGTCCAAGCTCCTAGCTCTGTGCGACAGAGCCGAAGAGCAGGGTTATAAATATATAACCAAAGTCCTGTCAAACCTTGATAGTGCATGCTTCTCCTGAGTCACGCAGTACTTCAACAAACATAGGAAGAACATAAATAAAAAGAGAATATTTGAGATGGTTATCGTCCTGGTATCTAATTTGGTCCAATCGCATATTTATAGTTCCAACAAAGATCCTGAGTTTTTGGAAGACTATAAAGCCAGATTTAACCAGATGCCTGTGGACTCGGTTTCGGCTCAAGCTCTCGGAATCGCCATTCATTAATCTGGAGCTCTAGAAATTTTTTGGAGGCACTGATGCTGTTCACATCTTCACAGATGCCAGTAAGTCGCAAGGCAATCCAGTTGGTTGGGCCTTCGACATTCCAAGTTTAGATATCGACGGGAGAGGTGCACTTTACAAGTACGCTTTGACCATTTGGATAGGAAATTTTGTATTTTCTCCTACTCCAAAAGTGTGTTATTGACCCTGGAGACCGCAAGAAGCAACAAAAATCCCTTTATCATGGAATTGAGAAAAAAACTCTCGAATATATTGAAAGATAGTCTGCTGGTGGATCCAGTTAGGATAATTTGGGTTCCAGCGCACTGTGGTTTGGAAGGTAATGAGGCTGTGGATCATAAGGCTAAAGTGGCTGCCATCTCACAGGCACCAAGTGGATCCATTCTGTAATATTTGTAAGTGGGTAGTTGAAGGAAATGAATAAGTACCTTTTTAAATTATATTTATTAATCAAACATCATTGAATACATGTTACTTTGAGCGCGGCCGTAGTGCGACTGCCGCGTCCGCAGGTGCACCGAGGCTCACACCCGAAAAGTGCTAACATTTGCACATCTCTACTTTCATACATTACAACTTTCCGCCTCTTTTAAATATTGCTTCTCTAACAACCGTGAAGAGCGTCGCACTTTTACACTTTCATCATTACATTTAATTATCTGATCTATATAGCGTTTTACTTGCACATTCTTATCATTTGTAACAACATACGTAGACGGTGACAATTGTTTCGCAATGGTCCCGCCTGATCTCTTATCGGACCTCACGCCGTGCTCATCTATCATAACGCGGTCTCCGGTTGACAATGCGACCTTGCGCCTGCCTGGTCTCGCTACAATTTGCTCACGCTGCTTTTTCGCTACTTCCGCCACAACATTCGGTCTTAGTAAATCAAACCTTGTTCTCATTTCTCTCTTACTCATCAGGTACGCGGGACTTCTTCGCGTTGTACAGTGCTCTATACTCCTATAATCATATAAAAACTGCATCATCCAGCGTCTCTCCCCCTTCACAATTTTATCGACTTCATCTTTATAGATTTGAACGAAATTTTCAGCAGCCCCGTTCGTAGCTGGATGATATGGTGGAGATAGCGTATGTAAAACCCCATTTCTGGATAAAAAATTATGAAATTCCCCGCTTTTAAACTGAGGTCCTCCATCAGTTACACAATGTAATGGCAATCCGTATCTTGCAAATAATTTTTTAAATTCTATCACTAGCCTATACGCTTTTGTGTTTGTATTAAATTCTATCACTTCAGGCCACTTTGAGTGTGCATCTACAATTATCAACCACATTTTACCATAAAATGGTCCTGCGAAATCACAATGTATGCGGCTCCATGCATTGTCTGGCCAAGGCCATTTTGTTAACGGTGTTTTTGCGGGCTTTTTTCTCTCTATTAAACAGATTTTACAATTACTAACTAAATTTTCTATATCGCGATCAATGTTCGGCCACCAAACATATGAGCGCGCAAACATTTTGATTTTTACAATTCCTAAGTGCGTAGCATGCAATTCGCGCAAAATTACACTTCTCATTTTTTCTGGAATCACTGCTCTAAGTCATCAGAATAGACACCCTTTCTCTACCGTTAATTCTAACCTTCTATTGTACAGGCTTTTTTCTTCATTAGTCAAATTTTTACTATTATAAGGCCATACCCCCAAAACTCGTTTGATTGTTGTGCTAATCAATTCATCTTTTTGGCTTAGTTCAGCTAACATTTTATAATTAAAAGTAGTTATACCTTCTTCAAAAAAATTTACCTGTGAAAAATCTGTCTCTACCGGTTCTGTATCATCATCTATTGGTAACCTTGACAACGCATCACAATTCGCGTTAGCCTCCGACTTTACGTGTTCTATTTTATACCTAAATCCCGACAAGTAGTAAGCCCATCGTTGAAATCGGTTATCAGCTGTCAATGGAATCCCTTTTCTTGGGCCCAAAATCAATCCTGAAGCCTTATTATCGGTCCTCAACATAAATTCTCTCCCAAAAAGAAATTGATAGAAACGTTTAACCCCGAAAATTATTGCCATCGCTTCTTTATCTAATATTTTCCATTTAATTCATTTTTTCCGATTTTTTTTGACGCGTATGCAATTGGTTTCTCTGAAACGTCTGTATACTGGTGTGATAATATAGCTGACAACCCGTAATCCGACGCGTCACATGCCAGTATTATTTTCTCTTTCGGATCGTAATTTACCAAAACTTTCGGCGAAATTAATTCTCGTTTTAACCATTCGAAAGATATCGTACAGTTTTTGTCCCATTCAAATTTTTTCTTTTTCAATAAATCGTATAATGGCTTTAACTTTTCCGACCTTTTTTCAAGAAATCGTGCATAAAAATTTATCAAACCTAAAAACGACTCTAACTCTTTAACATTTTTCGGTTGTGGCGCGTTAACTATTGCATTTACTTTGGATTTAGCTTTGTGTAGTCCCTCTTTATCAATTACAAATCCCAACACCTCCAATTTTTTCTGCATAAATTTACATTTCCCTTTATTCAATTTCAATCCGCATTCTTGTAATCTTTCACATATTTCGTTTAAATTTTTTAAATGCTCTTCGTCCGTTTTACCCGTAACATAAATGTTATCAAGATACGCTATTGTACCATCAATCCCTCTTAAACACTCATCCATTTTTTTCTACACGTCTGATGGTGCAGGCGATACCCCTTCCGGTATTTTTGTATATCTAAATAAACCTTGATGAGTAATAATAGTTAATAATTTCGAACTTTCTTCATCTACCGGAAATTGCATGTACGCATGTGTTAAGTCCAGTTCAGTAAAGGTATTACCACCCTGCAGTTTTGCAAAAATATCATCTATCGTATGCAAAGGATAATTATCAACAATAACATGTGGGTTACTGGTCATTTTAAAATCATCGCAGATTCGAATATTCCCGTTTTCTTTAAAGACTGGCACGATGGGTGTAACCCACTCGCTCACGTCCACTGGCTTCAAATGCCCTAAATTAACTAACCTCTCAATTTCTCTCTCAATTAATGGTCTTAAAGCATGCGCTACATTTCTACATTTTAATGCAACCGGCTTTGCGTTTTCTTTCAAATAGATTTTGGCTTTGCTTGTATTGTAATTACCAACTGAGTCACTAAACAACTCTTTAAATCTTTCTTTAATATTTACTGCCACATTTTCAACATTCAATTTATTAATTTCATTCTCGTTTTTAACGTCAAATTTTAACGGCCATAATTCAAAAGCTGCTAACCATTGTCTACCCATTAACAACGATCCTCTCCCCGGCAATACAAAACACTCCAATACGCAAGTTTTCCCCCGAAACTCTACAGTTAAATTGCATAATTTTCTCATCGCTTGCAAAACACTATTACCATACGTTTTCAATTTTCGCTCTGTTTTAACAATTCTAAATTTTTTAAAATTTTCATCGTAACATTTCTCCGATATTACAGTCGCATAAGTACCCGTATCAATCTCCATTTTAACCGTAGAACCATTTATTTTCACATTTTCAAACATTGGATTTCCTTCCATATCCTTATCATTAATTACCTTACCTATGAACTTTCTCTCATCACTGCCGTTCATGTACAGAAACTCACTTTTCGCTGCCCACTCCTGCGTTTGTCCAGCGCTTCCGCCGTTGACCTCGCTGATACCGCTGCCGCTGCTGCTCGTTGCCTCCCCGTCATAATCGTACTGCATCCCCTGCACTTGTTGCTGTCCACCCGTTGGTTCCTTGCGGTTTCGGCAAACTCTTTTTAAATGTCCTTTTTTATGACAAATATCACACTCAAAATCGATATACCTGCACCTGTTGGCTAAATGGTAGGGGGATGCGCAACGAAAGCATACTCTTCCTTGTTGATTTTTGACTTGAAAATTATTACCATTAGTAGCTTGCACGTTTTGTTCTAGCTTTGATTTCATAGTCCTCCTTTCACCTGGCCGCGTAGAGCTATTTGAAATTCCAATTGCAAATACTTCACTTTTTGTCTCTTTATTTTGTAGAATTTTTTGCGTACCGAGTGCATCCTTCTCCGCTGATTCTTGAGCGACTGCTTCTTTATAAGCCGTCTCAAATGTCAACTTTTCATTTTTAAAAAGTGCTATTCTTGTATCATTATTTTGAAGTCCACATACAAACTGATCTCGTAATGCCGAGCTCAAATTAGTCTCAAAATTGCAGTTTAGCGCTAATTTTTTCAGTTTAGCTGCAAACTCTGCTACTGTTTCAGATGCTTCCTGTTTTGCCTTATTAAATTTGCATCTTTCCATAACTTCTGAAGGTTTAGGGTTTAAATGTTCACTCATCACTTCGACAATGTCCTCGTACGATTTTTCACTTATTTTGGATGGTGATAACAGTTGTTTTATTAATTTAAACGCTTCTGTATCTACTTGTACCAATAATTGTGCTTTCTTCTTTTCTGGTTTTATGTCTTTTGCTTCAAAAAACATCTCCATTTGCTCGACAAACGTTTCCCAGTCATCTTTATGCAGCACAAATTCTACTCTGGATCCCATTTCACCGTCGTTTTCAGACTCTGAATTAGCTAAACCGGTTGCGCTTATTTCCCTCAAGTTGGCTCCTTCAATTTCAGCTATTGACGTGTCCACTCCTTTTCCGGTGGGTGCTACGCTCTGAATTTTATCAATTATATCTTCAGTTTGAGTGCTTCTGCTGAAACTTTCTTCAAAAGTTTCAGTATTATCGTCTTGCAAATTTTGTTGCTCTTGTGCTCTTTTTACTACTTTTTTTACTACTTTTCTTAATTCATGACTGTATATCCATCCCAGTAATTTTTGTGCCTTTACCTGGAAGAATTCGCACAAGAATTCTACTAAATCTGTTTTTTTTGCCTTACTTATCCATGCACTATTAGTAATTCTTGGGTCAGTCACTAACATTTCCCACTTGAGTTGCGCTCCCGTAGCAATTTACTTCACTTTCCTTTCAACTAGATCCGATAATCCTCGTCGCCATTGTAATATTTGTAAGTGGGTAGTTGAAGGAAATGAATAAGTACCTTTTTAAATTATATTTATTAATCAAACATCATTGAATACATGTTACTTTGAGCGCGGCCGTAGTGCGACTGCCGCGTCCGCAGGTGCGCCGAGGCTCACACCCGAAAAGTGCTCACGCTTGCACATCTCTACTTTCATACATTACACATTCCTTTCTCAGACTATAGTGCCACATGGAGGTCTAAGGCAAGGGAACAAACTTTCTCCAAAAATCTTCAGGAAGGTGATGTCAAGGGCATCCCCTACTTTAAAAACTATCTTTCTCTCAAGACTAAACCTTGGTTCCATGATCGTAGGCTCAACCGTAGGGAGATAGTGATGAACGTTATGAACGTTCAAAACTGACTCATTGAAAGCTATTGTAAATAAAAATTGTAGTATAAATTTATAATGTATTATAACCTTTATTCTTTAAATAAATTTAAAAAATAAAATAAAATAAAATAAAGGAATTTTACCAGCGTGGTTGTTTTTCTTAGTTATTTTTTCAAAATAGTCTAAAAGGTATTATAAAAAAAATCTTTAATTCTTCTTCAAGCTCTTTCCTATAATTCCTTATAAGCAAGCCCATGACCGGTGACCGTTTTACTCCACATCTTTCAACTTTTTTTAAACTAAAGCTGCAGAGAATCATGCTCCACGGATGATACCTTAGTGCTAACAAACCTAAATAATGAAGTTTGTGTCTACCAACAATTGTAAAGCAATATTAATATTAACTTACTATAAAAGTGCCGAAAGTACTTTCAGGCTAGAATGAGTTTTGTACTTTCAGTCTACTAATGTAAAAAAGTATACACGCCGTAGGTGTACAAAAATGAGCTATCCTATAGCGAACCCTTGATGACCTCGCTTTCTTCTTCTTTCTTTAGATGGCCGTGGTTCCCTTAAAGGTATTCCGAATTGCCACTATGCATATTTCAGTGAGTATCTACCTCAGGATATTATAAGTTCGTGAGTACTCGAGCAGGCCTGTGTGTGGTTTTTCGGGGACTCAGTCGACCCTACTAGCCCAGGTGCATCGGGAACTCTAGCTCTTAACCCCGGTTGGGTTCAGCCTTGAAAGCCTTGTCAGGGCATTGCGATGGTTTTTTTTTTTTCTAAACTCAACGCGCAGACGAAAAAGATAAATCAAGCCTTGTCTACAGCCAACCGTGGCCTACCGCGTAGTCGGCAAGTACACTCACGCTCACCCACCCAAGTAGCAAACGCAAGAACGTATGCTTAACTTTTCAGAGCAAACGGTCATGAACCTACCGACCCCACCGATGATTCGATTTGACCGCGCTTTCGATTTAGACACCAATTTGAATTTGATAAAGGCTTACTTATTTTTGGCTCCCTCGAGCGTGTTATTTAATAAAGAAAAAGCTTTGTACATAATTTTCATTTCTAGATCAGTTAGTTTGACGTTTTATAATCTAGTTATATTGTATTTTAGAATTCACGCCTTTTGATTGTTGAAAACTATAGCCAAAGATCGAATTTTTCATTCTTGATAAATTTAAAAGATACTTTTGACCTTTATAAAAAAGTAATAACAAATTTATATTGCCAAAATAACTATAATTTTAGTTGTAGCATTATAATCAGTGAAATTGTTATTGAACCCTGATAAAAATTTTATTAATATATTATGTTAACAATGAATAAGAAAAAAAAAAAAAAAAAATTTGACTTTTTTTGGAAGCAAATTGGCTATTTATTCAAGTTTCTTTTATTAAACCAATTTTTTCTATTTTATTATTTTATTATTTACAGTTAATGAATCGATCCACTAAAGTCCTTCATCATTTTCTCAATTGAGCGGTTATTTTTAAAGAATTAGCTTTTCTATGTTTAACAAATTTTTCACATACGGCGCAGAAAGCGCAAAATTTCTTCCTTGAACCCCTCGCCTAAGGTTCGGGCGTCAATTTGGATTAGCTCATGGCTTGCTAATTTTTGACTCCCAGCTCAGATGTGTAAACTATTTTGTTATGGATTAAGAACTAATATTTTTTTCATACCTCCGGGACGAAAACACCAAATTCCCTCCCCGGGTCGGAGCGGGACTTTGGGTTTTCCTCCCGTCGTAATGAAAAAAACATTACACACGACGCAGGAAAAGTATTAGCCAACCCCTAGCAAACTTTTGACAGCCTCGCCCTCGGCTCGGGAGTCAATTTGGGTTTGCTAGGGCTGGCCAATACTTTTCCAGCGCCCGGTGTGTAATATACTATTCCGATACGCATGCCCGGAAAGTGCAAACTTTCCTCCCGCTGGTTAAGAGAAAGTTTGCATTTTCGAGGCTTTTGCAATGAAAAATACAGTACACATCACAGGAGCGAATAAAAAATCTCTCAGAGCCAATTTTTATTTAATATATAATTAAATTAAAAAATATATATTTAATAGATAATTAAAGATGCTCTGAAACATTCTTTACTTTCACTCCGTAAATGTGTAATAATGTAATATACTATAGAATAAAAAGTCTTGTTTTAACTATTTCCAAGCTTCTTACTCATAAATGTTTTAGAATAAAATGTTTAGGTGAATCTGCGCTGAGTCTAAGAAAGAAAATTTTAATTTTTAATATTGATAACTCAATGGATATATTTTTTGAATGCTCTAGTTTAAAATGAAAAAATTTGTTTTAGATGACAACTTTTTTTTTGCTGTATTAGGCATCAATAATTAAACAAGAGTCGGTCAACCCTATATCTTATTCACAGATTGTTTCATTAAAATCTCTTAATAAAAATGTTCTATCTGTAAAGTTGTACTGCTTTTTAATTACAGAAAACTCGACTCAAGATGCTTTGACCGTCGGTGTTATTTTACAAGAATTCGATCCTAATACCATTGTTGGAGATATCGGTATGTTGACATTTATTTAAATAATTACTTTTATGATATTGCAACTTAAAACATTATTTTGAGTGAAAGTTTCTCAAGTAGGCACACCGTTTTTAGTGAAGTCATGAAAATTCAAATTTTTTACATATAGTACTAGTCAATGTAACAATATCTCACAGTATAGTTTTAAAAAAATTTAATTGTTTATTGTTAATTAAAGCAATTACATATTTTAGAAAAAAAAATTATTCCGCTGACGTACGATTCAAAAAAAAATTTTTTAATTTTGGATGGGACTAAAATCTAATTAACTTTATAACAAAATAAAAAATTGTAAGAAAAAAATTATTTATGTCATTTTGAATAACTTTTATATAAACAAATGCAATTTTAGCCCAATGTGATCCCTTCGATTTTGAATTTTTCTTTTTTATTTTGTAGGGAATTTAATTAATTATCGCTACAGGTTTGCAAGCAAGTTCCGGTACACGGCACACGGAGCATTATAAGCGGTATTACAATACACGATATACCGTACACGGTACACAATTTTTACAGCATACCGCAAACGGTATACGGTACACAATACATGGATACTGTACACGGTACACGGAACATTTCGTACTGTACACGGGACTCGTCATACTATACATGATACACGCTACTGTAACCTTTATCTAACATGCAAGGTATCGTACACGATATGCGGGACACCGTACAAACTGCAACAATCTTTGACTTATAAACAAAATGGTACTCGTTACAACAGAGCGCGCAATGCATGATACACATGGTTTATCGTTGAAAATTCACGCTAAATTTTTTTGTTTTACAAACAAGACACAGTGCGGTTATTGAGGATTGGTTAATGGATTTGAGGTTCAACCTTGTGTCCACGTAAACCTTGGAGTCTTATTTAGTATGGGTTATTGGACTTGAGGTTAAATCCACGTACATTTCAGATACTTATTTAGAATAGGTTATTGGATATGAGGTTAAACCTAGTGGATGAGTTATTGGATCTGAAATGAAACCACGTATCATAGAAGGGTCATTTGAGATAGATTATCGTTAAACCTAGTGCATACGTAAACCCAGATGGGTTATTTGGGAAGGCTATTTAAAGTTAAATATAGTATTTACGTAAAACTAGGAGTTATTTGAATTTTGTGAAATGTATTGTGCGACGTGCACCGTGTACGGTATGACGCATAATGTTTTGGCATGCCGTATACCGTGTATTGTGTACCGTACACTTTGGCTTCTCTGACTTATGATTATGTATCGTGTACGCTGCGCCGTGTACACAAAGCCCTCTACGTGCAGCGTGTACCCTCTACCGAGAACGTAACTATGTTCTTGTATTAATTAAATAAAAATATTTCTTCCCTAAACAAATGAATAAAATTGATCAGAAACAGATAGTTTCAATTTAAAAAAAAAAACTATGCTTTTCATCTATGTTCTGCAAAATAAATTTTGATTAAATTACCGTTTTTATTTATATGAAATTTCCATGATGTGAACTTTCAATTTTATAGGAATTTTAATCACGTGAAAATACAATATATGGGTCATGCTCAAATTTACGGTGTTTTTTGGCAGCTAAAAAAATAAAAAAGTACCTAGCGCTCAAGGATTTGGTTTATTGGATAGCTATTGTAATAAGGTCTCGCAGAATATGATTTTTGCGAAGAATATTCTTGTTTATATTCTCGTCAGTACTGACGACACACGATGACTGCCGCTCCGGGGATCGATTAGGTGGTTTTTTCTGTTTCAACATGAGCGGAAGGTGTGAACAATTCAGTTTCGGTATTTATGCTACAAAATGCGACAAATCAGAATCACTCAATACACCGTCCACTTTTGGGTGACGTTTTACCTCTAAGAATCTCAAGAGAAGTTTTTGAACCCAAAAGTCAGAATCCTGGGTGGATCTGAGAATGGAGATGATTATCACTCAGAGAAGCCCGGTATAACTGTCAAGTCTACACGCATTAATTATTAAGTCGTAGATGAAAACTGTAACATCTAATGCATGCGTCTTAACAGTTAATGCGAGTTGGATTAATTGTTAAAATCAAAGAATATTTTTTGACTGCTCCGTGCGGTGGCGTCATTTGTGAGTAAACGCTACAATATTATCAAACATGAATATATTTTTATTTTAATAATTACACATTTATATTCATCATTTTGTATTAAGTCTCAAGCATTAGCAAATTTTTAAGTTCGATCTAGGCGATGTAAGGAATATCCCACCCCTAAACATAAACTGAACATAAAGTCAACTTGATCAAGTCTGCGCGCATTAACTGTTAAGACGTATGCATTAAATGTTCCAGTTTTCATCTACGACTTGACAGTTAATGCGCACAGACTTAACTGAGTATAGGTAATAAAGTAAAGAAAAGTGAATTTGTTTATAAAACAAAATCTATTGTTTACTAGGTTTTCGCTGGCTTATGGGATTGTAGGATCGTCAGTTTATTTGTTTATAAAATAAAATTATATTTTGCCTTGCTACTCAGGGTTATGAGGTTAAAGGCTTCTCGGTTTATTTTTTGTTTTAATTGTTCATCTAATTTATTTTATGCTCCGCCCAAGGTTTTGGGGTTGTTAGCTCGTCGGTTTATTTGTTTATTTCAAAAAAAAAATTTTTTTTGCTCTGCTTAAGGTTACGGAGTTGTAGGCTTGTCGGTTGATTTTTTTTTATTTGAAATTTTTTTTCTTTACATTCCACACACTCGTTAATAGTAGTGTGTACAGTTGAATAGAAGAAATATTTTTTTCTAATGATTTTAGTTAGTTGGACTTAGGTATACCTAAACTAGGACTTCGCCTACATTAACATCCCTTGGTCGTACACTCGAGCACACGCCTAGTTTTTCGCAACATATGCTCAGAATCTTGAGCTAAAGTTGGAGCTTAAGCTCGAATTTTTTAGAGCGTGCGTTTGAACATACGCTTGATTTTTCACAGCATGCTATAAGAATCTTAAGAGAAAGTTGGAGCGTATGCTCGACTTTTTGCAGCATACTCTCAAAATTTTATGATAAAGTTGGAGCGTACGCTAAAGCATACGCTCGAGCACATGCTCGATTTTTCGCAGCATACTCTCAAAATTTTATGATAAAGTTTAATCGTACGCTCAAAAATTTTGGAGCTCGGGTTTTCCCAGCGTACACAGAAAAAAATAAATGGGAGTTTCTCCAATTTAAAATAGGAGGCGCTCCGAGCCGTATCCGATGGTAGAATCTCCTACCAAAGATAGGAGTTTTTCCTATTTTTTATAGTACTCTTCGCCGGCAGTTACCTTCTTAGTAAAGTTTATGTACTCACCCATACTTTTCTCATAGGTACTTAGAAATATCTCCTGGAGCACTCATTTGACTTCTCTTAGAACTTTTTCTCGTAGCTAGTGCTTGGAACCAAGAATACCGGGTGCTTCAGGTTGACTCCTGGTGCACTCGGTCGACTTCTCCTGGAACTTTTCCTCGTGATCGATGCTCGGGATTTAGAATAAGGTACCGGGTGCCCCGGGTCGGATCCTGGAAATGTCTCAGGAAAGACAACCGGGTCGACTCCTGGTGCACCTGGTCAGCTTTTCCTGGGATATTTCCTTGATTTGACCCAGGATATCAGGTACCTTATTCTAGGTCCCGAGTACCGATTACGAGGAAAAATTCCAGGAGAAGTCGATTGGGTGCACCAGGAGTCGATCCAGGGCACCCGGTATTCTTGGAGCCGAGCACCGGTTACGAGAATAAGTCCCAGGTGAAGCCGACCGGGTGCGTCAGGAGATATTTCTTGGTACCTATAAGATAATTTAAATTGTGTAATACTTTACATATTCGTCTATATTTAATTTTAAAAAAACCTCGAGGATGATCTCCAGGTATACCCGTCATTGACACCTGGCTAGTCCGGTTACGATACGCCATCCAAAGTATCCGAAAATTCATGTCTCCATCGAGGAAATTTAAAAAAATCCTCGAAGATGATCTCCACGTATACCCATCATCGACACCCTGGTCGTCCGGGCTTACCTCATCTGCGACCTTATATCTAACCCGGGTCTGCAGCGGTATATAATATATAATAGTCTTTATATGATTCGCACATCTCACGAGGATCATCTCTAAGATTTTTAACCTATATATTTATTGAAAAGTACAATTTCGAAACGGAGATTTAAGAAAAAAAAATAGGAGAAACTCCTATTTTTCGAAATTGGAGAATCTCCATTTTTTTTGTCGAATCTCATCAACTATTAGTGAAATCTCCTATTTATTTTTCTCTGTGTACGCTCGTAGGGTTTGACAATTTGGGCAAAAATGGTTGAGCACGCGCTCGAGCGTACGCTTGGGTGCCATCTAGACAGACCGTACTTTTTTTAAAAATCGGAGTAATTTTTTTGCAAGAATATCGGTATATTTATTTTTGATCAAACTTTGTTCGATTTAAATAATACTTAAAAACTTTTATATAAAAGCATGAGACTGATTAACTTTTGTAGAAAAACCTCGATGCTAAGAGGTTTATATACAGCACCGATGATGTTTGTAAACAAAAAGAAATTACTTTTACATTATAGGAAAAAATTAAATTCTTATAAAATTAATGACTTTCAAATATCAATTGGAAGTTTTGTCATTTGTTGTTTTATCGTCTGACGTTTTGTCTCGTTCTCACTATTAAAGTATATAAAAGAAATTTTTACCCGACGCTCGTGAAAAAGAAAATAAATAGTAAATTTCCAGCCTGGTCAGGCAAGGGTTTTTTTGCTTCCGAAGGGTTTGCGGGCAGAGCCGAAAGCGAGGCATGCAACGAAGGGGAAATAGTTAGTCTTGTCAGTTAAATTTTTTACTTGAAAAATTGAATTAATGTTTATTACATGCGCCTAGGACAAACAATTTTTAAACTAGACTGCTTATTCATAAATTTATTCATGTTATTATAAATAAACAAAGACCTCCATAGAAGGTTATGGGGTTGTAAACTTGTCTGTTTTAATCGTTTATTCATAAATACTAGTTTTTTCAAACAGTCGCTCCACCCAGGGATAAGGTACGGGTTTCTTAGCTTATTTGTTGATTTATAATTTCATTCTTTTAAACTCTTACTCTGCCTAGGATTATGAAGTTGTAGGCTTATCAGCTTATTTGTTTATAAATAACTTCATTTTTGAAACTCCAGAGACTCGCTTTTCTACCATAGTTTAGTTTTTATGAAGAAGCATCTAAATACGATTGGAATAGTATATTTCTGTGCAAGTAAGGGAACCTTGTCGATCCCACTCGAGGTGGGATCGACAAAGTTCAAACTGCTTTCTTAAATTCGACGAGATAACAAGTTCACAAATATTTTAATTACGATTTAGACTTATATTTCAAACTACATTTCACCTACCGCCTAACGGCATTACACGCATAGTGGAGATGCCATTTGACACTTACCCTCTCATTGGTTTAGAGCCCTCGTCGTATTACGACTGAAAGTTCCCATACTATACTGATTTAGTTTGAAGTATAGTTTGATATTTTAGACTTGAATATATATCTATACTAAGGGGTACCCCCCTGCTCGCTTCGCTCGCCAATCCCCATAAAAATAGTTATAAAATATGGAGTTTTTTGACAGTTAATATTTAACATGATTTTTGAGTTGAGTTTGTGTATTGAATAAAAGTTCAAACATGTTTAGGTAAAATTGTTGAATATAATTTAAATTGAAAAAAGAAAATTTTATATTATGGTGAGTTTAAAACAATAGTTATAAAAATTAAATAATAAGTTGAAATACTTCAAGTACTTGAAACATGTTAAATATAATATTTCTTAACCGTTTTGAAGTACTCCTTTAAAAAGGGCTTTTAAAATTACGACTCCCTAGGAAAAGCGCAATTCAAAGAGGTTAAATATGGAGTTTTTTGACAGTTAAGGTGCTCGTACAGGAGAAGCTCCTATAATTTAAAATCAACTCCTCCGGGAGGAGCCCCTTAAAACATGTTGAATATCAGATTTATTGACGTTTTGAGGTGCTCCTCCGGGAGGAGCTCTGGAAATTACGGCTCCTCCGGAAGGAGCCCCTTAAAACATGTTAAATATAAGGTTTTTTGAAGGTTTTGAGGTGCTCCTCCGGGAGGAGCTCTTTAAACTACGGCTCCTCCGGGAGGAGCCCACTTCAAACATAATAAATATAAGGTTTTTTGACGTTTTAAGGTTTTTTGAAGGTTTTGAGGTGCTCCTCCGGGAGGAGCTCTTTTTTTTTGGCTCCTCCCGGAGGAGCCCCTTAAAACATGTTAAGATAAGGGTTTTTGACGTTTTAAGGTGCTCCTCCGGGAGGAGCTACTAAAATTGGCTCCTCCGGGAAGAGCTTTTAAAATTAAGAGCTCCTCCCGGAGGAGCATCTCAAAACCTTCAAAAAACCTTATAATTAACATGTTTTAAGGGGCTCCTCCCGGAGGAGCCGTAATTTTCAGAGCTCCTACCGGAGGAGCCAAAAAAAAGAGCTCCTCCTGGATATAACTATATAATATAGGAAGATATACTATTAAGTTTCTTCTTTCGATTGCTCTTCCGTAAACAGATGCAAAGAATAAACTTGCGGCCGAGCCAGCCGTTTCCAGCACTTGTAAAAGAAACGGCCGCCTCATCGAGAGTGGGGAACAGGCAAGTTTCCGAGGTTGATGACTAACGTAGAAACAGTCGGTTTCTCGTTTCGGGTTTGAGAAACAGGCGTTACCATACCACAGTTTTTGTTTCCATGGAGAATCCATGATGCTACATCGGTTTTTCTCAAATCTGACACGAGAAACTGCTTGTTTCCAAGTGCGTCACCAGCCACGGTGATTCATCCCTATTTGACAGCAGAGAAGTTTCAGATTAATTATTTTTCGCTAATTCCTAATTATTATAACACTATGGTTCTAAAATATTTATATTTTATATGATCGACGATTGAAAATAATAAAAATGTTCATAAATAAAGGAACGGAAAATAGAATGGAAAATTTCAATGTATATATTATTATGAATCGTGAACATAAACATAACCAAAAGTCATACCGGTACACGTGTTCGAAATTGTGTGATTGTTTATCTACACTACGTATGAAATAATAGTAAAAGTGAAAAAAGAAAGATAATTATAATTAAAGTGTGCAAAAACTCAAGTAAAGTTTGGTCATCGTACTGCAGTGGACCGTGAAATTTATTTTTCAATCTCTGTTTTTGTTGAAAAAAATTAAGTAAGTACTCTGAAATTTTTATTTTTTAAAATGATTAAATTTAAAATTATTTATATAATTAATTAATTATTCCGACCGAATCTGCCAAACTCGCCAGACTACGGGTTGAGAAAAAAGACCGACCAAAGTTGGCAGGTTGGCCGGACTACAGATCCCTCAACGAGCTCGACGGAAGCTACGCGCTTGACCGGATTGCGGCTCAGTCAACGAGCTTAACCAAAGCTGAACACCGGGCTAGACCACGGCTCAATCAAAGAGCCTAGGGTAAGTAGGAGGGCAGTACCCCACTAAGTACACTAATCATTACTCTCTTAACAAATAAATTGAGTTTTTATCTACTTGATGAATTTTTATGTTCAAATTAAAATAATTTCAATAAACAGCAATTGATTTATTTTGGTTCAATATTACCACTTTATAAAGTGGAAATTTAACAAACCAATCGTTATTTATTAAAATTACTTTAATTAATCTTGTCATCTTCAAACTTTGGATTCTTAAAGACTACTTTACCTTCAAATAGTTAACTAGAATTAATTAATAAGTTTTATACATCTACTAGGCAATACAAAGTTGTTCTTGGCGAGAATTAATTAATTTATTAAGGTAAAATTTTGAAAGAATGTGGTGCATTATAAATATAATTTGTTTAACTGTAATTTTTTTATTTACAAACTTAAGTCAAGTTATTTTAATTTTAATAATTTTTTTTTTTTTTTAATATTTAAATTAAATTTTCTTAGATTGCTTACTTGGCAACTGTAGTGCTTGTTGTTAACACAGAATATGCTGTATCTCTACTAATTAATTTTTATTTTATTTCAGTGAGACACATTAAATCCAACTGGATCAGCCTCCACTGATGACCTTCAACGACAGACTTTTCTTCAAATGATTTTTCAGAAAGCAGCGAAAAATTAAGGGTTATTGACGTTGGTCGAGTTAAGGAACAATTACCAGTAGCTGTTTTTTAACAATACAATTTTTTTTTTTTCATTTATACTTTAATTTCAAGTTTAAAAATTGAAAAATACTTAATAAATTTGTAAAAACTTAAAAATTATGTAAAAAGCTGTACCAAAATGAAATAATATGTAAATAATAAACTAACGATGCAACAATTTTTTAGATTCAAATTTTGTTTTTCACTTTTATGGAAAAATCAACTGTCATTTGACTAGGCATAGCTTGACTAATTCTTTTTTATTCATACTCTGCCTGGATAAGAGGTTCCTTGTTCAAAACAGTTGATTATAGTTTATACAGCTTGCCATGGCCTTAACCTGTCTCAGGTTGGGTCTTCCAAATGAGATATAACTTTTTTTTCAAGATATCTTGCTTGATTCGAAAGAATTCGAATCAAAAAAATCATTTGTTATTTGATAAGCATCTCTCAGAGTTAAAATTGAACAGCTCGCCACGGCCTTAACCTGTCTCAGGTTAGGTATTCCGGGCTCAAATGAGACCTAACCTTTTGTTTCAAGATACCTTGTTTGATTAAGAGGCATTTGAATAAAAAAAAATCATTTGTCATTTGATAAGCACCTCTCGGAATCCAAATTCAACTGCTTGGCCCTACCTGAAATAGGTGATCCGAAATCGAAAAAATTAAGCTTGATTTTTTTATAATTTTGTATCTAAATGGAGGCCTCCGAGTCAAAAAAATCATTTGTGAATAAATTAGTAAAAATTTCAGTCAATCTCCAACAGTCAACCTGTCCCAGGTTAAGTCTTCCGGGCTCGAAATAGATCTGCCTTTTTTTCAAGAAATCTTGCGTGTTTAAAAGGCATATGAATCAAAAAAATCATTTGTCATATGATTAGCACCTCTCAGAGTTGAAATTGAACAGCTCGCCTCGACCTTAAACTATCTCGGGCTAGGTATTCTGGGTTCAAATGAGATCTAATTTTTTTTTCGAGAACTCTCGCTTGTTTAAAAGGCATATGAATCAAAAAAATCATTTGTCATTTGATTAGTACCTCTCAGAGTTGAAATTAAAAAACTCGCCCCGGCCTTAACCCGTCTCAGATTAGGTATTACGGGCTCAAATGAGATCTAACTTTTTTTTTCAAGATATCGTGCTTGATTAAAAGGCATTTGAATCAAAAAAATCCATTTGTCATTTGATTAGCACCTCTCAGAGTTGGAATTGAACAGCTCGCCCCGACCTTAAACTGTCTCAGACTAGGTATTCCGGGCTCAAATGAGATCTGACTTTTTTTCTATAACTCTTGCTTGATTAAAAGGCATATGAATCAAAAAAATCATTTGTCATATGATTAGCACCTCTCAGAGTTGAAATTGAACAGCTCGCTTCGACTTTAAACTGTCTCAGGCTAGGTATTCCGGGTTCAAATGAGATCTAACTTTTTTTTCGAGACTTCTTGCTTGTTTAAAAGGCATATGAATCAAAAAAATCATTTGTCATATGATTAGCACCCCTCAGAGTTGAAAGTGAACAGCTCGCCCCGACCTTAAACTGTCTCAGGCTAGGTATTCCGGGTTCAAATGAGATCTGACTTTTTTTTTCAAGAACTCTAGCTTGAATGAAAGGCATTTGAATCAAAAAAATCATTTGTCATTTGATTAGCACCTCTCAGAGTTGAAATTGAACAGCTCGCCCCGACCTTAACCTGTCTCAGGTTAGGTATTCCGGGCTCAAATGAGATCTGACTTTTTTTCAAGAACTCTTGCTTGATTAAAAGGCATATGAATCAAAAAAATCATTTGTCATATGATTAGCACCTCTCAGAGTTGAAATTGAACAGCTCGCTTCGACTTTAAACTGTCTCAGGCTAGGTATTCCGGGTTCAAATGAGATCTAACTTTTTTTTCGAGACTTCTTGCTTGTTTAAAAGGCATATGAATCAAAAAAATCATTTGTCATTTGATTAGCACCTCTCAGAGTTGAAATTGAACAGCTCGCCCCGACCTTAACCTGTCTCAGGTTAGGTATTCCGGGCTCAAATGAGATCTGACTTTTTTTCAAGAACTCTTGCTTGATTAAAAGGCATATGAATCAAAAAAATCATTTGTCATTTGATTAGCACCTCTCAGAGTTGAAATTGAACAGCTCGCCCCGACCTTAACCTGTCTCAGGTTAGGTATTCCGGGCTCAAATGAGATCTGACTTTTTTTCAAGAACTCTCGCTTGATTAAAAGGCATATGAATCAAAAAAATCGTTTGTCATATGATTAGCACCTCTCAGAGTTGAAATTGAACAGCTTGCCCAAAACCTTAACCTGTCTCAGGCTAGGTTTTCCGGACTCAAATGAGATCTAACTTTTTTTTCAACATATCTTGCTTGAATGAAAGGCATTTGAATCAAAAAATCATTTGTTATTTGATTAGCACATCTCGGAATCCAAATTCAACTGCTCGGCCTGACCTGAAATAGATATCCCGGTACTGAAAAATGTCTAGCTTGATTTTTTCATAATTTTGAATCCAAATGGAGGCCTCCGAGTCAAAACAATCATTTGTGAATAAAATAATAAAAATTTCAGTCGATCTCCAACAGTCAACTAGTCTCAGGTTAGGTATTCCGGGCTCAAATGAGATCTGACTTTTTTTCAAGAACTCTCGCTTGATTAAAAGGCATTTGAATCAAAAAAATCCTTTGTCATTTGATTGGCACCTTTTGGAGTTAAAATTGAACAGCTTGCCATGGCCTTAACCTGTCTCAGGTTGGGTCTTCCGGGCTCAAATGAGATCTAACTTTTTTTTCTGAAATTCCTGCTTAATTAGAAGACATTAGAATCAATAAAATCTTTGCTCATTTAACAAGCATCTTTCAGAGCACAAATTAAACGGTTACGCCCGACCTTAACCTGTCTCAGGCTAGGTATTCCGGGTTCAAATGAGACCTAACTTTTTTATCAAGATATCTTGCTTGATTAAGAGGTATTAGAATCAAAAAAATCATTTGTCATTTGATAAGCACCTCTCCCTGACCTGAAATAGATATCCCGGTACTGAAAAATGTCCAGCTTGATTTTTTCATAATTTTGAATCCAAATGAAGGTCTCTGAGTCTAAAAAATCATTTGTGAATAAGATAAAAAAAATTTCAGTCGATCTCCAACAGTCAACTAGTCTCAGGTTAGGTATTCCGGGCTCAAATGAGATCTGACTATTTTTCAAGAATGCTTGCTTGAATGAAAGGCATTTGAATCAAAAAAATCATTTGTCATTGAATTAGCATCTCGTAGAGTCCAAAATCAACTGCTCGGCCCGACCTGAAAAAGTTGGATCCTGTTCGTGCCCGCAATACCTAACCACCGATGAGTTGACTGCTGGAGATCGACCCAAATATTTTCTATTTCATTAACAGATGTTTTTTTTGACTCAGAGGGCTCTATTCAAAGTCAAAATTACGAAAAAATCAAGCTAGATATTTTTCAGTACTGGAGCATCCATTTCAGGTCGGGCTGAGAAGTTGAATTTAGACACTGCCCGAACAGAAAGTTTAGCCGGGCGCTAGCAGGGGCCTCGCCAGTTGCCCCGATATTCTAGGTTGGCCCCGGCAGGGCTGAACGATAAATGTAATGCGGCGCTAGCGGGGGCCCGGCAGGGCAGATTGATTTTGCCAAGAAAAGGAAATTTAGGGATGCTAGGTTAGGTTCGGAAAAGTAATTTTTTTTACTTTCATATTAGTTATTTTTGATTTATAATAATTAAAAAATTGACAATAGGAAAAAAAAAAAAAACAAATAAGTATTCATATTTATTAAAATTTTTATAAATATATATTACACGGAGAAAAATAAATAGGAGTTTCTATTATTTTTTACAGTACTCTTCACCGGCAGTCACCTTCTTAATAAAGTTTATGTAGGACTCACCCATACTTTTCTCATAGGTACTTAGAAATAACTCCTGGTGCACCCAATCGACTTCTCTTAGAACTTTTCTCGTAGCTAGTGCTTGGAACCAAGAATACCGGGTGCTTCAGGTCGACTTCTGGTGCACCCGGTCAACTTCTCCTGAAACTTTTCCTCGTGATTTAGAATAAGGTATGGGGTGCCCTGGGTCGAACCCAAGATATGTCCCAGGAAAAGCCAACCGGGTACCCCGGGTCGACTCCTGGTGCACCTGGTCAGCTTTTCCTAGGATATTTCCTTGTTTCGACCCAGAATAACAGGTACCTTATTCTAGGTTCCGATTACCGATTACGAGAAAAAATTCCAGGAGAAGTCGATTTGGTGCACCAGGAGTCGACCTGAAGCACCCGGTATTCTTGGTTCCAAGCGCTAGCTACGACAAAAAGTTCTAAGAGAAGTCGAGTCGGTGCACCAGGAGTTATTTCTAAGTACCTATGAGAAAAGTATGGGTGAGTCCTACATAAACTTAAGAAGGTAACTGCCGGCGAAGAGTACTGTAAAAAATAGGAGAAACTCGTATTTATTTTTCTCCGCGTATATATTTATAAAAATTTTAATAAATATGAATACTTATTTTTTTTTTTTTTTTTTTTTTTTTTTTCCTATTGTCAATTTTTTAATTATTATAAATCAAAAATTACCAATATGAAAGTAAAAAAAATTACTTTTCCGAACCTAACCTAGCATCCCTAAATTTCCTTTTCTTGGCAAAATAAATCCGCCCTGCCGGGCCCCCGCTAGCGCCGCATTACATTTTAAGCTGAGCCCTGCGAGGCCCCCGTCGGGCGTGACGTTTTTGTCTAGCAAGGGCCCTCAAGTCAATCGGGGCTCCGGTGGGGCGGCGCTTGTTCGGGTGGGAGATGCTAGTTATGCGGCAATTATTTTTTTGATTCAAAAGCCTTTTCATCAAGCAAGAATTCTTAAAAGAAAAATCGGATCCCATTTGAGACCAGAATACCGAACCTGAGACAGGTCGACTGTTGGAGGTCGACTTAAATATTTGCTATTACATTGACAAATGACTTTTTTCACTCAGAGGCCTCCATTTGGATGCAAGATTATGTAAAAATCAAGCTTAATTTTTTTGATATCGGATCACCTATTTCAGGTTGAGCCGAGCAGTTGAATTTGGATTCCGAGAGGTGGTAAGTAATTGACAAATGTTTTTTTGATTAAAATGAAATTCAATCAAGCAAGATTTCTTGAAAAAAAAGTAAGATCTTATTTGAGCCCGGAATACCTAACCTGAGACAGGTTAAGGCCGTGGCGAGCTGTTCAATTACAAACCAGAGGAATGCTTATCAAATGACAAATGATTTTTTTGATTCAAATGCCTTCTAATGAAGCAAGAATTTAAGAAAAAAAAGTTAGTTCTCATTTGAGCCCGGAATACCTGACCTGAGACAGGTTAAGGCCGTGGCAAGCTGTTCAATTTCAACTCTGAGAGGTGCTAATCAAATGACAAATGATTTTTTTGATTCAAATGCCTTTTAATCAAGCACGATATCTTGAAAAAAAAGTTAGATCTCATTTAAGCCCGTAATACCTAGCCTGAGACAGGTTAAGGTCGGGGCGAGTTTTTTAATTTCAACTCTGAGAGATGCTAATCAAATGACAAATGATTTTTTTATTCATATGCCTTTTAAACACGCAAGAATTCTTGAAAAAAAAGGCAGATCTAATTTGAGCCCGGAAGACCCAACCTGAGACAGGTTAAGGTCGGGGCGAGCTGTTCAATTTCAACTCTGAGAGGTGCTAATCAAATGACAAAAGATTTTTTTGATTCGAATGCTTTCTAATCAAGCAAGATATCTTGAAAAAAAGTTATATCTCATTTGAGCCTGGAATACTTAACCTGAGACAGGTTAAGGTCGGGCGTAGCTGTTTAATTTTGACTCTGACGGTGGTACTCAAATGACAAATGATTTTTTTGATTCATATGCCTTTGAATCAAGCAAGATTTCTTGAAAAAAAAGTTAGATCTTATTTGATCCTGGAATACTTAACCTGAGACTGGTTGACTGTTGCTATTTTATTGACAGATGATTTTTTTGACTCAGAGGCCTCTCACTGGATTTAAAATTATGAAAAAATCGAGCTAGATTTTTTTCGGTATCGCCTCACCTATATCAAGTCGGGCCGAGCAGTTGAATTTGGACTCTGAGAGATGCTAAGCAATTGACAAATGATTTTTTTGATTAAAATGACTTTCAATCAAGCAAGTATTCTTGAAAAAAAAGTTAGATCTTATTTGAGCCCGGAACACTGAACCTGAGACAAGTTGACTTTTGGAAATAAACTTAAATATTTGATTTTTTATTCACAAATGATTTTTTCGACTCAGAGGCCTCCATTTGGATTCAAAATTATAAAAAAATCAAGCTAAATTCTTTTTGGTATCGCATGACCTATTTCTGGTCGGGCCTAGCAGTGGAATCTTGACTCTGAGAGATGATTTTTTTCTGGCTGTGGCTCCATAATTTAGGGACAGTGTATTGAAAACTATAATCAACTGTTTTGAACACGGAACCTCTTACCTAGGCAGAGTATGAATAAAAAAGAATTAGTCAAGCTATGCCTAGTCAAATGACAGTTGATTTTTCCATAAAAGTGAAAAACAAAATGAGAATCTAAAAAATTGTTGCATTGTTAGTTTATTATTTACATATTATTTCATTTTGGTACAGCTTTTTACATAATTTTTAAGTTTTTACAAATTTATTAAGTATTTTTCAATTTTTAAACTTGAAATTAAAGTATAAATGAAAAAAAAAAATTGTATTGTTAAAAAACAGCTACTGGTAATTGTTCCTTAACTCGACCAACGTCAATAACCCTTAATTTTTCGCTGCTTGCTGAAAAATCATTTGAAGAAAAGTCTGTCGTTGAAGGTCATCAGTGGAGGCTGATCCAGTTGGATTTAATGTGTCTCACTGAAATAAAATAAAAATTAATTAGTAAAGATGCAGCATATTCTGTGTTAACAACAAGCACTACAGTTGCCAAGTAAGCAATCTAAGAAAATTTAATTTAAATATTAAAAAAAAAAAAAAAATTATTAAAATTAAAATAACTTGACTTAAGTTTGTAAATAAAAAAATTACAGTTAAACAAATTAAATTTATAATGCACCACATTCTTTCAAAATTTTACCTTAAGGTAGGACCGCACCTACGGCTCTAGTCAAGATGCATTTTCGGTTAAACATTTGACTAGCTTCACGCGTATATAGATATAGAAATGCATTAGCAGCAGAAGCTTTTTTAACCTAAAACACATATTTTTGATTTTTGTTAATACTTTGTAACAGGGGTGGATTTAAGGGTTTGTATGAGCCGATACAAATACCAACGGTGCGTACTAAATCCTTATTACCTGTACTTAGTGCTGATCCAAGCACTCGTCGAACTGCAACTCGTCGACCTGAAATAATAAAATGAGGAAATCGCGTCCGCGAATATTACTATATCTCGCGACGCGGTCGGCTAGTTCGTTCATCGGCAGTGGGTGCGGGTATTAAAACAGGATCGATTCGCAGGAACACTAGGTTTAGTCAATAAAAATTAAATTAACAATTTAATAATTTATTAAAACAAATCTAAACCTAAAATACAAATTTCGAACTACGACTCGGTGTCGTTCAAACCAGTAAACAAAAGAATCTTCAATGCTCTCTAAATCGTTGCGCGCGCACACAAATTCCTGCTGCTATCGGCAGCTAACGCGCGCGAGAGAAAAACAAAGATTATTACAATAACAGTGTACTAAGGACACTCACACGCATTCACACTCACTCGTACATTTACAATTAACTTACGGAGTCGCTAAGGTGCACCTCATACCAAGCCGTCAGGCTAAACAAAATGCCAGGCTACGATGCCGACCAGCCGCAATATCTACCACACTCGAGTCGCCGTGTAGCCGTCGGAAAGCGGTCCAGGCGATGACATGAAATGACAACTTCACAAATAACACCACACTCTCACACTACGGCTCTACCACAACGCGCGACGCGAATGTCAATAATTGCCTCGACTTCCGTAACGAGTAAGCTGCTTCAAGATCTGCCATGAATCGATCTCCAGATCTTTGCGTGTCTGCCGGACGTCGGTCAGGTTCCCCGACGTCCACGGCTTCCAAAAGCCGGTTGACTCGTCTGGACAGAAGAATGCTTCCCGGGCGATGACCATCGATCCCGCACCTTCTGTCTCTGCCAACTCTCTCTTCGAAGACATTCCACTCCCGAGGAGTCCGGTTAGCCGTCGAACCGAGACGAGTTAAGTTCCATGTACGTGCGAACACTTGGACACGAAAACTACGAGTGGCTTCCCGATTCCCGCTCTACCACCTCAGAGGTCCGCTCTGAGCTGCGTTCGACAGTCACGTGATTCGCGCCAAATCCTAAATCGTTACCGACGATTTAATTACGATCGCTGACTGTCACAACTTAGAGGAACCGAATGCATGATTTAATTAATTCTATGTGATTCTTGTGCATTCTAGTTGAACTGACAAATTTTCGGAAAACCTGATCACATGTAATTATGTAAAAATTGTATAAAAAATGTGCCCTCCCATAAGACTACGGGTTAAATCGACGCGATGTTGATATTCAATTACTCAAAAACGAAAAACCTCCAGGTTCTGAAAATTTAGTGGCATCATTTTTTAATATTTATCTTCGACTTCCTAAAGTTTTAGATTTTTAACACATCTCTTTCTAGTTTGTGCGGTCCTACCTTAATAAATTAATTAATTCTCGCCAAGAACAACTTTGTATTGCCTAGTAGATGTATAAAACTTATTAATTAATTCTAGTTAACTATTTGAAGGTAAAGTAGTCTTTAAGAATCCAAAGTTTGAAGATGACAAGATTAATTAAAGTAATTTTAATAAATAACGATTGGTTTGTTAAATTTCCACTTTATAAAGTAGTAATATTGAACCAAAATAAATCAATTGCTGTTTATTGAAATTATTTTAATTTGAACATAAAAATTCATCAAGTAGATAAAAACTCAATTTATTTGTTAAGAGAGTAATGATTCGTGTACTTAGTGGGGTACTGCCCTCCTACTTACCCTAGGCTCTTTGATTGAGCCGTGGTCTAGCCAGTCTTGGAAACGAGATTCTTCACATGGGGACAAAGCGTTCCCTTCATAGTATACAATTTCGACCAAGCGTCGACTTCAGGTTGTATAATTTGAGTTTCGGGAAAAAAATAGGTATGTTCGGTCATACACAAGATAATATATACCCTACGCGGCCAAGTTAAATTTTTAAATAAATAAATAATCCCCCAAGCTTCAAATCCACAATACCCTGGGTGTCCCATTTAAATATTTTAATAAATAAATTATCCCCCAAGCTCTAAACCCACGAAACCCTGGGGGTCCGAGTTTCATTATTAAAAAAATGAAAGTAAAGAAATAAATAATCCCCCAAGCTCTAAACCCATGAAACCCTGGGCGTCCGAGTTTAATTTATGAAAAAAATATAAATAAATAAATAATCCCCCAAACTTTTACCCCACAAAACTTTGGGCGTCCGAGTTTGATTATTAAATATTATTATTATAAATAAATAAATGGAGTTAAATTTTTAAATATTATTATCATAAATGAATAAATGATCCCCCAAGCTGTAAACCTACAAAACCCTGGGCTTCGGAGTTAAATTTATAAATAAGTGATCATGAATAAATAAATAATCTCCCAATCTCTAAACCCAAAATACCCTAAGCGTCAGCATGTAACTTTTTAAAACATCTATATAAATAGATGAATAATCCCCTAAGCTCTAAGCCCACGAAACCCAGGGCGTCTGAGTTGAATTTTTAAATAAATTATTATGAATAAATAAATAATCCCCCAAGCTTTAAACCTCCAAAACCCTGGGTGTCCAACTTTGAGCGTCCGAGTTTAATTATTAAATATTATTATTATAAATAAATAAATAATCTCCAAAGCTGTAAACCCACGAAACCCTGGGCGTCCGAGATTAATTTTTAAATATTATTATAGTACTCTTGGTCACTCTAACCTCAAAATCAAATCTTTGATGCGTGTTTTCGGTTACTCGTACTATAAAATAGTATATAGCTCTGGTGCAGCAGGTCACCAGGGCTCTTTAAGGACCTCGTGCTCCGCTTCGCTACGCACTCGGGTCCTTAAAACCGCCCTGGTGACGATGCTGCACCCGTACTATAATATACTATTATCATAAAAAATAAATAATCCCCCAAGCTTCAAAACTCCAAAACCCTGGGCGTCCAAGATAAATTTTTAAATAAGTTCTTATGAAAATAATAAATGATCCCCCAAGCTTTAAACCCCCAAAAGCCTGGGCGTCCAAGTTAAATTTTTAAATATTATTATTACAAATAAATAAACAATCTCCAAGCTGTAAACCCACAAAGCCGTGGGCGGCCGAGTTTAATTTTTAAATATTATTATTACAAATAAATAAATAAACCCCAAGCTGTAAACACACAAAACTTTAGGCGTAGGTGGTTAATTTTTTGATAAATAAATATTAATAAACAAATAATCCCCTAAGCTCTAAACCCACGAAACCTTGGGCGTCCGCATTGAATTTTTAAATATTATTATTACAAATAAAAAAATAATCCCCTAAGCTGTAAACCTACAAATCCGTTGGCGTCCGAGTTTAATTTTTATATATTAATATTATAAATAAATAAATAATCCCCCAAGCTCTAAGCCTACAATACCCTGGGCGTCCGAGTTTAATTTTTAATTATTATCATAAATAAATAATCCCCCAAGCTTTGAACCCCCAAAACCCTGGGCGTCAGCATGTAACTTTTTAATACATCAATATAAATAAATAAATAATCCCCCAAGCTCTAAACCCACAATATCCTGAGCGTCAGTACGTAATTTTTTAATAAACAAATATAAAAAAAGAAATAGTCCTCCAAACTCTAAACCCACCAAACCCTAAGTCATAGTTTAATTGTCTAGTAAATTAATAAGTACAACGTAAGGTAATAAAAATTTAAGGATGTTTTGTTTATTTAAAAATAAAACTTAGCCGTCCAGTATCATTGTTGGTCTATGACTTAAAGAATTTATTCATTTATTTATATTTATATCTTCATAATTGGAACTTGGGCGCCAAGTCTTTTGTCGTATCGCCAAGGGTTTACAGCTTGAGGGATTATTTATTTATAATAATTTATTTAAAAATTCAACTCGGACGCCCAGGGTATTGTAGGTTTAGAGCTTAGGAGATTAATTATTTATTCATAATAACTTATTTATAAATTTAACCTGGAAGCCCAGGATATTCTAGGATTAAAGCTTAGGGGATTAGTTATTTATTTATATTAATTTATATTTATTTATCAAAAAAATTAGCCACATACGCCCAGGGTTTTGTGGGTTTACAGCTTGGGGGAATATTTATTTATTTGTAATAATAATATTTAAAAATTTAACTTGGACGCCCAGGGTTTTGGAGTTTTAAAGCTTGGGGGATTATTTATTTTTTATGATAATACAATTCAAAAATTAAACACGGACGCCCAGGGTTTCGTGGGTTTACGGCTTGGGGAAATATTTATTTATTTGTAATAATAATATTTAAAAATTTAACTTGGACGCCCAGGGTTTTGGGGGTTTAAAGCTTGGGGGATTGTTTATTTATTCACAATAATTTATTTAAAAATTCAACTCGGACGCCCAGGGTTTCGTGGGTTTAGAGCTTGGGGGATTATTTATCTATTTATATTGATGTATTAAAAAGTTACATGCTGACGCCCAGGATATTTTGGGTTTAGAGATTGGGAGATTATTTATTTATTCATGATAACTTATTTATAAATTTAACTCCGAAGCCCAGGGTTTTGTAGGTTTACAGCTTGGGGGATCATTTATTTATTTATGATAATAATATTTAAAAATTTAACTCCATTTATTTATTTATAATAATAATATTTAATAATCAAACTCGGACGCCCAAAGTTTTGTAGGTTAAAAGTTTGGGGGATTATTTATTTATTTATATTTTTTTCATAAATTAAACTCGGACGCCCAGGGTTTCATGGGTTTAGAGCTTGGGGGATTATTTATTTATTTACTTTCATTTTTTAAATAATGAAACTCGGACCCCCAGGGTTTCGTGGGTTTAGAGCTTGGGGGATAATTTATTTATTAAAATATTTAAATGGGACACCCAGGGTATTGTGGATTTGAAGCTTGGGAGGATTATTTATTTATTTAAAAATTTAACTTGGCCGCGTAGGGTATATATTATCTTGTGTATGACCGAACATACCTATTTTTTTCCCGAAACTCAAATTATACAACCTGAAGTCGACGCTTGGTCGAAATTGTATGCTATGAAGGGAACGCTTTGTCCCCATGTGAAGAATCTCGTTTCCAAGACTGGGTCTAGCCCGGTGTTCAGCTTTGGTTAAGCTCGTTGACTGAGCCGCAATCCGGTCAAGCGCGTAGCTTCCGTCGAGCTCGTTGAGGGATCTGTAGTCCGGCCAACCTGCCAACTTTGGTCGGTCTTTTTTCTCAACCCGTAGTCTGGCGAGTTTGGCAGATTCGGTTGGAATAATTAAATAATTATGTAAATAATTTTAAATTTAATCATTTTAAAAAATAAAAATTTCAGAGTACTTACTTAATTTTTTTCAACAAAAACAGAGATTGAAAAATAAATTTCACGGTCCACTGCAGTACGATGACCAAACTTTACTTGAGTTTTTGCACACTTTAATTATAATTATCTTTCTTTTTTCACTTTTACTATTATTTCATACGTAGTGTAGATAAACAATCACACAATTTCGAACACGTGTACCGGTATGACTTTTGGTTATGTTTATGTTCACGATTCATAATAATATATACATTGAAATTTTCCATTCTGTTTTCCGTTCCTTTATTTATGAACATTTTTATTATTTTCAATCGTCGATCATATAAAATATAAATATTTTAGAACCATAGTGTTATAATAATTAGGAATCAGCGAAAAATAATTAATCTGAAACTTCTCTGCTGTCAAATAGGGATGAATCACCGTGATAGATATATACAAGTCTAAGATATCAAACTATACTGTGTAAAATTTTACAACTTTATAGTATTTATTTGGACATGTTCGATTATGGGCGTCATATACGGGCGTGTGTTTCTAGGCAATGCCGCATGCTGAGATGGCACTACGCGCACGCCATCCCAGCATGCGGTATTGCCTAGGAATACACGCTCGTATGTGACTCCCACGATCGAACATGTTCAAATATATGCTTTTTCGAGCTCCAATCAATTTTAGGTGCTTTATGAGTGTTGTTTTCTGAACAAATGACAGCAAGTTCAGTCATAAACTGTGCTGCCGCGTTCTAATCTCAAAGCCTGGCACCTTGATAGTTTTCATCTTTGAGTAAGTTTTTTGACGATCCGAATCCGACGGGTGACGACTGTAAAACAAACCAAATACCAGAAAATATTTGGTCTGAAAAACAGACCATATATACACCTGTTATTTGATCAGAAAACAGCACGAATAAAGCACCGATAATTGGTTGGTGACCGAAAAAAACCAATAAGAGTTCAAGTGTCAAATGTCACCCCCACTATATGCGAGCGATATCGCCGTTCAGCGGGCGGTCACACGCAGTATTAAAAGATACACCGCGCGCTTCGCGCACGGTATATAGATTATTGTTTAGATTTATAAAATGCTGCCGCAATTCATAATAATTGATTATTCATCGAATTTGAGAAAGCACAGTCCTGTTCAAGTAAGTGAACCTTGTCGTTCACAATTCTCGTGGAATATACTATTCTTGCAAGCAGGCAAAAATATTCGAACTTAGAACCAACAAACTTAAAAAACAAAAAATATAGCACTACAATCGAATGCAAAAATAATTTAAAAACGTAATTGTGATTATCCATCAAATTTGAGAAAGCACAGTCCTATACAAGTAAGGGATTCCCACTCGAGTTGGATTTTTTCGGCACTTGATTTTGTTTTCTTCGCTCCCTTACTTGAACACGAATATACTATTCTTGTTTACTCCCAATTAAAAATTTTTCCTGCAGATAGACAATAAGAAACGATTTAGAATAATAATAAACATTCTATCAGTGAAACTTTCTAAAAATTATGAACATTTTTTTTCTTAATTTTAAGTATTGACTTAATTAATTTTTGAACGTAGAACAAAAAAGTATTTTTGAATAATGTTTTAACAAATCTTAATTGAAAATTGTTTAAAAAGATTTGAACGTAAAAAATGAATTCTCAAGAAAAATGACGTAGGAAGGAAGAATTATTAAGAAGTAAAATATCTTTTTGCAAAACTAAAATGAAGGCTTTGTATTTATTGAATTGTCTCGAGCAACATTAAAAAAAATTTTAACTTAACTTCCTTTTAGATTAACTTTAAAAGATCGTACGTTAAAAAAATTAAAATGATATTCTGGGCATAAAATGTTAACGAGGCTTCAGTAAGTTTTTCCATTAGTTTTTAGTTGAATCAAAGTATGAAATGAGCATCTACTTGTAATATTATGGTTGTAAGTATAAAAAGATATTTGAGTAATGCTGAAGGTAGAGAACGCTGGATCAAAAGGCGTTTCACATTAAAAAGATGTAACTAAATGAGAGTAAACTGAGGGATGCATAAAGCGGAGATGGACACGTCCATAAGGTAAAGGGGTCAAAGCCACCTCCTCTTACTCTGTATTCACGTACACTGTTAAAGTTGCGCTTGCGCTATCGCAGGGTGATGAGGAGGAATGAGGACTTCCCGCGAGTTGTGTAGAGCCGCCAGCAGCTCAGTTACCGCGCGATGGTGCAACTCCTATAGACGCAAAGTATATAGCAGACGACGCGTTCTAATCACAAGGAATCTCGTTTCTCTTTCCTGCAGTGAAAATTTTTGTTTTTTAATAAACTTTCTAGTTTTACCTGTGATTTATCTGTGAGGCTGTGATATTGTGTACGTCAATCAAGAATCTTAATATCTCTTTTAAGTCATGTAATTCCATTTCAATGATTCATTTAGTTTATAAATTAATTTTATACATTTATTAATTTTTTTTTTTTGAAAGAATAATAACAATATTTTTAATTAAGAAAATAACTAATTTAAAAATAACTTACTCGGTTAATGTATTAAATGCTTTTCATTTTTCATATAAAATTAATTTTATTTTATTCAAAACCTCTAAAGAAATTTTAGAAAAATTTAAAAATACTATTAAAAAAAAATTTCTTTGAATTAAGAATTAAAATCTTAGTAGTTCCTACAAGTAGTTATTACAAACTAATTAACTGACGAGTCCAATAAAAAATCAATCGAAAAAATCAATTTAATAGTTTTATTTCACATTAGGAGTGATTAATTAGCCGATATTAAGTTATTAACGAAAAATGAGATATCGGAAACAGTTCTCGCTGTTATTTTATTTTAAATCTACACTGAAAATTTCCAAGGGCGTGTCTTCAAGAATATTTATTGCTGTTTCTTCTCATAAAAAAAGTTTTGAATTATTAGTATTCAAGTTGATCCACAACTTAATGAGCAGGGCAAAATTTTTTTTTTGTTATAATTAGATTTTATTTTTAATGTGACTCATTACGTTGATAAAAAAAATCATGATTCTTAGAAACTAGTTGATGTGTAATGATTTTATTCTTATTTTATTTAAATATACGGGCAAATAGCCCATTACACATAATATGAATACAATATGAATAAATTATAAAGCACTTTAAAAAATTAAAGATAACATTCAATTGGTCAGTTCTGACTTGCTTTTTAAAATTAGCCAAATTTTTTATATCCACGTCGATGATAATGCAAACTACAAAGCTTTTTTTTATGAATTTATGAATTTCGAAAATAATTTGAACACTGACTCACATAATAAAAATTTTATCACGTTAAAAAATTGACTAACAATGAGATGTCCAGACATTTAGGTCACCGATTTTAATGAAACTCTAGGTGTAGTTTTTTGGTACCGAATAATGAGCGAAACCATCAATTTTTCCTACGAATGGGCATTTCTACCAGTTTGTCATACAAAATAAGTCATTTTTAGCATTTTTTCATTTTAAATAATCTTCACAAATTCGTCTTCAAATTCAATAATCTTCACAAATTCGTCTTCTTTAAAAAAAAAAAAAAAAAAAAAAAAAAAGCATATTGAACTTACAAAGGTACGGGACCTTGCGTTTTTTCGTCTTTCTATGAACTGAAAGCGAATCTTAACTCCAAAAATTTAAAATTGAATAATTTATGTTACTGGTAGTAGTTTTTAGGATTTTTTCTGTTTTTAAGTATAAATTATTCATGGTAAAATTATTTGAGTTGAGATTTATAAAAAATTTTCCCTTAAAGATTATAAAGAGACAAAGAATGTGAGGTACTCGAAAAAATTCCTTTAATAAATTGTTGATTAAGGTAAAGATCCCAATTATGAAACACAAAAATCTATACTGCTACTTTTCATCATTTTGAATTTTATTGAAAAAACAAAGCATGTTAGAGTAAATCTTTTTAAATACTTAAATTTCAGATTCTTAGGCAATTAAATAAATTTTTTTTATATGAAAGTTGTTTTTATTTATCGAATAATTAATGTTTAAAGTCAAGACCTTTTGGCCCCAGTTTATGGAACACTTTCACACGTAAAATACCGTCTGTGACTTACGTACCCCAAATGAAGGAACGGTTTATCTAATTTTTAGGTTGGATTTTTAATTTTTTCTTGTTTAGGACTGGTGAAACCCTCGAATTTTGACGATTACCTTCCATCAACTGGGGTACCTAAGTCATAGACGGAATTTTACGTGTAAAAGTGTTCCATAAACTTTGGCCAGCAGGTCTTGACTTTGAACATTAATTATTCGATAAATAAATACAATTTTCATTAAAAAAATGTATTTAAGTTCAAAAAATTTTTTTTTGAGAAAACTATTATGTAGGTCTCTTTTCATAAAACATAAGAAGAAACATATTTCATTTTGAGACAAATCTAAGACCCCAAGTGCAAATTTTAGAAAATTTGAGATGAAATCGGTCAATTGGGACCTTTACCTAAATTATACCCCAAAGCTTCGATCCCCCAAAACTCTGAGCACCCAGTTCGAAAAATTGATTATGAATTATCCCCAAAAATCTTGAGCGCCGTCGTTGACAAAATCAGTGGTGTAGCCGTTGGTATTCGGGAAAATTCCTGAGCCAAGCTGTAGGCAGAGTTCATTAAACTGTTGATTTATCAACTCCCAAGACTTTGGGCGCTGACGTCAGTAAAATCATCAACGAGAAAGGGACAGTTTGGGACCATTCATACTGAAAATCCTTGAAATCCGCAAACTTTGGGAGCTGACTCCAATAAATTATGAAAAAGTACCCTCCAAGCTTTAAATATTCAAGACCTTGGACGTAGAATTCAATAAGTATTTAATTTAATATCTCTCAAGCATGGAAACCCCAAAACTCTTTCATTTTAATTAAAGTTTGATTAAAATATTAAAAAAATAATAATAAATAAATAAAATAAAAGTCGGTATGATTATTTCTGAAATTTTAAACCATCAAAACTCTAGACGCTGGCTGTGATAATTGATTACGTAATTTTAACCCAACTAGGGCTAATTTTCGCACTACACGAGCCTAAAATTGAATTTTTTTATTGATAGTTAAATTTTTTAAATATTTTTTTCTTTTAATTAAGAGATAAAATTTATTTTAAGGAGGTTCCCTACCAAATAGATCTAGCCCACAGATTTTGTCCAAATTAAATGAACACATAGTTTTTAGTATAAAAATAGCTCAGCTAAAATTTCAAAGCCCTGAGAAGCTTGTGAAAAAAGTTATAAACATTTCAAATTTCACAAATTTGCATGGGTTTTAATGGGAAATTTACTAAAACAGTAAATACTTAATTTCCAGCCCACAGATTTTAATGTAACTACGCACAAAAATCGGAAAAAATCAGACTTTGATTATACTTGTTTCAAAAAATTCATTAGGAGCCTGTAGCAATAATTATGAACAATTGATTTTATATTCTTGTAAATATGACTTCTCATTGGCTCATACAGAGGTTAGAAAGTAGCTGAGCTAATGAGCAGACGACTACTGCAGTCAAATACACATTTGACTTACGTAGATGGTAGGGAACCTCCTTAATTAAAAATAAGTTTATACTTTCATAAGTGAACTATTATAAATACATTTGAACTGAAAGTGATACTTTTTAAATAAAGTATATTACTAACTATATAATTCTTTGTAAACATAATTTTTATCCAATAAATTTTGTCTATGGTTTTCTAAGTAAATAATTAATGAATTCCATGATCTAACTCGAGACATTGCTACGTAAAGCTGCCCGTAATTTAAAACATCTCTACGCAGATCGATACATATTTTTTTGAACCTCTGCCCTTAAGACTTATTTATAGTCATTGCAAATACTAATTTAATTGGAAATTGCCTCCTTTTAAAAGTAAATGGGTAATCATTTTCAAAGTAAAGAGTGATTATATTCAAAAATACTATATGGTTGCGTTTTTCACCCGTCAAAATTTTACACTTTAATATGGATGATAAGAAAAATCAATAATTTGAAGCCTAGTACCATTGCACAATCCTTCACTAATACTTATGTTTCTAATTAGCATAACTATGCAATACTTTCTCAATCTTGATTTATGTGATGATTAACTTGGTGGTTTTAAAGTATTCAGATACTCAGGTTGAATAAGTTCACTAAGTTCTCCATTATTACAATTTTCTATGCTGTCAATTCCTGTGTAAATATGTTCCGTAGATTTATCTAATAAATCTGTTAGTTGCTCGTTAATATCATCAACATCAACATTTCTGGTTGATAATATGGCGCATTCACTCATTTCATCATATTTTTTTAGTTGTACAAGTTTTTAAAAAACCTCTTCAACAATGCAACCATTTGAAGACATTGCACAGGATTCTGGGACTTTAATATTATCATTCCGGTCATTCAACTTTCCATTTCCAACATCTAGCAAAAAATTTGCAAATTCCATTTCTCGTGGCAATGTTCTCATATTTTTTGTAAGTGTAAATTTTATAAAATATTTCTATGCATAGCTATATTTAATTGATAAATCTAAAATCTCACTTTAAGTGCCGTATTTTTTTACAGGAAGACGTTGCACTATGGGAAATTTTGCATTTTGTCCGATTCAAATCTCGATTACTTTTGAAAAAAAAAGATTTATTGAAATAGGGTTTGCGGGAAAATGTTGCTTGATAGTTACGCTTTACGGTAAAAATAGTGGTATATACAAAAAATCAGTTATCGAGCCAGAAAAACGCTTGGAAAATTCAAAAATTTCAGTCAAAGAAATTTTTGAATAAAAAAAGAGCAACTGTAACTAAAACGCGATAAAAACACATTTCATGCATGTGAAAAGGTCCAAAACTTGTAGGATAAACTAATTAAAATTTTTTGAGAGCCTCTCCAATAATTTTCACAAAAAATATTACATCAGAAAAAGAGTTTCATACCTTTCATCTGTCAATAAAATGTTTTTTAAACTGGCAATAAATATTTTAAGCTCAGAAAGTTACCCCTAAACTTGGGATCAAAACCAAGCCTAAAAAGTCGTGTTTTCTGCCGGTGAAAACTTACCTGCTTGTACTGAAGGTTTTTCCTCATTGAAATTAGTTTATTCTACAAGTTTTCGACCATTTCACATAAATGAAATGTGTTTTTATCGCGTTTTACAGTTGCTCTTTTTTTATTCAAAAATTTTTTTGACTGAAATTTTTGAGTTTTCCAAGCGTTTTCCTGGCTCGGAAAATGATTTTTGTGTACATCACTATTTTTACCGTAAAGTGTAACTATCAAGCAACATTTTCCCGCAATCCCCATTTCAATAGATCTATTTTTTCAAAAGTAATCGAGATTTGAATCGGACGAAATGCAAAATTTCCCATAGTGCGTTGTCTGAAGTCACCAGCTAAAAGCATAATTTTTCCTCCAAAAGGCAAGTCATTATTCATAATGTGTTTCAAAGCTCTATCCACTATTTCTAGAGCATATCTAGGAACCATAGGTGCTTCATCCTAAATGACTACTTTAGGGTCTTTAGTCTTTTAGTTTTTTACCTTCTTTGGATTGTGTTTTAATGTTAGATGAAGAATCACTAAACATTAGAACTGTGAGTCCAAAAGTTTTATGAACTGTTTGCCCGTTTGGAAGTAAAGTTGCAGGAATGTCTGTAAATGCCATCGAACTAACTCTAATATTTTCTGCAGACAATATATTAAAAATTGTTTTATAAATGAAAGTTTTTCCTGACCCTCTTGGACCCTCTATGTAGAAACATGTTGGTCCATTGTTGTTTTTTTCTCGAGATGTTTTGAGGACTTGATCGACTATTATTTTTTGTTCTGTATTTAATTGATTATATTGTTGATTTGCTATATTTAATGTCTCATCAGTTGTTTTATCGTTAGTATAGTTAAATGTATTTGTTACTGATTGTGGCATCGTTGGAAAATCTGATAAATTTTTACCTTCATTTTGTAATAAATTATTAATGACGGAATAAGCGAATGAATAACTGGTTTCACAATCATATGTTTGTGAAAAATCTTCTGACATTGCTCCTTTAATTTTTTCCCATAATTGTTCAGGATACATAGGTTGACAGTGTATAAGTATTCTGACAAATAACATTCGTAATCTTTGAGGCATCATCCAGAGCGTTGCTTCTTCCATTGCCTCAATCCACTCATCATCGTCTTCAATAAGACCAAGAGCTAAGCAAGTTGCCGAAAAAGATAGTTGTAAAACATTATTTACTGTTTTTAAATCATCCTAATTGGTTGTACCTTTAACATGCAATAAAAGAAATTGTATATGGCTGCCCATAACTATTTTCAATGCGATCACCGCGCATGATGACGTAACCCTAAATTCAACATGGCTGACCATAACTATTTAAATCCACTAGAACAGCGTGTGAACCACGTGACCTCATCCCTACTACGACTGCACTTTTCTTCCCAATAGACAAGGCTGTTTGTATTCGAGTCAGCCGCCCACGTGCGAAAAAAGTTAAATTTTTATCGCTCGTGAAAGCTGACTTTAGACTTTGGGGGTGGCTCACTCAGTGTATATTTTAACGGGTACTTCTAACCAAAAGGGTAGTTCTTAATAAAATATGTGTACTCCTAAAAGTCGAATTTTGTAGCTCCTATATATATTTGAGTGCGACAGCGGATATAGTATACAAATTTTTTTCTAATGCAATCAAAAAATAACTATGTTAAATTATGATAATGATCGAATAATCAAGAATTTCTTGAACAATGGAGGGGTGAATACTTTTTGAGCACACTAAAACATAATACATAATGAACTTCATTGCTTTATTTACAACGTCTCCAAAAATCTGCTTGAAAGGTAACATCCCTTTTCAAATGTTCATCCCTCACCGTTATGGGATAGTTGTAACTTGAAAATTGTTTATTAATTTAAATTTTAGCCTTAAGTGTTATAAAGTTAGTTGTTATTTTTAATAATATTGTTGATAAAAAAAAAGAAAAAAAAAAATTCTTACACCATGGCCTATTGGAGAGGTGCGGCGCGAGGTTGTTTAGCAACATGTAATAGAATTCCAATTGAAAAAATTTGTTATCTACAAATTATCTGTTTGGGGAGTTACACATCCCTTGGAGCTTGACTGTATGATCAGTGTGCGCGTCAGATGCGCTACTTGTACTCATAAAATTTTTTGTTCCGTTAGTTAGGGTTACTTAGGATGGGTTACTGAATTTTAGGAAAAAATAGTATTCACGTAAACTCCGGAGGGTTATTTGTGATTAGTTATTGGATTCATGGCGAAAAATAGTTTCAACGTAATTCTAGAAAGATTAACAATTAAAAGCAGTTGTCAAGAATTGAAAAATGTGCTTCAATTTTTATTATGTTTTTACTAATTTTTACATAATTTATAAATTTTTGAGAATTCTTCATGTGTACACGATTCCATACATTATGTACACAAAGCGCGTAATATCAAAGCAGGGTAATTTTATTTATTATAATGTCATTATTCTGAAGTATATATACCGCAAACTCCATAAAATTTTTCAGTAAAATATCTACATACATACTGCGAAAATCATCCACGGATTCAATTTTTTTTTTAATAGTACATACATTACACGTTCGAGGGAGTCAAAAATGAGTTAGCCCTTAGCAAACCAAAATTGATTTCCAAACCGAAGGCGAGGTCATCAAGGGTTTGCTAAAAGTTGGCTCAATTTTGCATTCCAAAGGCGTATAAACTATTTTTTATATTAGTGGACCGAAAATACAAAGTTCATATTAACCTGAAAGTACTTTCAGCGATACTAGCGTAAAAAAATTATTCAGGCAGTTTTATATACCAAACATAATTTTAAATTTTGTATATTAAAAAATATAAAATAACTGGCTACTAAAGATGTTAATAATTTTATCCAATACATGGCTATATTAATATGATTTTTATTAAATAAAATAAAAAGTTTTTAATTATTTGATAATACAATACTTTTATAATTAAAAAAAAAAGTATTATTTTACTCTTAAACTTCATTAAACTCAACCGCGACGTGGCATTTTTTTAAAAGTGAATAGAATTTTAGGATTTAAGATTAATAAACTATAAAAATGTTAGTAACTTCGTGTCTTAATTTATCTCAAGTTAATTGAATTTTTTTTAAATATTCTCAAATATAGTACTTACTAATTTTAATTCTTTTGTTTTGACTTTTTTCAGAAAACACTATGATCACATAAAAAAAATAATATCGAAATCTTATTCACCGAAATTAATGAATTGTATCAATAAAAAATCTCGCGGGAAACAAATCTAATATTTCAAAAAATACCCTGACAATTTTAAAGCCACGAATAAAATAATGTTATCGTCCGCTTTATGTGCATCAACCCTGCCTTTAATCTCTTCTTCTTTAAAAATAAAGACAAAAAGAGAAAAACGAAGAAGTTAAGAAAAAAAGGAAAAAATGGCAAGATAAATAATTAAGATAAAAAAACAGTACCAAGTGATCGATTGTAAGTGAACAAGAAACGATAGCTACTACAAGAAAAGACAAAAATCGGTAGTCCTTTGGCAGTCGCATTTTTTGGAAATGCTAACACACAGCTACAGCGACGGAGAATTTCCAATTTACTCACAAGGTACCTAGAACGTTGTGTACGCCTTTTTATCTTTCATGCTTTATTTATTATTATTATTTTTTTTGCACATTTTTTTGTGTTTTTAGTATTCAATTAAACAGACTTATATTTAAGATCAATATTTCAAAATTTTACGAGCATGATTGGTCGCTTAAGTCTAAGTTAACCTCCAAAAACAAAATATTTCCTTGATAATTTTATTTTATTTTTTCTAGTATCTCCTATTCGCCTTTATTTACAAATGAAATGTTGTTCCAATAACTAAAATAATCTTTGTTAAGTTAAACATGTTAAGTAAAAGATCAAGAGAAATCAAAAATTCTAATTCGTACAAGACACCGTGTTAAAATTCCAAAACTTACAGTAATTAATAGTTATTGATTTCTTTGTTGATGAACTCTTAATCACTTTCAAACTTTTAATAGAGAACTTTTTATATCTAAAAAGAAATATTCCCGTACTTTCATAATTTTTTAATCATGATGAACTTTTTTTGAACATCCTTAAAGTTTAAAACAAGAGTTTTTAAGTAATTTATTTACAAAAAAAAATCAAAGGTTATTGCATACAGTAATGAATTGTATAGAATTAACCAATATAAGAAATAAAATTTTATTTAATTGACTCATCAAGTTAGAAAAGAACCTTTTAATTTTTTCATAAATTCATAAAACTAAAAATAAAATAAAATAAAATATTAAAATGATAATGAATATATTTCAGATTTTAGTAGAGTTAGATTTAATAAATAAATACAAGCATGGATCTTCTCATTATATATTTGCTTGCAGTTTGAAAGTTTTCCATTTATTATACGAAATCCCATCATACGCCACAATAGAATTCCATTCCCTTATAAAGAGCGCCAATAACTAGATGATTCATCTGACTTCTAACATTCCTCAATTATCTTTCTTAGCTCTGACTGCTGATGAAATGGATCTTGTCGGATAGATTGTTTAATCGGACGTGGATCAATCAAATTAATCACATGTTCAATAACATCACAATTACAAATCACCTTCTCATCATCAAACAAATCCTGAAAATCAGATAGAAATTCAAAAATTCATGTTTATGATCTTTATTTAAACTTTCAGAATTTATCTTACAGATCTCAAAAAGTTGGTTAGGAACATACCCAACCATAACCTTACTACAAATCTTATCCGAACTAGAAATAAAATCAAATAATTTCTTCAAACATGCCTGCATGTTTTTCAAAATTCCAGTCTGTGAAATTCGCTTTTCTGGTCTCCCTCCAGCCACCGCAAATGATCCCACTGCTGCAGTCAAGAAGGTACTGAACTTTGTACAGTGTACTGAGACTATAAAATTCTTATAAAAGGTCTGAGAATGGCAGTTCAAACCTCGCACTGATCAGCAAACTGGCAATCCACAGCCTCCTGGTCAGAACAAAACTGTTACCCTTGTCGCGAAATTTACTTCCCCTGTAGTACGCAATGATGCCATGGCACACAAGAGTGCACTCCGCAACAAAACTGACAAGGACATTTTTGAGTTTGGCAATGGAAGCCAGATCTACATCAACGCTATTACGCCAGCGTCCGTTCACTCTCTCCTGGTCACCGCTCGAGCCTTAGCTCGTGAGTCGTGACCACAACCTCCCAGGCCCCTTACTTCGAGACACCTCAAGTTTTATGAGCAAGGGTGAACGTTCTCCCCTCATCTAAATCTTTTCCGAGGGTAATCTCGATACCCTCCGTGCAAAACTTAACACTGCCCCACCTGCACCCCTTAATAGTTGAAAACCCACAGGTTCACAGAAACTAGCCATATCATCTACCACCCCTTCGCGTTCATTCCATATCAACAGTTTTCTCCACCGCATCTCAACCTCATAACTCACCCCAGCCACTTCAACTGACAATAGGACATATCAATATCAATCGTCTCGCAACACACTTCAACGAGCTCTTAGTAGAAATATACGCACATTAATACCACCTATTACCTATTGCCACTTTCAGAAAATCTCCTTATTTCTGATTATCCCACACATATGTTTGACATTCCTGGCTACAGGTTTGTTCATCACGACAGATCAGGCAAAACTGGTGGTGGCGTTGGTTTTTACTATCATGGCGACTTCAAAGTAGCAATCTTTGGAACCTCACAGGGCCCTCACCAGTTGGCCCCCGAATTTATGCCAACCAAATCAACTTTGGAAATTCACAGCTCTTATTTGGAGTTATAGACCGCCTTCCACGTGCATGTCATACCTCATCTGTAGAACTTGTTGACAGTCTTCTCGAGTATCTACTCTCTTACGAGCATGTGATTATAACCGGTGACTCTAATGTTAATCTCTCGACTGTAAATCACGGCTCCACCACTTTTGAGCAACTCATTAATAAGCTAGGACTTAACCTAGTCAGTCGAGAACCCTCCCATCATGTTACGTGGAGAGATGAATCTAGTCTCCATTCATGCCTTGACCTTTTCATCGTAAGAGAGCTTGAGAAAGTGTGCAACTTCTCTAAATCTGATGCCACCTTCACCCCTGGTCATGATCGTATATTGTTGACCTACAATCTTCAACCTCCCGTACACCCCCCCAAAGCAAGTTTACTCGCGTAAACTAAAGTACATAAACCAGTCAGAACTTCATAAACTACTCCTTAAGGCGATGGCACGAACTCGCGGGATGCGGGAAATCCTGCGTCCCGCGTCTTGCGTCTTTGGTATGAAAGCAAAACGTGGGACACGGGATGCAGAATTTCCCGCATCCCACGAGTTCGTGCCATCGCCTTTAGTCACTATTCTCAGACTGCAGTTCTTGGAATTACAGAAGATATACGTGCTGCCATATACAAAAAACAACTTACCGTATTTATATCTTCTGACCTGTCAAAGGCTCTTGACATGGTTCCGCATCTTCGCTAACTTCCGAAACTTCGTGAAATAGAGGGCTCTGACCGAGTAATCTGGTGGTTTTTCAGCTACCTGACAGGAAGAGAACAGGCAGTTCATCTTGAAGATAGCTCACATACAGAGTGGTTGAGTATCACAGCAAGAGTCCCACAAGGTCCTAGGCCCTCTTTTATTTCTTATTTTCATCAGTGACTTGCTCCACTGCCTTCATCATGCTCACGCTCTTCACACCATTTTTGCTCACGACTCTGACATTTACATCCACACGTCACTTGCTGATCTCTTCCGGAAACTCCTGTTATTATATGCGGGTGCTCAGAGAGTTGCTTCTTGGGCAGAGGAAAAAGGCCTCCGTCTAAATATAGGCAAGACTCCCATCGTGATCTTCGGCTCTCACCCTAAACTCGCCGTAGTTAACTTGAATAATTTACCACAATTTACACTTGAACTTTAATGCTTTTTTGCTCTTCCATAAAAATTCTCGGCATAAAATTGTCTCCAACGCTCAGTTCGTACTCAACTTGTCCAGGCCTTAGTGCTACCTTTTTTGACTATGGTGCCCCGATACTTTCTTCCTTAAATACTAGTCAATATAAAAAAATTTATACGCTCCATAACGCTTGTGTGAGAATTGCATATAGAACTATATCAAGTAGAGATCATGTTACACCTTATAGGATTGCACTAGGGTGACTCTCATCAGCTTCACGTCGTCAATTTCTCGCAGTTTCTCTTGCTTACTCTGTTATCAAGTCTGAACGACCCCATTATCTCTTCACAAGGTTCCGGTTTGATTCTGGCCCTGATGTCATACGCTGCTTCACTTGGCGCCAACGTCCCCCTTTTGTTTTACCTCACACCAAATCTTCGTCGCTCTACAGTTCATTTATCCTTGAATCTACTCGTGCCCTTAACCAATACTCAGACATCTTCTAGAACAGTTCCATTCACGACAACTTCAAAACCCGTCTCCGAAACCGCCTGTTTGAGCAATACTGCATTCAATGGATTAATCGAGCTAACGCTTTGAGTCTTGATTTGGCCCCACCACAACTACGCCAATGTCGGCAGCCCACTCTGGATAGCCTGATCGCTCACGTGTACTCCACCCGTTGCTCCCTCTATTCTGACCATTTCTCACTTCTACCAACCCTCTTTTTCCCTCTTTCTTCCCAAGCACGTTATACTCCACCGAAGAAGACTTACCTTGACAGACTTTGTACTTAATTCAACCTAGCAGAAGAACTCTCTCTAGGGAGCCCGACAGGTAGTTTTATATATAATGCTCGTCGGCAGGGTGGCCCACTCATTTAGATACAGTCCCCCGCAACGTGGACATGACCACATTCGCCAATCTCGTGTCCTCAGAAATCAGAAGCTTAAAGGCGTGGACGATGGTAAGAATATCGGCCATGTCTGCGAGAGACAAGAACCCTTCGCCCCCTCATGATGGAGGGAGGAAGACCAGCTCTGTCGGCCTCCCCAAGAAGACCCTTCCTCACATCTGACTCCCGCAGGCAAAAGTTCATCCATGGCAGGATAAAGGTAGCCACGGTCTCAAGTTTCAGCCAGGGGGCCAACAGTGAGCCGTCAACCGCACGGATGTCCGCTGTCAGCTCCTCTATGGTGGTGTACGGCGTCTGCCTGACCTGAAAGCTCGTCAGGGTACCCAGATGTTCGTAGGGTTCACCACGGTCTAGGGCACGCATCACCTCGCCCTGTATGTTGACCTGCGTTTTCTTGACCGCATTAACACCCCTGCCTTTCAGATGTAGAGTGGCAGATTTCGCAGGGTTGAAGTTGAGGCCATCAGCCGCAGCAGCGTCCTCCGCAGATCTCAGGAGGATTCTCATCGCCTCGGGTGAGTCCGCAATAAGGCTCATGTCATCTGCATAGTCGAGGTCCATGAAGACCTCGCCCGCGAACCCCCACCTGAACCCGCAACTGCCCTAATAACAGGCTCCAGCGTGAGGTTAAAAACTATCGGGCTCATGGGGCATTCTTGCTTCACGCCCGTGTCAATGGGAATGGGTACAGTAAATCCATCCGCTGTCATGACGCAGGTGGTCGCACCGTCATACGCTGATGTGATCAGCTTTCTGATCGGCTCCGGGATCCGGTGCTGCTCGAGGGCACTGAAGATAGAAGCTTGGGGGACCGAGCCAAAAGCATTGGTGAAGTCCAGCCACTCGACCACAACTTCCTTCCCTTAGGATTTTGCGTCGCGCAGGATCTCTTGCAAGATAAAATTGGACTCGTGGCATCCCTCTGTCGGGAGGAAGCCTTTCTAGGACGCGTTTATTTTCCTATTAGCCATGGCCCAGCAGGTGAGGTGGTCGGCAACAAGTGAGGAGAGGAGTTTGGGTCTAGTATCCTCCCTTACAATAGCCCGCCAGTTACCGATTTGGTCCCTCTCGCCTTTCTTAAACAGCAATATTCTGGCGGAGTTTTTCCAGTACTGCAGTACAGCGCCCAATCTAAGCCAAGCATTGACGTGACAGCCTGGGTAAGCTTTTCTCAGATCTGCTTACATAACGCCATCAGGCCCCGGAGATGAGTTACTCATACCCCTGAGCTTTTTTGTGACTTCTTCGGATCTGAATGGGTGACACAAGCTGGCATCGCTTTCAGCACTAGGCTCGTCGGCATTGAACAGGCGAGGCAGCACGCCTCAAGACTCTCTTGCAGAATGTATCTGCCGGAAGTGCTCCTCAACTTCCTGCATTAGTATTTCACAGTGCCAGGAGGAACCATCCTACACTTCCTGAACCGCTTTCTTGCGGTTAGAACGGTAGAGAATCTGAATTGGTTTGGACTCCTCCACCCACGCCATCCTGTCATGACCTGGGATATCCCCGGGAGCTGGCTGGCCCTGTGTGGCTGGCGTTACATCGTTCCAATCACCACGGTTCTTGGATCTCCTCAACCTCCGTCGACGATCACCACGCCTGCGGACGTGGCGCCCCCGGTAGGGGGTCATTCTCCAGTTCAATGAACGCTCCCTGGATCTCTGGTGGACCGCGATGACCTCCTCGCTGGCTACGTAGGCGAGGAGCGTACTGGGTTCGAACTGGGCGCTCAACTGAGTCTTCCAGGCTTGATGCGGTGAGAGGGTCGGGAAGGGGGGAGCCCTCGTACCGCGGGGTATGTAAAAAAAAAGATCGGTGCAACTTCAAGATTACGGGAATTCCGATCGAGGCCGAAACTGATTTGAACGAGAGAAGCGTCGGGTTGAACCGGACAGCGCTGTACTTGGATTGTGTTGTCAGAAGCGACAGGACTCAGTCGTTAACTCTTGGTGCGTTGTATCAGCTTCCTGGTGACGACTCGAGGGTGTTCTTGGTCCTCTCCATCGGGGAGCTAGACACCAAGGCACTGTCAGGTATCCTTGAAGCTCCGAGAATCGAGCTTTCTCACACATCACGCCAACTACTTCTGCTGTTGACAAACACGTCCTACGAGAGTTCGAACGAGACTCATCTACATTCATCCTACGATAAACTAATGATGTTTTTATTTTTTTCATAATTCTATACCAGAAAATTACCGATTTTTTGCCCTTTACTCATAAACTATTCTTAGTTTGTATTTTACTTTCGTGTTTTATTTTAGATGTTTTAAGGACGTTCGGTCGTATGACGAGGGCCAAAAGAATCGTATGAAAATTATTGCAATCTTTAAGTTTAGGTGAAAAAAATAACATGTCCAAATTTCAGAAGGATATTTTAATTCAAAGTTGGGCCAAAATTGCTCCAAATCGGATGATTTTACGTAGACTCTTACGGGAGAACCATACTGTTTTCATTTCGCTGTAGTTTTTGAACCAGGATGTGAATCATCTTGAAATTTGGACATGTTATTCCTTAAACTTTAAGGAACAAATTGCTATATTTTTGGGAAACTTCTCATGGATTTTTAAACCATTTTAGTATTGTTTTCCTATTAAAAAGTCAGTGAAAAGTTTGCTAATTTTTCTCAATTTCTTAAAAAGTTTTAAAAACTTTTGATTACACTGTTAGAAACAAAAAGTCTTCAGTAACACTGTGTAAAAATTTCAGAAAGCTTAGTTAATTCAGTCTCTAGTACCAACGAGTTAAAAGTAAAATAATTTTGTCAATCGGCGTATCCACGTGGCAGCTGTTCCCATGACTAACCTACAGGTGGCTTCCCCCACCACCTGCCCTTGGCGGAACGTCCTTAGAAGGCCGAAGAGAGGGGCAAAAAAGTTAATTGAATATGTCAAAAAATCGGTCAGTATGGTTTTATTCCTTGAAATTCGTACCTTCAGAATCCGTTTCAACAGAAATCCTAGCGATCTAAACTTTAAATGGCGACAAAATAACTTTTTTTAATTAATTAAGTTTTAGACCAAAAACTTGATTTTTTATAAACAGAATCGTTAACATCAAGCGATGCTCTTAAATTTTTTTTTTGCACTCAACCATACATTAAAGTCATTTTTCATCAGAAATTTCTTCTTAAGCAAACTTCTGTGAATTGTTTTTTCTAATTCAAACTCATTTTTTAACAAATAAAAGTGTAATTTTACGATTACTCATGAACACTTAAAATCGTAAACTCGTGGATCAATAAAATATTTACGCTCAAAAATATTTATCTATTTCAATAAAATATTAATGACAGCTGAAAATTGATGCAAAAAATAACAATTAATAAACTTTCTTACATATTTAAATATAAAAAATAAGTGTAAATTTATAAATAACCTGTCAAGTTAGTAATTATAGGATTGTTAAATAAAAGAACAAATAGTTTATTCTAAGGACTTTATTTATTAAGAGCTCGTACACGCATGCACTCCGCTCTACGGTCGTGGACGCACTAGCACACCGGCAGAGTGATGACGATCAAGTACACGAATCGTATAAAGGGGGGCGGCACTGCGCTCTCTGCTTCACAACTCTAAATTACAATATAAAACGCCTTAACACTCCCTCCTTTATATCTGTAATTTAAACGCAAGCATATAAAAGTATAAAAGATCATAACGTTTACATACAAAAGACTCTTACACAAACTAGAGTCATGAATGCCTTTACTGGCCTATCTAGAGTCAAGGAGAACGGTCATAAATTGTCCATCGACAAATTCTCTAGAGTTCAGTCTATCTCTCAGTGTCCCTGGCACACAGGTATGAACCAGGTACAAATACTTAATAACTAATGCCTGACTTACAGGTTTGAACAAACTTAAATACTATTGCCTGTCATACAGGTTTGAACACAAAAATTTAAATACTATTGCCTGTCATACAGGTTTGAACACAAAAATCGCTGCCTGACATACAGACTTGAACATCTTCCGAATAGGTAACGATGGTTTTTCGTCAACCTAAGGCATCAAGGCCCATCATTCCGATGATAGCTCTGGCTCGAACTCTGACTCAGCATCTGTAATCAAAAACAAAATATTAAGATTCATGAAGATAATTTTTCAAATTAAACCTGCATTACTCTAGTCAAATTATACAAAATCAGGTTTCCCACTCCTCACGTTTCTGAATTAAGTAGCATATTTCTCAATTTCTTGAAACGATCAAAAGCAAATGGTTTCGTAAAGATATCGGCCACGTTTTCTTCGCCACAGACCCATTTCGTTTCTACCTGCCCTTTTGCAATACATGCTTTAATAAAATCACAGTGAGTGTCCGTCATATCTCTCTTTCGCCCTTCCCTTTCTCTAAACTCTAAGTTAGCTCTAATTAAATCTAGATCGTCGTCGAAATATTTCAGTTTATTACTACCGTCCATTTGCGTAATCCTTACTGCCGCCTTGTTATCACACCAAACTGTCGCGGGGTACAGACACTGACCACTGATGTCTCTTACGGCCTTATCTAAAGCAATTATCTCACGACAAGATTCACTCATTGTAACGTATTCTGCACCGCATGTCGAGGGTTGAGGTAAACTTTGTTTATGGCTTCTCCAGGCGACTGGATCACCGTAAATACTCACAAGATAACCGCAGGTAGATATTGATTTAGCATTATCGCAGAAGCTAGCGTCAGTATACGCTTCTAGATTATCACTTTCTGCTCTAAAGGTCAAACCCAGTTTCGAAGTTCCTTTAATGTACTTAAAAACCCTTTTCAAGTCTTCCCAATTTTCTGGGGTAGCTTCTAATTGTTTTCTAGCAAAATAATTAGTAGGATATGCGATATCTGGTCTAGAAACATTAGCTAAATAAAGTAGACTACCTATGGCCTCTCGATATGGAATTTTAAATTTCCTTGGGGCTTTCGATTTCTCTCTGTTTTCGATCTCTAGTTTCTTGGCTTGTCTAGTGGCCATGGGTGTTCGGAAGGGGTGACTGTTTTCTAGGTCAAATCTTTGTAACATTTTATTGATATAATCTTCCTGAGTTATAGTTAAAATTTTATTTTTCCGGTCTCTAGTAATTCTCATTCCTAAAAACATTTTAGGTTCTCCGAGATCTTTCATTTCAAACACACTGCTTAATCTAGTTTTTATTTCCTCGAGTTTTTCTAGACTATTGCTTGCTATGAGCATATCATCGACGTATAGAACGATAAATGCTAGTTTACCATTATGTCTCCAAGTAAAGAGGCAAGGTTCATTGTCACCGGACTGAAATCCCATCTTTTCTACTTCTTTCTTGAATCTAAGATTCCATTTTTTCGGACTTATTTTAAGACCGTAAAGCGATTTCCGCAGTTTGCACACTTTATTTTTCCTATCGATCTCACTACACATTACACCGTCTGGAATTTCCATAAAGATTTCTTCCTCTAGAACCCCGTTTAAAAAGGCAGTTTTAACATCCATCTGGCAGACTTCTAGATCTAATTTATTTATGGTTGCAAGGGCAGCTCTCACAAGGGATAATCTTGAGACTGGAGCATAAGTTTCTCTCAGCTCGTACTCATTTGGATCTTGGAATCCCCTGATTACTAATCTAGCTTTAAAAACCTCTACTCCCTTTTCGTCTAGTTTTACTTTAAATACCCACCTAGAGCTGATTATTTTCGCTCGATCAATAGAGGACCTATCTACAAGTTCCCATACGTCGTTGTCTTTCATCGATTTCAATTCTTCGGAGATCGCGTTTTCCCAATCGTGTCTTCTGACAGAACTCATCGCATCTTTGTACGAACAAGGATCTCGATTTATATTCGCAAACATAATAAATTTCAACTCATCTTCCTCTGGACGTTTCTCTGGACTTTTATAGTCGTGATTCTCTTCCTCGCATATATTAAATTTAATGGTCTCTAGATTTAAAATTTTAGACTTAAAGTATTCGAAGCTAGAGTCTTTGAGTTCGTCAGAAGCTTCCTTAGAAGGTTCAGCAGGTTTAGCATAAATCGTAAAGTCTCGATTTAGCTTTGGTTTTCGCATGGGCATTTCTCGTCTAACCTTTTCTACATTTTCTTTAGTTTTCTTAACTTCCTGATTTACGTTCGGACTTTCATTTTTGCGCTTACTTGGCCCACCTCGCTTTGGTTTTTCTAACTTAACTGGTTTTTCGATTTCTTCCAGATTCGTTTTTTCGTCCAAATCGAGACTTGTAAGCCAATTTTCATCAGCAAGATCTTCACGGTTATCGCAATCCTCTAGTTCTTTAATTACATCTTGCAGATTCTTTTTGTACGCGTTTTTATACACTACCCTCTCGTTAAACTTAACATGTCTAGAGTTGATAAATCTACCTGACTCAGGGTGCCAAAGAACGTAACCAGTTGGCGAATATCCAACTAATATAGCTCTCATGGCCCTTTCAGAAAACTTAGTCTCGGAAATTGGAACTTTTACATACGCAAGGCAGCCAAATCTTCTGATTCTAGAAAAGTGTAGGTTTTTCATGCCAGAGAATTTCTTTAAAGGAATCTCAAAATCTATAGAGCTGTGAGGTGATCTATTGTACATATGGACCGCTGCCTCAGCGGCTAGGATCCACATGGTTTTTGGAAGACCGCTGTCTATCATAAGTGACCTAATTTTCCCTTGCAAGCTTTCATTAAAACGTTCGGCTACGCCATTATGCTCAGGAGTAAAGGGCGGTCCTAAATTTGATTCAATTCCTTCTTGATTCATAATTTCTAGAAATTTTCCTCCCGTAAACTCAGTACCTTTATCCGACCTAACAAAGCATAACTTTTCATTTTTCCTCAACAGATTTCTAGCAGTAACTAAGTATTTTTCCATGTACCCGATCCGTCCTTCGTTTTAATACAATACATTTTAGCAAATCTACTGTAATCATCGACAAAGACAACTATAAATCTGTTCCCACCTGGAAACGAGGCTGGTTTGATCGCCCCCATAGTGTCACAATGAATAATTTGCAACGATCGCTCTGCTCTAGTTCTTTTCTCGGTAAAGGGTAATTTTTTCATTTTAGCTAACGTGCATACTTCACAGTCTAGTATATTCTCTCGGAATTTAATTCCTTCCAGTTCTGTCACGGATTTCTGAAGTTTTCTCAAATAATTCAAAGACACATGGCCAAGACGCATGTGCCATAACATACCCAGATCTATCTGATAATTCACATTCTCGGCATTCAAAGGTTGATCTATATACATTTCGCTCATTACTGCTAGAGTGCCAACTTTATCGGCATCTATTATTTTTCGACCCAGAGTAATCTCATTAAGGTCAAAATCTACATTCCCTACACTCGAGTTTTGAATTGGATCGCTCTCTAGAGTAGGCTCCTTTTCATTCTCCCTCCCAATCCCAGATGGAGTGGGTTTACAGACATCGGGGGGTGCTCCCTCCGAGTCTCTCGGAACAGATAACTCCTCCTCCGTCTGGGATTGATTAAGGAGCTCTTCCAATGTGCCTATGCGTGCTTTACAAACATAATTATCATAGTCCAATTCACCGTTATTGTGATCACCTTGAGCACTCAAGGATATTACCCAATTCGGCTTTGAATAATAGCCCGACAAGTAGACGTCGTGGGTGTTTTTATCGAAAATTTTCAAAACTCTCTCATCTAGATAAATACCTAAACCTGCCTCGGCAAAACGGCGCAGGGAAATTAAATTATCTCCTATATCTGAGGCCGAGATTACATTTGAAAGTTTAATGGGTTTATCATCGCGTCTAGAAAATAAAAATAAATCTCCCTTGCCGTCTATTTTAATATCAGCTGATCTCTTTTTATTTGCGCATCTAATTACTTGGTTCCTACTCTTTTCAAAATTTGATAGAATGATATTCTTGCCTACTATGTGCTCTGTGGCACCAGAATCGGCTATAAAGGAAATCTCACAATTAGGATCAGTTGATTTCAACATACCTGCCTGATTTACTCTTGCCTTTGGTTTTCCTCTCAGAGGAAGATTTCCTGATTGACCAGGCTGGTATGGTCTTACATAGTTCTTAAATGACCTACCCCTACCTCTGTCTAAAGAGCCTCTTTTTGGGATACTATGTTCAGTGTTACCACCTCTACCGCGACCCGGATACCCACGTCCTCTACCTCTATTGCGCCCTCTAGAACCTTGGCCTCCTCCCCTTGTAGAAAGATTTTTACCTCTAGAGTTTGAATCATTTATATTAACTAACCTTTGATTGTAAGGGCATGTGCTCGATGTATGGTACTCCATTCGACGACAAATTGTAGCAAAACCACATACCAAGTGCTTTGTACCGACAGTTTGAATCCTGATGGCCATTCCCATCACATCTATGGCATCGGCTTTCTTGCCAGGATCGTCCTCCGGAGTTTCCATTCGCAGTACTAGCTACCGCTGCTCTAGGCTGCTGTGATGACTGGCCACCTTGTCTAGAAGCCTCTAGCTGTAAAACAAATAATTTCATTTTTTCTAGATCCATTGGTCTACCGTTAGTAGATTGTACGAGATCAGCTGTCACTAGCTCTGGGACAACACCAGATACTGCATTATAAAATGCAGCTCTCTGTTCCTCGGGAGGAATTGGGATTCCGCCCTCGCACATTTCGGACTCTCGTACAATCGCATCAAATTTCTCACAAAAATCTATAATTTTTTCTTTCGGTTTCATTCTAAGAGCATATAAACGAGATCTGACAGATGCAACTGTAAAATTAGTTTCTGCCTTTCTATAATCTTTTAATTTTTTCAAAATTATTTTAGGGTCTTTCAAATTCATTATCTTTCTGTGATAAAATTCATCTAAATGATTAATTATAATATCTCTAACGGTATTTATTCTTTTTTCATGGATTTCTAGAGAGTAAAATTTATTAGGCGTAACATTTACATCAATAACATCTAATAAATCTGAGCTTATTAATTCAGAACGTAAGGAATCTAGCCACACATTTAGATCAAATTTCAAGGTTAGTTTATAATCTCGCTTATGAGAAATTTTAACAGTATTATTCATTTCTAGAGTTTTATTTAACTGTGTTAAAGTTGCATCTAAGTTTAAGGAGGAATTTAGATTTTCCAAGTTCGGCCAACTCGTTATATTAATGTTACAATTTCTTTTAAAATTTGTCAAGCTGTTACTAGAAATATCTACTAGAGTGGGTTCGGGCGATTTATTTCTAATTGTCGAGTTTAAAAAATTATCTCTAGGTACCTGAGTGGTCAGAGTTTTTATCGCCGCGGACATGGATTCAGCGGCTCGGCTCATCTGATTCGCGGAGGTTCTCAAGATCCCAGTAAGTTCCCTCTGTTGTGCAAGGAAATCACCAAGATTCACCTCCTGAGGCATGGCTTGCAGTCGAGGTAGGGGCGGCAGAACAGGGTTGAAAATGGCTTGTGCCCCCGGTCGTTCCTTCGGTCTCGCTCCTTGCTGATTAGCTTGCCTCAAGGCTTTGATTTTCTCCTGCAGTTGCAGTCGAAACTTTTCCTGTTCTTGTTGTTGCTGCTGTAGTCGTTGGCGATCCAAGTCATTCTGATGGCAGAGCCGTTCCAGCTCTTGCTCTTGGGTCACTTCATTATCGTTGACCTCCGGTGTGTCCTCCGGGACAGTCTCATCTGCCACATTTTCAATGATGACTTCCGGCTCGACGTATCCTGGTGGTTCGTTGGCATTTTCTTGAGCCAGAAGAGACTCCGCAGCGAGTTCGGATTCACTTTGAACAGTGTCCTGTTCCATTTCAATGCCATTTGAGACATTCAAGGTCTGTGAGAGACTCTGATTTTGGTGGGGGTTTGGTGGGGGATTCAGGGTGATCCCATCGATGTTTGCCAGGCTCATCAGGTAATTTCTGGAATCCTCAGTCAGGGTCCACCAGTCCGCCTCTTCAACAATCTCATCTGTAGAAAAACATCTAGTAAGATATTTGGATTTTCTAGTGTGTATTTGAGTGACAGATCTGTCAATTTTATTTCTAGATAGCTACAGATGATTCTAGATTATATCATTACTTCATCAAGGAATTTCTACTATAAATATAAATATTTGTATGTAATTTACCAAGATCGACGGGGTCGATGTTTAAATAGGGTTCTCCAGTCGTAGTGATGGTCCCGTACTGCCTGTACATCTTGCGACGGACAGAATGTTGCCTTCGTAAGGCTTCTTTCATTTCCTGGGTTAATGATATCGAAGTTGAATTAGCTTGGCCTGGCTTGACCTTGTCACCCTTGTTAGTGGACATCTAGGAAAACATTAAAACCAAATATCTGTCAAATCATTCAAAGTTGACACAGATCCCAGCTTAGTTCAATCAACATCATTGGTCGTATTAAAAATCATTACTATAATTAAAAATCGAAACAATGAAACTGGGATCTTACCAACCTCGACACGTACGACGCCGAAATGCGCGCGAACTCCTATGCACTGCATTGATCGTGTGATCGCGGAGTTTGGCCATCGCTTGCATTCCGACTGAACGCACGGGTTTCAGTTGAAAAACCGATATCCGGAGACCACACCTTACTAAGCCCGATCTCAAGACACGGCGTGACGTACCGGTATTTTGTGTAAAAAAAATTTTTCTTTTCTTTTCTTCTATCACAGAAAAATCAAGTCTAATCCATCATCAAAGAACCGCGTAGCATCACTTAAATAAAGAAAAATGGTCAACTTCCCTGAAGATTATCCACAAACTACACCAAAAAAAAACTTGAATATAAGAAAGAAAGAAATAGAGAGAGAGAAAGAAAAAAAAGAAGAAAAAAAAAAAAAAAATTACATCTAGAGTTAATTATTCAATTCCCCAAAAAAAAAATTTTCTTAAACACGAATAAAGAGAAACAAAACAACCGACAAAGTAAGTACGCCGTTATTTCCATTTCTCGGAAGCCGGACTCACCGCGGCGGGCAACGTGTGCACAGCAGCACGTTGGCTCTCCCCACTCTCGCGCGCCGGTCGGCAATTGTCAACTGCAAGTTTAAACCTGCACGAACACTGTACTTTTCTTTCTCTCTTTCTTTCAACGTAATGCTTTTCAACGCAATGATTTTCACTACTTATTTTTCTCTAGCACTAAGTAAAACGATTCAAATCTCGAGATAAAGAAAATGCACAAATAATTTAGCCCACGAGAACACAACGGAAATATGCATACAAGAGAGTAAAATTTCATCTCTAGACAAAGAGTATGCCGCTTCTAGCGTTCTTTTTGCATTCTATTTTACTCTAAACGCGGCAAATAACTCTAGATTCATTGTTTCGAACACCAGTAACAATCACTTCTAAAATTTATCACAATACTTACTTGTGAAACACTCGATGTTCCCACAACAGCACACAAAAAAAAGTGCACTTCCAGACCGTAAAAATTTGCTTAAAAAGAAAACTTAATTAATAACAGAACAATCTTTTTGTCAAAGCGTAGCTGAGCTTCCCATAACCTGTCAAGTTAGTAATTATAGGATTGTTAAATAAAAGAACAAATAGTTTATTCTAAGGACTTTATTTATTAAGAGCTCGTACACGCATGCACTCCGCTCTACGGTCGTGGACGCACTAGCACACCGGCAGAGTGATGACGATCAAGTACACGAATCGTATAAAGGGGGGCGGCACTGCGCTCTCTGCTTCACAACTCTAAATTACAATATAAAACGCCTTAACATAACCTCAAATTGCAGTTGAGTTGTTTTCATTACGGACTTTATGTTTACCGACGCATAATTTTTGTAAAACTAAAATAAATTCTTTTTTTTTTAGTATGATCAATTTCGTCCATTCGGTATTATTTTTTCATAAACGATAAAGGTTCACACAACGCATCAGATTTTATTGCTTACTTCTCATATAGTTCGTGGTGTTCGTGTCAGTCATACGGTCACACCGACTACAGAATTGACTGCGGCGCCACGCGTGAGAAATTTATGTAACTCGTCATGACGTCATTTTTTCGTTGTTTATTCGAATCTTGAAATAATTTAGGCATTGTTTATATAAATTTCATTGTTCAGCTTTTTGTTTAATAAAATTTATGCGAGTATGTTTGAGTTTGTCTTTTCAGTAATAGTAATTTTTTCATCAACTATTTTTTTGAATAATCTAAGTTAGTAGTAATTAACAGGGATACACATCGTTTATTCACAGAAAAGTTTTTATGGAAACATAAATATCTAATGTTGAAGTAAGTCATAACAGACTTAGCATTTAACATAATTTTAGAAACAACCCTATCTCTTAAACATATTTATTTAGGTACCAATTGCTTGAATAATTCCTGATTCCTCAATTATTTTTGAAAGTTTTTTCGTGTAAAAGGAAAAAATTTATTTTATAAACGAGTTATTTTTATAAATTTCACAAATCTCATCTTTTTTGTGGTAGTTAATTTTATTTTTCTTTTACAGTCAATTTTTTTGAAACATAAGAGATCACGAATCAAACAGATTAAAAATATGCGCCTTGCGCGGTGAAAAATCGTCTCGAGGGAGTGCCAGTCAAAGTTTTAAATCACAGATTATTATGAAAAACTTATTCAAAAGATAAACGCTAACGAAAATTTCAGTAAAAAAAATCCAAAGTTTCCACTAGCAATTTGTAATGACCCAAAGAAATAAAGAAAAGAGTTCTACCCATAATGCCAAATTTCAAGGATGTTTGCTTACCTAGACCAAAGAGAAACAATGATTCTACGTGCAATTGTTGTAATTGTATAAAAGGTCGGTACAAAGGTCATAACAAAATAAAAAAGGCACATCCGTAAAACAACTTTGACAATTGATATTTCAAACGGTTTGAACGGAAATTCAAAAGTTTTGGAACCACTAACCAAGCAAAAACAAATCGTGTTGAAAGATGAAAATTTTAATTAAAAAAACGATCTGTACTAAGTGCTTTCAAGAAGTAGGTAGAGACATAAATCATCAGTGCTAATCCACTAATGTTCGTGATAACTTGGTTCAAATTTTAAATCAAATGACAGAACCAAATCAAGACCAAGTGATTTCAACTTGCATAAAAAGAAAACTGGATTCGGTATCTTCAGATTTTGATGGTGCCCAAACTTTTACTAGTGACTTGCTTTTGAGTACAAGACTAGACTTTTGAGTAAACTCGAAAAAAATAAAAACAGTTGATTTTAGTACAGAAAATATGAAAAATTTACAAATTACTACTGGATTGAGTTCAACTCAAATGAAAAAAGTGGGAAATTTTATAAGGGCAAGTGCTGGTAGAGATTCTGTGCCAAGAGGTTTTCAAAAAAGTTTGTCTAAAAATTCAAATATACTGGGAAAGTTTTATCATGAAGGAATTTGACGCTGGAAAAGGGATGAAGGTAGATGCCGAAGAGTTAGTAGAAGCTGTTTGGGAACGTCGTCAGATCATTGGACACATTGACATCAAAGTAATGGCAAATGGTGGAGGAAGTTTTTCTAAGGTATGTTTTTCGTTGTTTCCAGTAGATTATGCATCCGACCCAATTTGCAATAAAAATGAAGAAGGCATTTTAACGCAAAGGAGATTTTCATATTCAGATCAATTTTCAGCTGATAAAATGAAATTAACAAGTGTGAACAAACTCATTCTTGTTTGTATAGTGCCTAAAATAAAAGAAATCTACGAAAACGTTAAAATTCTATTTAGTTTAATTAACATAAATAGCATTCCTTTCAAGTTTGTCTCAGATTTTAAGTTGATTTTAACTATCATGGGTCAACAAACAGCTTCCTTGATGTGCCTATGTCCCTTTTGTTATATCTCGCTTCCAGACTTAAGAGAAACGAAAGAATGGAATAATTCAAATTTAAAAGTTGATTACGATCGAACGAATTTACCTGGTGGCGAAAAATGTTTTAAGTTGGAAACTTTTAAAGATGTCAAAGAAGGTTATCAGAAATTTGAGTCCCTGCAAAGAGAGAACCCAAAAAGAGAGTCAGCATTTTATTCATGATGTGATTGAATAAAGAACAAAATTTAAAATGTGAATTTTTATTTATATTTCTTATATTACAATTCAATTAAAACAATTAGAGAATAGATTTGATAAAAAATAATTATTTTATTAAGTGTTCGAAATTTTCCGATTAAAATAATGAAAATAATAATTATCGGTATATAAACAAAACCAATGAATTTATAACCACAAAAGTTCAAATTAACTCTGACGGTACCGGCAAAGTTAAAGGGTATATATAACTTATTGTAGGTTAATTTAGATGAAGCTTCGACAAAATTTGTTCTAGATAATGTAATACAATTGCGCGCTGGGAGGTACAAGTAAAAATAAAAAACATGCCAAAGATTGATATAGTACAATTAATCTTCCACTTTTTCATGAGGATGATGATATTTTAGTTACTGAGTCAAGCTTTCTGAACTCAGCCACTAAAAATCATGAAGTCGCATATCTTATTTTTTTTTGCATAATATTGAAGGTTAATACATCAACAATAACCCCCTGGAGTAGTTTTTGAAAATAATGATTTTTGTAAAAGTTATAAACAAATTAAGTTAGAGGCACGGTTTTTTTCAAAATTCAACTACTCGAAGATTTTTTGATAAAAGTTTACCAAATTTTCAGGGTAAGTAAAAAATTAGTAAAAGAATATAACAAAAAAAAAATTTGACCAAAAAACTTTTATTTGTTTATAAAAAATTTATTTTGCAATAAACAATTGAAAATATAAACAACTTCTCGGTCAGGTAGAAATTTTTTTAAAATAGATTTTCAATCTGCAAACCTTAAGCTAACAATTCCCGCAAGAAAAATTTTGGGCACTCTACAAGAAAAAAAGTTATGAGCTTTTAAACATTGAAACATAGCGTTTCAGGCGCTCGAGCGACTCGACGCGCCGCGGGGGCCGCGTGGACGTTAAGCTTCTCACTCTTCTTGTGGCTTTAATTTTTAAAAATTTATGTTTTTAATAAATTAAAATGGTATTTTCATTTACTTGAATAATACTTTTATTTGTTTATAAAATTTGTTTAGTACTAATTAGAATTATTTACAAACTCGTAAAACATCTGATTTTGTATAACTAGAAAAAATTTTACACTCGATGTTTTTCGTATCGAATGGTTTATAATAGTGATATTGCCAAAATTTTTATTTTGGTTATTTGTTTATTTTCAATGTCGATAATAAGCTTTTATTTTTTAAATCTCGGTTCCGAGACATGTTTTGAATTTTGACAATCACAGTGACGTTCATCGACAAATGCGAATCAAGAGTCGCGTCGTCTGCAACTAATGTTCCGCATTTGTTTGTTTGCATGCTCGTCTGTATTATTAGTCCGCATTAGTTTCACAGTTTTTATCATGACACCACCACCTAAATGTTGTAATCCGTTTAAAAGAAATAACCACTCTTGTTTTAGAAAAAATCTGACTTTGGTTTCGGAAAATTATAGTGCTTATTTTAGAGGATTATCGGGTCTGTACATTTGTGATGGGTGCAAGCGTCAGCTTTATCGAAATTGTCCGTTCAAAAAATCGAATAGTGTAGCAAAAACAGTGAGTGAAGAAGAAAATTCAGAAAAAGAAGATCAAATGGAAGTAGAATCAGAGTCTTCAACAAAAGATCCTGATTATGTTTGCAAGAATGTCGATGATCAAAACAAAAGACAAAAGCTTGCAGATGCTCTTCAAGAAGCAATTACTGCACCTTCTGCAAAAAAAGCTCGGTTAAATTTGTCTGTTGATGACAACCGGCTTTTACTCAAGTCATTTGGCGGAGATTCAAGTTCTTTTAGTGATGCTAACTTAAATAATTGGATTGCTGATTTTGAAAAGGCATTATTAAATTCACCGACTCGAAAAGAAAAAATTGCACTCCTCACAACGGTTCCAGTCAACTGGTCGATCAGAAAAATATCAAAACAGTTTAAGCAGTTTAATGTAACTAGGTGGATGGTCTCTACGGCTAAAAAATTACACGATGACCAAGGCTACGGCGCCCAGCCTGCTATGAAAAAAGGACGGTCTATGAGCTTAAGTTTAATAAACAAAGTTAATGAATATTATTTATCGGATGACATTAGCCGGGTCATGCCCGGTATAAAAGATTATAAATCTGTTATCATTAACGGAAAACGCGAACATAAAACAGTAAGTTAATATAAAAAATTTTAATTTTTTTTTTTTTTTTAAATAAAAATTTGTTTTATTAAAATGAAAATTTCGATATAATTTATTTTTATGACGAACTGATTTTTTTTTAGAAACGTTTACTTTTGCAAGATATTGAAAAGATACACGAAGATTTTTTGAAAAAAAATCCAGATTTGCAAATTTCGTTATCAGCGTTCAAAGCTTTAAGACCACCGCAGTGTATTACGGTTGGCGCTAAAGGCACGCATAACGTATGCGTTTGCAAAATGCATGGCAATATTAGACTGAAATTAAGAGGATTAAAAGAAGAATTCGCCCGTAAGAAGTTTGATTTTGAAACTACTTATCACGATTATCTAGAAAAAATGATTTGTTCTAAGGCATCAGCTGAATGTTATTTAGGGAATTGTAAAAACTGTCCTGGAACAAAAAAAATCACTACAAATTTAAAAAGAGCTTTGCAAACTCACAAAATTACAAAAATTTCTTTTGATCAATGGCTGAGTACTGACAGGTGCATTTATTATTATATTTAATATACTTTGAGTCACGTGTCGCAGAATTTTACAGTCTCTACTCGAAATCATTTTCTCAACTTTATTAACTAAAATTTTTTTTTCAGATGTCAGTTACTTACTCAAAGTGAAAGTAAGAACCTGTTCACAGAAAATTTAGCTTTTCAGTTACCTGAAGTATTAAAGCATGATTTCATTGCCAAGTCTCAGGCGGCTCACTTAAATCAATTGAAAAACGAACTTAAAGATGGCGAATTTGTAGTTACACTTGACTTCTCAGAAAATTATACATTTAACGTGCAAGACGCAATTCAAGCGCAGCATTGGTCGAAGGAACAAGCAACACTACATGTCTACGTCATATACTATAAAAAAAAATAATGTTGTGAACAATTTAAATTACGTTGTTCTCTCTGAATACGAACAACATGATGCCATTGCGGTTCATTTATTTAATTCAAAAATGATCAAATTTTTGAAAGAAAAATTTAGTGCGCGAAAAGTTAAAAAAGTTTATTACTTCTCGGACGGGGCAGGATCCCAGTACAAAAATCGATTTAACTTTCTTAACTTATTGTTTCACGAAAAAGAATATAATGTCAAAGCTGAGTGGCACTTTTTTGCCACTTCGCATGGTAAGGGTGCCTGCGACGGCATTGGAGGATGCGTCAAGAGAGGCGCGTATCGAGCAAGTCTGCAAAATAATAATATTCTCTCGACCAAACAACTTTATGATTGGGCTCGTGATTTTTTCAAGAAAATTAATTTTGATTTAAGCTCGTTAGATGACTACAAAAAACACAAAGAATATTTAGAACCACGTTTTTCGACAGCAAAAACAATCACAGGAACCCGACAATATCACTGTTATAAACCATTCGATACGAAAAACATCGAGTGTAAAATTTTTTCTAGTTATACAAAATCAGATGTTTTACGAGTTTGTAAATAATTCTAATTAGTACTAAACAAATTTTATAAACAAATAAAAGTATTATTCAAGTAAATGAAAATACCATTTTAATTTATTAAAAACATAAATTTTTAAAAATTAAAGCCACAAGAAGAGTGAGAAGCTTAACGTCCACGCGGCCCCCGCGGCGCGTCGAGTCGCTCGAGCGCCTGAAACGCTATGTTTCAATGTTTAAAAGCTCATAACTTTTTTTCTTGTAGAGTGCCCAAAATTTTTCTTGCGGGAATTGTTAGCTTAAGGTTTGCAGATTGAAAATCTATTTTAAAAAAATTTCTACCTGACCGAGAAGTTGTTTATATTTTCAATTGTTTATTGCAAAATAAATTTTTTATAAACAAATAAAAGTTTTTTGGTCAAATTTTTTTTTTGTTATATTCTTTTACTAATTTTTTACTTACCCTGAAAATTTGGTAAACTTTTATCAAAAAATCTTCGAGTAGTTGAATTTTGAAAAAAACCGTGCCTCTAACTTAATTTGTTTATAACTTTTACAAAAATCATTATTTTCAAAAACTACTCCAGGAGGTTATTGTTGATGTATTAACCTTCAATATTATGCAAAAAAAAATAAGATATGCGACTTCATGATTTTTAGTGGCTGAGTTCAGAAAGCTTGACTCTACTGCCAAGTGTGTGATTCCAGAACTACATATTTTATTAGGACTAGTCAATCATTTATTTTGAAACGGCTTGTACCTCTTGTAATTATATAATGCCTCTTGTTGGAAGAGATTTAGCGCTAGTTTGGACAAAAAATCGTATTTAGTATCGAAATTTTCGAGTGAAACGTTTGCAGAAAACTTTTAGAAACAGCTAATAATCTCAATGATCCGGAAATTTTTCAAAATGACGGTTATTTTAGAAAACTATACTTTATCGAAGCTTTGAAAGCTATGCAAACAATAGTTCTATTCTGTTTTCCTGTAAAGCTTATCACTGCCGATTTAGATAAACATATGTTTGATTATCGAAAGCTCTGCGATGTATTGGAATCTCTCAGACGCTGAAAGTTCACGTTCTCCTACACCATCTTAATCATAGTCTAAACTTTTTAAATGAAGATGGCTTAGGAATTTGGTCAGAAAATACCTAAGAAGCTATACACAGTGAGTTTTTAAAGTATTGGAATAAATACCGAATTAATTCTTTACTAAATCATCAGTATATAAAAAATTTGAAAAAAGCAGTCATTGAATTTTCTTCAAAGCATTTATAAAAAAAATTTATGATTTTCTTAATTATTTAAATGATTCTATGTGAATTTACTTGTAAAGACTCGTGTTTTCTGTTAATTTTATGTAATTTGTTTCTTTATGAGCTAATGTATCTTATGATTAAAGAAAATTACTATTGCTTAGAATAAAATGATTCGTAATGATATGTTACTCAACTTGTGTGTGAAGTTGTACATTTACATCGAGAGTTGTTGATGATGTTGATGATGTTCATGACTTCAAATTTTTTGAAAAGTTTAAAAATGGTTATTTTTTGCATCAATTTTTAGCTATATTAATATTTTATCGAAATAGATAAATATTACGATTTTAAGTGTTCATGAGTAATCGTAAAATTACACTTATATTTGTTAAAAAATGAGTTTGAATTAGAAAAACAATTCACAGAAGTTTGCTTAAGGAGAAATTTCTGATGAAAAATGACTTTAATGTATGGTTGAGTGTAAAAAAAAATTTAAGAGCGTCACTTGATGTTAACGATTGTGTTTATAAAAAATCAAATTTTCGGTCTAAAACTTAATTAATTAAAAAAAGTTATTTTGTCGCCATTTGAAGTTAAGGTCAGCTAGGATTCATGTTTAAATGGATTCTGAAAGTACGAATTTCAAGGAATAAAACCATACTGACCGATTTTTTTGACATATTCAATTAACTTTTTGCCCTTCTCACCGGCCGTGAACTATATTTTTAAACTTTTTGTTTTTATTGAAATATAAAATAAAAATAATTAAACTCCCAATCAATTAAGCGTTAGCGCAGAAATGTATAGAAACTAGTAAATATTAATTTATAAAAAACTGAGTTAGTTATAGAACAAAACATCTCGATTAAAATTGTGTGATTTATGAAGCTATTTTTCAGAACTTTATCTTGAAATCAAGCCCTACTTTAACCTGTCTAAAAATTATTAACATTTACGAATATCACAAAAAAAAATCTTTCTGCTAAATATGAAAGTTTTTTTTCTTTTATTAGAAATTTTTCTTTTTAATGTTTCTGTATTTTTTTGGTCATTTATAAATAGTTTTACTTTAGCAGCTGTTCCTTACAGGATCAGGGGCCAATGGGAAAACTAATAGTTTATTTGATCTTTAAATTTAAATTTTATTTCTCTTTATTTTATTTTATTTTCTTCCTCAAAGTTACAAAAGAGTTCAATACAAAGTCTTATTTTTATAAAGTATTACAAATAATTTTTGCGACAGTAGTGTCTTGGCTAAATGAAATGAACTTCACTCGTCCATTCGTAACCGCCCGAACCTCCTACGTCTCCCCAGCAACGAGTCCCCGAGCAGCTTGTAGTTGGCCTGGCGCCAAATTCTCCCCTCTATGCAGCCACCGAAGTTCCCCCCACTCCGGCGGGTTCTGCAGCGCGACTTCACTCCTGGAAGGGGCACGTTGACTCGGCAGGTTTAAAGTCGAAACCACATTAATGCTGCCATGAGACATTGCTCCTGACAGCACTACATCGGCAAGCGAGTACCTCACTCACCTGAGCGCGAGCCGACCCTGCTGTCTCTCATCGCGTTTTGCTGGCTCATGGCTCTCTTCCGCACTTAGTGAAAGTGCGGGGACGTTCATAGTCCCTGGGGTATCAGCAGCTTCTCTTTGCATAAGTAAGTCACCAACAGTCGAGCTGACTCTTTTTGGTCAAAAGCTACCGATGTCCACGCACATGAGCGTGACCCCCTTTAACGTGTGGGTCCATGGAATAAACAGGCTACCCGAGTAATCCCTCAATCAGGGATATTCAATCGACCCATGGTCAGCAGCTTCGTGGTCTCCCACGCATCACACTAAGACAGCGGATACGTAGATTAACATCCTCAAGTTATCTCAGAAAAAAGCGCGTCCACACGTGCACTCACTTCCTTCCCTGAATTTCCCAGTTCAAACCTCCCTTTCTTACCGTCAATCCTCCTTCCATCCCTTGTTTTTAAGTACGTTTCAAAAGATCATTAGACGTAATTTTCCGATATTTACAAGCAAACAGTAAACGACGTACTTCCGACGTCTGCCGTACAGGCGTCGAGCACGCCTTTTACTGTCTGTCCTATCTGTCCTCCTCCGCAGTGTTCGAGTTTTTCGACCAGTGCCGTACATCTCGTACAAGGCGTTAGGTGACCACAGAAACTTTGTGTCGACGCACTCATGCAGCGACGGCGCAGTAGTTTGTATGCCTGTATATACGCAGCGGTCAGGCGTCCGTGCGTTGGTTACCTAAAGTACAAGTACACGGAGGGAACTATTCAGGGTCAAAGACAGTGAACAAGAATCGCTCACGCTCCCGAAGCCTGCGTTCACGGTAAAATCTAGTGAATCCTAAGTGATCACTGAAAAATCCAGTGAACAACACTACCATACCCGTGTAGAGGGCGCGCGTTCACATAAAAAGATGACGCCGAGCACAACGCAGCACGCTGAACGATCACCTGCTTTGACTGTGATTGCTGATCACTGAAAAACACAGTGAATTGTTCTCTCCGTGTATACAAACTGCTGCTGCGTCGCTGCATAAGAGCGTCGACGCAAAGTTTCTGTGATCGGCTTTAGGGGCCTTGCGTACGCCGTCCTGTGCAGCCACCTTGACTTCTCCCGAAACAACTCCCCGACTTCACCTCCCATTTCTGGGTACTTCATCCGCCCAGATCCGATTACGACCAAAAAAGGCTCTCAATAGCTTAATTACTAGTTACACTCAATACAAAGGTAAGATTATAAATATCATAAAAAATGAAAATACAATCCACAACACCAGCAAAGTGTAACTTATATACAATCATTAATTATAAAATAAATTTGAATATAAACGAGGAGTTGACGAGCGGAGTGAGTAGTGGGTGCTCCCCCCCCCCCCCCGCCCCTCCTCCATATATATTAAAAGCTACTTTTTTTATTAATAAATTTTTTTTTATTTACTTATATATAACTTACATTCTTTACAATATTCTCTGAATATATTCTGAATATTGTAAAGAATAATTCATATGAATCAACATCTCATTTTTTTTAAACTGATTTTGAATTATTTTATGTTCTAGGTAAGTTGTCACTTTGCTGTTACGAACCTTTCACGTTAAGTAAGTTTAGTATTCTAATTGTTTAACATACTTTAATTTTAATTAAATAGATTCATTTGAAAACAATTTCGGCATGAAATACTACTCAAAAGTACTAAAATAATAACTTTTTATAGAATACTATTGTTTTTTAGTATGAGAATATTACTACAATAGTATTCTAGCACCCTTACAACCCGAGAAAGTAGTCAAATGCTATCTTGTTCTGGAATCAGTTTATTTTATTATTTCAATTTGGGCTCGCTGCAGGTCAATATTTTGGACGGATTACAGTCTATTTTCTAAGAATGATTAATTTGGAATAAGTATTTACAGATATTCTATCTCTTCTCAGTCATGGATGATTCAATCCGACAAATATTACGTGTAAAATCACATTCGAAAAATTTTTCGAGACGTGAGCTCTAACCCTAACCTCCATGCTGCCTGAGTCATCGCGGTAAAGAATAAATAAATAAAACAATGGATGTTTTTTTTTTTTTTTTTAACTTGATTTTTAAATCGGTAGTTATTTTCATTATATTTTATAGTCTTTCATTAGAAACACGAAAAATGATAATCATAAGATATTTATATCGTTTTTACAGTCTAACCAGATATGCCAATCATTAGATGATTCTTACTTAAAATCACTCTCGAAGAACCTAAAATATCGATTACTAATACGATATCAATATCTTATGATCATTTGTTGTAGGACAGTCAATATGAAGATCTAATTTAAAAATGATATAACAATTAAAGAGTCTTCCAGGTAAGATTTATCAAAATTTATTCGAACTCTGATGAAATACAAGTGAATCTCTGGAGTGGCAAACAAAGGCTGCCCCAGTTTCATTCTCACGTCATCTCTGTATTCAAACTAAGCTTGATCCCAACTATAGGCAACACACGGTCCAATGTTTTTAGTACCGACACCGTGAATGATTAACTGGTCAACTGACCTATGGTAGACCTGACTATTACTGGAACCTCGGGAAACGTTCTTGACATAAATTTAGTTTACCAAGCAATAACTTGCCTGAATAAAAAGTTTCACCCCACTGTAACCCAAATAATTGACGACGAATAAAATTTTATACATTTTCCAGAGGTAAAGTAAGAAAAATTATTGACGTCCCAAACTATATGATAACGGAAAAAATCACTTAGAAAAAAATGCTATGTTGAAATTACTTTTTGGCCTTTGTGAGCCTTTAAAACATATTAAATGGACATTAGATATCACGAAAGCCAAGGTATTAAATCAAACACGGTAAGCGGGAAAAATGTTCGCTTATTAGCCCATCTTTAGGTGTACCTATACCATCTGCGATCTGTTAATCCAGGTTATGGAAAATGTTTTCAATTTTCTTTACTGTCACGAAAATTATCTCCAAGAATCCTAACCTAGTCCACCTTAGCTGAATCTTCTCTGAATTATTCAGTGAAAAGGCGTTTCATAATTAGCTGAATCTTCACTGAACTTTCAGCTAATTCTTAAATTTTTAGCCATTTTTCAGCCTATATTCAGTGAAGATTCTTACCAGGGCAGTTCCAGTATTATTTACAGCAAGATCAGATCACTAGAATTCAAACATTTTAAAAATAAATTTTAATCTTTTATAGCAATATTATAAAATTGTGCGCTGGATTTCTCACGAACTAATTAGCAAAATTGAATGAAAAAATAGTCATTTCGTTATCTTATGATTGCATATTCATTTCCAGCATGATCAAATCCCATGGTTACAAACGGCACTTACCAAAACTATTTATACATTACATGCATGCCCTGTGCAGCTTCGCATGCAGTATCGTAAAAGTTAATAAAAAAAATAATGTATATAAAAAAATCGATTGCTTATTCCGAATGAGTCATTTGCCATATTTTGATTGCAAAACTTCGGTACTGCTATGCTACGGGACCAGATTTGACGTATAATGTAAGAAATTTTAGAAAAATGTAAGAAAAAATGAAAATGCACAAATTTATTGTCCGATTGTAAAGTTATATATTTATAGACTTGTTTCAGATCACGAGTACTCAACCGCCATTACAAAAGTCAAATACGCAAAATCAACTGTTGCGTTTTCAGTTCATAACTTTTGTTTTAAAAAAGTTGCAGACCTCTGATTAAGTTTAAAATCTTTCTTACTATAATGAATAGTTCTTTACATTTTAAAGTATATCAGTAGAAATCATTTGAGTTATGCGCAAACATACATGGTTTTAATAAAAATTTCGAAAAAAATCAAATTTCACGTTGTTTGATCATTACTTTTTTTTTTTAATAAAGTTATAGACCTCTGGGTTTAAGACTTTCCTTAAAATGTAGCTGAAAATCTCTAAAAGTTAAAATTGATTGGTTAAAACCTTTTAGAGCTATGCACGTACATACGGGTACTCAACTGTCATTACAAAATTCAAAAATACGCAAAACCAATTGTTGCTTTTTTGGTCCATAGCTTTTTTCCTAACACAGTTTCAGACCTGCGGTGAGGCTTAAAATAGTATATTTCACACCGGGTGCTGGAAAGTATTAGCAAGCCCTAGCAAACCCTAATTGACGCCTGAGGCGAAGGCGAGGGTGTTAAGGGTTTGCTAGGGGTTTGCTAATTCTTTTCCAGTGTCGTGTGAGATGTTTTTTTCGTACGACGGGTCCGGGAAGTGCTACTGCCTGTAGCACTTCCCGGTTGGAGTACGTAAAAATCTTTTGAGCTCTCCACGAACGTACGCCTATATCAAGTATAAATTTTGAAAGAATCAAATTTTACGTTTTTTTGTCATAACTTTTTTCTAATAAAGTTATAGACCTGTAGTTGAGCTTAAAACCTATTTTGACACATGAAAAAAATACTCTTGAAGTTTCAAGTAAATCGTTTAAAAACTTATCGAGTTATGCGCGGACATACGCATACACAAACGTAATTATATATAAGATAAGGTAAATGTCCGGGACTATTGAACAGTACTGTAAATGTCCACCACAATGTCACTGTTGAGAAATAAGGTAAATCTCCGTTTCAACGGAAGATCGGCACGTACGTATGTGTGTGCGTGCGTGCGCGCGCGCGCGCGTGTGTGTGTGTGTGTGTGTGTGTGTGTGTGTATGCAGTACGCTGTACGAGTATGCGTGAGTGACACATGAGTGAACGGCGCTGCTTGTAGCAGTCGCAGAGTCGTCCGTAAGAGACACCACGTGCATCGGGACGCACGTTATTAATGTGTAAACTAAACTACAATTATACTTATTAATAAATAATAGTTAATATAACGATCTACGAATTATTAATCCTCTGATACGAAAATCCCAACATGGTAGCAGGCCAGTAGTTGCTTTTGAACGAACAATAAGTAAGTGTAGTTGGAACATGCGGTGAAGAAAAAAAATGTGCTCTAAAAATCTTTTACTTTTTCTGTGTCTGCTGTCTCAGGGGCACAGAAAATAATATTACTCCGGCCAAGTTTGAAAACGAAGTGTGGAAAGGGCAAAAAGAATTTGAGGAAAACTCCGTGCGATTATCGGGTGCACGTGGAGTTAAAATCTTGTAAGCGCGTGGTGGGTTATGCAGCTAAACGAAGGCAAAAGTGAGGTTAAGTGAGCACATGTCTGAATTATAATTGAGTACTGTAAATTGTTAAATGGGCAACGAGTTAAATAAAAAAAAATTTAACAAACACGAATCAAACGAAATTGTGAATAATTCAAATTTTGAGTTAAAATTATAAGATAGAAATTATTTACGGAAAATTTTTCTGAAAGGTTTAAAAAGATTTTTGGTTCTCGACCGAGTGGTAAATAAACCTAAATTTGTACAGAAAATAAAAATAACGAAAATGTTTAAAACCAAGGAGATGAAAGTGCAAATTTTTGACGGTCGCGACTACAGCATTTGGAAAAACGACTCTTGCTGGCATTGAAAATTAAAAAATGTGATGAACCAGCAAAAAGAGATAGAGCCGTTACTGATGAACTAGAAGAGTGGCAAGAAAAGAATGACAAAGCCATGAGTTACATCTACAATAACATTTCAAACGATCAATTCTTATTCATTGAAGAAGAAGATTCAGCTTTTAAAATAATGAAAGTGTTTGATAAAATGTATTTAAAAGAACCGACAGCACTACAGATTTGTGCTCCGTCTACACCGGCGGTTTAACCGCGTCTCGGCTTAACTTTGTTTAAAGAATTTTGGAATGTTCCCGCATGGTTAAAGGATTAATTTGTACTTCAAAAATAGTAAATAATTTATAAGATTAAGATGGGTACATCTTGAACTTCGATTCCAATGGCAACATTGCAAAATTCTTCAAACAAAGTTAAGCCGAGACGCGGTTAAACCGCCAGTGTAGACGGGACATTGTGTACGAAATAAACTAGATAAAATAAGATTGAAAGATTACGAAGACTCGAGTACATTCTTTTTAGATTTTGAAAAAACAGTGAACGAATTAAAAAGTGCTGGTGGGAATGTGAGTGAGCCAGAAAAATTAAATTATATGTTCAAGACTCTACCGGACTCCTTGAGTTATATTGGTGATTTAATTGATGTGCTTAAAGAAGAAGACAGAAACTGTAACTTTATAAAAAGAAAAATAGTGATGTGGGAAACTAAGTATAATAGAGACTCAAGTAAAAAGAAAGCAAGTGTTTTTAAAATTGAACGGAAAAATTTAATTTTTTATGGTCGTGGCGAGCCAGGCCACAAAAAAATGGACTGCAAAAATTCTTGGTTGAAAAGACCAGGTCAAGGTGGTCAAAGAGGAGCTGGTGCATACAACAAAGGAGGTGCACGAGGTCCGCAAGGCCGACAGCAGCAGCAGACGACGCGCGGTGGACACAGCGAAAATTTATGATAAGAATGATAGATTGCTAGGAGTTGCTTACAAAGAAAATGGTTTATACAAAATGAGTAGTTTTAATTTTGACGGAGAAAATTATAATACTCAAACAAATTTGAGTGGCATGACTACGAAAGAAAAGCTTCACCGAATGCTTGGTCACTTGAATTTTAAATATTTAAATTACATGTGCAAAAATAAATTAGTTGACGGTTTACCCGAGAAGTTAGAATCAACCTATTTAAAATGCGGTACATGTTAGAGAGAAAATGAATAATTTGCCATTTAAAAATAATGGATCTAGAGCCAGTGAAATTTTAGATTTGGTCAATTCAGATTTAAATGGTCCTCACAGGACAATCGGTTTTGATGGATCAAAATACTTTTTTAGTTTGATAGATGATTATAGTAAACTTGCAGTAATTTATACTATTAAATCTAAAAATGAAGTTTATGAGTGTTTTGAGAGTTATATCAATAAAGTACAAAATTTAACCGGTAAAAAGATTCAGAAATTCAGATGTGATAACGGGCGAATATTTAAAAAAATTTATTTATGCTTTGGCTAGTGAGAATGGCATATCTATTGAACCATGTCCACCGAACGTGCACGAATTAAATGGTGTGGCTGAGAAATTTAATCAAACGATCATGAACTCCACGAGATGTTTGATGTATGAGGCTGACGTGAACAATAGATATTGGCCAGAAGTTGTAAAAATAGCTGTTTATTTAAAGAATATAACTTTTACGAAAAGTACGATAGAAACTAAAACACCTTTTGAAATATTTTTCGGTAAAAGGCCGAATTTGAGTAACATAAAATTATACGGTAGTAAAGTCTTTGTTAGAGTACCGGACGTAAAAAGAAATTCTAAATGGGATAGAAAAGCCGACGTGGGTATTTTGATAGGTTATGATAACGTAGGATACATAGTTTTAATTAACGGTAGAATTTTTGTTGCACGACATGTTGAGGTAATCGAAAATAAAGATAGTTTAATCGGTTATAATGGGGAGGAAGAAGAAAGGGATTTTAGTGATGATAATGATTCTTGTGAGAGCATTTCGAGTAAAAACTCTGAATCCGATGTTTTAATGAAAGAATCTGGAAGTGAGAAATTAATCGATAAACAAAATAAAAGTCTGGAAATTAAAAGTAAGAAATCACCCCCGAATATTTTGAGAAGGTCTACTAGAGACAGAAAGAGACCAGATTTTTATAGCGCGAATTTGGCTGATACGAAAGTAATTTATGTAAATTTAGTTAACGTGGAAAGTCCATCAAGTTATTACGAGGCTATTGAATGCGATGAACGCGATTTGAGGAGGGAAGCGATGGAAAAAGAGATGGATTGTTTGTAGAAAAATGAAACGTGGAAATTAGTACAAAAACCAAAAAACGCAAAAGTCTTGGACTTAAAATGGGTTTTCACAAATAAATCTGATAATCGGAAAAAGGCGTGATTAGTGGTGAGAGGTTTTCAGCAGAGAGAAGTGCTTGAGGACATATACTCACCAGTAGCTCGGGTGCAGACGTTGAAATTATTGTTGTCATTTTGTTGCCAGAAAGGCTTATTTATTCACCAATTAGATGTTGAGACAGCTTTTTTTTCTAAATGTTGAGGTTAAGACAGAAGTATTTGTGAAACAACCATTAGGTTTTGATGATAATACAGGTAAGGTTGGAAAATTGATAGAGTCATTATACGGTCTGAGAGAAAGTCCGAGAAATTGGTATGAATGTCTCGATGATTATTATACAAAATTAGGATTCGAATGAAGCGAGAGTGGTTATTGTTTATACACTAAACGCGAAGGAAATTACGATATGTACATAATTTTGTTTTTAGATGATTTATTGATTTGTTGTCAAAATATTGAAATGCTAGAGAAAATAAAAAATAAAATGTCTGATAAATTTAGTATGAAAGATATGGGTAAAGTGAATACATATTTAGGTATAAATATAAATTATAGTCGTAAAAACGGTAAGATGACATTAGATCAGACTGATTATATAAATTCGTTAGCGAAAAAATACAATGTAAATTTGCGAATTATTTAAAGTAAGATTGGAAAGAAAATTATTATTGTATACGAATAAAATATCACTATGTGTGAACTGAGATAATTATCATAACGATGCTGTGAATGAACGAATGAAATAATTAAATTGTCTAAAATTTTTGAAGCGAAAATTTAAGGAGGTGTGTTGAGAAATAAGGTAAATCTCCGCTTCAACGGGAGACAGTGTTGCCGATCCCGGCCCCAGTGGTACCGCGAAATTTGAAAATCTTCCGGCAATGATCAGGCAAACGAAAAACACACAATACCTTGAGCGGCCGAGTTCAATAATTAAATAAATGGTAAAATAAATAAATATATGACAATCCAATAAGGCTGGGCGTTTGAGTTTTTTTAACTAACTAATTAAAAATTGAATAAATAAATAAACCTCAAGCGAGATAACCCAAAAATCCTGGACGATCAAACTTTTTTATAAAATTATAAAAATAAATAAATAAATAATCTCCCAAGGTTTAAACCCACAATACCCTGGGCATCTGAGTTAATTTTTTTAATATTATGATTATACATAAATAAATAATCCCCCAAGCTCTAAACCCACAATACCCTGGGCGTAGGAAGTTAATTTTTTGATAAATAAATATAAATAAAAAAATAATCCCTCAAGCTCTAAACCCACAATACCCTGGGAATCAAAGTTAAATTATTAAATATTATTATTATAAATAAATAAATACTCCTACAAGCTCTAAACCCACAATACCCTGGGCGTCCGAGTGAAATTTTTAATAATAATTATTATAAATACATAATCCCCCAAGCTGTAAACCAACAAAACCCTTGGAATCCGAGTTGAATTTATAAATAAATTATTGTGAATAAATAAATAATCCCCCAAGCTTAAAAACCACAAAACGATGGGCATCCGAGTTCGATTTTTAAATATTATTATTATGAATAAAAAAATAATCCCCCAAGCTCTAAACCCACAATACCCTGGGCGTAGGAGGTTAATTTTTTGATAAATAAATGTAAATAAAAAAATAATCCCCCAAGCTCTAAACCTACGAAACCCTGAGCGTCAAAGTGAAATTATTAAATATTATTATTATAAATAAATAAATAATCCCACAAGCTCTAAACCCACAATACCCTGAGCATCCGAGTTGAATTTATATATAAATTATTATGAATAAATGAATAATCCCCCAAGCTTAAAACCCACAAACGCTGGGCGTCCGAGTTCGATTCTTAAATATCATTATTATAAATAAATAATAATCGCCCAAGCTCTAAGCCCACGAAACCCTGGGCGTCAGAGTTGAATTTGTGATTATTATTATTATAAATAAATAATTCCCCAAGCTATGAAACCCCAAAACCCTGGGCGCTCGAGTTCAACAAAAAAGCTGATTGGCTACCCCCAAGCTCTAACCCCCAAAAACCCTGGGAGCCCGAGTTCAACAAAAACGCTGATTGGCTACCTCCCAAGCTCTAAGCCCCCAATACGTTGTGTCCCCAAGTTCAAAAGAAAAACTGATCAGCTATCTCCCAAGCTCTAAGCCCCCAAAACCCAGAGCGCCCGAAATCTACAAATGAACTGATCAACTATCCTCCAAGCTCTAAGCCCTTCAAACCCTGGGAGTCCGAGTTCAACAAAAAAACTGATTAGCTTCCCCCCAAGCTCTAAGCCCCGAAAACCCTGGGAGCCCGAGTTCAACAAAAAAACTGATTGGCTACCCCCCAAGGTCTAAGCTCCCAAAAGGCTGTGTCCCCAATTTCAAAAAAAAAAGCTGATCGGCTGGCTCCCAAGCTCTAAGCCCCCAAAACCGTGGGCAACCAAGTTCAACAAAGAAGCTGATAGGCTATCCCCCTGGGAGCCCGAGTTCAACAAAAACGCGTACCCTTATTCATGTCATGTAATTCCGCAGGGAAAAAAGTAGAAATCTTTATTTTTCATCGAAACAAATACCAAAAAGGTATTCCTTGGGTCAAACGCTGACGAATAATGTCTTTTAATTATCATTTTTGGTTTAGAATAACAAATAAACAAACAATTTAAAAAAAAAGTTGTGTAGATCTCTGCCATGTGATTCTTCAGCTGCACGAATCGCAGTTGTCGACTGCTAATTGTGGTGTGCAAGAGATAATTTTACTCGCACACTTACTTCTTCATAAGTTTACTGTAGTTTATGTTTGTTAAGTGATTCCAAAATTTTTTTATTTTTAGTTTCTTTTTTAATTTAAAAATAACCTAAGTTAAAAGAAAAAGAGGTATTAAAGAGAGAAAAAGAAAACGCCGATGAGATTATCGACGCCAGAAAAAATATTGATAATTTAAGGTGGTTTTCAACCAAATGCATGACAATAGAGAATTAGCTCAAATTTTCTGGAGGTGTTTATTAGTTATTAATAAACTTTTCTACGAAGTCTGATCAAGATTGACCATACATGGTTTAAAAGTTACAGCAAGTACGCGTATGGCCGCTACGCTGAAAAAGTAAACTAAACTATTAATTTTTTTAAAAGGAGTCTAAATAAAAAGTTATACGGTAGATATAATAATCTTTTTTTGAAAATGAATTAATGAAAGAAGTGAAATCAAAAAATTTATTACGGACGACTTGAGGCCGAATTACTTATTATTTAAAAATAATTTCTCTTCTAAAAGATGATCATATTATGTTGAATCACCTTCAATATACGTAAAGTTAACAATTTTTCAAATATAGCACGTATATGGGAAAACACATGCAAATTGCACACAATTCAAACACTTTTTGAAATTAAAATATGTTGTAATTAAGTTAGAAATCAACTAAATCACAATGTATGGCTATCCCGGGCAAAAAAAGCAGCTGATAAAGCAGCTGCCGATTTGAAACACTTTATCAGCTGCTTTAGCAGCTGCTTCATAAATCAGCTGCTAAAGCAGCTGCTTTATAAGTTTTTGTTAAAAATATATTGTTTGGTCTTACTTTGGGCCCTATGGAACCAAATCCCGGGTTTTTAAGTGGGACCCTTATTGTTTGACCCTAGGTTCAGAAAGAGCGGTTATTGTAATTTATAAAGCAGCTGCTTTATCAGCTGCTTTATAAGTTTTTGTTAAAAATATATTGTTTGGCCCTACTTTGGGCCCTATGGACCCAAATCCCAAATTTTTTAAATGGGACCCTTTTGTTTAGTCCCTCGATTCAGAGAGAGCGGTTATTGTACATTTGGGTGTCTAGAAAAAAAAAATGGTGTCTTACACGAACTTATAAGGCATAAAAAAATTTTTTCTCTTCAAGAAACGATATTTTCAATAAGTATGCATCTTTTTCATAGCATGTATGTATGGGAAAGATAATTGTAAAACAATTCTGACCCTGCATTTCCAAAAACTTTTGACTTTACTTAATTTTGGGATGAATCTGAAGCTAGCCGGAATATAAGCCGCCGGAGTGTAAGCACAGTGGTGCTCAACCAACTAAAATTTTTTTTTGTTTTAACCCAAAAAAAAATATGTAAAATATATAATAACAAACAAAATAGTGAAATTTGTAAATTTTTAAGTAAAATGATCCGCCGTAAATATTGCCACTTAAGGTTGTGGGTCAGTTATGGTGCATAAGCGGTATAAATGAATATTCAAACTAGAACACAAAAAAAAAGGTTTACCCTTTCTGTAACTCGGCAAAATTATTAAGTTTGATCCTAGAAACGAGTACGTTTGATTACAAAGAGGGTACACCCCCCGATTTTTTCCTAGCCACCCCTAAAGTCATAAGCAAGCCGCCCGCAATCTGAAAAACGGTAAAAAAAATACTCTTTTGACTGTAAAAAGAAAAAAAAAGGTGTATCCTTCCTGTAACTCGGCAAAGTTATTAAGTTTGATCCTAAAAATGAATACGTTCAATTGAAGAAAGGGTACACCCCCCGATTTTTTTCTAGCCACCCCTGAAATCATAAGTAAGCCACCCGCGAGCTAAACATCAGTAAAAAAATACTCTTTTGGCTGTAAAATAAAAAAAAAGGTGTACCCTTCCTGTAACTCTGCAAAGATATTTAGTTTGGTCCAAGGAACGAGGACGTTTAATTACAGAAAGGGTACACCCCTCAATTTTTCTGTAGCCACCCCTAAAGCGGCGAAAGAGCCGCCCGCGCGCTGGAAAAAAGTCATAATTTCAAGTTTTTATCTGTAAAATCAGAAAAAAAGGTGTACCCTCTCTGTAAATTGGCATATATGTTCGTCCTGATTTCAGAATCAAGCACGCTCGATTACAGAAAGGGTACACCCCTCAATTTTTCTGTAGCCACCCCTAAAGCGGCGAAAGAGCCGCCCGCGCGCTGGAAAAAAGTCATAATTTCAAGTTTTTATCTGTAAAATCAGAAAAAAAGGTGTACCCTCTCTGTAAATCGGCATAGTTGTTCGACCTGATTCCAGAATCAAGCACGCTCGATTACAGAAAGGGTACACCCCTCAATTTTTCTGTAGCCACCCCTAAAGCGGCGAAAGAGCCGCCCGCGCGCTGGAAAAAAGTCATAATTTCAAGTTTTTATCTGTAAAATCAGAAAAAAGGTGTACCCTCTCTGTTAATCGGCATAGTTGTTTGACCTGATTTCAGAATCAAGAACGCTTGATTACAGAAAGGGTACACCCCCCGATTTTTTTCTAGCCACCCCTGAAGTCATAAGCAAGCTGCCCGCAATCTGAAAAACGGTAAAAAAATACTCATTTGACTGTAAAATGAAAAAAAAAGGTGTACCCTTCCTGTAACTCAGCGGAGTTATTTAGTTTGATCCTAAAAATGAGTACGTTCAATTGAAGAAAGGGTACACCCCCCGATTTTTTTCTAGCCAACCCTGAAATCATCAGTTAGCCACCCACGTGCTAAAAAAACAGTAAAAAAAATACTCTTTTGGCTGTAAAATGAAGAAAAATGGTGTACCCTTCCTGTAACTCGGCAAAGATATTGAGTTTGGTCCGAGGGACTAGGACGTTTAATAACAGAAAGGGTACAACCCCCGATTTTTTTGTAGCCACCCCTAAAGTCATAAGCAAGCCGCCCGCGAGCTGAAAAGCAGTAAAAAAAATACTCTTTTGACTGTAAAATGAAAAAAAAGGTGTACCCTTCCTGTTACTCGGCAAAGATACTAAGTTTGGTCCGAGAAACGAGGACGTTTAATTACAGAAAGGGTACACCCCCCGATTTTTCTGTAGTCACCCCTAAAGCGGCGAAAGAGCCGCCCGCGCGCGGGAAAAAAGTCATAATTTCAAGTTTTTATCTGTAAAATCAGAAAAAAAGGTGTACCCTCGCTGTAAATCGGCACAGTTGTTCGACCTGATTTCAGAATCAAGCACGCTCGATTACAGAAAGGGTACACCCCTCAATTTTTCTGGAGCCACCCCTAAAGCGGTGAAAGAGCCACCCGCGCGCTGGAAAAAAGTCATAATTTCAAGTTTTTATCTGTAAAATCAGAAAAAAGGTGTACCCTCTCTGTAAATCGGCATAGTTGTTCGACCTGATTCCAGAATCAAGCACGCTCGATTACAGAAAGGGTACACCCCTCAATTTTTCTGTAGCCACCCCTAAAGCGGCGAAAGAGCCACCTGCGCGCTGAGAAAAAGTCATAATTTCAAGTTTTTATCTGTAAAATCAGAAAAAAAGGTGTACCCTCTCCGTTACTCGGCATAGTTGTTCGACTTGATTCTAGAATCACGGGTGCTACAGACAGTTACAGCAATTTATAATAATGTTAGTAATGAATTTAAAAAAAAAAATTTTTTGTACTGTTTTATTTTTCTGATGATTGAATGAAATTATAACAAATTTTCAACTTTTTTAATTATAAGATTTTAAAAAATTCATTCATTCGCATTTTTATTACTCTTATATTTTAACATACGTAAGAACAATAAAGTACTTGTCGAATATTCAGGAGGATTGTCACAGTATTTCATCTTTCTGGTGTTTGCACGTGACACATTTTGTAAGTTAAAGTTCGCATCCGCTTCAACTGTGTCCAATTTATTTTGTATATTTTTTCCTTCAACTGATACGAGCTCGTGGTAAATCCACTTTCTAGCTTGGGGCATATCATCTTCACCGTAAGTATAGTCCTGCCCAGTGATTGCAATGTGTGCGTGAATGCATAAATAAACCCCACAGTTGACACCAAGTTCAAATCTATTTCCCTGTTTAGCGATATCCTTTGGATTATACACAGTCCACAAATCCCATTCTATTCTTAGTTTTTGATTTGAAATAACTGTTTCGATAAAGTCACAAAGAATACGTTTTTTTATATAATCAAGGTTGAAATGGGCAGAGTCTAAATGTATAATCATTTGTCTGGAAAAAATTACGATTATAAGACTCCAGTGCCCACCTCCTCCACTTGGTAACATCCAAACGTCATAGGCATATGCTTTTACTTTTCTCGCCCATCTAAGAAATCCATATTTTCCTACCGCTACCATATTAAACATGTGTAAATCGAATAGCAAAGGCTCACGAGCAGGGTTTTGATATTTTAGAAGCTGCAAAAACCCATTTATAATTTCGTCATTCAACTCCGTATCGGGTAGTAAAGTGTTTAGACATCCTTCAGTAATTAAAGCATTTCCGATCCAAAAACTTTTATTTGTAACTGTAACATAGTTATCGTATTGAGTGGCAGCCCATGGTTTTACACCTGTTTCTTTTATTAATACGCCTTCAACAGCTTGCTTCTCTTCTGTCTCGGTTTCCTTAATTTCAGGTTTTATTTGGGAAGATTTTGTTGTTTCTGGGATTATTTTTTCTTTATGCAGTGTTTTTAGTTCATAGTATTCATCATAATATTTTGGGAAATCCCTGAACCCACAATTAAAGTATTTAAATGATTTGCTGTTGCGCCAATCTTCTTTATCGAGGTCGTACAAGACTTCATCGATTGGAACAGTTTCCTCGTTACTACTACTCGTTACTACAGCTTCCTCTTTAGAATTTTCCTTTTTCATGGTAGATTTAATTTTTTTTGCTGCGAGTTTCGCTTGTTTCCTTTTCTTTTTTTTCAGGGGTTCTGTACTACTGTCAGATTCTGGGTCACTAATAATTTTGTTATCAACGTTGTTGGTGTTGTTAAAACTTTCATTTTATTTTTTTTTTATTTCTTTTACTTGGTCGTTTTACTTGAACGTTTTGTAGTAGCTCGAACGCTTCATGCAAATTTGAATTTGGATCAAGCAACTTTTCCTCGAGCTCTTTTTGCACCGTTGAGAAACCATCAGGCCCTTCTTCATTACTATTTTCATTTGCTGAACACTTATCATTTTTTGCCTGCTGAGCCGCTTTTTTAAGTTTATTATTTACCTGTTGACTGGTTCTGATGTCAACTTCTCGACGCAGTAAGCGATCAGAAACATTTTTTTTCAAAGTTGGAATTGCTCGAGGAATAAGTTGACGCATTTCACCATGGAAAACATATTTTTTCATCGTCTTGTTCCCGGTTCTCCACGGTAGCGTTCGAGTTTCTTCTAAGATTAATTTTTTTAATAAGTACGCCACTCCAAAGAGAGAAATAAGGTAAAAGTTCATTTAATAAAAAAGTAATAAAACTTGGACAGCGAAGGTTATTTTTACCATTAAAATTTGTAGTTTCTTCTTTACATTTGACAAAAAGGCTGTAAAATGTTTGGTAAAACGGAGATTGTTCTCTTTACGTGTTTTTAAATTGAAATTCATAGTCTCGAACTTCGGTTTCGTCATCATCGATGTTATTTGAGAGATCTGAAAAAATATCACTGTTATCGCAGTCTAACCTAGATACATCATTTTTTAATATTTTACGATAAAAGTCGTATTCAGGGCATTTTTCTTCAAAAAAAAATAATTTCACGATTATCGTAAATAAATGTTTTGCGTGTTGGAAATCAGTTGCATGTAGAAGTAGGTTCACAGCTGTTCGCATTAATTTTTGAGTGTCTTCGTCAGTGGAAAAGGTTTTTGTTCTTTTAGCGACCATTTTTGCTACGTGGCTAGAACAGACGTGAATCATTGTGTAAGACTTACTATCTATTTGAGGATTTTCAAGTTCTTCAAAACTTTTTTCGAGATAAACTTCTATATCGTAATTATTAAAGGCTTTACACGATGCTTGCAAAATTGCTTTGCTGAAATCAACTTCCAATAAGTCAATTAATGGCCAGTTGCTTTGACAATATTTACGAATTGATTCTACAAAAATATCTAAATTACTGTGAATATTTCGAGTCGAGTGACCCGTAGTTACGAATTCGAGGACAGCGACTGATGGCTTTGATTTATTTTCTTCATCTTCTGATAAAACTAGAGAATAGTAGAATGGCTGCGTCTCTGAATCAGGAGGTTGAGCAAATATACATCCCGTCGCATCGAAGTATGCTTTTAAAAACAAATTTTGTTTCTTTGTTCTTATCATTTCTTTGATTTGTTGTTCCATGAATAAAACTGTTGAAAAAGAAAGGAATGTGTTGTATGACTGGATATATCCAGAAACGTGTTCTCCCTGTAAATTGGGGTCTTTTTCGTACAAATATTTCATATTTAGCATAAAAATATGAAAATTTTTATCTAAATCATTTGCTTGGCGTCTTTCTTTTTTAATTGTATAAATTTGTTCCGGAGTTAAAATATGATTACGATTTCCAGAGTCTAAAACTTCGCGACTACGTCGTTGTAAGTACTCGCCAAGCAAAACGCACGTATGGCTTTTCTCAGTGTCTTCGGCAACTTTTTCTCTCTCTTCACCAGTAACATTTCGTTTTTGACGATCTTCTTTGTGATGATGAAAAGCACCTTCGGTGAAAATTTCAACTTCATAATCTTTAACTGAATTTATTGGCTCACGAATTATAAATTTGAAATTCAAGCAATTATAACCATTCATTTTACAACGAGCTCTTGCAATGAAAGGAGTGAAAGATTTATTTCTTTTCTTTCCTTTAGAACAATACTTTAAATCGTGATCATCGAATTTTAAAACACATTTCCCATTCACACTCTCGAATAGTTCATTGATTGCTGACGTCCAACCTTTACAAAATTTTGGTTGATTCGGACGCCAATATTTCTCCATAAATTCTTTTGGTAGTGTAAATGTTACGTCGCTTCTTTTGTCTGTTGACTTGGTTTTTATTATTATTTTTTTTGTAGTTTTAATTCGTTCATTACTTGTTGTAGTAAATTCAGTTTTTGTGTCATTGCGGTCACTAATATTTGTGCTAAAACTGTTTTGGTCAATTTTGTTTAACGATGAATTATTTAATTTTGACAGCTCGTCAATTATGATTTTTCTTATAATTGGTTTCTGATTAGTTTCAGAAAAAAGTTCTGTTTTTTCTTTTGATTTACTGTCGGTGGTTTCATTCAGAAAATTCTCTATTTCAGTGTGTGTATTTGCTTCAGCAAAATCGTGAACAACTTCTTGGATTATTTCTTCTTTATTATATGTTTCAAGTGAATTTACTTGATTTTGGTTTATTACAGTACTTGAATCAAGATTGCTATTGATGATGTTGTTTGGTTTTTCACGTTTCGCTAATTCTTGTTGGGTCGTTGCTTTATTGCCTATTCGAAATAATAATTTATAATTAAAAAAAAAAAAAATTTGATTTCAATAAGCTTTTACCATCGTAGCCTGTAAATACTGCAAGTCAAAATAAAAGTTCAGTGCTTAATTTAAAAAAAAATCTGGTAAATTTTATAACGGTTTGTTGGTTTTTGTATATCATTTTAAAGAAACTAAAACTCGTTAAAAAACTAATATAGTTTAATTTTTGGATAAGTAATTTTTTTTTTTTATGCATTTTTTTAACTAGAACAATTATGTATTAGTTTAAAAGTCTGGAACACGTTTTTAAAAAAATAATAAAGCAATCGAAGCATAAAGTTAATAAAATAATGAATAGTATTTGCGCTTTTAATTTCAAATCGTTCAATCCCCTCGGAACTTTTACTCGGATTCGTATTAGAAGTTATTACCCGTGCAGGTTTCAAACTAAATACATATATTCGATGATACGCGATTATTTTTAATAAACCTTTTCCACTTCCCAAGTGATAAAAAAAGTTGTTTTTTGGAAAAAAGGCGGTTGCAATTTTGAAATGACCGTAAGTTTTGTTTTTCATCGTTTTGGCCTTTTTTTCAAATAAGCACTTCTATTTGTATACTTGCAATGTACCAAAATGTGTTGTTTATTTTAATCAAAGTTTTCTATTATTATTGTCTTTTTCGCTGCCGAAATTGGCCTCTACCAACAGCCGTTCGCATAAGAAATGAAAGTTCCGACCGAAAAATTTTTCTAAATATCATATTTTTGTACAATAATTACTTTCTCGCACTTCGGATTAATGAAAAATAAAATTATTTCATATAGAGCGTTCATATATAATTGTAGATTGAATAGCAAATAATGAATTAAGAAAAAAAAAAAAAAAAGAAAAATAGCACAAGCTTGGAATAATTGCAAAGCTCGATTAAAATCTCGATTCATACTTCACTTACTTTATTCTCTAAATTCAATAATTTATCTTTATTTTACAGTATTTAAAGAATAAAATGGTATTGAAAAAAAAATGTAAAAAATAATTACCTTTATTAGGCAAGTTCCATTGCTTCTCTGCTAAAGTTTTTATATCGTTTCTATTCAACCTGAATTTCATAAAAACAGAGCGAGGTTTTAATTTACACTTTGACTGGTTCGCTATCGTTACCCAAACTTCATGATCTCGGGGAAGTATGTTGCCTTTTTCATCAAAAATTTGAATTGCATTGTTACACTTTAGAAAGTTTAAAATAGTATGATCACTTACATCCATTTCAATAATAAGAATGGATGTAATAGTAGTAATGGATTGTTCACAGATATTTCAAAACTTAAGATAAACAATCACGAATATTAGAAAGAACAGGAGCGTTTACACGTCCGTGTAAAAAAAAAAAACTAACGCTGACTGTTAAACAAATGACACTCAAAAACAACAAAACGTACGTTATCCGGCCGCTAGGAGGCGCTGTGCCAAAAATTTTGAATTAAAAATCCCGCGCGAGCATGCAGACACAAATACAAGTGTTAATATGATTTGTAAAGCCTGCGATAAATACTTAATCGATAAAAACATATTTATTTATTGAAAAATCCAAAAATAAAATAAAATTATAATATAAATACAAATTTAATATTTTATTTTAAACTAGATAAAAGCAAGTCTTAAGTTCTTATCATCAATTAACTTAAAAAAAAAAAAAAAACGCAGTTAATAATGAAGACACCTCATTTATTTATATAAAATGTAGTAAAACACGTTGAAAATTACAAAATAAACTGATAAGTTTGATGGAAGTAACAAATTTCCTCGCAAATTTGTATACCGAGAAAGAATTCAAATTTTTTAAATCATACGGTCACGGATAAAAAACGCTTAACATCACCGGTGATATGTAAAACCTTCATGAGATTCATGCACTCGAATTCTATGAAAAATTGAGGTTTCTAAAGCCAATTTTTAGTCGATTTGGGTTACAATATACATGGATGAAATCATTCAAAAAATTTTTTTAATATTTTTTTTTCAAAAGTACTTGAACCAAAAAAATGCGAGGTTCCAGATATTTCTAAGTGCAATACGGTCCAAGGAGGAATTTTTTGAAAATGAGGCCAAAAACGGCTATTATAGGAAACAGCCTACTTTTTAACACAGGGTTATATGGGAAGTAGGTGAAAAAAGGCCCATTCTAGAGAAAGAACACCGAAGGGCTTTTTTGTATGATAAATAAAAACTGTGTGCAATGTTTCATGAAAATCCAGGTCCCAAAGGACAAAGCATCTCCTTGTAAGTGATTTCCCCTTTCGGGTCCTCATAGGGTTCAAGGAGCTCGGAATATATATTTTTTTATTTATTTGTAAATAATCTCGCGAGCTCGGCGTTATGGGGTTGTAGCAACTTAGGGGATTGTGTATTAAGTCATTTATTAATAAAAAAAAAAAAAAACTCGCGAGCTCGGCGATATGGGGTTCTAGCAGCTTGAGGGATTTTTTATTTATTTATTTATTTAAAAAAAACTCGCGTGCTCAACGTGTTTAGGGTGTAAAGCTTGTTGGTTAGTTGTTTGTTTATTTAAAATATTATGGATCGCTGAGCCCAGGGTTATTGGGGCTTAAAACTTATCGGTTGGTTTTTTTTATTACCCCGGAGTCGAACCAGATTTTAATTTGCAGCGCGACGGACGACCGATATTGAATTTGAAAATTCGAATGGTGTGTGAATTCGTTATAATCATAAATTTCGAAAAAACCAATTTTATTATTGCACATTTTATTGAATTTCTATGTTTTGCGGTAATAAGTTTAGTAGTAGTTGCGGTAATAACCGAACAATCATGTATTTGATCAGTGTCATAAAAAAAAAAATGTCTTTCAATATTATTTATGAAATCTAAATTTACCAAAAATAAATTTTGATTCCGAGATGTCACTTTTAAAAAAAAACATTTTGAGATGTCACCCTTCAAAACTGCAATTTTGAGATGTCACTTTTCAAAACTGCTATTTTGAGATGTCACTTTTCAAAACTGTATTTTTGAGATGTCACTTTTCAAAACTAAACCGACGAACTGTTCAATCATGTTGAGGTATGAAGTATTAAAAATTTTAGTCTAATACTTGTACACCCCTTAGCTATTATAAATAGTGTTTACTTACAACCCTTTAATAAAATAAATTATTACCGGAACAAAAAAAAAAGTTTTTGACATTAATGACAAATGACATAAATGACGGACATTTTCTGACGTGATATACATGACATTGTTGACACGTCAACAATGTCATTTATGACTTCGAGTTTTTGACGTACCCACCACTGGATCTCCTGAGTAATTTAAAAAAAAAAAATTATCCCGAACAAAGCCCGCATTGAAAAGTTATGAACGTTTCATTTTTCGAAACGCTGATTTCCTTTGGCTCACGGTAGTCAGGGGAATTCAATTTCAGTTTCGAGCATCCGGTCTCTCTGCCTGCGGTCTCTGTAGACTTAACTGGACGTGACGTATGCGGTGGGCGTGTCTATTTTTGCTGTCTCACTCTTATACCTACTGCTTACCTACAGCGGCAGACGGGGGCATGTAGGCCCGGGCCTGTAGCCATGGCCCATGAGGCGACTGGTGGCGCTGTATCAAGCAGCTCCCTACAGCTGACGAGCTGACTACAGCTGACTGCAGCGGAGCCGCTGAGCAGAGCAGCTTGTAATGTGTTATGAGCAATAATTTTTTTATAAATAATTGATTTTCATAGAATAAACAGTACTGAAGACCCTTATTTTCATTATATATTAAATAAGTGGTAGAATTTATAGTTATGAATTTGTTTAATTTCAATAAAAGAGTATGAAATAAATAATCTCTACAGTCTTTCTATGATCATCATCATCAAAGATTTTTCAATTATTGTGGTGTGCCCTGTGAGTTGATAATAATTGTGCTGTGGTTGTGTTGGGGACCTGATGCTGGAGGTGCACATTGGCAATATTAAAAATAAAGTTTTTTCTGAATGAGTGTGTTTGTGTGTGTGTCAGGTTGAACTTGCAAATTCCTCTTTTATAATCCACCCAACTTGCAAATTGCAAAAAGTGCAATTGTAGGACATAATGTCATTGTCATACATATTATCGCTTAATTTTAATCATCATTGAAATGTATATGCTCTAAGCCAATACACTTGAATTGTTAAAGTTTTGTAATCCTACCCTTTTTCAAAAATAAACTTGATGTCTGAAAGTTTTGTAATCCCACCTTTTTTCTAAAATAAACTTGATGTCTGACAATGAATTTTAATTTTGATTGTAACTGTTACATTAACTCAGGATGTTAATGATAAGTATATTTTAATCAACATGAATCAATTATTAAAAATTTTTATCTTTTTTGTTGTCTGTATGCAAGCTTAAGTTATGCGGCCAAAGTGATTTTACATTTTAAAATTAGTTAATTAAGAAGTACAAAAGAAATAGATAGTTTTGGGTCTAGGTATCCAGTGGACCAGAAATTATGAATTCTATTTGGCATGGATTTTAAAAGTACGGATGAGTAGCATTTGCTTCATTATTTTCAAAATGGATTTAGTTTGTCAATCAATTATGTATGCAAAATGAATTCAAAAGTACTTCATAACAGTAAATTATGTCTATGATTTTTATGGGTTCTGGATAATGATAAAATTATATAAAAGTAATTTTAAACAGAAGAACTAGATATATCTAAGTTAACATGAACCAATCATTGAAAATTTTTATCTTTTTTTAAATCATTTTAAGGTTACAAATGAGTATTTGCTACATTTCAATGTAAATTTACATTAAAATAAAGTTATGCAATGTACATTTAAAAAATAGGTAAAAACTAAATTGAATTTTTTTTTTTTACTTATAAAATTGATTTCCCTAGGACTTTCATAGGTTCTGGTTTATGTCGTGGTTTTACATCAGAATAATTGAATATATCTTAGTTATCGTTAAATTATTTAGAATTTGTTAAGTTCGTGAAATAATTTATTAAGACATATTTCAACAATATTAATGATTTATTTATGGAAATTTATTACGGACGACTTGAGGCCGAATTACTTATTATTTAAAAATAATTTCTCTTCTAAAAGATGATCATATTATGTTGAATCACCTTTAATATACGTAAAGTTAACAATTTTTCAATTATAGCACATACATGGGAAAACATATGCAAATTGCACACAACTCAAACACTTTTTAAAATTAAAAATTAAAATATGTTGTTAAGAAACACACTGGGCATTCAAAATATAATTTAAAAAATACGGGTATCAATGATTTTTTTCGAGATAATTTAGTTCAAAGAATATTAAATTTTTACAGGTCAAGTATACCCGGACAAAAAAAATAGTTACAAACATTATTTTTTTTTTCTTAAGAACAGCTTTTTTCTTAACAGCTGCTAGAATGCACAAAAATTGACGTATAATTATTTCTGAAAAAAAGTTTGTATACTAGTAAACAGTTGAAAAATAAGCCCAAAATTATGAATCTGAAGCTAGCCGGAATATAAGCCGCCGGAGTGTAAGCGCAGTGTTGCTCAACCAACTAAAAATTTTTTTTGTTTTAACCCAAAAAAAAATATGTAAAATATATAATAACAAACAAAATAGTGAAATTTGTAAATTTTTAAGTAAAATAATCCACCATAAATATTGCCACTAAGGGTTGTGGGTCCGTTATGGTGCATAAACGGTATAAATGAATATTCATACTAGAACAAAAAAAAAAGGTGTACCCTTTCTGTAACTCGGCAAAATTATTTAGTTTGATCCTACAAACGAGTACGTTTAATTACAGAGAGGGTACACCCCCCGATTTTTTTCTAGCCACCCCTAAAGTCATAAGCAAGCCGCCCGCAATCTGAAAAACGGTAAAAAAAATACTCTTTTGACTGTAAAATGAAAAAAAAGGTGTACCCTTCCTGTAACTCGGCAAAGTTATTAAATTTGATCCTAAAAATGAGTACGTTTAATTGAAGAAAGGGTACACTCCCCGATTTTTTTCTAGCCACCCCTGAAATCATAAGTAAGCTACCCGCGAGCTAAAAATCAGTAAAAAAATACTCTTTTGGCTGTAAAATAAAAAAAAAAAGGTGTACCTTTCCTGTAACTCCGTTACTGAAAAAGGCCGCTTTATTTTTCCTCACACTTGACAAAATAAGAAAAAACTTCTTAACTGAAGTATTTTTTTTTATCTTTGAGGTTTATTACCAAATTTTGGATTTTTCTTATCGTTTAATAGTATATTTCGTGCTAAGGGAGAAAAATAGTACTTCTTGGTTCACGGGTGATAGAAGCCGCACGAGTTGGTGTTCTATCACTCAAGGGACGAGAAGTATCGCGCCCGAGGGGCGAAATATGATTGCTAAACTAAAACTTGAGTTTTCGTCGTCTCGTAACAAAATAGTATATGTATTTCACACCGGGCGCTGGAAAGTATTAGCAAGCCCTAGCAAACTCAAATTGACGCCCTAGCTGAAGGCGAGAGTGTTAAGGGTTTGCTAATTCTTTTCCAGTGTCGTGTGAAATGTTTTTTCCATACGACGGGTCCGGGAAGTGCTACTGCCCGTAGCGCTTCCTGGACGGAGTGCGGAAAAATAATGTTCGTGCTTGTAGGCGATATCTCGAGTAGGGCTCTCCTAGGGCCCGAGGGACTTGCGAAGCAAATTCAATTTCAATTCGTAGGGCTCTCTAGTACCCTCGGGCCCTAGGAGAGTCCTACTCGAGATATCGCCTACAAGCACGGAAAGAACTATTTGAACCGAGGGCATAAAATTTTTCACGAAAACGTAGTTTTTTTGAAAAATCGGAGCTGAAATAATTAATTTTTAGTCTTTTTTAAATTTTAAATGAGCAATATTTATCGGAGTTAAAAAATAAAGTTTAATTCTAAAATTTTTAATACTTAGGCTTTGATTTATTATAATAGCTTATTAGTTGGCTACGTAAGCTTCATGTAGCGCATAGTTGTGTTGACTTGTGCAAAATTAAGTACATACATCAAAGACGGCAAAGACACTGATTTTAAAATTTAATAACTACCAATAATCTGGTTTTTTTAATAAAAAATTATCTCAATTGAAAGCTTGAATAAAGAGAAATTCAAAGCAGGGTATGTATGTATGAGTACATACGTATGTTTACGGAAACGTAAGGAGATCAAATAGTTGAAAATGTAATTTTATCGTTTCAAAAAGATGCTAAAAAAACAATCAGAAATTATTTTTAAAACTGAATAAAAATATTTGCGATACATAATACAAATCATAATCAATTCGAGTCAAAAAATCATATTATCATGTCGCAAAACTAAGAATAGTGCAAAATTAAGTTCAGTGATCCTATGCTCAATAATTTAAAAATTCATGTTCTAGGTAATTAAATAAATGACTTCATCATTAAATAAAATTATAATTAAATCAATAATTCTATTGATTTATCGTCAGGTTTATTGAAAATTTAATAAATTTATGATCTTATGGAATATTAATAATTAATGTCAGTATTATCGTCAGAAAAGAGAATTTAATAATTTTTCTACAATAATATGAATATTATACTTTATTAATTATTTTTTATTTAATAATTCAATTATTCTTGCAGAATCATTTTAAATTACTTTTTTATGAATTAAACTATTGATTTTAGAGGTTTTTTTTGTTTATTACTTTAAATTCAATTATAACTTTAAAAAATATTTAATTAATAAATGAATTATGCACTAAATAAATTGTTGAATTAATCTATTTATTGCGATCTGCTGACAAGGTTTGATAATTTATAATTTATCATTGTTTGAAATTTTCATTTCAAATGATAGTAAGGAAGAAATTTTTTTTAAACCATATAAATTTGATTATTTACTAAAGTATTTACTTTTATTTATATGTGTTTAATTAATAATAGTTTATAAAAGCATATATTCTTTAACAAATTAGATAAAATAGCTAAAAAATTTGATTTAGTAACTCAAAAACAAATTTAATTAATATATGACATTAATGACAGACATTGATGACATTAATGACATTTTTGACGGTCACGTCATGTCATTTAGTTCATTTCTGACATTTACCCACCACTGGAGATCATCAGCTACGCGCGGGATGTATAATATAAATGAAATAATCATCCTAAAATAGTTTTTCTTTGAAGCGTCCTAACCTAAAACCAAAAATCAAAGTATATAAAGCCCTGCAGGCTTTCACGGCAGTCGGTTTAAAAAAAACCAAATCGCCGTTAAAGCCCGATTGGGCTTTAGGATATTTGTCTTCTTACAATAGAGATCCTTTAGAAAAACCACATACGTATAGTTTCACTATCGAAGAATTTATTTCTTGAAACTGCAAAAAATTGACCTTTTACAAATTTTACAATAATTTTACAAAAATAATTTTCACGTGAATAACCTCCAAAACTGCGGTATTCAAAGGTGAGGTTAAAAGTTTAAAAAAATGTTTTGTTGTGATTGTCAATGTTTTTTTTTTGGTAGAAAATATTTTCAGAAACCATAAAAAGTTCATAAATAAATTTTAATAATCAATTGTTAACAATATGGTGTAATAATTTTTTTTTAGTCTTTAACTTGACTAGCTCTGGTAGAAAACCACCTTAAACAAAAAAAAAAGAATAAGTGAGAAAATCAAGAGAAAAGGACTTCTTGCAGAATCGCCTAAATCCGATCCTCACCAAATCTACTGAAACTTTGGGATTAGGTGTCTTTTAGAATCCCTTTCAACATCCTGTAGTTGTTTTTTCGGTCAGCTCAGTTACTGCACATGCGCAGAGACTTTTATGCTCTATTTAAGATGGTAGGTATGGTCTTCGAATAAGAGATCAAGATTGCACGATACTTGGTGAATGTTGCTAGTAGTGTTATTATGTTTAGAGGCATCAAAGACGTATCTTTTCCACCTATTTTGGTGAGGAACAATCGTGGGTCCACCCCCCCATTATTGAACATTGAAAAAAGCGAATTTTTTTTTTTTTTTTTTCAAAATTTAATTGTCGGCGTCCAAATGACTTGTTCGAAATGGTCAAGGTTTCTTTCTTTTTGTCTTGAGTTGTAGTTTTTTGAAAAAATTTTTAAATATAATTAAATTTATTTTTATCGTCTCTATGCGTAACATAACATCAAAATTTAGAAAAAAAACACAGTTTTTTGGACTAGTTTCCCTTGTTATAGCTTAAAACCATGATAAAACATATATTTTCTGAAAGGGCGTAAAAAAATACATCACGTCCTGATGTTTCGGTAGTCAATTTATGCAAGAATAGTGGTGTTAGAGCTCATAATATGAAAAAAAATGAAAACTCTCTTTCGAACAATCAATTTTTACTCAAAAATTTTAAACAGAAACCAATTTTTTTTTTTTTTTTTTTTTTTTTTTTTAAAGATACGTTTTTTGCTCTACTTTCCATTGATATATATTTTTATATGCTTTTATACTATACTTTTATCCAGGGGCGCAACAACCCATGTAAGCTAGGGGGTGTCCTGATCAATTTTTTTCCTGACACCCCCTAGTATTTTCAGGGGGTCTCAACGAAATTGTACAATCCTAAATCAAGCCTTAAATCTAAATATGCCTAAGCGCCCTGGGCGCCTGAGTTCAACAAAAAAACTAATCAGTTATCTCCCAAGCTCTGAATCCCCAAATACCCTGGGCGACCGAGTTCAGCAAAAAAACTTATTGGCTATCCCCCAAGCTCTGAATCCCCAAATAGCCAGGGCGCCCGAGTTAAACCAAAAAACTGATCAGCTATCCCCCAAGCTATAAACCCCCAAATACCCAGAGCGCCCGAATTCAACAAAAAAATAATCAGCTATCCCCCAGGATCTAAACCCCCAAATACCGTGGGCACCCGAGTTCGGCAAAAAAACTAATCAGCTATCCCCCAAGCTCTAAGCCCCCAAAACCCTGGGCGTCCGAGTTCAGCAAAAAAACTTATCGGCTATCCCCCAAGCTCTAAACCCCCCAGAATCCCTGGGCACCCGAGTTCAATTGAACGAAATTTTTTTTGTTGCAACAAAAAAAATTATCAACAAATTTTTTTTTTTTTTTGGAAAATAAAATCCACAACCTTATTGTGGAACAAAAAAAAAAAAAAAAAAAAAACTTTTTTATGGATTTGATATTTAATTATATAAAGTACGCTTAACTTCGAGCTTAACTTCTAAAATTATTCTACTCGGTAACCAGAGTTTTAGGAGGTTTAGAGCTTGGGGGATAAATGATCAGTTTTTTTTTTTTTATTGAACTCGATGTCCAGGGTTTTGGGGGGTTTAGAGCTTGGGGGATAGCTGATCAGTTTTATTGTTGAACTCGGGTGCCCAGGGTTTTGGGGGTTTAGAGCTTGGGGGATAGCTGATTAGTTTTTCGTTAAACTCGGGCGCCCAGGATATTTGGGGGTTTAGAGTTTGGGGGATAGCTGATCAGTTTTTTTTTTTGAACTCGATGCCCAGGGTTTTGCGGGTTTAGAGCTTGGGGGATTGCCGATCAGTTTTTTTGTTGAACTCGGTCGCCCAGGGTTTTGAGGGTTTAGAGCTTGGGGGATAGCTGATTAGTTATTTTGTTGGACTCGGGCGTCCAGGGTTTTGAGGGTTTAGAGCTTGGGGGATAGCTGATTAGTTTTTTCGTTAAACTCGGGCGCCCAGGGTTTTGAGGGTTTAGAGCTTGGGGGATAGCTGATTAGTTTTTCGTTAAACTCGGGCGCCCAGGATATTTGGGGGTTTAGAGTTTGGGGGATAGCTGATCAGTTTTTTTTTTTGAACTCGATGCCCAGGGTTTTGCGGGTTTAGAGCTTGGGGGATTGCCGATCAGTTTTTTTGTTGAACTCGGTCGCCCAGGGTATTTGGGGGTTTAGAGCTTGGGGTATAGCTGATTAGTTTTTTTGTTGAACTCGGGCGTCCAGGGTTTTGAGGGCTTAGAGCTTGGGGGATAGCTGATTAGTTTTTTCGTTAAACTCGGGCGCCCAGGATATTTGGGGGTTTAGAGCTTGTTTCTTTTTTTCAGCTTGGGGGATAGCTGATCAGTTTTTTTTTTTTTTTAACTCGATGCCCAGGGTTTTGCGGGTTTAGAGCTTGGGGGATAGCCGATCAGTTTTTTTGTTGAACTCGGTCGCCCAGGGTATTTGGGGGTTTAGAGCTTAGGGGATAGCTGATTTCTTTTTTTTTGAACTCTGGCGCCCAGGATATTTGAGGGTTTAGAGCCTAGGGGATAGCTGATTTTTTTTTTTTTTTGTTGAACTCGGGCGCCCCGGGTATTTGGGGATTCAGAGCTTGAGGGATAGCTGATTAGTTATTTTGTTTAACTCGGGCGCCCAGGGTTTTGAAGGTTTAAGGCTTGAGATTTCAAATTCCGTGGACACCCCCAAGAAACCGTAGAGGGTGTCGTCTACTAGCCCAGGGGGTGTCCTGACACCTCTGCCCCCCCCGTTGTTGCGCGCCTGCTTTTATCAAAAAAGTTTTAAAAAGTGAAATTGAGTTTAAAAAAAATACGTAAAATTTTAGTAAAAATTCAAAAAATTAATTGGAATCATTAAAAGTTTAACGATAAATATAAAAAAATATTATATTAATTCATACTTTATTGTAGAAATACTTTAAATGTAGTTACCGGCAAGCAGAAGTGTTTTTCCAAAATTGTAAATAAACTTCCAATTATATCAGGATACCGCTTTCACCCTCTGGTTGCCGTGAAAAGCGCCATATAAATTTTTTAAGTAAACCAAATAATAGCTGAACTCAAGAACTTTCTAGCGATATATAATTTCATTTAAAAATTCGTTTTTATAGCTGCATTTTACTGTTCAGATGTTTTAAAAGTCTGAAAGACTCACATGGAGAGGACCAGGCCTTTGGGTCACCGATTTTCATTTTTTAGCTAGTCAAAAAATTCGTGTTTGAACCCTATTGCATTTACAGAAATGCGGTACATCGCATTTTTTTCGTCTTTCTATAAACTTGAACGGAATAATAGGTATATTTCTGTACAAGTACGGGAATCGCGACGTTACCCTTACTGGGAACGACAAGTATCTTTTTTTTTTTCAAAATTTTGAGGTTACGTTACGCAGAGAGACGATAAAAATAAATTTAATTATTTTTAAAAAATTTTTTCAAAAAATCACAACTCAAGACAAAAAGAAAGAGACCTTGACCATTTCGAACAAGTCATTTGGACGCTCACCATTAATATTTGGAAAAAAAAGCGGAACTCGGGTTCCGCGGAAGGAACGAAGTTCCCGACGCTTTTCCCCTGCAGTTACGCGAGTGGATCTCAGATGAAGTGTAGTTATCTGTATTTTTACGTAAATTAAATTCTTTTATCTCACCTGAAATTCACTCGCATTACTGGAGGGGTAAAGCGTCGGGAACTTCGTCCCTTCCACGGAACCCGAGTTCCGCTTTTTTTTTTTTTATAAACTAAGGAAGTGCACAAACGAAACTCTTAAAGTTTACTCCTTAGCATTCCACAGTAAAGAATACTATTTACGTTTACGCCTCTGCTTATTTTACTTTCAAACTATTTAATGAAGCCGTACGAATCACTTATACTTTTATTAATATATTAGGGTGTTTACTTCAGTTATATAAACAAAATTTTATCTTAAACTACATATTTAAACTAATAAAAACAAACGCAGCAGTGTACGACGACACTTAACTTGCTCCGCGTCATGTTCAAATTCGTGACGTCACCTGGCCCTACGCGAACGAAAACGCGTTCACCGCATGGTCTCACCTTATCTTCGGTTACACCATGGGTACTGACTACTGCTACAGTAAGGTTATGACGCACGCACACGTGTTGCCCATCTTTCTCTCTCTCTCTCTCTAACGCGTGTGCAGCTGCGAGTCTGGGCTTGTTGGAATGGGAAAAATATATATAGGTATACTGCAACGTAATCTCGCACTTTTTCATGACGTTACGTTTTTTTTTGCTGCAGTTCCCTGCGCGTCGTAAGCTCCGATAAGGAACTTCGTTCCAAAAAAAATTTTTTCGCTTTTTTCAATGGTCAATAATGGGGGGTGGCCCCACGATTGCTCCTCACCAAAATAGGTGGAAAAGATGAGTCTTTGATGCCTCTAAAACATATCAAAAAACCAGAACTGTGTCACCCCCATTTTTTTAAATGCAAAAAACTACCTAAAACTATGGTTCCCCATGTATTTTAAATGGAGCATAAAAGTCTCTTTGCATACGCAGTAACTGAGGTGACCGAAAAAACAACTACGGGATGTTGATTCTAAAAGGCACCTAATTCCGAAGATTCAGTTAATTTTGTGAGGATCAGATTGTGGCGATTTTGCAAGAGGTCCTTTCTTTATAAATTGTAAATGAAAAGTATGAAAAAATTAATGTAAAAGAATAGATATAACACAGTGGAAACATCGAGAAAAACTAAACCTAGAAAACTCGAAAAATAACATTATTGGAGTAGCTTTTTAAACAATGCTTCTTTTTGAATACGTTGATTAGTCAATATTAAAATATATTTTTATGTTGTGTAGCGATTGAAAAAATGTTTTTTATAGTCAATATTGGTATGAAGCTCCAAAACTTGGCTACCTGACCCTAGCCAATAAAGTAAAATTAAAAAAAAAAAATGCCCAAAATTGCACTTTCGTTTGCGTAAATTGCAAAACCAAACCAAATATTCGCACCGTTTTATAACCCATCAATAAGTACACTCCTAACAATTGGAAATTATCCGTTTTTAAAATTTATCCCTTCTGACTAGGTTAGAATTTTCGAAGATGGTTCTCGGGAAGGTGTAGGAACTAGAAAATAATCTTCCAGACCCGGGTTAGCACATCGGGATGGCATATATACTTGGAGAGTCTACCTAGGCCAACCAGGTCACCGACGATGGATATACCCGGGGATCATCTCTGAGACTTCGACTCAAATTTTCTTTGAGGTAATTCTGGTGTTCCTTTGCAAATTCTAAGGTATGAATTCAGACCTGGACAACCAGGTCACCGGTGACGGGTATACCTGGGGGTCATCTCCGAGAAATCGAATTAAATTTTCTTTTAGGTGACTCTGATGATCGTTTTCATGCGGTTCTGCACTCGAACTTCTGGAGATTATCCCTGGGTAATACCCAGTGGGTATACCCGTCATCGTCGACCTGGTTGTCTAGGTCTAGCTTCGTGCCTCAGTAATTGCAAACGATCACCAAAGTCACCTCGAAGAAAATTTGAGTCGACTTCTCGGGGATGATCCCCGGGTATATCCGTCATCGGCGACCTGGTTGTCTAGGTCTAGCTTCGTGTCTCGGCAATCACAAACGATCACCAGTCACCTCGAAGAAAATTTGAGTCGAGTTCTCGGGGATAATCCCCGGGTACACCCGTCATCGGCGCCCTGGTTGTCCGGGTACTGCACGCGTTAAAAATCTCCGAAGAATCGTTGCACCTTCGACAAATTTTTGAAAATTCCACGAGGATGAACCCCAAGTACACGGTATATCCGTAAACGGTGCACTGGTTGATCTTGAGTATGCTCTTCTGCATGTCTACTTATACCCGCAAGTGATCTACGAAACTTATACATAAATATAATGACTCTACACGAGAATCATCTCCGAGTTTCTTAACGTAAAGTACTATTTCGAGAGGGAAGTATACCAAAAAAAATAGGAGAAACTCCTATTTTCTAAGATTGGAGAATCTCCAATTTTTTTTTTGAGAAACTTATCAACCTTTAGTAAAAACTCCACTTTTTCTTTTTCCGTGTATACTTGTCCTAGGCTTGCACACCCACTAATTTTTATGATTCATATTATGTTTATCAATTGCAAGAAACTTTGCTGGTAATAATTTTTTTTTTGTTTTTAATACGTATAAAGAAATAAATTATAGAAAAAAATTAATAAACAAAGAATAAAATATTATATACAAAAATGTTTTTTAAAACAAGAGGAAGGATTCGCTTGAGTTTTTCATCTAAAATGACTTACTCTTGAATCAAGAGGATTTTCTGTTGATCTAAGATGATTACTTTGAATCTAAAATTCAAAGTAAATCCTCTGCTTATTTACTGAATTTTAGTAAATTAACAGTCATATCCGATCGGTGCAGCGGAATTGAACAAGTAAGGTCTCATTTTAAAGCTCTTGCTTTGACCTTTAAAATGAGACCTTGTACGTTCAAAAATATTAATATGGTCACTCGTTTCAACAGTTGTAGCTTAGGGGTTTTGTTTTCTATTTTAAATTATTTTTTTTTTCAATGAAGAGGATCTGATTCACACTATATTTAGAGGAAAATCCTTTTGAATCAAACTGATTTATAATCATTTTTAATAATCTTTTTACGCCCACTTTTACGAATATTATTGAAGAAACTTTCCATTTCAATTAAAAAGATTTCCTCCACAATCCAGCAGATTTTTCTACATGATTTAGTAACTAATGATTTTTTTTCTTAGTTTTAGGTCCAAACCCGATTGACGCTATACTAACAAGGAGATTACTTGTGGAACGCCGTTCTAGACAAAACTTTTGAGATCGTTTTCTTGTGCCAAATGATTAACTAATAAGCATTAATATCTCTTGTCAATGGGCCTTATACAACCGTGTAGCCTATAGCGGAAATTTTAGCCCATTTTTCGAAAAAAAACGGTTTTTTAGCCTTTTTTTGAAAAATTTCTGCTTAAAGTCTATTGTATTTACAAGGAGAGGCTACAACCTGCGGGTCACCGATTCTAACGAAACTTTGGGGATCATTTTCTAATATCAAAAATTGAAGAAATCCATCAATAATTCCGTCCGATGGGCCTTTGATGTTGATTCGCTATGTAACTCATATGGAATTTTTTGCACTTTTTTGGTTTTTTAGCTAATTTTTCAAAAATTCCTGTTCAAAGCCTACTGCAACCTCGCATTCTCTTTATTTTTTTATTTTCTTTCAAGGAAAAATATTTTAAAGTTCATTTTTAATGAGTTTGACTCTGTGCTAAGAGGATTTCTAAAAGCATTTTTTTTCATAGTATACGTAAAGTTTTCTTTTACGCATTGATTTTAGTGCGTAAATGATCACTTTACGCACAGTTAGAAAAAATTTAAAAATGTAAAAATAGTAGTTTCAAAGCTGATCGGGCTGCTCGAAGTGTCGTAGGCGCAATGCGGAGCAGCGCCTACAAGACCTTCGAGTGGTCGTCAAGCGATCATTTAACACACTAAAATCGTTACGTAAAAGATGACTGTTCGCAAACTATAAAAAATAGTATATTACACACCGGGCGCTGGAAAGTATTAGCAAGCCCTAGCAAACCCAAATTGACGCCCGAGCAGAAGGCGAGGGTGTTAAGGGTTTGCTAGTGATTTGCTAATACTTTTCCAGTGTCGTGTGTAATGTTTTTTTTTCATAACGACGGGAGGAAAACCCAAAGTCCCGCTGCGGGGATTTGGTGTTTTCGGCCCGGAGGTATGAAAAAATAATGTTCGTATCGCGTGCATAACGTCTCGTGTGATCGGCGACCCTCGGGCGCTACGATCACATGACTCGAGCGTAAAGTAGCATTTTACGCTCTAGATACGAAAAATACTATTTTTGGGTTTTTTGGCTTTTTTAAACTTTAATTGTATGTAGACGACTTTATCAAAACGGTGTCTAAGAGTATTTTTCCTCAAAAATTCATGAAAAAACAAGAAGAATGCGAGGTTGCAGAGTTCTGTACTTGCAATAGGCTTTGAACTGGAATTTTTGGAAAATTAGCTTGTTCAGACACTTTTAGATTTTTTGTGGTTTTGTAACTAATTTTACAAAAATTCCTGTTCAAAGCCTATTGCACGCATAGAACTCTGTAGTCCAATAAGAAACTATGCTGAACCTCGAATTTTTTGGGGCATCCACGAGACCAGTCTATATTTATGTATTTGAGCCTCAGGAATCCGAATTTGTTATTATTTTTAGTCGTAAACCCCGGCGTCAGGTAGAAAAATCAAAATGAAATTTTTTTTTGCGATTTTCTCAGAAACTAGGCTAGTTAGGTAAAAAATAACGTCACCATCGTGTTCCCCGTGAAATTTTACTAAAATCTACGTATTTTGTTTAATTCGTGATGAATTAATAATAATTCAACAAATAAAAGTTTAACATTCGAGTATATATAGGTATACACTCGCATGCAGCACAAACTATATCAAAACAGCTGCTGCGGAGCCGCCGCTGGTAGAGCAGTCGGCACCCGCAAACCTATATAAACGAGTACATAAACTTTCGCAAGTCGCATGACTCAGTTGCAAGGTTTACTTGCTAATGCCTTTTAATATTATTTTTAATCATTTTTCATAAAAATAAAGGGTACCACAGCTTAATACCCATGCAAGAGTTGCGTCAATATGGAGAGTTTGCTAACCTTAAAAAGATTTGTTTTAGTTTAAAATTTATTTGAAAATCAAAAATTATAATAAATATTGAAAATAATATTAAAGGTCATATTAATAATTTAATTCTGAATTGTTAAACATAAAAAAAATAGTGAAATTGTATTTATTTCTTATTTGAATGATAACAGTACTTTAAAATGTTAGAGTTTGATTTACAGAATCAAAATCAAAAACTTCATAATAGTTACATACTCATATTTTACTTGATAAGTATTCTAAATAGTCATTGAGTGTTCTTGATTGTTATCGCTTGGTTGTTGTGGAGATCATTTTGTGATAAAAGATAAAGTACAAAGATATTGAAGTTTCCTGCTATGCTTTAAGATATATACCTTAACACATTCAATTCAAACAAATTTGTATTAGAGCTTAAATTTGTGTAAAAAATTCTTTTGATGCTAGTGGTTGTATTTTTATGGTAAAGTTTTCTACCAAAATGAAACAGTTTGAAGAAATTCAATTAAAACAGTTCTATAGTAAACTGTGAAAACATTGTAGGTAGTGGAAAGTCTAAGATAGTATGAACTTCAAATTCATGTTAGATAGTTTTATGCTAATGTATTTTGCATCGTAGGATACCTTGGTAACTTATACCTCATTCATACATATAAAATGAGTCTTATGACCAAGTGAAAACTATCCAGATCATATCATGAATATGAGAAATAATAAGGTAAACATTAGCCATATTTTAAATTTGATTCAGGTAAAAGTACTCCCAAACATGGATTAAAAAACAAGGTTTTTATGAATTTATGTTAATGTAGAGAAAATATATATATATAGGAAAGCTCAATTTGAATAAAAAATTTTTCTTTTTATATACTGTTCAGATTATTTTACAAATTATTTAACATTTTTGATTTTACAAGTCTGCTAAAATCATACAAGTCAGTTACACAATTAACTCAAATAATAATTATGGACATTTTGTGTGATGGGAGGGTTAACTCATTTTAAATTTTAAATTTTTCAACTGGAAGACAGCGTTATGTTAACAATAAACAAATGTACTAATTTTTTTTAAATAAAGTAAACGCAAAGTTTACTTTTCAATTTTTTCGTGTTTATTTACAAGCGATTAAAAAAAAAGTTTTATTATCAAATGAATTATTCTTCATCTTCTTCTTGTTCATCAGTTTCAAACAAACATTGTAGCGGATTTGTATCTAATACTGGTGCAGAAACATGCCATCCCTCTTCCTCCTCATCCTCTTCCTCTTCTTCGTAATTTGCATCCTCTTTACTGTTATCATAAAATTGCTGCTCTTCTGGTTCCGAAATTTTATTACTGATGTCACAGTTGTCGCAGCTTTCTCCGTTGCAAAATTTACAAGCTTCTGTACACTTCATTCCAGCTTTTTTGCAAGAACATCGATTAGAAGAACAGTTAGTTGTACATCCGCAATGCACCTAAAAAAACATTTACTGTTATTATTTAGTTATTATTTAGTAGAGGTCTGTAATAATCAGTTAAAATTTTCACCATAGAAATAAAGATTGATTTTTCACGAAATCTCCTCTAACATTTATGTTATTTTATAAATGCTTGCAGATTTTTTTATACTTGAAATTTATTATTTTTTAATTCATTTAAATGGTAAAAACAGCAATTTGTGAATGTAATATTTCCAAACTATTTTTATGTTTAGCTGAACAAAAACCAATCCATTTTTTTTTTTTAAACTCAATAACGATTAAGTATTTTCTGATCTTCTTAATGACTCATCAACAAATTTGAAAATTTTTACGAGAGGCTAAAAAATATTTCATCCTACTAAGAAAATTTGTTCTTAATCATAAAAAAATTTTAAAAACCAAAATGATCGTAGGACAATACAATGACTTTGCTAAACGATACCATCATTATGATAATAATAAGTTAATATCTTCAATAAATTATATTATACTTGACTATAAATTTTCACGAAGAAACAAAAAATAATATCTTTTATGAGTACATATATTTTACTTTCGTTTTAGTAATTATACGAAATTGAACATACTAGTAATTTTTTTTATTTTTTTATCATATTTTTTTTTTGAAAATTATAAAATGAGTAGCAAAATAGAAAATTAACATTTTTAAACAAACCTGAGTTAAAAGTTTGGAAGGAACAGCTGGTTCCTCCATCATAATTGGAACGAGTATGAACTGTGTTCTTCTCCAGCCCCAATCTTCTGGATTTAAGTTCATACCCAACCACGACTGTATCTGATAATACACGCGTTTCACATGCTGGAGTAGAGCTGATTTTGTTGGTGGAAGTGATGATAACTGAAATTTCTTTTTTGATGTACGTACAAGCTTACAGTATAATTTGTATCTAAAATCAGCAATTTTTTCATCACTTTTTTTACTAGAATATAATTGAAGTACGAATTTCTCAGCAGCATTGTATAAGACATCGATATCCTGGTTAGACTCATAAAAAACCTGTGCTAGTAGTTGATTGTCGGGATTAGAAAGTAATTTTAAGATCGATTTTTTGCCAATGCCTAAAAATGCACTAGTAGTGTCACACCCAGCGAAAGAATGAGCAAATAAAATGTAAGGCTTGTGATTTAAATGATCGTCAGTTGCATATAATTGAAATGGCTTCTGTCCAGGCATATCTTTCTTAAAATACACATTAACATTGTCAGGTGTTAACGCTATAGCCAAAATCAGTAAGTCTACGTCATTCCCTACTATAGCAACTTCCTGTTTTTCCTTTTCTTTACATTCTATTGCTGTACGTACAATCAAACAGTCAGCATCTTCTTCAGCGATCTTAGCCTGAATACCATGATCTTTCAGGTATTCTGATAGCAATTGAACAAATTTCCATTTGTTAGCTACATTTGACAAGAACTGTGCTTGTTTTAAAGTAACCAAGTTATCTTTTGCAATAGAAACATCAGCTGCAGTCGATGTGTTATTACGCCTATATCTTTCATAAGACTTTGTTCCAATTAACTCATTATTGTATCCATCGAAGACCACCGTAACGTTCTTACCATATCTTCTTGTTATAAATTGAAAATACCCTTCGAAAATCCCTTGATAAGTTGTAGAGTGGGGCCAAACAAATTTGTGCAATAACCAGCCTCCATCAAGAACATGATAAAAATCCGGATCCTTTATCGGCTGACATGTAAAAAAGTACTTGTAAAGTTCTGCTTTCGGACTTTTTCTCATGATTCCAGAATCATCAAACAGACTAGCTGGAATTGTACAAAGCTCGTAAGAGAAAGCCTCTTTTTCTAGATCTTTGTTTGCTGCAACGAATTTTAAGCAATTGAATAAGTAAGTATACAAAGCGTTCAATTTATTTTATAAGAAACTTACCTTTGAAGACAACTGTTAATCGCTGAAGCAACACTTGGTGATTTATCCAAATAATTCAACTTGCACTGATTATGTAAATAGAGAACCGATTTACCAGACCAATGTTTCCAAAAATCATCTGCCGATTCTTTGCTTTTTTCTATCAAAATCTTAACCTCATCTTCCTTTATTTCATGAAAATCCTCAAATTCTACTTGCAATGAGTCATTGCAAATAATACAGGACTTGCCTACATCCATTACTGAAAATTGACAAAAATCGTTAAAAAAAACCAAATTTGCACACAGGATTAAAATTGTTAAAGAAAGTTGTATTAAGGCACAATGTAAAATTAGTTAACTAACAATTTACATAAGTAGTATTTAATTTAAAATAAACTTCAAAACTTTGAAACAATCTGACTTTAACATTGTACACATTTGTAATTTATTTATTAATGTAATTACTGGTTAATTGATAAAAAATAACTTTGGGATACACCCAAAATCAAGTTTCAGATTTTTTCATCCAACTTTTAGTTTTTAATGATTGGAGCTAAACAAAAAATTGTTAAATTTATCTAAAATAGAGTCAGGCCTGATGCCAAAGTTTCAAGCAGGTAGTGCTATAAGTTTAGGAGAAACAAATACCCCCTCAAAAAACAACGATACACCAAAAATCAAGTTTCAGATTTTTTCATCCAACTTTTAGTTTTTAATGATTGGAGCTAAACAAAAAATTGTTAAATTTATCTAAAATAGAGTCAGGCCTGATGCCAAAGTTTCAAGCAGGTAGTGCTATAAGTTTAGGAGAAACAAATACCCCCTCAAAAAACAACGATACACCAAAAATCAAGTTTCAGATTTTTTCATCCAACTTTTAGTTTTTAATGATTGGAGCTAAACAAAAAATTGTTAAATTTATCTAAAATAGAGTCAGGCCTGATGCCAAAGTTTCAAGCAGGTAGTGCTATAAGTTTAAGAGAAACAAATACCCCCTCAAAAAAGAACGATACACCAAAAATCAAGTTTCAGATTTTTTCATCCAACTTTTAGTTTTTAATGATTGGAGCTAAACAAAAAATTGTTAAATTTATGTAAAGTAGAGACAGGCCTGATGCCAAAGTTTTAAGCAGGTAGTGCTATAAGTTTAGGAGAAACAAATACCCCCTCAAAAAACAACGATACACCAAAAATCAAGTTTCAGATTTTTTCATCCAACTTTTAGTTTTTAATGATTGGAGCTAAACAAAAAATTGTTAAATTTATCTAAAATAGAGTCAGGCCTGATGCCAAAGTTTCAAGCAGGTAGTGCTATAAGTTTAAGAGAAACAAATACCCCCTCAAAAAACAACGATACACCAAAAATCAAGTTTCAGATTTTTTCATCCAACTTTTAGTTTTTAATGATTGGAGCTAAACAAAAAATTGTTAAATTTATGTTAAGTAGAGACAGGCCTGATGCCAAAGTTTTAAGCAGGTAGTGCTATAAGTTTATGAGAAACAAATACCCCCTCAAAAAACAACGATACACCAAAAATCAAGTTTCAGATTTTTTCATCCAACTTTTAGTTTTTAATGATTGGAGCTAAACAAAAAATTGTTAAATTTATCCAAAATAGAGTCAGGCCTGATGCCAAAGTTTCAAGCAGGTAGTGCTATAAGTTTAAGAGAAACAAATACCCCCTCAAAAAACAACGATACACCAAAAATCAAGTTTCAGATTTTTTCATCCAACTTTTAGTTTTTAATGATTGGAGCTAAACAAAAAATTGTTAAATTTATGTAAAGTAGAGACAGGCCTGATGCCAAAGTTTTAAGCAGGTAGTGCTATAAGTTTAAGAGAAACAAATACCCCCTCAAAAAACAATGATACACCAAAAATCAAGTTTCAGATTTTTTCATCCAACTTTTAGTTTTTAATGATTGGAGCTAAACAAAAAATTGTTAAATTTATGTTAAGTAGAGACAGGCCTGATGCCAAAGTTTTAAGCAGGTAGTGCTATAAGTTTAGGAGAAACAAATACCCCCTCAAAAAACAACGATACACCAAAAATCAAGTTTCAGATTTTTTCATCCAACTTTTAGTTTTTAATGATTGGAGCTAAACAAAAAATTGTTAAATTTATGTAAAGTAGAGACAGGCCTGATGCCAAAGTTTTAAGCAGGTAGTGCTATAAGTTTAAGAGAAACAAATACCCCCTCAAAAAACAATGATACACCAAAAATCAAGTTTCAGATTTTTTCATCCAACTTTTAGTTTTTAATGATTGGAGCTAAACAAAAAATTGTTAAATTTATGTTAAGTAGAGACAGGCCTGATGCCAAAGTTTTAAGCAGGTAGTGCTATAAGTTTAGGAGAAACAAATACCCCCTCAAAAAACAACGATACACCAAAAATCAAGTTTCAGATTTTTTCATCCAACTTTTAGTTTTTAATGATTGGAGCTAAACAAAAAATTGTTAAATTTATGTTAAGTAGAGACAGGCCTGATGCCAAAGTTTTAAGCAGGTAGTGCTATAAGTTTAGGAGAAACAAATACCCCCTCAAAAAACAACGATACACCAAAAATCAAGTTTCAGATTTTTTCATCCAACTTTTAGTTTTTAATGATTGGAGCTAAACAAAAAATTGTTAAATTTATGTTAAGTAGAGACAGGCCTGATGCCAAAGTTTTAAGCAGGTAGTGCTATAAGTTTAGGAGAAACAAATACCCCCTCAAAAAACAACGATACACCAAAAATCAAGTTTCAGATTTTTTCATCCAACTTTTAGTTTTTAATGATTGGAGCTAAACAAAAAATTGTTAAATTTATGTTAAGTAGAGACAGGCCTGATGCCAAAGTTTTAAGCAGGTAGTGCTATAAGTTTAGGAGAAACAAATACCCCCTCAAAAAACAACGATACACCAAAAATCAAGTTTCAGATTTTTTCATCCAACTTTTAGTTTTTAATGATTGGAGCTAAACAAAAAATTGTTAAATTTATGTTAAGTAGAGACAGGCCTGATGCCAAAGTTTTAAGCAGTTAGTGCTATAAGTTTAAGAGAAAAAAAACACCCTCTCCACTTAACGATACACCTGTCATGTAGTTTCTAAGTATTTTATTACATTTATTTTTTTCAATAATAACTTTTACTTTATTATTTATATGTTCAATAAATTTTTTGGCAAAATACTTTTAACAGGCCACTTTATCTGGATTCATACAAGAATTTTTATTGTAATTGTATTAAAAACAATAGAAACAATACTCAAACAGCATTGAGTACTGGATGTATACCTTTTAATAATAAACAATGTGCATTAAAATAGAAAGTAAAAAAATGATTATATTCATTAATGTAATTACTTACTATGATTTTATAGGATACATTAATGCCTTATTGATTCAAATGAAACGTCCGCTAACAGACCTCCGCGATGAACATAACAAAAATTACATTTTTAAAATACCACGTTAAAAAAAATGAGCACTAAGATTGTTAATGACATAAACAAAATAAAATGTCAATCGTAGCAATCGTTCAGGTTATGTCTACCGACGCCAGCCGATGCCGATCTGCCACCTGCTCTTAGCTCTACCATCTATTCTTCATAGCTCTACCAGCGGCGGCTCCGCAGCAGCTGTTTTGATATAGTTTGTGCTGCATGCGAGTGTATACCTATATATACTCGAATGTTAAACTTTTATTTGTTGAATTATTATTAATTCATCACGAATTAAACAAAATACGTAGATTTTAGTAAAATTTCACGGGGAACACGATGGTGACGTTATTTTTTACCTAACTAGCCTAGTTTCTGAGAAAATCGCAAAAAAAAATTTCATTTTGATTTTTCTACCTGACGCCGGGGTTTACGACTAAAAATAATAACAAATTCGGATTCCTGAGGCTCAAATACATAAATATAGACTGGTCTCGTGGATGCCCCAAAAAATTCGAGGTTCAGCATAGTTTCTTATTGGACTATCTGCAACCTTGCATTCTTCTTGTTTTTTCATGAGTTTTTGAGAAAAAATACTCTTAGACACCGTTTTGATAAAGTCGTCTACGTACAATTAAAAGCCAAAAAACCCTAAAAAATCCTCTTAGCACAGGGTCAAACTAATCAAAAATGAACTTTAAAAAATTTTTTCTTGAAAGAAAATAAAAAAATAAAGAGAATGCGAGGTTGCAGAATTTTCTAAGTGCAATAGCCTTTGAACAGGAATTTTTGAAAAATTAGTTAAAAAACCGAAAAAGTGCACAAAATGCCATAAGAGTTACATAGCGAATCAACATCAAAGGCCCACTGGACGGAATTATTGACGGATTTCATCATTTTTTGATATTAGAAAACGATCCCCAAAGTTTCGTTAGGATCGGTGACCCGCAGGGTGTAGCTTCTCCTTGTTAGAGAGTTCTGCAACCCCGCATTGTTTTTTTGTTTTTTTATGAATTTTTAGTGATAAATATTCTTAAGCCTTACTTTGAAAAAATTCCTCATGAAAAATTGAGTTTTTGAAAGGCACTCAATTTTTTATGGTCGATTTTTTCAGCATGGCATGAAAATATTTTTCTCCAAAAATTCATCAAAAAACAAAATAATGCGGGTTTGTAAAACTCTCTGCAGAAATTTTTCAAAAACAGGTTGAAAAACCGTTTTTTTTCGAAAAAAAGGGCTAAAATTGACCTAACGACTATAGTGTAAACAGTTGTATAAGGCCCATTGGCAAGAGATACATACTAGTGATTTAGTTCATCATTTGGCCTAAGAAAACGATCCCCAAAGTTTTGTCAAGATCAGCGTTCCACATGGCGTAACATCTCCTTGTAAGCTGAAAATCCTCTTGTATCAAGAGGATTCCTCTTAAATCTAGAGAAAATTTTTGTGAGTAGCTTTTACTGGCCCTTAAACTTCATAAAACTTACTTTCTCGCTATTTTTCCTCATGTGGATTTTACTTGGTATTATCTTATTCCATCGGATCCAGCAGTCAGATTTGCCTGAATAAATTGTAAAAAATGTCGTAAAGAAAAAAATTTTTCAAGAAATTGATTGTTTTTACTAAATAAAACCTTTTTTAAACGATTTCTCGTTAATTTGATTCGTTTTTTGCTTATAGAAAATTTCAATCATCGGCTGGCAAATAAACATCGAAATATGTAGCAGTAGTTTTTTTTTTTTTTTTTTTTTCTACTTATTTATAGAAGAATAAACGCTTTTACTCTTTTTTTGTGTGCATACTCAATGAAAAACGTCAAGTCTTTAGATGCCTTGTAGGCCGGAAAAAATTGATCAAAAGGCACTTGCTGAAGTTTGCGCACGGTTTTTTTAATGATAGAAACCAAAATTAACCCGGCTGTAGTGAAAAAACCAAATTAAAATTAACGTCCCCGCTAAATAAATTATTGCACGGTTTGCATCCATATAATGTAAACTTTGAGAGGTACTACCATATATTTGTTCTTATTCAGAAAAATAATAAATATATACATTTTTTGTATTAACATTACAAATTCTTTGGCTTTAATTAACCCGGCTGTAGTGAAAAAACCAAATTAAAATTAACGTCCCCGCTAAATAAATTATTGCACGGTTTGCATCCATATAATGTAAACTTTGAGAGGTACTACCATATATTTGTTCTTATTCAGAAAAATAATAAATATATACATTTTTTGTATTAACATTACAAATTCTTTGGCTTTAATCCAAGTACTGTTGTAATTGCTGTCTGTAGAGCTGAATTACTCGTAATGTGTGTTTACAGATTAACCACCCAAATGTTTAAATAAGCTGTTTTATATTTAATGAACAGTAACAAAATATTAATCTAACTTTTATGGTTAAGAATTTTTTTTTATTTATAATAAAAAGAAGAAGAATAACATTCGAATGATGAGGTGTTTTTAATGAAGTTTAATTGACTTGGCGATAAATTTTCGTTTTTTTCTTTACTATGCGCTGTTTTAACTTTATTTTTTCTTCTTTTCTGATCTTTTCTGCTTCATATTCTTTTCTTCGTTTGATGCTTTGCTTTTACTTTTTCTAAGAATCTCTTTACTTTTCTTATTTCTCATTTCTAATACATACGACTGCCTCACTATTTCTATTTAAATTTCAAAGTATATTCTTTAATTTTATTTTTTTCTGTTTGAATATTTATTTTTGTGAAACTTTGATGCTTGTCTATTTAATATACAAACAAAATTCATATTTCCCGATCTTTTATTAACAACATTAATAGATAAAACTGATGTCAATATTTTTCTAAAAGATTAAAAATTAATATCACAATTCACACCTTACTGTTGATAATAAAACAGCAATAATAGTATATTATAGTACGGGTGCAGCATCGTCACCAGGGCGGTTTTAAGGACCCGAGTGCGTAGCGAAGCGGAGCACGAGGTCCTTAAAGAGCCCTGGTGACGTGCTGCACCAGTGCTATATACTATTTTATAGTACGAGTAACCGACAACACGCATCAAAGATTTGATTTTGAGGTTAGAGTGACCAGGAGTACTATAAATAGTTTTATTAAACATTTTTGACACATTTTTGAAGATTATTATTATTCTAAAGCTTCATAATTATTCCAACAAAACAATTAATGGATACACCAGTACTTTAACTTGCTCGGATTCACATGACAGTAACAGCTTATCCCTAGCATTTACATTTTTCAAATGGTAGAACTTGGTTTAGCTGCAATGAAATATGTAGAAATTCTTATTTAAGTCTTACCCACACTACACTACTAGTCATACCGCTGTCCGCACCGCAACGAAACTCGAAAGATGATGGGGCGAAGTTTTGAACGTTTGCCGCTTGGCAGCGCTGAAGCAGGGTTTGCCATGGTCGTTGTCTTCGCTGGGTGCGTGCAGTGCCCACCAGTGCCCACTGTGGCTGTGCCGTGTGGCGTCCGTCGCGTGTTGCTCCGAAACATCGTGTTAGTTTTGTTTTTTTTTTTCTTTTTTTGTTTATCATCGTTCCCTTCCTGTTTGTGCGTTTTCACTCATGAATGTTTATACACTACGATTAATAACAACGGCGAGAGCGATAGTGAGTAAGTTTTTTTACAAAGAGTTTCGGAGCTTGTACCCAGCAAAATCAGCAGCAGTAGCGGTGTGAAGGTTTATACACGATTTTTGTACTCCTAAGATAACGTAGTGAATTCAGCAATTGTGTAAAGTATGTGTGCGTGCAGTTGTCCGTCCGTGTGTGTTTTTTTTTTATGCATCAGCTCTTACCTGCAGTTCATGCCGGCAGCAGAGCGGTACACGATGGAAAAAAGTGCATAGTGTTATTTTGTGGTGTTTTTTTTATCTATACGGATTGTGCATGAAGCAAGCAGCATCAACATCAACAGCATATAGTGTAAGTGTTATTGTCTCTCTAACCGACGCATAACTTCGTTTTTTCTCTCTTAGATTCGATTATTCTCTCTTTCTTTCTCTTTCTCTCCTTTCTGAGGCTGATTTAATCGGCTGCTCTTTCCCCCAGTAACAAGTGCGACGGTCCAACGGCCAGCTTCCCTTAGTCTCTCTCTCTCTCTCTCTCTCTATCTATCCCTCACTCGCTCTGAAATATATTCGCCGGTGACGCGTCTACACTGGGCGTGCGCACACTAGGTGTTTCGCCCAGTCCTCTCCCTCACCGTGTCGTAATATTTTTTTAAGTTTGCCTGGTAAAGTAATGATTGTTGAGGAGCAAACCAAAATAATAAAAATAATTATTACCTCACGTTAAGGTTGTCAAATACTTAACTGATTTTTCATGAAACACGATATTATGATGAGAGCGTGAATCCAGTTTTCAGTGAGTCACTCTTCATTCAATCCGGTTTTTTGAAAAATATTTTTTGGTTTAATTATAGCTAATTTTCAGCTGTTTAGATTTGGAAAATTAAAATTCATAGTTTTGATGTTAAATTAAAAAAAAAATTTTCTTATTATACATACAGAATAGATTCGAATGATATACATATTAACCTATTTCTTTATTTATTTTTTTTATTTTATTTTTTTATTATTCATAATAATAATTTTGATCGTTGCATAGTTCTCTTGTAAAATTTGGATTATTTTATTGCAGTTTTATAAGTCTTATTAATATTTTATTTTTCAATATTTCGATTAAATTCAGCGTAAACGTACCAGTTTTATCTAATTTGATTGAATTCGGCGTAAACATGACGTTATCAGTTAGCTCATTTAATTAACTCTTTAACGAAAATTTCATTGAACCGTATAAGTAAACAAACTAAATTGTTATTATTAAAATAACAAGAAAAAAAAGTCCTAGTTTATTACTGTTAGTTCTTCGTTAAACTTTTTATTACAATAATACCAGTATTTTATTAATCTTCGAATAATTTTTATAGATGTAGGAATTTTAATTTGATATTTAGTTCTTAAAATTCTATATAAGTTTTATTTACTGGTTAAATTAAAAATTTAATCCATTAAAAAAATAAAAATTTCATTATCTCTTCCCAACAAGCCCAGTTTTATAACAGTGCAAACAAGTTTCTACATATTTTATAGTAATGAATGAAAGGAAAAATTCTAGTGATTTTTTTAAGCTACACCTTTGATGAATCATTCGAGGAATCATTAGCTCAGCAATCGAGACAGCAATGAAAAACGTTAATATTCTGAAAATATGAATAAATAAAAGGTTGTGTCTAGGTACCATCGCCGTGTACCGTACACGGTACACGGTACACGGTAGCTTTTTACTTTAGATCCTATAATTTATTCCAAATAACCCACTTAAGTTTAAAAAACTACTAGTTTTTACTTTAAATCTAATTACCCATCCTAAATAACCCACTTAAATTCACAGAGTGTCTAAAGTAACTCTTATTTGGTACCGTGTACCGTGCACCGTGCACCGAATACGGTACACGGCGATGGTACCTAGACACTTTCTAAATAAAATGGGTTTTTAAGAATTTAAGAAAAATAGAGAAAGAGAGAGAGAGAGAGATTTTATTTAATTTTGATTTATTTATAAATTGTACATCATGTTGTTAAGGAGGCTTGGCAGCGTAGGGGTCGTACCTAGCGGGTGCATGAAATTGAGAAAAAGAAAAAAAGTATTTTTTTTATTTATTTTTATTAGTAAGTGATTATTTATCATTTTTAAACATATTAGAACGAAATTTAAGATAAAAAATTTTTAAAAACGTTGAAAAATTGCATGTTTTGAAGGTTATGTACCGCAATTTCCTATTTTTCTTGTAAATTAGTCCGATAATCTCAAATTTTTATAATTTTAAAATAATCTTCAAATTTTCATCTTTAAAATGACACCTGACTCGTAGTAAACTTGTGGATTTTGATGATTTGCCAAATTTTTAAATGTTTTTTTCCATAAGAGCCCATGTTAAAAAAAAATTCTAAACTGATTTTTTTCTCGAAAACGAGTCCGACAACCATGGTTGTGTTAAATAGGAAAGTTGTTTGTCTTACTTCAAGGAATCTACAGAAATTTTTTGGGTTCTTACTTTTGGATTTTGAAAAAACTGCCAAGCCTCCTTAAGCAAAGATTACAATAGATTTAATAAATATTAGAAATAATATTTATAATGAAAAAATAAAATTATAATCATTGTTAAAAGAAAAAGAAAGAGAGACTCGAGCTGAAACGTAAATAAAAATTGAAAGAGTACAAGATAAAGAGAAAAATACGACGATAGAGAAGAGAAACATAATAATTGAGTTACACACTTTTTTGTCTGAACTCTTGTCTAATATTAATTAAGGATGTTCTATGGTTTCGGAAACATGCAGCCACTTTTTCAATTTTGTTTCAATCAAGTTTTTACTAGTATAATATCGAATATAGTCCTACTAGTCTCAATCGATGCGCAAGCGCGCTCAATTTTTAATCTTGAAAGTAAATAAACGATAATTTTTACATTCATTTTCAAAAAAACTATGTTAAAAAAAATTTTTAGCACTAAGGTAGTTACCTACAGTTTTAGTGTTTCTTAAAAAAGTTTTCTAACTCTGCACAGAGTTAGTTTTTTGTGTGCTTTACACGTTGGTATTTTTCAAATACCCCCAAGCGGGGCTAAATTTTGAGATATTAAGCTCAGAAGTTTCAACTTTTTACACGTGATTCCTATGCTGAGCGCGTAAAATCGTATAAATTTGGAGGTTATTAGCGGATTGCGAACTTAATTTTCTTAAAATATTTTAAAAAACAGGTTTTTCTGCAGGAAAACATTAAAGGAATCGTGAGGTGCAAAGAATAATATAGGAAGCGGTATTAACTTCTGAGATGAATAACCAAAAAGAATAAAAAATGCATGATTTCGGTAGGTTTTAGAGCAGCGTTGGCGGCGGCGGCGCGTGTTGTCGGAGTGGGGGCAACGGAGCGTCTATAACCATATTTTTGATAGTTATATGCGCTATAGGAAACTACCTTAACCGATCGAATCAATTATAAAACGAAGACATTCGAACATGCTTCATCCTTATAAAGAGGGATTTTTAGTCATTTACTTTTTTTTTTAAGTTATAATTTTTGTTTAATAAACTAAGCGGAAAAATCCGGTTGACGCTAGGGTATTAGCCTCGACTACTGTGCCCCTTTGCTTAATCATGATACTTTGAACCTATTAAAAAAATTCTATCGCTTTTTAACCTGCTCAACCAGTTTTGTAATTAAGCTTGAGGTCTTTTCTACTTATAGGAATTTTTCGTCATTTCAAATCAAAGTTAATAACAAATTTAACAATAAATAATTATAATCCAAGTGTTCGTATTACTGTGATTTTGGGAACAAAACAGCAGATTAGATGGACAGTGCGTGTACCAGTTGGAAACAATTTCATGTATTACACAGTGTAGCGGTTGGAAACAACGGAAAAATTAAGTTTTAGATCAAAACTTAATAAACTTCCTAGGTTTGCCTGGATACTAGGTTTAACATTCAATCCAATAACCCTAGGTTATTGGTATACTAGGTTTAACCTTAAAACTAATAACCGATCCCAAATAACCTTCCTATGTTTAAAGTTTTTCGAGTTCACTGTCAAATTTATTGGTACAAGGTTTGGTTTCGATGGATTGGGTCTGTGATAAGGTAAACGTCCCTTGATAACGAACGGTGACCCTGCTAACGAACACTTTTTTACAAATCGATAAAAAAAAACTTCTTGAGTTAGTCTTGACATGAAATAAAAATTTATTAGCAAAGCTGGATATCTAGAGATTCCAAAACTACCAAAGCTCATTATAATTATAATTTTTTTATGCAAAAAATAAGATAAAATTGAACGAGTTCGTTGATTTGACATAGGCCGCTCAGATTCATGAGTCGAAAAAGCAAAAACACTCTCATTTAACTTCTGCTGTAACATAGTCTTTTATTGAAAAATAGTATGCAGCTGGCATTGACACTAAGTTTGGGACTCACAGAATTTATATTTACCGTAAAATTACACTGAATATCAATCTTTTCTCGTTTAATAAGAGTTTTTGTAGATGTTCGTTACAAGGGACATGCTGTACCGATTTTACGAACACGTTATTTTCTCTGTTCGTTAATAGTGTACACATGACCCATCATAAGGAACACTTTTTAAAGTCAGTTTTCAATTAAAATGTTAATTATTTGAGGAAAAATTATCAGTGATCTCAAAATTTGATCGATTTTTAAGTTTTTGGAAAGTTTTTTATTCGCAAACTTTGTAATTTAATTAGTTTTCTTATATGATTGATACACATAACCTAAAAAGTTTGTCTGTTTGTGATTGTTGTGATTAGAACTGGATGATGAAGATGGTAGTGGTGAATTCATCCTAAAATATTAAAAAAAACAAAGGAATAAGCAAAAATCTTTATTATTCTAAAATTTATTTAAACAAAAAAACTTTAATCTTTATTTTGATACCTGGATTGAAATGAAATTTTAACTGTGAAGTGTTATAGTTTTTTAACAATGTTTATCAAACAATTTTGAAAAATATGAACTAATTATTTTTTGAAAAAATAAAATAAATAATAGTTGCTTACTTAATATTGTTGTTCTTGACCATTTGCTTCATATCTGACTAGTTTTTACATAAAATTGAACACATGAAATAAAAGTTTGTACTTCAAGAAAATGTAATAAATTTGTCTCGAAATTTGTTGAAAAGATGAATAATAAGTATTTTTGTTTTCTTTTTTTTTGTATCTTTTAAAAAGTTTCAAAGAAATGAATAAATTAAAAAAAAAAGTAAAAGAAAATAAAATATAATTTCTAATTATATTGTGTTAGTTCAGTGTCAGTGTGAATATCAATAAAAAAATTGTATAATTATCTATACACAATTCATAAGGATCCATGATATTTGAAATGTATTAAATAAAACTTTAAAACATCAGTTCACACAATAAATACTCACTCGCTTAAGATGCTAATGTTTCAAAATTTAGAATTATATGTGCCTTAATTTTCATTTGAATCATGTTATTTGACATGACTTTACAGAGGTATTAAAAGTATAAAATTTTACTTGAATAAAAATTTATTAATTGAAACCATGAACTATTTTTACATAATTCATAAAGATCATCAGATTAAAAATAAATTAAATATCAAAAGACTAGTGATTTAGATTAAAAATACTTTCTCGCTTTAGATTTTAATGCTTTGAAGTTAACAATATGATAATAATTTTAATTAATGTATTTTGATATTATTTTACTGAGAAATTGAGAGTTTAATAAAATGTGTATGTTAATATTAATAAAAAGTCAAAATCTTGAATTGAAGCTTTTAACATCTGTACAATTTCAGCTTTTTTTATTAGTACTATTTTTGTAATCAGTGATCTTGAAAAATTTGTTCAATAAATTAATTAATGAAATTGCTTAAGCAATTAATTGGAAAAATTTTAACAAAAAAATTAAGAACTTTTTATTTATGTCAGCTCCTAAGTTTAACCGATGGACATGAATTAGATTTTATAACCTAACAATTTGTTTCTGACAAGGTTTCATTATTTTTTTTCAAAGCTACTTATTTGAATCAAATTATTAATAAATCTTTTCGCTTTTATGTTTCAAATTAAAAACGGTGTTTGAATGCCTAAAATACATTGATATTATTAAATTATTGATTACAAAAAAGTGTTCGTTATTAAGGGACAACCTCTAACGAACGCCGGACATCGCTAAGTCAAGTGTTCGTTAAAAAGGGACATTTCATTTTTCGGTAATTTTCATTATAAATTGTAAATTATTGACGATAATTGTAAAAATAAACTATTGCATTTTAAACTTAAAACATACGAGAAGCCAATAAAACTTTTTTTGTGCTCATTCGGATCTTTAATTTTTTTTTTTTGCATTTGAAAGTCTGTGACTCCTTGAAAAGCGTTCCTTAAGATGGGACATTTACCTTAAGTTCACCGAAGAATTTTTTCCCTCTGCCTCAATTTTTGAGCTTTTCCTATGGTGAGATTCACTACTAGACGAATCTGAAGAAAAATATTTCTCCTATGTTTTTCTGGATTCTAGGTTTAATCTTTAATGCAATAACTCTTCTAGTTTTAACCTTTATTCCAATAACCTCTCCAATGAACCTCCTAGGTTCGTTTGGATACTAGGTTTAACCTTGAAACCAGTAACCCTCCCAGCTTTGCCTGGATTCTAAGTTTAATCTTGAAACCAATAACCCTCCTAGACCGTACTTTCAATATTTCTGCTTGTTTCCAACTGGCACATATTCCCAAACGGTAAATTGAGTGATAGTGATCTTGTTCCCAAATGGTATATTTTTTTTATGGCTGTTCCCGACCGGTATTTCCCCTGATTTTAAAGGGGTTTGATTACTGTGCTACAACCATTGCTCATTTGCATGTACAGTAAACCACGTTTTCTGGAGCAGTTACTACATAAACCAATTTAAGTTAATAATTCCAAATTTTTTTAACAATACTCATTACTTTATGCCGGAACGAAGTTTATTTGCAATGGAATTTTTTTGTATCATCTTAATCAATTCTTGAAGAGAGGATCTCATTTTTAGGTTATTCGATGTCGAGCAGACTAGCTTGAGCACGTCATTTTTATAATTCAATGCAAAATTGTGCAGTAAGATTGTGATTCAAAATTATGTAATAGTCCCGGTAATAGTCAATTATTCAATGGAAAAATAGTGAGGTGTCTTGAATATTATAATTATTTTATATAAAGATAAAATGTGTGAAAGGCACAGTAGTCGGGACTCCTACAGTAGGAGATGTACTGTGGGGAGACCCACTGATTCGATTCCTGGCTGGGTAAACCAAAATTTCTTATCTTTCTCAATTTAATTATTTGAGGGGGGGGGGGGGTGAAGTATTTATTTTTATTGATTTAAATTTATTTGAATTTGAAATTTAACGTAATTTAGAACTTTTCTCGCGTTTAGGGAGCTGTGCTTCTAAAGTGGGGATGTTTTACGTTAATAGCGATGCCCGGGTCGTCAATAAAAAGCAGTGATGTGAGATGACGCGTCTTCAAAAAATTCGTGTCGTGACAGACAACAGGACAGTCTTGTTACGTCTGGGACGTGTCATGACATTTTTAAAAATTTTCTATGCGATATGACAATGTCATGAAAAATTTTTTGTCCTACGAGTCCCCAACGGCTATATAGTTGTGAGATGACACGTCATAAAAATTTTTGTCACGTGACAGGGTTAAAATTCATAATTCTTATTGAAAAAAAAATTATTAGAGGATGTAAAAAAATTTTTAAAAATAAATTAGGTATACTCTTAAATAAATGAGAAAACTACAAAAATAATTTTGTTAGAAATAAAAAGTGAAGCATATAAATATTTTTCAGAAATTTTATTAATTTTATAATTTTTTGGCCAATAATAAAATGATTTTTATTAAAATTTAAATGAATCAAGATTTTTTATCAATAAATGAAATATTTAAAATTTATAAAAACGATTTATAAATATTTTTTTGTCACGTCTTACAAATTTGTACAGTATATAATTATTTCAACTATAAATTATGAATTTTTAGAGCAGTCTAACGCAATAATTAAATATTTATACTAAATTTTTATCTTTTTACCTCGCTTTTTACATTCATTAAATATAATGATTTTATCTGTTTTACATTTTTCTAAACCAATCAGGTTACAATACTTTTGTGAATATTTAAAATATTTTTTATACTACCAACTAAAGACTTAATTTTAGTATCACGTTGTTATCACAAATGAATGATTATAAAATGCAACTGAGTTTTTTAAATTTTAAATTATTGAGATCGATTAATTCGGTTGAAGAAAAAATAATTTTCTTACTCATACCTAAGTTGGCAGAGGAATTAATCGATTGTTATCGTTAACGTAATATACCGTAGGGGTATGGAAACTTGAATCATTTTTTGGATCTTCATCACAAGGCTGTTGCTGAAAAATTTCTGAAGCATCAGGAAAAAATTCGTCGGAGATATTTTCATCTACGTAGCAAGTTCATCTACGTATCTTGTAAACACGTTTTCAGATGGAATTTGATCTTCATCTTCTTCATCCACTTCCTCATCAATCTCTGTTTGAATTTCATATGGGTTTATATTTCGATCTAGTAATTTCAAGTTAAACGCGATGTAAGTAATTTTTCCAGCCCTGACTGCCAACAGTCTGTTTCTTTTAGCACTGTGGATCCAGCCATGAGTGCTAAAACTCCGTTCAGTGCTGGCAGAAGTACAGGGGAGTTCTAGAATTGCAGCAGCAATAACATGTAAGCAAGAGAAAGCGCACATGCTTTTCCACCATGTATTTGGTTTAACCAAAGCCGAAGTATTTTTCAAATGATCATTACTCCAGACTCCTACTTCAGCTTTATAGTTCATCAATTCTTTAAAAATCTTATCCGCAGATACATCAAATTTAGAAGCAAGCTTAGTTATTAAACTTAAACCTGCAACACATGATTTTTCGTCCAAAATTGCTCCTTTAGAATTTGGATCAAGAACGCATGCAGCAAAGTGGATAGGTCTTAACGCCATTTGTTTTCTTTCAGTCAAAATTTGAAGAATTGATTCAGATTCTTCCTGATCAAGAAGTGATAAATTTTTTCCAAACTCTTCGTTAAAAGTAACTTATAGATCATGAAATATTTTGACCAGTTCAAATATTCTTGAATCATCTTCTTCAACTTTTTTTATTGCTAAACAAATGGGTTTGAGAAGATTGATAAGTTTACTGATTGCGACCCAGAATTCCTCAGATAAAATATTTTCTCTTATATTTTTTTCTAAATCATCAGCAACATCTGAAATAGCTAACTGCTGAAGATTAAATTTGTTAACTTGTAGACTTTCTAATGAATAAAAATAAGTGCTAAATCTTGTTGCAGCTTGAGTTTTTAAAGATTTTTTTGACTTTTGGTGTTATTCTTGTAGGGATTTGAATTTGGCCAGAATTACTTTCGATTTTTTTATTTTAATAATAATCTTTGACGAAGCTTCTAACAAAACTGCTGCACTCTTCTGTTTACATACATCCTTGGCAAATAAGTTCAGCGCATGAGCAGCACATCTATAGAATTGTATACAATGCTCACCATATTTTTTGTCCAATAAACTATGAGCTTTTATAGTATTTGATGCATTATCAGTTACAACACCTAAAATTTTCTTTGGTCCAGCAACATCTATTACCTTAGAAATCTCTTTTTCAAGATAGCTTCCTGTTTGGGAATTGACTTTGGTCTCCAAGGTTTTAAAAAAAATAGGCTCTGGAGTGTTCAGTAGAAAGTTAATGATTCCTTCGCCTTTGATATTGGACCATCCATCGCACTGCAGAGCCAAAGATTTGGCAGCAGTCACTTTAGAAATTACTCTTTCTTCTGTTGTTCCAAATACTTTATCAAGTTATTTGTTTGAGACATCATGTCTAGATGGTACTATAAAATAAGGATTGACTAGCCGAAAAATATCAGTCCAATATTTGTTCTCTACCACGGAAAGGGGGCAGCCTAAAAATTTTTTAAAATAAATTCATTAGTTTAAAAAAAAAAAAAATTTTTATTTTTTTTATAAATTCTCTGTCTCACCAGAAGTATAAATAGCCTTAGCCAAACTTTCTTGGTACACTAGCTGATTAACATGGTTAATTTTAAAAACAAAGTTATCCATTTTTATAGGCTCAGCATCACTTGAAGGGCATGTATCTTTTCCCTCACTTTGAGTACTGCTAGTTGGTGCTATTTTTTCACCTGAGAATGGAGATAAAATCAATGCATCCGAATTGTGAGTGCCGACCGCTGAGATCAATCTTTTTGCTGCTTTCGATGGGGCAGAAACTTTATCAAGAGTAGCTATTATGTTTTTTACGCTTTTAATTTTACTTCTGGTAGCGTGCTTGTACATACTTTTAAATGTAATAACTGCCGTGATGTGTGTTTTGCGCTAGTTTTATTACAATACTTACAAGTATAATGTATCATTTTATACACTGGTTTATGAGGAGATAAAGTATAATGTTTACTTAAAAATACTTGAGGCTTCATCATACAATTAACAATAGATAAATAATTGATTTTGATACACGAGTACACGAGATCGCAAGAGTCGATTGTCTGTATCACAGCTAAATTGAGGTTATGATTTTATATTAATGCGTGCGCCGTGCACTTTATTGTCAGGTCACAAAACTTTGAAGTTTGTCCTGAGACGGTCGCAAGACATGTCATGACACGTGACGTGACATGTCACATTGTCATCTCACATCACTGATAAAAAGTCACATTCAACTGACATTAAGATAACAACTAAAAACTACGTGGAGCATTGAAATTACTTTACATCCTCACACGCGTCAGAACAAGAATCGATCTATTTTTTTTTTACTGCATATTTTGATTTCAAAATTTATATTCATTATGTTGAGGCCTTCATTATGTTAATATTTAATTTACGTAAGAACTTTTGTTACAAAGTTTTGTTGATTAAAAAATAGGTTTAGTTTTTGAGATTTTCGCTAACTTTAAAAAAGAATTCTAACTTTATATAATTACTAAACGAAACTAGAGATTTTCAAAAACATTGTGTCTAATTTTTGAGACAGCTCAGGGATCGGAGTACTGATGATTTAAAAATAATAGTTATTTATTGTCTCGGTTTACATCTTCTCCGGAGCTCGGTTCTTCGGTAACTCCGGAGGAGATGTATCAGCAGGAGAGTAAATGATTTCATGCCCTGAAGACGCTATCCAAGGTCAAAAAAGTCTGAAGGACATAAAAATGTTTTTTAGGGCGCTGTAGCCCACACGAAACCATCGAACATCTTTAACAAGCTATGGCGTTTCTTAACACTAAGCGGTTCGGTTGCTATATCTTTTAAGCGTCATATGTTTATATGTTAAACGCGCTTGTGGTTAAAAAAGCAATTCGGCTGTGTCCCTCATTGTTTTTCCCTTGACGCCATCTATATACAAAGGAGGCATTTGAATTGTATCCACGAGTTGGGAGCAACGCTGCATTGTGCGCAATACATACTTTCAAAGTATTAAAGCCTGCACTAGTATCACCGTCGTTGAACCTTAATCCAGTAGATGCAGGGTGATTGGTCATTAACTCAAGAGAGATTTTTTAAACAATTTTATTCATCCATGCGTAGTGCACTTTCCTATAGACATGAGTTTCAAAGCAATGAATTCAAAAAATACTATTTTTTATTTTAAATTTTAAGTAAGTGTCTAAAAAAAAAAAACCATTTTATTTCCACCGTGACTATTTTCAAACCTTTTTTTCAATGATTCAGCCAGATTTACAAAGTCACTAAACTAATTTAATATAAGAGGAGTCGGTCTGTCTTTTGGGAAACAGATTTTCACGAAACTTAAGGGATCGTTTTCTTTTATTAAGTAATGAATCATTCCATTAATATTTTGCGGCAACGCTTCTTTATACCAGTTATCCATGAGCATTTATGATGCTGGTAGTAATTTGACAGTTTTTTAGTCAATTTTCTAAAAATTCATGCATTAAGCCTATTGCACCTGTAGAGTTCTGGAACCTCGCATTTTCTTTATTTAAGGTAAAGATGCCAATTATGATAACAAAAATCGCTACTTTTCAGCATTTTGAATTTTATTGAAAAAATAAAGCATGTTAGAGTAAATTTTTTAAAAATACTTTAGGTTCTTGGGAATATAAATAAATTTTTTTGTATATGAAAATTGTATTTATTTATTGAATAATTAGTGTTCAAAGTCAACACCTTTTATGCCCCTTTTTAAAGTCAAGGCCCCAGTTTATTAGACAACTTCAGCTTTGGCCCCAGTTTATGGAACACTTTTATCCCGTAAAATCCCGTCTGCGACTTAAGTACCCCAGTTGATGGAACGAAATCGTCAAAATTCGAGGGTTTTATTACTCCCAAACAAGAAAAAATTACAAATCTAACTGAAAATTAGATAAACCGTTCCATCAACTGGGGTTCGTAAGTTACAGACGCGATTTTACGTGTAAAAGTGTTACACAAAGTGGGGCCAAAGCTGAAGTTGTCTAATAAACTGGGGCCAAAAGGTCTTGTCTTCAAACATTAATTATTCAATAAATAAATACAATTTTTATATAAAAAAAATTTATTTAAGTTCCTAAGAACCTAAAATTTGAGTATGTAAAAAAAGATTTACTCTAACATGCTTTGTTTTTTCAACAAAATTCAAAATGCTGAAAAGTAGCGATTTTTGTTATCATAATTGGCATCTTTACCTTCTTCTTTAATTTTAAGGAAAACATATTTTTAGATAAAATTTTTGTACGTTTGACTATGTACGGTTTAGATTTCTCGAAATAATTTTTTGCGTTTTTTAGTGTTAGAAAACAAAATTATACGAAGTAATAGTCAGACAATTTAGGTTTGAGAATGTTTTTCCTTTAAAATTCACAAAAAAAAAAAAAAAATGAGACGTTCCAGAATTATGTAAGTGCAAGAGGTTTCAAGCACAAAATTTTGGAAAATGAGCTAAAAATGAAAAAAATGACCCAAAGTACAGATCATTTCCTTGTAAATTTCAAAAAATATGTATATATATTTATAGTTAAAACTTACACGCAGGATCAATGCTTATTTTAAGCGTGACAAAAATTAACCTTATGAGCTATCTAATTTAAAAATATATATCTAATTCCGACATGAATTCATTATCTGCATCAGACAAAATTCCCATGTAACATTTCTAATTCATTCTAACTAACTCGTAACTAACTAAAAACTGTTTGTAATTTTTTACGTTTTTGAAAATCCTTTTATTTTAGGAAAAGTTAATCAAAAATGAAATTTTTTGTTCTGTTACTACATAAAACATCTATACAATAAAACTGTAATTTGAAGAATTTTCTTTCCTTCTGCACAAATATTATAACCACCATTTCTATAAATGAAAAAAAAAGCGAGAAAAAAAGTATTGAAAGTGATTTTTAGTACTTCGAAAATGAGTAATTAATCATTATCATTATCTTAAATATGATAAATTTAAAAATTAGATAAATAAATGAAAATTAAATGAATGAATAAATAAATAAATACATTTGGTTGAGAATCAATTGATAATTGAAAATCAGTTGATGAAGATAGCGATTAAACAAAAAATTAACCTTTCAAGTGCATAGCGGTAACTATTTTTTAGCTTCATGTTCTTGGTTACGTCCATCTACGTTATTGCTTACCTGTAATAGCTCGTACGACAGTGCACAAAAAAACACCAATCACTCAGCATCAAAGATTTTTCCGAGGATTTTTCGTTCTTTCGCATCTTACAGTGCAATGACTTCAGAGGGAATACTTTTTGGAAATACCTAATAGAGCTCTAGCGCGTGACTCACTTAACTGCGCATCATTAATATTTATCGACGCGTTGTTGTATGTTGCAATTTACATGCAGTGACTGAATATTGAAATCTATAAATTTTTAAGATCGATATTTTAAAAGGAGGGCTTACAAATTTGTCCAAATCAGATCCTCACCAAATTGGCTGAAATTTTGGATTCAGGTGCCTTTCAGGATCTATAAAAACTGTCCATAGTTAGTTTTTTGGTTGGCGCATTTACCGTGCATACGCAGAAACTTTTGTATCACATCTAAAATACTTGGGTAACCACAATTTTAAGTATTTTTTCGATCAATACTCGAAAAGCTGACTTGGCCCAGTTCTGTAATTTTAGCATGTTTTTGAGTCATCAAAAACACAACTTTTAGGGGTATTTTGGTCAAGGGGGCAATGTCCCAACCAGGTTTTAGTTTTGACCTATTTTTTAACGAACGGATTCTATTTATTTCATATAAAGTGGTTTTAAGCATAAATAAGTTCCTAAAATGGGTATAAAATTTATACAGATCGATGTATTTTTTTGAGAGATTTCAGAAAATATATATTTGATTATTTTTTTAATCTAAAACGGCATTCAAAAGCTCAAAAACAAATTTTTTTCAAAATTTCGAGATTATAGACGATTGAAATGGAATACAACTTTTCAAAACTATTATAACAGTATTTTTTCTTGAAAATACAACTAAAGACAAAAATGTTGCTACCAAACAGCTTATAATCCGATTACTAAAGACCGAATTATGTTTTAAGGTAGTAGGTACGGTACGAGAGAGAACGCTGTACTTTTGCGGGTTAGACAGAGGTTGTCACGGAGCTCTGCGTCTCTCTCGTACTCGTGAAAAACATGGTGGCTAGCCTAAGATTTTAGTATTTGAATTTCTTATCTAACTTAAACGTTTCACAAAAAGTTTATTTAGACCGAAAAATTCATATTCAATATTTTTCTATCATTCAGATTTTTTTTATTGAACTCCAATCTTTCTTTCAAGTTGAATTTCGAGATTGTTTATGAAAAGCCTTGATTTCCCCAGAAAAACACATGTTAAATCGTGCAAAATTAAAATAAGTCAGATCTTTTTTTATTAGGTTCGATCATGTCCTAAGAATTTAAGGGCATTAATAATACATTAATAGCAACATTTTTATCAAGTTTTATGCAATTCCAATCTTTTCATCAAGTACTGTACCTACTACCTAAAAAAAAAAGTTTTAACTTTAAGCGCTCCTAAAACCTGGTTAGGACATCGACTACCTTGACCAAAATACCCCTCAAAATTGGGTTTTAGATGACCAAAAAACAAGATTGTTATTTCAGAGCTGGACCGAGTCGGGTTTGCGAGTAATGAATGAAAAACTACCTACAACTGTGGTACAGTCTCTGCGCATGCGCCGTAAATGCGCTAACCAAAAAATTAACTGGGGGCTGTTTTTGTCTCAAAAGGCATCTAAATGCAAAATTTCAGCCAATTTGGTGAGGATCTGATTTGCCAATTTAGCAAGCCCTCCTTTCATCCCAGGTTTAAGGTAGCTCACCCAAAATATCAGAAGTCTCAACTTTTTATAAATTTGGTTGATTTACATTTTATATGACTTGATAAATCAAATTCTGCAAGGAAAATCGTAGGAATCGCTGCTAATTTTGGAGATATTGATGTTCAAACATGGTACTTTTTTACGATTACGGGAAAAATTCGGGACAAACGTAAGATTTTTGAAAACTGTAAAGGGAATAATATTTAGGAAGTTCTAAAAAAAATACCCTAAAGTACGGTAGCACTTGAACGGCGAGTTGAATTTTCTACCCATGATGTTATACTTTGAATTATGAGCAACAGCTTGCAAATCTAAAAAATAGGGAAAGCGATGCTAGCTTTTGAGAAAAATGTAAATCACTTGTTATTTCAGATATATTTTTGTGATAGACAGTTGATTGAAATAACTAATATACAGATCTCGATACTATTTTAATGTAGAGAACCAGGTTTTATAATTAAATTGCAATAGAATGCTTAAAATATTTGTAGGATAGGTTGAGAACCACTGACACGGGTGAACTACCTTAAGAGGGTACATATCGAGGTACATATACCTAAAAAAAAAACCTCAAAAAATATTTTGTAAGATTTTTTAAAATTATTTATTTAAAAAGATTTTTTTTTCCAGATTATACACACATTTTTACACTATTTTACACATTTAGTTAGTCCAAAAACATGATTTTCTAAGTAACATTAAATATAGCTTATTTAAGAAATAAAAGTTCATTGCTCGTAAAGCCAAAATTTTTCCAGACAGCGGATGGTCCCAGGACTTTGCACACTTGTTCTATATGTGAATCCTCATGAGCGGAACCTCAGGAAACCTAATCCAAGCACTATAAAGCTATTTGCATACTTTGAAGTTGCTGAATGTAGTGAAAATTTGGATAGTTTTTATCATTTTAGTCAATTTATGGTGTGCAAGTAGCTTTATAAAGCTTGGATTTGGTTCCCTGAGGTTCCGCTCATGAGACTTCACATGTAGAATAAGTGTGCAAAGTCCTGGGTCCATTCGCTGTCTGGAAAAATTTTGGCTTTACGAGCAATGCCCTCATTTTCTCAAAAATCACATATTTGAGAAAATGGCTTTTAAAGTTCTGAACAGATTTTGATGAGTAAAATGTAACACACCAACACATAAACATTTATATCTTGAAAATATCTTGTCACATGACTCTTGCTTGATGTAAACACTCTTTTGCACATAGCCGGATACTTTATTTTTTTGCTCCTGCTGCTAAAGTGACCCAATTAGCTTTTTTATCATTTATCAAAAACACAGATTACACACTATTAGGCACCAAGACCAGGTTAAGACTTTGAGTCAGCGGAGTCTTCATATGCAATTATCTAAAAATTATCTTTAACTTTAAATCACAGAATTATTTTTTCACTTCACATTTGTACATAATAAACACCTTTTTTTAACAACTAAAAAACTTCATATTTGGTCATTTATTCTTAAAATTTTTTTTTTCGAATAAAACTAACTTATTTACTTGAGATTAAAATAATAACAAAAACGAAACCAAGTAAAGTAAAATTTTACTAGAAATATGACTCGAAGAACAAAAAAGACGTCATGAACTTGCAACGCTGCAGAAATACCTAATTTGATATCGATAGATCGATATTCGATACTAATTGATGTAATATTCTAAAGTAGACTCGTAGAGGTAATATATGTCATATATTATGTCATAAGGTTTATAAATTTTTTCATGCGATCGATTCTAACTTAATAAATTGTTTTTAGCATTAGACTTGAAATGAAAGTTAATCGGTCATTCTTAATTTTCATTATTAAGATATTATGTCACGGAAAAAATCTAATCACAGATAAAAAAAATTTCTGTTTTTCCATCGCTTTTATTAGACGAAAACGATAAAATACAGTTCTGTTCGTGGATAAAAAAAAAATTATACCTACATTTCAAAATAGAAAATTAAAAAAGGAAAAAATACATCGAAAAAGCATTTGTACCTAGTATCGTAGATAGTATTTCTGCTGCTAGAACTGACTTGAAATTCTTGAATTTCAAAAAAAGCCATTTCAACGTTAATTTAATAAATTGAATGTCTTCATTAAATTAACTGTAACTTTTTTCCTTAACGAATTAAGAAACACGGTTTGCGGCATTTGAAAGCTGATGTAAAAGTACATCAAAAAACCCGAAAACTTGAAAATTAATTTTTTGAAAAATTTTAGGTATATGTACCCTCTTAAGGTGTGAGATGTTTTGTTATATTTTTTTTTTAATTTTGATTTTTTTCTTTCATTTTTGAGATTACATTATATTATTAGCATTATCAACTATATTATTTAAAAGTAATTTTTGATTGCGTCAATTTTTATTTCCAAATGGTTACTCATCGTGTATAACTGAATTCAAACGGATTAATTGTATGAAACTGCATACTCTTTCTATTTTTACAATAATGGCAAAAAACAGCACGCATATCGATATCGGGATCTTGAGTACGCTCGTGGAAGGCGCAATTATTTCTCATGCTTGCTCACTTGTAGAGGGGATCAACAGTTGTTAAAAAATTGATCCTTTTTTCGCCTAATTAAAGTACGTGGCGACTTTTCGTTGGGTTTTTTTCTCTTTGCAAGATAAAATATGTTAAATTTATTCCATCGGTACTTTCCAATTTCTACAAATTGGAGAGTACTGATAGAACACTTCGGAGTTTGAAATAAATATTAATTGATTACTGCATGTCAGGACTAGGCGTCAAGGGGAAAAAAACGTGGGTACCAATCGATGAAGTTCAAACTAGACTAAAAAAAAACTAACATTGTTTCGAAATTTCATTCATAGAGAGAATCTTAAAAAGTCATAGCGTGATAGGTACTATAATAAACAAGATCAGTCAAATCTTTCTTTTTCTCAGCCGACTGAACGTAAGGAGAATGAAGAGACCAATCAAAGCCGTGGTCTGGTGCGACTCATAATAAACAATTTCCCAAGGCCTACTATTATTCAAATCCGTCCGTCCGTAAAAGATGTCGATACGGGTGAGTGGGGTATACCTAATGGCTAGTAGCGAGGGAACCGAGAACAACAACCCAAACGAAAGCAACGAGCCAAACAATCAGCTGAGCAACAGATTCCATCATCACCATCACCATCACCACCATCACCAGGGCAAGACCGTGACTATTGTGGCGGCCGCGCCACAGCGTAGCAACAGTCTCGACTATCTGAACTTCGAAGAGAAAAGACAGATCATAGCCTCCTCCTTATCACTCAGTGACTTTCTTGCGCATGGACCCGCAGCCGCGGCTGCTGCTGCCGCTAAAGAAGTCGCCGCCAACACTGTCATAGGTGAGTTTTACGTTTCACTTTCATTCAATCCCTTTGCTTTAATCTCGGAAAAAAATGAGCCGAGGATTCGCAGACTTTATAATATTTTGCACCTTTGTGTAGGAGTGATGTTAAATCTGACTATGTGAAAATAATTAGACCTTAAATATTATTTTATGAATTGTCAATACGAGCCCAGATTTAAATCTTCTCAAAATTTTCATATATACACATTTGGTATTAAAGTAGCTCTACAGGCCGTGTAATTAGTTGATTATTTGAATTTACCGAATAATATTTAAACAGGTAGGGTAGACCGGGGTAATTTGGGTACTTCGAACAAAAATCCATACAGTAAATTTTATTAAAAATCAAATTTTTTATTTTGACTGATAAAAATAATACAGTTTTGTTGATGGACAACTTAAAATTCAGTAGAAAGAGTTTTATAACAAAAAATAATGCAGAAATAATTTAAGAAGACGAAACTTAAAACTACCTGCAATCTAAACTCCTCTGGGGGAATTTGTGTACTAGACTGGGGTAATTTACGTACTTGTGATTAAACAAATATTTGTAAGAAAATTTCCTCAAAAAATCACTTACTATGATAGAGAATTCGTAATTTATAAATAAAAAGTCTTTTAATAACTGGCTTCACTGTTATTTATTTATTTTTTTTATATAGCCTAACTACTCGAGTACCTCTACGCGTAACGAGGGAATTTCACACTTTTCAAGTTTCTGTAGTTATTTTAGCTGTTCTTGAACTTTATTGGAGCACACTAGTGTTGAATACTTTTGTGAAAAGTATATGATCATTTTAAACTTAAGGAGGTTCCCTACCATCTACGTAAGTCAAATGTGTATTTGACTATAGTAGTCGTCTGCTCATTGGCTCAGCTACTTTCTAACCTCTGTATGAGCCAATGAGAAGTCATATTTACAAGAATATAAAATCAATTGTTTATAATTATTGCTACAGGCTGCTAATGAATGTTTTGAAACAAGTATAATCAAAGTCTGATTTTTTCCGATTTTTGTGCGTAATTACATTAAAATCTGTGGGCTGGAAATTAAGTATTTGCTGTTTTAGTAAATTTCCCATTAGAACCCATGCAAATTTGTGAAATTTGAAATGTTTATAACTTTTTTCACAAGCTCCTCAGGGTTTTGAAATTTTAGCTGAGCTATTTTTATACTAAAAAACTATGTGTTCATTTAATTTGGACAAAATCTGTGGGCTAGATCTATTTGGTAGGGAACCTCCTTAAATTATTATTAAAAAAAAAAAAAAAACACCGAAAAAGTAATAAAAAATTAGTAAAACACATGTCTACCGAACAGCGTTGATCTCATGCCAATTCATACCTTGGAGGATAGAGCAGACGACGTAATCCATTTAGCACGTACGATCGAACCCCAAATTACCCCTATTAAGCACCCAAATTCCCCCAGATGTAGATTTTTTTTAACCATCAATAATTAATTAAAAAGCTACAAAATCAGTAAAAATTTTGTATGACAGCGTAGTTGGCATAGGTGAGTTGCAGAATTTGCGTAAAATATCATTTAAAATTAAACTAAAACGAAAATGAAGAAAGGGGCTGTGTATCGCCCAAGCTACTACCTTAAGCTATCTTTTAAGTCCAATCCCATCAAAATCGGATTAAAATTAACGTCAGAATATGGGAAACATTTTTGTCCATTTTTGTATCTTAATAAAATTGGCTATGTATATTGTAATTGTAATATGATATATCTATATATATTGAATTTGTAGAAAGGATTTCCCATATTCTGACATTAATTTTGATCAGATTTTGATGGGATTGGACTTAAAAGATAGATTAAGGTAGTAGCTTGAGCGCTACAGAGCCCTTTTTTTCATTTTCATTTTTAATTCTACTGAATTTCCAATTTTTTGAGAGACTGACTGTATTGCTAACTGCTCAAATAAAGTTGGTCGGTCCTTGAGGAAAAGCACTGTGTGCATAGGCACTACTCGACGCCTGCTCAGAGGCACCCCTTTTGATTGGTACAGCTCGTAAATTAGGTGCTGTGTTCGAGCCTGCTGAAACTAGTATCTCAGTGCTAGGTGGAAAAACAGTTGCAAATTCTCAAGTCTGAACAACGTTTCAAATTCAATCTTGTGTCTCAGGATTTTCTCTGACTTTTGATGCACTTTGTGTTCACCGATTTGGGTTGCGTGCGCCCTCAACTGAAGTGTGTCCAAAGACTTTGGAACGTTGTCTACAGCTTGGTCGTGCTGCTGATCCAGCATTTGGCCTACCTGGAGACATCGATGTTTTGATTGGAACCGATGTCTATCACTCGTTGTGTCAGTCAGGATTTTAATAGCTCAATTAACGACGATAGGTTGGATTTTTTTTTGGTAGAATGCCAGCTCGTATTCAATCATCTTCATCGATGATTTGTTTGACGACTCAAGATAATACACATTGTTGGCATAATGAATTGGTCTCTTTGGTACAAAGATTTTGTTAGAAGTGGAAGCAATCCCACATGTAAAACGGAAGTGTCCTGAAAATGAAAAATGCGAGGCAATCTTCTTACAGTATCAACGAGCTCCTAAAGGCAGATACATCATTCGTTCACCTTTCAAGCCTGAAGGCCAGAAGCTTATTGGTAATAATTTAGCTCGGGCACTGGGTTCTCTTCGAGCACTTCAGCAGCGTTTGCGTTGAGATCCAAAGATGGCTATCGAGTATAGATGTTTCATGGAGGAATATCTAGCATGTGATCATCCTAGATCCTTGTGGTTGGCTTGCTCCAACTGTTTTGATGGCAAAGCTATTAATGCCAGGATATCTGGAAGGAACGACTCGACTGGGATCAGTCCAAAACTAGTTTATCAAACGTTGGACTACATTTGTCCAGAAAATGAAAAGTGTCTCAAACATAACTAACCCTCGTTGGATTCGTTGTCTTTCAAACCACGTTTTCCAATTTCAGGCTTTTGCAAATCCAAGTCGTCGAGCTATGGCTGCAGTTGTTTATTCAAGAGTGGTCCAACCAACTGATCGTATTCACACCTGTATTCTTTTGTCTAAGACTAAGTTAACTTCTATTAAAAGTCAACAATACTCATCCAGACCTTAAGTGCGCATGACCATGCCACGATTGGAACTTAGGGCAGCTTTGATGGCAGTCAGAATATTAGTTCTTACTGCTAAAGAGTTGAATGTTGACGTTGCAACTTGCTCTGCCTGGAGTAGACTCAAAAATTGTTCTTCAATGGCTTCACTCGAAAGAACCCACTAATAATGCTATAGTTGATGACTATGTTACTCACATAAACGAACTCGTTCCATCAAAAATTTGTAGACATGTACCAACGAAGTCAAACCCCGTGGATATGGCTTCGAGAGGACTGGAACTCACAACACTTCAAGAAAGACGTGATTGGTGGTATGGACCCAATTGACTATTGGAAAACCCTGAGAAGTGGCCCATAACAGACAAAAATTATGGTAGACCCGTATTTTTCCAAATGAATCTTCTTCGTTTGTTTGCTGTGCTACACAGAATAAGCCACGTCCTTATGCATTGCTTGAAAAATTCTTCAGTTTAAACTTCTCATTTGCCTCGTCTACACTGGAGGTTTAACCACTACTCGGCTTAACTTTGTTTTAACAATTTTTCGATGTTGCTGATAGAAAATAAGTTTAATTTGTACTTAAAAAATTAAAAATAGTTCACGTGATTAACTTAATTACATTTTAAACCTCTATTCCAATGTCAATATTGAAAAATTCTAAAAAAAAAGTTAAGCCAAGTAGCGGTTGAACCTCCAGTGTAGACGAGGCAATTGAGATTTCTTGTAGGAATCGATAGATGGGTTCGAATGCAAGTGGGTAAGGAATTTCAAACACCTGTGCTGGCCTCATTAACCCCCAGTGAACTGAAAGAAGCTTATTTTGCTTGTGTTCGTCCATGCCAAGCTCAATATTTTCAAAATGAGATTGCATGTTTGAAAAAATATGGAGGAAAGTTACATGTAAAACATCCATTGACATCTTTGAGTCCGTTTGTTTCAAGAATAGATGGTATTCATCACGTTGGTGGTCGTTTGGAGCACGCTTCACTTTCATACGATGAATGCCACCCACTCATTCTTGACCGTGAGTGCTGTTTGTCTAGATTAGTCGTATCATGGGCTCACGAACGATCTCTTGATGGCGGTGTTCGCGTCATGAGCTCGTACATAAGTCAGAAGGCTTGGATCATCAATGGTCCACGGAAATTGAAGGATTTCTTGCTGCGATGTGTGACCTGCGTTCACCTGAAAGCTCGAGGCTCCTACCAACTCATGGGTTCATTACCAGCCTCGAGAATCACTACTTCAAGGACCTTTGCTGCAGTTGGTATTGATTATGCGGGGCCTTTAAATGTATTAACCGCAAAAGGTCGTCGTGGCATCCGCACTTTTAAAGGGTTTGTGGCCATATTTGTTTGCATGCGCACAAAGGCCCTACACTTTAGAACTTGTGGGTGATCTCACCACAGAGTCCTTTCTCGGAGCTATTACCTGATTATACTGTAGGCGAAGTTGACCTTCGGAGATTTGGAGTGTTAATAGGACATACTTTGGTGGACCTGATCGAGAATTAAGAGAAGCACTTCAAATTGCTGAGCTTGGATGGGATCTGGTAGTTAATATCCTAGCTGAACAAGAGATTAGATATCAGTTCAATCCTCCGAAAGCCCTTCATTGTTTATGTTGATTTTAAGAATGGAGACTCATGGAACTGAAATACATGAAGGAAAGTGCTTGTAACTTTGTAAAATAATCTTTTGCCTTCAAAAAAAGTGGAAACAAAGAAAAAAGAATCGTTCGGATGCACCTGTAGGATTCATTAAGCATCCACATCGAATTTAAACTAATAAAATTGTGAAAAATGTAATGTAAACAGCTTTAGATCGAAAAACCCTTTTTCTATTTAGTCTAAAACTAGAGGGTTCGTTAATCTTGAAATGCTGAAGTAAAAAAAGTCAATTTAATGTTCATAAATTCAAAATGGTAAACCAAATATGGCGGAAAGTTTTCAATAAAGTGAAAATTTGAGGTTAAAAAAATTTAAAAACGAAAACTTAACAAGTAAACAATACAAGAAAAAAAGCTAACCGTGGCCATGTTTTTCTCTCCTGTTTACTCAAGAGCCGCGTCACGCCACTACCTACCTTCACCGCTTCCGAAGACTCAAACTTAACCCATTCGATACGGGGCTCACGAAACTCCATGCTCAAGCAACTTCTTTGAAGTCTAGATTCTCGCTTGCTTTTTGAGTTATTGTAAAAAACAGATTTGTTTTGGCATTTTTTTATTTCTGAGGTATGTTGTAATGTATCAATTTAGAGATTGATTTGAATTGACATAATGGATGTGTATTCAAAGTTTTAGAATAGTTGTGGACAATGTTTTTCTGCTCGGAGATTTGTATTTAGGACTTCAAACTTCATAAAATCTTTTAAAATGCTCCAAATGTACTATTACAAAAGGAATTTTGCAAAAAAAATCTGCTAATATTAAATCTATATTCTCTCAGTTTGGAATTTCTAATCTATTTCCCGATAAAAATTAAAAATTATAATATAGGTTTATGCATATAAATTATGAATATACAGTAAAAAAAATTTGTTTAAACTTATTGTCCAATTTTACCTCGCCTCTGAGGAAGTCACGTTGTGACGAAACAGCTGTCATGCTTATTTTCAATAAAGTGGAAATTTTGACTATACCTAATGTGTTAGATGTTTTAATTTTATTTAAAATTAATTTCCATCAAGTCAATGCCAGTACTATTCGCTATGAGAAAACTTAAAGTACCCCCTGGATCTGAACTAAATGAAGAATCCGAGGAAGAATCTGAAAGAACCGGTCATATGTAAATACTCGTGTAAATACAAGGGATCGGACTATCAAAATATATTTAAAAAAAACTCTACGTCCAATATGTTGATGCAAAGTAACTTTTTTAAAATACTTTAGCAATTTTTAAAGTTATTGTAGCTACTCTAATAAATAAAAAACATTATTTTTAATTAGTTTCTCTAATAAGTGACAGTTTTTGAGGTTATGCTGCTCTTAATAAAATACATCGGCGGAAAAAAAATAATATAATCGTCTAAAACGACCATTGCAGGAGATCTGTGCCTTTTTCTCGAATCTGCGCCTAGAAAACTCGTAAAAACACGCATGAAAACAAGGGTTTTCTATGCGCATTTTGGTTTACGAAAGAAGCAAAAGAAGAAACGAAATAATATATATAGATATAGTAAACAGTACTATTCATCCCATCATATCAGCAGTTTAACGACTCCGCACCCAATGGCACGTTGAATGTCAAGTTACTCCTTCGAGTAAGCAGTAGTCGGTCTTGGTAGGGGATCTTATATTTGCTGCTTTTTCGTATACTAATTACGCATATTCTCAAAAAACCATTTTTATTGATATCTGAATACGTAAAATTGAAATGCGCATATTTTTTGTAGAGAGATATTTTTTTATTATTTGTAGTTTTCAAGTCAAATTAAAAAAACATCGTATTTTCCAATTACCTAAAATTTAGAAAATTTTACCTTCAACTCGTAATATTTAAAAAAGTTGCAAAGATTTTTTTACGAAATTTTAATTCAACATTTTTTAGGTATGTCTAAATATGTTAGTATATTTTTTAGTATTTAAAAATTATTCGAAGCCGTCTGGTACATGTTTGAAGAAAAAAAAGTATGTCATTGTTAAAAAAGAATGCGAGGAACTTTTGATTTTTTTAAACTGTCAGCGAGAAAGTTGTTGGTAATTTATCAACGTAGTTTTTTTTTTTTAATTTCAAGTCTCTACCAATCATTGTTTTAAAGTTAAATTAATTATTGTGCTTGAAGCGAGCTCGGAGATCGCTTGCTGAGCGCGTAAAATAAAACACAAAAATTATTTTTACGCGCCCCCAAATTCAGTAAAAATGACAGTCTCGTACTGAAATATCCAACTCTCGTGGAAAAGCCGCGGTTCCAGTGCTTGTACAAGAATATACTATTATCTTCTTCGCATGGACAGGCCCCGTGCCATTCGGTGTTGCTGCGGGGGCGGCGGCGGTAACGCAGCGTGTCAGTGATGGGGGAAGGGCACTTCTTCGAGGTTCGTGCTTGTCGCGTAGGGGAGCGTGGGGGTGAATAGAACGAGGAGTGGCTGGAACGTTTATTAATAACTTTGTAAAAAAAATTTGAATCTAAAAATAAAAAATACAGCGAGAAAGCTTGAACTCTTAAGAATTTTTTTGAATAATTCAATTGTATAAAATAAATTCTAAAGTTTGAATGAAAAATGGATATTTTGTACCTTTACGTTTACATTCAAAAAATGATTTTTTAGCTTTTTTTTACTTCGTAAAAACTGTATGATTAAGTTCCAAAATTTAAAATCAATCATACTCAACTGTCACTTCTTGGCTAATTCTACATAAAGTTTTAAACATAATTTTTCATTAATAAAATGCTACTTAAAAAAAAAAAAAAAGTCATGTAGGGCGAATGGAACGAAAAGTTGACGCAGACCAACTCTTATAGTAAGTTTTAAGTGTAATTTTACTGCTTATTTCGCAATAAAACGTCATTGTACAGTAGTCATTGGAGTTCTAAAAATATTACTAATGCCTACATACTACTGAAAAATAGAGTGATGAATTTTAATATTTTGTATTGCCTTTGGAATAATAATTTTTTTTTTTTACTTATTCTGGAGGAGTTTATCTTTACATTAAAATTGATTAAAAAAATATTAATTAGGTTTTTTATTAATAAACGTTCCAGCCACCCCACCAAGTCCGTTCTATTCGTCCTACCCTCCCCTAAATATCTCACAACAGTCATTTTAGAGTGAAGGAGCAGCTCCGGCCGAACTGATGCTCACTCCCACTCTCCCTATCGCGCGGCCCAGAGAGATAACGAGGTGTGAGCGAGCACTGCTGCTGGACACGGGCAATTTTATTGCCAAATTTTGTTTCAGGGTCCTAAAAGACACCTGAATCCGGAGTTTAAGTCGATTTGGTGACGAGCAGTTTTCGGAAGTTATGCAAGCTCTCTCCTTTGAATCAAAGGCTTTGATCTAGTGTCGTATTATAACTATAAAAAACTTAAATTTTATTGGCAGTCAGCAATGAATTGTTTTAATTATAATTTAGTTTTAATTACAGTTTTAATTTATTTACTTATTAATTATTTCGTCTGCAGAAATTTTTTTTTCAAAAGTTTTATTTTGGTCATTAGATTTTTACTAGGGAATCTGCAAAATTTAAGGTTCTGTAAAAACTGATATACTCAACCTAAAAATTCATTACAGGTTTACATGTCCCACCGATGCAGAGAGTTCTTTAGTTTTTCTGGTTAACTATGCAGTTTTAGCACAAAAATCACTTCTACTACTTCTGAGAAAACAGATTCAGACTTTATTATTCAATAGCTAAAAAACAAGCTGTACGTTTTTTTAGACTTATTTAAATTTTGTACTAAAATGTAATACAAAAAAATTAATTTACATTTAGATAGATTGCTGTTTACGTTTGCCAAGACTAGGTACATATTAGCACCGACAGTGTTTTATTCTTTATGAAAAATGGCCTGCGTCAGGTACAGAAAAGAAACCAGGCCTGCTCCTCATGGAAAATTCATCTCTTCATTTCGTGGTTCTTTCTGTGTCACGGAAAAGCGTAGCCGGAGGGCGTTTGCACCTCTTGGCTGTACTCTTCCATAATCCGTAGGGCCTTGAACGATGCGTTTTTAAACGTGCCTTTTTAAATTCTTAATTTTTGTTTCTCTAAGCTTTTTTTTTAATCAAATATATTTTTCCAAATTTTTGAAAACAAAAATATTTTTGTTGATGAGAAATCTAATGTCAAATTAATTAAATAATAAATTATTAGTAGATCTCTTCATTTCTCAAATGTTATACCACACAGTGGCTAATTTTATTTTTTATTTTTATTTTTAATAAGTAAAAAAATTAAAAAAAGAAAAAATTAAATTTTAAATTTTAGTTAGTACACACAGTGTCACATAACAATTTAAATAATTCAATCAACTCATCAATTTTAATTTTTAAAAATTTAAACAAATTACCATCCTAGGGCCGGTTTTGTGTTACTTGACTCTCTTCAGTTAGGAGTAGGTACACTAAACTAAAAGTCTCAAAAGCTTAGCTTGTATAAAAAACATTATAAAATTACAAAATTTTTTTTTTTTCTTTTTTAGAAATTAAAAAAATTAACCAGGAGAAATAAAACTTATTTTGCTCTTGATTAATATGAATCAGCACCTAAGAATTTATCCTCAAATTTATCATACCGTTCAAATTTTTTGAGTTACGAACAAAACGTTTAAAACGAAAAAAATTCGCTGTTATCTTCCAAATTACTCCAAAATTCACAGTTTTATAAGATTTGGTCAAAAAATTCATCGAGTTAATAAAATTTTAAAAACTTGATATCTAAAAATGAGTTTTTTCTCGAAATTTATTAATTAAAAATCAAATACATATGTTTTTATACAGTTTTCGCAATTACCTTTTTTTTTTTTTTTTTTTTTACTTCAAAAATAAAACAGTCTACATAAGAGATAGTTTAATCATTCATAGAGTCAAAAAATTTAAAATAAATTGATTTCGAAAAATGAGTATTTTTCTTTAATTTTCCATAACTCTTGAAGGATTGGTCTAGCCTAGTAACTTAGGGGCCATGCACATATTATGTCACGCTTTTTTAGGAGATTTTTGAGCCCCCCCCCCCCCTGTCACACAATGTCACTAGGGCAGTAACCCCCCCCCCCCTTCCCCACTATTTTTTTTAGAAAAAAGGAAATTTTTTTCATTTTTGAATAAAAAAAAAACTTCAGATGAACATTTTTAATTTTTAATAGACTAAAGTTAATTATTCATTAATTGCTCTCCCCAGCGTTATTGGGGCTTAGAGCTTGGTGGTTTATTTAATTGTTTATGAAAAATAATTTATTTATCGCTCTCCCCAGCGTTATTGGGGCTTAGAGCTTGGTGGTTTATTTAATTGTTTATAAAATTTAACCTAACAAAACGGGTTGAGCTGGAATAAATAAAGTATTCAGTCGTGATGTAATACCTTACCCCCCCCCCTCCCTCTTGTCACACTATGTCACAAAATTCAAAAAAATGGGAACCCCCCCCCCTCGGGGCGTGACGTAATATGTGCATGGCCCCTTACATGCAGGCTATATAAGATATTCAGCGCAAATATTTTAATAATTTTTAAAAGCATATTTTTTTAAATGGTTTTTACGAAACTATAATAAAAATACGTATTTTCCGTTCATAATTTGAAAAATGCAACGAGAAAAAAATTTTCAAAAAATAGTCGTTCCTCGTACAGGGGTCATTAAAACGCTTTAAAATGCTTTATAAAACAGATTAAAAGCAGAATTTACATCAGAGATGGGCAAACATTCGATGTCGGATGCTTTTAATTTTTTAGAATATTCGAAGTCGGATGGTTTTAAGTTTCAAAAGCATCCGATATCGGATTATTTTTTAAAATTGTTTAGACCATCTGAAGACATTTTCGGATGGATCAAAAGCAAAAATATTCTATAATGTATTCAGATGGCAGGTCTGATGAATTAAAAATAATTAAAAAAACGATCCGATATAGGATGCTTCTAAAGCTTAAAACCATCCGACTTCGGATATTCGAAAAAATCAAAAGCATCCAACGTCGAATGTTGCCCATCTATGATTTACATACAAAGTCATTAGATATCGAGTAATAAGAAAAATTGAATTTCATATTTTCAGCAAATGTTCATACATGTTTACATGTAGTAATTGTAGTTCTCTAATTTAAAAAAAAAAGTTATTTTTATGAACTTCCAGATAGATCATTGAACTGAATGTATTTTATTGGCTTTTTCACATTAAGTAATATACAACCAGAAGGCAAATACAGAGGTATAATACATTAAACTTAAATAACACTTAATACAATGGTAGATATAAATCTATCATAATCAATTTATCTCTAAATAATAGAACAAAAATGGTATAATCTTTCAAATATTCAAATAAGCATCTTGAACAAATTCAAACAAAATATTAAGAAATTTCACTTTTAACTCAACTAAAAAAGAATAATAGGAAAAGTAAAGGGTCAAAAGGCTGAATTTTTCTTAAATTAGTTAACATCTTATCTCTAAAATTATCATATAAATGACATTGCCAAAAAATATGCTCAATAGAATCTACATATTCTTCACATTTACATAATTCAGTATTAACAATCTTAATACTAAATAAAGAACAATTCAAATTAGTATGATTACTCCTGACCCGATTAACAAAACATATTAATCTTCTAGGTATATTACACTTACAAAACCAAGGTTTCTTTAAAACACTGTAAAAATTGAAAAAATAAAAAGAACCTTTGCTTTTACTAGCTTTTATCAATTCAGTCTCATTATGTTCATAACATATCCTGGAGTATTCCTGAAATAAATCAGTAAATGGTATTCCAACATTCATGAGAGAACCATTTTTTGCAGCAACTTTTGCTAATTCATCTACCATGTTATTACTTATTATGCCAACATGAGAAGGAATCCAAAAAATATGAATATCATCCCCTAGTAAATTCAATTGATATAAATAATTTCTGATGTCTATTATCAATGGAGACTCAACAACAAAACCTTTAATAGTATATACCAGATAGATCTTTTTTTATAGTACATACTAGCGCCACCCAGATTTGACATTTTTGCTTATAGCAGTTGTCTTTCCTGAGTTAGTAATTTGATCAAAAAATATGTGAGTGGGTGGGTGCGTGTGTTCACATTCGTGTTCATGTTCACAAGCACTATATACCTCAACAATCCAAACAATTTAATCGAGTTCAAGATATAATTTTGATCTTCAAACTACATCTTGTGTGTCATGATAGTCCAAAACGCACTATTCTAAAACATCTACTTTGAAATACCATATCTTGTAAAAAAAAAAGTTTTCCTTCTTGAAACTTTACGGGGAGTCATTTTAGATCAAAAACTGTCATTTACACCGAAAATTGAATTAAATTCCGTGGGCTCCCAAATAAGCTATTTTTGCAGTCACTCTTTCTTGACAGATCAAACAAAGGTGGTCGGATTAAGTTTTACCGGAGGCTCAAGAAAATATTGATAAGTAAAGATCAGTCTGATGCCTCGTAATTTCATTTAATTATTTTTAAGTGAGAACATTAAAATTTCATCAATAAACTCGTTTTACCTTTCATTAAAAATATCATTGCAAATAAATATTGATCAATTTGGCGATTATAATTTATTTTATTGTTTTGTGTCTTAACCTCAAATTACATATCTTGAATAATGTTAGTAACTTATTTCATAATATTATACAAAAGCATAGTTTTTTTTAATGAGGTAGAACAAGTTTATTAATAAAAATCACATTGATTTTGTTCACAATAAACACAATTAAGTTTTTTGGCAACTTATCTGTCGAACAATGTTAAAAAACAGTCGACGACTCCGGCAATATTTGCTTGGGTTAAAACAAAAATTACTCCGAAGGCCTTTGCTTGAGCTGTCAAGCAATTATTGCCCTTGTCTTAAGAAGTCCACCCTACTAACAACCATCTAGATCTTGACAATAAACACAAAAGCCATCATGCACGATGGATATCAATTACTTTGAAAATGTATTTGCTTCGAAATGCTTACAGCTTTCGGAAAAAAGAAACTTTATTTCTGCACGTATGCCAACTTATTGGTTTACTGCTACCGATATCACTGAAGCTCCAAACAATGACTTTGAATTTGTAAAAAAATTGGAAAGTTATAAGGCTTTTGCTACTTCTGACGTCATGAGTAAAAATGGCGAACGGTGGAGCAACAACAAACGTTAAGTAGGTTAAGTTCAAGTATATGAAAGAGAGAAGCGCCGAAAAAAATTGTAGTTAAAAGAATAAAAATGAGTGAATATTTTTATTCATTGTCAGGGGACGTTAGAATAAGGTATTTAGGCAAATGTCAAATTATTAATGGTACAGATCCGTACACTTTACAAGGAGGTGCACTGGGAAAAATGTGCTCGGTATTAAAGCCACCCGTAGAGCCGTAATGGAATCTACAATTTGGACAGTATTTTGTCCACTGTGGAACAAATTTGGCGCACGGTGGTAAACGTTTGGGCCGCAGTGTCGTACCGAATCGCGCACTACCCCACCTCTCAGCTTATACGAATACGCATTCGCATGTAGCTTTCCCGCGCTTACGGTTGTTGTAAATTTTAACGGTTAATTTTTTTTTATTAATTAATGTAAACTAATGTTTACCAAAGCTCATTTATTTATTAAGATTAATATTATTGCGTAACCTATAAAAACAAGAATCCTACAAACGCAATTGGTTATTCCGCTTGCATATCTCAGCATATGTGCGCTGTTCTTCGCACGCTCTCGTGCGCCAAATTTGACACACCTATGAAAGATTCCCGGTCCACGACGTTGAGACGCAGAGCCCCCATTTTTGAGACATAACGCGCGCACATTTTTCCCAGTGTGAATTTAATAGTGACATAAAATTATTACCTGCGTTGGACATAATGGACATATTTGAATATTATGTTTCCACGCATAGTTTCTACACAAAACTTCAATTAAGAAGTGTGAAAAGTCTTTCGGCTTATAAATATTATAAGTCTGGTTTTGTAAAAGATATTCAATGTGCTGAAATAAATGGAAAATTTGTGGTGATTGGAAAGGTTAGAAAAATTTTTTGTATATAATTATTGAACATATTAAAAATGTATTTATAAAATTACAGTTAAATTAAATTAATCAAATTTTTTAAATGTTTTATTTTATTTTTATTTCAAGTATTTTATTCAATAAACTTGTAGGTAAAACATTCTCAAAGAATGAATGACAAACCTTTGCTACCTTGGGTGATAATTCAAGAAGACTCTTCTATTTACGCTGCACATTGTACATGTATGGCAGGACTTGGGGAGACTTGTAGTCATACAGCTGCTTTAGTGTTTGCTATACTTTTTCAAAACTCAGGTGAAAAAGATGTGCTTTCTTGTACAGATAAACTGTCTGTGTGGCCTGTTCCAAAACCAGTAATTAAAATAGAATTCAAGCGAGTAAAAAATATAGACTGGGGTAAACTGGAAGAACCATCATATAAAGGTAAAGATACTTTAAATGTGATACTGCATTATAGTACTTATTAAAAAATTTATGTATTAAATTTAAAATAATTAAAATTTTTTTCAGGTGTTGAAACAAAAAATGTTGTGACTTTACAAGGTCTGAAAAAATTAAAATTTTTACAAAAAATTGAAAAAATTAACCCGGCTGCTGTAATACTATCAATTACTCAACCTTTTGCTGATAATCGCAGAACTGATACCACAGTAAAAAATTTGCCAATGACTTTAAAATTTTTATACAATCCAGAGTATGAAATATTTGATTTAGAAAACTTGTTAGAAATGGATGTAACAATATCTATAAGTGAAGAGGAGCAAAAAGCAGTCGAAGTTTGTACAAGGAAACAAAGTAAAAGTAGATATTGGCATCTTTATCGAGCTGGAAGAATCACAGCATCCAATTTTAAAGCTGTATGTAAAACATCATTAGACAAACCTTCATTAAGTCTTATAAAAACTATTTGTTATCCAACAAAATGTTCATTCAAAACTGCTGCTGTGACATGGGGCTTGGATCATGATGATACAGCTAGAAGAACATACACTCAAATTATGAAAACTAAACACTCTCAAGTTTTTGTGGAAACTACTGGATTAATTATCTCATTAATAGATCCAGTATTTGCTGCTTCTCCTGATGGTATTATCACATGTGAATGCTGTGGATCAGGCTGCATTGAAATCAAATGTCCTGTTCTTTTGAATTCAATTAGCCTGAAGGAGTTTGCAAAACTAAAAAATAAATGTCTGCAGACATCCAGCAATGGGAACTTGTATCTTGATAAAAGTCACGGCTATTATTTTCAAATGCTACTACAAATGTTTGTTACTGGGTTATCATACTGTGATTTTGTTGTTTGGTCCAAAAAAAAACCTCTTTTTATAGAAAGAGTTTTTTTTGACGAAACATTTTTTAATGATCATTATGTAAATGCCAAATTGTTTCACAAAAATATAATACTTCCAGAATTATTGTCTAGATATTTCACCGAAAGTCACAGATATGCTGAAAAAGAACTGTATTGCTATTGTCAACAGCCATACGATGAGTGCCATATGGTGCAGTGCGGCAATGAAAATTGCACAGTGAAATTTTTTCATCTTGAATTTACGGGCCTCTCTGAAGTGCAAGAAGATACTTTTTTTTTATGTGAAACATGCAAAATACCATTGATCAATAACAGACAGTGTTTGTACGTTAGTGAGAATGATAATCTTTGTAATAATTAAATTTTAAATCACAGTGAAAGTTTGTTTAAAAGGTAAAGATTCCTAAGATAGTAAAATATTTCTTCAGATATTTCTGATTGTAAATATTAGTACTTATTAGATTGTAAATATTTGTACACTGTACATGTACATAGTGATAATAGGTATATATAAAAGAAAAAATAAATGTTTTTAAAACAATTTATTTGTTTTATTTTTTATTTTACAACAGGTAAAGCATGCAAAAAGTAATAAGCAATAATTTATTTTTAATAATTGAAAATATAGAGATGTTATCATTTTCCTGTTTGAAAACAATTAAATCTAGGCTGCAAATTGAACTTCTTTATAACAACAACAATTTATTTGTAGATCACTTTTTTTTTTCTTTTTTAATTAACTAATAAAATCAATGCAACAACATTTTTTTTTTAAAGTAAGCATTTCCCATATGAATAAAGATAATGATAAAAATAAGAGAACTATAGAGAAACTTAAAACTAACTTTTTTCAAATCAAAGAAGGAAAAGCGTTTTTTAATAAGCATTAAATACAATACAGTTAAGGAATGTAAGTCTTCGTGTGAAGTTTTTTTGATGGATTTGATTTGATTTGATTTTGATGTGTTTATTAAATGTACATTATGTTGTACAAAATACATAAGATTATAACAAAGATCTACATTAGGATATAATTTCAATATAAAATAAAATAAAATATAATAAAATAAGATAGAATAAAATAACAATAATATAAGTAATAATAATAATAATAATAATGAAAGTAATAAAAAAATAAAAAAATAAAAAAATAAAATGAATATAATGGTAATTGCAATAGCAATCACAGTAACATGGGTAACAATTATCAGTCTCATCAGTATTCACTCCGAGAATCACAAACTAACATTTCATTTCATACAGATCTCGAGCTCAACAGTGTAGAAAAATTCAATCTTCTCCCTCGGTATTAAAGATGTGTGATTTGATGAGGTGTTTGAATGAAGTGAAGGATGTAGATTGGCGAATATTTGGGGGTATGGTATTCCAGGAGTAGGTAGCTAATACATGAAAGGATCGCTCCAGAGATCTAGTGCGGAAAGAGGGGACAATCAAGGCATCAAGTGCATGCGGATTAGCCAATCTCAAGGGACGTGAGCTGAGCTGTTCAACAAAAAAATTCGCCAGATAAGATGGAGTACCTGTGTGCAGGATTCTATAGAGCAAGCAGGCAGCAAAATAATCTCTGCGGGCCGCCACCCGAAGCCAGCCGAGCTCACGTCTATAAGGTGTGACATGATTGCTCTTCCTGATCCCAAAGATGTACCTGATCCCACGATTGAGCAAGCGCTGTAATACGAGATCCCGCTCACCCAAGATATTACAGTACACAAGTGAACAATAGTCAATTATAGGAAAGAGCAGGGTCTGTATAAGGTGCTTGCGCAGTTGAAAGGTGGTGCTGCGTCTGAAGTGTTTAAGACGGTACAAAAGAGAATTGGCTCTCCGAGAAACATAACGAACATGGTCCTTCCAGCTCAGCTTAGAGTCCAGCACCACCCGCAGACTACGCGCTGAGGGGACAAACGGGACAGTGCAGCCGCCAAACTGCAGGTCATGAATACCCAATTCATTAAAGCTATTGACATACGACGGAGTCCCAAAAACCATTGCCTTGGTCTTACTAGCATTCAGTACCAGCTGATTGGCGGCAGCCCAGTCAGCGACGTGCTCAGCACCCCGGCTCAGTCTTCCCAGCATGGCATGCATGTCCTCAAGTCGGCCCCGCACGTAAATCTGCAAATCATCCGCATAACCACATAGCAGACATCAGGGCCAAGGCCATGGGCAATATCAACGATGAACAGAAGGAAGAGCAGAGGACCCAGCACCGAGCCCTGAGGCACACCCTTATTAAGGGGACGGAAAGAAGTAAAAGTGCCGTCCTCCGCTCTTACTGCCTGCGAGCGGCCAATCAGATAAGAGGCAACCCACCTCAAAACCCCATGCGAAAAACCCAGAGATTGCAGCTTCCTGAGCAATGTTACATGCGAGACCGAATCGAAGGCTTTACTAAAATCAAAAAGTAGTAGCGCAGTCATTTGTCTCCTGTCCATACCGATTCGAATATCGTCGGTGACTTTAAGCAGTGCCGTCTGTGTACTATGTCCCGCCCTGAAACCTGCCTGATAATCGTCCATCAAACCGTGCGATTCAACAAAAGTAGAAATCTGGTTATGGACAAGCCTCTCAAGAATCTTCGACATGAAACTGATCAGGGAAATGGGACGAAAATCATTCAGGCAAGACGGAGAGGGAATTTTATTCAGTGCGATCACCATCGACTTCTTCCACTGCTCAGGGAAAGTCGTAGTCGATAGGGAAGCATTAAAGATTTTGCAGATGAAAGGACCAATAGATGGAAAAGCTGACTGAATAAAGCTCTGTGGAAGAGAGTCAATGCCCACTGCCTGGGATGTCGACTGACAGATAGCACGTGCTATCTCGTCCACCGTCACATCCACAAACGCGAAGCCACCATGATCTTCCTCTCTTCCCAAGTCATTCAGAAAGAGAGAGAGAGAGATCCGGCGCCATACTATCAAAAGAAACAGAGGCAAAGTGAGCATTAAGATCTTCCACTGAAAAACCGCCCAAATTAGAATCCACTCCGAAAGAGATACCAAGTCGCCTTAGTTCCTTCCAGAGCTGCTGAGGATCAGTGATGTCCTTGAGCCTACACCAATAGTAATCAAGTCTCGCAGACTCGATCCTTACATGTGCAAAATCTCGCGCCTGTCTGTATAAAAACAGTTCAATATCGAGTCTTGAGCGTCGGTAACGTCTGTAGAGTCTGTCTCTTTCAGTCAATAGGTCCCGGTGGTATGTAGTAAACCACGGATGGTGATTCTTCTTTTGTTTGAGGGTTTTTAGAGGAGCGAAAATATCAAGAGCAGCATTAAGATTAAAATACAAGCAATCAACCCTCTCACTAAGTGAATACGACTCATCCGTGAATACTGACCAGTCACAGTCAAACAAAAATTTATTCAAAGCCACAGTATCTACAGATTTAAAGTCCCTGTAAGTAAAGTCATTAGCCAAAAGTTGTGGGGTTTGAATGTCAAGGGTAACAGTCTGTAGGTCATGTCCTGCAATGAAAGGGGTCTCTGTCTTCCAATAGTCAGTCACAGTGTCGAGTGCGTCAACGAGAACTAGGTCTAGCCAGGTATCCGAGTGAGAGGTGTGGTGAGTAGACCCAAATGGAACCGAGAACAGAGAGTTCTCCTCAATAAAATCACGCACAAAATTCGCATCAGGGGAGTCTGAAAGCTGGTCCGCGTTAAAATCCCCGAGTATGACCTTGGTGCCGTAATCATGCATACTATCACGCAGGTCGGGCACAAAGTCAGACCCAAGGACAAACGGAGCATGTGGTAGCCTATACACCACACCTACAAATATGGGGTCAGCGCTACCCAGAGAAACCTCAGCAAGCAAATACTCAGGATGACCAGGCCTACCATCCCACTCAGTGGAAGACGAGCAGAGGTGTTTGACTGAGAGGGACTGATGCACATAAAGTGCTACTCCGCCCCCTTGGTTATTACGGTCACGCCTAAGGATAGTATAACCCTCAAGAGCAACAAGCACATCCTCAATCGAAGGACTTAAATGGGTCTCAGTGACAGCAATCACGTGTAACCTGGTCTGAGTCAAAAGAAACAGCCTGAGCTGCTCAATATGCCCCTTAAGCGAGTTCGCATTGAAATGACAGACACGCAGCAGCATGCCCCCGCCCCGCACGGACCTCTGATCAGGGGTTAGAAAGGAAGTTTGAGATGAGTATGAAAATGAAGAAGGAGTATCATGGGGTGAAGGATTGATGAATCTAAGATGGTAAGATGAGTATGTTGTATTACAACGAGAAAGAAGATGGAGAGTGATAAAAGGAGCAGGATTACTTAGGATCAACCATGGAGGGGAATAGATTAAGCAAACAAGCACAAACCGTGGTTATTTTATCAAAAAAGCTAACACCATTACTTCTGGGAACAAGCATGCTTATTGGTAAAGTACCTAATAAAAATTAAAATTCAACAAATGCAACCTTTTACAAAATGAGGGTATCATACCTGATAGGATAGTAAATTTTTGACGAAGGGAACCTATGACCCTTTCAACATGAATCCTGACGTTGGCTATGTTTCGTGTGTCTTCCAGATCCTTTGGATGTAGCTGAGTTTTTCCTATGTAGTTTATTATGTAATATAATATGAATAATAATAATAATAATGCTTTATTTCCAAACTAAAAAAGATTGCCTTTAGTAAATGCTGGGATGTTTAACTCTGCACCAAATGAATTAATTGATTCTTCTATTGTAAACCCTTGGTCTGCCATAACAATGTCACCATGCATTATTTTATCAAAGAACCCATAATTCTCAGTTATATGTTTATGGCTCGTGCGACCTCCCCAAGCTTCAGATAAGTACATGATGCTTCCCTGAGGTGAAATACCAATTAATATTTTAATTGTTTTATGATGCTTATAACTGCTCCAACATTCTGCAGTCGAGTGCAACTTAGAAGGACTTTGAATTCTTATTTCAAAACAATCTATAATCACAGTGACTTTGTTTCCAAAAGCTTCTTTGAAACAATTGGGCATAGTTGCTTACAAGACATCACGCCCAGGCCATTCGATGAACGACTGGAAAGTTATGTATAGAACTGAAATGCATCTTCTAAAATATTTTGAAGCAGTTTTGACATGTACATTAAATCTAAAAAAAAAAAAAAAATTACAAATTATAAAAAATTTTTATTATAATTTTTACTGTATTATTATCTAATTTGTTAAATATTACCTGTAAGATAAATCAGTAAGAGCCAAATTTAAACGGAGCTTCATTAATGTAAGCAGAAGTTTCTCAAATGTAGTAACAGCGACTGATGTTTTAGTGAACAAATGTTCACTTATTTCCTCGTGGATAGCATATAATACCTCATAACTGTTTAAGCCAGTAAAATATAGAGTCTTTTTATGGTCTCTAAAAAATGATTCTTTAGACAAAGAATTCTTCTTTAGTTTTGCTAGAAGCCTTGAATTATCCAGTCTCAAACAATTCATTTGAAGAAGCAACTCATTCAGTTTTTTTGCAGTTAGTTCAGTTTGAGTATTCTTATTAACACAAACTGGAATAATGTCTACTGGGTTCGTTTGAGTTGATGTCTCATTATAAGTAGGAATTACTGAATTTCCATTCTGATCAGTTTCAGTGTTGTCCATCAGAAATGAGTCTGACTCAATTGAACCATAATCAAAGCTTTGACTATTCTCATTTCCAATGTCATCATTGTCATCGTCACCTCTACTGCTAAAATCACTGCTATTAACCCATTACCGCCCATGGAAAAATCAAAAGTGATATAAAAAAACTAACCGTTGGAAAACCTGTCTCATGAAAAAATAGTAGATACGTGTTTTTTCTTTTTTCAATTTTCATTGTTTAAACATTATTTATTTAAACAAATTCGTAAAAAAATTTAAATTTTTATAAAATAATAACGGCATTCGATTTTTTGACCAAAAATAAGGTGAAAGTCATCTAAGTAATTTTTTGATCAGACGCTTGGATCTTTTGCTACGAGCGATCAAACATGTAAAAATATGGTTTTATAGTGGTGAGCTCCGAGGCGCCGCACCGAAGATACACTTTTACGAGTCAGAGCTCACCACTATAAAACCGTATTTTTACATGTTTGAGCGCTCGTAGCAAAAGATCCAAGCGTCTGATCAAAAAATTACTTAGATGACTTTCACCTTATTTTTGGTCAAAAAATCGAATGCCGTTATTAGTTTATAAAAATTTAAATTTTTTTACGAATTTGTTTAAATAAATAATGTTTAAACAATGAAAATTGAAAAAAGAAAAAACACGTATCTACTATTTTTTCATGAGACAGGTTTTCCAACAGTTAGTTTTTTTATATCACTTTTGATTTTTCCATGGGCGGTAATGGGTTAATATCAGAGACATCTTCACTTATTTTCAACTAAAAAAAATATACAAATAATGTGTTTACACAGCAAAAACAAAATGATTGAATGCAGATTCTAAGTAAAATTGTTTTAAAAAAAAAATGTTACAAACTCTTTTGTCGTTATCATCTCTAAGTAAATCTGAAGATTTTCTTTTGGTATTCATAACTGTAGGTGCCCAATCGATATTTTCAATGTCCTCTAATTCAGATGGTTTTCCTGGGTTATATTATTGTGTAAGAAAAAATTTGATAAAATACTATTTAAATTTATGAAAATCTTGTACCTGATACAAAATGTTTATGACAAATCCTTTCATATTTTTTTTATTTTCTGTTAACTCTCCTTTGTTTATAAAGGAGATCCACTCTTGTTGCCTTTTTATTGATAAATTTCTGTATTTATCAAAGTCCTTGCCAAATCTACGATATTTATTATTTTTTTCAGTGATAATTTTCGGTATTCTGTGTATGTGAATTTTTTCTTTCAAACTATTGCTGTTGCAACCGTTAACATAGCAGTACACCATTGCTTTATAATAATTCTTATGCACAAAATTTAATGATGAAACACTATTTATATACAGTAGGTACTAAGTACTCGTATTTTCAAACAGAAAGCTCATAAAACACTATCAGTATAACCTCATTTCACTTTCATTAAGCAAACTATAAATTTAGAATGTAATTTTTCATACACACACACACATATATTTATATAAAAAACACCGAAAATAAGTCATATGAAAATAAAAATTAATATTAATCAACTCCCGGTACGTTAAAATTTTTGTTAATCAATCAAAACAATTTCGAATTTTATGTTTACATGGCTTATACACATGTATACCTATATAGTGTTTTGTTGTTGCTCCACTATCCGCCATTATCCTTTATGACGTCATAGTGGCAAAAGCCTTATAGGGTGGTTGATGAGAGTATTGGGACTAAAAGTGGAATAGTGGAGGGGAGGATGGCATAATTAGTATATTATTCCCGCAGGCGAGATGGTTCGATTTGGCCTCCGAGAGGTTTGCGACCCGAGCCGAAGGCGAGGGTTGCAACGAGGAGGCTAAATCGAACCCTCGAGCCTAAGGGAAATATACTATTTTTCGTCCTTCTAACCGAAAACAAGGGACGAAGTTCCGATTTTGAGGTTAGAGGGACGAAAATATATGTATCCAATAAAGGCCGCCGTTGGGGGAGTTTTTAGCTTGAGTTGAATGTACATAAGTAATAAATTTGCTTGATTTTAGTATTAAAGTAGTTTAAAATGTTTCCTCCCAGAGAAATTTCAAATAAAAGTTCCATTAAAAAATGTAGTGTATTAGGATGCAATAGAGCAATTCCACGTTAAAGAGGAATTCTCGTAAAATCGGTTACTTTGATGCCATTTTGTAAAAATAAATCATTTAAATAAAAGTAAATATGATTTATAAAGTTAAAACACTTAGATAACAGCTAATCCAATTTTCATCGGTGAAAAAAAATTTTTTCCTCAAAAAAACCATTTGCCAGAAAAATTTTGGAAAAACGTTTAAAAAAGGCCATTTTTTCTTCTATCCCTTTATAAAAGAGAGCTATCGCCATCTTGCGTAAGATTTTTATTCGTGAGCTGTTTGGTGAACAAGTTTTTAAAATATTCGAAAAGTGCATTTTGAGGTTACTCTTATTGTTTTTTCCTATGCGCGCTTGAAGCGCGCTCAGAAGAGCTAGTTAATTAATATTTTAAAATTTAATTTTTTAATAACTTTTGCTATCACAAATTATACAGCATACTTGAAAGTTGTAAGAAAAGACATTTTTCAAAAAAATAAAAAATATTTTCATTAAAATTTTTCAACTTGAAGTTGACGTGAAACGTACGTAACAAAAGCGTGAAACGTACGTAACGCAAGATAATTTGCAATAATTCACAATTGATAGATTATTTTTATTCAGAATTCAATATAGATATAGTTTTGCATTTCAAAAATGAACCTGTAAAGTTCTTATAATTAGAGACAACTAGTTTTCCTAAAAACTTTGACAGAATAAGGCTCTTTAAAAATGTGTTCCGAATTTTGAAATGTACGTAACGGCCACTTTTTCAATTCTAATTTTTCTACAACTTGTCCGATTGTTTTTAAATTTTAGGTGGTAAATAAATGCACGATAAACTTCATCTCTAATTAAAAAAATAAAAATTTTGGATTTCGGTCTTTGAGATATAACATCTTATAAGAGTCAAAATGAAACGTACGTAACGAATGGAATTGCTGAATAGTAGCTCTCGGAAAAATAATGATTTGAGCTTTCATAAATTTCCTGCTCTGAATTGTCGCTTTGTTTAAATTGACAACTTTTTTGGAAATAAAAATCGAGTTGATCAGCTGACTGCGTGGAAACAAGTTTTGAAAATAAAAAATGTCTCATCAACGATGAGAATTTGTTCTATGCATTTTACAAAAGAAGACTACTGTTTACCTGGTAAGTTCAAGGTTATGTTAAGTAGTAGTACTCTGTTTATTTCACCCATGATATTTTTAAGTCTATTTATCGCATTCGTGGCTAAAACATTTTTCTACGCACGACCTGAAGTTGTCATGTTTTAGCCACTCGATTCGATAAAGCACATATCGACACTGGAGCCTAAACAAGACAAAGGTTTTTTCACGCGGCGCATGCGCTATCGCACTCGCTTCGCTCGTGCGATAACTTCGCGCCGTGTGAAAAAACTTTGCCTTGTTTTAGGCACTAGTGTCGATATGTACTATTATTGTATTCATCATTAATTTCTTTTTTAGATTATTTTACCAGCAAGCGAAATTTGAGAGTATCAGCAGTGCCCAGTCAAAACTTACCAGGCTGTAATAAAAAAATTCAGGAAAAAAATTTAGAAAGACTGGAAAGAATTAAAAAAAGAGAAAAAAAAGTTCATTAAACATGGACAGTACAGTGTGGAAAAAATAATAATTATAATTCAGTGGCTGAGGATATACAATGTAACAATTTGAATGTTAGTGATAAATTTGATAAAGTGGAAGATTCTATTTCAAACCAAGCTGAATGTGTGTATTGTGATGTGATTGAAGATTGTGAAAATACGTGGGGTATTCTCTCAAATGAAAATCAAAACAACTGTGCTGATATATGTAAAGACCATAGTCAAGAAGAAGTATCAATCAATCTTGATGAGATAAGCAAAGAAGTAATATCTGATGCATGTCTTTTACCAAATCAACTAAAAAATGGAATCAATATTTCTTCACTAAAGTTACCTGCTAAGGATTTTTGTGGTCAAGCTGATATGCCTCATAAATTTTTCAGCTTAATAAATAACGAACAACAGTTGAGTACGGCTACTGGAATACAAACATTTGAAATTTTAGATGTCATAGTTGAAAGTGTTAAAATAGCGACTGAGAAACAATATGAGCCAAATAATTGCACTATGAAAACAAAAGATAGAGTTCTTATGACTTATGTGAAACTTAAACAGAATTGTTCCTACAGTTTTTTGGCTTTGATATTCAATAGTGTTACACCTCAACATTGCAGAACTATTTTCCTAGAAACCGTTAGAGTATTGAGTAAGTGTTTTAAACTAGCTATTCCTTGGCTTTCAAAGGAAGAGATTAGCATGAATATTCCACAATGTTTTGAAGATTTTGAAGATACAAGAGTTGTACTTGACTGTACTGAAATTTTCATCCAATGTCCAAAAAATCTTTGCTGCCAAATACTCGCTTACTCCCACTACAAAGGCTCACAAACAGCCAAAATTATGACTGGTGTGACCCCAGGAGGAAACATATCTTTTGTGAGCAAACCTTATGGAGGCAGAGCAAGCGACTCTGCCATATTTGAACAAAGTGAGTTAGTAAATTTATTAGAACCAAAGGATTCTGTAATGGTTAATAAGGGATTTCTCATGAAAGAAGTATGTCAAAAAAATCAGTTCAAATTCGTTCAGCCTCCTTTTTTGAGAAATAAAAAAAGATTCTCCAAAACAGAGGCAGAATTAACTGCTAAAGTGGCAAAAGCAAGAGTCCATGTAGAGAGATCTAATCAGCGCATAAAGGTTTTTAAGATTCTTGGAGGTGTTATGTCCGTAGCTTTAGTACCATACTTGGACGACATTTTTACTACCATATGTGGTACTGTAAATTTAGGTGCTCCAATCATTGCTGATGATAAGTTTATGGTTGATGAATTGGATTTGACTTGAACAAGATTTTTAGATTTCAAAATTAATTATTGAATAATTATGGAAAATATTTTTACCCAGTTACTGTTATCAAATATTTATGAAAAATAAAAATTTATAAAAACTTAATAGAATGATAGTCAACATTTATTGTTTTTTTTTTTTTTTTTCATTTTCATAATTAAATATTGCATAATTATTGAAAAATTTAAAAAAATAACTTGCATATATACTGCTTGTATTCATTTGGGATTAAATAAAAACATAAAAAAAATTGTTTTGTACCTATATTTATTCACTTTTAAACACCAGCCTCAGTAATAAATACAATATTTCGTACAAATAGTTTTGTGATGATATATAATTTGAAATGCACTTATGATTGTTCATTTGTAACCTTTAAGGCGTAGTCATACGTGAGTTTCAGAATTTGCGTAAAAAATCAGTTAAAATTAAACCAAAACGAAAATGAAAAAAAGGGCTCTGTAGCGCCCAAGCTACTACCTTAAGCTATCTTTTAAGCCCAATCCCATCAAAATCGGATCAAAATTAACGTCAGAATATGGGAAACAAATTTGTACATTTTTGTATCTTAATAACATTTGCTATATATCTATATATATTGAATTCTTAGGAAGGATTTCCCAGATTCTGCCGTTAATTTTGATCTGATTTTTATGGGGTTGGGCTTAAAAGATAGATTAAGGTAGTAGCTTGGGCGCTACAGAGCCCTTTTCTCCATTTTCATTTTTAATTTTACTGAATCTTCAATTTGTTGTAAAAATGAACCCTTATGACTTCGCCTTAATCTCAATATTTGTTTCTATACCACTTCAAATAATAAACAATAATGGAACTTTTATGTAACACAAAATTAACATTCATTTGAATACTCTTCACACAGCAAAAATATTTGTTTTATATATATAAGAACAACAATGGTATATGAAGGTATTCGAACATAAACCTTTTCTCTAACTAATTTTACCTATGATATTTTCAAACAATATATTTATAATTTAAGATATTCATCAACTTAAAACATTTTAGTTGAAAGCAGTAACTGTTTATTAAATAAATAATAAGATAAATCAAGGTTTATTTACCAAGCTGGAACTCCAACTTATTTTTAACAAAGCTTTGTTTATGTAAGAATAAAATAAAAAATACTTAAAGTAAACGCTAGTAGCTACTCTAGAAATGCAGTCTTGTGGAATAAATGTATATCACTGTAGATGCTTTGCATAGTGTGTTCACTAATTTCATGTGTATAGATACTTGCAACATACGCAGAAAACACTACTAATGTCTACTTAATCAAAATATAAAACTTAAAATCACAGTACAAGTGTTCACTGACCAGAGCATACTAATACATGGAAATCTTTCTCACTAAATTTTCCCTTAGAGCTGCATTCTTTTATAACATGTACTGTCTTGGTAAAAAATATTTTTTGCCTACCATTTCAAAAGAAGTAAATAACCCAAAAATAAAACCTTGAAATGAAATTTGTTAACAGAGCAATGCTAACAAATATTCTTTGGTACTCAAGTTAACTTTTATATTCGATTGCTCAGAATTCAGATTCATAAAAAAAAGGATTGTCACCTTTTTTAGTTTTCACCAACAATAACGAACACTTTTACTTACTAATCTCTTGTAAAACTACTCGTTTACTTTTTTTTGCACTTTTTTTTTTAATTTTTTTTTGTCAACCCTGCAGATACTTTGGATGATGCTTTGTTGACAACAGTTTCACTTCTTTTTGGAACTGAGCTTTTCCATTTTTTGCAAGTTAATTTAAAAAGATCAAAATGTTTTTGATCTTTGTGTTTACTCTCCGAGGATGATTCACGCAAACAGTTTTCAGGTGAGAGTACAGAAAAATAAATCTCTTTTAAAGACTTTAACATCTTTGATAAAAATACTTTATCAATAGGAACCTCAACAACAAAAATCTCTTTATCACACACAGAATGAATCACAAAATGACATAATTTCACATTCAACACTGCCATTCCCAATTGGACTTGGCCATAGTGTCGTACTCTCATAGTAACTGTTTCATTTTCTTTTTTCAAACACCCACTACTTTTTTTTATTTGAATTTCTATTACTCCTCTGATGGTTTCACCATCAGTTGGACATTCGATTTCAAGTAAACTGTATACTTTTTCGTTTTTTACTATTACACCATCCGGAGAAGCTGCCAGCCATGGATTAACTTGACAAATAACAAGGCCACTTTTAATTACTGTCATGTCTGCATATTTAGCTTTAAAAATATCGCGTGCTTGTTTTTCATATTTTTTTCCAAACTCACAAGCAGCATTAAAAGATTTTGGTTCAATAAATTCTGTGCTTTTCTTCTTCCAGTCAGGTTTTGGTGGATAAATGTATGTGCTTAATGCATAACAGACTGATGCTGTTATGCAATACTCTCTCTCTTTCATCCATTGAGCTATCCAAATTCTAGTATTCATGCATACATCTACAGCGTTAACAGATAAATTTTTCACAGTGTTTTGGCAACAATCGTCAACTTTGGATTCTACTTTATACATGGCTAACATTTCCATTAGATTACTGCCTTGATTCTTAAATATTTCTGTGATTATTTTTTTATCAAAATCTGAAATTTCTGCATTTTCTTTTAATTTCTTTGGTTCATGTTTTCCTTGTTTAGCAGAGATAACAGCTGATTTGGTTGATTTTGACATTAAAGTTTCAATAGCACTTATTTTGTCAGGAGACAACATATTTGCCGGTTTTACTCTGATAATGGTTCTTGACTTGGAATGAATTTTTTTCAAAGAACTTTGTGAAATAACCGTTTTTGTCACCATACTGGGAGCAGTTGATTCTGTAACTGCATTATTCTGATTTTCCTTATTGATTGAATAAAGTAAATTATTTTTAGCTGTAGGAGGTGAGGCAGAAAAACAAACATGTTTTTCTAATGGTGCTGCCTTGTAGCATTCTTATGTATCAAGGTGTCTTTGTTTCCAAGAACATGGAGTATCAGTACATCATAATTTCGAAATATTCTGTGTTCTGTAATTAACATTAAAACAGTCATTTACGGTACAAAGTAGCAGTACTAAAAAACATTATTTTTTAAACTTACAACCTGCAATACAACAACACTCCGATAATGTGTTTACATTGTCCAGGTTCTCCCGAAGCGCAGCTGCAAGTAAAAGTGACTATTTCTCCGTTAGTCTTAATTTCTCCGTTAATTGTGAGGTATTTTTGCAATTTTGACGATAAGTACAGGGCTGTTACTTTATGATTTCTACTCGCATCATCGCTCTCAACTACACCACAACCGAATATATGCGGTTTTTGCGTGTTAATGGTTGAGTGTAGTCTAAAACCCTCGTGGAATTTTCTAGTCGCAAGATTTTCACCTGCATAGTCTGTCAATTGCTTGAAATTTAACATAATCCTAAAGCCCAATCGGGCTTTAACGGCGATTTGGTTTTTTTTAAACCGACTGCCGTGAAAGCCTGCAGGGCTTTATATACTTTGATTTTTGGTTTTAGGTTAGGTCGCTTCAAAGAAAAACTATTTTAGGATGATTATTTCATTTATATTATACATCCCGCGCGTAGCTGATGATCCCCTGAGTAATTTAAAAAAAAAATTATCGCGAACAAAGCCCGCATTGAAAAGTTATGAACGTTTCATTTTTCGAAACGCTGATTTCCTTTGGCTCACAGTAGTCAGGGGACATTCGATTTCAGTTTCGAGCATCCGGTCTCTCTGCCTGCGCACTCTGTAGACTTAACCGGACGTGACGTATGCGGTGGGCGTGTCTATTTTTGCTGTCTCACTCTTATTACTGCTTACCTACAGCGGCAGACGGGGGCATGTAGGTCCGAGCCTGTAGCCATGAGGCGACTGGTGGCGCTGTATCAATTAGCAGCTCCCTACAGCTGACTGCAGAGCAGCTTGTAATGTGTTATAAGCAATAAATTTTTTATAAATAATTGATTGTCATAGAAAAAACTGTACTGAAGACCCTTATTTTCATTATATATTAAACTAGGGGGGGTACCCCCTTGCTCGCTCCGCTCGCCAACTGTTCGCGTACTAAATGAGTTTTGATTTAATAAAAGAAAGGATTAATTTTAGTGTTTGTTTATTTGAATTCACAATTACAAAAAAGTATAAAATAGTTTTTTGATAACAAAAGTAGCGAATACAGAATTTTTGATGCGGTTGCTAACGAATTACGGACTAAAAACAAACAAATTAAGAACGCTAACCTAAATGGTTTGAACGTCCCCGTTACAAACAACGTGACGTTGGTCTCCGCACATCGAAGTCGCCATTCGAATAGGAGATTGATGTGGCCCCAGTGAACTTTAAACACTGTGCACACGACCGCAGAAACTTAAGCTCTGAATAAGTTTCTGACTAAATTAGCGTTAACAAGCAAATAAAATTAATAAAAAACTAACAATCATACTAAAACTAACAATCGTACTTTCGTTCGGCAACACTCTCTCCACTCACACAAAATTAAGCGTCTACCACACTAGAAAATTTGATAAGTTTACAAACGGGTCGTTCGATTATTCGACCACTTGAACGCAGATGCACCCTGTATACCTCGCCACAATCGTTTGGATGTAATTCCGTAATAACACCCTTACGCCACGAGTTTCTGGGAATTTCGTTATCCACAATCAAAACCAAATCACCCACGCGTAACGCATTTTCGGACTTAGAATTAAACCACTTTTTCCTAGGTAAAAGTGTCGGCAAATACTCACGAATCCAACGGCGCCAAATCGCGTCCGCGAAATGTTGAGCCAAATGCCATTGCTTTTTCAAACATTTGTCACCAGCTTCGAGATGCTGCAGCCTGATCGTACCCGACGAAGTACCAAATAGAAAATGATTTGGAGTAAGAGCTTCCTGTTCATTTGGGTCAGGTGAAACATGGGTCAATGGTCTTGAATTTACTGAGTGTTCAACCTCTGCAAAAATAGTGCGAAGTGTTTCCTCGTGATGAACATGACCCCTTAAGACGCAAGTTAAACACCCTCTCACCGTTCTGATCAGCCTTTCCCAAGCTCCACCCATATGACTCGCGGTCGGAGGATTAAATTTCCAATCAAATCTGTTTTTCAAAGCGAAAGCCGATCGTTTTTTCCCGTCCTTGTCCATGATACTCAAAGCCTCCTTTAATTCTGCACTCGCGCCACGAAAATTTGTACCATTATCGCTATAAATCGTCGACGGCCACCCTCTTTTCGCAGCTAACCTCTCATCCGCCATAATTGCCGAGTCCGCGTTTAAAGAGTGAGTTAGATCTAACCACACAGCCCTGGTAGTCATGCATGTGAATAAAACTCCCCATCGCTTTTCTCTCCGACGACCTATCTTAACCATCATGGGGCCAAAATAATCTAAACCGGTAGATGAAAACGGTCTTAAACCGTATCCTAGTCGCGCTGGGGGCAAGGGACCCATTTCCGGTTGTTCTGGAAGACCTCTAAGTATACGACAAAGGGAACATTTATGAACCACATTTCGCAAGCATCTTCGAATTCCTGTTATCCAAAAACTTTGTCTCAATTCATTGATGACGGCTTCATGATTTTTGTGATAGTGAATATCATGATAATGATAAATCAACAACCGAGTTACAGGATGGCTTGAGTCTAAAATTACCGGTTGAAATAGTTTTCGGGTATCCGGGAAAACCTTTACACGACCCCTGACTCTGAGTATTCCCTGATTATCGATGAAAGGCGACAAAGGAAGAATAGGACTGTTTCTCGGAAGAGGACGAGAATTTTTGAGAGCGGTAATTTCCCTGCTGAAACTAACTGACTGAATTTCACGAAACCATAGTGTTTCAGCCGCCAGAAGTCTTTCCAAATCTGTCCTTGAATCATAAACACCTTGAAATCTATCGATAGCCTGTAAAGTTAACGTGGTTGCTTTCAACAATCGATACCAATATGAAAACCTAGTGTAATCTGGAAGAACTTCACTCACAAGAGTTTCACGATTTAAAGCAAAAAACATCCCGAATTTTCCCTTTCCGTTCTTGATCATTCGAAACGAAACCTTCATTGTCAACGGTTAATCTCGCTCTGCTGTCTTCTCTGGGCCAAAACTCTTCGGGTTGGCGAAGAAAAGAAGGGCCGAGAAACCATCGGCTATTCGAATGCAAACTATTCGGAGCTAAACGCGTTGCATCATCCGCCGGGTTATTCAGGGTATCAACCCATCTCCACTCCTCCACCCTAGATTTTTCGCGTATTTCTCCTAGTCTATGCATAACAAAGGGTTTGTAGTCTCGTGGATCTGATTTTATCCAGCGCAACACCGTTTGCGAATCTGACCAAAATACACGTCTGTTCACGCAAAACTCGTGCTCGCTCCCCACGGTAACTGCCAATTTCACTGACAACAACGCGGATTGAAGTTCCAAACGTGGGATTGTGCACGGCTTAAGAGAAGCCACCTTACTCTTCGCGATTATTATTGAAGTATGCACATTCCCACCCGAGAATAAAAACCGCCAGTATGCGACGGCCGCGTACGCTTTCTCGCTTGCATCACAAAATATATGCAGTTCGGTTGACATTACTTCCCCTTGAATCTGGTAACACCTCGGAATTTTACAAGCCTCAACCTTTTTCAAATCATTCAACAAAAATTTCCAACATCGAAAATCGACATCACATAAAGGGTCGTCCCAACTAATTTTACTCGCCCAAACTTGTTGCATCAATATTCGCGCTTGAATCGAAAATGGAGACAACAGACTCAATGGATCGAAAAAAGACATGATGACACTCAAAAATTCCCTTTTTGTCGGTTTCTGAACGCAATCTCGCAGTTTCGCGGGAAATTTTACTGTATTGAATTTAAAAACAAGTGAGTCAGAATTCGTCAGCCAATGCAAGCCCAAAACGCGTTCTTCGCGGTCCTCAAAAAGATTCGCGGTTGTATATGAATCCTCGGTCACCGATTCCAAAATACATGGTTGGTTGCTTGCCCAACCATGCATTTTCCATCCCGCTGCCGCATTGATTTTAATCACTTCGGAAATTCGAATTCTCGCTTCATCACACGATTCATAACTTCTCAAGAAATCATCCATATAGAAATCCTCCTGAACACTCAGCGCGGCTTCCGGCAGATCTTTTTCAAACGCTTTAGCATTTTCGTTCTTAACGTATAAAGCACTACAAGGCGATGATTTCGCTCCGAACAAAAGGGAAACCATCAAGCATTCCTGCGGTTCGATAGACCTGTCTCCGCCTCTCCATAAGAACCTCTGCGCATCGCGATCTTTTTTCGAGATTTTAATCTTGAGAAACATATCCCGCATATCACCCTTTACCGCAAATAAATTTTGTCTAAACCTCATCAGAATACCCAATAAAGATTTTAAAAAATCTGGACCGGTCAACAGTAGATCGTTAAAACTCTTGGACTCGGATTTCGCTGCCGCGTCGAATACCAAACGCACCTTTCCCGGCTTATTGACATTCTGAACTCCGAAATGTGGTAAATACCACACCCGTCCCTGTGGTTCCTCCGAAGCTCGAATCGCGTAACCCTGCTGAAACAAACGATCCATTTCCTTATAATACAATGCAGCGTATTGGCTATCCCGATCAAGTTTCCTCTCCAAAGAATGAAGACGTTTCAAAGCAGTTCCCAGGCTAAAAGGAATTAATTCATCATCGTCCTTCCACAATAAACCGGTTTCCCATGAATCTCCCACACGTTTACTTGTTCGATTCAAAATTTCGAAAGCGCGTTCATCTGCGGCATTAACTCGGGGTTTCGGGTCGATACCTAAAGAGTTCAAATCGAAACTCTTCAAAATCAAATCGTGCAACTCGTCGAACTCTTTCGCTTCTTTTCCCAAAAAATTCACGGATTCAGAACGACGAAAGTCAGAACGACAGAGAAATTTACCGTGTATCGACCATCCCAAAAGACAACGCGAAAGGACCAAATCACTGCTGTTAAAGAAAATTGTTTCCAAATTGACGATCAAATGCACATGATCTTGACCCAATAAAATTTTAGGCTTCCCACTAAAAGATGACACACTAATTCCAGTTTCGCTCTCACATAATCGAGAGAGATCTTCCGACAATCGGCAGGTTGGTAAAGCCAAATCCTCAACGACGAGTACATTCTTCAGCCCGAAAACGCGATCACCCACTTTTATGTCAAAATCAACCTGGCGTGATGCTGTCAAAATTGGACCCTCATTTCCGACTCCCTTTAAATTCACATTCACACTCTTAGTAATTAAATTCAGATCTTCCACAACGCTCTTACTCATGATTGACGTAGTCGAACCTTCGTCTAACAAAACGTAAATAATTTCGGAGTCTTTTTTACCCACCACCCTAATCGGAACAATCTTCAACATTACGGTTTCAAATAGTCATTCAGAATTTTGTGCATTAACTCTCTTTCGGCTAGAAGCAACTGCAGAGGCATTCACGTTCCTCCCATCATGATTAGAAACTAAATTTCGGGAAACATTATCAGGGTTAGAAAAGAAGTGTAAAATCTTATGATGTTGACGATCACATCTGTCACAACTACGTTCGACTCCGCATTTATCGCGACCATGACCAGAACGCAAACATTTAAAACAAAGATTCAGACCTCGCACGAACTTCCATCTTTTGCTCAACAGTTCGCGCGCAAAATCCCTACAATCACCGAGAAAATGTTGCCGTCCACAAAAAGAACACCTTGTCTCGTCGATCTCGCCACTCTGTTTTCGAGCAGAATTGTCGGTTGAAAGGCTAGTCGTAGCGAAAACACTCCGTTCTCCCGGACGCGCTGCCTGAATATTAAAGTTCAAAGGTTTCCGCGAATTTGCTATTCCCGGCAAACCAACAATACCTGCCTGTGCAGCTACTTCCGCTTCCAAATTTATAAAATCTGAAATTATTTCAAGCTTTGGTTTTTTTCCTTCCCTATTTGCTACAGCCACATACTTCGCATAGTCACGGAGCATGGATTCTGGTATTTTATTCAAAATCTCATTTGATAATTCAGGACTGTTTAAATAACTACTATCATTCAAAGTTTTAAAAGTAGAAATCGCCCCCCTTAATTTTAAAGCAAATTTCATTAAATCTGCATTTCCAGAATCCAACCTCGGTAACTTTTTCACACTCTGCACAATCTTATTCAAAATTATTGAACGATTTCCGAATCGCAATTCTAAAATTCTCATTATTTCAACAGAACTACAGTCAGATGCAAAATACGTGCTTGTAATCTCTCTCGCGTCGTCTTTCAACGCGTCATACAAACGGATCACGTTTTCACGATCGCTATAATTACCCAATTCAGTCGATGATTCGTAAACCTGCTTAAACCGCAACCATTCTATCGGATCACCAGAAAAATAAGGCAACTTCTTGATTGTCATGCGATTGAAAAATCCCGAATTCACCCCAACAGGAGCTGAATCTCTCATAGCGCACAATGTACTTTCAATAGCACTCGTCAAACGATCGATGGGGTCTACAGAATTCACACTCAACAAACGGTTTCGTTCATTCTCGTCAATGTTTGACACATACCTCGGACGCTCATTACCGCGCTCATAGTCATTCGGAAAATCACACATTCGCACATCATCGCGTACATAATTATCGGAATAATCATTCGACTGCAAATTATCGCGTACATAATCATTTGAATATTGACTCGGATGAAAATTTCGAAACGCATGATCAGACGGTATGTGGCTGTAACAATCGATCTCGGAATCTTCATACTGTTGTGATTCGACTCGTGGATGCGTTCCCTGACGACTCGATGCGAATGTTGGACGACGTGTCGGCTCTCCTTGTATACTTCTAACCGATGACGAACCTCGTTGATCAGCAGCGTACGTCGTCGCATCTCGATAGTGACAAGCAGCATACGAAAGCGCATCAGCATATGAAGACGCATTTCTTCCATGCGTCGCAGCGGCCGATGACAAAGCTCGTTGATGGGAGTCAATATAAGGAGACACACTCCTGCCCCTTTCGATCGAAACCATCGATGAAGCTCGGCGATGAGATTCAGCATACGGAGGCGCATCTGGATCGTGCGCGCCAGCGACCGTCGAGGAAGCCCTTCCGTGAGATTCAGCATACGGAGGCGCACGTGGATCGTACGCGCCAGTAACCCTCGACGAAGTTCGGTGACGAGACTCAGCATACGGAGGCGTACCTGGATCGTGCGCACCAGCGACCATCGAAGAAGCCCGTCCGTGAGATTCAGCATACGGAGGCGCACGTGGATCGTACGCGCCAGCAACCCTCGACGAAGCTCGGTGATGAGACTCGGCATACGGAGGCGCACCTGGATCGTGCGCACCAGCGACCATCGAAGAAGCCCGTCCGTGAAATTCAGCATACGGAGGCGCACCTAGATCGTGCACACCAGCGACCATCGAAGAAGCCCGTCCGTGAGATTCAGCAGTCTCAAGCCGTCGTGAAGTTTGAACTTGTGGTGGGCAACTTTCTGTCTCGGTTCTCCGATGCTGTTGCGATGATAAATCCAAAGGAATTGTACCTTCCATTCGCATTAAACCCCTCGAACCTTCTACAGTAAAATTTGGGTTTGACGCTCTGGTAACATGATGACGTTCGCGCGTCGATACCGTACTCTCTGGAAAGGCTGAAATAACCAAACTCGGTTGACCCGTAAGATTACGCCGTAAGTTAAACGCGACTTCCCTTTCTGATTTGATGATCGACTCTGGTTGTTCCCTTTCTCGAGAAGAATTTTCTTGATTTTCAACCATTGGAACTAACGCTTCACGGGTAGGATTAGTTGCTGAAGATGAAGTGGGAATTCCCAACGAAGCTTGTTGAATAGCACGATGAAATGCCCGTGCAGCTTGACTTCGAGTTTGGATGATCGGGGTGAAACCTCCACCTCGATTGACTTTTGATCTGCTCGCTGTGGACGATTCTTCGTCTCCCTTTCTTTTACTCATGGTGAAACTCCTTGCGAACTTTTAGGTCTCAAAGTCCTACGTCATGGTCGCCAAATGTTCGCGTACTAAATGAGTTTTGATTTAATAAAAGAAAGGATAAATTTTAGTGTTTGTTTATTTGAATTCACAATTACAAAAAAGTATAAAATAGTTTTTTGATAACAAAAGTAGCGAATACAGAATTTTTGATGCGGTTGCTAACGAATTACGGACTAAAAACAAACAAATTAAGAACGCTAACCTAAATGGTCTTAACGTCCCCGTTACAAACAACGTGACGTTGGTCTCCGCACATCGAAGTCGACATTCGAATAGGAGATTGATGTGGCCACAGTGAACTTTAAACACTGTGCACACGACCGCAGAAACTTAAGCTCTGAATAAGTTTCTGACTAAATTAGCGTTAACAAGCAAATAAAATTAATAAAAAACTAACAATCATACTAAAACTAACAATCGTACTTTCGTTCGGCAACACCAACCCCCTAATTATAATTGATGAATATAAAAATTAATCGAAACAATACGTAAGCTCTATGTTTGGTAAAATAATCAAAAGATTAAAGCGCTCAAAATCAATAAAAATTAGACACGAGAGTTCAGTTTGAACTTTACTTACTCATCATAACTTGATTCATAAAATCGGACTTATAGAGAAAAGTTTTTAATTATTTAGCAAAATCATGAGGTATAGAATTTTATTTCTTTTTTTAATAATTTTTAGTCAAAATCTATCCAGGACTGAAATAGATCTAAAATTGACAAATGAAGATATAAATAAATTTTAAAATAGTTAGAGTGTTCATGTAAGGTACATACATAAATTTTTGATGACTCATAAGGAATATTTTAGTAAGCCCACTGGAATTTTGAACCATTTCATTAGATCTTACACACACAAAAATATTTTTTAGAGCTTCTTTTGCTTACGGCGGGCCTATTAAATAGATTCATTTCAGATCGATATTACAAACTTTATTATATTTGCCGGGCCACAAGTGTCACTCGCCTAATCACATTAACTATCTAACCTACTTCACTATCTCACTCATTAGGAGAACCCTACTAACCTTACTTAATCTTTCATCTGTAACCACCTGATCTATTTTAATCTTAGCCGCATTACTGACCTTACTAATTTCACTTACTTCAAATACCGTAAATAATTCCCAACTCATCTCTCACTCACTCTACCAACAAACCCTACTCACCTTATTCATTCTTGATCTGACTCATCTTAGATCTCTAGCTTATACTCCCCATCCTGAAAACTACTCTAGTAATTTGCCGAATAATAAAAAAAATCAAGATTTTTTACAAATTTCGCAAACTCGTACAAACGAACCTTGATTTTCTTCAAAATTATTTTCCAGATTCTTCATGAGATGAACGTATTTCCTTTATAGTAAGAGCTTGCGAAGTTGCGTTTGAACGGACTAATTGATAAATTTCTTTGTTCAGCACCTTCTCATGAGAGTCATGACAACAAAAAGTATTTTCTGCTCTCCGGCCGGGAAGTAGCAAAGACTGGCGCGCTCAGAGGCCAGAAAATGCGTCGAGCAGAAAAATAGTAGTACCTATACCACACGTGGCCACGAAAATAAGAAATGTCTCAGATCACATGTAATTTTCGGCCGAGGCGCAGCTGATTGTAGTAATCTACTAATTAATAAAAATTTGAATGACATAATTAGAAAGCTGAGCTCAAGACCTTTTTTATCATACATAATTTTATATAAAAATTTTCATTGGAGCCAAAGTTATAATTTTAATATGTCTATACCAGCCCACAACCACACAACCATCACTCACCCCATCTAAGACTCTTTACTATTCTCACCCGTATTAAGGCGAAGTCATAAGGGTCATTTTAACAAAAAATTGAAGATTCAGTAAAATTAAAAGTGAAAATGAAAAAAGGGCTCTGTAGCGCTGGAGCTACTATCTTAATGTATCTTTTAAACCCAACCCCATCAAAATCGGATCAAAATTAACGTCAGAATATGGGAAACAGTTTTGTAAATTTTTGTATCTCAATAGCATTTGCTATACATCTATATTTATTGAATCTTTAGGAAGTTTTTTTATTTTCATTTTCGTTTAATTTTAAATGATTTTTTTCGCAAATTCTGCAACTCCCCTTAAGACTTCGAATTCTTTTATCTTCAACTACATGACCTAGTTTAATCTTAGCCACATTACTGACCTAACTAATTTAATTTACTTCAAATACCGTATTTTATCCCTACCCCTAAAATCCAGCTGGCTATCCAGCTGGATTTCGGTTTCAATATGACGGCTGGATTTCCAGCTGGATTTAAAAAAAGAAATTTTTTGGTGAAAATTAATATTGCTTGAAATCAAGTTATTATTCATTTTTCAATGATTTTGAAAAAATTTATCTTAGTTTTTTTTTTTGAATTTTACAGCCGGATCTGTCCAGCTAGAAATCCAGCTGGACAAATTGAAAAATTAACAATAACTTGATTTTAAGCGATATTAACCAAAAAATTTTTTTTTGAAGTCCAGCTGGATTTAAGGGGTAGGGATCTCCCAAACTTATTTCACCCAATCTACCAACGAATCCTACTCATCGTATTCATCAACTCAGTCACTAACTTTAAAGTTTTGTTGAAGTACTTTAAATTTTGAAAAAGCTCTATTAATATTTTTAAGTAAAATAACAAACCCTTCCTCACCTCATCTCCCCTTCCACCCTCCTCCCGCATAACCTCCGCCTAACCAACCTTATCTACCTTACTAACCTGAATCGAATTGAATTATTAGCTCTCACTAAACTAACGTATCTCGCTTATCTAACCAGCTGGCTTGGGATTGCGTAAATCTGCCCACTTAAGTGTCCCTTGATTACCCGTAAAAATTTCTAGTACCGCACAAATTTTTATTCCTAAGTTAATGTTTTTTATCAAAAAGTAAACATTCGTATAAAGTTAGGTATGGGTTATATAAATTAATATAAATAATATAAATTAGTAATTAATATATATAATATAAATTAAAATCCAATCGTTCGTTGATATTAGATCGGTATATAAATATATATAAATAATTATTGGATTTTAAATTATATTATACTTTCAACGAAGAATTAAAAGGGATCTTTGAAAAGGGGATTTTTGAAAAAAAGGGGATCCAACTGAGGGGATCCAATACTTTCGACGAAGATCCAATTTAGGGGATCCAATTTAGGGGATCAGAAAAGTGCGATATTTAACTGTGTTTTGACCGTGTTTTTAAGAATTTCAGATTTTCTAAAATCCAATTTAGGGGATCCAATTTATGGGATCAGAATCAAAAACGGAAATATAATATAGGGAGATAAGTGGTAGAATTTATAATTATTAATTTGTTTAATTTCATTAAAAGAGTATGAAATAAATAATCTCTACAGTCTTTCTATGATCAACATCATCAAAGATTTTTCAATTATTGTGGTGTGCCCTGTGAGTTGATAATAATTGTGCTGTCGTTGTGTTGGGGACCTGATGGCTGGAGGTGCATATTGGCAATATTCAAAATAAAGTTTTTTCTGAATGAGTGTGTTTGTTTGTGTGTGTGTGTGTCAGGTTGAACTTGCAAATTACTTTTTTATAATCCACCCAACTTGCAAATTGCAAAAGGTGCAATTGCAGCACACAATGTCATTGTCATACGCATTATCGCTTAATTTCATAGAATCATCATAGAAATGTATATGCTCTGAGCCAATACACTTGAACTGTTAAAGTTTTGTAATCCTACCCTTTTTCAAAAATAAACTTGATGTCTGAAAGTTTTGTAATCCCACCTTTTTTCTAAAATAAACTTGATGTCTGACAATGAATTTTAATTTTGATTGTAACTGTTACATTCACTCAGGGTGTTAATGATAAGTATTTTTATGTCAACATGAATCAATTATTAAAAATTTTTATCTTTTTTGTTGTCTGTATGCAAGCTTAAGTTATGCTGCCAAAGTGATTTTACATTTTAAAATTGGTTGATTAAGAAGTACAAAAGAAATAGATAGTTTTGGGTCTACACGGAGAAGGAGATACACTATGAAACACAATTCATGCACGGTGTTTTCCAGTGTACGCAGTTGACGCATGCTTTTTTCTCGGTTACTCAAGTTCTGCTGAATCTCTAACCTCGAAACTTTAAAAGCGTATAAATATAAATATCAAGTTTGTAATCATAATTGAAGTTTATAAATTTGTTAGGAAAGATAGCAACAACATTTCAAAGTAAGAATCGTACAAAATTTTAAGAGTAAAACTTTGAAAAACTGGATACATGGGTGTTCTGAGTGCCGTCGTCTGCTCTATCGAAATTATCTCTCTAAAAATTTTGCACTGGAAAACACGGTGCATGCACTTGGAAATACGACTGTAACTTAAGGAATCACGCTGTACCACGCATCGTCTAAAACGGTGGCGCTGTACACTAAGTTTCATGGTGTACTTCCTTCTCCGTGTAGGTATCCAGTGGACCAGAAATTATGAATTCGATTTAGCATGGATTTTTAAAGTACGGATGAGCATTTGCTTCATTATTTTCAAAGTGGATTTAGTTTGTCCATCAATTATGTATGCAAAATGAATTCAAAAGTACTTCATAACAGTAAATTATGTCTATGATTTTTATGTGTTCTGACTAATGATAAAATTTATATCAAAGAAATTTAAACCTAAAGAACTAGATATATCCAAGTCAACATGAATCAATTATTAAAAATTTTTATCTTTTTTGTTTTCTGTAAGCAAGCTTAAGTTATGCGGCCAAAGTGATTTTAAATTTTAAAATTGGTTAATTTTTTTTTATTAGAATTAAAAAGTACAATAGAAATAGATAGTTTTGGGTCTAGGTATCCAGTGGACCAAAAATTATGAATTCTATTTGGCATGGATTTTTAAAGTACGGATGAGCATTTGCTCCATTATTTTTAAAGCGGATTTAGTTTGTCCATCTATTATTTATGCAAAACGAATTCAAAAGTAGTTCATAACAATAAATTATGTCTATGATTTTTATGGGTTCTGGATAATGATAAAATTATATAAAAGTAATTTTAAACAGAAGAACTAGATATATCTAAGTTAACAGGAACCAATCATTGAAAATTTTTATCTTTATTTTAATCATTTTAAGGTTACAAATGAGTATTTGCTACATTTCAATGTAAATTTACATTAAAATAAAGTTATGCAATGTACATTTAAAAAATAGGTAAATACTAAATTGAATTTTTTTTTTTGCATATAAAATTGATTTCCCTAGGACTTTTATAGGTTCTGGTTTATGTCGTGGTTTTACATCAGAATAATTGAATATATCTTAGTTATTGTTAAATTATTTAGAATTTGTTAAGTTCGTGAAATAATTTATTAAGACATATTTCAACAATATTAATGATTTATTTATGGAGTTTGGTTTTTTGAACTTGTGGACAAAAATGAAATACATTTAAATATTTACCGAATTTACGCAATAAAATCTTTAAAAAATACTTTTAAAAAAGTAATATTTACGGCGATTGGTTTTTTTAAAAGGAGTCTAAATAAAAAGTTATACGCTAAATATAATAATCTTTTTTTGAAAATGAATTAATGAAAGAAGTGAAATCAAAAAATTAATTACGGACGACTAGAGGCCAAATTACTTATTATTTAAAAATAATTTCTCTTCTAAAAGATGGTCATATTATGTTGAATCACCTTCAATATACGTAAAGTTAACAATTTTTCAATTATAGCACATACATGGGAAAACACATGCAAATTGCACACAATTCAAACACTTTTTAAAATTAAAATATGTTGTAATTAAGTTAGAAATCAACTAAATCACAATGTATGGCTATACTTGACCTGTAAAAATTTAATATTCTTTGAACTAAATTATCTCGAAAAAAGTCATTGATACCTGTATTTTTTAAATTATATTTTGAATGCTCAGTGTGTTTCTTAACAACATATTTTAATTTTTAATTTTAAAAAGTGTTTGAATTGTGTGCAATTTGCATGTGCTTTCCCATGTATGTGCTATAATTGAAAAATTGTTAACTTTACGTATATTGAAGGTGATTCAACATAATATGATCATCTTTTAGAAGAGAAATTATTTTTAAATAATAAGTAATTCGGCCTCAAGTCGTCCGTAATAAATTTTTTGATTTCACTTCTTTCATTAATTCATTTTTTAAAAGAGATTTTTATATTTAGCGTATATTTTTTTATATATTGACTCCTTTTAAAAAAACCAATCGCCGTAAATATTACTTTTTTAAAAGTATTTTTTAAAGATCATACTTAGCGTATAATTTTTTATTTAGATTCCTTTTTAAAAAACCAATCGCCGTAAATATTACTTTTTTAAAAGTATTTTTTAAAGATTTTATTGCGTAAATTCGGTAAATATTTAAATGTATTTCATTTTTGTCCACAAGTTCAAAAAACCAAACTCCATAAATAAATCATTAATATTGTTGAAATATGTCTTAATAAATTATTTCACGAACTTAACAAATTCTAAATAATTTAACAATAACTAAGATATATTCAATTATTCTGATGTAAAACCATGACATAAACCAGAACCTATAAAAGTCCTAGGGAAATCAATTTTATATGCAAAAAAAAAAATTCAATTTAGTATTTACCTATTTTTTAAATGTACATTGCATAACTTTATTTTAATGTAAATTTACATTGAAATGTAGCAAATACTAATTTGTAACCTTAAAATGATTGAAAAAAAGTTAAAAATTTTCAATGATTGGTTCATGTTAACTTAGATATATCTAGTTCTTCTGTTTAAAATTACTTTTATATAATTTTATCATTATCCAGAACCCATAAAAATCATAGACATAATTTATTGTTATGAACTACTTTTGAATTCGTTTTGCATAAATAATAGATGGACAAACTAAATCGACTTTAAAAATAATGGAGCAAATGCTCATCCGTACTTTAAAAATCCATGCCAAATAGAATTCATAATTTTTGGTCCACTGGATACCTAGACCCAAAACTATCTATTTCTATTGTCCTTTTTAATTCTAATAAAAAAAAATTAACCAATTTTAAAATTGGAACCCACTGGGATCAAAACTTTCTGAGAAAATCATCTCCAAGGCGTAAGTATCACCAGGTGCACCAGGTGTCCGCCCTGACCCCCCTCCCCCCCGGAGTCCTTACTTCCTGGGGAAATCATCTCCAAGGCGTAATTAATACCAGGTGCATCGGGTGTACGCCCTAACCCCTTCGGAGTCCAAACTTCCTGAGGAAATCATCTCCAAGGCGTAAGTATCACCAGGTGCACCAGGTGTTCAGCCTGACCTCGCTGGAGTCCAAACTTCCTGGGGAAATTATCTCCAAGGCGTAAGTATTACCAGGTGCACCAGGTATCCGCCCTGGCCCCTCCGGAGACCAAACTTCCTGAGGAAGTCATCTCCAAGGCGCAAGTATCATCAGGTGCACCAGGTGTCCGCCCTGACCCCTCCGGAGTCCTAACTTCCTGGGGAAATCATCTCCAAGGCCTCAGTTTAACCAGGTGCACCAGGTATCCGCCCTGGCCCCTCCGGAGTCAAAACTTCCTGGGGAAATCATGTCCAGGTTGTAATCGCTATCTTATGCACTAGGTCTCCGCCCTGACTCCATAGGTGTTAAAATATTTAGAAAAAGAAAAAAAATTTGTTCAAGTCCATTGTACATGCCACACGTGTGTCACATACTCATCAAAATGGATGAGAAAAATGTTCAACATAAGGAAAAAAAAAAAAGAAAAATTTCAGAGTCAAGTTATGATACTAAACATATTTTTGTTAGTAATAAATGTTACAATTTAAAATAAAAAGGTTTACGTTATAGCTCGCCAGAATCCCTATGCGTAAAGCATTGGCCTTCTGTCAAGAATCTGGCGATTAACCCTACTAAATTTCTGCCCAATTTCGCTAAATCTGCCCACTGTCTGGCAATATTCTGGCGTAAATTTCTCGCAGGGAGTTTAACCGTAAATATAATTTTTAGTTTTGACTAAATATGCCCCTGCTTCTTTTTAGAAAATTTTGCCGCAAACCGCATGTCTCTAGCCTTTATAGGTTCTGAGATATAATTTAAGGATTTGGTACTTTCGTGAGGGGAAAAGAGGGAAGGGGACGGGCACCGCAGCGCCCGACTAGACGATTTTATTTTCAACTCATCAGTACTTTGACCCTAATGAAAGAATCATTATGAAAATTTTACGCAACAAAGTTGAAAGTCTCTTCTTTCATGTATTATTAATTTTATGATTGAAGAATATTTTTAAAAATAAGGAAAAATCTCGAAAACATAACCTAATTTTCAATTTACAAAACTCTGCGACAAAAGTTTAAAAACGTTAACTTTTTTAATCTCACATTAAAAATTAAGACCAAAAGACATTGTGTACAAATTTTTAGATCAAATTATGCAGTAGAAAGAAAGTTAGAGCATTTCTTGTTCAGTCGCGCATTGAATTTAACCGCTGCACGCTTGTTTTTCTTTGTTATCTTTTTCAAATGGTCGGAAAGGTATTATAAAAAAAATCTTAAAATCTTCTTCGAGCTGAAATCTACAAATTCCAATAATTCTTTTAACGATCTCTGTATTTTTGGAAGAGTGACAAACGATCAAAGAAAAAAATTGCTTGATTTCCATAAGAGTTTGGGTTAAAGTATTTAAAAAAATACTTTGATTTTTAAAAAAACTAAATCGAACAATTTTAATTTGATCAGGTGATACTTGATGCAGATCCATAGCAATTATTAAATGGTTAATAAAAATAAAACAACGTTTTAATTTTATGTGATCTACACAATTTATTTAAAATGGTAAATCGAACAAAAAAAGGCAAAAAATTCAATGATTATTTTGATATTAATCATAAATCGATCCGATCAAAATTGACAAAACGGCTGCATTTTTTCGAAAGTACCAAACATCCTTAAAGTAGAAAAATCACTATTTTAGACCCTAGCGTTCTTAGGTAGGGAATGGAGAGCTGCGATTTGCGCCAAAAATTTTCTTTTTTTATGCCCTTTTGAATGATATATATGCCGTGGGGGCTGATTTGTCTATCTTATCCGACTATACCCTTTAATAAATTTTTTTCATTTCACAACTAATTTTTCATTTAATCTAGAGAACAACTAAAGAAAAATGCTACTGCTGACGTATTGCTGCAAATGCAGTACGTAAAAGCATCGAGATTCACTTTCTCGAATTATCTCATTTTGGGGATCTCTTTGAGTGATCTTCTCCTTCCCACGCGTCAATTGACCGTACAGCGAGAAAAGATAGACGTAAAACTTGCTCCAGTTGCACTAATTGCAATCGTGCGTGCGCAAGTTGAACGATCTCTCCTCCGTGCGAACACGTTGGCCGTATAAAGTTTACGCACAGGATTAAGGCGTAGTCCTCCAATTGAGCGTTCTCGAATTTTTGTTATTCTTTTTCTCCTAAAATATTTTAGTTTATTGTCATTCGAAAATCTTCAGACTCAGGGTTTTATCATTGGTAGCTTCAATTGAGTAATCCTGATCGAGTTTATCATTTGAGTGATCAATGACAACTGAGAAAATTCTTCAGAAATATTGTAATCACCATTGATAATAGTGTGATTTACAATCATCAAGGCGACATTCCTTCTTTTTTAATACTCTACTTTGGCCCCTAATAATTGTGTGAACTGGCGCCACAAGTAACACGTGAGATTAAAATTACCATTGCTCTCTCGTACCTATGTTACGTGTCGTTTAGCTTTTGAAAGTAAAAAAAGGAGGCAAAAAGAATCATTATTGATCGACGAAGAGCGTGAGGTTAACGTAAAGGAAATCCTACTCTGCTCTTTCACGTGAAAGGCGTGTTATTAGTTACGAGGTTGCGATTATAATAGCATAGCTGAGATGAAACACGTGACTAACTTATGAGAGAATGTATCACATACACGGTAGATATTATTGTACGTTCAACTGTTTTGAATGACTTCGTAATGAAGGTTATGCAGAACAAATCTTAGTACTGCCAATTGGCTATCGATTTTAATTTTTAAGTTTCTCTCCAAACAGTTTCATACCATTATGCCTGCCATTATTATTCACTTATGAATGTTCAAAGAGTACTCTTCAATTGATTGTAAGGATGTGGACCTTTTTATTTCAAATTTTACAACATACTCTCAGCACTTTTTCTTTAATCACCTGAAAATTTTTTTTCTAAGTTTTCTACGATTTTTTTGGAAACACTTGTCTCGGGAATTTTTTTGTGATCCTTATTTTTTATTTACCAAGCTGTGAAAGTTGTATTATAAAAAAAAAGCTTTTTTTAGTAAGGGAACGTTCACAAACCACGTGGCCCAAATAGGGGGAGAGGGGGGGCGATTAAAAGGCTACGAAAGGTTACGTGGGGGGGTAGGGCTGTTGATTCAGAAAAGCACGTGGTTTTTAAAGTGCATGAATCGATGTTTTGATTCAAAATATCTTACTGTCAAACGTTAAAGTCGGCTATCCTCCAAGCTTTAAACCCCCAAGACCCTGGGCGCCCGAATTCAACAAAAAAACTGGTCGGATATCTCCCAAGCTCTAAACCCCCAAGACCCTGGGCGCCCGAGTTAAATTATTCCAAAAATATGAGAGCATTTTAATTAACGAAATAAATAATTTTGTAACGGTACCTAACTACGTTGAACTGGTGCAATTATATCATGAAGTTGTAAGTCTGAAATTTTGAACTCCAAAATGGGGTGGTTGATTAGGGAAACGCTATAAATTTTTACTTATTGGTGAACTCTTCGTTTGCAACATTATCAACAAATTTTTTTTTTAACTATAAATTAAATGCTTCTAAGAAGCAGACACATTTCGAGAAAAGTTTAAAAATTTTTGTTTTTTTATTAGTTATTTTTTATTTTTATTTTTATTTTTTTATCTTTTTATTATTTTGTAATATTTCCAAGTGATGTATATTAAAGTACACCACAACCTTTTTGTGGAACAAAAAAAAACACTTTTTTGTGGCTTGATATTCAAATATAAAGTACGCTTTAATTATAAAATTATTTCACTCGGCAACCAGAGTTTCGTGAGGTTTAGAGCTTGGGAGATAGCTGATCAGTTTTTTTATTGAACTTGGGTTTCCAGCGAGGGACTATGCTCTCCAGAATCATTGATGATTCTTTTGATTCTTTTGTGATTCTTTCTTGATTCTTTTGGAAAATTTACCATATTTTGAGCCTTGGATCCAATTTCAATTGATATTTTGTTAAAAATAATATTTTTCGAAGATTTTTACTTGAAATGACATTGATATTTTATTGATTAAATATTGATTTTCATGGGGTTTTAGGGGATTCAGAGCTTAAGAGATAACTGATCAGTTTTTTCTTTGAACTTGAGTTCAATAAATAAACTCATCAGCTATCCCCCACGTCTTGAACTCCCCAAACCCTGGGCGCCCGAGGTCAACGAAAAGACTGATCAGTTATCCCCCAAACTCTAAACCTCCCAAAACTCTGGTTACCAACTGATCAGTCTTTTCGTTGACCTCGCGCCTCCAGGGTTTTGGGGGTTCAAGACTTGGGGGATAACTGATAAGTTTTTTTGTTGAACTCGGGCACCCAGGGTTTTGAGGGCTTAGAGCTTGGGGGATAACTGATCAGTTTATTTATTGAACTCGACGCCTGGGGTTTTGGGGGTTCAAGGCTTGGGGGATAGCTAATCAGATTATTCATTAAACTCTACGCCCAGTGTTTTGGGGGTTTAGAGCTTGGGGGATAATTAACCAGTCTATTTATTGAACTCATTGTTTTTTTTTTTTTTCTCAACGTCAGTTTTGTTGGGGGGGGGGGGGGTAGACCTCAGGACACCCCCTAGCTGAAAGGAGTTGTTGCGCCCCTGGTATTAAATCATTAAATTATAACTTGAAAAATAATGTCTTTAAAAAACTAATAGTATTCATATTTAAAATTTGAAATCGTAATAAAAACCACGTGACTATAGGGGAGGGGGGGTCGAAAAATTGATAAAAATACTACGCTGATCTTCATGGGAGGGAGGGCCCTTCAAAATCTTCGAAAAAATGACCACGTGGTTTATGAACGTTCCCTAAAGGAGACTGCAATCTTCGAATGGACATAGTTTAGACTAGTTCCAACCTGTTAGTACATTTTTTTTTTTTTTTTTTTTTTTTTTAAATTGCTCGTCTTTTGCTTAACTTTTTAAATAATATATTTATTTTAAGGTCCAAGTCTTTTTTCCCTGGTATTCTTGAAAAACTAAAAAGTGTATGAGAAAACGATATACTGCTGAGGCTGTTTACATAAAAAAAAAGATTTCTTCGATAAAATAAGATTCATTCTTCAAATAAAAAGAATAAGTCTTATGATAAGGTAAAGATACCGGTTATGATCACAAAAATCGCTACTTTTCAGCATTTTGAATTTTATTGAAAAAACAAAGCATGTTAGACTAAATCTTCTTTTACATACTTAAATTTTAGGTTCTTAGGAACTTAAATAATTTTTTTTTTTTATGAAAATTGTATTTATTTATTGAATAGTTAATGTTTGAAGTCAAGATCTTTTATGCCCCTTTTTAAAGTCAAGGCCCCAGTTTATTAGACAACTTCAGCTTTGACCCCAGTTTATGGAACACTTTTACACGTAAAATCACGTCTGTGACTTAAGTACCCCAGTTGATGGAACGGAATCGTCAAAATTCGAGGGTTTCATCACTCCCAAATGAGAAAAAATTACAAATCTAACCAAAAATTAGATAAACCATTCCATCAACTGGGGTACGTAAATCACAGACAGGATTTTACGTCTAAAAGTGTTCCATAAACTGGGGCCCAAGCTGAACTTGTCTAATAAACTGGGGCCAAAAGGTCTTGTCTTTAAACAATAATTATTCAATAAATAAATACAATTTCATATAAAAAAAATTTATTTAAGTTCCTAAAAACCTAAAATTTAAGTATGTAAAAAAAGATTTAGTCTAACATGCTTTGTTTTTTCAATAAAATTCAAAATGCTGAAAAGTAGCGATTTTTGTGATCATAACTGGTATCGTTGCCTTATTTGTCCGAGCTAAGATGTACTCAATGAATTATTTTGATAAATGAAATGCCTATTCATTACACTAAAAAATTCACATTGATACAACTATACCTGATTTTTCTACCTATGACAGCGCCCTCTCAGTAAATTCTTTCTTTTGCACTTAATTACACTTGTTGATTTTTTATGAAAGTAAAAGTCGTGTGAAGCAGACGCACTATTACACGGAAAAAAAAGTTACCAGATAAACCCGTGTTAAAGTGGAACGGAATAGACCCGTCGCCAGCGCGCCGGTACATCCGATACTTAGGCGCTTCGACCCCAGCGTCTCGACAGAATGAACCCGTGCGCAGTAGGAGAGGGACAATCCTACGCAGAGGCAGGTTGAACCTGCCTCCCGCGTAGGATTTGCACTTAAGCCGCATAATGTTTTGGAGCAAACTCAGGATGCGTACTATAATATATATGTATATAAAGCGTTAATGTATATGTGCGCGCCAGAACTCATTCGCATCATGCAGAGATTGTTGCACACGCACGTGCATGATTTAATTTAAGTTGTAGATTTATAAAAATCATGAAGGAACAGTTTTTGGAAAAATTAAGAATATTATAAGTAATGATGGTGGGGTTTTATTTCAATTAAAAGAATTCAAAACTTTTTTTTTTAGCAGTCACTATCAGGCGTATCGCGTAACATCTGATATTGATGAAGATGATGTCTTCATTGATGTAAATAAAATGCCTAAACTAGCTCCTTGTTTGTACATAAAAAAATTTGAGGAAGAATATATAGCGACACGATATAAGCTTACTTAAATAACAAAAGCTGTTTTTGCTGTAAAAGTTTTAAATATTATTGTAAGTAGTGTATAATAAAAAACTGGTTTTAAAATAATTACTCTTTTTTTTTTTCAATCCGAGTACAAATACAATTCAGTACACAGTTTTTATGGTACTTGTTTCAAATTTAATCTGAGAAATTACCATTTCTTTAAACGAAATAAATATTTTGATAATATATGCATTTCCAGGCTCTGCAACAAAATTTTTCTACTGCAACTTGTTTACGTTATTCGTAATACTAATCATTAATAAAACAAACAATTATAACGATTTCATATGCATGACGCATATATATTTCCATACATATATAGTACGCATCCTGAGTTTGCTCCAAAACATTATGCGGCTTAAGTGCAAATCCTACGCGGGAGGCAGGTTCAACCTGCCTCTGCGTAGGATTGTCCCTCTCCTACTGCGCACGGGTTCATTCTGTCGAGACGCTGGGGTCGAAGCGCCTAAGTATCGGATGTACCGGCGAGCTGGCGACGGGTCAATTCCGTCCCGCTGTGCACGGCTTTGACGTGTTTCTTTTCACGGGTTCATCTGGTAACTTTTTTTTCCGTGTACTCGCAACCACGAACACTTGACTCTTTAATTTGTGAATAAACATTCCATTAAGAAGTATGTATTCTTTTCAAATTGCGTTTATTCAAAAAAATGTTCAAAAAATATATCTTCGATTTTTAAAAAATTTTAGTGTGTTTTGGTACTTAAAAGAATCTAAATTTTAAGCCTAGTCATAATACGTTTTTTGTCTTCATTGATTTGTAAACGAATTTTTCAATTTTAATTATTTTTTCCCCTTTTTTTCTTTTTTGACACTTAAATAATGTATTTATTTGTTTAAATCCAAGCATCAGCAACAATTTTTAACCATTTCAAACGTATTTAAATAAAATTGAATGAAAAGTTTTCATTTTGAATTTTTTTTCCGATTAATTTTTCATTTGAAAGTTTTGCAATCATAAAAACGAATCCTTCATAACAATTGGTAGAATAAAATTGCCATCATAAATTGAGGGTCCGGAACGAGGAACCAGGCGCGCGCTCGAGCAGCTCCGACGCTTAAGCCCAAAAAAAGAGTTAATCAAAGTATTGAAAACAGTTTATAAAAAATACTTTTACATAGAGAATAAAAAAATAAAAATCTTTTTCTTTTACAATTTTTTAAATCACCGAACGGTTTCCGAGATACAAATAAAAAACTTTTAAGTTTTCGACGATTAAAATAATTCGATTTTTAAACTCAAATCGCTATATCGCCAAAAATAAAACCCAAATCAATTTGAAATTTTGAAATCCAGATTAATTAAACGCTAACAATGCTGAAATTCAAATGAAAATAGAAAAAAAATATTGTTTTAATGATATTTAACAAAACGATGCGACCCTTGAGAGGTTACATTTTTTTACATTTTACCGAAGAAAAGTGTGTTACAAAATTTTTCATTGAAAAAACTTTCAGCGAAAACATTGTTTCTGTATTAATAGAGAAGACTTTCCAAAAATTTTCACATCAGTTCGATTATGATTACTAAAGATATCGCGATTTGAAGTTGCGATAAGATTCTTAATTTTTATACACAGTGTAGCAGACCGAGTAGCAGACGAATAAAACAGAGCGAGCATCAGTTGTATGTTTTCGATAACACAAAGATAGTTTTTATACATAAACGGGTTGTTCAAACTTATAATGTTATACATATTTAATAAAGTATTCTTTTTCAGAAATAAAAAAAAAAAAAAAAAAAAAAAAATTTAAAAAACTCGTAATAAAACAACTTATAAAATCAAGTATTCACATTCTTTGACCTATTGCTTTAACTGATACTTTTTTTTTGGTTATTTTTTAAATTTGTTATTAATCTTTTTGCCTTAGACAGGTTTTTTTTGGGTTTCTCTTTTATTAGCTGGTTTTTCGATTGAATTTTTGCTTACTTTTTATTCCTCAACTGATTTGTTCACAGTAAGAAATTTTTTTGTCTTGATTACAGTCTGTCGAATAAAAAAATAAAAAAAGCTCATCCTTTTGGGCTTAAGTACTGTAACAATGCCTTTAGATATAGTTTTTCTTCGCTTATGCCAATAGGATCAGCTGATTTTACTTATAATCAGTCATCAAACTCAATCTCGTAAGATAGTTTAAGGACGTTGCCTCGTGAAAAAAAATCCATAAGAATCGTTTGAAAATTATTGCAATCTTTAAGTTTAGGCTTAAGGAATAACTTGTCAAAATTTCAAGAGGATTTACAATATAGTTGTTGAGAAATTTTAATTCAAAGTTGGGCTAAAATCGCTCCAAATCAGGTGATTTAACATAAGCTCTTATGGGAAAACCATGCTGTTTTCATTTTGCTGTAGTTTTCGAACCAGGTTGGCAATCATCTTGAAATTTGGATATGTCATTCCTAGAGCCTTAAAAAACAAATTGCTATGTTTTTGGAAAACTTCTTATGGATTTTTAAACAATTTCGGCATTGTTTTGTTATTAAAAAATCAGTAAAAAGTTTGCTGATTTTTCCTTATTTTTAAAAAAGTTTTCTAGACTTTTGATTCACACTGTTAAAAACTAGAAGTCTTCAGTAATACTATGTAAAAATTTCAGAAAGTTTTATTAATTCAGTCTCGAGTACACGGAAAAAAATATATTGGAAATACTACACGATTTGCGATGCGTTCGTTACATCTACCTTTTAATGGAGCAGTTACCTGGATTTCCTGCACTCAGTCCAGTAAATTCAGGCAACTGCTACATTCAAGCGCTAAGGCAACGAATCTTGTTTTTCATCAGCATTCGTGCCAATTTCGAAATCAAAGAATGGAATTGAATACACTATTGAGAAATCTAACCTAATTAATTATTGTCTTTTTGTGCAATTGTGATTTATTATTAAAATGTTTTGCATTTTATTAAAAGTCAAAATAATGTATTAAAAAGGAAAAAAAAATTTTAAATAAAAATACTAGAAATTTTTTATTCCATTTTAAAATTACCATCAAATTAAACAAAATTTATTCCAAAAAATTATGATATGAAATCATCTTATTTTGGACCAAAGAAGTTCATTTTAATTTGTTAATTTCTTGGAATTTCGAAAAAAACTAATTTACTCCGATATACACTCATCATATAGATTATCTTTATTTATAATATTTTAAACATGTTATATATGAACTGCTAACTATCATCTTAAGTCTAAATTTCTCGGAGCTTAAGACTTAAAAACATAAAAAAGGTCATTAAGTTCGGTTCAAAAATTTGAACTGAATGTAATAAGTTGTTTTTTATTTACTGAAGTGGCGAGAAATTTAAAAATATATTTTTAAGTATTATTTTTTCTTTTATCTAAATATATATATAAACTTTTTTAAGTCCTTAATTAAAAATCAATAAAATTATTACATTAACAAAGCTGAGTTACATAGAGTAATTGAGTCTAGTTTATTCAATTTCATTTTTAAATAATTTGTTATCCTAACTACTTATTATTTTTCTATATCATATGTGTACCAAAAGAAAATCATTATAATCACGATAATTTAACCTTCGTTCTTATTGCATATATAATTTGGGCTCGACATTGGTCGAGGTTAGATTATCTAAAAAACTGGTGCGAATGCTGATGAAAAACAAGATTCGTTGCCTTGACGCTTGAATGTAGCAGTTGCCTGAATTTACTGGACTGAGTGCAGGAAATCCAGGTAACTGCTCCATTAAAAGGTAGATGTAACGAACGCATCGCAAATCGTGTAGTATTTCCAATATATTTTTTTCCGTGTACCAACGAGTTGAAAATAAAATAATTTTGTTAATCGACCGGGTAGACTCGAGCCGAATGTCAGCTGTTCCCGTGCCTAACCTATGGGCGGCTTCCCCCACTACTTTCGCAACGAGGCAACGTCCTTAAAATCTCTTGGTTAATCAGCGTAGTTATTGTATACATCAACATGGGAATTCAGAAAATAGTCAAGCTTAACAGCTTTACTGACTTGACTGCGTTGATGTACTGAGTGAAAACTGTACTCCCACTGAATCTTTTTTTTTTGTTTTCATCTACTTGAGAATTTTTTAATAATCTAAGTATTGATTTGTGTTTTTGGAATTTTTTTTTCTTGAATTCGGAATAATATTGTCTTTTTTGAGAGCTTCAACCATTTTTTGTTTCATTGCTATCAGAATTCCCGTAAGACAGAAACTCTTATAGACAGTTACAAGATGGTTTCGATCTATCTTCCTTCTTTCTCTCCCTCTCTTTCTCTTAATTACACACACATTAGACAAAAATTACTTCAATATAATAACTAATTTTTTTTTATTCATTATTTTGCTTGCAATTTTGTATGTTTTTCATCTATTTACACTTTTTCAAACTACGTTTTTAATTTTCTCTTTGTCTGCTAACTCATTTCGAATAAAATATTTATCTGAATTAAGTATTAGACCTAGATAAGGATACATATAGTTGTCCGTGCGAAAAAAGTTCAGTTTTTATAGTTAAACCTACTTCATCAAAACTTATTTTCATAATATCATCTAAAAAACATTTAAATTTTAATAATCTAATAGTTATATTTGAAATGTCATTTGATGTTGTTCCAATTAAAAATTGCTTTAGTATTATATTTAATTCTGCCCATCAAGGATGTTCAAGTAAAATTAATAAATATATCAAGTCTACTAAGTTCTCTATATATCGGTATAGCGTCCATATAATTCTTTTGCATATATCTTGGACTTCCAATAAATGTTGGTGATAATATTAATAACTGTCCTACTTTTTTATTTTTATCTTTTTCATATTTAATTATTCTTTCAGATTCATTAGCAGCATTTTCATAAACATGATCATGAAGTTCTTGATAACATTTTACACGTAATTTAGATTGATTTCTTTAAAAAAAATTCATTCTATTATTTTCTATTCTAATATATGCATGAATGAAATATTGTTGTGTTAGTCTTCCACCATAAAGAAAAGGATTAAAATATTTAGAATATTGTTTATATGCAATACGATGATTATAATATTGAAGACAAGTGACTTTTTTATTTGTATTACTATTTATATTATAATGTTTACTCCAACCTAAATTACCAGAAAAGAATTGGAAATAACATCAGATCTAAGTGATAAGATAGAAAACTCGTAAATATTAATTTTTCTTTTTCAACGTTATCTTTTGGAAATATACACATTTCAATATCACTAATCATTCCTGATTTACTAACAATTATTGCACCACACTCTGAAGTCAACTGTTTATTATAATTATGTTTTAATTCATTAGTTTTTTTTTTTTTTTTTTTTTTTTTAATACTATTTTATAGTTACAGTCTTCTCGAACGTCAGTAATTTTTTTTAAGTAGGTTACTACCTTACTGCACTAGTCAAGTCGAAGTTAGGCTAGTTCGCTCAGTTGGAGTGAGAGGTAATGTGTAGCACAGCGTGATCAGCTGTTTCACGCGCACAACCTAGCAGGCTTACTTTGAACATACTTCAGTGAAAAATAATCGATAGTTAGATCAAGAATTATTAAAAACTACTTTTATTATGAATCGAAAAGTGTGATGAATACTCATTAACTATGAATTTCACGTTAAAAAAGACGTTTGAAAGATTTTAAGCGAAGACCTCTACCATAGCAGACAGCTGCGCGCGCAACAGCTGAAGAGACATGCTGCTGATAAAATCGGGATTTTCGTAGTTTTTAGTGATTGCTGTATTTTTTTCTTTGCAAATAACCCATGAAATTTTATGAGAAAAATATAGTTGTATTCAGTGAATACTGCTTTCTACCAGTGATTTTTTTTGATTAAAAACTCCCTGATAGATATGTTTTAAAACATTTGTCAAAGTGTAAGAAATGTGATTTTCCCATAAGCCACCGTGTAAAAAGAGCCAAAAATTGATTTATTCATATTTCGTAAAATATCCCAGGAATTGCTTCAAAAATTAAGCTGTGAACTTATATCTTATTTATGAAACTTTCTGTGAGGTTTCATTAAAATCCCCCTTGTAATTCATTTTGGGTAGTAACCTTCTTAAGGTATTCATATTTAAGAGAGTATCAAAAATAGTAGTCCACGTCTTCACATGTTCTAATTCGAGTTGAGGTGTTTTTTCTAATCTTATAAATATATAATTGACCACCTGTACATTTTTTAGAATTTTTTGATTATATTATAAGTGAAATGTGCTAGGTGGGCAGGGTGAGAGTGAAAATGGATCGGTCAAAAAAGGGCGGGGGTGAACAAAGGAGAGAAGAAGGTGGAAATGCAATGAGTAAAAGAAAAATTCAAAAAAATTGAGCTGTTTGACGGTTAAAAACTAAAGAATTAAATGGGCGAGGGTGGGAAGGAAGTAAGTGAAAAGTGAAAAAAATAACTATATAATACAGTAAGATATATATGAATATAATTTTTATTACAGAAGCCCCCACATTATACAGGGTGTAGCATTTTAATCTATCGCAGCAATTATCTTGAAAGTTAAGCCTCGAGTGAAAAAGCTTTTCAGATAAAAGTTTTATGGTTTTAATCAGGAAGTACAATGGTGACCTTGGATTTGGGCCGGGGCCTTATTTTGGGCCCTACGGACCCAAAGTCCGTTTTTTGAAATAGGAACCTCTATTTTTCTTATCGGATTAGAAAAAAGCGGAAAATTTTAGGATTTTTTGGGTATTTTTTGAATTCTTTTTTGGGCCTAATTAAGGCCCTGCAGGGACCATTTATCAATAACATTCGATAACTCGAAAAGTATAAATTTTTTGTATAGCACATGCATTGAGAAAGTTTCTTGGTTTTAAATTTTCGAAGAAATGGTCCTACAAAATTTGGGTCCGGGGCCTTATGTTGGGCCCTACGGACCCAAAGCCCGTTTTTTTTTTTTTTTTTTTAATAGGCACCCCTATTTTTCTTATCAGATTCGAAAGGAGCGGAAAATTTTAGGATTTATAAGTTTTTTTTTTTAAGTCAATGAGTACATAAATAATAAGTGTAAGTGAATAAGTAAGTGTGACCATAAACGGATATCTTATGCTCCGATAACCTGATACTAGAAAGCTAAGCTTAACAATAATTAATAAACAACTAACAAAAAGTTTTTTTTTTTAATTGCAATTTCACGGTTTAAAATGACCAAAATCATTTGAATTTGAAGTCAAAAATAATTTTAAAAAACATTACTAAACTTCAATTAAAAAAAAAAAAAAAAAAAAATTCCGCCAACCGTGTTTTTCTGGTTCTTATAGGTTCCGAGATATGAAAAAAAGTTTAAAAAGCACTATTTTTGACCACGCTTGCGCAGTGTGGGGGATAAAAAATTTCTTGTCGGTGCCAAAAATTTTCTTTTTTTTTATAAGTAAAAAAAAAATAAAAAATAAACATTGTTAACTTATGATGAATGTAAATGCTAAAAAATGCTACTGCCACGATCAATATTGCTAATAATGACAATAAACATTAATTTTTTATTTGTGCTGAAACCCCAGTTATATTTAGTTAATATTTCATCTTATTTGAGTTTTAAACCCTCAAATTTATTTGAATGTCTCTGTTTTGATGATTTTAGTTCAATTTGAATCATCAAAAGTAAAAATATGATCATTTTCAACCAAACTAAAAGTTGGTCTCCGATTAACTGATCGCGCTTTCGACGCCATATTACTGCAGAATACCTTGCAGTGTGACAGACGTAAACACTATTTGTGGTTAAGATTTGCAAAAAAAGTGTTCAATTCTCTTGAACAATGTTTCTGTTTCACAATCAAAAGTGGTGTACCTACGTTTTTTACTTCGTGGAATTCAATTTTGAGGTTAGTTTTTCGATTTGGATAACAGCTTTTTTGCTAAGCTGCATGACAGAAGTGAGTTGAATTTATGTACGCTTTGATTTTTGGGAACTTTATTTGACTTTTCATAAAATATTCAAAAATTTATAACTTTTGACGAATACTACGTGATAAATGATTCTTTTATCAGCAAATTAGTAAGAATAAAAATATAATCATAGTAGTTTTTCAGTAAAATAATTCAACATTCGTGCGTGTGACAGACATGAAACCAAAGTCGAGCACGCGTAATTTATAATTACATCATTGTATATGTTACGGTCCATTCGTGAACTTGGTCATTTCATGAAATGACCAGACGACTTGGACAATTCGCGTAAAGGCCGGGACAGAGATATTTGCACAGGATTCTGTGCGCTTATGCAGCTGCACAGAGCTCTTGTGCAGCTGCACAGACAGCGCCTGAGCAGTTACTTACACCTTGGAGATGATTTCCTCAGGAAGTTTTGACTCCGGAGGGGTCAGGGTGGACTCCTGGTCCACTTGGTGATAGTTACATCTTGGGGATGATTTCCCCAGGAAGTTTTGACTCCGGAGGGGTCAGGGTGGACACCTGGTGTACTTGGTGATAGTTACACCTTGGGGATGATTTCCTCAGGAAATTTTGACTCCGGAGGGGTCAGGCTGGACACCTGGTGCACTTGGTGATAATTACACCTTGGAGATGATTTCCCCAGGAAGTTTTGACTCCGGAGGGGTCAGGCTGGACACCTGGTGCACTTGGTGATAATTACACCTTGGAGATGATTTCCCCAGGAAGTTTTGACTCCGGAGGGGTCAGGGTGGACATCTGGTGCATTTGGTGATAATTACACCTTGGAGATGATCTCCTCAGAAAGTTTTAACTCCGGAGAGGTCAGGAAAGGCACCTCGTGCACTTGGTGATAATTACACCTTGGGGACGATTTTCTCCGGAAGTTTTGACTCCAGAGGGCTCAGGAAAGGCACCTCGTGCACTTGTTGATAGTTACGCCTTTGATATGGTTTCTTCGGGAAGTTATGACTCCGGAGGGGTCTGCAAAGGAACCTGGAGCATCCAATGATAATTACACCTTGGAGATGATTTCCTTAGGAAGTTTTGACTCCGGAGAGGTCATCTCCAAGGCGTAACTATCACCGAGTGCACTTGGTGCCTTTCTTGACACCTCCGGAGTCAAAGCTTCCTGGGGAAATCATCTCCAAGGTGTAATTATCATCAAGTGCACGAGGTGCCTTTCCTGAGCCCTCCGGAGTCAAAACTTCCGGAGAAAATCATCCCCAAGGTGTAATTATTACCAAGTGCACGAGGTGCCTTTCCTGACCTCTCCGGAGTTAAAACTTCCTGAGGAGATCATCTCCAAGGTGTAATTATCACCAAGTGCACCAGATGTCCACCCTGACCCCTCCGGAGTCAAAACTTCCTGGGGAAATCATCTCCAAGGCCTTAAGGCTGGGACAGAGATATTTGCACAGGATTCTGTGCGCTTATGCAGCTGCACAGACAGCGCCTGAGCAGTTACTTACACCTTGGGGATGATTTCCTCAGGAAATTTTGACTCCGGAGGGGTCAGGCTGGACGCCTGGTGCACTTGGTGATAATTACACCTTGGAGATGATTTCCCCAGGAAGTTTTGACTCCGGAGGGGTCAGGGTAGGCACCTGGAGCATCTGATAATTACACCTTAGGGTTGATTTCCTCAGGAAGTTTTTACTCTGGAGGGCTCAGGAAAGGCACCTCGTGCACTTGTTGATAGTTATGCCTTTGATATGGTTTCTTCGGGAAGTTATGACTCCGGAGGGGTCTGCAAAGGAACCTGGAGCATCCAATGATAATTACACCTTGGAGATGATTTCCTTAAAAAGTTTTGACTCCGGAGAGGTCATCTCCAAGGCGTAACTATCACCAAGTGCACTTGGTGCCTTTCTTGACACCTCCGGAGTCGAAACTTCCTGGGGAAATCATCTCCAAGGTGTAATTATCATCAAGTGCACGAGGTGCCTTTCCTGAGCCCTCCGGAGTCAAAACTTCCGGAGGAAATCATCCCCAAGGTGTAATTATCACCAAGTGCACGAGGTGCCTTTCCTGACCTCTCCGGAGTTAAAACTTCCTGAGGAGATCATCTCCAAGGTGTAATTATCACCAAGTGCACCAGGTGTCCACCCTGACCCCTCCGGAGTCAAAATTTCCTGAGGAGATCATCTCCAAGGTGTAATTATCACCAAGTGCACCAGGCGTCCACCCTGACCCCTCCGGAGTCAAAATTTCCTGAGGAAATCATCCTCAAGGTGTAACTATCACCAAGTGCACCAGGAGTCCACCCTGACCCCTCCGGAGTCAAAACTTCCTGAGGAAATCATCTCCAAGGCGTAAGTATCACCAGGTGCACCAGGTGTTCAGCCTGACCCCTCCGGAGTCAAAATTTCCTGAGGAAATCATCCTCAAGGTGTAACTATCACCAAGTGCACCAGGAGTCCACCCTGACCCCTCCGGAGTCAAAACTTCCTGAGGAAATCATCTCCAAGGCGTAAGTATCACCAGGTGCACCAGGTGTTCAGCCTGACCCCTCCGGAGTCCAAACTTCCTGAGGAAATCATCTGCAAGGCCTCAGTATAACCAGGTGCACCAGGTATCCACCCTGGCCCCTCCGGAGTCCAAACTTCCTGAGGAAATCATCTGCAAGGTGTAAGTATCACCAGGTGCACCAGGTGTTCAGCCTGACCCCTCCGGAGTCCAAACTTCCTGGGGAAATCATCGCCAAGGCGTCAGTCTCACCAGGTGCACCAGGTGTCCACCCTGACCCCTCCGGAGTCAAAATTTCCTGAGGAAATCATCCCCAAGGTGTAACTATCACCAAGTGCACCAGGAGTCCACCCTGACCTCTCCGGAGTTAAAACTTCCTGAGGAGATCATCTCCAAGGTGTAATTATCACCAAGTGCACCAGGCGTCCACCCTGACCCCTCCGGAGTCAAAATTTCCTGAGGAAATCATCCCCAAGGTGTAACTATCACCAAGTGCACCAGGAGTCCACCCTGACCCCTCCGGAGTCAAAACTTCCTGAGGAAATCATCTCCAAGGTGTAAGTAACTGCTCAGGCGCTGTCTGTGCAGCTGCACAAGAGCTCTGTGCAGCTGCATAAGCGCACAGAATCCTGTGCAAATATCTCTGTCCCGGCCTTTAATGTCCAGCCGAGCGGTCCATATGCGTATGCGTTCCTAAAGTAATTGAGAAATGACGCGCTTGCGTAGTATTTATTACTTTAAATTAGCGCGCTTGATTTTAAAATTTATTTGAGCAGTTGCTCTTTCATGTATTTGGTGAATATAGTTTAAAACTTTTTTTTGTTTAAGGTGGTTTTCTACCAAATGCATGACAATAGAGAATGAGCTCAAATTTTCTGGAGGTGTTTATTAGATATTAATAAACATTTCTACGAAGTCTGATCAAAATCGACCATACAGATTCAAAGTTACAGCAAGTTAAAGAATAAATTTTTTTCATTACGCGTATGGACGCTACGCTGAAAAAGTGTACTAAATTATTGATATTTGTCTTCTTACAATAGAGATCCTTTAGAAAAACCACATACGTAGAGTTTCACTATCGAAGAATTCATTTCTTGAAACTGCAAAAAATTGACCTTTTACAAATTTTACAGTGATTTTACAAAAATAATTTTCACGTGAATAACCTCCAAAACTGCGGTATTCAAAGCTGAGGTTAAAAGTTAAAAAAAATGTTTTGTTGTGATTGTAAATGTTTTTTTGGTAAAAAATAATTTCAGAAGCCATAAAAAGTTAAAAAATAAATTTTAATAACCAATTGTCAGTAATTTGGTGCAATAATTTTTTTTTGGTCTTGAACTTGACTAGCTCTGGTAGAAAACCACCTTAAAATTTTGATTAATAAAATTATAATAATAAGAAATAAACCTTATAGAAAATTATAATTTAAGTCAATATAAAGCTAAATTCATAATTATTTTTGATATTCCAAAAAGAGAGATATGATTGCTATAGTCTTGGTGTTAAGTGTCAGTAAGATAATGATTCATGTATATCTAATTGCTTTTAGTATTAAAAGTAAGGAAAAAATTTTTTGTTGTGATCGGTGAAGTATAACAAAAGTTGTCAGAACCCTAAAAATCAATTACGAGCATTTTTTCACTCTTAATTTTGATTTTATATCTCATGCGTACAATCTTTGAGTAATGGTTGAAAAAAATTGAAATACATCATCTGGTAAGTAATTCTAAGTACTTTTAGATAAATTTCAAGTTTTGGTCCTAAACACCAAAATTTTATTCTTTGGATATCATACAAAGTGATAAAAAGTTAAATAGCAAATTTTTGAGACATACGCCAACTTCAATTTTCAAGTTAAGGTGAAAATTGTTAGCTATTTACTCAAACTTTAATTTAAGACCAACCGCATAGTGAGACCAAGTAAAATTATTAATTTTAGAGGATTTACATATTTTTCCCATGTAAAATTACATTCCAAATTCTTGTATGTCCCATAAACTTACAAAACTTTAATTCTGAGCATGGTCCCACTATGCGGTTGGTGTTACATTAAAGTTTGAGTAAATAGCTAATAATTTTCACCTTAACGTTGAAACTTGAAGGTGGCGTATGTCTCAATAATTTGCTATTTAACTTTTTATCACTTTGTATGGTACCCAACAAATAAAATTTTGGTGTTTAGGTCTTAGGATCAAAACTAGAACTTTTTCTATAAATACTTAAAATTACTTGCCAGATGATGTATTTTAAATTTTTTCAACCATGACTCAAAGTTTGTGCGCATAAGATATAAAATCAAAATTAAGAGTGAAAAATTGCTCGTAATTGATTTTTAGGGTTCTGACAACTTTTGTTGTAGTTTACCGATCACTACAAAAATTTTTTTTCTTACTTTTTCCACTAAAAGCCCCTTACATTTTATTATGTTGTAATAATTTTATAATTGAAAATGTCTTTTTAAAAAATAAAGTATAATATAACCTGCAATTAGATAAATAAGACTAAAGCAATCATTTCTCTCTCATTATATTGCAAATACACGCAACTGCATTAATTTGAATTTATTTTATATAAATTTTGAAGTTTTTTTTTTTTTTTTATAATTTTGAAGGTTATTTTACACATTAGCAACATCAGTGGCTATTTAATGTGTGTATTTAGGAACGCATACGCATATGGACCGCTCAGCTGGACATTACGCGAATTGTCCAAGTCGTCTTGTCATTTCGTAAAATGACCAAGTTCACGAATGGACCCTAACATACATAAAAGCCCATATGCGATTGAATTAAAAAATAATTAAAAATTTTTTCAATTACTACTTTAATTTCGAACTAAAATTTTCATATCTTTCTGTTTCAGGTGAGTTGCAGAAATAAGTTCATTTCTCTGAGTCATACTTAGAACGGACGCACATTTACAAAATAAGTATTTTGAACCTTTTATCACACCGAAAAAGCAGTGGGTGGGTGTTTAAAACGTACATCACGAGACGGCTATTTTAGCATGTTAATATTTCGCGCTTTTACAAATGTATCCTCTAAGATCTTTAAAAAAAAATTCTTTTAACAAAAGTTGGAACAGTCATGAACAAAAATCGGAACCAAAAATACAAGTTAAAATAATTTTTTTTTAAATTCTTTGAATGGTAAAGTATTAAATATTACGTTTAAGCTGAGAACAGCTTCCATTAATAATAACTTACAAATATATAAAATCAAAAAGTCGGGCGATTTCAGATACTAAAAAAAGGAAAAAAAAAAAAAAGATATTTTTGAATAAAAATAACTTTGTCATGTGCTAGTAGGTTGTCCATAGCTATCGAAAGATGATGCAGCCGCGATCAATACTGTTAAAATTGAAAATAATTAATTATATAAATAATAGCTGTAATCATAATTTAAAATTTTACACTCTTAATTTTTTTTTTTTTTTTTATTTATTATCATCAACGGACACTAGGTATCCTTTTACAAACATAACTTAACAAAAATAGAGTATGGTAATTTAACAGAAATATAAAGTATAATATAATAAGTTAATTTAAATTCGAGTCGTCTACAATTTGATGGTTAAGTATATCTATAAACGAAGGATTTACAATTCATTTTATATTGACTTATATTTTCACAATTTCTCAATTCAATCGGTGAAGTATTCCACTCTCTTCTCATTCTATTTATCACAGCAAAAAATTCAAAATCTGTAGATGATTTTCTTTCCACTAAGGATCTAAGATTTCTGATATCAACATACACAGAGCGATACACAAATAGGTCATTAATAGCATCAATATTAACAAATCCTCTCAAGATCTTAAAAGTGAGAAATAAATCATTATATAAATGCTGGGATTTGATAGAACAAACATCAAATCTCTTCGCAATAAGACTATAATCATGGTTAAAAAAATTCATAGGAGTCCCTGCTTTGAAAGACAAGTAACGAAGAAATTTATGATTTACTTTCTCAAGCTTATTAATATTGCTTTCATAGCAGGGAGACCAAATTTGAGAACAATAGAGCAGGTGGGGCAAAACTATAGTTCTATAAAGATACAAAAATGTTTCAGGCTTTTTGAACTGCGTAGTAGATCTAACAATAAAGTTCAACATTTTCATGGCTTTAGAAACTACTGATTCAAGTTGCAAATCAAATTTCAATTTAGAATCAAAAATAACTCCAAGATCAACAATAGAATCAACATTTTCTAGCAAAATATCATTTAGATAGTAATTACTGTTAAATTTAAGTTTATTCTTACAAAAAGAGATGCATTTACATTTAAATAGATTCAATTTAAGTTTGTTGGTATTAGACCAAGTGTAAATAGAGTTCAGGTCACTTTGTAATTTATTGTAGTCATCAAAAGAGTTAATACAATAAAAATAACTTCACATCATCAGCAAATATCACTAAATTAGCATATCTCAAAACATGCACTAGGTCATTTATAAACAAAAGAAATAAAAATGGCCCCAAATGGGACCCTTGAGGGACACCAGAAGTGACCTCAATAGGATCAGACAAATGACCTTTCACTTTAACTTGCTGAGTTCTTCCAGTAAGATAAGAAGATAGCCATAATAGAAGGTTATCAGGTGTACCTAAAAGATGTAGTTTATTCAATAAAATATTCTTATCAACACTATCGAAGGCCTTACTGAAGTCTAGATAAATAGAATCTACTTGAGATCCTTTCGAGATATTACTAAAAATGTAATCACTGTACACTAGCAAATTCGTCAAAGTAGATTTCCCTTTCATGAATCCATGTTGTTTCGATGTTATGTGATGACCAAGTAATGTATTCAATTTATCAGCCATAATTGCATCAAAGAGCTTAGCAATAGAGCCCATTATAGAAATGGGTCTGTAATTGACGATGTCCCGTTTATCACCAGCCTTAAATACCGGGGTTACGTACGAAAGTTTCCAGAGAGAAGGTACAATGCCAGACGTTAACGATTTGTTAAATAATATTTTTAAAGGTTCAACCAACGAAGTATTACATCCCTTTAGAAAGTTAGTCGGCAGGTTGTCCGACGTAATGGTGCAGCTATCATTCAGGTTTTTAAGTGCTGAGATTATATCTTCATTATCGATTAAAATAGATTTAGCCGGATCACTAGTTGAATTAACCAAGTTTATATTTTGAAAACTGCTGTCGTTACACTCCGTATAGACTGATTTAAAATGCTTTGCAAAGAGATTACTAATATCGGCAGGAACAGATGCATTATCACTTTGAAGAAACATGTCATTTGGTATTTCATTAGATTTGCTTAAACTATTTATGTGATTCCAAAAATGTTTAACATTCTTAGAAGATCTTCTTTCAATATTATCTCTATGTTTTTCTTTATCAATCCTAGATTGACGGATGCACTGTGCTCTAAGTTTTTTAAAAGTTATTTCATCATCTAAACAACCCGATTGAAGCATAATCTTGTGACTCTTCTTTTTACAAATAATTAATCCAATAAGTTTTTTAGAATACCATGTTGGATATGAAGTGTTTACTTTCCTCTTCCTAGGCACATATTTTCTACATATAGTATCTAAAGTTTCATAAAATTTAGTTACGGCAGAGTTTATATCTAAATTACCAAGAGTTATTCTCCAGTTAATTCTATCTATCTCACTTATTATAGCAGCATAATTTGCTTTATTAAAATCATAGCAATATAATTCAGATTTAATGTTGATACTGGTTAAATTTTTAAATTGGAAAAATAATGGATAGTGATTGAGTTTTTCAATTTTAGTTAAAGAATCAGGTGATTGTATAATATTCAAAATAAGTGATTGTGAAGCAAATAGTAAATCTAACGTATAACCTTTCTCTTCATGAATAGGATAATTTTGTAGGAGACCAGCATTAGCATAACACTTCTCAGTAGTAATTACATTTTTCAAAATATTGGCACAATTACCATAATATTTGGCTTGCAAATATTCCCCATTTAACCAAATAGTATTAGGTAGATTTAAATCACCCACTACAACAAAGTCACAGTCAGAAAATTTGGTTTTCAGTCTTTTCACAGCCTTCTTATGAGTTATATAATAACTATTATCACTGTTAGGTGGAATGTAAACACCACCAACAATTAAACTAAGATTATTAAGCTTAATTTTAATAAATAACTGTTCGCAATTTGAAATATTGTAATTTACTAACTTGACTAGGTCCAATTGACTACACTGAAGAGAATTATCAGCAGCAATAAGTATACCTCCCCCGGGTGGAGGGTTAGAATAATTATGTCTATCTCTCCTGAAAATAGTATAACCGGTAAGACCAATTTCACCATCTAATATATCAGGATGTAGAGAAGTTTCAGTCAGTATAATAATCTGTGGTTTAGGACTAATAATGTTAATATTATTTCCAATATCACTAAGTTTAGTACGTAGACCATTAACATTTTGGTAATAAAAAGTGGGTGTCGTTGATGATAATGAACTCTATGATGAATTTAGTAAATTTGAGTTTAACTCAGCTGCAGAATTAACCTTTCTTTTAACTATAGTAGGAAAACCCTTTTGAAAAACAACAGTTTGTTGATCATCAGCTGGATGTGATAGGTTATATTCATTAACTTTAAATTTAAGTTTATTATATTGTTCTCTCTGTATTTTGGTATGATCTTCATTCACTTTAATACCACTTGGAAGTTTTCTCCAATTTTTGAGAATTTCAATAACATCAGATCTATCACTTAATACCAATTTTATACTTCTATTAACACCAGCTGCTTTCACACTGAGTCTAAAAAATTTTACACTAACATAAACTTTACACTCTTAATTAATAATTTAAATCTTTACACTATAACAATACTTTTACAAGTAATTTCCATGAAATTTAATTAACAGGCAAATATTATTATTTTAATATATTTATTTATTTTACAACTATAAAAAACTATCTCTTTTTTTTTGGACGTCCGCCGCCGCGTGCGGTTAGGGTGGGGACTAGAGAATCGTTCTTGCTAGGTGCTTTACCTGCGACAGAAATTATTTAAAAAATATACATTAAAATATATTTTTAAACAAAAGTTATTTAAGGTGGTTCTCTACCAAATGTATGACACATAAAAATTTCTACGAAGTCTGATCAAAATTTACCATATAGTTTAAAAGTTACAGTACGTTAAAGATTGAATTTTTTTCATTACGCGTATGGCCGCTACGTTGAAAAAGTGTACAAAATTATTGATATTTGTCTTCTTACAATATAGATCCTTTAGAAAAACCACATACATATAGTTTCACTATCGAATAATTCATTTCTTGAAACTGCAAAAATTGACCTTTTACAAATTTTACAATAATAATTTTCACGTGAATAACTCCCAAAGCATTATTTAAAGGTGAGGTTAAAAGTTTAAAAAATATTTTGTTGTGTATGTCAATGTTTTTTTGGTAGAAAATAATTTCAGAAGCCATAAAAAGTTAAAAAATAAATTTTAATAAGCAATTGTTACTAATTTGGTGTATTGATATGTTACTCAACTTGTGTGTGAAGTTGAACATGTACATCTAGAGTTCTTGATACTTGAGGCATGAGATAGCGAGCTATCTGGAGCCGAGAGTACCAGCAACTCGAGATGTAAGTGTACAACTTCGGACACAAATTGAGTATTATATTTTATTCAACAAGATCATATAATTTTGTACTTTGATAAAAATGCGGGTGTAAATGTTCCCTATTATTCAACGCTGCGGTGAAAAAAAAAGTATCACTTTCTACCGCGTATTTTGAATAATTATGATGAACATAAAAATATTTACTATGTGTTATTTTCGCGGAATCTGTTTTTGGAATCAGTTTTTCGATAAAATCAATCATTATGTTTGAAATGTTGATGACAGACGTGACATGAGAAAAGGTACACTGGCCGGACACCATATCGTTCTGAGGTTTGAACTGGCGCTCGAAATCTGACCGTCAGTCAAAATTTTTCTAGTGCCAACCTTCGCGTCACGAACTAACTATAAATATTATCTTTCCTAAAGTGAGGTTAGAGAGCCGATGTAAATGATCGAAATTATTCTCTTCTTGTGACTTTTCACTATCTACGAATCAAAAACTCAATCAATGAAGATTATTCATTTTTTTAATAAAAAAGCTTGAAAAGTGAAAATTAGAGATTAATTTCGATCATTTACATCGACTCTCTAACCTCACTTCAGCAAAGATAATATTTTTAGTGCATTCGTGACGCGAAGGTTGGCAATAGAAAAATTTTAGACTGACGGTCAGGTTTCGAGCACCAGTTCAAACCTCGGAACGATACGGTGTCCGGCCAGTGTACGCTTCAACACTTGCAAACTTTATTTGACTTTTATAAAAAATAAAGCAATACAACGAAAATTGATGGTCATTATACGATTTATGATAAATTTAGAAATAAAATAAAAAAGTTTATACTATGCTTTTTGCCGTTTTTTGGGATAGGAATTCAGTATTTGTGCTGATGACAGACGGGACAGCTAAATCGCGTAAATAATCGTAAATATACCTCTGTATTTCATAAGCAAATAAAATAAAATAAAATTTTTTTTTAATCTTCATTAGTTAGTTTATGAATAGCAGAAGCAAATCATACTTAAGGAGGTTCCCTACCAAATAGATCTAGCTCACAGATTTTGTCCAAATTAAATAAACACATAGTTTTTAGTATAAAAATAGCTCAGCTAAAATTTCAAAGCCCTGAGGAGCTTGTGAAAAAAGTTATCAACATTTCAAATTTCACAAATTTGCATGGGTTCTAATGGGAAATTTACTAAAACAGCAAATACTTAATTTCCAGCCCACAGATTTTAATGTAACTACGCACAAAAATCGGAAAAAATTAGACTTTGATTATACTTGTTTCAAAACATTCATTAGGAGCCTGTAGCAATAATTATAAACAATTGATTTTATATTCTTGTAAATATGACTTCTCATTGGCTCATACAGAGGTTAGAAAGTAGCCGAGCCAATGAGCAGACGACTACTGTAGTCAAATACACATTTGACTTACGTAGATGGTAAGGAACCTCCATAAGTATTTTTTTCCAGCTTTATTTTTAACGAACTTCAGACATGATTTTTTTGTACAAAATTTGAGGTCCAGACTGATGACAGATGTGACATTTTGACGTGTTTTTTGATAATCCTCTCTTAAAAAAGAGACCCCAAATAAGTGAAGCCTCATCGCATGCGCAGTATGATCGCGATATCAGATTCAACATTCAACTCTAGCTATCGCCTGTGCGTAATTTGATTTAAAAAAGTAATTATTTATCCCCCAAGCATTTAAACCGATATGCCCTGGGCGTAGAGTTGAATAAAAAACGAGTTGTTTATCTCAGAGGCTTTAAACTAAAAAACTTAGGGCATGAGTAAAATTAAAAAAGTAATTGCTTATACTCCAAGCGTTTAAACCTAAATGCCCTGGGCGTATAGTTGAATAAAAAAACGAGTTATGAAATACAAAAGATAAAATAAGTTAAAGATTGCATTATTTCCATTACGCGTACGGCCGGAATGCTGAAAAGGTTTAATAAATTATTGATATTTAATTTCCTAGAATTAAGAGATACGTTAGAAAAATTCTAAGAAAAAATTTTCACGGGTAAAACCTCTAAAACTGCGGTATTCAACGGAGAATTAAGCTTAAAAAAATGTTTTGAGATGACACTCATTGTTTTTTTAGTGATTTGGGATTACAATTTTTTTTAGTCTTGAATTGGATTAACTCTGGTAAAAACCACCTGAGATATGAAAATTTTTAAAATTTGTTCTATAATTTTTTATGTTAAGATTTAAATACTCTTTAACTTTCACAAAATTAAGCTACTCAGTATAATTGTTTAAAATAATTAATAGCCAATACGCATTGTTATAAAATTTGATGTACTCTGATAAATTTTTGTACTCATCTATAAAAATAATTTTGATGTTTCAAAAATAATTGATGAGTTTTTTATCGATACATAGAAGTCAATTATTAATACTTTTGATAACTATAATATTGGCCATATTAGTATATTACACACCGGGTGGAAAAGTACGAGCCAAAGCTGAGGGAATCAAGGTTTTGCTAAGGGTTGGCTAATTCTTTTCTATCTTCAAGTCCAAAGATAATTAAAGTGTGCACAGACGGTTTTTTCTCAACCAATATTTTAATCCGGTTGTGCTCAGTCGGTATGCATCCGTAATGATTTACTCATTGCAAAGGCCTCGAAAATGCAAGCCCCTCTCACGTAATGGAAAGAAAAATTGCGTTTTCGGGGCCTGCACGATGAAAATTTTTTGTTAATAATTGAAATTTTCATACTTGAATAATTTTGATTAAATTCCATTTCAAATATTTCAAGGTAATCTGTTCACTCTCATGAAGTGAAAGTAGATATAGTTTGTCTTACTTTAAAATCATATTCAAAGAATTTATAATTGATTATTTTTATAAAAAAAAGAAAAGGTAATTTTTTCCCGTTGATCTTAGAAGAAAAAACAAAAATTATAAACTTAAGGTAGTAGTTCCGCCTCAGTGCACAACTCAAACTAATTCTGAAATTAAAATATGTTGTAAAAAAACACTTGATCTTTCAAAATATTACTTAAAAAATACAGGTATCCATGTTTTTTTCCGAGATAATTGAGTTAGAAATTCACCAAATCATGAATTTGAAGCTGGCACCTCCCAGAGTCAGCACCAATATAGCAGTGGTGATCAACCAAATTTTTTTAAATAATCTCCCTATATTATATTTCCGTTTTTGATTCTGATCCCCTAAATTGGATCTTCGAAAATCTGAAATTCTTAAAAACACGGTCAAAACACAGTTAAATATCGCACTTTTCTGATCCCCTAAATTGGATCTTCGTCGAAAGTATTGGATCCCCTCAGTTGGATCCCCTTTTTTTCAAAAATCCCCTTTTCAAAGATCCCTTTTAATTCTTCGTTGAAATTATAATATAATTTAAAATCCAATAATTATTTATATATATTTATATACTGATTTAAGATCAACGAACGATTGGATTTTAATTTATATTATATATATTAATTACTAATTTATATTATTTATATTAATTTATATAAGCCATACCTAACTTAATACCAATATTTACTTTTTGATTAAAAACATTTACTTAGAAATAAAAATTTGTGCGGTACTAGAAATTTTTACGGGTAATCAAGGGACACTTAAGTGGGCAGATTTACGCCATCCCAAGCCAGCTGGTTAGATAAGCGAGATACGTTAGTTTAGTGAGAGCTAATAATTTAAGTCGATTCAGGTTAGTAAGGTAGATAAGGTTGGTTAGGCGGAGGTTATGCGGGAGGAGGGTGGAAGGGGGGATGAGGTGAGGAAGGGTTTGTTATTTTACTTAAAAATATTAATCGAGCTTTTTCAAAATTTAAAGTACTTCAACAAAACTTTAAAGTTAGTGACTGAGTTGATGAATACGGTGACTAGGATTCGTTGGTAGATTGGGTGAAATAAGTTTGGAAGATCCCTACCCCTTAAATCCAGCTGGACAAAAAAAATTTTTTTGGTTAATATCGCTTAAAATCAAGTTATTGTTAATTTTTCAATTTGTCCAGCTGGATTTCTAGCTGGACGGATCCGGCTGGAAAATTAAAAAAAAAAAACTAAGATAAATTTTTTCAAAATCATTGAAAAATGAATAATAACTTGATTTCAAGCAATATTGATTTTTACCAAAAAATTTCTTTTTTGAAATCCAGCTGGAAATCCAGCCGTCATATTGAAACCGAAATCCAGCTGGATAGCCAGCTGGAAATCCTGCTGGAAATCCAGCTGGATTTTAGGGGTAGGGATAAAATACGGTATTTGAAGTAAATTAAATTAGTGAGGTCAGTAATGTGGCTAAGATTAAACTAGGTCATGTAGTTGAAGATAAAAAAATTCGAAGTCTTAAGGGGAGTTGCAGAATTTGCGAAAAAAATAATTTAAAACTAAACGAAAACGAAAATAAAAAAACTTCCTAAAGATTCAATAAATATTGATGTATAGCAAATGCTATTCAGATACAAAAATTTACAAAACTGTTTCCCATATTCTGACGTTAATTTTGATCCGATTTTGATGGGGTTGGGCTTAAAAGATATATTAAGGTAGTAGCTTGAGCGCTACTGAGCCCTTTTTTCATTTCCATTTTTGATTTTACTGAATCTTCAATTTTTTGTTATAATGACCCTTATGACTTCGCCTTAATGTGGGTGAGAATAGGCTAAAGCGGCTTTGATAGGGTGAGTGATGGTTGTGTGGTTGTGGGCTGGTATAGACATATTAAAATTATAACTTTGGCTCTAATGAAAATTTTTATATAAAATTATATATCATTAAAAAGGTCTACAGTGCTACAGAGCCCTTTTTTAATTTTCATTTTTAATTTTACTGAATCTTCAATTTTTGGTTAAAATGACCCTTATAACTTCGCCTTAATACGGGTGAGAATAGTAAAGAGACTTAGATGGGGTGAGTAATTGTTGTGTGGTTGTGGGCTGGTATAGACATATTAAAATTATAACTTTGGCTCCAATGAAAATTTTTATATAAAATCATGTATGATAAAAAAGGTCTTGAGCTCAGCTTTCTAATTATGTCATTCAAATTTTTATTAATTAGTAGATTACTACAATCGTCTGCGCCTCGGCCGAAAATTACATGTGATCTGAGACATTTCTTATTTTCGTGGCCACGTGTGGTATAGGTACTACTATTTTTCTGCTCGACGCATTTTCTGGCCTCTGAGCGCGCCAGTCTTTGCTACTTCCCGGCCAGAGTGCAGAAAATACTTTTTGTTGTCATGACTCTCATGAGAGGGTGCTGAACAAAGCCGTTTATCAATTAGTCTGTTCAAACGCAACTTAGCAAGCTCTTACTATAAAGGAAATACGTTCATCTCATGAAGAATCTGTAAAATAATTTTGAAGAAAATCAAGGTTCGTTTGTACGAGTTTGCGAAATTTGAAAAAAATCTTGATTTTTTTTATCATTCGGCAAATTACTAGAGTAGTTTTCAGGATGGGGAGTATAAGCTAGAGATCTAAGATGAGTCAGATCAAGAATGAATAAGGTGAGTAGGGTTTGTTGGTAGAGTGAGTGAGAGATGAGTTGGGAATTATTTACGGTATTTGAAGTAAGTAAAATTAGTAAGGTCAGTAATGCGGCTAAGATTAAAATAGGTCAGGTGGTTAAAGATGAAAGATTAAGTAAGGTTAGTAGGGTTCTCCAAATGGGTGAGATAGTGAAGTAGGTTAGATAGTTAATGTGATTAGGTGAGTGACACTTGTGGGCCGGCAAATATAATAAAGTTTGTAATATCGATCTGAAATGAATCTATTTAATATGCCCGCCGTAAGCAAAAGAAGCTCTAAAAAATATTTTTGTGTGTGTAAGATCTAATGAAATGGTTCAAAATTCCAGTGGGCTTACTAAAATATTCCTTATGATTCATCAAAAATTTATGTATGTACCTTACATGAACACTCTAACTATTTTAAAATTGATTTATATCTTCATTTGTCAATTTTAGATCTATTTTAGCCCTGGATAGATTTTGACTAAAAATTATTAAAAAAAAAAATAAAATTCTATACCTCATGATTTTGCCTAAATAATTAAAAACTTTTCTTTATAAGTCTGATTTTATGAATCAAGTTATGATGAGTAAGTAAAGTTTAAACTGAGTTCTCGTGTCTAATTTTTATTGATTTTGAGCGCTTTAGTCTTTTGATTATTTTACCAAACATAGAGCTTACGTATTGTTTTGATTAATTTTTATATTCATCAATTATAATTAGGGGATTGGCGAGCGGAGCGATTAGGGGGGTACCCCCCTAGTATTTTTATATTTCAACTTAAACAATTGTAATTAACTTGAAATGTAACTAAATGACGTTAGGGATGAATTTTGAGAATAGATATCAAAAAAATAACCCCATAATCCTGACCAACCCTTATTTAAGGGGTGATTTATCAAAAAATTCTCACTCGCGTGCTTTTAAGTTTCCTACAGTTTTGACTTCGGAAATAGGTTCGGAGAACACAAAAAAGCCTGGAGAAATTTTTTCAAGACTTTTGAGGAGGAGGTTCATCCCCTAAATCAAGGGTGAATTTTTCGAAAAATTCTCACTCGCGTGCTTTTATCTTTCCTACAGTTTTGACTTTGGAAATAAGTTCAGGGAGCTCGAAAAAGCCTAGAGAAATTTTTTCAAGACTTTTGAGGGGGCGTTCATCCCCCAAATCGAGGGTGAATTTGACGAAAACATTAAAAACGATTTTATTACCTGCGCTAATAACATTCCTGCAGTTTTGACTTCGGAAATAGGTTGAGGCTGCATAAAAGAAGTTGCACATAATAATTTATAGAAATAAGACGGTATTATCACAGAAATCCATAGACCCTATACTTTCAAGATCAGCTATTTTGACTGCTATTATTCATAGTAAACCTGGTGCATTGATTTTTGAAACTAACTGAACGATTTTCCAGAACTTTTTTCTAGCATTTTTATGATAAAAGAACAAAACATTTATAGTTTCTGAAGCTGCAAAAATCAAATTTTTTATTACTTGAAAATATTTTTAAGTTTTCAAAAAAATTTTAAACCTTTCTCACCAGCAAACACCTAAATCTCTCGATAAATCCTATCGTTTTTCTTAGCGACGAATACGAGGAGAATTTGTATGTTAGCGCAATAATGTTCGCCATTTTTTAAGATATTTCTGAGACTTGCTTAAATCTCACTCGAAATTCGACACAATAAGGTGACAAATAATTTTCATTTATTTAAAATTGAAAGAAGAACGTCCGTTTCACACGGAATAATCAAATGTATTTTTAAAAACTGACTAATATCATTTAGCGCAGTCTTCAAAAATGAAGGATTCATGGTTTTTCGTAATAATATTGTTTTATATCAAAATAAATTGTTTGAATATCTTATAGATCGACACAAAACTTACATTCTCACTTCATTTCAAAGTTTTTTCAAAAAATTCGAAAGTAATTTTTTTGAAAAAAAAAATACAAATAAGTAAATCCAACCTCGTATTTTTTACCAACCCTTGGGTGAATTTTACTTTTCAATATAATAGTAGATGATGAATGTTTTGTACTAAAAAACATATCGTTTATTTTCAATACATTTATTCAGTATGCAAATCATCGCATTTTTATCCCACTTAATTTAATTCTTCATGTATATTTTTTCATACAAATAGCAAATTTTTTCATACAAATAGCAAAACAACGACTTTTGAGCAGCCTCAACCTATTTCCGATGTCAAAACTGCAGGAAAGTTAAAAGCACGTGAGTGAGAATTTTTCGAAAAATTCACCCTTGATTTAGGGGATGAACCTCCTCCTCAAAAGTCTTGAAAAAAAATTTCCAGGCTTTTTTGAGTTCCCAGAACCTATTTCCGAAGTCAAAACTGCAGGAAACTTAAAAGCACGTGAGTGAGAATTTTTCGAAAAATTCACCATTGATTTAGGGGATGAACCTCTCCCTCAAAAGTCTTGAAAAAAAATTTCCAGGCTTTTTTGAGTTCCCCGAACCTATTTCCGAAGTCAAAACTTCAAGAAACTTAAAAGCACGTGAGTGAAAATTTTTCGAAAAATTCACCCTTGATTTAGGGGATGAACCTCTCCCTCAAAAGTCTTGAAAAAAAATTTCCAGGCTTTTTTGAGTTCCCCGAACCTATTTCCGAAGTCAAAACTTCAAGAAACTTAAAAGCACGTGAGTGAAAATTTTTCGAAAAATTCACCCTTGATTTAGGGGATGAACCTCCCCCTCAAAAGTCTTGAAAAATATTTTCCAGGCTTTTTTGAGTTCCCTGAACCTATTTCCGAAGTCAAAACTTCAAGAAACTTAAAAGCACGTGAGTGAGAATTTTTCGAAAAATTCACCCTGGATTTAGGGGATGAACCTCCTCCTCAAAAGTCTTGAAAAAATTTCTCCAGGCTTCTTTGAGTTCCCCGAACCTATTTCCGAAGTCAAAACTGCAGGAATGTTAATAGCACGCGAGTGAGAATTTTTTGATAAATCAACCCTTAATTAAGGGTTGGTCAGGATTATGGGGTTGTTTTTTTGATATCTATTCTCAAAATTCATCCCTAACGTCATTTAGTTACATTTCAAGTTAATTACTATTGTTTAAGTTGAAATATAAAAATATTATTTAAAAAAATTTGGTTGATCACCACTGCTATATTGGTGCTGACTCTGAGAGGTGCCAGCTTCAGATTCATCACCAAATCACAATATATAGTAATACCTAACCTGTAAAATTTAACATTTTTTGAACTCAATTATCTCGAAAAAAAGCATGGATACCTGTATTTTTTAAGTGATATTTTGAAAGATCAGATGTTTATTTACAACATATTAAAAATTCAGATAGTGTTTGAGTTGTTTGCATTTTGTACGTGTTTTCCCATGTATGTGCTATATATCGCGGAACTACTACCTTAACTACAAAACAATGACTTTAATTAGACGATAATTTCATTCAAATGAAACATCATTTTAGACTTTAAGTAACAAAAAAATTTTTAAATATCAATAGTAAGATAAGATCTGGATTTGGACGCGCGAAACGCGTTAGTTGGCCCTACTGTCTTAAAAAATAAGCAAGTAATAACTTCTAAAATGGGATGTTATCTTTCTGAGTTATTGGACTATCTACTTTTATTTGGTTGTAATCGTTACAGACGCTTCATTGCCCGAATTTTTTACTTTTACCCGTATATAACTTTACATATCTCTCAATTCTTGAAGAGTTGTACTAAATTTTAAGCACGATTAAAATATTTTAAAATCTTTTATAGCTAAAATATTACAGGGTGAAAATTTCGTATTTGTACGTGTCCTACCCGTCACGGCGGTTTTTGATTTTTTTTTTTTTGTTTTTTTCTTAAAGTCGAGAGGTTTTTTCCAAAAATTATTATGCATAAGCTTTACTATTGGGTTCGAAAATGGAGTAGTAGTAGGGATGAGGTCACGTGGTTCCCGCGCTCTTCTGTTGACTTCAGAATAGTTATGCGTAGCCATGTTGAAAAACAGATACATATGTCATACCAGCAGATCGCGCGCGCCAATAGTTATCGGCTGACATATGGCTTCCCCACTACTTCTCCATTTTCAAACCCAATACCATTTTTTTAATTTATCTATCATTTTAAATTTTGCAGAGTTCTAAGTCTGTTTTCCAAAAAATTGAATTGTCTCACCCGTCCAAGACTTATTTTTCTGATTATCTTTCTCGTGTATTGAACTGATTTAAAAAATCAATAGTGAAAATTAATCTTTAATCAAAGGGCTTTCCAATCATACAATGATATTTAAGAAATATTTATTTTCACTCACAAGGAGATGGTCTGTCCTTTGAAACCTGGATTTTCATGAGACTTTGCACACAGCTTTTATTCATCATAAAAATAAGCCCTTCAGTGTTCTTTTTCCAGAATGGGCCCTTTTTCACCTACTTCCCATATGACCCGACTTTCGATAAATTCATTAAAGCAATAAACCCCTGTGTTAAAAAGTACACTATTTCCAATAAAAAGTCGTTTTTGGCTTCATTTTCAAATAATTCTTACATGGACCGCATTGCACTTAAAAATATCTGGGACCTCCCATAACAGAATTTTGATCATTCAAAAGTTTACTCATTTAAAGTTAACAAATGTAAAAAAAATTGCATCATTACCTTAATTCGTTTCATACGATCGATTTGCTGCAACTATATAATGTATTAAATTTACGCTCGAACGTCCAAAGAAGAGCTGCGCTTTGAAGTTTTTCTTCTTCTTCACTATTTTAATATAACCATACGATCTGAGCTCATCACAAACGGATAGAATAGCTGGTCTAAGAATAACGAGAGCTCGCACTGTTACATACTGCGATACTGTTGCGCTCTACACTACTTCATTACTCGCGTCGATAGGTACCCTTATCGACTTGCATATTCTGAACCTTTTTCTTGTTATTAGCTAGAAATCAATCGGTCTGTTTGTCAATGTTTGGAGGAACAATTAAAGCGAAATGACAGTTTTTTTTTTTAATTTAGTTTAGATATAATAACTATTAAGTATCAGATATCGATCGCTTGTGAATAATACAAGATGCGTCGTAACTTTATTTTACAATAAATGATGAATACATTATTCCAATGATAAATATTAATAGTAACCGATGGTTCATAAATGCAAATTGAAATATATCTAATGTAATTATTTTTATTTATTAAGAATAGTAAGATCCATAAATATAAATTAGATAGTAAATGAATAAAATTAAAAAAAAGCTTGTGAGTTTGTACTAGGGTAACTTTGTGCGTGTGTGCGATGTGAGATATTTATGCGACTCACAATGTTCTTTATTGCAAAAGTCAAGAAAATCTTAGAAAGAGTTTAAAAAAATACTAAGAAATATGTTTTTTATAGAAGATCATGATTGCCAACTCAATATTTTTATAAAATCAATCATGGTTTAATCAAAAATAATACCTATACTTTGGGCTCGCACAAACAGACTAACATAAAGTGATAGATAAAATTGTTTTGATCGAAGTCTCGATCTATGAATCTAAGGAACGCAACGTTGGTCCCCAACGAAAATCGTCATGTATTTTTTCTCGGGCAAATATCAGTTTACAAATATAAATTATTGGGAATACCTTCAAAAAAGCGAAAAGATTAAGTGTAAATTTTATTGAATCCTTAAACTTCGGGAAACCACCCCTTTGTAAGGGTTGAATATTTCAAATATCATTATCCCGGCGGAATATAAATTTACAAATGTAGTTTTTCGGAAAAATGATTTTAAAAGGTAAAAAAAGGATAGAGTAATTTTGTCGAGTCTCCAGAATAAGGGAAACTACCCCTTCGCGGGGGAGGAAACACTTGATATTTTTTATCTCGGCTAAATATGAATTTACAAATCTAGTTTTTTGGAAAATTGATTTTAAAAGGTAAAAAAAGAACAAAGTAATTTTGTCGAGTCTCCTGAGTAAGGGAAACTACCCCTTCGCGGGGGAGGAAACACTTGATATTTTTTATCTCGGCTAAATATGAATTTACAAATCTAGTTTTTCGGAAAAATGATTTTAAAAGGTAAAAAAAGAGTAGAGTATTTTTTTCGAGCCTCCAGAGTAAGGGAAACTACCCCTTCGCAGGGAAGGAAACACTTGATATTTTTTATCTCGGCTAAATATGAATTTACAAATCCAGTTTTTCGGAAAATTGATTTTAAATGGTAAAAAAAGGATAGAGTAATTTTTTCGAGTCTCCAGAGTAAGGGAAACTACCCCTTCGCGGAGGAGGAAACACTTAATATTTTTTATCTCAGCTAAATATGAATTTACAAATGTAGTTTTTCGGAAAAATGATTTTAAAAGGTAAAAAAAGAATAGAGTAATTTTGTCGAGTCTCCAGAGTAAGGGAAACTACCCCTTCGCGGGGGAGGAAACACTTGATATTTTTTATCTCGGCTAAATATGAATTTACAAATCTAGTTTTTTGGAAAATTGATTTTAAAAGGTAAAAAAAGAATAAAGTAATTTTGTCGAGTCTCCAGAGTAAGGGAAACCGAGAGGGAAACTACCCCTTCGCGGAGGAGGAAACACTTGATATTTTTTATCTCGGCTAAATATGAATTTACAAAACTAGTTTTTTTTTAAATTGATTTTAAAAGGTAAAAAAAGAGTAGAGTATTCTTTTCGAGCCTCCAGAGTAAGGGAAACTACCCCATCGCGGGGGAGGAAACACTTGATATTTTTTATCTCGGCTAAATATGAATTTACAAATCTAGTTTTTCGGAAAATTGATTTTAAAAGGTAAAAAAAGAGTAGAGTATTTTTTTCGAGCCTCACGAGTAAGGGAAACTACCCCTTCGCGGGGGAGAGAATACTTGATATTTTTTATCTCGGCTAAATATGAATTTACAAATCTAGTTTTTCGGAAAAATGATTTTAAAAGGTAAAAAAAGAATAGAGTAATTTTGTCGAGTCTCCAGAGTAAGGGAAACTACCCCTTCGCGGGGGAGGAAACACTTAATATTTTTTATCTCAGCTAAATATGAATTTACAAATCTAGTTTTTCGGAAAAATGATTTTAAAAGGTAAAAAAAGAATAGAGTATTTTTTTCGAGCCCCCAGAGTAAGGGAAACTACCCCTTTGCGGGGGAGGAAACACTTGATGTTTTTTATCTCGGCTAAATATGAATTTACAAATCCAGTTTTTTGGAAAATTGATTTTAAATGGTAAAAAAAGAGTAGAGTATTTTTTTCGAGCCTCCAGAGTAAGGGAAACTACCCCTTCGCGGGGGAGGAAACACTTAATATTTTTTATCTCAGCTGAATATGAATTTACAAATCTAGTTTTTCGGAAAAATGATTTTAAATGGTAAAAAAAGAATGGAGTAATTTTTTCGAGTCTCCAGAGTAAGGGAAACTACCCCTTCGCGGGGGAGGAAACACTTAATATTTTTTATCTCAGCTAAATATGAATTTACAAATCTAGTTTTTCGGAAAATTGATTTTAAAAGGTAAAAAAAGAGTAGAGTATTTTTTTCGAGCCCCCAGAGTAAGGGAAACTACCCCTTCGCGGGGGAGGAAACACTTAATATTTTTTATCTCAGCTGAATATGAATTTACAAATCTAGTTTTTCGGAAAAATGATTTTAAAAGGTAACAAAAGAGTAGAGTATTTTTTTCGAGCCTCCAGAGTAAGGGAAACTACCCCTTCGCGGGGGAGGAAACACTTAATATTTTTTATCTCGGCTAAATATGAATTTACAAATCTAGTTTTTTGGAAAATTGATTTTAAAAGGTAAAAAAAGAGTAGAGTATTTTTTTCGAGCCTCCAGAGTAAGGGAAACTACCCCTTCGCGGGGGAGAGAATACTTGATATTTTTTATCTCGGCTAAATATGAATTTACAAATCTAGTTTTTCGGAAAAATGATTTCAAAAGGTAAAAAAAGAATAGAGTAATTTTGTCGAGTCTCCAGAGTAAGGGAAACTACCCCTTCGCGGGGGAGGAAACACTTGATATTTTTTATCTCGGCTAAATATGAATTTACAAATCTAGTTTTTTGGAAAATTGATTTTAAAAGGTAAAAAAAGAATAGAGTAATTTTGTCGAGTCTCCAGAGTAAGGGAAACCGAGAGGGAAACTACCCCTTCGCGGAGGAGGAAACACTTGATATTTTTTATCTCGGCTAAATATGAATTTACAAATCTAGTTTTTTGGAAAATTGATTTTAAAAGGTAAAAAAAGAATAGAGTAATTTTGTCGAGTCTCCAGAGTAAGGGAAACCGAGAGGGAAACTACCCCTTCGCGGAGGAGGAAACACTTGATATTTTTTATCTCGGCTAAATATGAATTTACAAAACTAGTTTTTTTTTAAATTGATTTTAAAAGGTAAAAAAAGAGTAGAGTATTCTTTTCGAGCCTCCAGAGTAAGGGAAACTACCCCATCGCGGGGGAGGAAACACTTGATATTTTTTATCTCGGCTAAATATGAATTTACAAATCTAGTTTTTCGGAAAATTGATTTTAAAAGGTAAAAAAAGAGTAGAGTATTTTTTTCGAGCCTCACGAGTAAGGGAAACTACCCCTTCGCGGGGGAGAGAATACTTGATATTTTTTATCTCGGCTAAATATGAATTTACAAATCTAGTTTTTCGGAAAAATGATTTTAAAAGGTAAAAAAAGAATAGAGTAATTTTTTCGAGTCTCCAGAGTAAGGGAAACTACCCCTTCGCGGGGGAGGAAACACTTAATATTTTTTATCTCAGCTAAATATGAATTTACAAATCTAGTTTTTCGGAAAAATGATTTTAAAAGGTAAAAAAAGAATAGAGTAATTTTGTTGAGTCTCCAGAGTAAGGGAAACTACCCCTTTGCGGGGGAGGAAACACTTGATGTTTTTTATCTCGGCTAAATATGAATTTACAAATCCAGTTTTTTGGAAAATTGATTTTAAATGGTAAAAAAAGAATAGAGTAATTTTTTCGAGTCTCCAGAGTAAGGGAAACTACCCCTTCGCGGGGGAGGAAACACTTAATATTTTTTATCTCAGCTACATATGAATTTACAAATCTAGTTTTTCGGAAAATTGATTTTAAAAGGTAAAAAAAGAGTAGAGTATTTTTTTCGAGCCCCCAGAGTAAGGGAAACTACCCCTTCGCGGGGGAGGAAACACTTAATATTTTTTATCTCAGCTGAATATGAATTTACAAATCTAGTTTTTCGGAAAAATGATTTTAAAAGGTAAAAAAAGAGTAGAGTATTTTTTTCGAGCCTCCAGAGTAAGGGAAACTACCCCTTCGCGGGGGAGGAAACACTTAATATTTTTTATCTCAGCTGAATATGAATTTACAAATCTAGTTTTTCGGAAAAATGATTTTAAATGGTAAAAAAAGAATGGAGTAATTTTTTCGAGTCTCCAGAGTAAGGGAAACTACCCCTTCGCGGGGGAGGAAACACTTAATATTTTTTATCTCAGCTAAATATGAATTTACAAATCTAGTTTTTCGGAAAATTGATTTTAAAAGGTAAAAAAAGAGTAGAGTATTTTTTTCGAGCCCCCAGAGTAAGGGAAACTACCCCTTCGCGGGGGAGGAAACACTTAATATTTTTTATCTCGGCTAAATATGAATTTACAAATCTAGTTTTTCGGAAAAATGATTTCAAAAGGTAAAAAAAGAATAGAGTAATTTTGTCGAGTCTCCAGAGTAAGGGAAACTACCCCTTCGCGGGGGAGGAAACACTTGATATTTTTTATCTCGGCTAAATATGAATTTACAAATCTAGTTTTTTGGAAAATTGATTTTAAAAGGTAAAAAAAGAATAAAGTATTTTTTTCGAGCCTCCAGAGTCAGGGAAACCGAGAGGGAAACTACCCCTTCGCGGAGGAGGAAACACTTGATATTTTTTATCTCGGCTAAATATGAATTTACAAAACTAGTTTTTTTTTAAATTGATTTTAAAAGGTAAAAAAAGAGTAGAGTATTTTTTTCGAGCCTCCAGAGTAAGGGAAACTACCCCATCGCGGGGAAGGAAACACTTGATATTTTTTATCTCGGCTAAATATGAATTTACAAATCTAGTTTTTCGGAAAATTGATTTTAAAAGGTAAAAAAAGAGTAGAGTATTTTTTTCGAGCCTCACGAGTAAGGGAAACTACCCCTTCGCGGGGGAGAGAATACTTGATATTTTTTATCTCGGCTAAATATGAATTTACAAATCTAGTTTTTCGGAAAAATGATTTTAAAAGGTAAAAAAAGAATAGAGTAATTTTTTCGAGTCTCCAGAGTAAGGGAAACTACCCCTTCGCGGGGGAGGAAACACTTAATATTTTTTATCTCAGCTACATATGAATTTACAAATCTAGTTTTTCGGAAAATTGATTTTAAAAGGTAAAAAAAGAGTAGAGTATTTTTTTCGAGCCCCCAGAGTAAGGGAAACTACCCCTTCGCGGGGGAGGAAACACTTGATGTTTTTTATCTCGGCTAAATATGAATTTACAAATCCAGTTTTTTGGAAAATTGATTTTAAATGGTAAAAAAAGAATAGAGTAATTTTTTCGAGTCTCCAGAGTAAGGGAAACTACCCCTTCGCGGGGGAGGAAACACTTAATATTTTTTATCTCAGCTACATATGAATTTACAAATCTAGTTTTTCGGAAAATTGATTTTAAAAGGTAAAAAAAGAGTAGAGTATTTTTTTCGAGCCCCCAGAGTAAGGGAAACTACCCCTTCGCGGGGGAGGAAACACTTAATATTTTTTATCTCAGCTGAATATGAATTTACAAATCTAGTTTTTCGGAAAAATGATTTTAAAAGGTAAAAAAAGAGTAGAGTATTTTTTTCGAGCCCCCAGAGTAAGGGAAACTACCCCTTCGCGGGGGAGGAAACACTTAATATTTTTTATCTCAGCTGAATATGAATTTACAAATCTAGTTTTTCGGAAAAATGATTTTAAAAGGTAACAAAAGAGTAGAGTATTTTTTTCGAGCCTCCAGAGTAAGGGAAACTACCCCTTCGCGGGGGAGGAAACACTTAATATTTTTTATCTCAGTTAAATATGAATTTACAAATCTAGTTTTTCGGAAAATTGATTTTAAAAGGTAAAAAAAGAGTAGAGTATTTTTTTCGAGCCTCCAGAGTAAGGGAAACTACCCCTTCGCGGGGGAGAGAATACTTGATATTTTTTATCTCGGCTAAATATGAATTTACAAATCTAGTTTTTCGGAAAAATGATTTCAAAAGGTAAAAAAAGAATAGAGTAATTTTGTCGAGTCTCCAGAGTAAGGGAAACTACCCCTTCGCGGGGGAGGAAACACTTGATATTTTTTATCTCGGCTAAATATGAATTTACAAATCTAGTTTTTCGGAAAAATGATTTTAAAAGGTAAAAAAAGAATAGAGTAATTTTTTCGAGTCTCCAGAGTAAGGGAAACTACCCCTTCGCGGGGGAGGAAACACTTAATATTTTTTATCTCAGCTAAATATGAATTTACAAATCTAGTTTTTCGGAAAAATGATTTTAAAAGGTGAAAAAAGAATAGAGTAATTTTGTTGAGTCTCCAGAGTAAGGGAAACTACCCCTTTGCGGGGGAGGAAACACTTGATGTTTTTTATCTCAGCTGAATATGAATTTACAAATCTAGTTTTTCGGAAAAATGATTTTAAAAGGTAACAAAAGAGTAGAGTATTTTTTTCGAGCCTCCAGAGTAAGGGAAACTACCCCTTCGCGGGGGAGGAAACACTTAATATTTTTTATCTCAGCTAAATATGAATTAACAAATCTAGTTTTTCGGAAAAATGATTTCAAAAGGTAAAAAAAGAATAGAGTAATTTTGTCGAGTCTCCAGAGTAAGGGAAACTACCCCTTCGCGGGGGAGGAAACACTTGATATTTTTTATCTCGGCTAAATATGAATTTACAAATCTAGTTTTTCGGAAAAATGATTTTAAAAGGTAAAAAAAGAATAGAGTAATTTTGTTGAGTCTCCAGAGTAAGGGAAACTACCCCTTTGCGGGGGAGGAAACACTTGATGTTTTTTATCTCGGCTAAATATGAATTTACAAATCTAGTTTTTCGGAAAAATGATTTCAAAAGGTAAAAAAAGAATAGAGTAATTTTGTCGAGTCTCCAGAGTAAGGGAAACTACCCCTTCGCGGGGGAGGAAACACTTGATATTTTTTATCTCGGCTAAATATGAATTTACAAATCTAGTTTTTCGGAAAAATGATTTTAAAAGGTAAAAAAAGAATAGAGTAATTTTTTCGAGTCTCCAGAGTAAGGGAAACTACCCCTTCGCGGGGGAGGAAACACTTAATATTTTTTATCTCAGCTAAATATGAATTTACAAATCTAGTTTTTCGGAAAAATGATTTTAAAAGGTGAAAAAAGAATAGAGTAATTTTGTTGAGTCTCCAGAGTAAGGGAAACTACCCCTTTGCGGGGGAGGAAACACTTGATGTTTTTTATCTCGGCTAAATATGAATTTACAAATCCAGTTTTTTGGAAAATTGATTTTAAATGGTAAAAAAAGAATAGAGTAATTTTTTCGAGTCTCCAGAGTAAGGGAAACTACCCCTTCGCGGGGGAGGAAACACTTAATATTTTTTATCTCAGCTACATATGAATTTACAAATCTAGTTTTTCGGAAAATTGATTTTAAAAGGTAAAAAAAGAGTAGAGTATTTTTTTCGAGCCCCATGAGTAAGGGAAACTACCCCTTCGCGGGGGAGGAAACACTTAATATTTTTTATCTCAGCTGAATATGAATTTACAAATCTAGTTTTTCGGAAAAATGATTTTAAAAGGTAAAAAAAGAGTAGAGTATTTTTTTCGAGCCTCCAGAGTAAGGGAAACTACCCCTTCGCGGGGGAGGAAACACTTAATATTTTTTATCTCAGCTGAATATGAATTTACAAATCTAGTTTTTCGGAAAAATGATTTTAAATGGTAAAAAAAGAATGGAGTAATTTTTTCGAGTCTCCAGAGTAAGGGAAACTACCCCTTCGCGGGGGAGGAAACACTTAATATTTTTTATCTCAGCTAAATATGAATTTACAAATCTAGTTTTTCGGAAAATTGATTTTAAAAGGTAAAAAAAGAGTAGAGTATTTTTTTCGAGCCCCCAGAGTAAGGGAAACTACCCCTTCGCGGGGGAGGAAACACTTAATATTTTTTATCTCAGCTGAATATGAATTTACAAATCTAGTTTTTCGGAAAAATGATTTTAAAAGGTAACAAAAGAGTAGAGTATTTTTTTCGAGCCTCCAGAGTAAGGGAAACTACCCCTTCGCGGGGGAGGAAACACTTAATATTTTTTATCTCAGTTAAATATGAATTTACAAATCTAGTTTTTCGGAAAATTGATTTTAAAAGGTAAAAAAAGAGTAAAGTATTTTTTTCGAGCCTCCAGAGTAAGGGAAACTACCCCTTCGCGGGGGAGAGAATACTTGATATTTTTTATCTCGGCTAAATATGAATTTACAAATCTAGTTTTTCGGAAAAATGATTTCAAAAGGTAAAAAAAGAATAGAGTAATTTTGTCGAGTCTCCAGAGTAAGGGAAACTACCCCTTCGCGGGGGAGGAAACACTTGATATTTTTTATCTCGGCTAAATATGAATTTACAAATCTAGTTTTTTGGAAAATTGATTTTAAAAGGTAAAAAAAGAATAAAGTAATTTTTTCGAGTCTCCAGAGTCAGGGAAACCGAGAGGGAAACTACCCCTTCGCGGAGGAGGAAACACTTGATATTTTTTATCTCGGCTAAATATGAATTTACAAAACTAGTTTTTTTTTAAATTGATTTTAAAAGGTAAAAAAAGAGTAGAGTATTTTTTTCGAGCCTCCAGAGTAAGGGAAACTACCCCATCGCGGGGAAGGAAACACTTGATATTTTTTATCTCGGCTAAATATGAATTTACAAATCTAGTTTTTCAGAAAATTGATTTTAAAAGGTAAAAAAAGAGTAGAGTATTTTTTTCGAGCCTCACGAGTAAGGGAAACTACCCCTTCGCGGGGGAGAGAATACTTGATATTTTTTATCTCGGCTAAATATGAATTTACTAATCTAGTTTTTCGGAAAAATGATTTTAAAAGGTAAAAAAAGAATAGAGTAATTTTTTCGAGTCTCCAGAGTAAGGGAAACTACCCCTTCGCGGGGGAGGAAACACTTAATATTTTTTATCTCAGCTACATATGAATTTACAAATCTAGTTTTTCGGAAAATTGATTTTAAAAGGTAAAAAAAGAGTAGAGTATTTTTTTCGAGCCCCCAGAGTAAGGGAAACTACCCCTTCGCGGGGGAGGAAACACTTAATATTTTTTATCTCAGCTGAATATGAATTTACAAATCTAGTTTTTCGGAAAAATGATTTTAAAAGGTAAAAAAAGAATAGAGTATTTTTTTCGAGCCTCCAGAGTAAGGGAAACTACCCCTTCGCGGGGGAGGAAACACTTAATATTTTTTATCTCAGTTAAATATGAATTTACAAATCTAGTTTTTCGGAAAATTGATTTTAAAAGGTAAAAAAAGAGTAGAGTATTTTTTTCGAGCCTCCAGAGTAAGGGAAACTACCCCTTCGCGGGGGAAAAAATACTTGATATTTTTTATCTCGGCTAAATATGAATTTACAAATCTAGTTTTTCGGAAAAATGATTTCAAAAGGTAAAAAAAGAATAGAGTAATTTTGTCGAGTCTCCAGAGTAAGGGAAACTACCCCTTCGCGGGGGAGGAAACACTTGATATTTTTTATCTCGGCTAAATATGAATTTACAAATCTAGTTTTTTGGAAAATTGATTTTAAAAGGTAAAAAAAGAATAAAGTAATTTTGTCGAGTCTCCAGAGTAAGGGAAACCGAGAGGGAAACTACCCCTTCGCGGAGGAGGAAACACTTGATATTTTTTATCTCGGCTAAATATGAATTTACAAAACTAGTTTTTTTTTAAATTGATTTTAAAAGGTAAAAAAAGAGTAGAGTATTCTTTTCGAGCCTCCAGAGTAAGGGAAACTACCCCATCGCGGGGGAGGAAACACTTGATATTTTTTATCTCGGCTAAATATGAATTTACAAATCTAGTTTTTCGGAAAATTGATTTTAAAAGGTAAAAAAAGAGTAGAGTATTTTTTTCGAGCCTCACGAGTAAGGGAAACTACCCCTTCGCGGGGGAGAGAATACTTGATATTTTTTATCTCGGCTAAATATGAATTTACAAATCTAGTTTTTCGGAAAAATGATTTTAAAAGGTAAAAAAAGAATAGAGTAATTTTTTCGAGTCTCCAGAGTAAGGGAAACTACCCCTTCGCGGGGGAGGAAACACTTAATATTTTTTATCTCAGCTAAATATGAATTTACAAATCTAGTTTTTCGGAAAAATGATTTTAAAAGGTAAAAAAAGAATAGAGTAATTTTGTTGAGTCTCCAGAGTAAGGGAAACTACCCCTTTGCGGGGGAGGAAACACTTGATGTTTTTTATCTCGGCTAAATATGAATTTACAAATCCAGTTTTTTGGAAAATTGATTTTAAATGGTAAAAAAAGAATAGAGTAATTTTTTCGAGTCTCCAGAGTAAGGGAAACTACCCCTTCGCGGGGGAGGAAACACTTAATATTTTTTATCTCAGCTACATATGAATTTACAAATCTAGTTTTTCGGAAAATTGATTTTAAAAGGTAAAAAAAGAGTAGAGTATTTTTTTCGAGCCCCCAGAGTAAGGGAAACTACCCCTTCGCGGGGGAGGAAACACTTAATATTTTTTATCTCAGCTGAATATGAATTTACAAATCTAGTTTTTCGGAAAAATGATTTTAAAAGGTAAAAAAAGAGTAGAGTATTTTTTTCGAGCCTCCAGAGTAAGGGAAACTACCCCTTCGCGGAGGAGGAAACACTTGATATTTTTTATCTCAGCTGAATATGAATTTACAAATCTAGTTTTTCGGAAAAATGATTTTAAATGGTAAAAAAAGAATGGAGTAATTTTTTCGAGTCTCCAGAGTAAGGGAAACTACCCCTTCGCGGGGGAGGAAACACTTAATATTTTTTATCTCAGCTAAATATGAATTTACAAATCTAGTTTTTCGGAAAATTGATTTTAAAAGGTAAAAAAAGAGTAGAGTATTTTTTTCGAGCCCCCAGAGTAAGGGAAACTACCCCTTCGCGGGGGAGGAAACACTTAATATTTTTTATCTCAGCTGAATATGAATTTACAAATCTAGTTTTTCGGAAAAATGATTTTAAAAGGTAACAAAAGAGTAGAGTATTTTTTTCGAGCCTCCAGAGTAAGGGAAACTACCCCTTCGCGGGGGAGGAAACACTTAATATTTTTTATCTCAGTTAAATATGAATTTACAAATCTAGTTTTTCGGAAAATTGATTTTAAAAGATAAAAAAAGAGTAAAGTATTTTTTTCGAGCCTCCAGAGTAAGGGAAACTACCCCTTCGCGGGGGAGAGAATACTTGATATTTTTTATCTCGGCTAAATATGAATTTACAAATCTAGTTTTTCGGAAAAATGATTTCAAAAGGTAAAAAAAGAATAGAGTAATTTTGTCGAGTCTCCAGAGTAAGGGAAACTACCCCTTCGCGGGGGAGGAAACACTTGATATTTTTTATCTCGGCTAAATATGAATTTACAAATCTAGTTTTTTGGAAAATTGATTTTAAAAGGTAAAAAAAGAATAAAGTAATTTTGTCGAGTCTCCAGAGTAAGGGAAACCGAGAGGGAAACTACCCCTTCGCGGAGGAGGAAACACTTGATATTTTTTATCTCGGCTAAATATGAATTTACAAAACTAGTTTTTTTTTAAATTGATTTTAAAAGGTAAAAAAAGAGTAGAGTATTTTTTTCGAGCCTCCAGAGTAAGGGAAACTACCCCATCGCGGGGGAGGAAACACTTGATATTTTTTATCTCGGCTAAATATGAATTTACAAATCTAGTTTTTCGGAAAATTGATTTTAAAAGGTAAAAAAAGAGTAGAGTATTTTTTTCGAGCCTCACGAGTAAGGGAAACTACCCCTTCGCGGGGGAGAGAATACTTGATATTTTTTATCTCGGCTAAATATGAATTTACAAATCTAGTTTTTCGGAAAAATGATTTTAAAAGGTAAAAAAAGAATAGAGTAATTTTTTCGAGTCTCCAGAGTAAGGGAAACTACCCCTTCGCGGGGGAGGAAACACTTAATATTTTTTATCTCAGCTAAATATGAATTTACAAATCTAGTTTTTCGGAAAATTGATTTTAAAAGGTAAAAAAAGAGTAGAGTATTTTTTTCGAGCCCCCAGAGTAAGGGAAACTACCCCTTCGCGGGGGAGGAAACACTTAATATTTTTTATCTCAGCTGAATATGAATTTACAAATCTAGTTTTTCGGAAAAATGATTTTAAAAGGTAACAAAAGAGTAGAGTATTTTTTTCGAGCCTCCAGAGTAAGGGAAACTACCCCTTCGCGGGGGAGGAAACACTTAATATTTTTTATCTCAGTTAAATATGAATTTACAAATCTAGTTTTTCGGAAAATTGATTTTAAAAGGTAAAAAAAGAGTAAAGTATTTTTTTCGAGCCTCCAGAGTAAGGGAAACTACCCCTTCGCGGGGGAGAGAATACTTGATATTTTTTATCTCGGCTAAATATGAATTTACAAATCTAGTTTTTCGGAAAAATGATTTCAAAAGGTAAAAAAAGAATAGAGTAATTTTGTCGAGTCTCCAGAGTAAGGGAAACTACCCCTTCGCGGGGGAGGAAACACTTGATATTTTTTATCTCGGCTAAATATGAATTTACAAATCTAGTTTTTTGGAAAATTGATTTTAAAAGGTAAAAAAAGAATAAAGTAATTTTGTCGAGTCTCCAGAGTAAGGGAAACCGAGAGGGAAACTACCCCTTCGCGGAGGAGGAAACACTTGATATTTTTTATCTCGGCTAAATATGAATTTACAAAACTAGTTTTTTTTTAAATTGATTTTAAAAGGTAAAAAAAGAGTAGAGTATTTTTTTCGAGCCTCCAGAGTAAGGGAAACTACCCCATCGCGGGGGAGGAAACACTTGATATTTTTTATCTCGGCTAAATATGAATTTACAAATCTAGTTTTTCGGAAAATTGATTTTAAAAGGTAAAAAAAGAGTAGAGTATTTTTTTCGAGCCTCACGAGTAAGGGAAACTACCCCTTCGCGGGGGAGAGAATACTTGATATTTTTTATCTCGGCTAAATATGAATTTACAAATCTAGTTTTTCGGAAAAATGATTTTAAAAGGTAAAAAAAGAATAGAGTAATTTTTTCGAGTCTCCAGAGTAAGGGAAACTACCCCTTCGCGGGGGAGGAAACACTTAATATTTTTTATCTCAGCTACATATGAATTTACAAATCTAGTTTTTCGGAAAATTGATTTTAAAAGGTAAAAAAAGAGTAGAGTATTTTTTTCGAGCCCCCAGAGTAAGGGAAACTACCCCTTCGCGGGGGAGGAAACACTTAATATTTTTTATCTCAGCTGAATATGAATTTACAAATCTAGTTTTTCGGAAAAATGATTTTAAAAGGTAAAAAAAGAGTAGAGTATTTTTTTCGAGCCTCCAGAGTAAGGGAAACTACCCCTTCGCGGGGGAGGAAACACTTAATATTTTTTATCTCAGCTGAATATGAATTTACCTATCTAGTTTTTCGGAAAAATGATTTTAAATGGTAAAAAAAGAATGGAGTAATTTTTTCGAGTCTCCAGAGTAAGGGAAACTACCCCTTCGCGGGGGAGGAAACACTTAATATTTTTTATCTCAGCTAAATATGAATTTACAAATCTAGTTTTTCGGAAAATTGATTTTAAAAGGTAAAAAAAGAGTAGAGTATTTTTTTCGAGCCCCCAGAGTAAGGGAAACTACCCCTTCGCGGGGGAGGAAACACTTAATATTTTTTATCTCAGCTGAATATGAATTTACAAATCTAGTTTTTCGGAAAAATGATTTTAAAAGGTAAAAAAAGAGTAGAGTATTTTTTTCGAGCCTCCAGAGTAAGGGAAACTACCCCTTCGCGGGGGAGGAAACACTTAATATTTTTTATCTCAGCTGAATATGAATTTACAAATCTAGTTTTTCGGAAAAATGATTTTAAATGGTAAAAAAAGAATGGAGTAATTTTTTCGAGTCTCCAGAGTAAGGGAAACTACCCCTTCGCGGGGGAGGAAACACTTAATATTTTTTATCTCAGCTAAATATGAATTTACAAATCTAGTTTTTCGGAAAATTGATTTTAAAAGGTAAAAAAAGAGTAGAGTATTTTTTTCGAGCCCCCAGAGTAAGGGAAACTACCCCTTCGCGGGGGAGGAAACACTTAATATTTTTTATCTCAGCTGAATATGAATTTACAAATCTAGTTTTTCGGAAAAATGATTTTAAAAGGTAACAAAAGAGTAGAGTATTTTTTTCGAGCCTCCAGAGTAAGGGAAACTACCCCTTCGCGGGGGAGGAAACACTTAATATTTTTTATCTCAGTTAAATATGAATTTACAAATCTAGTTTTTCGGAAAATTGATTTTAAAAGGTAAAAAAAGAGTAAAGTATTTTTTTCGAGCCTCCAGAGTAAGGGAAACTACCCCTTCGCGGGGGAGAGAATACTTGATATTTTTTATCTCGGCTAAATATGAATTTACAAATCTAGTTTTTCGGAAAAATGATTTCAAAAGGTAAAAAAAGAATAGAGTAATTTTGTCGAGTCTCCAGAGTAAGGGAAACTACCCCTTCGCGGGGGAGGAAACACTTGATATTTTTTATCTCGGCTAAATATGAATTTACAAATCTAGTTTTTTGGAAAATTGATTTTAAAAGGTAAAAAAAGAATAAAGTAATTTTTTCGAGTCTCCAGAGTCAGGGAAACCGAGAGGGAAACTACCCCTTCGCGGAGGAGGAAACACTTGATATTTTTTATCTCGGCTAAATATGAATTTACAAAACTAGTTTTTTTTTAAATTGATTTTAAAAGGTAAAAAAAGAGTAGAGTATTTTTTTCGAGCCTCCAGAGTAAGGGAAACTACCCCATCGCGGGGAAGGAAACACTTGATATTTTTTATCTCGGCTAAATATGAATTTACAAATCTAGTTTTTCAGAAAATTGATTTTAAAAGGTAAAAAAAGAGTAGAGTATTTTTTTCGAGCCTCACGAGTAAGGGAAACTACCCCTTCGCGGGGGAGAGAATACTTGATATTTTTTATCTCGGCTAAATATGAATTTACTAATCTAGTTTTTCGGAAAAATGATTTTAAAAGGTAAAAAAAGAATAGAGTAATTTTTTCGAGTCTCCAGAGTAAGGGAAACTACCCCTTCGCGGGGGAGGAAACACTTAATATTTTTTATCTCAGCTACATATGAATTTACAAATCTAGTTTTTCGGAAAATTGATTTTAAAAGGTAAAAAAAGAGTAGAGTATTTTTTTCGAGCCCCCAGAGTAAGGGAAACTACCCCTTCGCGGGGGAGGAAACACTTAATATTTTTTATCTCAGCTGAATATGAATTTACAAATCTAGTTTTTCGGAAAAATGATTTTAAAAGGTAAAAAAAGAATAGAGTATTTTTTTCGAGCCTCCAGAGTAAGGGAAACTACCCCTTCGCGGGGGAGGAAACACTTAATATTTTTTATCTCAGTTAAATATGAATTTACAAATCTAGTTTTTCGGAAAATTGATTTTAAAAGGTAAAAAAAGAGTAGAGTATTTTTTTCGAGCCTCCAGAGTAAGGGAAACTACCCCTTCGCGGGGGAAAAAATACTTGATATTTTTTATCTCGGCTAAATATGAATTTACAAATCTAGTTTTTCGGAAAAATGATTTCAAAAGGTAAAAAAAGAATAGAGTAATTTTGTCGAGTCTCCAGAGTAAGGGAAACTACCCCTTCGCGGGGGAGGAAACACTTGATATTTTTTATCTCGGCTAAATATGAATTTACAAATCTAGTTTTTTGGAAAATTGATTTTAAAAGGTAAAAAAAGAATAAAGTAATTTTGTCGAGTCTCCAGAGTAAGGGAAACCGAGAGGGAAACTACCCCTTCGCGGAGGAGGAAACACTTGATATTTTTTATCTCGGCTAAATATGAATTTACAAAACTAGTTTTTTTTTAAATTGATTTTAAAAGGTAAAAAAAGAGTAGAGTATTCTTTTCGAGCCTCCAGAGTAAGGGAAACTACCCCATCGCGGGGGAGGAAACACTTGATATTTTTTATCTCGGCTAAATATGAATTTACAAATCTAGTTTTTCGGAAAATTGATTTTAAAAGGTAAAAAAAGAGTAGAGTATTTTTTTCGAGCCTCCAGAGTAAGGGAAACTACCCCTTCGCGGGGGAGGAAACACTTAATATTTTTTATCTCAGCTGAATATGAATTTACAAATCTAGTTTTTCGGAAAAATGATTTTAAATGGTAAAAAAAGAATGGAGTAATTTTTTCGAGTCTCCAGAGTAAGGGAAACTACCCCTTCGCGGGGGAGGAAACACTTAATATTTTTTATCTCAGCTAAATATGAATTTACAAATCTAGTTTTTCGGAAAATTGATTTTAAAAGGTAAAAAAAGAGTAGAGTATTTTTTTCGAGCCCCCAGAGTAAGGGAAACTACCCCTTCGCGGGGGAGGAAACACTTAATATTTTTTATCTCAGCTGAATATGAATTTACAAATCTAGTTTTTCGGAAAAATGATTTTAAAAGGTAACAAAAGAGTAGAGTATTTTTTTCGAGCCCCCAGAGTAAGGGAAACTACCCCTTCGCGGGGGAGGAAACACTTAATATTTTTTATCTCAGCTGAATATGAATTTACAAATCTAGTTTTTCGGAAAAATGATTTTAAAAGGTAAAAAAAGAGTAGAGTATTTTTTTCGAGCCTCCAGAGTAAGGGAAACTACCCCTTCGCGGGGGAGGAAACACTTAATATTTTTTATCTCAGCTGAATATGAATTTACAAATCTAGTTTTTCGGAAAAATGATTTTAAATGGTAAAAAAAGAATGGAGTAATTTTTTCGAGTCTCCAGAGTAAGGGAAACTACCCCTTCGCGGGGGAGGAAACACTTAATATTTTTTATCTCAGCTAAATATGAATTTACAAATCTAGTTTTTCGGAAAATTGATTTTAAAAGGTAAAAAAAGAGTAGAGTATTTTTTTCGAGCCCCCAGAGTAAGGGAAACTACCCCTTCGCGGGGGAGGAAACACTTAATATTTTTTATCTCAGCTGAATATGAATTTACAAATCTAGTTTTTCGGAAAAATGATTTTAAAAGGTAACAAAAGAGTAGAGTATTTTTTTCGAGCCTCCAGAGTAAGGGAAACTACCCCTTCGCGGGGGAGGAAACACTTAATATTTTTTATCTCAGTTAAATATGAATTTACAAATCTAGTTTTTCGGAAAATTGATTTTAAAAGGTAAAAAAAGAGTAAAGTATTTTTTTCGAGCCTCCAGAGTAAGGGAAACTACCCCTTCGCGGGGGAGAGAATACTTGATATTTTTTATCTCGGCTAAATATGAATTTACAAATCTAGTTTTTCGGAAAAATGATTTCAAAAGGTAAAAAAAGAATAGAGTAATTTTGTCGAGTCTCCAGAGTAAGGGAAACTACCCCTTCGCGGGGGAGGAAACACTTGATATTTTTTATCTCGGCTAAATATGAATTTACAAATCTAGTTTTTTGGAAAATTGATTTTAAAAGGTAAAAAAAGAATAAAGTAATTTTTTCGAGTCTCCAGAGTCAGGGAAACCGAGAGGGAAACTACCCCTTCGCGGAGGAGGAAACACTTGATATTTTTTATCTCGGCTAAATATGAATTTACAAAACTAGTTTTTTTTTAAATTGATTTTAAAAGGTAAAAAAAGAGTAGAGTATTTTTTTCGAGCCTCCAGAGTAAGGGAAACTACCCCATCGCGGGGAAGGAAACACTTGATATTTTTTATCTCGGCTAAATATGAATTTACAAATCTAGTTTTTCAGAAAATTGATTTTAAAAGGTAAAAAAAGAGTAGAGTATTTTTTTCGAGCCTCACGAGTAAGGGAAACTACCCCTTCGCGGGGGAGAGAATACTTGATATTTTTTATCTCGGCTAAATATGAATTTACTAATCTAGTTTTTCGGAAAAATGATTTTAAAAGGTAAAAAAAGAATAGAGTAATTTTTTCGAGTCTCCAGAGTAAGGGAAACTACCCCTTCGCGGGGGAGGAAACACTTAATATTTTTTATCTCAGCTACATATGAATTTACAAATCTAGTTTTTCGGAAAATTGATTTTAAAAGGTAAAAAAAGAGTAGAGTATTTTTTTCGAGCCCCCAGAGTAAGGGAAACTACCCCTTCGCGGGGGAGGAAACACTTAATATTTTTTATCTCAGCTGAATATGAATTTACAAATCTAGTTTTTCGGAAAAATGATTTTAAAAGGTAAAAAAAGAATAGAGTATTTTTTTCGAGCCTCCAGAGTAAGGGAAACTACCCCTTCGCGGGGGAGGAAACACTTAATATTTTTTATCTCAGTTAAATATGAATTTACAAATCTAGTTTTTCGGAAAATTGATTTTAAAAGGTAAAAAAAGAGTAGAGTATTTTTTTCGAGCCTCCAGAGTAAGGGAAACTACCCCTTCGCGGGGGAAAAAATACTTGATATTTTTTATCTCGGCTAAATATGAATTTACAAATCTAGTTTTTCGGAAAAATGATTTCGAAAGGTAAAAAAAGAATAGAGTAATTTTGTCGAGTCTCCAGAGTAAGGGAAACTACCCCTTCGCGGGGGAGGAAACACTTGATATTTTTTATCTCGGCTAAATATGAATTTACAAATCTAGTTTTTTGGAAAATTGATTTTAAAAGGTAAAAAAAGAATAAAGTAATTTTGTCGAGTCTCCAGAGTAAGGGAAACCGAGAGGGAAACTACCCCTTCGCGGAGGAGGAAACACTTGATATTTTTTATCTCGGCTAAATATGAATTTACAAAACTAGTTTTTTTTTAAATTGATTTTAAAAGGTAAAAAAAGAGTAGAGTATTCTTTTCGAGCCTCCAGAGTAAGGGAAACTACCCCATCGCGGGGGAGGAAACACTTGATATTTTTTATCTCGGCTAAATATGAATTTACAAATCTAGTTTTTCGGAAAATTGATTTTAAAAGGTAAAAAAAGAGTAGAGTATTTTTTTCGAGCCTCACGAGTAAGGGAAACTACCCCTTCGCGGGGGAGAGAATACTTGATATTTTTTATCTCGGCTAAATATGAATTTACAAATCTAGTTTTTCGGAAAAATGATTTTAAAAGGTAAAAAAAGAATAGAGTAATTTTTTCGAGTCTCCAGAGTAAGGGAAACTACCCCTTCGCGGGGGAGGAAACACTTAATATTTTTTATCTCAGCTAAATATGAATTTACAAATCTAGTTTTTCGGAAAAATGATTTTAAAAGGTAAAAAAAGAATAGAGTAATTTTGTTGAGTCTCCAGAGTAAGGGAAACTACCCCTTTGCGGGGGAGGAAACACTTGATGTTTTTTATCTCGGCTAAATATGAATTTACAAATCCAGTTTTTTGGAAAATTGATTTTAAATGGTAAAAAAAGAATAGAGTAATTTTTTCGAGTCTCCAGAGTAAGGGAAACTACCCCTTCGCGGGGGAGGAAACACTTAATATTTTTTATCTCAGCTACATATGAATTTACAAATCTAGTTTTTCGGAAAATTGATTTTAAAAGGTAAAAAAAGAGTAGAGTATTTTTTTCGAGCCCCCAGAGTAAGGGAAACTACCCCTTCGCGGGGGAGGAAACACTTAATATTTTTTATCTCAGCTGAATATGAATTTACAAATCTAGTTTTTCGGAAAAATGATTTTAAAAGGTAAAAAAAGAGTAGAGTATTTTTTTCGAGCCTCCAGAGTAAGGGAAACTACCCCTTCGCGGAGGAGGAAACACTTGATATTTTTTATCTCAGCTGAATATGAATTTACAAATCTAGTTTTTCGGAAAAATGATTTTAAATGGTAAAAAAAGAATGGAGTAATTTTTTCGAGTCTCCAGAGTAAGGGAAACTACCCCTTCGCGGGGGAGGAAACACTTAATATTTTTTATCTCAGCTAAATATGAATTTACAAATCTAGTTTTTCGGAAAATTGATTTTAAAAGGTAAAAAAAGAGTAGAGTATTTTTTTCGAGCCCCCAGAGTAAGGGAAACTACCCCTTCGCGGGGGAGGAAACACTTAATATTTTTTATCTCAGCTGAATATGAATTTACAAATCTAGTTTTTCGGAAAAATGATTTTAAAAGGTAACAAAAGAGTAGAGTATTTTTTTCGAGCCTCCAGAGTAAGGGAAACTACCCCTTCGCGGGGGAGGAAACACTTAATATTTTTTATCTCAGTTAAATATGAATTTACAAATCTAGTTTTTCGGAAAATTGATTTTAAAAGATAAAAAAAGAGTAAAGTATTTTTTTCGAGCCTCCAGAGTAAGGGAAACTACCCCTTCGCGGGGGAGAGAATACTTGATATTTTTTATCTCGGCTAAATATGAATTTACAAATCTAGTTTTTCGGAAAAATGATTTCAAAAGGTAAAAAAAGAATAGAGTAATTTTGTCGAGTCTCCAGAGTAAGGGAAACTACCCCTTCGCGGGGGAGGAAACACTTGATATTTTTTATCTCGGCTAAATATGAATTTACAAATCTAGTTTTTTGGAAAATTGATTTTAAAAGGTAAAAAAAGAATAAAGTAATTTTGTCGAGTCTCCAGAGTAAGGGAAACCGAGAGGGAAACTACCCCTTCGCGGAGGAGGAAACACTTGATATTTTTTATCTCGGCTAAATATGAATTTACAAAACTAGTTTTTTTTTAAATTGATTTTAAAAGGTAAAAAAAGAGTAGAGTATTTTTTTCGAGCCTCCAGAGTAAGGGAAACTACCCCATCGCGGGGGAGGAAACACTTGATATTTTTTATCTCGGCTAAATATGAATTTACAAATCTAGTTTTTCGGAAAATTGATTTTAAAAGGTAAAAAAAGAGTAGAGTATTTTTTTCGAGCCTCACGAGTAAGGGAAACTACCCCTTCGCGGGGGAGAGAATACTTGATATTTTTTATCTCGGCTAAATATGAATTTACAAATCTAGTTTTTCGGAAAAATGATTTTAAAAGGTAAAAAAAGAATAGAGTAATTTTTTCGAGTCTCCAGAGTAAGGGAAACTACCCCTTCGCGGGGGAGGAAACACTTAATATTTTTTATCTCAGCTAAATATGAATTTACAAATCTAGTTTTTCGGAAAATTGATTTTAAAAGGTAAAAAAAGAGTAGAGTATTTTTTTCGAGCCCCCAGAGTAAGGGAAACTACCCCTTCGCGGGGGAGGAAACACTTAATATTTTTTATCTCAGCTGAATATGAATTTACAAATCTAGTTTTTCGGAAAAATGATTTTAAAAGGTAACAAAAGAGTAGAGTATTTTTTTCGAGCCTCCAGAGTAAGGGAAACTACCCCTTCGCGGGGGAGGAAACACTTAATATTTTTTATCTCAGTTAAATATGAATTTACAAATCTAGTTTTTCGGAAAATTGATTTTAAAAGGTAAAAAAAGAGTAAAGTATTTTTTTCGAGCCTCCAGAGTAAGGGAAACTACCCCTTCGCGGGGGAGAGAATACTTGATATTTTTTATCTCGGCTAAATATGAATTTACAAATCTAGTTTTTCGGAAAAATGATTTCAAAAGGTAAAAAAAGAATAGAGTAATTTTGTCGAGTCTCCAGAGTAAGGGAAACTACCCCTTCGCGGGGGAGGAAACACTTGATATTTTTTATCTCGGCTAAATATGAATTTACAAATCTAGTTTTTTGGAAAATTGATTTTAAAAGGTAAAAAAAGAATAAAGTAATTTTGTCGAGTCTCCAGAGTAAGGGAAACCGAGAGGGAAACTACCCCTTCGCGGAGGAGGAAACACTTGATATTTTTTATCTCGGCTAAATATGAATTTACAAAACTAGTTTTTTTTTAAATTGATTTTAAAAGGTAAAAAAAGAGTAGAGTATTTTTTTCGAGCCTCCAGAGTAAGGGAAACTACCCCATCGCGGGGGAGGAAACACTTGATATTTTTTATCTCGGCTAAATATGAATTTACAAATCTAGTTTTTCGGAAAATTGATTTTAAAAGGTAAAAAAAGAGTAGAGTATTTTTTTCGAGCCTCACGAGTAAGGGAAACTACCCCTTCGCGGGGGAGAGAATACTTGATATTTTTTATCTCGGCTAAATATGAATTTACAAATCTAGTTTTTCGGAAAAATGATTTTAAAAGGTAAAAAAAGAATAGAGTAATTTTTTCGAGTCTCCAGAGTAAGGGAAACTACCCCTTCGCGGGGGAGGAAACACTTAATATTTTTTATCTCAGCTACATATGAATTTACAAATCTAGTTTTTCGGAAAATTGATTTTAAAAGGTAAAAAAAGAGTAGAGTATTTTTTTCGAGCCCCCAGAGTAAGGGAAACTACCCCTTCGCGGGGGAGGAAACACTTAATATTTTTTATCTCAGCTGAATATGAATTTACAAATCTAGTTTTTCGGAAAAATGATTTTAAAAGGTAAAAAAAGAGTAGAGTATTTTTTTCGAGCCTCCAGAGTAAGGGAAACTACCCCTTCGCGGGGGAGGAAACACTTAATATTTTTTATCTCAGCTGAATATGAATTTACCTATCTAGTTTTTCGGAAAAATGATTTTAAATGGTAAAAAAAGAATGGAGTAATTTTTTCGAGTCTCCAGAGTAAGGGAAACTACCCCTTCGCGGGGGAGGAAACACTTAATATTTTTTATCTCAGCTAAATATGAATTTACAAATCTAGTTTTTCGGAAAATTGATTTTAAAAGGTAAAAAAAGAGTAGAGTATTTTTTTCGAGCCCCCAGAGTAAGGGAAACTACCCCTTCGCGGGGGAGGAAACACTTAATATTTTTTATCTCAGCTGAATATGAATTTACAAATCTAGTTTTTCGGAAAAATGATTTTAAAAGGTAACAAAAGAGTAGAGTATTTTTTTCGAGCCTCCAGAGTAAGGGAAACTACCCCTTCGCGGGGGAGGAAACACTTAATATTTTTTATCTCAGTTAAATATGAATTTACAAATCTAGTTTTTCGGAAAATTGATTTTAAAAGGTAAAAAAAGAGTAAAGTATTTTTTTCGAGCCTCCAGAGTAAGGGAAACTACCCCTTCGCGGGGGAGAGAATACTTGATATTTTTTATCTCGGCTAAATATGAATTTACAAATCTAGTTTTTCGGAAAAATGATTTCAAAAGGTAAAAAAAGAATAGAGTAATTTTGTCGAGTCTCCAGAGTAAGGGAAACTACCCCTTCGCGGGGGAGGAAACACTTGATATTTTTTATCTCGGCTAAATATGAATTTACAAATCTAGTTTTTTGGAAAATTGATTTTAAAAGGTAAAAAAAGAATAAAGTAATTTTGTCGAGTCTCCAGAGTAAGGGAAACCGAGAGGGAAACTACCCCTTCGCGGAGGATGAAACACTTGATATTTTTTATCTCGGCTAAATATGAATTTACAAAACTAGTTTTTTTTTAAATTGATTTTAAAAGGTAAAAAAAGAGTAGAGTATTTTTTTCGAGCCTCCAGAGTAAGGGAAACTACCCCATCGCGGGGGAGGAAACACTTGATATTTTTTATCTCGGCTAAATATGAATTTACAAATCTAGTTTTTCGGAAAATTGATTTTAAAAGGTAAAAAAAGAGTAGAGTATTTTTTTCGAGCCTCACGAGTAAGGGAAACTACCCCTTCGCGGGGGAGAGAATACTTGATATTTTTTATCTCGGCTAAATATGAATTTACAAATCTAGTTTTTCGGAAAAATGATTTTAAAAGGTAAAAAAAGAATAGAGTAATTTTTTCGAGTCTCCAGAGTAAGGGAAACTACCCCTTCGCGGGGGAGGAAACACTTAATATTTTTTATCTCAGCTAAATATGAATTTACAAATCTAGTTTTTCGGAAAAATGATTTTAAAAGGTAAAAAAAGAATAGAGTAATTTTGTTGAGTCTCCAGAGTAAGGGAAACTACCCCTTTGCGGGGGAGGAAACACTTGATGTTTTTTATCTCGGCTAAATATGAATTTACAAATCCAGTTTTTTGGAAAATTGATTTTAAATGGTAAAAAAAGAATAGAGTAATTTTTTCGAGTCTCCAGAGTAAGGGAAACTACCCCTTCGCGGGGGAGGAAACACTTAATATTTTTTATCTCAGCTAAATATGAATTTACAAATCTAGTTTTTCGGAAAATTGATTTTAAAAGGTAAAAAAAGAGTAGAGTATTTTTTTCGAGCCCCCAGAGTAAGGGAAACTACCCCTTCGCGGGGGAGGAAACACTTAATATTTTTTATCTCAGCTGAATATGAATTTACAAATCTAGTTTTTCGGAAAAATGATTTTAAAAGGTAAAAAAAGAGTAGAGTATTTTTTTCGAGCCTCCAGAGTAAGGGAAACTACCCCTTCGCGGGGGAGGAAACACTTAATATTTTTTATCTCAGCTGAATATGAATTTACAAATCTAGTTTTTCGGAAAAATGATTTTAAATGGTAAAAAAAGAATGGAGTAATTTTTTCGAGTCTCCAGAGTAAGGGAAACTACCCCTTCGCGGGGGAGGAAACACTTAATATTTTTTATCTCAGCTAAATATGAATTTACAAATCTAGTTTTTCGGAAAATTGATTTTAAAAGGTAAAAAAAGAGTAGAGTATTTTTTTCGAGCCCCCAGAGTAAGGGAAACTACCCCTTCGTCGGGGAGGAAACACTTAATATTTTTTATCTCAGCTGAATATGAATTTACAAATCTAGTTTTTCGGAAAAATGATTTTAAAAGGTAACAAAAGAGTAGAGTATTTTTTTCGAGCCTCCAGAGTAAGGGAAACTACCCCTTCGCGGGGGAGGAAACACTTAATATTTTTTATCTCAGCTGAATATGAATTTACAAATCTAGTTTTTCGGAAAAATGATTTTAAATGGTAAAAAAAGAATGGAGTAATTTTTTCGAGTCTCCAGAGTAAGGGAAACTACCCCTTCGCGGGGGAGGAAACACTTAATATTTTTTATCTCAGCTAAATATGAATTTACAAATCTAGTTTTTCGGAAAATTGATTTTAAAAGGTAAAAAAAGAGTAGAGTATTTTTTCGAGCCTCCAGAGTAAGGGAAACTACCCCTTCGCGGGGGAGAGAATACTTGATATTTTTTATCTCGGCTAAATATGAATTTACAAATCTAGTTTTTCGGAAAAATGATTTTAAAAGGTAAAAAAAGAATAGAGTAATTTTTTCGAGTCTCCAGAGTAAGGGAAACTACCCCTTCGCGGGGGAGGAAACACTTAATATTTTTTATCTCAGCTAAATATGAATTTACAAATCTAGTTTTTCGGAAAAATGATTTTGAATGGTAAAAAAAGAGTAGAGTAATTTTGTTGAGTCTCCAGAGTAAGGGAAACTACCCCTTTGCGGGGGAGGAAACACTTGATGTTTTTTATCTCGGCTAAATATGAATTTACAAATCCAGTTTTTTGGAAAATTGATTTTAAATGGTAAAAAAAGAATAGAGTAATTTTTTCGAGTCTCCAGAGTAAGGGAAACTACCCCTTCGCGGGGGAGGAAACACTTAATATTTTTTATCTCAGCTAAATATGAATTAACAAATCCAGTTTTTCGGAAAATTGATTTTAAATGGTAAAAAAAGAATAGAGTAATTTTTTCGAGTCTCCAGAGTAAGGGAAACTACCCCTTCGCGGGGGAGGAAACACTTAATATTTTTTATCTCAGCTAAATATGAATTTACAAATCTAGTGTTTCGGAAAATTGATTTTAAAAGGTAAAAAAAGAGTAGAGTATTTTTTTCGAGCCTCCAGAGTAAGGGAAACTACCCCTTCGCGGGGGAGAGAATACTTGATATTTTTTATCTCGGCTAAATATGAATTTACAAATCTAGTTTTTCGGAAAAATGATTTTAAAAGGTAAAAAAAGAATAGAGTAATTTTTTCGAGTCTCCAGAGTAAGGGAAACTACCCCTTCGCGGGGGAGGGAACACTTAATATTTTTTATCTCAGCTAAATATGAATTTACAAATCTAGTTTTTCGGAAAAATGATTTTAAAAGGTAAAAAAAGAGTAGAGTATTTTTTTCGAGTCTCCAGAGAAAGGGAAACTACCCCTTCGCGGGGGAGAGAATACTTGATGTTTTTTATCTCGGCTAAATATGAATTTACAAATCCAGTTTTTTGGAAAATTGATTTTAAATGGTAAAAAAAGAATAGAGTAATTTTTTCGAGTCTCCAGAGTAAGGGAAACTACCCCTTCGCGGGGGAGGAAACACTTAATATTTTTTATCTCAGCTAAATATGAATTTACAAATCTAGTTTTTCGGAAAATTGATTTTAAAAGGTAAAAAAAGAGTAGAGTATTTTTTTCGAGCCCCCAGTGTAAGGGAAACTACCCCTTCGCGGGGGAGGAAACACTTAATATTTTTTATCTCAGCTGAATATGAATTTACAAATCTAGTTTTTCGGAAAAATGATTTTAAAAGGTAAAAAAAGAGTAGAGTATTTTTTTCGAGCCTCCAGAGTAAGGGAAACTACCCCTTCGCGGGGGAGGAAACACTTAATATTTTTTATCTCAGCTGAATATGAATTTACAAATCTAGTTTTTCGGAAAAATGATTTTAAATGGTAAAAAAAGAATGGAGTAATTTTTTCGAGTCTCCAGAGTAAGGGAAACTACCCCTTCGCGGGGGAGGAAACACTTAATATTTTTTATCTCAGCTAAATATGAATTTACAAATCTAGTTTTTCGGAAAATTGATTTTAAAAGGTAAAAAAAGAGTAGAGTATTTTTTCGAGCCTCCAGAGTAAGGGAAACTACCCCTTCGCGGGGGAGAGAATACTTGATATTTTTTATCTCGGCTAAATATGAATTTACAAATCTAGTTTTTCGGAAAAATGATTTTAAAAGGTAAAAAAAGAATAGAGTAATTTTTTCGAGTCTCCAGAGTAAGGGAAACTACCCCTTCGCGGGGGAGGAAACACTTAATATTTTTTATCTCAGCTAAATATGAATTTACAAATCTAGTTTTTCGGAAAATTGATTTTAAAAGGTAAAAAAAGAGTAGAGTATTTTTTCGAGCCTCCAGAGTAAGGGAAACTACCCCTTCGCGGGGGAGAGAATACTTGATATTTTTTATCTCGGCTAAATATGAATTTACAAATCTAGTTTTTCGGAAAAATGATTTTAAAAGGTAAAAAAAGAATAGAGTAATTTTTTCGAGTCTCCAGAGTAAGGGAAACTACCCCTTCGCGGGGGAGGAAACACTTAATATTTTTTATCTCAGCTAAATATGAATTTACAAATCTAGTTTTTCGGAAAATTGATTTTAAAAGGTAAAAAAAGAGTAGAGTATTTTTTCGAGCCTCCAGAGTAAGGGAAACTACCCCTTCGCGGGGGAGAGAATACTTGATATTTTTTATCTCGGCTAAATATGAATTTACAAATCTAGTTTTTCGGAAAAATGATTTTAAAAGGTAAAAAAAGAATAGAGTAATTTTTTCGAGTCTCCAGAGTAAGGGAAACTACCCCTTCGCGGGGGAGGAAACACTTAATATTTTTTATCTCAGCTAAATATGAATTTACAAATCTAGTTTTTCGGAAAAATGATTTTAAATGGTAAAAAAAGAGTAGAGTATTTTTTTCGAGTCTCCAGAGTAAGGGAAACTACCCTTTATTAATTACATCACTTAATATTTTTTTAAAATGACTATTCTTTAATACATAAGTCTTTTTGCTACAGCGAATATTATTTAATACAGATAATTGAAATCTGTCCTAACATCTGAAGTAAAATAATCATGTGCGAAGTGGTTTTTTCAATCAATTTTTAAATGACTGAAGGCAATTTTATTAAAATGTAGTAAACTGCAAGTTCAAATGATAAGTGTTTGTTGGTAATTCTGAGGTAGTGAAGGTGGGGCTATTTGAAGAATCGACTCTCAAAGAACATTTAAATATTAAATGAATGAATTAGTTTTTCAAAAACTTAAATTTTTTCTGACCACAGAATAAATACAGTTATAAAACATTTTAATGCATAAAACCTAGTCAAACAAATTAATCTAAGAAAATACTTTCGAAACTAACTGTCGGGTTTCGAAAAAGATCTGCTTTGATCTTATATTTTTTGAAAATTTTTTCCGAAAAAACCAGCTTTGTAAATTTATATTTAGCCGAGATAAAGAATATTAAGCGTTTCCTCCCCCGCGAAGGGGTAGTTTCCCTTACTGTAGAGACTCGAAAAAAATACTCTGCTCTTTTTTTACCTTTTAAAATCATTTTTCCGAAAAACTACATTTGTATATTCATATTGACCCAAGATAAAAAATATTAAGTGTTTCCTCCCCCGCGAAAGGGCAGTTTCCCTTACTGTGGAGACTCGAAAAAATACTCTACTCTTTTTTACCTTGTAAAATCATTTTTTCGAAAAACTAGATTTGTAAATTCATATTTAGCCGAGATAAAAAATATTAAGTGTTTCCTCCCCCGCGAAGGGGTAGTTTCCCTTACCCTGGAGACTCGAAAAAAATACTATACTCTTTTTTTACCTGTTTAAATCATTTTTCCAAAAAACTAGATTTGTAAATTCATATTTAGCCGAGATAAAAAATATTAAGTATTTCCACCCCCGTGAAGGGAGAGTTTCCCTTACTCTGGAGACTCGAAAAAAATACTATACTCTTTTTTTACCTGTTTAAATCATTTTTCCAAAAAACTAGATTTGTAAATTCATATTTAGCCGAGATAAAAAATATTAAGTGTTGCCACCCCCGCCAAGGGGTAGTTTCCCTTACTCTGGAGACTCGAAAAAAATACTCTATTCTTTTTTTACCTGTTTAAATCATTTTTCCAAAAAACTAGATTTGTAAATTCATATTTAGCCGAGATAAAAAATATTAAGTGTTTCCTCCCCCGCGAAGGGGTAGTTTCCCTTACTCTGGAGACTTGAAAAAAATACTCTACTCTTTTTTTACCTTTTAAAATCATTTTTCCGAAAAACTAGATTTGTAAATTCATATTCCGCCGAGATAATAATATTTGAAATATTCAACCCTTACAAAGGGGTAGTTTCCCGAAGTTTAAGGATTCAATAAAATTTACACTTAACCTTTTCGCTTTTTTGAAGGTATTCCCAAAAATTTAAATTTGTAAACTGATATTTGCCCGAGAAAAAATACATTACGATTTTCGTTGGGGACCAACGTTGCGTTCCTTAGATTCATCTCGATCTTCCTCTCTTAATAAACCACAGTAAGTAGACATTGTAATCACAATTTGATCCGTGGAGAGGTATTAAATAAAGAATCAATGCAAAAAAAATTAATTTTTTTGGCAGATTAATTTTTATTTATTTAGATTGATTATCAGCAACGTTTCGTCTGCTTGGTTTGCAGACCTCTTCAGGCTATACAAAAATATTTTAAAACACAACGAAATTATAAATGTTTATATAAAAAATTATTATTAATAATTTTAAAGTTTTGAAAAGTTATAATAGAGTTTACCTATGTAAAAGTGATCTTTACTCGAGTCGAGCAAGTCGTCGAATGAGACATGAAATCGAAACATAATAGATATTGAGAAATAAATGGGTGTGTATGTATACAAAAGTTTAAATAGAAAAAGAAAATTTTGTTTTGCTGAGTAAATTTGAAATGTTAGTTTTCAAGTAGATAGTTTATTAAAAAGGGGAAAATTGTAAGATCTACTGAGGTTTTTAGTATCCTCTTTTTTATTGATTGTATGTCTTGTACTTTTGATTAACAACATTTCAGAGATCAAACGTTTCTTGTAATTATGTTCAGTGTCTAAAAATAAAACACAATGAAAAAATGGATGGAGTTTCAACTTAAACTACTACACAATTCTCAACAACTAGTTTTCTTACTCAGATGCAGATCACATAATATCTTTCCCAAGAACATCCAAAACACATCAAGATTTACAAAACAATTTTCATGGCACAGCAACTCTTGTAAGAATAATTTTAACCTATATGTTTTTCAATTTTGTACAAAATTATTGAAATGCGAGATCACTGACATTAATCATCACATTAAATTTTTGAAAAATAGAGTTCGAAAAACTTATATTAATATTCATAAGCAAATATCATCTTCAGATGATAGAAAAATAATTTTTAAATCTGTTAAAGAAAAATTGAAAAAAACAAGGAAAATATTGACTGACAGATATAATAAAAAATTTAATTGGCTGTTGCGCAGTTACTCGACCTCTGAAGTATATAATCCGACTGATGATAATATTAATTGTACATTTAAAAATCTGAGTTCTGTTGAAATACCCGAAGACATTATTAAATTGGTTTCGTTAGGGAGAAATTTTTCCGTGAAGAGTGAATCCTTTAAGAAACAAGACATTTTAAACACAGTAAAAAATTTAGAGACAAGTTTGCAGAAAACTAATTTCAATCATGAAACGAAAAATGATATTAGGGAAAAAATTGTACAAGCTATTAGTCACTACGATAATAGAAAACATCATCTTAATTTTTTTGACAGAGAATTAAAAAATAGTAGGAAAAAAATGAGGGAATTTTTAATTAATAATGATGATATAATGTTTACTAAATCTGATAAGGGTAATGTGACAGTTTGTTTGAAAAAATCTGACTATCAAAGAAAGATGAATGAAATTTTAAATGACCGCGATACTTATGAACCGATTAACGATAACCCCTTAGAAGAATTGCAATCTAGGGTCTATAGAGAACTAAAATATCTAAATAACAATTCTTATTTGGACTATAAATATCATAAATATCAATTGACTCAGACAGACACAATTTTAGCTAAATTATACGGTCTACCAAAAATTCAAACCTATTTTATCCTTTAGACCGATAACATCATCCATCAATTCTCCGACTCACTTTCTATCAACCGTACTTTTGAATAATTTAAAAAAATGCATTGGAATGTTTATTTTACCTTTGACGGCAAATTTTATCATCAAGTCTCAGGTACTCCGATGGGATCACCTATTTCACCTATATTTGCGGATATAGTATTAGAAGACCTTGAGACTTTTTGTTTAAATAAGCTGAAGGCTGATTTTAATATAACTCCTTTGTTTTATTACCGGTATGTTGATGACACTATCATGTGCATTAACAAGAGATATGTACGGAAAGTTTTAGATATTTTTAATTCTTACGACCCTAATTTGCAATTTACTCATGAAGTTGAAGAGAATGGCAAAATTAATTTTTTGGACATTACTATTATGAATGTGAATGACACTGTTTCTACTGACTGGTTTATTAAACCTATTTCTTCTAATGTTACTATCAATTTTTATTCCAATCACTCAAAAAGTCAGAAAATTAACATTGTTTTTAATTTGGTTGATCGGGCAATAAAATTGTCCGATTCTAAATTTCATGATAAAAATATTGATTTAGTCGAGAGAATTTTAATTCATAACAATTTTCCAAAAACCTTTTTCGAAAAATATATTAAGAAGAGACTGCATGCAATTAAACACAACACAAACATAGTTGACCGTGATAGTCAGATTGATAATAAAACCATTTTAGTTCTACCTTTTTATGATAATTTCTTTAAAAATTGTAAAAGTGTTTTAAAAAACTTTAATTTTAGAATTATACCAATAGTTAACAATAAATTGACTGATATTATTAAGTTAGGAAAAGATACTACAGAAGAGAGAGAAAAGACAGGTTCAGTGTACAAATTCTCTTGTAGTTCTTGTAATGTTTCATACGTTGGACAGACTAAGAGAGCATTACATAAAAGGATCTCTGAACACAGAAAGAACGTTGACCCCGAGTCAGTTGTGCACAAACACAGACTTGTTTACAATCATGAATTTAAATTTGATGACGTTAAAATTTTAGACACTGAACATAATTACAAGAAACGTTTGATCTCTGAAATGTTGTTAATCAAAAGTACAAGACATACAATCAATAAAAAAGAGGATACTAAAAACCTCAGTAGATCTTACAATTTTCCCCTTTTTAATAAACTATCTACTTGAAAACTAACATTTCAAATTTACTCAGCAAAACAAAATTTTCTTTTTCTATTTAAACTTTTGTATACATACACACCCATTTATTTCTCAATATCTATTATGTTTCGATTTCATGTCTCATTCGACGACTTGCTCGACTCGAGTAAAGATCACTTTTACATAGGTAAACTCTATTATAACTTTTCAAAACTTTGTAATTATTAATAATAATTTTTTATATAAACATTTATAATTTCATTGTGTTTTAAAATATTTTTGTATAGCCTGAAGAGGTCTGCAAACCAAGCAGACGAAACGTTGCTGATAATCAATCTAAATAAATAAAAATTAATCTGCCAAAAAAATTAATTTTTTTTGCATTGATTCTTTATTTAATACCTCTCCACGGATCAAATTGTGATTACAATGTCTACTTATTATTAAAGTGATAGATGTTGGTGCGACTAACCTAACCTCAAACACGTTCTCTTTGGATCGCACTAACAACCTCGCACAAACAGCCAACCGCTCGCACAATGACCCTTAATTTTTTTTTAATTTTGAAGGGACTTTTTTGTCTTTAGAAAACAAATTTTAGTTGTCGTTAAAAAACAAACTGCTTATAAAGAGTTTGAACTTGAATTAAAAAAAAAAAAAATTTGAATATTTTAAATAATTTTTTTTTTTTTTTTAAGCAATTAAAGTTCGAAGTGCTTTGTCCGTTCGCACAAATGCCTCAACTTACCCTAATAAAAAAAAAATTCACGTTTAGCATAAAAAGAACTCAGATTTTGTTCGATCGTTGAAAAAATTTTAGAGCTGTCATTTATTGTTCATTTTGAACCACTGCAGTGAGAAGTCAGCAGCTGTGTATTTGCGGTAATGCACATGGTCGCTGCTTCTGCTACTAGATGGTGATTAAGTAACGGTGCCTGACGTACACCACGACTCGCAACTCAGGCATATAGTACTACACGCTCGTCACTATCTCAAACACGGCAGGCACGGTCTACTTAACTCCCTACTCTCTCTCCTCTTTGCTGACTGGAGAATTTTTTTATTGCTACCTATACTTCCAAAGAGATAAAAAGGGTTATTCTATTTTTAACATTTCTTTCTGCTCTACTATATATAGTAGGGGAGACTGGGGCAGGTTGACATACGGGGTAGATTGACATTTTTTGAATAAATTTTGCTCCTTCTTCTAGTCCAGTCTATCATGTGCACATTTTGATCTTTGAAAAGTCCAGCTAGATCAAGTCATCTTTCCAAAAATAGAGTTTTTAATTTTTGGTATACTAAAAGTAATTTTCGACTCTTGCCATGAAAATTTTTCGTTAGCCAAGTTACAATAATTATAATTACAGCATTGTATTCAGGGACATTCGCTGTTGATCTCAGACAAAAATTTCTTTGATATATTTATGTTAACAGTAACTTTTTTTTGCTGCTTGGGGGCAGCTTGACATTTTTTCAATTTTTTGAAAATAAGTCAACGAACGCTGGAGTATTTTGAAACGGCGTTCGTTAAGTTTGAAAAACAACCGTTTGCATTTGCTTGCGATACCTATTTGTGAGGATAATTGATAGTTAAAAGTTAACAACAAATTGCAAAATTAGAAAAATTAGCTGAGAATAATTAATTAAAAATGATAATATCCCTGCGGTCGACGCGACGTCTCCTGAAACATTTACCCGTAGCCATCCCTTGGGAACTTGAGTAACGGATGGGGGGGGGGGGGGGTCGACCCCCGGAGCACCTGGTCGACTTCTCCTGGAACATTTACCCGTAGACGGTGCTCCGAACCTATAGTAACCGATGGGGGGACCCAGGTCGACCCCCTGAGTATCAAATTCAAATTTGTTCTCACTCTTATTATTTTTTCAGCATAATTGATAAGGTGGAGTTATTCAACACTAGTGTATTTATTACTGAAATAAATGTATTTAAAAACAATATTGCACAGCTATAAACTTACAGGTTTCCATACGACTATGAATAAAAAGAATTTAGTAAAATTTATGTTATGAAATCATTTTGGAGTATAATGATCTTTTGTAGTAAAGAATTATTATTAATTATCTTCAAATATCAGTAAACACGAAGTTAAATGTAAAAATGAAACTAATTGATACTGAAACTACACCATCGAGTGCGAAGCGCGAGTGTCGGATGGTTGTGCCTTTCATGCATCGCGCCTTGCATCTTGTGGAGCGGTAGTGGATGCAAGGGCAGAGGTGTTTATGACCCGATACTTTAAAAAATATTCCGGAGCAGGCAAGCCGCCTGGGCTCTTGAGCGAAGCGAAAAGGTCGGGGGTTTACTTAAGGTGGTTTTCTACCAAATGCATGACAATAGAGAATCAGCTCAAATTTTCTAGAGGTGTTTATTAGATATTAATAAACATTTTTCCGAAGTCTGATCAAAATTGACCATATAGTTTAAAAGTTACAGCAAGTTAAAGATTGAATTTTTTTCATTACGCGTCTGGACGCTACGCTGAAAAAGTGTACTAAATTATTGATATTTGTTTTCTTACAATAGAGATCCCTTAGAAAAACCACATACATATAGTTTCACTATCGAAGAATTCATTCCTTGAAACTGCAAAAAATTGACCTTTGACAAATTTTACAATAATTTTACAAAAATAATTTTCACGTGAATAACCTCCAAAACTGCGGTATTCAAAGGTGAGGTTAAAAGTTTAAAAAAATGTTTTGTTGTGATTGTCAATGTTTTTTTGGTAGAAAATAATTTCAGAAGCCATAAAAAGTTAAAAAATAAATTTTAATAACCGATTGTTAGTAACTTGGTGTAATAATTTTTTTTTAGTCTTGTTAGGGTCAAATTTGATTTTTTTTTTTTTTTTTACAGTGCCAAGACTATTTGTATTTACATTATATAAATTAAATTAATCATCAAGCGAAGGAAGTTAGCTAGAGAATTAGCACACAAATACACACATGTAATCCAGTAACGTAGGTATAGTTTAGAGTAGGGGAAATCGGCGAGCCGACACTGCGAACCGCAGCCGCGCATTTTTCAGAGGACTGTCTATTTAACTCTGAAACCGACAAGTTCTAAATTTACTCCGAAAGGTAAAATCATAGTATTTTTTTTTTTTTGGTTTGCGAAACCTTGTAAATTTACGTATGTAAATTTTAATAATTGGCTATAGATTAAATAGGCGTTTGAATTGCTGATAGTGCGGTGGTCAGTGTTATTATTTTTAATTTTAAATTGGCCAATAAATAAGAAAAAGAGAGAGAATAATTTAGCGGACATCGTCTTGATCTTCCTGAGCGCTGACAAGGTAATCCAAAAATTCGTCTAGATCAGAGAGAGTCAAATTTTTAGGATTTTTTTTTACGCTGGTTAAGTTAGATATATTTTTTTTCATAGTGATAACTATCGAAATATCATTATCCACATTTTTTTATATCCAACACTGATGAGTGGGGTATAAGTTTATTTATTTTTGTGAAAATTTATAAGAATTTTCTTTCATGATTTTTTTTTGAATAAAACAAGTGAATTTTGAGTATGAAAGAATAGAATAGATTACTTATTGTATATTCAATTCCTTATCCCCTGACACCGATAAAATAGGAAACTGAACATTGATTTTTTTTTTTTTTAATTCTACTGAATAAGCTTGCAATAATTTGAAATCTAGGTGAATGCTATGCAAGTCAACACATTTTTTTTTGTTGTTTAAGATTTTAAGAACTATCTATAATTTTTATTGATTAAATTTTCACGTTACAGTACGTCAGTATAGTAATGACCTCACCTACTCTACACTCGCTTATGCTTGTTTGCCACGTAATTTGAAACTATTGTTCGTGGACTTCCATCAGAAGTGCCTTTAATAAATAACAGTAAAAATCATTTTTTTTAGTAATTGGCAATTCATATTTTTGATACGCGTGGCATGACAAAATGAGTGCGGGTGACGTGTCGCAGGTGTGCTACCGACCCTCGCAAGATCGGGTTAGTTGGGAAAGGTACCTGAAGAATGCTCTCGACAAGTACGTCGAGCGTCAAAAATTTTATTTTTGTGGCGTTACCGCTGATGGAGAGAGCAGGATTTGAAACGCATTGATCCTTAGAATTTTTTTTGTCCACATATACCAGGGTATCCCAACTTGAACGCACGCTTATTTATTTTTTTATTCTTTTTCGGTAAGCGGTTCAAGGTAAGAAAAAAAAACAACGCGACAGTCTTTAACTTGACTAGCTCTGGTAGAAAACCACCTTAATGAAACTAAAAAAAAAAAAAAAAATAATAATAATAATAATAATAATAATAATAATAATAATGAAAATATGCATAAAATGCGACAATGATAATAGTCTACTATATCATTGTCAAAAGACAATTCTCTCTGCAAGGTTATGTCAAACAATAAGATAATTAGATGAAATCTCACTAAAAAGTTGATTTGTTTAAAAACAATAAAAGACATTTCAAAGACCTCACTACATTTATATAAACATTTGTTAATTTACTCACTAAAGCTATGTAAGAACTCTCAGTGCATGGCCTGCCTCGCAGCCTGCTAAAAAAAAAAAGACAATAAAATGATTCAAAATTAAAATGTATTATTAATTTACTATTAATTAATATGACCAAACTAATAATTTCAATTTGACTGGTCGGAGTTTTATGGTTTTATATTCAAAATAATAATTTTTGTATTCTATTAATTAATAAATTGAGCTCGAATGGCCACAGTTTTGAGGTATTACAACTAGAGGGATAGTTTCTATTAATTTGTAAATAAATTAAATACGGTAGCCAGAGTGTGCTGGAACTAAACGCACTTTCTTATATATACAGAATTGCGAAGACGAGGGTCTTGACAGTAGCTTCCCTTGTGGATTTTTTCTGACCCCCTTCACAGAAAGTTAGTCAAGGCGTGAAGCTCGCGAAGTTCAGCAGCTCTCTCGATCGCTGACTAGTAACCGAACTTTTTCTAGGATGAATTTTGTGAAAAAATGTTTGTATTACGTGCGTGAAAGAAAAATCAACAGATTGTAGTCTTACAATTGTGAATTCATTCAAACTACTTAATTATTATGATAAACAAAATTTGTATCATTATCACACTAGCACGGAGCTTAGCACTTTTTTATTTTTTTTTCATGAGTGCCTGCCAAAAATCGTTGATCAGATCGTTGATCGTTGATCTAAAATCGTTTCAACAGATTTTCATATTAGCACAAATTTTAAAAAACGCGATCGGATCATTTTTTCAAGTGCCGTAAGGTACCTGAAGTTTCCCGTGGTATTTGCATGCAAAAAGAGGTAAAAAATAATTATTTCATAATAGCTTGATAAAAAATATTGAATTTTTTAGTAAAAACCATATAGATCGATATATTTTTGTCTGCTGAATCGAAAAAAAGCAATAAATTTTACTGATTTGGCAATAAAATTTTTTTTTTTTCCGAAAAATCGCCAAATACTACCAAAAAATACGTAAAATAATGGTTTCTTGTATATTAAAAATTCGTTTTTTTTTTTTTAGTTCGAATTCAATGTTAAATGTAGAATAGTAAAAAAACTAAAGGTAAAAAAAAAAAAAAAATTTCATGCTGCTCAAAAAAAATTAACAATGCAATTTTCGAAATCGTTCTTTTAAAAATCAAGCAGTTATTATACTTAATCAGAAAAATATATTTTTACTAAATTGGAATTCACTTAAAATTTAAATATGTTCTCTTGGTTCAAATAAGAAAATTACATTTCATCAAATCGTAAAAAATTCTTTGTATTTTTTTTCTGCCTTTGGCACAGTGCTGATACGAACAGTGATACTGCAGGTCCCTGGCGGTACAATAAGCAATTCTAACATGAACTTTAACAATTTAAACAGTAAAAAAAAAAATTCACATAAAATACTATGTAAGAAAAAAAGTTAATTTAAGTGTTTTTTGATAAATTTTAAACTATTGCAAAAATTAAAGGTTGTTGGGTCGGTGCCAGAGAGAAAGAGATACTAGCGTGAGTCAAACGGAGAGATTCACGGCGCTCTCTGTCTCTCTCGCACTCGTGGCACAACATAGCGCCTAACCTAAGATTTTAGTGTTTGATAATTTTTTTCTCAGCTCATAAGGTCCACAGGTAATTGCTTTTAATTGATAAGTGTTTCAAAAAAATTTTTCTTTTACCCAGAATTTTTTCATTAAAATATACTTGTCAGGTCCTATTGAACTTTCAACAAAACAGTGATTCCCATAAGCTTACGTGTTAAGGTAGTTCCGAAGCGTATATATAGCTAACCCAAAATATAGTTATAGACGCTCGTTGCCCCCACTCTGTTGCCACGCGCCGCCGTCGCCACCGCTGCTCGAAATCATGCTAAAATCACGCATTTTTCATTCTTTTTGATTATATATCTCATAAGTTAATACTGCTTGCTATGTTTATCTTTGTACGATACGATTTCTAAGATCTTGCCCTACAAGAAAACCTGTTTTTAAAAAATATTTTAAGAAAATGGAGTTTACAATGAGAGAATAACCTTCAAAATAAATATGAATTCACGCGCTCAGTTAGGAATCCCATGTAAAAAATTGAAACTTCTGAGCCCAATATCTCAAAATTAAGTGTGGCTTGGGGGTTTAAGAAAAATACCAGCGTGTACAGGACTCAAAAATCTACCTCTGTGCAAAATTCTAGAGATTTTTTAAGAAACTCAATTTTTTTGGGAACTACCTTAAACAAATTTGGCAATATCTTTTCTTCCAAGGTTCATTTTGCCCTAAAAATTTAGTGGCATCAATAAGAAGCAATTACCTACAAAATGAGTACTTTTTTGTTAGAATCTACTTGTCAGATCATGGACTGACCCAACAACCTTAAATAAAGAATTTCTTTAGACTACATATTTATTTAATTTATTATTTGAACACTTTATCAAAAAATAAAAACTTCATCGTTTCAATAGAAGACAAATATTATTCAACTCGGTTTTTAACACTATTTAGCTATTTTTGACAAATAAAATCGGTTTAATCACCGTATCTGTAAAATCTATTGCTTTTTTTCAATTTAGCAGTCAAAATACATTTATCTATGTGGTTTTCGCGAAAAAATTTAGAAATTTTTCTATTTATAATAAAAAAAAACATTATTTTACTCATTTTTTTTTGCAATATTCAGCGATTTTTCACAAGTAAAAAATTTTTATCGCCAAATAAGTAAAATCTATTGCTTTTTTTTTATTCAGCTGACAAAAATTCATCGATATGTGGCTTTGACAAAAAAATTTGAAAATTTTTCATTTTATCACAAAAAAAACCATTATTATTTTACTCATTTTTTTGCAATATGTAGCCATTTTTCAAAAATAAAAAATTTTTATCGCCCAATCAGTAAAATCTATCGCTTTTTTTCGATTCAGCGTACAAAAATACATCGATATATGTGGTTTTTCTTCAATGAAAATTCAATGTTTTTCATCAAGTTATTATGAAATAATCATTTTTTATCTCTTTTTACATGCAAATCCCTATGGGGACCTTTAGGTGCCTTGCGGCTCGTGAAAAAACGATCCGATCACGTTTTTTAAAATTTGCGCACTAACATCCAATATATAGGAGCGATTTTTGCCTGGCTCTCATGAAAAAAATAAAAATAGTTCTAAGCCCCGTGCTATTATCAAAGATTATGTAAATATTATTATTATTTTGAAAATAATAAAAAAAATTTTTAGCCATGTCAAGGGCGGAAGCCCCAATGCCCGTACGCTATTAATCTCTATGATTCTAAGGTTAGGTTGGTTTCAAGCAAGCACATTAGCTCTGGTAGAAAAGCTTAATTTTTTACAAATATATAAAGTAAAAACAACTAAAATGTACGAAATTAAACAAAAAATTGTGTATTGATATTATCTCTACACTGGGAGAATCTCGGATGGCAGCGCCCCCATTGGTACGGTCATGTTACGCCCGACATTTTGGGAGTCTGGCTTCCCACGGTGGGCACTATATTGCCCACGCCGTCGGGACGCAGCACTCTCATTTTTAGGACAACTGACGCCCAACATTCTCCCAGTGTTTAAAAATAATCCAATGTTAATTCTCGGGATACAATGATTAGTATTTTTTATTCAAAAATTACGAAAAATGTAATGAATAGTAAATAAGAAGTTTGTTTAACGATAATTATTACTTAAATTGTTTTTTTTTTTTTTTTTTTAATGAGAATTATTAATTTTTATGTTTATTTCATCATACATTACTAATGTACGGGCACTGGTACAGCACGATTTAGCTTACGTACGGACATTGGTGCCTCGACCATCTTATATGTACGGATTAAGGAACAATTTTTTTTTTAACGTTTACATCTTATTAAATATTGCATATTAATTATTAATGATTGTACATCAATAATGCAAACATTAATCAGTACCAATTTTTTCTTTAACTCTTCAGAAGAGTTCAATATAAAAATTCAACCTTTACTTGGTTTATAAACTTTGATTTTAAGCGATAAAATTGAAGAAAATCACGAATAACCCCCAAAATCTGTCCACCCAGCTGAAAAAATCCATATGGAAATCCGTAAGGAAACCCGTACGGGGACCCGTAAGGGTTCCCGTAAAGGACCCCATACGGGTTTCCGATACTGATATTTGGTCAGGGTTTCCGTACGGGTTTCCATACGGGGTTTTTTTTTTTTTTTTCTTTTAATTTTATTTTCACACTATTTATTTATTTATTTAATTTAATATTATTATTAGATATTGATATATTATTCTTTATAAGATTTAATTATTAATAATAAAATTATTTTGAATAAAATTATCGAAGAAAAAAATTTTGTTCGACTGAGATTCGAACCCACGACCCCAGGCATGGCAGGCAGACACTCTACCAACTGAGCCATTGAGCTAGCTTGCTCGAAGACTTTAATTAAACTACTTTAACAACTGTTTTATATTTGATTTTTAACTAGTCTCTCTCAGCGCGCAAACACGAGCAATTGTATTACATTATCTAAATCTAAAACAAATTTTGTCAAAGCTTCATCTAAATTAAAGGGCTTAACCGACAATAAGTTGTATATTAAAGAAGTTTAATTGAGGTCTTGATGCATGCTAGCTCAATGGCTCAGGTGGTAGAGTGTCTGCCTGTGATGCCTGGGGTCATGGGTTCGAATCTCAGTCAAAATTTTTCAAATCTCAAACAAAATTTTTTTCTTCGATAATTTTATTCAAAATAATTTTATTATTAATAATTAAATCTTATAAAGAATAATATATCAATATCTAATAATAATATTAAATAAATAAAAAAATAGTGTAAAAATAAAATTAAAAGAAAAAAAAAAAAAAAAAAAAAAAACCCGTATGGAAACCCGTACGGAAACCCTGACCAAATATCAGTACCGGAAACCCGTATGGGATCCTTTACAGGAACCCTTATGGGTCCCCGTACGGGTTTCCTTACGGATTTCCATATGGATTTTTTTAGCTGGGCGAGCATTGGGTCTTTTACCTTACCTTTATTTCGTAATTTTCATTTTCATTAATTTTTTTTTTTTTTTTTTTTTAATATGTCTCATGTGTTCGTAAATCTGTAGGAAATAAACTAATTTCTTTATGTTTACAGCAAAAAAACAAAATGGAGCAGCACTACGGACGAACAGTTTGGGATCCGGAACGCGAACGCCACCGCTCGAAAGAAAGAGCAAGTTCTCGGCTCTTGGTAGATTATTCAAACCATGGAAATGGAAACGGAAAAAAAAGTCGGATAAGTTTGAAGCTGCATCAAGGTGTAAGTTATTACGATTTTTTTAAATTAATTTATTTATTAATAACAGAATGAATTTTTTTTTTTTTAATTAGTTTTAATATAATTGATTAAACATTTTTTTTAAATTTTGTTTTATGTTTCTCTTGTAGCTCTCGAAAGGAAAATTTCAGTTCGTGCCAATAGGGATGAACTTGTACAAAAAGGAATTTTGTTGCCAGAAAGTCCTACGTCGCCTATTTCCGAAAATAGTACGTATCAAGAGAAAAAAAAGAAAAAAAAATCGGTCAAAATTATTGTGATTTTTTTTTAAACTGCATTTTTTAATTAATTAAATCGCTTCATAATTTTTACGAAAGTATATTCAAAATTGATTTTCAACCTTTATCAAACATTTTTTGCAATAAAAAAGTTGAAATTATTAAATATAATCAATTTGGATGAACCCAAATGTAATCTTTAATTATTCAATATTCACATTTTTTAGAAAACTCAAGAGTACTCACACAAATACACACACACACAGTTCATGCCTTTATCATTAACCAATTATACTGACAGATGATAATGTACAAATTCAATTTACTAACACCTAGCGTGCTTTTTATTTTTTCAAATTAATGATTTTTACTTTATTTCCTTGGATAAGTTTATAAAATTTCCATTTAATTTTTGCAAAAAACGTTACTGTGACCTACGTTAAAAATCACTGGTCTGAGGAGAAAAAACTCGTTTTTTGTTTTTAACAAAGCTTGTCTAGGTTGATCTAATTTTTATAGTAGCATAGTTTTTAGATAGTTATGATCTTCCCTAAATTTTTTTAAACTTTTTTTACGAATAGATAATTAAATTGTGAGTTATATAAACAAACTGACCATGAATGAATAAAAAAAGAATAATGAATGAATTGATAAAGAATTTGGTCATAGGGTGATTTATTTTTTCAAGCAATTAAAATACATGTTTATAATTTTAAATTGCTTTTGTATGAAAATAAAATTTTTATAAATGTCACAAGTTATAAAAGTTTTATTCCACTTATTTCCACCATATTGTTTAAATATAATTGCCTAATTTTGAATCATTTTCATTCATCATTCACGAAAAAGTAGAGTTGAAATTTTATTTTCTGCAATATGCAAGTATGTGTGCATATACTTTTTATGAAGTGTAACGGACAATTCAGATCAAATTAGTTTTTGCTAAAATAACGAGAGATAGAAGCCCTGCGAGAAAGAATATTGCCAGACAGTGGGCAGATTTAGCGAAATTGAGCAGAAATTTAGTGGGTTTAATCGCCAGCTTCTTGACATAAGGCCAATGCTTTACGCATAGGGATTCTGGCGAGCTATAACGTAAATCTTTTTATTTTAAATTGTAACATTTATTACTAACAAAAATATGTTCAGTATCATAACTTGACTCTGAAATTTTTCTTTTTTTTTTCCTTACGTTGAACATTTTTCTCATCCATTTTGATGTAATTTTAAAATATTATTCACACAATACCAGCCCTGCTGTATAGCCACACGTGTGGCACACGTGTGGCATACGTGTGCCACACGTACAATGGACTTGAACAAATTTTTTTTCTTTTGCTAAATATTTTAACACCTATGGAGTCAGGGCGGAGACCTAGTGCATAAATAGCGATTACAACCAGGACATGATTTCCCCAGGAAGTTTTGACTCCGGAGGGGCCAGGGCGGATACCTGGGGCACCTGGTGAGACTGACGCCTTGGCGATGATTTCCCCAGGAAGTTTGGACTCCGGAGGGGTCAGGCTGAACGCCTGGTGCACCTGGTGATACTTACACCTTGCAGATGATTTCCTCAGGAAGTTTGGACTCCGGAGGGGCCAGGGTGGATACCTGGTGCACCTGGTTATACTGAGGCCTTGCAGATGATTTCCTCAGGAAGTTTGGACTCCGGAGGGGTCAGGCTGAACACCTGGTGCACCTGGTGATACTTTCGCCTTGGAGATGATTTCCTCAGGAAGTTTGCACTCCGGAGGGGCCAGGGCGGATACCTGGTGCACCTGGTATTAATTACGCCTTGGAGATGATTTCCCCAGGAAGTTTGAACTCCGGAGGGGCCAGGGCGGATACCTGGTGCACCTGGTTATACTGAGGCCTTGCAGATGATTTCCTCAGGAAGTTTGGACTCTGGAGAAGTCAGGCTGAACACCTGATGCACCTGGTGATCCTTACGCCTTGGAGATGATTTCCTCAGGAAGTTTGCACTCCGGAACAGTTAGGGCGTACAACCGGTGCACCTGGTATTAATTACGCCTTGGAGATGATTTCCCCAGGAAGTTAGGACTCTGGGGGGGTCAGGGCGGACACCTGGTGCACCTGATGATACTTACGCCTTGGAGATGATTTCCTCAGGAAGTTTGCACTCCGGAAGGGTTAGGGCGTACAACCGGTGCACCTGGTATTAATTACGCCTTGGAGATGATTTCCCCAGGAAGTTAGGACTCCGGGGGGGTCAGGGCGGACACCTGGTGCACCTGGTGATACTTACACCTTGGAGATGATTTCCTCAGGAAGTTTGGTCTCCGGAGGGGCCAGGGCGGATACCTGGTTTACCTGGTTATACTGAGGCCTTGCAGATGATTTCCTCAGGAAGTTTGGACTCTGGAGGGGTCAGGCTGAACACCTGGTGCACCTGGTGATCCTTACGCCTTGGAGATGATTTCCTCAGGAAGTTTAGACTCCGGAGGGGTTAGGGCGTACACCCGGTGCACCTCGTATTAATTGCGCCTTGGTGATGATTTCCCCAGGAAGTAAGGACTCCGGGGGGGTCAGGGCGGACACCTGGTGCCCCTGGTGATACTTACGACTTGGAGATAATTTTCTCAGAAAGTTTTGATCCCAGTGGGTTCACATCATCAAGTTTACTATTAGGATAGCATCTACAGAGTGTGGTTATTACCGGGTACACCAAGTATTTTCCCTGGCCCATCCAGGGTCAAAATTTCTTGATAAAATCATCTCCAAGGCGTAAGTATCACCAGGTGCACCAGGTGTCCACCCTGGCCCTTCCGGAGTCAAAACTTACTAGGGAAATCATCTCCAAGGCCTCAGTATAACCAGGTGCACTAAGCATCCGCCTTGGCCCTTCTGGAGTCAAAACTTCCTGGGGAAATTATCCCCAAGGCGTAAGTATTACCAGGTGCACCAGGTATCCGCCCTGGCCCCTCCGGAGTCAAAAGTTCTAAGGGAAATCATCTCCAAGGCGTAAGTATCACCAGGTTCACCAGGTGTCCGCGCTGACCCATCCAGGGTCAAAATTTCTTGATAAAATCATCTCCAAGGCGTAAGTATCACCAGGTGCACCAGGTGTCCGCCCTGGCCCCTCCGGAGTCAAAACTTTCTAGGGAAATCATCTCCAAGGCCTCAGTATAACCAGGTGCACTAGGTATCCGCCCTGGCCCCTCCGAGGTCCAAACTTCCTGTGGAAATCATCTCCAAGGCGTAAGTATCACCAGGTGCACCAGGTATCCGCCCTGGCCTCTCCGGAGTCAAAACTTCCTGGGGAAATCATCTCCAGGTTGTAATCGCTATCCTATGCGCTAAGTCACTGCCCTGACTCTATAGGTGTTAAAATATTTAGCAAAAGAAAAAAAATTTGTTCAAGTCCATTGTACGTGTGGCTTTACAGCAGGGAGAGGTTAGGATTTTCAAACAGCAAGCATGATTCATCAAATAAATTTATATTTCTATAAAATTATTTGATTATCTCTCATCAATTTTGTAACATCGGAGCTGCATGCTGCTGCTCCGATTTGTAAACTAACCTCTCATCAACGCATCTAGGTACATATACATATATGTATATATGTATAGACACTAGGGGGTACCCCCCTGCTCGCTTCGCTCGCCAACCCTCATAAAAATAGTTATAAAATATGGAGTTTTTTGACAGTTAATATTTAACATGTTTTTTGAGTTGAGTTTGTGTATTGAATAAAAGTTCAAACATGTTTAGGTAAAATTGTTGAATATGATTTAAATTGAAAAAAGAAAATTTTATATTATGGTGAGTCTAAAAAAATAGTTATAAAAATTAAATAGTAAGTTAAAATACTTCAAGTACTTGAATTATGTTAAATATAATATTTTTTAACCGTTTTGAAGTACTCCTTTAAAAAGGGCTTTTAAAATTACGACTCCTCTAGGAAAAGCGCCCTTCAAAGTGGTTAAATATGGAGTTTTTTGACAGTTAAGGTGCTCGTACAGGAGACGCTCCTATAATTTAAAATCAACTCCTCCGGGAGGAGCCCCTTAAAACATGTTGAATATAAGATTTATTGACGTTTTGAGGTGCTCCTCCGGGAGGAGCTCTGGAAATTACGGCTCCTCCGGAAGAAGCCCCTTAAAACATGTTAAATATAAGGTTTTTGAAGGTTTTGAGTTGCTACTTCGGGAGGAGCCCCTTAAAACATGTTAAATATAAGGGTTTTTGACGTTTTAAGGTGCTCCTCCGGGAGGAGCTACTCAAATTGGCTCCTCCGGGAGGAGCTTTTAAAATTAAGAGCTCCTCCCAGAGGAGCACCTCAAAACCTTCAAAAAACCTTATATTTAACATGTTTTAAGGGGCTCCTCCCGGAGGAGCCGTAATTTTCAGAGCTCCTCCCGGAGGAGCCAAAAAAAAAGAGCTCCTCCTGGATACAACTATATAATATAGGAAGATATACATAAAATAATAAGCTTGACAGAATTTTCTGCCCACTATCTGGCGGGCACCCCAGACGTTCTGTTGAAACTTCTAGCAGGGAGTTGGAGTTGGAAATTCGTTTATTTTAAGGATGCTCTATGGTTTCGAAAAAAATGCGGCCATCGTGTCAATTTTGTTCACTTCAACACGAAATTTGTTCTAAAATAATTCTTGGATTTTTCTCCTATTTTTAACCATTTACTTTTTTAAAAAAGTCATAGTTTTCGTTTAAACAATTTAATAAGTGTTCTAATGAGAATCAAGCATTTTTTTCTTATATTGTGTGTCAATAACACAGTGTCATTCTTTCAAAAATGCGGAGAACGTAAAAATGTCTTAAACTCTCTGAAGTTTGCGGTTGGGGCTGCCATAAGAACAATTCAACAATGAGGATGGTTAGAAAAAAATACCGTGGCGGTAGTGGTAAGATCCTCCTCATTGAAAGTATATCTATATTTTTTTATGCATGGATATACTTTCAATGAGGAGGGTCTTGCCACTAGCTCCATGGCATTTTTTTTCGCCACTCATATTTTCCAACACTAGTCCCTCTCAGCGCGCAAGCGCGTATTACTTGTATTACTTACATCATCTGATTTCTGAAGCAAATTTTGTCGAAGCTTCATCTAAATTAACCTACAATAAATTATATATACCCTTTACCTTTGCCGCTACGTTCAGAGTTCATTTAAACTTTCGTTGTTATAAATTCATTGGTTTTGTTTAGATCTACTAATAAATAATTATTATTATCATGATTTTAATCGGAACATTTCGAACACTTGATTAAATAATTCTTTTTTATCAAATCTATTCTTTAAATGTTTTAATTGAATTGTAATAAAAATTAAAAATAAAAATTCAAATTTTAAATTTTGTTCTTTAATCAACTAGTACCACTCAGCGCGCTGCAAGCGCGCAAAGGAAAAAAACATTGATTGTAACCTCAAAAAGCACTTTTCGAATATTTTAAAAATTTCTACACCAATCAGCTCACGAATAAGATCTTACATTGAAAATCTCACCAAAATGGCGCTATCTCTCTTTTATAGATAGATCACATCACGAATAAAATGCTGACATTCTTTTTGGGTTCTCTCTTTTATCTTAGGACTGCAGCTGTCAAAATCCTAACCAAAATTCAGCATTACATAAGAATGCTGCTGATATTCATTTTTAATTTGAACTCAAAACAATAAAACTCGGGGCAACAATGAAAAACAACATTAGACGATTTGTTCCAAAGTTGTAGTGAAAAATTGATTTTCTTTGTTTTCATCAAATTAACCCGCAACTAAATAGTCTCTTGTTTAAATAATTGCCTCACTGCAATTAAGAAAATCCCACAAAACCTCAAAATTTTATCTGATCAACCTGTTAGCCTGATGGCACTGGCTCTCATAACCAAGCGCTCACGCAAAATCGAAACTTTCTCTACAGGAAACGTTCCCGCGAAGTTTGATAAAATATTTATAAATTACATTCTCATGGTTTGACGATCACGATAAGAATCACGCCTTCCGGTATCACAGATGACACTTACGTACATAGTCGCTATAAAACTATTAGTATATTATTCACCGAGGGACTCGCCTTCGGCTCGGGCTGTAACCGCAGCGGGCCTCCCCCGGCACTCTATTAGTTCCGAGTGATATATACACTTTTATAATCTCGTATCGCAAGATTTAACTTGATTTCCTCGATCAAAGCTAAAAAAAAACGGCAAGATTGCTCCCTGCGCATAAAGACCAGCGCGCATCTCACAGAGGCGCAGAGAGCCCTCGCCGTTCTTTTGGCTCTCATTGGAGGGACTCAAGTTATTACTTGCGATGGGGTTAAAAAAAATTTTCAGTCGTAATACCCCTAGTGCTTCACAATTGTCGATAATTTTCCGACTGTGTTTTGTTGCACAGCAACAAGGGGGGCAGGTTTGGCAATTTAAAAATCACGAGCGCGAAGCGCGAGTGATTTTTTGTCCAACTTGCCCCGCGAGTTGCTGTGCAAAAAAACTGTAGGAACATTATCTAAAATTTTGAAACACGAGGGGTATTTGGCTGGATTATTTTCCCCAGCTGAATTTCAACCCATAGAAATGCTGCATTTTACATTTTTGCGGTTATATTACTATTTTTTTACTATGAATATACCTATGTATACTTATACATACGAGCATATATAGGTATACACCGTAGTGACTCGGGTCTAACCCAAAAGTTGAATTGAATGAGTCTAACAATTCAAGTTGCCATGCGACTAAATGGAAATAACCGAAAAATTATCGAAATAATTTTACCCACACCCCTCCACCAAATGTCAAATGCGGCGTTCCTATTCGTTGAAACTCAGCTCGGGAAAATAATCATTACAATTTTGGCATTACAAAATAAAATTTACATGATGAGAAGCTTAAAATTAATTATAGTAATTAACAAATTCAAATACTCGCTCGCTCGAAGTAAGCTCTCCGCACATGATGTGTGATTTTAATGAAATTTTAAAAATTTTAAACATATTTGATAATCTTATTACTAGAGAAACTAATTGGGGTATGACATAAATTTGTCAGGTCAATTTTTTAACTAGGTTATTTTATTGTTTACTATTAAATTCTTAAAAATTAATGATGATGAACCTGTTGATTATTTATTGTAAAATAAAAGGTTGAATGTAGTATAAATTCCAAGGAAAAAAGTTTTACTTCTATAAAATTTAAAATATTAATTGTAGTTAATAATATTTACTATTTCTAACCGAAGTAATTAACTTACAATTGTAAGTACCAGCTTTATTAACAAATGTATTAATCAATTTTTTTTAACTTTAGTTCCTACAAGTGATATGACAAGTGTATCACAGAAACCTCTGACGCCTCAACAGCAGCAGGCTCATCATCAACAGCAGTTGCAACAACAATTGCAACAGCAACTTCAACAACAGCAGGGTGGTGCCCCCGCAGCAACCCCAACACAGCAACAACAACCTCCTTCGTTTCAGCAGGCATTGCAGCAACAGCAGCAGCAACAACTACAGCAGCAGCAGCAGCAGCATGTACAGTCGGCGACTCCGACACCTACTACTGCTAATCCACCGAGTAGTAACCGAGCTTCTCCTCACCCATCTCCACTGTATCCTGGAATGCCACCCTTACCATCACCGAACCAGCGTAACGGAAACTCACAAGGTACATTTTTTAATACTTTGATAATTCATTTATTCATCTGGGTAATGATAAAAAATTAAAAAAACCTTTTTTTAGGGAAAAAACGTGCTGATTAATCAAGTATGTTAATTTAGATAGTTAAAATTAACTTAAACTTAGAAATTTAGATTTTGAACTTAAGTTTATGAGCTTACTTCAATTTTTGCTAGCTACAATATTTATTGCTGTTTAAATAAAAAATAAGAAAAAATTACCAGTTGCTACAAAGAGTATAGCATTCCATTAGAATAATTCATTAATAATTCATATTGTTTACAAATATAAATAAAATCTTATAAGAGTTAACTGCGTGCCCTAAATTTTTACCTAAGCCACGAAATAACGTGGCATAGTTTGGTATTTACGCCATTAGTAGTCGGCGCAGTTAACTTAAGGACGTTGCCTCGTGAAATAAAATCCATAAGATTCGTTTGAAAATTATTGCAATCTTTAAGTTTAGGCTTAAGGAATATCTAGTCAAAATTTCAAGAGGATTTACAATACAGTTGTTGAGAAATTTTAATTCAAAGTTGGGCTAAAATCGCTCCAAATCGGGTGATTTAACATAGGCTCTTATGGGAAAACCATGCTGTTTTCATTTTGCTGTAGTTTTCGAACCAGGTTGGCAATCATCTTGAAATTTGGATATGTCATTCCTAGAGCCTTAAAGAACAAATTGCTATGTTTTTGGAAAACTTCTTATGGATTTTTAAACAATTTCGGCATTGTTTTGTTATTAAAAAATCAGTAAAAAGTTTGCTGATTTTTCCTTATTTTTAAAAAAGTTTTCTAGACTTTTGATTCACACTGTTAAAAACTAGAAGTCTTCAGTAATACTATGTAAAAATTTCAGAAAGTTTTATTAATTCAGTCTCGAGTACCAACGAGTTGAAAATAAAATAATTTTGTTAATCGACCGGGTAGACTCGAGGCGAATGTCAGCTGTTCCCGTGCCTAACCTATGGACGGCTTCCCCCACTACTTCCGCGACGAGGCAATGTCCTTAAGAGTTCCTAGTGTCCTAGGAGTCTAGCTTCTAGTCTGCTAGTGACATAAATAGCCTAGCCAATGTTGCGTTATTTTGTAACTTAGATATAAATCTCAGGCACAAAGGCAGTACTATAAAAACTTACACGATACTTTTATCCTAGATGAGCGATCCTGCCCGGCGTATTATCAACCTCTCTCGGGTGCTTAACTCAACGCCGTGTGGTAATCGCTCATTTAGGCCACTCGTATCGTAATGTACTATTTTGTTATCGCTGTAAATATGAATCTATTGTGATATGGCTTTTGTTATTTAACTGGTCTTTTTAATTTCCAAAAATAAATGTCGTTTTTATAAAATTGTCTTTTATAATAATGTTTTATTAATAATACTTCAGTAAAAAACAAGACAACCGTATATTAAAACAGTTTAGGAGAAATTCAAATTGTTTTAAATTAATGCACATGTTAAGGAGGTTCCCTACCATCTACGTAAGTCAAATTTGCATTTGACGAAAGTAGTCGTCTGCTCATTGGCTCAGCCACTTTCTAATCACTGTAGTGTAACGAATGAGAAGTCATGTTTACAATGAATATAAAATCAATTGTTTATAATTATTGCTACAGGCTCTCCTAATGAATGTTTTGAAACAAGAATAATCCAAGTCTGATTTTTTTCGATTTTTGTGCGAAGTTACATCAAGGTGGTTTTCTACCAGAACTAGTCAAGTTAAAGACTAAAAAAAATCATTACACCAAATACTAACAATTGGTTATTAAAATATATTTTCTAATTTTTTATGGCTTCTGAAATTGTTTTCTACCAAAAAAACATTGACAATCACAACAAAACATTTTTTTAAACTTTTAACCTCACCTTTGAATACCGCAGTTTTGGAGGTTATTCACGTGGAAATTATTTTTGTAAAATGATTGTAAAATTTGTAAAAGGTCAATTTTGTGCAGTTTCAAGAAATGAATTCTTCGATAGTGAAACTATATGTATGTGGTTTTTCTAAAGGATCTCTATTGTAAGAAGACAAATATTAATAATTTAGTACACTTTTTCAGCGTATCGGCCATACGCGTAGTGAAAAAAATTCAATCTTTAACTTGCTGTAACTTTTTAACTATATGGTCAATTTTGATCAGACTTCGTAAAAATGTTTATTAATATCTAATAAACACTTCCAGAAAATTTGAGCTGATTCTCTATTGTCATACATTTGGTAGAAAACCACCTTAAAATAAATATAGGGCTAGAAATTAAGTATTTGCGGTTTTAGTAAATTTCCCATTAGAGCTCGTGTAAATTTGCAAAATTTAAAATGTTTATAACTTTTCTCACAAGCTCCGCAGGGCTTTAAAATTTTAGCTGAGCCATTTTTAAACTAAAAACTATGTGTTTATTTAATTTGGACAAAATCTGTGGGCTAGATCCATTCGGTAGGGAACCTCCTTAAGACTTAAATTCTTTTTTTTCTCACTGATTTATTTTACTAGAAATTACTCAGCGCGCAAGCGCGCACGGGCCCTTAGTTATTGCTTTTGCAAAAGAAATTTTTGTTAAATATAATAAAAAATTCTAACTCCATCAATTTTTAAGCGCGCAAGCGCGCATAGGAAAAAAACAAAAATAGTAACCTTTTCAAATGCACTTTTCGAATATTTTAAAAACTTGTTCACCAATCAGCTCACGAATAAAAATCTTACGCAAGATGGCGATAGCTCTCTTTTATAAAGGGATCATACAGTGGCTAATTTTTACAAAAAAACTAAATAAAATAAAATTGAAAGCATTAAATTTTAGTAAGTACACACAGTTGTACACTACTATTTACTCGAATTTAACATTTACTCGTTTTTTAAAAACTATGCACTTCAAATGAAAAATAATTTTATTAATAATTTTAGTAGTTACTTTTTTATACATTTAAATAGAGCTACTGAAAAACTTTTTATTAAAAAAGTTTAAAAAAGTAAAAATTAGTGAATAAAAATCACTTAAATTTCTGTAAAGAAAAAAATAATTAACAATTTTCAAATTTTCACTTTATTTTTCGAGTTATAGGATTACAGCTGTTTCAATACTAACGTATCATCCTCAGATGCGAGGTGAGTTTAGACTAATTAGTTTTGTACAATTCATCGGTATATAAATCATTCTAAAGCTTATTTACATCCCTCTTTATAATGATGAAGCATGCTCGAATGTCTTCGTTTTATAATAAGGCTTTTTCATAGCAGACGATTATCCATAACCTACTGTTCGCCGATTAAAAAAAATTCCCAATTCTGTCGGCTTTACAGCATTAATGTTAGAAAAAGTTTTTTTAAATTCAATCTAAAAAATCTTAAAAACCTAAATAATCTTGGTAAAAATAAATGCGAAAAGTTTATAAGTTCAAAAGATGTGAATAACTTTTAATGCGGGGTGTATGACCCGGGGTGTAAATCAATAATTTATTTATTAGCTCTGAAGTAAAAACAACTTAAATTTCTCTACAATAAAGTTGTCAAAATAATAGAATAATTAATAGAGTTTGAACCTAACTTTTACAAAAAGTTAAAAAATTCATAGAAAATTAGATAAAACTACAAAATATCGTTTTGGGTTCACTACGATAAATCTAAGTCGTCTGCTATGAAAAAGATTTATTGATTTGATTGGTTGCGAACGTTAAATTGAAAGTTTTAATTGCGTTTATAAGTTCAAATATTGAATACTTTGTTATTAAGAATTTTTTGCAATAATTTTTTGAATAATTGAATACTTTGTATCAATAAATCATCTAAATTTCTTTGTAGAATTCTATAAAATGAAATGAGAATCTTTATTATTTTAAAAACAACTTTTTTAAGCCATAACTACTAAAATATCGAACTTAGTTACAGGTTGCAAACGATATGTGATGAATTTAGTGTTAAAAATTTTTTTAACTTCGTTTTTTTGAAAATGAAAGTAAAAATCATCGTTTATTTACTTTTAAGATTAAAAATTGAGCGCGCTTGCGCGTCAGTTGAGACTATAAGTATAGTAAAGGTTAAGAGCAACATACAGGCGGTGCAAATTAGTGAGAAGTCAACGACCTATCCATTTCATCCATTACATATTTTGGGAAAATTTCTGAGAAAATTATCAAACATCGTAAACCCAGATAATTCTTCATTATTGGTAAATTTGTTAAAAATAATAAAAGCAAAACAGATAACCTGCAAAAATCAGGAGTTTACAAACTTTTATGCGGGAACTGTGTTAAAGTTTACACAGGGCAAATAGGTTAAGCGTTTGAAAAACAGTTGTATGACCATGACCATAGTTTCAGATATAAAACAGATAGATTGAACTTCGCACTCCATTTATATAAAAACAACCATTTACGCGCGACGGAATTTTTTAAGATTTTACACAGCTCAAATAAAAGCATTAGTTTAAACCTGTTGTAAGCCTTGGAAATTAACAAATTGAAGAAAGGGAATGTGTTACTTAACGATCAGAAGGATATAGATGACTCATCTTTGCTTAATTTATTTTGATTGAATTTCCTTTATTTTTAATTTTTATTTCTGTTTATGTTTTTGTTTTTATTTTAATTGAAACATCATTTATTAATTAATAAGGAGTTTGGTTATTTTCTTGATATTTGAAGGGCTAATAAAAACACAAAAATTATTGTATAATTTTTATTGTTTGAGCACAACGTTTCGTCATTTTAAATGACCTCTTCAGTTGACTAAAAGAAATTAAATATAATATGGTAAATTTAGACTTTTATACATAAATTACATTCCAACTAATTAAAAATAATATGTGTTTTTCTCACCAATAATATCTTACAATGATTAATTATTGTTTTTAATATTCAAATACATGTATACCGTTGAGTAACATGAGTCAGACTAGTTTGTTTTCATTAAGAGTTAAGAGTTAAGATATGTTCATAAAATTTAAGGGTTAAGGTGCGTTCATAATTCAGTTATTACAAGTATTAAGGTGTGTTCATCAGTCTTTATATAATACTAGTTAATATTATTAAATATGTAAAAGAAAGAGTATAGAACAATCTGTAACGTATAGAATATAATAAAAAATAAAAATAAAAATAAAAATTCTCTCCCTCTTCCATGACTAGATTAAAAATGAGGTAAAATTCAATATCACAATAGTGTTCTGAAATCATAATGAATAGAGGCTAAATACAAATCACAATTAAAAAAGGAAAATTAACATTGCACTTCATTCTCACGAAAATTTTCTTTCCCATATATACTGTCAGTAGAAATTTATTAATTATTATAATTTTTGATCTTTCTAATAATAGAATTGTATACATTGCTCAATCCTTGTACATCCTCTATCTTGTTTATGTTATTATCCGTGAGCTTTATGTGTATCATTTCGGAGATTCTTCTTTTGTATAGATTGCATTCTCTATCCAAAATTTTAACATTTGTCCATGGACATTATTAGAAAGATCAAAAATTATAATTATTAATAAATTTCTACTGATAGTATGTATGGGAAAGAAAATTTTCGTGAGAATGAAGTGCAATGTTAATTTTCCTTTTTTAATTGTGATTTGTATTTAGCCTCTATTCATTATGATTTCAGACCACTATTGTGATATTGAATTTTACCTCATTTTTAATCTAGTCATGGAAAAGGGAGAGAATTTTTATTTTTATTTTTATTTTTTATTATACTCTATACATTACAGATTGTTCTATACTCTTTGTTTTACATATTTAATAATATTAACTAGTATTATATAAAGATTGATGAACACACCTTAATACTTGTAATAACTGAATTATGAACGCACCTTAACCCTTAAATTTTATGAACATATCTTAACTCTTAACTCTTAATGAAAACAAACTAGTCTGACTCATGTTACTCAACGGTATACATGTATTTGAATATTAAAAACAATAATTAATCATTGTAAGATATTATTGGTGAGAAAAACACATATTATTTTTAATTAGTTGGAATGTAATTTATGTATAAAAGTCTAAATTTACCATATTATATTTAATTTCTTTTAGTCAACTGAAGAGGTCATTTAAAATGACGAAACGTTGTGCTCAAACAATAAAAATTATACAATAATTTTTGTGTTTTTATTAGCCCTTCAAATATCAAGAAAATAACCAAACTCTATTAATTTATACAATCAAGGGCAAGCAATTAATTACTTTGGATACAAATATCATTTATTAATATTGACTTAAAATAGGTCATTGACCTCTCACTAATTTGTACCGCCTGTATGTTACTCTTAACCTTTATATAAATAAGCTTTAGAATGATTTATATACCGATGAATTGTACAAAACTAATTAGTCTAAACTCACCTCGCATCCGAGGATGATACATTAGTATCGAATCAGCTGTAATGCTATAACTCAAAAAAGAAAGTGAAAATTTGAAAATTGTTTATTATTTTCTTTCTATAGAAAGAATATATATACATCAATATGAATTTTCACCCAAAAAAGCTGAAACATTAGAAAAAAAAAACTTAAATTTCTTTAAAAACTCATGAAATTTAATTAAATTATTCAATCTTAAACAATCAATATGAAAACCTTTACATTCATCTATGATTTGTTGTTTGTAAAAATACTGTAAGTATAGTCATTGGCTAGTACAAGGGTTTTCAAAGCTCTAAACCGCAACAGAATTTTTTTTTTTTTCTAGAAAACACGTAAAAATTGAGTTTTCAAAGGCATTCTGATGTTTGCTCATAAAGATTATCAATTCTTAAAAGGATACTTTAAAAGAGAAAAATTTGTATATTTATGAGATAAAACTCTTTAAATTATAAAATTGACTATCTCCAATGTCAATAATAAACAATCATTATTGAACAGTATAAAATGTTTAAAATTTCCATTAATCTTTTATGAATGCTTACTACTACAAGACTATCAAAAGTATTTCTCAAGTTCAACTATTAAATTCGCTTCACTGAGCGTCATTTAAACCATTTTAGCTGACTCTCAGACCTGTAGTCTATCAGCAGGGATACATAATTGAATGGTTGAAGAGAAAAAGGTTGATTTGGTTGTGGGAACCAAATGCAGCAGTGGGGAGTGACACAGGGCACTGTACCAAAGATTCATAAGTATTTCATAAAATAAATAATTTTTTAATTTATTCTCAAGTTTTAAAAACAGGTATCTTTTGATATCGTTTATCAGTAAAGAAATAAATAAATATTTTGTTTTTTTTTCAAGCCTTAAATTGAATATACCCTTGGAGCCAATATGAATGAATTAATATTCATCTACAAGTTTTAAAACCACAAAATCTGGGTGCGTAAATCAATAATTAGAAGTTGTTTACATTTATAAAGTAAACCTATGATTTCATGATCAACAAATAAATAATTTATTTGCACCCTTTGCTAGAATACCTGATGATTCGGTGTCCAAGACTGGTGAATAAAAAATTTATTTTTTATCTCCACATAATTTTCATTGATCGAACTTGAATCTCAGGATTTTGTCGGTTTGGTTGTTAAAAAAGTATTCATTTTTTTTATATCTGCACCCAAGGTTCGTAGTTTTTAAACATAATGAAGATAGATAAATTTTTTATTAATTCACGACGACTCCAAGTGTATTTTTAATTTAAGGCTTGGGGAGGAAACAAAATATTTATTTATCATTTTATTGATAAACAATATCAAGGAATACCGATTTTAAAAACTTTAAAATAAATTAACAAGTTATTTAATTTATTAAATACTCATCAATCTCTGGCACAGTGCCCTGTGTCACTGCTGCAAAGATGCATAACATAACCAGATCCCACACATTTTGAAGGTGATTTTGTAGGGATCTGCTCTCCCGACACGCGCTAACCGCACTCGCGCGCACGATCCCGCTCGACTACTGCGCCAGTCAGTTCCGCTCTGTCCGTCGAGCTAATCGGATACTCCTTGCATCTCGCTTGTACCTCAAGCCACAAATAAAGATTTCACTTTCAAATACTTACCTGGTGTGTATTCCTTTCGACTTCCTGAAGACCACGCTAGGCAGGAGTAGCCCTGCCGTCCAACCTGGACATCCAATCGCTACACTGGTGACCCCAAATCGACTGGAAGTCGATAAAAAATCTCTCAACTCGTTCGCGCCGGTAGCCACGGCCGAACAAAGCAAGGAGCGGGAGAGTCGTAAACTCTCTCTGAGCGAGGCTAGAATCGGCCAGTCAAGAGCCGATTTTCAGCTTAAAAAAGAAAAAAAAAAAAAACGATCGTCAACAATCGTTTTGTGGGCAAAGTTGTGCAGGTACGCCGGCAACTTCCCACGCGAAACAGTGCGCACGAACGAACGCCAGAAACTTCGTTCGAGTGCGGGTGTTGTGCAGGCACGCCGGCAACCCCGTACGCCTTCGTGTGCAACAAAGTTCCCGATCCAGACCTCGTTGGACTACCGGAGGAAGCTGTTCCTGAAGGGGTGCCCTCGACTACAAGTCACCACCCACAGGCCGACAACCCTCGTCAGCAAGCCCTTGCCACTTATCTGCGACACATCATCGTGGACATCGACGACATCGAGGCTTCTCAGCAACGTCATCTCCAAGGACATCGTGCACCACATCGTGTGTAGTGTGTATGTGTGCTTGCGTCCAGTGTGAGAATTCTGAGTGCAAGAGTGCCGCGTGGAACCCCGCCCGAGCGTGTTGAACTTTCCGCGAACCACCCCAATTCCGCGAACCGGTATCCGTCTCGCGCGCTCACACTGAATTAACTAGATTTTCGTTGAAAAAGTTTTATCATGCTATAAGTGACTTCACTGAAAAAGATGTGAGACTTCTTTGCTAGAGAGTGCCCGGAATAAAAAATATTGAAAGGAATTTATTTTTAGTCATCATTATGATTATTTTTTTACTTATTACTCGTCTCTACTACCATTGAAAAAATTCTCTACTCAATATTGAACACTCATATCTAAATCTTCAGACATTCTATTTAGCAAAATATCATTAACAGGTTGCTATTAGCACGAGTCACAAGATAAAAACTGACTATCATAGGTCTTTTGATATTATTAGTAATAGCTAATAACGAAACAAGAAAAATGAATACAATTTTTACGAGCAAAAAATTATGTATTCAAATTCAAAAGTATTTTGGCTATTTCACATGATAAAGACTATAATTTAGTTGAAAAGGATTGCTAAGAGATGGATGAATCTCCTCCGACGTGCGAGCGCCGAGCTAGTCTTTCTACACTGTAAAAAAAAAATCGGGGTAAATTTACCTCGCTCAGCGATGTAAATTTACTCTGCGTTTGTAAATTTACACCATTGAGCTATGTAATTTTACGAATATTTGTAAATATACATCGCTCAGCGATGTAAAAAATGAGAACGTGGTCCAGCGGAGTAATTTTACCAAGATTTGTAAATTTACCGCTCGAACGTAAAGTTACAAATTTTTGGTAAATCTACATCGCTCAGCTTCGTATTTTTACGCCAGGTTTCGGAAATATGTTTTGGTAGTTGAGAGTGAGGTTATGTTGGCGTTGATATCAGTCGACTCCCAGGCATCACCGGTTCAATACGTAGCAATGTTTTAACATGTTTTTTTATACAAGCGATCTAAATTAAAGAGAAAGATTAAAAAGATTACAGAGAGGTTTTATTTTCATTCAGTAAAAGTACTTGTCGGCTTTTAGTATAGTGGGATTAATCGGATTTACCCTTGATAGTCTAAGACAACAAAAGTGAAAATTGAGTGACCGGTTTAACAAAGTTTTCCTCGAAGTTTTCAATAAAATTTACGTTGATTATATATATTTAAATTTCAAAATTCTAACATCATAAAATTTGAAGTTATAATTTAATTAATTATCTGAAATAGCCAAATTAGTACATAGATTCTAAGACTTTGTGAAAGGTGAGGCTAGCATCAGTGTGAATTTACGAAAAAAATAATTTGCTTAATGAACAAATAAATAAATATTTTTAATTAAGCTATTTTGTTTGTTTTTCATCTTTCCCCTTTAGTATCTAATGATTAATTTTTATCAATAATTTTTTTTTCTGAATAGTAGAAAGTAAAATTACCACAGACTTGTGAATTTACAAAATATTTGTAAATTTACTATCGGCGCGTAAATTTACTGCGCAGGTCATAGTAATTTTACCTTGCTGAGCGAGGTTTCCATTTTTTACATCGCTGAGCGAGGTAAATTTACCCCGATCTTTTTTTACAGTGTACCTCCGTACATGGGGGGGGGGGGGGGGGGGGGCTCTTGCCTATCGCGGACAAGGCCGATATTCTTACCATCGTACATGCTTTTAAGCTCCTGAGCTGTAAGGACACGAGTGTGTCGAATGTAGCCATGTCCACTTGGCGGGAGACTATGTCAAAACGAGTGGGCCACACCGCCGACAAGCATGACATGGCCAACTATCTGTCGGGATCTCTACAGGGAGAGCTCGCTCAACCATCAAACGACGCTTCGTCACTATGGTCGAAAGCGAGAAATGCAACCAGGCGGATGTCCCCTGTCCTGGGTCTGAAATGGAAGTGGACTGCAGAGCGTGCCGAACTCTCGTTGGAGTGCCACCGTCCAGGCAACAGGGGCAACAGCAACACTATTATCATCCCGCCAATGACTCGTGGACAAGTTCCTCGCTGACAGTTTTTTCCACTCTTAATTTTTATGCTTACTTTTTTAATCGAAAGTTTTAGGTTAAAAAATGTTAATTTTTGATTTTGAATAGTTTTCTACTTAGGATTGTAGCACTGAAAAAATATCTAGATCATTCTATTAGCAGAAAAAAAGGTTCATGAATATGGTCCCAAAATTTCATATAAAAATATTCCGTAGTTCTCGAATTCGTGCAGAGGCTGAGGGCCGCACTGGTGGGGAACTATGAAGAGAGAGTCCTTGCCAAGCCAGATCAAGGCAAGGTGCTTAAGGTCACCGGCAGTTTCACCCGCTTCGCTGAATGGCATTTTGTCCACCGAGCTCGTTTGGGATAGTTTGTTTGAACGCCACCATGCGACGAAAAACTCCTGGGGTAGGCAGGCAATGCTGGAAGTGCGGTGACCTCGAGACACCACCTCACGTGCTCCAGCACTGCGGAGTACACTCTGACGTCCATCAAACGCCACGACGCCATCCTTGACAGGCTCGTCAAGGCAAGTAATGTTCCTGGGGGAATCAGGGTAAATCGAGCTATCAGGGGCGTCGATGAGGAGTTCGCCAGACTGCGGCTCGATCTGGCAATCCGAAATGAGACCGAGAGGAAGATCACAATCGTTGATGTAGCCGTGCCGTTTGAGAACCGGATGGAGGAATTCTGTGAAGCAAGAGCTGGGAAGTACCGGGAGCTCACTAAGTACCGCCCGCTCGCTGAGAACCTGCAATGGCAGGGCTCCATAGCTTGCTTTTAGCTTCGCTTCAAAAATTACATCTTGTTTAAATTTATTTAATGTTGATTTTTCTGCCACCTCTCTCTCTCTCTTTGATTTTATTAGGAAGAGGGCGATCATGTATAGATTGAATACTTTAGACGTAATGCTACCTTTGAATTGAGGAAACGCCTCATACAGTCCCTCTTATTCCCGGTTGTGGACTACTGCTCCCTTGTTTATTGACATCTTAGCAGAGCAAAACCTTGCATTTTAGCGAATTTTTGACTCAGTCATTAGGTATGTTTTTGGAGTTATCCATATCACACCTTACCGTAGACAGTTGGGCTGGCTGCGAGCTAAAGATTGCAGGGACAACTTCGCGGCTTGTCTTTTGTACAAGATCCTCCACAGCAGAACCCTACCTTATTTAGCTGAGTTCTTCCTTGCGATAGCCAGAAACTTTCCCAGAGGAACTGCCCCAGCCATTCTTCAAGTCTAACATACTTACTGACAACATATTATCTCTGCATTTAAATATATACTATTAGTAATTAGGTATTAATTTAATTAAAATAAAACACAGAATTTAGGGTGAAAAAGAAAACATCAAAGCAAAGTCTTTATTACATCCTTAGGCACAAGGAAGAAATACGTCTCGAGGAGCAGTTCAGCAAAACTGAGAGGGCCTCCGTAGTTACGCACTCATACGACAAACTTATGACACATACATTCCACAATTATTGAAATCCACACATTGAGTTTTACGATTCACTTCCGTCGAGCCGGCGCCACCCTTGATCAGGCACGAACTCAAAATCAGAAGTAAACCGACACTTTTCACGCATACTCTCGTCGAATGATTTTTGACTCAGAATTCACAGAAAGATTTCATTCAAATAGCAATAATTCTGATGTATACTACGTATAAGCGAGACGTAAATAAAGAATACGACGTACAATGAGGGATATATGTATGTTAAACATTGCGTAAAGAAAACGTACTTCTTTAGGTAAAGCTTTTGAAATTGCGGCTCCTCCGGGAGAAGCATCTCAAAACAGTTAAAAAACGTTATATTTAGCACTTTTTTCTAGTTCCTCCCGGAGGAGCTTTCGAAATTGTGGCTCTTCCGGGAGCAGGGCCCTACAATTATGTTAAATATAAGGTTTTTTAATGGTTAGGAGGTGCTCGTCCCGGAGGAGCCGTAATTTTAAAAGCTCCTCTAGGAGGAAGGAACATATTTGATAGTACTGTACTATGAGGGGCGCTCCTCCGGGACGATCCAAATTTTTTTGAGCCAGGGAAGAGCAGCAGGAGGAGCTGGGCTTAACGGGAGGAGTGCCCTTGAACCATGTTAAATATAAGGTTTTTTAACCGTTTTGAGTTGCTCCTCTCGGAGGAGCCACGAAAAATTGGCTCCTGGGAGCAGTCAAGAATGAATTGGCAGGACCCGAGACGAGCGCAACTTAATTCAATAACTAGAAGGAATATCTTTATAATTATGCTTTATTAAGGAGGCTTGGCAGTTTTTTCAAAATCCAATAGTAAGAATCCAAAAAATTCCTGTAGGTTCTTTGCAATGAGACAAACAACTTTCCTATTCGACAAAACAATGGTTGTCGGACTTGTTTTCGAGAAAAAAATCAGTTTAAAAAATTTATTTTAACATGTACTCATATGGGAAAAAACATTAAAAAATTCCGTAAATTATCAAAATCCATAAGTTTACTATGAGGCAGGTGTCATTTTGAAAGTATCCATTTGAAGATTATTTTAACATTATTAAAATATGGGATTATCGGACTAATTTTCAAGAAAAATAAAAAATTGCGGTATATAACCTCCAAAACATGAAATTTTTCAACGTTTTTAAAAATTTTTATCTTAAGTTTAGGTCTACTATTTTTAAAAATCATTAATGATCGTTTACCAATCATAATAATAAAAAAATTCTTTTTTTCTTATTTAAAATTTTGTGCACCCGCAGGGGCCCGCGCTAGGTACGACCCCTACGCTGCCAAGCCTCCTTAAGGAAGGAGGAGCAATTTGGCTAATAAAAAAAAAAGTACTGGTCTTCCCGGTTATGACTATATAATATAGAAAGATGTATATTACTTTACTAACTAACTGTATCATGTATCATTAATTAATTATCTATTACAATTACTTGACTTTGATTATCTATTGCAACCTGAAATTCTTTGTATAACAAAATGTAATAAATAATATCTCTCTCTCTCTCTCTCTCTCTCTCTCTCTGTAAAAAAGTGAATTTTTCATAATAAATTATATTTAAAAAGAATTTTTTAACCTCGTTGATCACAAGTAATAACTTGTCTCCCTCCGACGCAAGCCAAAAGAACGAAATGTACTCCCTGCGCCATCGACCAACGCGCACCCGGCCTACTGCATGCCCTCGCTAGCGCTCGGGCCGCAACATGGCGGCCGGCTGCGTGTCGGCCGCTGGCGCTTCGGGAGTACATTTCGTTCTTTTGGCTTTAATCGGAGGAAATCAAGTTATTTTTTGTGATCAACGGACTTTAAAAAAGTGCATATATCCCTCAAGACTAAAGTTTGCTGAGGAGGCCCACGTATTTGCGGCCCTCGACTTCGTCTCGGGCTGCAATGACAGCGGGCCTCCACTGCAAACCTTAGTCCCTCTGGGAATAATATACTATTATGATGGTTTCATTAAGATTGAAGTCAAGATTTTAAAAACCTCAACTCATCATAAGCTAATCTTTTTTCAGAAGTTACAGATATTCTTTCATAAGACTTTTTATTTTTGATACCTGATGATTTATTGCAGGTTCTCTTTCAAGATCCCCACAAACATTTTATTTATTTTATTGGACTATGTAACAATCAATATTCTTGCAGGGTTCTAAAAATTGATTGGAAGGCTTTATAGAATTAATATTTTCGACTGAACTTTTTCAGTTATCACAATCGATAAGTATTATATTTTTTATATGAGGCGACACCAAATATTCAATAATTATATTTTACAAAGAGCTGATGAATAAATTTAATACATGAATTTTTTCATGTATAAAAAAAAAAAGATAAGGAGGATTTATTTTATTGATTTCGATAAAATTTAAATTGTTAGTCCATAATAAAATTATAATTTTAAAATATTTTTTAAAATGGAAAAAAAACACAAAACGAAAAAGAAAAGATAATAAATATATGCTTTTTCGGGTTCCAATCAATTTTAGGTGCTTTATGAGTGTTGTTTTCTGAACAAATGACAGCAACTTCAGTCATAAACTGTGTTGCCGCGTTCTAACCTCAAAGCCTGGCACCATGGTCGTTTTCATCTTTGAGTAAGTTTTTTGACGATCCGATAGGTGGCGACTGCAAAACAGACCAAATAAAGGAAAATATTTGGTCTGAAAAACAGACCAAATATACATATGTTATTTGATCAGAAAACGCATAAAAGCACGAATAAAGCACCGATAATTGGTTGGTGACCGAAAAAATTAAATATCCAAGCATTTCGTAAAATATTAATTGCTAGCTCTGTCTCTAGTAAGCGCTATTGAAACATTGTGGAAATATTTCAAGAACAACAGCCTTTAACAGCCTCAAAACGCTGGAAAAAGATATTGTTTCACGTATAGATAAGGTTAGCAACTTTCGGATGTTTTGATGCAATCTCAAGTATAGCTACATTTTTAATAGTAATATTTCAGTTTTATGCAGAGCAGTTTTACTATTCTGATCAGTGTATTCGTTACGTTCATGAAACCATCAGCGTACGAGGTGGCGGTTTTTGTAAGTATCGAACTTGAAAACTCTCGTCTGACTTGCATGGGATGCTGAGCATGCATAACCTGCAAATCACCTCAAATTCGATACTTCGACAACGAACCGCATGGTGCGCACAGTCGCGCACATAGCGAATATTGATTAGATTCCAAAGTGAATTTAGACTTTTCGTAATACCTTTTGTCTTTTCAATAAGATTTCAAACAAATTGTTTTCAAGCTTATTTTTATTTTTATAAGATTTCAAAATTTTTATTATTCTTTGTTACAGGTAAGTTGCAGGAGTTTGATCAATAAATATTTATAAATCTTCAAAAGTCGTTTCATCAACACTAAGGTAAACTAATCTGTCACTTGAAAAATTTTTTCATATCTTTTTTTAATTAATATTTACTCTGGTGGAACTTTAAATTTTCATATCCAAGGTAGATTAAAATCACATAAAAGAGTTTCATGCTCAAGATGCAACACTTTTTAAATTTCATTTAGTCACGCTACTGGCGCAGCGCTTAAAGAGCTATTAGTCAACATCATTTGCAATAAATATGTTTTTTTTTTTTTTTTTTTTCATGAACATACAAATTTTGAGAATATTATGAAAAATATATATATATATATATATATATATGTATATACTACAACTAAAAATTAAAAAAAAATTTTTGTCAATTGAATTTCTTCATGTATAAATTCTTACTTCTACGTTATTCAATAAGAATGATCATGTGACCTTCTTTTCGAGCTTTCTTTGGTGTTGGGGTTTATTTGAATATCAGAGTATATACTAAAAAATTTTAATTTATTAAAAATTCTAATAAAAATATTAATAAATTCAAAAACAATTTCAATTATTGGTTAAAGTGTATGCATCTTTAATTAAGTTGAAGCTTCCGCTAATTGAAAATTAAATATTACAACGCCAACGAAAAATACACATGAGTTGATAAAATCCATTTCTATGTGATTTTCCCATCAAACGTTTAGATACAACTGGAATTCGCGGGGGGAGAAGACGAAAAAGGGGTAGCTGGTAGAAAGTGGCGTCGCTCCGCAGCAGCAACGACGTGACTCCACCGCGGTGCGGTGCCTTCAGTCGCAAGCCGCCCGAGCTCGTAACGCAGTGTGAAGTTGCCATTGCTGCTTTCAGCTTACGACCGGATCCCTCAGTCAAGTCTATAGGGTTCAAATCGTGTGTCCTGAGTATTTCAACTTCCGATTTGGTAGTGTCGCGATTAGGCGATATTTTTGTACGTAATAGTAACTAGGTTCCGGGTACTGCAGCTCGTGACCTCCCTTTTCTGCTACTGCCGCTGCTGTTGGATCACCCCCGCCCCCCCCAAACCCCTTCCTTCCACGTTCGCTGTTCTTTCTCTTTTTCTAATTTTTGAAACCGTGATGTAGGCATATACGCAAGAGAAAAAAAGAAAATGCTGTCAAGAGCTTGCAAGCTCAACCAGGTTTTATCGAAGTAAAAACTAAAAAAAAAAAGAAACAAACAAACAAACAAATAGAACCTAGCCTAAAAAATCCAACGTGCGCGAGCACCAACTACCCCCAGCTGCTGCAGCGTGACGCGGATGATGTTTACAGGGCAAACAGTAGTAGGAGTGGGAAGAGAAGGAAAAAAAGTGACGCATTGGATTCGGTTAGTCCAGGCTAAAAGTGGTCGTTGAACTTGAGCTTGCAAGTCAAGCACGCGCGCGTGTGTGTTAAGTGTACAGGATATGTTGTGATGCAAGAGTGCCTACATTGCAGAGGCACTTTTGGTGTTTACCTATATACTAGGATAAGAGTATCATGTTTCATGCTGCAGTGGTGTTTTATTCGACGTCGTCAAAAAGGTGTGATGGGATCATGAATCCATTTTATAACGTACCGTGAAAAGAAAACTTAGATGACTTGTGATTATTTATTTATTTATTTGTTTCAATCCCTTTCTGTGTTATTTTTTCTTGCCCATTTAACTTAAGTCTTTTTATAGTGAACTAATGCTAATATTTAATACTGTTTCATTGGGCGAAGGTAAAATGCGCACCAAAATTTAATCCCCTTGTCTCTCACAGGAAAAATGAGCACCAAACTTTAACGACCTCTTCCCCCATAGGTAAAATGCGCACCAGGCTTTTCTTTAGTTTTTAAATAAGTGAAATTTGGCAACGCTGTAGGTTGAAAATGATGAATGATTTAATGATAAATGATTATGATACTTGGAGCATATACATATTGTGTTAGTTGATTTTAATTTTTTTTATTATTTTATAATTATTAATAATTTTTTACTAACCAAATTTTTTATTTTCCAAAAAGATGTTTTATGAACAATTTAATTACTTTTTTTTTTATCTTTTATTTATTTTTTGTTGTATAAATTTTGTTTGTTTTATAAAAAAGTATCTATGGGTACACGCGAAAACCATTTTTTATTTTTTTTTATTTTTCGCTGTCATAAGGGTTACTTGGGATTTTAAAGAAAAAAATAAATAAATTTAATGAATTTTATTTAAAGTATTTTATCAATGATTTAGTTCATTATTGGCAATTTATTGAAATTTGAGATTTCGCGTACACGCGAAGCGGTTTTCGCGTTTGCGACTACCTATGTTCACCTAAACTCATCAATGTTACAATTTCTTAAATCAACCAAGTATATTTGCAACGTTGCCGTTTAGTTGAAATTTCAAAATTTTAGTGCGCATTTTACCTATGGGGTAGAGGTCATTAAAAGTTTGGTGCGCATTTTTCCTATGAGGAGCGAGGGGATTAAATTTTGGTGCGCATTTTACCTATGCCCGTTTCATTACCTGTCTAATTCAAAATCAAACGAAAGCTTTATTTAACTTCATTTCATTCATGTTTTTGATAAAAATTTAATTTGATTGTTATCTCTATACATCAAATACAAAACAAAAAAGATAATAATTTAATTAGTTTATCAACTAATATAAAAAAGATAAATAAACAATTTGACTCGCATAAAGATATTTATGCTGATTAAACTCACAGCGTTAGAAACAGTCTTTGCTAAACATATACTCAAATCATATTTTGGTCAATAAATTCTAAGTACCTCTTTATAGTAAACTATTCGATCGATCATACATTAATTTTACTGTGAAATTACAGAGTTTTTATCGCATAACGTTAGTTTCAAAAATATAAATTTTGTTGTAAAACAAAAACTGAATTAGTACATTTAAAAAAAAAAAATTTTTAGAATAAGTTGTTGCTGTGACACAAAGAATTGATACTGAAGTAAAAGTTATAAAAAATACTTTTAGTACAAAAAATAACTCTAACACTTGAAAAAATATTAACGTAGTACCGTGAAAATCCCATTTCCTTGTATTGCCCTGAAACTTGTACTCAAATGTTCATTTTGAATCAAGGAATCTAATACTATTAAGTTTAGGCGGGCTGACGGAGTTCAATTTTGAGAAAAAATACTTCAAAGTTAGTTAAATTTGCATAACCGATATAGAAATCAGAAGTGAAACTAGTACTTTTTTAAAAAGTTTTTATCTACTGAAGTCTGTACAAACCTTGAATTATTCTGAAAATTTGATATGTAATAGTTGAATAGATTTTGAACAACTTTCCCGCTTACCGAATGCAATAACCGGGACTACTTTTCAATCTAAAGTTAAAAAACACCCCGATTTACGTGTAATTTTGGTTATTGTGGCTGTTGTTAGAGAAAAATAGAAAGAGAGCGAGCATCCGCGCAAGTTTTTGGGAGTGTAATAATTTGCAAGTTAAATAAAATTATTATTTTATTCGCACTATTGTGCGAATTAATTGTTGAAGATGAGGTTAAAAAAATTTGTTCAAAGCTAGTTTATAAAAAAAACTAGAAATTACTCAGCTCGCAAGCGCGCATGGACCCTTATTCATTGCTTTTGTAAAAGAAATTTTTGTTAAATAAAATAAAAAATTAGTTTTAAAGTTGTTCTACTTTACATAGCCCCTCGAAGCGCGCTGCAAGCGCTCATAGGAAAAAAACAAAAATAGTAACCTCAAATACACTTTTCGAATATTTTAAAAACTTCTTCACCAATCAGCTCATGAATAAAAAGTTTACGCAAAATGGCGATAGCTCTCTTTTATAAAGAATTCAAATTCAAAATTTATCAAAGGTAAGAAGAAAACTTTTCCAAAAATTAATTCTGCCTTGTTTTGTCTTGGTTTTACTTATGAATTTCAAACCAATTAATATATGAATAAAACATAAAGTTCATAAGGACCGAATTTCTTCAATCATAGTGAGAGAGTATTCAAAATAAAAAGTAACTTGTGAGGCAGATCACAGAAACTACCTGAATCTGCTCATTGGGGCTAAGCACTCAGCTCAGGGCACACTTCTTGACCTAGCAATAGTTTCAGGTCACTGGCCGCGCGGACTCGATTAATTTAGATGTGTTCAAGTAGAAACAAATAATTAACCGACAAGCTTTTAAACCTCAATAACGCTGGGCACGGCGATAAATAAAGTATTTAAACAAACAAATAATTCATTTATTGCTACGTCCCGCGTTATTGGGGTTTAAAAGCTTGTCGGTTTAGTATATTATTCCCGCAGGCGAGATGGTTCGATTTGGCCTCCGAGAGGTGCAACGAGGAGGCTAAATCGAACCCTCGAGCCTGAGGGAAATATACTATTTTTCGTCCTTCTAACCGAAAACAAGGGGCGAAGTTCCGATTTTGAGGTTAGAGGGACGAAAAATTATTTTTTTCTTTAAATAATATATTCATCGCTGTGTCCAGCGTTATTGAGGTTTAAAAGCTTGTTAGCTAATTATTTATATCTTTAAATAATATATTTATCGATGTGCCCAGCGTTATTGGGGTTTAAAAGCTTGTCGGTTAATTAGTCGTTTATTTCTCCAGATAACAGCCCTTGTATATTATTTCTACCCAAATCTCTGCACCCACCGTATAGGAGAATTGAGTTGGTTATAGACATAAGTAGTTTTCCTTTGCAGGGTCTTGGGCCGCCTACGTTGGACATAAGGTGGCTCAAAGCCCTTACTACGTTTACTGCTTTGCTGCAGGAGTTGTCAATCTGTCGTTTACATGAGAGCTTGGTGTCAATTTTCAATCCCAAGTATTTTACTGCGCTTTTTGTTTGGACCACGGTTTCCCCAAGGTTGATGGGGACATCTATGGTCTTTATGCTCGTCTTTTTTGTTAGCATTACTACCTCCGTTTTTTTCTCAGCTAGTTCCAATCCGTGTTGCTCCATCCACTGCCTTACCATCTTTATAACTTCCTGAGCAATTGCCTCAGTGGCCTCCACGGTCCTCGCGGAGATGACCATTACGACGTCGTTGGCATAGCCTACTAGGAAAGCTCCCAGCAGCATCCTTAATTCGAGGAGAGCGTCGTACAATACGTTCCAAAGATCCGCTCCTGAGATTGATCCCTGGGCTGCTCCTGAAAGAGATCTTTTCCGTTTGCTGTCCCTGGTACGATGTTGTGTACTATAATAGCAGCTCCCCAGCGATGGATTCGAGAATCTGCTCATGGGGACCAAGCACTCATTTCAGGTCAAAGAAAGGCGCAAACGGTCGACAGAGCGATAGTTTCAAGTCGGTAGCCGCTAGTGCCCCCCGCTTTATTTGGAAAGATTGACCGTCACAGTAACCGCGCAAGTTTGAAAGTTAAATAACAGAAACCGTTGCCAATAATTAATAAATAAATAAATGAATAAATAAATAAACCGCCAAGCTCTAAGCCCCAATAACGCTGGGGAGAGTGGTGAATAAATAATTTTTTATAAAGAATTAAACCGCCAAGCTCCAAATTCCCATTACACTGGGGAGAGTGATAAATAAATAATTTTTTATAAACAATTAAACAAACCAACAAGCTCTAAACCCCCATAACGCTAGGGAGAACGACAAATAAATTAATTTTTATAAACAATTAATTCAACCGACAAGCTCTAAACCCTCATAGCGCTGGGGAGAGCGATAAATCATTAATTTTTTATAAACAATTGAATAAACCGACAAGCTTTAAACCCCCATAACGCTGGGGAGAGCGATAAACAAAAAATTTTTTATAAACAATTAACTAAACCGCCAAGCTCTAAGCCCCCAGACCGCTGGGGAGAGCGATAAATCATTAATTTTTTATAAACAATTAACTAAACCGCCAAGCTCTAAGCCCCCAGAACGCTGGGGAAAGCGATAAATCATTAATTTTTTATAAACAATTGAATAAACCGACAAGCTTTAAATCCCCATAGGCTGGGGAGAGCGATAAATCATTAATTTTTTATAAACAATTAACTAAACCGCCAAGCTGTAAACCCCCATAACGCTGGGGAGAGTGATAAATAAATAATTTTTTATAAATAATTAACTACACCGCCAAGCTCGAAGCCCCAATAACGCTGGGGAGAGCGATAAATAAAAAATTTTTTATAAACAATTAACTAAACCGCCAAGCTCTAAGCCCCCAGAACGCTGGGGAGAGCGGAAAATCATTAATTTTTTATAAACAATTGAATAAACCGACAAGCTCTAAACCCCCATAACGCTGGAGAGAGCGATAAATAAATTATTTTTCATGAACAGTTAATTAAACTGCCAAGATCTAAATTCCCATAACGCTGGGGAGAGTTATAAATAAGTAATTTTTTATAAACAATTAATAAACCAACAAGCTCTGAACCCCCCATAGCGCTTGGGAGGGCGATGATTCATTAATTTTTATAAACTATTATTTATAAAAATGTTTATAAAAAATTATAGATTTATCGCTCTCCCCAGCGTTGTGGGGGTTTAAAGCTTGGCGGTTTATTTAATTGTTTATAAAAAATGATAAATTTATTGCTCTCCCCAGCGTTATGGGGGTTTCGAGCTTGTTGGTCTATTTAATTGTTTATAAAAAACAATTTTTTTATTGCTCCCCCCAGCGTTATGAGGGTTTAGAGCTTGTCAGTTTAATTAATTGTTCATAAAAAATAATATATTTATCACTCTCCCCAGCGTTATGGGGGTTTCGAGCTTGTTGGTTTAATTAATTGTTTATAAAAAATAATATATTTATCACTCTCCCTAGCGTTATAGGTGCTTAGAGCTTGGCAGTTTATTTAATTGTTTATAAAAAGATATTTATTTATGGCTCTCCCCAGCGACATGGAGGTTTAGAGCTTGTCAGTTTATTCAATTTTTTAAAAAATTATTTATTTATCGCCCCCCCCCTAGCGTTATGGGGGTTTAGAGCTTGTTGGTTTAATTAATTGTTTATAAAAAATTAATGATTTATCGCTCTCCCCAGCGTTCTGGGGGCTTAGAGCTTGGCGGTTTAGTTAATTGTTTATAAAAAATTTTTAATTTATCGCTCTCCCCAGCGTTATTGGGGCTTCGAGCTTGGCGGTGTAGTTAATTGTTTATAAAAAATAATTTATTTATTGCTCTCCTCAGCGTTCTGGGGGCTTAGAGCTTGGCGGTTTAGTTAATTGTTTATAAAAAATTTTTTTTTATCGTTCTCTCCAGCGTTATTGGGGCTTAGAGCTTGGCGGTTTATTTAATTGTTTATAAAAAACTATTTATTCGCCCCTTCGAGCGATAAATAAATTCTTTTTTATAAACAATTAATTGAACCGCCAAGCTCTAAACCCCCTTAATTTTTGATTAATTGTTTACAAAAATTAATTTATTTGTCGCTCTCCCTAGCGTTATAGGGGTTTAGAGCTTGTTTGATTATTTCATTGTTTATAAAAAATTTATTATTTATAGCTCCCCCCAGCGTTATGGGGGTTTAGAGCTTGTTGGTTTATTAATTGTTTATAAAAAATTATTTATTTATCACTCTCCCCAGCGTAATGGGAATTTGGAGCTTGGCGGTTCAATGAATTGTTTATAAAAAATTATTTATTTATCTCTCTCCTCAGCGTAATGGGAATTTGGAGCTTGGCGGTTTAATTAATTGTTTTTAAAAATTTATTTATTCACCACTCTCCCCAGCGTTATGGAAATTTGGAGCTTGGCGGTTTAATTAATTGTTTATAAAAAATTATTTATTCACCACTCTCCCCAGCGTTATTGGGGCTTAGAGCTTGGCGGTTTATTTATTTATTCATTTATTTATTTATTAATTGTTGGCAACGGTTTCTGTTATTTAGCTTTCAAACTTGCGCGGTTACTGTGACTGTCAATCTTTCCAAATAAAGCGGGGGGCACTAGCGGCTACCGACTTGAAACTATCGCTCTGTCGACCGTTTGCGACTTTCTTTGACCTGAAATGAGTGCTTGGTCCCCATGAGCAGATTCTCGAATCCATCGCTGCAGCTCCCGGAGGTAGTCGCTGTACATGCGCATCAGATACTTGGTCAATTTAAATCTGCTTCTAAGCGCCTCAAGTATGTCTACCCATTTGGCGAAGTTGAAACATCTAACGTTATGAGAAGAACTATCTCTTTCGAGTACTGGTTTCGGTTCCAGGCGTTCTGAGCGGCCTGCTTAACCTCGCCAATTGCATCTATAGTTGACATTTCCTTGCTAAAGCCCTTCTGCCTGTTCGACAGATCAGAAGTTTTGCTCAGGGGCTGTTGTAATTTTTCAAGAGAGTGAAAAATTATTTCAGGGGCCCAGATTGGTTTTTCTAGTGAACATAAAATTATCGGACCGAACTAAGAATTGTTTTTTTTTTTTTATTTCCGTCCAGGGCAGTGACAATATTTACGCTGTATGAATTTTGTTGTATTTTCGGGAATCTTTGTGAAAAATTTTTCTCTCAGTCAGAAAATTGATTGTGATGGTACCCAAAATTTTTTAATTTATTAGCTACGATTAGGATAGTCACTATTAAGAGTGACTTGCGTGCGTAGTAAATTTTTAAAACGAAAAATTGGTCATAATTAGGGCTGCAAGAGCAAAGAGACTCAGTCGAAGATGTCGTTGAAAGTAAGAGATGCAGTCGTTAACAAAGATGGAACCGACGTGTAGTCGGTCAAAGCTGTTGATACAGATTCACAGCCTGGGTGATGAATTAATGTTCTACCCGAACTAGTTGGGATGATGAAAGATCTATTGGTTGGTTTTAACAAGATCAAAACAGCGTATGATGAGTCACTCGCAAGAATAAGCGAACTCAAGCAAGCATATGAAAAATCCCAAAGAGAATTGAGCTAAGTTCAGAGTGACTTGAAGAATATTCAGAACTGGAAAAAGTAAGAGGCTCAATACTCGACACAGAACTTCAATTTCAAGGCATGGAATAGTAAAACTTGTCAAGGAAATCATAAGAACTGTGTATCTTGGTTCGAAAGCCAGAAGAAAAGTGAGACCATAGTATCGCTTTGTACATTAATACTGTTCACTATAGAGTAAATTAACTACGGGGGCAGAAAGCAAAAGCTCAACTTCAGCTAGCAAGCCGGAAGCCGCTGACAATTGACAAAAAAACTTCAGTGGATGCGCCTCCGACGAAAACTGATCGACAACTAGTAGATGGAAAGATGTCCACAGAGGATGATGGCTACATCGTGCGACATTGTATGGGACCTTTGGGACATAGCACAGAAGACTTCCTGGCCCTACTTAATAAGTACAGAGAGTCAAGAAACGGAAGAAGATAGATTCTTCAATGAATAGCAGCGATCTCAGTACTCAATGCATTCAGAAGAGTACTAAGGATCATATAGTTTGCTTTGAATGTAAAAAAAAGAGGGCACTACAAGTCCCGATGTGCAGTGAAGTTGGGAAACGGTTGCTACTCAGAATAGAAGAAGCTAATTCTGAGTGTAGCGATCCTCCAAACAGCTTCGTTTGTTAAGAAGAGTCAAATGTTTGTTCAGTAGCTCGTGACATGCGGCCAAAATTGACACTGAAAATGGAGAAGTTCCGCCGTTGCAACTGATGACCCTTACTTCGTAGAAGTTGAAATCAACTGGCAAAAGAAGAGTTTCTACGTGGTCAACGTGTTAGTTGTTACTGCGAACACTCGCTGCAAATGTGCAGCAAAAGAAGAAATTGTCAGATGGATCCCGATTTGGATTTATATAATAGTTCAATTTTTCAATTAATAATGACATAACATGATTAAAAAATCGTCAGGACGTTATATTTTCATTGTTATATTCTTTTAACCTTAATTTGTAAAAATAAGTTTACGTGTGCCACACATGTGGCTCACACGTGTGGACACTCAACAGGGTACACTCAACATAACCTGTCTTTTCTCTAATCTATTTCAAGTTCGAAAACTTATTTCTTTTGTTGTTGTCGGTTATCAGAAGTAAACGTACTCTGACTTCTGAACTGCTGTTAATTGTTTATTTCACTGTAATAAATTTTAGTTGTTAAATTACCTTCTTTTATTTGAACAACCCTTTTGTTCCTCCGTTCCTCTACGCACGATTTATACATCTGCATTGGCTCGTTAAGCCAGGCGTTATTGATTAATTATTGATTGCATGATTAATAGTTTATTTAAGACGTACGTGTCTGCGATCTACCTAAATCGGCGAGGCACGAGAAAATGTACGAGAGGTATTCGTACACACACGGACAGGAAGGTGTAGTAAGTATCGGAGAGGACTCGCTATAGGCTATCTAGGTAAACATTTATTTAATTCATTACCCTGTTACAAATAATAATAATAATAATAATAATAATAATAATAACAACAACAACAACTGGATTTTATACCTCGCTGCGCTGACGCTTGCTCGGTCAAAAATTATCATAACAGAAAATTGATGTACTGTTTAATGGTTAAATTTGATGCAAAACTATTGATTTATCATTTTGATACTGCTGACTCCCTCTCTCCCACTCCTCGAATAGTTTCTTCAGAAAAACTAGAGAAAATTAGGATAAAAAAAGTATTTTGTTAGTCATGTTACCCACATACTTCATTCAAATTTAGAAAAAAAACTAACCTCTCTGAGCGTGCAAGCGCACATGATTGTATTACATTATCTAAACAAATTTAGTTGAATCTTCATCTAAATTAACCTACAATAAGATATGTATACTCTTTACCTTTGCCGCTACGTTCAGAGTTCATTTAAACTTTCGTGGTTATAAATTCATTGGATTTGTTTATGGGGATCTTTAGAAATGTGCGGCACTGGGGGCGCCACTGGCAATGGCCTCCTTTCCCCAGCAGTTCGGCATGGAGCAAATGTGTGTGTCATCTCACGCATGTGCACACAAACAAACGTCCGCTCCACGCCAAACTGCTGGGAGAGGAGGCTATTGCCAGTAGCGCCCTCCAGTGCCGCTCATTTCGAAAGGTTCCCATACTAGCACTTCTGAGCGCGCTTCAAGCGTGCATAGGAAAAAACAATAATAGTAACCTCAAAATGCACTTTTCGAATATTTTTAAAACTTCTTCACCGATCAGCTCACGAATAAAAATCTTACACTTACGCAAGATGGCGATAGCTCTCTTTTATAGAGGGATACTAATAATTATTATTTTCATTATTTTAATCGGATAATTTCGAACACTTGATTAAATAATTATTTTTTATCAAATCTATTCTCTTAATATTTTAATTAAATTGTAGTATAAAAACTAAAAATAAAAATTCAAATTTTAAATTTTGTTCTTTAACCAACTAGTACCACTCAGCGCGCTGCAAGGAAAAAAACATTGTTTGTAACCTCAAAAAGCACTTTTCGAATATTTTAAAAATTTCTACACCAATGATACCACGAATCCTAAAGCCCAATCGGGCTTTAACGGCGATTTGGTTTTTTTTAAACCGACTGCCGTGAAAGCCTGCAGGGCTTTATATACTTTGATTTTTGGTTTTAGGTTAGGACGCTTCAAAGAAAAACTATTTTAGGATGTTTATTTCATTTATAATATACATCCCGCGCGTAGCTGATGATCCCCTGAGTAATTTAAAAAAAAAATTATCCCGAACAAAGCCCGCATTGAAAAGTTATGAACGTTTCATTTTTCGAAACGCTGATTTCCTTTGGCTCACGGTAGTCAGGGGACATTCGATTTCAGTTTCGAGCATCCGGTCTCTCTGCCTGCGCTCTCTGTAGACTTAACCGGACGTGACGTATGCGGTGGGCGTGTCTATTTTTGCTGTCTCACTCATACTGCTTACCTACAGCGGCAGACGGGGGCATGTAGGCCCGAGCCTGTAGCCATGAGGCGACTGGTGGCGCTGTATCAATTAGCAGCTCCCTACAGCTGACTCGTGAGCTGACTACAGCTGACTGCGGAGCCGCTGAGCACAGCAGCTTATAATGTTTTATGAGCAATAACTTTTTTATAAATAATTGATTGTCATAGAATAACAACAGTACTGAAGACCCTTATTTTCATTATATATTAAATAAGTGGTAGAATTTATAATAATTAATTTGTTTAATTTCAATAAAAGAGTATGAAATAAATAATCTCTACAGTCTTTCTATGATCATCATCAAAGATTTTTCAATTATTGTGGTGTGCCCTGTGAGTTGATAATAATTGTGCTGTGGTTGTGTTGGGGACCTGATCGCTGGAGGTGCATATTGGCAATATTAAAAATAAAGTTTTTTCTGAATGAGTGTGTTTGTGTGTGTGTGTGTGTGTCAGGTTGAACTTGCAGATTACTTTTTTATAATCCACCCAACTTGCAAATTGCAAAAGGTGCGATTGCAGCACATAATGTCATTGTCATACGCATTATCGCTTAATTTCATAGAATCATCATAGAAATGTATATGCTCTGAGCCAATACACTTGAACTGTTAAAGTTTTGTAATCCTACCCTTTTTCAAAAATAAACTTGATGTCTGAAAGTTTTGTAATCCCACCTTTTTTCTAAAATAAACTTGATGTCTGACAATGAATTTTAATTTTGATTGTAACTGTTACATTCACTCAGGGTGTTAATGATAAGTATATTTAAGTCAACATGAATCAATTATTAAAATTTTTAATCTTTTTTGTTGTCTGTATGCAAGCTTAAGTTATGTGGCCAAAGTGATTTTACATTTTAAAATTGGTTAATTAAGAAGTACAAAAGAAATAGATAGTTTTGGGTCTAGGTATCCAGTAGACCAGAAATTATGAATTCTATTTGGCATGGATTTTTAAAGTACGGATGAGCATTTGCTTCATTATTTTCAAAGTGGATTTAGTTTGTCCATCAATTATGTATGCAAAATGAATTCAAAAGTACTTCATAACAGTAAATTATGTCTATGATTTTTATGTGTTCTGACTAATGATAAAATTTATATAAAAGAAATTTAAACCTAAAGAACTAGATATATCCAAGTCAACATGAATCAATTATTAAAAATTGTTATCTTTTTTGTTTTCTGTAAGCAAGCTTAAGTTATGCGGCCAAAGTGATTTTAAATTTTAAAATTGGTTAATTTTTTTTTACAAGAATTAAGAGTGCTCAGGACCCCGGAGAAACAAGCGATTCGACTATTGCGCCACGGGTTTTGCAGACGGCGAAAATAGTAACTAAGCGCTCTGTAATGTTGATAACCAGGGCCGTCGCTACTTTCTGAAAATAAAGGGCCCGCAAAAAATATCGGGATTTGAGATTATTAATAAAAAATTGTACCTAATAGATAATTTTTTTAAAATTAAATAAATTGTCAGTCGCACTCGTGCGCGCACAAAAAAGATACGACAAAACCCATATTTTTATCATGACAAAAAAAAATTCATTCAACATTTCATAACTTTCAGTAAATAAAAAAAATAAAAAAGTGAATCAATAAATCTAACAAATGTATATAACAACAATCAATGTGGCCTGCATCGACTAAGATTGTTGTATTATTTATTATAAAGTGTAGGTGCGAGTCGCGGCGTTGACACCGCGGGCCGCGGCCGGCGAGTTAGGCGTCAGCTGAGAGCGAACCACGTGGTTCGCTCGGGCCTCAGATGTCGTCGGTCGATTGCAGCACGACAGGCCAACTTCTATAATCAGCCTGCAGCTTGACTCGCCGACGGCTGCACTTCAAAAGTGATTTGGCTTGGTCGCACGACTCTCCGTCAGATTCCTAATCAGGATACGGTCTAATAATTATTAGATTCAAATTTAGGTTTTATTGCGTTAGTTTATTTATTTATTTTGTATACTACAGATCTTTTTTTTTTTTTTTTTTTTTTTAATAAAATTAAACAATCGATCCCCCAAGCTCTATAACCCAAAAGCGCTGTGCGTCTCGGTTTTTTTGATAAATAAATCATAAAATAAAGAAACGAATAATCCCCAAACTTTACATCTCAATAACGCTGAGCCTCTAGGCTTTTATTTATTTTTTCTCAGAAATGATAAATAAATAAACAACCTACCCTTCAAGCTCTACAGCCCAATAACGCCGAGTGTACGCGGGTTTTTTTTTTTTTTCTCTAAAATGAAAAATAAATAAACAATCTACCTCCCAAGCTCTACAACCCAATAACGCTGGGCGTCCAGGCTTATTTTTCTAAAATGATAAATAAATAAACAACCTACGCTCAAGCTCTACAACTCAATAACGTCGAGCGTCGGGGCTTTTTTGCTCTCAAATAATAAATAAATAAACAATCTACCCCCCAAGCTCTACAACCCAATAACTCTGTGCGTCCTGGGTTTTTCTTTTTCCTCAAACGTTGAATAAATTAACATTCGATTCCTCAAGCTTAATACCCCAAAAGCGCTTTGCGTCTCAGTTTTTTTGATAAATAAATCATACAATAAACAAACAATTCATCCCCAAACTCTAGAACCCAATAACGCTGGGCATCTGGGTATTTTTTTTTTTTTCCTTGAATGATAAACAAATAAAAAATCGATCCCTAAGCTCTACAACTCAATAACGCTGGGCGACCAGGTTTTTTTTCTGAAATGATAAATAAATAAACAATTTACCTCCCGAGCTCCACAACCCAATAACACTGGGCAACAAGGCTTTTTCTTCTGAAATGATAAATAAATAAACAATCAACCCCCCAAGCTCTACAACCCAATAACGCTGGGCGTCCCGGCTTTTTTTTTTTTTTTGATAAATAAATAAACAACCTACCCCTGAAGCTCTACAACCCAATAACGTCGAGCTTCTAAGGCTTTTTTTTCTTTCAAATAATGAAAAAATAAACAATCTTCCCTCCAAGCTCTACAACCCAACAACGCTAGGCACCATGGTTTTTTTCATGAAAAAATCATAAAATAAATAAACGAATAACCCCCCAAACTTTACATCTCAATAACGCTGGGCCTCCAGGCTTTACAAGGGGGTTTAGTTGTTTATTTATTTTATAGCTGTTTTATCAAAGTAACCAAGATACACAGTGCTTTCAGGTTTGAGATCTTTAGGGATCGTTTGTATATTTATTAATCATTTAAGAAAAAAATAATAATAGCCCTTACTCCCAGAGTTATTGGATTGTAGAGCTTGGGGGGTTAATTCATTTATTTATCATTCCAGAAAAAAAGCCTAAACGCCCAGCGTTTTTTGGTTCTAGAGTTTGGGGGATAATTGTTTGCTTATTTTATGATTTATTTATCGAAAAAACCGAGACGCAAAGCGCTTTCGGGGTGTAAAGCTTAAGGAATACATTGTTAATTTATTCAACGTTTGAGGGAAAAAAACCTGGACGCCCAGCGTTATTGGGTTGTACAGCTTGAAAAACTGGTCAGCTATCCCCCAAGCTCTAAACCCCCAAATAGCTTAGGTGCTGGAGTTCAACAAAAAAACTGGTCGGCTATCCCCCAAGCTCTAAACCCTCAAGACCCTGGGCACCGAGTTTAACAAAAAAACTGGGTTGACTATCCCCCAAAATCTAGACCTCTGAATACCCTGGGCGCTCGAGCTCAACAAAAAAACTGATCAGTTATCACCCAAGCTCTAAACCCCCAAGACCCTGTGCGTCCAAGTTCAACAAAAAAACTGGTCAGCTTTTCCCCAAGCTCTAAACCCCCAAATACCCTGGGTTGGAGTTCAACAAAAAAACTGGTCAGCTTTTCCCCAAGCTCTAAACCTCCAAATCCCTGGGCGCCTGAGTTCAACAAAAAAACTGATCAGCTATATCCCAAGCTCTAAACCCCCAAATACCCTGGACACCCGAGTTCAACAAAAAAACTGGTCGGCGGGGGTTTACAGTTCGGGGGATAGCTGATCAATTTATCCATTGAATTCTACGCCCAGGGTTTTGAGGGTTTAGAGCTTGGGGGATAGCTGATCAGATTATTTATTGAATTCTACGCCCAGGGTTTTGGGGGCTTAGAGCTTGGAAGATAGCTGAACAGATTATTCATTGAATTCTACGTCCAGGGTTTTGGGGGTTGAGAGCTTGAGGGATAGCTAATCAGTTTTTTTGTTGAGCTCCGTCATCCAGGGTATTTGGGAGTTTAGAGCTTGGGAGATAGCTGATCAGTTTTTTTGTTGAACTCGGACACCCAGGGTTTTGGGGGTTTAGAACTTGGGGGATAGCTGATCAGTTTTTTTGTTGAACTCGGGCGCCCAGGGTATTTGGGGGTTTAGAGCTTGGGGGATAGCCGACCAGTTTTTCGGGTTGAGGGTTTGATTTTCGGGATGGGGGTTATTGGGTTATCCATACCCGGGGTAAAAACGTAGTAGCGCCCCTGCCCAGGGTTTTTAGGGTTTACAGCTTGGGGAATATCTGGTCAGTTTTTTTGTTGAACTCGGGCGCCCAAAATATTTGGGGGCTTACAGCTCGGGGGATTATCAACCAGTCTATTTATTAAACTGATCTTTTTTTTTTTTTTTTTTTTTAGACGTCAGTTTCATTGGGGCGGGGGGGGGGTGGACCTCAGCTACCCCCTAGCTGGAAGGAGTTGTTGCGCCCCTGTTCAAGAAGAAAAAAAAAAAAAAAAAAAAAAAAAACCTGTACGCTTAGCGTTATTGGGTTGCAGAGCTTGGGGATCGATTTTTTATTTATTTAACATTCAAGAAAAAAAAAAAAAAACCCCAGGATGCCTAGCATTATTGGGTTTTAGAGCTTGGAGGGTAGATTGTTCATTTATTTTTCATTTTAGAGAAAAAAAAACCCCGTGCGCTCGGCGTTATTGAGTTGTAGAGCTTGGGGATTGATTTTTCATTTATTTATTATTCACGAAATAAAAAAAAACCAGGATGCCTAGCATTATTGGGTTGTAGAGCTTGGGAGGTAGATTGTTTGTTTACTTTATGATTTATTTATCAAAAAAACTGAGATGCGACGCTCTTTTGGGTTGTAGAGCTTGGGAGGTAGATTGTTTATTTATTTTTTATTTTAGAGGAAAAAAAACCCTCGTGCGCTCGGCGTTATTGAGTTGTAGAGCTTGGGGATCGATTTTTCATTTATTTATTGTTCACAAAATAAAAAAAAACACCCGGTCGTCCAGGGTTATTGGGTTGTAGAGCTTGGAGGGTGCATTGTTTGTTTACTTTATGATTTATTCATCAAAAAAACTGAGACGCGATGCTCTTTTGGGTTGTAGAGCTTTGGAGGTAGATTGTTTATTTATTTTTTATTATAGAGAAAAAAAAACCCTCGTGCGCTCGGCGTTATTGCGTTGTAGATCTTGGGGGGTAGATTGCTTATTTATTTTTCATTTTAGAGAAAAAAACACCCGGTCTTCCAGGGTTATCGGGTTGTAGAGCTTGGAGGGTGAATTGTTTGTTTACTTTATGATTTATTTATCAAAAAAACTGAGACGCGACGCTCTTTTGGGTTGTAGAGCTTGGGAGGTAGATTGTTTATTTATTTTTTGTTTTAGAGGAAAAAAAACCCTCGTGCGCTCGGCGTCATTGAGTTGTAGAGCTTGGGGATCGATTTTTCATTTATTTGTTATTCACGAAATAAAAAAAAACACCCGGTCGTCCAGGTTTATTGGGTTGTAGAGCTTGGAGGGTGAATTGTTTGCTTACTTTATAATTTATTTATCAATAAAACCAAGACGCGACGCACTTTTGGGTTGTAGAGCTTGAAGAATCGCTTGTTTATATATTCATCGTTTGAGAAAAAAAAAAACCTGGACGCCCAGCGTAATTGGGGTGTAGAGCTTGGGGATCGATTTTGTATTTATTTATCATTCAAGAAAAAATAAATAAATACCTGGACGCCCAGCATTATTGGGTTGTAGAGATTGGGGGGTGGATATTGTTTATTTATTTTTCATTTTAGAGAAAAAAAAACCCCTCATGCGCTCGGCGTTATTGGGTTGTAGAGCTTGGGGATCGATTTTTCATTTATTTATTATTCACAAAATAAAAAAAAACTCCCGGACGCCCAGCGTTATTGAGTTGTAGAGCTTGGAGGATTAATTATTTATTTATTTGATTATTAAAAAAATAAAAAAGATACAATCTGGTACAATATTGATGCGTTTATTGACCTAAACTATCACCGGTATTTGTAACGTAATTTGATTTATTAATTTTATCTATACAATAATTAGTCAATTTTAAAATTTAATTTCATTCCAGTTCCCACTCGCAGTTGTAAACTTTTTATTCTTTCAAGTTCCTCTCGATTATTACAGTTTCACATCAATGATTTATATTTTAATTTTGACTAAATTTTAGTCCCTAGCGTTACGGAGCTTATGAGTATTTAATATTTATGAATATTTTCGCTTTTTATAAAGATTCAAGTCAACCGAGGTATTTCACCGTTTTTAATTTAATTTTTTTTTTTTTCTTGAGTGCCTTAAAACGAAAAACTTCATTCAAAAAGTTCTTGTTTCTTTAAAAAAAAAATACTTTTTCGTTTAAAAAATACTACTATTTTAACAAAACAGTGATACTATTGCTACTTTTTTGAACTAAAATTTTAGCTAGCATCCCTGTGAGATTACTTTTTTACTTATCGTTCCCTTATAGTTATTAAAAAAATTTAATCAACAATTTTTTAATTAAACTTTACCAATTAATTATTCAAGCACTGTTTTATTATTTAAGCTGTCAATAAAAATTATGACTATTTAAGTCTCAAGTGATTTAAAAATTTGAATAAAAAGATAAAATTAAAAAATAAACTGATGTTAGTTGTTAAATTGTTAATGTGTTCTTTTTTTAAGAATTTTCCAAATTTTTTTCATTTCCGTGCCTATTAAAAATACTTCCTTTCGCAATAAATTAATATATAGATATTTACCTATAATTAAAATCTCCAGTATCTACAATTTTATCACGGACGATTTTGCCCGAACACCGAAAGGTCCAAACCGACGGCGAGCCGCTCGCCGCGAGCGTGAGGAAAGACCGTGGGCCCGTGCCGCAGTCAGAGCTGCCGAAACCACGTGACCTTGGGCGCACAGTTGACAGTCGCCGCTCTCGTGGATGAACGAAAATCACGGCCAGCTGCGCTCGCCCGTCTATCGATGAGCAACTATGGGGCAGGCCCCTCTTTTTTGTGAAAAATTTCTACGTCCCTGCAATTCGACATCAGCGCCACTACATTTGACCGGCTAAACTAAATTTTTGCTCTGCATTACCACGCTTGTAGAGCCAACCGATTGAAATCGTATATTCCAAACTACGGCTGCTAGAAACCACGGATGACTATCTCGATTTTTGATCAAGTCTCGCAATAATTTGCAGTGAAAAAGAAACTGTGATCAGCATCAACACGTGCTGCAGACGACGATTTTAGTGATATTTTTGATCAACTTTTTTTACTACTTAAAAACACTTTTTGCAAAAAGCAGATAGTGACACACTTGTAGAGTGATTTCAACTATTTTTTAAGATTTTTTTCAGAGTGATTATTTTTATTTTGTGGCCGTAGTTTGGTAGAAACTTTTTTTACGCGCCCATAATACAACGTTAGGTGGCGCTCTCCGCGGAGTCCTGAGCACTCTTAAAAAGTACAATAGAAATAGATAGTTTTGGGTCTAGGTATCCAGTGGACCAAAAATTATGAATTCTATTTGGCATGGATTTTTAAAGGACGAATGAGCATTTGCTTCATTATTTTCAAAGTGGATTTAGTTTGTCCATCAATTATGTATGCAAAATGAATTCAAAAGTACTTCATAACAGTAAATTATGTCTATGATTTTTATGTGTTCTGACTAATGATAAAATTTATATAAATGAAATTTAAACCTAAAGAACTAGATATATCCAAGTCAACATGAATCAATTATTAAAAATTTTTATCTTTTTTGTTTTCTGTAAGCAAGCTTAAGTTATGCCGCCAAAGTGATTTTAAATTTTAAAATTGGTTAATTTTTTTTTACAAGAATTAAAAAGTACAATAGAAATAGATAGTTTTGGGTCCAGGTATCCAGTGGACCAAAAATTATGAATTCTATTTGGCATGGATTTTTAAAGTACGAATGAGCATTTGCTCCATTATTTTTAAAGTGGATTTAGTTTGTCCATCTATTATGTATGCAAAACGAATTCAAAAGTAGTTCATAACAATAAATTATGTCTATGATTTTTATGGGTTCTGGATAATGATAAAATTATATAAAAGTAATTTTAAACAGAAGAACTAGATATATCTAAGTTAACATGAACCAATCATTGAAAATTTTTATCTTTTTTTTAATCATTTTAAGGTTACAAATGAGTATTTGCTACATTTCAATGTAAATTTACATTAAAATAAAGTTATGCAATGTACATTTAAAAAATAGGTAAATACTAAATTGAATTTTTTTTTTTTACATATAAAATTGATTTCCCTTGGACTTTTATAGGTTCTGGTTTATGTCGTAGTTTTACATCAGAATAATTGGATATATCTTAGTTATTGTTAAATTATTTAGAATTTGTTAAGTTCGTGAAATAATTTATTAAGACATATTTCAATAATATTAATGATTTATTTATGGAGTTTGGTTTTTTGAACTTGTGGACAAAAAGGAAATACATTTAAATATTTACCGAATTTACGCAATAAAATCTTTAAAAAATACTTTTAAAAAAGTAATATTTACGGCGATTGGTTTTTTTAAAAGGAGTCTAAATAAAAAGTTATACGCTAAATATAATAATCTTTTTTTGAAAATGAATTAATGAAAGAAGTGAAATCAAAAAATTTATTACGGACGACTTGAGGCCGAATTACTTAATATTATTTAAAAATAATTTCTCTTCTAAAAGATGATCATATTATGTTGAATCACCTTCAACATACGTAAAGTTAACCATTTTTCAATTATAGCACATACATGGGAAAACACATGCAAATTGCACACAATTCAAACACTTTTTGAAATTAAAATATGTTGTAATTAAGTTAGAAATCAACTAAATCACAATGAATGGCTATACTTGACCTGTAAAAATTTAATATTCTTTGAACTAAATTATCTCGAAAAAAATCATTGATACCTGTATTTTTTAAATTATATTTTGAATGCTCAGTGTGTTTCTTAACAACATATTTTAATTTTTAATTTTAAAAAGTGTTTGAGTTGTGTGCAATTTGCATGTGTTTTCCCATGTATGTGCTATAATTGAAAAATTGTTAACTTTACGTATGTTGAAGGTGATTCAACATACTATGATCATCTTTGAGAAGAGAAATTATTTTTAAATCATATTAAGTAATTCGGCCTCAAGTCGTCCGTAATAAATTTTTTGATTTCACTTCTTTCATTAATTCATTTTCAAAAAAAGATTATTATATTTAGCGTATAACTTTTTATTTAGACTCCTTTTAAAAAAACCAATCGCCGTAAATATTACTTTTTTAAAAGTATTTTTTAAAGATCATACTTAGCGTATAATTTTTTATTTAGATTCCTTTTTAAAAAACCAATCGCCGTAATAAAATCTTACATTGAAAATCTCACCAAAATGGCGCTATCTCTCTTTTATAGATAGATCACATCACGAATAAAATGCTGACATTCTTTTTGTCTACCCTCTAAAATTTGTCGATTTGAAGAATGCATAAAAAAACATTTCGAAATGCGGTCGTAGGGGGTTGATGCCCAACCTTGCTGCAAACCTCGCCTCTGCTCGTCCCACAAACCTCCAGGTTGGGTAAATCAATCATCTTACTAAGTAACGCCCGCTCACTGAGAACCTGTAACGGCAGGGTTACACGGTCGCAATGAACACTGGTCACGATTCTTCAACATCAATCAGTTTTATGTACTAATGATGAGGAGGCTCATGATCAGCGATACCATCAAATGGTCCCGGAACACCTACGTGGAGCACCTGTCGGGTGTCTGACAATGAACTAATCTCTCCTTTTTCTTGTTTTTATTTTTGATCCAACCTGACCCCCATTAGGGCATGTCCCTGCCACATGATCGTGACGTCTATTATGTAGTGTTCTTTTTTAATTATTTTTTTTTTCATCCAAATGTGCATATGATCTTCATAATCTTTATTTTTCGCTGCATTTATCATAGTATACGTTAAGTTATTTTTTATGCATCGATTTTAGTGCGTAAAATGGTCGCTCTACGAACACTTTGGAAAAAGTAAAAATGTAGGGTCTTGTAGGAACTGCTCCGCAACACCCCCAAAGCTTTCGAGCAGCCCAATCAGCTTTAAAACTACTGTTTTCAACACTCTAACTTAGGCATGCGCGATATTTACCGATATTTTGATATATCAGCGTTGGTATCGATATTCTGCTCAGGGGACTAAGCTATAAGTTCAGGGCATACTTTTCGACCAAGCATTAGGTTCAGGTTGTTCGGTGGGCTTGTACAGGAATCCCACAAGTTTGACAACCCAATAACGCTGGGTACAGCGATAAATAAATTATTTTTTATAAACAAATAACTAACCAGCAAGCTTCAAACCCCTATAACGATGGAAAAAAGGATAAATGAATATTTTTTTATAAACAAATAATTAACCGACGAGCTTTAAACCCCCATAACGCTGGGGAGAGCGATAAATAAATTATTTATTATAAACTATTAAATAAACCGACAAGCTCTAAACCCCCAAAACAATGGGGAGAGGGATAAATACATAATTTTTATTGATCAATTAATGAAACCGCCAAGCTGTAAGCCCCAATAACGCTGGGGAAAGCGATAAATTAATTATTTTTTATAAACAATTAATTCAACCGACAAGCTCTAAGCCCCCATAACGCTGGGGAGAGCGATAAATAAATTATTTTTTATAAACAATTAATGAAACCGACAAGCTCTAAACCCCCAAAACGCTGGGGAGAGCGATAAATAAATTATTTATTATAAACAATTAAATAAACCGACAAGCTCTAAACCTCCAAAACAATGGGGAGAGGGATAAATACATAATTTTTTATGATCAATTAATGAAACCGCCAAGCTGTAAGCCCCAATAACGCTGGGGAAAGCGATAAATTAATTATTTTTTATAAACAATTAATTCAACCGACAAGCTCTAAGCCCCCATAACGCTGGGGAGAGCGATAAATGAATAATTTTTTATAAACAATTAAATAAACCGACAAGCTCTAAGCCCCTATAAGGCTGGGGAGAGCGATAAGTAAATTATTTTTGATAAACAATTAAATAAACCGCCGAGCTCTAAACCCCCATAACGCTGGGGAGAGCGATAAATAAATGGTTTTTTATAAACAATTAAATAAACCTCCAAGCTCTAAACCCCCATAACGCTGGAGAAAGCGATAAATAAATTATTTTTTATAAACAATTAATGAAACCGACAAGCTCAAAACCCCCAAAACGCTGGGGAGAGCGATAAATAAATTATTTTTTATAAACAATTAAATAAACCGACAAGCTCTAAACCCCCAAAACAATGGGGAGAGAGATAAATACATAATTTTTTATGATCAATTAATGAAACCGCCAAGCTGTAAGCCCCAATAACGCTGGGGAAAGCGATAAATTAATTATTTTTTATAAAAAATTAATTCAACCGACAAGCTCTAAGCCCCCATAACGCTGGGGAGAGCGATAAATAAATAATTTTTTATAAATTAAATAAACCGGCAAGCTCTAAACCCCCATAACGCTGGGGAAAGCGATAAATTAATTATTTTTTGTAAACAATTAAATAAACCGCCCAGCTCTAAACCCCCATAACGCTGGGGAGAGCGATAAATAAATTATTTTTTATAAACAATTAAATAAACCACCAAGCTCTAAACCCCCAAAGCGCTGGGGAAAGCGATAAATTAATTATTTTTTATAATAATATTTGATAAATTAATATTTTTGGCGCTTGGCGGTTTATTAAATTGTTTAAAAAAAATAATTAATTTATCGCTTTCCCCAGCGTTATGGGGGTTAGAGCTTGGTGGTTTATTTAATTGTTTATAAAAAATAATATATTTATCGCTCTCCCCAGCTTTATGGGGGCTTAGAGCTTGTCGGTAAATTTAATTGTTTATAAAAAATTATGTATTTGTCTCTCTCCCCAGCGTTTTAGGGGTTTAGAGCTTGGCAGTTTATTTAATTGTTTATAAAAAATAATTAATTTATCGCTTTCCCCAGCGTTATGGGGGTTTAGAGCTTGTAGGTTTATTGAATTGTCTATATAAATAATTTACTTATCACTCTCCCCAGCGTTATGGGGGCTTAGAGCTTGTCAGTTTATTTAATTGTTTATTAAAAATAATTCATTAATCGCTTTTTCCAGCGTCATTGGGGCTTAGAGCTTGGCGGTTTATTTAATTGTTTATAAAAACATATTTATCTATCTATTTTTCCAGCGTTACAGGGGTTTCAAGCTTGCTGGTTACTTATTTGTTTATAAAAATATTTTATTTATCCATTTTTCCAGCGTTATGGGGGTTTAAAGCTCGTCGGTTAATTATTTGTTTATAAAAAAATATTCATTTATTTTTTTTCCATCGTTCCAGAGGTTTGAAGCTTGCTGGTTGGTTATTTGTTTATAAAAAATAATTTATTTATCGCTGTACCCAGCGTTATTGGGTTGTCAAACTTGTGGGATTCCTGTACTAGCCCCCCGAACAACCTGAACCTAATGCTTGGTCGAAAAGTATACCCTGAACTTATAGCTTAGTCCCCTGAGCAGAATATCGATACCAACGCTGTGATATATCGATGTATTATGTCCTAAATATCGATATATTTATCGATATTTGATATGCTTGATGTGAAAAATATCGATATTTTTGACACAATATCGAAACAAAAATTTCAATAATTTTGATTCAAATTTATATTTTAAAGTTTACATTTATTTAAACTTATAAAATTTTTATTTTTACAATTTTGTTATAAAAAACAAATTTTTGTTAAAATTTATAAATATTTTTATAGAAAATTCAACGTTAGTACGCTTTTTACATTAATAAAACAAATAAAAATTTATGATCAAAATTTCTTAAATTTCAATTTGGAGATTTTACGAACAGAGATGATTGGTAGAAAAATCATTATATTACTGGCCAGTTCCGTTCGAATTTCTTTTATTATTTTTTGTAAATTACATAGCAACGTTTCGCGTGACTATTTTTGTTTCACGCCTTTTGTCAAAATGCTAATGAGCATTTTGACTGTGCAATCATGTTGCAATACTTTTATACCAAATATTAATTTTAGCTTGAAAAGGCGTGAAACAAAAATAGTCACGCGAAACGTTGCTATGTAATTTACAAAAAATAATAAAAGAAATTTGAACAGAACTGGCCAGTAATATAATGAAAATTTCTTAAATTTCAAATTTCTCTGGAGAGCAAGGCAACAATATTTCTTCCTTAAATAGCTTTTCTTTTAAATATAATTGAGATATTATTGATGATTTGAAAGAATGCTTCCATCTTCGTTTATGAGGTAGGTGTACCTAATATGGCCCTGTGCCTAATATTGCCACCCCCGTTATTTTGAATATGCTCGATATGTGGCATCTCTAGAAGGTAGGAAGAAGTCAAAAACACTGAATTATGAAGTTTTAAGTTATTAAGAACATTTGAAAATTATTTTTGCGCACGCCTTATAGCTAAAACTCGTTTCGTATACCTTCGTTATTATTTTACGTTGTAATTAAATCGTCTGCCAAAATATTTAGACACACCTGACCAAAATTTTCATAAGTAGCTTCGATTCGTTATTGTTTCAGCTTTAAAATGCGATTTTAGTTTTTGTTTAACTACTTTTCTAACGGGTTTTATTCTTAAATAACTTTTTATACTGCAGTGTACCTAATATGGCCCCCCGCGAATTAGTAGAAATACCGATAATAAGAGTCCTTATAGTTTCATATTTACTTTTTAGAAAATCCTATCCAATGTTTTTTAAGAAAAATATAATTAATTATTTCAAACCTTTGTTGCATTTTAAACTACAAAAACATTCTAGCTCAAAAAATAAACTTTGATAAAAATTTAAAGTTGAAACTTTTCTAGTGGTTGCAAAGCTTTTAAAAAAATTGTAAAAAAGGCTCAATTTTTAAATATATAATTTTTAAAGTAATGAAAATTTTGAAGTTTTTTTAATCTCATATCCTGATTGATTTAAAAAAGAGGAACGAATCGCAATTAATAAATAACTTCAAGGGGGCCATATTAGGTACACAAATTTTAGGTATCTTAAAAAAACGTGTTTTGGTAAATCCTCTGGCATTTCAAGCTCGTTGATCAAAATCGAATGCGTAAGAACTCATTTTAAAGCTCTTGAATTAACCTTTAAAACGAGACCTTACACGTCAAAAAATATTGATTTGATTCGCCACAACGTCAATTCTCGCTTAGGGGGGCCATACTAGGTACAGGTACCTTATATTTTTAAAATTAGAAAAATTTATGAAATTTATTTGATAATTAATTTATAATAATTACTATAATTTAGAAATAAAACATTGATTCGTTTCGTATCTTGTTTTTTATAGATTAATTTATAAAAATATTAATATTCTATTTGTGTTTTTAGGTATCTCAAAGTTACCGAAGGATATTTTTAATTATAAAATTTAAATTTTATTAAATATAGTCGTCGATAATCGTGATATCGATATTATTTTAGCTCAATATTTTGATATCGATATTCTTCCGCTCGATAGTATCGATACATCGATATCGATATTTTTTCAAATATCGCGCATGCCTACTCTTACTTCTTACTCAGTGTTCGTTGAGCAATCATTCCGCACTATAAAATCGCGATGTAAAAAATTACTGTTCGCAACTATGATAAAAAAATGTTCGTAATACAGCTGTAAAAAATTAGGAACTCGTGTGGTCGTCCGCAACCCTTGGGGCGGCTTATCGCCGACCCTCGAGCGAGTCGATCACAACTCTGTGCGTAAAACTTTTTTTTATATCTTTGTTACGAAAAGTACTATTTCGGTATAAGGGTGTAATAAAATCGAGTAATCCAATAAGGTTAGAAACTACTATTTTTTACTTTTTTCCAAGTATCCGTAAAGTGTAACCATTTAACGCACTAAAATCGATGCGTAAAAAATAACTTTACGCATACTATGATAAATAATACTATTTAAGATTTAGAGCAGCCCACAGCTTTGTCTAATGCGTCTTGGATAAAGCTATCCTTATTCTTTAACCGATTAAAGCTCGGTTTTTAAGATTTTTTACAGCTTCAGTCGAAAACGCTTGATAAAGTCAACTTTAGCTGCAATCGTTACAATTCAATGTTTACACACCAGTCTTTTTTATTTATCTGTCTTGGTTTTCTATTTCTACGTTTTTACTCAACTAGTTATTTGTTCTACACGTAATATTTAATTTTAATATTTGAATATTTAATTTTTTTATATGTATGTTTAAAAATTTTTCTTTTTTGTTCACCATTAAATTTAAATACATAATTTAAATATTACTTTCTCGATTCTTGTTATTCCATCATTTTTAGAATTTAAAAAATAAAAGCTCACTCTTGTGAGTAATCTCGAAGCCTCGACTATGATCTCAGCCGTGAACTTCGTCCTCGGCCCGTCCCGAAGGTTACCATTCAACTGCCTTGCCAACATTTCTTCTTCCGAAAAATCTACCTGTTACAAAAGCTATATTTCATTGTTCTCTATCCGACGAATTACAAAAATTTCAGCAAAAAAAAAGTCACAAAATTCAACGGATTGGATTTCAGTTTAATTTTTACAGCTTCTTTTTTATTCGTCCATTGAAAGCATTAATTATATAATTTTTTGTAATCCCAAATGAAGCTAGTTCATGTAATTAACTTTTGGTTTATGAAGTAGTTTATGCAGTTAAATTTAAAGTGATTCATAATTCAATTTTATTAATTAAAAAAGCTCGTTCATCAATAAAAATTCAGAGGGAATCGTTTAATTTTTTCATTTATGACCTCCTTGAATTTAACATAATACGATAATTTTAAATTTACTCGTTTAAAGTGGTTTCCTTTAGTTTTGGTGTTTCTTAGAAAAAGTTTTCTGACTCTGCATAGTGTGTTTGCACAAAGTTAGTTTTTTCTGTCCCCCACACGTTGGTATTTTAACCCCCCAGCCAGGCTAATTGTTGAGATATTAGGCTCGAAAGTTTCACAACTAAAGAGGCAGTCTAACAAAAATTCAGCATTTTTTTTTCTTTATTACTTGTAACTCTCTCAAAAATGCAGAGATCGTTGAAAAAGCTATCAGTTAGTTAAGGTGATACTTCAAAGAAAATTTTAATATTTTTTAAAGTTTGAATTCAAAAATTATTTTATTAAATAAAAAAAATGCTTAATTTTTATAAGATTAATTGTTCAATTATTCAAACAACTATTTAAATTTTTGAAAAACCAAAACAGAGAAAAATAGAAGAAAAATCCAACTTTTATTTCGATATAAATTATTAAGAGATTCGATAAAAATTGACAAAATGGCCGCATTTTTTCGTAAATATCAAACATCCTTAAACGCTATGGATTGAAAGTCGAAAGATTTTCTCTCTCAATAATTCTTGTTTATGTTTGCTGCTATTCAGCCCCAGCTACGGTGACAAATCAGAAAAATGCATAATTCTAAATAAAACTTTTGAACCAATCACTCACGCTATTTTTGTTTAAATTATTCTCTCTCGTAATCTGACTATGATTTTTGTGAAAAGATATGTTTTTTCTATTACTCTAGAAATTTGAAAGTCAGTTAAAAGTCACGCCATCCATAGCGTGAATGATTTCTTCTGCTTAAAAAATCTATGAAACTTCGCACAGAGGTAGATTTTTGTGTCCTTTACCTGATGATATTTTTCCTATACCCCCAAGCCACACTTAATTTTGAGATATTGGGCCCAGAAGTTTCAATTTTTTACATGGGATTCCTATGCTGAGCGTAAAAATTCGTAAAAATTTAAAGGTTATTCTCGGGTAGCAAACTTATTTTCTTAAAATATTTTTTTAGAACAGGTTTTCTTGTAGGGCAAGATCTAAGAAATCGCGAGGTATAAAGATAAACATAGCAAGCGATATTAACTTCTGAGATAATCAATCGAAAAGAATGAAAAATGCGTGATTTCAGCATGATTTGGAGCAGCGCTGGCCGCGGCGACGCGTGGCGTTGAAGTGGGGGCAACGAGCGCCTATAACTATATTTTAGGTTAGCTATATTCATAAGTTGTAACTACCTTAACTTCTGAGATATGTAATAAAAAATAATGAAAAATGCAAGATTTCAAAGGGATTTGGAGCAGCGCCGCCAGCTGCGCGCGGCGGCACATGACGTAAAAGTGGGGACAACTATATTATAACCATTTTAAGTTATATATATACACCATCAGGAACTACTTATAACATGAAATTATGTGTTTGTAGCTCTTTTTTGGCTAAACGGTATTATATTAAGCTATAGCGAAGGTGTGCAAACATCCTTTAAGGTGAAGTCATAACTATTGATGTTTAAAACAAAATACAGTACCACATTTGTTAAAAATTTTAACTTACGAGTTTCAGAAGTTCTATTTTAATAAATTTTTAGGAAAAAATAGTCTCAAGTCTGTTTTTTATAAAACAAGAAATCGAGTGGATCCGCTGCCCGCATGCGCCCACTACAGAATTTAACAAATTTACGATGAAGAATTCGATAACTGACGACATGCTTAACCAGTAGGCTCAAAAATAAAAAACTTAAACTAGAAAGTCGAAATTGCTTACTCAATTTTAACAGCGGATTAGCCCACGTAAAACTGAAACTCCTAAAAGTTATTTTGGGTTTTACAAAACTTAGAATACGATAAATTCTAAAATAAAATAAATTCTTAAAAGTGCATAAATTTTATATAAATCTAAATAAAAGTACTATTGAAAGGTACTTGAATGAAATTTCATTTCATAACCAAGAGTGGGCCTAAGAAATATCATACTATGAAATTCGAAAATTAAAGAATCCAATAGTTTGTAACGTTACATCGACAAATCACTCTCTCGGGTGGGAAGTTACTAGTGCAATGCTTGCAGGATTGACGCGTAATTTGGGAACGCGATGCGTAATAATTTTGCTTGGATAATCCTATACTAAAGACAAGACGATCATTTATGAATAGAATGTTTTCAACTGCGTAAAGTTTGAAAAATGTTAAAACAAAATAAAAAATCTTAGCGTAACATGTGAAATTTGTGCTCCTGTTAAAAAAGACCTTGATCGAGTGTAATTAAATTCCTCGGATAAAACAAATTTTCAATGAAATTTAAAGCACGTCCAGGTGAATAAATTCTTGACCATGGACTAGAGCTTCGACCTTGCTCTTGAATGAAGGTTATTAACGACTGCGACTATGACGGAGGCGATCCGCGCGCGCAGCTCTAAGAAGCTCAAGGTCGTCCGGAGGAAGCGTGTCTTACTCCTCTAAGCTCTGCTTGTGTTTTTTCGTTTTTTACTGCAGACCAGCTGCACTGATTGCTTTGATAAATGAAACTTGTTTTTACCTCCTAGATCTTTAGAAGAATTAATCTTTTTGCTCCTGTACGGCAGTGTAATGGAAAAAATTTTTTTTTACTATATCATCAAGGAGAAATTTATTTCACAAATTGATAATTTTTTTTTTTTTTTTTAACTAATTTTCCACTCTTTATTTACTTCAGCTTTTAGCCAATTCGTGCAAATTATCTTCGGTTCTTACATAAATATGGGTAAAAATTGAAAAACTTGATGGTTTTAAATAATAGTAATTTTAGAACCTTCATTTCTTTTTTTTTCAACTCAGGTTATTTATTTATTTATTTTTTTTATATATATAAACAACAAATTCATTTGTTATAGTTTATACTCGACATTTGATAATGATACAATGTATTGAAACTGCTTTCATGTAATTGAAAATTAAATAAAATCAATAGTGGAAATTTTAAACTATAACAAATGAATTTGTTGTTTATATATTAAAAAAAAATAATAATAACCTGAGTTAAATATGAATTTCCACCAAGTAGACAAGTATTCTATTAATTTTTTTTTTTTTTTTTTCAAAAATTGGTAAGCCGTATTAATTTTACCGAACACTTGAGTTTTTTTTTTTTTTTTTTAATCAAAATCATAAAACTAGTTTGCAGTAAATTTTTAGCAGCTTATTCAAATTCTTAATTTATATTTGAAAGACTGCTAAACTTTTACGTTTAAAACACTGAATCGCACTCCACCTTCGATAAAACACAAGACTATTTAAGTAACACCAAATAAAAATTGTTTCAAATCGCAATTCACTTGCCATTGATTGATTTTACTTTATTGCAACTTTGAGAAATTAAATTTTTATAAAAGAAAATATAAGCGCAGTCAAACTGCTGCATAGTCGTGGAGGTATACTAGGTCATTGCGGTGGGGATTGCGGCCAGTCTCGGAGCTAGCTTTTTTACATCCATTCTTTTTTTCTTTCCGCTTTTATTTATTATAGCTGGATCTTTTTATTTTTTTTCTGCTTTATGTAGTTGGTTCTGCCATTTAAAAAATCCGAAGCTTGAGATGCTTTAACATTAAAGGGACCCCCAACTAAAATTTCAGCGTACATATAAAATAATCGTATGGGGTCAAAAATTGTGAAAACATTTTAAAAAACTAAAAAAGTTTAGTTAAGATTTATCATTAATAAATGATAACAACATAATTAAAAAAAAGAAAAAATTATCGTGAGATTTGAGATGTAAAATGAATAAAAATTAAATTTTATTGGAAAAATGTATACGTAGGTATAGAGTTTTTTTTAATTAAAGAATAAAAAAAAAGAAAAAAAAAAAAAAAAAAAAAAAAAAACTTTGAAAAAGTAAAAAGTAAAAATTATTACCAAAGACTGTGTACCGAGACATCCTTCGAAAAAGTGCGAACAAGCGCGAATAAACCGAGAGAGCAACATTTTGAAAGTTAAGCACGTTCCGTGGTAGGGAGAAAGAGAAAAGCTCGGGCACACGAGACTCGTAGCTTTCCCTTTTTTCATTCATAGCGCGTCACTACTCAGTCGAGTGGGTGGTTGCGTGCATGCGCCATGAGAAAAATCAGTTGAAGTAGCAGTAAGCCCGGTCGGTGGAGTATACTGAAAACCAGTCCAGCTTTTGACGCTGCACTTGGCAGCTGTTGTGTCCAAGCACATCTACTCAGCTTCTACCGAGTGTTAAATACTGATAACCGTAATTGTTCGAGTTCGTTTGGATGGAAAAACATGGAAAATAAAAGTAAGTGATGAGTTACGTAAGTCTTCTCACGGTCAAAACGATAGGCCCGTCGAGCCATCGTCGAAGTCGTTACGAGAAGCAGCAGCGACTGCTAGAGCTGCCGGGTAACATTTGCCACCAGCACCAGCCCCAACCGCCCGACGTCGTGCCCAATTGGGAACGCGATGTCACCGCTACCGCACCCCCCATAACTCCACCAGCGGCTTTCCTGACCTCCGGGTACAAAAAAGACGTCGCACTTTTCCCAGAAAACTGCTCGGGTGAGTATCTTTTAGCAGTCATTACCACCACCTTTTCCCTTTACTTCTGGAAAATAAGTTATTGCATACATTTTTCACTTTTTCTTTGGATTTCATATACTTTTTACTTCGTTTTTTTCTTCTTTCATCGTATCTTTTTGGTTGTTCATTCATTTTTAATTTTACGCTAATCTGTTCAATGGCAAAAGTTTATTATTATGATTTTTCTTGATACATAACCTATCAACTATTTATTGTAGCAAAAAAACTTCTTCTCATTTTTTTTAACTATTTTTTCTTTTTTTCATATTTTTGCGAATCCTTGAATATATAATCAAATTTTTTATTCAATTTTTAATAAAAACTCTAAAGCTTGCTTTAAAAGATACAGTTACGTTATTGAACAAGCTCTGTGAGAAATTTTCAGTAGCATGCGCGCGCACTCCACCGTTACTTTTGCTAACGCTCGAGCAGCAACCACGTGCGGGCGATGACAGAGCACTTTCGCCCCGCAAAGGTGTAATATACTATTTCTTATTTAAAATTTAAGTAGGCAGTATGAGTTCTATTTAATCAATTGGTAAAATTTCCAAAGTAATTAAAAATATTATTAATTTCATTTAGTTTTAGTAATTATCAACTAAATGCAACTTTTCAAAAATAAACCTGCATGTAAGAATCGTAGTCGAAGACGCGGGTATCTGCTAGTATTAAATAAACCAGAAAAAGTAAAAGGTACATTCAAAAGTTTCAAACATTCAAAACCAGAAAAGATTTTTTTTTTTCGCCAGTACACGAAAGAATAAAATAAAAATAGGTATTTGAAAAATGTAAAAAATTTAAAGTTTTTTTCACAAGTGGCATGAATAATCTGTTTATAAATTTTATGGAATTTTGAAAAAAAATTAAATGATTTATTTAAAAAAAAGATGGCAACCTGATGTTGAGAAACGTAAACTTTTTCTTATGTGATCATAATCGACAATCGGATGAATTCGTTAATAATCTTCATAATCCGTAGATAACAGCAATCTTCTTTTTCATTGTAGTAGCCCACTCTCAACGTTTTTCAGACCGAAAAACTCCCTTTCTGTCGCACTGTGACAGTAAAAGACCGGCTGTTTTCTGCTGTTTAACCTCAATCTAGAAAGTACGAACAGCTGATCTCCCTACTGAGGCAGTGCGACAGAAATTGAGTGAGTCTTCATCGAAAACAGGTCTGAAAAACGTCTCGAGAGGGCTACTACAATAAAAAGTAAATTGTTGATAATATGAGACGAAAACGTATTCGGACTCGAGCGAAATGTAAATATTAGCTCTCGTTCGAATGAATGTTTTTCGTCTCTTGCTGTCAAAAGTGCTATTTCTTCTTCTCCATCCCCTCTCTCTTGCTCCCTACGCTGGTTCGCTATTTTAATCAAGTCATCTTTTTTCCGAACGATGATTTTTACCACCAGTCGTGCGTTGGCCAAGCTCATGAATAGACATCTTCTCTCAAAGTGTATTAATAAGAGCTAGTGAAGGAGTAAATTGTTGCGTGACAATGGGACGCATAATCGTAGGATGTATCAATTGGCGAGGCAAGTTTCATTATGTCTCATTTGTTGACTTTTCGAGAGCCCTCCTCTAGTATAATTAATTCGATTAATTTTATCTAATAACTTTACAAATTGCTTTAACTCATTCTCAACGATCATTATGAGAAGATGATAAAATGTTTTTAAAAATGTCAATTTTTTTTTTATTCAAGCTTTTTTTCTTTGCTTGATTTTCAGCTTAAAAATCGGAAAGATTTTTTTCTATATCTTAATCTTTGGTAAATTATGACTCGTTTTTTCCATCCTAACAAAACAAAATTTGTTTATCCCAAGTACAAATTTTAGTGATCAATATAACCCATTTCATTGAAATGTAGCTTGATTAAATAAAAGGAAAACGATAGATCTAAAAAAAAAAAAAGTTGCATCAATCATAGAAACAATTTGAATCTAAATTTAGTTTTCAAAAGTTACATGCAGTTGCCATAACTTGTTTAAATGGCTAAAAGCATTCTCTTGATAAGATCCCTTGATAAAAAAAAAAAAGATAAAGAAACAATACTGAATCTTTTAATTTTCAAGACAAACAATTCAATTTACTTTTAAAAAATTAAATAAAAGATGTATCATTCAAAAAACTAAGTAATACATAAATTTTTTCTGTTAAATTTGATTGAAGTCTTAGTAGTCTTTTTAATTTATAGTTTATGATGAGAATTAAATAAAAAATGAATGAATGAAAATTTAAGAATCGTTAAATATTTTTTTTTTTTTTTTTTTTTTTTTTTTTTTTCAACGGAGTGATGAGAATAAAATATTAGAAGAAGAAAAAATTCACTTCAAAATTTCATTATCATAGTCATCGTCATCGTCATTTGCGCATCCTTGCTTTCGCTATTGGAATCACGGTTGGTTAACTCTCGACCTCTTGGCTATCAGCCAGACATTGCTGGGTACTGCTCAAAAAATTCGAAAAATGTCGCGTTATAAACTCCAGTGGCTGCTCGATTTTTAGTAGAATGAGCTAAAAATTGTTTTGTTTATTTTTTAAATAAAACGTCGTTAATTTAAAAAATATTAATAATTAAAAAAACAACAATGTCTGTTGATTATTTAAATAAAAAAAATTAAATAAAAATAAAAAATTTAAAAAAAAGTAGCTAGTTGCTTCTTCCGTGTTTCGTTCTTATTTCAAATTTTATTCTAATTTTTTAAAAATAAGTCTAAGATTTTTAAAATCTTAAAATGGAAGACCCCTAAGCTAACTTTAACACGTTAAGTTTAAACCTAGGGCTCCTTGAAATAATTGATGAAAACTGTCAAACATAAAGATTTCTAATTTAAAATAGTTGTGGTCCTCAAAACTCATCATTATACGTACTCAGATATAAAGGATAGAGACTTTAGCAGAAATTACACAGAAGTCTCTAATCTTTTAAGCAATTTATTCGAAAACTTGAATAACATAACTAACAAATAAAAATGTGTATCAGAAAAAAATCAAATCATTAAATACTTTAAGTGAGGAGAGGTAACATTTGCACAGTGGTCAAAACGTGAAGATGAGACCTTCCTAGCCGTGTTCTGGGCCCGGATCCAAGTGGTGAGCTCATCGCTTGATGATGGCATGGCCGGTGATCGCTAATTACCGACCGGGCTTTCGTGCCAAGATCGGCATTATTAACGCAAGCTTTTTATTTATTATTTTTTTTTTTTATCCTTCCCCCACCCTGTGGCTATTCAAGGCTAGTTATGTTTCTAAGTATGATTCACTGAGCTTTGTTAGCACTAAGCGAAGTACAATGTTCCTCAGACTGTGTGTCATATTTTTAGTTTGTGACTTGTTATTTTGAATATGAAAGAACTTTTGACTTTGGTTTTGAGATGCAAAATAATAAAAGTTTTACTCGATACATTAAAAAAAATTTGTTTTTGTGTATGAATGATTTAAAAAGGTAAGAATTTACGGCGAGTGGTTTTTTTTTTGGACAGAACTAAAACAAAAGTATATATGTTGTTACTTTCAGATCTATGTTAATATTAATGAATTTATCCCGAAAGATACGAACAGATGAATAAAATAAAAAACCATCTTTCAGTAGAGTTACAGTGAATTCTGTTCATTTTTTTAAACTTTAATTATAAATTAATTCGAGTATCTACTCTGATTTTGATATTATGTTTTCGGGGATACGAACAGATGAATGAAATGAAATCAAAAATCATTTTCCGGACGAGTTTTTAATAAATTTTTTTCAGTTTTATTTCTTTAATTAATTTTTACTCAAATTATTTAAAATTCCTACTCTGATTCTGTTGATATTTTTTTGGAATATGAACAGATGAAGGAGATGAAATCAAAGAATCATCTTCCGGACGAGTTTTAAGTAAATTTTTCTTTTCTTTTTTACGCATCTTTTTTCTTTTTTTTTTTTTAAACTTGAATTCAATTTTTTTTTAGTAAAAGTTTACTATCAATTTATTCAATTTAGGTGTCGTTCAATATCGTTAAAATCATTCGGACTCGACGGAGCCGCAGATTTATTAATTAGAATAATATTACTTTTCAAAGAATCAAAAAAAAAAAAAAGCTCTTAGATTTTTAAGTCTTTTTATTTTTAGTTACCCTAATACAGTTTCTGCTTTTCGGTGATGCATGAATATCTTTGGTCGACTGTTAATCGTTAATCTGCGGCTCCGTCGAGTTCGAATGATTTTAACGATATTGAACGACACCTAAATTGAATAAATTGATAGTAAACTTTTACTAAAAAAAAATTGAATTCAAGTTTAAAAAAAAAAAAAAAGAAAAAAGATGCGTAAAAAAGAAAAGAAAAATTTACTTAAAACTCGTCCGGAAGATGATTCTTTGATTTCATCTCCTTCATCTGTTCATATTCCAAAAAAATATCAACAGAATCAGAGTAGGAATTTTAAATAATTTGAGTAAAAATTAATTAAAGAAATAAAACTGAAAAAAATTTATTAAAAACTCGTCCGGAAAATGATTTTTGATTTCATTTCATTCATCTGTTCGTATCCCCGAAAACATAATATCAAAATCAGAGTAGATACTCGAATTAATTTATAATTAAAGTTTAAAAAAATGAACAGAATTCACTGTAACTCTACTGAAAGATGGTTTTTTATTTTATTCATCTGTTCGTATCTTTCGGGATAAATTCATTAATATTAACATAGATCTGAAAGTAACAACATATATACTTTTGTTTTAGTTCTGTCCAAAAAAAACCCCCTCGCCGTAAATTCTTACCTTTTTAAAGGTCTTTCTTTTTAAAGATTTCATTTCTTTCGCTAGGTATAAGGTGAAACTACAAAAAAAATGGTAAAATTTACCAATTGATACCTGAGTAGAACAAAAAACTTATGACTCCATTGAGATGAATGATTTTATCGATATTGAAGGACAATTAAAATGAATTGATTTTATTGTAAACTTTTTTTACTGATTTTTAAACATCAAGTATAAAAAAAAATTTTTATTTTGATAATTCTGTTATAGCAACTATAGCAGTAAAAACCTAAGTTGCCGTTGGTATCTTACATTTTTAAATGTTTTTTTTTTTTTTAATTTTATTTATCTCCAGGCTTTAAAAAAAAAAATGATATTTTAATAACTATTAATTTTTTATTTTTCAAACTATTTAATAACTAGGTATAAGGTGAAACTAAAAAAATTGGTAAAATTTACCAATTGATTCCTGACTAGAACAAACAACTTATGATCACCATCACATTTGAATGCGGCAAATGTCAATGACCAAGTTGAGGTAGTTGGTACACAGCGGATAAAACTGAAATGAAACTTGATAGTCAGACAAATTCATCTTGGAAAATAAACTGAGAACAATAAACCTTATCCGTGTTGGTGTATTGACTCAGAATTTATAAGTTCCAGTAATGATTTAAATGTATTTACTTGCCTGACAATTTGAATAATTCCATGAGACATTGATCACACTTAAACTACCTCAACTTGGTCATTGACATTTGCTGCAGCAAGTTAAGGTAGTTGGTATATAGCGGATAAAACTAAAATTAAACTTGATAGTCAGACAAATTCATCTTGGAAAATAAACTGAGAACAATAAACCTTATCCGTGTTGGTGTATTGACTCAGAATTTATAAATTCCAATGATGATTTAAATGTATTTACTTGCCTGACAATTTGAATAATTCCATGAGACATTGATCCCACTTAAACTACCCCAACTTGGTCATTGACATTTGCTGCAGCAAGTTAAGGTAGTTGGTATATAGCGGATAAAACTAAAATTAAACTTGATAGTCAGACAAATTCATCTTGGAAAATAAACTGAGAACAATAAACCTTATCCGTGTTGGTGTATTGACTCAGAATTTATAAGTTCCAGTAATGATCTAAATGTATTTACTTGCCTGACAATTTGAATAATTCCATGAGACATTGATCACCATCACATTTGAATGCAGCAAATGTCAATGACCAAGTTGAGGTAGTTAGTACACAGCGGATAAAACTGAAATTAAACTTGATAGTCAGACAAATTCATCTTGGAAAATAAACTGAGAACAATAAACCTTATCCGTGTTGGTGTATTGACTCAGAATTTATAAGTTCCAGTAATGATTTAAATGTATTTACTTGCCTGACAATTTGAATAACCCCATGAAACATTGATCACCATCACATTTGAATGCAGCAAATGTCAATGACCAAGTTGAGGTAGTTGGTACACAGCGGATAAAACTGAAATTAAACTTGATAGTCAGACAAATTCATCTTGGAAAATAAACTGAGAACAATACACCTTATCCTTGTTGGTGTATTGACTCAGAATTTATAAGTTCCAGTGATGATTTAAATGTATTTACTTGCCTGACAATTTGAATAATTCCATGAGACATTGATCACACTTAAACTACCTCAACTTGGTCATTGACATTTGCTGCAGCAAGTTAAGGTAGTTGGTATATAGCGGATAAAACTAAAATTAAACTTGATAGTCAGACAAATTCATCTTGGAAAATAAACTGAGAACAATAAACCTTATCCGTGTTGGTGTATTGACTCAGAATTTATAAATTCCAATGATGATTTAAATGTATTTACTTGCCTGACAATTTGAATAATTCCATGAGACATTGATCCCACTTAAACTACCCCAACTTGGTCATTGACATTTGCTGCAGCAAGTTAAGGTAGTTGGTATATAGCGGATAAAACTAAAATTAAACTTGATAGTCAGACAAATTCATCTTGGAAAATAAACTGAGAACAATAAACCTTATCCGTGTTGGTGTATTGACTCAGAATTTATAAGTTCCAGTAATGATCTAAATGTATTTACTTGCCTGACAATTTGAATAATTCCATGAGACATTGATCACCATCACATTTGAATGCAGCAAATGTCAATGACCAAGTTGAGGTAGTTAGTACACAGCGGATAAAACTGAAATTAAACTTGATAGTCAGACAAATTCATCTTGGAAAATAAACTGAGAACAATAAACCTTATCCGTGTTGGTGTATTGACTCAGAATTTATAAGTTCCAGTGATGATTTAAATGTATTTACTTGCCTGACAATTTGAATAACCCCATGAAACATTGATCACCATCACATTTGAATGCAGCAAATGTCAATGACCAAGTTGAGGTAGTTGGTACACAGCGGATAAAACTGAAATTAAACTTGATAGTCAGACAAATTCATCTTGGAAAATAAACTGAGAACAATAAACCTTATCCTTGTTGGTGTATTGACTCAGAATTTATAAGTTCCAGTGATGATTTAAATGTATTTACTTGCCTGACAATTTGAATAATTCCATGAGACATTGATCACACTTAAACTACCTCAACTTGGTCATTGACATTTGCTGCAGCAAGTTAAGGTAGTTGGTATATAGCGGATAAAACTAAAATTAAACTTGATAGTCAGACAAATTCATCTTGGAAAATAAACTGAGAACAATAAACCTTATCCGTGTTGGTGTATTGACTCAGAATTTATAAATTCCAATGATGATTTAAATGTATTTACTTGCCTGACAATTTGAATAATTCCATGAGACATTGATCCCACTTAAACTACCCCAACTTGGTCATTGACATTTGCTGCAGCAAGTTAAGGTAGTTGGTATATAGCGGATAAAACTAAAATTAAACTTGATAGTCAGACAAATTCATCTTGGAAAATAAACTGAGAACAATAAACCTTATCCGTGTTGGTGTATTGACTCAGAATTTATAAGTTCCAGTAATGATCTAAATGTATTTACTTGCCTGACAATTTGAATAATTCCATGAGACATTGATCACCATCACATTTGAATGCAGCAAATGTCAATGACCAAGTTGAGGTAGTTAGTACACAGCGGATAAAACTGAAATTAAACTTGATAGTCAGACAAATTCATCTTGGAAAATAAACTGAGAACAATAAACCTTATCCGTGTTGGTGTATTGACTCAGAATTTATAAGTTCCAGTGATGATTTAAATGTATTTACTTGTCTGACAATTTGAATAACCCCATGAAACATTGATCACCATCACATTTGAATGCAGCAAATGTCAATGACCAAGTTGAGGTAGTTGGTACACAGCGGATAAAACTGAAATTAAACTTGATAGTCAGACAAATTCATCTTGGAAAATAAACTGAGAACAATAAACCTTATCCGTGTTGGTGTATTGACTCAGAATTTATAAGTTCCAGTGATGATTTAAATGTATTTACTTGCCTGACAATTTGAATAGTTCCATGAGACATTGATCACACTTAAACTACCTCAACTTGGTCATTGACATTTGCTGCAGCAAGTTAAGGTAGTTGGTATATAGCGGATAAAACTAAAATTAAACTTGATAGTCAGACAAATTCATCTTGGAAAATAAACTGAGAACAATAAACCTTATCCATGTTGGTGTATTGATTCAGAATTTATAAATTTCAGTGATGATTTAAATGTATTTACTTGTCTGACAATTTGAATAATTTCATGAGACATTGATCACATTTAAACTACCTTAACTTGGTCATGATAGTCAGACAAATTTATCTTGGAAAATAAACTGAGAACAATAAACCTTATCCGTGTTGGTGTATTGATTCAGAATTTATAAGTTCCAGTAATGATTTAAATGTATTTACTTGCCTGACAATTTGAATAATTCCATGAGACATTGATCACACTTAAACTACCTCAACTTGGTCATTGACATTTGCTGCAGCAAGTTAAGGTAGTTGGTATATAGCGGATAAAACTAAAATTAAACTTGATAGTCAGACAAATTCATCTTGGAAAATAAACTGAGAGCAGTAAACCTTATCCATGTTGGTGTATTGACTCAGAATTTATAAATTCCAATAATGATTTAAATGTATTTACTTGTCTGACAATTTGAATAACCCCATGAGACATTGATCACCATTCACATTTAAACTACCTCAACTTGGTCATTGACATTTGTTGCAGCAATTTTCACTGGATAAATAAATCTCTACAGCACCAGCAGAAGGTTTCACAAGTTCAACTCACTCTAACTCATAGATGATTATCATAGGGAGACTTTAGATATTTTGTTTTGAAAAATTATAGCCAAATATTTTTCTATAATTATTGATGGTTAACGGTCATAATATTTATTAATTAAATTATGTTAATAGTGAATTTAGCGTGATGCCGCTGTATATTTTATTATATCCTACTTTTTTAATTACTTAATTATTTCTAAATCATGTAATAAAATAATAATAATTATGACCGCTGTCTTTTGCTCAGCTGCTCGGGTCTCGGCGGCTCGGCCTCTTGCGTGCGCGCACCTCACCTGCGCAGCCTGCTCGCATGCCTTGCTGCAGGCTGCAAGAGTGAGACAGCGTTACGTAAGATCCGGTTTAAGCCTCATGCAGCGCATGTAGAGAAACCGGATGCTCAGGGACTGGAAACGAAAAAATTTCCAAAGGAAATCACCGTTTCGAATTTTGAGACGGTCATAACTTCTTTACGCAGAAATTTTTCAGGATGATTTTTTTTTTAATCTTCTCAGGGGATCTTAGGCTACGCGTAGAATATATGGTCAAGGAAAAATAATCATCCTAATAGGGTTTTTTTCATGAACGACCTAACCTAAAACCGAATTTCAATGTATATAAAGCGTACGCTTTAACGGCAGTCGGTTAAAAAAACCTACTCGCCGTCAAAGTGCTACCGCACTTTAGGATCTCATATAATGGTAACAGTATAAATATTATACTTCAGTTGAATTTTGTTTTTTTGTTTTTTTTTTTTTTTTTTTTTTTTTTAATTTGATCGAATAAAAACTTGGAGTTTTTAATAAATAGATAAATAAATTTTAATAGAAAACTCATTAATTAATTATTCTAACTGAACACTATTGGCATCTAGCAAGAGGGGAGGTAAATTGGGGGCGCTGTTGCACGTAATCAGCCCTTAGAGGAGCTATGTAAAGTAAAACAATTTAAAAACTGATGAAGTTAGAATTTTTTATTTCTAGTTTTATAAATTTTTAAATAAATTTCAATGCCCGCGTAGAAAGCTTAAATGGGTGCCAACAAGGCCCTATCCAAACGCCCAGATAGTCTAGATGGGGTCCAGTTGGGAAATGTAATGCGACGATTGTTGGGGCCTATTTAACGCCCAGCTAACCAACCCAACAATCTCGCGGGGCAAGTTTGGCAAACTTGCCCCCCTCGTTGTTGTGACAAAAAACAGTCGGGAAATTTTTGACAATTTTGGAGCAATTGTAGTATTACGACTGATTATTTTCCTGAACTGAATTTCAACCAATAGGAACGCCGTATTTGACATTTAGCGGAGGAGTATGGGTAAAATTATTTCGATAGTTTTTCGGTTATTTCCAATTCGCATTTCCGAGTCGCATAGCAACTCGAATTGTTAGACTTATTCGATTCAATTTTTGGGTTAGATCCGAGTTACTGCGGTATATACCTATATATAAACCTATGAATACTCATTTATATATAGGTATACACCGCACTGACTTCGGTTAGCCCGGGTCTAACCCAAAAGTTGAATCGAATAGGTCTATAAGCAAAAGATAGTATTTGTAATTCAAAGAATTTAAAATAAGAAGTCTGTTGTTCCGCAAAAATGTAAAATACTGCATTTCTATGGGTTAATATTTAACTGGGAGATGTTGTAGATCATCTTTGTATTGCCTAGGAGTGAATTAATAGGAGATGTGACTTTGTATTGATGATCCAGGCACAAATAATAACAAGATGTAATTTGTTATCAATTTTTTTATTGCACAATGTTTCAAGGGCATTACCCTCCTCTTCAGGTGTCGAAATAAAATAATTATAATATTATAATATTTTTATAAAATAAAATTAATTTTATAAAAATATTATAATTTTATTTAGACACCTGAAGAGGAGGGCAATGCCCTTGAAACGTAGTGCAATAAAAAAATTGATAACAAATTACATCTTATTATTATTTATGCCTGGATCATCAATACAAAGTCACATCTCCTATTTATTCAACTGGGAGAAATAATCCAGCCGAAGACCCCTTGTGTTTCAAAGTTGTAGAAAATTTTTCTCCAATTTTTTTGCACAGCAACTCGCGGGGCAAGTTTGACTAGCACTTCGTGCTCATGATTTTTAACCCGTCAAACTTGCCCCCCTCGTCGTTGTGCAACGAAACCGTCGGAAAATTATCGACAATTTTGAAGCACTCGGGGTATTACGACTGAAAATTTTCTCTAATAATTTTTTCTTTTACTTTTTAAGTGCGATAATTAATTTTTATCAGAATCCTCTTGAATTCTTAAAACAAAAATTAACGTTGTATTGGTGTACAGTACAGCAAGTATTAATATTCAGAATTACCTTAGTTAATGTGGTTTTTGCTATTCGAAGAAGTGTAAGAATCTTACATATTAACCATCATACCCGTTCAAAACCATCAGTTTTTTATTTCCTTAATCATTAAAAAAAAATTTATTTTCTGTACTCCGGCCGGGAAGTAGCATTTCCTGGTCGCTGCGCGCCCCGGTCTTTGCTAGTTCCCGGCTGCGTCGTGCAGAAAAATAGTATACCACACATGGCCACAAAAATAAGACAGCCTCAGACCACATGTTTCTCGATCTCGGCTGCGCCTCGGCCGAAAATTACATGTGATCTGAGACATTTCTTATTTTCGTGGCCTTGTGCAGTAATCTACTAAAAAATAATTATAATAAATAGTGCAATATTTTATGGACTTGACTAAAAATAAAATCTTTAATTTTTTGCAGGCGACAAGGGAGTGTCACAATCAGGCGGAGACGATCAGCAGGTTATAGAGCGATGCTACCCACAAAATCTGATGCTGTCAGAACTGCCAGAGCCACCGATTCCATTGAGCGAAATTGGTCCTATTCCGCCACCTCCCATGTTCAGCTCGCCCAGTCCCACAGTAGTTATCAGGCAGAGGACCCAAAACATACCACTGCTAGATTGTGATGATGACGGTAAATTCTCATCTTTAAGGCTTATAAAGTTTTACGGGTTTACATTATGCGTGTGTGTGTGTGTGTGTGTGTGTGTGTGTATATATATAAACTAGAGGGTACCTCCCTGCTCGCTTTGCTCGCCAACCCCCAGAAAAATTAAAAATAAAGGGAAATATCAAAGAATGTAACATTTTCTCTCTGTGTTTTCAGAAAGAGCTTTTAAAATTACGTCTTCTCTGGGAGAAGAGCCCTTCAAAGAGGTTGAATATAAGGTTTTTTGACAGTTTTAAGGTGCTCCTCCGGGAGGAGCACTTAAAATTACGGCTTCTTCGGGAGGAGCCCTTTCAAACATGTTAAATATAAGGTTTTTTAAAGGTTTTGAGGTGTTCCTCTGGAAGGAGCCCCTTAAAACATGTTAAATATAAGGTTGTTGGCTGTTTTGAGGTGCTCCTTTGGGAGGAGCCACTAAAATTGGCTCTTCCGGAAGGAGCTTTCAAAATAAAGGCTTTTCCGGGAGGAGCACCTCAAAACCTTCAAAAAACCTTATATTTAACATGTTTTAAGAGCTCCTCCCGGAGGAGCCAAAAAAAAGAGCTCCTCCTGGATGCAACTATATAATATAGCAAGATATGGATATTAAACAACCAATTCTGGGACTATTTATATATCAGGTTACTATTTCTAGGACGATTCTAAAAATGGATTATTCTGGAATATTTAAGGGTTATGTGGATAACTTGAACAAACATTTTGAACAGTAGCAAAAATGGGTTATTTTTCAGGTATGAGGCACAAAAATAACAAATTTTGAGGTTGAAACATTCATGGAAACTTTTTAAGTCCTCACACTGACGTAGCAGACAAAGTCCTCACACTCACTCAACATACAAAGTTAAAATCCTAATGAAATGATACAGTCACAGCTACAAAGTACAAGCGCTCGATACTACGTCTCAACTCAGTATACGGCGCCTAACTTAAACAACAGTCTAATCTTGATATTAGTACGAATACTAAACCATTTACCGAATGGAATTTTTTATTGTGATATAGGATTTCCAAAAAATATCTACAAAATATGTAAATTCATTAATAAGAATTAAAATTAATTATTTAAAATCTTAAAAATAAACTTATTGTATTTTTGAAAAACTGCAAATAATGTTCAACTTTTTTAATAGAAATATATTTTTTTATTTGATTTAAAAATTAATGATTTCATGATTAGTTTCATTTTTACTTTCAAAAGTAATTAAAAGACAGTAGACAAGTCTTAATGAGTTAAAAAAAAAAACGCTATGATCTAAAAATAAAATTTATTTTTTTTAAGTTCAAGATCAGCTTTAGTCTGCAATCTGAATTTAACTATTCTCAGTTTTCATTACCTTAAAATACACGTAACTTCGGCTTAAAATCTCTTACAGACCTCTACAACCTCTTAAATTGAAAATTCTTATGGCTGCTTTTGAAACTTTTGATAAAAGAAAAGTAACGAAACTTCCAGAGTAATCAAAATGAGTTTAAAAGTTGTTTAAAAGTTGCAAATTATGATGTCTGGTGAATATGAGGGGGTAAACTATTCCAAATGTAGGCAGTTGATACATGAAATGAGATTTTCAAGGACTCTGTGCTGAAGGAGGGAACAAGAGAGAGAGAGAGAGAGAGAGAGAGGGAGAGAGAGGGAGAGAGAGGGAGAGAGAGGGAGAGAGAGGGAGAGAGAGAGAGAGAGAGAGAGAGAGGGAGAGAGAGAGAGAGAGAGGGAGAGAGAGAGAGGGGGAGAGAGAGGGAGAGAGAGGGAGAGAGAGGGAGAGAGAGAGAGAGAGAGAGAGAGGGAGAGAGAGAGAGGGAGAGAGAGAGAGAGAGAGAGTTGGCGAATGCATTTACGCAGCTTCAGGTGTTTATGACACCCTGTGTGGTACTCCGACCTTATACTCACTAAACACTCGTCTTCTTAACCCCCTCCCGGTCCATAACTGCATCTTTAGCATTAATTCATGACTGAGCGGCGTGTCCGGTCCCCTCTCATAAAGGCGTGAGTATCCGTCCTTTCCTCGTTTTCACCGTTAAGTGGCTCTTCGGCGCTCCGTTGTTTTCACGTACTCTGTTTTCTTATGTCCGATCTGCCCACATCAGAAACAGCAGTCCGACCTGGTTTCTTCTTTCCTGCAATCCTTTCCAATGTCTCCGTATCCCAAGCACTTATAGCATTTAACTACTTGAACCCTCTTGTGGACACGACACACTATCCATCCTATCTTCACTCTTGCTGCCATCTCAATGCTGACTGCGTTTTCCTCGGGCAAAGTCGATGACAGCCAGTCCTGTACCTCACTTTCCGGGTGGAAAGAGGGTTGTTTTCTATCTATCCTGCGGGTCGTGGCGATGGCTTACCAAGGCCGTGTTAACGTCCTCCTTCCTTGCCATTGGATCGATTTCTCGAATTTCCAGCATTGCCGTTTGACGCCGGGTCTTTTCGATGATGCCTACTCTTCGGACGGCTTCTTCGACTTCCGACTTAAAAGTCTCCAGATCAAATCCGCCCGCAAGCCACTGGAGTATGTCGCCCCTGCTCGTTTTACCGACAATATTGACGGCTTTCTTGTCATCTGGAGCTTTGATTTCCTGATTCATCTTTGCCAGTACTCCAGCGTATATCTGGGCTGAGCCGACCTTCTCTATCAGAGTGCTAAAGTTATCCCTCTCAGCCTAAAACGAGTCAGCGAAAAACGTGTTTTCGTGCCAGGAGGAGAAATGATATGTTACTCAACTTGTGTGTGAAGTTGTACAATTACATTGAGAGTTGTTGATACTCGAGGCGTAAGATAGCGAGCTATCTGGAGCCGAGACCATCAGCAACTCGAGATGTAAGTGTACAACTTCGGACACAATTTGAGTATCATATTTTATTCAACAAGATCATGTAATTTGGTATTTTGATAAAAATGCGGCTATAAATGTACCCTATTATTCAACGCTGCGGTGAAAAAAAATAAAGATTAAAAGTATCATTTCTACCGCGTATTTTACACGTCAAAATATACCCATTACATGGTCGAGTTAAATAAAAATATTTTTTACTGCTAAAACCAGGTAGTAAAATTTTAAGTACCGGTGATTTGGTTTTTGATTGAATATATACATTGAACATCGGTAGAATTTTTAATTTCTAAAATTTGGATCAATTTAAAATATTATTAGAAAATAAACAAAATTTGTTTGTTGCAGATGATGAAGAGCTTGACATTGACGATGATGACATGTACGGCATCGACACAACCCGAGTCGAGGAGATACCCGCCAAGGAGCCCAAGTTTCACGCGATGCCTCTTAAGAGTGCGCTGAAAAAAAAAGGTGGCACCAGCAGCGGTGGCAGCACCCCCCAGAGCACGCCTACACAGGAAATTAGGCCTTTGACACTGCGCCAAGAGTTGCATGCCTCCTTCAAGTAAGTTGCATTTTAATTTTGCAAACTTTTCAAACGGCACTTGCAGTGCTATTCCAAGTTTAAAACTTGATTGCACAGCAAATGTTACTGATAGGCCTTTTTCGTAATGGCATGAAGTTGTCTCCCGAGCGAAGCAGGGTACGAACACTATTTTGTAGTACACGAGTGGCAAAAATTTGTTACCTCCAACAATATTTGAACATTTTAAATAATAAAAAGATTATATGAATTTTGAAAAATTATAAAACTTTAAGTTTAAATAAAAAATTAAATTTAAAGTATTTAGTTGAAAAATTACATCGTTCTTAAATTAACAAAAAACATTTTTAGCTCAAAAACTTATAAAAACTAAAATGATAAATTAAATAAATTTTAAAGTTAAATTTAAATTGTTAATCGAATTAAATCTGACTTTGTTGATCTTCCTAAGTTTATAAAACATATTCTCAGAAAAAAATATCTTGAATAAATAAATAAAATTTTAATAAGTTTAAGGTAGGACTGAACAAACTGGAAAGAGATGTGTTAAAAATATAAAACTCAGGGAATTGAAAGATAAATATTAAAACATGGTGCTTCTAACTTTTTCTCAAAACTTCCTGGAGAGATCATCTCCAAGGCGTAATTATCACTGGATGCACCAGGTGTCCATCGTGACCCCTCAGGTGTCAAAACTTTCTGGGGAAACCATCTCCAGGTTGTAGTTGTCGCCAAGTGCACCAGGTGTCCGCTCTACCCCTCCGGAGTCAAAACTTCTTGGAGAAACCATCTCCAGGTATTAGTCGCTGTCCCATGCACCAGGTATGCGCTTTGACCCTATAGGTGTCAAAATATTTAGCGAAAAAAAATTATTCATTATTCTAAGCAATTTTTTCCTTTCTACTGCGCATGCGTGGTCCATAATAGTGATTCTAATTCTTCAACTTTAAAGAGGCTCATTCATTCGGTGTCGTATTAATTGTGGGGCGCTTAGCGCGCCCCATTATTATTTACTTTGAAATGTGATAAAACGAACATAATTGAATTATGTGATAAAGGAACATGAATTTTCATACTAAAATTAATGAATTTTCATGGATTAATTATTCAAACACTATTTTATATCAATAAAATTTTTTTAACACAATTTTCTAATGTACGCCGAGGTTAAGTTAAGGTAGTTCCCAAAAAAATTGAGTTTCTTAAGAAGTCTCTAAAACTTTGCACAGAGGAAGATTTTTGTATCCTGTACACGCTGATATTTTTCTTATACCCCCAAGCCATATTTAACTTTGAGATATTGGGCTCAGAAGTTTCAATTTTTTACATGGGATTCCTATGCTGAGCGCGTGAATTCATATTTATTCTGTAGGTTATTTCTCTGATTGCAAACTCAATTTTCTTAAAATATTTTTTAAAAACAGGTTTCCTTGTAGGGCAAGATCTAAGAAATTGTATCGTACAAAGGTAAACATAGCAAGCTATATTAACTTATGAGATATACAATCAATAAGAACGAAAAATGCATGATTTTAGTATGATTTTGAGCAGCACTGGCGACGGTGGTGCGTGGCATCAGAGTGGGGGCAACGAGCGTATATAACTATATTTTAGGTTAGCTATATATACGCTTCGTAACCACCTTAAGCCGTTTTCAGACTTATTTCTTTATTTTCCCAAAATTTAGTCCGGCTACTAGTAATTTTTTTTGTACCATTTTAATCCTTGAAAAATAAACTATCTTTTAGGATGTTGTGGAAATTTTTAACAATTTTATCTCAAAGTTATCAGAAATAAACGATAGCTTTCCATAAAAACCTGTGTTATTTTCAACTTTTCATAACTTTTAAAAATGACCGGTGACCTAAATTTTTTCTTGTATCGATCGAATCTGCAATTAATAAAGGATATATTTTTCAAGTTCTAGCTTGCTACACAATTTTAAAAATCAAATGAGCCTCCTTAATTCATATATCGAAACCTAGGGGCTAGAGAAATGCGATTTGCAACAAAATTTTGTTCATAAAAAACGTAGCTCAGCCATATTTATGAAAATCATTTTTGGCAACAAATTCAAACCGTTTAGGCCATTTTTAACATAAAAATTGTAATTTAAAAAATCTGAGATCCAAAAAAAATTTTTTACACGTATTTTACTGTAAATTTTCGGTACAAATTTTTTCATGTTCTTTGAAGGGGTAGAAGACACTTTTTAGACCAATTTAATACAATTTTTTATCTAAATTACCATCTAGTGGCCGCATACCGAGTTTAAATGAAATATCTTATTATATTACATAGTTGAAGGGCTTTTTTTTCGTAAGGCGCAGCTAAAAACTCTTTAAATACGCGTTATTTCAGTCAAAAATATCGGAAATTAAGGAGGCTCACGCGAATTTTTTTCAACGATCTACAGCTACATGCCGCAAAAACCACTTTAATGATCATTGGCACACCAGCCCAGCTGGGTAAGATCAAGGCACAGCAACCGCCTAACTGCTTCTAAATGGCACTCACGTGCCCTACATCAACTCCACGAAGCTCCTTGGAATTCAGATAGAGAACACCCTTGACTGGGATAAGCAAATCAATCTTACCACGAGAATAGTCCAGTATTCATTATACACATTGAAGTATTTCTACAAATCGTTATTGCGAAACCTTAGTCAGGCTAACTGAAACCCTTGTGTTGTCCATCTTTGATTACAGTGCCCCGCTTCTCACCATTCAAAGGCAGAAAGATAAACTCAAAACGTTGCACAACGCTTGCGTCAGGCTCGCCTTTGGGGGCATGCCGAGGAGATCCCCTGTAACACCCTTCAGATTAGCCCTGGGCTGGCTTGCTCCTGAAACACGAAGAAGCAAACGAAGAACCTCGCTACAACACTTGCTGTATCGGTGCTGAAGGCTGGGCTTCCCACCTACTTGAACAGCAAATTCACGTTAGACCCTGGCGCTGAAGTGCTTTGGCGTTCCCTCAGATTCCCACGCCCACCCTTGATTTGTCCGCCCTTTAATAAACCAATTTACGAACACTCATTCGTCATTCAGACACACTCATTATAAATAAATTGGTTAACCTCTTTCTGAACAACAACACCTCAGATGCCTTTAAGGCTGCTCTAAAGTACGTCTTCTTCTCGCGCGACTGCGACGAATGGATCGCTAAAGCCCACATCTTGAGCTTTGATCCTATGCCTCCGCCGACGCGTGCAGTTCTTGGCCAATTTCTCCATTTCTGAATCATTCTTTACGTCGACTACCCCACGCTTACTATTTGCACCTCAACAACTTCATCGGGCCTGAAAACTCGCGTATCATTGAGAAGCACTCTCTACTCTGTGACAGTACGCACTGCCACACGTCGCACCTACGCTACATTTGGACATAAACCGCAAGCAGAAGACATTGTGGAATCGTTCTCTCAAGTACTTACTTAAAGAGTGAAGACTCTCAAAACTAACGCGATCTTGTGATACTAAATTGTAAAGTTTTAATTGTTATGTAATATCAATTTTACCGTTGTTATCTATTACAACTATTAGTTAACTTTTTGTATCTTTAGTCAATGTTATTGCAAATTAGATAACTAAATATAATGTAATTACTGTCAAATTTGTAACTCTTTGTGAACTATACTTGCCCTATACTCTATATTTATCAATAAAGTAAACCACACTAAACTAAGTACACGTGAATGAAAGTTGTTTTTAAAAAATTTTTAAAAGTATTTTTTTTCGTAACTGGGGGGGGGGGGGGGGTCTCCGCTCCCGGACCCCCGTCCGACCCCAACCTCCGTACACTTCTAACTCACAGTATTTACCACGCACTCGCACTTGGACGGCTGTTTTGAACATTGTTGCGTTGATTTTTAAGTTTTTTTTTCCTTTCATTTAGATATTTGGATTTATTCTAAATCATTTTTAAGTAAAAACATTAAAAATTTATCAATAAATTTGTTTTATATCTCATTAAAAAAAAAAAAAATGTAATTGCAAATAAATATTAGTCAATTTGGCGATTATAATTCATTTTATTATTTTGTGTTTAAATACTACTGTCATAACCTCAAATTTTATATTTTGAATAATGTTGATACATTAGGGGACGCTCAAAAAATACGTAACGCTTAGGGAGGGGGGTCATTTTCAAAAAACGTTACGTCGTACTACAAAGTAATACGAAATTTCGCCAAAAAGCGTTACGTTGGGGGGGAGGGAGGACCAAAAATTTTGAGAAACAGCGTTACGTATTTTTTGAACGTCCCCTTATTATAAAAAAACATCGATTTTTTTAATGAGGTAGAACAAGTTTATTAATAAAAATTACATTGATTTTGTTCACAATAGATATAATTAAGTTTTTTGGCAATTTATTTGTCCAACAACGTTAGATAACAGTCAACGAGTCCTGCAATATTTGCTTGAGTCTCAAGCAAAAATTACTCCGAGGACCTTTGCTTGAGCTGTAAAACAATTTTTGCCGGAGTATCAAGCAATTTCTGCTTGACTCTTAAGCAAAATCTCTTCCTTTTTTTCTGAGTGTTAGTCGCAAGTTATCATCAATAAGTTGCAAAATAGTGACGTGAAAAAAAAAAAAAAAAAAAAAAAAAAAAAAAAAAAAAAAAAAGTACATTTTAATACAGGTCGGAAAGGGTTGATTTTCCCGACCGAGAGGTTTGCGGGCCAAACCAAAGGCAAGGTTTGCAACGAGGTTTTTTTTTTTTTTTAATCTTTTTTTATAGTCGTCATATTTATGCTACATTTTAAACTTCGAGGTTTTCTGTCCATTTGTCCGCATAGGACATATCCCAATATGTAACTATGTACTCGTGATGACGTGATTCCATTGTTTTTCCCACGTCGTTAAGGTCTGTCGTATTGTCTGAGCCTCTGATTTAATCCAGGAGAATTATTAATTCATTCTGCAGATTGCCATCACCAATCCAGAGAACAAATTAATTTTCTCTCGTCGGATTTTTGTCTAGTCCTACGAGTTGCGTTTCACTTCCCCCTCTGGAAAAAATTTCGGAAAAAATTTCCTGGAGTGGGACGCGAACCCGCGACCCTCGGCACGAAGTTGTTTTAGCCAGTCACTTAACCAACTGAGCCAACGACGGCTCGTGCAACGAGGTTGGGTCTCAACCCTCTACGACCACATTTAGAAATGTTTTTTTCCGCCTAAGACACCGAAAACAAGGGGTGAAGGTCCGATTTTGAGGTTAAAATGCCGAAAAAATAAAAATAGTTGTGGCAACTTCGGTGAACCGTACTTGATTGGTATTTTGTTTTAATAATAAGGTTGTGCGATACGTTGCTCAAGCGAGCTGTATAATAGTTTTTGGTCGTGCACGTAGCACACGAAACCCCGTATCCGAGATAGAGGAAATGTCTAGAAAATTTTCTTGACATTTTAACATTTTCTGTGGATACTTTCTGGCAAACGTAAATTCGTGGCTTTAAAAATGGAAATTATACTCCTCTTAGTTTTGCTCTGATACCAGATAAAGAAACCACAACTTATTGGGTGGTGAAAGATAAGCACAGTCAGTCAATCTTTTAGTTGATGATGAGGGCGTAGTCGATCAATTTTTAATGTCAATACTTACGGATTCGGGCGCAGACAATAGGTGTACATCTTTTTTATTTTGAACCACATATGAAGAAATCAAAACAATAAAATTTGCATTTCCTCGAAAAACAAAGATGTACAGAATTTTCTGCATATAAACTAAAAGAATACTTTTAAACATAAAATAAATTGTAATTTACTATCGATCTTACCTTATTTTATCTCGTAAATAATCTTTTTATAATAGCTAAATAATCATATACATATAATGTAGTATTAAAGCATTGTTTATAACGCTTCAATTTTGATTTACAGTAATCGACCAGTGAGGTTCGGGTTGGCGACACAAAACAATGTTGAAAACAAGGAAAACGCGCGGCCTTACGTGATTCGCGAAGACTCGGATACAGATTTGAACGATGGCCAAATTATCTACAGAGACGACTATGAGGACGAAAAAAGTAAGTTTATTGGTTTCTCTCCCGAGGCGTGTAGTGCTGGTATTATACCAAAAATCACAGCCTTCGGTGTAAGCTAATTATACTCTTTGGTCACACGCTTGCCAACACGCTGCAACCGAGTGAGCCGATGACTCTCTCTTCGCACCTTGAAGTTTAATATTAATCTGCGGCGACATCCGTTCAGTGTCTTCCGCGCAACGCACTCCCGTGAAACCGAGGATGATCAGACCCATTAGCATTGAGGAACACTTTTACTTGGAACTTGTTCTAAGTGAGTCTGTTCCGATGGGCCTCTGACTTTTTTTAGTTTCTTTTTTTTTATCCTCTTATTTTTCCTCGCATTTTCTAAAATTTCCTCATTATCATCGCACCCCCGTCTGATCTGAGTAAGTTATGAGAAGTTTTGTGAATAATTGTGCGCGAGTGTGTTAGTATCATGTGTATTCAACTTGTTTTTTGTTTTTTCTTTTTCTTTTTTTTTTTTGTGCTAAGTTTAATAATTTATAAATATTCTACAAATTCAATTACTTTATCTTATTTAATTAATCGATTTATGGTTAGGACTCAATTATATTTATTTTCTTTTGGAAACTAATTTTTGCTATTACAGTTACTCGCCAACTCAAATTAAATCTTCAAGAGAAAAATTATTTTGCTGCAAAATTTCGCTACAGTCAGTTTGCAAAAAAATATCTGAAATCTTCCAGCTATCTGCTGTTCTGCATGAATCTTGGTAGAAATATTAGCCACGTAATTAAAAAGCGTGAGAGACTTCTTTGGTACCAGAAAAAATCTCAACCGTGAAATTTTAACCTAATTATTAAGTGATGTCCCTTTTTTCTCAAACTGCCCTTATGCATGCTTCGTTCCCTTTAGTTATTTGTTTATAATAAAAAAGAAATTTTGCCATCAAAAAAAAATATTTTTTTTTTCCCTTTTTTTAAATACTGCTGCAAGAGCCTTGAAGTTTTATGAAAAGTACGTTTTAAAACTAATTTAAACTCATGTTAAGTTTACTGGGATATCAAGGATTCAATCGAAACGTTTTCATAATATATACCGCTCGAAAATTCTTTAAAAAAAAATGCTCTGTGATGAATTTCAGATTCCATCGTCAAATAATGTTATTTCATGGCATGAAAACAATAATTTTTTACCCTTTTTGTAATAGATTTTAAAGTACCTTTGATCTTTTTTTACTGTATTTTTTTTTTTTTTTTTTTTTTTTTTTTTTTTAACAAAATCGACCAAGAAATTATTATACTATATTTAATTAAAAAATCTAAATATGCTTGGCAATTCTTTTTTCCACTGTTTTTAAGTACTTTGAGAATGCTTCAAAGCCGTCTTAACGCAAAAAACTTTTTTTTTTTTATCTTTCGCGGAATTTCTTGGAGTCAATATTCAAGACTATCAAATTTCAAAAGTAAACATATGACTTAAAATATCATCAAAGAACAAAGTTCTTGGCCGAATTTTAGACGCCCATTCTTAAATTTGGCCGCAGAGTACTACAAAAATTTTTGTTGTAATTGATTCAGATGAAAAAAATAAGCATAAAATCACTTATTCATTTTTTTTAATCAATCCCAGATTTTCCTAGTTTTATGATTTTTGATACTTTGTACCTAACATATTTAATTAAAAATTATAATATAAGACAATTTAAAAGATTTTTAAACGCTATTTTATTTTAAAAAAATTTTATTTTTTCTGTATTTTTAATAAAATCATTCGATTCGTAAACTTATAATATTAGGGAATATATTTCATAGTCATATTTCTTTGTATAAGCTAACCACGATTGTTCCGAAATTTTGCACAGTGAAAGTTAATGGTCCAAGGATTGTTTTAGTACTATATTCATTTCCGAAAATAATTTTTATTGTTAATAAAAAGTTAATTAAAAATTTGAGCATTCGGGGAATCCTAGAGGTCTGTGTTTGAGGTCCGCGCTCGGGTCCTACTTTACCGATCATTTTAAGAATGTTTGGTACTTTCGTGAGGGGAAGAGAGGAGAGGGGACGAGTACCGCAGTGCCCGAAGAGATGATTTTATTTTTAACTCATCAGTACTGAGGCCCTAATGAACGAATCATTTTGATAATTTTACGCAGCATAGGTAAAAGCCTCTAGTTCCATTTAGTATTAGTGTTTCAAAAATATTTTGAAAAATTTATAAAATTCACGAAAACATAACCTATTTTTCAATTTACAGAACTCATTTTTCAACTTAATTTTATATTCTTACTGTAACCAATATTATTAAGACCTCAAGATATTGTGTACAAATTTTTAGATCAAAACATGCAGTAGTTAGAACATTGCTTGTTCAGACGTGCATGTAATTTCACCGCTGCGTGCTTGTTTTTCTTTTTGTTATTTTTTCAAAATGGTCGTAAAGGTACTATAAAAAAAATCTTAAAATCTTCTTTCAGCTGAAATCTATAGAACCTCATAATTCATTTAATGATCTCTGCATTTTTGAAAGAGTGACATACGATCAAAGCATAAAAATTGCTTAATTTCCATAAGATTCTTGGTTAAATTATTTTAAAAAATACTTTAATTTTTGAAAAAACTAAATCGAACAAAAAAAGGCAAAAAATTCAATAATTACTTCGATATTAATCATAAATCGATCCGATCAAAATTGACAAAACGGTTGCATTTTTTCGTAAGTACCAAACATCCTTAACCCACCAGTCTACTGGTAAGCAAATCTCGGGCGAAGCCGAGACAGAGATGCTAGTTAAGCTGAGTAAAATCATCTGAACTGGGCCACTAAGAATGAAACTTTTGAATTTTATATACATTTTTGTAGGTTCTCAAAGGTTTTTACCTCAAAATTACCGACCTAAAATATATTTTTTTAATTTAAATTTTTTTTAATGTTATGAAAAAATGAACTTTGAGCTACTTTTTTTTTTTTAATTGCTATAATTTGATTAATTTTTAATGAAACTTGACAAAAATGAAGTGTACAGAAATTGAAGTAAAATGTCTGAGGCGTTTTCCGCACAATGTACCTCTGAAGAGGAATATTAGGTTCATCATCAGAAGTGTTGCCGAACCGTCGACGAATCAGGAAGGTGTGCGCAATTTAATGTTTATTTATTTATTTATTTTTTTTATTTAAAGATGTTCTAATTTTGTTTGTAAGAAATACTCTGTAAAGTCAATTAATTTATTGTTAATGCGACTTCTGGTTCTTTAAATTTCAAGTAGTAAACACGGATTAACTGTGAATACCTGAGTGTTAATAGTAGCGGTTAATTTGTGTTTCGAAACGTTGCGTGTTTTCCCCTCGAGGAAGCGTTTGTGAAGAACCATTTTATGCGAAAACGCTTCTCGAGTTCGGATGTGCGCACGGAATCGTTGGCCGGATTCCGGGGCCACTTGTCCCCCCGTCGGTAATACATAGGGTTGCCGATAAGCAGGGGAATCTGGTGACGAGGAGCGCTGTGAACAGCGCGATGAATCGTGGGCCTGTGTCCGTGGGGGAACACGCAACGTTTCCATAACTACGAATTTTTGATCGGGTTTTGTTAATTTATTTTTTGGGATTCATTCCTCTCGCTCTGATTTTCGAATACGCATCTCTTTAATCTAAAATCGGCTTTAATTTTAATTTTTCGTTCTTTTTGTAAATTTTTGAAACTTTTAAATAATAAAGAAAGTTCGTTTGTAAATATTTTTATTTTATTTCTCAAAAAAAATAACTTCAAAACTCCCTGTGCGGATTCATTGGCGACCGTGACAGGACGCTTTTTTGGTTAATTCACGCGAGGGATTTTGAAGGCGAGATGCGAAAAAGGAAAACGGTATCTCAATTGGAATCGTTCAGGTCGCCGAAACAGCGGCGCCCTTTTACTCCGATTATTCGAACCAGGAGTCAAGCCGCGAGAGAAAGTCAGTTGTCACCAAGAGAATCATCCCCCACTTCAGCTCACTTAGAGCGGGAAATTCCCGTTGCGCAGTTCGATTTGGACCTTCCTGCTGAAGAAGAAGATCGAGTGCACGAAATTCAAAGTCACCCGGAAGAGGATGCACAATCTCCTTGGCGTTTTCCAAACTACAATGACCTGAGTGAGTTAACCTTTCTTCGCCAGCGTAATAATGATCACTTTCCGAATCAGGTTATACCTTCACCGAGGCCTGAGAGCGTCGTCCTAGCAACCTCTAGGAGTGAACTTCGGCAGCAGGAAACACAAAGGTCATCAACGCCCGACGCTGTTCTTCATTCGCAGAGATCACCGTCGCTGCCGGAGAGCTACTTTCAACTGATTTTCCCGACGTCTAGGCCGGAAAACCAAAGTCCGGTAGTTTCTCCGGACGTTCACCAGCAGCAGGCCGTGCGAGGACCGCACTTGGCCGCTGCCGATTACCGTCAACCGCTGTCGTCGTTACCGCTGCCGGAGGGTCGTTACCCGGCAGCTTCGCCGAGCTTTCACCAGCAGCAAGCCGTGCGAGGACCACACTCGGCCGCTGCCGATCGCCGTCATCCGCTGTCGTCGTTACCGCTGCCGGAGGGTCGTTACCCGGCAGCTTCGCCGAGCTTTCACCAGCAGCAAGCCGTGCGAGGACCGCACTCGGCCGCTGCCGATTACCGTCAACCGCTGTCGTCGTTACCGCTGCCGGAGGGTCGTTACCCGGCAGCTTCGCCGAGCTTTCACCAGCAGCAAGCCGTGCGAGGACTGCACTCGGCCGCTGCCGATTACCGTCAACCGCTGTCGTCGTTACCGCTGCCGGAGGGTCGTTACCCGGCAGCTTCGCCGAGCTTTCACCAGCAGCAAGCCGTGCGAGGACCGCACTCGGCCGCTGCCGATTACCGTCAACCGCTGTCGTCGTTACCGCTGCCGGAGGGTCGTTACCCGGCAGCTTCGCCGAGCTTTCACCAGCAGCAAGCCGTGCGAGGACTGCACTCAGCCGCTGCCGATCGCCGTCATCCGATGTCGTCGTTGCCGCTGTCGGAGGGTCGTTACCCGGCAGCTTCGCCGAGCCTTCACCAGCAGCAGGCCGTGCCAGGGTCGCACTCGGCCGCTGCCGATCACCGTCAACCGATGTCTACGTTGCAGCCACCGGAAGATCATCGCTTGCGCCCGCCAAACTACGTTTGCACCAATGGAAATGTTATGCGGGATTCTTATTCAGTAAGGTTTGCGGATGAGAGTGAAAATTTTAATTGGAATGAATGTCGGGATTTTGTTAATCGGAATGCGAACGTTGTTCGGGATGAATCTGAGAACGCTAATTTGAGGGTTGCTTCTTCGGACCCAGTGTTGCGTATCGCGACCGCGCTTGAGAGTGTGTCCGCCATGATGAATACGAATGCGTCTGGAATGCATCCACCGAGCGTTAATCGAATTTCTTCGATCAAGTTACCGGAATTTTCGAGAGATCTGCTTGAATGGATGAAGTTTAAGAATGCTTACGAGTTGACTTGTGACTTGGGTAAATTTACGGATAAAGAGAATGTTTTGCGCTTGGATAAATGTTTGCGTGGTGATGCTCGACGTATTACTAGTTCGTTGTTTGTCGCGGGTAGTAGTGCGGATGTGATTATGAAGACTTTGGCAAGTCGTTTCGGTAACCCCAGGAATATCCTGGAGGAGATTGTGAAAAGAGCAAAGTTATTACCAAGCATAGATTCCGGAAGGATCGGTTTGATGGAATTTGCATTACAATTGAAAAATGCTGTTACCGCGGTTAAATCTTTGAATGATCGGAGTTACTTGTTTAGTCCAGAATTTTTGAAAGAAATTATGAGTAAGCTTCCGAAATCTATGCTTCGTGATTACGCGAAATTTGCGAATGCGGCGGATCCTGGCCAAGCGGCCGTTGAGATTATTGCAGATTTTTTGATGCAGGAAGCCGAGATGGCTGCTCAGGCCGGTATTGATGATTTTGGCGATCACGATCGTCGCAGCAATTCGAGTTCTCGGAATCACCGGTCTTCCTCCAGTTCAAGTCACCGTGAGGACTTCCGCAATCGTCGTTCTTCCTCGGAAACTGCTGTTCGACGCGTTGGTTCGGAGCTCCGCGACTGTCGTTCGTCGTTAAATTTGAATCCTGGACGTGTTTTTACGGTGAACGCGCGCGAGCCGAGTCGTGGTTTACCTGCGGGGGGTGATGAGTGTGGGCATTGTGGTCGTGATCATGTAATTTCGGGATGTCGGGCCTTTTTGAGGGAATCGACACATGTGAAATGGAGAGTTGTGCGTCAGTTGAGGCTTTGTTTTAAATGTTTGAGTTCGGCACATCAGAGAAAGGATTGCCCTCTCAAGCCGACTTGTGACCGTTGCAACCAGAATCATCACCCAACTTTACACTACACCGTTGGCACTCAGCGGAGTCAGTCATCGAATATTAATCTATCTTCGCGACCTAGTGCGCCGCCTTTTCGTCAGGCTCAAGCCGGAATTCTTGATCGGGTTTCTGACGTGAGTTCGGGCCAAAGCGCAAACAACGCTCCACCTGCCGGGTCCGATTGACTATACGATAGTCACAAATTTTTAAAAATCGTTCCTTTGCGAATTTCAGGGAAAGACGTTTCTGAAGTTATTTATGCTCTCTTAGATGAAGGTTCCACCGTTTCAATTGTTGATAAAAGCGTCGTAAAGAAGTTGGGGTTGACGGAAAATTACGCGGAGATTGGTGTTAAAGGGTTCGGCTCAAACAACTCAGTCTTAGCAGTTCACAGCAAGGTTTCTCTAAAGGTAATTAACGCGTCTAAATTATTAGATATTCGGAATGTGTTGGTGGTCAACGATTTGGGCCTTCCGGAGTGTGAAATGCCGAGCGAAATTTCAGATTATTGCGAATCCGCAACCGGAGTGAAAGTGTCGAGTTTTAAAGCTAATCCAAGAATTTTGTTGGGACAGGACAATATTGGCTTGATTGTTAATTTAGAAACTATTTTTTTGGATCGTTGTGGTTTAGTATTATCACGTTGCATTTTGGGTTGGTCAATTCACGATATTTGCGGGGAGAGAAAGGGAAAATCCGTTCATCAAATAAATTATGTGCATGACGACGCGAGGGACCGCGACGATCTTCACAATTTGGTGCTGCAAAATTTTGAGTTCGAAGCTGTGGGTGTGAACACTCGTCCTCGTGTAAAAGAAAGAGATAGGCGCGCTTTGGAGATTTTGAATAGGACGAGCAAAAGGTCAAGTGTTGGTTGGGAGGTTGGTTTGTTGTGGAAAAACGATGATAGTGATATTCCCTTCAGTAGAGCAAATGCCATGCATCAACTCTTATTGTTGGAAAGAAAGCTTGATCGTGATCCACAGTATGCCAGTCTATATTATGCGGAGATGGATCGTCTTTTTGAAAAGGGCTACGCGATCGAGGCCGGAGAAGTTTCGGGAAAGCGGGTTTGGTACTTGCCCCACTTTGGCGTGAAAAACGTCAACAAACCCAATAAGGTTAGACTCGTGTTTGACGCAGCGACTCAGTCAGACTCTGTGAGCTTCAATGATCTTTTATTGACAGGCCCGGACTTGTTGAAACCCCTTTTAAGCGTACTGTTACGTTTTCGTCAGAAACCAGTGGCAGTTAAGGGCGACATGCGAGATATGTTTCTGAGGGTGAGTTTGATCAAAGCTGATAGGGACGCGCAGAGATTTCTCTGGAGGGGGAACGATAGATCTGGGAAACCTAAGGAATTCATTATGTCGTCACTACTTTTCGGTGCCAAATGTTCTCCTAGTTCTGCTCTTTACATTAAAAATAAAAACGCGAAAGATTTTGAGTCCAAATTCCCTGAAGCTGCCCGTGACGTCGTTGATAACTTTTATATGGATGATTTTCTCAGAAGCTATTCTTCGGTCGATGAGGCAAAACGACAGGTGGCTCATGTGATCCAGATTAATGCAGCTGCGGGTTGGGAGATGCACGCTTGGGCAAGCAACGAGCCTTCAGTAGTAAGTTCGATAAGCGGTGAGTCAGCACCAGAGCAGGCGGGAGTGATGAATTTTGAGGAACGCGAAGAGCGAGTTTTAGGCCTTCGGTGGTTGCCCATTTCTGATGTTTTAGTTTTCAGATTTCGCGAGACGAGATTTTCCTTACCCTTTCGATCAGGAGAACGAAGACCGAGCAAACGTGATTTTCTGAGTTTTATCATGTCTATTTTTGATCCTCTTGGTCTCCTTTCCCCTTTTACAATTCGAGCTCGCATTCTCATGCAGGATGTGTGGACCAGCGGAATCAAGTGGGATCATCTTTTACGCGATGATGAGTTTCAACGATGGCAACTGTGGGTAAAAGATCTCGATAAGGTGGAAAAGTGCGAGATTCCTCGATGTTATTCCGTTCATTGTGCGCGCGTCGCCTCGACGGAACTTCACACCTTTTGTGACGCTAGTGAAAAGGCTTTTTCGGTGGTTTGTTATTGGAGGTTTTTGTTGTTCAATGGAGAAATTCATACAGCGATAATTGCTGCGAAAAGTCGCGTTGCACCGTTGAAACCTTGCTCAATTCCGAGGATGGAACTTCAAGCTGCCGTGCTTGCAGTAAGGTTGGCTGAAACCATCGTGGCCGAGCATGAAATTGTCGCGAAGCGGAGGATTTTCTGGTCCGACTCGAGTACAGTTTTGAAATGGATTAGAGGTGACCCGCGTGCGTATAAAGTTTTCGTGATGAATCGTTTGGGTGAAATAAGCGAAAAATCCAAGGTATCAGAATGGCGGTGGGTTGATTCGGGAAACAATCCGGCGGATGATGCGACTAAATCGTCATTAAACGCTATGCAGACGAAGAGTCGATGGTTTGAAGGTCCGCCATTTCTTCGGAAATCTGAGGATTGTTGGCCGGTTGAGAGAGGCATCCTGAAATCTGAGGTCATCGATATTGAGATGAAATTTAAAAAACGCGAGGGAGATCGTGCCCGGGGAATTTTTAACCTGAATCGAGTGAGTGATTTGGAAATCCCTTTGCCGAGAAGTTCGAAATTTTCTTCTTTTTCGCAATTGTTGAAGTCAACGGCTCTTTTTTTCAGGGCTGCGGATAAATGGTTGCACATTTCAGAGTCGAGGTCGGATTTGGAACGTCGGGAATACGCGCAGAAGGTGTGGTTGCGTAAGACCCAATCCGAGGTGTTCAACCGCGAGATCCTTTTAGTTAAGAGTTCGAAATCACTGCCTCGAGATAGCCGAATTGTGTCTTTTTCGCCCTTTATTGATGAATACGGTATGCTAAGGGTTGGTGGCCGAGTTAAGGAATATCCGGCTAATATGGGAAAATTTGAGCCTATTATTCTGGATGCAAAGCATCCCGTCGTTCAGCTGTTGATTGTGTGGTATCATGAGAGATTTTTTCACAGGAATCATGAGGCGGTGATCAATGAGTTGAATCAAGAGTATGTAATTCTGGGTTTGCGAAGAAGTTTGCGTTCGATAGTGCACAAATGCGGATGGTGTCGGATGTTGCGGGGTCTTCCTTCGCTTCCAAGGATGGGTAATTTACCAGTTGAAAGATTGGGTTACGGTTTGAGACCATTCACGAACTCTGGCGTGGATTACTTTGGGCCGATTTTCGTTAAAGTGGGTCGGAGGAGGGAGAAACGCTGGGGGGTTCTTTTTTCGTGTTTGACCACGCGGGCGATTTGGTTGGAGACGGCGCATTCATTGTCCTCAGATTCCGCTATTTTGGCAATTGAAAGATTTGCCGCTACAAGGGAGTGGCCGGAAGTTTTGTGGAGCGACAACGGAACGAATTTTCGAGGCGCAAGCGAGGAATTGAGGGAAGCCTTGAGGGTTATGGATAGGGAGAAATTATCAAGTTTTGCATTGAGAAAAAACGTAAAGTGGAAATTTAACACTCCAGCGGCGTCGCATGCGGGGGGAGCTTGGGAGAGTCTCGTTAGATTGGTTAAGGAGTGTCTCACGTTCGTGTTGCGGGGCCACGCTCCATCGGATGAAACCCTCCGGACAATCCTGGCTGAGGTGGAACACTCGGTGAATTCGCGCCCGTTGACTCACGTTTCTGTAGACCCAATTGACCCTGAGGCCCTAACCTCCAATCATTTTCTTTTCGGATCATCTTCTGGCACGATTCGTTTGCGACGCTTCGATGCGGGTGAAAAGTATTTGAGGAAGCAGTGGCACTTAGCCCAGCATTTTGCAGATGCTTTTTGGAAGAGATGGTTGCGGGAGTATTTTCCGTCTTTGCTTCCCAGGAGGAAGTGGTTCGATTCCGAGAAAGAATTGCTAAAGGTCGGGGATTTGGTGTTGGTAGTTGATAATAACTCTCCTCGTAACGAATGGAGGAAGGGCGTTGTGACTCGTTGTTTTCCCGACAGCGAGGGTTTTGTGCGCAACGTGGAATTGCGGGTGTCGGGAGGTTTCCTCCGGAAACCAATTCTTCTCGAGCGTCCAGTTCACAAGCTCATACGTTTCGCGTTAGTACAAAACGCGTGAGTTTTGTACGGGGGGAAGAGTGTTGCCGAACCGTCGACGAATCAGGAAGGTGTGCGCAATTTAATGTTTATTTATTTATTTATTTTTTTATTTAAAGATGTTCTAATTTTGTTTGTAAGAAATACTCTGTAAAGTCAATTAATTTATTGTTAATGCGACTTCTGGTTCTTTAAATTTCAAGTAGTAAACACGGATTAACTGTGAATACCTGAGTGTTAATAGTAGCGGTTAATTTGTGTTTCGAAACGTTGCGTGTTTTCCCCTCGAGGAAGCGTTTGTGAAGAACCATTTTATGCGAAAACGCTTCTCAAGTTCGGATGTGCGCACGGAATCGTTGGCCGGATTCCGGGGCCACTTGTCCCCCCGTCGGTAATACATAGGGTTGCCGATAAGCAGGGGAATCTGGTGACGAGGAGCGCTGTGAACAGCGCGATGAATCGTGGGCCTGTGTCCGTGGGGGAACACGCAACGTTTCCATAACTACGAATTTTTGATCGGGTTTTGTTAATTTATTTTTTGGGATTCATTCCTCTCGCTCTGATTTTCGAATACGCATCTCTTTAATCTAAAATCGGCTTTAATTTTAATTTTTCGTTCTTTTTGTAAATTTTTGAAACTTTTAAATAATAAAGAAAGTTCGTTTGTAAATATTTTTATTTTATTTCTCAAAAAAAATAGCTTCAAAACTCCCTGTGCGGATTGAAGAAGTGATGGTCTGCCCAAAATTAAGATTAACCAGAAGGGACGGGCAAGCCTCCTGGGTAGAGGCTCGAGTGATACTAAAGTTCTTGATTGGGTCAACGTAACCCGAGTACTCCTCAGAGTCTTCAATGCAAAGACCTAGTACTCAACATTTTTTCGATCTCGATTTCTTTCTAGCAGACATATAATTGTCAATACTCCTCAAAACTATTTTGTTATCACTACCATAAATCTTTGAAATAAAACAATTTCCTAAAAATCTAGATCTTTCGTATATCGAAATAACGAGGAGAGGCTACATCCTGCGGGTCGCCGATCCTAACGAAACTTTGGGGATCGTTTTCTAATATCAAAAAATGAAGAAATCCATCAATAATTCCGTCCAATGGGGCCCTGCTATCGATTTGCCATATAGCTCATATGGCATTTTTAGCACTTTTTCGGTTTTTTAGCTAATTTTTCAAAAATTCCTCTTCAAAGCCTATTACACTTACACAATTCTGCAACCTCGCATTCTCTTTGTTTTTTCATTTACTTTCAAGGAAAAATATTCTTAAGTTTACTTTTGATGAGTTTGACCCTGTGCTAAGAGGATTTTGAAAAGCATTTTTTAGGGTTTTTTTGGCTTTTTTGAACTTTAATTGTACATGAACAAATTTATTAAAACGATGTTTCAGAATATTTTTTCTCAAAAATTCATGAAAAAATAAAGAGAATGCAAGGTTGCAGAATTCTGTACGTGCAATAGGCTTTAAACATGAATTTTTGGAAAATTAGGTTGTTTAGATACTTTTAGAGTTTTTTGTAATTTTTAGCTAATTTTCCATAAGTTCCTGTTATAATAATCGATCTAACATAACTTTTTAAAGAGTGATCAAAGTTTCGGGATGTGACCCCCACCAAGTACTACATAAAAACATAATAATGTTAACAGCCCTGAAACAATTTCTACGAATGCGCTCGACCTGAAGCTCAAACTCAAGTCGGTGATCCAGCAAAAATCCAAGAAATTTAACTGAGTCGTTAGAATCAATAATCTCATTCCAAATCTAGATACCTTTATTGTCCAGGCAAAGTGATATTCCGGTTAAAATGCAAAAAGATGGACTTGGGGGGGAGAAGGGGGGGAGGGTGGCAGATCCAGACCAAGACAGGTGAGATCTTTATCGACGTTTGCAATAAAACTCTCCAAAACGCCCTGACGCCACGCTGGCTGTCTCTGAGAACCTTTACATTACATATATAATGCAGTATCATCAGCAAACGAGGAATGTCACCATCGCCTCCCTCCAAGATGGCCTCGTCAACATCGAGAGCCAACCTGGCCAAATTATCTGAGCACGAAAGACCCTTTCCGAAGCGACTATGACTCTTGGGAATAAGGTCATGCTCCTCCATCCATACTTCTAGTCGAACTTTAATCAGAGTTCCCAAAAGCTTACAGAGACAGTTAATGAGAGAAATTGGACGAAAACCATCCTTTCATGGTTTTTGGATCAAATGAACGAGTCCTTTCAGCTGTCCGGGTATATACCCGCGAAATAGAGATCACTATAAATATCTGCTAGTAGGAGTTGATACTCAACAGGAAGTTGCTTAAGGCTATCACAGAAACTTTACGTCGACACACTTACCCAGCGACGCTGCAGCAGTTAGTATATCTGTATATACACAGTGGTCAGGCGTCAGTGCGTCGCACAGTGAACGGATCCGAAAATCGTTGGAAAGAATCTATTTAAATGAAGGAAAATAAAGCTAGAGAGATGTGGTCAACGACAATCAAAAGCTAATTTAATAACAATCATAGGAAAAATATAAAAATTATAGGTTTTCCATTCCTAACCTGAAAAAAATGCAGAAAAAAAAAATCACGAATGTGTAATTTTCGTCCAAAATCTGAAAAGAACGAATACGATTGTAAAATCAATTTTTTTTTAGTTTATGGCAAAAATAAATGATTTTATAAACATTTCTTCTACTGTTTTTAATTAAACATGTTTAAATCGTAATTATCGATAAAACAAACTATTTTTTAAACGTAAAATTCATGTAACTTCATAAAATATACTATGTAATTAAAATATATTACGTGAAAAATGTAAAGAATCATACAACCCCATAACTGAATTCGTCAGACTTCTACAACCCAATAATCGAAATTATCAGGCTCTTACAACCCTATAACTGAATTCGTCAGACTTCTACAACCCAATAACCGAATTCATCAGGCTCTTACAACCCTATAACTGAATTCGTCAGACTTCTACAACCCAATAACCGAATTAATCAGGCTCTTCCAACTCCATAACGAAATTCGTCAATTTCCTACAACCCTATAACTTAATTCATCAACCTTCAATTCTTCAAACATACAACTCCATAACCAAATTGATCAGATTCTTACAACTCCATAACCAAATTGATCGGACTCCTACAACCTATAACTGAGTTCGTCAAATACCCACAATCCTATAACCATGTTCGTCAAACTCCTACACAACCCCATAATAGAATTTGTCATACTTCTACAACCCTAACTTCGAAATCATCAGACTTCTATAACCTATAAAAGAATTCATTAGACTTCTACAACCCCATAACCGAATTAATAAAGCTTCTGAAACCAATAAGCAAATTTGTTAGACTTCTACACACTCATAACTAAATTCTCTAGACTTCTATTTATTCTTCAAGCCTACAACTCCTTAACCGAATTCGTGAGACTTTTACAACCCATAATTAAATTCATGAGACTTCTGCATATTCCTTAAGCCTAAGACCCCATAACCAGGACTTCTAAAACTCCATATCTTTATTCGTTAGATTTCTCAAGTCTAGAACCCCGTTAACTGAAATAGTTTTAATTTTACAACCATATTCATCAAGCCCCTACAATCTTGCAATCAAATTTATCAGACTTCTACAACCCCATACTTGAACTTGTCGTATTTGTAGAACCTAACGAATTTCCCTTTACTTCTACAACCCCATAACCGAACTCATCTGACAAAAAAAATTGATTAAAATCAACAAAATTCGTAAAGAATTATCAATGATCCAAATCATTGGTTTTTGGACTTATGGTAAAAAAAAAAAAAAAAAAAAAAAAAAAAAAAAAAAATGATAAAAATGAGCCTTATGATCATTTTATGAATCTTTGGGATCTTTAAAAATGATTATAAGGATCATTTTGTGATACTCACAAATTCATCGGATCATTCCAAAAATTTCACAATCTTTTAAAATAATTCGTACAATTATCAACTAGGATCAAAACTTTGTTTTCCATGTATTATCTTTCTAAAATAATTGTTCATTGCTATTATCTTTTAAATACATTTTTACTGCGTAAACTTTATAATTAGAATCGGCAATAAATGGAAGTTTTCTATCATTGGAATTTTTTTTGTCTACCGAAAGAAAATTTATTTTCTCTCTATGTAAAATATATTCGGCAATTGAAATTTCGATTGTTGGAAGTTTTCAATACTTGGAAACATTTCAAAAATTCTTAAGGACAATTTTTAACCACTTTAATTCGAAGTGATTTAGCTTGTCCTTACCATCTTTTGTTACGAAAAGTATGGCATACTCGGAAATTATTGAACTTGTGGACGCGTTAAATCTGATAAAGAAGATGATTGTAAAAATATAATCGAAATAAATTGTAGAAATAAAACGAATTAGGTTATAGAGTTTTTAGCTTGAGGAATAGAAGGTTGGTGAATTCAGGCATGTAATTGGAGTTTGCTGAGTCGAGTTATAAAGTTGTTGAAGTCTGATCAATTCGTTTAGGGGCCATCCATTAATGATGTCACGTTTTTATGATATAGTCTGCTAACACTGTAGCGCTACGAGACTATACCAAATTAGTGTGACATCATTAATGGATGACTCCTTATAGAGTTGCAGGAGTATAAAAAATTCAATTATGAGGTTGTAGGCTTGAAGAATGGATTGTTGTTGGATTTGCGATCACTTATACGGTTGTAGAATATTGACGGACTCAGTTATGGGGTTGTAGAATTCTGACGAATTTGGTTATGGGTTTGCAGACTTTAGGAATAGAAGTCTAAATAGGACTTCTAAAACCCCATAGCTTAATTCGTTAGACTTCTATGTATTCCTCAATCCTACAACCCTGTTGAATGGATTTGTCATAATTTTACAACCCTATAGAAATTTTTGATATGCTCCTACAACCCCGCAATCAAATTCATCAGACTTTGATAACCCTATACTTGATTTTGTAATACTTCTACAACCAAGCAGAATTAGTTGAACTTCTGCAACCCCATGACCGAATTCTTTGAACTCTAACAACCCTATAGCCGAATTTATCAGACTCTTACAACCCGTCTAGCTCCTGCAATCTCATAATTAACTTTATATGCCTTTGCAACCCCATAACTAGATTCGTTAGACCTTTACAACTACATATCCAAATTCATCAAGCTCCTATAACTCCATAACTGAAATCGTCAAACACCCACAACCCTATAATCATATTCATCAGATTCCTACACAACCCCATCATAGAATTTGTCTGACTTCTTCAACCCTATACTCAAACTTATCTAACTTCTACAACCTATATAAGAATTCGTCAGACTTCTACAACCCCATAACTGAATTAGCCGAATTCCTTTAACTCCATAACCGAATTCATCAGCTTTTTATTCCTCAAACTTGCAATCCCATTACCATTTTGATCAGGCTCTTACAACCTCATAACTTAATTGATCAGATTCCTACAACTACATAACTGAATTTGTTAAACGCTCAAAATCTTATAACCAAATACGTCCTTTATATGTAATTCTCAAGCCTATAATCCCATAAATGAATTCGTCAGAACTATATAACCCTAGAAGTATATTTGTCACATTTTCATTAAGTCTAAAAATCTATGATTTGGTGGATCATTGATAATTCTTGTTACACAGCAAATAATTATAAAAAAAAAGTTGAATGAATTCCACGATAAAGTGCAAAAAGAATGCAATAGTAATACAAAGTGCACAACAATCAAAATGACATGAGACATCGTTGTTTTACGAATTTTGTTGATTTCAATCAATTTTTTTTTTTTGTCAGATGAGTTCGGTTATGGGGTTGTAGAAATAAAAGGAATTCTGTTAGGTTCTACAAGTACGATAAGTACAAGTATAGGGTTGTAAAAGTCTGATAAATTTGGTTGCAGGGTTGTAGGAGCTTGATGAATATGGTTGTAGAATTTAAACGATTTCAGTTAACGGGGTTGTAGACTTGAGGAATACTTAGAAATCTAACGAATTAAGATATGGAGTTTTAGAAGTCCTGGTTATGGGGTCTTAGGCTTAAGGAATATGCAGAAGTCTCATGAATTTAATTATGGGTTGTAAAAGTCTCACGAATTCGGTTAAGGAGTTGTAGGCTTGAAGAATAAATAGAAGTCTAAAGAATTTAGTTATGAGTGTGTAGAAGTCTAACAAGTTTGCTTATTGGTTTCAGAAGCTTTATTTATTCGGTTATGGGGTTGTAGAAGTCTAATGAATTCTTTTATAGGTTATGGAAGTCTGATGATTTCGAAGTTAGGGTTGTAGAAGTATGACAAATTCTATTATGGAGTAGTGTAGGAGTTTGACGAATATGGTTATAGGATTGTAAGTATTTGACGAATTCAGTTATGGATTGTAGGAGTCTGATCAATTCGGTTATGGGGTTGTAAGAATCTGATCAATTTGGTTATGGAGTTGTATGTTTAAAGGATAGAAGGTTGATGAATTAAGTTATAGGGTTGTAGGAAATTGACGAATTTGGTAATGAAGTTGGAAGAGCCTGATGAATTCGGTTATTGGGTTGTAGAAGTCTGACGAATTCAGTTATAGGGTTGTAAGAGCCTGATGATTTCGGCTATTGGGTTGTAGAAGTCTGACGAATTCAGTTATGGGGTTGTATGATTTTTTATCATTTTTTACATAATATATTTTAATTACATAGTATATTTTATGAAGTTACATGAATTTTATGTTTAAAAAATATTTTGTTTTATCGATAATTACGATTTAAACATGTTTAATTAAAATCAGTAGAAGAAATGTTTATAAAATCATTTATTTTTGCCATAAACTAAAAAAAAAATTGATTTTACAATCGTATTCGTTCTTTTCAGATTTTGGACGAAAATTACACATTAGTGATTTTTTTTTCTGCATTTTTTTCAGGTTAGGAATGGAAAACCTATAACTTTTATATTTTTCCTATGATTGTTATTAAATTAGCTTTTGATTGTCGTTGACCGCTTCTTTCTAGCTTTATTTTCCTTCATTTAAATAGATTCTTTCCAACGATTTTCGGATCCGTTCACTGTGGCGTCGGCTACCTGAAGTACAGGTATACAAACTGCTCCTGCGACGCTGCTTAAGTGCATCGACGTAAAGTTTCTATGATCGGCTTAATAGATTCAAAATCAATGCCGTCCATACCCGATGTAACTTTCTCGCGCTTGAATTTGAAAGCAACAGTGAGTTCAGCAAATGTGAAGCGGGATTCAAATAACTCGTTGTGTGCATGTTCCGGCAACCATTCAGGGTCAGTAGGTACCAATGGAGGACAAATTTTATCAATTGCTTTGGCAGCCTTTTCGAATTGCTAGTTCTCAGAAGTACTCGGGTCATTAATTTTGACCCATTTGTTTTTAAATACGCGACATTTGTTCCATACTTAAGATGGATTAGTCCTGAAATCAAGGTTTCTAAAGCTTCTGAGGTTTCAGATTGAGAGAGGTTTCCTGCCTCATATTCAAAAGTTTTCCTGTGTTGCGGAGCGAACAATAATTTCACTCCGTTCACATCGTCGAGCAAGAAAATCAATAGTTGTAGACTGCGTGTATCTCTTAGTCCACGCAGAACTACATGGTGCTGGGAACTCTCGCGCAGCCGTTTGCGCAGCTTGGGTTGACTGGCGTTGCTGCAGAGCTGACGCCGTCGGCTTTGCGCGGGCTTGCTGCTTCTTCTCTCATTATTCTCGTTTTGGCGCTTCTCGTAGCACGCAGCGGAGAATTCTCTCTTAAGTTTCTTCTAAGCTTTTCTTGGGTTAACTCTCTATTTATCTTGGTGTTTTTTCCTGTGAGTTTTTTGTGCTGAAGTGATCTTGTAGTCCAGCTCATCTCGATTGTTGCAATCAATAATATTGCAGCAATCTTTCAATCTTGCAACCTGCGCGCTCACTGGCAACCTCATCTTCTCTTTGGTGGACAAAGCAAGGACTTCTTCTTCAGGGTACTCTCCGGAAACCACCTCCGAAGGACATCTCCAGGTATTTCAGCTCAAGTAACAATAATTTACTTGAGCCTCTCATTGTTTTTGTGTGCAGTAAGTACATTACTGTGCGGGTTTCTCCTTTTGGTAAACGCGCTAATTTCACGCGGCCATTTTCTTTTCTCAAGGCCATTCTCTGCTGCTACGTAACTTTCTCGGGGCCATCTCTCTATCTCTCTCTCTCTCTTTTCAAGGCCATTCTCTGTTGGTTTGTTTATCTCACCTTTATTCTATTTAACTCTTCTTTACGTTTTTGAATTAATATAATCAAATCCGTAAAGAATTTCTACTGGGCTTTTCTCACATTAATTAATTTTCTTTACAAGGAAATTAATTCTGGAAAATTCTCAATGTAGACTTATAATATTTCCACCTCTCAGTTTTTTTTTGCTTTAAAATAATCTTTATTAAACTGTATAACCCCTCTGAGTGTAATTTTATAATTATTTGAATATTGTTGTAAATAGAGTGCTGTGTTAAAATTAAAGAATAAATAAATTAACACTGTTTTTATTAAATTGTGTCTGTCTCAACTTTTATTTGACAACCCTCCCCTACCCGCTTTTAATCCGGCAAATAAATAAAATTAATGAAGCAGTAAATCCGCAACATCCTGATAGAAGTAAGTTTTAATTTCATACCTCTATTAGAAATCTTGTTGTGCACTATCCTAATGAGTTCGACTCTATCATTTTTTCGAGTATAAGACTTAGTGACAATTTAACTTCAATTTAAGTTTCAACAAACTCATCAAATTTGAGCGAGTGTTAGTTCTCTGTTGCATCACTGCCTGGGTGGTTCTATAAAAGAACGTATTGAATTAATTCGATCTTCGTAAATTTGTTATAGGCTTTTGCATACTTTCTTGGCTAGATTGAAAACTTTTGACGAAACACGAGTTGTTTTCAAATTTTGTTGATCAATAGTGGTATCAGTAAGCACTGAAGAATTTTCACTGTTTAAGAACGAATAAGGCTTTTTAAATCGGGTGTTTTCTTGTTCCATGAGTTCAGTTTCACGCTTGATATCAGGTGCTAAGTAGTTTAAAACCGAAGTTGTAGTCTGATGCATTGTAGGGGTTAGATAGCTTTGAGTGAATGTTCTTTAACTTGAAGAGTTCAGATCAAAATTAACATCAGCACCGATCGAAGAAGTGAGTGAAGCACGCAGAGTAGACTCCTTTGCTAATTTTTGCATTTTAGGCGGCGTAGATAAGGACGAGGACGCGCTAGCCTTACTTACCTTTTCCTGTTCACTAGGAGCGTCATCGGCATTTTTTTCTTGAATTTTTAAAATAGTTGATCTGCATTATGGCAAGAATGTCTGAAGTGTCTTGGCTGAGAGCCGAGAAAACATTGAACGAAAATCGCAGCAGTAGAAAATTTAATCGGTTCTTTTGATAGCTTTTTTGACCCATCAGGATGAATGTTAAGAACGTGGCTGAAGCTTTTAACATTCTTTAAACTCGAGCCCTTTGAGTCAATGTTCACCTTCAGCTCTGAAACACTTGAAGAGGTTCGAATTTTGCATTTATCCGTAAGAAATCTTTTCAGCGAGGAAAAAGTTACATCATAAGCTGCATTAGAAATAATGATCTTCACCGATTTTGCTATAAGGTGCTTATAGTAAAATCGGTGAAGATTTTTGTTACTTAATCTGAGTAGGAGTCTAGTTGATTTTGATTTGTTCTACTTGGTCGACCAACATGGCTGTTTGCTCCGATTTTTCAAAAACAACGCTAAGACGATTACCAGATATTTTTGAAATGTACTTGAAACTATCTTCATTTTTAATGTGCTTGTTGAATTCATCACAGTAAACTTTGATAGGAATGTCTCTATTGACTGACAAAACAATAGATTGGTCGTCTTTCAGGCGGATTTCAGAAAAGTCGCTGACGGAAGAAACTGATATAATGAAGTCGGGTGTAAACGAAGCGGCTATTTTGAGGTTGGGTGCGCTGGCTTCTCTAACAAGATGCCCACTAATTAACCACGAAAAAACAGAAGTAGCCTCTAAACAATTCATTCAGTTCAGACCGAAGAGCCTATTTTACCGAAGGTAAAAAAATCCACTCAAACGGAACGAAACTGATGTGCTCGGAGCAGCGGAACGGCACGCAGGCTCGAACGGAACTCGTTCATATTCATTAAATTAAAGGCCAAGGGTTTTGTGAAATCTAGAGCTTCAGTTTAATGATAATTAATATAATTATATGCTCAGTTTTGAAATGAAAAAACTCATTTTTTTCATTGAGCTAAGTACCCCAGGTTTTATGAATTAAAGAGTTTTATTGATTAGGTATTGTGCTTTCAGAAATTAATACCCTCTTTTACATTGAATGACTCAACCAAGTTTTTGTGGTTTTAAGAGCTTTGGTTTTGGACCTTTAAGGTATATATTAGATTAAATAGGTTTTTATTTTATTTAGGACAAAAAATTTTTTTTTTACTAAACTGAGTGCACGGAGTTTTATTAGTTTAAGAGCTTTATTAATTCTGAAATGAAAAAAACTTTTATATTGAACTGAGCGCAAAGAGTTTTATGATTTAAGAGCTTGTCAAGGTATTTCCCTATGATATATACAGCTAACCTAAAATATAGTTATAGATGCTGGTTGCTCCCACTCCAACCCCGCACGCCGGCGCACCGAGTGTGTATGAGAAAAATCAATACTTGGCTCGATAGCCGTAGGACTTATTTATTTATTTTTCTCTCATTCTGCAAGCATGGCTTTAAATACACAAACTTTTGGCTTGATATCCCCTCGATTACTCTTTTAATTTTCGAGATGGATAACTTAAATCTTATTTTCAAAGCCATCTCTAACTACTTGCCCTTTAAACTGCTATACGTTTTAAAAACAGGTTTCATCCGTTTCTCGAATGTCCTTAACAGTTTTTAAGGCCTATAACCTGATTTCATTCTGAATCTGGTTTTTAGTATCTTCCCTTTGACGACTTGTTCAACGATAAGTGGCCCCTCCGCAACCTAGAAACTATCAAGGGTTGTTTTGCTTTATTATTGCTAGAGAAGCTTTCCAATATAATCTATGCACCTTACTTTTCCTAAATTAGTTTACGAGATCGTTAAATCGATTATTTTTCAAAATCTGGTTATTATTATTCACCCTTTAAACCGCGATGTGTTTTAGAACACTAAGTTTACTACTGTGGCTTAATGAATACTTGAAAGAGTTGTTTTTCTATCCATCTGTTGGTATAGTTTTTTGGGTACAACCTTTAAGCATGACTATTTTTCGGTTGTCCTATGCTACTTATATTGAGGCTTATATATATTGAGGCCGTTGCTAGAGAATTTTCGGTAAGAAATAAAATTTTGAAGAATTGTCTTGAGGTCTTAAGGACCCAAAATGAAGTCATGGGCTAGGCAGAGCTCGGAACATAAATGTTATTGAATTATTTTTTTTCTTATTAGTAAAAAACACTCCTTTATGAGTTATTCAAGGTTACACGACAATGGTCATTTTGAGTCTTTCACAAGGACCCGAAAGGTCAAAAAGAATTTTTAAAACTAAGATTAATATCACGGAAAGAAGGACTCACTTCAAAAGTGATGGCTTTAGAGAGCTTCGAAAAAATGAGTTACCGTCACTACTTTCTGGATGTCATGTACTGAAATTCCGGTGCTTTGCACCGATTTTTAGGTGCGAGATCAACAAATTTTAAGGTTAGACACTGTCGGTAAAGAAGTAACCCTTGTTGAGAAACCAAAAACTGCAGAAAAATTTTACACGTGCGTGAAGGCGTGGCTTCTTCAGACAGATTTTGATTGGCTTACATACCATTGCGCTTCACGATTTTACCACAGTAGTGTTCCATGGTTCTTAGTCACGGCTAAATGATTTTTTTTCACAGACCTTTCAGTTAAAATTTCTAAAAAATAGCTTCTATGGTAAAAAGCCATATTTTTTCTCTCCATGTATAAAAAATAAAAAATTTAACTTACAAACGTGAAAAATTCAAAAAGTATTTTACGGATGATTAATACAAATATTTTTTTATTCTCCTTAGGTCGTCTGGCAGCTAAAATAGCTCGAAGAGAATCTCTTTCGCTCAAGCTTGCACTGCGACCTGATCGTCAAGAACTTATCAATCGAAATATTCTTCAAGTACAATCTGACAATGAGAGGCAGGAGACGAAAGAGGCCATTGGTGCAAGGCTTATTAGGTAAATTTATAAAATATTGAACATTTATTTAACTTTTAATTTTTTTCAAATCCTAAGGACGTAGACTCATCTGAAATATAAATAGGTATACTACAAGCAGGCGCATAATCGAGAGTCAGCTGCTTGAAACGATTTAAGGTTACGTCGGCTGCTAGCATTATGCCGTACTGTACATCTATATATATAGCGACTTTTTCATATTTTTCATTTATTTCTTTTTCAAATGTCCTGTAATCATTAGTTTTAATTTAAAAAATCTATTCCTAAGATTCTTAGCTACCGACTCATATTTTTTTTTTTTTTTTAAAGTATCTGCATTTTTGAGTAAGTTATTACATTTTTTTACCGATTCTTGTATAGCTGCCATAAGCGCACATGTTAATTTCAAACTGCTATATTTCTTGAAAACGACTTGTAACATCCCAAAAAAAATCTTCAAAATCATTTTAAGGATCAAAGAACCTCCTATTAAATTTGCATCAACTTCTGTGCATTTTTGCAGATGAGTGTACATCCTTAAATTTAATACTACCTAGTATCGTATAAGTTTTCTTTTTAAGTCAAAATAAAATATTCTTTCACCACCCCTTTTCCCGTATAACCCTACTAAAGTATTAAACAATATAGTCTTGTTTTTTCCTTAAAGTGGTTCTCTATAGTTTTCGAGTTTCTTAGAAAATTTTTCTAACTCGACAAAGAACTATTTTTTTGAGTCTAGTACACGTTGGTATTTTACATGTACCCGCGAGCAGGGCTACTTTTAAAGATATTAAGCTTAGAAGTTTCAACTAAATACATGGAATTGCTCTGCCGAGCGTAAAAATTCGTGCAAACTCGAAGATTATTCTTGAATTGTATATATTCAATTTTCTTAGAATATAAAAAAAAAAAAAAAAAAAAAAAAAAAGCAGGTTTTCTGGTAGAGAAAAATGTAAGGAATCATGAGAAACAAAAAAAAATACAGCAAATGGTATTAACTTTCGAGATAACGAATCATAAACAATGAAAAACGCGTGACTTCTAAGGGATTTTGAGCAGTGCCGACAGCGCAGTAGGGGCAATAAGCATCTATTTATATTTTAGGTTAGCTATATATATATATATATATATACTAGGGGGTACCCCCCTGCTCGCTCCGTTCGCCAACCCCCCAGAATTTTATGCTTGAATCTACACTTGTACCTACGCTTATACACATACCCTTGTCTCTACCTCTGTGCCTACTGTGATACATATAGGCCAGTCGTACTAAGTCTGAAAGTGGGTGAAAGTGGAAAAAATTCCTTACAGCAATTTTATGATTGAAAGGGGAAGGAAATATGGTAAGAAATGAAAAAATATCGAAGCGAACCGCGCTCGAGTTTTTGGGGTGGAAGGGGGTTGATTTTTAGGGGTGCGTAACTGTTTTTTACGATTTCCGGCGAAACTAGACATCTTATCAAAAAATGTTGAATGTAAAAGTTGTAGATAATTAAAAAATCTACAACTTTTGTCCTATGAATTTTTTTACATAACCTCAAAATTTACGAGATAAACGCAAAAAACGAGTTTTTTTGTTTTTTATTTTTCCTGGCCACAAAAATAGATGTATCTTAATGAAACTTGGTCAAAGTAAAGTTTTTTTATGTAAAATAAGCCATAATTTTTTTGTATAAAAATATTGAACCGTTTAAAAAATACAGGTGGCTAAAGTGAAAAAAGGTGTCGAATTTACGAGAAAAGTTTCTTAGTTTGAAACGCTCTACGATTTTCATTTGGGTCTCATTTTTTTTTTATTACGTGTAGATTTGAAAGAAATAAAAAAAAATAATATACTTCTAGAAGAAAAAGGCGAAAAAAATGAAAAAAACCCAAAAAATCACTTTTTTTTACCAATTTTTTTGTATTTGTTGTAAATTTTGTACTTATTGTTTAAATTTTCAATTAAATTTTGATTTTAATGTTAAGCACACCAATAACTGAAAACTAAGATTATTTTTATCATAAACAATAACAAAATTAGTAATTGACAATGTAATTGCTTCCAATAAACGTTTTTGGCATATTTTAAAAAATGTTAAAATCATGCAATTTTGTTTAAAAAAATTTTTTTTAACTTTTATAATCGATACTTAACTTTAAAAAAACATTTTTTTTGAAATATATTTATTCTTTTTTTTTACAAAAAATGTTGTAATTTCTCTGTTTATCAAAAAAGGCATTAATTTCTAACAAATTTTTACAACTGCTAAACAAAAATCTGAAATTTTTTTAATAATAGTTTGGTTTCTGGTGTACCTGCGTAGAATTTGAAAATTTGAAATAGCAGGTAGTGATATTAACTACACTGAGTCACTGAGCTCCTTTGACTTGAAAGCAAAAGAAGGAGGGGTCAGGGCCCACGGGAGAGGATCGTTTTGGAGCAGTAGCAGACGGCACGCAGCATCGCATCAGCTGCTGCTCCGATTTACCGCCATTTCTTGTGTTGTGCTAGGCTTAGTAAACCAACCGTCTTTCAATCCAACAAGAAGCACGTGTAGAGTTGTGATTTTTATTTTCATTGTTTGGCTTATTTATAGTGTAAAAAAAGTAGGTGAGTAATCTATACAATAAGATTGCGTTGACTATTAGATCTGTTCAGTCTTTAATATTTAAAAAAAGTGGTTCTATGAGAAAACATATTTTTGGAAAACCAGTTATTAGTTATAGTAATACGACATTTATTTCGTTCTCAAAATTATTTTTTGTTGTACTTCCAGAAAAAAACGAACTCTCCTGCCCAGATCCAAAACAAGAGTAATCGTATTATATCAATTTTTCATCTTTAGAATTACAAGACTGGCTGCCATATGATTCCAGCATTATTAGCAGCAGTCGTTAAAGAAGGTATTTCAAATTTTTCTATGTACTTCGAACCTAGTTGTTATTAATATGAAAAAAAACTTTTAAATTAAAAAAAATTTTTCAAATTTTTGTATTTATTCTGAGCTTTTTGTAATTGAACTAAAAAAAAAAACAAATTTTTAAATAAAAACAATTTACAAATATTTTTTGGCTTCGATCAATTGAAATTTTTTTTTTTTATTGAAATTTAATTTTGTTATGACTGTTGTTAAATTCAAAAATTATTATTATTTTTTTTTTTAAACTCGTGATTGCAGATTTGTACACTCTGCACCTTTACTTCTCCTATTACTTTGAAAATGTTGTAACAAACTTCTATTGAATATTACAGATTTATAAGATGGAAGAACGTCCTTCATGCATTATTTGCTACTCTAGTGGTGGTGCTGATTTGAAGTTAATTAGAGAAAGAGGTTTGCATACACTGATTGAATCCAGTAAACAGAGAAAGGATCAAAGATACAAAACTTTTGAAAAACACAGCGAAGCTCACGTACACGATAGTTGCCGCATTATTTACAATCGAACTGCTTCGATAGATCCTTCTGTCAAAACAACTGTAAAAAGAAGATCCGACGGTAAAAAAATTTCAAAAGAAACATCCAATTTTGATTTTAATTCTTTATGTATTTTTTGCTGCAATGAATGCTTACAAGCAAAAGAGTTTCGCGTAATTAAAAAAGAAAGTACTAGAACAAAGATTTTTGACGAATTGAATAAAAGGGATATTTCCGAAGATTTTAATAAAGCCTTGTTAAGTAGGTTAAATAAATTAAACACTGAAGGTGAATTGAATGGTCGCTATCATGCAAAATGTATGATTAATTTTTATACGCTTTCTTTCACCTCATCAGTTGGCCGTCCTACCAGCGCAATTACAAAAGATTTCATTCAACACATAGTTAATATCATCGAAAATAATGCAAGCGAAAGTCAATTTTCGCTCGAGGAGTTAAAAAATGGATACAGTGGTGAAATTCCGAATATCAAGACAATAAAAAACAAACTGAATAACTATTTTAATAATGATATTTTGTATACTACTAAAAACAACGATTTAGTAATTATATTCAAAACATGAATGTAAATAAAATATTTTATAATTAATTAATAAATCTTGTCGGTCTTTTTAAAAAAGTTTGTGAAGCTGAAAATTCAATTGAAAACAGTTTTTGTAAAAAAAAAATAAATATATAAAAAAAAATGTTTTTGTAACGTTAAGTGTCGATTATAAAAGTTAAAAAAAATTTTTTTAAACAAAATTGCATGATTTTAACATTTTTTAAAATATGCCAAAAACGTTTATTGGAAGCAATTACATTGTCAATTACTAATTTTGTTATTGTTTATGATAAAAATAATCTTAGTTTTCAGTTATTGGTGTGCTTAACATTAAAATCAAAATTTAATTGAAAATTTAAACAATAAGTACAAAATTTACGATAAATACAAAAAAAATTGGTAAAAAAAAGTGATTTTTTGGGTTTTTTTCATTTTTTTCGCCTTTTTCTTCTAGAAGTATATTATTTTTTTTTATTTCTTTCAAATCTACACGTAATAAAAAAAAAATGAGACCCAAATGAAAATCGTAGAGCGTTTCAAACTAAGAAACTTTTCTCGTAAATTCGACACCTTTTTTCACTTTAGCCACCTGTATTTTTTAAACGGTTCAATATTTTTATACAAAAAAATTATGGCTTATTTTACATAAAAAAACTTTACTTTGACCAAGTTTCATTAAGATACATCTATTTTTGTGGCCAGGAAAAATAAAAAACAAAAAAACTCGTTTTTTGCGTTTATCTCGTAAATTTTGAGGTTATGTAAAAAAATTCATAGAACAAAAGTTGTAGATTTTTTAATTATCTACAACTTTTACATTCAACTTTTTTTGATAAGATGTCTAGTTTCGCCGGAAATCGTAAAAAACAGTTACGCACCCCTAAAAATCAACCCCCTTCCACCCCAAAAACTCGAGCGCGGTTCGCTTCGATATTTTTTCATTTCTTACCATATTTCCTTCCCCTTTCAATCATAAAATTGCTGTAAGGAATTTTTTCCAACACATATCGTAGTACGACTGGCCTAATGCCATTGTTTCTACTCTTATAGCTTGTGACTACACCTGCACCTTATTTTATGCCTCCCTTTGTTCCTACCTTTCATCTTACGCCAAACCCTTGTGACTACCCTTGTTCTTACCGTTGCACTTACTGCTTTTTATAACTAGGCTCTTATCCAGGAATATGCTCATGTTTATCTTTTTATTTATTAACCTTCCCTGCTTCATAATCTTGCTACTATCCACGTCTCTTGAGTCTTTTTTTCCAACTCTCTTTACTACGTCTGTTGACTTTTTCTTCTTCCTACATATGTTAATAATGTTGTGCTTATTACCTATTTTTTGCTTAAGCTTCTAACGCTGAACCTTCTACACATGCATTTGTTTCTACTCCTATGCTAACTCTAGTTCTTTATTTTTTTTTATTTAAATTCTAAACACTGAATCTAGCCTTGTGCATAATCTTTTTTTATTCCCTTGTGCTTCCTACTGTAAATACCCTTATAACAAACCTTGTTCATAATATTGTTTCAAACTTGATAACTACTCTTGTAACTACATTGTACCTACTCGCGTACCTACACTTGTCATTACGTTTGTAACTTTGAACCTACGCTTATATGTACACTTTTTCTTAATATTGTTCCTATGCTGATTGTGACAATTGTAAACAACAATTTTTTACCTTGTCTCCTTCGCATGAATCTACTTGCTACAATTTTGGTGTTTACTGTTGTTTTTTCTTTTTTTCATGCTTTGGTTTCTAACTCTGAACCTTTGTTCTCATCTTTGTGAATACTATCGTTTCTATTGTTCTTCTTAAATCTTTTTGTAATTACAATCGTGAAACTAGTCTTCTTCATAAACTTTTGCCCACACAGTTCTTTAACTTTTTTGACAAATATTTCCTACATCCGTTTACATTTGTTACCAACATTTTTTCTACCTAGGTTTCTTCCAATTAACCTACCCTGATTAATATCGAAGTTTACCTTACGACACCAGTTTCAACCCATGTGCAGCCTCTTTTACTTTGATATTATTTTTATACTTCAAGTTGTAACTTTGAACGTATGTTGTTCTTATTCTTGTGCCTACTTTCGTTTCTACTATTGGTTCAGTTTTTTCTTGTTTATCTTCCTAGATCTGTTCAAAGCCTTGGAACTAACATCATTTCTACCCCTTGTTCTTACATAATGAATACGCAACCCGCTACCTACAATTGTGCCTACCCTTCTGCCTACTATTGTGCAGTTTTGAATACTTTCTCTTGTTCATAAAATTATTTATACCTTTAAACATATTCTTGTGGATACCCTTTAATGGTATCTCCTGACTACTCTTAGGGTTATATTTGTTTCTAACACTGTGATAACCTTGTAACTTTGAACCCATCCCTGGAAAAATAATCATGCCTATCATTGTTCATGTCTTAATTCTTACCATTGTAAAAATATTTTTCATTAACTAGCCTCCTACTCATGCACCTACTCTAGTTTCTATTATAATATTTTTTATATGCTATTGACCTCTGCCGTTACTTCACCTTTTGATTCCTTTTTTAAGTACTGCCGACTAACCCTGTTTACTCCTAGTTACTTTTTACATTTCTGTAGTTACATAGTTGATAACATATATCAAAAATGGGGGCGTGGGTAAAAAAAGGGCGTGGGGGGGGGGGGAGGGCGCGATTAGAAAATTATAGAAAAAATTAAAACATATAAAAATAAGCATATTTCGGTACACTTTTACGGTTAGTTAAGCGCTTTTTTGGGGGCCGTGGGGGGGGGGGGGCAACTATATGATATACTAGGAGGGGTACTCCCCTGCTCGCTCCGCTCGCCAGCCCCCTAATTATAATTGATGAATATAAAAATTAATCGAAACAATACGTAAGCTCTATGTTTGGTAAAATAATCAAAAGACTGAAGTGCTCAAAATCAATAAAAATTAGACGCGAGAGTTCAGTTTGAACTTTACTTACTCATCATAACTTGATTCATAAAATCAGACTTATAGAGAAAAGTTTTTAATTATTTAGGCAAAATCATAAGGTACAGAATTTTATTTTGGTTTTCAATAATTTTTAGTCAAAATCTATCCAGGGCTGAAATAGATCTAAAATTGACAAATGAAGATATAAATCAATTTTAAAATAGTTAGAGTGTTCATGTAAGGTACATACATAAATTTTTGATGACTCATAAGGAATATTTTAGTAAGCCCACTGGTATTTCGAACCATTTCATTAGATCTTACGCACACAAAAATATTTTTTAGAGCTCCTTTTGCTTATGGTGGGCACATTAAATAAATTCATCTCATATCGATATTACAAACTTTATTATATTTGCCGGCCCACAATTGTCACTCACCTAATCACATTAACTATCTAACCTACTTCACTATCTCACCCATTTGGAGAACCCTACTAACGTTACTTAATCTTTCATCTTTAACCACCTGACCTGTTTTAATCTTAGCCGCATTACTGACCTTACTAATTTCACTTACTTCAAATACCGTAAATAATTCCCAACTCATCTCTCACTCACTCTACCAACAAACCCTACTCACCTTATTCATTCTCGATCTGACTCATCTTAGATCTCTAGCTTATACTCCCCATCCTGTAAACTACTCTAGTAATTTGCCGAAAAGTAAAAAAATCACGATTTTTTTCAAATTTCGCAAACTCGTACAAACGAACCTTGATTTTCTTCAAAATTTTTTTACAGATTCTTCATGAGATGAACGTATTTCCTATATAGTAAGAGCTTGCGAAGTTTCGTTTAAACCGATTAATGAGTTTTTAGGAGTAGGGTTGCTTTGTTCAGCACCCTCTCATGAGAGTCATGACATCAAAAAGTATTTTCTCCACTCCGGCCGGGAAGTAGCAAAAACTGGTGCGCTCAGCGTCCAGAAAATGCGTCGAGCAGAAAAATAGTAGTACCTATACCACACGTGGCCACGAAAATAAGAAATGTCTCAGATCACATGTAGTTTTCCTAATCAATAAAAATTTGAATGACATAATTAGAAAGCTGAGCTCAAGACCTTTTAATGATATATAATTTTATATAAAAATTTTCATTAGAGTCAAAGTTATAATTTTAATATGTCTATACCAGCCCACAACCACACAACCATCACTCACCCTATCAAAGCCGCTTTAGCCTATTCTCACCCACATTAAGGCGAAGTCATAAGGGTCATTATAACAAAAAATTGAAGATTCAGTAAAATCAAAAATGGAAATGAAAAAAGGGCTCAGTAGCGCTCAAGCTACTACCTTAATATATCTTTTAAGCCCAACCCCATCAAAATCGGATCAAAATTAACGTCAGAATATGGGAAACAGTTTTGTAAATTTTTGTATCTTAATAGCATTTGCTATATTATATCTATATTTATTGAATCTTTAGGAAGTTTTTTTATTTTCGTTTTAGTTTAATTTTAAATGATTTTTTTCGCAAATTCTGCAACTCCCCTTATGACTTTGCCTTAAGAACCCTACTAACTATATTTACTTTTTTATCTTCAACTACATGACCTAGTTTAATCTTAGCCACATTACTGACCTCACTAATTTAATTTACTTCAAATACCGTATTTTATCCCTATCCCTAAAATCCAGCTGGATTTCCAGCAGGATTTCCAGCTGGCTATCCAGCTGGATTTCGGTTTCAATATGACGGCTGGATTCCCAGCTGGATTTCAAAAAAAAAAATTTTGGGTTGAAATCAATATTGCTTGAAATCAATATTGCTTGAAGTTATTATTCATTTTTCAATGATTTTGAAAAAATGTATCTTAGTTTTTTTTTTTAATTTTCCAGCTAAATTTGTCCAGTCGGATTTGTCCAGCTAGAAATCCAGCTGGACAAATTGAAAAATGAATAATAACTTGATTTTAAGCAATATTAACCAAAAAAATTTTTTTTTGAAATCCAGCTGGATTTAAGGGGTAGGGATCTCCCAAACTTATTTCACCCAATCTACCAACGAATCCTAGTCACCGTATTCATCAACTCAGTCACTAACTTTAAAGTTTTGTTGAAGTACTTTAAATTTTGAAAAAGCTCTATTAATATTTTTAAGTAAAATAATAAACCCCTCCTCACCTCATCTCCCCTTCCACCCTCCTCCCGCATAACCTCCGCCTAACCAACCTTATCTACCTTACTAACCTGAATAGACTTAAATTATTAGCTCTCACTAAACTAACGTATCTCGCTTATCTAACCAGCTGGCTTGGGATTGCGCAAATCTGCCCACTTAAGTGTCCCTTGATTACCCGTAAAAATTTCTCGTACCGCACAAATTTTTATTTCTAAGTAAATGGTTTTTATCAAAAAATAAACATTGGTATAAATTTAGGTATAGGTTTAAAAAAGTTTGTTTCAAATTGAAATTTGAACAAAAAATTGTTAAATAAAATTCATTATTATATATCAATTAAAATCCAATAATTATTTATATATATTTATATACCGATTTAAGATCAACCAACTATTGGATTTTAATTTATATTTTCATAATCACGAGCAACCAACACAACGAAGAAGAAATATTTCATTATTATTTATAAATCACTAAAATTAATTATTTATTTTTTTGACAATAAAAGATACAATATTTCAGTAACAAATTTTGAAAAAAGGGGATCCAATTTGGGGGATCAGAAAAGTACGATATTTAACTGTGTTTTGACCGTGTTTTTAAGAGTTTCAGATTTTCGAAGATCCAATTTAGGGGATCAGAATAAAAAACGGAAATATAATATAGGGAGATTAGGGGATATATATATATTCAGGGGGGTACCCCCCTACTCGCTCCGCTCATCAACCCCCGACTTAGATTAAAATTAAAATTTGAATTTTTGAAATGAAAAAAAATTTGTATTAAGTGATACTATAAATTTTTATTACAATAAGTTTTCACATGTATTTTTAAAAGTTCTTCTGAATAAAAATGATTTTGACAATTAGAACAAACAAAAATAATCTGTTTTTGATGAATTTTTTTCTAAATCTGCTTTATTTTGAAAATTTTCGTTAAAATTCTCTTCGATTACAATTTTATTTTAAAATAAAAGTTATAGTCTTACTACAACAAATTTTATTAAAGTGCATATCTAAATTATCTTTTCTTAAACAAAAATTTTTCAAACACTTAGAACAGCTGAAGGTTTTTTTTTTTTTTAGTATGAAATAATAGATCTGATGTCTGTATAAAAATTTTTTTTAACTTAATTTTGCATCGCAACAAGAACATTCATGTATTTTCATTCTATGACGTGTTTTAATATTTGGAATTAAATATTTTGAAGAAAATCAATTCAAGAATTTTAATGAAACTTTTAGGTTACTTTTAGGTTATAAAAGCTTGACTATTAATTTAATGAAAATTTTTTTTATAATACTATATTCATCAATTTTCAAATTTGTCATTTTTAGAAAAGTAACCTAAAAGTTTCATTGAAGTTCTTGGAATATCATATGATACAATTTCATTTTATTGAAAAATAAACCTAAATCTGATTCCATAAAAATTAAATTTTCTATAATTAAACATTTTTCGATTGTGTAAAGACAATAATAAAAGTTAAAACTTCATAAAATTTTTTTATTCAACAGAAAAAAAATAAGGAATTTTTTAAAATTTATAGTGTACAGCAGAATGATCAAAATTAAATTTTATAGACGAAAAAAAATTCCAAAACAAAAATTTTGAAAGAAAAAAGTTTTCAATTAAAATTAAAAAATTCAACTTAAATACTTTTTTAAAAATTCTCATCAAAACAATATTATTAATTTTATATAAAACCTAAATTTTTGAAAATTCTAAATTTTTTTAATGTATAAGGTCATAAGGACAATCATAAAATTTTAAAGAATTTTTACATTCAACACAAAAAAATGCAATGGATTTTTTTTTCACTTATAAAGTAATATAGATCGAATAATAAATTTTTAAAATCAATAGAGGAAAAAAACAAAATTTTGAAAGAAAAATTTATTTACTTCGTGAAAATTTTCATCCAAACGACATTATTAATTTCATCAGAATTTTTGCTTTCTATAAATATTTGATTTGAAGATGTGCATCTTGATAGAGCGACATACAATTGACCATGAGAAAAAATTGGCTTATCAATATATATACCGGCAGAATCAAAACTTTGTCCTTGGGACAGTTTTGATCTGTTTTGATATCTATATTCAATATAATTGAAAATAATTCAATTGTAAAACAATTTTTTAATTGTTTTTAACAACATCGATGAGATTAAATTCAATATATACTTATGATTGAATTTAATCTTTAATTTCATTTTTTAATATTTTGTGTTAAGAAAACATTAATTTGGCTGCACCTAAGGCTCTCCAAATGGAAGTCTGAGGCGCAGCCGAAAAAAAATGCTTATATTTTTGACTAAAATAACGCATATTTAAGGTACTTTTGGCTGCGCCTCAGACCCTCCAAATGAAAGTCTGAGGCGCAGCGAGGCACATAGAGGCGCAGCTAAAAAAAAAAGTTCTTAAGTTCCGATATTTTTGACTAAAATAACGCATATTTAGGGTACTTTTGGCTGCGCCTCACGAAAAAAAAAAAAAAACCCTTTCAACTATATAATATAGTACGATATAAGATACATACCATAGGGAGCCACCTTTAAAAGTTGTTGTGAATTATAATCATGTACAAATCAACAAAACATCGTCACATTTTCTAAAAAATACAATAGTATATCTTACAATAAAAAAACATTTCAAGATTAAGTTTTCAATTGTATTTAATAATTTTGTATCGATTACTTGAGTATTTTAAAATTTACTTCTACTCTATAAATTAATATTTAAATTTTTTAAATAGTTGTTTTACGTCCGAGAGTTGTATAAGTGTGTAAGTTACGACCTTTTCGGACAAAAAAGGAGTAGGATATAAATAAAAACAAAAAAACTCCCAATAACGAATAATTAGTTTGGAGAAAAAAGTCCTTAACAATATACGTTCAATCATAATTAAAGATATTCATAGTCATGTTAACTATTTGGAACGTCAAAAATTAATAATAGAAACTAAATTACAACAGGTACTTCCAGTTTTTAGGATACCTTTCAAACTTAATAAACATATAAAACTAGGCAAGGATAGACTTCAACCTTGAAATAACAAGGGAGTGGTGTATCAGATAAACTGTAAAGATTGTGATAAATTATACGTAAAGGAAACAGTCAGATTATTGAATACTAGGAAGAAAGAATTTTACTAATATTAACAGAAACAGAAGATATCATAATGTAATTACCGAACATAGATTAAAAGATTGTGAATGTGTTGATGGCCATGAATTTGATTGGGAGAGAATTGGGATTTTACAATTTGAGAAGAATAAGAGGAAGCGGAAGATAGCTGAGGGAGTTTTCATTAAGAATAAGGTGGATTTTGCTTTGAATAGGAGAAATGAGCCTGTGTTTTTGCCACAGACTTACAATTACATTACTTCCAAATTGTTTTGATCTCTCTGGGGAACAATACCTTTCAAATCACATTTCTCATTAACACCTTCACATAGCTTTTCATGTACGTACAACAATAATAGTTCAATGAATTAAACCTTACCTAAACTTGTTTATATCGATCAGTTTATAAAGAAATGCCATGCAGATGTGCAAATTCTATAAATTGACGTTGAGTCTTACTCATAACTTTGTAAGTTTTAACTAATGTATTTCGAAAAGTTTATGATTTTAATATAATTTTTATAAAAAATATTTTGCAGTAATATTAAGATCCTGAAGATGGCTAACCAATGGTAGCCGAAACGTTGATAAATATAAAAGCAAAAGAGTTTTTTTATTTATATCCTTCTCCTTTTTTATCTGATAAGGTCGTAACTTAAACACAAATATTTAAATTATTTTTTATAATATTAAAAAAAATTTATTTCAGAAAAATTTCTCATAAAAACTTGAATATTTTATCATTCTTAATGTTTAATGACTTAGGACCTCACGTCAAATCTTCTCGCATATTTCAATATACTTAAAAGTCTTTTTGGTAAAAAAATAATAATAGAACAAATGAGTTTTTAAACATGAATTTTTTTAGTTAGCTTCTTTTTCTAATCTCAATCCAGCTAATTAAAAATTCTTTTAATAGGAGGCTGAGTATGCGACCAACTCAAGAGGAACTGGAAGAGCGCAACATTCTTAAAAGTAACTAAAATTTAATTGAAATGAATTGCATTAAAAAAATGTTTATATATATTGTCACATAGTCTTACTTAATACTTTTTTTTATTGTAGAACAAAGCCCAGCTGAGGAGAAAAAGCAAAAAGAAGAAAAAAAACGTTATCTTTTACGAAAACTCAGCTTCCGGCCAACTGTTGACGAACTTAAAGAAAAAAAGGTACCAAGATTTTTTTTCGCTTCATTGTTTGGTACCGGTAACATTTCAATGAAAGCTTTGAATTATGTTTAAAGAGAAAATGAAATTCACAAGGTCACTATCTTTTAAATATTTGTATTGGGCTGATCTTAAACTATACAAAGAACTAAAACAATATTTTTTTATTCTTGCACTCAAATTTCTACTTTAAAAATTACATCTGAAATAAAAGTTTTGAACTTTATACTATTGGTGTTTTATGTACATATAAATGAAAATAATTAAATAACTTAAAATATGAAAAAAGTTTCGAGATAATATAAGTTCATGTTTTTAATTTTAAACAAATCTGCAAAACAACTTAATTGTTAATATTGGAAAAAAAAATCTTAAATTTATTTAAGGTAGTAGTTCCGCCTCAGTGCACAACTCAAACTAATTCTGAAATTAAAATATGTTGTAAAAAAACACTTGATCTTTCTAAATATCACTTAAAAAATACAGGTATCCATGCTTTTTTCCGAGATAATTGAGTTAGAAATTCACCAAATCACAATATATAGTAATACCTAACCTGTAAAATTTAACATTTTTTGAACTCAATTATCTCGAAAAAAAGCATGGATACCTGTATTTTTTAAGTGATAATTTTGAAAGATCAGATGTTTATTTACAACATATTAAAAATTCAGATAGTGTTTGAGTTGTTTGCATTTTGCATGTGTTTTCCCATGTATGTGCTATATATCGCGGAACTACTACCTTAAAAAAAAAAAATTAATACATAATTAATCTATATTATAGTCAACATAATTGATTCTTGATTATATGCTTTAACAGATTATAAGATTCAATGATTACATCGAAGTGACTCAAGCTCATGACTATGATAGAAGAGCAGATAAACCCTGGACGAGATTAACTCCAAAAGATAAGGCTGCTATAAGAAAAGAACTCAATGAATTTAAGAGCATGGAGATGGCTGTCCATGAAGATAGTCGGCATCTAACAAGGTAAATCCAACCACAAAAAACCTTACAAAGGTAAACAAACGTGGGGAGATTTTTTTAATGAATTGATTTAACAAAAAATAGTGATATCATTAGATAGATTTTATAAGGTAGAATTTTTGATAAGATGTCATATTAATAACAGAATTTAAAAATTAATTGCTGTAACAAATTTAAGAAAAAAAAAATAATTATTTCAAAAAGTAATAAAAAAATTATTTTAATGAGTTGTGTATTTAAATTTAAAAAATAAATTGAAATCAATATTCATAAAATCTGCCCACGAAGTTCATATTCAGAAGAAAATTTATTAACTTTATCTTCGTTGGCAGATTTTATGAATATTGATTTCAATTTATTTTTTAAATTTAAATACACAACTCATTAAAATAATTTTTTTATTACTTTTTGAAATAATTATTTTTTTTTTCTTAAATTTGTTACAGCAATTAATTTTTAAATTCTGTTATTAATATGACATCTTATCAAAAATTCTACCTTATAAAATCTATCTAATGATATCACTATTTTTTGTTAAATCAATTCATTAAAAAAATCTCCCCACGTTTGTTTACCTTTGTAAGGTTTTTTGTGGGATATCACTTTTTTTTGTTTGATAATTTTTTGATAATTATCTATTTGTTATTTTTCTAATTTTTTTTTTTTTTTTCTAATATAAATATATAAACACCTTTAGCATTAGTTGGCCAAGGTTTTTTTATTAGTATATTACTTAACTAGGCAGCTGGAATGGGAAATGTCTCAGATCACATGAAATTGTCGTCCGAGGCGAAGCCGAGGTTGACAAACATGTGATCTGAGGCCTTCCCATTCAGCTGCCTAGTTGAGTATACTATTTTTCCGCACGACGGCGCCGGGAAGCGCTACTGACTGTAGCGGCAGCGGCTGGGAAGTAGCGCTTCCCGGCCGGAGTACGGAAAAATATTTTCGTCGCTTACTTCTATCCAACTCTTTTTTTGTCGTAAAATGCTCACGTAGTGCCCATTATTTAAATTATTTCCTACGTGTGCTATTGAACATGTTACTTTGTAAGAATGTTTACAACTACCTCTTTTAAAATACATATTTTCTTTTGCTCTCTGATTTTACTGCGACACTGATGATTGTTCTCTAACCAAGCCAGTTACCAGTGTCTTTTATCGTTTAAAGGTTAATTCTAATTTTTATTAATTATCATTTAATTTTTTTTTTTTTTTCATTTTTTTATTTATGAAAACAAGTTTTCATAAACGTTAATTAATTTTATTTTTTTAAAAAATAAAAAAAATCATGATAGCGCCATCTGTTGAAAATGTTGGGAGGTGCCGATCCCCGATCGAACGTTGATGGATGGAAAGTCCAAAAAAAAGGCCGATTTCAAAAACGCGAATTAAAAAATAAGAAAATTAAAAAAATATAAGCTTCGAAAACAATCCTCATCTCTTCGGTAGTGAAAAGTAGGCGTAGTCTAGAGGTTTAATGATGCAGGTAACGTGTTTTAATTTTTAAATAATTGATTAATTGTGGTTAGTAGGGTTAAGGTAGCTCCAGTAGCTGTAAATAAAGCACGGCAGCCGGCTACTATTTTGGCGGGAAAAAAATCTCCCCAAGCCAGCTACCGCTGGCTTTGATAAAAATAAATAATTTTTGCTAAAAATAAAACTATTCTAAAAATACAAAACAGACTTATATTTTACTATCGTATACATAGGCGCAAAATCGAGCAAAAAATGAGGAGCAGTCGTGAGTAGCCAAAATCAAAATTTCAAAAAAAAAAAAAAAACAAAAAAAAAGTTTTTCGACTGTTTTTAAATATTTTTCATTATATTTTGATTTTGGCTGCTCATCTTATTCTTTTTTGCAGGTACCTAAGCAGCAGCCTATAAAATTATTAAATAAGTATTAAATGAAAACCAAATTTGAAAAATTTCAATTTAAACTTATTTAATTTTAGTTTTTGATTTTGTTATACAATACACTTGTAATTTTTATTTTTTTTTTTAAGAATCAGCTTAAGGATTTTTTGTCATAGTATGCGTAAGTCATTTTTTATGCATCGATTTTAGTGCGTAAAACGGTCGCTTTACGAACACTTAGAAAAAAGTAAAAATAGTAAAATAGTAAAATCGTAAAAGTAAAAAAGTAAAATTTTTTGCTCAATGTTTGTCAAATAATCATTCTGCAGTATAAAATCGCAACGTTAATAATCATTGTTCGCAACTATGATAAAAAAAATGTTCGTAACATGTGTGTAAAAAATTAGAACCTTGTGTGATCATCCGCGACTCTCAGGCCAGCTTCGCCGACCCGTGGACGTGTTGATCACAACTAGGTGCGTGAAACGTTTTTTTACATCCTTCTTACGAAAAATACTATTTTAAATTTGTTTCTTCATGGAAATGTCTTTTACAAAGGTTACAGACAAAAATTAAAATTTCACTCAGACAATTTCTTAGATGTTCTTTCAACTCTTCATTACTCTGAAAATGTTATGGACTTGCTACAACTAGACTTTTGAAGAATTATGCATCGATTTGTAAAGGTCTGAGGTCTAAGTGCGTAGAAAATTCTTGTTGAAATGTAGATCTAACGGTTCTTTTCAAAAAAATGTAATCAATGTTATGATTAATTTTGACAAGATTGTTTTTTTCTATGAGAAGAATAAACAATTTTCTAAACTATCGCAAGCTAACAATTCAGAAATATTTATTGAAGATTGAAATTAAAGACATTAACTACAAATTTTTTTTTTTGACAAAACTTACTAATTTAATTAAAAACACTGACTTGATGAATCAACTTTTGAAAGATTTTTTGATTCGACGAGGTTGAAATCAGATAAAATTTATTTTAGACAGAACTCGATTCTTGACAGTCAATTTTCTTTAAAATTATCCAACAAGTCTTATGTGAAAATTACTAATTCTAAAATTGGTTGGGTTAAAAAAATCTTACTAATACTGAACTTGAGATTTTGGCGTAGACGTCGTATCGGTTGGGGATGATTAAAGTTTGGCGACTAATATTGATAAAGGGAATATTGTTAATATGATTAAAAATTTTGATTCATCATTAATTTTTCATAAAGTAAATTCTGAAGTTATAACTTATAAGAACACAATGAGAGAGGCTAGTGTCAATACATTATTGACTCTGAATTTAGAAACAAAAAACATATTCCTATTACTGAGACTGATTTTAACCGAAAACTAAAAATGATAAAACAGTTTTTATAAGATAATCCTCACCTTTTTTTCACACATGCAGATAAAGGTAACCTTACTGTATACATTGAACGAGATATAGTATTTTTCACAGCTGATGGAGTCTAAAATTAGCTAGCTCTTAGCAAACCGAAGTCGACGCCCGAGCCAAAAGCGAGGGTACCAAAGGTTTGCTAAGGGTTAGCTTATTTTTGCAGTCCCTTGTGTGTAATATATTTTTCAGCAGGAGGCAAAGAAAGTGCAAACTCCCTGCTTGAGTCAAAGGAGTGCTATTGGCACTTTCTGCGCCGTGTGATGAGAAATATCTTTCAAAAATGCGGAACCTTTTAAATGACCAGAAAGTTTATAAAATTATTCTTAGCAGTGACCCTCTGACTTTTTAACAAAACGAGGTTCATAGATTTAAACACGTCTTAATGAAGTTGGACTTTTTGGAGAAAAATTTAATACAGACTGACACTACACTAACCAAATGTTACGGGCTTCCAAAAAAACACAAACCTGACATACTAATGAGACCAATAATATCTACTGTTCATTGAATGACTGAATTTTTATACAAAATCATTTTAAATGACTTGTAGAAGGCAATTGATCCTCTGAAATCGCATATTAATAATAGTTATGAATTGACTCGTAAATTGAAAGGTTTGTATGTACCTCCTGGCTATATCTCCTGGCTGAGGTGTTCCTCTCGGAGGAGCAGTAATTTCAAAAGTTTCACCTGAAGAAGTACTTTTTCCCTGCGCTATGTTTAACATACAAATATCCTTCGCTATATGTCGTATTCTTTATTTTATATATGGGTCATTCCAACATCTTTCAGCAAAACCATGGTCGCGAGATCGACCGATTTTTCTAATTTTTTAATACGTTCAAGTTTAAGTATATTTAGAAGCTTTGCCAAAATTTTAGCTCAAAATATCATAGAACCCGAATGGCAGATATTTAAAATAAAAAAATAAGCCCTTTTTTGAGTATTTTTAAGCCTATTTTTAGCCTAACTTCAAATACTCGTCAAAAATAAAGTTTTTATTAAATTTTTATGGTTGACCTCGCAAAATTTTCGTTTTCCAGTCAACTTTTTGGAAAATTTTTTCTTGTAATTATGGTGAACATTTTGATGCAAGTATTGTTACAAACGCTGATACTTATAAATTCATCGATTTTGACGATTTTGAGTCATATTCAAACAGCTTCCATTTAGTTAGGATCAAAAAAAATTTTTTCTGGTCAGCGGCAATCGATTTGTCTATTCAAGACGTTTAATTCTTTTTTCAAAGCGATTTAAAAACTTTAAAATTTTCGTAGTTACGGCCTTTCAAAAAGTGAAAAACGCAAAAAATGCGTTTGGCTTGTATTGAAACTGATGGCATTTTTTCTACCAATTTTTTTTATGAATTTCTGGGAAAAACTCCTTCATACATAGTTTAACAAGTTCTCATCATTTTGGTCAACTTTGTTGGCCATTTTTCCATTGTTTCAAGCAGCTGATTTGTACCATTTTATTCATTTTTTACAGTTTAGAGTCGAGAGTTCTAGAGTTTAATAAATATCGACTGACACTTCTTAAAAAACTTGGAAAGTCTTAAACGAACTTTTTATAATATTTTTATTAAAATTTAGTTCGATACTTGTTTATTTATAGTTTACTGTAGTAAGAGGTGACAATTTTTGCAGCTGCCTAAGCAGCTTCCAAAATGAAACACCCAGTCAGCTGCTTTTATAATTACGGAAAAAAAATTAATTTATTTAATTTTTAAAATATATAGTATTTATATAGACATGATTATGGAAGTTATATACGGGCGTGTGTTTCTGGACGGTGTCGCTGGCTAGAATGCATCGTCCAGGAATACACGCTCGTATATGATCGAACATGTTCAAATATATGCTTTTTCGGGCTCCAATCAATTTAAAGGTGCTTTATGAGTGTTGTTTTTTGAACAAATGACAGCAAGTTCAGTCATGAACTGTGTTGCCGCGTTCTAACCTCAAAGCCTGGCATCTTGGACGTTTTCATTTTTGAGTAAGTTTTTTGACGTTCCGATAGATGGCGACTGCAAAACAGACCAAACATTGGAAAACAGACCAAATAACGAAAGATATTTGGTCTGCAAAACAGACCATACATACACCTGTTAATTGGTCAGAAAACAGCACGAATAAAGCACCGATAATTGGTTGGAGATCGAAAAATTAATTAAATAGAAAGTTTCAAAATACTCCTATAAAATTCAATTATTAAATTAAAAAAAAAAAAAAAATTCCCTAAGGTAGATTTGAATCTACGATCTTTAAGTTCAGTTGAAGTCATTTCAACTATTTGGTCACTTCGACCACCAATGACTTCATGAAAATGAAAAAAAAGCTGTTTTATAAAGTATCAAAAGAGTAAAATACATGTGAATAAGATAAAGATAATTGTTCTTTTCACCTTGATTAAATATATTTTATGCAACCACACCCTAAAGACGATTTCACCAGAAAATTTTGACTCCGGAGGGGTCAAAGTAGACATCTGGTGCACCTGGGGATAAGTACACCCTGGAGACAATTTCTCCAGGAAGTTTAGACTTCAGAAAGGTTAGAGTAAAGACCTGGGGCACAGGGTCATAAGTACACCCTGGAGATGATCTCTAGGAAGTTTTGACTTCAGAGGGGTCAGGGCAGGTACCTGATGTATACCCACCCTGCTGTATTGGAAGGAAAAGTGCAGTCATAGAAAGGGAAGCAATATGGCTGCCCATAACTATTTTCAATGCGATCAGCGTGCATGACGACGTTACCCTAAATTCAACATGGCTGACCATAACTATTTAAATCCACTAGAACAGCGCGTGAACCACGTGACCTCATCCCCACCACGACTGCACTTTTCTTCCCAATAGCCACACGTGAAGTTTAAGCAGTAATTTTTTTTTAGAAACTTCCATAGGGTAAAAAAGGTCTAGGGTGCACTGGGTCGGCTACCAGGTACTCGGATCGGCTTCACCAGGAAGTTTTTCCAGTAACCGACGTCTAAAAGGTAAATAAGGTCTAGGGTGCACTAAGTTGGCTACCAGGTACTCGAATCGACTTTTCCAGGGAGTTTTCTCAATAACCGACGTCCAAAAAGTAAATAAGGTTTAGGTACACTAGGTCGGCTGCCAGGTACTCGGATCGGCTTCTCCAGGAAATTTTTCCATTAGCCAACGTCTAGAGGGTAAATAAGGTCTAGGGTGCACTAGGCCGGCTACGAGGTACTCGGATCGAGTTTTCCCGGAAAATTTCTCAATAACCGATGTCCAAAGGGTAAATAAGGTCTAGGGTGCAATAAATCAGCTACCAGGAAATAAATCGACTACTTCAGGACATTTTCTTAGTAACCGACACCCAGGGAAAAGATTCAGTTCTGCCTTAATAATTTTGTAAGAGCTATGCCTAGAGAGCTGCTTTCTTTTATCCGAATAATTCCGAAACTTCTTGGGGAAGTCTTCGCCGGGACGTAATCGAGTCAAAATCGATGAATTTACAAGTATCAGCGTTTGTAACAGCACTTGCATCAAAATGTTCACCATAATTACAAGAAAAAATTTTCCAAAAAGTTGACTGCAAAACGAAAATTTTGCGAGGTCGACCATAAAAATCTAATAAAAACTCTATTTTTGGCGAGTATTTGAAGTTAGGCTAAAAATAGGCTTAAAAATACTCAAAAAAGGGCTTATTTTTTTATTTCAAATGTCTGCCATTCGGGTTCTATGGCATATTTTGAGCTAAAATTTTGGCAAAGCTCCTAAATATACTTAAACTTGAACATATTAAAAAATTAGAAAAATCGGTCGACCTCGCGCCCATGGTTTTGCTGAAAGATGTTCGAATGACCCATATATACACTAAGGAGTTCCCCGTGCCCACTCCGCTCACCAACCCCCTAAAGTAGAACCTCGCAAATAGTCCAAGTTCCATTGCACGGAACCTCACGAATTGTCCCTCAAAAAAATAAAGCTTCGTTCACAACGTTGTGTAGTACACTGTCTGATAAATTGTATTGCTGTTTTTTTTAATACTTATGTACAATTAATTATATTTAAAAAATTTTGACAGTAAAAACATTTTTTTTAGTATATAAAGTTTTTTTCTTAAAAAACAAAAAATATAAGAAGTTAAAAATATGTGATCACAGAATTCTAAATAGTGAATTTTTTAAAGAAAGTGTCTAGGTACCATCGCCGTGTACCGTATTAGGTGCACGGTGCACGGTACACGGTACCAAATAAGAGTTACTTTAGACACTCTGTGAATTTAATTGGGCTATTTAGGATGGGCAATTAGATTTAAAATAAAAACTAGTAGTTTTTTAAGCTTAAGTGGGTTATTTGGGATAAATTATAGGATCTAAAGTAAAAAGCTACCGTGTACCGTGTATCGTGTGCGGTACACGGCGATGGTACCTAGACACAACTTTTTTTAAAATACAACAAATGCTCTGTAAAAATTTCAAGAAGATTTTTTTTAAATCATATTGAACGAATATTAAAAGCAAAGAATTTTGATGGATAAGAATATAAAGAAGTATATTAATTTATCATCAAAAAAAAATTTTTTAAGTGAAATAACATTTAGAGTTTTTTTTTTTTTAAGTTTAAAGAAATAAGTTTTTTTTTAAGTATTAAATAATCATTTATTTAAACTTTCGGTTTAGATGATCTTGATATTAATCTAGTTTAGATGAGTGGTTTTAGGTTTACATTTTCCACCGTAAAGAGTTCAAATTAAAAGAAAAGGAACAAAATTTATTTCATTTATCAAAATAAAAGAAAATTATACACATCATCTTGCATTTTATTTAAAAAAAATGAATGAAGACTTTATACATCTAGTCACACATTTTATAAATTTTTTTTCTTGTAATAATAAAACATTTTTTATTAGTTTATCTATTTAATTTTTTGGCAATCGCAAAACTCGTTCTCTAATGTTTTGGATTTTCATAATATCTGAATTATCAAAGTCCCAGTTATTCTCTAAAAATTTTGTAACTTCAGACAGATGGTAAAGCATTTCCTGTACCCTTGGATTTTTTTCAGGCTGTAGATTTTCTATTGGATCTTCTTCATCAGAATCATGGTTTTCATATTTCTTGTCATCGTTCTCCATACGACCAATGTCAAAAGCATCTCCAGAAAGAATGACATCGTTGTTTGTTTGATTTATATGTTTCTCAACCCTAAACAAATTTTATATTTATTTTAAAATTAGAAAATTAATGAAATAGTGGTGTTAAGTAAACATTGTAGAGTTATTGCATTCACTTGGTGAAAATCCATTGTCAATTTGATAATAATAAAAAACAAAATGTTTTCGATTTTCACAATTTATTTATTAACATTAGTTAATACATTAGCCTCATGACAGCCGTTTCGACATACAATGTCATCTTCAGATGAGTATACACAATACTAAACTTAATTACAAACATCTATTCACTTAAAGAGTTATCCTTATTTACAAAGTATACAAATTTAAGAGTGGGGAGTTATTTATGTCTACCTGATCGTTTAGTAATCTATTCGTGTTTCTATATCGGTTAATCTCTAGAGATTCTAACAAATTTGTTAGAATAATAAATAAATAACTCCCCACTCTTAAATTTGTATACTTTGTAAATAAGGATAACTCTTTAAGTGAATAGATGTTTGTAATTAAGTTTAGTATTGTGTATACTCATCTGAAGATGACATTGTATGTCGAAACGGCTGTCATGAGGCTAATGTATTAACTAATGTTAATAAATAAATTGTGAAAATCGAAAACATTTTGTTTTTTATTATTATCAAATTTTTATTATTATCAAAGTGTTAAGTAAAAATGGTGTTTTTTTATTTTTAAATAAACTTTTTTATTTTTTCTACAAGAAAGATTTAATTTTTCATTTTATTTCTTGCAATCTTAGTCTTTTTAAAGTGAAAGATTTGCACTAGTTTTAGATGGTTTTGATACTTTGAAAGTAAAAAATAAATAAAAAGTTAACAAAATTTTTTTTTTTAATTATTTTATAAGATAGTATATTTATGATTTTAAGTATAGGAAGCCAGTGAATGAACTACACTATCATGAAACATTTAAAATTACCATTCAACTATTTGTTCGATACTCATCATCTCCCAACCTTGTTCGAATTGGTCTTCGAGAAGCCATTCCTCGACATCTTCGATTGAAATACTGTCATAACCAGGTAACCCTTTGACATCTTGCTAGATTTGCCTGAGCTCTAGGTCACTAACAGGTCCATCACTAATTGAGCAGGACTCTTCCAGAATTTTGTTCCAAGCTTTTCTTTTGTTACTAGGTGTAACTTGGTTCCAAGATTCTGCTAGTCGATAACAGGCATCTTTCAGCGTAAATTTCTTCATGTATTCAGAAATACTTTCCTCTGTTTTTTCAAAGTAAAGTTCTTGCAAGCACCCTTTTTCATATAATCTTTTAATTTGAGAAATCGGACCTTGGTCACAAGGTTGAATTTTTGATGTAACATTAGGTGGTAAATATATTACCTAAAAAAAAATGTAAATTTTTATTGGTCTTATATTTAAAATTGGCATAGCTTAGTAAGAAAATTCTATAAGAAAAAACGGAACATTTAAACTTACTTCAAAATCTGAATTAATTGAATTTAATTCAGTTGCTGGAGGATGTGAAGGAGCATTATCTAGTAGAAGATAAGTTTTTAATGAAATTTGTTTTTCCCTTTGAAAAGTTTGGACTCCTGGAATAAAAACTTCTTTGTACCAATTAGTCAGGGTTGAGCGGTTCATCCTAGCAGACTTTTCTGATGTATAATAAAATGGCAAACAACTTACATTTTTGAAGCAGCGAGGTTTTTTTGATTTTCCAATCAAAAAAATTGGAAGCTTATACGGACCACTGGCATTACAGCACACCATAAAAGTAACTCTATCTTTGGGCTCTTTTCTTCCAGAAGCTTTGTTTTCAGTAAAATCTAACAATGATCTTTTTGGCAAAGATTTCCACACTAATCCGCTTTCATCAGCATTATAAAGTTGATACAGAGTCAAATTATTTTGCTGGATGAAATCTGCCAACCAGATTTTGAATGTTTCTGCTGCATTCTTGTCTGCGGATAAGTTTTCACCAAGCAAAGTACCTTCATGGATACCATACCTTTTTTTTTTAAATTATCAAGCCACCCATTACTGGCAGAAAAATTCTTGGGTCCACCTTGAAGTTTAGAAATAGCTAAAGCTTTTTCCTTCAGAATGGGACCACTTACTTGACCACTTCCAGCCCTTTGTTGTCGGAACCATGTGTATAATGTGGTATTTAGCAATGTATCCTTAACAATAGGTTGCATTTTAATTTTTAACTTTTTGGTATCACTTAAAATGTTAGCAGTTTTTTTTTTTTTTTTTATTAATCTTTATTACCTTATTTAGGTTATTAGATACAATACGAATTTAACATTTAATTACAGTGGGGTACAATAGGGTTTAAACTGTTGGTTTAATGAAGTTCGTCGGGTGCTTTAGTCCTGGAATGCTTCATCAGGTAAGGTGAAGATGCCGTCCGACATTGCATCAGCTATAGATGGGTAGCAGTGAAGGGTTGAAAGGTTTTAGCCTTATCTGGTGTGATTCGTTTGTAATTTTAGAGAGCATTAATCCAATCATCGGTGGCCATCTCCCTTGATCCTCAGAATGCACTGATGTTCCCCTAAAATTATTGTCTCATCTCATGCGGGACGCGCGGCTCGTCTCGCCGCTGCTCGAAAAATCGAGTCAACGGAGATTAGAACCGGCGTCCCTTGACGCGCCGATGTTTCAGCCGACTAAGACGCGTGCCTTAGCCGACTGAGCCAACGACGGCTGTTAGCACAGTTTATTATTTTATCTTCACAATTTACTATTCTGCGAACTGTTTTTTCACTAACATTATATATTTCACTGAGGTTTTTCAGTTTTTCAGTTTTTCACCAGATCTAAAACGATCAACTATTTTTTTCCGATCAAGTACTGATAAATAGTTGTTTTTTTTCCTTAAATTTGTTGATATAGACTTGTTTGTAAAATTTTCTTTTTCTCTGTTGGCGTATATAATAGAAACTGTTTTTGGATGAATTTGAAAATCACGAGCAATACTGATATTACTATCTCCTTTGCTTTTACGTTCGATGATGGTTTTTCGTTGTAAATTTGTTAAAGAACTAAGTTTTTGGCGTTTAACTGCAGGCATTGTTGTTTGAGAAAAAATACTTACACAACAATCACAAACACACTACAAAGTACAGATACGTTGTGCTTACGTTTTCTAGCTAAAGAGGTTATGCACTAATAAAAGAAATTCTAAACTGTAAATCAATAAAATACTACTAACTATAATAGTATTTTCAACTTACACCACTAAAAAACTAAAATTATGTATATACTATAAAGTTTTGTTTGCGTTATCATAGAGCCGAGGTCTGCGGACTGCGACTTGCGAGCTTTTGTGATAGATGAACGCGAATGTGAATGCCCCTTTATTTTTTTGGACAATTCGAAAGGGAGCCTGCAGGACAAGTCGCGCGACTGGACAATTCGAAAGGTGGACTATTCGCGAGGTTCTACTGTATTTTTAATTACTGACTAATATTAGTTAATGATAAAAAGAAATAATTTTAAGCAAACATTTGAACCACAAGATCGAAATAGTAATTAGTAAGCTCTATATTTGGTTATCAAATAATCAAAAGACTAAGTGCTTACAATTAATAAAAATTAGACGTGGGAGTTCAATTTGAGCTAATTACTGATCATAAAAAGAGATCCAATTTTGGGGATGAAAAAAGTACAATATTTAACTGTGTTTTGACCGTGTTTTTAAGAATTTCAGATCTTCGAAGATCCAATTTAGGGGATCAAAATAAAAAACGGAAATATAATATAAGAATATACTCTTTCTCATAAAAACCTATATAAAGGAAGTTATTTATCGAATAGATCTAGCCTACAGATTTTGGCCAAATTAAATATACACATAGTTTATGGTATGAAAATAGCTTAGTTAAAATTTCAGAGGCCTGCACTGGGAAAAAGTTGGATGGCAGCGCCCCTATTTGTGTGGTATGTTACGCCCGAAATTTTGGGAGTCTGGCTTTCCGCTCTGGGCAATACATTGCCGCCGTGAGAAATGTTTCTCGTAAGCTGTCACGCAGTCCCATCTACGGTAGCCTCGATAAGTCGATCATGCGTTATTTTGCTCGCAAACATGTCTGCAAAATATTGCCCACGTGGTCGGAACGCAGCGTTCTAATTTTTGGGACAGCTAACGCCGAACTTTTTCCAAGTGTGGAGTGCTTATGAAAAAAGTTATAAATATTTTAAATTTCACAACCATGAGATATTATGGGAAATCTACTGACACTAATTTTTACTTGATTCTTAACCCACAGATTTAAACGTTACTTCGCACAAAAATAAAAAAAAGAATCAGTCTTTTGTTATTCTTTCTTGAAAACATCTATAAACAGTGCCTGTAGCAATAATTATAAAGAAAAATTTTTTTATTCTTTTTAATATGAGTTCTCATTGGCTACAGTTAAACGTTGGAAGTATTTACGCCAATGTAACTTCTATTCTCATCAAATACATTTTTGACTCACGTAACTAGTAAGGAACGTCCTTTTGTTGTGAAATTCAAAATGTTTTTAAATTTTTTCACGAACACTCCAGGCATTTGAAATCTTAGCTAAATTCTTTTTATAAAAAAAATTATTTGTATGTTTAATTTGGACAAAATTTGTGGGCTGGATCCACATTCAGTAAGAAACCTTCTTAAAGGCTGCTCCAATCACTATCTTCAGAGTTTTAAAAATAAACTAAAACAGTATGCGTCTAAAATTTTTTTTAATCATTAAATATTTTAATTTTAGGTTCCATAAACCATGACAATTTCAATGTGTAAAATTAACAAAATGTATTGTTGGAGCTGAAAAAATCACGGTGGTCGTGATAATATGCACTATCTGCACTGACAATGTTGCAATTTACTGTCAATCGCTCAACGAAATCGTACCAACTTCAACTTCTTCTTCGCCAGCAGTTTGAGAGACAAATTAAAATTGTGACCATAGCTTTCGGTTTGCTGTCTTGAACGTATCGAGTTCTGTAAAAAGAAGAAAGAAGTAAAAAAGGAACTACAAGACACTTTCACACATGCGCTTGCACGCGTACACGCATACCCTTGCGCGCCGATTAAGTGCGCCAGCTCGATTGTGATAATGGGTGAGCTTATTTTCAAGTTCACTCAAATGCGATTTGTATCTACTAATTTTTTAATTTCATCTTCTAATATTTTCATTTAATTTTTCTTGTTTTTTCTAGATTGAATGTTTGCTTTTTTTTCCTCTCCTTTTTAAAATTAAAAAAAAAAATTTTTTTGAACTTAGAATGGGTGGGTTGATTATTATAAAATTTTTTTTCATAAAAAGTTTCCTATAATGAGTCTCACTAACGCGGTTATTATCTTTGTCTCGTACCACTAAAAACCGTAAATCGTACTAAAGACAAATTCAGTTCAAAGATAACTGAAGCTAAAAAAATAATTAATTTTCGTTAATAATTGACAATCTTTTAATTATTCGGCGCACGATTTTTATTTCATTTAATCCCTTGTTTTCAAACTCTAGTTCTAAATTTGAAAAACGATATATAAATAAAATTATTTAATTTGAATAAATAAATAAATTTAAAAAATGAATTCACAAAGTTCACAGTATTAAATGGGTGCTTTGCTAAAAAAGTATGCTAGGTTCTCTGGACATGTGAATTTTATTTGAATCAAGTCGGAATATATGTATGCAATATATCTTTTTGTATTATATAAAATTCCGTTTATCTCATATTAGTGCAAAACGTATACACACATACTATTACAGTGTTGGTGAATAGTCTGAGTATTTATTAATGTTACATCGTTCAAATTCGAATATCGATGTAGATTTTCTAACAAAATTAAGACTAAAAATCAAAATCTTAGTTTAAATCGTATTTGTATAAATTTAATTTGCTAGAAATTACTCAAATATATTCAACAAGAAACTTAATAGAAAATAACGAGAACGAACAAAAAAGCATCTATTTATTATTTATCATCTTAAAATAAGTGTATTAAACTGTTCGATAAAATTGTTTTCACGTTAAAATAAAAATGAACAAAAAAAAATTAAACGTTACGTTAGTGTCTGGAAGAACGGTAGTTTTTTTAGGGCTACGTCAAATACAATTTTTTTCGTTTGATTAAGAAAGAAAAGAAAAAAAATGGCCAAAACTTCGGCCACATTCCTGATCATATATTTAGTAATGAGATTTGAAAAAGTCAGTCTTGCGCTTTTATTAAAAATCTGTCGCGTATTAACTCTAAGATATAAAATTAGGAAACACCATGTTGCATTCTTACATGACTTACTGATAATATCTGTTGTCGTATGTATATATTAAAGACTTGTGGTATGTAAATTTTATTATACGTTACGTAAGAATATAATTTTGTAAGTATTTTTCCAAATTTTTATGGAGTAAGGATATTGTTTATTTTTATAAAATTTATATTTGTACGCAAAAAGTGTCATTAAAATAAATGATTTAATGTTATTTGATAACCGTTACGCATTATCATTTTTTAAATGTTATATGTTTTTGTACTTACTCAGGTAGAAGCAGTAAGTCAGTAAGATTTGCCCAAATTTTAAATATTATTATTACTATTATCATCATTGTATTTATTAAATAGATATACATAGGCATAATAAATTAATTATGAAATAAAATTGTATCGTGCAATCTTGTACAGATTATATGATTTGTAGGTTTAATCGACTTAAGATTCATTGATTGCTGTCAATGAATGAAATCACTACTTTCAGTGACCACAATTGTTGTTCGTCATTGAGTACAAGTACATATGATTTAATAATATTGATCATAAGTATTTGTATCAATAAATATGATTTATTCATTATACGTATTGATACGAATTGACTATTGCCATAAAAAGCAGTATCTTCCATTTTTGAATATTCGGAAAATTTAAAATAAAATGAATTAAGCATTTGATCAAAATTTCTGCATCAGCTTGGCTTATTATTTTTCAACAAATTTGTACAATTAAATAAAAAAACGCTCGTTATCATCAAAAACATTTATTATATTACCCCAAAACTAGTTTTTGTAACTCGAGTCTAACTTGAAATCATCTACTAAAAAAAAATTTACTGTATCATTATTTTTTTAATCAATAACAGTGTATAGATATGAAAAGAAATTAATTATATTTAAAGACCTACTAAGATTACTTGAACGAATTTACGTATTAATAGTAAAAATTTTTTAAAGCTTTTCATTGAATAATGTCTAGGTAATTTTATATGCATATAAATATGTTTATATATTATTTATGCTTGTAAATATTTATAATTATACTTATATTCACATGATTAATAAAAAAAGACAGAAAAGAATAAAAAAATCTCGCAGCGGATTGCAATCTTGTTATGCATAAGCAATTATTTTAAAAATAAATACTTACAGTTATTAATTTTCAATTGACGTTCCAACAAAAATACGTATAAATATTATACATATATATAATCATTATCACTTTTTAATTGATTGTATACTATGTGAACAAGTGAAATGTATTCGTTTTTCTTTTTTTTGCTGAAAAAGTCACAAAAATTTCTTGTACAAATCTAATGAAACAAAATCAATGTGCAAGCATATAAAAATTTGAGACAAAAATTAATCATTAAATTCATTTAAAAAAATTTTTAAAAATTTAAAAAAATAAAAACAAAAAAATACAAAACCAATAAAAAAGAATAAATAGATAAATATATAAATAAAACATAAATTAATGCACGAATACAAAAGTAGTTATTATAATATTGAAATCTCGTGAAATAGTCCTACTGTACTTCAAAATCTTTTAAGATTTGCAATGGTGCCATTGTCCTTATTTCAAAATTCAATAAAAAATAATATTTATGAAACTAAAATAAAATTTTTTTACATTAACTGTTGAATGTTTTCAATATGTTTAAATGGTTTGAAGAAAGTTCATTCATCTTGCAGTCATCTAATAATTTTGCTTTTAATATGGCCTAAGATCTCCCACTTAATTTTATGTACAAACATTATCAATTGCAATTATCTATTATGGAAATTATATCAGATTAAAAATAAATAATATTTCAAAAAAATTTTTAATAAGGACACTGATTAGGTAAAATTGAAAACTTCTTTCTATAGCTTGAGCCCAATTTAACTACTCGGCTTACGATTACATAGATTTCCATCTTAAAGCTGAGTGTACTTACGCTTGATCTATGTGCAATGTGCATGCTTACAAATATATATAATTATAGAAAAGCGTTTGAGATATTTGATTAAAATATTTTACCCTCAAGCTACTGAAAGAGTACGCTGCGTAAGAGTGAAAATTTTAAAAATTGAAGTTTCTTAAACGTAATTTATTGTAAAATAAATATACTAAAATAAAATCAACGGGTATTGCTACTTGGACGGTAATTTATTTGAAACATACTACATAAAATAGATGTAGCTTCAGTAGTTTTATTGTCAAATTTGATGGAATCACTAATAATTACTTGATAATATAGAAAAGGGCTGGTTTTAACCATTTTATTCGTGTTATAATTCAACAGAAGAAAGTTTTTGGCAATTATTTTATAACTTTTCAAAAAATTGTACGATTATGATTTTTTTTTTTACCACAAAAAAGAAATAATAAAATACAACATTCGCAGATTGCGTTGAAATTTAATTTTTGTGAAGTTTCCTAAAATATTTAAAAAAAATACAAACGTAAATAATCTTGAAAAACATATTCACAAATGAACATAAGAGCTGTTTTGAAATTAAAAAAGACGTAATGTAAATTAATAAAAATTATAGAAATAGACTATTTATCACATAAAAATTAAATAAATAGCGACCGATTTACAAACAAATTTGTTCGATACGATTTAAAATAAAAATCTCAAATTTGATAGTTTTGACCTAAATACATCCTGCTGCAGATTTATGTATAGAAAAGTAAGTATACGTAACATATACAAAAGGATTTTTTAGAAATATGAAAATCTTGGTCTCCTTTGAAACAACAGTAACATTAATGAGTTAAATTTAATAATATCGTTTTATTAATAGTTTTTTTTACAAGTTATTTGTAAAAAAAAATATGGTATTTTTTTACATGAGTTTATTTGTTGTTTTAAGGAATTTATGTAATTTTGTTTTATAAATGCGTAATTTTTCAAAAAACAGCGGAGATTTCGTAAAAAATAAGTGAAAGACGTTGGATAATCTGAGCATTGGGGAAAAGGCAGAGGCAAATGTAATGCTGTATTATATTGAAATAATATGTAAGAATATTGTATATATTAATACGTAAACTCGAATTAAGTTGTACCTCTACCGAAGGAGGAAAATGAAGCGGCTGGCCAAAACAGAGCCAAGAATGATAGAAGAATGGGTTTCATAAGAATTATTGAAACAAATTGAAATAGAAATAAAAATCGTAATTAAGTCATCAAACGATCCTAGAAACAAAATGTTATTTTAATTCAGGACCATTTTTATTTTTGTTATTAATTTATACGCATGACGATTATCGCAATTCAATGTACTATCCATAAAATATTGTAACAAACAAAAATACTGTTATCTATTCTTAAAAAAAAAAAAAAAAAAAAAAAAAAAAAATTAAAACTTTTGTAAACGGAAAAAAACGTTTCATTATTTTATTTTAATCCTTTCTTATTATAAGTATATAATTTTAAGTAAAGGAGGATCATTCGATTTTGGTTCAAAATTGTGTAGCAAGTTGGAACTTGAAAAACGTATTCTTTATTAATTGCAGACTCGATCGATACATGAAAAAATTAAGGTCACCGCTTATTTATAAGACTTATGACAAATTGAAAATTGAGTTTGTCTGAACGGCACCTTCCGCGTACGCGCAAACTCACCCGTTCAAACAAAAATTTGCGCGTACGCGCAAACTTTAGTGTTCCGCGTACGCGCAAACTAAATTATCCCCCCTACTAAAAAAGTTCATATGTAAATCCACGTGGATATCCTTGTGATTCATCAACTCTATAAATCCACTTTACCAAATTAAAAAAAAAAAAAAAAAAAAAAAAAAAAAACTGAGTTCCACATGTAAGAATTTTATAACTTATGTACTTTTTTATAAACAAAAAAGTTTTTTTAGTTGAATGAAATATCCCAAGTTAAATTGAGTATTTTGGTTTTTTCTACACTTTCAGGAAATTAAAAATTTTGACACTTTTAAATTCTTCGGGACTTGATAAAATTATGAGCCTTGACCTTTTTTCGAAAATTTCCAGCATTTAGAATTTTTTAGGAATTTGGAATTTTCATAGGCTTATAATATTGTTGTTGACTTAAAAATTTTAAGGTCTGAGGGACTTAAAAATTTATCTATTCTATAAGACTTAGAAATTTTTTGAACCGCAGACACTTTTAAAGTGAGTTAAGTCTGTGAAACATAAAAATTTTTTGAACGGCAGACACTTAGAATTTTTTCAGTCTGTAGGACTTAGAAATTTATTTTCTGTTTCGACTTTGAAATTTTTCAAACTGCATAAAAAAAATCAAGATCTTAAAAAGATCTGTTGAAGACATATCTTAACTATGGCTGTTTTTGAGACATTTTAAGACGAAAAAAATGTTTTATTTTTTATATGTATCATTTCAAAAATGTCTGAAAAAGTTCTTTTAAAGATAAAAATTACTGATTTTTTCGTTAATTTTCATATGATACTAAGATGATTTTTAGATCTTTGATCATTTTGAGATAAATTTTAGATATTTTTAATTAAGTAACCTTTCCTCTTAAAGATATTAATAATAGTTTTTAGAAATGATAATCAGGCAAGTGATAATAATTGCAAGATTAATTTTGTGTATTTAAGATTTTTTTAAAGATCATTTTGTGATGAACTTACGATATTATTTATGCGCGTTTTTTTAAACATACATATTAATATATTTTTAAAGACAGCAAGATTCTTTAAAATAAATTTTGTACGATTTAAAAAAAATTTTCAACCAGCATTTTAAATATTTCAAGATCTTTTTTTGAAACTAATTAAATTTCATTATTTTTTCAAATTAAAGAGTTTACCGTGAATTACTTTCGTAGATCACAGAGGACTCGGGGAGACGATATCAAAACTCCCAACGATCAAAACTCCCAATCATTTCTATAGCTATCTCACAAGATGGCAACGCTGCGTTAGCTCTCTATACTATATAGTCTACAGGTGTACGTGTAGTACACCTTGAAACAAATATATATATTTTTTGCAAGCGGTTTTTCTGATCGCAATCAATGACCTGTAACTCTATTTTTTGTTTTTTTAATTTTTTTGAATAAACTTAACAATTAAATTTTCATTTTAAATTTCAAGCCCGGAAGAGTCAGGTTGACCCCTGCGGTCAGGGTGAATACCTGGTGGTCCTGGAGAAAATTTTTATCTGTAGATGGTTTCTCCAGGAAAATTTAAACTCCAGGACGTTCAGGATGGATTCCTGGTGGCCCTGCAGGCAATTAGGACTCGGAGATGATTTCTCCAGGAAGTTTCTACTCCCAGATGGTCAGGGTAGATACCTGGTGCCCCTGGAGGCGATGAAGGCTTGGAGATGATTTCTCCGGAAAGTTTCTACTCCAGGATGGTCAGAGTGAATAACTGTTAGCTCCGGAGGCGATGAAGCCTCGGAGATGATTTCTCCAGGAAGTTTCTACTCCCAGATGGTCAGGGTGGATACCTGGTGGTCCTGGAGACAATTTATTCCTGTAGATAATTTCTCCAGGAAATTTAAACTCCAGGACGTTTAGGGTAGATACCTGGTGGTCCTGGAGGCGATGAAGGCTTGGAGATGATTTCTCCGGAAAGTTTCTACTCCAGGATGGTCGGAGAGGATAACTGGTAGCTCCGGAGACGATGAAGCCTCGGAGATGATTTCTCCAGGAAGTTTCTACTTCAAGATGGTCAGAGTTGATACCTGGTGGTCCTGGAGACAATTTTTTTCTGTAGATGGTTTCTCCAGGAAGTTTAAGCTCTAGGACGTTCAGGATGGATACCTGGTGGCCCTGCAGGCAATTAGGACTCGGAGATGATTTTTACAGGAAGTTTCTACTCCCAGATGGTCAGGGTGGATACCTGGTGGTCCTGGAGACAATTTCTTCCTGTAGATAATTTCTCAAGGAAGTTTAAACTCCAGGACGTTCAGGGTGTATACCGGGTGGCCCTGGAGACAATTTCTTCTTGTAAATGATTTCTCCATGAAGTTTCAACTCTAGGGCGTTCAGGGTGGATACATGGTGGTCTTAGCGGCGACTACTCTCTGTAGATGATTTCTCCAGGAAGTTTTTACTTCAAGATTGTCAGAGTGGCCACCTAGTGGCCCTGGAGGCGATTAAGCCTCAGAGATCATTTCTCCAGGAAGTTTCAACTCCAGGACGGTCGGAGTGGACAGCTGGCGGTCTTAGCAGTAACTACGCCATGTAGATGATTTCTCCAGGAAGTTTCTACTCCAAAATGGTCAGGGTGGATACCTGGTGGCCCTGGAGACAATTTCTTCCTGTAGATAATTTCTCCAGGAAGTATAAACTCAAGGACGTTCAGGGTAGATACCTGGTGGCCCTGCAGGCAATTAAGACTCGGAGATGATTTCTCCTGGAAGTTTCTACTCCAAGATGGTCAGGGTAGATACCTGGTGGTCCTGGAGGCGATGAAGGCTTGAAGATGATTTCTCCAGGAAGTTTCTACTCCAAGATGGTCAGAGTGGATAACTGGTAGCCCCGGAGGCGATGAAGCCTCGGAGATGATTTCTCCAGGAAGTTTCTACTCCCAGATGGTCAGGGTGGATACCTGGTGGTTCTGGAGACAATTTTTATCTGCAGTAAGTTTCTCCAGGAACTTCAAACTCCAGGACGTTTAGGGTGGATGCCTGGCCCTGCAGGCAATTAGGCCTCGGAAGTGATTTCTCCAGGAATGTTTCTACTTTAGGACGGTCAGAGTAGACACCTGATGGTCTTAGCAGCAACTACGCCATGTAGATGATTTCTCCAGGAAGTTTCCACTCCAAAATGGTCGTGGTTATTTTTTATTTTATTTAATTTTTTTCGTAATAATAAATTAATTTTTAATCACTAATATTTTTTAATAATATTTTTTAAAATTTTTAGAATTCCGTTCGCAGGAAATTTTATTCACTTTTTTAACTTATCAGTAAAGTTAATCGTGCCATGTTGAATATAGTTAATATTAAGCCCTGCAAAAAGTTGAAAAGTTAAAAATGGAAATTGAAAATTCTCCGTTTCGTACGTTCCAAAAATCGTGACCTCCGACCACGTCCATCAAGTAGACATCCTATTCCTGGATTCTCGACTGAAGCTTGGAGAAGACATCCGCAGAACGTAAATGACAACCCTGACTTAAAAAGCTGACTCTACCGTTTGTTTATTTTAAGCGAAAACATCCTCGAGAAGTCATCCCTAGAGCATAAATATCGATCTTGACTCTTAAAAAGCCGACCCTTCCAAAAGTGTTTAATTTAAGCCAAAACTACCTGCAGAAGTCATCCCTAGAGCGTAAATACCGATCCTGACTCTTAAGAGCCGACCCTGGTTGTTAAATTTTAGCTAACGTAAATACCGATTATGAAAAGCCGACTCTTAAAAAGCCGACCGCTCCCGGGTTGTTAGTTTTTAGCTAAATCTTCCTGGACAACTCATCTCCAGGGCGTAATCGTCGACCCTGGCCATTGACACCACCCAAGTGTCTCGAATGAACCCAAAGTTTCCTGGAAAACTCATTTTCAATGAAGCCTCGGAGAAATCATCTCCGAGGCTTCATCGCCTCCAGATCTGCCAGATATCCACCCTGATCGTCCTGAAGTAGAAACTTTCCTGGAGAAATCACTTCCGAGGCCTAATTGCCTGCAGGGCCAGGCATCCACCCTAAACGTCCTGGAGTTTAAAGTTCCTGGAGAAACTTACTGCAGATAAAAATTGTCTCCAGAACCACCAGGTATCCACCCTGACCATCTGGGAGTAGAAACTTCCTGTAGAAATCATCTCCGAGGCTTCATCGCCTCCAGGGCTACCAGTTATCCACTCTGACCATCTTGGAGTAGAAACTTCCTGGAGAAATCATCTCCAAGCCTTCATCGCCTCCAGGACCACCAGGTATCTATCCTGACCATCATGGAGTAGAAACTTCCAGGAGAAATCATCTCCGAGTCTTAATTGCCTGCAGGGCCACCAGGTATCTACGCTGAACGTCCTGGAGTTTATACTTCCTGGAAAAATTATCTACAGGAAGGAATTGTCTCCAGGGCCACCAGGTATCCACCCTGACCATTTTGGAGTAGAAACTTCCTGGAGAAATCATCTACATGGCGTAGTTACTGCTAAGACCGCCAGCTGTCCACTCCGACCGTCCTGGAGTTGAAACTTCCTGGAGAAATGATATCTGAGGCTTAATCGCCTCCAGGGCCACTAGATGGTCACTCTGACAATCTTGAAGTAAAAACTTCCTGGAGAAATCATCTACAGAGAGTAGTCGCCGCTAAGACCACCAGGTATCCACCCTGAACGCCCTAGAGTTGAAACTTCATGGAGAAATCATTTACAAGAGGAAATTGTCTCCAGGGCCACCCGGTATCCACCCTGAACGTCCTGGAGTTTAAACTTCCTTGAGAAATTATCTACAGGAAGAAATTGTCTCCAGGACCACCAGGTATCCACCCTGACCATCTGGGAGTAGAAACTTCCTGTAGAAATCATCTCCGAGTCCTAATTGCCTGCAGGGCCACCAGGTATCCATCCTGAACGTCCTAGAGCTTAAACTTCCTGGAGAAACCATCTACAGAAAGAAATTGTCTCCAGGACCACCAGGTATCTATCCTGACCATCTAGGAGTAGAAACTTCCTGGAGAAATCATCTCCGAGTCCTAATTGCCTGCAGGGTCACCAGGTATCTACCCTAAACGTCCTGGAGTTTAAATTTCCTGGAGAAATTATCTACAGGAATAAATTGTCTCCAGGAGCACCAGGTATCCACCTTGACCATCTTGAAGTAGAAACTTCCTGGAGAAATCATCTCCGAGGCTTCATCGCCTCCGGGGCTATCAGTTATCCTCTCTGACCATCTTGAAGTAGAAACTTCCTGGAGAAATCATCTCCGAGGCTTCATCGCCTCTGGGTCTATCAGTTATCCACTCTGACCATCTTGGAGTAGAAACTTCCTGGAGAAATCATCTCCGAGTCCTAATTGCCTGCAGGGCTACCAGGTATCTACCCTAAACGTCCTGGAGTTTAAACTTCCTGGAGAAACCATCTCCGACGCTTCATCGCCTCCGGGGCTATCAGTTATCAACTCTGACCATCTGGAAGTAGAAACTTCCTGGAGAAATCATCTCCGAGGCTTCATCGCCTCCAGGACCACCAGGTATCAACCCTGACCATCTTGGAGTAGAAACTTCCTGGAGAAATCATCTCCGAGGCTTCATCGCCTCCGGGGCTATCAGTTATCAACTCTGACCATCTGGAAGTAGAAACTTCCTGGAGAAATTATCTCCGAGGCTTCATCGTCTCCGGAGCTACCAGTTATCCACTCCGACCATCCTGTAGTAGAAACTTTCCAGAGAAATCATCTCCAAGCCTTCATCGCCTCCAGGACCACCAGGTATCAACCCTGACTATCTTGGAGTAGAAACTTCCTGGAGAAATCATCTCCGAGGCTTCATCGCCTCCGGAGCTAACAGTTATCCACTCCGACCATCCTGGAGTAGAAACATTCCTGAGAAATCATCTCCAAGCCTTCATCGCCTCCAGGGGCACCAGGTATCTACCCTGAATATCCTGGAGTTTAAACCCCTGGAGAAATTATCTACAGGAAAAAATTGTCTCCAGAACCACCAGGTATCCACCCTGACCATCTGGGAGTAGAAACTTCCTGGAGAAATCATCTCCGAGTCCTAATTGCCTGCAGGGCCACCAGGTATTCATCCTGAACGTCCTGGAGTTTAAATTTTCCTGGAGAAACTATCCACAGATAAAAATTTTCTCCAGGACCACCAGGTATTCACCCTGACCGCAGGGGTCAACCTGACTCTTCCGGGCTTGAAATTTAAAATGAAAATTTAATTGCTAAGTTTATTCAAAAAAATTTAAAAAAAAAAAAAAAAATAGAGTTACAGGTCATTGATTGCGATCAGAAAAACCGCTTGCAAAAAATATATATATATTTGTTTCAAGGTGTACTACACGTACACCTGTAGACTATATAGTATAGAGAGCTAACGCGGCGTTGCCATCTTGTGGGATAGCTATAGAAATTATTGGGAGTTTTGATCGTTGGGAGTTTTGATATCGTCTCGACTCGGGTACAATATGTGCATGTTCGCGGCTAACCTTTATTTTTCTTTAATCGAGTTTCTGAAAAAGAAAAAAAAAATTGCCACAAAGTATCATTCAAACATTAAACACCAAATTTAAATTACTGCTTAATATTTAAGACTTCCCTATTAAAAAAGTTCACATGTAAATTCACGTGAGTATTCACGTGATTCATCTAATCTATAAATCCACTTGACCAAATTAAAAAAAAAACTAAGTTCCGCATGTAAATATTTTATAACTTATTTAATTTCTTACTAACAAAAAAGTTTTTTCAGTTAAATGAAATATTCCAAGTTGAATTAAGTACTTTGATTTTTTTGCAACACATTTAGGAAATTAAAAATTATGACACTTATAAATTCTTCGCGACTTGATAAAATTATCAGTTTCGAACTTTTTTTTGGAAATTTCCAGCATTTAGGATTTTTTAGGAACTTGGAATTTTCATAGGCTTATAATATTGTTGTTGACTTAGAAATTTTTCGGTCTGTGGGAATTAAAAATTTATCTAGTCTATGAGAAATTTTTTTGGTTCTTCCGGACTTAAAAGTTGTTCAGTCTGTGATACTTAGAAATTTATTTTGTTTTCGGACTTGAAAATTTTTCAAACCGTAGACACTTTTAAAGTGAGCTAGTTCTTTGAAACATAAAAATTTTTTGAATGGCAGACACTTAGAATTTTTTCAATCTCTGGAACTTAGATATTTTTTGAACCGTGAACAATTAGAATTTTTTCAGTTACTGGGACTTAGAAATTTATTTTGTTTTAGGACTTGGAAATTTTTTAAACCGCAGCCACTTTTAAAGTGAGCTAAGCCTGTGAAACATAGAAATTTATTTTGTTTTTAGACTTTGAAATTTTTCAAACCGTGTAAAAAAAAATTAGGATCTTAAAAAGATCTTTTGAGGACATATCTTAACTATGGGCTATTTTTGAGATGTTTTAAGACAAAAAAATTATGTTTTATTTTTGATATGTATCATTTCAAAAATGTCTGAAAAAGTTCTTATGAAGGTAAAAATTACTTATTTTTTCGTTAATTTTTATATGTATGATACGAAGATAATTTTTAGATCTTTGATCATTTTGAGATAAATTTTAGATAAATTTGAGATAAATTTTTTTACGTAACCTTTTCTCTTAAAGATATTTATAATTGTTTTTAGAAATGATAATAAGGTAAGTGATAATGATTGCAAGATTAACTTTGTGTATTTAAGATTATTTTAAAGATCATTTTGTGATGAAATTTCGATATTATTTATGCGCGTTTTTTCAAAGATATATACTAATATATTTTTAAAGATAGCAAGATTCTTTAAGGGGGTACATATACCTAAAATTTTTCAAAAAATCAATTTTCAGTTTTTTGTGTTTTTTGATGTACTTTTACATCAGCTTTCAAATGCCGCAAACCGCGTTTCTTGATTCGTTAAGGAAAAAAAGTTACAGTTAATTTAAAAAGACATTCAATTTATTAAATTAACGTTGAAATGGCTTTTTTTGAAATTCAAGAATTTTAAGTCCGTACTAGTAGCAAAAATACTTTCTACGATACTATAGGTACAAATGCTTTTTCGATGTATTTTTTCCTTTTTCAATTTTCGCAATGTAGGTATAATTTTTTTTTTATCCACGAACAGAACTGTAAGTATTTATATCGTTTTCATCTAATAAAAGCGATGAAAAAACAGAAAATTTTTTTATCTACGATTAGATTTTTTCCACGACACAATATCTTAATAATGAAAGTTAAGAATGACAGATTAACTTTCATTTCAAGTCTAATGCTAAAAACAATTTATTAAGTTAGAATCGATCGCATAAAAAAGTTTATAACCTTTATGACATAATATATGACATATATTACCTCTACGAGTCTACTTTAGTATATTACACCAATTAGTATCGAATATCGATCTATCGATATCAAATTAGGTATTTCTGCAGCGTTAAAAGTTCATGACGACTTTTTTGTTCTTTGAGTCATCTTTCTAGTGAAATTCTACTTCACTTGGTTTTGTTTTTGTTATTATTTCAATCTGAAGTAAATAAGTTAGTTTTATTAAAAAAAAAAAAATTAAAGAATAAATGACCAATTCTTACCAGGTAAACTAATGAAGTTTTTTAATTGTTAAAAAAAATGTGTTTATGTACAAATGTGAAGTGAAAAAATAATTCTGTGATTTAAAATTAAAGATAATTTTTAGATAATTGCATGTGAAGACTCCGCTGACTCAAAGTCTTAACTTGGTCTTGGTGCCTTATAGTGTGTGATCTGTGTTTTTGATAAAAAAGCTAATTGAGTCACTTAAGGAGCAGGAGAAAAAAAATAAAGTATCCGGCTGTGTGCAAAAGAGTATTTACATCAAGCAAGAGTCCTGTGACAAGATATTTTCAAAATATAAATATTTATGTGTTGATGTGTTACATTTTATTCATCAAAATCTGTTCAGAACTTTAAAAGCCATTTTCTCAAAAATGTGATTTTTGAAAACTGTAATTGTTGATCGAATTCTCGATTCCCCTCTCTGATTGTTCCAAAAAAGTAACAGTAGCATGACGATGGGATGGTGGAAAAAGTCAGCTTAGTTTTACCTTATTATGAACCTTTTTTCAAAAATTGCAAACGTTTTTTTAAAAAAATATAACTTTAGAATCATACCAGCAATTAATAACAAATTGACAGACATTATAAAATTAGGTAAGGATATCACAGAGAGTGATAAAAAGACAGGATCAGTGTATAAATTTTCATGTAAAGATTGTAATGTATCTTATGTTGGTCAAACGAAGAGAGCCTTGAAAAAAAGAATTACTGAACATAAGAATAATACTAATCCGGAATCTGTTGTATATAAACACAAGATTGATTATAATCATAATTTTGATTTTGATGACGTCAGAATTTTAGACACAGAACACAATTATAATAAACGATTAATTTCCGAAATGTTATTTATAAAGAGTACCAAAAATACTATAAATAAGAGGGAAGATACTAAAAAACTTAGTAGTTCTTATAAATCTCTATTTAATAAATTATCTAGCTGACAGGAATATTTTAAGGCTCATCTATTGTACACATAAAAATTTGACACACCTAAATTTGTCCTATGTATGAATATCTGTATCTTTCAAATTTTAACCCATTAGACAATTTGCTCGAATAGAGTAATGACTGACTACCTAGGTAAAACTTTATAAATATTTGTGTTTTATTTCTTTAAAATATTCATGTATATTAGTTGTATGACTTTATAATATATTTATAGCCTGAAGAGGTCCACAAACCAGGTGGACGAAACGTCGCTAAATAAATTAATTACTATAAATTTGCAATTATTTGCTTTTTTATTTTACCTCTCCACGGATCAAGTTGTGATTACAACGATAACCACTTTTTTTGTGATTTTTGAGAAAATGAGGGCATTGCTCGTAAAGCCAAAATTTTTCCAGACAGCGGATGGACCCAGGACTTTGCACACTTGTTGTACATATGAACCCTCATGAACGCAACCTCAGGCAACCAAATCTAAGCATTATTAAGCTGATGGCACACCAGAAATTGACTAAAATGATAAAAACTATCAAAATTTTAACCACACTAAGCAATTTTAGAGTATGCAAGTAGCTTAATAGTGCTTGGATTTGGTTGCCTGAGGTTCCACTCATGAGGGTTCACATGTACAACAACTATGCCAAGTCCTGGGTCCATCCGCTTTAAGGAAAAATTTTGACTTTACGAGCAATTAACTTTTATAGCCTAAATAAGCTGAATTTTATAACACTTATAAAAACAGTTATTTTAATTTTCTAAATTTAAAAAACTATGTAAAAATATGTGTATATTATGGGAAAAAAATATCTTTTTGAATAAATAATTTTTAAAAGACTTACAAAATTTTTTCTGAGTTTTTTTTTTAGGTATATGTACCCCCTTAAAATAAATTTTATACGATCTTAAAAAAATTTTCAACCAGCATTTTAAATATTTCAAGACCTTTTTTTAAAACAAATTAAATTTCATTATTTTTTCAAATTAAAGAGTTTACCGTGAATTCATTTCGTAGAGCCCTGAGGACTCGGGTACAGTCTGTGCATGATCGTGGCTCACCTTTATTTTTCTTCAATTGAGTTCCTGAAAAAGGAAAAAAAATTGCCACAAAGTATCATTCTAACGTCAATCACCAAATTTAAATTACTGCTTCATATTGAAGACTTATCTGATCGTATTTTCTCCGGTAGAAGTTCAAACGCATAACCAACTTTTATTCGCTTTCTTGACTTCTTTCGCTACTTTGTATCATTTGTCTGTCGATTCTGTATTTTTACTAGTTGTTAAACACATTTTTATTTTTATTTTATATTATTTACATTAAAAAAATATATCTTGAAAACTTAGCAATATTGGTTAAACTTCGTCATCTCGGTATGCTGAAGTTTAACCAACATTATCACCAAAAACGACGTGTGCACAGGTCGTTGTTATGAATACGTTTGATTCGATCGATCGTCTTAGCAGCTAAATTCATTTTGTTTATTTTCGTATTTTTTCTAACCATACAAAGACGGTAAATATCACCAATATATTTTTTGAGTATTCAAGATATATATTTTTTAATGTAAATTATATAAAATAAAAATAAAAATGTGTTCAACAACTAGAAAAAATAGAGAATCGACAGACAAATGATACAAAGTAGCGAAAGAAGTCAAGAGAGCGAGAATAAAAGTTGGTCAGCCGTTTGAACTTCTACTGGAGAACATCCGATCAGATAAGTCTTAAATATTAAGCAGTAATTTAAATTTGGTGTTTAATGTTTGAATGATACTTTGTGGCAATTTTTTTTTTCTTTTTCAGAAACTCGATTTAAGAAAAATAAAGGTTAGCCGCGAACATGCACATATTGTACCCGAGTCCTCAATGATCTACGAAAGTAATTCAGGCCCCATTGCAAGTATCCTCGGTGAAATCACCGATGAATTCATCGGTGAATTCATCGGTGAAATCCTCGGTGAAATCCTCGCTTTTTGCAGTGAAATCCTTGGTGAATTCCTCGCTTTTTGCGGTGAAATCCTCGGTGAATCTTAACAGTGAAATCCTCGGCATTTTAACGGGATCGAAAACGAAGGGTGTCAGGGCAAGCACCTGGTGCACCAGGCGATACTTACGCCTTGGAGATGACTTTCCCAGGAAGTTTCGACTCCGGATGGGTCAGGGTGGACACCTTGTGCCCCTGGTGAGACGTACGCCTTGGAGATGATTTCCCCAGTAAGTTTCGACTCCAGAGGGATCAGGGCGAGCACCTGGTGCACCTGGCGATACTTACGCCTTCGAGATGATTTCCCCAGCAAGTTTCGACTCCGCATGGATCAGGGCGGACACCAGGTGACCCTGGTGATACTTACACCTTCGAGATGACTTCCCCAGGAAGTTTTGACTCCGGATAGATTAGGGCGAGCATCGGTGCACCTGGCGATACTTACGCCTTGGAGATGACTTCCCCAGGAAGTTTCGACTCCGGATGGGTCAGGGCGGACACCTGGTGCCCCTGGTGATACTTACACCTTGGAGATGACTTCCCCAGGAAGTTTCGATTCCGGATGGGTCAGGGTGGACACCTGGTGCCCCTGGTGAGACGTACGCCTTGGAGATGATTTCCCCAGGAAGTTTCGACTCCGCATGGGTCAGGACGGACATCTCGTGCACCTGGCGATACGTAAGGCTTGGGGATGAACTCCCCAGGAAGTTTTGACTCCGGAGGGATCAGGGCGTGCACCTGGCGATACTCGCGCCTTGGAGATGACTTCCCCAGGAAGTTTCGACTCCTGAGGGATCAGGACGAGCATCTGTTGAACCTGGCGATACTTACACCTTGGAGATGATTTTCCCAGGAAGTTTCGACTCCGGATGGGTTAGGGTGGATACATGGTGATACTTACGCCTTGGAGAAGATTTCCGCAGGAAGTTTCGAGATCGAAGGGGTCAAGATGGACACCTGGTGTTCCTGGTGAAACGTACGCCTTCGAGAGGATTTCCACAGGAAGTTTTGATTTCGGAGGAATCAGGACGGACACCTGGAGCATTTAGAGATAGTTGCACCTCGAGGATGATTTCCTCAGAAAGTTTCGAATCCTTAGGAGGTAATACTTATGCCTTTGAGAGGATTTCCCCAGAAAGTTTTGACTACGGATGGGTCAAGTCGGACACCTGGTGTTTTTCGAGATAGCTACGGCCTGGAGAGGATTTCCTGGGGAAGACGTCACGGTTACCTGGTAGTCGACCTGGTGTTACCAGGGGTGAAATCCACTACCTGACCCACTACTACGAGTAAAATTTTCTGGAGAAAACGTCCTGGTTACCTGGTAGTCGACCTGGTGCTACCTGGGGTAAGATCCACTATCCCCCTGTCAACTAAGAGTAAAACTTCCTAAGGGAATTCTCTCTAAGGCGTGAGTATCACCAGGTTCCGCCCTGACCCATCTGAAGTCAAAACTTCCTGGGGAAATCATCTCCAAGGCCTGCGTATACTAGGTGCATCAGCTGTCAGCCCGGATCCCTCCAAAGTCAAAACTTCCTGCGGAAATCATCTCCAAGGCGTAAGTATCATCATGAGCACCAGGTGTCCGCCCTGACCCATCCGGAGTCAAAACTTCCTGGGGAGTTCATCCCCAAGCCTTACGTATCACCAGGGGCACCAGGTGTCCACCCTGACCCATCCGGAGTCGAAACTTCCTGGGGAAATCATCTCCAAAGCGTACGTATCACCAGTTGCACCAGGTGTCCGCCTTGACCCACCTGGAGTTGGAACTTCCTGGGGAAATCATCTCCAAGGCGTAAGTATCATCATGAGCACCAGGTGTCCGCCCTGACCCATCCGGAGTCAAAACTTCCTGGGGAGTTCATCCCCAAGCCTTACATATCGCCAAGTGCACTAGATGTCCGCCCTGACCCATCCAGAGTCGAAACTTCCTGGGGAAATCATCTCCAAGGCGTTAGTATCACCAGGGGCACCAGGTGTCCGCCCTGATCCATCCGGAGTCAGAACTTCCTGGGGAAATCATCTCCAAGGCGTACGTATCACCAGTTGCACCAGGTGTCCGCCCTGACCCACCTGGAGTCGGAACTTCCTGGGGAAATCATCTCCAAGGCGTAAGTATCATCATGAGCCCCAGGTGTCCACCCTGACCCATCCGGAGTCAAAACTTCCTGGGGAGTTCATCCCCAAGCCTTACGTATCGCCAAGTGCACTAGATGTCCGCCCTGACCCATCCAGAGTCGAAACTTCCTGGGGAAATCATCTCCAAGGCGTTAGTATCACCAGGGGCACCAGGTGTTCGCCCTGACCCATCCGGAGTCGAAACTTCCTGGGGAAATCATCTCCAAGGCGTACGTATCACCAGTTGCACCAGGTGTCCGTCCTGACCCACCTGGAGTCGGAACTTCCTGGGGAAATCATCTCCAAGGCGTACGTGTCACCAGTTGCACCAGGTGTCCGCCCTGACCCACCTGGAGTCGGAACTTCCTGGGGAAATCATCTCCAAGGCGTACGTGTCACCAGTTGCACCATGTGTCCACCCTGACCCACCTGGAGTCGGAACTTCCTGGGGAAATCATCTCCAAGGCGTAAGTATCATCATGAGCACCAGGTGTCCGCCCTGACCCATCCGGAGTCGAAACTTCCTGGGGAAGTCATCTCGAAGGCGTAAGTATCGCCAGGTGCACCAGGTGCTCGCCCTGACCAATCCGGAGTCGAAACTTCCTGGGGAAGTCATCTCCAAGGCGTATGTATCACCAGTTGCACCAGGTGTCCGCCCTGACCCCTTCGTTTTCGATCCCGTTAAAATGCCGAGGATTTTGCCGAGGATTTCACTGTTAAGGGGAAGTCAGACGAATTTCCCACTGTTTTAATCGAAATTGAAAAAAAAAAAATTGAGGAGGTAAATTAAAAAAAGGGCTCTGTAGCACCCTAGTGACACTCGAAATGTATCTTTTAAAAAAAAAATTATCAAAATTGGTTGAGAATTGGCTGAGAAATCTGCTGAACGGTAATTATATTCCATTCTTCGTAGAAATTCTATTCCATACTTCATAAAAATTACCGTTCGGCAGATTTCTCAGCCAATTTTCTACCGATTTTGATAATTTTTTTTTTAAAAGATACATTTCGAGTGTCGCTAGGGTGCTACAGAGCCCCTTTTTTAATTTACCTCCTCAATTTTTTTTCTCAATTTTGAGTTTCCCACCGTACTTAATCAAAATTGAAAAAAAAAAAAAAGTTCCATACTTCATAAAAATTACCGTTCGGCAGATTTCTCAGCCAATTTTCAACCGATTTTGATGGTTTTTTTTTAAAAAGATACATTTTGAGTGTCGCTAGGGTGCTACAGAGCCCTTTTTTTGATTTACCTCCTCAATTTTTTTTTTTTTTTCTTCAATTTTGATTAAGTACGGTGGGAAACTCGCCTGACTTCCCCTTAAGATTCACCGAGGATTTCACCGCAAAAAGCGAGGAATTCACCGAGGATTTCACCGCAAAAAGCGAGGATTTCACCGAGGATTTCACCGATGAATTCACCGATGAATTCATCGGTGATTTCACCGAGGATACTTGCAATGGGGCGGTAAACTCTTTAATTTGAAAAAATAATGAAATTTAATTAGTTTCAAAAAAAGGTCTTGAAATATTTAAAATGCTGGTTGAAAATTTTTTTTAAATCGTACAAAATTTATTTTAAAGAATCTTGCTATCTTTAAAAATATATTAATATATATCTTTAAAAAAACGCGCATAAATAATATCGAAAGTTCATCACAAAATGATCTTTAAAAAAATCTTAAATACACAAAATTAATCTTGCAATTATTATCACTTGCCTGATTATCATTTCTAAAAACTATTATTAATATCTTTAAGAGAAAAGGTTACGTAATTAAAAATATCTAAAATTTATCTCAAAATGATCAAAGATCTAAAAATCATCTTAGTATCATAAAAAAATTAACGAAAAAATCATTAATTTTTATCTATAAAAGAACTTTTTCAGACATTTTTGAAATGATACATATAAAAAATAAAACATTTTTTTCGTCTTAAATTGTCTCAAAAACAGCCATAGTTAAAAATTGAAAAATTTCAAAGTCTAAATACAAAATAAATTTCTAAGTCCCACAGACTTAAAAAATTCTAAGTGTCTGCCTTTCAAAAAATTTTTATGTTTCAAAGAACTAGCTCACTTTAAAAGTGTCTACGGTTTGAAAAATTTTCAAGTCCGAAAACAAAATAAATTTCTAAGTTCCAGAGACTGAAAAAATTCTAAGTGTCTGCGGTTCAAAAAATTTCTAAGTCTTATAGAATAGATACATTTTTAAGTCCCGCAGACCTTAAAACTTTTAAGTCAACAACAATATTATAAGCCTATGAAAATTCCAAATTCCTAAAAAATTCTAAATGCTGGAAATTTTTGAAAAAAGTTTAAGGCTCATAATTTTATCAAGTCCCGAAGAATTTACAAGTGCCAAAATTTTCAATTTCCTGGAAGTGTAGAAAAAATCAAAATACTCAATTCAACTTGGGATATTTCATTCAACTGAAAAAACTTTTTTGTTTATAAAAAAGTACATAAGTTATAAAATCTTTACGTGTGGAACTTATTTTTATTTTTTTTTTTTAATTTGGTCAAGTGGATTTATAGAGTGGATGAATCACGTAGATATCCACGTGGATTTACATGTGAACTTTTTTAGTATGGTTATATGATAGGATGTTCTCCGGTAGAAGTTCAAACGGCTGACCAACTTTTATTCGCTCTCTTGACTTCTTTGGCTACTTTGTATCATTTGTCTGTCGATTCTGTATTTTTTCTAGTTGTTGAACACATTTTTATTTTTATTTTATATAATTTACATTAAAAAAATATATCTTGAATACTCAAAAAAATATTGGTGATATTTTACCGTCTTTGTATGGTTAGAAAAAATACGAGAATAAACAAAATGAATTTGGCTGCTAAGACGATCGATCGAATCGAACGTATTCATAACAAGACCTGTGCACACGTCGTTGTTGGTGATAATGTTGGTTAAACTTCAGCATACCGAGATGACGAATTTAACCAATATTGCTAAGTTTTCAAGATATATTTTTTTAATGTAAATTATATAAAATAAAAATAAAAATGTGTTCAACAACTAGTAAAAATACAGAATAGACAGACAAATGATACAAAGTATCAAAAGAAGTCAAGAGGGCGAATAAAAGTTGGTTATCCGTTTGAACTTCTACCAGAGAATATACGATCAGATAAGTCTTCAATATGAAGCAGTAATTTAAATTTGGTATTTAATGTTTGAATGATACTCTGTGGCAATTTTTTTTTTCCTTTTTCAGGAACTCGATTGAAGAAAAATAAAGGTGAGCCACGATCATGCACAGACTGTACCCGAGTCCTCAGGGCTCTACGTAACTTACGTAAAAAAATTTATCTAAAATTTTTCTCAAAATGATCAAAGATCTAAAAATCATCTTCATATCATACATATAAAAACTAACGAAAAAATAAGTAGTTTTTACCTTCAAAAGAACTTTTTCAGACATTTTTGAAATGATACATATCAAAAATAAAACATAATTTTTTTGTCTTAAAACATCGCAAAAATAGCCCATAGTTAAGATATGTCTTCAAAAGATCTTTTTAAGGTGGTTTTCTACCAAATGCATGACAATAGAGAATGAGCTCAAATTTTCTGGAGGACTTTATTAGATATTAATAAACATTTCTACGAAGTCTGATCAAAATTGGCCATACAGTTTAAGAGTTACAGCAAGTTAAAGATTGAATTTTTTTCATTACACGTATGGACGCTACGCTGAAAAAGTGTATTAAATTATTGATATTTGTCTTGTTACAATAGAGATCCTTTAGAAAAACCACATACGTATAGTTTCACTAACGAAGAATTCATTCCTTGAAACTGCAAAAAATTGACCTTTTACAAATTGTACAGTGATTTTACAAAAATAATTTTCACGTGAATAACCTCCAAAACTGCGGTATTCAAAGGTGAGGTTAAAAGTTTAAAAAAATGTTTTGTTGTGATTGTCAATGTTTTTTTGGTAGAAAATAATTTCAGAAGCCATAAAAAGTTAAAAAATAAATTTTAATAACCAATTCTTAGTAATTTGGTGCAATAATTTTTTTTTAGTCTTGAACTTGACTAGCTCTGGTAGAAAACCACCTTAAGATCTTAATTTGTTTTACACGGTTTGAAAAATTTCAAAGTCTAAAAACAAAATAAATTTCTATGTTTCACAGGCTTAACTCACTTTAAAAGTGTCTGCGGGTTAAAAAATTTCCAAGTCCGAAAACAAAATAAATTTCTAAACTGAAAAAATTCTTATTGTTCACGGTTCGAAAAATATCTAAGTTCCAGAGATTGAAAAAATTCTAAGTGTCTGCGGTTCAAAAAACTTCTCAGTCTGCACATTCAAAATCTGCTAAGTATCACAGACTGAACAACTTTTAAGTCCGGAGGAACCAAAAAAATTTCTTATAGACTAGATAAATTTTTAAGTCCCACAGACCGAAAAATTTCTAAGTCAACAACAATATTATAAGCCTATGAAAATTCCAAGTTCCTAAAAAATCCTAAATGCTGGAAATTTCCAAAAAAAAGTTCGAAACTCATAATATTATCAAGTCCCGAAGAATTTATAAGTGTCAAAATTTTCAATTTCCTAAAAGTGTAGAAAAAAATCAAAGTACTTAATTCAACTTGGAATATTTCATTTAACTGAAAAAACTTTTTTGTTAGTAAAAAAATTAAATAAGTTACAAAATGTTTACATGCGGAACTTAGTTTTTTTTTTAATTTGGTCAAGTGGATTTATAGATTGGATGAATCACGTGCATACTCACGTGAATTTACATGTAAACTTTTTTAATAGGACCGCGTACGTGCAAACTTAGGTACTCCGCGTGCGGGCAAAAACTTATGATATTCCGCGTTCGCGCAAAAACTTCCGATCTCCGCGTGTGCGCAAAAAATTATTATGTTCCGCGTGCGCGCAAAACTTAAAAAAAAGTTTTTGCTTACTTAACCTAGCTTTGTCTTATTAGAGTTCTCAAAAACGTTGTGTGTGTGTGTGTGTGTGTGTGTGTGTGTGTGTGTGTGTGTGTGTGTGTGTGTATCTATATTAAACGTATATATTTAATATATCACGCAAATATAGATATATATTCTTGAAAATCCAAAATAACCCAAAATAACCATTTTGAATACCAAATAACCCTCCTAAAATCCACATGAACCCATTTGTTATCCAAAATAACCCTCTTTCACCCTCCTAGAGTAATAATTATCTCTCTTTCACCCTTCTAAAGCAATAATCCTCGCTCCAGCCCCCCTCTAGAACCAAAATGACTCCTTTTACGCCCTCCTAAAGTAATAATCATCAGTAGATATACTATACAGTTTGTGGCTCAAACCCCAGTCGGGTTATGAGTTGAGCCAAAAACCCCAAGGGTTTTAAAACAACCCGCACACTCTGCTTGATAAATAATGTGGTCCAGAAACCCTAAGAGTTTCTAAAACACCCACACACTCTAGTTGATAAATAATGTGGTCCAGAAACCCTAAGAGTTTCTAAAACACCCACACACTCTAGTTGATAAATAATGTGGTCCACAAACCTCAAGAGTTTCTAAAACAACTCACACACTCAAATCAAAAATAATAAATAACACCACTTGAGAATGCTTATTTATACTTTTTTAAACTTTGTAGCGTAAGTTAATCATTCTTTGAATTTACCTATGTACGTTCGTGATCTATGACCATCGGAGGTACTTGCTGAGTAACCGTCATACTTCATCTTCTCATAAGTATAATTTTTTTTACTTTCATCCTTCTTGACATCGGTTGAATAAGATTTATAATTATCCTGTTTACGATCTTTCTGTTTATATTTTTTATCATCATCTTTAAGAATAAATGATTCTCTTTCTGATGGATCTAGCACATCATATTTGTTGTAACGTTTTTTGCTCTTGTCCATTTTGAAGTCTTGCTCGTACGGAGGTTCAATTAAGACTGAATCTCTTAGAAGGAAAAATTTTTCATTATTAGTATTCAATTAAATTTTTTTCTTTTTCTTCAATTTTTTCATATTTAATCTTTTTTTCGTTTTTCTTTTCATAACTTTTTTTGTTCTTCTTGAAGCTTTTGAAAGCTTTTATATTGCTCATCTTGACGCTTTTTTTCCTCAGAATAACTTTTAAAACCTGAAGATTTTTCATCTTTCATTCTTTCATAGCCAAAGGAGCTCTGTTTTTGACCCATATTGCTCGTTCGAAGGTTTAATTAAGACTGAATCTCTTCCCACTCCATATCTTGCCACTCCAAATTTTCTAGGATTACTCGAGCGTTTTTTGCAGTGCGCAAGTAGTTTTTCTGAAAAATTTGTGATTTAAGCAAATCGTTGCAACTTTAGTTGGTTTCTCGGAATAATCAATGGACGTCACTTCGCAAACAGGTAAGTTGAATCTTTTTAACCAATTTTTTTTCATTTCACCTCTTACATAAATTTTTTTTGTATCCGATATGTATTCCTAGAGCACGTTGACAACCAATGTGTAGGGCACTTTTCCAGAACTCCTGACAAACCATGCTTGGTGGTTTCCAGTAAACGATTTATATTTCTATTCTTATTCGATAATATCTGCCAAGGAAAAGGTTCTTTGAACATGAATACTTTTGCATCAGAATCATCATGCAATGAAATTAATGCAAGTTCTTTGACAATAAAGTCATTTCCAGGTTGCAAAAATCCTTGCATATCCACAGCGTACTTCATCATATATTTAGTTGGCTGTAAATGCAGGTTGAATCGTGTGTGTACCTGCCAATACCACGTAGAAAAAACTTATGTCTACTCCGTCCGATGACACTGTAATGTTTTGGACAGCGTGTATCATGAAGATTTAAAGACAAATCAGTTTCATGGACGTTGGATATACCAAATCTAATATTATAAACTCTATTTTCGTTAATTATTTTTAAGAGTTCTGAAACTGTTATATCCACAAAATATCTCTCATCGAAATTATCACAGAATTCTTTATGAGGTTCTGTACAATAGAATTTGGAACAAGTATTTCAATAACTATAAGAATGAGTATGCTTTATGCATACTTTTCTTTTGAAACTTCCAAATATTGCAACGTAGAAAGTCAACTCAATTTTATTTTTTTTTCAATTGACAATCCTCAAAATTTCACTTATTTCTTGATTGACTGCAACTGTTTGCGTTTGTTGCTTCAAATGCACTAACCTTTGAATTATTCTATGTAATGCTAAACCCTCCAATGATTTTTTGTATTCAGGATAATATTCGCAACTAGGAACATTGCAACTGGTTTCTCTGCAGCACTTGGAGACTACTTGACTCTTAGACATCTTGAGGTACACTAAGCGATCTTTCTGACGTCTCCGCTGACAGGATTGTACTCGACTATTCGATCATGTATGATCAAGCAGTAAGCTGTTGTGATTTCTGGAAAATTATCACTTGATTCAAATTCCAAACGAACATCAACTGGAGCGTTTTTCAGAGATTCGTTCTGTTTAGAGCAGTCTAGAACAATCAGTGGAATTTTCTTGATAAAATTCTCTTTACTCAACAGTGGTTCTGATTCTTTACCATAATACGAATTCTGAAAATTTACGTACTTATCGTAAAGCATCGCATACTGGTTTTGACTGATATCTAAATTCAGATTACTGTAAGGATAATACTGAGAATTGAGAAACAGTTTGGCATTCCTGATATTGCAATGATCAAATTGATTCAAGTTTTTATCTTTTTAATTTTTGCGATTGGTCTGAAATGCGAGAACAACGAAACGTGGTTTTTCCAATTGATTTGATGTTTTCACGGTCCACACGTGTTTCGAGGTACTAGGAAGCATAGGATACTCAAATAGTTCCCAAGATCGGAAACTCATGACCACAGGTTTACCCCTTTGTAGATGATTCAACATGCTAATTTTATTTTCGTTGGAGAGATGAGCCATTCGATTTTAGATAGTCCAATTTTCCAATTTTCCCATTTATCTTCTGTTTCCTCTTTATGAGATGATGATTTTTTTGAATTGACATCTGTATTAGATCTTCTAAGAATCAATTCATGTTTTGTATTGACTACAATCTTTCGATAATCCTCTGCAAAACCTAGAAGCATGCTGAGAGGGATAAATGTATCGAAATGACCTTTATCAGTGATCTTGATTTTTTCGTCTGCATCAACCCATCCAGCATTTTCTAAGGTTTATCTGGGATTGAATAATAACCAACCTTTTATGAGTGATGTAAGTCCAACTTTTTTGCAACGGTCGATCTCGATTGCATTAATCTCGTATCTGATTTCATCAAACAAGTGACAAATTCCATTGTTGACAAAATCAGTATGAGCTAATATACTATTGTCTTCTTTTACTAATTTTCCGCAAATATGTAGCGAACTTTTAGATGGTAGTAAATACAAGTCTTGATGTTGAATTGATATACGGATCTCATCAATGTTGTTGAAATGAGCACCTGTGTATGGTTGATAAGCGTGTATTTCGTAATGTGAAATACTATCATCGAACACTACAGGTGTCTGAATAGAATTTCGTCCATTTTTCTTGTAGCAGCAGAAGAATATGCAAGTTATTTTCCACCAGGCTTTACTCGGAAGCCGAGACTTTTTAGAAATTTTATGTTTTGCCGTGTTAACGCTTTCAGAGTTCGTTGACGACTGATGGTCGAGCGGCATGGTGCAGGGCTTTTATATCCTCTCCCGTAAAAAACGATCCCCATCACTTGAGTGATTTAATGTGTAATCTCACAGTAATAGTTTCCCCACGAAAATTAACCAAGTCACCGTCCTGATCAACTATACGTAGTTTAATGTAATCTATGCACTTGTTTGAAATTGGTCAATAAATTACTTGAGAAGGAGCATCGATAATCTTATATCCAGGAGGAACTGCAGGAAAAAATTGATGAATCGTGAACGCTTTGATTGTTTATGTACGCACCAGTTGTTATATTACATTCAATTCTTAAAGAGTTAACTTTGAGAATTTCAACTGGTAGATCAGAGTTGTGTTCGATATTAGCAGGAAGTTTTCTTTGAGTAAAACCTAGTAATTGACCTACAGAATCCTTAGATTTTAAAATGACCTCTTCACTACACTTTATCACACTTGCCTAAGTGTTATTGTTAGGTTTCAAACTGGATGTTATGTTATCAGTAAGGTGATTTTTCATATATTTTTCAATATCTTCAATTTCGTAGCTGCCAGTAGGTATTTCTATCACTTTATTACCAACTTTGATTTTATTATTTTTTTCATCAATATTAGGTATTGAATGAAATGACAAAAATTCTACCAAACCAAGCACGTAGTTTTTGTTTGATGAAAGTTCCAAAAGAGGAAAGTAATGAGCTTCAAGTGACGAAGTTTTACCTGATAAAGTTAAGGTTATTGACTCCATGATAGCTCAAAGTAGAATGAGGTCTTAAGCTTAAACTTTCTCTTTATATACCTTTGAGTTTGTTGGATAAAAATTGTAGACATAGATGACCACAATTATACGTTCCAAAGTCTTGAAATCTTTGAGGATTATATTTTACTTTATCAACACCTAAATATAAAATCAAATCAAGAGGTGGTCTAAGGTCACCAAAACTGTCAAAGTAGATAACGTCTTTTCCTATTTTACGGTAAACCACCCAGTGAGTTCCAGGACCTTTATCATCATCGAGATTTACTATCGATGATTCATGATAAAGAGGACCGTTAGCTGGCAAAGAATTCCCCATGAATACACCAGGAAAATGAGCTATTTTTAGTTCATTTGCATATTCAATCAAATCAAAATTTTACAAAGCTCTTTTGGGTAAACTTATTTCGGGCTTTTTTTTTAGCCCCCCTCCAATGTAGGGATTAAGGTACAGACCATAACCTGTTTTATATGGTTTCAAGTATAAACCTTTTTCTGGTGCTACAACTTCCATGGTTTTATTATCCTACTGATGATTATTACTTTGGGAGGGCGTAAAAGGAGTTATTTTGGCTTTAGGGGGGCGTAAAATGAGTTATTTTGGTTCTAGAGGGGGGCTGGAGGGAGGATTATTGCTTTAGAAGAGTGAAAGAGGGATAATTATTACTTTAGGAGGGTGAAAGAGGGTTATTTTGGATAAAAAATGGGTTATTGTGGATTTTAGAAGGGTTATTTGGTATTCAAAATGGTTATTTTGGGTTATTTTGGATTTTCAAGAATATATATATTTGCGTGATATATTAAACATATACGTTTAATATAGATGCATATTAGGGTGTCCCTTATTTCCCAAACTGCTCCGATGCTTGCTCCCCCCCGTCCACTTTTCTGTTTATGATAAAAAAGAAGCTTTGGCACAAAAAAAAAGTTTTTCCCCTTTTTTAATATTGCCGCAAGAGCCTTTAAGTCTTATGAAAATGACGATTTAAAATTAATATAATTACAAGGCAAAGTTGAGTAGGATATTGAGGGTTCGATCGGAACCCTTACATAATATATATCATTCGAAAGATCTTTCAAAAAGGAAGCTCTCTGCCAAATTTTAGATCTCTATCATCGAATTTGAGGACATGGCATCAAAAAAACCACTTTTTTACCCTTTTTTTACTATATTTCCAAGTACTTTTCGACCTTTTTTTCACTGTAACTTTTCTATTATGAATTTTCAACAAAATCGGCCAAGAAATTATGACTTTGTCTTGAATCAAAGAATCGAAATATCCTGGTGTTATTTTTTTTTCCTGTTTTTATATACTTTTAGAGCGCTTCAAATCCGTTATGACGAAAAAAAACGTTATTTTTTTTTTTTAACTATTGCAAGACATCTAGGTTTCAATATTCAAAATTCAATCGGGATCTTGTTAAAAAAATATATGACTCGATACATCATCAAAAAACAAAGCTCTCGTTGAAATTTCAGGTCCCCACCATCGAATCTCAGGTCGTGGCATAAAAAAAAAAAAAAAAAAAAAAACCATTTTTGACTCTTTCTTTTGACTATATTGCGAGATATCTGGGACGTAATATTCAAGATTCAATCGAAATCTCACAAGCAAGTTTATTTTTCAAAAAATCATTGATAAATAAATGAAAGTGTCTAGGTACCATCGCCGTGTACCGTATTCGGTGCACGGTGCACGGTACACGGTACCAAATAAGAGTTATTTTAGACACTCTGTGAATTTAATTGGGTTATTTAGGATGGGCAATTGGATTTAAAGTAAAAACTAGTAGTTTTTTAAACTTATGTGGTTTATTTGGGATAAATTATAGGATTTAAAGTAAAAAGCTACCGTGTACCGTGTACCGTGTGCGGTACACGGCGATGGTACCTAGACACAACCTAAATAAATCTCTCGGCCGAGTTTCAGACCTCTAATATCGAATTTTTAGCTATTATCAACCGAAAAATTAAAGAAAAAAAAATAAAGATAATACTAAAAAGACGATTGTAAAAAGACTAAGGGTTCGTGAAAAAGACTTACAAGGAGAGTGTTGTAGAGAAAGAAGTTCGGGAAGTCTGATCGAGCACGAAGCTCGAGTACGCAGGCGCCGCCTGACTCTGCTCGGCGCGGCGACCGAGTAGTTTAAGTTTAGTTGATAGATAGACGCCGAGTGACACGCATTCTGCGTTCATTCGTCTTGTATAGAAGAAAGATTGAAAGAAAATAAAAACACTGATTAAAGATAAATTATTGCATCCACTGTTTAATATATATACCCACACCCCCTTCACCAGCCAGCAGAGTAGCAGAGCCGACCTAGGAAAGAAGATACACATCGATCCTGTGACACCGCGTGGGTGCATCGCATTCTACAGGAAGGAACAAATACAATTTCCATTTTCTATCAGAGAGCACCAGACATTTGGGTCATGGATTTAGCTAAAACTTGATATATGGGCTCCAAATATGCCAAAAAGAAATCTCCAAGCGTCAGTTTCTCTGAATGGGCCTTTTAAAGTCATGTTCCCTCTACACCCCATGTTAAAAAATCAGTATTTCATTAGCATTTTTCAATAAAAAGCTGTTTTTTGACCTGATTTTCAAAACAATATTGCTCAGCTATTACACTTACAGAATTCCGGAACCTAGCATTTTTTTCGTCTTTCCAAGTACTTTCTGGAAAAAATTATTTCAGATTTTTTTTATGTATTAGACCATGTAAAATTAAGATGTTTTTCGTCATTTTTTCATTTTAAATCCATGACCCATATGTCTGGTGCTCTCCTTGTAAGTCTTTTTCACAAACCCTTGGTCTTTTTACAATCGTCTTTTTAGTATTGTCTTTATTTTTTTTTCTTTAATTTTTCGGTTGATAATGGCTGAAAATTCGATATTAGAGGTCTGAACTCGACCGAGAGATTTATTTATCAATGATTTTTTGAAAAATATACTTGCTTGTGAGATTTCGATTGAATCTTGAATATTACGTCTCAGATATCTCGCAATATAGTCAAAAGAAAGAGTGAAAAATGGTTTTTTTTTTATGCCATGACCTGAGATTTGATGATGAGGACCTGAAATTTCATCGAGAGCTTTGTTTTCTGATGATGTATCGAGTCATATATTTTTTTAACAAGATCCCGATTGAATTTTGAATATTGAAACCTAGATGTCTCGCAATAGTTAAAAAAAAAAATAACGTTTTTTTTCGTCATAACGGATTTGAAGCGCTCTAAAAGTATATAAAAACAGGAAAAAAAAAATAACACTAAGGATATTTCGATTCTTTGATTCAAGACAAAGTTATAATTTCCTGGCCGATTTTGTTGAAAATTCACAATAAAAAAGTTACAGTGAAAAAAAGGTCGCAAAGTACTTGAAAATATAGTAAAAAAAAGGGTAAAAAGTGGTTTTTTTGATGCCATGGCCTCAAATTCGATGATAGAAATCTAAAATTTGGCAGAGAGCTTCCTTTTTGAAAGATCTTTTGAATGATATATATTATGTAAGGGTTCCGATCGAACCCTCAATATCCTACTCAACTTTACCTTGTAATTATATTAATTTTAAATCGTCATTTTCATAAGACTTCAAGGCTCTTGCGGCAATATTAAAAAAGGGGAAAAATTATATATATATATATATAAGATATATATCTTATATATATATATATATCTTTCTATATTATATAGTTGTTTTTCCTCTCTCACGCCCCCCCCAAGCCCCTCGCCCGCCCTCCCCCCGCCCCCCACAGGCCTCTCAAAAAAGTGCTTAACTAACCGTAAAAGTGTACCGAAATATGCTTATTTCTATGAGTTTTGAATTTTCCTATAATTTTTCAATCACGCCCCCCGCCCGCCCTTCCCACGCCACCCACCCGCCCTTCCCCCACCCCCCCCGCCCTTTTTTTTCCCCGCCCCCCATTTTTAATGTTTTGTTACAAGTTTTGTATATTTTCTTAATTTATTAATTCTTTTTTAATGGTATGATTAAACTATATAAAATTTTAAAATTTGAATTCATTAATTTTAAAAAATTTCATAATAAGATTAATTAGAAAAATCCAAGTTTTTAATTTAAAAAAAATGAAAAAAATATTTTATTTTCAGAAAAATTAAATTTATAATGGAGTAATTTTTTCTTTTTAATAAATTGTAAAATTTTATTTAAAAAATTCTTGTTAAACTTTAAATCCTTATTTATTTATTTTTTTTTTATTTTGTAATTATCATCCAAATATATTCATGTATGTATTCATGTATGTACTCGTCTGCGTACGCGGAGGAGTCTCCGCGTAGGCGCAAACTTACCCTTTCAAACAAAAATTTGCGCGTACGCGCAACTTAGGTGTTCCGCGTACGCGCAAACTAAATTATCCCGCGTGCGCGCAAACCTAGGTACTCCGCGTGTGCGCAAAAACTTTAGATCTCCGCGTGCGCGCAAAAACTTCGAATACGTTGCGATAAATGCATCAATTATTGTCCTTCTAAACATTAAAATTGTGATTAAAAAAACTTCCTAACTCTATAAAATTTTTTTTTCACACACGGTGCAGAAAGTTCAAACTTTCTGATTTTTCCCAAACAGGAAGTTAGAACTCCTTGCTTTGAGTTGAAAAAAACATTACACTCGACGCTGGAAAAGTATGAGCTAACCCTTAGCAAACCCTTGACACTCTCGCCTTTGGCTCAAGTTTTGAACACAAATTGTTTGAAAATTAGCTAAAAACCCAAAGAAGTAACCCAAATGTCTAGTCCTAGCGGGTCCTCCTCTCAGGGTTGGATAACTTTTTTTGGATCATCGATTGCAGAAATTTTGGAAATCGCTTTCTGGTACCGAATGATGAGCAAAATCATCAATAATTTTTCTAAATGGTCCTTGAATTTAAATTGGTTGAGATCTTCTTTATATTGAATATTGAATCAATTGGGATGTGTCTTGACCGAACAAATTATAGTATAGATATGTAAAAGTATCTTTAATGGATTTTTGGAAAAACCTCGGCCAGGATTATTTTGGTCAATGTCCTCATTACAGGCATCATGATTACTGTTACTGCTTCAATAAGGTATGTTCAACAACGAATATTAATACCCAATAACAAAGTGGATTGTTGAAAAAAAATAAGATAAAAATTTTAAACGAAATTTACTGTGTACTACATTTAGATCAATGAGATAAATATTGACTACGTTGTACATTAATATTCGTTGTTGAACATGCCTTATTGAAGCAGTAACAGTATCGTGATGCCTGTAAAAAGAACATTGACCAAAATAATCGTGGCCGAGGTTTTTCCAAAAATACTTTAAAAAATCTATAATATAATTTGTTTGGTCGAAAATATCTTTCCTAGTCGACAGGTTAGATCAATAAGGTATATCCGTATATTATTGCACAGCATAGACGAGATTTATCTTATTGATCTAACCTGTCGACTTATCGTTTCTTCAAAAGTTCTTTGTTAAAATAAAAAAAATAAATAAAACTCAAGACAGATCCCAATCGATTCAATATTCAATATAAAGAAGATCTCAACCAACTTAAATTCAAGTCCAAACTCAAAAAATTGAACAGGAATAATTTGTTACTAGAAGTACTTTTTAGCATTTTCTGAGGTTTGAAATATAAATTGTTCAGATTTATACTTTTTGAGTTAAGATTTGAAAATATTTTTCTCTTAAAGTTCATAAAGAGACAAAAACATGCAAGGATACACATGTCTAGGAGTGCAATGGGCTTTAAACACAAATTGTTTGAAAATTATTTAAAAAACAAAAATAATTCAAACATTTTGTGTGGATAATCGAAAAAAGGACCATTTAGAAAAATTATTGATGATTTTGCTCATCATTCGGTACCAGAAAGCAATTTCCAAAGTTTCTGCAATCGATGATCCAAAAAAACTTATCCAACCCTGACTGACTGACTATATAAGGTTTTTATTTCGGCCTTGGGGTATATAACCCTATTTGGTCGCTTGACAAGTACATCGAGTGATACAAATATATGGTAACACGTTCGCATAAATAGATAATTAAATGCACTTAAAACTAGATTACAACGAAGTAAATAACAAAGATATAATATATAATAACACGTTCTCGTAAGTAGAATAATAAATGCACTTAAAATAGTATATTATAGTACAGGTGCAGCATCGTCGCCGGGGTGGTTTTAAGGACCCAAGTACGTAGCGAAGCACAGCACGAGGTTCTTAATAAGCCCTGTTGACGTACTGCACTCGTACTATATACTATTTTATAGTACGAGTCACCGAAAACACGCATCAAAGATTTGATTTTGTTGTTAGAGTAACCAGGGGTACTATAAATTAACTTACAACAAAGTGACTTATAGGGCAGGAAACAAAATTTATTAACTGGGTAAGTGTGGCAGGTGCAATAGTAAATCGAATCGAATCGTGGGATAATCCATTCACTAGAAAATATATGACGTTTTCCCGTGCGAGATCAATTCTATTGCCGTTTAATACATTTATTTCCCGCGCAATGTTAATTCTACTCCCATTCAATATATTTTTTTTCCCGTTTAATACATTTAACTTCCGCTCAAGTATTTTTTTCCCGTGCATTTATTTTCTTTCCCGTTTAATCACTTATTTTTCCGTGCAAATGTCTTTTTTCCCGTGAATTTGACCTAAAATTTCCCGTCCGTTTGCTTTTTTTCCCGTGCTTATAAATTAAACTCTTTTCTAATAACCCCCCCATGTCCTTTTTTTACTTACGCCCCCATTTTTGATATATGTTATCAGTTTCTACCCACATCGCCAATTTTTGATACAAGTTATCAGCTATGTATCTATAGAAGAAATTTAAAAAGTAACTACGAAGCATTAAAAAAATTAACTAATATCCAAAGATAAAAGAGAGAACCCAAAAAGAATGTCAGCATTTTATTCGTGATGTGATTGGTTATAGAACAAAATTTAAAATTTGAATTTTTATTTTTAATTTTTATATTACAGTTCAATTAAAACATCTAGAGAATAGATTTAATGAAAAAATAATTATGTAATCAAGTGTTCGAAATTATCCGATTATAATCATGAAAATAATAATTATTAGTATACAAACTGAAACAAAACCAATGAATCTATAACCACAAAAGTTTAAATGAATATGAACTCTGAACGTACCGCAAAGGTAAAGAGTATATACACCACCCAATTTAACATCAGAAATTCAGCCAATGGACCAAGGAATTATCAGAGCTGTGAAAGCACGTTACAGATCGAAAATGTTAAGATTTTTAATTGCTATTGCTGAAAAAGATGGCTCAAGAGCAGAATTTCAAAAATCCATTACTGTTTTACACGCAATAAGATGGATGTATGCTTCTTGGAAAGAAGTTCAACAGTCAACTTTTGAGGAGTGTTTTCGTCGTGCTGACTTCCCTATGTCATCTGAACAATCTCAGACCGTTGATAATGAAGCGCCTCTAGCAGAAGTTTTACAAATTCTTCCAAATGATTTTCTTTCAATCAATAAAATCGAACAGCGAGATGAAGGAAAGCTTGTTCATGAGCCGTTCCCGGTTACCATTGATGAAGCCGTTGAAGAAGTATTAAAATCTTTCCTCGAACCTCAAAAGAATCATGATGAAGAAATTGACGAAGATGAGGAAGAGGACACAAATCAAACGATAAACAAATATTTATCTTACGATGAAGCCTTAAAGAGTGTTATCGATATCATTCGATTTTGAGAAAAAGTTGAAAGTAATGTTGAACATTTATATGATTTATATATTGAGATTGAAGCAAAGTGGATTTCTTCAGCTTGTGCTGCTAAGCAAACGAAGATCACAGATTATTTCAATTAGAAAATTGAACTATAATACATTACTAAAAATTTGAAACTTTTTTTTTAGCCCACCCCTTCACTTTCCTTTGTACATTGGCCACCTGCATACATTGGCCACTTTCCCTTGGAACGGGAGGTGGTCAATGTACACAGGTTCTACTGTATAACTTATTGTCGATTAATTTAAATGAAGCTTCGACAAAACTTGTTTTAGATAATATAATACAATGTTGCGTGCGCTTCGCTTAGAGAGCTTCAAGGTTTGGCAAGAGGGTAGGTACATCAGTAGATTCAAAAGTGGGTAAGTTTTTATCTACAAAGGTTTGTACAGGATCGAAAACAATAGTATAAAAGATGTTAGTTTCAGGGTAAGATGTTGAGAAAAAAAAAAAAAAAAAAAAGTACAACATACGTTCAAAGTTACAAATTGAAGTATGAAAATAATAACAAAGTGAAAGAGGCTACACATGGCTGGAAACTGGTGTCGTAAGATAAACTTCGATATTAATCAAGATAGGTTGATTGGGACAGACCTACGTAGAAAAAGCGTTGATAACAAATGTAAAAGGATGTAGGAAATATTTGTCAAAAAAGTTAAAGAGCTGTGTGGGCAAAATTGTATGAAGATGATTAGTTTCACGATTGCAATTACAAAAAAATTTGAGAAGAACAATAGAAAAGATAGTTTTCACAAAGTTGAGAACATAGATTCAAAGTTAGAGACCAAAGCATGAAAAAAAGAAAAAACAACAGCAAACACCAAAATTTAAGCAAGTAGATTCATGTGAAAGAGATAGAAACAATATTAAGCAAAAATGTACATATGAGCGTAGGTTCAAAGTTACAAACGTAATGACAAGTCCAGGTACGGCAGTAGGTACAATGAAGTTACCACAGTAGTTATCAAGTTTGAAACAATGTTATGAACAAGGTTTGTTATAGGGTTATTTAGAGTAGTAAGTACAAGAGGATAAAGAAGATTATTCACAAGGCTAGATTCAGTGTAGAAGATTAAAAAAAATAATAATAAAGAACTAGAGTTAGCATGGGACTAGAAACAGATGTAGAAACAAATGCATGTGCAGAAGGTTCGGCGTTAGAAGCTTGAGTAAAAAATAGGTAGTAAGCACAAGATTATTAACATATGTAGGAAGTAAAAAAATCAACAGACGTAGTAAAGAGAGTCGGAAAAAAATACTCAACAGACGTGGATAGTAGCAAGGTTATGAAGCAGGGAAGGTTAATAAATAAAAAGACGAAAATAAGTCGGTAAAAGCATAGAAACAGATGTTTAACAAAGGATTGAAATGAAAGTATGATCAAAGATTAGAACAAAGTAGTCTTAGAATTAGAAATAAAAGCATGAAAAAAATTCAAACACCAGTTATCACCATGATAGAAATATATATATAAACATGAGCATATTCCTGGGTAAGAGCTTAGTTATAAAAAGCAGTAAGTGCAACGGTAAGAACAAGGGTACACGGGTTTGGAGTAAGATGAAAGGTGAGAACAAAGGTAGGCACGAAATAAGGTGCAGGTGTAGTCACAAGCTATAAAAGTAGAAACAATGGTATGTATCAGAGTAGGTACAGAGGTAGACACAAGAGTATGTGTATAAGCGTAGGAAATGTATGAGCGTAGGAAATGTATGAAATGAGATTCAAGCATAAAATTCTGGGGGGGGTTGGCGAGCGAAGCGAGCAGGGGGGTACCCCCCCTAGTATATATATATATATATATATATATATATATATATATATATATGTAACGTTTTTGAGAACTCTAATAAGACAAAGCTACACGGACAGAAAAAAAACAGGAATTTACTGTGGTAAGCTAACACGAAAAAATCGTGTGTTAACATTACGCAGAAAAAATCCTAAGCGCTACTGTAAGAGAGCCAATCAAAACCACTCTGGTCACACCTGATTGCCTGATTGGTTCTGCTACAGTAGCGCTTAGGATTTTTTCTGCGTAAGGTTAACACACGATTTTTTCGTGTTAGCTTACCACAGTAAATTCGTGTTTTTTTTCTGTCCGTGTAGGAGTAATGAAAAACTTTTTTTTAAGTTTTGCGCGAACGCGGAACATCATAAGTTTTTGCCCGCACGTGGAGTACCCTATTAAAAAAGTTCACATGTAAATTCACGTGAGTATCCACGTGATTCATCCAATCTATAAATCCACTTGACCAAATTAAAAAAAAAACTAAGTTCCGCATGTAAACAATTTATAACTTATTTAATTTATTTACTAACAAAAAACTTTTTTCAGTTAAATGAAATATTCCAAGTTGAATTAAGTACTTTGATTTTTTTCTACACTTTAGGAAATTAAAAATTATGACACTTATAAATTCTTCGGGACTTGATAAAATTATGAGTTTCGAATTTTTTTGGAAATTTCCAGCATTTAGGATTTTTTAGGAACTTGGAATTTTCATAGGCTTATAATATTGTTGTTGACTTAGAAATTTTTCGGTCTGTGGGACTTAAAAATTTATCTAGTCTATAAGAAATTTTTTTGGTTCTTCCAGACTTAAAAGTTGTTCAGTCTGTGATACTTAGCAGATTTTGAATGTGCAGACTGAGAAATTTTTTGAACCGCAGACACTTAGAATTTTTTCAATCTCTGGAACTTAGATATTTTTCGAACCGTGAACAATTAGAATTTTTTCAGTTTAGAAATTTATTTTGTTTTCTGACTTGGAAATTTTTTAAACCGCAGACACTTTTAAAGTGAGTTAAGCCTGTGAAACATAGAAATTTATTTTGTTTTTAAACTTTGAAATTTTTCAAACCGTGTAAAAAAAATTACGATCTTAAAAAGATCTTTTGAAGACATATCTTAACTATGGGCTATATTTGAGATGTTTTAAGACAAAAAAATTGTTTTATTTTTGATATGTATCACTTCAAAAATGTCTGAAAAAGTTCTTTTGAAGGTAAAAATTACTTATTTTTTCGTTAATTTTTATATGTATGATACGAAGATGATTTTTAGATCTTTGATCATTTTGAGAAAAATTTTAGATAAATTTTTTTACGTAACCTTTTCTCTTAAAGATATTTATAATAGTTTTTAGAAATGATAAGAAGGCAAGTGATAATAATTGCAAGATTAACTTTGTGTATTTAAAATTATTTTAAAGATCATTTTGTGATGAACTTTCGATATTATTTATGCGCGTTTTTTTAAAGATATATATTAATATATTTTTAAAGATAGCTAGATTCTTTAAAATAAATTTTATACGATCTTAAAAAAATTTTCAACCAGCATTTTAAATATTTCAAGACCTTTTTTTAAAACAAATTAAATTTCATTATTTTTTCAAATTAAAGAGTTCACCGTGAATTAATTTCGTAGAGCCCTGAGGACTCGGGTACAGTCTGTGCATGATCGCGGCTCACCTTTATTTTTCTTCAATCGAGTTCCTGAAAAAGGAAAAAAAAATTGCTACAAAGTATCATTCAAACATTAAACACCAAATTTAAATTACTGCTTCATATTGAAGACTTATCTGATCGTATATTCTCCGGTAGAAGTTCAAACAGATAACCAACTTTTTTTTCTGTATTTTTACTAGTTGTTGAACACATTTTTATTTTTATTTTATATAATTTACACATGAGATTTACAATTTCATGAAAATGAAATTCACTCAATCATCGAAGAACTCCGAGAAGCAGGCTGTAGATATTTATCTGATTTCAATAATTCTACATCAGTATCGAAATGAGTGTCGACGTGTTTGGACGTGCTTTGAAGAAAAATACAGAGGGCGCTCGAGGTGCTCCAGGCATAGGTTATAAATTAACCGAAACCGGTCAGTTTGATGCAGAAGGCAAGCAACTTTGCAACCTAGCTGAACCTCTAGAATCTGACGATGCAGTTAATTTACAAACTCTTAAAAACCTGATTGGATTGGAACTTCAAAGTCTGCATGAGATTACAAAAAGATTAAGAAGCGACGTGGATGACTTAAGTACTCTTTTAAACAATCACAAAAGTGAAATAAACGATAACATTCAGAAAAAATTTAATGAACTGTTTGATTTAGCTGAAGGTCACAGAGACAACATCGACAAAAGTATCCTTGAAATAAACGCTAGAATTAACCAAAACCATGAATAAAAAACAAGTTGTGGTAGAAGAACTTCACAAGCCTGCTCGTCGTAACTATCCGAGAAGAAAATTTGATGTTCGAGGTTTAGATGAAACATGGGAATGTGACCTAGTGGAGATGCAACCATATTCGGTACCCGACCATTTTACCGAATCATTTTTCCCGAACGGACAATTTACCGACTCACCTTTTTACCGACTATCCTTTTTACCGAATACCATTCCACCAACAGCCAGTTTACCGACTCCGATTTGCCGAATGGATATTTTACCGAATACTCATTTCACCGAATGTTCTATTTACCGAATTCAAAAATATAGAATGACAACGTTCACACGTTTCCCCATCGGTTTGTTCACTTATTTTTTAACAATTATGCACACAATTTATTATTATTTCCTAAAATTTATTTTTTAAACGTATTTTTTTATTTTTTTAACATGAATGAGCCTGTTTTTATTGGTAATAAAATGTTTGTCGGGGGTTATATTTATAACCGTTCGAAATCTGGAAATGGAACCACTGTATATTGGGAGTGCAAAAAAGTACGACAAAAAGAATGTACTGCACGTGGGACGACAATCACAACTGCATCAGATTCGATAGATGTCACGAGAGGACCATGGTCCGATGATGCCACAGCTAAACATCAACATCCTCCGAATCAAGAGGACGTTGAAGCTGAGATTGCAACTGCAAGGTTAGTTAGAGGTTACAATTTTTAATTATAAACTTCATTTCACGATCTCATGCAGACTCAAAGAGATGGCAAAAAATAATCCCGAAAGACCATCTTCTGCAATTTTGCGAGAAGTGCTCCTGACTGTGTCTACAGCAGCGCGTGCGCAAATGCCAGAAAGAGAAAATCTAAAAAGATCGATGAGGCGTGCGAAGAAAGACAATGATCATCCAAATCCGACCTCGATTGAGGATCTTGAAGAGTTGCCTGACAAATATAAAAAAAACTCTTTTGGGTGAAAATTTCATAATGCATGACTCGGGCGCCGGGGAAACAGACAGAGTGTTGGTCTTTGGTACCTGAAGAAATTTAGAGTTACTATCGCGAAGTTCTGTTTGGTTCTTTGATGGAACTTTTAAGGCAACTTGAATAAAAATTCTAACAACTAATACGTTCTCTATCCAACCACTATTATTTTCTAGACTGCACCTACTATATTTACGCAAATATTTACAATTTTGGGTGCTGTACCGAAAATTCCAAGAAATCCTGATGTCAATACCACCCTCTCTGAAGTAGCTGTTCCGTTTGTTTATGCCTTACTTACATCTAAGGCATCTGATCAATATACAGCAGTTCTCGAGGCCGTCTATACAAAAGCCCAGGAGTATAATATCAATTTTGATGTGCATCATTTAAGGTTCATGACAGATTTTGAACTTGGTATTTTAAAGGCGTGTGCCACTGTTTTCCCGGTGCCAACAGATCATGCTGTCTATTTCACCTTGGACAGAGCATCTACCGTCAAATTCAAGATGCTGGCTTACAACAGGCGTACAACGATCCGGTTGACCGAGAACTGAGAAATCATACTCATATGATGCTGGCGTTGGCTTACGTTCGTCCAAGCTACTTTTCAAGTTCTGCGAGATTTTGCTTCACAGGATCTTCATCCGATATTTTCATATTTTGATGAATATTACATCACTGGTCGGCCAGGAAGAGGCAGAAGGAGAGCTGTTCCACCACGATACGCAATACCTTTATGGAACCAGTTTGAAGCAGCTCAATCGGGTAGTCATCGAACGAACAACGTCAGCGAGGGCTAGTATAATCGCTTTCGTATAGTTGTAGGTAAGAATCACCCAGATATCTATGCCCTATTAAAAGAATTTCAAAAGGAACAAGCAGGCAGCGAAAGCATTGTCGCCGAGTTGAGCCTAGGAAAAACAGTGAAATCAGCAGCAAAGAAAAAATGGGTCAACGCACAAGCCAGGGTTCGCTTCATTTCTGGTCAATATGAAAATTACAAACTAAGAGAAGAGATCTTGCAGTATTTAGAAAACATAGGATATAATTTAACAATTTCTTAATGTAATTTTTATACAATATATAAATTTTTATATGATGCACGTATTTTTTTGAATAAAATGTTCTTCATACTAATCTTTACTCAAAATATATTAGCAACAATTTTATTTTATTCGGTATCATAGTGTTACGGTAAAATGGTAGTCGGTACAAAAGGTAGTCGGTAAAAAGGTAAGTCGGTAAAGTGTCCGTTCGGGAAAAATGATTCGGTAAAATGGTAGGTAATCACCATATTCAAGAGAGAACAAAGGTTTCAAATTCATGCTCACTACAATGGATGTATTTTCAAAATACGCTTAGGCCGTACCCGTAAAAACAAAATCTGGTGAAGATGTGACAGCAGCCATGCGATCTATTCTTAAACAAGGTTGGGTTCCAAAAAATTTACACGCTGACAGAGGAAAAGAATTTTACAATGAAAACTTTGATCGTCTTATGAAAAAGTATAAAATTAACTTTTACTCAACTTTTAGTAACTTCAAAGCTTCCATGTGTGAACGATTCAATCGTACATTGAAGACCAAGATGTGGGCTCAATTTAGTTTACAAGGAACTTACAAGTGGCTCGATCTGTTACCTAAATTAATTGAAGCTTATAACAATACAAAACATAGAACAACTTTAATGTAACCAATAGATGTCTTTGCTGCCAATGAAGCTAAAGTTCTACAGCGTTTCAAGGATAATAGAAAATTTCCAAAGAAGATAAAATTTAAAATTGGCGATAAAGTCGGAGTTCGTAAAATAAAACAATTATTTGAAAAAGGTTACACACCTAATTGGTCTACTGCTATTTTTACTATTGATAAAGTTCTCAAGACAAAACCGATTACTTACCATTTAAAAAATCATAAGAATGGGAATGTTGATGGTTGCTGTATCGTCTCGAGGTTAGAAATTAAATAAAGAAAGTTAATAAGCTTCAAATAAATCGAGAATATTTTATTTTATTTTTGTTTATAATATTATCATTTATCAAACTGAAATTCTCAAAATTTTACAAAAAGGTTAACTTTTTTGGCTAAATCTACCAAGCCAGCAAATCGAACAACAACAACAACAACTTCGTTGCTACGAAACTGCAACTAGTGGTTTTTAAAAGAGAGATCGCGTTCTCTAATTTAAAATACTTGTTGAGTCCGCGCAACTTAGTATAGTTTGAATGCTTTTTTTCGTTGGCCAACGTCAACGGCGCCATTCGCTAACCGTCACGTGGATCTTCCGCGCTGGTCTATAAATTCAATAGTAATTTACGCCGCTCGACGGAGAGATCAGAAATGTTTAAGAGAAACGGCCTGATACCACAAGCCTCGTTGCTTTTCCGGGTATGACAAAAAGCACTCAATTTAATAATTTAAATAATAAATAACAAATCATAAATCTTGGTAGATGAAGCTGCACAAATGTGAATATTACGAATTAAATGAATCAATAACAAATAAATAGGCAAACAAATTATTATAATCGGATTCGCAGGTTTACAAAGTTTCTCGCTTTTACGTTGAAAGAATAAATAAAAGTCTAAGAAATAATTCATGTTGTTATTCTACATTCTTCCCTCCGTATAAAACCAGAGTGTTTTATACAGATGCAAATTTGATTAATTTGTGACATGGACGCTTTACGGTGCCTGACATGGTTTTAACCTCAACTTTTCGGGAAACGCCGTCGGAGTCTGGTATGTAACCTGTCACAATACCTTTCTTCCAGGTATTTCGTGGGGCCTGATTATCTATCAACATCACCATGTCCCCAAGATTCACCAGATCTTCAGATCGAAACCATTTTTGACGGGGCAGCAAAGTAGGTAAATAATCGCGAATCCATTTAAACAATGAAAATTTAGATCTTTACAAAATTCATAGCTTTCCGAACCCCATAGATCTGCCCCTTAATAATTCCGGCTATGTGGCAATTCAACCAAGAACGAAAAATATAATTATTTCGGAAAATTTGAAAATGTATGTCCTCGTGAATAATGAGTTTTTACGATCGTGTCTAGACCACGGAGATTCAAAATTATGTGATGAATCTCTGCCCCTAAGAGACGCAGTTCCAGACGCCCCCTGCGAGTATTCAATGTTCAAAAAGGCAACACCAACCTCAATCAAAACATGCCAGACAATTATAATTCCAAAAACCGACATTATTTTTACCCCATTACTTGCTTCCAACATATGGTTATACACCACCATAAAACCGACCACCCTCGCTATAACCTGCCACGGTCAACCCCGTAAGGAACTCGATATAAACGGCACAGGCTCCCTTTACCTATCCGGGAGTTGTACCGCACACGCCCTCAGTGTCACACTTCATGGCTTGCAAAAGATTTCTTTCCAATCTGAATATAAGTATGAACCCAACTTAACCGCAGAACTGAAAATCGTCAACCCGACTATCCACGAACTAGCAAAACAATACCCTTTAGAAGCAAAGCAAGAATTTACGGAATCACTCCAAAAATTTGACCCCACCCCGCTCAATGAAATAGAAAACAAACTCAAATTAATACATACAGAACGCATAGAACAGAGTGAATCGCATTCAATCCTAGCATTCGGCCTAGGATCGTCGATAATTATTACATTGATAATAAAATACGTTCTTGATAACTTCAATTTTCTGGAAAAGCTTTGGCCCATTCTCTTCTTCGCCTGCAAAAAAGAAAAACGTAATCAGAATCAAATAGAATCCTTTCAATTATTAAATCATAATATATGTGCAAACTGCCACCAGACCAATACTAATCCTGGTAGTCAAACCCAAAAATCCGAGAGTATAGATCCAACGGTGCCAAACGAACTGCCCAAAATCGAAAATCCCACAATGCAAAAATCAAGCACAAGCAACCAACCGTCTGTACCCACCAAAGGTAACGAATCAGCGACCACGCCGCCCCGTGACGGATACAACGTCAACGAACACTGAAAAATATATATATATATATATATATATAAATAAATAAATAAATAAGAAAAAAATAAATAAATAAAAAAAATATAATATATATATATATATATATATATACACTTTTGATCAAATAAATACAAGCAAAACACTATACATAATTATCCTTCTTTCCTGCCCTTTCGGAATATTTTTTTTCTGGTTCATCCAGCAAGTTCACGCAGCCGCCAACCGTACTGTAGTTCTGCACTGCTGCACGATGGCCCCTGCAAAATGCGCACCCGCCACACACCACCCTAAATGCGTATTGCACGACTTGAACTGCAAATAATTCAAAGATCAGTGAAACTGAACGTCAATTATTTATTACATACCTTTAACTTTAACGAAATTATTGTCTTCCAATCACGTCAGCAAACTCGTTAAACTACTTCAAAACCATCACCGAACAATTAATTCGTCTTAACAACAAATTACTTTTCACAATTTATTATTTATAATCACCTCATGTTAATTTCACCCGATTTCACGTATTTGTTTATTAGAAACTCTGATTACACGAAAATAACTTTAACAAATAATTCTAATTATTTTAACTATTTGGTACTTGCTTAATTTTACTTTACCTTATATTACACGTTTTTTAAAAAAATAAAATAAAAAAAAAAAAATTTAAATGAAATCTAAATCTGGGAATAATTTTAATATACGAATTATAGTTTGTTAATCCCTCGTCTAAGTTTGAATTACAATAACTGTCCTTGTAAACTAACCACGTGCCAAGCCAAAGCCTACTGCACTACTAAAGCAACGTCAACTAAATTATAGCTTAATTACGACATGATAACTAAGCACTGCGTTGCCAGCCGCGACGCACACACCATGAAAGCAGCAGCCACACACACGTACGAGATAGCCGCCCGATACTGTTACACCTTCGTGCGATAATCACAATATTATCGCTACACGAGATTCTTCAACCGCAAGGAAATTAAAAGTGAACAGTGAATATATAGACTTTACAGACTACAGACTTTTATTTTAAATTTATTTTTTTACATGACCTAAAATTTTTATGATTATTTAAGAATTATTTTTACTGCGAACGATTTTCACAACATGAAAATACCTATCATTATTATTTAACTTATTCTAATCAAATTTTAAAAATTGACCTTTCAATTAAAAATTATACTTGTTAATAATCATCTTTCTTTTCTTTATGCGTATATTCGAAAATTTCATAACTATGTCTACATTTTTTTTTTTTCCTCGTTAAATAGCTAATAATCAAATAATTGAATAATTAAAATCGATTAATTTTTTTTTATTTTTGCAATAATGTACTTACTCTGTTTTTTTTTCTCTTTACGGCAACCTATTGATTGATAAAAATCTAAAGACTTGGGACCTGTCTACGTGATAATTGTGAACCTTTCTCACTCTTAGCATTTTATAATATCTGATATATTTTTTTTTTTTTATCAAAGCGCGAACGCAACAATTCCAACTCCAACTCCAACCCAAAAAAAAAAAAAAAAAAAAAAAAAAAAAAAAAAAAAATCAATTTATTCAGTCTTCAAAATGAAAACCGTCATTACCAGAATTCACCGCTGATGATTATTATATTGTTAACAATAACAACCATGATTTTTCAACAATAATTGATAGATCTAGCCGATCAAATCAAGACCAATTATCGACCTTCTTGGTCATAAACCGATTTATTAATCGGTAGCACCACAAACAGTGCTCTGATTGATCATAGTGCAACACGAGCTGAATGTACCGCCGCTATAAGCGCATAGGTCATTCAAACGCGTCATGCACACCCTCTAACACTAGCCGCTTCGCTATTGTTTAAAATCACACTTTCAAAATAAGGTCGATACACCTTTCTATCTTCGATAAAGGACTACACTTCCTTTATTGCGCAGCCCTGCATTGTTGAGGACAACAATGGACTAAGAGGGGAGGCATGTCGTGTATCAACCTTTAACACAAATAATAATACTAACAATAATCATAACCAATACCCATCACCCTCCTAAGTTGCGCTAACGACTTTTCAAATATTCTTAATTACTCCCGCCGAAAGAGTGAGGAAGGGGGCCCGTCGCGAGCCGAGCTAAAAGCTCGAGCTAATTGGATGCAGCTCCGATCCTTAAGTCCTAGGTGGGGATAATCGGCGACCTCCCGGCTCGCGCGAACCTCAAACGCTCTCTCTCGTTCCCGACACCAAGCGACCCGGAGGCCAGCGCAAGCCGAAGGTCGCAGAGGCACACCTGGACGGAAGGAGCCGGAGTTCCACGGGCTTCGACAGGCCACTGTACTCGACAGCCCTGACACGTGGGTCAACCATAGGGATCACCGGGCTAGAAACCCGGACCCCTCTCCGTCTAGCCTAGGTTCGCACCTAGTTACAAGTAAGATTTTTTATTGTTAATTTATAACTTCGTCGAAGGACGATAAACTTGATTCGTAAAAATTTCTATTTTATAATTATTAATAATAAATTTACATTAACTTTAAAAATTACATTTATTTTTCCCCAAATAAATCCCACCCAAGACAAGCGAAAAGGGTGACGAGCAGATTACTGCGTAATCTGCTCATAGCGGGTAAGTTCCCACTTAAATTAAATTAAACTCAAATATAATTAAATAATTATTGTCACGTTAGCACGCGACAGCACAAAACACTGGTGACTCGAGTGTAAACTGAATTTACGCAAGCTTCAAAACCATAAAACCCTAATCATCCGTATTTGATTTTTTCATAAATAAATGAATAAACTAACTATCTTCCGAGCTTCAAAACTACGAAACCCTGGACACCAAAGTTAATAACCAAATTTACGACAGGGTTTTTTGTGTAAAATGAGATGACTGATGTTACATTTCAAGATATTAATAAAAGACAATTTATATTACACCAACTCTCAATCATACGCAAATCTGACTTAAGGAAAAATGGATCATACATTGACTTAATAGCAAAACACAATTAAAAATCATCTACAATGAACAAGCATCAACAAAATTTAATAATTAGCACTTTTCCGCTCGACTCCGCGCGGAAAGAAGTGAAATCAAGGCATCAAGCGTATGCGGATTTGCCAATCTCAAGCAAAGTGAGCGTTGAGGTCTTACACAGAGAACCAGCCAAGTTAGAGTCAGGGTTAGGGGAGATACCAAGATGACGAAGTTCCTTCCAGGATTTCTGGAGAACAGTGATGTAGGGGACTAAGCTTTATATTCAGGACATACTTTTCGACCAAGCATTAGGTAGAGGTTCTTCAGCGGGCGAGTACGGGATTAAAAAGTATATTACACACCGGGCGCTGAAAAAATATTGGCTAGCCTAAGCAAGCCCGAATAGACTCCCAAGCCGAAGGTGAGTGTGTCGAAGGTTTGCTAGGGGTTGGCTAATACTTTTCCTGCGTCGCGTGAAATGTTTTTTTCATCACCCAGGGCACCAAGTTCGATAAATAAACTGATTAATTGTACCCCAAGCCTCAAAATCTCAAAACCCAGGGCGCCGAGTTCAATAAAGGACTAGTCAGTTATCTTACAAACCGCTAGACTCCGAAACCCAAGGCACCAAGTTCTACAAACACTTTATCAGCAATCTCCCAAGCCTTCAAGGGCGCCGAGTTCAATAAAAAAAACTGATAAATTATCCCGCAAGCCTCAAACCTCCAACACCCAGGGCACCAAGTTCGATAAACAAACTGATTTATTATCCCCTAAGACTTAAACCCCCAAAACCCAGGACGCCAAGTTCGATAAATAAACTGATTAATTATCCCCCAAGCCTCAAACCCCCCAATCCCGGGGTGCCGAGTTCGATAAATAAACTGATAAATTATCCTCCTAAACTACTAGGCAGTTATCTTTCAAACCTCTAGACTCCAAAACCCTGAGAGCTGAGTTCTACAAAATTTTTATCAGCTAACTCCTAAGCCCTAAACCTTCAAAATCCTTGATGCCAAGTTCAATAAACGACTAGCCAGTTAACTCTCAAACCTCTAGACTCCAAAACCTTAGGTTACGAATTCAATAATCGACTAATCAGTTATCCCTCAAGACTTAAGACCCCAAATTCCTGGGTGTCAAGTTTGATAAGCGATAGATCAGTTATACCTTAAGCCTCAAACCCCCAAAACCCAGGGTGCCGAGTATAATAAACGACCAGCCATTTATCTTCCAAGCCTTTGGATTCCAAGACCTTAGGTGCTGAGTTTAACAAACGACTAGCCAGTTATGTTTTAAGCCTCTACATTCTAAAACCCAGGTCGCCAAATTCGATAAATAAACTGATTAATTATTCCCCAAGCCTTAAACCCCCAAAACTCAGGGCGCTGAGTTTAATAAACAACTAGCCAGTTATCTTTTAAGCCTCTAGATTCCAAAACCCAGGTCACCGAGTTCGATAAATAAACTGATTAATTATCCCCCAAGCCCAACCCCCAAAACCCAGGGCGCCGAGTTAAATAAACAAGTATCCAGTTATCTTTCAAGCCTCTAGATTACAAAACCTCAGGTGCCGAGTTCAATAAATGACTAATCCGTTATCCCTCGAGCCTTTAAACTCCAAAACCCTGAGCGCCGTGATCGTCACGTCTTGTTCTTTGTAGATGATTTTAAATTGTATTTTGCTATTAAGTCAATGTATGATCCATTTTTGCTTAAGTCAGATTTGCATATGATTGAGGGTTGGTGTAGTATGAATTGTCTTTTATTAATATCTCGAAATGTAACATCAGTAATCTCATTTTACACAAAAAACCCTGTAGTAAATTTGGTTAATAACTTTGGTGTTCAGGATTTCGTAGTTTTGAAGCTCGGAAGTTAATTAGTTTATTCATTTATTTATGAAAAAATCAAACACGGATGATTAGGGTTTTATGGTTTTGAAGCTTGTGTAAATTCAGCTTACACCTCGAGTCACCAGTGTTTTGTGCTTTTAATGCTGGATGGACAGTAAGTTTATTTATTTGTTCATTAAAAAAGTAATCTCAGATTCCGAGAAACACATGGTTTTCGAGCTTGTGAGATAAACTTGATTAAATAATTATTTTTTATCAAATCTTTTCTTAAAATTCTTTAATTGAACTGTAATATAAAAATTAAAAATAAAAATTCAAATTTAAATTTTGTTTTTAAACCAATCACATCACAAATAAAATGCTGACATCCTTTTTAGGTTCTCTCTTTTATCTTAGGATATTAGAATATACGCTAGAAACATCTCATAGCATTCACTATGGACATCTTATAGCGTATACATTGCAAAATTAAATTAGATCCTTATCAGTGTAAGCTGGAAAGCTAAATATATCAAGTGTACGCTATTAATTTTATAGCATACGCTATAGGTTACGCCTTTTTTTTTAGTCTACGCTGTAACGTGAGATATTAACATCTCATAGCGTACGCATCGAAGATCTCACAAGGGGTCTATTCACTAAGATTAGCGCAAGCGTTATTTATTAAATAACGATATTGCGCATGCGCATTGTAATTTTTTTTACAAATTTAACGATTAACACGCGCGATAAGTGTAAATTAACGAAAAAAAAGGTTTATTTAACGATCTGCGCTTTAAAAAGAGCGTTAAGCTTCATTTTAACGCGAAGTATACGGCTAGGTCAATGAACGCTCTGAAACAATGGCGTTAATACCACTTAACCCGATATTTATGATTTAAAACAAAAAAAAAGAATAAAAAAACTAAAATAAAAAGAAAGCTTATTCATTTAAATAGATCATTAAGTAAATTTAAGTTGAAACACATATAAACACTGAGTTAAGAGAAAAGCTTAAATTTAAGTAAATATAAATAAGTTTTCAGAATTATTTTATTTCTGCAATGATTAAGCTTGACCAAATAAATACTGAATTTATTTTAGTGATCTAAAATTTAAATATCTACATTCAAGCTGACTGTGGAACGTTTTTGTATAAAATTTAAAAATCCATGAAAAACTTTTAAAAATTTTTTTATTTGATAAGATTTTAATTTTTATAACAATTAGTGCAAATTAGAATTAATAAATAACGCAGGTAAATAGATAAGGAAAATTTAACAAACTAAGTTACAATATTAATATAAACCATACATCATCTCTTTTTTCAGAGTATTATTTACAAACATTTTTGAATTAAACATTAACAAGTTTTAATACATCATTTATTGAAAAAGTATACGGCACTAGGTGATTTTTATCTAACCTATCCATAGTGTTTTATCCACTTTAGTTTTTTATTAATTAAATAAGAAATTATTAATTATGACATTTAATTGTGACTGATCAGAATGTCTGATCCGAGTCCGATGTTCTGGGCAGAGTCTCTGACTACAAGTTCTTGTCGGATATTCATACTTATTTTAGTTAATCAGGACATAAATAAATTTTTCTCAAAGCTTGTAATATCATAAAAAAAATAATTTCAGTCCTGAATTTAATACTACTAATCATTTAATAAAAAAAAAAAAAAAAAAAAAAAAAATCTGTAAGCTCTATGAAAAGTTATTTATGTCCTCATTAAGTCATTGTAAATATTTTACTATCCTCGTCAGAAAAGGTAAGAATTTCAGTGTTTTTGTTACTTAGAGTTGTGTGAATATCTCTTAAAACATCCCTTATTTCTCTGAGAACGTTTGTTCTTTTTTCGGAAGATTCAATGAGACGATCTGTGTGACTAGAGACTGTATCTTCAAATACTTCAGCAACTTTTTGTGGCTTTTGGACTGGAACAAAAATCATGAAAAAGTATATTTAATTTATATTATGCATCAAATTTTATTTTGATTTTTTTTAAAATTTCATAGTTTGTTTAATTATTATAAAATTTCAGTAATAATAGATTCAAATATGACTACAAACTTCTTGGTTTTTTGCTGAGAAAATTTGGTTGGAGGTCGCTATCATCTTCTATCACAATAACGTTTTCTGAATCTTCCGTTTTGTCATCCGCTGGAGAACTTTTGATTTTTCTTTTGAGAGCCTACAAATGCATTTGAAAATTGTGACTTACATTTTTCATAAATCTACTGTACATTAAAATAATTTTTTTTACCCGAGCTGTTGTATTGTTTGATGAGTAACTAGCACAAGAAACCAATTGCTCGGCTTTGGAATTTTCGATAGCGATTTTTAAATCTTCGTCATCATCATCACTATCTTTCTCATCTTGTCCAGGCAAATCATTAGATAGTAAGTATGAAATATGGGATAATTTGAGCTTGCCAGATGGACTCAGTGGAGGAGGTCTTTGAACTTTAACTTTTCCCCTATTTTCTTTATTTGTTGAACTTTTTTGAGCTACCGATTTAGATGTGGATGCCAGAACTTCTTCCAAATTTTCAATTCCAAGGCACTTTAACACCCTAAGCTCTCTAGCATTGAGAGGTAAAACTAATTTTCCATTAGTCAAATCTTTTAGTTTTGCTTCTGCTCTGACCTTCAACTCATGATAGCTCTAAAAAAAAGTTTATAAGTTTTATATTTGAGTAATATTTTAATAGTAAATGGTTTTCATAAAAATTTTGTTGGTATTAATCTGATTTGTCTTTCAAAAAAATAATATAACAAAATGAGTGTTAAAATATACAGCTTGAAGATTGAAACGGTGCATGCGCAGAGCCTTCCCTATAACCACTTCAACACTCCAATCGACCCAAAATTTATTTTAATTTTTTTCATTACAAATTAATAACAAACGGCGAAATAAACGAAAGAAACTCAGAGACTGTTGTTGCTAAACACGCAAAACGATAGGCATTTTTTTTTTTTGAACACAAAAACTTTTTTACACAGAAATTAACGCAATTATAATTGGTTGTCGTAGCCAGACTCAATTGTTTATTTTTAAAAAACTATAGATTTTGCGTCAATTAAAACGGATTTTTTTTTTAGATTTCACAAGTAAAATCGATGCTATTTTGATCGAAATCATTGTTTTTATAAAAAATATAAGCAGCGTGGTAAACGATTCAATTAAAAAATTTGCAAAAACAAAACTTGCCAAAAAAAAATTTTGTAAATCTCTAATTGTTACTTTACCTTTCTCCATTCTGGCGCTGCTCGTGTTGCACCAACTAGTTGGTTCAATTCTTCACCAAGCCTCTCCCACATTTCCCTCAGCGCTCCTGCTTTTAATGTTTCCTTTGCAAGCATTTTGTTGTTCTCCATGGTTTTTAACAAATGCTCCCATTGCTCGGGACTTGCATGATTGCGCCTTGAGTGTAAAGAAAAAAAATTTTCGATTAGTTTAGAGCCGGGTAATTTGGGCAGTTTGAGCAAGCTCTACAAACTTGATTTTATAAAAATAAAATTTATTAATTTTTGCACTTGGAAACATTTTATTTTTGTAAACGAACTAATTGAGAATAAGTCTACAAAAGCTTAGCACTTTTTAATAATAGAAAAATTAATAAACGATAAAAACTGAAACTATGTCTTACGATTTTGTAGATGACATAATTTTAGATAAGAAAACCAGGAAACTACGAAAGCATATAACAACTTAACGTGGTCACTGACTGACGCTCACTGAGCCCAAAGGGATACTCGCGCGTACAGTTGACACCACATTCCCCAAATTTCAAAATCACGTGACGTCGTCAGTTATCAGGCGTCACATAACTTTGAAATTGTAAACAATCATAAAATAAAACTAGTAAAATTTTCGAATGATCAAAAATTCTTTTGAGTGTTCTTCAAAGAGTTTATTTGCAGTATTTTGAATTTTAAATTTGATTCTTACCTTTCTTTTTTAAAGTCAGGAACTCCACAGTCAATGATCGGTAGACCCAAGCCAGGTTCACCGAATATATCAGAAATTTTCATATCATTTTCTGAAATTTCTATCAAAGGCTCTATATTTCCTGTTCTTTTTTTTGCACTTTTATACTCGGCTACTTTATTTTTTGCTTGAAGTCTGATTTCTTTCCAGATCTTAAATTTATAAAAGTTTATATTTTATTAATTTTTTTAAACGCTCATTGAAGTATATTTACGAATATTTAATGAGTAATTTCAAATTTCAAATTAAAAATAAATTACCTTTTTCCACTGTTCTACTGATTTTGTACTACCTAGCAAACTCAAGTTATTTTTTAGATCGATCCACATTTTTTCAAACTTTTCTTTCCCATTAATGCCCAGTTTAGTTATTTGACCACGAGCAAAATCAGGGTGATATTCCATATAATTAATTAAGTAAGCTATTTATTCACTATTACGTCTTCTGACCATTGTAATAAAATTTGTATGACTCACGTATAGTAGGAGAGTTTGGTTTTCTCACTTCTACTGCTAGCAGGAATGCTGAGCTTTACCGCGAGTTACCGAAAACTAAACAGCTGTAACTCGATACGCGCAGTACCTAATCGTAGTCACTTTAAGCGTTCATGGAAAAATAAAATTTTTGTTAAAAACCGTTTGTAAAGATGTTTGCGATAGCTGTGATTGGAACAGGTGCTATGCTCATTGATGAGGAATTAGAAGAAGAAAAAAAAGAAGCTCATGATACTTACCGAATAATCACAAGGAATTTACGGGACTTGTCAAATCCTTTCTGTATGGAATTTGAGCAGTTCAGAAAATATTATAGGTAAGTCTTAAAATAAAGTTGTAAATTAGTCATATTTTTAGACGGGCTTAAATTTAAAAAGTTTTTTGAGTTTATTCATTAAAAAAAAATAAAAATTTTGAAACTAATATTCAAGTGATTATTAGTCTAAAAAATTCTAAAATAAGTTATCCAATTTAGCTTGTAAATAAAAATTTAACGTTCTATTCATTTGGATGCACTAAGTTAAAAACGTTTAAGTACTTACGACTTCTGTATATAGCTAATCTAAAATTTAGATGTGGACGCTTGGACCCCCACCCGCCGCTCCACCCCCGACACCAGCGCTGCTCGAAATCATAATAAAATCATGCATTTTTCATTCTTTTCGATTGATTATCTCAGAATTTACGAGCCCAACATAGAATCCCATGTCAAGAATTGAAACTTCCGACCGCAATATCTCAAGTTTGGCTTGAGAACATGAAAAAAGTACTAGCGTGTAGAGGACACAAAAATCTACCTCTGTGCGAAGTTTTAGAGATTTTTTAAGAAACTCAATGTTTTCAGTAACTACCTTAAGAACTTAATTTTTACACAACTCAAATTAATATTTAGAAAAATTAACTTTTAATCAAAATGCTTATAGCTGTAATGAATATTTTTTTATTGATTTTTTTATAGAAAATTTTCACTGAAAATAAATCATGTTTTTCAATTATTCATTTTAATACAAGTGTGCTGCTTTTAATTGTGCATATTTGATCTTGGTTTATCCATTTTACATGGAGCGATTAGTTTTTTAAATAACGATTTTAATTTTACATAATTTTTAAATAAAAATTAATTTTTATTTCTAACTACTGCTAATATTTTTTTAGACTAACGAAGCCCTTAGCACGCTTGCTAATTAATAAGATAAAAGATGAATTCTATTCAGAAAGAAGTACAGCTATTCCCGTTGATTTGCAAGTCTGTAGTGTTTTACGGTTTCTTGCCGAGGGCTCTTTTCAGAAAGGCTCAGGCTCTGATTACAGACATCCAATGTCACAAGCATCGACGAGCCGATGTATTTCAAGAGTTGTAGATGCAATTATTACTCTTGAAAAAGAATACATAAGATTTCCCAAGAACGAGGTGGAAAGAAGAGAAACGGCTAACAAGTAATTTCCCCTTATCTATTTGTATTTATTTTTTAATCTTTACATGAAAGATGATTATTCAAAATTATTTTTTTTTTCAAATTTTAATTTTCAGATTCTTTGCTTTTATTAGAATACCTCATATTCTAGCAATGATGGATTGTTTATTAGTAAAAATAAAAAGACCTTCTGAGTTTGAAGAAGCATACTACAACTATAAAGAAAAGCACTCATTAAATGTACAAGTGGTACGTTTTTTCGGTAAATTTAGGGATGCACGAAAATCGAGATTTTTCTCGTTAATAAGTTATTTAAATTATACTTAAAATTAAACTGAATTAATTGTGAAAAACGATTTTTTTTAATGCAAAATTATTTATTAATATCAATTTAATATTGACTAACCTCAAAAAAATTAAATGTACGTGTTGCATGATGAAAAATTATTTACTGTACTAGATACACTGTACATCTACTGCAATAAAATGTTCCCATTATAAAATAGAGCTATCGCCACCTTGCATAAACTTTTTATTCGTGAGCTGATTGAAGAAGTTTTTAAAATATTCGAAAAGTGCATTTTTAGGTTAAAATTGTTGTTTTTTTCCTATGCGTGCCTGCAGCGCGCTGAGAGGTCCCAGAAAAGTTAAGAACCAATAAAAAATAGTTTATTGGGAGCCCAAAAACTGGAATAAGATCAAAATATAAAATCCAAAATGAAGTAAAATGTTGAATCGAACATAAAACTCAAAATTTCTATCATTTATAAACAAACTCTTCTTATTTAATTTGAATAAAATCAATAAAAACCATTTTAGTTAAATAAACTGTTTGTATCTCATGAAAAAAAAATCTCCTTTAAGAGTCCTGTAGATTATATTTTGTTGTTAAAATACCCTTAAAAAAAAAGGTGTCTTAGATACCTGTTAGAAGCGAAGCATGTATAAATATATCGGTTTTTTGGGTCGCTATTTTATGTCGTTTATTACGGATTCACTCCTCATATATAAAAAGCTTCACTTCAAAATTCATATCAACTTCAAGGACTCGGAAATGAGATTTCGTCTATTCCATTGTATTTCTCAATTATATCACTATTTATCAAATATAAAGTCATTTAATCTTTATTGCAGCTTGCGGATCCAGATTATATTATTCAAAACATAGTCATTTGTCCTGGAAGTAATAATGATAAATTTGTTTACAAAAATTCGGCCATAAAAACTTATATGGAATCGCTGAGAAATGATGAATTAGTTACTAACAGAGAAGGAAAATATTATCTAATAGGTTTCAATACAAAATTTTAATAACGTAATCGTAAATTTACTGTCAAATCAAAAATTTTTTTTAATTACTTTTTTTTAGCTGACAGTGGATACAGTCTTTCAAGGACTTTATTGACCCCTGTGTTGAATGCACCTGATGGTTCTGCGGAGAAGTCATACACAGAAGAACTTAGACGTACTAGGTGCAAAATTGAGCAAACTTTTGGCGTTTTGAGTAATACTTTTATGGCCACCAGCAAAGCACGCACTTTATGGTATGAACCTGAAAAAGCTTCCAAAATTATTCTTGCTTGCGCAATTCTGCACAACTTTAGGAGACGCCATGGGTATGAATTACAGATTTCATGTATAGTATATAATTCCTGCGAGCGAATAACCGAAAACAAGGGACGAAGTTCCGATTTTGAGGTTTATAAATAAATTGATTGAATCTTGTTTTACAGATTGATCGAAGAATCTGATGCACAAGCTGAGGATGTTAAAGAAATAGAACACGAGATCAATGATGAATATATTGCAGGAATTCAAGAAAGAGATGAACTGATAAACACATATTACAATAATAATAACAACTAGCATCTAAGGGAGAGCAGGGCATTTCGGGCAGTTTGAGCAAGCGCTACAAACTCTTTTGGTTCTTACCAAATCAATTTTTATGTATTAAAACAATAAAAACCATCAATAGGCAACTTTTTTCATGTTCATTTGTCGAATTTTTCTCTTCTTGAAATTGTAAAGGGGGGCGGGCTATATGAGCATCAAATCCTCTAAATCAATTAAAACCACTACCCTAAAATTTTGGAAATTATTTTGTTATGTTTGAGAAAATAAAAATAACTAATCCTAAATAATTCGTTATTACAAAGGTATTGATATTCTGCTCAGGGGACTAAGCTGTTTGTTCAGGGCATACTTTTCGATCAAGCATTAGGTTCAGGTTGTTTGGCGGGCTAGTACAGGAATCCCACAAGCTTGACAACCCAATAACGCTGAGTACAGCGATAAATAAATTATTTTTAATAAACATATAACTAGCCAGCTAGCTTCAAACCCACATAAAGCTGGAAAGGAGAATAAATAAATATTTTTTTATAAACAAATAATTAACCGACAAGCTTTAAACCCCCATAACGCTGGAAAAATAGGTAAAAAAATTATTTTTTATAAACAAATAACTAACCAGCAAGCTTTAAACCCTCATAACGCTAAAAAATAAGATATATGAATTATTTTTTATAAACAAATAACTAACCAGCAAGCTTGAAACCCCTGTAACGCTGAGATATAGATAAATAAATTATTTTTTATAAACAAATAACTAACCAGCAAGCTTTAAATCCCCATAACGCTGAAAAAATGAATAAATGAATATTTTTTTATCATCAAAAACTTAACCGCAGGGAACAAGTTAAAAACTCGTATAACGCTGCAAAAAAAGATAATTAAATATTTTTCATAAACAAATAACTAACCAGCAAGCTTGAAACCCCTGTAACGCTGGAAAAATAGATAAATAAATAATTTTTTATAAACAAATAATTAACCGACAAACTTTAAACCCCCATAACTCTGGAAAATAGATATGAATGAATTTTTTTTTATAAAAAAATAACTAACCAGCCAGCTTTAAACCCTCATAATTCTGGAAAATAGATAGATAAATAAATATTTTTTATAAACAAATAACTAACCAGCAAGCTTGAAACCCCTGTAACGCTGGAAAAAATAGATAAATAAATAATTTTTTATAAACAAATAATTAACTGACAAACTTTAAACCCCCATAACGCTGGAAAATAGATAAATAAATATTTTTTATAAACAAATAACTAACCGACAAACTTTAAACCCTCATAATTCTGGAAAATAGATAGATAAATAAATATTTTTTATAAACAAATAACTAACCAGCAGGCTTGAAACCCCTGTAACGCTGAGATATAGATAAATAAATTATTTTTTATAAACAAATAACTCACCAGCAAGCTTGAAACCCCTGTAACGCTGGAAAAATAGAAAAATAAATATTTTTTTATAAACAATTAAATAAAGCACCAAGCTCTAGACCCCCATAACGCTGGAAAAATAGATAAATAAATTATTATTTATAAACAATTAATTAAACCACCAAGCTCTAAACCCCCATATAACGCTGGGGAGAGCGATTAATTAATAATTTTTTATAAGCAATTAAATAAACCGACAAGCTCTAAACCCCCATAACGCTGGGGAGAGTGATAAATAAATTATTTTTTATAAACAATTAACTAAACGGCCAAGCTCTAAGCCTCAATAACACTGGGGAGAGCGATAAATCAAAAATTTTTTATAATCAATTAACTAAACCGCCAAGCTCTAAACTCTCATAACGCTGAGGAGAGCGATAAATAAATAATTTTTTATAAACAATTAAATAAACCGACAAGTTCAAACCCTCATAACGCTGGAGAGAGCGATCAATAAATAATGTTTAATAAACAATTAATTCAACTGACAACCTCTAAACCCTCATAAGGCAGGGCGCCCGAATTCAACAAAAAAGCTGATAGGCTACCCCTCAAGCTCTAAGCTCCCAAGACCCTGAGCCCCCGAGATCAACAAAAAAACTGATCGGCTACCCCCCCCCCCCCCCTCCAATCCCCAGGCCCCCAAGACCCTGGGTGCTTGAGTTCAATAAAAAAAACTGATCATTTGGGGGGTTTAGAGCTTGGGGGATAGCCGATCAGTTCATTTGTTGAACTCGGGCGCCCGGGGTTTTGGGGGCTTAGAGCTTGGGGGGTAGCCAATAGCTTCTTTGTCGAACTCGCGCGCCCAGGGTTTCGGGGGCTAGCCAATCAGCTTCATTGTTCAACTCGTGCGCCCAGGGTTTAGGGGCTTGGAGCTTGAGGGGTAGCCGATCAGCTTTTTTGTTGAACTCGGGCGCCCGGGGTCTTGGGGGCTTAGAGCTTTGGGGGTAGCCGATCAGCTTTTTTTTTTAACTTGGGCGCTCTTGGTTTTGGGGGTTTAAAGCTTGGGGTATAGCCGATTAGTTTTTTTGTTGAACTCGGGCGCCCAGCGTTATGAGGGTTTAGAACTTGTCGGTTTATTTAATTGTTTATAAAGCTAATTTATTTATCGCTCTCCCCAGCTATATGGGGGTTTAGAGCTTGATGCTTTATTTAATTGTTTATAAAAAATAATTTATTTATCGCTATCCCCAGCGTTATGGGGGCTTAGAGCTTGTCGTTTTATTTAATTGTTTATAAAAAAATTATTTATTTTTCGGCTATACCCTTTGGCGCGTCCGGCTGGTTCACACTTTTGAGAAGCCTGAAAGGGGGCGCTCTTGCTCCAAGAATCAAAGTTTAAGTTTCGATTCGATATATCGATTCGACTTTCTAATCGAATCTCTCATTCTCTTCTTCATAAGTGGATATAATTATAAGTAGAAAGTAGATTGGTAGATTGTTTTATGCTTCATAGCATTCAAAAATAACATTTTTAATTTGGACTCATTTTTTTCAGAGTAAGCAATAGTAATCCATGATTGTTTTATCAGAATAATTGATAAACTATGATCAATTATTTGTAATTTCAAAAATAGAAAAAAATAAATAAATAAGTGGTATATTATTTACAATATTTGAACATCAATTTTTAACGAATCAAAAAACTAAAAAACTGACTAAAAGTAGTATCCCCCAAAAAAACCTCAAAGAGGTAAACAAACTTAGGGAGAGTTTTAGCACCAAAACATTAATTAAAGGATTTTCAACAAAAATTCGTGATATCAAACTATAAGAACTTTTTGATTGTAAAAATACAACATTTATCTGTTAATTCAACTAAACTCTATCAAAGCTTACAGAAGTCAAAAAAGTATCTTCAAGTAGAGTTTGGTAGAGTTTAGTTGAATTAACAGATAAATGTCGTATTTTTAAAATCAAAAAGTTCTTATAGTTTGATATCACGAATTTTTGTTGAAAATCCTTTAATTAATGTTTTGGTGCTAAAACTCTCCCTAAGTTTGTTTACCTCTTTGAGGTTTTTTTGGGGGATATCACTATTTTTTGTTTGGTACAATGTTTTATTTAATACGTATTTTTTGCCTCTCCTTCAATTTTACTAATCGAAGTCAAATCAAAATTTAAAATAAGATACAAAAATTTTTTATCAAACTTTTTGTCATAAAATATTGATATCAATTTTCTTTCAAACTAATTCAAATTAAAAAATTAGTGTAAAAATTTGCAAAATTTTGCCATTGTTCCTGCTTTAAGAACTTTTTGTACTTTTTTATGAGGTACTAAAAATCAATATAGGTTCTAATGAAATAGGGAAGTAGGCTCAATTTAAGGTCAAGCCAAGCCAACTAACGGTAAAAAAATTTGTTAAACGATTGATGAATTTAGCTTCTAAAGTTTTATCAATCTATTGATAGGTTATATAATTAATTTTTTTCTTTTATCATTAAATCTATTTCAATCCATAAAATATTAGATAAAAATCTTTCAATCAAATTGAATATATTTTTAAGTTTATTTTGAAAAGAAATTAAGAAAACAAATTTAAATTTATTTTTTTAATAAAAATCGCTACTGCGTGATCTGGTGAAAATTCTGTGAGGTGCCGAATGTCTATCGGCGTTTGAATGTTTTTCGAAATTCGAACACTGTGGAAAGTCCGAAAAAAGGCCGAATTCAAAAACGCGAGTTAATAAATAAGGAAATTAAAAAAATATACGATGCGAAAACAATCCTCATCTCTTCGGTAGTGAAAAATAGGCGTACTCTAAAGGTTTTATGACGCAGGTAACGTGTTTTAATTTTTAAATAATAAATAAATTATGATTAGCAGGGTTAAGGTAGCTTCAGAAGCTGTAAATAAAGCACGGTAGCTGGCTACTATTTTGGCGCGAAAAACTCTCTCAAGCCAGCTACCGCTGGCTTTGATATTATTTTGATATTATTCAAAATACAGCGCTTTGACTGCACGGCACTGGTCAGCCGAGCTCTCGACGCGACGTCACTCGGTTGATCAAACTTCCGTCCAGCAGTCAGTCGTCTCTCAGCGGTCATCAGCGCAACCACGCCGAGCGCACTGAGAAAAACCATTATCGCCATAGAGACATTTTACCGAGGTAGAGAAATCCCCGGTAAAAACGGTGGATTTTCTCTCCTCAACACTTTGTAAATACGTTATTTTACAGTTAGAATAAATACTTTAAGCTTCAGCATAAAAGGTAAAAGTGTAGTGAATTTACGACCCGTTAAACTCACCTCCCATCCTTCGTAACTCACGCTCGCGAATAAATCCTAAACCTAAAATAAAATGAATACAGTCCACTAAAACATTAATTTCTAAACAGATATTGAGATCAATATTTCGTTGAGTATCAATTTTTTAATAGCAGGCGACCTAATTTTGGCTGGAATTTAAATAGTTTTTAGTCAAAAAATAATTTCAAAACATCTATAATGAACGAAAAAGTTAAATGCAGTGTGTATATAGTTAAAAAAACACTAGTTTAGCACATGAAATGTGTCAAAAGTGTATGCAGCTACAACTTGACGTAGTTTAAAGTTGTGTATGAAGCATTCTGTGTTGAATAAATAAGCCAAAATATCGATTAACCCTAATTTTGGGATTTTTTTAAGGATAAATTTTTAACAATTACGCAATAAAAACGGCTTTAAACGCAAAACCGTCAAATGTTATGTATATACAATCAAAGTATACACCAAAACAAAGTAAAAAAAGTAAAAAAAAAAAAAAATTTATATAGCTTTTTTGGGAACAGCTTATTAAGTGTGTTCTGTATTGGTTGTCTGCTATATCGGTACCAAGGCATGAAAATTAAAAAACCAGGACATTTTTGGACAGGTTTTTTACTCTACTTTCAAATGCAACAAACCTCGTTGAAATCGGCTCATTCGTTTAGAAATGGCAGCAAAAATAGTGAAAATGAGCGATCAATTTTTGTTCAATTCGTTGGTTTACATTAAAAATAACTTTATTCATAGAAGACGCAAAAAAATTTTTTAGGAATTAAAAATTTGGGAATCATCCTTTTTTGGTGTCTAGAAGTGGTAGAAAAAATTTCAGAAAATTTAAAAAAAGTCGGAGAAAATCCTGCTTTTTTTAAGGTGGACGGCCCCACCTGCAAATGAGCAAAAATAGCAATATCTGTGTAGGACTGTATTATTATAAAAATAACCAAACTATGTTGTCAAAATCTTTTTACAAAAAAGAACTTATTTTGAAAAAAATTTTGCCGCAAACTAGAGGTTCCTATATCTTTTTGATCAAAAGTTAGAATTTTTCGAAAAATACCTTAAAATTGCTTAAAATAACTTAAAAATAGGCCATTTTTCAATCTTTGAAAAAATCTAGCACCAAGCAGAAATAAGATAGAGACCTCTAGTTTGCGGCAAAAGTCTTCTATTAAATAGTACTTTCGCCAAAAAAAATTTCAATAAAATCGGCGAACCTTGTGCGGACGGTTTTTTAAAAAATATGAATCAGCATTCATTTTTAATTTAAATATAAGAGTAATAAAAATTTTTTTTTTCAAATTAATGTGTTCCTTGAGTGAAAAAAAAGTTTAAGACCTTGACGCAACGATTTGAGTTGCCACGGTTTAGCGTAAACTCAAATTTCATTCCATGTATTATATGAAATTTGGGGGTGCGCTAAACTTTTGAGCAGTACTGTATATATATTAAAATATCTACCAGTTTTCAAAAGAGTATTATATAAAATTTGTTTACGAAAGTTTTAAAGACCCATTAGTTATCAAAATTTTTTTAATAACTAATCAGTCACATTTATTTATTTATTTTTTTTTTAGTTTTTAAAAACTAATCAGTCATTGAACAAAATCAGTCGAAAATCAACACACAAAAAAGTAATAATTTTTTTTCTTAAAATTAATAATCTTTAAATTGGAATTCTAATTCTTCAAGCATTTCAGGCGAAATCTGGGTGGGATCTGAAAAAGAAGAATATTATTTTCAATAAAAGTTGTAATAAATACAACAATTGAAATTAAAAAAAACTTAAAATATTTAACCGTTTAAAATATCCAGCAACTCTTGTTCATTAAAATATTCAATCTGCGATGAACATGGATTAAAAGTAAGGAACTCTTTGAGTTGATTCTCATAATCATCATCATCATCTGAATTTTCAGAAAGTTCAAGGCCTTTGATTATCAGTGATGGTTGATCAGACAGACCTATCTCGTTTTTATCATCCACCGGCTGCTCTTCGTTTCTCTCGATCTTTTTCTATCCCATCTCAATCTTTTCCTGTGCCATCTCATTAAGCCAGTCCAATTCCTTTCTCTCAACACTGTCCAATTCCTTATCTTCAACCAACTCCTTATCATCATCAGTTTTGTATCCAGAGTCATTATCATAAATATCATCAAATGTTATTGTTTGTTTTTTTTTTCTTCTTCAATTTCAGCAGCACAATCCAATAAAATCTGGTTCCAGGCTTTACCACACTTTTTTACATGATAAACGGGATATTTTTTGCGGCTATTTTTAAAAAATGGCCTTTTAATTTGATTACGTTTGATTCTAAGAACCGTTGATTCATCATCGATACTAAAAGGTTGCTCCTGAAAAATTTTTTTTTTTAGTTTTATTAATTTTAAGTTAATTAAAAATTTAATTCAAAATTTCATAACTTACTGAATGTTTCCCAAGACCTTTTACAAGAGAAAGTTTTAGTTTAGGGACTTTCATCATTGAAACTTACGAAGACGATGTTTCAAGTTTTGTGATTTTTTGAAAGGTGATGAGGATTGTTTTGGTGTTGATATGCGAGCTAAAAAAAAAATAAAAAAATATCAAATTAAAATTTTTAAATTCAAGTTTAAAAAATCAATAATTAAAAATATATCAAATTAAAATTTTTAAAGTCAAGTTTAAAAAAATCAATAATTAAAAATATATCAAATTAAAATTTTTAAATTCAAGTTTAAAAAATCAATAATTAAAAATATATTTACCGTCGACAATCGTGGAAGCTACACTCAGATTTGGGCTATATGGAGTGTCAACACCGTATACGAGTCTTTAACTATAACACGTAAATCTTGTAAAGTTGGAATGGGTTAGGTAACTGGCGAATAAGACGGTGAACCTATCAGTCTTTTATAATATCCCGACGAGTGACTAAAAGCTGGAGACCCAATTTCAGATCTTGTATGGTAACCTGAGGACAATGTTGAGATTGAAGCTGGTGATTGAGTTGTGTTTAAACCTGAGTCTTGACTTGAGCTTTCAGATGATTATAAAGAACTTGCAGAGGCAGACGATAATGTTGGACTGTAATGTGAACCCACCCACACTGGTAAGATGGATGAGCCACATCTAACCACGAGATCAAGCGGAGGGGTTCCTGTTAGGCGTTACATCGCTGCCAGCGGTGTAGTGCCCATACATCCTGTCATGCCTCTCAGGACTAGGGCCTGTACAAGGCTTAATGCCGTTCTAGCGTCCTTTGCCTTAGCTAGCCGGGGTGCCCATACGGCCGCCCCGTGTAGTAGCCTAGGTTTCAACACGGCTGTGTACAGCCAGTGTATCTTCTCGGGCTCCATTCCCCATGTCCTGCCGAAAGCACTCCTGCATGCCCAGAAGGACTGTATCACCTTTCCGCAGGTAGCCTCCAGGTGCCTTTTCCAGCTGAGCTTGGAGTCAAACGTTACTCCCAGGTACTTGATCTCATTGGTCAGGTTCAATGTCCTGCCCATGAGGTGTAGGCTCCTGATGGGCCCACCTTGTATCTGGTTGTAAAGCACATGACCCCGACTTTGCTTGTGTTCACTGTCAAGTGAACTCCTTTGCACCATTTCTCAACGATCCCTAGTGCTAATTGCATCAGGCCCGCCACTACATCTAGGTCGCCGGCTCTAACGAGGATGAGAACATCGTCGGCATATGCCAAGGCAAAAATGCCGGCTTCGTCCAGCAGTCTCAGCAGGGTATCAACGACCAGACACCACATTGTGGGAGACAGTACTTCTCCCTGTGGGCATCCTTTCCCAACCTTGCCAACTCGGGTGCGGTCGCCCCATGTGGCAAGCAGGCTTCTAGTGCTCAACATGTGCGGCATTTAAGGCCGTGTGCCGATACGAGGGCAATGCGGGAGTCGACCACCTGACGGACCGGCAGATAGCCTGAGATTTGAATCAGGGGAAGCTACCCAAACTCGACCACACGACTCGGAGCATCAACTTCGGCAAGCCGTTCAGAGTTGAAACGGGCAGCAGGGCCGACTAGCAGGGAGGACAGCACAGGTATACCGGACAGGGGGTCGTCTGGTTCACAGACGGCTCGAAACGGGCAGAGGGGGTTAGAGCTGGAGCCTGGAGACAAGGCTCCACCAGGGAGATTGCGCTACACCTGGACGACTTCACCACAGTCTTCCAAGCTGAGGTGAGGGCGATTACGGAGTGCGCGCGAGTCACCCTGACGGAAGCGCACAGGAAAGGGCCAGTCACGATTTGCTCGGATAGCAAAGCGGCGCTCTTAGCGCTGAAAGACTTGGCCACAAACTCCAGGGAAGTAGCCGTCTGCAAAGAGGCACTGGAGAGGCTTACACCGAACCACCGTGTCACCCTACTATGGGTGCCAGGACACTCGATGATAACAGGTAACGAGAAGGCAGATAGGCTCGCTAGACATCAGGGCCGACCACTGCAGTGTGGGAATGCCCGACTGCTCACTGCACAACGCCTTTGCCCTCTGGATGGCAAAGGAAGAGGATCGAAGGTGGGCCGATCACCAGGGGTTGAGGCAGTCAAAAGCCCTTATCGAAGAACGGCCGCCAAAGGAGTGGCTGCGTGACCTAAGGAACACCGGTAAGAGGAAACTCGGAATGGTCATCGGATGGCTTACTGCCCACTGGAAGGTGAGACACCACCTAACCAAGATAGGCAGGGGCGTCGTTACGAAATTTTCCGAGCTATGGAAGCCCAAATAATCACACACACACACACACGCGCGCGCGCGCACACACACACACACACGCGCACGCGCGCACACACACACACACATGCGCGCACGCACACACGCACGCACGCACACACACATGCACACACGCACACACACACGCGCGCACACGCACACACGCACGCACACACACACACACGCGCGCGCGCGTGGCGAACACACACACACACGTGTGGCACACGTAAAATTATTTTCAAGTAGATTATTATAAAAGAGAATAAAATATGGATATAGTGAATTATTCAATGATTTTATAGCCTCTTATGTCACAAATAATCAAAAAATTGGTTTTTTTTTTATTTTAAGTGCTTTTCTTTAACTCGCAATGTTTCGTCGTCGTCGTCGTACATTCAAAACTGCCAAGCTTTAGAACTTGGAGCTTGTAAGACCTGGAGGTCTGAAATTTGGCAGAGGGTCTAGGTTCGGATGACAATACATGAATCCATAGTCACTTATCGACCTGGACCTCCAGGTCGCCGATGACGGGGGTACCTGATGGAGTCATCTCCGAGAGTTTGGGCTAAATTCTTCGGGGATGACTTTGAGGAAAATTCTAGAGTATTTATCGAGGCAATTTGAACCTAAGTACCAAGGTCACCGATGATGGGGGTACCCGGGGTACCTGGGGGTCATCTTCGAGAATTCGGGTCGAATTCTTGGGATATGACTTAGGATAGATTTCGGGGGTGTTTTAGAGGCATATGAGGAAGTTTGAACCTGGAGAGCCAGGTCAACGATGACGGGTGTACTTAGAGAACCTGGACGTCATCTTCGAGAGTTAGGGAAAATTTCTGCGGAAATGACTTTAAGAGGTGGTATAGAGTATTTATCGAGGCAACTTAAACCTAGGTACCCAGGTCGCCGATGACGGTTGTACCTGAGGAACCTGGAGGTCATCTTCGAAAGTTTGGGCCAAATTCTGCGGGGATGTATTAAAAGTTCAGCATTCTCGAAGATGACCCCCAGGTACCCCGGGTACCCCCATCATCGGTGACCTTGGTACTTAGGTTCAAATTGCCTCGATAAATACTCTAGAACTTTCCTCAAAGTCATCCCCAAAGAATTTAGCCCAAACTCTCGGAGATGACTCCCTCAGGTAACCCCGTCATCGGCAACCTGGAGGTCCAGGTCGATAAGTGACTATGGATTCATGTATTGTCATCCGAACCTAGACCCTCTGCCAAATTTCAGACCTCCAGGTCTTACAAGCTCCAAGTTCTAGAGCTTGGCAGTTTTGAACGTGCGACGACTAAGACGAAACATTGCGGGTTAAAGAAAAGCACTTAAAATAAAAAAAAAAACCAATTTTTTGATTATTTATGACATAAGAGGCTATAAAATCATTGAATAATTCACTATATCCATATTTTATTCCCTTTTATAATAATCTACTTGAAAATAATTTTACGTGTGCCACACGTGTGACACACGTGTGGACATTCAACAGGGTAATTAAAAATATTTATTTATTTGTTCGTTCAGCAAATGATTTTTTTTTCGTAAATTCACACTGATCCTAACCTCACATATCACAAAAACTTAGAATCTACGTATTAATTTGGGTATTTTTTCAGATAAGTAATTAAATTAAAACTTCAAATTTTATGATGTTAGAATCTTGAAATCTAAATGAGTTTAATCAACGTCAATTTTATTGAAAACTTCGAGAAAAAATTTGTTAAACCGGACACTTAATTTTCACTTTTGTTGTCTCAGACTATCGAGGGTAAATCCGATTAATCCCACTATACTTAAAGCCAACAAGTTCTACTCGGTGAAAATAAAAACTCTATGTAATCTTTTACATCGTTCTCTTTAATTTAGATTGCTTGAATAAAAAAACATGATGAAATATTAGATTGCTACGTATCGAACCGGTGATGCCTGCGAGTCGACTGATATCAATGACAACATAACCTCTTTCTCGACTACCAAAACATATTTCCGAAACCTGGCGTAAAAATACGAAGCTGAGCAATGTAGATTTACCAAAAATTTGTAACTTTGCGTTCGAGCGGAAGATTTACAAATCTTGGTAAAATTACTCCACTGGACCACGTTCCCATTTTTTACATCGCTGAGCAGTGTATATTTACAAATATTTGTAAAATTACATAGCTCAATGGTGTAAATTTACGAACGTAGAGTAAATTTACATCGCTGAGCGAGGTAAATTTACCCTGATTTTTTTTTACAGTGCACTGTACTTACCACATGAAAAATTCCTAAAGTAATAATAAACCCTCTTTAAGCGCAAATCACGCGCAATCCACCCACGTATTTAAAAAAATCATAATAACCCATCTTTTTTTATTTTTTTTTTTCAAAATAAACCATCAATAAAAAATCCCCTATTATTTGCTACTTCTAAAAAATTGATAAAGTTTGGTTTAAATTCTTGAAAATTTCCAAGATCAGTTAAAACTGAATATTCTTTCAAATTGAGCTGTATAAAATAAAATAATTTTACCTTCAAGATACACTTTGTTTCTTTAAATGGAATTCGAGGTAAAATAGAATACAAATTAATTAAAAACCTGGAGTTTTCAAAGGTTAATTTCATAAAAATGATAGTCTCGTTGAATTAGAGATTATCTAAGTAAAAGATATCAATTAAATTATATTAAATTTCAATTTCAATATAAAAAAATAATAATAATTGTATGAATCATTAAAATTTTAAAAATACTCACACAAATTAGGTTAACCAAAAATATTGAAAATGAATGTTGATAAATGAAAATATCAAAATTTATCTAAATTACATACCATCAAAACATTCACAAAAAAAAATTTACAAAAAAGGTGGTATTTTAACGTATATAAATAAAATTAGTTAAACTTAAAATTTGCATTGTAAACAAAGATTTAAATATATGTATGTGTATAAAAAATGAAGGGTTGTTGTTTAATTAAAAAAATGTAAAGTTAAAACTATTTAAATAATTTTTAACATTCAAATATTTTTTGAAAAGTTAATATTTCAGTTAAATAATGTCTAAAATGTCAGATAATGTCTAAACAAAAAAATTTTAAATATAGAAAATATAAAAATTACAAATAGGTTAAAATTCATGAACATTAATAAAAATATAGATTTTCCTGAAAAATTCGTGAGGAGCATGGTAAAAAATTAGCAAAATTGTAGCAAAATATGTAATTTTGAATGTAAATAAAAAAAAATTTTTTAAATGAGGAGTAAGACAAAAATAACGTAAATATAAGATAAAATCTAATAATTTGACTGCTCCTCAGTGAGGAGCAATACTAATTCAAGTGAACACTAAAAAAACACAAACAGAGGAGCACGCGAGGAGGACTTCGTATCTCGAAAACTAAAAGGGATTTCTTTATAATTCGGCTTCTAATTGGAAGTGAGGAGCAGTTTGAGGAGCAAAAAAACGCAATTTTTCAGTAAAAATTGACTGCGCCTCAGGATATAACTATATAATATAGGGAGAGATACATCACCTCTTTTTTTTGTCCCCTGGGTGCCCAAGTTCAACAAAAAAACCAATCGGCTATCTCCCAAGTTCTAAACCCCCAAAACCCTGAGCACCCGAGTTAAAAAAAAAAACTGATCGGCTAACCCCCAGGCTCTAAACCCCCAAAACCCTGGGCATCCGAGTTCGACAGAAAAACTTATCAGCTATCCCCCAAGCTCTAAACCCCCAAATACCCTGGGCCTCCGAGTTCAACAAAAAAGCTGATCAGCTATCCCCCAAATACCCCAGGCGCCTGAGTTTAACAAAAAAAAAACTTATCGGCTATCTCCCAAGCTCTAAACTCCCAAACACCGTGGGCGTCCGAGTTTAAAAAAAAAACTGATCAGTTGAACCCGGATGCCCAGGGCTTTGGAGGTTTAGAGCTTGGGGGATAGCTGATTAGTGTTTTTGTTGAACTCGGATGCCCAGGGTATTTGGGTGTTTAGAGCTTGGGGGATAGCTGATAAGTTTTTTTGTTGAACTCGGATGCCCAGGGTATTTGGGGGTTAGAGCTTGGGGGATAGCCGATAAGTTTTTTTGTTGAACTCGGATGCCCAGGGTATTTGGAGATTTAGAGCTTGGGGGATAGCTGATAAGTTTTTTGTTGAACTTGGATGCCCAGGGTATTTGGGGGTTTAAAGCTTGGGGGATAGCCGACAAGTTTTTTTGTTGAACTCGGATGCCCAGGGTATTTGGATGTTTAGAGCTTGGAGGATAGCTGATAAGTTTTTTTGTTGAACTCGGGCGCCCAGGGTATTTGGGGATAGCCGATAAGTTTCTTTGTTGAACTTGGGCGCCCGGGGTATTTGGGGGTTTAGAGCTTGGATAGCAGAGGTATGGAATTCCATAGCTGCAAAAAAGTGAGCTATGGAGCAGCCATGGCTACCATAGCAGTAGTGACGCCCCTGAAGATAGGGATAGGGGAGGTCTCAGTATACAGGTGGTGTGGAGAAGAAGCCGAGACGACGGGACACCTCCTATGTGAGTGTCCTGCCTGGGCCACTCTCCGCACCAGTGAGCTTGGCAGACCCATCATAGATCTGTGGGATCTGAGGGAAGAGAGCCTGACGGCAATCATGACGGTAATTGGCCCCATAGACAGGGCCATGGACAAGGAGTGAGTAAGGCAGGGAATTTCAGCACAATGGGTGTATACCTGAGTGCTGGGGTTACATGTTCCCGAGCAAGGACCGCTAACCCCTCCCACCCCAAACCTAACCTAACCTACAATAAATTAAACAATAGTTCAATGTATAAACTTGATTCTGTTCGCAACAGTTTTCATTAGAATGAGGTCTGAAAGGGCACTCATTTTCAACATGAATGCTGTCAATTCTTATAAAATATTTTGTAGCAATAATTTTTAAGGATGTTTGGTACTTACAAAAAAATGCAGCCATTTTGTCAATTTTAATTGAATCTTCTAATAATTTATATTAAAATAAAAGTTTGATTTTTCTCCTATTTTTCTCCGTTTTGGTTTTTCAAAAATTGAAATAGTTGTTTAAATAATTGAACACGTAATCTTATGAAAATTAAGAATTTTTTTTATTTAATAAAAAAATTTTAAATTCAATATTTTAAAAAATATTAAAATTTTCTTAGAAATGTCACCGAAACTAGCTCACAGTTTTTTCAACGATCTCTGAATTTTTGAGAGAGTTACAAGTGATAAAGCAGTGCCGGATCAAAGGGTAGGCAGAACAGGCACGTGCCTATAGGCCCCCACCACCAATAAGCCCCCACCAGATGTACGAAATTTTTTTTTTTTTTTTTTAATTTAATATTAGAAAACGTAATAAATATAATTCAAACAAAGTACCAATTTTTTTTATATTGAATTTATTATGATCAGCACTAATTAATTATTTGATACTACTAGATGCCTTTTTTTTAAAAGTGATGATCTCTTTTACAATGAATTTTGCCTAATCCAAGCTCTAAACCCCCTGAACCCTGGGCACCCGAGTTCAACAAAAAAACTTATCGGCTATCCTCCAAGCTCTAAACCCCCAAAACCCTGGGCGCCCGAGTTCAACAAAAAACTTATCGGCTATTTCCCACGCTCTAAGCCCCCAAAACCCTGGGCGCCCAAGTTCAACAAAAAAACTGATCAGCTATCCCCCAAGCTTTAAACCCCCTAAAAACTTTAGGAGCCCAAGTTGAATTATTCCAAAAATATGAGTGCATTTTAGTTAATTTACCCTGCTAGAAATGAGTGAAAAATTTCAGCAGATTTTCAGCAGAATCTGGGCAGATCCAAGCAAATTTTTCTCGCCTTCTGGTGAAATTCTGCTGAAATTTTTAGCAGGGTCAGCATGAAATAAATAATTTTGTAACTATATCTGATTGCGCTGCAGTGGTGCAATAATATCATAAAGTTGTAAGTCTGAAATTTTTAACTCCAAAATGGCGTGGTTGAGTAGGAAAACACTATAAGTTTTTACTTATCATTTGACTCTTTGTTTGCAACATAATCAACAAATTTTTTTTTTTTTTTTTGAACTATCAATTAAATGCTTTTACAAATAAGACACATTTCGAGAAAAGTGTAAATTTTTTTTTTTATTATTTAGTAATATTTTCAAGTGATGTAAATAAAAGTACACCACAACCTTTTTGTGGAACAAAAAAAAAAAAAAAAAAAAAAAAAAAAAAACAACACTGTTTTATTGACTTGATATGAAATATAAAGTATTCTTAACTTGTAAAATTATTCAACTCGGTAACCAGAGTTTTGGGAGGTTTAGAGCTTGGGGGATAGCTGATCAGTTTTTTTTTTAATTGAACTCGGTCTTCCAGGGTTTTGGGGGTTTAGAGCTGATCAATTTTTTTTATTGATCGCGGGCGCCCAGGGTATTTGGGGGCTTAGAGCTTGAGGGATAGCCGATAAGTGTTTTTGTTGAACTCGGGCGCCCAGGATTTTGGGGGTTTAGAGCTTAGGGGATAGCTGATCAGTTTTTTCGTTGAACTTGGGCTTCCAGGGTTTTGGGCTCGTTTTTTTTCAGACGTCAATTTTATTAGGGGTGGGAGGGTGGAGGTCCTCAGGACATCCTCCAGCTGGAACTTCCAATGCTTGCCGACACTCGAGATTTTTTCTCGATCTTGTCTTGATTTCAAGACGAGACCAAGACAAGATTTGTATTCTCACAGTTTTTCAAGACCAAGACGAGACCAAGACGAAGCCCACTCTCGTCTTGATAATCTTGAAAATCTTGATAATCTTAAAAATCAAAAATTTAAACACAAGACATTTTAAAAAATATTGGCTTTATTTCATTATTCATGTTTTATTAAACTTTGTTTAAACAAATTAAAAAAAAAAACAAAATCAAAAGCGTTTAAAAATCTTTGACTGTTTTTATAATTTTAATAAAAACATTCGATTCGTAAACTCATCTAGTAAATGATATATTCTCAGAGACTTTTTAGATTTATAAATTTAGAAGTAGTTTGAAAGTAAGTATGAATTTTCAACCTATTATCGTTTACAATTTGGAAGTAGTGTAACTATGCATTCATAGTTTGATTTTTACTCAAATGAAAAAGAACAAAAATAAGATGAATATTTTTATATAAAAATTATAAACGAAAAAATTGGTCAAAAGTTAATTTCACTCGCTAATTTTAAGTACGTACAATTCATAAACCATGAAAAAGAACCTTAGCCGGAAATCTGTCGATTTAAAATTATTAATAAAGGGCTGCGAAAAATTAGAAAATTAGAAAAAATCGAGAATCTTCGGAACTTGGTACCTAATGAACCGAATTTTTCTATCAAAACCGACTTTTTAATTCATTTTAGCCTCTTGCGAGTAATTTTAAATCAACTGATTTTTGGCTAAGATTTTTCTTCGCACGGGCCGTCGATTTATGAAAATTAGCATTCTCGTGAGATTTTCCCATATATTTTATATTGATTTATTTTAATATTTTGTGAACGTTTTTTATAGTAAAATTATTGTAAATTTTAAGTAAGTAGTAATAAATTCAAGTATTTTTTCGTTTATTCTTAACCTGAATTCAAATTTTGTATATAATTCGCTACACAGAATGAAATTCGAGATTTTCGAGATTTTGTCTTGTTCTTGTCTTGAAATCAAGACAAGACCAAGACAAAACCAAGACAAGACATTAAATTTCCTTTTTTTTCAAGATCAAGATAAGACTATGCCAAATCTTGGTCTTGTCTTGGTCTCGGCAAGCACTAGCTGGAAGGAGTTGTTGCGCCCCTGACCTCAATTTTTATGCGTTTTAACTGAAATAGTAAAAAAAAATTTTCTTGCATAGGCCCCCACCAAAATTGTGCCTATAGGCCCCTATCAAGGTTAGTCCAGCACTGTGATAAAGAAAAAAAAATGCTTGAATTTTTTTTAGACCACCTCTTCAATTGTTTAAACAAATTATTAGATTTTTCTAAAAAGTAAGACAGACAAAAATAGGGAAAAAATCCAACGATTATTTTGATAAAAATTATTAGAAGATTCAATTAAAATTGACAGAATTGCTGCATTTTTTTGTAAGTACCAATTATCCTTAAAGATACATATCCTATAAACTCATAGAAAAAAAACTTCTCGATTTTTTTTTGAGCATTTTTTTCATTATTTAGTTTATCCTTGAATTTAGATTTCTAAAATTATATTTTTAATCTCTCATATTTATTTAATTTTTAATAAAAATCAAAAGTTTGCTCTGAAACATACAGTTGAGTTATTGAACAGATCCATGTGAGAAAGTTGTTTCTTCAATAAAGGAAAAAGAAATTTCAAATTAAAAAAGTCTATTATTAAATTGTGTGACCAAAGTAGTTTTAACTTTATTCAATCTTTATCATCAAAGAAAAATTAGTAAAATAAGATACAGTTTAACCCCTTTTCGAAGTCAAAACAAAACATAACAAAAATGTCTCTGCCAATCGTACTCCGCGCGTTGCACCATGTAATTTCAATCGAGGAATTGTTGATGGTTTCAAAGAACCGACGCGAGTTTTCGAAACGATAATATAAGTATGTATACCTCCCCCGCGAGCTCCCCCGGCTAAAATAAATCGCCAATAGGCAGCGTATGCAGCGTATGCTTTCTCGCTAGCATCACAGAACACATGCAACTTCGTTGGCAATATCTCACCTCCGAGAAATTAGTAACAACGAGGGATTTTACAAGACTCAACTTTACCTAAATCTTCAAGCCATAACTTCTATTGTCTGAACTCGTCGTCGCGCAGTTTCTCGTCCCAGTCAATTTTGCTTACCCAAACTGCCTGCATAAAAATTCTTTCTTGAATTACAAATGGTGAAATAAGATCAATAGGATCGAAAATTTATGTGACTACGCTTAAAAATTCACCTTTGGCTTTGTGATGAGTTAATAGAAAAAAGAGGTTATACAAAACGGAGAAATATTACAGCATGACATCACTTTAAAATTATCTTATTCAAATTATTGTTGATTTTCGAGTATTTAAACATTTTTCTAATAAATTAAAATTCATTTATCGATTTAGGCCACGTTCGATTAGTACTTCCAGCTCCAACAAACAAATCAAAGTCATGAAATTCATCTTCAATTGGCGATGTCACAATGGAGTCAATATTTTTTTCTAAAAGTCTGAAAGGTGAAACCTAAAATTAAAGAAACATATTCTGTAATTTTTTATTTTTTTAATTATTGTTAAAATATTATAATATGTTGTATAAATTTTTCAAGATCGAATAAATATAATTTATCACGAGTGGTTGCAGCTTGCGGTACACCGACTTTGACGAAACTTCGGGGATTGATTTCTTATTCCAAGTGATGAAGTAAACTACTAATATCTTTTGCCGTTGGGCCTTTTAAGTCAAAAATTCTATTTATCATTTTTAGCCAAATTTTCGGAAAAACCGATTTTACTGTTCATTAAAAAAAAAAAAAAATTATGCTCAAGACCTATCACTTGTAACATTTTACCACTTTTCATATTTTTTATTTTTCTATAAACTTTCAGAAATAATATTCTCAGATTTACAATTGTGATAATATAAACTAAGTATAACTGAGATTTATATTTAAAAAAAAAATTATAAAAAGTTTCAATAGACGCCTATAAGGTAAAATACTCAATATCGGAGAGCCGCAGTGGCTCAGGGCATAGAGCATGCGTCTCCCAATTCTAGGGTCGTGGGTTTGAACACAGGTTCGGCGATTTTTTCGAGTGTTTTTTTCACGTGTTAAAACTGTCGGGATTGAATCCACTGTGGCTTAAGTGAAGTAGGATGGCCACTCGCAAGTATCCCCAAGCGATACTAAATTTTGAGATATTGTACTCCCCAACTTACTAAGATGTCCATTGCCCGTATGTTAAACTTAACATTTTTGAGACCACATATCTCAAAATTTAGTACTGCTTGGGGGTATCTGCATGTGTCCGACGTAAAAAGAATACAAAAATCTACTTCTGGGCCGAGTTACAAAGATTTTCTAAGAAAATCAATTTTTTGTAGTATAAACTATAGGTAACCTTTATATAGGTAAACTATAGGTAAAAAACTACCCTTTGGGTTGATGCGATGCTTAGGTCGACTGGGTATGTGCGTGCGCGAATTAGCTGCCGTGTGTTAATTTTTTTAATATATAAGTTTTGAAGCCTACGCTAGGCGGCTTACAATTAAAGTTCTAAGCTTGTAAGCAGCAAGTCACAACAGCGTCTTTGTTTAAGAAAATCTCCTTATGCTTGGTAGCGAACAATGAGTTTATGTGTGAATATGTTAATGTGATGTGATTATAATTGTATTTGTGATAGGATTTTGAATATGATTTGCAGATTATGTTTTGTTGGCTGCTTTCGGCCATAGCAAACACTTGCACTACGCGCTCGCGCCTGCAAATGCCAAAACAGCCAACAAACAAAAATTAATTCATAATTTCTTTAAAAAGTAAGTAAAGTTTAAGACAGGCGCTCGAGCAGGGAGAAAAGAAAAACATGGCCGCGCTCGGTTCGATCAGCTGAATTTAGTTATACAGATTATTTTGATAAACAAGCGTACTCTTGACATCAAATGGTGAAAAATAGAATGCTGCACACGGGAGGAAGGTTGAACACTTCTTCACTGCGCGATATATGCCCTTGGCATCGCCTCGGGCATACATCACGTAGTGAGGAAATGTTCATCTTTCCTCCCTTGTATAGCAACACACTAATTCTCGTCTGATTTACACGTTCGGCAAATAGTCCCATTTTGCAAATATATTTCTGTTGCCTAACCTTTGATCAGATATTGGGAGTTTGAAGCTCTTATATGCAAAAGTATATTACTTACTTTTTCGGTCACCAACCGATTATCGGTGCTTTATTCGTGCTGTTTTCTCACCAAATAACAGGTGTATATATGGTCTGTTTTTCAGACCAAATATTTTCCGTTATTTGGTCTGTTTTCCGATCTTTGGTTTGTTTTGAAGTAGCCACCTATTGGATCGTCAAAAAACTTACTCAAAGATGAAAACGACCAAGGTGCCAGGCTTTGAGGTTATAGAACGCGGCAACACAGTTTATGACTGAACTTGCTGTCATTTGTTCAAAAAACAACACTCACAAAGCACCTAAGATTGATTGGAGCCCGAAAAAGCATATATTTGAATATGTTCGATCGTGGGAGTCACATACGAGCGTGTATTCCTAGCGCGCGCGCCATCCTAGCATGCGGCATTGCCTAGAAACACACGCCCGTATATGACTCCCACGATCGAACATGTCTAAATAAATACTATATTTTACCATTATTCAACAAAGACTAAATTGCGCATTGATTGAATATTCAGCTACCAAAAATGGCAAAAAAATTTCCCAAAAAATATCATTTTCATAATTCAAATCAATCATTTCAGAGTTAGTCAGGAATAACTGTTCTGTTATTGGGCGTTTTCGCTTACACAGAAAAACTCATAAAAATTAAATTGAAAAAAAAATTTTCTTTGAAAATTTATTCAAAAATATTTAAAATATTAGTTCACAGAACTTTCTAAATGCTATAGGTTTTATAAAACAATAGTATATTATAATTATATGAGCTGTAAGGGTGGTCGAAGAAATAATCAAATATCCGCACACATATTGATTATACCGATCGGACGGTCAATACAACAGGCGCGAATCAGGGCAGACGGATTTTGGCATTCGATTTGTAACCGCCAAAAACGTGATTTTGAGAGCTCTCACCGAAGATTGTGTATCCATCTTTTAAAGCGTTAAACTGTTTTTCTTTCATATCTCTTGTATCCAAGTTAGTTTTTTTAATCAGTTAAAAAATTTCGATACTTATACTTGCGAGTGATAATGTGTTACATAAAGCGTTAGCTTGAAAAGCTAGAAGCCGAAATTGGAAATTATGAATCTTGCTCAGCAACCTAATACTGTGTCTTTCTAAAGGTTTAAACTACTGAGAACTATCTAGCACTTTGTTTTGCAGCTATCTTACGCTTAGAACTTTGGAACTAAACAAATTCGGTTCTCAGATAACTGGGATTGAATAACGCAGAGATTAGCGTGCTGTTTGAAATACTCGTGTTCTCCAGTCCATTTATCATTTTCATAACAAAATACATCACGAAATTTTTAACAAAAATGCCAAACAGTAGTATTCTAGTTTACTAGAATAAGTTACAATTTTTTTAAATCTTTCTCTAAAAATTTTGGGAAAAAACCAAGAACATGATAAAAAATTAATTATATTCCATGAAAAGATTTTTTTAAATGCACTTATTCATGATTAACTATCAAAAATGTTTGAGTTATTTCAAATCGTCTGGATATTTCAATCATTTTGAATTTTATTATTTATGTGGCATTTGACTTCTTAAACTTCACTTACCAGAGATACTCAAAGGACCAGACCAACTCAAAGGTTAAGCTGAAGGCTTTTTCTAATGTTATCTTTGCTTTTTATGAACTGCTTTTGTTCGGTTGCGGTACATCATCGATTAATTTTACCCTTTCGGTAGTACCTCATTATAAAAAAAATTTTCAGCTGAATTTTTCAGTACACCGTCCACTATGAATTCACTGCTAGGTTCTGTATAATGTTTTAGAGTGCACGTGTCTTGGAAATTTTTTTTTCTGACCCTTATTTTCAATTTCCTAAGCTATGGATGTTTTTCATAAAAAAAGGCTTTTCTTTGTTCGAGTAAAGAAGACATTGAAATCCTGAAATGACCATAACTTGGACCAGTTTCAACCTTTTTGAACGCTTTTTAAAAAAATTGTTTGTCTTTTGCTCTACTTTTTAACCCAATTATTAGTTTTAAAGTCAAAGTCTTTATTTTAGAGGTATATTTTAAAAATTAAAAAGAACGGTTTGTTTTTTAAATAGCGTTATTTCAAAAAATGCATGGAGGGAACAAATACAGAAATTCCCTGTAGTAAGCTAACACGAAAGAATTCTGTATCAACGTGCACGAAAAACTTCTGCGTTAGGCTAATACACAATTTTTTCGTGGCTCTTGCAGAAAATTTACGTGCTTTTGGAGTACAGAAGTTTCTCGTATCGACTCCACAGTAAATTTCTGTGTAATTGTTGCGTCCGTGCGCATCTTAGATTTTTCTGATAATTTCGTATTTTTTTATACTTCAAAAAAACTGAATTTTAAACCTCCTCACAATATGCTTTTATCTTTTGTTGATTTTTAACAAATTTTTCATTTTTTTGAGATTTTTTTTGTAACGATTAAATCATTATTGAAATATATTTTGTCAGGAACTTTTTCTACGCACCCGTAATACGACGTTAGGCGGCACCCGATGCGGGGTAGGCAGCACTTTTAAAAACTGCAGTCAAATTTCTAATCATAACGTATTAAACTTATTTTCTGCAGCAAGCTTTGAAATCTAAATTTAATAGTATATTACTTCACTAGGCAGGGAGGTTGGATTTCCGTGCTTGATTACAATCACACAGGGACGGGCATCCAACCTCCCTGCCGTATGAAGTATACTATTTTTCCTCCTCTCGTCCCGAAAGTACGTCCAAAATCCTCCACGCGGCCACTACATACATAAGGTTTGCCCGAGAGCCCGCGAGACTATGAGAGAGAGAGAGAGAGAGAGAGAGACAGCGCTGGCCGCTGGCTTTTGTTTTGACAAGACGAAGTCGAGTAAAAACTGGCCAGCAGCAGCCAGGGCAACAAAACATAATTAACAAAACTTTACCCATTTTCCTTAAAAATTTTTTATAAAATTTCTTTGTAAATTTAAAAATTTTGTTTTCTCTCTTAACTTTTTAATAAGAACAGAGCTCTGAACAGTTTGATTATTTTAAACAAGTAAATAAAAAGGTATATACATATGTTTTTCAAAAACAAAGAAAGGTTTCAATCAGTTCTAAATAAAAATTTAATTGGTAACAAAAATAATAATACATTTTTGCTTTTTAAAATATGCGCATTCACATGTCCTCGCACAGGGAATTCATAATTAAAAATTAAAAATATACTTAATTAATGCGCTGACTGCTTGGGCCATATTTTTCACTAAAATAGGATACTGAAAGTATTAATTTAGTGAGATAAGTAGTAATATATTTTAAACATGAAAGTAATTATTCCTCTAATTTTTAAATATAAAATTAAACACAAGCTTTTTCAAAACAAATTTTTGATAAATAATATCTATTGAGGCAGCTAATTTTTACAAGCTTGCGTTGATCGACTAAATTTTAATGTAAATTTAATGAGTAGAAAAGAAAAACTTGTTAAATCTTCACTCGTAACTGTATTGGCAAGGATTAACATTTACAAAATTACTAATAATACAGAGGACTTTATTTAAAGATTGACGACAAAATAGAAAGTGTTTGCATCTCCAAAACTAATCATGAGTAAAACTTTGATTATTCTACAGTCTATAATCGTAGTTTAATCATAAAATTACAAAATTTATTTGATTCAAAATTTTTTTATCTTTAGTCTTTTTATTTTTTTTTGACAAAATTTATTCAAGTTTAATGAAAAGAATTTTCATCTTTTTTACTAATACTTGTGGCACAAAAATTTTTCAGTATGTTCAGCAATTTAAACAACTTGCTTTCTTTATGATGCAAGTTCTACTGTAATTTTTTAGCTAATTGGCTCTAGTTAGACAAAAATAGTTCAATTTATGTAGAATTTTGAAAATATAAAATACACAAAAATGAACATACATGTACTTTGAATAATTTTTAAATCTAAAATATATTTTTTAATACTCATGCAGCTGTCAGAGTTTGGGACTTTTTGATTGTTCACAAGATAAAAAAAAATTACCCAGCAATGGTAAAATTGGCCTCCGGTAAGGTAATTCATAAAGATACTAATTATATACATACAGGGTCTGGAAAAAGTATGAAACCGGTCAATTATCTCGAAATACAAGCATTTTTTGTATAGCACATACAACGGAGAAGTTATCTGAATTTAAATTTCTGATCAGGTGGGCCAAATGAAATTGGGCCCAGGGCCTTATTTTGGGCCCTACAGACCCAAAGTCCGATTTTTTAAATGGGATCCCCTATTTTTGATCCCGGACTAGAAAAAAGCGGAAAATTTTAGGTTCACATAGGGGTTTGAAAAGATTTTACTGGCTTCCCTGAGGCCCTCAGAAGGGCCCAAAGTGCCCAGTAAGCATTGATCGTAAAATAATAGAAAAAAAACATTTTCTTACAGCACAAGCCTCAGGAGGGTATTCTGAATAAAACTGTCGACTTGAGGCCGAGATGTAATAGGGCCCAGGGCCTTATTTTGGGCCCTACAGACCCAAAGTCCTTTTTTTTTTTTTAATGAAAGCCTCTATTTTTGATCTCAGATTCAGAAAGAGCAGACAATTTAAGGTCCACATAGCGATTTGAAAAAATTTTACTGGCCTCCCTGAGGCCCTCAGAAAGGCCCAAAGTGCCCAGTAATCATTGATCAAAAATAATAGAAAAAAAACATTTTCTTACAGCACAAGCCTCGAGAGGGTATTCTGAATAAAACTGCCAACCTGAGGCTGAGATGAAATAGGGCCCAGGGCCTTATTGTGGGCCCTACGGACACAATGTCCTTTTTTTTAAATGGAAACCCCTGTTATTGATCCTGGATGATCCCCAAATATTCCGCTCCCCCTACAAAAACCTAAGAGAATTGATCCCTGGTATGGCTACCCCTTAGCTGCTACCCCCAAATAACCTAAAGGGCCCTGCGTACCACAAATGAAACTCTGGTATGGCTACCCCCCATAACCGAACGACTCCTACGAGCCACAAATGAAATCCTGGTATGGCGACCCCTTAGTTGCTACCCCCCAATAACCTAAGGGACCCGACAGACAAGAAATCAATCACTGGTATGGCTACCCCTTAGCTGACAACCCCCATCAACCTAAGGGGCCCTGCAAACCACAAATTAATGCCTGGTATGGCTACCACTTAGTTGACAACCCCCACGAACCTAAGGGGCCCTGCGTACCACAAATTGATCCCTGGTATGGCTACCCCTTAGTTGCTAACCCCCAATAACCTAAGGGGCCCTACAGATACGAAATCAATCACCGGTATGGCTACCCCATAGCTGCTACCCCCCAATAACCGGAGGGGCCCTGCGTACCACAAATTGATCCCTGGTATGGCTACCCCTTAGCTGCCATCCCCCAATAACCTAAGGAGCCCTGCGTACCACAAATGAAACCCTGGTGGAGCTACCCCTTAGCGGCTACCCCCCCAAGAACCTAAGGGCCCCTACGAGCCACAAATGAAATCCTGGTATGGCAACCCCTTAGTTGCTACACCCCAAAAACCTAAGGGGCCCTACAGATAAGAAATCAATCACCGGTATGGCTACCCCTTAGCTGACAACCCCCATCAACCTAAGGGGCCCCGCGTACCACAAATTGATCCCCGGTATGGCTACCACTTAGCTGACAACCCCAATCAACCCAAGGGGCCCTGCGTACCACAAATTCATGCCTGGTATGGCTACGCCTTAACGGCTACCCCCCAATAACCTAAGGGGCCCTGCGTACCACATATTAATGCATGGTATGGCTACCCCTTCGCTGCTACTCCCCAATAACCTAAGGGGCCCTACAGACAAGAAATCAATCATTGGTATGGCTACCCCTTAAATGACAACCCCCATCAACCTAAGGGGCCCTGCGTACCACAAATTGATCCCTGGTATGGCTACCCCTTAGCGGCTACCCCCCCATAACCGAAGGGCCCTTACGAGCCACAAATGAAATCCTGGTATGGCTAGCCCTTAGTTGCTACCCCCCAATAACCTAAGGGTTCCTACAGACAAGAAATCAATCATTGGTATGGCTACCCCTTAGCTGACAACCCCCAATAACTTAAGGGGCCCTACACAGAAGAAATCAATCACTGGTATGGCCAGTGTTGGCGTCGAGTTTTTTTTTGCGTCGAGTAGCTATGTTCAGGTCCGATATCGAAGTGTCTGCGGCTACGTTCAGGCTCCGCCGTGGATGGTTAAAATTCGAATAGGTCCGTTCCACAATTGTGAAAGCGAAATTGTTCTTTTAAATTTAGCACACTTTCTGCATTATTTATTATTATTTATTGTAGTTAATGCATAATGGCCCAGGTGTTATTAACATAGCAAATAAAAAAATTTTTTTTTTATTTAAAAAAGTAATTTGAAATTATAAAAAAAATTGACGATAAGTTATTAAAAATTGATTATTTGTTTTATTTATTTCTTTCTTTAAATTTTTTTTTTTCTTTCAAAAAGCTATAAAAAATTAAAAAAATTGTTGCTTGCTGTAAAAAAAAAAAAAAAAAAAAAAAAAAATGTAGCTACTTTACCGTGTTTTCTCGATAATAAGACAGGTCTTATATTCTTTTTCTTCTTAAAAAAGGCCTTGTTTTCGGGGGAGGCCTTATTTTTCCTGTCAATGAAATCACGAAATTTGAGATTTTCTATTAAAATAATATTTTATTTATCATAATTTTGATTACATTTAATTTTACAGTCAAAAATATTAAGATCGTGATTAAAATTTAGCAAGTAAAATCATTCATTTATAATTAAGTCGTCTTCTTCTAGAACATCATCAAAAATATCATTATTATTATTAGGGTCAGGCTATTCGGCTTCCTTCGTCGACGAAAAAGTTTTTTCGTCGACGAAAATCTAGTTACTTTTACATCGAAAACACCAAAAAAATTTCATCGACGAAAAACTCAAAATGAAAACTGCTCGGTTTTCTTATTTTTCGTCGGCGAAAAACAGTTTTTTTTTGGAAAATTTCGCCAACGAAAAGTTTTTATTTTTCGTCGACCGTCGACGAAAGGTTTTTATTTTTCGTCGACGAAAAACTCAAATAGAACTGATGGGTTCTTTAGTTTTTCGTCGACGAAAAATCCTTAACGAATACACACCTTTTCGTCGATGATAACTAGATTTTTTTCGGCGACGAAAACCTTTGGGAAAAAGTATGGAAATGACGGAATTAAATTTCGTCGACGTAAAATTGATATTTTTAATTGAACAATTTTTGTTTTGAAGTGAAACAATAATAATAATAATATTTTTAAATAAAAAAAAAAGAATTATAAGTTATTAATAAGTTTTTTCTCAATATTCTCAAAAGTTCGTTTCAATGCAACAATTTTTGTTTCAGTGTGATATTAATTATGATTATAAACAAAAAGTAGGTTTAAGTTAAATAAGAAGTCGTGGTAAGAGAGCTGTCTTAGGAATTTTGCAATGGGGGAGAAAAGTTTATTTTAATAAATAGAATGTAAATTCAAAGTTTGGGTGTCATTTAATAGTCAAAGAATATTTCAAGAATTTTCAATTCTTTACATGGTTGAGTTTTGAAAATTAACATAAAATTTGGTAAAAAAAATTTTATTTACTTAAGGATGTTTGGTACTTACAAAAAAATGCAGCCATTTTGTCAATTTTAATTGAATCTTCTAATAATTTAAATTAAAATAAACGCTGTATTTTTCTCCGTTTTGGTTATTCAAAAATTGAAATAGTTGTTTAAATAATTGAACACGTAAACTTATGAAAATTAAACATTGTTTTTATTTTATAAAAAAAATTTTAAATTCGATATTTTAAAAAGATTAAAATTTTTTATTGAAGCGTCACCGAAACTACCTCACAGTTTTTTCAACGATCTCTGCATTTTTGAGGAAGTTACAAATGATAAAGAAAAAAAAGGCTTGATTTGTTTTTAGACGACCTCTTCAATTGTTTAAACAAATAATTAGATTTTTCTAAAAACTAAGAGGAACAAAAACAGGGAAAAACTCCAACGATTATTTTGATATAAATTATAAGAAGATTCGATTAAAATTGACAAAATGGCTGCATTTTTTGTAAGTACCAAACATCCTTAAGTAAATAAAATTTTTTTTACCAAATTTCATGTTAATTTTCAAAACTCAACTATGTAAAGAATTGAAAATTCTTGAAATATTCTTTGACTATTAAATGACGCCCAAACTTTGAATTTACATTCTAGTTATTAAAATAAACTTTTTTCCCCCATTGCGTTGAAGAAAAAAATAAAAACCTCTCGTCGACGAAAGTTTCTAAAAGAAAACTGTTTTTTGTCGACGAAAAATTAGAAAACCGAGCAGTATACATTTGAGTTTTTCGTCGACGAAAAATTAGAAAACCAAGCAGTTTTCTTTTTAAGTTTTTCTTCAACGAAAAATTAGAAAACCGAGCAGTTTTCATTTTAAGTTTTTTGTCGACGAAAAATAAAAACTTTTCTATAATAGCCGATAATATACCATTTATCTTATTATGGGAAATAATTAATTTTAACTATTCAAAAGTTGATTGTTCAAAATATTCTTTTGATTATAAAAACATAAACAAAATAACTGATTATAAATTATTCATCCTAAATTTTTCATGAAATCCACAATTACTTTTTTATAATTTTCAGAGGAATAAAAAAAGAAATTTTATTTGATAAATTAATATTTTAATATGATGCTTTATGAAACATTTAACTCGTACATACTTTTGAATTAACTGCTTTATAAATAAATAATTCAAAATAATGCAGACAAAAACTAAGATAGCTACATTTTTTTTTTTTTTTCTTACAACAAGCAACAATTTTTTTAATTTTTATAGCTTTTTGAAAGAAAAAAAAAAAAAATTTAAAGAAATAAATAAATAAAACAAATAATCGATTTTTAATAACCTATCGTCAATTTTTTTTATAATTTCAAATTACTTTTTTAAATAAAAAAAAAATTTTTTTATTTGCTATGTTAATAACACCTGGGCCATTATGCATTAACTACAATAAATAATAATAAATAATACAGAAAGTGTGCTAGCTGAATTTAAAAGTACAATTTCGCTTTCACAATTTTGGAACGGACCTATTCGAATTTTAACCATGCACGGCGCAGCCTGAACGTAGCCGCAGACACTTCGATATCGGACCTGAACATAGCAACTCGACGCAAAAAAAAACTCGACGCCAACACTGGCCATACCAGTGATTGATTTCTTCTCTGTAGGGCCCCTTAAGTTATTGGGGGCTGTCAGCTAAGGGGTAGCCATACCAATGATTGATTTCTTGTCTGTAGTAACCCTTAGGTTATTGGGGGGTAGCAACTAAGGGCTAGCCATACCAGGATTTCATTTGTGGCTCGTAAGGGCCCTTCGGTTATGGGGGGGTAGCCGCTAAGGGGTAGTAAATAACCCAATAACCCAATAACCTAAGGGGTTCTACAGACAAGAAATCAATCATTGGTATGGCTACCCCTTAGCTGAAAACCCCCAATAACTTAAGGGGCCCTACAGACAAGAAATCAATCACTGGTATGGCTACCCCTTAGCTGACAACCCCCATCAACCCAAGGGGCCCCGCGTACCACAAATTGATCCCTGGTATAGCTACCCCTTAGCTGTTACCCCCCAATAACCTAAGGGGCCCTACAGACAAGAAATCAATCACTGGTATGGCTGCTCCTTAGCTGACAACCCCCATCAACCTAAGGGGCCCTGCGTAACACAAATTGATTCCTGGTATGGCTATTCCTTAGTTGCTAACCCCCAATAACCCAAGGGGCCCTACAGACAAGAAATCAATCATTGGTATGGCTACCCCTTAGCTGACAACCCCCATCAACCTAAGGGGCCCTGCGTAACACAAATTGATCCCTGGTATGGCTACCCCTTAGTTGCTAACCCCCAATAACCTAAGGGGCCCTACGTATCACAAATAAATTCCTGGTATGGCTACCCCTTAGCTGGCACCCCCAAATAACCTTAGGGGCCCTGCGTACCACAATGAAACCCTGGTATGGCTACCCCTTAGCTGAAACCCCCCCATAACCGAAGGGCCCCTACGAGCCACAAATGAAATCCTCGTATGGCGACCCCTTAGCTGCTAACCCCCAAAAACCTAAGGGTCCCTACGAGCCACAAATGAAATCCTGGTATGGCGACCCCTTAGTTGCTACCCCTCAATAACCTAAGGAGCCCTGCGTAACCTAAGGGGCCCTACAGATACGAAATCAATCACCGGTATGGCTACCCCTTAGCTGACAACCCCCATTAACCTAAGGAGCCCTGCGTACCACAAATTGATCCCCGGTATGGCTACCCCTTAGCTGCTACCCCCCAATAACCGGAGGGGCCCTGCGTACCACAAATTGATCCCTGGTATGGCCACCCCTTAGCTCTAACCCCCCAATAACCTAAGGGGCCCTGCGTACCACAAATGAGACCCTGGTAGAGCGACCCCTTAGCGGCTACCCCCCCAAGAACCTAAGGGGCCCTGCGTACCACAAATGAATCCGTAGTATTGCTACCCCTTAGCTGCTACCCCCCAAGAACCGGAGGGGCCCCGCGTACGACAAATGAAACCCTGGTATGGCTACCCCCTAGCTGGAACCCTCAAATAACCTAAAGGGCCCTGCGTACCACAAATGAAACTCTGGTATAGCTACCCCTTAGCGGCTACCCCCCCATAACCGAAGGGGCCCTACGAGCCACAATCGAAATCCTGGTATGGCGACCCCTTAGCTGCTACCCTCCAAAAACCTAAGGGGCCCAGCGTACCACAAATGAACCCCTGGTATGGCTACCCCTTTGCTGCTACCCCCCAATAACCTAAGGGGCCCTACAGACAAGAAATCAATCACTGGTATTGCTACTTCTTAGCTGACAACCCCCATCAACCTAAGGGGCACTGCGTACCACAAATTGATCCCTGGTATGGTTACCCCTTAGTTGCTAACCCCCAATAACCTAAGGGGCCCTACAGACAAGAAATCAATCACTTGTATGGCTACCCCTTATCTGACAACCCCCATCAACTTAAGGAGCCCTGCAGACAAGAAATCAATCGCCGGTATGGCCACCCGTTAGCTGACAACCCCCATCAACCTAAGGAGCCCTGCGTTCCACAAATTGATCTCTGGTATGGCTACCCCTTAGCTGCAACCCCCCAATAACCTAAGGGGCCCTGCGTACTACAAATGGAACCCTGGTATGGCTGCCCCTTCGCGGCTACCCCCCCCCCCCCCTCATAATCGAAGGGGTTCTACGAGCCACAAATGAAATCCTCGTATGGCGACCCCTTAGCAGCTACCCCCCAATAACTGGAGGGGCCCTGCGTTTTCAAATGAAACCCTGGTATGGCTACCGCTTAGCTGATAACCCTCAATAACGGGTTAGATAAGGTAAGTGATGGTTGTGGGCTGGTAGATATATTAAACTAATAAATTTGGCTCTTATTAGATTTATCATATAAAATTATAAATCATTAAATAGGTCTTGAGCTCAGCTTTCAAATTATGTCATTCAAATTTTTATTAAATACTTTTTGTCGTCAGGGCTCTGAACAAAGCCGCTTATCGTTTTATATTTAAAACCCTGCCCCTAAAAAATCATAAATCGGTTTAAAACGCCATTTCGCGAGCTGTTATGCCTCGTCTACATCGGCGGTTCAACCGCGTCTCGGCTTAAATTTGTTTAAAGAATTTTGCAATGTTGCCGTTCGATTAAAGGATTAATTTGCACTTTAAAAATTTGAAATAATTTATAAGATTAAGATGTTTACATCGATTCCAATGGCAGCATTGCAAAATTCTTTAAACAAAGTTAAGTCGAGATGCGGTTGAACCACCAGTGAAGACGGGGCGTTACTCTACAGGAAGTATGTTCATCTCATGAAGAATCTGTAAAAAACTTTTGAAGAAAATTGAGGCTTTCCGAACGGATATGATTTGTCTGAAAATCCAACGTTTGTTAAAGTTTAGCAACGATAGGGCAAAGTTTGGCAAGGTTTGTAAGATTTGAGATAAATATTCTAAATTTAACCTTGCCAAACGTTTCTAAACTTTACCAAATCTTGCCAATCTTTGCCGAAACTACTTTCTTTGACGAACCTTGCTAAACTTTGCCTAATCCGGCTAAACGTTGGATTTCCGGACTTTCTTTCCGTTCGGGTTGATTTTACGAGTTTGCGAAATTTGAAAATAATCGTGATTTTTTTAATATTTCGCTATTTTACTAGAGTAGTTTTCAGGGTGGTCAGTTTGAGCTAGAGATGTAAAATGAGTCAGTGTCGAAAATGAATAAGGTGAGTAGGGTTGGTTGTAGAGAGAGTGAGAGAAGTGTGGGGGATGAAGTACGGTATTAGAAGTAAGTGAATATAGTAAGGTCAGTAATATGAGATTAAAATAGGTCTGAAGGTTAAAGATGGAAAATTAAAAAGGTTAGCAGGGTTCTCAAAATAGGTGAGATAGTGAAGCAGGCTAGATATTTTAGCTGGATATTTTTGGTGATTATGTGAATGATGATTGTGGGCTGGCAGATATAATAAAGTTTGAAATGTTGATATAAAATAAAATTATCTAATTTGCCCACCATAAGCGAAACGAACGCTAAAAAGTATTTTTGTGTGTAATATCTAATGAAATGAATTAAAATGCCAGTGGATTAACTTAAATATTCTTTATGAGTCTCCAAAAATTTATGTATGAACCTAACATAAACATTTTAAGAATTTTAAAATTGATTTATATCTTCGTTTGTCAATTTTAGATCTATTTTAGCATTGAAAATTTTTTACTAAAAATTATTAAAAAAAAAAGAAATAAAATTCTATATTAAATACTACCTTATGAGTTTGCCTAACCCATTAAAAAATTTTTTCTATAAAATTGATTTTATGAATCAAATTATGATGAGTAATTGTAAAGTTCAAACTGAACGCTCATGTCTAATTTTTATAAATTTTGAGCACTTGAGTCATTTGATAATTTAATAACCCAACATAGAACTTGCTTATTACTATTAAGATCTTGCGCTTCAAATGTTTGCTTAAGATTATTTTTTTATCATTCAATAATATTATAGTCATCAATTAAAATTAACGGGTTGGCGAGCGGAGCGAGTAGGGGGCCCCTCCTAAATAGTGTATATAGTAAAGTGGTAATTATTTTCAGGGGTGCGGTGACCTTCTGAGGAAAGTCTCCCCTAAACTGCCAAAAATCTCGGGAGCCCGAGTTGAATTATTCCAAAAATATGAAAGCAGTTTAGTTAACCCACGCATGAAATAAATAATTTTGTAACTATACCTAATTATGCTGCACTGGTGCAATCATATCATAAGGTTGTAAATCTGAAATTTTTAGCTCCAAAATGGCGTAGTTGACTAGGAAACCGCTGTAAGTTTTTACTCATTGTTTGACGCTTTGTTTGCAATATGATCAACAAATTTTTTTTTTTAACTATGAATTAAATGTTTTTACGAATGAGACACATTTCCAAAGAAGTGTAAAAATTTTCTTTTGTTTATTAGCTATTAACTTTGTTTATTTTATATTTTTTTTATTATTTTATAATATTTTTAAGTGATGTAAATAAAAGTACATTAAAACTTTTTGAGAAACAAAAAAAAAAAAAAAAACACTTTATTATTAACTTGATATACAAAATAAAGTACGCTTGACTTGTAAAATTATTCCACTCGGTAAGCAGAGTTTTGGGAAATTTAGAGCATGAGGGATCAGTTTTTTTTAATTGAACTCGGACGCCCAGGGTTTTGGGATTTAGAGCTTGGATGATAGCTGATCAGTTTTTTTGTTGAACTCAGGCACCCAGGGTTTGGGGGGTTTAGAGCTTGGATGATAGCTGATCAGTTTTTATGTTGAACTCAGGCACCCAGGGTTTGGGGGGTTTAGAGCTTGGGGGGGTAGCTGATCAGTTTTTTTGTTGAACTCGGACGCCCAGGGTTTTGGAGTTTAGAGTTTGGGGGATAGCTGATCAGTTTTTTTGTGAACTCAGGCACCCAGGGTTTGGGGGGTTTAGAGCTTGGGGGGTACCTGATTAAGCCCCTTACTTGAATTTTTATATTCTAACTGTTGTAAGTCAACTTTAATGACATATATTTTCGATTTATACTATTGAACATAACTATATTACATTTTTTAAGGGGTAAAATAATTTTTTTGAGGTTAAAACGTGGTGTGCTTAGGTTAATAGTTATCCTAACCTGGTAATTATAGCCCTGTCTTTAATTTTGATTTTTTTTACTAATTTTCTAGATCCCTAACTTTTTTTTTAAGGCCTCTAGAAAAGTTCACCCCATCCTAGTATACAGGATCTGGAAAAAGTATAGAACCGGTCAATTATCTCGAAATACAAGCATTTTTTGTATAGCACATGCAACGGAGAAGTTATCTGAATTTAAATTTCTGATCAGGTGGGCCTGATAAGATTGGGCCCTACGGACCCTAAGTCCGATTTTTTAAATGGGAACCCCTATTTTCGATCCCGGATTCGAAAAGAGCGAAAAATTTTAGGTCCACATAAGGGTTTGAAAAAATAACCTAAGGGGCCCTGCGTACCACAAATGAAACCCTGGTATGACGACCCTTTAGCGGCTATCCCCCCAAAAACCTAAGGGGCCCTGCGTACCACAAATGAAACCCTAGTATTGCTACCCCCCCATGACCGAAGGGCCCCTACGTACCACAAATTCATCCCTGGTATGGCTACCCCTTAGCTGCCACCCCCCAATAACCTAAGGGGCCCTACAGACAAGAAATCAATCACTGGAATGACTACCCCTCGACTGACAACCCCATCAACCTAAGGGGCCCCGCGTACCACAAATTGATCCCTGGTATGGATACCCCTTAGCGGCTACCCCCCCATAACCGAAGGGCCCCTACGAGCCACAAATGAAATCCTGGTATGGCTAGCCCTTAGCTGCTACTCCCCAAAAACCTGTTTATGATATTTTGGACGAAAATTCCAAAAATATGTAAGCTTTCGGAAATGATGCAAGAATGGTCAATGGATTTTAGGACTATATGAAAAAAAAAATAATCCCCCAAGCCTTTAAACCTGAACAGACTAAACTTCAAGTTAAATAGAAATACAAACAGTACATTCCACAAGCCTTTAAACCTACATACCCTGGGCGTCACATCGAGTAAGATAGCTGATTGTTTACCCCCCAAGCATCTAAACCTAAATACTCTGAGCGTCAAGTCGAATAAAAAAACTGATTGATTATCCCCCGAGCCTTCTTGTGTGTAGGGACCCGCTTTACTATTCTCACCCACATTAAGAACCCTACTAACTATACTTGCTTTTTTATCTACAACTACCTTACCTAGTTTAATCTTAGCTACATTTCTGACCTCACTAATTTGATTTACTTCAAAAACCGTACTTTATCCCCACACTTATCTCACCCAAAAAACCTTCCCCCATCTCATCTGCCCTCCCACACTCTTCCTTTACAACCTCCCCCTAACCATCCTCATTAACCTGTTCTACCTTACCAACCTGAACCAGCTTAGCAGCTTAGCTCTCATTAAACTAACGTATTTCGCTTATTTCACCAGCCGGCTTGGGATTGCGCAAATCTGCCCAGTTGAGTGTCACTTAATTACTCTAAAAAATTCCTCATACTGCACAAATTTTAATCACTGATCAAATTTTGTCCTGGGCTACTTTTTCATCTTTGAAATCATAGGTATGTTGTTTCTTTATCGTGACTGTATCTGAGTCTAGTATTGATCCAATACATGCATGAGTTGTATTTCGAGTGTCATTGGATCTCGTATTTCTTTAACACAACTATGTGCTGTTTCTTCGTCGTAAGTATGGCTGAGTAGAGTATTGATCCAACAAATCGGTGTGTTGTCTTCTTATCGCGAATATGAAAGGATCTTGTATTTATTTACCACACTAGTGAGATGTTTCTTTATAAATGTTGTGTAAAATACATTTTAAATCTTGCAGTACTGACTACTGTCGTATGTGCTTTGACGTCACCTAGAGTTCACGTCTGATCAATATGATTATTTTCATAGGCATCTGGTTAACCGATTTCCGTTTAATACTGTTAGCATTTTCATCGATAGGTTTTGTCTTTTTTTGCAGTTATGGACTTCTGTATTTGTAACCATTCACAACTTCCAGTGGTCGTTACAGACTTGGCACAATGCACATCATAATTTTCAGAAATTATAAAAAAGGCATTATTCGTGGTCGAGACCCTATAATCCTCTATTTAAGAAGAAACTCGTGTATACCGTGTGACGTAGTAAAATAAGTCCGTTTAAAATTAGAAGAAAAGAAAGAAAATCTCTCTTTTATTTTCATAAAAATTAATATATAAATTAAAAGAGAGTAATTCTTCTTGTTTTTCTAATTATATATCTGCTGAGAGTCTCGTGGATCAACATTCGGACACCTTCGAGTCGGCCAAAAGTTCGCAGACTGATCGTCGTTTGACACTTTTGATTTTAGTTCGTTGCTGTCGTTAGAAGAAAAAGAGGTTGTGAAGGGTTAAGGCTATCACAGGAGCTCGGGCGAATGGGCGAATTCGCTCATCGACCGTGGACCGTCGACTGGTTTGTATCCTAAGTCCTAACCTCTGAAGAAAACGGTCAACGGTTGACTGTCGAAGAGCGATTTTGCCCATCGCCTAAGTTCCTGTAATGGCCTTTAAGAAGTTTCGTTTGAGAGAGCTTAAAGAGTACGAAAGGATTGTGAAGATTGGAGGTGTCGTTTGGATTTTATCACTGATGTAAATTGAATTTATAAATGGGGGTTATTATATTGTAAGTTAGCCAGCAAAGTTTTGTGTCGAATTAGATTTAGCCTAAAAAGTCATATTTTTCCCTTTATTGCCTTAGTTTTTCTGCCGATTGGCCTTGAAAGAACTTTAATTGTGTCTTGTTAATTAATCTAAATTTTGTGAACAAGGTTAGGGAACTTCTTTAATAAATATTATTATAATTTTAACCATTGTGTTGTATTTATTTATTAAAAAGAATCCTTGTTACAACCGCAGGAATTAAAGTAAATTTTCTTCTGGTATACGAATTTTAATTACGTACTTTTATCTAAAACAACTTAAAAAGTTAACTTGATTTAGTACAAAAATAAAGGTTTTAAATTGAATAATTCGTTCAATAATAAATTAAATTTTGTTTGTTTAATATAGATTTTAAAAAAGGAATTCAATTTATGGTTCTCGCAAGCGTTAACGAAGCGAGGTATCGAAGTTAGTAATAAATAACTTCAGAATGTTCAAGATAATTTTTTGTGGGCGCCAAAGATAGGTCTGTTCATTTATTGTATGATTTTTTTTTTCAAATATCTAACTGGTTCGAGTATAATCATACAAATTATACAGATTCATTCATACACTTAATATACACGGAAAAAATAAAATCCTTGCAGCGTAGCTGAATTCAGCAATATGACGATGCGAACAGTTAACGACGCTCCAACGCAGACTTTTCATCGTGGCGAGGCAAAGTCTGCGTTGGAGCGACGTAAAGTTAGCTATAGCGTGCCTTCCTTACCAACAGCTGTAGTAGAGCTCGACTCACGCTTGACGCTTGTTTACTTGTGTACTTACTCTCTGCTATCGCGGGTGATAAAAATACTGATATAAAAAATACTTAAATTAACCCTTAAATGCCACACGGGGTCAGAATGACCCCACATAACTGTCAGTGTGGCAGTTCTGGATTTGGGTGTGGCCTTTAAGGGTTAATTACAACTATCAATAAAGACATTTTTTTATAGTTATGCTGCCGTAAACCCGCGATAGCAGAGAGTAAGTACACAAGTAAACAAGCGTCAAGCGTGAGTCGAGCTCTGCTACAGCTGTTGGTAAGGAAGGCACGCTATAGCTAACTTTACGTCGCTCCAACGCAGACTTTGCCTCGCCACGATGAAAAGTCTGCGTTGGAGCGTCGTTAACTGTTCGCATCGTCATATCGCTGAATTCAGCTACGCTGCAAGGATTTTATTTTTTCCGTGTATGCTCATGTTTTTACTGGATGTTAGCTTAACATAAAGAAGCGAGAGAAAATAAAATTAGTTAGTTTTAAAAAAATTAGTTGAATTTTTTTCATGTACATATTTTAATAATTAAATAAGATTTTTTTCACATGCAGTATAAAAATAAGAACTTTTTGAAATTACTTTTGGGAATCAATGTACCGAATCAAGATAAATAACATTTTAAATTATTTGTACACAGTATAAATGAAAAATTATGAATAAAAAAAATTTACAAATGCATTCATTAAATATTTGCTCTTGGTGTAAATTTGCTAACTTAAATCTGTTTTAAAGTTCATTAAAAATTGCTTTTAAACATACAGGTTTTTCATTGTTAAGCTTAAAATAAATTTTTGCATAATGCACTTTCCATTTAATTACATAAATTTATCCATAATTTTTTTTTCCCATTCTTCAACTGCACCACTCATATCATTTTTAAAACTCACATTTGCGTAGCTAGTCATGAATAAATTTATCAAAATAATAATAACCAAAAAAATTTGGAGTATACAGTAGCAGAAAATATTTTTCTAGGGAAAAAAATCCGAACAGACCTATCTTTGGCGGTGCCCACGAAAAATTATCTTGAACACTCTGAAGTTTAAATTAGGTTGTAGCGCAGTAATAGAAGTGCGGCACGCGCATATTAGTGCAAATGATACCATGGTCACCGTCCTCCTGTATTTAAAATGTCTTTACGGCTTCAATTTTCAATATTTTTTTATAAATTTGGTAGGTATATTTTTGAATAAATTCTCTACTGATTTTTGAGGTCACCTGAAAAACGATCTGAGGTGCCTAAGGTCGTTCTTCGAACGAACGGCTCATATACACTGCTCGTCACCTACTTTCATGGTTAAGATCTATTGCATGGCTAGGGAATTTTATAAAATTTCTTAAATTTATAACATTTAAAACTATCTGCAAAAACTGCAGCAAAGCGCGGATCAGACGCTATGGCACAGCTGCAGTCCGTACGCTGCTCATGCAACAAAGAATCGAAAGTTCGATATTTCTTTCTGCACTGCTGTTATACGTCGGTATTGGGACTGAAACTGCATTCACGGTGGGGATGAAAACATGGCTGGGAGTTTCTATCTGAATTGCACGTAATTCACTAAATCCAACATGGCCGCCGTTGGGGGAGCTTTACCTGGACTCAGCATAGGTAGTGCTCCCCACCATAACCTCAGTTTCAGTCCCAATGGTAGCACGCGTCACAGCAGCAATATTGAACTTTCAATTAAGAAATTGAAGCAGAATGCTCAAAAATTAGCAAGCCCTGAGCAAGCCCTTGGCACCCTCGCCTTCGGCTCGGGCGTCAATTTGGGTTTGCTCAGGGTTTGCTCATTTTTGCTATCCCTTGTGTGTATACTATTTTTCAACTCAAGACAAGAAATGGTATTTTGTTTCACTAGTGAGGCTCTGTGGTACTTTGCCCGAGCGAGCCACATAATAGTACAAACTATTATTCGGCGAGCCGGGCAATGATCCACAGAGCCGGAAGAGTGAAACACAATATTTTATTTCACGATTGACGTGCAATCTACACTTTCACCCGCTATAAAAATCAACTTCGATTTAATTATAATGATTTATAAAATCCACTTTACTTTTTACTATAAATTTCAGGCTTCTAAGTGCAAATATTGAAGACGCTCAAATGAAACTGATCGGTCTAAGTTCAGTTTTCTTATTGCTCAGGTAGCAGAAAAACGCATTACGTGAATTTTCGAATTTTTAAATCAAAATGCCATTAGTTAAAGATGGGTTCAACCGACGATGTAGGTATACAACCGCACTGCAGGACCCATTATAAGACATTGTGAGTAGCGTCGAGAGGTATACCGATATATAGATATATATATAGATACCGGTAGTTGAGGTATAAGCGTCTAAGTTTATTGGGGGCGGCCGCTGTAACTGCACTGATGGCTGCGTTTTCAAAATGTGAAACGAGCGAGCAATCTGCACTTTGCTCGACTGTTTTGAAAATAGACGAGCAAAGTGCGGATTGCTCGCGCGTTTCAACAGTCGGGCAAAGCAGTACTTTATTTGACTGAAAACGGACGGGCAAAGTGAGGATTGCACGTCGGAGTGAAATAAAGTACAAATGCACGCCTAGGGGCAAGGAAGAAAGTTTGCGATTTCTGGGCTATGTGTCAGATCGCTTAAAAATGGCCAATCCTATGAGATATAAGTAGTTTAGTTCATCATTTGATTTACGAAAACGATCGCCTAAATTTTAATATCTACGAGGTGTTCTGCAAACCTCGATTTACTGGTTAGTAGTTTGTTAGCACATACCTTTCTTAAAGAATAACTTTGTATGTCCGTTCCCATGTAAAAAGCAATTCTTTGTAAACCCAACACTGATTTAATTCTTAATTTTGGTTCTATGTGTAACAGTCTTTTAAGCAAATCGATTGCAGCTGACGAGATATCATTTAAGTTTTCGGGCAGTACACCAAAACCAGTGGCCTCATATTCATCGTTCTCCGGAAGGTTACTTGTTACATTCTTACCAGGAAACTAAAAAGATAAATAAATAGATAAAGATCAACATTTTTTCACATATCTACATAAATAAAATTTTCATTACCTTAGAAATTCTTATATTACTATACTGGTGACTAATGTAGTAATGTATTTTTACGCTTGATAACCGAAAGTAAGGAACAAACTTGCGATTATCATATAAGAATGCAGCCATAGTATATTATTCCCGCAGGCGAGATGGTTCGATTTGGCCTCCGAGAGGTTTGCGACCCGAGCCGAAGGCGAGGGTTGCAACGAGGAGGCTAAATCGAACCCTCGAGCCTAAGGGAAATATACTATTTTTCGTCCTTCTAACCGAAAACAAGGGACGAAGTTCCGATTTTGAGGTTAGAGGGACGAAAAATGTTTTTCACAACTCTTTTTTTTTACATATTGCTAGGGGCAACATGTACAAAACTTTTTGTAAAAAGAACCATGTGCAACTAAGGCGGCGTTTCCACTCAGAAGGCTACTCGCACTCGTTATGCTCGTGCGTGCAGGAGCCGTCCTTGTAGTTCTCTCATAAGGAGGGGTTGCAATCCGACCGTTTACCCACCTCAAATCGGTTGAAACTGCAGAATTAGGTGTTTTTTAGGACCCAAAAAAACATCCCGTGGTTATTTTTCCGATCAACTCATTAACCGCTCCTGTGCAGAGACTTTCGTGTCCCATTTACAATATACAGGAAATCACAATTTTAGGTAGTTCTGCTTTTATTTCTCGAAAACCAGACTCAATGCATCTCTGAAATTTTAGCATGTTTTGATGACTGAGCATAAAAAACATAACTTTTAAGGGTATTTTCGTGAAGGGCCAAGCTGGGCCATCAGAAAACTTATATTTATAATAGTTTCGGAAAGTTTTTGTGCATCGAAATTGTCAATAAGCTCAAAAATTTGATAAAAGAACTTGAAAAACTACATTGTTCTGTAAACTTTTATACTTACTTTCAAGACATTTACGTTTACAACTCGTTAAAAACCAACAATAACTTGAAAATTTGACGCATACACCCTTATTTTTTTTACCTAAACATGGTAAAATAAAAATATTTTTTGCTATAGTTTACGCTGATATATATTTTCATTTATTTACTCCTATTCAATATTTTCGGTGAAAAATTCACAATACATAGAAAAAAAACCTTATTTTTACTCAATGGTTATATCCGTCCCCCAAAAAAATCTTGCCAAGGTAAACAAGCTTGGGAAAGTTTTTGCCACAGTTAATTTAACAAAAAAGAGTGATATCATTTAAAAGATTATATAAAAAGTTTTTCAATTTATTGATCTAAAATCAAATCAAGTGAAAAGAGATTTGCAATTCTTTATAGTATATGATTTTTCTGCAGGATTCTACAAAACTCTGTCAAACCATTTTATGAGTTCTATTTTATCAAATTTTGGCAGAGTTTTATAGAATTCTGCAGAAAAATCATACTATAAAAAATTGCAAATCTCTTTTCGCTTTATCTGATTTTAGATCAATAAATTTAAAAACTTTTTATAAAATTTTTTAAATGATACCACTCCTTTTTGTTACTTGAAGAAAACTGTGGCAATAACTCTCCCAAGCTTGTTTACCTTGGCAAAGTTTTTTTGAGGGATATCACTCAGTTTTGTTAGTAAATTTTGTTTTTCAAAAGTTTCAAATCTTTCTATACTGTTTCATCAAAATCTATCCTGAACCCTCCGGAATTCCGAATAAGTTACGATTAGTGACTATTCTTTATTGAATTGAAAAAATTTAATTTTAGTAAAATAAGATTTTTAAAAATTTAATCGATCATTCAACACTTTTCTGAACAAATTCTTGTTTAGGATGTTTCTGCTTATACCTACGGACCGGACACACACAACTTACTTTTCTAAACGATGCCGACTTAAGGGCATAGTATAGTTAAGATAGTATAGTCAAAAGTGTGAAAAAAAAGCGTTTTTTTGACGATTTTTAGAAAAAAAATCAGGTAGATTTTGTTTATTTTAAAAAATAGTACATTGTCAAGTAACTTTTAAAAAAGCTTTTGTCAAATTTTGTGGTAAAAATATTCGAATTTGAAACAGTGGCAGCTGATTTCCCGAGGCATCTTCAAAAAAAGGTGTTGCGCGGTGACGGTCAGAACTCATCGTAGAATTATCTGAATGCCAAAATTAAAGAATTTTTAGTTAGAATAGTTGAATATCTCGAGGTAATCGCGCTGTTTTTTTTTTTTTTTTTAACAATTTTTTAATTTTTTATGACACTTTTACGAAAATTTGACAATTTTTTCGAAAAAAATCGGCATTTTTGAGTCGCCATTTTGTCAAAAATGAAAAAATTTATAAAAACGAAGCGATAACCCCGAGGTATTTATGTATTAAAAATGTGTGCAAAATTTTAATGTGATCGGTTCAATAGTTTTTGAGCTGGAACCGTCACCGTATTCAAAAAAGGTAGTTTCGAGAAAAACGAGTTTAAAGTTAAAAAGTGCTCTCTACAGCGCTCGAAAGGTGTTTGGCTAAAACCTCTGCCACTGCTCGAATTTTGCTCCGATCGACTTGAAATTTTAACACAAAATTCTTTAGATGTTGTACTCACAGAATATGTAAAAAAAATCGGTTTTTTGAAAATCGCTTGACTATACTATCCCCTTAAAGATGATGTCTCCTGGCAGTTTCGACTCCGAAGGTGTCAGTGTAAGCACCTGGTGGTGTAGATATGATTTCTTCGGGATGTTTTAACTCCAGGAAGATCATAGAAGAGATACCTGGCTCACCTGGGGATTATTACGCTCTGCAGAAAATTTCTTGAAGGAGTTTAAGCTTCTAGGTGATCAGTATGAAAAACCAGTGACCATTATTACCATTACCCCCCTACAGATGATTTAAATACTTTCCATGATATTAGGGAACTCTTCATAATGTTATTAATATAAAAAGTTCATAAAACACCATAAACTTATTAAAAAAAAATTTTTTTTCATGATCACTAAATTAAAGTCCAGTTTAAAAAAAAATGAGTTATTTCATTATCTCAAAATTTTTCATTGCAAAAAACAGGAAAAAAAATTTTTGAACAAAAAACTTAAACCCTCACAATTCAACATTGATAAAATAGAACCAATAAAAATAAAGATCACCTGGAGAGTCAAAACTTCATGAAGAAATCATCCCCCCCGGCATAGTCGTCTTTAGGAATACCAGCTGTGCCCACTGAACATCTGTGCAGAGCTGAAACATCTTAGAGAAATCTTCTCCAGGGCGTTATTTTACTGGCGTTGTCATCGGTGATGTCTATCCTGACCCCTCCGGAGTAAAAACTTCTTAGAGAAATAATCTCCAGGACATAGTTCAGTAAACTATAATATATTTAAAAAATGCACGTACACCTCCGAGCAGCCGCGCCCCTGACCGATATCGTGCCTAGTTTGGGACTAGCAGACGAACTCAGCCCAAATTCGTGGCATCGGTGGCTGCATCGAAACCATCGCTTGGGATGGGTTCATTTTACGAAAAAAAACTCTTTTAGATCCTGTCAGAAAATTTTATATTCAAATTTTTTTCTTTAATAAGATCAACGCATCTTAATTGAAAATATTTTAATTTTAATTTTCAATATTAAAATTTTGGCGACGCTGGCGCCCTCACGCCACCTGTCGGAATCCGTCTAAAATGCCGAAAATTTAAAAAAATCGAACGTTGAAGGGTGGAAAGTGCGGAAATTTTTTTTAGCTGTTTTCAAAAAAGTAAAATTTTAAATATAGTATATTATTTACCGAGGGACTAAAGTGTGCCGGGGAGGCCCACTGCGGTTTTTCGTTCGCTCCATTCACTGCACGTGTTTTCCTAGTATGCGATTGTCTGGCGAATCGGCTTCTGGCCCGTGCTTTGATCATCTGAATACCCTCTATATCCTCTCTTGTTGCAGTTTTAGCTTGATAGAGCTAATACTGTAATCTTCTTTGAGTCACAGCGTGCTTTCAAAATGACCGCCTCATTACTGGCTGGCTACACAGTGTCTGTTCGCGACTTAAGTGACCCGAGTGAAAAATGTCCCAGCGACGACCAAGTAATTGTTCTTCCCATCAAGAGAGATATTCCCAACTACAAGTATTGTTTAGAGCTTAATAAGTACGTGAAGGACTAGGACAGCTTCGATTTTGCTTCCCAAGTCTCGGTGATCGGTTGTGCGTTGTCCTCAAGAGTCACAACAAGCCGACATGTTGGTTAAGGGGGTACATATACCTAAAAATTTTCAAAAAATCAATTTTCAGGTTTTTGTGTTTTTTGATGTACTTTTACATCAGCTTTCAAATGCCGTAAACCGCGTTTCTTAATTCGTTAAGGAAAAAAAGTTACAGTTAATTTAATAAAGACATTCAATTTATTAAATTAACGTTGAAATGGTTTTTTTGAAATTCAAGAATTTCAAGTCAGTTCTAGTAGCAGAAATACTTTCTACGATACTATAGGTACAAATGCTTTTTCGATGTATTTTTTCCTTTTTTTATTTTCGCAATGTAGGTATAATTTTTTTTTTTTTTTTTTTTTATCCACGAACAGAACTGTAAGTATTTATATTGTTTTCGTCAAATAAAAGCGATGAAATAACAGAAATTTTTTTTATCTGTGATTAGATTTTTTCCGTGACATAATATCTTAATAATGAAAATTAAGAATGAAAGATTAACTTTCATTTCAAGTCTAATGCTAAAAAAAATTTATTAAGTTAGAATCGATTGCATAAAAAAATTTATAACCTTTATGACATATATTACCTCTACGAGTCTACTTTAGTATATTACATCAATTAGTATCGAATATCGATCCATCGATATCAAATTATTTCCGCAGCGTTGCAAGTTCATGACGACTTTTTTGTTCTTTGAGTCATCTTTCTAGTGAAATTTTACCTTACTTGGTTTTGTTTTTGTTATTATTTTAATCTCAAGTGAATAAGTTGGTTTTATTAAAAAAAAAAAAAATTTAAGAATAAATGACCAATTTTTACGAGTTAAACTTATGAAGTTTTTTAGTTGTTAAAAAAAAGGTGTTTATGTACAAATGTGAAGTGAAAAAATAATTCTGTGATTTAAAGTTGCTGAAATATAGCTAAATATTTTAATATTAGAATCGTGTCACCATCTGTTGTCCGACGCCTGACGGTGAACACGAATAGAATATGTGTATGTGTGAGTAAGAACGCTACACGCAATGACGCGATGCGACGCGATCAGTCTAGTACTGTATCTAGTAGCTGACTGGTGCGGAGCACGATGCTCGCATGCGGACGATTTGTAATCTTGATATTAACTAATTATTAAATACTATTAATTAAATACAAAGTGCTTCACTTATTTGATCTACCTCATAATAATTCCAACATGGTAGCAGAGAGTGTAGTTAAGTGAAGAAAAAGTTTTGCTAAAAATAACATGTGCTCCGAAAAATAAGTTTTTTTTGTCATTCTTCTTGCGTACTTTTAAAGTCACAAGGAAATGATAGATTCCTAATAATAATTAGTTTGAAGTCTAATTAAGAGAATGGCATGAAAGACCTGAAGAAAAAATCCGTGCAAAATGTTGATGCACGAGGATTAAAATTAGTGGAACCGCATGGCGTGTCGCGAGGTTAAGCAAGCTCATGGCGAAAATTGAGGTTAAGCACATGTTGAGATTTTTAAAATCGAGTTTCGAATAAATGAACAGTGAGCAATTGAATGATTAATTATTTTGAGAGTTTTTGAAAAGTGAAGGGCATGACTAATAATAAACTTTGTGAAAAATAATAAAAAATAAGGTTAACTAAATGTTTAATTGGTTTAATTAAAAAAAACGAAATAAAGAAGAAGAAATAAATAATCTTCTGAAATAAATAAATGATCCAAATTTTAGATTAAGCAAAGATCAAAAAAATTATTTAAGAAGAATATTTTTAAAAAATTTAAAGGAAGTTTTGATTTTAAAAAATATAGTAGATAAAAAAAAAATAAAACAAATTTAAAAATAAAAATGGCTAGAAACAAATATAATGATTTTAATGATGGAATTGACATGTTTGATGGTCAAGAGTTCGAGAATTGGAAATTTAGAGTTTTAATGATGCTAGATTGCAAAGATTATTTAGAACAAGTAGAACGACAAAGAACTTTAGATGATGATGAAGATGCTTGGAATAAAAAAGAAAAGTTAGCAAGAGCATTTATAATAAGTAAAATTTCTAATAAACAATTAGAATATATAAAAGAGTGCAAATCAAGTCTCGAGATAATGAATAAATTGAAATCAATGTATGAAACAAAATCTACTGTACTACAAATAATAAATAGAAATAAAATCGACACAGTGCAATACAGTGGAAGAATTTTTTGTAAAATTTGAAACAGCGTGCAATCATTATACAGCCGCTGGTGGAATATTATCAGAATCAGAAAAATTAAGACACATGCTAAATGCTTTAACAAGCAATTATAGCTATATTGGTGATTATCTGGATTTATTGCCAGAACAACAAAGGACCGTGGACTATGTAAAATCAAAAATAAAAGAAAAAAGTTTAAAATCAAGTGAACAAAGTGAAAATAAAACAAATGTGAGTACCTTTAATACTAAGGTAAAAGCAGTCTATTACAACTGCAACAAACCTGGACACTTGCAAAAACATTGCAAACAAAGTAAATATGGACAATTTGGTCAACATGGCAGTGAACGAGGCAGAGGTGCTTATCAGCAACAGCACTACAGAGGGCAAAGTGGTTCTCAACGAGGCAACTACAGAGGCAACAACTTCAGAGGCCAAAGCAGAGGCAGAGGCAACAATCAACATAGAGCTGAGCCAACAGATTACCAGAGCGACGACAACTCGTTTGCAGCATGGTTTACAGAATTCAATATAAACTAGATAAATGAGGTAAAGGTAAACAATTGTGATAATCCTAATGGTAATTATTATAAATTAAATTGGTTGTTAGATAGTGGTTGTACACATCATGTTGTAAATTCTGATAAATATTTTAGTCATTCTGTAAATTTAGATAACCCGATCCAAGTAAACTTGCCAAATGGTGATTGTATTAAAGCAACAAAGAAAGGTAATATGAAAGTTTATTTTGAAAGCTGTTATGGTAAAAAATTAATTGAATTATAAAATGTATTTTATGTGGAAGGTATTAAAAAAAATTTGTTAAGTAATCATCAAATTGCTTAAAATTCGATTCTTTATTCTAGTGATGATTATATTGAAATATATACTAAAAAAAAACAATTAATTACAGTTGCATATGCTATTAATGATCTTTATTATTTAGAAAGTTTTATAGAAAATAAATTTATTAATGAAGGCATTTACATTTATGCAGTAAAATTAACTCAAAAGGAAAAATGGCATAGAGCCTTGGGGCATGTAAATTTCAATTATTTAAATAAATTAGTAAATTTTAAATTATAAGATGGGTTACCAGAAAATTTAGAAAAAATTGATATGAAATGTGCTAATTGCATAAAAAGTAAAATGGCAAATGTTCCTTTCGAGAGTGATGCAACAACTTCCTCTGAAATTCTTGAATTAATCCATACAGATTTGAATGGACCCCATAAAACTTTAGGTTATAATGGGGAGAAATATTTTTTGACATTTGTTGATGATTACAGTAAATGCACCAAAATTTTTTGCATAAGAAGTAAGTCAGAAACTATTCATTGCTTTATAGAATATGCTAATCTTGTTGAAGATCAACTGAATAAAAGAATTAAGAAAATTAAATGTGATAATGGCAAAGAATATTTAAATAAAGATATTTTTAATTTTATTAAATATAAGGGGATTAAATTAATAACTTGTCCACCTTACATCCACGAATTAAATGGAGTAGCGGAAAGGTACAATGGATCTGCAATGGATATTGGTAGATGCTTAATGAATGAAGCTAGAGTAAATTTAAGATATTGGCCAGAAATTAATACAGTTGCTTATTTAAAGAATCTAACATTGGCCAACACTATTGAAAACAAATCACCTTATCAGATATTTTTGGGAAAAAGCCTAATGTTAAACATTTGAAAATTTATGGGAGTAGAGTATTTGTGAGAACACCAGAAGTTTTAAGAAAGAATAAGTGGCAAAATAAAAGCCAATTAGGAGTTTTAGTGGGGTATAATGATAATTGTTATAGAGTTTTGATTAAAGGCAGAATTATAAATGCCAGACATGTACAAGTCATTGAAGATAGAACCGAATTAATTTGTTTAGAAAGGAAGGATGATAAAGTTGATGAAAATTTAAATTCTAGAGGAAATTTTATAAATTTTGATTTAGAGAGTGAAAATAATGATAATGAAAGTACTGATAGCGAGATTGAAATTGAAAATGATGACGGGAATGAAATTAATAATAAAAGTAGAATTGAAATTTATGAAAACAGTGAACTAAGTCAGAACAAAGTTAGAAAAACAGTGAACTAAGTCAGAACGAAGTTAAACAAAGTCCGAATGAAATTAAAGATAAACAAAATGAAAATTTAATGCCACTTAGGAAATCAAATCGTGGAAAAAATTCTATTGAAAGATATGGAAATCCTGTAACTAATTTTATATATGTAAATTATGTAGATGCAAATGTACCTAGTACAGTTGAGGAGGCGTTGAACTCCATAGATTCTTTAGAATGGAAAAAAGCTATGGAAAATGAAATAAAAAGTTTGAATAAAAATGAAACTTGGACTGTTGTAAAAAAGCCGAAAGATAAGAAAATTATTGATGTGAAATGGATTTTCACAAAGAAAAATAATAATATATATAAAGCACGTTTAGTTGCTAGAGGCTTTCAACAAAAAGATTATATTGAGAATGTTTATTCGCCAGTAGGCAAAATGCAAACCTTGAAAATTTTGTTAAGTTATTCTTGCGCTAATAATTTATTTATTGATCAGATGGATGTAGAAACAGCCTTTCTAAATGGCAATGTAAAGTCAGAAGTTTATATTCACGAACTACAAGGTTTTGAAACAGGAGAAGATAGAGCATGCAAACTGAAAAAGGCACTTTATGGTCTTAGAGAAAGTTCTAGAGTTGGTACGATTGTTTTAATGATTATGTTGAAAAACTGAATTTTACTAGAAGTAATTATGATCATTGCTTATATGTAAATAAAACAGGGAAAGATCCTATATATATATTAGTTTTTGTTGATGATTTGTTAATATGTTGTAAAGATAAATCTAGAATTGAATATATTAAATCAAAACTAACGAATAAATGTATTATGAAGAGCCGCCGTTGGCTCAGTCGGCTAAGGCATACGTCTCAGTTGACTGAAACATCGGCGCGCCGAGGGACGCCGGTTCGAATCCCCGCCAACTCGATTTTTCGAGCAGCGGCGAGGCGAGCCGCGCGTCCCGCATGAGACGAGACAAGAATTTTTGGGGAATATTGGTACATTCAGAGGATCAAAGGAGATGGCCACCGATGATTGGATTAATGTTCACCACAAATTAAAAAAAAAAAAAAAAAATGTATCACACCAGATAAGGCTAAGACTGTTTAACCCATCACTGCTAAACCATCAATAGCTGATGGAACATCGGACGGCATCTTCACCTTACCAGATGAAGCATTCAAGACAGAGCGACCCCGACGAACTTAATTAGATACTATTGTAAAACCCCACTGTACCTAATAGCTAATAATCTGTAAAGGTTCAAAAGCTTAATAAAAAAAAAAAAATGTATTATGAAAGACATGGGTGAAATCAGTAATTATATAGGAATTGATGTGAATTATAATGATGAGAGAAATTTAATGATATTGAGTCAAACAAAATATATAGAATCTTTGTCTGTAAAATACAGGTTAGAAAATGCAAAATTATACGACACTCCCATGGAGAATAATCTTAAGTTAGAGCAAGCTTCTGAAATCGACGAAAGAATAAAATATAGAAATTTGATTGGTGAATTATTGTATGAGCTCAGGACAAGACCTGATATTTCTTTTGCCGTGAATTATCTTAGTCCATTCCAGAACTGCTACAATGAAACACATTTTAAATACGCTATGAGAATTTTGAAATATCTTATTATAACTAAAGATTTAAAATTAACTTACACCGATAAAGAAAAAATGCAAATTTAGATTGTATGGTAGATTCAGACTATGCAGGCGATAGCATAGATAGAAGATCGACTACCGGATTTGTAATACGTTTGTTTAACAATGTTGTATTTCGGAAATCGAGAAAACAAAACTGCGCAACGAAATGTTCAACCTTTGCAGAGTATACTACTATGTCCGAAGCAGTGACTGAAATTTTATTCATAAGAAATCTTTTAAGTGAATCATTTGATATTTAATTTATTTAACCGATAAAAATGTTTGAAGATAATTCGGGTGCTTTGTTAATCGCGAAATTTGGAAATTTTACTAAGAACTCTAAACACATAGAGGTTCAGTACCATTTTGTTAACGAAAATTATGAAAAGAAAGTTATAAATATTTTGACAGTAGAGTCACAGAATAATATTGCTGATATCCTGACTAAAAGTTTTGATAAAAATAAATTTATTAAAAATCGCAAAGCCCTGATATTATTGTAAATTTTTGAAACTGATTGAATTTAAACTATTATGAAATAATGAAATAAATGTAGAAAGAAAATAAATATTATAAATTTAAGGAGGCGTGTTGAAATATAGCTAAATATTATAATATTAGAATCGTGTCACCATCTATTTTCCGACGCCCGACGGTGAACACACATAGAATATGTGTATGTGTGAGTGAGAACGCTACACGCAACGACGCGACGAGACGCGATCAGTCTAGTACTGTATCTAGCAGCTGACCGGTGCGGAGCACGATGCTCGCATGCGGACGATTTGTAATCTTGATATTAACTAATTATTAAATACTATTAATTAAATACAAAGTGCTTCACTTATTTGATCTACCTCTATAATAATTCCAACAAAAGTTAAAGATAATTTTTAGATAATTGCATATGAAGACTCCGCTGACTCAAAGTCTTAACTTGATCTTGGTGCCTAATAGTGTGTAATTTGTGTTATTGATAAAAAAATCTAATTAAGTCACTTTAAGAGCAGGAGCAAAAAAATAAAGTATCCGGCTATGTGCAAAAGAGTATTTACATCAAGCAAGAGCCCTGTGACAAGATATTTTCAAGATATAAATGTTTATGTGTTTGTGTGTTACATTTTATTCATCAAAATCTGTTCAGAACTTCAAAAGCCATTTTCTCAAATATGTGATTTTTGAGAAAATGAGGGCATTGCTCGTAAAGCCAAAATTTTTCCAGACAGCGGATGGACCCAGGACTTTGCACACTTGTTGTACATGTGAACCCTCATGAGCGCAACCTCAGGCAACCAAATCTAAGCATTATTAAGCTGATGGCACACCATAAATTGACTAAAATGATGAAAACTATCAAAATTTTTACCGCATTAAGCAATTTTAGAATATGCAAGTAGCTTAATAGTGCGCCAAGTCCTGGGTCCATCCACTTTAAGGAAAAATTTTGACTTTACGAGCAATGAACTTTCATAGCCTAAATAAGCTGAATTTTATAACACTTATAAAAACACTTATTTTAATTTTCTAAATGTAAAAAATTATGTAAAAATGAGTGTATATTAAGGAAAAAAAAAATATCTTTTTAAATAAATAATTTTTAAAAAACTTACAACATTTTTTCTGTGGTTTTTTTTTTTTAGGTATATGTACCCCCTTGATGAAGTATAAAGCATAACAGTTGAGGGAGAGTCCGTCCCCATCAAGTTTCTCGTGGCTAAATCAGTAAAGGTTTTCATATCAAACGCAAGTCACTGCGTCACTAATTCAGCGATCAAGAAGTTCTTGAAAGACGTCTGCAAAATCAGGTGTCCAAGCCTCCGCCACCAAGCCAAGGGATAAGAAGAGTCTAGTAACCAATCACGGAACGGACGTTCAGATGTCTAAACTGTTAAGTGAGGTGTACGCGTTGGTCGCTGACAGTGGGATAAAGCGTTGGTTAACCTTCTCGATAGTCAAGGCTCTAAACTGTGACCCCGACAAGGTGGATCTGTCGCAGACCGATTCGTCCTGGACGTCTGACTTGGACGCTGGCCAGGAATCCTCTTAGAAACCCCATTTTTGTCTTTCTTTCCCACCCCACCCCGCCTTTCCAGTCAAAGCGTGTGAGTTTAGGTTAGAGAAAGGAAAAAATTAAATGACTTTTAGTTTTGTGACTTTTGCTTCTAAATAAACTGTGACAATGGTGCCTGTTCGTGAAGCCGATCAACCCGCTACTTATCACAAGGATGTCTTCTGGAATTCAAGGAGTGTGTGCAATAAAAAAGAGGAAATTGCTGATTTCGTCAAGGACTTAGACATTCTCATCTGTGTAGAATCCAAAATATCGAACAGGTGAAAAAAGCGGAGAATTTTTTTTGGGCTGTTTTCGAAAATGTGAATTTTAAATAAATTATTTAACAAGTCTAGGCCACTGAAAAAGAATACATCATCAAAGTTATGCAAAAGTAGAAACTTTTAAGCAGTAGTAATTACTCAGTCGTAATACCACGAGCGCTCCAAAATTGTCGAAAATTTTCCGACTGTTTTTTGTTATAGCAACAAGGGAGGCAAGTTTGCTAGGTTAAAAATTTTTTGCCAAACTTGCCACGCGTAGCACGCGCCAATTCTAGCCTGAGGCACTGTCTAGAAACACACGCCTGTATATAACCCCCATAATCGAGCATGTCCAAATAAGGGTCATTCCATGTTGCGGGTGGGACAGGTCGTACAACTTTCGAGAGAATTTTAATAATCTAAAAAGCGTTCAATTTGAAATATAATACGTCAAAAATTAAGTGCTTAGTTCAAAGAAAATTTTCGTATTTTCCTTTTTCTGTTATGTTATTTTAAAAGAAAGTTATTAAAAGAAATGTAGCCGTTGCGGGTGGGACACGAAATGGAAGTGGATTTCATTTTTCATGTCAATTTATGCGAACTTAATAAATATACAAGCAGTTAAAATTTAGAAAAAATACACTGAGAGAAGGATTTGGTTCAAGGAACCAAATATATTTGGTTGAAAAGAAATCGGATAATTTGGTTGTGGGAACCAAATGTTTGGTCTACACTCCACGCGTAAAAATCGAGCTTTTATTTTTTATTTTAAAAACAAATTTTATCTATTATTGTATTATTTTATTGTTTAATGTTGTAATAATTTGCTTAAATCAGTTACCTTTATTCTTGTTAAATGTATAATATATTTTAATTTTAAATTTCAGCAATAAATTTCGAAAAATTAATGAAATTCATTTAAATATGATTTTTCTCTTGACAACAAAATTATTTTTCTGAGCGAAGTTAAATCAAGTTACTAATCGTTTTCAATCTAATATAGCACCGATCATTTTAAAAACTTTTTGTGAGTTCATAATTTTCTGAATTACCGCAAAAAATTTTTTGAGGTTATAACAGCGAACTGTTTGACATGACTGTGATCTATACATTTGGTTCCTGTAACCAAATCATTGGTCGCATGAACCATAGCTTGGGAGAAACCAAAAATAACCAAATCTTGGTTCACACAACCAAATTTGGTTGCGTGAACCAAATCCTTCTCTCAGTGTATATATTGAAGCTAACACTTTAAACTATAAGGTCTCTTGGTTGTTTTTGTCAAATATGAAAGTAGCTTCAAGAAAAAAATCAAAATCGCCGTTGCGGGTGGGACACGTACAAATTGGTAATTTTGAAGGCTATATTTTGCCATTTAATACAAATGAAAATTCTTCTTTATAGTTGATAACTTGTTGTATCACTCCTCAACTGCTGATTTCATGCAAAAATTACAACCAAAAAGTTAAATTTATACCTTTTTTAAATCTTTTTGACATGATGTTTTTGCCTAAAAATGTCGTCTGCTAACTTCAAAAAACCGAAAAAGTTGAAATTTAAAGAGATAAATGACTTTTTCAGTGTAATTTTTGGATCAAATCATAGCTGGCACTCTTATCTTATGTTTACAACTGTTAATTAGTACAAATTTTGAAGAATAAAAAAGATTCCGATGAAAAACGATTTTTAGCCCGGATTTAGTTACGCTGGAATGACCCATAAATATTATTAATGGTGTCTAACTATTACACTGATATGTGTTTTTCGGTTTTGAAAAGGGTTCTCATTTATTGAAATCCACTCAAAAACAAGATCGATCAAACGCTTTGGCAATTATATGCGTTGGAAGAGAATTAACCATGGCTTTTAATTTTTTTTAAATAATAAATAAATTTTTAGAAAATGCGCGCTAAAAGTTTATCTAAACGAATACTTAACCTTTAAAATATTAATTTATTATTAAAATTTCAGGAGAAAGTTATTCTTTGACTGGCGTCAGGCCGGAAAATTTCTCAGTGCAGCCCTAGTCGTAAAATTGTATTTTAATAAATTATAGAGCCTGAAGAGGTCTACAAGGTAGATGAAACGTTGCTTACATATAAAAATAGAAAATAAAAAATTATTTTTTTATTTGTAATTTTTCTCCACAGATCACTTGCGACTGCAACTAAAATAAGAATTTTTATTATTGATGAAAAATAATTTTTTTTCAATTCAAAAATATTTAATATTTTTATTTTTCATTTATCATAAATGAACAAAGGCGTTCCCGTAAGGTTGTGTAACGCTAAATGACAAACTTTAGTGTTTAAAGCAAGGTTTAATCAAGAACAAGTGTCATGTTTAATGAAATGCTTATAAAAATACCTTTCTTACTACTCGTAAGTTCAAGTATAAGTCTTCGAAGTAGCGTAGTCAAAGTGCATTCAAACAAGTTTTTGATAATACAATTTTTTTTGTCTTTTATTAATTTCCTAATTGCTATTTACTTCTTTACACGGTTAATAACAGTTTTCATCAAATAAATCCTTATACATATTTGAAGTTTGTGTAAAAATCGCAATACTAATAAAATAAGAAAAAGAATAATGCTCGGTGAATCTAATCCTACGAATAATTACTAATGCATAAGCAACAAAAAAAAAAAAAAAAAAGATAAATGATGTAAATTCCAAAAAACAAATCCTCAAGTAGAAACTAGATATATCGTAACATCCTCGTATAAAGACTGGCAGCAAGGGCATCAGTGCAAAGCTAGTATATAAGTAAGATGCTGCAATTCTCATCTCTCATGGTGTTGCACGCGAAGGTCAATGGCCAGGCACGACCCTAAACCTACCTTCTCAACACTGTGGCTGCTAGTGGTACTTCAGGTATTTTACAGCAGCCACTTTGAATTAAAACGCAACTCAGTCTTTTTTTTTATTTTCGTTTTCATTTCTCTTTTACTCTCTTCTTCTCTCTTTCTTATTGCTTTTCCTTATCATCGTTTGCGACACAAGTGTGAAAAAAGTCTATTTTTTCCTTTTTTGAAATGAGCATGTATCATCAAATTATTGCTTTTGACACATCTATCAGGTAATTTAAATAACTACCATACCATGACATTTGAATTGCCTCAAATTGAAATATGTTGTAGCACTTTGAAAAAAATTAAACAAGAATTTTTTTTGCAATGAAAGTGCATTTTTTAGAATATTTTAAAAAAAGTTCAAATAGAAATTTATTCAAAATTTTAAAATTTATTTATAAAAAACTATAATGTATACATTGTAGTTTTTTAAAAAAACTATAGGTCTCTTTTTATACAACATAAGAAAGAACATATTTCATTTTGAGACTAACTAAGACCCCAGCTGCAAAATTTAGAAAAATTGAAGTGGAATCGGTCTGACATAAAAAAATTGCTGAAATTTTCTGTTTTTTTCTTTAAGCTAGTCTCTCTCAGTCTCTAGTCTCCCTTTACCTTTGCCACTATGTTTAGAGTTCATTTAAACTTTTTCGTGGTTATAAATTCATTGGTTTTGTTTATTTACTAATAATTATTGTTTTCATGATTTTAATCAGATAATTTCGAACACTTGATTAAATAATTATTTTTTATCAAATCTATTCTCAAAATTTTTTAATTGAATTGTAATATAAAAATTAAAAATAAAAATTCAAATTTTAAATTTTGTTCTTCAACCTATCACATCACGAATAAAATGCTGACATTCTTTTTGGGTTCTCTCTTTTATCTTACGATAACTTTTTAAACAAAGATAGTAGTGAAAATTCATTTGTATTTTCGATTTGTTGCACCCGTATCTACCAGGTCGATGTCGGAATGCCCTCGGTTACGCGTGTTTAATGGCATAACGTCGATTTTTGACAAAACTTCCTGAGGAATTCGTTTCCAATGAGTTTTTTCGACCTGGTGTAATGGGTAGACGTCGACAACTCCTCACACATGTGCGTTTACTTGCATAACATGAATATTTGACCAAACTTTCTGAAGAAGTATTCGCCGATTAGTATATTATGCCCAGAAGGACTAAAATTTGCAGTGGAGGCCCGCTGTCATTGCAGCCCGACGTAGTCGAGGGCTGCAAATACGTGGGTCTCCTCAGCAAACTTTAGTCTTGAGGGATATATGCACTATTTTAAAGTTCATTTATCACAAAAAAAAACTTGATTTCCTCCGATTAAAGCCAAAAAAACGAAATGTACTCCCGAAGCGCCAGCGGCTGACACGCAGCCGGCCGCCATATTGCGGCCCGAGCGCCAGCGAGGGAATGCAGTAGGCCGGGTGCGCGTTGGTCGATGGCGCAGGGAGTACATTTCGTTCTTTTGGCTTGCGTCGGAGGGACACAAGTTATTACTTGTGATCAACGAGGTTAAAAAAATTTTTTCAACCTGATGCATTCAGGTCCACCAGGTTGACGTTGACATCCCCTCGGGCATGCATGATTAATATTGCATAACATTGTCCTTTAACTAAACTTCCTAAAAAAGTCGTCGCTGCAATGAAGAGGCTAAAAAACCCTTCCTGATCAAGTTTGGTAATTTCTTTTTTCGTCTGAGAACCGGAAGAAAAGTCCGATTATTAGGTTAAAAGATGGAAAAAATTCTTTAGGTACTGTAAAATTAAAAAAAGATACCATTCAATAAAAAAAAAAAAAAAAAAAATGTATTCCTTGAACAAAGTGACTAGGTATTAGTGCCGTGTACCAAGCACGGTACACGGTACGGTGCACGGTACATGATGATAAATTTTTAATAGGATTTTGATTTCACTTTACACGGCGCACGGTGCACGCGGACAGCTTTTGTGTACAGGGTACACGCTACATCAACCATAGCCTTATGAGCTTGACCGTACGGTACACGACATACATTACACGGTACCCGTCATACCGTTCTCGGTACGCGCCATACTGTAGTAAGTACACGGTGCAGGTCATATCGTACTCGACACACGGTAAACGCCATACCGTACTAGGTACATGGTGCCCGTCATATCATACTCGGTACACGTCACACGCTACATCAACCCTACCCTTATGAGTATGAGCGTACGGTACATGGTACACGACATACATTACACGCACGGAGAGAAGGTTTCATAAAAAAAATCGCGCAATGCATCCAAAAACCCGTGCACGGCACCTAAATTCACATACCTGAACCTAAAATCAGAAGGTGTATATTAGCATCTTGATTTTAATGCTACGAACATAAAAAAAGGTGGCGCTGCACTTAAAAAATCTGCATGTTCAATTTTTTTGTCAAGGCCTTAAGAGTCAACATGCAGAAGAACAAAACATGAATGTGCATTATCGGAATGAGATTTTCTATTTACCTTAATTATTATAAATTCTTATTAGAAATTATTTTATGTAGTAAATTATTAATATAATTATTATAAGTGTCAGTGCGGTGTAAACATGGAGTTTATAAAAAGCATATTAGAATCTTGGGGCTTAAAGAATTTAGTTAATGTTTTTAAGTGTAAGTTAACATTAAACTTAAAATTTATAACCTACAATTTTTTTAACTTATTTTTGAAATAAAAATATATTGGTTCAATTGATTATTTAATTACAGGTGCAAAAGTTGACAGTAAAGAAAAGTTTTTGAAACTTTCAGTAGATGATATAGACAAAATTATTCCAGATATTAATGGTGTCCGTGATAATCTAATCTCTCTATTATAAACTGAACAGTACACTTTGAGAGCTTTAGATTACGATATAAATCACAACTTAATTTAAAAATCTGATTATCTATAGACATTTTTTCTACATTAAAAAACAAACAAAATCACTTAAAAACTTTTAGGAGCACACAACCGCACGCACAGATAACCTATAAATATAAGGGACACAATAATAAACGCCTCAGGTCCTAGCAGATCCACAGAAAAAATTTGCACCTTGCACGATTTTTTCAATGCACGGCATGCAAACAGTACGACATAAAATCGGTCCAACTTTTGACTGCAGAGGAATGCTTTGACTAGTGCACGCATGCGTTCTGAGCGTTCATTAACATGTTATTTGTAGTGCAATAAATGTGCGCGATTTTTTTTATGAAACCTTCTCTCCGTGCGGTACCCGTCATACCGTACTCGGTGCACGCCATACCGTAGTAAGTACACGGTGTACGTCATATCATACTCGGTACACGGTATACGCTACATCAACCCTAGCCTTATGAGTATGAGCGTACTGTACACGGTATACGACATACATTACACGGTACCCGTCATACCGTACTAGGTACACCGTACACGGTACACCTCATATCATACTCGGTACATGTTGTAAGCCATACTGTAAATGGTACATGGCATAGCGTACACGGTGCACGGTACACGCTATACCATACATGGTACACGGTAAACGGTACACGCCATACCGTACAAGGTACACGGTGCACGTCATATAGTACTCAGTACACGGTATACACCGTACCGTACATGGTACATGGCATTAGGTACACGGTACATGGCAAATCGTTCGGTAAACCCCATACCGTACTAAGTGCACGGTACATGCTAACCTAGTATCCAAGTCAACTCTGGAGATTTATTTAGGGTGGGTTTTTGGATTTAAAGTTAAAACGAGTATCTACGCAAATCTAAAAATTTTATTGAACGGGTTATTGAATTTAAAGTTAAAACTAGTATCCATGTAAGTCTAGAAGGGTTATTACGAATGGGTTATTGGATTTGGGGTAAAAACATGTGTGTGTGTAAGCCTAGAAGGATTATTTGGGATGGGTTATTGAATTTTAGGTTAAGACTAGTATCCATGCAAATCTAAAAGAGTTATTATACGGATGAGTTATTGGACTCAAGGTTAACCCTAATATCCTGGAGAAAATAGGAGGGTTAATTGGGATAAGTTATTGGATTTATGGTAAAAACAAGTGTCTGAGAAAGGCTAGAACGGTTATTTGGGATACATTATTGGATTTAAGGTTAAAACTAATTTTCACACACATCTAAGAAGGTTATTTGGCATGTGTTATTAGACTTAAGGTCAAACTTAGTGTGCCTGCAAAGCTAAGTATTGGAGATGGGTTATTGAGTTTCAAATTGAACCTAGTATCTAACCTAGGAGGCTGGTTATTTGGCATGTTTTTTTGGATTAAAGTTTAAACCTAGTGTTCCCTTAAATTTAGGAGGATTATTTGGAATGGATCATCCCTTTATAAAAGAGAGCTATCGCCATCTTGCGTAAACAATTTATTCGTGAGCTGATTGGTGAAGAAGTTTTTAAAATATTCGAAAAGTGCGTTTGAGGTTACTGTTTTTGTTTTTTTTCCTATGCGCGCTTAAAAACTGATGGAGTTAGGATTTTGTACTCGGGCGCCCAGGGTTTTGGGGATTGAGAGCTAGGGGGTAGTCGATCAGCTTTTTTGTTGAACTCACGCACCCAGGGTTTTGGGGGCTTAAAGCTGGGGAGGGGGGGAGGGAGTAGCCGATCAGTTCATTTGTTGAACTCGGGTGTCCAAGGTTTCAGCGGCTTAGATCTTGGGGGATAGCCGATCAGTTCATTTGTTGAACTCGGCCGCCCAAGGTTTCAGGGGCTTAGATCTTGGGGGATAGCCGATCAGTTTTTTGTTGAACTCGGGGTTTTGGAGGCTTAGAATTGCACTCCTTGTTTTTATTCGTTTGTCTTATAGTTTTATTTAACGTTTCATTCCCCTCTCTCCAGCTAGTTGGGGTAGTTCCCGATAGTAAAACGACTCGGAATTTTTGGTGCGACTTAGATGCTTTATAACCATTAGATTGACGAAAAAAAATCCGTGAGCATTGCACTACTAGTTTTTATACAATTTATTCATGTTGTTCATCGTTCATTTTTTAATAGTTTTTTTGCAACAACAAAAGTCTTCATATTATCTGGAGTATTTAATTCAACTAAATATAAAAGGATTGTATATTCATCAATTAATTTTATGCGCGCATATAAATATTGATGAATGAAAATAATTTCTACCAGTGATGTAAACTGTGATAAATTTCACTCTAAGTGACTAGATCTACTCCTGCGGAGTGTTACCATTAGTAATGTTGATAACTAATGTCGGTTTTCAACATAACTTATGTAAGTTATGAAACCTAAAGTTACAGCTTTAATGCACAAAAAATATAATATTGACGATTCCGTGATGAAATTTCATGAATAAAATAAGTGTACTACTTATTCTTCTCAGGAGATGATTTCCCAAGGAAGTTTCGACTCCGGAAGGGTCAGGACGGACAACTGGTGCCCTTGGTGATGATTACATCTTGAAGATGATTTCCCCAGGAAGTTTTGACTGCAGAGGGGTCAGGGTAAATCACTGGAGCACCTGGTGATAGTTACGCCTTGGAGATGATTTCCCCAGGAAGTTTTGACTCCCGTGGGGACCGAGTAAGTACTTCGTGTGCCTATTAATGACTACACCTTGGAAATGATCTCCTCTCAATAAACCTGATGATTTGATCTCTCTGGAGTAAGAACTTCTTGAGACAGTTATTAAAATAATTTACTAACCGTCATGTGCCTAAGGTGTCCACTATCACCAATCTGAAATCAAAATTTTCTCGGGAAATCATCTTCAAGGCGTAATCATCACCAAGGGCACCAGGTGTCCGTCCTGACCCCTCCAGAGTCAAAACTTCCTGGGGAAATCATCTTCGAGGCGTAATCATCGCCAAGTGCACCAGGCGTCCGTCCTGACCCCTCCAGAGTCAAAACTTCCTGGGGAAATCATCTTCAAGGCGTAATCATCACCAAGTGCACTAGGTGTCCGTCCGGATCGTCCGTCGCAACATGTGCACGCGAATTGCGAGACTCGCTGTGCGTGTGGTCGACCTAACCACCGAAATTCAAAGTCCCCAACCTCTTGACATATTATTTCCAAAATTTACCTCTCTATACCTTTTACAATTTTGTAACATGTGACAACAACGCTGTGATTCGTGGGGGCACCTTTCAAAGGGGACAATCTGATTGGTGGGGGACTTGGCCGCTGGGGGATTTGACCGCTATTCGTTACTATTTTCCCTGACAAATTCTTCATAGCCGAGAGAATACGATCTATCTAGAAAAAAGTGCACTTGTTACGTTTTCCATAAAAAAATCACCAGTTGGAAAAAAGTACCAATGTTCTGCCACCATAAGGAAAAGGGTAGGTAACTGAATAAATGTTCGAAATTGAGATTTTAAATTTATTGGTTAAAATTTTATCTTCTTCTTTGAATTTTACTAACCCGAAAGCTATAAAGAATTTTATTTTTAATAAAATTAATAATTTGTAAAAGTTAACCTCCTAACCTACGAATCCAAAATTTCGGATTATCATACCATAACTCAATTTTACATAATTTTTCGACAAATATTTTTGAAGAATGTTATATGATGTTTAAAATTTTAATCAATTTGACGTTTTTATTTTCTTCGTTTTTTTCTGTAATAATTTGTTTAATCGAAACATCCGGGAGATTTCAAACTTCGAATTCAAAATACTCGAAAAGTGACAGATTGCAGTTACCTACCTTTTTGTTTATGGCGGCAGTGTTTAGGAAAATCTCACTGGTCTGGTTTAAGTAAGTTTGAATGAATATTGTAAACTAACCTTTAAAAACTGTTTTTATATTCGATGATTACCGCTACGTTACACTTTACCCGAAAAAGATTTCTAACGTTGTGATTTTCTCGGAAAAATCTCTTTAGCCTGCTTCAAATAAATTGGCATTGATATTGTAGATTCTTCATTAGAAAAACATTATTTCAATCGTTAATCACCTAAACGTTACATTTCACCTGGAAAAAAATCCCAGCGTTACAATTTCCTTTGGAAAATCTGCCTGGCCTGCTTTCAATAAGTTTGCATGGATTTTACAAATTTTTTTCTGAAAAAATATTATTTCAATCGGTGACCACTCCAACTTTTGTTACTCTTGCCCCGGAAAATCACGTCATGTTACTTTTTTCACGGATTCGTGGTCTCAGGTGTTTTTTTTCGTCCGAACCGACGTTTTAATTTTAGTCTAAAAATAGAAGCTGCTAAATTTTTATAATCATATCTTATTTTAAAGCACCTTTTTTGAGCGGAATAGCAGGACAGATGCGACGGAAATCTGGCCGACTTTTTGACTTTTGTGGTTCAATTATTACTGTAAATAAAAATTTTTCTAATCAATGATTAAATATTACAATATATTTAGAATAGTTTCTGAAACTACGCCTCAATAGGTTAAAAATTTTTTTTTTTTTTTACATAAAATAATCAAGTTTAGTCTCGATAAAAAAATAATATTTTGTTTACATATGATTTAATAGATAAAAAATGAAAAAAAAATTTTTAGCAGGTAATTACATTATTTTTGATTTTTTTAAAATAAAAACTAGAACATTTATTTTAACTTTTTATACTTTTATTTAACCATTCTCGTATTTTTAATGATAAAAAAGTATATGAGTGTAGGTGTAGTCGACATTTGAATTCAAATTTAAGTGATTTTTTTGGTATTTAGCATTTTTTCAGTTTTTTCTTCCAGTAACATAATTTATTTTTCATTTCGTCTGAATCTACAAGTATTGACAAAAATGAGACTCAAGAGAACTCTGTGGATTTCAGCAAAGTCCCTACGAGAAATGTACGCCAGAATCTCGACAGCCGTTGGGCAGATTTAACGAATTTGGGCAGAAAATTAGTGAGGTCGTTCGCCAGCTGATCGCCAGAAGGCTCATGCATTGGGTATAGGGATTCTGGTGAACGATTGCGTGAAACTTATTATTTGAAATTCATTTTTACACAATATAAGTAAATAATAACTACGCGATACTCGTAAATATTGATATAGCTGCGTACTCTAATTAATGAACAAACAGACGGAAATAATTTTTTTTTATAGGTTATAGTGAAAAGTTTGAACAATTTTTTTTTTTGTTAATTACGTAGCTTTTTATGATAAATACGAAATTAAAAATTAATATGATAAACACGAAAACATAAATTTTAAAACTTTAGCAATAAGCAGCATACTAAAAAAATTTATAAGGTTATGTTCTACTTTTCTCTGAAACACATGTGCATATATATATATATATATATATATATATATATATATACTTATGGAACTAAAAAGGTTTGACAGAAGTTCTGACCGAATTCTGTCCAGCACGCTAGACGATATGGTATAACTTCTAACAGGGGTTATAACAATTTTTTATGAACTTGACACCTTCCGATATTTTAAAATGGTTCAATATTTTTAAATAAAAAAATTTAAGCTTGTTTCTGGTGACAAAAACAATTTTTTGTCAAAATTTCATAACGACTTACCATGTTTTGTGTCCAGGAAAAATAAAAAACCAAAAAAAACACGTCTTTTGACTTTTTTTCGAAAATTTTGGGTTATGTCCAAAAGTGTAAAAGACTAAAGTTGTTGTAGATTTTCTAATCATCTACAATTTTTACGTTTAACTTTTTTTGATAGGAGGTCTACTTTTGCTGGAAATCATCAAAAACTGTTAAACACCCCTAAAATCAACCCTTTTTCACCCCGAGAACTCGAGCACTGTTCGCTCCGATATTTTTTCACACCTTATCGTATTTTTTCCCCATTCCGACCATAAAATTACTGTAAGGAATTTTTTCCTTCTCATATGGTAGTACGACTGGCCTACATACAAGAAGTATTTTTAGAATTTGAGTTTTAAAAAAACAATCATTTATGTGGAAAAGTATAAGAGGCTTTAAAGTTCAGAGCAGTCCTTTTTTTTTTAATTTCAAGTTAAGTTTGACTTTTTGCATTAAAAGGCGCATACCAAGTTCATTCAGTATGCAAAAACAAAAAGAAAATAGTGTTTTTTTTTAAGAATAATATTTTGTAGTTATTAAGACGATTAGAGATGAGCCGGTGACCGTGCTAGATGATTTGAGACAGATTTAATGTAGATTCTATGAGTTTCAAAGTAACGTTTTTAACAGCTTCTTAAATTTTTTCCACCCACTTGTTTGTTGTTGTGACAGTATATATAAATACGAATGTTTCACATTATATTCTAAAAGATTCTGATAATAAATTTTTTATTTTGTATTCCATTAGATTCTAAATTAAACTAAAAACAAAACAAAAATTGTAGTTGGTAAAGACTTTTTAATCAAAAGTTATTTATGCAGATAACAAACAATATTTTTCAAAGTTTAAAATATTATACTAGAACAGGATGATTAAGTTAATAAAAGTTTTTATCAAAAACGTGAGTCAAAAGGCCTCAGCAGCAGTCAGGGCGATAAAGAAAAACCTACCAGAGAAACGTCGATTGATATCGATGTCTTCAGCACTGGCGCCAGCACATCGTATAATCAAGCAGTTTGCATCTTACAAACAAAGAGAGTAAAAAAGTGAGTAAGTCCTTGCCAGGAATTTCGAGCGCATCGACCTCAACTGACGCAGATGATATTTATCATATGATGCAGCATCAACGATACGGAAAGAAAAAGAAAAATCAAACAAAAATCAACACTTTGGCATGTGCCAGGACAAAGCAAAATAGAGAAGAAAGGGAAGGGCAGGGAGTATTATAAAATTCTTCCTCCAATCATTGAGCAGTTGGCGCGACAGGGCGCCATACAACCGGTGTTTTATTTTCTATTTATAAACTGGTCTTCTGTGATGTCTTTTATAATGAGGACTCAGGATTAAAGAATCTGCACAGCCTCCCCCTTTCTACGGAGTGTGACATTGACGTCATACCAGTTACAGTCTGATTCTCTTCTCCTTGTATTTTGGTTTTGTTTTTCTGAAGGAATAAAGTTATTGGAGCTCCATTATTAATAAAGTCTTTTACGACGGTTCTAGTCAGTTTCTTCTTTTTTTCTCCATACCTTTACCAGCCGCATCTTATCTGGCACCGTCAGGTGACGTTAAAAGAAATCGAGTGAAAACAGTGATATTATACGAGATTTATACTGGATTATAATTATTTGCTCTTGTAATAAATTCAATTTGAAAATAGAACCGATTAACCCATTAGGTCCCAAGAGTTATGAATTTTTTTTTGTACTTTGAGCTTATAAATCAAAGCGAAAAAGTTGAAAAATAATTTAAAAAATACCCTACCCCCCTATTTTCGGATATGCCCTACACGATGGCATTGTTTAAAATACTCAAAAATAACATTTTAATTTGTTAATAAACAAATTTAAAAAAAAAATGAAAATTTTTACGTCATTTTTTTTTTTCAAGCTGGTGAACAATGCCAAAAAAATTATTTTTGCCCTCAAAAAGTTGACCACGGGTGTTCACATTAGTTGAACTTTACGTGCATATTTGATTTTTTTGGTTTCGATTTTTTTAAACAAAATGGCGGACTAAAAACTTCAACGCCAATAATTGTATGGCAGCGCATGGTTGAATAAATACCGAAAAATTACTTTTTATAAAAAATGACTGTGGCTCCTTAGATTTTTGTGGTCGCTGATTATGAATCTGAGATCAGAATATCAAAATTGTAAGAATTGGGCCCAATACCATAGGACCCAATACTCAAAGTTAAGATTTTATAAGAACAAAAAATATCATCATATTTTACGTAGAATTTCAAGATCAAAGTATACTTGGTCGTTTTTCGAAAAAAATCGTCGTTTTCGAGTAAAAAATCAAAAAAAGTTCAAAGTATTGGATTTACTTCCAGAGATCCACAACAGCTCGTCCCCGTGTGCCTGTAACGAATTGAACACAACTTTTGAGATGGCAAAAATATATTTACGAGGTTTTTGGGTTGCTGATAGTGTATCTGAGGTAAAAACATGAAAATCCCAAATATAGGGCCCAATACCGTAGGACCCAATAGTGAAAATTGAGATATCATAAAAATAAAAAATGAGATAAAAAATCTGTGCAGAGATCCTGCATTCTAATCATTTCACGTGAGTTACGTCGTATAAAAAGATCGACGAAATAAAAAACAAAAAGTAAAAAAATTTTTTTAAAACCACGTGGTGCTGCATGTCCTTGATTCCCTTTATTTGGAATTTTCATGTTATTACCTCAGATACCCTATTAGCTACCCAAAATATATTTTTGCCATCTCAAAAGTTGTGTCCAATTCGTTACAGGCACAAGGGGACGATCTGTTGTGGATCTATGAAAGTAAATCCAATACTTTGAAATTTTTTTGATTTTTTACTCGAAAATAACGATTTTCTTCGAAAAACAATCAAGTATACTTTGATCTTGAAATTTTGCGCAGAATAAGATGGCATTTTTTATTTTTATGATATCTCAATTTTTAATATTGGGTCCTACGGTATTGGGCCCTATATTTGGGATTTTCATGTTTTTACCTCAGATACACTATCAGCAACCCAAAAACCTCGTAAATATATTTTTGCCATCTCAAAAGTTGTGTTCAATTCGTTACAGGCACACGGGGACGAGCTGTTGTGGATCTCCGGAAGTAAATCCAATACTTTGAACGTTTTTTTGATTTTTTACTCGAAAATGACGATTTTTTTCGAAAAACGACCAAGTATACTTTGATCTTGAAATTCTACGTAAAATATGATGATATTTTTTGTTTTTATAAAATCTTAACTTTGAGTATTGGGTCCTATTGTATTGGGCCCAATTCTTACAATTTTGATATTTTGATCTCAGATTCATAATCAGCGACCATAAAAATCTTAGGAACCACAGTCATTTTTTATAAAAAGTAATTTTTCGGTATTTATTCAACCATGCGCTGCCGTACAATTATTGGCGTTGAAGTTTTTAGTCCGCCATTTTGTTTAAAAAAATCGAAACCAAAAAAATCAAATATGCACGTAAAGTTCAACTAATGTGAACACCCGTGGTCAACTTTTTGAGGGCAAAAATAATTTTTTTGGCATTGTTCACCAGCTTGAAAAAAAAAAATGACGTAAAAATTTTCATTTTTTTTTTATATTTGTTTATTAACAAATTAAAATGTTATTTTTGAGTATTTTAAACAATGCCATCGTGTAGGGCATATCCGAAAATAGGGGGGTAGGGTATTTTTTAAATTATTTTTCAACTTTTTCGCTTTGATTTATAAGCTCAAAGTACAAAAAAAAATTCATAACTCTTGGGACCTAATGGGTTAAATACTTACATTTTTTTTTCATCGCATTCTAATTTATAGTTTAAACTAGTGTCTGTCAGCGCTCAAATACTTAAATACTTATTTACAAATGATCATGTCAAGACGCAAACTTATTTAGAGTCAATTTTTTTAATCTTGTGAAAAAGAAACAATTTTACTATTTTATTTTGGAGGTAGTGTATAAAAAGTTATAAAAAATATCCATTTTTATACTTATAGTATACTGTTAAAACTGGTTTAATTTTATTGTATAACCATAAAATTTTCGTCAAAGCCTAAAAATTAGATTGTCAAAAGTATTTTGAATTGTAAATGAAAAAAAAAACCGAAAAAAATTTTAAGAAATAAATTTCAACAGTAAATACTATAATATTTCGTGAAATACAGTCAAACCTCAATACTTCGAAGTTTTTTATGGTTCCTGACAAAAAATCTTATCTACAACGATTTAAATGGTTGCGTTATAATTCAAGTTTTCAATGATTCGAAATTTTATTTGACTACAAAATTATGTTATTACTTGGAATTTCAACTCGATAATTTGAAGTTTCAAGACTGGGTTAATCAAGACTAAGTCACCCATCGTCTCTAACGTGTGTTAACAAAAAATAGACCAATTTAAAAAACAAACTATAAATATTCTTATGATAAATGGTGAATTTCTATATGCATGTATCAAGTATAAATTATTAGTATTAGTTAAAATTTTGTTATAAACTAGTTTTTTATTCACAAGTGATAAAAATTCATTCTTTAAATAACATGGCTTGGCATCCGATAATTCGAAGTTTTTCCTGACTCCCTTATCACTCCGAATTATCGAGGTTTAACTGTATAGTTTAATAATTTTTTATACTATCAAGACCAAAAGATCTCTCTCATCAAGTTTTCGTCTTTACTCATTGCTGATTTTAATTTATTTCAACACCTGCAACTTTCAGCTCATACAGTTTTAAGGTTAATAAAAGGTTATTATAATTTATTCACTTGCTTTTTTTGTAAAAAAACCTCTAGTAAATTATTATTTCAAAACTTTTATGAAATTTTAATTAATTTTAATGCAAATTATACCTAAAAGACGTTACCTACATTTTTATTTTATCAACAAAAAAACTCAGAGGCGAAGGCAAAGGTAACCTCTCAGCTGAAAAAGTTTTTCCTAAAATTTGAGGCTAATTTTCATTGTATGTTAATTTTTTTAGACTCTAAATATAGCTTTTAATGGCAGTTTGCGCGCTAATTGCTAAAGAGCCCTTTTTTACAATTTAGATTTTATTTTTTGTAAAACTAATATTTAAATACTGACATCATTAGCTACATTTAGAGTTAAAAAAAATAAACATACGGTAAAAAATAACCTCAAATTTTAGGAAAAACTTTTCCAGCCGAGAGCTAACGTTTCACTTCACCTTAAAAATTTTAAATCTTATGTTCTCAACCAATCACATACATTTTAAAATGCTGACATTCTTTTTGGCCTCATTTATTTGTGAGGGGATTAAAATTTATCTTTCAAAATTTCTGAATGACCAGTTTTTATTGTGTTATAAATTTGAAATGAGCAAAAAAAATTTCTATCTTAAATTTTTTTAGTAGGGATACCAAAATTGTTAGGTTTTATCTTACTATGGGTCTGATTTTTGTGAGTACTGGGTAATGTTAACAATATCAAAAGTCTGAGCTAACAAGTACTTCAAGTTTCAAAGTCTTAAATACTCCCGATCTAATAATAAAACCTTTGAGATTGGGCTGGTTTATGAGCAAAAAACTTGAACTTTTTTTTTCTCTCAGTCGGATCCAAAGAAGGAAAAAAATCAAGTAACAAAGTTACGATTGGGGATGAGGGGTATTATTGCACTGATCACCTTCATTCAAACCAAATAAAGGATTCGCCATTACTGGGCACACGACTTAACGCTGATCACGCACGTAGCTGTGGCATCTCTTTACTTCAAATGACATTTACGGTAACATCAACCCTGCCTAATGGACACAGCATCCCATAGATAATACCATGCATAAATAGCTATAAATAGCTTGCTTTTTTTTAATTTGTTAATTAAAAAAAAAAAAAAAAAAAAAAGGCAACCAAGCAGCCAGCACATAGTTAAAGTTAAAGATAAAGAAGAGGAAACCTGACAGGCAGTGTACACGCGAAGAGCATTGCACTTGTGGAGGCAAGGCACACTCAATGGGAAAAAAAAGTATTAAGCGAGCAAAAATAAAGAAAAAGAAAAGAAGAAGAAGAAGAAGAAGAAGAGGAAAAAGAAAAAGAAAAAGAAGACGAAGAAGAAGAAGAAGAAGAAGAAGAAGAAGAAGAAGGAGAAGAAGAAGAAGAAGAAGAAGAAGAAGAAGAAAAAGAAGTGCGTTTTTCTCCTAAGGATGCCACGGCAAGTTAAGATAAAATGTGTTCTATTATTCCCATATATCGTCTGAACAATTGAGATTCCTTAACTCATTTATATTTTTTATTCATTTTTCTTTCGGGGAGACTGAGGATACAGAAAAAGGTACATATCCACAATATTTACTTCTTTTATTGAGCCGATCCTGAATACTCCGTCTCTACAGTGCGCACAAAGGAAACGGGTAAATTATTAAGATAATTTTACCTAAAATGCCTTCTTTCTCTCGAAGCGACACTGTCAGTGCCAGTGTCCAAATAAATATTTTTGAACATGTAAGATCTCATTTTGAAGCCCTTGCTTTGATTTTTAAAATGAAACCTTACATATTCAACTTTGATAATCTGATTTAATATGATAGCAGATTTACTAAAACTTACAATAATGAATTCGACTAATGAAAAAATTGTGTACATTGAGTGCACCCTCCCGAGCTAGTACTCGACTAAAAATACCCTAGTGCGCTTGAGAAAATTTTGAGTCGTAATACCCTAGTGCTTCAAATTGTCGATAATTTTCCGATTGTGTTTTGTTGCACAGCAACGAGGGGGGCAAGTTTGGCAGGTTAAAAATCAGAGTCTACGACATTTAGCGGGAAGCGACATTTAGCCAGCGTTGGTATCGATATTCTGCTCAGGGGACTAAGCTATAATTTCAGGGCATACTTTTCGACTAAGCATTAGGTTCAGGTTGTTTGGCGGGCTAGGACAGGAATCCCACAAGTTTGACAACCCAATAACGCTGGGTACAGCGATAAATAAATTATTTTTTATAAACAAATAACTAACCAGCAAGCTTCAAACCCCCGTAACGCTGGAAAAAAGGATAAATGAATAATTTTTTATAAATAAATAACTAACCGACGAGCTTTAAACCCCTATATCGCTGGAAAATAGATAAATGAATATATTTTTTAAACAAATAACTAACCGACAAACTTTAAACCCCTATATCGCTGGAAAATAGATAAATAAATATTTTTTATAAACAAATAACTAAACAGCAAGCTTTAAACCCCCATAACGCTGAAAAATAAGATAAATAAAATATTTTTTATAAACAAATAACTAACCAGCAAGGTTGAAACCCCTGTAACGCTGGTATATAGATAAATAAATTATTTTTTATAAACAAATAAGTAGCCAGCAAGCCTGAAACTCCTGTAACGCTGGAAAAATAGATAAATAAATATTTTTTTATAAACAATTAAATAAACCGACGAGCTCTAAACCCCGTAACGCTGGGGAGAGCGATAAATACATAATTTTTTATAAACAATTTAATAAACCGCCAAGCTTTAAGCCCCAATAACGTTGGGGAGAGTGATAAATACATAATTTTTTATAAACAATTAATTAAACCGCCAAGCTCTAAACCCCAATAATGCTGGGGAGAGCGATAAATAAATTATTTTTTATAAACAATTAAATAAACTGACAATCTCTAAACCCCAATAACGCTGGGGAGAGCGATGAATACATAATTTTTTATAAACAATTAATTAAACCGCCAAGCTCTAAACCCCAAAACGCTGGGGAAAGCGATGAATAAATTATTTTTTATAAACAATTAAATAAACCGCCAAGCTCTAAGCCCCAATAATGCTGGGGATAGCGATAAATAAATTATTTTTTATAAACAATTAACTAAACCGCCAAGCTCTAAACCCCCATAACGCTGGGGAGAGCGATAAATAAATAATTTTTTATAAACAATTAAATAAACCGACAAGCTCTAAACTCCCATAACGCTGGGGAGAGCGAAAAATAAATAATTTTTTACCAACAATTAAATAAAACGACAAGCTCTAAGCCCCCATAATGCTGGGGATAGCGATAAATAAATTGTTTTTTATAAACAATTAAATAAAGCGCCAAGCTCTAAACCCCCATATAGCTAGGGAGAGCGATAAATAAATTATTTTTTATAAACAATTAAATAAACCGACAAATTCTCAACCCTCATAACGCTGGGCACCTGAGTTCAACAAAAAACTAATCGGCTATACCCCAAGCTTTAAACCCCCAAAACCCAGAGCACCCAAGTTAAAAAAAAAAGCTGATCGGCTACCCCCAAAGCTCTAAGCCCCCGAGACCCCGGGCGCCCGAGTTCAACAAAAAAGCTGATCGGCTACCCCTCAAGCTCCAAGCCCCTAAACCCTGGGCGCACGAGTTGAACAATGAAGCTGATTGGCTAGCCCTCGAATCCCTGGGCACGCGAGTTCAACAAAGAAGCTATTGCCTCCCCCCCCAAGCTCCAAGCCCCCAAAACTCCGGGCGCCCGAGTTCAACAAATGAACTGATCGGCTATCTCCCAAGCTCTAAACCCCCAAATGATCAGTTTTTTTTATTGAACTTAGCACCCAGGGTCTTGGGGGCTTAGAGATTGGGGGGTTGCCGATCAGTTTTTTTGTTGAACTCGGGCGCCCAGGGTTTAGGGATTTGGAGCTTGAGGGGTTAGCCGATCAGCTTTTTTGTTGATCTCGGGCGCCCGGGGTCGTGGGGGCTTAGAGCTTTGGGGGTAGCCGGTCAGCTTTTTTTTTTAACTTGGGTGCTCTAGGTTTTGGGGGTTTAAAGCTTGGGGTATAGCCGATTAGTTTTTTTGTTGAACTCAGACGCCCACACGGACAGAAAAAAAACAGGAATTTACTGTGGTAAGCTAACACGAAAAAATCGTGTGTGAACCTCCGCAGAAAAAATCCTAAGCGCTACTGTAAGAGAGCCAATCAAAATCACTCTGGTCACACCTGATTGCCTGATTGGTTCGGCTACAGTAGCGCTTAGGATTTTTTCTGCGTAAGGTTAACACACGATTTTTTCGTGTTAGCTTACCACAGTAAATTCCTGTTTTTTTTCTGTCCGTGCAGCGTTATGAGGATTTAGAATTTGTCGGATTATTTAATTGTTTATAAAAAATAATTCATTTATCGCTCTCCCCAGCTATATGGGGGTTTAGAGCTTGGCGCTTTATTTAATTGTTTATGAAAAATAATTTAATTATCGCTATCCCCAGCGTTATGGGGGCTTAGAGCTTGTCGTTTTATTTAATTATTTGTAAAAAATTATTTATTTTTCGCTCTCCCCAGCGTTATGGGGGTTTAGAGCTTGTCGGTTTATTTAATTGTTTATAAAAAATTATTTATTTATCGCTCTCCCCAGCGTTATGGGGGTTTAGAGCTTGGCAGTTTAGTTAATTGTTTTTAAAAAAAAATTTATTTATCACTCTCTTCAGCAATATGGGGGTTTAGAGCTTGTCGGTTTATTTAATTGTTTATAAAAAATTATTAATTAATCGCTCTCCCCAGCGTTATATGGGGGTTTAGAGCTTGGTTGTTTAATTAATTGTTTATAAATAATAATTTATTTATCTATTTTTCCAGCGTTATGGGGGCTTAGAGCTTGGCGCTTTATTTAATTGTTTATAAAAAAATATTTATTTTTCTACTTTTCCAGCGTTACAGGGGTTTAAGCTTGCTGGTGAGTTATTTGTTAGTAAAAAATAATTTATTTTCTATATCTCAGCGTTACAGGTGTTTTAAGCTTGCTGGTTAGTTATTTGTTTATTAAAAATATTTATTTATCTATCTATTTTCCAGCATTATGGGGGTTTAAAGTTCGTCGGTTAGTTATTTGTTTATAAAAAATATTTATTTATCTATTTTCCAGCGATATAGGGGTTTAAAGTTTGTCGGTTATTATTTGTTTAAAAAAAATATTTATTTATCTATTTTTCCAGCGTAACAGGGGTTTAAAGCTAGCTGGTTAGTTATTTGTTTATAAAAAAAAATTCATTCATATCTATTTTCCAGAGTTATGGGGGTTTGAAGTTTGTCGGTTAATTATTTGTTTATAAAAAATTATTTATCTATCTTTTTTTCCAGCGTTACAGGGGTTTCAAGCTTGCTGGTTAGTTATTTGTTTATGAAAAATATTTAATTATCTTTTTTTGCAGCGTTATACGAGTTTTTAACTTGTTCCCCGTGGTTAAGTTTTTGATGATAAAAAAATATTCATTTATCTATTTTTTCAGCGTTATGGGGGTTTAAAGCTTGCTGGTTGGTTATTTGTTTATAAAAAATATTTATTTATCTATTTTCCAGCGTTATGGGGGATTAAAGTTTGTCGGTTAGTTATTTGTTTATAAAAAATAATTTATTTATCTATTTTTCCAGCGTTATGGGGGTTTAAAGCTCGTCGGTTCATTATTTGTTAATAAAAAAATATTTATTTATCCATTTTTCCAGCGTTACGGGGGTTTGAAGCTTGCTGGTTAGTTATTTGTTTATAAAAAATAATTTATTTATCGCTGTACCCAGCGTTATTGGGTTGTCAAGCTTGTGGGATTCCTGTCCTAGCCCGCCAAACAACCTGAACCTAATGCTTGGTCGAAAAGTATGCCCTGAACTTATAGCTTAGTTCCCTGAGCAGAATATCGATACCAACGCTGCATTTAGCGGGTAGTTGTTATTTGCTAAGCAACGGGTTGTAATGGTTGGGTTATAGTATCTACTTTCTAAGAGAGGACGTGATTGGTTATTTTGAATGTATGAACGAATCTAAAAATTAGGTGGAGTTAATTTATAGTGACGTCAGTGAAAATAATTATTTTCAACAAACTTGAATAACTAAGTATTAACTGATTTTTGTTGGTGACTTTTTTTCCATTTAATAATTTTTTTTTTACAAATTTTTTATTTTTTCAACATAAATATTATTATTATTGTTGTTGTTGTTGTTGTTGTTGTTGTTGTAGTTAATATCATCATTATTATTTTTAGTTGGGTTGATTAAAAGAAAACTGAATTTTTATTAAAAAATGTATCAAACAGAAATTTGGGAAAAGTACAAGCGGGGTGTGGAAATTTTGATTTCGATCACTACTACATCCTAGGTCAGGATGATGAACAACTGGTGAGTCGCGTCGGCTATTAGGCCCTGGCGATGAGTTTCTCAAATAGTTTTAAGTTTAAGTAGAATATCCAAGTTCAGGATTAGCCCCTGGTGCGTATGATCAGCGATTAAGCTCTGGGCATGAGTTCCCCAGGAAGTTTTAAATAAAAATTAATACATTCGAGGTCTGAATAAACAGCTGATGCATGGGGTAAAATATTAGGCTTTGAGGACCCCAAGAATATATGATTAAAAAAAAAAAAAAAAATTCATTTTTATTCAAAAATATATCAAGCGAGGATTTGGGAAAAGTACAAAAAGAGTGTTATAATCAGCTGGTACGTAGCGTCGTTAATTAAGCCCTGGGGGTGAGTCCCCCAGGAAGTTTTGATTTCAATCGCATGCACGTAGGTCAGCATAAACACCTGGTTCGTAGGGTCGGCGATTACGTCCTGAGGACAAGATCAGTCAGGTAGTTTTTAATTTAATTTATTATCATAAATCAGGGATACTTCCTGACTTGAAATGAATTAATTAGTATTGAAGTCCAATTAACGTTTTAAGGTTGAATCTCGAACTTCATATACACCAGGTGTATATAGAGTTCGAGATTAAACCTTAGAACAAGTTCTACAAGTAGTTTTAATATTGATCACTACATCCGAAAGTAGGAGTAACAGCTGAGGAGTTAAGTGTCGATCAGGTTACTGAGAACTCTTTTCCTGGATTTTATGGTTTACATACGAGGTCACCTTTCAAACCAGGTGCGCAAGGTTGAAATTATTCAATGTATGTACCACATGTATGTACTTCGTGCTAAGCTTTGAGGATGAATTCCTCAGTAGTCAGCAAGTTTTAAATTTAATTAGTTCAGTCAAGTTTGGTATAAACAGCTGGTGAGTTCGGTTGGTTATTTAAATATAGTTGGGCGATAAATTTTACCATTATTGTCTTATTACTACATGATTGTATTTAACTTATGTTGTTTATGAAGACAAAGCCAAAAAAAGATAAATACTATATTAAAAAATATTTACTAATTAGTTAACAATAAAAAATGTTTGATAGTATATTATGCAACGGGTTACAGTATCGTCGCCAGGGCGGTTTTAAAGATACCGAGTGCGACTTTAAGAAGCCCTGGTGACGTGCTGCACCCGTTGCATATATTTTTTTATACCACTGGTGCGTAGAGTTTTTTAATTTCGAAGCGTGCGTTATATCGAGTACCTACGCACTAGTGGTATGAAAAATAATACATTTTGTCAACGTTAGTCGAGTTATTGAATATTTTTTGGACAAGATTAGCTGCCTAGTGCCCCTAACCAATTTGTACATGAGTTTCTGCAAAGCACTGCAGATAAAGCCAAAGATTAATAATTCACTTGATCAATCAATCATTTTTTCATTAAAATTTTTATTGATTAAGTAATTCTTGACTACTCGATGTAGGCAATCGAGCCTTCTGGTATTTTAAATGTATGCATTCAGATATTTCTCAAGGATCAGAAAAGTTTAAAAACTTCAAGTTATGAAGTTTAGAATATTTATTGATAATTAAAAACTATTATTCTTTACTCGCTCCAGAAAAGTGTGGTTTTAAATACCTCTGTTCTTACTTTTTTTTTTTTTTATTATAAAATCGATACATTGAATGGATACCCAATATAATCAAGGGAACCCCCGCTGAAGCTTCCAACTAGAGATAAAAGTTTGGAATTAGGGAATGTATTCCTGAAATAGTCGAATTTCATGCGGTAAATGTCAAAAAAATTAAAAAAAAAATTTTTTTTAGTTGTCAGAATTAAAGAGTTTTTTTTTTTTATTGAATTAAAATATTTTCAGACTATTTGGACCTTTAAATGAAGATTTTAAAAAATTTATAAAACTTAAAGTTGCAGGAAAAATAATATGAGTTTTGTATTTTATTTAAAATTAATTCTTTAAAGTTTTAGAATTAATTTTCAAAATAAGTGAGACACTTAAACAGCCGCGTCAAACAGTATATCAAGTATTTATTTTCGAAAAGATTAGATGATACTATAGTTATTGGTGCACTCATCATAGGTTACTCCAGAGTAACTGAGTAAATCTTGCACGAATAGCTAGTATTTATAGTTATTTTTGAGAATCATCCAGGTGTATAAGTAATAGGATACTTTATAAGTTTATTCTACAGCTACTGCTGTTTTGGAAAAGAATAGAATAGCCTGAATATTTTCGTTTTTATTTTTATTTTTTTTTCATTTTTATTTTTTTTTTGAAGATGCATTATATAAATCCTTGAACTAAAATCCTATTTATGATATTAACTTGCTTTATTAATTATCAATATAATACATTTAAATTACTATAAAAATAAAAAATATATTAGAAAATCTATTTTAAACTTAATTTTACTTTCAAAGTATCTAAAGGTACTGGAAACCGTTCTTTTTCAATCTCAGCATCTGAAAATTTTTTGATTTTATTTATTTACATTATAAAAACAAAACATTTCCCGTAATTTTCAATAAAGTGTTTTATTTAATATATTAAACAAATAACGAAAGAAAATGAAGCACAAACCGGTGAAGTATATTTAAACAGTTTTAAGAGGGGAGCTTACACCATTGTTAATTATAAAAAATTCTGTGATAGTTAAAGGTAGGTCGAGAGCCAAGGGTATTGTGGGTTTGAAGCTTGGGGGGACCATTTATTTATTTAAAAATTGATTTCAGACGCCCAGGGTATTGTGGGTTTGAAGCTTGGGAAATCATTTATTTATTTAAAAATTGAATTCGGGTGCCCGGGGTACTGTGGGTTTGAAGCTTGCGGGATCATTTATTTATTCAAAAATTGAACTCGGACGCCCAGGGTATTGTGGGTTTGAAGCTTGGGGGATTGTTCATTTCTCCAAAAATAGAACTTGGACATTCAGGGTACTGCTGAAGCTTGGGAGATTATTTATTTATTCAAAAATTAAACCCGGACGTTCAGGGTACTGTAGGTTTGAAGCTTGGGGGATCATTTATTTAGTTAAAAATTGAATTCGGACTCCCAGGGTACTGAGGGTTTGAAGCTTGGGGGATCATTTATTTATTTAAAATTTGAATTCGACCCCCAGGGTATTGTAGGTTTGAAGGTTGGGAAATCATTTATTTATTACAAATTGAATTCGGGTGCCCAGGGTATTGTGGGTTTGAAGCTTGGGGGATCATTCATTTATTCAAAAATTGAACTGGGACGCCCAGGGTATTGTAGGTTTAAAGCTTGGGGGATTATTTATTTATTTAAAAATTGAATTCGGGTGCCCAGGGTACTGTGGGTTTGAAGCTTAAGGGATCATTTATTTATTTAAAAATTGAATTCAGACGCCCAGGTTATTGTTGGTTTGAAGCTTGGGGGATTGTTCGTTTCTCCAAAAATAGAACTTGGACATTCAGGGTACTGCTGAAGCTTGGGAGATTATTTATTTATTCAAAAATTAAACCCGGACGTTCAGGGTACTGTAGGTTTGAAGCTTGGGGGATCATTTATTTATTTAAAAATTGAACTCGGACGCCCAGGGTATTGTGGGTTTGAAGCTTGGGGGATTGTTCGTTTCTCCAAAAATAGAACTTGGACATTCAGGGTACTGCTGAAGCTTGAGAGATTGTATATTTATTCAAAAATTGAATTCGAGAGCCCAGGGCATTGCGGGTTTGAAGCTTGGGGAATTATTTATTTATTTAAAAATTGATTTCAGAAACCAGGGTATGGTGGGGTTGAAGCTTGGGGGATCATTTATTTATTTAAAAATTGAACCCGGACGTCCAGGATATTGTGGGGTTGAAGCTTGGGGGATTATTTATTTATTTAAAAATGAAAACCGGACGTCCAGGGTATTGTGGGTTTGAATCTTGGTGGATCATTTATTTACCTAAAAATTGAACTCGGACGCTCAGGGTATTGTGGGTTTGAAGCTTAGGGGATCATTTATTTATTTAAAAATTAAACTTGGACGCCCAGGGTATTGTGGGTTTGAAGCTTGGGGGATTGTTCGTTTCTTCAAAAATAGATCTTGGACGTTCAGGGTACTGCTGAAGCTTGGGAGATTATTTATTTATTCATAATTGAATTAGAGAGCCCAAGGTATTGTGGGTTTGAAGATTGGGGGATCATTTATTTATTTAATAATTGATTTGAGACGCCCAGGGTATTGTGGGGTTGAAGCTTGGGGGATCATTTATTTATTTAAAAATGAAACTCGGACGTCCGGGGTACTGTGGGTTTGAAGCTTTGGGGATCATTTATTTATTTAAAAATTGAACTCGGACGCCCAGGGTATTGTAGGTTTGAAGCTTGGGAAATCATTTATTTATTTAAAAATTGGTTTCAGACGCCCAGGGTATTGTGGAGTTGAAGCTTGGGGGATCATTTATTTATTTAAAAATTAAACCCGGACGTCCAGGGTACTGAGAATTTGAAGCTTGAGGGATAATTTATTTATTTAAAAATTGAACTTGGACGCCCAGGGTATTGTGGGTTTGAAGCTTGGGGGATTGTTCGTTTCTTCAAAAATAGATCATGGACGTTCAGGGTACTGCTGAAGCTTGGGAAATTGTATATTTATTCAAAAATTGAATTCGGGAGCCCAGGGTATTGTGGGTTTGAAGATTAGGGGATCATTTATTTATTTAAAAATTGATTTCAGACGCCCAGGGTATTGTGGAGTGGAAGCTTGGGGGATCATTTATTTATTTAAAAATTGATTTCAGACGCCCAGGGTATTGTGGGGTTGAAGCTAGGGGTATCATTTATTTATTTAAAAATTGATTTCAGACGCCCAGGGTATTGAGGAGTTGAAGCATGGGGGATCATATATTTATTCAAAAATTAAACCCAGATGTCCAGGGTACTGTGAGTTTGAAGCTTGGGGGATCATTTATTTATTTAAAAATCAAATTCGGACGCCCAGGGTATTGTAGGTTCGAAGCTTGGAAAATCATTTATATATTTAAAAATTGAATTCAGGTGCCCAGGGTACTGTGGGTTTGAAGCTTGGGGGATCATTTATTTATTCAAAAATTGAACTCGGACGCCCAGGGTATTGTGGGTTTGAAGCTTGGGGGATTATTTATTTATTAAAAAATTGAATTCGGGTGCCCAGGCTACTGTCGGTTTGAAGCTTGGGGGATCATTTATTTATTCAAAAATTGAACTCGGACGCCGAGGGTATTGTGGGGTTGAAGCTTGGAGGACCATTAATTTATTTATAAATTAAACCCGGACGTCCAGGGTACTGTGGGTTTGAAGCTTGGGGGATTGTTCGTTTCTTTAAAAATAGATCATGGACGTTCAGGGTACTGCTGAAGCTTGGGAAATTGTATATTTATTGAAAATTGAATTCGGGTGCCAAGGGTATTGTGGGTTTGAAGCTTGGGGGATCATTTATTTATTTAAAAATCAAATTCGGACGCCCAGGGTATTGTAGGTTCGAGGCTTGGGAAATCATTTATATATTTAAAAATTGAATTCAGGTGCCCAGGGTACTGTGGGTTTGAAGCTTGGGGGATCATTTATTTATTCAAAAATTGAACTCGGACGCCCAGGGTATTGTGGGTTTGAAGCTTGGGAGATCATTTATTTATTTAAAAATTGAATTCAGACGCCCAGGTTATTGTTGGTTTGAAGCTTGGGGGATTGTTCATTTCTTCAAAGATAGAACTTGGACGGTCAGGGTACTGCTGAAGCTTGAGAGATTGTATATTTATTCAAAAATTGAATTCGAGAGCCCAGGTAATTGCGGGTTTGAAGCTTGGGATATTATTTATTTATTTAAAAATTGATTTGAGACGCCCAGGGTATTGTGAGGTTTAAGCTTGGGGGATCATTTATTTATTTAAAAATGAAACCCAGACGTCCAGGGTATTGTGGGTTGGAAGCTTGGGGGATCATTTATTTATTTAAAAATTAAACCCAGACGTCCAGGGTACTGAGAATTTGAAGCTTGAGGGATCATTTATTTATTTAAAAACTGAACTTGGTCGCCCAGGGTATCGTGGGTTTGAAGCTTGGGGGATTGTTCGTTTCTTCAAAAAAAGATCATGGACGTTCAGGGTACTGCTGAAGCTTGGGAAATTGTATATTTATTGAAAAGTTAATTCGGGTGCCCAGGGTATTGTGCGTTTGAAGCTTGGGGGATCATTTATTTATTCAAAAATTGAACTGGGACGCCAAGGGTAATGTAGGTTTGAAGGTTGGGAAATCATTTATTTTTTTAAAAATTGAATTCGGGTGCCCAGGGTAATGTGTGTTTGAAGCTTGGGGGATCATTTATTTATTCAAAAATTGAACTCGGACGCCCAGGATATTGTGGGTTTGAAGCTTGGGAAATCATTTATTTATTCAAAAATTGAATTCGGGTGCCCAGGGTACTGTGGGTTTGAAGCTTGGGGGATCATTTATTTATTTAAAAACTGAACTCGGACGCCCAGGTATTGTGGGTTTGAAGCTTGAGGGATTGTTCGTTTCGTCAAAAATAGAACTTGGACGTCCAGGGTACAGTGGGTTTGAAGCTTGGGGGATCATTTATTTATTCAAAAATTGAACGCGGACGCCCAGGGTATAATGGGTTTGAAGCTTGGGGGATCATTTATTTATTTAAAAATTGAATTCAGACGCCCAGGTTATTGTTGAATTGAAGCTTGGGGGATTGTTCATTTCTTCAAAGATAGAACTTGGACGGTCAGGGTACTGCTGAAGCTTGAGAGATTGTATATTTATTCAAAAATTGAATTCGAGAGCCCAGGTAATTGCGGGTTTGAAGCTTGGGATATTATTTATTTATTTAAAAATTGATTTGAGACGCCCAGGGTATTGTGGGGTTTAAGCTTGGGGGATCATTTATTTATTTAAAAATGAAACCCGAACGTCCAGGGTATTGTGGGTTGGAAGCTTGGGGGATCATTTATTTATTTAAAAATTAAACCCGGACGTCCAGGGTACTGAGAATTTGAAGCTTGAGGGATCATTTATTTATTTAAAAACTGAACTTGGACGCCCAGGGTATCGTGGGTTTGAAGCTTGGGGGATTATTCGTTTCTTCAAAAAAAGATCATAGACGTTCAGGGTACTGCTGAAGCTTGAGAAATTGTATATTTATTGAAAATTGAATTCGGGTGCCCAGGGTATTGTGGGTTTGAAGCTTGGGGGATCATTTATTTATTCAAAAATTGAACTGGGACGCCCAGGATATTGTGGGTTTGAAGCTTGGGAAATCATTTATTTATTCAAAAATTGAATTCGGGTGCCCAGGGTAATGTGTGATTGAAGCTTGGGGGATCATTTATTTATTCAAAAATTGAACTCGGACGCCCAGGATATTGTGGGTTTGAAGCTTGGGAAATCATTTATTTATTCAAAAATTGAATTCGGGTGCCCAGGGTACTGTGGGTATGAAGCTTAAGGGATCATTTATTTATTTAAAAACTGAACTCGGACGCCCAGGTATTGTGGGTTTGAAGCTTGGGGGATCATTTATTTATTCAAAAATTGAACGCGGACGCCCAGGGTATTATGGGTTTGAAGCTTGGGGGATCATTTATTTATTTAAAAATTGAATTCAGACGCCCAGGTTATTGTTGGTTTGAAGCTTGGGGGATTGTTCATTTCTTCAAAGATAGAACTTGGACGTTCAGGGTACTACTGAAGCTTGAGAGATTGTATGTTTATTCAAAAATTGAATTCGAGAGCCCAGGTAATTGCGGGTTTGAAGCTTGGGGGATTATTTATTTATTTAAAAATTGATTTGAGACACCCAGGGTATTGTGGGGTTTAAGCTTGGGGGATCATTCATTTATTTATTTAAAAATGAAACCCAGACGTCCAGGGTATTGTGGGTTGGAAGCTTGGGGGATTATTCATTTATTTAAAAATTTAACTCGGACGCCCAGGGTATTGTGAGTTTGAAGCTTGGAGGATTGTTCCTATCTTCAAAAATAGAACTTGGATGTTCAGGGTACTTCTGAAGCTTGGGGGATTATTTATCTATTCAAAAATTGAATTCGGGAGCCCAGGGTATTGTGTGTTTGAAGATTGGGGGATCATTTATTTATTTAAAAATTGATTTCAGACAAACAGGGTATTGTGAAGTTGAAGCTTGGGGGATCATTTATTTATTTAAAAATCAAACCCTGGCGTGAAGGGTACTGTGGGTTTGAAGCTTGGGGGATCATTTATTTATTTAAAAATTGAATTTGGACGCGAAGGGTATTAAAGGTTTGAAGCTTGGAAAATCATTTATTTATTTAAAAATTGAATTCAGGTGCCGAGGGTACTGTGAGTTTGAAGCTTGGGGGATCATTTATTTATTTAAAATTTCAACTCAGACGCCCAGTGTATTGTGGGTTTGAAGCTTGGGGGATTGTTTGTTTCTTTAAAAATAGAACTTGGACGTTCAGGGTACTGCTGAAGCTTGGGAGATTATTTATCTATTTAAAAATTGAACTCGGGAGCCCAGGCTATTGTGGGTTTGAAGACTGAGGGATCACTTATTTATTTAAAAATTGATTTCAGACGCCCAGGGTACTGGGGGTTTGAAGCTTGGGGGATCATTTATTTATTAAAAAATTGAATTCGGACGCCCAGGGTACTGAGGGTTTGAAGCTTGGGGGATCATTTATGTATTCAAAAATTGAATTCGGACGCCCAGGGTATTGTAGGTTTGATGGTTGGGAAATCATTTATTTATTTAAAAATTGAATTCGGGTGCCCAGGGTATTGTAGGTTTGAAGCTTGAGAAATCATTCATTTATTTTAAAATTGAATTCAGGTGCCCAGGGTACTCTGTGTTTGAAGCTTGGGGGATCATTTATTTATTTAAAAATTGAACTCGGACGCCCAGGGTATTGTGGGTTTTAAGCTTGGGGATTGTTCGTTTCTTCAAAAATAGATCTTTGACGTTCAGGGTACTGCTGAAGCTTGGGAAATTGTATATTTATTCAAAAATTGAATTCGGGAGCCCAGGGTATTGTGGGTTTGAAGATTGGGGGGATCATTTATTTATTTAAAAATTGATTTCAGACGCCCAGGGTACTGTGGGTTTGAAGTTTGGAGGATCATTTATTTATTTAAAAATTAAACCCGGACGTCCAGGGTACTGTGGGTTTGAAGCTTGGGGGATCATTTATTTATTTAAAAATTGAATTCGGACAAACAGGGTATTGTGAAGTTGAAGCTTGGGGGATCATTTATTTATTTAAAAATCAAACCCTGGCGTGAAGGGTACTGTGGGTTTGAAGCTTGGGGGATCATTTATTTATTTAAAAATTGAATTTGGACGCGAAGGGTATTAAAGGTTTGAAGCTTGGAAAATCATTTATTTATTTAAAAATTGAATTCAGGTGCCGAGGGTACTGTGAGTTTGAAGCTTGGGGGATTGTTCATTTCTTCAAAGATAGAACTTGGACGGTCAGGGTACTGCTGAAGCTTGAGAGATTGTATATTTATTCAAAAATTGAATTCGAGAGCCCAGGTAATTGCGGGTTTGAAGCTTGGGATATTATTTATTTATTTAAAAATTGATTTGAGACGCCCAGGGTATTGTGGGGTTTAAGCTTGGGGGATCATTTATTTATTTAAAAATGAAACCCGAACGTCCAGGGTATTGTGGGTTGGATGCTTGGGGGATCATTTATTTATTTAAAAATTAAACCCGGACGTCCAGGGTACTGAGAATTTGAAGCTTGAGGGATCATTTATTTATTTAAAAACTGAACTTGGACGCCCAGGGTATCGTGGGCTTGAAGCTTGGGGGATTGTTCGTTTCTTCAAAAAAAGATCATGGACGTTCAGGGTACTGCTGAAGCTTGGGAAATTGTATATTTATTGAAAATTGAATTCGGGTGCCCAGGGTATTGTGGGTTTGAAGCTTGGGGGATCATTTATTTATTCAAAAATTGAACTGGGACGCCCAGGGTATTGTAGGTTTGAAGGTTGGGAAATCATTTATTTATTTAAAACTTGAATTCGGGTGCCCAGGGTAATGTGTGTTTGAAGCTTGGGGGATCATTTATTTATTCAAAAATTGAACTCGGACGCCCAGGATATTGTGGGTTTGAAGCTTGGGAAATCATTTATTTATTCAAAAATTGAATTCGGGTGCCCAGGGTACTGTGGGTATGAAGCTTAAGGGATCATTTATTTATTTAAAAACTGAACTCGGACGCCCAGGTATTTTGGGTTTGAAGCTTGGGGGATCATTTATTTATTCAAAAATTGAACGCGGACGCCCAGGGTATTATGGGTTTGAAGCTTGGGGGATCATTTATTTATTTAAAAATTGAATTCAGACGCCCAGGTTATTGTTGGTTTGAAGCTTGGGGGATTGTTCATTTCTTCAAAGATAGAACTTGGACGTTCAGGGTACTACTGAAGCTTGAGAGATTGTATATTTATTCAAAAATTGAATTCGAGAGCCCAGGTAATTGCGGGTTTGAAGCTTGGGGGATTATTTATTTATTTAAAAATTGATTTGAGACACCCAGGGTATTGTGGGGTTTAAGCTTGGGGGATCATTTATTTATTTAAAAATGAAACCCAGACGTCCAGGGTATTGTGGGTTGGAAGCTTGGGGGATCATTCATTTATTTAAAAATTTAACTCGGACGCCCAGGGTATTGTGAGTTTGAAGCTTGGAGGATTGTTCCTATCTTCAAAAATAGAACTTGGATGTTCAGGGTACTTCTGAAGCTTGGGAGATTATTTATCTATTCAAAAATTGAATTCGGGAGCCCAGGGTATTGTGTGTTTGAAGATTGGGGGATCATTTATTTATTTAAAAATTGATTTCAGACGAACAGGGTATTGTGGAGTTGAAGCTTGGAGGATCATTTATTTATTTAAAAATCAAACCCTGGCGTGAAGGGTACTGTGGGTTTGAAGCTTGGGGGATCATTTATTTATTTAAAAATTGAATTTGGACGCGAAGGGTATTAAAGGTTTGAAGCTTGGAAAATCATTTATTTATTTAAAAATTGAATTCAGGTGCCGAGGGTACTGTGAGTTTGAAGCTTGGGGGATCATTTATTTATTTAAAATTTCAACTCAGACGCCCAGTGTATTGTGGGTTTGAAGCTTGGGGGATTGTTTGTTTCTTTAAAAATAGAACTTGGACGTTCAGGGTACTGCTGAAGCTTGGGAGATTATTTATCTATTTAAAAATTGAATTCGGGAGCCCAGGCTATTGTGGGTTTGAAGACTGAGGGATCACTTATTTATTTAAAAATTGATTTCAGACGCCCAGGGTACTGGGGGTTTGAAGCTTGGGGGATCATTTATTTATTTAAAAATTGAATTCGGACGCCCAGGGTACTGAGGGTTTGAAGCTTGGGGGATCATTTATGTATTCAAAAATTGAATTCGGACGCCCAGGGTATTGTAGGTTTGAAGCTTGAGAAATCATTCATTTATTTAAAAATTGAATTCAGGTGCCCAGGGTACTCTGTGTTTGAAGCTTGGGGGATCATTTATTTATTTAAAAATTGAACTCGGACGCCCAGGGTATTGTGGGTTTCAAGCTTGGGGATTGTTCGTTTCTTCAAAAATAGATCTTTGACGTTCAGGGTACTGCTGAAGCTTGGGAAATTGTATATTTATTCAAAAATTGAATTCGGGAGCCCAGGGTATTGTGGGTTTGAAGATTGGGGGGATCATTTATTTATTTAAAAATTGATTTCAGACGCCCAGGGTATTGTGGGGTTGAAGTTTGGAGGATCATTTATTTATTTAAAAATTAAACCCGGACGTCCAGGGTACTGTGGGTTTGAAGCTTGGGGGATCATTTATTTAGTTAAAAATTGAATTCGGACTCCCAGGGTACTGAGGGTTTGAAGCTTGGGGGATCATTTATTTATTTAAAATTTGAATTCGACCCCCAGGGTATTGTAGGTTTGAAGGTTGGGAAATCATTTATTTATTACAAATTGAATTCGGGTGCCCAGGGTATTGTGGGTTTGAAGCTTGGGGGATCATTCATTCATTCAAAAATTGAACTGGGACGCCCAGGGTATTGTAGGTTTAAAGCTTGGGGGATTATTTATTTATTTAAAAATTGAATTCGGGTGCCCAGGGTACTGTGGGTTTGAAGCTTAAGGGATCATTTATTTATTTAAAAATTGAATTCAGACGCCCAGGTTATTGTTGGTTTGAAGCTTGGGAGATTGTTCATTTCTTCAAAGATAGAACTTGGACGTTCAGGGTACTACTGAAGCTTGAGAGATTGTATATTTATTCAAAAATTGAATTCGAGAGCCCAGGTAATTGTGGGTTTGAAGCTTGGGGGATTATTTATTTATTTAAAAATTGATATGAGACGCCCAGGGTATTGTGGGGTTTAAGCTTGGGGGATCATTTATTTATTTAAAAATGAAACCCAGACGTCCAGGGTATTGTGGGTTAGAAGCTTGGGGGATCATTCATTTATTTAAAAATTTAACTCGGACGCCCAGGTTATTGTTGGTTTGAAGCTTGGGGGATTGTTCATTTCTTCAAAGATAGAACTTGGACGTTCAGGGTACTACTGAAGCTTGAGAGATTGTATATTTATTCAAAAATTGAATTCGAGAGCCCAGGTAATTGCGGGTTTGAAGCTTGGGGGATTATTTATTTATTTAAAAATTGATTTGAGACACCCAGGGTATTGTGGGGTTTAAGCTTGGGGGATCATTTATTTATTTAAAAATGAAACCCAGACGTCCAGGGTATTGTGGGTTGGAAGCTTGGGGGATCATTCATTTATTTAAAAATTTAACTCGGACGCCCAGGGTATTGTGAGTTTGAAGCTTGGAGGATTGTTCCTATCTTCAAAAATAGAACTTGGATGTTCAGGGTACTTCTGAAGCTTGGGAGATTATTTATCTATTCAAAAATTGAATTCGGGAGCCCAGGGTATTGTGTGTTTGAAGATTGGGGGATCATTTATTTATTTAAAAATTGATTTCAGACGAACAGGGTATTGTGGAGTTGAAGCTTGGAGGATCATTTATTTATTTAAAAATCAAACCCTGGCGTGAAGGGTACTGTGGGTTTGAAGCTTGGGGGATCATTTATTTATTTAAAAATTGAATTTGGACGCGAAGGGTATTAAAGGTTTGAAGCTTGGAAAATCATTTATTTATTTAAAAATTGAATTCAGGTGCCGAGGGTACTGTGAGTTTGAAGCTTGGGGGATCATTTATTTATTTAAAATTTCAACTCAGACGCCCAGTGTATTGTGGGTTTGAAGCTTGGGGGATTGTTTGTTTCTTTAAAAATAGAACTTGGACGTTCAGGGTACTGCTGAAGCTTGGGAGATTATTTATCTATTTAAAAATTGAATTCGGGAGCCCAGGCTATTGTGGGTTTGAAGACTGAGGGATCACTTATTTATTTAAAAATTGATTTCAGACGCCCAGGGTACTGGGGGTTTGAAGCTTGGGGGATCATTTATTTATTTAAAAATTGAATTCGGACGCCCAGGGTACTGAGGGTTTGAAGCTTGGGGGATCATTTATGTATTCAAAAATTGAATTCGGACGCCCAGGGTATTGTAGGTTTGAAGCTTGAGAAATCATTCATTTATTTAAAAATTGAATTCAGGTGCCCAGGGTACTCTGTGTTTGAAGCTTGGGGGATCATTTATTTATTTAAAAATTGAACTCGGACGCCCAGGGTATTGTGGGTTTCAAGCTTGGGGATTGTTCGTTTCTTCAAAAATAGATCTTTGACGTTCAGGGTACTGCTGAAGCTTGGGAAATTGTATATTTATTCAAAAATTGAATTCGGGAGCCCAGGGTATTGTGGGTTTGAAGATTGGGGGGATCATTTATTTATTTAAAAATTGATTTCAGACGCCCAGGGTATTGTGGGGTTGAAGTTTGGAGGATCATTTATTTATTTAAAAATTAAACCCGGACGTCCAGGGTACTGTGGGTTTGAAGCTTGGGGGATCATTTATTTAGTTAAAAATTGAATTCGGACTCCCAGGGTACTGAGGGTTTGAAGCTTGGGGGATCATTTATTTATTTAAAATTTGAATTCGACCCCCAGGGTATTGTAGGTTTGAAGGTTGGGAAATCATTTATTTATTACAAATTGAATTCGGGTGCCCAGGGTATTGTGGGTTTGAAGCTTGGGGGATCATTCATTTATTCAAAAATTGAACTGGGACGCCCAGGGTATTGTAGGTTTAAAGCTTGGGGGATTATTTATTTATTTAAAAATTGAATTCGGGTGCCCAGGGTACTGTGGGTTTGAAGCTTAAGGGATCATTTATTTATTTAAAAATTGAATTCAGACGCCCAGGTTATTGTTGGTTTGAAGCTTGGGAGATTGTTCATTTCTTCAAAGATAGAACTTGGACGTTCAGGGTACTACTGAAGCTTGAGAGATTGTATATTTATTCAAAAATTGAATTCGAGAGCCCAGGTAATTGTGGGTTTGAAGCTTGGGGGATTATTTATTTATTTAAAAATTGATATGAGACGCCCAGGGTATTGTGGGGTTTAAGCTTGGGGGATCATTTATTTATTTAAAAATGAAACCCAGACGTCCAGGGTATTGTGGGTTAGAAGCTTGGGGGATCATTCATTTATTTAAAAATTTAACTCGGACGCCCAGGGTATTGTGGGTTTGAAGCTTGGAGGATTGATCCTATCTTCAAAAATAGAACTTGGATGTTCAGGGTACTTCTGAAGCTTGGGAGATTATTTATCTATTCAAAAATTGAATTCGGGAGCCCAGGGTATTGTGTGTTTGAAGATTGGGGGATCATTTATTTATTTAAAAATTGATTTCAGACGAACAGGGTATTGTGGAGTTGAAGCTTGGGGGATCATTTATTTATTTAAAAATCAAACCCGGGCGTGAAGGGTACTGTGGGTTTGAAGCTTGGGGGATCATTTATTTATTTAAAAATTGAATTTGGACGCGAAGGGTATTGTAGGTTTGAAGCTTGGAAAATCATTTATTTATTTAAAAATTGTTTTCAGACGCCCAGGGTATTGTGGAGTTTAAGCTTGGGGAATCATTTATATATTTAAAAATTAAACCCGGACGTCCAGGGTACTGAGAATTTGAAGCTTGGGGGATCATTTTTTTTTTTTAAAATTGAATTCGGACGCCCAGGGTATTGTAGGTTTGAAGGTTGGGAAATCATTTATTTATTTAAAAATTGAATTCGTGGGCCCAGGGTATTGTGGGTTTGAAGCTTGGGGAATCATTTATTTATTCAAAAATTGAACTGGGACGCCCAGGGTATTGTAGGTTCGAAGGTTGGGAAATCATTTATTTATTTAAAAATTGAATTCGGGTGCCCAAGGTAATGTGTGTTTGAAGCTTGGGAGATCATTTATTTATTCAAAAATTGAACTCGGACGCCCAGGATATTGTGGGTTTGAAGCTTGGGAAATCATTTATTTATTCAAAAATTGAATTCGGATGCCCAGGGTACTGTGGGTTTGAAGCTTGGGGGATCATTTATTTATTTTAAAACTGAACTCGGACGCCCAGGTATTGTGGGTTTGAAGCTTGGGGGATTGTTCGTTTCTTCAAAATCAGAACTTGGACGTCCAGGGTACTGCGGGTTTGAAGCTTGGGGGATCAATTATTTATTTAAAAATTGAATTCGGACGCCCAGGGTATTGTAGGTTTGGAGCTTTAGAAATCATTCATTTATTTAAAAATTGCATTCGGACGCCCAGGGTAGGGAGGGTTTGATGCTTGGGGAATCATTTATTTATTTAAAAATTCAACTCAGACACCCAGTGTATTGTGGGTTTGAAGCTTGGGGGATTGTTTGTTTCTTCAAAAATAGAACTTGGACGTTCAGGGTACTGCTGAAGCTTGGGAGATTATTTATTTATTCAAAAATTGAATTTGGGAGCCCAGAGTATTGTAGGTTTGAAGCTTGGGAAATCATTTATTAATTTAAAAATTGGTTTCAGACGCCCAGGGTATGGTGGAGTTGAAGCTTGGGGGATCATTTATTTATTTAAAAATTAAACCCGGACGTCCAGGGTACTGAGAATTTAAAGCTTGGGGGATCATTTATTTATTCAAAAATTGAACTCGGATGCCCAGGGTATTGTGGGTTTGAAGATTGGGGGATAATTTATTTATTTAAAAATTGATTTCAGACGCCCAGTGTATTGTGGGTTGGAAGCTTGGGGGATTGTTTGTTTATTCAAAAATTGAACTGGGATGCCCAGGGTATTGTAGGTTCGAAGGTTGGGAAATCATTTATTTCTTTAGAAATTGAATTCAGGTGCCCAGGGTTATGTGTGTTTGAAGCTTGGGGGATCATTTATTTATTCAAAAATTGAACTCGGACGCCCAGGGTATTGTGGTTTGAAGATTGGGGATTGTTCGTTTCTTCAAAAATAGATCTTGGACGTTCAGGGTACTGCTGAAGCTTGGGAAATTGTATATTTATTCAAAAATTGAATTCGGGAGCTCAGGGTACTGTGGGTTTGAAGATTGGGGGGATCATTTATTTATTTAAAAATTGAATTTGGACGCGAAGGGTATTGTAGGTTTGAAGCTTGGAAAATCATTTATTTATTTAAAAATTGTTTTCAGACGCCCAGGGTATTGTGGAGTTTAAGCTTGGGGAATCATTTATATATTTAAAAATTAAACCCGGACGTCCAGGGTACTGAGAATTTGAAGCTTGGGGGATCATTTTTTTTTTTTAAAATTGAATTCGGACGCCCAGGGTATTGTAGGTTTGAAGGTTGGGAAATCATTTATTTATTTAAAAATTGAATTCGTGGGCCCAGGGTATTGTGGGTTTGAAGCTTGGGGAATCATTTATTTATTCAAAAATTGAACTGGGACGCCCAGGGTATTGTAGGTTCGAAGGTTGGGAAATCATTTATTTATTTAAAAATTGAATTCGGGTGCCCAAGGTAATGTGTGTTTGAAGCTTGGGAGATCATTTATTTATTCAAAAATTGAACTCGGACGCCCAGGATATTGTGGGTTTGAAGCTTGGGAAATCATTTATTTATTCAAAAATTGAATTCGGATGCCCAGGGTACTGTGGGTTTGAAGCTTGGGGGATCATTTATTTATTTTAAAACTGAACTCGGACGCCCAGGTATTGTGGGTTTGAAGCTTGGGGGATTGTTCGTTTCTTCAAAATCAGAACTTGGACGTCCAGGGTACTGCGGGTTTGAAGCTTGGGGGATCAATTATTTATTTAAAAATTGAATTCGGACGCCCAGGGTATTGTAGGTTTGGAGCTTTAGAAATCATTCATTTATTTAAAAATTGCATTCGGACGCCCAGGGTAGGGAGGGTTTGATGCTTGGGGAATCATTTATTTATTTAAAAATTCAACTCAGACACCCAGTGTATTGTGGGTTTGAAGCTTGGGGGATTGTTTGTTTCTTCAAAAATAGAACTTGGACGTTCAGGGTACTGCTGAAGCTTGGGAGATTATTTATTTATTCAAAAATTGAATTTGGGAGCCCAGAGTATTGTAGGTTTGAAGCTTGGGAAATCATTTATTAATTTAAAAATTGGTTTCAGACGCCCAGGGTATGGTGGAGTTGAAGCTTGGGGGATCATTTATTTATTTAAAAATTAAACCCGGACGTCCAGGGTACTGAGAATTTAAAGCTTGGGGGATCATTTATTTATTCAAAAATTGAACTCGGATGCCCAGGGTATTGTGGGTTTGAAGATTGGGGGATAATTTATTTATTTAAAAATTGATTTCAGACGCCCAGTGTATTGTGGGTTGGAAGCTTGGGGGATTGTTTGTTTATTCAAAAATTGAACTGGGATGCCCAGGGTATTGTAGGTTCGAAGGTTGGGAAATCATTTATTTCTTTAGAAATTGAATTCAGGTGCCCAGGGTTATGTGTGTTTGAAGCTTGGGGGATCATTTATTTATTCAAAAATTGAACTCGGACGCCCAGGGTATTGTGGTTTGAAGATTGGGGATTGTTCGTTTCTTCAAAAATAGATCTTGGACGTTCAGGGTACTGCTGAAGCTTGGGAAATTGTATATTTATTCAAAAATTGAATTCGGGAGCTCAGGGTACTGTGGGTTTGAAGATTGGGGGGATCATTTATTTATTCAAAAATTGATTTCAGACGCCCAGAGTATTGTGGGGTCGAAGCTTGGAGGATCATTTATTTATTTAAAAATAAAACCCGGACGTCCAGGGTACTGCGGGTTTGAAGCTTGGGGGATCAATTATTTATTTAAAAATTGAATTCGGACGCCCAGGGTATTGTAGGTTTGAAGCTTGGGAAATCATTTATTAATTTAAAAATTGGTTTCAGACGCCCAGGGTATTGTGGAGTTGAAGCTTGGGGGATCATTTATTTATTTAAAAATTAAACCCGGACGTCCAGGGTACTGAGAATTTGAAGCTTGGGGGATCATTTATTTATTCAAAAATTGAACTCGGACGCCCAGGGTATTGTGGGTTTGAAGATTGGGGGATCATTTATTTATTTAAAAATTGATTTCAGACGCCCAGTGTATTGTGGGTTGGAAGCTTGGGGGATTGTTTGTTTATTCAAAAATTGAACTGGGATGCCCAGGGTATTGTAGGTTCGAAGGTTGGGAAATCATTTATTTCTTTAGAAATTGAATTCAGGTGCCCAGGGTAATGTGTGTTTGAAGCTTGGGGGATCATTTATTTATTCAAAAATTGAACTCGGACGCCCAGGGTATTGTGGTTTGAAGATTGGGGATTGTTCGTTTCTTCAAAAATAGATCTTGGACGTTCAGGGTACTGCTGAAGCTTGGGAAATTGTATATTTATTCAAAAATTGAATTCGGGAGCTCAGGGTACTGTGGGTTTGAAGATTGGGGGGATCATTTATTTATTCAAAAATTGATTTCAGACGCCCAGGGTATTGTGGGGTTGAAGTTTGGACGATCATTTATTTATTTAAAAATTAAACCCGGACGTCCAGGGTACTGTGGGTTTGAAGCTTGGGGGATCATTTATTTATTTAAAAATTGAATTTGGACGCCCAGGGTATTCTAGGTTTGAAGCTTGGGAATTCATTTATTTATTCAAAAATGGAACTCGGACGCCCAGGGTATTGTTGGTTAGAAGCTTGGGGGATCATTTATTTATTCAAAAATTGAACTTGGACGCCCAGGGTATTGTGGGCTTAAAGCTTGGGGATTGTACGTTTATTCAAAAATAGATCTTGGACGTTCAGGGTACTGCTGAAGCTTGGGAAATTGTATATTTATTCAAAAATTGAATTCGGGAGCCCCGGGTATTGTGGGTTTGAAGCTTGGGGAATGGTTCGTAACTTCAAAAATAGAACTTGGACGTTCAGGGTACTGCTGAAGCTTGGGAGATTATTTATTTATTCAAAAATAGAATTCGGGAGCCCAGGGTATTGTGGGTTTAAAGATTGGGGGATCACTGATTTATTTAAAAATTGATTTCAGACGCCCAGGGTATTGTGGGGTTGAAGCTTGGGGGATCATTTATTTATTTAAAAATTGAATTCGGACGCCCAGGGTATTTTTGGTTTGAAGGTTGGGAAATCATTTATTTATTACAAATTGAATTTGGGTGCCCAGGGTATTGTGGGTTTGAAGCTTGGGGGATCATTTATTTATTTAAAAATTGATTTCAGACGCCCAGTGTATTGTGGGTTGGAAGCTTGGGGGATTGTTTGTTTATTCAAAAATTGAACTGGGATGCCCAGGGTATTGTAGGTTCGAAGGTTGGGAAATCATTTATTTCTTTAGAAATTGAATTCAGGTGCCCAGGGTAATGTGTGTTTGAAGCTTGGGGGATCATTTATTTATTCAAAAATTGAACTCGGACGCCCAGGGTATTGTGGTTTGAAGATTGGGGATTGTTCGTTTCTTCAAAAATAGATCTTGGACGTTCAGGGTACTGCTGAAGCTTGGGAAATTGTATATTTATTCAAAAATTGAATTCGGGAGCTCAGGGTACTGTGGGTTTGAAGATTGGGGGGATCATTTATTTATTCAAAAATTGATTTCAGACGCCCAGAGTATTGTGGGGTCGAAGCTTGGAGGATCATTTATTTATTTAAAAATAAAACCCGGACGTCCAGGGTACTGCGGGTTTGAAGCTTGGGGGATCAATTATTTATTTAAAAATTGAATTCGGACGCCCAGGGTATTGTAGGTTTGAAGCTTGGGAAATCATTTATTAATTTAAAAATTGGTTTCAGACGCCCAGGGTATTGTGGAGTTGAAGCTTGGGGGATCATTTATTTATTTAAAAATTAAACCCGGACGTCCAGGGTACTGAGAATTTGAAGCTTGGAAAATCATTTATTTATTTAAAAATTGAACTTGGACGCCCAGGGTATTGTGGGTTTGAAGCTTGGGGGATTGTTCGTTTCTTCAAAAATAGATCATGGACGTTCAGGGTACTGCTGAAGCTTGGGAAATTGTATATTTATTCAAAAATTGAATTCGGGAGCCCAGGGTATTGTGGGTTTGAAGATTAGGGGATCATTTATTTATTTAAAAATTGATTTCAGACGCCCAGGGTATTGTGGAGTGGAAGCTTGGGGGATCATTTATTTATTTAAAAATTGATTTCAGACGCCCAGGGTATTGTGGGGTTGAAGCTAGGGGTATCATTTATTTATTTAAAAATTGATTTCAGACGCCCAGGGTATTGAGGAGTTGAAGCATGGGGGATCATATATTTATTCAAAAATTAAACCCAGATGTCCAGGGTACTGTGAGTTTGAAGCTTGGGGGATCATTTATTTATTTAAAAATCAAATTCGGACGCCCAGGGTATTGTAGGTTCGAAGCTTGGAAAATCATTTATATATTTAAAAATTGAATTCAGGTGCCCAGGGTACTGTGGGTTTGAAGCTTGGGGGATCATTTATTTATTCAAAAATTGAACTCGGACGCCCAGGGTATTGTGGGTTTGAAGCTTGGGGGATTATTTATTTATTAAAAAATTGAATTAGGGTGCCCAGGCTACTGTCGGTTTGAAGCTTGGGGGATCATTTATTTATTCAAAAATTGAACTCGGACGCCGAGGGTATTGTGGGGTTGAAGCTTGGAGGACCATTAATTTATTTATAAATTAAACCCGGACGTCCAGGGTACTGTGGGTTTGAAGCTTGGGGGATTGTTCGTTTCTTTAAAAATAGATCATGGACGTTCAGGGTACTGCTGAAGCTTGGGAAATTGTATATTTATTGAAAATTGAATTCGGGTGCCAAGGGTATTGTGGGTTTGAAGCTTGGGGGATCATTTATTTATTTAAAAATCAAATTCGGACGCCCAGGGTATTGTAGGTTCGAGGCTTGGGAAATCATTTATATATTTAAAAATTGAATTCAGGTGCCCAGGGTACTGTGGGTTTGAAGCTTGGGGGATCATTTATTTATTCAAAAATTGAACTCGGACGCCCAGGGTATTGTGGGTTTGAAGCTTGGGGGATTATTTATTTATTAAAAAATTGAATTCGGGTGCCCAGGCTACTGTCGGTTTGAAGCTTGGGGGATCATTTATTTATTCAAAAATTGAACTCGGACGCCGAGGGTATTGTGGGTTTGAAGCTTGGGGGATTGTTCGTTTCTTCAAAAATAGAACTTAGACGTCCAGGGTACTGTGGGTTTGAAGCTTGGGGGATCATTTATTTATTCAAAAATTGAACGCGGACGCCCAGGGTATTATGGGTTTGAAGCTTGGGGGATCATTTATTTATTTAAAAATTGAATTCAGACGCCCAGGTTATTGTTGGTTTGAAGCTTGGGGGATTGTTCATTTCTTCAAAGATAGAACTTGGACGGTCAGGGTACTGCTGAAGCTTGAGAGATTGTATATTTATTCAAAAATTGAATTCGAGAGCCCAGGTAATTGCGGGTTTGAAGCTTGGGATATTATTTATTTATTTAAAAATTGATTTGAGACGCCCAGGGTATTGTGAGGTTTAAGCTTGGGGGATCATTTATTTATTTAAAAATGAAACCCAGACGTCCAGGGTATTGTGGGTTGGAAGCTTGGGGGATCATTTATTTATTTAAAAATTAAACCCGGACGTCCAGGGTACTGAGAATTTGAAGCTTGAGGGATCATTTATTTATTTAAAAACTGAACTTGGTCGCCCAGGGTATCGTGGGTTTGAAGCTTGGAAAATCATTTATATATTTAAAAATTGAATTCAGGTGCCCAGGGTACTGTGGGTTTGAAGCTTGGGGGATCATTTATTTATTCAAAAATTGAACTCGGACGCCCAGGGTATTGTGGGTTTGAAGCTTGGGGGATTATTTATTTATTAAAAAATTGAATTCGGTTGCCCAGGCTACTGTCAGTTTGAAGCTTGGGGGATCATTTATTTATTCAAAAATTGAACTCGGACGCCGAGGGTATTGTGGGGTTGAAGCTTGGAGGACCATTAATTTATTTATAAATTAAACCCGGACGTCCAGGGTACTGTGGGTTTGAAGCTTGGGGGATTGTTCGTTTCTTTAAAAATAGATCATGGACGTTCAGGGTACTGCTGAAGCTTGGGAAATTGTATATTTATTGAAAATTGAATTCGAGTGCCAAGGGTATTGTGGGTTTGAAGCTTGGGGGATCATTTATTTATTTAAAAATCAAATTCGGACGCCCAGGGTATTGTAGGTTCGAGGCTTGGGAAATCATTTATATATTTAAAAATTGAATTCAGGTGCCCAGGGTACTGTGGGTTTGAAGCTTGGGGGATCATTTATTTATTCAAAAATTGAACTCGGATGCCCAGGGTATTGTGGGTTTGAAGATTGGGGGATAATTTATTTATTTAAAAATTGATTTCAGACGCCCAGTGTATTGTGGGTTGGAAGCTTGGGGGATTGTTTGTTTATTCAAAAATTGAACTGGGATGCCCAGGGTATTGTAGGTTCGAAGGTTGGGAAATCATTTATTTCTTTAGAAATTGAATTCAGGTGCCCAGGGTTATGTGTGTTTGAAGCTTGGGGGATCATTTATTTATTCAAAAATTGAACTCGGACGCCCAGGGTATTGTGGTTTGAAGATTGGGGATTGTTCGTTTCTTCAAAAATAGATCTTGGACGTTCAGGGTACTGCTGAAGCTTGGGAAATTGTATATTTATTCAAAAATTGAATTCGGGAGCTCAGGGTACTGTGGGTTTGAAGATTGGGGGGATCATTTATTTATTCAAAAATTGATTTCAGACGCCCAGAGTATTGTGGGGTCGAAGCTTGGAGGATCATTTATTTATTTAAAAATAAAACCCGGACGTCCAGGGTACTGCGGGTTTGAAGCTTGGGGGATCAATTATTTATTTAAAAATTGAATTCGGACGCCCAGGGTATTGTAGGTTTGAAGCTTGGGAAATCATTTATTAATTTAAAAATTGGTTTCAGACGCCCAGGGTATTGTGGAGTTGAAGCTTGGGGGATCATTTATTTATTTAAAAATTAAACCCGGACGTCCAGGGTACTGAGAATTTGAAGCTTGGGGGATCATTTATTTATTCAAAAATTGAACTCGGACGCCCAGGGTATTGTGGGTTTGAAGATTGGGGGATCATTTATTTATTTAAAAATTGATTTCAGACGCCCAGTGTATTGTGGGTTGGAAGCTTGGGGGATTGTTTGTTTATTCAAAAATTGAACTGGGATGCCCAGGGTATTGTAGGTTCGAAGGTTGGGAAATCATTTATTTCTTTAGAAATTGAATTCAGGTGCCCAGGGTAATGTGTGTTTGAAGCTTGGGGGATCATTTATTTATTCAAAAATTGAACTCGGACGCCCAGGGTATTGTGGTTTGAAGATTGGGGATTGTTCGTTTCTTCAAAAATAGATCTTGGACGTTCAGGGTACTGCTGAAGCTTGGGAAATTGTATATTTATTCAAAAATTGAATTCGGGAGCTCAGGGTACTGTGGGTTTGAAGATTGGGGGGATCATTTATTTATTCAAAAATTGATTTCAGACGCCCAGGGTATTGTGGGGTTGAAGTTTGGACGATCATTTATTTATTTAAAAATTAAACCCGGACGTCCAGGGTACTGTGGGTTTGAAGCTTGGGGGATCATTTATTTATTTAAAAATTGAATTTGGACGCCCAGGGTATTCTAGGTTTGAAGCTTGGGAATTCATTTATTTATTCAAAAATGGAACTCGGACGCCCAGGGTATTGTTGGTTAGAAGCTTGGGGGATCATTTATTTATTCAAAAATTGAACTTGGACGCCCAGGGTATTGTGGGCTTAAAGCTTGGGGATTGTACGTTTATTCAAAAATAGATCTTGGACGTTCAGGGTACTGCTGAAGCTTGGGAAATTGTATATTTATTCAAAAATTGAATTCGGGAGCCCCGGGTATTGTGGGTTTGAAGCTTGGGGAATGGTTCGTAACTTCAAAAATAGAACTTGGACGTTCAGGGTACTGCTGAAGCTTGGGAGATTATTTATTTATTCAAAAATAGAATTCGGGAGCCCAGGGTATTGTGGGTTTAAAGATTGGGGGATCACTGATTTATTTAAAAATTGATTTCAGACGCCCAGGGTATTGTGGGGTTGAAGCTTGGGGGATCATTTATTTATTTAAAAATTGAATTCGGACGCCCAGGGTATTTTTGGTTTGAAGGTTGGGAAATCATTTATTTATTACAAATTGAATTTGGGTGCCCAGGGTATTGTGGGTTTGAAGCTTGGGGGATCATTTATTTATTTAAAAATTGATTTCAGACGCCCAGTGTATTGTGGGTTGGAAGCTTGGGGGATTGTTTGTTTATTCAAAAATTGAACTGGGATGCCCAGGGTATTGTAGGTTCGAAGGTTGGGAAATCATTTATTTCTTTAGAAATTGAATTCAGGTGCCCAGGGTAATGTGTGTTTGAAGCTTGGGGGATCATTTATTTATTCAAAAATTGAACTCGGACGCCCAGGGTATTGTGGTTTGAAGATTGGGGATTGTTCGTTTCTTCAAAAATAGATCTTGGACGTTCAGGGTACTGCTGAAGCTTGGGAAATTGTATATTTATTCAAAAATTGAATTCGGGAGCTCAGGGTACTGTGGGTTTGAAGATTGGGGGGATCATTTATTTATTCAAAAATTGATTTCAGACGCCCAGAGTATTGTGGGGTCGAAGCTTGGAGGATCATTTATTTATTTAAAAATAAAACCCGGACGTCCAGGGTACTGCGGGTTTGAAGCTTGGGGGATCAATTATTTATTTAAAAATTGAATTCGGACGCCCAGGGTATTGTAGGTTTGAAGCTTGGGAAATCATTTATTAATTTAAAAATTGGTTTCAGACGCCCAGGGTATTGTGGAGTTGAAGCTTGGGGGATCATTTATTTATTTAAAAATTAAACCCGGACGTCCAGGGTACTGAGAATTTGAAGCTTGGAAAATCATTTATTTATTTAAAAATTGAACTTGGACGCCCAGGGTATTGTGGGTTTGAAGCTTGGGGGATTGTTCGTTTCTTCAAAAATAGATCATGGACGTTCAGGGTACTGCTGAAGCTTGGGAAATTGTATATTTATTCAAAAATTGAATTCGGGAGCCCAGGGTATTGTGGGTTTGAAGATTAGGGGATCATTTATTTATTTAAAAATTGATTTCAGACGCCCAGGGTATTGTGGAGTGGAAGCTTGGGGGATCATTTATTTATTTAAAAATTGATTTCAGACGCCCAGGGTATTGTGGGGTTGAAGCTAGGGGTATCATTTATTTATTTAAAAATTGATTTCAGACGCCCAGGGTATTGAGGAGTTGAAGCATGGGGGATCATATATTTATTCAAAAATTAAACCCAGATGTCCAGGGTACTGTGAGTTTGAAGCTTGGGGGATCATTTATTTATTTAAAAATCAAATTCGGACGCCCAGGGTATTGTAGGTTCGAAGCTTGGAAAATCATTTATATATTTAAAAATTGAATTCAGGTGCCCAGGGTACTGTGGGTTTGAAGCTTGGGGGATCATTTATTTATTCAAAAATTGAACTCGGACGCCCAGGGTATTGTGGGTTTGAAGCTTGGGGGATTATTTATTTATTAAAAAATTGAATTCGGGTGCCCAGGCTACTGTCGGTTTGAAGCTTGGGGGATCATTTATTTATTCAAAAATTGAACTCGGACGCCGAGGGTATTGTGGGGTTGAAGCTTGGAGGACCATTAATTTATTTATAAATTAAACCCGGACGTCCAGGGTACTGTGGGTTTGAAGCTTGGGGGATTGTTCGTTTCTTTAAAAATAGATCATGGACGTTCAGGGTACTGCTGAAGCTTGGGAAATTGTATATTTATTGAAAATTGAATTCGGGTGCCAAGGGTATTGTGGGTTTGAAGCTTGGGGGATCATTTATTTATTTAAAAATCAAATTCGGACGCCCAGGGTATTGTAGGTTCGAGGCTTGGGAAATCATTTATATATTTAAAAATTGAATTCAGGTGCCCAGGGTACTGTGGGTTTGAAGCTTGGGGGATCATTTATTTATTCAAAAATTGAACTCGGACGCCCAGGGTATTGTGGGTTTGAAGCTTGGGGGATTATTTATTTATTAAAAAATTGAATTCGGGTGCCCAGGCTACTGTCGGTTTGAAGCTTGGGGGATCATTTATTTATTCAAAAATTGAACTCGGACGCCGAGGGTATTGTGGGTTTGAAGCTTGGGGGATTGTTCGTTTCTTCAAAAATAGAACTTAGACGTCCAGGGTACTGTGGGTTTGAAGCTTGGGGGATCATTTATTTATTCAAAAATTGAACGCGGACGCCCAGGGTATTATGGGTTTGAAGCTTGGGGGATCATTTATTTATTTAAAAATTGAATTCAGACGCCCAGGTTATTGTTGGTTTGAAGCTTGGGGGATTGTTCATTTCTTCAAAGATAGAACTTGGACGGTCAGGGTACTGCTGAAGCTTGAGAGATTGTATATTTATTCAAAAATTGAATTCGAGAGCCCAGGTAATTGCGGGTTTGAAGCTTGGGATATTATTTATTTATTTAAAAATTGATTTGAGACGCCCAGGGTATTGTGAGGTTTAAGCTTGGGGGATCATTTATTTATTTAAAAATGAAACCCAGACGTCCAGGGTATTGTGGGTTGGAAGCTTGGGGGATCATTTATTTATTTAAAAATTAAACCCGGACGTCCAGGGTACTGAGAATTTGAAGCTTGAGGGATCATTTATTTATTTAAAAACTGAACTTGGTCGCCCAGGGTATCGTGGGTTTGAAGCTTGGAAAATCATTTATATATTTAAAAATTGAATTCAGGTGCCCAGGGTACTGTGGGTTTGAAGCTTGGGGGATCATTTATTTATTCAAAAATTGAACTCGGACGCCCAGGGTATTGTGGGTTTGAAGCTTGGGGGATTATTTATTTATTAAAAAATTGAATTCGGTTGCCCAGGCTACTGTCAGTTTGAAGCTTGGGGGATCATTTATTTATTCAAAAATTGAACTCGGACGCCGAGGGTATTGTGGGGTTGAAGCTTGGAGGACCATTAATTTATTTATAAATTAAACCCGGACGTCCAGGGTACTGTGGGTTTGAAGCTTGGGGGATTGTTCGTTTCTTTAAAAATAGATCATGGACGTTCAGGGTACTGCTGAAGCTTGGGAAATTGTATATTTATTGAAAATTGAATTCGGGTGCCAAGGGTATTGTGGGTTTGAAGCTTGGGGGATCATTTATTTATTTAAAAATCAAATTCGGACGCCCAGGGTATTGTAGGTTCGAGGCTTGGGAAATCATTTATATATTTAAAAATTGAATTCAGGTGCCCAGGGTACTGTGGGTTTGAAGCTTGGGGGATCATTTATTTATTCAAAAATTGAACTCGGACGCCCAGGGTATTGTGGGTTTGAAGCTTGGGGGATTATTTATTTATTAAAAAATTGAATTCGGGTGCCCAGGCTACTGTCGGTTTGAAGCTTGGGGGATCATTTATTTATTCAAAAATTGAACTCGGACGCCGAGGGTATTGTGGGTTTGAAGCTTGGGGGATTGTTCGTTTCTTCAAAGATAGAACTTGGACGGTCAGGGTACTGCTGAAGCTTGAGAGATTGTATATTTATTCAAAAATTGAATTCGAGAGCCCAGGTAATTGCGGGTTTGAAGCTTGGGATATTATTTATTTATTTAAAAATTGATTTGAGACGCCCAGGGTATTGTGAGGTTTAAGCTTGGGGGATCATTTATTTATTTAAAAATGAAACCCAGACGTCCAGGGTATTGTGGGTTGGAAGCTTGGGGGATCATTTATTTATTTAAAAATTAAACCCGGACGTCCAGGGTACTGAGAATTTGAAGCTTGAGAGATCATTTATTTATTTAAAAACTGAACTTGGTCGCCCAGGGTATCGTGGGTTTGAAGCTTGGGGGATTGTTCGTTTCTTCAAAAAAAGATCATGGACGTTCAGGGTACTGCTGAAGCTTGGGAAATTGTATATTTATTGAAAAGTGAATTCGGGTGCCCAGGGTATTGTGCGTTTGAAGCTTGGGGGATCATTTATTTATTCAAAAATTGAACTGGGACGCCAAGGGTAATGTAGGTTTGAAGCTTGGGGGATCATTTATTTATTCAAAAATTGAACTCGGACGCCCAGGGTATTGTGGGTTTGAAGCTTGGGGGATTATTTATTTATTAAAAAATTGAATTCGGGTGCCCAGGCTACTGTCGGTTTGAAGCTTGGGGGATCATTTATTTATTCAAAAATTGAACTCGGACGCCGAGGGTATTGTGGGTTTGAAGCTTGGGGGATTGTTCGTTTCTTCAAAGATAGAACTTGGACGGTCAGGGTACTGCTGAAGCTTGAGAGATTGTATATTTATTCAAAAATTGAATTCGAGAGCCCAGGTAATTGCGGGTTTGAAGCTTGGGATATTATTTATTTATTTAAAAATTGATTTGAGACGCCCAGGGTATTGTGAGGTTTAAGCTTGGGGGATCATTTATTTATTTAAAAATGAAACCCAGACGTCCAGGGTATTGTGGGTTGGAAGCTTGGGGGATCATTTATTTATTTAAAAATTAAACCCGGACGTCCAGGGTACTGAGAATTTGAAGCTTGAGAGATCATTTATTTATTTAAAAACTGAACTTGGTCGCCCAGGGTATCGTGGGTTTGAAGCTTGGGGGATTGTTCGTTTCTTCAAAAAAAGATCATGGACGTTCAGGGTACTGCTGAAGCTTGGGAAATTGTATATTTATTGAAAAGTGAATTCGGGTGCCCAGGGTATTGTGCGTTTGAAGCTTGGGGGATCATTTATTTATTCAAAAATTGAACTGGGACGCCAAGGGTAATGTAGGTTTGAAGGTTGGGAAATCATTTATTTTTTTAAAAATTGAATTCGGGTGCCCAGGGTAATGTGTGTTTGAAGCTTGGGGGATCATTTATTTATTCAAAAATTGAACTCGGACGCCCAGGATATTGTGGGTTTGAAGCTTGGGAAATCATTTATTTATTCAAAAATTGAATTCGGGTGCCCAGGGTACTGTGGGTTTGAAGCTTGGGGGATCATTTATTTATTTAAAAACTGAACTCGGACGCCCAGGTATTGTGGGTTTGAAGCTTGAGGGATTGTTCGTTTCGTCAAAAATAGAACTTGGACGTCCAGGGTACAGTGGGTTTGAAGCTTGGGGGATCATTTATTTATTCAAAAATTGAACGCGGACGCCCAGGGTATAATGGGTTTGAAGCTTGGGGGATCATTTATTTATTTAAAAATTGAATTCAGACGCCCAGGTTATTGTTGAATTGAAGCTTGGGGGATTGTTCATTTCTTCAAAGATAGAACTTGGACGGTCAGGGTACTGCTGAAGCTTGAGAGATTGTATATTTATTCAAAAATTGAATTCGAGAGCCCAGGTAATTGCGGGTTTGAAGCTTGGGATATTATTTATTTATTTAAAAATTGATTTGAGACGCCCAGGGTATTGTGGGGTTTAAGCTTGGGGGATCATTTATTTATTTAAAAATGAAACCCGAACGTCCAGGGTATTGTGGGTTGGAAGCTTGGGGGATCATTTATTTATTTAAAAATTAAACCCGGACGTCCAGGGTACTGAGAATTTGAAGCTTGAGGGATCATTTATTTATTTAAAAACTGAACTTGGACGCCCAGGGTATCGTGGGTTTGAAGCTTGGGGGATTATTCGTTTCTTCAAAAAAAGATCATAGACGTTCAGGGTACTGCTGAAGCTTGAGAAATTGTATATTTATTGAAAATTGAATTCGGGTGCCCAGGGTATTGTGGGTTTGAAGCTTGGGGGATCATTTATTTATTCAAAAATTGAACTGGGACGCCCAGGATATTGTGGGTTTGAAGCTTGGGAAATCATTTATTTATTCAAAAATTGAATTCGGGTGCCCAGGGTAATGTGTGTTTGAAGCTTGGGGGATCATTTATTTATTCAAAAATTGAACTCGGACGCCCAGGATATTGTGGGTTTGAAGCTTGGGAAATCATTTATTTATTCAAAAATTGAATTCGGGTGCCCAGGGTACTGTGGGTATGAAGCTTAAGGGATCATTTATTTATTTAAAAACTGAACTCGGACGCCCAGGTATTGTGGGTTTGAAGCTTGGGGGATCATTTATTTATTCAAAAATTGAACGCGGACGCCCAGGGTATTATGGGTTTGAAGCTTGGGGGATCATTTATTTATTTAAAAATTGAATTCAGACGCCCAGGTTATTGTTGGTTTGAAGCTTGGGGGATTGTTCATTTCTTCAAAGATAGAACTTGGACGTTCAGGGTACTACTGAAGCTTGAGAGATTGTATGTTTATTCAAAAATTGAATTCGAGAGCCCAGGTAATTGCGGGTTTGAAGCTTGGGATATTATTTATTTATTTAAAAATTGATTTGAGACGCCCAGGGTATTGTGAGGTTTAAGCTTGGGGGATCATTTATTTATTTAAAAATGAAACCCAGACGTCCAGGGTATTGTGGGTTGGAAGCTTGGGGGATCATTTATTTATTTAAAAATTAAACCCGGACGTCCAGGGTACTGAGAATTTGAAGCTTGAGGGATCATTTATTTATTTAAAAACTGAACTTGGTCGCCCAGGGTATCGTGGGTTTGAAGCTTGGGGGATTGTTCGTTTCTTCAAAAAAAGATCATGGACGTTCAGGGTACTGCTGAAGCTTGGGAAATTGTATATTTATTGAAAAGTGAATTCGGGTGCCCAGGGTATTGTGCGTTTGAAGCTTGGGGGATCATTTATTTATTCAAAAATTGAACTGGGACGCCAAGGGTAATGTAGGTTTGAAGGTTGGGAAATCATTTATTTTTTTAAAAATTGAATTCGGGTGCCCAGGGTAATGTGTGTTTGAAGCTTGGGGGATCATTTATTTATTCAAAAATTGAACTCGGACGCCCAGGATATTGTGGGTTTGAAGCTTGGGAAATCATTTATTTATTCAAAAATTGAATTCGGGTGCCCAGGGTACTGTGGGTTTGAAGCTTGGGGGATCATTTATTTATTTAAAAACTGAACTCGGACGCCCAGGTATTGTGGGTTTGAAGCTTGAGGGATTGTTCGTTTCGTCAAAAATAGAACTTGGACGTCCAGGGTACAGTGGGTTTGAAGCTTGGGGGATCATTTATTTATTCAAAAATTGAACGCGGACGCCCAGGGTATAATGGGTTTGAAGCTTGGGGGATCATTTATTTATTTAAAAATTGAATTCAGACGCCCAGGTTATTGTTGAATTGAAGCTTGGGGGATTGTTCATTTCTTCAAAGATAGAACTTGGACGGTCAGGGTACTGCTGAAGCTTGAGAGATTGTATATTTATTCAAAAATTGAATTCGAGAGCCCAGGTAATTGCGGGTTTGAAGCTTGGGATATTATTTATTTATTTAAAAATTGATTTGAGACGCCCAGGGTATTGTGGGGTTTAAGCTTGGGGGATCATTTATTTATTTAAAAATGAAACCCGAACGTCCAGGGTATTGTGGGTTGGAAGCTTGGGGGATCATTTATTTATTTAAAAATTAAACCCGGACGTCCAGGGTACTGAGAATTTGAAGCTTGAGGGATCATTTATTTATTTAAAAACTGAACTTGGACGCCCAGGGTATCGTGGGTTTGAAGCTTGGGGGATTATTCGTTTCTTCAAAAAAAGATCATAGACGTTCAGGGTACTGCTGAAGCTTGAGAAATTGTATATTTATTGAAAATTGAATTCGGGTGCCCAGGGTATTGTGGGTTTGAAGCTTGGGGGATCATTTATTTATTCAAAAATTGAACTGGGACGCCCAGGATATTGTGGGTTTGAAGCTTGGGAAATCATTTATTTATTCAAAAATTGAATTCGGGTGCCCAGGGTAATGTGTGTTTGAAGCTTGGGGGATCATTTATTTATTCAAAAATTGAACTCGGACGCCCAGGATATTGTGGGTTTGAAGCTTGGGAAATCATTTATTTATTCAAAAATTGAATTCGGGTGCCCAGGGTACTGTGGGTATGAAGCTTAAGGGATCATTTATTTATTTAAAAACTGAACTCGGACGCCCAGGTATTGTGGGTTTGAAGCTTGGGGGATCATTTATTTATTCAAAAATTGAACGCGGACGCCCAGGGTATTATGGGTTTGAAGCTTGGGGGATCATTTATTTATTTAAAAATTGAATTCAGACGCCCAGGTTATTGTTGGTTTGAAGCTTGGGGGATTGTTCATTTCTTCAAAGATAGAACTTGGACGTTCAGGGTACTACTGAAGCTTGAGAGATTGTATGTTTATTCAAAAATTCGAGAGCCCAGGTAATTGCGGGTTTGAAGCTTGGGGGATTATTTATTTATTTAAAAATTGATTTGAGACACCCAGGGTATTGTGGGGTTTAAGCTTGGGGGATCATTTATTTATTTAAAAATGAAACCCAGACGTCCAGGGTATTGTGGGTTGGAAGCTTGGGGGATCATTCATTTATTTAAAAATTTAACTCGGACGCCCAGGGTATTGCGAGTTTGAAGCTTGGAGGATTGTTCCTATCTGCAAAAATAGAACTTGGATGTTCAGGGTACTTCTGAAGCTTGGGAGATTATTTATCTATTCAAAAATTGAATTCGGGAGCCCAGGGTATTGTGTGTTTGAAGATTGGGGGATCATTTATTTATTTAAAAATTGATTTCAGACGAACAGGGTATTGTGGAGTTGAAGCTTGGAGGATCATTTATTTATTTAAAAATCAAACCCTGGCGTGAAGGGTACTGTGGGTTTGAAGCTTGGGGGATCATTTATTTATTTAAAAATTGAATTTGGACGCGAAGGGTATTAAAGGTTTGAAGCTTGGAAAATCATTTATTTATTTAAAAATTGAATTCAGGTGCCGAGGGTACTGTGAGTTTGAAGCTTGGGGGATCATTTATTTATTTAAAATTTCAACTCAGACGCCCAGTGTATTGTGGGTTTGAAGCTTGGGGGATTGTTTGTTTCTTTAAAAATAGAACTTGGACGTTCAGGGTACTGCTGAAGCTTGGGAGATTATTTATCTATTTAAAAATTGAATTCGGGAGCCCAGGCTATTGTGGGTTTGAAGACTGAGGGATCACTTATTTATTTAAAAATTGATTTCAGACGCCCAGGGTACTGGGGGTTTGAAGCTTGGGGGATCATTTATTTATTTAAAAATTGAATTCGGACGCCCAGGGTACTGAGGGTTTGAAGCTTGGGGGATCATTTATGTATTCAAAAATTGAATTCGGACGCCCAGGGTATTGTAGGTTTGAAGCTTGAGAAATCATTCATTTATTTAAAAATTGAATTCAGGTGCCCAGGGTACTCTGTGTTTGAAGCTTGGGGGATCATTTATTTATTTAAAAATTGAACTCGGACGCCCAGGGTATTGTGGGTTTCAAGCTTGGGGATTGTTCGTTTCTTCAAAAATAGATCTTTGACGTTCAGGGTACTGCTGAAGCTTGGGAAATTGTATATTTATTCAAAAATTGAATTCGGGAGCCCAGGGTATTGTGGGTTTGAAGATTGGGGGGATCATTTATTTATTTAAAAATTGATTTCAGACGCCCAGGGTATTGTGGGGTTGAAGTTTGGAGGATCATTTATTTATTTAAAAATTAAACCCGGACGTCCAGGGTACTGTGGGTTTGAAGCTTGGGGGATCATTTATTTAGTTAAAAATTGAATTCGGACTCCCAGGGTACTGAGGGTTTGAAGCTTGGGGGATCATTTATTTATTTAAAATTTGAATTCGACCCCCAGGGTATTGTAGGTTTGAAGGTTGGGAAATCATTTATTTATTACAAATTGAATTCGGGTGCCCAGGGTATTGTGGGTTTGAAGCTTGGGGGATCATTCATTTATTCAAAAATTGAACTGGGACGCCCAGGGTATTGTAGGTTTAAAGCTTGGGGGATTATTTATTTATTTAAAAATTGAATTCGGGTGCCCAGGGTACTGTGGGTTTGAAGCTTAAGGGATCATTTATTTATTTAAAAATTGAATTCAGACGCCCAGGTTATTGTTGGTTTGAAGCTTGGGAGATTGTTCATTTCTTCAAAGATAGAACTTGGACGTTCAGGGTACTACTGAAGCTTGAGAGATTGTATATTTATTCAAAAATTGAATTCGAGAGCCCAGGTAATTGTGGGTTTGAAGCTTGGGGGATTATTTATTTATTTAAAAATTGATATGAGACGCCCAGGGTATTGTGGGGTTTAAGCTTGGGGGATCATTTATTTATTTAAAAATGAAACCCAGACGTCCAGGGTATTGTGGGTTAGAAGCTTGGGGGATCATTCATTTATTTAAAAATTTAACTCGGACGCCCAGGGTATTGTGGGTTTGAAGCTTGGAGGATTGTTCCTATCTTCAAAAATAGAACTTGGATGTTCAGGGTACTTCTGAAGCTTGGGAGATTATTTATCTATTCAAAAATTGAATTCGGGAGCCCAGGGTATTGTGTGTTTGAAGATTGGGGGATCATTTATTTATTTAAAAATTGATTTCAGACGAACAGGGTATTGTGGAGTTGAAGCTTGGGGGATCATTTATTTATTTAAAAATCAAACCCGGGCGTGAAGGGTACTGTGGGTTTGAAGCTTGGGGGATCATTTATTTATTTAAAAATTGAATTTGGACGCGAAGGGTATTGTAGGTTTGAAGCTTGGAAAATCATTTATTTATTTAAAAATTGAATTCAGGTGCCGAGGGTACTGTGAGTTTGAAGCTTGGGGGATCATTTATTTATTTAAAATTTCAACTCAGACGCCCAGTGTATTGTGGGTTTGAAGCTTGGGGGATTGTTTGTTTCTTTAAAAATAGAACTTGGACGTTCAGGGTACTGCTGAAGCTTGGGAGATTATTTATCTATTTAAAAATTGAATTCGGGAGCCCAGGCTATTGTGGGTTTGAAGACTGAGGGATCACTTATTTATTTAAAAATTGATTTCAGACGCCCAGGGTACTGGGGGTTTGAAGCTTGGGGGATCATTTATTTATTTAAAAATTGAATTCGGACGCCCAGGGTACTGAGGGTTTGAAGCTTGGGGGATCATTTATGTATTCAAAAATTGAATTCGGACGCCCAGGGTATTGTAGGTTTGAAGCTTGAGAAATCATTCATTTATTTAAAAATTGAATTCAGGTGCCCAGGGTACTCTGTGTTTGAAGCTTGGGGGATCATTTATTTATTTAAAAATTGAACTCGGACGCCCAGGGTATTGTGGGTTTCAAGCTTGGGGATTGTTCGTTTCTTCAAAAATAGATCTTTGACGTTCAGGGTACTGCTGAAGCTTGGGAAATTGTATATTTATTCAAAAATTGAATTCGGGAGCCCAGGGTATTGTGGGTTTGAAGATTGGGGGGATCATTTATTTATTTAAAAATTGATTTCAGACGCCCAGGGTATTGTGGGGTTGAAGTTTGGAGGATCATTTATTTATTTAAAAATTAAACCCGGACGTCCAGGGTACTGTGGGTTTGAAGCTTGGGGGATCATTTATTTAGTTAAAAATTGAATTCGGACTCCCAGGGTACTGAGGGTTTGAAGCTTGGGGGATCATTTATTTATTTAAAATTTGAATTCGACCCCCAGGGTATTGTAGGTTTGAAGGTTGGGAAATCATTTATTTATTACAAATTGAATTCGGGTGCCCAGGGTATTGTGGGTTTGAAGCTTGGGGGATCATTCATTTATTCAAAAATTGAACTGGGACGCCCAGGGTATTGTAGGTTTAAAGCTTGGGGGATTATTTATTTATTTAAAAATTGAATTCGGGTGCCCAGGGTACTGTGGGTTTGAAGCTTAAGGGATCATTTATTTATTTAAAAATTGAATTCAGACGCCCAGGTTATTGTTGGTTTGAAGCTTGGGAGATTGTTCATTTCTTCAAAGATAGAACTTGGACGTTCAGGGTACTACTGAAGCTTGAGAGATTGTATATTTATTCAAAAATTGAATTCGAGAGCCCAGGTAATTGTGGGTTTGAAGCTTGGGGGATTATTTATTTATTTAAAAATTGATATGAGACGCCCAGGGTATTGTGGGGTTTAAGCTTGGGGGATCATTTATTTATTTAAAAATGAAACCCAGACGTCCAGGGTATTGTGGGTTAGAAGCTTGGGGGATCATTCATTTATTTAAAAATTTAACTCGGACGCCCAGGGTATTGTGGGTTTGAAGCTTGGAGGATTGTTCCTATCTTCAAAAATAGAACTTGGATGTTCAGGGTACTTCTGAAGCTTGGGAGATTATTTATCTATTCAAAAATTGAATTCGGGAGCCCAGGGTATTGTGTGTTTGAAGATTGGGGGATCATTTATTTATTTAAAAATTGATTTCAGACGAACAGGGTATTGTGGAGTTGAAGCTTGGGGGATCATTTATTTATTTAAAAATCAAACCCGGGCGTGAAGGGTACTGTGGGTTTGAAGCTTGGGGGATCATTTATTTATTTAAAAATTGAATTTGGACGCGAAGGGTATTGTAGGTTTGAAGCTTGGAAAATCATTTATTTATTTAAAAATTGTTTTCAGACGCCCAGGGTATTGTGGAGTTTAAGCTTGGGGAATCATTTATATATTTAAAAATTAAACCCGGACGTCCAGGGTACTGAGAATTTGAAGCTTGGGGGATCATTTTTTTTTTTAAAAATTGAATTCGGACGCCCAGGGTATTGTAGGTTTGAAGGTTGGGAAATCATTTATTTATTTAAAAATTGAATTCGTGGGCCCAGGGTATTGTGGGTTTGAAGCTTGGGGAATCATTTATTTATTCAGAAATTGAACTGGGACGCCCAGGGTATTGTAGGTTCGAAGGTTGGGAAATCATTTATTTATTTAAAAATTGAATTCGGGTGCCCAAGGTAATGTGTGTTTGAAGCTTGGGAGATCATTTATTTATTCAAAAATTGAACTCGGACGCCCAGGATATTGTGGGTTTGAAGCTTGGGAAATCATTTATTTATTCAAAAATTGAATTCGGATGCCCAGGGTACTGTGGGTTTGAAGCTTGGGGGATCATTTATTTATTTAAAAACTGAACTCGGACGCCCAGGTATTGTGGGTTTGAAGCTTGGGGGATTGTTCGTTTCTTCAAAATCAGAACTTGGACGTCCAGGGTACTGCGGGTTTGAAGCTTGGGGGATCAATTATTTATTTAAAAATTGAATTCGGACGCCCAGGGTATTGTAGGTTTGGAGCTTTAGAAATCATTCATTTATTTAAAAATTGCATTCGGACGCCCAGGGTAGGGAGGGTTTGATGCTTGGGGAATCATTTATTTATTTAAAAATTCAACTCAGACACCCAGTGTATTGTGGGTTTGAAGCTTGGGGGATTGTTTGTTTCTTCAAAAATAGAACTTGGACGTTCAGGGTACTGCTGAAGCTTGGGAGATTATTTATTTATTCAAAAATTGAATTTGGGAGCCCAGAGTATTGTAGGTTTGAAGCTTGGGAAATCATTTATTAATTTAAAAATTGGTTTCAGACGCCCAGGGTATTGTGGAGTTGAAGCTTGGGGGATCATTTATTTATTTAAAAATTAAACCCGGACGTCCAGGGTACTGAGAATTTGAAGCTTGGGGGATCATTTATTTATTCAAAAATTGAACTCGGATGCCCAGGGTATTGTGGGTTTGAAGATTGGGGGATCATTTATTTATTTAAAAATTGATTTCAGACGCCCAGTGTATTGTGGGTTGGAAGCTTGGGGGATTGTTTGTTTATTCAAAAATTGAACTGGGATGCCCAGGGTATTGTAGGTTCGAAGGTTGGGAAATCATTTATTTCTTTAGAAATTGAATTCAGGTGCCCAGGGTTATGTGTGTTTGAAGCTTGGGGGATCATTTATTTATTCAAAAATTGAACTCGGACGCCCAGGGTATTGTGGTTTGAAGATTGGGGATTGTTCGTTTCTTCAAAAATAGATCTTGGACGTTCAGGGTACTGCTGAAGCTTGGGAAATTGTATATTTATTCAAAAATTGAATTCGGGAGCTCAGGGTACTGTGGGTTTGAAGATTGGGGGGATCATTTATTTATTCAAAAATTGATTTCAGACGCCCAGAGTATTGTGGGGTCGAAGCTTGGAGGATCATTTATTTATTTAAAAATAAAACCCGGACGTCCAGGGTACTGCGGGTTTGAAGCTTGGGGGATCAATTATTTATTTAAAAATTGAATTCGGACGCCCAGGGTATTGTAGGTTTGAAGCTTGGGAAATCATTTATTAATTTAAAAATTGGTTTCAGACGCCCAGGGTATTGTGGAGTTGAAGCTTGGGGGATCATTTATTTATTTAAAAATTAAACCCGGACGTCCAGGGTACTGAGAATTTGAAGCTTGGGGGATCATTTATTTATTCAAAAATTGAACTCGGACGCCCAGGGTATTGTGGGTTTGAAGATTGGGGGATCATTTATTTATTTAAAAATTGATTTCAGACGCCCAGTGTATTGTGGGTTGGAAGCTTGGGGGATTGTTTGTTTATTCAAAAATTGAACTGGGATGCCCAGGGTATTGTAGGTTCGAAGGTTGGGAAATCATTTATTTCTTTAGAAATTGAATTCAGGTGCCCAGGGTAATGTGTGTTTGAAGCTTGGGGGATCATTTATTTATTCAAAAATTGAACTCGGACGCCCAGGGTATTGTGGTTTGAAGATTGGGGATTGTTCGTTTCTTCAAAAATAGATCTTGGACGTTCAGGGTACTGCTGAAGCTTGGGAAATTGTATATTTATTCAAAAATTGAATTCGGGAGCTCAGGGTACTGTGGGTTTGAAGATTGGGGGGATCATTTATTTATTCAAAAATTGATTTCAGACGCCCAGGGTATTGTGGGGTTGAAGTTTGGACGATCATTTATTTATTTAAAAATTAAACCCGGACGTCCAGGGTACTGTGGGTTTGAAGCTTGGGGGATCATTTATTTATTTAAAAATTGAATTTGGACGCCCAGGGTATTCTAGGTTTGAAGCTTGGGAATTCATTTATTTATTCAAAAATGGAACTCGGACGCCCAGGGTATTGTTGGTTAGAAGCTTGGGGGATCATTTATTTATTCAAAAATTGAACTTGGACGCCCAGGGTATTGTGGGCTTAAAGCTTGGGGATTGTACGTTTATTCAAAAATAGATCTTGGACGTTCAGGGTACTGCTGAAGCTTGGGAAATTGTATATTTATTCAAAAATTGAATTCGGGAGCCCCGGGTATTGTGGGTTTGAAGCTTGGGGAATGGTTCGTAACTTCAAAAATAGAACTTGGACGTTCAGGGTACTGCTGAAGCTTGGGAGATTATTTATTTATTCAAAAATAGAATTCGGGAGCCCAGGGTATTGTGGGTTTAAAGATTGGGGGATCACTGATTTATTTAAAAATTGATTTCAGACGCCCAGGGTATTGTGGGGTTGAAGCTTGGGGGATCATTTATTTATTTAAAAATTGAATTCGGACGCCCAGGGTATTTTTGGTTTGAAGGTTGGGAAATCATTTATTTATTACAAATTGAATTTGGGTGCCCAGGGTATTGTGGGTTTGAAGCTTGGGGGATCATTTATTTATTCAAAAATTGAACTCGGACGCCCAGGGTATTGTGGGTTTGAAGCTTTGGGATTGTTCGTTTCTTCAAAAATAGAACTTGGACGTTCAGGGTACTGCTGAAGCTTGGGAGATTATTTATTTATTCAAAAATAGAATTCGGGAGCCCAGGGTATTGTGGGTTTAAAGATTGGGGGATCACTGATTTATTCAAAAATTGATTTCAGACGCCCAGGGTATTGTGGGGTTGAAGCTTGGGGGATCATTTATTTATTTAAAAACTAAACCTGGACGTCCAGGGTACTGTGGTTTTGAAGCTTGGGGGATCATTTATTTATTTAAAAATTGAATTCGGACGCCCAGGGTATTTTTGGTTTGAAGGTTGGGAAATCATTTATTTATTACAAATTGAATTTGGGTGCCCAGGGTATTGTGGGTTTGAAGCTTGGGGGATCATTTATTTATTTAAAAATTGAACTGGGACGCCCAGGGTACTGAGAGTTTGAAGCTTGGGGGATCATTTATTTATTTAAAAATTGAATTCGGACGCCCAGGGTATTTTTGGTTTGAAGGTTGGGAAATCATTTATTTATTACAAATTGAATTTGGGTGCCCAGGGTATTGTGGGTTTGAAGCTTGGGGGATCATTTATTTATTTAAAAATTGAACTGGGACGCCCAGGGTATTGTAGGTTTGAAGCTTGGAGGATTCTTTATTTATTCAAAAATTGAATTCGGGTGCCCAGGGTATTGTCGGTTTGAAGCTTAGAAATCATTCATTTATTTTTAAAAATTGAATTCAGGTGCCCAGGGTACTGTGTGTTTGAAGCTTGGGGGATCATTTATTTATTCAAAAATTGAACTCGGACGCCCTGGGTATTGTGGGTTTGAAGCTTGGGAGATTATTTATTTATTCAAAAATAGAATTCGGGAGCCCAGGGTATTGTGGGTTTAAAGATTGGGGGATCACTGATTTATTCAAAAATTGATTTCAGACGCCCAGGGTATTGTGGGGTTGAAGCTTGGGGGATCATTTATTTATTTAAAAACTAAACCTGGACGTCCAGGGTACTGTGGGTTTGAAGCTTGGGGGATCATTTATTTATTTAAAAATTGAATTCGGACGCCCAGGGTATTTTTGGTTTGAAGGTTGGGAAATCATTTATTTATTACAAATTGAATTTGGGTGCCCAGGGTATTGTAGGTTTGAAGCTTAGGGGATTTTTCGTTTCTTCAAAAATAGAACTTTCAGGGTACTGCTGAAGCTTGGGAGATTATTTATCTATTCAAAAATAAAATTCGGGAGCCCAGGGTATTGTTTGTTTGAAGATTGAGGGATCATTTATTTATTTAAAAATTGATTTCAGACGCCCAGGGTATTGTGGGGTTGAAGCTTCGGGGATCATTTATTTATTTGAAAATTAAGCCCGGACGTCCAGGGTACTGTGGGTTTGATGCTTGGGGGATCATTTATTTATTTAAAAATTGAATTTGGACGCCCAGGGTATTGTAGGTTTGAGGCTTGGGAAATCATTTATTTATTTAAAAATTGAATTCGGGTGCCCAGGGTACTGTGGGTTTGAAGCTTGGGGGATCATTTAAAAAATTGAACTCGGACGCCCAGGGTATTGTGGGTTTGAAGCTTGAGGGATGGTTCGTATCTTCAAAAATAGAACTTGGACATTCAGGGTACTGCTGAAGCTTGGGAGATTATTTATTTATTTAAAAATAGAATTCGGGAGCCCAGGGTATTGTGCGTTTGAAGATTGGTGGATCATTTATTTATTTAAAAATTGATTTCAGACGCCCAGGGTATTGTGGGGTTGAAGCTTGGGGGATCATTGATTTTTTTAAAAACCAAACCCGGACGTCCAGGGTACTGTGGGTTTGTAGCTTGGGGGATCATTTATTTATTTAAAAATTGAATTCGGACGCCCAGGGTAGTGAGGGTTTGAAGCTTGGGGGATCATTTATTTATTCAAAAATTGATTTCGGGTTCCCAGGGTACTGTGGGTTTGAAGCTTGAGGGATCATTTATTTATTTAAAAATTGATTTCAGACGCCCAGGGTATTGTGGGGTTGAAGCTTGGGGGATCATTTATTTATTTAAAAACTAAACCCGGACGTCCAGGGTACTGTGGGTTTAAAGCTTGGGGGATCATTTATTTATTTAAAAATTGCATTCGGACGCCCAGGGTAGGGAGGGTTTGATGCTTGGGGAATCATCTATTTATTTAAAAATTGAACTCAGACGCCCAGTGTATTGTAGGTTTGAAGCTTGGGGGATTGTTCGTTTCTTCAAAAATAGAACTTGGACGTTCAGGGTACTGCTGAAGCTTGGGAGATTATTTATCTATTTAAAAATTGAATTCGGGAGCCCAGGCTATTGTGGGTTTGAAGACTGGGGGATCACTTATTTATTTAAAAATTGATTTCAGACGCCCAGGGTACTGTGGGTTTGAAGCTTGGGGGATCATTTATTTATTTAAAAATTGAATTCGGACGCCCAGGGTACGGAGGGTTTAAAGCTTGGAGGATCATTTATGTATTTAAAAATTGAATTCGGACGCCCAGGGTATTGTAGGTTTGAAGGTTGGGAAATCATTTATTTATTTAAAAATTGAATTCGGGTGCCCAGGGTATTGTAGGTTTGAAGCTTGAGAAATCATTCATTTATTTAAAAATTGAATTCAGGTGCCCAGGGTACTCTGTGTTTGAAGCTTGGGGGATCATTTATTTATTTTAAAATTGAACTCGGACGCCCAGGGTATTGTGGGTTTTAAGCTTGGGGATTGTTCGTTTCTTCAAAAATAGATCTTGGACGTTCAGGGTACTGCTGAAGCTTGGGAAATTGTATATTTATTCAAAAATTGAATTCGGGAGCCCCGGGTATTGTGGGTTTGAAGCTTGGGGGATTGTTCGTTTCTTCAAAAATAGAACTTGGACGTTCAGGGTACTGCTGAAGCTTGGGAGATTATTTATCTATTTAAAAATTGAATTCGGGAGCCCAGGGTATTGTGTGTTTGAAGATTGGGGGATCATTCATTTAATTAAAAATCAACCCCGGACGTCCAGGGTACTGAGGGTTTGAAGTTTGGGGGATCATTTATTTATTTAAATATTGAACTCGGACGCCCCGGGTATTGTGGGTTTGAAGCTTGGGAAATCATTTATTTATTCAAAAATTGATTTCGGGTTCCCAGGGTACTGTGGGTTTGAAGCTTGAGAGATCATTTATTTATTTAAAATTTGAACTCGGACGCCCAGGGTATTGTGGGTTTGAAGCTTGGGGGATCATTTATTTATTTAAAAAATGAATTCGGACGCCCAGGGTATTGTAGGTTTGATGCTTGGGATATCATTTATTTATTTAAAAATTGAATTCGGGTGCCCAGGGTACTGTGGGTTTGAAGCTTGGGGGATCATTTATTTATTCAAAAAGTGAACTCGGACGCCCAGGGTATTGTGGGTTTGAAGCTTGGGGGATCATTTATTTATTTAAAAATTGAACTCGGACGCCCAAGGCATTGTGTGTTTGAAGCTTTGGAGATTATTTATTTATTCGAAAATTGAACTCGGCAGCCAAGGGTATTCTGAGTCTGAATCTTTTTTAGGAAATAAATAAATAAACTCTTTTAAAAGAGTAATTAAATCTTCACTTTATTATTGTTTAAAAATATTTGGAAAAACTGTTACATATGTTTCAACACACAGCGGCTTTTTCAGACGGTAATCTTTCAACTGATTGATAGTTAGTTTTGTGAGAGAATAAATACAAGGAACATCGTCGTTAGCATTGTTTTGATTGTCTCCCTACTCCCCCCCCCCTTTTTATATTTGTAAACGAAACCTACAATATTAGTCACTTTATGTATTTATGTTCAATTATGTATTAGTATATCTGTGAATGCTGTAAGTGTGTGTATGATGTTATCGACGATGTACCTTGTATTTATTCTCTCACAAAACTAATTATAATCAGTTGAATGATTACCGTCTGAAGAAGCCACTGTGTGGTGAAACATATGTAACGGTTTTTCCAAATATTTTTAAACAATAATAAAGTGAAGATTTAACTACTCTATAAAAAGGGTTTGTTTTTTTTTTACCTAAAAATGTTATTTAATCTTCATCAAGTAGAAGCTACCACGATTCAAGATTTGAATCATTTAAAAATTCAACTTGAAAGCCCAGGGCATTGTGGGTTTGAAGCTTGGGGGATCATTTATTTATTCAAAAATTGGACTTGAAAGCCTAGGGCATTGTGGGTTTGAAGCTTGGGGGATCATTTATTTATTCAAAAACTGAACTCAGAAGCCCAGTGTTTCGTGGGTTTGGAGCTTGGGAGATTATTTGTTTATTCAAAAATTGAACTGGGGCCCCCAGGGCATTGTGGGTTCGAAGCTTGGGGGATTATTTGTTCATTTAAAAATTCAACTCGGAAGCCTAGGGTTTTGTGGGTTTAGAGCTTGTGGGATTGTTTGTTCATTTAAGAATTCAAAGAGTATTGTGAGTTTGAAGCTTGGGGGATCATTTAATTATTTAAAAATTAAACTTGCATTCCCAGGGTTTCCAAGGTTTATTGCTTGGAAGATTATTTATTTCGTTAAAAATTAAACTCGAACGCCCAGGATTTAGTGCTTAGGGGATCATTCGTTTATTAAAAAATCAAACTTGCATACTCAGGGTTTCTAAGGATTATTGCTTGGGGGATTATTGATTGAGTTAAAAATGAAACTTAGACGCCCAGGGTTCGTGGGTTTGGTGCTTGGGGGATCATTAGTTTATGAAAAAATTAAACTTGCATTCCCAGGGTTTTTAAGGTTCAGTGCTTGGGGAATTTTTTATTTGGTAAAAAATTAAATTCGTTCACACAAACTTTCGTGGGTTTAGTGGTGGGGGGAATCATTCATTAATTTTTTTATTTATTTTAATAATTATACGCTCAGCGTTTTTGAGTTCTATAGCTTGAGGGAATGGTTAAATATTTATTTATGAAAAGAACTTAAATGAATCAATCGTACAAATTTTGTAATCAACTCAGTATTTTTAAAAACAGTTGAACCTTAGCACACAGAACTCCTAGCAATCTGAAATAACCTCTTGGTCGAGCTTCTACGGCCTGAAGTAACCGCTATGTCCCCATGCCCACTTTCTCGAATTCATCTCTGTCGTAATCTTGATTAATGTGCTATAAGTTTTTATCAAAAATTTATTCGTATGATTGTTAACTTTAATTAACACAAATGATACAATACGTGCTGTTTTAAATTTTTATTTTTTTTTTTTTATTCATTAAGAAAATTTCAAATAATTTATTATACAATTTTGTATAAAAAAAAACTTTTAATGTATTCTTTGACTACGTAGGTACAGTGACTCTTGAATAATAACTTTATAGTATGTAATAACCCTGGGCGTCTGAGTTTAATTTTTAACTAAATAAATAATCTTCCAAGCAATAAACCTTGGAAACCCTGCGAATGCAAGTTTAATTTTTAAATAATTAAATGATCCCCCAAGCTTCAAACTCACAATACCCTTTGAATTCTTAAATGAACAAACAATCCCACAAGCTCTAAACCCACAAAACCCTGGGCGTCCGAATTCAATTTTTAAATAAATAAATGATCCCCCAAGCTTCAAACCCTCAGTACCCTGGACGTCCGAGTTCAATTTTTTAATAAACGAACAATCCCCCAAGCTTCAAACCCACAATACCCTGGGCGTCCGAGTTCGATTTTTAAATAAATAAATGATCCCCCAAGCTTCAAACCTACAATACCCTGGGCACCCAAATTGAATTTTTAAATGAATAAATGATTTCCCAAGCTTCAAACCTACAATACCCTGGGCGTCCGAATTCAATTTTTAAATAAATAAATAATCCCCCAAGCTTCAAACCCACAGTACCCTGGACGTCTGGGTTTAATTTTTAAATAAATAAATGATCCCCCAGGCTTCAACCCCACAATACCCTGGGCGTCCGAGTTCAATTTTTAAATAAATAAATGATCCCCCAAGCTTCAAACCCACAGTACCCTGGGCACCCGAATTCAATTTTTAAATAAATAAATGATTTCCCAACCTTCAAACCTACAATACCCTGGGCGTCCGAATTCAATTTTTAAATAAACGAACAATCCCCCAAGCTTCAAACCCACAATACCCTGGGCGTCCGAGTTCGATTTTTAAATAAATAAATGATCCCCCAAGCTTCAAACCCACAGTACCCTGGGCACCCGAATTGAATTTTTAAATAAATAAATGATTTCCCAAGCTTCAAACCTACAATACCCTGGGCGTCCGAGTTCAATTTTTAAATAAATAAATAATCCCCCAAGCTTCAAACCCACAGTACCCTGGACGTCTGGGTTTAATTTTTAAATAAATAAATGATCCCCCAAGCTTCAACCCCACAATACCCTGGGCGTCCGAGTTCAATTTTTAAATAAATAAATGATCCCCCAAGCTTCAAACCCACAGTACCCTGGGCACCCGAATTCAATTTTTAAATAAATAAATGATTTCCCAACCTTCAAACCTACAATACCCTGGGCGTCCGAATTCAATTTTTAAATAAATAAATGATCCCCCAAGCTTCAAACCCTCAGTACCCTGGACGTCCGAGTTCAATTTTTTAATAAACGAACAATCCCCCAAGCTTCAAACCCACAATACCCTGGGCGTCCAAGTTCGATTATTAAATAAATAAATGATCCCCCAAGCTTCAAACCCACAGTACCCTGGGCACCCGAATTGAATTTTTAAATAAATAAATGATCCCCCAAGCTTCAACCCCACAATACCCTGGGCGTCCGAGTTCAATTTTTAAATAAATAAATGATCCCCCAAGCTTCAAACCCACAGTACCCTGGGCACCCGAAATCAATTTTTAAATAAATAAATGATCCCCCAAGCTTCAAACCCATAATACCCTGGGCTCCCGACCTACCTTTAACTATTACAGAATTTTTTATAATTAACAATGGTGTAAGCTCCCCTCTTAAAACTGTTTAAATATACTTCACCGGTTTATGCTTCATTTTTTTTCGTTATTTGTTTAATATATTGAATAAAACACTTTATTGAAAATTACGGGAAATGTTTTGTTTTTATAATGTAAATAAATAAAATCAAAAAATTTTCAGATGCTGAGATTGAAAAAGAATGGTTTCCAGTACCTTTAGATACTTTGAAAGTAAAATTAAGTTTAAAATAGATTTTTTAATATATTTTTTATTTTTATAGTAATTTAAATGTATTATATTGATAATTAATAAAGCAAGTTAATATCATAAATAGGATTTTAGTTCAAGGATTTATATAATGCATCTTCAAAAAAAAAAATAAAAATGAAAAAAAAATAAAAATAAGTAGAAAAATATTCAGGCTATTCTATTCTTTTGCAAAACAGCAGTAGCTGTAGAATAAACTTATAAAGTATCCTATTACTTATACACCTGGATGATTCTCAAAAATAACTATAAATATTAGCTATTCGTGCAAGATTTACTCAGTTACTATGGAGTAACCTATGATGAGTGCACCAATAACTATAGTATCATCTAATCTTTTCGAAAGTAAATACTTGATATAATGTTTGACACGGCTGTTTAAGTGTCTCACTCATTTTGAAAATTAATTCTAAAACTTTAAAGAATTAATTTTAAATAAAATACAAAACTCATATTATTTTTCCTGCAACTTTAAGTTTTATAAATTTTTGAAAATCGTCACTTAAAGGTCCAAATAGTCTGAAAATATTTAAATTCAATAAAAAAAAAAACTCTTTAATTCTGACAGCTAAAAAAAATTTTTTTTTTAATTTTTTTGACATTTACCGCATGAAATTCGACTATTTCAGGAATACATTCCCTAATTCCAAACTTTTATCTCTAGTTGGAAGTTTCACCGGGGGTTCCCTTGATTATAGTGGGTATCCATTCAATGTATCGATTTTATATTAAAAAAAAAAAAAGTAAGAACAGAGGTATTTAAAACCACACTTTTCTGGAGCGAGTAAAGAATAATAATTTTTCATCATCCATATATATTCTAAACTTCATAATTTGAAGTTTTTAAACTTTTCTGATCCTTGAGGAATATCTGAATGCATACATTTAAAATACCACAAGGCTCGATTGCCTACATCGAGTAGTCAAGAATTACTTAATCAATGAAAATTTTAATGAAAAATGATTGATTGATCAAGTGAATTATTAATCTTTGGCTTTATCTGCAGTGCTTTGCAGAAACTCATGTACAAATTGGTTAGGGGCACTAGGCAGCTAATCTTGTCCAAAAATATTCAATAACTCGACTAACGTTGACAAAATGTATTATTTTTTATACCACTAGTGCGTAGGTACTCGATATAACGCACGCTCCGAAATTAAAAAACTCTACGCACCAGTGGTATCAAAAAATATATGCAACGGGTGCAGCACGTCACCAGGGCTTCTTAAAGTCGCACTCGGTATCTTTAAAACCGCCCTGGCGACGATACTGTAACCCGTTGCATAATATACTATCAAACATTTTTTATTGTTAACTAACTAGTAAATATTTTTTAATATAGTATTTATCTTTTTTTGGCTTTGTCTTCATAAACAACATAAGTTAAATACAATCATGTAGTAATAAGACAATAATGGTAAAATTTATCGCCCATTTATATTTAAATAACCAACCGAACTCACCAGCTGTTTATACCAAACTTGACTGAACTAATTAAATTTAAGACTTGCTGACTACTGAGGAATTCATCCTCAAAGCTTAGCACGAAGTACATACATGTGGTACATACATTGAATAATTTCAACCTTGCGCACCTGGTTTTAAAGGTGACCTCGTATGTAAACCATAAAATCCAGGAAAAGAGTTCTCAGTAACCTGATCGACACTTAACTCCTCAGCTGTTACTCCTACTTTCGGATGTAGTGATCAATATTAAAACTACTTGTAGAACTTGTTCTAAGGTTTAATCTCGAACTCTATATACACCTGGTGTATATGAAGTTCGAGATTCAACCTTAAAACGTTAATTTGACTTCAATACTAATTAATTCATTTAAAGTCAGGAAGTATCCCTGATTTATCTTGCCTCACTGATCTTGTCCTCAGGACGTAATCGCCGACCCTACGAACCAGGTGTTTATGCTGACCTACGTGCAGCGATTGAAATCAAAACTTCCTGGGGGACTCACCCCCAGGGCTTAATTAACGACGCTACGTACCAGCTGATAATAACACTCTTTTTGTACTTTTCCCAAATCCTCGCTTGATATATTTTTGAATAAAAATGAATTTTTTTTTTTTTTTTTTAATCATATATTCTTGGGTCCTCAAAGCCTAATATTTGACCCCATGCATCAGCTGTTTATTCAGACCTCGAATGTATTAATTTTTATTTAAAACTTCCTGACCGAACTTCATGATCGAAATCAAAATTTCCACACCCCGCTTGTACTTTTCCCAAATTTCTGTTAGATACATTTTTTAATAAAAATTCAGTTTTCTTTTAATCAACCCAACTAAAAACAATAATGATGATATTAACTACAACAACAACAACAACAACAACAACAACAACAACAATAATAATATTTATGTTGAAAAAATAAAAAATTTGTAAAAAAAAAATTATTAAATGGAAAAAAAGTCACCAACAAAAATCAGTTAATACTTAGTTATTCAAGTTTGTTGAAAATAATTATTTTCACTGACGTCACTATAAATTAACTCCACCTAATTTTTAGATTCGTTCATACATTCAAAATAACCAATCACGTGCTCTCTTAGAAAGTAGATACTATAACCCAACCATTACAACCCGTTGCTTAGCAAATAACAACTTCCCGCTAAATGTCGTAGACTCAAAAATCACGAGTATGAAGAATGTAATCACGCGCGCGAAGCGCGAGTGATTTTTTGTCAAACTTGCCCCACAAGTTGCTGTGCAAAAAAACTGGAGGAAAATTATCTAAAATTTTGAAGCACGAGGGGTATTCGGCTGGATTATTTTACCCAGCTCAATTTCAACTCATAGAAATGCTGTTTTTTACATTTTTGCGGTTATAGTTCTATTACTATTTGTTTACTATGAATATACCTATGAATACCCCTATATAGGTATACACCGTAGTGACTCGGGTCTAACCCAAAAGCTGAATCGAGTAAGTCTAACAATTCGAGTTGCTATGCGACTAGAATTGTTAGTAATGCGAACGTTCGAATTAGAAACAACCTAAAAATTATCGAAATAATTTTACCCACACCCCTCCGCCAAATGTCAAATGCGGTGTTCCTATTGGTTGAAATTCAGCTCGGGAAAATAATCACTGAAAATTTAAAAAAAAGGGAGAAAATCTTAATTTACGGTTACGATTACGGTTCGCAACCGAGAATTTTGTCGATTCTCGATCTGTTTTTAGGCCAAGAATCAAAACGATTCTCGGTTTGTTTTTTTAAAATTTGAATCCACATCTGATAGTAAATCTGTATGTATGAAAGAACTGATGGTTTTCAAAGTTTTTTTAATAACAGCTATTTTTAAAGCAAATATGTTCTTAGTGTACTTAACACCATCTCAAGCTATAACAAAAGATGTGACTGAAGTAAATATGGATTAGAAAATATTGTTGGAGAATTATGGTTTAGAAATAAAAAATTCATCACTATGACATCTTGCGATCCTTACAAAGCATTTTATAGTTTTTAGCGTAAGCTTGAGTCCAAGATTATTCTTGTTGCTCATAACGCAAGCTTTGACATTAGATTTTTGCTTCAAGACTTGATAAAGTGTAATTTAATTAAAAATTTTTTAAAAATTATTTATGGATTTTTTGACAGTGTAAATTTATTTTGGAAAACATATCCTGAACGTAAAGTAACTCAAATGTGTAAGTTAAACAAATAAGCTTCAAATTTTTTGAATATTGATGAGACAAATGAAAATTTCCATGAAGCAACTGATGACGTTTATATACTTCAAAGACTGGTCAATGAAAAGCTCTCTGTCATAATGTATTAAATAATTCTCAAGAATTCATTGGCACAGTTATAAATTTTTTGTATAAAAAGAAAACAAAGACCTTCGTTGCTTTGAAAGGTTCAACTTGTAATTATGTGATTACAAAAATAGCATTTTCAGGCTCAACAGGATTTTTTGGAAAATTAGCTTGTTTAGATACTTTTAGAGTTTTTTGTGGTTCTTAGCTAATTTTCCAAAAATTCCTGTTCAAAGCCTACTGCACGTACAGAATTCTGCAACCTTGCATTCTTTTTGTTTTTTTATGAATTTTCGAGAAAATATATTCTGAGACATCGTTTTTATAAAGTTGTTCATGTACAATTAAAGTTTAAAAAAGCCAAAAAACCCTAAAAAATTCTTTTAGCCCAGGGTCAAACTCATTAAAAGTAAACTTAAGAATATTTTTCCTTGAAAGTAAATGAAAAAACAAAGCGAATGCAAGGTTGCAGAATTCTGTCAGTGCAATAGGCTTTGAAGAGGAATTTTCGAAAAATTAGCAAAAAAACGGTATAAGTTCTAAAAATGCCATATGAGCTGTATAGCAACTCGATATCAAGGCCCCATTGGATAGAATTATTGATGGATTTCTTCATTTTTTGATATTAGAAAACGATCCCCAAAGTTTCGTCATGATCGATGACCTGCAGGGTGTAGCCTCTCCTTGTTAATAGATAATATACTGTTTTAAAAATAAAGTCATTAGTCATAATATATTGTTAAAAATAAAGTCATTAGAATAAAAAATTAATGGTTTTTCTCTGCTTAAAAATTGATGGCTTAAGTTTGTGGTTTGAACATATTATTACGCATCAACTTAATGTAGTTACGACTTGTATAAATAGCTAACCTAAAATATAGTTATAGACGCTCGTTGCCTCCAGTCCGATGCTACACGCCGCCGCCACCGGCGCTGCGCCAAATCATAGTGATCACGCATTTTTCATTTTTTTCGATTCATTATCTCAGAAGTAAATACTACTTGCAACATTTATCTTTGTACCTCACGATTTTTCAAATCTTGCCCTACAAGAAAATCTGTTTTAAAAGAATATTTTGAGGAAATTGAGCTTGAAATTCAAGAATAACCTTCTAATTTGTACGAATTTTTGCGCTCAGCATAGTGATTCCATGTAAAAAATTGGAACTTCTGAGCCTAAAATCTCAAAATCATGTATGGCTTGAGTATAGGAAAAATACCAGCGTGTATAGGACACAAAATCTGCCTTTGACCAAAGTTTTAGATATTTTTTAAGAAACTCAATTTTTGCGGTAACTACCTTAAAAATTATTTTCGATTAAAATAACATGTATTAACAAGTGATATTAAGATCACAAAATATCTAATACTAGTTTTTTTTCGAAAACTAACTTTTTATACAAACATGGGAATAAAAATTAATTTATAAATTCAGATTCTATGGAATAAACTTTTTTTTGAAGTTAATATATCCTGCAGGTAAAAAAAAAAATAAAAAAAAAAAATAACAGAAGTTTACCTAATGATTTTTCCATTGGCGGACATCTGTAAGCTCAAATTTTGTACTTCAGAAACACAAAATTTAGGGGTGTGCTAAACTTTTGAACACTACCGCATATATTGTGGTTGTTTCTGCAAAATAGTATATTATGCATTATCGTCGCCAGGGCGGTTTTAAAGGTACCGAGTGCGAAGCGATGCGTAGCACAAATGACTTAAAGAAGCTTACCATATTCAGCATTGGTGCGTAGAGCGAGTTTTTAAATTTCGAAGCGTGCGTAAAATCGAGTACCTACGCACTAATATACTATTAAGAGTCATCTTATGTTATTAATACCCCCAGAAATTATTGTCGTACAGAATACTTCCAGGGTCATGAAATAAATACTAAACACAGATTTATTTTATGGTAAAACGTCTGATTAACTTTATTAACTTTCAATTTATTATAAAAGGCCTTACCGGCAAAAGCGAGAGCTACGTAAACAAAAGAATAAATCTCGGTCCGTTGAGTACAACAGTCGAAACAGAAGAGAGCAACCCGAGCGGCCGCAGGCAAAGCGCACCGCAACGCCACAATCGCACGACCGTGCCGTGTCTACCAAAACTATAACTCCGACACTCCCTCCTTTCTGTAGACACTGACGATTCTCACTCATGAATCTCTGACTAGATTAATACAAACTTCTGATTAATGATATTTCAGTCTTCTAGTTGAATCAATGAACACAAGGAAGTAGCTCCCTAGATAAACTACTTAAATATCCTAACTGTTTTAATTCTAACTGCTCTCGCTATGAGACTTACATACTTCTGATTCGGTTTATCTTACTGGTTCCACATATAGAACTTCTGGTCTACGGTTAATGTCTATCGATCTCTTCCGTCCTGACCTCCCTGATTATCTTGGTATGACAAGGATCCTAGTTGTTCTGGCGATTCTGTCTCTTCTGTTTCATATTGTTCAAATACTCCTGGCTGAAACAAAGCAAGTAAAATTAAATATATAAATTCATCTGATTCAAACTTTCAAATTTATTCTTCCAATTTCAAGATTTGTGTTTTAAATTTCCTATGTAATTCAAACTCCAGAGGCTTAGTAAATATGTCAGCGGGGTTTGACTTAGATGGAAGCCATAGTACCTTCACTTTCCCGTCACGGGCTAATTGTTTCACGTAATCCCCATGAACACTCGACAACTCTTTTAATTTTCCCGTCTGTTCCCTAAATTTCGAATTTACTCTTATCGTCTGAATATCATCATCAAATCATTCAATTTGTGACTCCCTTCCTTCTGTGTATTTTTACCTGCTGCTGAGTTGTCACACCAAACTGTGAATGTCATATAAATTTCGTTTGCCACTACTCTGATTGATTTATCTAGCGAAACTAGTTCTCTGCAAGGTTTACTGGCGGCAGCTTGCTCTGCCTTCGTTGTGGATTGGTTGACCTCTCTCTGTTTTCGACTGCGCCATGCGACTGAATCTCCATATAAATTTATTATGAAACCACTGGTCAATGTTGAATCCGTCCAATCGCTGTAACTGGAATCTTAAAAAGCTATCAAACCCTTTGAGCTTGCAGTATATTTCAACCCAAGATCAATGGTATCCCTTAAATATTGCAATACCCTCTTTACGTCCTCCTATTCACGTAACGTAGGCGACACTTGGAATCTCGAAAGTACATTCACTGCATAGGTTATGTCTGGCCTACTGCCATTTGACAAATACAATAAGCTCCCTATCGCTTCTCTATAAGGTACTCTGGGTTTAGATCGTGTCTTATGAATCTCGGAATCATGCTCATGAGATTTTTGACTCTGAGGGATAGATTCAAACTCTGTGTCTAACACTTCTGAGTCATTTTTACCTAATTTCCTTTTCTGCACCTGACGAGTTTCCATCGGTGTTCTTTTTGGGTTACAATTTTTCATGTTAAAACGTTCCAGAACTTTCTCTGTATACTCTGATTGGTCGATTGTAATTATTCTTTCCTCTCTGTTTCTGGTTATTCTCATGCCTAGAAAGTTCTTTGGCTAACCTAAGTCTTTCATTTCAAAAGTTTCACCCAGCTTCTGTTTTATTCCATTAAGTATCTGAATATTGTTCGAGCCAATTAGTAAATCATCCACATACAATAACACGACATCGTGCTGATCTCCGATTCTTCTAGTGAATAAACATGGTTCATGTATTGTATTTTGGAAACCTTACTCTTCCATCCTTCCAGTAAATGTTTTATTCCAATCTCTCGAACTCGTTCTCAAACCGTAAATGTATTTCAACAACTTACACATTTTCTTTCTTCTGATTTCATCACTGACTAACACCCCTTCAGGTATTTTCATATATTTACACTCTTTCAATTCGCCGTTCAAAAACGCTGTCTTCACATCCATCTGGCATAGTTCCATGTTTTGTTCATTCACGATCACTAACAAGGATCTGATCAATGGCAGTCTCGATACCGGGGCGTAAGTCTCCATTAATTCGTACCGTTTTATATCTTTGAAACCTCTGATTACCAATCTTGCTTTATATGTCGTTACACCGTCTGAGTTGATTTTTTTTTTGAACTCCCATTTATAGTCGATTATATTAGCTTTCTTTTCTTCTTTCCTTGAGACTGGCCTATCAACTATTAGTCCAGACTTCGTTTTTGTACATTGACTCAAGCTTTTGTTCCACTGCGCTCTGCCATTCTTTCCTTTCATTGGATGCCATTGCTTCTTCGTATGACGATGCGTCTTTGTTTATGATGGCAAATAAGCAGTTCTTCATTTCGTCTTCTTCTGGGTGATCTTTCTCTGGATAGTTATTGTCGTCTTCAAATATTACTTCTGATTTGTTTGTTGAGCCTGGAGTGAAAAATGCGAAACTTGTATCGTCCACCTTCACTCTCTTTTCTCCAGTTTTTGCGAGAGCGGAGTAGTCTTTCCTGACGTTTGCAGTCCGTGAAGGTTGATGTCTTTTATTGGGCATGTCTTCTGATTCTTTGGCATTATCTAGCTTTCCCTTAGTATTCGAATTTGCTTTCTTCGAATCAGTTAATTCTTTCGGCTGTTTTAAAGTGCTGGCTACCCACAACCTGTCGTACAAAATACTTCCAGGGTCATGAAATAAATACTAAACACCGATTAATTTTATGGTAAAACGTCTGATTAACTTTATTAACTTTCAATTTATTATAAAAGGCCTTGCCGGCAAAAGCGAGAGCTACGTAAACAAAAGAATAAATCTCGGTCCGTTGAGTACAACAGTCGAGACAGAAGAGAGCAACCCGAGCGGCCGCAGGCAAAGCGCACCGCAGCGCCACAATCGCACGACCGTCCCGTGTCCACCGAAACTATAACTCCGACAATTATTAATATTCGAGCTAGACAAAGTAGTCAAATTTTTTTTAGCGAAATAGTGATTTTTAACTTTTGTTCATATATCAAAACCTATGGCAGTCACAGAAACGTTGTCTGGGGCAAAAAATTTTTAACAATGAATGTAGTTTGATTATATTAATAAATTCTAATTAGGATAAAATATGCATTCGTTAGGTGACAATTTGTATGAAAAATTTGAATAAAACGGTCCAAAAAGTATCGCCACAAAAGTCGTTATTACAGTCGATTCACCCATCTTGACAGTTAATGCGAGCCACCACAAAAACGGCTCGCTTTAACTGTTATTGGGCTTCAAAGTGAAGTAGCGGTGGGGGAATACAATATGGCTACGGTATTACTTATTGCATGCGATTAGCGCGCGCGATCTGGCGGTATGACGTACATCTATTTTTCAACTTGGCGGTGTTATTACCTTAAGAAACTCGCAGAACAGCGCAACGACCACGAAACCCGATAATATAATTATATATATATATATATATATATCATTAATATAATATAATCAAACTACTCCCAACACGACTCCACTTCGGACCCCAGCAGCACACGAGTGTATTCTGTGAGTTGGGGTTTGCCGAGGGGTTTACCCCCCCCCCCCTCCCCTGCCCCAACCGGCTGTAGGATTGGCAACTTTTTGAAATTCATAATATTTTTTTGCTTATTTAGTAAATATATCGAAAAATAATCGACACGTATTTTTTCTTTTTAAAAAAAAAAAACTAAAATTAAAAGAACTACAAGTGTTCAAATTTTTTAAAATTTCAATATAAATAGATATACTTTTAATGGAATTTCGGGTTAATGACGTCATCAACCCGTAGGTCTAAAAACTTTTTTTAATATTCTTCTTGCTCGATTTTGATTTAAAAATTCTTTAAAAAATGTTAAAATTCATTAAAAATCAAGTACTTTTAAAAAAATATTTTTTTTAAGTACCGGTTGCCAACCCTATTAGCACGACCGTAGCGCCCTCGATTTCTAGGCTATTGCAGTGTTAATTCTTATGGAGCAATTTTCAGTTCAAGCGGTCGCCACCGGCCGAGCCACCGGCCAATTTTTAGGCTCTTCTATTAGATTACGGTCAAAAGCGTCCTCACCGTGCAACTCGCCAATGCCTTTTATTGACATTATATTAGTTATTTATATAATTAATGTGGGAAGGTGGACAGTTGAAGAGCGGCTGCAACTACTTTACGAGCTTAGACCTAACCCTAACTATAATATAATATATACTAATAAGAAATAAACCAAAATAACAGTAAATAGTGTGTTTTATTTACACTATACTGAATTTAATTTAAGTAAGCTTCCTACATAAGTATTATTTATTTAAATAATGCATTTTTTATACTCACCGTATATACCCCTTTCGGTTTTTAGTGATGATTTTTAGGGCTTCCAGGAAAAGGAGGGAGGGTTATACACTTGTCATTACTGTAATTACTATATAAAATACATAAAATTAAAAATAAAAATTGTATGAATTATAAAAATTCTCGTATTGTTTTTATTATACCATTTAATGTTTTAGTATTTCAACTGTTTCAGACGTTTTGTACTCACTTTAATTATTGTACATTTAATATATCTGTGCACTAATACATAATTTCTCGTTAAGAGTAAAAACTCTAGTGAAGTGATATTTATTTTTTATCTTACTGATTAAGTATGTCGTCATCTATTGAATACATGATTAATTTTTTATTGAAAATGGACTGTCAGATTGTTTATGGAAAATGGAGTCTTTTGAGTAAGCCACAGAACTGTTCGTGTGTATTAAAAACTTTAGTGTATCAATTCACCGTGAAACTAAAAATTTTGTGGGTAACATTTAAGTAAAAACATATTGGAATCAAATTGGAACTGTAGTGAGTTAGTTTCATATAAACTCAATGGACATAACACTTTAATAAACACTCAATTTTTGTATTAACATCAAATTTTTAGGTGTGATATCCCACTTAACAGTTAAGTGTAACACTTAACTTTGGTGTTAACACCGAATCTATTGGATGTAAACTCCCAAGTGTGAGTGTTGACACTCAAATCTAGTGCTTGTATCAAAAATCAGAGTTAAAATAGAAGATTCGATCTTTTCATCGGATTATTTTCATAAAAAGAGACCGATACCAAGAAAAATCCCGAATCTCGCGCTACCTTAGTACAAAGTATAAACTGTATCATTTTAGATAAAAAAAAACATTGATTGACTAAACTATTTGATACCACAAGATCACAACGCACCGCCACGATCCACCCGATTGCTTGGAAGGCATTGGTAAGCATTATTCAATTAAATTCAATACCTCTTTTACTGATCTGATATATCGCGACGAGCCATTAGGAAATTGACCCTCTCTCATGCTCTCTCATCCTCTATTTTCTTCTGCGTATCTTTTTCGTTTTTGTTTCTACTCGACTTTGACTACAGCTTACCAAAGCCAACAAAATACAATAACATGAAGCTAAATTTTTTACACAATCAAAATTCCTATAAATATTTAGTATTTTATTAAGGTAATTGATAAACGGCTCAAAAGCTAAAAGCAGAGGAAAAAAAATTCGAAAACATAATATTTTAAATAAAAATCACGAAATTATTTGCACACGTAAGAATAATATGTTTCAATGCTGTAGTAAAAATATATGTACAAAATTGTTTATTACGTAAGAGGCGTAAGAGGCGTAACTTTACGAATTTGTAGAATTTAAATGTTAGAGCAGCTATAATATTTAATGGTCAACTAGTATCACTCACAAGGAGAGGTCACACCCTCCGGGTCACCGATCTTGACGAAACTTTGGGGATCGTTTTCTTATACCAAAAGATGAAGAAATCTACCAATCATCCCGTCTAATGGGCCTTTTATACCTAGTTCCTACATAGCTTATATCGTATTTTTAGCTCTTTTTGGGTTTTTTTGCGAATTTTCAAAAAATTCCTGTTCGAAGCCTATTACACTTACAAAATTCTGCAACCCCGCATTCTCTTTATTTTTTCATCTTCTTTTGAGAAAAAATATTTTTAAATCTAATTTTGAAGAAATAGTCCATGTAAAATTAAAGTAATCAAAAGCATTTTTTACTGTTTTTTTGGTTTTATGAACTTAAACTGTATGTCGTCAGCCTTATCAAAATTATGTCTAAAAATATTTTTTCTAAAAAATTCATATAAAAACAAAGAAAATGCGGGGTTGCAGAATTCTGTAAGTGCAATAGGCTTTGAGCAGGAATTTTTTGAAAATCAGCTTGTTTTGACACTTTTAACACTTTTGTGCGACTTTTGTGTTTATTTGTAACAATTTTCAAAAAATTCCTGCTCAAAGCCTATTGCACTTACAGAATTCTGCAACCCCGCATTTTCTTTGTTTTTATATGAATTTTTTAGAAAAAATATTTTTAGACATAATTTTGATAAGGCTGACGACATACAGTTTAAGTTCATAAAACCAAAAAAACAGTAAAAAATGCTTTTGATTACTTTAATTTTACATGGACTATTTCTTCAAAATTAGATTTAAAAATATTTTTTCTCAAAAGAAGATGAAAAAATAAAGAGAATGCGGGGTTGCAGAATTTTGTAAGTGTAATAGGCTTCGAACAGGAATTTTTTGAAAATTCGCAAAAAAACCCAAAAAGAGCTAAAAATACGATATAAGCTATGTAGGAACTAGGTATAAAAGGCCCATTAGACGGGATGATTGGTAGATTTCTTCATCTTTTGGTATAAGAAAACGATCCCCAAAGTTTCGTCAAGATCGGTGACCCGGAGGGTGTGACCTCTCCTTGTCAGTGCGCTGCAAGCGCACAAAGGAAAAAAAACAATGATTGTAACCTCAAAAGGCACTTTTCGAGTATTGTAAAAACTTCTCCACCAATCAACTCACGAATAAAATCTTACATTGAAAATCAAAATAGCGCAACCTCTCTTTTACATAGGGACTAGCTTCTATACCTCACCACGCTAATGCTTTCTCGGTTGAAAATTTAATTATTTTTATTTTATTTTTAAATTAAAAAAAAATTTTTTTTAATATTATTATATAATAGTATCTAAAATTAAACATGAAAATAAATACATACTAAAAATAGATTATACAGAAATACCTTAAATTTAATTAAAAAATATTATATTATTTATAGCGCTTACATAGATCACTTTAAAAAATGAAGGTCGAATTGGTAATCAGCAACCCTAAAAATTCCCGTACACGTAATTTAAAAAAAAATTCTATTAAAAATACATTTTTACCGTAAGTAAGTAGCCCTTGAGTAGGCCAAACGTAAAAATGAATATTAGATTCATAATTAGCAACCTCAAAAACCCTTGTATACGATGCCACAAAAAAATACTATTAAGAATTAATTTTTACCTTAAGTTAGTAGCCCTTGCGTAAGCCAATTTTAAAAATGAGGGTCAGATTTGTAATCAGCTACTCCAAAAATTCCCGATCACTCAATTTCTAATTAATCATATAAAAGTCAAAGTCCCTTGTATACGATGTTTCAAAAAAATTCTATAAAAAATAAATTTTTACAATTGTGTCGGACAAATCAGATTAAATTAGTTTTCGTCAAAATAACAAGGGATAGAAGTTTAAATTGAAAATATATTTATTTTAAATCAGAACAAAGGTTAAGAAAAATACAGAGAGGTTAAGAAAAATTATCGGACCTTTTCTTTTCGCAGCCGTCGAAGTTTTAACTAAAATTTTTCATTTCATCATAATTGCTGCCGATATTCATTATTTATTTTAATTCGAACTCAAAACAATAAAACTTCGGTCAACAATGAAAAAATAACATTGGAAAAAATTTGTACCGAAATTGTAATAAAAAATTTATTTTCTTTCTTTTCATCAAATTAACCCATAAACAAATAATTATCTCTTATCTAAATAATCACATCACTGCTATCCATAAAATTCCAGAAAACCTCAAAATTTCATCTGATCAACCGGTTGTCCTGATGGCATTGGCTCTCATAACCAAGCACTCACGCAAAAATCGAAACTTTCTCAACAGGGAACGTTCCCGCGAAGTTCGACAAAACATTCATAAATCACATACCTATGGCTTGACGATCGTGATAAGAATCACACCTTCCAGTACCACAGATGACACTTACACGAAATTGTTACAAAACTATAAATTTTTTATCACAATTTTGGCATTAAAAAATTTAATTTATGATTTATTTAAATAATTTCATTTTGAAACGCATCCAAAATGCTGTCTGTAAATGATAGTAAACTCACGGCAGTTTAAAATAATAATTACCATTTTGCACATTGCCTCAAAATCAGCTAAATAATTTTTTGCCATTATAAAAAAAAAAGTTAACAAAAAGAAAATCCATATGAAATTCTAAAAAACAGAGTGTCCTCTGCACAAATTAACCTATAAATCGTGATTTCACAACACTCTCATTAAGCATTTCTTTAAATAATAACATTATAAATGTTAGCTGTTGCTAACAAAAAATAATAAAATGCCGGTGAAACTAATAAACTTATACAGGATCAACATTAAAATAATAATAAATAAATCTTAGTTAACGATTGCCAAAAATTTTTCAGTCATTATGAAAGCAATTACTGAATAAAAATAACCTATTTAAAAAACAAGATGATCGACTGTCAATTTCTATTTAGAATAATAAATTTCAATTTTACCTCTAAAAAACTTTTGGACCAATCATGGCACGAATAAAAACTTTTTCAAGATGGCGATATATCCTTTACACTATAGTATATGTAGAAAAAAAAAATTCACTATCTTGGGGTCTCTTCATTTGATACGGACCTGCTCGCGTGAGCCTCCTTAAAAATGAATGTTGGATTCGTAATCAGCAGTCTCGAAAATCTCCGATTACCTTATTTCTAATTTATCTGACGTCCAAGTCACTTTTTTTTCAGAAAGAAAATCAACGACGTCGACGAAAATAAATTTCTTAATATAATAAAGGAAGAGGAAGTTTAGTTGAGTTTCAAGTATCTTCAAGTGAAGTTGTATACAATGGAAGTAATGTATTTCAAGCCTTTTTCTAACTTCCGATGAAAATGAATTGATTGATTGACCAAAACCAAAGCGTAGGCGCATTACTCGGGGTTGCTGTAAGCGCGATACTTATACATCAGCAAAAGAAACCAAAGACCCTTGGTCGGTCCAAAAAATTTAGAAAGTTTGTGCACACGAAAAAAGATCAAGCGGCACGAGATTCGAATGCTGTTGCGGGAAAATACAGAGTCGCAGAGTATCCAGCTGGAGTGTACTTGTTATATCATACCTTGTTATATCAAATTGCGCCCTTCCAGAGCTTAATTATTAAAGCTTAATTATGTCGGAATATTGTTTAGGTATTTATTTTGACTGCCAATTTAACTGTTTTCACAATTAAAGAATAGGTTTCACAGTACCATATTCTTTTCTTTAAAAAAAAAAAAAGTACTCTAAAGATTCATTCTTCATTAATATAGGTATATATTTTTCCTTTAGATTATTTAAAAATTAAAAATTATGTAAAAAGACTATATTTTTTTTTTATTTTACAAATTTTTTTTCACATTACTGCTTAATAAAAATGATAATGCAAAACATACAAAGATTATTATTTTATCATTTCTCTACCGTGTACTTATACATTTATTATTTAAAAAAATAGTGAGAAAATGTCAAATTGTCCTTAAAATATCTCAAAGTTTAACAAAAATCTATAAAAAAAAAGTGCCGGGAATCGAACTAACATCGGGAAAATGATAGGCGGATACTGTAGCCACCAGACCACGCGGATCAATTACTATCATAGACTTAGAACTTATATTTAAATTGTGCCCCTCCGGGGCTTGATTGTAAAAGCTTAATTATGTACATTCAATAATTGTTAAGGTATAGTTAACTTCTTTTAATATTTTTATTTGTTAATTTTTAAATACATTTATAATTTTTTTCAATTATTTTTACATGAAGAAACTTCGTAAAATAAAAACTAATGTTATACGAATTTTTCTTGCAAATATAATCAAGTCAAGTCAAAGAAAAGAATTAAAATTATAATTTAGAGTTCCAAAAAATAAGTACCTTTTTGAGTATTTTTTTTTTTTTTTTCTAACATCGAGCCACACGTGCGGGAAGGGCTCGCGCGTGGAGGAGCGAGAGAGATGGAGCGCGTCGTCGCTGATTGGCCGAGTCGCTTGGAACTCGGCCAGGAGCGTACCACGCATGCACCAAAAGTTGTGCATGTTCGAAGTCCTGGTGGCAGGCTCATGAGAAGTTACCCCAAGTATTGCCCCCTGTCGGGATTATCAAATTGATCAACGCTGTTCGGCAGGCCCATTGGTTTCACTGGCCCCAAAGCAGTTGGGGTTAACGTGGGGATTAATATTATCGACGAAACAAATTAAGAAAACAAATTTAAGTTGGTTACGGCGAACTGGCCGTTTTAAATAATAAATTTGGTCACTACAGCTTTTAAAATCCCGAACAGAAAGATCTTTAGGAGCGAATGTGGCCAGAGATGTGATGTGTCGACGTCACGTGTCAGGTCACGGTCCTGAAACCGTCACAAGACGGTCTCAGGACAAACTTCATGTCATGACATGCCACTCATAACCTAAGTGCATGAAGCACTTCTATGTTTTATACTTTTATCTTCAGATTCAAGCACGTTTTAGGCCATTCAATTTTTTTTATTCACATTAGAAAGTACAGAATACTTTCTTGGATTTTATTTTTATTACTTATAATTTTTTTCATTTTGAAAATTTAAACTGTCTTGTGACATTGTCACGTGACAAAAAATTTTGTGAAATGTCATCTCACAACTATATAGATAAAGAGGATTTGTAGATAAAAAAAACATTAAATTTTGCACCTTAAGTTGATTTCTTTTAACAAAAGTTAATATAGATGAGGAAGGCGTGTAGGACGAAAAAAATTTCATGACACTGTCCCAGACGTCACATGACCATCTCGTCATATGTCATGTGACGAATTTTTTCAAGACGCGTCATCTCACATCTCTGGAATGTGGCCCTCGTGAGGTAGCCTCCCGATGCCTTCCAATGTGGACCTTGTTAGGCATGTAACGGGGCTGTAACAGGGCGCGAGCTAGGCCCCTCTTCGCCACACTGATATTTATTAATTTTTTTCGGAAAAGATATTCACACGGTATTAGAGGTTACGTTCACAGTTGACTTTCCAAAATAACGAGTTCTCTGTTATTTGTTAATGAAATTAACTTAATTTTTCTTAGTTTTGTTACAAATACTAACACTTAATTTGTTTACAACAATTCGCTTTGCATAATAGTTTAAATGTTTACGATGTTGTATGCATGTAAAAAGTTAAACGATCGCCTTACGTGGGCCTTATTCACGCTCCGTTACATACCCGTACGCGCTGTCAAGCCAAACTTCGAACGAGGGCCTAACTTGTCATCTTAAGGCATCGAACGAGGCCCTTGCTAGCGCCCTAAGAAACTTTTTGTTCGAGATTTAGGCCTTTTTCTTGGAGTTATTTAGGTGAATCGATTGAAATATCTCTCCCTGTGGATTATAATTTCAAAAATTAAGTGTTTTAAATTTATCTCATGTTAAATAATGTCTTGATAGAAAATTTTATTGATAAAATGCTAAAGATAGAATAAAATTAGTAGATACTTAAAATAAAAGTTCATTATGAAAATCAGTGAGGAGCAAGGAAAAAAAATATCATAATTGTAGCAAAATGATACAATTTTAAGTATACTAATATGAGGAGCACTATGAAAAAAATAGAAAACTTGTTCAAACTTTTTCTCACTCTTATTGTTTTTTCAACATAATTGATAAAGTAAAGTTATTCTACACTAATTTATTGATAACTTAAATAAATTTTTTTTTTTTTTTTTTAATATATTGCGCAGCTGTAAACTTACAGGTTTAGATACGACTATACGTATAAAAAGAATTTAATAAAATATATGTTATGATATCATATTGGTGTGTAATAATCTTTTGCAGTAGAGAATTATTATTAATTATTTTTAAATATCAGCAAACACGAAATGAATTTGAGTGTAAAAATGAATCTAATAAATACTAAATAAAACTATACCGTCGAGCGCGAAGCGCGAGTGTCGGTCGGTCGTGCCTTTCATGCATTGCGCGGAGCGGTAGCGGAGCGTAGCGATGCAAGGGCGGAGGTGTTTTTGCCCAAATATTTTTTAAAGTATCGGACTCTGCGCAGCCTTGCTTGATACTTTAAAAAATATTTGGGCAAAAACACCGGAGCAGGCAAGCCGCCCGGCCTCTTGAGCGAAGCGAAAGGGGCGGGGGGCGCGCTAGTTTTTTCTAAAAATTACTGCTCATGTTATAACTATATAATACAGGGAGATACCTTTAGTAATTAAATACAGTTACAAAAAATTTCAAGTTAAAAAATTTTAAAAGGATGAAAAGGGCTCGAATGTTCGAGATAATCAAAAAAGTTCATTCATATTCAAGCAATTTTTTTTATCACTTTTTCTTTTTTTTTTTTTTTTTTTTCTTTTTTTTATACTCACAGCTTTGCCTAAAAGAGCTGAGAACCCATGAAAAAACTGCATATTGTAAGTCATTATTATATTGAAGTTGTTTTTATACATGTTTTATGTACGCTCCATAAATCTCATAGCTTTCTTGTATTTTTTCAACACCTTGCCAGAATAATAAATATTTCAAAATTTTTTTAATGTTTAATTTCATTATTTAAAAGATCAATTTTTAACGGTTGACTTTAGGTCAACACCCGTGCATATGTCATGTCTATAGCGTTACTAGCACTGCGCTTCTATAAAAGTATATAATAATTCTCTTAGTCTACGGACTCGCTTTCTTGAACTCTTGAGTCCGAGGATTTAGTCTATCGAACTAGAGAGTCCTGTGACTATGTAAATGCGAACCTCAGAGAGAACAAAAAAGAAAACGAAAACATGAAAAAGCAAAAGATAGCGCAGAAAATGTGAAAAAGCATTGTGTTTTGGAGGAATTAGATGTAAAAAAAAAGCTCTTGATTGAAGTAAAGTACATAAAAATATTTCTGAAGCGATAATAAAGAGAGAGAAAGAGAGTCAAAACTGCGAAGAAGTTGTAAGAAATGAGTGAAAAGTTAAAGAACTCATCCAGAGGGTAAAAAAAAATAACTAAAGAGAGGCTGTAAGAAAATACACACACAAACACACGCATTGAAGAGAAAGAAGAATAATAAGAGCGCTTGTCCACGCGGCAGACTGACTGGATGCGTCATTTTCGAGGTCGTTTCGTTATAATAGCTCGTGTAATACGTGTAATACGGATAATACCTTTCCGTAATACCTGCGAGTAACATCACGGCCCTGCACGCTGGAAGCATACCTTGCGAGCGACGACCGCTTGACCTTGTCAGCCTTGATTATTATACAAACTAACTTTCTTGTTCCATCAGCAGACAGTGCTGATTATAATTTTTTTTTTTTTTCTTTTTAACTTAATTTATTTTTTATCTTGGTGGATACAAGTAAGGCAATTATACCCAATATTTTTTAATTACTCTAAATATTATTTTAATACCGATACAATTAAGTAAATTATACTAGTACAAATGTAAATTTAAACATAATAATAATTATTGCTATTTTAACATCAATTAAAATTTAATTAAATAATTTAATTAAGTAAACTTTACATAGGTCAAATTCAAAAAGTAAGCTTGGATTTGTAATCAGCAACCTCGGAAACCTCCTATACTTAGTTCAACAAAAAACTATTAGAAAATAATTTTTCACTTTAATTAAGTAGACCTTTCTATGTATGTGTACTTGAATTTCACGTTTTTATATTAGAATAAAATATAAAAACTTTTTATCAAGAAAAACTTTTTGTTTTTTCTTTTTTAATTTTATATCAAAAAATTTTAAGTTCTAATTTTACACCTTAATTAAGTAGACCTTATGTAGATCAAATTCAAATAGTAAGTTCTTTTTCTTAATCAGCAACCTCAAAAACCCTGGACTACAAAATTTCAAAGAGAATTAATAAATCAAAATAACTTTTTCAAATTTTACCTAAAACAAGTGTCATGAAACTTAAATATCATGATTATTTTAGTTTGAATTCAAAAGTAAGGTCGGATTCATAATCAGCAATCTCAAAAACCCTCCTACACTTAATTCAACAAAAAATTTTTTTTTAATAATTTTTAATTTTAATTGAGGGGGGGGGGGGGGGGGGGGGGTAAACCCTGGAGGGCAAAAAAAAAGCAAATTTTTCATGATTTTTCTCGAGCAAACGGCAAAAATTATTTAATTTATTAATAGTGTCCATAATAAAGTAATATTTGAACTACTTTCTGTAATTTTTTTGAATAAAAATATTAAAAAACAAGCCGATGCCAGTGCTTTTTCGGAGACGCCTTCGCGTGGTAAACGCCATTTTGTCCATAAACATCTGAAACAAAAATTTCAGGAAGATTCTGTTAGAAAATAAGTTTTTCCTGGTAATACCACGAGGATTTTTTTTTTTTTTCACTTTTTGACGATTCGGCGGCTGTTTGAAGTCAAAGGTCGTTTTTTCGACTAAAAATGTCACTTGCCAAATGACGCTGCTCTGGTGCAAATACATCATGAAATTGTAAGTCTGACATTTCAAACTCCTAAATGGCGTGGTTGACTGGGAAAACGCTATAAAGTTTTTTACTTATTGTTTAACTCTTTTTTTGCAACGTCATCAACAATTTTTCTTTTAACTATAAATTCAATGTTTTAACGAATAAGACACATTTCGAAAAAAGTTTAAACATTTTCGTTTCTTGATTGGTTACTAATTTTTTTAATTTATATTATTTTTTTGTTATTTCATAATTTTTTTAACCCATTAAGTCCGAGGATTTTTTGAATTTTTGGTTGTGTTTGAGCTGGGAAATCTTAGGGAAAACTGTGAAAAATGTATACCTGAATACCCTATCCCCCTATTTTCAAGTATGCCCTACACGATGGTATAGTTCAAAAAAGTCAAAAATTCGATTTTCATTTGTTTATAAACAAATTAAAAAAAAAAACAAGATTTTTTTTGCACTTTTTTTTTTTTAATCGAAAAATTGAGTGGTTAAAAAATTTTTTACACACTTTAGAATATCATCACGGGTGATCACGCATTTCAAAGTTTCCAAATCTTCTTGAAAATTGTAGCTGCGATTTTTGTAAACAAAATGGCGGCCAAAACACTGCGAAGAAAAAATTCGTAAAGCAGCCGAAGGCGGAACCAACATCGAAAAACTTATTTTGCTCAAAAATATTTATTGAAAAAGCATAAAAAGTCTTTGAAATGTTAATTGTTAATATTTTTATCATTTCAATTGCATATATGCGAGTATTGGGCCCAATAGGGAGGGACCCAAAAATAAACATTGAGAAATCGAAAAATAAAAAATACTAACTTATTCTACGTAAAATTATAAGAACAAAATATACTTGGTGTTTTTTTTATTGGGGCCACTATTTTTTCATAAAAATTCGTTGAAGTTGGGACTATCAACCAATTGAGTCCAAGGATTTTTTGAATTTTTGGTTGTGTTTGAGCTGGGAAATCTTGGGGAAATCTTGGGGAAAATGTATACCTGAATACCCTACCCCCATATTTTCAAGTATGCCCTGCACGATGGTGTAGTTTAAAAAAGTCAAAAATTCGATTTTCATTTGTTTATAAACAAATTAAAAAAAAAAACAAGATTTTTTTTGCACTTTTTTTTTCTAATCGAAAAATTGAGTGGTTAAAAAATTTTTTACACACTTTAGAATATCATCATAATAATATCATTAACATTTCAAAGACTTTTTATGCTTTTTCAATAAATATTTTTGAGCAAAATAAGTTTTTCGATGTTGGTTCCGCCTTCGGCTGCTTTACGAATTTTTTCTTCGCAGTGTTTTGGCCGCCATTTTGTTTACAAAAATCGCAGCTACAATTTTCAAGAAGATTTGGAAACTTTGAAATGCGTGATCACCCGTGATGGTATTCTAAAGTGTGTAAAAAATTTTTTAACCACTCAATTTTTCGACTAAAAAAAAAAAGTGCAAAAAAAATCTTGTTTTTTTTTTTAATTTGTTTATAAACAAATGAAAATCGAATTTTTGACTTTTTTGAACTATACCATCGTGTAGGGCATACTTGAAAATAGGGGGGTAGGGTATTCAGGTATACATTTTCCCCAAGATTTCCCCAAGATTTCCCAGCTCAAACACAACCAAAAATTCAAAAAATCCTTGGACTCAATTGGTTGATAGTCCCAACTTCAACGAATTTTTATGAAAAAATAGTGGCCCCAATAAAAAAAACACCAAGTATATTTTGTTCTTATAATTTTACGTAGAATAAGTTAGTATTTTTTATTTTTCGATTTCTCAATGTTTATTTTTGGGTCCCTCCCTATTGGGCCCAATACTCGCATATATGCAATTGAAATGATAAAAATATTAACAATTAACATTTCAAAGACTTTTTATGCTTTTTCAATAAATATTTTTGAGCAAAATAAGTTTTTCGATGTTGGTTCCGCCTTCGGCTGCTTTACGAATTTTTTCTTCGCAGTGTTTTGGCCGCCATTTTGTTTACAAAAATCGCAGCTACAATTTTCAAGAAGATTTGGAAACTTTGAAATGCGTGATCACCCGTGATGATATTCTAAAGTGTGTAAAAAATTTTTTAACCACTCAATTTTTCGATTAAAAAAAAAAAAGTGCAAAAAAAATCTTGTTTTTTTTTTTAATTTGTTTATAAACAAATGAAAATCGAATTTTTGACTTTTTTGAACTATACCATCGTGTAGGGCATACTTGAAAATAGGGGGATAGGGTATTCAGGTATACATTTTTCACAGTTTTCCCTAAGATTTCCCAGCTCAAACACAACTAAAAATTCAAAAAATCCTCGGACTTAATGGGTTAAGTAGTGTAAATAAAAGTTCACCATAACGTTCTTGTGGAATGAAAAAAAAACACTTTTTTATTGATTTGATAAACAAATTCTGAGTACGCTCAACTCGTAAAATTATTCCACTCTGTAACCAGGGTTTTGGGAGCTTGGGGGATAGACGATCAGTTTTTTTGTTCAACTCGGGTGCCCAGGGTTTTGAAGGCTTGGAGCTTAGGGAGTAGCTAATCAGTATTTTGTTGAACTCAGGCGCCCAGGGTTTTGGGGGCTTTGGGGGTTTTGGGGTCTCCGAAAAAGCACTGGTATCGGCTAAATACTAAATACGCTACAATACTTTACTGCTAAACATAAATGTAGAAAGTAAAAACAATTGATCTCCCTACTGACGCAGTGGGGCCGAAAGTGAGTCTTCATCAAAAACAGGTCTGAAGAACGTCTCGAGAGGGCTACTTCAATAAAAAGTATTGTTGATAGTAAGACGAAAACGTATTCGGATACGAACGTATAACTATACATGTTTTTCGTCTCTTGTTGTCAAAAGCACTATTTTTCTCAACGCAATAGTATGAGGATGTTAAGACGCTAAGGGCGCTGCTGCAAGAGGCTCCCTCGGTAGTGCTACTCAACGAGTAAGACAGAGAAAAAGATAATGTTCATTTGTCTTTGTCTAACCTGTTGAGTAGCAAGGCCGAAGAGGGAGTTTCTTGCAACAGTGCCCCCGTAGTATGGCGTTTTTTTCTTAACATCCACTTGTATCCTCCACAAAAAATAAAAAAAAAGTGTTGAAAGCCGCTCACAGTATTTTAGTAGTGTATATAATTTATAGTTACATAAAAAATAATAACAAATTTAGTTGTTACTCCATTGTGTTTTAACAGTAGGGTCATCACTAAGTGTAAGAACATGATACGTCAAGTATGACAATATAGTAAAACATAGTGTAAAGACACACACACTAAAGGTACAATCCACAGAAAAGTAACTAAATGCAAAAAAATACACACTCTCTAAATCTTAAGGTAGTAGTTCCGCGATATATAGCACATACATGGGAAAACACATGCAAAATGCAAACAACTCAAACACTATCTGAATTTGTAATATGTTGTAAATAAACATCTGATCTTTCAAAATATCACATAGAAAATACAGGTATCCATGCTTTTTTTCGAGATAATTGAGTTCAAAAAATGTTAAATTTTACAGGTTAGGTATTACTATATATTGTGATTTGGTGAATTTCTAACTTAATTATCTCGGAAAAAAGCATGGATACCTGCACGGAAAAAATGAAACCGACGCATGCATCGGTGAATTTGCGATGCGCGCATCGCGAACAGCTGCGACCTTTCCGTCGCTGAGTTTACGACACAAGCGTCGCTAATTCAGCGACGGAACATCGCTAGTCGGCGATGTAAGATGATCGCAACGGCAGCAGAGGCCGAAGTCTTTTATAAATTTGATTCAAAGTCAATTTGCAACCTATAGATTCAGTATTAGGTATTGTGGTCCTACAATACATATAGTAATACAGCTGAAAGCGTGAATTCGAGGCGCGAGCGGTTGAGTTGAATCTGTCGGTAAAAGGTAGGTTAGCTGCCGCTGCCTTTGCTATCATCTTACATCGCCGACTAGCGATGTTCCGTCGCTGAATTAGCGACGCTTGCGTCGTAAACTCAGCGACGGAAAGGTCGCAGCTGTTTGCGATGCGCGCATCGCAAATCCACCGATACATGCGTCGGTTTTATTTTTTCCGTGTGTATTTTTTAAGTGATATTTAGAAAGATCAAGTGTTTTTTTACAACATATTTTAATTTCAGAATTAGTTTGAGTTGTGCACTGAGGCGGAACTACTACCTTAATAAGCGAAATACCATATCGCCCATGTACCTATATGCCGCTCAAAAATCCTATTTTGGGTGGTTTAAAATTGGGGTGCAGCTTGTACACAGATCAAAGCCAGCGGTAGCTGGCTTGGGGAGATTTTTTTCCCGCCAAAATAGTAGCCGGCTGCCGTGCTTTATTTACAGCTACTGGAGCTACCTTAACCCTACTAACCACAATTAATCAATTATTTAAAAATTAAAACACGTTACCTGCATCATTAAACCTCTAGATTACGCCTACTTTTCACTACCGAAGAGATGAGGATTGTTTTCGAAGCTTATATTTTTTTAATTTTCTTATTTTTTAATTCGCGTTTTTGAAATCGGCCTTTTTTTTGGACTTTCCATCCATCAACGTTCGATCGGGGATCGGCACCTCCCAACATTTTCAACAGATGGCGCTATCATGATTTTTTTTATTTTTTTTAAAAATAAAATTAATTAACGTTTATAAAAACTTGTTTTCATAAATAAAAAAATGAAAAAAAAAAAAAAATTAAATGATAATTAATAAAAATTAGAATTAACCTTTGAACGATAAAAGACACTGGTAACTGGCTTGGTTAGAGAACAATCATCAGTGTCGCAGTAAAATCAGAGAGCAAAAGAAAATATGTATTTTAAAAGAGGTAGTTGTAAACATTCTTACAAAGTAACATGTTCAATAGCACACGTAGGAAATAATTTAAATAATGGGCACTACGTGAGCATTTTACGACAAAAAAAAGAGTTGGATAGAAGTAAGCGACGAAAATATTATAAAAAAACTTTGGCCAACTAATGCTAAAGGTTTTTATATATTTATATTAGAAAAAAAAAAAAAAAAATTAGAAAAATAACAAATAGATAATTATCAAAAAATTATCAAACAAAAAAAAGTGATATCCCACAAAAAACCTTACAAAGGTAAACAAACGTGGGGAGATTTTTTTAATGAATTGATTTAACAAAAAATAGTGATATCATTAGATAGATTTTATAAGGTAGAATTTTTGATAACATGTCATATTAATAACAGAATTTAAAAATTAATTGCTGTAACAAATTTAAGAAAAAAAAAAATTATTTCAAAAAGTAATAAAAAAATTATTTTAATGAGTTGTGTATTTAAATTTAAAAAATAAATTGAAATCTATATTCATAAAATCTGCCCACGAAGTTCATATTCAGAAGAAAATTTATTAACTTTATCTTCGTTGGCAGATTTTATGAATATAGATTTCAATTTATTTTTTAAATTTAAATACACAACTCATTAAAATAATTTTTTTATTACTTTTTGAAATAATTTTTTTTTTTCTTAAATTTGTTACAGCAATTAATTTTTAAATTCTGTTATTAATATGACATGTTATCAAAAATTCTACCTTATAAAATCTATCTAATGATATCACTATTTTTTGTTAAATCAATTCATTAAAAAAATCTCCCCACGTTTGTTTACCTTTGTAAGGTTTTTTGTGGGATCACGTTTTGAACTGAAACGCTTGTTTTTTTCCTATTTTTACCCCACTGAATCAGGGGTGCGGTTTATCTATGGGTGTATACGGTATTTACTTATTTCGTAGGTGAAGTGAGATGTTACGTTTAAAAAAGTTAAAAAACTAATTATTTCGTGAGTGAATCAAAAGATCACTTTTGAAAAAGTGACTATCCGTGAACATAACCTTAAATGAAGTTGGATAACGAAAAAATATTCTATTTCATCGTTGAAGTAATTATAATTTAATTTTAACTAAAAAACATAAATAATAAGTAATGAATTTATTGAACTATATAAAAATGAAAAGTTGGTATTTTTTCTTCATTTTTAACAAGGGTATTTTCTAATTGAAATTTAAATTATGATACTAGGATATATGTGGATAAAATAAAATAAAGTATTAATAACAGATTATTCAACAAGTTGAAAAAAAAACAATTTTAAGCAATTGAAAATTAAAAATTTTGTGTTTTCTTTATTATAAACAAAGATTAATCTCTAGTTAAATATAAATTATAAAAATAATAGTAGAGCTCAAAAACTCAAAAAAAATATTTTGATAAAAAAAAAATATAATGCAATACAAATATTAAAAATAGAAAAAAATGCTCTATTATATTAAGAAGTTTGTTATTGTCGTCGTCGTCGACTTCCTTTTTCAAAAAAAAGTGACTTAGACGTCTCAGATAAATTAGAAATTTGGTACTCGGGAATTTTCGGGGCTGCTGATCACGATTCCAAAATTCATTTTTAAATTTGACCTACTTATGTAAGGTCTACTTATTCAATTTAAAATTTATTTTTTTCAAGGCTCTCATTAGACAATGACGTGTGATTAATTAGAATTTGAGTAGTTACTTAAGGTAAAAATTCATTTTCAATAGCATTTTTTGAAACTTTGTATATCGAAGTTTTTGGGGTTTCTGATTACGAATTTGACCTTTATTTTTTAAATTGACCTTCGTGAAGGGTTACTTACGTAAGTGTGTGAAGAGCTTATTTCGAGTCTTGAGTTTTTCTTTTTTTTTAATTTGTTAATTACGATAAATAATATTAAGATTCTCATCATGTAAATCGATTTTGTAATGCCAAAATTGTAATAAAAAATTTACATTTTTGTAACAAATTCGGGTGTAAGTGTCATCTGTGATACCGGAAGGTGTGATTCTTATCACGATCGTCAAGTCATAGGTATGTGATTTATGAATGTTTTGTCGAACTTCGCGGGAACGTTCCCTGTTGAGAAAGTTTCGATTTTTGCGTGAGTGCTTGGTTATGAGAGCCGATGCCATCAGGTCATCAGGATAACAGGTTGATCAGATGAAATTTTGAGGTTTTGTGAAATTTTATTGATTGCAGTTATGTGATTATTACCGGAAGGTGTGATTCTTATCACGATCGTCAAGCCATAGGTATGTGATTTATGAATGTTTTGTCGAACTTCGCGGGAACGTTCCCTGTTGAGAAAGTTTCGATTTTTGCGTGAGTGCTTGGTTATGAGAGCCAATGCCATCAGGATAACAGGTTGATCAGATGAAATTTTGAGGTTTTGTGGAATTTTATTGATTGCAGTGATAGATAAGAGATAACTATTTGTTTATGGGTTAATTTGATGAAAAGAAAGAAAATTAATTTTTTATTACAATTTCCGTACAAATTTTTTCCAATGTTATTTTTTCATTGTTGACCGAAGTTTTATTGTTTTGAGTTCGAATAAAATTTAATAATGAATATCGGCAGCAATTATGATGTAATGAAAAATTTTAGTTAGAACTTCGACAGCGGCGAAAAGAAAAGGTCCGATAATTTTTCTTAACCTCTCTGTACTTAACTTAACCTTTGTTCTGATTTAAAATAAATATATTTTCAGTTTAAACTTCTATCTCTTGTTATTTTGATGAAAACGTATTTAATCTGATTTGTCCGACACAATTATAAAAATTTATTTTTTATATAATTTTTTTGAAACACCGTATACAAGGGATTTTGGAGTTGCTGATTATGAATCTGGTATTCATTTTTAAAATTGACCTAGCCAAGGGCTACTTGCTTAAGGTAAAAATTTGATTTTAAGGAGGCTTAGCAGCGTAGGGGTCGTACCTATCGGGGGGGGGGGGGGGGGGGCAATTTCATGCTCCCTTACGGGTGCATGAAATTGAAAATAAGAAAAAAAGTATTTTTTTTATTTATTTTTATTATTAAGTGATTATTTATCATTTTTAAACATATTAAAACAAAATTTAAGATAAAAAATTTTTAAAAACGTTGAAAAATTGCATGTTTTGAAGGTTATGTACCGCAATTTTCTATTTTTCTTGTCAATTAGTCCGATAATCTCAAATTTTTATAATTTTAAAATAATCTTCAAATTTTTATCTTTAAAATGGCACCTGACTCGTAGTAAACTTGTGGATTTTGATGATTTGCCAAATTTTTAAATGTTTTTTTCCATAAGAGCCCATGTTAAAAAAAAAATTCTAAACTGATTTTTTTCTCGAAAACGAGTCCGACAACCATTGTTGTGTTAAATAGGAAAGTTGTTTGTCTTACTTCAAGGAATCTACAGGAATTTTTTGGGTTCTTACTTTTGGATTTTGAAAAAACTGCCAAGCCTCCTTAATAGCATTTTTTTCAAACTTTGCGTACGGGGGTATTTAGGGTTGCTTATTACTTATCCAACCATAATTTTTTAAATTGCCCTATATGAGTGCTATAAATAATATGATATTTCTTATGAAAATTTTAAAATTAAATATATTTTTGTATTAACTATTCTGAGTATGTATTTTATTGTCGTGTTTTATTTTAGATGATATAAAAAACTATATTTTTAAACTTTTTGTTTCAATTCAAAAATAAAATAAAAATAATTAAATTCTCAACCGAGCAAGCGTTAGCGCAGTGAGGTATAGAAGCTAGTTTAAAATTAAAAAATAAATGAATTAATCAATAAGTTTTACAAAAAAAATAAAGCTAGTTAAAAAAAGTATTAAATTTCTTTTTTTTCGGGATAGAAACATAACAAAATTGGCTTTTTACAAAAAAAAAAAAAAAAAAAAAAAAAAACCACTAAATTTGCCATCTTTTACCTTTTTTAAAAAGATTTTTTTTTATTTTCTACCTTGATTTTTTGTTTGTTTGAGCTGTATTAAAATAAAGCCAATAAACCACTTGTCAATAACGTAGTATTCAAGATTATTAGATGAATTAAACACCTTTATTTTTAAATTATTTCAAAACTTATTTATTTATTTATTAAAAATCGCTTGAATAATAATTGATGATTGAATTAGAATGACTTGTTTGGAAAAAATAAACGAATAGAAATTTTTATTTATGCATCCCGATTCTTTACAATTATTACATCATGGAAGGTGATTTAAACTCTAATTATGTTGATCTATAGGTGCATACATGCCTTGTACACTCTGAATCAGCCGCCTGGTTTTATTCAGTTTTTTCTAATGCATATTTTGATCTGAAACTTTTCAAAAAACTTCGTTGATAATTGAGGAACAATATGGCTGGGTCAAGTTTTACCAGCTCGAAAGTTCCTCGCATACTTTTTTAATCCGAAGATGGTCGTTAAAGACATTTAACTTTTTTTTTCTAAAAAATCGTGTGTCATGCCCAAATAATTTTAAAGATTTTTGAATCAATTCATTAGAACTGGAAAGAGTTGAAGAAAAGCCGTGTTGAAACCGCGTAAAAAAATATTCACCCGTTCCCAAGATATCGTGAGATAAAAACGAATTTTTATTGTTTTTAAGGAGGCTTTAGCGACTTGCACCGTATCAAGTGAGGGCTCCCGCGAGTGCATGTTTTAAAACGAGTTGAAATGATTGTTTTCATTCGTTTAAATACTGTTATGCGTAACTTATAATCTTAAATAAACATTCCGAGCATAATTTTGAAAAAACAACAACAAAAAACAACAAAAATGAATTTATTTTTTGTGAAAAAAATTCCCTGCTTTAAACCTACATCGGTACGCTCCTGTATTCTAGGTTAAAGTTGTTAAATCTTTGCTTCTTACCGACGCATGCGCAAAAAGTTTTACAGCTGCCGACATTCAGTCGACATTTCGGAGTTTTTTAGTCTAACTTATATTTTTTCTCAAAAACCAGTCCGTTTACCCATTATTATTTTTTTTTTTCAACCGAATTCTCATACTTTTTTGCGTCTGATTACCAAGTTTCATCTTAAAATATTGGATTTAGATCACGTAAGAAGTTTTTTTCGCTTTCTTCCCGTAAGAGCCCGTGTTAAGTGAAAAATTTATAAAACAATTTTTTTCTCGAAAACGACCCCGTTGACCTCAATTTTGTTTTACACAAAAGTTGTAGGTATTGATTCAAGGAATCTACTGGATTTTTTTCAAGCTGTTTTAGTGGATTTTTCGATATCCGCTGAAGCCTCCTCAAGGTTAGCAAAAAAACGAGGTTTCTGATTTTTAACTCAAAAACAGAAAAAAAATCTCTGATGATTTTATATGTAAAGAAGATGCGCAGTGTAATTCTACATTGAGTGGTATTTTTTTTAATTCGAGTTCTTGAAAATTTGAAATTCACTCAAAAACCGGCTTCGGTAATCTTCGGCTACGGTCGCCCGAGCGCTAAGCCCATTATTGCACCGAGCTATTCAATTACGACTTGAAATAATTAAAAGCGGTATTGGGGGGTTTGAAGCTTGTCGGTTTATTTGTTGTTTAATTATTTTAAAATTTAATTATCACTGAGTCCATGCTTTGAGGTATTTAGGCTTGACGGTTTATCATTGATTTATCTATAATAAAAATTATTTATCACTAAGCCCACAGATTGAGAGTTTGAAGCTCATTATCGGTTTATTATTTAATTATCTATTTACTTATCGTAAAATTTATATATCACTGAACATAAGGTTTGGGGGTTTGAAGCTTGTCGATAAAAAATTATAATTAATTATAAAATTTATTGATCGCTAAAGCCAGGGTTCAGGGGATTTGAAGCTTGTCGGTTTCTTGTTTATTTATTTATGATCAAATTTTTTTATCACTAAGCCCAGAGTTAGGGAGGTTTGAAGCTTCACCGTACACCGGACATGAAGAACTCTTCCGTGCAGAAATGCACGGTACTCGGTGCAATGATGGCTGCTCGAGTCTCAATGTTGTTATTATTATTATCATTATCATTATAATTACTGTTATTATTATTATGTTTTTTTTATTAATATTATTATTATTGTTGTTGTTGTTTTTGTTGTTGTTGTTGTTGTTGCTGTTATTATTATTATTATTATTATTACTATTATTGTCCGTCGCTTTCTACTTTCTTGAAGAGCAGTTGCGACAGAAAGAGATCAGCTGATTTTCGCTGCTTAACCTGTACGTACAAAGCACAGACAGCTGTTCGCTATGCGACAGAAAGCGAGTCTTCATCGAAAACAGGTCTGAAGAACGTCTCGAGAGGGCTTCTACAATAAAATGTGTTGCTGATAACATGAGACAATAACGTATTCGAATTCGAGCGAAATGCTTGCAGCTGTAAATATTTGCTCTCGTCCGAATAAATGTTTTTCGTCTCTTGTTGTCAAAAGTTCTATTTTTTTACCATTAGACCCTAGACGGCTTAGCCTCTCCAATCAAGATGGGTAAAATATTTTTTTTAAATGCAACAACTTTAAAAGATTAAAAAATTTCCTCGGTCATCTTTTTTTTGGATTTTCTTTTTAATCTATAGAAATATCCACTTACTAAGTAAATTAAGGAGGTAATTTAAAAACTATCACCAAACCCTTTATTCACCGAGTCGATACAGTAAAATTGCGAGTTATAAATAAATTCACTTAATAAGCGTTCATTATAAATAATGCTGGATAAAACAGCAACAGCATAATAGTAGAGCAAAAAATTGATCGTAACCATATATGTATTAGTAAAAAAAAGAACAAAGTTGGCCTGGATGTATATTTAAGTGTATTATAAATCTTTGCGTTCACAACTCGTACAACGGGGAGCCTCACAACCGTTCAAAGTCAAGAAAGCTTCTAAACGGTAGCCTGGCAGTCTTCCTGCCAAGTCAAAAACGAATAAGAAAATCGTATTGGAAATGCTTTCTGCATGCAAGTATCAAGAGTAAGGCTGCAGGAGCATCGGAGAGGATTGCAGGTGAAGAGGAGGCTATTTTGAGACTCTTCTTCTCTTCTCTTTATTTCTCTTCGTGCCGCAGAAAAACTGGAAGGGAGATGCGCTGTTGCAGGAGAGTTGCCGTTCAGGTTTTACCACAAGGGATCGTTAAGATAATCGACGCTATCTCGATCCTAACTTTGGCTTGACTCGTCCTCTCATCTTTCATTAGCTGCTTTCTTGATGCTGCAACTTGCATGCGTGCGTGCGTGCGTGCTGCAACTACCCAACCCTGTTACTTTCTTACTCATGTAGTTTTTACTTTAAATTTCCAATCATTAATTTCATAAACGAGAGGTTCAAAATCCTTTCGAGACTTTTAATATAGTTATCTACCACCAAGCTGTAAGTGCTATAACGAGACATGCAACTTTTTCATTTTAATATTCATTTTTCATTTTGACAGTAAGCATTCAAGATGTAGTTTTTTAATCAGAAAATCTTGAGTAATAATAGTTTATTTGAAAAAATGATTTCCTCCTCGGTTGCACGAGCAAACACGACGAAATCACTTTTACACACATGTACTAAGCAGTCCAACTAGATAGTAATAGATATGGTACTCGAATAAAAGATCAAAATCGCACGAAACTTGGTAAAAATGTTTCGGGTATGATAGAGCCTAATAAAAAAGATCTGACCAATTTTAATTTTGCACGATTTAAATTGTGATCATATAGGGAAATCAACCTCGAAATTCAACTTGAAAGAAAGATAAGAATTTAATAATAAAAATCTAAGTGAAAAATGTTCAATACACGTTTTTCGGCCTAAATGAATTTTTTGGTGCGTGGTTAAAAGATTGATCAAACTCTAAAATCTTAGGTCCAGCGCCATATTTTACATAAGTACGAAAGAGACCGAGAGCTCCGTGATGCTCTCTGTCTCACTCGCACAAATATAGCTTTCTATCTCGCATCGTACCTACTACCTTAATACAAACTCCGAGAATTCGAAATGTTCGTTAATTCAAAGTCAACTCCAAATATCTAGAGGGTCTTTTACATAGAAAAAAGCATATATATAATTCGAAATATCCATTAATTTGAAGTAAATTCAAAACATCTTCGATTTCAAATTAACGAAGTTCTACTGTACTATATTTTATCGTACTAAATTCGTGGAGCTCGATTTTACATTTGTCGATTGAGGTTAGCGTGCGTAAAATTGGGTCTCCACGCATTAGTGCGATAAAATACTTTTTGATGGACTAGATGCATGCATATATTGAAATGTCATCAATCTCACATTTTTTTGCAGCGATTCAAAAAAAAAAAAAAATCTATGTATACAGGGTGGCTATCTAGTAGCGGAGGGGCTAAATAACTTGAAAAATATGCACTTTTTCTATAGTACATGTAAGAGTTACTTCTTACAAAATTTAGGATCAGATGGGCCACACAGAATAGAGCCCAAGCCCTTACTGTGGGCCCTACGGAGCCTAAATCCATTTGTTCAAATGGAAATCCATATTTTTCACCCTAGATTCGGAAAGATCGGAAAATTTAAGGGTTCTGTAGGACTTTGGAAAATTTTTTCTGGTCCATTCTGAGGGCCCGTAGAGGGCCCTTTAACGTTAACACCTGAATAACTCGGAAAAAAATCACTTTTTCGACTACCTGAGCTCTAGCAAAGTTTTTTTTTAGAAAATTTAGGATCAGATGAGCCAGACAGAATAGGGCCCGAGTCCTTACTGTGGGCCCTACGGACCCTAAATCCATTTGTTCAAATGGAAACCCTATACTTTTCACTCCAGATTCGGAAAGAGCGGAAAATTTTGAGCTTCTGTAGGGCTTTGAAAAACATTTTCTAGTTCATTCTGAGGCCCCGTAGAGGTATCAAAGAACCCTTTAACGGTAGTACCTGAATAATTCGGAAAAAAATCCCTTTCTTTGACTACCCAAGCTCCAGCAAAGTTATTTTTTTCACAAAATTTTAAATCAGATGGTCCCGACAGAATAGGGCCTGGGCCCTTATTATGGGCCCTACAGACCCGAAATATATTTTTTAAATTGTTAATTTGTTCAAACAATTAAAAAACTTATTTTCAAAAATTTACTTTCTAATTATTATTGATAGATCTAGAAAGTTTTTTTTTTTTTTTTTTTAAAGGAAGCCATTTGGGAGTTTTGCGCTTGGGAGCTAAGGGCTTTGAGGTTATATTTTTGAAAATAAGTTTTTTAATTGTTTGAACAAATTAACAGTTTAAAAAATGGATTTCGAGTCCATATGGCCCACAATATATTCATTCGTAAAATGGCTTAGGCCAACCGCTCAATAAAGTTTCCGTGATTTGTTCTCCGGAGTTGCCAGTACGTTTCAATTCAACAATTTCCGGCACAGTATAAACTTTTTTTTTAGAAGATTTCGAAGATGATTTAATCAGTTTCGGCTCTGGTATATACCATGTTTTATCTAGTTTCTTAGGCCAGTCCTAATTTGAAATGATCATATCCATAACCATCACTTGTGCTGCGGCATCCACATCAATGTCGAGAACTTTTCCAGGGATCAATCACCGTCATATTTTACTATTACAAATTAATTAATCTCCCTATCTAAATTTATAATTTACTGATGTTTGCAAGCTACAGCGTCGTAAAGGCGATCACAGAAACTTTTTCGTCGCGGCGACGCCGCAGCAATTTGTATGCCTGTATTTACGGAGCGGTCAGGCATCCGTGTGTTGGCTACCTGAAATACAGGTATACAAACTGCTCCAGCGTCGCTGCATCTTCACTAGACGCGTATGATGTTTGCGTATAACGCGTCCGTATGCTCCGTGCAAAACGAAAATATGATACCACTGATGTGTGCTTTTCAACCAACGGTGTGAGACGCTTATAATCTGGACTTTGGAGAAATTTCAATTTAAGAATGCTAACAAATATGTGAAATAAAATCAAGAAAAATAATAAAGAAGAGTACACTCTAGTAACTTAATCAACTAATAGTTCTGCATCGGTGAACTCGGGGGACAAAGGCTCCTCCAAGCCAATTCTGAAGCTCCGTCCAGTTAGTCCACCAAATCCTAGAAAAAAAGGAAAACCCACCATTCGGGGCAGGCCAGTATTTATCCGCGCCCTGTCTCCATCCCAGCTAGCCCAGATAAAAAAGATGGGGTCGGAGAATTACCTGTGAAGGGCCTGCTGTACTGCTCTGTAAATGTTTTCATTACATTTTTCTAACCCGTGAAATTTTTTAAAACGTAAGAGTGAATTTTCACTTGAATTGAGAGGATTTTCACTCCAACCGCAAATAAAAAGCGAGCCACTCCGCTTCGAGTGATAATCCACTATAACAAATAGAGAGCTTCTATCGCTTGAATAAGAATGAATTATGATTTCATAAAAACTACCGTAAACTGGGTTGTCTTTGTGCCGAGATAGATTTTTTACGAAAATCAACCCAAAATTTTTTTTAAAGGTCTTTTTTTTAATTTTTTTTACAGTAAAATTTTTTTCCACAGATAAATCTTATTACTATTGATGCAATTTTTTTTTTTTAATTTTCTACTGGAAATAGTATTTTTCATGAAGGTTCCATAAAAACAGGTGGAAGTAGAGTTCAGCAGCAGACGGTTATTGTGGCGAGCGAGCCCGCGAAGCGGGCGAAGTGAGTCACAATAGTCTGCTGCTAAGCTCTGCTTCTACCTGTTTTTAAATGGAACCTTCATGAACAATATTTTTTTTGCAACTAACTGCTCAAAGGATCTTTTTACAGTTACGTCAACAATATCTCTAAAAGTATAAAAAGTGATTCACACACTTAACCTCACGAGCAGCAGCGGCAAACGTGCGCATAGAAATCACCAGCGCACGCGCAGATAACGGTAGCGCGTTGCATACCTATATATTGTATACAAACTTTAAATATAGGTATACAACAGGCTGGCTCGAATGGCTGCGGGCGCTGCGGTATCTGCTACCAAAGTCTATTGCTTAAACGAGTAGTTCCAAGTTTCACCACTTATGGGATTTACAAGTAAAAATTGGCGCTATTTAGTGGAAGTTCCGAAATAATTTTTAGTGAAACTTGCAGATAAAGAGACTCATACCCTGCAACCAGACGAGCTGTGAAAAGAGCCATTGAGCGGTTAGTTGCATGAAAAATTTTTTTTTGACGCTTTGAATCTAGGAGAAAAAACACGTTAAAAATCTGTCTCCCAACTTTATGCCCCATAAGCAAGGAACATTTTTTTTTTGGTTTCTATTAATTATTTTTTTCTATTAGTATTATCTCTTACAATGACGCCCATATATCTTTTATATGCAAAATAATAATTTGTTTTTTGCTATACGAATTTTGAAATAAATTTTTTTGGTTTTCCGAAAACTTGAGGTGACTTTGGCCAGTACAATTATGGTAGCCAAAGTCATCCCAAGGTTATTAGTAAGTATCTCATCAGTGGATGATTGCAGATGAAATTTACAAAACAAAAAATTTGATTCTAAAGTACATTTGTTGCCAACATTTGTTCAATTTCAGGTTGTGTTTTATATAATAATAACTAGTCTCTCTCAGCGCGCAAGCACGCGCTATTGTATTAAATTATCTAAAATAAATTTTGTCGAAGCTTCATCTAAATTAACCTACAATAAGTTATATATACCCTTTACCTTTGCCGCTACGTTTAGAATTCATTTAAACTTTCGTGGTTATAAATTCATTGATTTTGTTTATATACTAATAATTATTATTTTCATGATTTTAATCTAATAATTTCGAACACTTGATTGAATAATTATTTTTTATCAAATCTATTCTCTAAATGTTTTAGTTGAATTGTAATATAAAAATTAAAAATTCAAATTTTAAATTTTGTTCTTCAACCAATCACATCACGAATAAAATGCTGACATTATTTTTGTGTTCTCTCTTTTATCTTGCGACTAAGAAAAAAAAAAAGTTTATAATTACAGGTAATTACAAAATAAACATAAGTAGCATCTTTTAAAGTTCAAAACTTTATTTAAATGTACCTAAATACAGATTAAGTCTACAAAAACAAAAAACTACCGGTTTTTTGTTTTTGAAGAACAAAAAAAATTGGTCCGCACATCGGCGGAAGAAACATTGCACCTTATTTTCATAAATGACTTATTAATTAAGTGTTGTTTATTTGTATTTGCCCCCGGAAATCCTTCACAACCTAAGTTTAAACATGGAGGGCGCTAATCATAACTATCTATCAGGATGGTTTGAAATGGAAATTTTTGAAGACTGTTTTCAGTCTTTGTTTCTACCTAGACTCCAAAAACAAGAAGGAAAAAAGTTTCGATTGAAGACAATTTGAGTTCACATCTAAGTCCCAAAGTGCTTAAACTATGTAGAGAAAATAACATAGCTTTTGTCGAGGCTTTTGTGTCGCTACCTTCAAATTCAACGCACTTAACATAGCCACTTGATGTGGCATACTTTACACCCATGAAAGCAGCTTGGAGAAAAATTATTGACGAATATAAAGTGCGTACTAAAGAGCAAGTATTATAAAAATCAGCTTTTTCTGTACTTTTGAAAAAACATATAGAAAAACTCATGGAAACAGAAAAAATATCTCTTATAGCTGGGTTCAAAAAGTAGAGAATCCATCCAACAGATGTTAATTCACTCTTAAAAAAATTACCAAGAAACTACCGAAATAAAAGTCCTCCGACGGGCTTTAATGTAAATAACAATGTAACCGAAGCTTTTCTTCAACACTTATCACAGTCAAAATATGGAGATGAGAAGACATAAAATCTTGGAAGAAAAAAAAAATCACTGTCTCCCCCGGTAAAAGCATTTCTGAGCATGATTTAGCTCTCCTGGAATATGATAAAAATGCAGAACCCTCTAAAAAAAAGCCAGAAAAATAAACAAGAAATAGGAAGACTTGAGCTATAAGTCAATTAGAAGAGAGTTTTCTAAGTAATGAAAAAGAAATAGATGGATCTACTTGTTTTAGTACAGCTGATTTAAGCTATCAGATTAATTTATTTGTAATAGTAAAATATGACGGTGATTGATCCCTGGAAAAGTTCTCAACATTGATGTGGATGCCTCAGCACAAGTGATGGTTCTGGATATGATATCAAATTGAGAGTGGCCTAAGAAACTAGATAAAACATGGTATATATCAGAGCTGAAACTGATTAAATCATCTTCGAAATCTTCTAAAAAAAAAGTTTATACTGTGCCGGAAATTGTTGAATTGAAACGTACTGCACCAACTCCGGAGAACAAATCGCGGAAACTTTATCGAGTGGTTGACCTTAGCCATTTTACGAATGAATCGTTAGGAAAATTTCAACCCACTGGCATTTAATCTATTTTTACTTTTATTACAGGACCCAAACTAGGATGATTACCCGAGTGACAATTGTACGATAGTATATGTGCTAGAATAGTCATCCGAAAAAATCATAGAAACGTTTTATATTGAAAGTCTATATTATGATTAGTTTATAGGTAAAATTTATTTGTACACACACACACACACACACACACACACACACACACATCTATATATATGGCGATTCATCCCTATTTGACAGCAGAGAAGTTTCAGATTAATTATTTTTCGCTGATTCCTAATTATTATAACACTATGGTTCTAAAATATTTATATTTTATGTGATCGACGATTGAAAATAATAAAAATGTTCATAAATAAAGAAACGGAAAATAGAATGGAAAATTTCAATGCATATATTATTATAAATCGTGAACATAAACATAACCAAAAGTCATACCGGTGCCCGTGTTCGAAATTGTGTGATTGTTTATCTACAATACGTATGAAATAATAATAAAAGTGAAAAAAGGAAGATAATTATAATTAAAGTGTGCAAAAACTCAATTAAAGTTTGGTCATCGTACTGCAGTGGACCGTGAAATTTATTTTTCAATCTCTGTTTTTGTTGAAAAAAATTAAGTAAGTACTCTGAAATTTTTATTTTTTAAAATGATTAAATTTAAAATTATTTACATTATTATTTAATTATTCCGACCGAATCTGCCAAACTCGCCAGACTACGGGTTGAGAAAAAAGACCGACCAAAGTTGGCAGGTTGGCCGGACTACAGATCCCTCAACGAGCTCGACGGAAGCTACGCGCTTGACCGGATTGCGGCTCAGTCAACGAGCTTAACCAAAGCTGAACACCGGGCTAGACCACGGCTCAATCAAAGAGCCTAGGGTGAGTAGGAGGGCAGTACCCCACTAAGTACACTAATCATTACTCTCTTAACAAATAAATTGAGTTTTTGTCTATTTGATGAATTTTTATGTTCAAATTAAAATAATTTCAATAAACAGGAATTGATTTATTTTGGTTCAAAATTACCACTTTATAAAGTGGAAATTTAACAAACCAATCGTTATTTATTAAAATTACTTTAATTAATCTTGTCATCTTTAAACTTTGGATTCTTAAAGACTACTTTACCTTCAAATAGTTAACTAGAATTAATTAATAAGTTTTATACATCTACTAGGCAATACAAAGTTGTTCTTGGCGAGAGTTAATTAATTTATTAAGGTAAAATTTTGAAAGAATGTGGTGCATTATAAATTTGATTTGTTTAACTGTATATTTTTTATTTACAAACTTAAGTCAAGTTATTTTAATATTAATAATTTCTTTTTTTTTTTTAATTTAAATTAAATTTTCTTAGATTGCTTAATTGGCAACTGTAGTGCTTGTTGTTAACACAGAATATGCTGCATCTTTACTAATTAATTTTTATTTTATTTCAGTGAGACACATTAAATCCAACTGGATCAGCCTCCACTGATGACCTTCAACGACAGACTTTTCTTCAAATGATTTTTCAGCAAGCAGCGAAAAATTAAGGGTTATTGACGTTGGTCGAGTTAAGGAACAATCACCAGTAGCTGTTTTTTAACAATCAAATTTTTTTTTTTTCATTTATTCTTTAATTTCAAGTTTAAAAATTGAAAAATACTTAATAAATTTGTAAAAACTTAAAAATTATTTAAAAAGCTGTACCAACATGAAATAATATCTAAATAATAAGCTAACAATGCAACAATTTTTTAGATTCGAATTTTGTTTTTCACTTTTATGGAAAAATCAACTGTCATTTGACTAGGCATCGCTTGACTAATTCTTTTTTATTCATACTCTGCCTAGGTAAGAGGTTCCGTGTTCAAAACAGTTGATTATCGTTTTCAATACACTGTCCCTAAATTATGGAGCCACAGCCGGAAAAAAATCATCTCTCAGAGTCAAGATTCCACTGCTAGGCCCGACCAGAAATAGGTCATCCGATACCGAAAAGAATTTAGCTTGATTTTTTTATAATTTTGAATCCAAATGGAGGCCTCTGAGTCGAAAAAGTCATTTGTGAATAAAAAATCAAATATTTAAGTTTATCTCCAATAGTCAACTAGTCTCAGGTTAGGTATTCCGGGCTCAAATGAGATCTGATTTTTTTTTCAAGAACTCTCACTTGATTAAAAGGCATTTGAATCAAAAAAATCATTTGTCATTTGATTAGCACCTCTCAGAGTTGAAATTGAACAGCTCGCCCCGACCTTAAGCTGTCTCAGGTTGGGTCCTCCGGGCTCAAATTAGATCTGCCTTTTTTTCAAGAACTCTTGCTTGATTAAAAGGCATAAGAATCAAAAAAATCAGTTGTCATATGATTAGCACCTCAGGTCAGGTATTCCGGGCTCAAATGAGATCTAACTTTTTTTTCTCAAATTCTTGCTTCATTAGAAGACATTTGAATCAAAAAAATCATTTGTCATTTGATAAGCATTCCTCTGGTTTGTAATTGAACAGCTCACCACGGCCTTTACCTGTCTCAGGTCAGGTATTCCGGGCTCAAATGAGATTTTTTTCAAGAGTTCTTGCTTGATTGAATTTCATTTTAATCAAAAAAACATTTGTCAATTACTTAGCACCTCTCGGAATCCAAATTCAACTGCTCGGCTCGACATGAAATAGGTGATCCGATATCAAATCAATTAAGCTTGATTTTTACATAATTTTGTATCCAAATGGAGGCCTCCGAGTCAAGAAAGTCATTTGTCAATGTAATAGCAAATATGTAAGTCGACCTTCAACACTCGACCTGTCTCAGGTTCGGTATTCCGGTCTCGAATAGGATCTGATTTTTCTTTTAAGAATTCTTGCTTGACGAAAAGGCTTTTGAATCAAACAAATAATTTCCGCGTAAGTAGCATCTCCCAGTGTCTAAATTCAACTGCTCAGCCCGACCTGAAATGGATGCTCCAGTACTGAAAAATATCTAGCTTGATTTTTTCGTAATTTTGACTTCGAATAGAGCCCCCTGAGTCAAAAAAAAACATCTGTTAATGAAATAGAAAATATTTGGGTCTATCTCCAGCAGTCAACTCATCGGTGGTTAGGTATTGCGGGCGTGAACAGGATCCAACTTTTTCAGGTCGGGCCGAGCAGTTGATTTTGGACTCTACGAGATGCTAATTAAATGACAAATGATTTTTTTGATTCATATCCCTTTTAATCAAGCAAGCATTCTTGAAAAATAGTCAGATCTCATTTGAGCCCGGAATACCTAACCTGAGACTAGTTGACTGTTGGAGCTCGACTGAAATTCTACTATTTTATTCACAAATGATTTTTTTGACACGGAGTTTCCATTTGGATTCAAAATTATGAAAAAATCAAGCTAGACATTTTTCAGTACCGGGATATCTATTTCAGGTAAGGCCGAGCAGTTGGATACCGAGAGGTGCTAATCAAATGACAATAGATTTTTTTGATTTAAATGCCTTTTGATCAAGCAAGATATCTTGAAAAAAAAGTTAGATCTCATTTGAGCCCGGAAAACCTAGCCTGAGACAGGTTAAGGTCGGGGCGAGTTTTTTAATTTCAACTCTGAGAGGTGCTAATCAAATGACAAATGATTTTTTTTATTCTATGCCTTTTAAACAAGCGAGAGTTCTCGAAAACAAAGTTATATCTCATTTGAACCTGGAATACCTAGCCTGAGACAGTTTAAGGTCGAGGTGAGCTGTTCAATTTCAACTCTGAGAGGTGCTAATCAAATGACAAATGATTTTTTTAATTTATATGCCTTTTAAACAAACGAGAGTTCACGAAAAAAAAACTAGATCTCATTTGAACCCGGAATACATAGCCTGAGATAGTTTAAGGTCGAGGCGAGCTGTTCAATTTTAACTCTGAGAGGCGCTAATCATATGACAAATGATTTTTTTGATTCATGTGCCTTTTAATCAAGCGAGAGTTCACGAAAAAAAAGTCAGATCTCATTTGAGCCCGGAATACATAACCTGAGACAGGTTAAGGCCGGGGCGAGTTTTTTAATTTCAACTCTGAGAGGTGCTAATCATATGACAAATGATTTTTTTGATTCATATGCCTTTTAAACACGCAAGATTTCTTAAAAAAAAGGCAGATATATTTTGAGCCTGGAAGACTTAACCTGACACAGGTTGACTGTTGGAGATTGACTGAAATTTTTACTATTTTATTCACAAATGATTTTATTGACTCGGAGGCCTTCATTTGGATACAAAATTATGAAAAAATCAAGCTTAATTTTTTCGATATCGGATCACCTATTTCAGGTAGGGCCAAGCAGTTGAATTTAGATTCCGAGAGGTGCTTATCAAATGACCAATGATTTTTTTTTATAAATGCCTCTTAATCAAGCAAGGTGTCTTGAAAACATAATACCTAACCTGAGACAGGTTAAGGCCGTGGCGAGCTGTTCAATTTTAACTCTGAGAGGTGCTAATCATATGACATATGATTTTTTTGATTCATATGCCTTTTAAACACGCAAGATTTCTTGAAAAAAAGGCAGATCTATTTTGAGCCTGGAAGACTTAACCTGACACAGGTTGACTGTTGGAGATTGACTGAAGATTTTACTATTTTATTCACAAATGATTTTATTGACTCGGAGGCCTTCATTTGGATACAAAATTATGAAAAAATCAAGCTTAATTTTTTCGATATCGGATCACCTATTTCAGGTAGGGCCAAGCAGTTGAATTTAGATTCCGAGAGGTGCTTATCAAATGACCAATGATTTTTTTTTATAAATGCCTCTTAATCAAGCAAGGTGTCTTGAAAACATAATACCTAACCTGAGACAGGTTAAGGCCGTGGCGAGCTGTTCAATTTTAACTCTGAGAGGTGCTAATCATATGACATATGATTTTTTTGATTTATATGCCTTTTAAACACGCAGGATTTCTTAAAAAAAAAGGTAGATCTATTTCAAGCCCAGAAGACTTAACCTGAGACAGGTTAAGGTCGGGCTTAGCTGTTTAATTTTGACTCTGAGAGGTGGTACTCAAATGACAAATGATTTTTTTGATTTTCAAGATATCTTGCTTGATCAAAAGGCATTTAAATCAAAAAAATCTACTGTCATTTGATTAGCACCTCTCGGTATCCAACTGCTCGGCCTTACCTGAAATAGATATCCCGGTACTGAAAAATGTCTAGCTTGATTTTTTCATAATTTTGAATCCAAATGGAAACTCCGGGTCAAAAAAATCATTTGTGAATAAAATAGTAGAATTTCAGTCGAGCTCCAACAGTCAACTAGTCTCAGGTTAGGTATTCCGGGCTCAAATGAGATCTGACTATTTTTCAAGAATGCTTGCTTGATTAAAAGGGATATGAATCAAAAAAATCATTTGTCATTTAATTAGCATCTCGTAGAGTCCAAAATCAACTGCTCGGCCCGACCTGAAAAAGTTGGATCCTGTTCACGCCCGCAATAGCTAACCACCGATGAGTTGACTGCTGGAGATAGACCCAAATATTTTCTATTTCATTAACAGATGTTTTTTTTTGACTCAGGGGGCTCTATTCGAAGTCAAAATTACGAAAAAATCAAGCTAGATATTTTTCAGTACTGGAGCATCCATTTCAGGTCGGGCTGAGCAGTTGAATTTAGACACTGGGAGATGCTACTTATGCGGAAATTATTTTTTTGATTCAAAAGCCTTTTCGTCAAGCAAGAATTCTTAAAAGAAAAATCAGATCCTATTCGAGACCGAAATACCGAACCGGAGACAGGTCGACTTACATATTTGCTATTACATTGACAAATGACTTTATTGACTCGGAGGCCTCCATTTGGATACAAAATTATGTAAAAATCAAGCTTAATTGATTTGATATCGGATCACCTATTTCAGGTCGAGCCGAGCAGTTGAATTTGGATTCCGAGAGGTGCTAAGTAATTGACAAATGTTTTTTTGATTAAAATGAAATTCAATCAAGCAAGAACTCTTGAAAAAAATCTCATTTGAGCCCGGAATACCTGACCTGAGACAGGTTAAGGCCGTGGTGAGCTGTTCAATTAAAACCAGAGGAATGCTTATCAAATGGCAAATGATTTTTTTGATTCAAATGTCTTCTAATGAAGAGAGAATTTGAGAAAAAAAAGTTAGATCTCATTTGAGCCCGGAATACCTAACCTGAGATAGGTTGACTGTTGGAGATCAACTGAAATTTTTACTATTTTATTTACAAATGATTTTTTTGACTCGGAGGCCTCCATTTGGATTCAAAATTATGATATCAAAAAAATCAAGATAGACATTTTTCAGTACCGGGATATCTATTTCAGGTCAGGCCGAGCAGTTGGATTCCGAGAGGAGCTTATTAAATGACTGAGACTGGTTAAGGTCGGGGCGAGTTTTTTAATTTCAACTCTGAGAGGTGCTAATCAAATGACAAATGATTTTTTTTATTCATATGCCTTTTAAACACGCAAGAATACTTGAAAAAAAAGGCAAATCTAATTTGAGCCCGGAAGACCCAACCTGAGACAGGTTAAGGTCGGGGCGAGCTGTTCAATTTCAACTCTGAGAGGTGCTAATCAAATGACGAATGATTTTTTTTATTCATATGCCTTTTAAACACGCAAGAATTCTTGAAAAAAAGGCTGATCTAATTTGAGCCCGGAAGACCCAACCTGAGACAGGTTAAGGTCGGGGCGAGCTGTTCAATTTCAACTCTGAGAGGTGCTAATCATATGACAAATGATTTTTTTGATTCATATGCCTTTTAATCAAGCAAGAGTTCTTGAAAAAAAGTCAGATCTAATTTGAGCCCGGAGGACCCAACCTGAGACAGCTTAAGGTCGGGGCGAGCTGTTCAATTTCAACTCTGAGAGGTGCTAATCAAATGACAAATGATTTTTTTGATTCAAATGCCTTTTAATCAAGTGAGAGTTCTTGAAAAAAAGTCAGATCTAATTTGAGCCCGGAGGACCCAACCTGAGACAGCTTAAGGTCGGGGCGAGCTGTTCAATTTCAACTCTGAGAGGTGCTAATCAAATGACAAATGATTTTTTTGATTCAAATGCCTTTTAATCAAGTGAGAGTTCTTGAAAAAAAAATCAGATCTCATTTGAGCCCGGAATACCTAACCTGAGACTAGTTGACTATTGGAGATAAACTTAAATATTTGATTTTTTATTCACAAATGACTTTTTTGACTCAGAGGCCTCCATTTGGATTCAAAATTATAAAAAAATCAAGCTAAATTCTTTTCGGTATCGGATGACCTATTTCTGGTCGGGCCTAGCAGTGGAATCTTGACTCTGAGAGATGATTTTTTTCCGGCTGTGGCTCCATAATTTAGGGACAGTGTATTGAAAACGATAATCAACTGTTTTGAACACGGAACCTCTTACCTAGGCAGAGTATGAATAAAAAAGAATTAGTCAAGCGATGCCTAGTCAAATGACAGTTGATTTTTCCATAAAAGTGAAAAACAAAATTCGAATCTAAAAAATTGTTGCATTGTTAGCTTATTATTTAGATATTATTTCATGTTGGTACAGCTTTTTAAATAATTTTTAAGTTTTTACAAATTTATTAAGTATTTTTCAATTTTTAAACTTGAAATTAAAGAATAAATGAAAAAAAAAAAATTTGATTGTTAAAAAACAGCTACTGGTGATTGTTCCTTAACTCGACCAACGTCAATAACCCTTAATTTTTCGCTGCTTGCTGAAAAATCATTTGAAGAAAAGTCTGTCGTTGAAGGTCATCAGTGGAGGCTGATCCAGTTGGATTTAATGTGTCTCACTGAAATAAAATAAAAATTAATTAGTAAAGATGCAGCATATTCTGTGTTAACAACAAGCACTACAGTTGCCAATTAAGCAATCTAAGAAAATTTAATTTAAATTAAAAAAAAAAAGAAATTATTAATATTAAAATAACTTGACTTAAGTTTGTAAATAAAAAATATACAGTTAAACAAATCAAATTTATAATGCACCACATTCTTTCAAAATTTTACCTTAATAAATTAATTAACTCTCGCCAAGAACAACTTTGTATTGCCTAGTAGATGTATAAAACTTATTAATTAATTCTAGTTAACTATTTGAAGGTAAAGTAGTCTTTAAGAATCCAAAGTTTAAAGATGACAAGATTAATTAAAGTAATTTTAATAAATAACGATTGGTTTGTTAAATTTCCACTTTATAAAGTGGTAATTTTGAACCAAAATAAATCAATTCCTGTTTATTGAAATTATTTTAATTTGAACATAAAAATTCATCAAATAGACAAAAACTCAATTTATTTGTTAAGAGAGTAATGATTAGTGTACTTAGTGGGGTACTGCCCTCCTACTCACCCTAGGCTCTTTGATTGAGCCGTGGTCTAGCCCGGTGTTCAGCTTTGGTTAAGCTCGTTGACTGAGCCGCAATCCGGTCAAGCGCGTAGCTTCCGTCGAGCTCGTTGAGGGATCTGTAGTCCGGCCAACCTGCCAACTTTGGTCGGTCTTTTTTCTCAACCCGTAGTCTGGCGAGTTTGGCAGATTCGGTCGAAATAATTAAATAATAATGTAAATAATTTTAAATTTAATCATTTTAAAAAATAAAAATTTCAGAGTACTTACTTAATTTTTTTCAACAAAAACAGAGATTGAAAAATAAATTTCACGGTCCACTGCAGTACGATGACCAAACTTTAATTGAGTTTTTGCACACTTTAATTATAATTATCTTCCTTTTTTCACTTTTATTATTATTTCATACGTATTGTAGATAAACAATCACACAATTTCGAACACGGGCACCGGTATGACTTTTGGTTATGTTTATGTTCACGATTTATAATAATATATGCATTGAAATTTTCCATTCTATTTTCCGTTTCTTTATTTATGAACATTTTTATTATTTTCAATCGTCGATCACATAAAATATAAATATTTTAGAACCATAGTGTTATAATAATTAGGAATCAGCGAAAAATAATTAGTCTGAAACTTCTCTGCTGTCAAATAGGGATGAATCGCCATATATATATATATACTAGGGGGTACCCCCCTGCTCGCTTCGCTCGCCAACCCCCATAAAAATAGTTATAAAATATGGAGTTTTTTGACGGTTAATTTTTAACATGTTTTTTGAGTTGAGTTTGTGTATTGAATAAAAGTTTAAACATGTTTAGGTAAAATTGTTGAATCTAATAAAATTTTATATTATGGTGAGTCTAAAAAGTAGTTATAAAAATTAAATAGTAAGTTTAAATACTTCAAGTACTTGAAACATGTTAAATATAATATTTTTTAACCTTTTTGAAGTACTCCTTTAAAAAGGGCTTTAAAAATTACGACTCTTCTAGGAAAAGCGCCCTTCAAAGAGGTTAAATATAGAGTTTTTTGACAGTTAAGGTGCTCGTACAGGAGAAGCTCCTATAATTTAAAATCAACTCCTCCGGGAGGAGCCCCTTAAAACATGTTGAATATAAGATTTATTGACGTTTTGAGGTGCTCCTCCGGGAGGAGCTCTGGAAATTGCGGCTCCTCCGGGAGGAGCCCCTTCAAACATGTTAAATATAAGGTTTTTTGAAGGTTTTGAGTTGCTCCTCCGGGAGGAGCTCTTTAAACTACGGCTCCTCCGGGAGGAGCCCACTTCAAACATAATAAATATAAGGTTTTTTGAAAGTTTTGAGGTGCTCCTCTGGGAGGAGCCAAAAAAAAAAGAGCTCCCAGAGGAGCCCCTTTAAACATGTTAAATATTAGGGTTTTTGACGTTTTAAGGTGCTCCTCCGGGAGGAGCTACTAAAATTGGCTCCTCCGGGAAGAGCTTTTAAAATTAAGAGCTCCTCCCGGAGGAGCACCTCAAAACCTTCAAAAAACCTTACATTTAACATGTTTTAAGGGGCTCCTCCCGGAGGAGCCGTAATTTTCAGAGCTCCTCCCGGATGAGCCAAAAAAAAAAAGAGCTCCTCCTGGATATAACTATATAATATAGGAAGATATACTACGGGGGTATCCCCTGTTCGCTCCGCTCGTCAACCCCTGACTTACGTTTATAATAAAAAAATTTCTGTATGAGGTAACCCAATCTGCCTGTTCTACTATGGTATTTTTAATATTTGAAAAATATTTTTTTGTTTATGTGCATTAACAACTTTTTATTAAAGAGTCCATACCAAGTACAATTTTTATTTAATTTTTATATAATTTAGAATCAAATTGAGTACAAAATAGAAAATCTTATATAAAAAAATATATACATAAAAATATGTAAAAAAAATCATATAAAAAATTTCGTATTCATATTATAACAAAAACAAACAGGTGGTAGAAAATATTTTTAAAAAATTGTTAAAAATGTTATTTTAGAACTTGTGAACAAAATCTGTCTCAAATTATCAGCACGGTCACCGACTCATCTCTAGTTGTCTCAATACTCGTCTTAATTACTCAAGGAATAACTATAAAATATTATCTTAAAAATTAACTTTTTTTTGTTTTAGTTTTTGCACACTGAATAAGCTCGGTATACGCCTTTCAAGGCAGAAAGTAAAACTTAAAAAAAAAAAAAAAAAAAAAAATTAATTTTCTAAACCATTTTCTAAAAATACCTTTTACGTGAATTCAATATTGTGTAGAAACAAACATTTAAAAATAAAAACAATATAATTTTTTTTTCTTTTTACGTAAAATCGATAAAAAAAGTTAAGTTATCAAAATTTTTTTTATTTTCACCGTTTTTTAGCAATTGAGTAAACTCCAATATCCAAATGACACATGTTTTTGCAAACTTCGAACAAAGTAAAGCTAATCAAATATTTGACTGAAATCGCATATGGGTCATTCCAGCGTAACTGAAACCGGGCGAAAAATCGTTTTCACCGGAATCTTTTTTATTCTTCAAAACTTGTACTAATTAACAGTTGTAAACATAAGATAAGAGTGCCAGCTATGATTTGATACAAAAATTACACTGAAAAAGTCATTTATCTCTTTAAATTTCAACTTTTCCGGTTTTTTGAGGTTAGAAGACGACACTTTTACGCAAAAACATCATGTCAAAAAGATTTTAAAAAAGGTATAAATTTAACTTTTTGGTTGTAATTTCTGCATGAAATCAGCAGTTGAGAAGTGATACAACACGTTATCAACTTATAGAAAAATATAGCCTTCAAAATTACCAATTCGTACGTGTCCCACCCGAAACAAAACCTTGTCCCACCCGCAAAGGCGATTTAGATTTTTTTCTTAAAGCTACTTTCATGTTTGACAAAAACAACCAAGAGACCTTATAGTTTAAAGTGTTAGCTTCAATATATATTATTCTAAATTTCTACTGATTGTATATTTATTAAGTTCGCATAAATTTACATGAAAAATGAAATCCACTTCCATTTCGTGTCCCACCTGCAACGGCTAAATTTCTTTTAATAACTTTTTTAAAAAATAACATAACTGAAAAAGGAAAATACAAAAATTTTCTTTGAACTGAGCACTTAATTTTTGACGTATTATATTTCATATTTAACTCTTTTTAGATTATTAAAATTCTCTCGAAAGTTGTACGACCTGTCCCACCCGCAACATGGAATGACCCATATTGACTAGAGCCGAAACGTGTGGCCCTACCTTAACGCAAAAGAACGTGACGCGAAATGCGAGATTGCGCGCTGTCTCGAAGGTCAAACATAGCAGTTTTTCATAAGTATTAAGAAAATGCGGTGTTTAGGTTTTTTGAGACTGTAAAGACAATAATATTTATTAAGGCCTAAAAAAAACAGTATATCTACGATCCCAACGATGAAAAACCCAAAATTTTCTAGTTTTAAATTGTCAATGAGAGGCTGAAATGAAATAAAAAGAGGGCAAGTGGAGCTAATTTTTTAGAAAAAAATAAACTTCTCAAGGAGTATGTTATAAGTAGTCGAGTTTCCAAACTTTCCACACTACAACTTTTTAAACTTGATTATTTCGAATATATTTTGGTGATAAACAGCTAATCAAAATAAATGATACATGGATTTCGATTTTAATGTATAAATCCTACTTTTATTATTAAATAGTAATAAATTGCATGAAATATTTTTTGGTCAGGTTAAACACCACTGATACGATAAAATTATTTTAAAATGCTCTTGATGAGTCCAATAAACCAAGTAAAAATAGCGAAACCTTAAGTAAACACAGATTTAGACTGAATCGACGATTATTCGCTCTAAACAAGCAAAATTTACAAAACCTAACCTCACAAAAATTAAAATTTCAAACAAACATTTTAGGGCGTCGATTTTAAGGTATTTACCTTTAAGAAAACACACACACGCACGCACACATACACACACACGCGCGCGCGCACACGCACACACACACACATATATATATATATATACAAACACACAGGGTGATCGAAAAAGGTTCGATACAGCAAATAACTCGAAAAATATGCATTTTTTGTATAGCGTGTGCATTGGGAAAGTTTCTTGAAAAAAAAATTTTCTATCAAATGGGCACAAGAAATTTGGGCCCTGTGGACCCAAACTTTGGTTTTTCAAATGGGAACCCCTATTTTTGACCCCAAATTCTGAAAGGGCGGAAAATTGTATGATTTTTAAGTATTTTAAACAATTTTTTGGGCCTTGGAGGGCCTATTCTCTTTAACCTCTATTATATCCAAAAATACGCAATTTTCGTACAGCACATGTTAGGTTCTTGGGTCAGAAAAGATAGCTGAAATTTCACCGAAGGCCTCAGATTGGGCCTTACTTCGGCACTGTAAGTTTGGGTCCATAGGGCCCAAAGTAAGGCCCTGGGCCCAAATTTCTTGGGTTCATTCGGTAGAAAATTTTTTTTCAAGAAACTTTCCCACTGCATATGCTACACAAAAAATGCATATTTTTTGAGTTATTTGTTATATCCAACCTTTTCCGATCAACCTGTATATGGGTCAAAATAATACTTTTTTAAAAAACCGTCCGCACGAGGTTCACCGATTTTATTGCAATTTTTTTTGGCAAAAGTACTATTCAATAGAAGACTTTTGCCACAAACTAGAGGTCTCTATCTTATTTCTGCTTGGTGCTAGATTCTTTCAAAGATTGAAACATGGCCTATTTTTAAGCTGTTTTAAGCAATTTTAAGGTATTTTTCGAAAAATTCTAACTTTTGATCAAAATGAGATAGAAACCTTTAGTTTGCGGCAAAATTTTGTTGACAATAAGTTCTTTTTTGTAAAAATATTTTAATAACATAGTTTGGTTATTTTTATAATAATACAGTCCTACACAGATATTGCTATTTTTGCTCATTTGCAGGTATCTTCAAACGACCGTAGCTTTTTCTAGGCTAAATTTTTGTACATATTAAAAAATTGTTAAATTTTTTTTATGAAAAAACAAAAATTTTGGGACCAACCGGAACCCTGTACGATCTTCCGCTTCCAAGATACAGCTGTTTAAAGTTGTCAAAAAACACAAAAAACGCGTTTTTTACGATTTTCACACGCATTTTTAAACGGTTTCGACCTTTTTTTTTCTCTCAAAAATATGTGGAATCTTCTCTTTATATGTTTCCAAACAAGCTCCCCTAGTAATTGTAGTGCGGATTTGGGGTTTTAGTTGATTCCGAAGCATACACTTTTGACACATTTTATGTGCTCAACTAGTGTTTTTTTAACAATATTCACGCTACATTTAACTTTTTCGTTGATTATGGATGTTTTGAAATTATTTTTTGACTAAAAACTATTCAAATTCCAGCCAAAATTAGGTCACCTGCTATGAAAAAATTGATACTCAACGAAATATTGATCTCAATATCAAAATGATATACTACTTTTATTCAGTTTTTTAGTTTTTTGATTCGTTAAAAATCTATGTTCAAATATTGTAAATAATATACCACTTGTTTATTTATTTTTTTCTATATTTGAAATAACAAATAATTGATCATAGTTTATCAATTATTCTGATAAAACAATCATGGATTACTATTGCTTACTCTGAAAAAAATGAGTCCAAATTAAAAATGTTTTTTTTTTAATGCTGTGAAGCATGCAACAATCTACCAATCTACATTCTACTTATAGTTATATCAACTTATGAAAAAGAGAATGAGAGATTCGATTAGAAAGTCGAGTCGATATATCGAATCGAAACTTGATCTTTGATTCTTGGAGCAAGAGCGCCCCCTTAATCAGGCCTCTCAAAAGTGTGAACCAGCTGGACGCGCCAAATTTGAAATCTTCAGGCATGCCTGATTTGAATTTGTTTTTTTTTTTTTTTTAATTAATAAAGTGAGTAACGAAATTTAAATTTTTAATAGCCAAATATGCGGACAAGCCTACAACCCCATAACCCTAGGCGTAGTGAATAACAAATAATTAACTTTTGTAGTAAACAAATAAGCCGATAAGCTACAACTCCAAAACTCTAAGCGTACTTAGTAAAAACAATTAATTTTTTTTAATAAACAAATAAGCCGATAAGCTACAACACCATAACCTTGGGCATGGCTGAAAAAAAGGTTAATATTTTTAATAAACAAATAAGCCGATAAGCTACAACACCATAACCTTGGGCATGGCTAAAAAAAATGTTAATATTTTTAATAAACAAATGAGGCGATGAGCTACAATCCCATAACACTGGGCAGAGTGAATGAAAAATAATTAAATTTTTAATAAACAAATAAGCCGATGAGCTACAATCCCATGACGGTTGGTGTAGCGAATGAAAAATAATTAATTTTTTTCATAAACAAATAAGCCGATGAGCTACAACCCTATAACAGTGGGCGTAGCAAATGAAAAAAAAATTAATTTTTTTATTAAACAAATAAGCCGATGAGCTACACTCCAAAACACTGGGCGTACTTAGAAAAAATAATTAATTTTTTTAATAAACAAATAAGCCGATAAGCTACAACCCTATAACCTGGGGTATTGCTAAAAAAAATTTTAATTTTTTTAATAAACAAATAAGCCGATGAGCGACAACCCAATAACATTGGGCGTAGTGAATGAAAAATAATTAATTTTTTTAATAAACAAATGAGCCGATGAGCTACAACCCCATAACATTGGGCGCAGCGAATATAAAATATGTGAATATTTAAATAAACAACTAAGCAAACAAGTTTACCACCCCATAACCTTGGACATAGATAAAAAAAATTTTTGAGCCATGCCCAATGTTATGGGGTTGTAGCTAATCGTCTTATTTGTTTATTAAATATATTAACATTTTTTTTAGCAATGCCCAAGGTTATGAGGTTGTAGCTCATCGCCTTATTTGTTTATTAAAAATATGAACATTTTTTTTAGACATGCCCAAGGTTATGGTGTTGTAGCTTATCGGCTTATTTGTTTATTAAAAATATTAACATTTTTTTCAGCCATGCCCAAGGTTATGGTGTTGTAGCTTATCGGCTTATTTGTTTATTAAAAATATTAACATTTTTTTCAGCCATGCCCAAGCTAGGTTATGGTGTTGTAGCTTATCGGCTTATTTGTTTATTAAAAAAAATTAATTATTTTTACTAAGTGCGCCCAGAGTTTTGGAGTTGTAACTTATCAGCTTATTTGGTTATTACAAAACCTATAGTTTTGTACCAAATCTATAATGAACGAAAAAGTTAAATGTAGCGTGTATATTGTTAAAAAAACACTAGTTTAGCACATAAAATGTGTCAAAAGTGTATGCTTTGGAATCAACTAAAACCCCAAATGCGCACTACAATTACTATGGGAGCTTGTTTGAAAACATATGAAGAGAAGATTCCACATATTTTTGAGAGAAAAAAAAAGGTCGAAACCGTTCAAAAATGCGTGTGAAAATCGTAAAAAACGCGTTTTATGTGTTTTTTGACAACTTTAAACAGCTGTATCTTGGAAGCGATACAGGGTCCCGGTTGGTCGCAGAATTTTTGTTTTTTCATAAAAAAAATTTAACAATTTTTTAATATGCACAAAAATTTAGCCTAGAAAAAGCTACGGTCGTTTGAAGATACCTGCAAATGAGCAAAAATAGCAATATCTGTGTAGGACTGTATTAGTTTAAAAATAACCAAACTTTGTTGTCAAAATATTTTTACAAAAAAGAACTTATTGTCAACAAAATTTTGCCGCAAACTAAAGGTTTCTATCTCATTTTGATCAAAAGTTAGAATTTTTCGAAAAATACCTTAAAATTGCTTAAAACAGCTTAAAAATAGGCCATGTTTCAATCTTTGAAAGAATCTAGCACCAAGCAGAAATAAGATAGAGACCTCTAGTTTGCGGCAAAAGTCTTCTATTGAATAGTACTTTTGCCAAAAAAAATTGCAATAAAATCGGTGAACCTCGTGCGGACGGTTTTTTAAAAAAGTATTATTTTGACCCATATATAATTTGACACTCATGCTACTGCTCAACCCTTACTTATAGACGCTAAAGTCGTTACTGCCGCACTAAATCAACTCTTACTTTAGTTATATTGCCCAATACTTACTGAACTGGAGTACCTATAGGTATACATTAAAATTCTAGCGTATAAAAAAAATGATCCATTCATAACAAAATAAATAGCTACACCGGAATTATTAATTTGTCTTCAAACCAAATACGTTAAATTTTATGTTAAGTTAAATGTACTTAAAAGCACCTAATATGAACTACGCAAGATTAAGGAAAAGTAATTGTTACGAACAAGATATAAAAATGATTAGTAATTTTCTAATAAAAATAAAGCAACTCAATTTTTTTAATTTTCAGTAAGATTTAATACGAAGTTTACAATAGGTTTAAAAAACTAATAACGTTCTCAACAAAAAATCGTGCATCACTATGAAGTGAATTACTGTTAATTTTTTCTTCCATTAATTCATTTTGATGCCGCAATTTTTTTTTTACAATTACTGCCCTAATCACAGTTATAATAAACTACATAGAATCAGTTACATATATATTTATGTCGATTTTTTAAATCTATAAAAATTGTAAGATTTATAAAAAATAATTTCATCATGATGAAAATCAACTTTCTTAAGGGGGGGGGGGTATACCCTAAGCAACTTTAAAAAATCGATTTTTTTTTTCTTAAAGTACAACATCTCAAGAATGTTGTGTCAAAATTTCAAGTCATTCTGAGTCGATCTCAGAAAGTTACAGCAGTTTTCGTGCAATGATCGAGGATGAAAGCCGTATAGACAAAGCTGAGAAAGAAGCTACCAAAGAGAGTAAAGATGCCAGGGTTAACGTAGAAGGAAAGAAAAACAAGCTGAAGACGAAGCAGAAGCAGCAGAAGAAGTGCTTTATGGTGCAGGAATCGATGATTCCTTTTAAGGTAAAAAAAAAAAATTTCATTACTTTTATCTTGTTCAAAACTTTAAACGCGTTTTTCTCAAAACTAGTCTTTTTAAAGTCGGTGAGGAAAATATCTCGGCGACCGCTCCACCGATCGTTCTGAAATTTTGAGGATTTCTTTAATATATATTTTTCCAGGTATTAACACGAGGATTTTAAAAAATTTTCATTTTTACGGCTGTGGCATCAACAAAATGGCGGATTTTTTAGCCGAAAAAACGGTTTTTCACTTTAAACAACCACCAAATCGTCAAAAATGAAAAAAAAAAAAATCCTCGTGTTATTACCAAGATAAACTTGTCTTCTAACAGAATCTTTTTTCAAAATTGATTTTAGGTGATCCTGAACAAAATGGCGTTCCTCACCGTAAAAAATCGAAAAGCGAAGGCGTCGCCGAAAAAGTACTGGCATCGGCTTATTTATTAATATTTTTACTTGAAAAAATTATGGAAGGTAGTTGAAATGTTGTATAATTATATGGTGAATAAATGACTTAAATAATATTAACCGTTTTTTCAATATAAATTCCCAAAAATTACCTTTTTTTTTAGCCTCTTAGGGTATACCCCCCCCCCCCCCCCTTAATCAGAACTAATTCATTTATAAATTTTCAATCAGAACGTCAATTCAAACTTTAATAGCAACGAAAATTGTTTAGAATCGTTACTTTGTCAGTTTTATAATAAAGAAAATCATGAAGAAAAAAATGTATATGCGGAATTTGAGCGGAGTGAATTTGTATGATTATTTGCGTTTAGAAAACGTACACACATACTCATAACACTACAGTACCTCGCATACATTATAGCATTACAGCCATGGCTCGTAACTTCCATGATTATTATCTTACAAGGAGCTCAAGGTCTTCCCTGATGCTAACTACAATTGTGTATTGCTTGATGTCAAATACTTTCCTTTACTATATTAGAATATCTTATTCCTCTTTTTTCTCTCTATCTTTAACAGTTTCTCCCCCTCCGCTTTCTTTTTTTTGTTTGGGTTTATTTCCTTTACAGAAATCGAGTTTTTTTTTCTTATATTTTTTATGCTTTTTTTAGTTATTTTCGTGTTTATTTAATTGAAACTCTTCTTTTTTGTATTTATTGATTACATTTTTTTTCTTATTAGTAATTTTTTTTACTATTTAAAATAGAAGACCCGATCCTGGTCAGTAAAAATCGCAATTTTTCACGTTTTGAATTTTCATGAAAAAACAAAGCGTCTGAGGGTCAATTTTTTACAAACTTAATCTTAAGAGTCTTAGGTATGGAAATCAATTTTTTCATCTGAAATTTTTATTGATTCTGAGAATAACAAATGTTTGAATTCAAGACCTTTTTTGACTTGATGAATAATACCACTTCAGACCTCGCCCTAATTAATGAATTTTTTTTTACTCGTGAAATCCCATCTGCAATATATGTACCCCAAATAATGGTCCAAGGACTCTTAATGTGAGGTTAGGTTTTGTAAATTTTGCTTGTTTAGAGCCAATAATCGTCGATTCAGTCTAAATCTGTGTTTACTTAAGGTTTCGCTAACTTTACTTGGTTTATTGGACTCATCAAGAGCATTTTAAAATAATTTTATCGTGTCAGTGGTGTTTAACCTGACCAAAAAATATTTCCTGCAATCTATTACTATTTAATAATAAAAATAGGATTTATACATTAAAATAGTATCGAAATCCATGTATCATTTATTTTGATTAACTGTTTATCCCCAAAATATATTCGAAATAATCAAGCTTAAAAAGTTGTAGTATGGAAAGTTTGGAAACTCGACTACTTATAACATACTCCTGGAGAAGTTTATTTTTTTCTAAAAAATTAGCTCCACTTGCCCTGTCTCTTTCTCATAATTGAAAGTATAACATATACTGTTTTTTTAGGCCTTAATAAATATTATTGTCTTTACAGTCTTAAAAAACCTAATCACCGTATTTTCTTAATACTTATGAAAAACTGCTATGTTTGAGCTTACGAGACAGCTCGCAATCTCGCATTTCGCGTCACGCTCCTTTGAACCACACAACAAATGAGCCAAGTTTCATGTAGGGTTATTTTGTTCCGAAACGTGATCGTTCTTAGATATAATATCCAATAAATAAAAAAATTAAATTGATTTTTTCACTGTTAAAACAGTACATATCGTTTTAGTATTGTAAATAAAATAACTTTAAAAACTATAAATGTAATAACTTCAATGATTCATGATGATATTTATTAACTGTTCAGTACATCATTTTAATATTCTAGTAATGTATGGAAAACAAGTTTACGATGGCTACTCGTATAAATTAAACCAAGAAACTAAATAAAGAAATTCTATACATGTTGAATATTTTCTGTTAAAAAGCATATTTTTTTCTAGTTGCATTAAAATTAATGATTTTTACAGTACTACTAAATTAGCGTAGTGAGAGATTAATTTTAAAACTTTTTTTTTGCTAGTAAGAATCTTAAACTTTAGTTTTTTTGATGCAAAGGAAAGTTAAAAACATTTTTCTGATTTTTAATAATTTCAATTTAGGAGAGCGTTGTTGGCTCGGTGGTTAGCGTACTTGCCTGAGAAACAACATCACTCAAGGGTACAGATGTCCTGAGACTGGGGATGGGACCGTCTTGAGACGTCAGAAACGTGTCTTGAAAGTTTTAAATTTCTGTATGTGATAAGATGGTCTTATTTTTGAAGGGTCTTGTGGCAAGACGTCTCTGATCTTTTAAGTTGTATTCTTTTTTATAGATGTGATAGGACCGTCCTATTAAGCTTTGGTTTTATAAATTGTCGCAAAATTTGAAGTATTTAACAAATGAACTTAAATAACACAATTTTTTAAATAAACAATTTATGTTTTGCATCTATATAGATGTGATAGGAAGGTCATAGTTTAAATCCTAGAAATTGTTTAAGAAATAAATTTCAAAATAAAAATAAAAGCTGTTATAAAAAAATTGTGGGACTGTCTCAGGACGTTTCAAAAACTGAGACACAGGCACATCATATCTCTACAGTCAAGGGTCCCTGCGAAATTACTTAGGATTTTTTCTGGGTTTTTTTTTCGATGGTAAAAGTACCCGGAGTTATCCTTGACTGTTTTGGGGTGCGTTTTTTTGCGGAATTAATCCTCAGTAAATTTTTCCAGCCCCACAACGTTCGACTATCGAGCCTTGGGTGGATGCGAATCAGGATATAGTCGGGAGGGCTAAAATGTTAAGAAAATAAGCCGTCCTCATGTATTTCGGCACAGGGAATATCGGCCTTATCGGCTAGAGCGGAAACTCCTTGTTGGCTGCAGACCGTCTAAGCAAGGCCTCCACTAGCAAAGCTTGAGGGAAAAAGCTGATCCGATGCATCACGTATGTTAGATCAACGCATATGGAAGCTGCTCAGCTCTACAGCTGTCTAAATGCGAAGATCACAAATATGCATACTGAAGGGAATGTCGGTATTACCGGTGAGGAGTGGGTAAGCGATGGAAGTTGCGCTCCATGATGAGACCTTCTCTGGAGAAGCTAGTATATAGATAAAAAGTATAACCCCACACATAGGTACTAGAGGTACTACTACTAACAGCCCAGTAGGCTGTACCAGTATAGAAAAAGGTTAAACAAAATAATAATAAAATAAAATCAAATTGAAAAGTAAAGCAAAGCTTTAAAATTTTTTATCTAAAAAAAGAAAAAAATAGTATTTTACACACCTGAAAGAGTCCAAAATTAGCTAGCTCTTAGCAAATCGAAATTGACCCCCAAGCCGAATGCGAGAGTGTCAAAGGATTGCCAAGGGTTAGCTCATTTTTGCACTCCCTCGTGTGTAATATGTTTTACTCCACTATCATACAGTAAGTACTTTTCGACGCGTAAAATATGTGTAGAAAGTACTACTTTTGCATCCCCCCCAAAATACTTGTTTCGGGGGACGGAAAAATTACTTTTCCTAGTTTCTGTGACACTGCTTAATTGACCTACGCAGTCGTAAAATCTTGTCTCCACCCCCTCTCATTTTTCTATGTCAGAGGCTGCATTCAATTATAAAACAGTTCGGATCTTTTTAATTTTTTAATTTTATTTCATTTTTTTTTCAAAATACCTATTACATGATCCTATGGAGTAAATTATGGTACTCAACTAGTGTCATAGGTTATTCTTTACTCTCTCGAGTTTAATTGCTGCATTCAGTTACGTTCCACACTAGTTGAGTATCATATTTTACTCCATAGGGTCAGGTAATAGGTATTTTGAGAAAAAAATGAAATAAAATTATAAAATATCATTTCATTACGACGGGAGAAAAACCCAAAGTCCCGCTCCGACCCGGGAAGGGAATTTGGTGTTTTCGTCCCGGAGGTATGAAAAAATATTTTCTTTGGGCGACGGTAAAATCAATATTTTCTTAGTCCCCAGTTAAAAAAACCATAAAATTTTAATAGCTTCTACGATGCTGCTTAGCTGACCAGCGCTGTCGTAAAATCACGTCCCCGTCGCTCCTATTTTTCGATGTATCAGTGGTACGTTTGAATATAGAACAATGCATCTCTTTATAATTTTTTTTTTTTTTTTTTCTCAAAGTACCCAATTACATATCCCGATAGAGTAAAATATGATACTTAACTATTGTGACAGGTTATACTTTGCCATCGAGAGTTTTGTTTGATGCACGAGGCGAAGCAGAACTACCACACTAGTTGAGTAATATATCAATTCAGCAGGACGCGAGGAAAGTGCAAGCTCCCTGATTGAGTCAAGAAGAAAAGTTTGCACTTTCTGCACCATGTGATGAAAAAAATCTTTTTAACCTGCGATGATAATATATACATAGTGCACACAATTAAAAAGGCTTTTTTATACAAACAAAAATATCGAAGCCTTTCATTTTTTGGCTACCGACAAGCTGTAATACAAGTTGAAACTTTTTCATCTACACTGAGAAAAAGACTCAGTGACTGAACTTACTGGACTATTCAGTAACGAGCAGTGCAAAATTGACAGTAACTGTTGATGAATATAAGGTCATTAGATTTTTGAGTATATTTGAATTTTTACAAATATTTTAAGTTGTCAGTACGTATTTTAAGTTGTCAGTACAAGATATTTATAAGACGTTTGTAGGTCACAGATTTTGTTGAATTAATTTTTAAAATCTTCAATTTTTTTTAAATTTTAATTTATATTATAAAGATCAGCTGGTACAGATGTGTTAAGATCCAAAAAGAATGTAGTGTATGTGTGTGAGCGCATAGAGCTGAGCGTGCATAATACTGCATCGCAGGTGTATTATAACGAATAAAAAATCAGTTGTATTGGGACCACGGTGGTTATCACTTCACCCTATCCTCTCCTGTCCCACATATAGTACAAAGAAATTGGCTATTTTTAACCTAAAACTGAAGTGTTTGCAAGAACTTAAAAAGAAGATTTATTATACCTCCTATGCAGTAATAGTTACCGCATTTTCAGTAACTATTGATGGTTGATTTTTCAAGACCTTATTACTCAGTATTCAGTAACTATTACTGCAGCGCGGTAACGATCACTTTTCTTTCTCTTAGTGTAGCATCAGGTAATTGACCTTACGGTTCGATTAACTAAACACATTAAATCAAAATTAAGATTTAAATTAACATAATGTAATAACCGTTATTTAAAATAATCTGAAATTTGTGAATAAAACCACATCATATAAATCAAGATGAAAGTTTGATGAAACAAGAAAAACCAGCGCAATGCCCACCAATTACATATGCAAAAGCTGCTAGTGCTGGAAATAAGTGGAATGCGACCGATGTAGTCATTTGCGAGCTTCAGAGAGCTTGTAGTTTATCATTTTTATAAGACGCTGGTTGTGGAAGTTTACTATTAATACGAAATAATAAACGACTGTAATTTATACGTATCTGATGTACAAACGCACTGATTAAGAGATGAGTATTTGCATAACTAGATCACTTGTGAATTACACATTTTCTCAATGAAACACTACAGGTCAATTAAACATCCATCGATACAAATCGGATTTATTTACAGGTGGGCTTAACAGTTTATGTTCTCAAAGGCTACTGCTTGTCTTCAAGATGAGATATCCGGGAAACATTTTAAGAGGAAAGACCAAGTCAATACGTATGACGAAAATAGTATATTATAATATGAGTTCAGCATCATAACTGTCCTTAAAGAGCCCTGATGATATGCTGCACCCGTGCTATGAACTATTTTACAGTACGAGTAACCCAAAATATGCATCAAAGATTCGATTTTTAGGTTAGAGTGACCAGGAGTACTATAAATCTATGTGTCCTTTCGACTAAACATCATGGATAAACGAATTAATTTATTATTTATGCGAACGATAAGAGTTAAAAAATCAAAACAAAACAAAAAAAAATTAACGATTGAAAAATAACGGACACAACGCGCTTGTATATACTGTTGCATCAATCGGGAAAAGTAAAAAAAGATAAAAAAAGACGCACCTGGTAGTATGCAGGTACACAAATCTTGGATCAAAGAAGATAAAAAAAAAAGAAGTAAGAAAGGAACTGGATAGAAGAGCAGCCAGTATTTTAAGGATCATTAAACTCTGAATTCCAGACAGAGGGGAGGGGGGGGGGGATTAACCTCCCTCCAAACTGTAAAAAATAAGAGTGCCCCTCCAGGCAATTGAGAGGAGAAGCGAGCAACAAGTTATATATAGGCACCAGCTAGGCCCATTGTCAGGACCATTCCATGGCCTATTTTATTCGTCTTTCTTTGAGTTTACATTTATATCCAGAGCTCAAGCTACGTACTTGTTGGACGAGTTTGATGTCCCTTACATTGCACCTTTAAGGAGGCTTTGGAGAGACAGTCACGTTCAAAAGTTAGTACAGCACAAAAAGTTTGTGCCAAGTCAATTTTCACAATTTTATCTATGAAAGTATCTTTAAAAAAAAAACAAAAAATAAAAAAATTTCGCGCTTATTTTAACTGAAAATATAACATTAAATTCTTTCACGTCTTTTTAGCGATTAAATTTTAGATTTAAAGATCTAAAATTACTGTTTTTTATTTTTTTATCAAAAGCTAGTCTGTTGATTATTATTTTTTTCAATTTTATTTATATTGGTATAATAATCCTATCAGTGTGATTTTTTTTAAACCAACTTGGTGGATTTTGACAGCTTGTGAATATTTTTTTGAATTTTTCCCATAAGAGTGATCCGTGTTAAATGAAAAACTTAAAAAATGATTTTTTTCTCGAAAATAACTTCAATGGTCTAACTTTTTGCCTGATTGAAAGTTGAAATAATTGATTCAAAGAATCTCCTGGAACTTTTTGGGATCGATTAAGTGAATTAACAACCCGCCGAAGTCTCCTTAACATTATCATCATCAACTCCTCTGCAGGGGAATATCAAACCACCTTTGCACTTGACTGGTTTGAGACGATAAAAAAGGATTTTCTTTTTATTTAAATGTCAGATTCTCATAATATTATTACGTTTATAATAACAAGTTTGGTTAAATAATAACTACAAACTACAGTAACTCCTCAATCGCTGGCTAATGACCGAATATTACTTTTCAATGAAAGATGTTTATAAATGAAAGAAACTTCCAATAAGTATTTTTTTGGATTCAACAACTATTTGAAACGTTGGGAGAGACAAGAAATGTTGTCTTTTATTCAAACAGCCTATTCCACAATTTTGATTCGGGAAAATCGATAAGACAGATTATTCATTTGATTACTATTATTTTATTACTAATTATTATTTTTTTAACACCAGTAATTAACTAAAATTTACCTATAAATAAAAAATTTTTTAACAAAAATTCGTTATATCAAACTAAAAATTTTGGGATTTTTATTAACACGACATTTATCTGCCATATTATACTGAGACTCTACCAAAACTTAATCTAGTCAAAATGGTATCGTAAACTGGGGTTTAATAAAGTTTCAGTATAAAATGGCAGATAAATGTCGTGTTATTAAAAATCCCAAAATTTTTAGTTTGATATCATGAATTTTTATTAAAGAATTTTTTATTTATGATCTGGTTGTAAAACTCTCCGTAAAAATGGCGAAGAAATTTTCTTTTAAACTAATAAGGCTTTTTCAGAAGCAGACGACACTAGCAGAACATAGAATAGCCAAATCGATATTTTCTAGATATATTTAATTTTATGATGAACTTTTTAATTTTTTGTAATTGTTATTTTCTAACCTTATCATATTTTTCTATGATTTTGTCAACTTCATTGAAAAAATATTTATGTTGTTTTATTTTTACAGGCGATTAAAAGTCTTCATCGACTCTAAAGTGAAAACAACATAGATCTTTCTTCAATGAAGTTGACAAGATCATAGAAAAATATGATAAGGTTAGAAAATAACGATAGGGAAGATGCATAAAAAAAATTATTGAGTTTGTTTGACTTTATTAGATAGTGTATCAAAAAATAATCGACATGTATTTTTTCTTTTTGAAAAAAAATGAAAACTGAAGGAGTTATAGACTTTGGAAATTTCCGAAATAATCATATACTTATATCAATGTAAAATGGTACTAACGTCGTCACGAGTACCAATTTTCAAAAAATTATGTTTTTGATAATATTGGTAGAAAAATTATTTAAAAAATCTTAAAAATTAATTTAAAATTGAGAACTTTCAGAAAAAAATATAATTAGGAAGTAAGCATCTTTCCTATTACAAAAAATTCAAAATTTCATAAAATTAAATAAATCTAGAAAATATCAATTTGGCTATTCCATGTTTTACTTCTGAAAAAGCCTTATTGAAATTTTTGAGTAAGATTTAAAAATCTCGAAATTTTACTGTAGTTACAAGTAATTTATTAAACTAGCTCCTCTGAGCGTGCTTCAAGCGCACATAGGAAAAAACAATAACCCGAACAGGCGCTGCCTCACCGCAGTCCTGACAGACTTGAAGGCTCCTGCTAGCAAAAAACGTCGCGCTCGTCGGGGGCCTAGGGTAAGTGAGGGCGTTTGTACGAATGCGTATGTTAGTACGAACAAAAATAATTTTTCGTCCCTCTAACCTCAAAATCGGAACTTCGCCCCTTGTTTTCGGTTAGAAGGACGAAAAATAGTATATTTCCCTTAGGCTCGAGGGTTCGATTTAGCCTCCTCGTTGCAACCCTCGCCTTCGGCTCGGGTCGCAAACCTCTCGGAGGCCAAATCGAACCATCTCGCCTGCGGGAATAATATACTATTGTTATTTAGATAGAGTAATTATTTAGTTAGATATTTAGAAAAAAATATTTTAAATGTATTATTGTTAAATAAATAATTTTGTCACATCACTTTTTAAAAATATTTATTTAATTGAAAATAAAAAATCAATTTCATGTTCAAAATTCGTACTACCGCACACATTCGGTCTTTTTCGCGTTGTTGCGGCTGTTAGTACGAGAACCACGAGGAGAACCATAACCTCCATTTCAACAGTTCTTCAATAAGCAAGTATAGAAAATCTTATTGCGTCAACGAACTTTTAAATTTAATAAATAAATAAATTAAAATATATTCAAAAGTAACGTTATTAGTTACTTTGTATATCCTAATTTAACCTAACATCGAACTAATCAACCGTTCGTACTAACAGCCTCGTACTAACGCCCGCTTTCGTACAAAAGGCCTCGTACTAATGGCCTCTCGCTCGTACTATTAGCCGCACTTGTTTTTTTTTTTTCAAACCAATTATTTTATTGTTAAACTAAAAGTATACTATCTGAAAATTACGCTATTATATCTAATAAGTTCAATTATTCATTAAAAAGAAAAAAAGTTGAATATTTTGAAATAGTTTTTAATTTATAAGCGTTTAAAGTTCGCGGTACATCTCTCATTCGTACTAACACCCTCTCTTACCCTAGCCGGGCTCAGCTGAAAATGTAAGTAATGCGGCGCTGACATAGGCATGGCGGGGCAGGACTCTTCTGCTCCATATAGTTAGTACCTACTAAAATTTTATTTCGGAGCACATTTTTATTTGTTTTATTACATCTATAGTAAGTAATTAATAAATTTTAGGAAAAACTATAGAAAATTCAATTTTATTTGGTTGATAATATTCAATTTTTTGAGGTTAATTTTAATTTATAAAAAAAAATAATGAGTGAAATAAGTATAACTTGGAGGAAGAGTTGTTCGGAAAAAAATTGAAGGAAAAAAGTGATTTAACATTTTGCCCTTTTATCATTGTCTTTCACATGCTGTTACTTCAGTATTTATTAGTAATGACAAATCAGTGGATGAAAAAATTATTTTGCAAGCTGTCGGAATAGTTTTGAGTGGAGCAAAAGGTTGGGACGGATTTAGATCGAAAAGGGCAAAAAAAGAAAATAATCCCAGATAGCACAAAAAGTTTTCAGAACGTTTTGGCAACGTTCCTCAGCAACCATTGCAACCTTTCGCGGAAAGGTTGCTGGACGGTTGCAGAAACGTTGTGACAATCGTGTAAATCTCCGCTTTTAATTTCAAAGAAAACCTTCCAGCAACGTTATGGCAACGAAGTTTGTCAACCATAATTTTTAAAAGGTGATTAAATATTGTTCTGGCAACGTTTCTAGAACCTTTTAGTAAAACGTTGCTACAAAGTGTTAACGAGGTTCCAAATTATAAATTTAAACTTAAATTACTCAAGTGGGAACCTTTGAATTGAGCAATTAAATTAATAAAATACTTATATACTAAATGGGGTGGGAAAATTTTATGTTTTTAATTTTTATGCATGCGATTTGACCATAATTGGAAAGAAGAACTCTCTGATTTTGGTCAAATCACTCAAAAATTGTGCGAGCGACATTCAGTCGCTCAACATGAGTCGAAAAATTCTATAGTTCATATATTATCCAGAGCGTGCTACTCTGCTTACAGCTCAGCTCAAACGGTAGGCCCCCTAGCGGATGAGACCCAAAACTACTCACTTCGTTTAGCATTCGTTGGATCTTGACAGGCTTTTGAAGTATTTAAATACATGTTAAACTAGAAAAAACATACTTGTTTTTTAGGTCTTAAATATTAATGTAATTTTTTGCTAGTATTAAATTTTTGATACTAACAAAAAATCCAAACAACAACGCGAGGCTTCATTATCCAAAATTTTGTTTTGTCAACATTTAAATAAAAAAAAAAAAATTTCTAATATTCGTAAGTGAATAAATAAATAAATAAGTAAAATATTTAATTAAATTTATTTTAGTTAAGTCATTAAACTTTTATAATCAAGCCCCGAAGGGGCACAACTTAAATATAAGTTCTAAAAGTACTGATTGTAAGTTAATTTGTGGCCCAGTGGTTAGAGTCATTGCATTTTATTTTGCTGTCATAGGTTCAAATCTCTACGCTTTACGATTTTTTTTTTTTTTTTTTTTTTTTTTTTTTTTTTTTTTTTTTTTCTTCAATGAGCTTTTGGTAGTATCTGAGCTGTTTTATGTTCTTTTCGGACCTTTTGTTAAGTAGGTATTTAAAGTTTTTTATTAATTAATGCTTCGGTAGAATAATTTTTCAGTAAAGTCTGTAAGTTTGCATTTTTTTTTATCGAAGAACTTTAAAACAAACCCAGCCACTTTTGATTTCAATAAGTTAAGCCTAAATTAAAATTGCACTGAGGAGAGCTAAAAATCTTCAAAAAAAAAAAAAAAAGGAAAAATTTATTTTAACGTATTTGAGGTAACCGAACCGAATTTCGGCTACCTAGGTGCAAATCACTGCTCCAGCTCGTAAGTGAATAAATAAGTAAAGTATTTAATTAAATTTATTTTAGTTAAGTAATTAAACTTTTATAATCAAGCCCCGAAGGGGCACAACTTTAATATTAGTTCTAAAATTACTAATTGTAAGTTAATTTGTGGCCTAGTGGTTAGAATCATTGCATTTTATTTTGCTGTCATAGGTTCAAATCTCTACGCTTTACGATTTTTTTTTTTTTTTTTTTTTTTTCAATGAGTTTTTGTTAGTATTTGAGCTGTTGTATCTGAGTTGTTCTTTTCGGACCTTTTGTTAAGTAGGTATTTAAAATTTTTTATCAATTAATGCTTTGGTAGAATAATTTTTCAGTAAAGTCTGTAAGTTTGCATTTTTTTTTATCGAAGAACTTTAAAACAAACCCAGCCACTTTTGATTTCAATAAGTTAAGCCTAAAATAACATTGCATTGAGAAGAGTTAAAAAACTTCAAAAAAAAAAAGGAAAAATTTATTTTAACGTATTTTAACGTAACTGAACCGAATTTCGACTACCTAGGTGCAAATCACAATTACAAATAATCATTGAGCCACAATACCACTGCATTATTTACCAAAACTTAATTTTGTTAAGAGTTGAAATTTAAAAAAAAAAAAAAAAAAAAAAGTTACTTTCAAGACGCTGAAAGTGTCCCCATTGTAAAGTTATTCGTGGCAGATTTCGGCTGAGGTTTTTTTTCGCAATGGTAATTAAAATTTTTTTATGAAGTTTGATTATTTAACTAAGTTGTCAATTTTTGAGAGGGATATCTCGGGTTCTATTGATCGTAGTAAATCCAGGTTGGTGTCGTTTTTTTTGTTGTAACCTCTACTTTATTCGTAGGACTTGATAATTATAAATATTTTGTTTAAACAAAAAATCTAACAATATCTTATATAGCTTGCAACTTTATTTTTGCACCAAAAGGAATTTAATTTCCAGCAAAAGACTAATAGTCAAAAAGAAAATAATTTTATCGCAAAAAGACCCTTTTTCTCAATTATTCATAGAACATTTTATTACTCACTCACTCACAAAAAATGTCTTTTAGAATCAAGAGGAAAAATCCGGTTGAATTTTTCATTTAAAATGAAGAGTATATCAGCTTGGCTCAATAAGATTTTCTGTTGATCCGAGACGACGAAATTTTGAATTAAGATCAAAATAAATTTGAATCAAAACGAAATCATTTTAAAAACAAAGGATTGTTCTCTATGGAGTCAAATCCTCTAGAATGAATAAGATATTCAAATCACCCCAGTGAACATGCATCACCACTGCAATAATCAAACATTACATATCAAAGGTACTAACTTAAACTGCATAAAAAGCATGCAAGTTTTTCGTAAGTTATTGAAAAATAAAAAATAAAATTTGTGAATTTTAAAACTTTTATTAAATTTTATAACAAAGATTTCATACTGCCTGCTAACATTCTAAACAAAAAAGTTAAATAATCAAACTTCATAAGAAAATTTTAATTACCATTGCGAAAAAAACCTTAGCCGAAATCTGCCACGAATAACTTTACAATGGAGACACTTTCAGCATCTTGAAATTAACTTTTTTTTTTTTTTTTTAAATTTCAACTCTTAACAAAATTAAGTTTTAGTAAATAATGCAGTGGTATTTTGGCTCAACGATTGTTTGTAATTGTGATTTGCACCTAGGTAGTCGAAATTCGATTCAGCTACCTCAAATACGTTAAAATAAATTTTTTCTTTTTTTTTTGAAGTTTTTTAACTCTTCTCAATGCAATGTTATTTTAGGCTTAACTTATTGAAATCAAAAGTGGCTGGGTTTGTTTTAAAGTTCTTCGATAAAAAAAAATGCAAACGTACAGACTTTACTGAAAAATTATTCTACCGAAGCATTAATTAATAAAAAACTTTAAATACCTACTTAACAAAAGGTCCGAAAAGAACATAAAACAGCTCAGATACTAATAAAAGCTCATTGAAAAAAAAAAAAAAAAAAAAAAAAAAACGTAAAGCGTAGAGATTTGAACCTATGACAGCAAAATAAAATGCAATGACTCTAACCACTAGGCCACAAATTTACTTATCATTAATTGTTTTTAGAACTAATATTTAAGTTGTGCCCCTTCGGGGCTTGATTATAAAAGTTTAATTACTTAACTAAAATAAATTTAATTAAATATTTTACTTATTTATTTATTTATTCACTTACGAATATTAGAAAAATTTTTTTTTTTATTTAAATCTTCACAAAACAAAATTTTGGATAATGAAGCCTCGCGTTGTTGTTTGGATTTTTTGTTAGTATCAAAAATTTAATACTAGCAAAAAATTACATTAATATTTAAGACCTAAAAAACAAGTATGTTTTTTCTAGTTTAACATGTATTTAAATACTTCAAAAGCCTGTCAAGATCCAACGAATGCTAAACGAAGTGAGTAGTTTTGGGTCTCATCCGCTAGGGGGCCTACCGTTTGAGCTGAGCTGTAAGCAGAGTAGCACGCTCTGGATATATGAACTATAGAATTTTTCGACTCATGTTGAGCGACTGAATGTCGCTCGCACAATTTTTGAGTGATTTGACCAAAATCAGAGGGTTCTTCTTTCCAATTATGGTCAAATCGCATGCATAAAAATTAAAAACATAAAATTTTCCCACCCCATTTAGTATATAGTATTTTATTAATTTAATTACTCATTTCAAAGGTTCCCACTTGAGTAATTTAAGTTTAAATTTATAATTTGGAACCTCGTTAACACTTTGTAGCAACGTTTCACTAAAAAGTTCTAGAAACGTTGCCAGAACAATATTTAATCACCTTTTAAAAATTATGGTTGACAAACTTCGTTGCCATAACGTTGCTGGAAGGTTTTCTTTGAAACTAAAAGCAGAGATTTAAACGATTGTCACAACGTTTCTGATAATTCTATCAATACTTATAATGATTTAAGAAAATATAAATAATTTATGCTGTTTTTTCAAAAATATTTATGTAATAGAATGTTATGGCAATATAATTATTTTAATAAACTTTAAAATCATTTAAAAAATAAAGTAATTTTTATTACCCAAAATTATAAACACTGTATTATTAATTTTTTTTTATTTATTTGTCTTTATTATCATTAAATAATTTTTTATAAATAATTAAGATTATAAATTTAGAAAAATCTAACCTAACATTCGAAAAATTGATTTTTTTAATGGCAAAATAAATCTGCCCAGTGGGACCCCACCAGCGCCGCATTACATTTACCGCTCACCCCTGATGGGGCCAGGCTAGAATTTTGGGGTAACTAGCCGGGCCCCTGTTAGCGCCCGGCTTCACTTTCTGATCCTCAAAAGTAACCTCAAAATGCACTTTTCGAATATTTCAAAAACTTCTTCACCAATCAGTTCACGAATAAAAATCTTACACTTACGCAAGATGGCGATAGCTCTCTTTTATAAAGGGATCAAACTTTTTTCCAATTAAAGGACCCTCAGTGAAATTCCAGTCAACGTATTAAATTGTTGTACTTGGCTAAAAATTAGGAATATCCCATTATAAATGAGAGGTATCGCCAATTTGCATAAACTTTTTATTCGTGAGCTAATTGGTGGAGAACTTTTTAAAATATTCGAAAAGTGCGATTTGAGGTTACAGTTGTTTTTTCCTATGCGCGCTGAGAGGAGCTAGTACTCTTAAAATTAGATCATTTTATGCTGTATAGTCAAAAAATAAATAAATAAATAAATTTTTTCTTAAGATTTCAGAATCTATGAGAAAAATTTAATAATTTTAAAATATTTGAACTCCCACTAATTTTTATATTTTTTATATAAAATTTTTTACAGTTTCCACACGCCAGTTTGAATAACTTCTCGCTTTGGATTTTGCAAAATATTAATTAAGATCAAAAATAAAAATCCTAAATCTTCAAAAAATAAAAAAAAAATAAGAAAAAAAATAAATATTTCTTTTACCACTCTATAAAATGTGCTTATTTTAGGAATGTTTGAAATTTTACCACGGGTCCCCTTAAAATTATAATTTTTCACAGTAAAAATTACTCAAATTAACTTTATACGATTTTTATGCTCTTTTTATCAGTTTTAAAAATAATTTTACCATTTTTTTTTTATTTATTCATTTTTTTAATTATCGTTGAAAGTGCCTGATTTTCATAAATTTATTACCAATATTATTAATACTAGCAACTTAATATTTTTAATTTTTATTTACACTACTACTAGTCTGGTCGCTGCCCAGCTGAAAAAATTCGTACGGAAATCTGTATCGAAATCCGTACGGGAGCCTGCACAGAAATCACTACCAGAATCCGTGCGGGATTCCAGTACTGAAAATTGGAACCGATTTCCGCACTGATTCCGGTACGGATTTCAGTGCAGATTTCCATTTTTTTTGTTTTTTTTCACAGACATTTGTTTAAACTAATGAATAATTTTTATTAAATTTATTTTTCTTTTTGTTACCTCTCATCGTTAATATATATTTTAAAAAAATTTTCCTTAAAATTTTTTTGAAAATTTTTTTATAAAATTTCTTTGAAAATTTAAAAATTTTGTTTTTTCTCTTAACTTTTTAATAAGAACAGAGCTCCGGACAGTTTGATTATTTTAAACAAGTAAATAAAAAGGTATATACATATGTTTTTCAAAAAAAAAAATAAAGGTTTCAATCAGTTCTAAATAAAAATTTAATTAGTAACAAAAATAATAATACATTTTTGCTTTTTAACATAAGTGCATTTACATGTCCTTGCACGGAATACATGCTTAAAAATTAAAAATATACTTAATTAATGCGCTGAATGCTTGGGCCATATTTTTCACTAAAATAGGATACTAAAAGTATTAATTTAGTGCGATAAGTAGTAATATATTTTAATCATGAAAGTCATTATTCCTCTAATTTTTAAATATAAAATTAAACACAAGCTTTTTCAAAACAAATTTTTCATAAATAATAACTATTGAGGTAGCTAACTTTTACAAGATTGCGTTGATCGATTAAATTTTAATGAAAATTTAATGAGTAGAATAGAAAAACTTGTTAAATCTTCACTCGTAACTGTATTGGCAAGGATTAACATTTACAAAATTACTAATAATACAGAGGATTTTATTTGAAGATTGATGACAAAATAGAAAGTGTTTAGTTTTAGTAAGAGCCCTTTTTCATGGAATTCTACTAAAAGTTTTCTGTGCAAAATTTTTCTGAATTTCAAAAGGATACTCTAGGTAAAAAATTTTTATTTACATTAGTTGTGAAGTTTTAAAAAGGTGCAGTATAGTGTAGATTTATGAAATTATAAATCACCCAAATCAGTTAAAGTATTTTTAAGGTTTTATGTAAGACAATTTTCATTGATTTTGAAATTCAATTTTGGAAGTAAAATTAAATCAGTTATAACTGTATATGTTATAACAAGTATACTTCCATAAATTAGAAGATCTATTAAAATGTTACAATGACTTAAATTCTTAGTTTTTAATTAATAGTTATTATTTATCAAAAATTTGGTTTGAAAAAGCTTGTGTTTGATTTTATATTTAAAAATTAGAGGAATAATGACTTTTATGACTAAAATATATTACTACTTATCTCGCTAATTCAATACTTTCAGTATCCTGTTCTAGTGAAAAATATGGCCCAAAAAACTTCACAACTAATGTAAATAAAAATTTCTTACCTGGAGTATCCTTTTGAAATTCAGAAAAATCTTACACAGGAAACATTTAGTAGAAATCCATGATAAAGGGCTCTTACTAAAACTGAACACTTTCTATTTTGTCACCAATCTTCAAATAAAATCCTTTGTATTATTAGTAATTTTGTAAATGTTAATCCTTGCCAATACAGTTACGAGTGAAGATTTAACAAGTTTTTCTTTTCTACTCATTAAATTTACATTAAAATTTAGTCGATCAATGCAAGCTTGTAAAAGTTAGCTGCCTCAATAGTTATTATTTATCAAAAATTTGTTTTGAAAAAGCTTGTGTTTGATTTTATATTTAAAAATTAGAGGAATAATTGTAGGTAAAATAAAAATAAAATTCAAACTCGTATATATAGAGTTGAGAAATAATAGAGGAATAATGACTTTCATGATTAAAATATATTACTACTTATCTCACTAAATTAATACTTTTAGTATCCTATTTTAGTGAAAAATATGGCCCAAGCAGTCAGCGCATTAATTAAGTATATTTTTAATTTTTAAGCATGTATTCCGTGCAAGGACATGTAAATGCACATATGTTAAAAAGCAAAAATGTATTATTACCAATTAAATTTTTCTTTAGAACTGATTGAAACCTTTATTTGTTTTTGAAAAACATATGTATATACCTTTTTATTTACTTGTTTAAAATAATCAAACTGTTCAGAGCTCTGTTCTTATTAAAAAGGAGAGAAAACAAAATTTTTTAATTTTCAAAGAAATTTTATAAAAAATTTCTAAGGAAAATTTATAAAATATTTATTAGAAATGAGAGATACTAAAAAGAAAAATAAATTTAATAAAAATTATTCATTATTTAAACTAATTGTCAGTAAAAAAAAAAAAAAAAAAAAAATGGAAATCCGCACTGAAATCCGTACCAGAATCAGTACGGATATCGGTTCCAATTTTCAGTACTGGAATCCCGTACGGAATCCGGTGGTAATTTCCATGCGGGCTTCGGTACGGATTTCGGTACAGATTTCCGTATGGATTTTTTTAGCTGGGTGGTAAGGTTTTCGTGAGATTCCCCCCCCCCCCCCCGGATAAATAAAGATTTTTTTACTAATATTGATGCGCTGATTACGAAAATCTAAGTAAAAAAGCATAAAAAAGGAGCGTTTAAAAGTTAACAACAATTATACTCTGCAAATGCGGAGCTCGTGTTATTGTACAGCATGGCGCATGCGCAGCCGTCGCAACTGACAGCTGATCAGTACAACCGCCCCGTAGGCCCATGGCCGCAAAGTTTAATTGTTAACTTTTAAACGCTCCTTTTTATGCTATTTTACTTAGATTTTCGTGATCAGCGCATCAATATTAGTAAAAAAATCTTTATTTATCCGGGGGGGGGGGGATCTCACGTAAACCTTACCAGCAACCAGACTATACTCAACGTTGAAGAAACATTTAAAAGTTAATTTTATATTTTAATTATTCGATTAATTCAATTTTCCCTAGAAGTCGCAGGATGATTGTTCTGAAAAAATTAATAAATTATATAAATCAGGTTAAGAATCAAAATTCAATCTTTTAATTCAAATGCGTGTACAAGTACTCGAACTGGTAGATTCCACTAGCGTCTATTATTTATTATTATGTTTTATAAAATTTAAATAATATATTTGAATCGAACGCGCTACTTTAAAATCTATTTGATAATCAACATTTTTTTTAATGAAGTTACTTTTTATAAGTATATTTGTATACACTTGATTAAATAATTATTTTTTATCAAATTTATTCTCTAAATGTTTTAATTGAATTGTAATATAAAAATTAAAAATAAAAAAAATTCAAATTTTAAATTTTGTTTCTCAATCAGCCACATCACGAATAAGGCTTTTTCATAGCAGACGACACCTAGCAGAACATGGAATAGCCAAAACGATGTTTTCTAGATTATTTAAGGTAGTTACCTACAGTTTTAGTGTTTCTTAAAAAAGTTTTCTAGCTCTGCACAGAATTAGTTTTTTGTGTCCTTTATACGTTGGTATTTTTCAAATACCCCTAAGCGGGGCTAAATTTTGAGATATTAAGCTCAGAAGTTTCAACTTTATAAACGTGATTCCTATGCTGAGCGCGTAAAATCGTCAAAATTTGGAGGTTATTAGCGGATTGCGAATTTAATTTTCTTAAAATATTTTTAAAAAACAGGATTTTCTGTAGGAAAACATTAAAGGAATCGTGAGGTGCAAAGAATAATATAGGAAGCGGTATTAACTTCTGGGATAAATAACCAAAAAGAATAAAAAATGCATGATTTCGGTAGGTTTTAGAGCAGCGGTGGCGGTGGCGGTGGTGGTGCGTGGCGTCGGAGTGGGGGCAGTGGAGCGCCTATAACTATATTTTTGATAGCTATATGCGCTATCGGTAACTATAGCGGGAATTATTTAATTTACTTAATTTACTTATTTTTCAAAAAATCTCTCTTCTCGCTTTTGTGAAGCCTCTTATCTGGTTCTATGTGGAAAAGAAAGAGATAAAATTATAGTTGGACAGTGATACCCGTTAAATTCATTTATTCTGATTTTAATATGTAACTGTCGGTAGAGTCATGATAATAATAAAAAATTAAAAAGTTCATAAAATTAAATACATCAAGAAAATTTCGATGTGGCTAATCCATGTTCTGCTAGGTGTCATCTGCTATGAAAAAGCCTGATAAAATGTTGACATTCTTTTTGGGTTTCTCTCTTTTATCTTGCGATTACATAATATTTCATAAAATATATTGTTTATTTTTGTTGACTAAAAGCATTGTAGAAAATTATTTGATGATAATATTTTCAAAATTAATCTTATTTTTACAATAATATTGTGGATCAATTTTAAGTTTACAAGCACGCCATCTACTGATAATTTTTTATGGTGCCAAACGGATTCAAAAAATTTCAAACAAATCTGTGGAAAGTGAAAGTTTTTGGGTTTCAAAAAATTACGAATTTAAAAAATAAAACTACAAAGTCGTAGGAGTTAAAAGTGAATGTAATGATGAAAGTTGTGTGTAAATAAGTGCATTCAACAGTTTTAAAGATGCGAGTGTGATCATATATCTAAAAAAACATGAGTTCACGGGAGGAGCGATGTTAAGGTTCCTACTATTCCTGTAAATACAGCACAGTAGCTGGGTACTTTTGGATAGCGCAAAAACTCTCTCAAGCTAGCTACCGGTGGCTTTAAGGACGTTTCAGACCTCCAGTGACTCTCATTCAGTTTTGGGGCTCTCCGCACGAGAAACAGCTGACGCGCCGGTCGTTCTGTCTCTCTCGCTCTCGTGGCGCAGCATAACCGCAAAGACTAAAAAATCAACTTTACTGTTAAATTACTCTGAAAGTAGGCCCGGTTGCCGTATTTTGAAAAATGTTAGATTGATTCTTATTTCAATAGCTAGAATATACTCTTTTTTTTAGAAAAAGTTAACTACTAGTTAATTTACAGTCGTCGATAACATTAAAAAATTGTAGTGCTCTACGTGCCATCCCATGCAAAACGACCGAACTTTGAGCGTTCATAACTCAAAAACGAGTCCCGCTTGCCCTATTTTTTTTTGTGGCATTGGAAAGAACACATAAAAATCTTCTTGTATGCCGAGTTACAAAATTTGATAACGTTGACCGAAAATCCCTGAAACGTCCTTAATAAAATTTTGTTAAATTTGGTGTAATAGTAATGTGGAGTATTGATTGAAAAAAGAGGAAGTCAAAAAAGGTCAAAATATGTTGAGGAGAAAGCAAAAGTAAGAGTCCAAATATTTGATCACGTTGGACACCAAGAAAGCGATTAGCCATCATTTTTGAGGTGTACTCTTGTAGCCGAAATGGGATTTCTTTCTTATGCGGAACAAACAAACAGAGTTTAGTTCCTTTCTTTGCAATCGATCAAGTTCCTTCGTATGCGCGCACGTGCTCACTCATAAATAAACACTGTGCTGCTCCTCCCCTGCATTAAACATCGGCATAAACCTGCTTCAAACGATGTTGCGACGGCGGAATACTGCAAAGCGACTGACTAGTAATAAGTACAAAGAAAGTAAAAACCATGGATGAAGAGTTATCTTTCTCTGCTGAAGAAAATGTATAGATAAAAGAAAGGGTTTAACTTCGAAGATGTTTGCTCAATCAACCCCAGCAGAGACAGTTGCCGCAAATTCAAGGGCAGGGTCGATTTTTCCACTATCACCTTGTTTAATTTGATAAATAGCACTCTTTTAAATTATTTTCAATTGTTCACTTGATTATAATCAATTTGATATATGTTCTATGTAGTATGTATCTTCAATTTTCCTTAACTAGTACCACTCAGCGCGCTGCAATCGCGCATAGGAAAAAAACAATGATTGTAACCTCAAAAGGCACTTTTCGAATATTTTAAAAACTGCTCCACCAATCAGCTCACGAATAAAATCTTACATTGAAAATCTCACCGGCAAAAAATGGCGATAGCTCTCTTTTATAAAGGGATAATGTCTTTTTAAAGATATTACTCAAATGAATGGATAGCAAGAGAATCAAGCTAAAATTTTTATTTTAATAAAACGATGTTATATCTTTTTAGGTAACTTGATTAGAAAAAAAAATTGTGCAACTCTGAAATTGAATTTGTTATATTGTAGAAAAAAAAAAAAAAAAATCTTGTAAATTGGAACTTGCATAATCAAAAGCCAGCTCAGACCATGAAATTTTGGTTAATTTATTGGTCTTAAAAAAACAATGCTCTTTGAAATCCTTTCTTAAAAAATAAAAGTCTTATCAGTGAAGCTGACAAAGTGAAACCTTTATAGCATTGGTCGAAACTCGAATCTAACTCAATGATTTAACGCGATTGGCTGATTCGGAAGAGCTATTCTTGCATGCGCGATATGAATAATCATAACGCCTCGCATAGCACGGTTATTTTTGAATTTCAATTTCTTAATTTGTTGAATCATAATTTGCAATTAATTTTTATTATAATTTTATTGATTTTTCGGTTTTGTTTATTAAATCAGTTAAATGTTTCAAAGAAATTTAATAAAATTATTAGATTTTTAATAAATAAAACTTAATCAACGTGATTTTCATTTAACTAAATCAGTAAAAAAAAAGGTGAGTAATGACGACTTTGTCACACACTTGAAAGGAAAAAATTGAACAATATTGGTGTTTTGGGAGTGGTTAAAATAATTAATAGTCAACTTGCATGGTTAAAATTTAATGGTTTATTGAAATATTTAACTTAATTAATATTATTATTTAAAAAAAAAAGGTTAATAATATATTAGTTTTTATAAATAGAAGTGAATCAATGTGATTTTGAATTAAGACTTTGAATTTATTCTTTAAATAATTAAAACAAAATTTTCTAAACTAATATTTCCTAGGTAGGTAAGTGACTACTTTTTCACGTACATGATTGGAAAAAATAAAAAATAATTAAGTTTTTACAATTAGAAGGGAATGAATGTAACATTTAACTAATACTTTCAATAAATAAGAAAAATTTATCAACACTGTTGTTGGCCAGCAAGGTGAGTAATAACTTTGACACGTACATAAAAGGAAAAAACTAAAATCATATGTTGTCATATGTGCCAATCATATAAAAAGAATCTAAAACTGAATACTTCATATAAAAAATATATAAGTTTTATACTAAAGATTGAAAAAATATCAACTTTCTTTAAAAATTATTAAAAGTTATAAATAATGATAAATCACGACTCTTAACCCATTAAGTCCCAGGATTTTTTAAATTTTTCTTGTACTTTGAGCTCTGGAATTTTGATGAAAACGATAAAAAATATTTTCAAAAAGACCATATACGACTATTTTCGGGTATGCTCTACACGATGGTGTAGTTTAAAAAAGTCAAAAATGTCATTTTCAATTGTTAATTAACAAATTTAAAAAAAAACTAAATTTTTTGCTGCATTTTTTTTTTTAATGAATTTTTTCGGTTGGATTTTTTTTTTTTTTTTTTCAAAAATGTGATCAGAGGTGATCACGATACTTAACATTTACGGTAGGATTTTTTTTTTATGAAAATCTTTTTTAACACAATGGCGGCCATAAAACGAAGTCGAAAATCTCGAATTTTTCGTTTTATTCACTTTTTTCATGTTTATTCCTTGAAATCGCACAAGTATTTAACGTTTACTGCTATTTTTTGTTGGAAAAGTCAAAATAATTGTACAAAGAAGCATAAAAATTGTAATACTTAAAAAATATTCATTGTTAGGTTATGAGAGGTGATTTTTACACGATTTCAGTAGGGTCCGCGGTGACCCAAACAGAGTTATTCGGAAACTTCCAACTAAAAAACGAAATGTATCAAAAAAAGAACTAATGTGGATATATTTATTGTTGGTTTTAATTGTTTAAACATTATTTATTCAAACAATTGAAAAAATTTTGACAGTAAGAAACCATTTTTTGAATCAAGTGAATAAAACGAAAAATTCGAGGTTTTCGACTTCGTTTTATGGCCGCCATTTTGTTAAAAAAGATTTAAAAAAAAAAAAAAAATCCTACCGTAAATTTCAAGTATTGTGATCACTTCTGATCACATTTTTGAAAAAAAAAAAAAAAAATCCAACTGAAAAAATTCATTAAAAAAAAAAAAATGCAGCAAAAAATTGAGTTTTTTTTTTTAAATTTGTTAATTAACAATTGAAAATGACATTTTTGACTTTTTTAAACTACACCATCGTGTAGAGCATACCCGAAAATAGTCGTATATGGTCTTTTTGAAAATATTTTTTATCGTTTTAATCAAAATTCCAGAGCTCAAAGTACAAGAAAAATTTAAAAAATCCTGGGACTTAATGGGTTAAATAAAAAATTGATTGGGTTTTTCCTAAAGTTTAAACTGGTTTCAAGTCAAATTTGATACGATTTAAAAAAAAAAAAAAAAAAAAGTTAAAAGAAAGGAAATCGAAAAAATATTTTGAATCTAGGCGCGCGAAGCGCGTAAGTTGGCCCTAGCAATTTAATAAATGCAGTAATTTAATGGATAATCTGTCGTTATCGACCTTTCCGTCAATCAAAAGTGTGGGATAGATTGTTTGAATAAAAAACAACATTTTATGTCAAGGCTAAAAAATTTTATGTTTAAAATAATCGATTTTTACATTTTGTGTAATAAATAATATTCATAAAAGTTTTGTTTTTCTTATGCCCTGTCTCCAGCAGTGCTTGAAGCACGAGCACGGTAAAATTTTTTAATTGCTAGAACTTTCTATCAATTATGTATATTATACTGTATTTTGAAAATACGTTTCAAAACTTTATTTTTTATCTTGAAACTCAAAAAAAACTGCATTCTATTGATATACGGAAGACATATAATGATTAGAAATTTATAGCGTGCTTAAGTAAAGCCGTGCTTCAAGCACTGGTGGAGACAAGGCATTAATAAATAAACTAGTCTAAAAAATTCATAATAATAAAACTGTAAAATTATGGGAGTTTTCTAGTACGCATGTTACAAAAAAGTTTCTTTCGTTGACAAATATCTTTCAAAAAAGTAAAATTCGGCCATTACTCAGCGATCGAGGAACTACTAAAGTTCACGTGTTTCACGCTTTGACTGATTTTCTTTAATTACATTGATTAAGTGCGGGAGTACGTTGACACATTATAATCCTTATTTTTTTAGGTCTGTATAAAAATTCCAATAAGTATGCAGGCACATGCACAAACGGATTTATGAGGAGGGTTAGAAAAAAGTGCCATGGAGGCGCCACTGTCAAAGACCCCTTATCTGCCCAACAGGTTAGACAAAGAAAGAAATAAATTCATTTCATCTTTGTCTAACCTTTTGGGCAGATATAGGCGATCTTTGCAATATCGCCTCCACGGCACTTTTTCTAACCATTTTCATAGGTGTATACATAATAGAGTTGTGTTTGTAAAAAAGTATTTTGTCTAAAATAATTTTTCGACTAGTTTAATGATTAAGGTGAATAAAATTTTTATAAATATAATTTATTACACAAAATGTAAAAATCGATTATTTTGGAATTAATAGTATATTACTTAACTAGGCAGTATGAATGGGAAACGTCTCAGATCGCATGAAATTGTCGTCCGAGGCGTAGCCGAGTGTGACAAACATGTGATCTGAGACCTTCCCATTCAGGTGCCTAGTTGAGTATGCTATTTTTCCGCACGACGGCGCCGGGAAGCGCTACTGACTGTAGCGGCAGCGGCAGGGAAGTAGCGCTTCCCGGCCGGAGTGCGGAAAAGTTTTTTAGCCTTGACAAAGGCAACAAATTTGTAGCCAAAACGTTGGGAGGGGTAAGAAATGTTTTTCAAGTTGAATTTCGAGGTTGTTTATGAAAAGTGGTGATTTCCCCAGAAGAACACCTGTTAAATCGTACAATATTAAAATCGCCCAGATCTTTTTAATTAGGTTGTATCATGTCCTAAAAATTTAAGAGCATCAATAATACCTAATAGCAACGTTTTTATCAAGTTTTTTGCAATTCCAATCTTTTCTTCGAGTACCATACCTACTACCTACTACAACCTTAACATCAGGTTAAAAAGGGTATATTGTTAAAGCTTACACTATGTATTTATAATAGCTCTAGCATAAAATTACTTTGATTTTTGAAGATCCGACTGTATACGGAGTTGGGTTAAATGATCTGTAATGAACACAAGACATTATACCAAATGTTGGCGATACAAGATGAAAATTTAGAATTAAAAAAAAAAAAAAACTGATCTTAAATTTAAGAACAAGAAACACTATTGTATATGATATAATCAAGCTAATTTATCAAATAGTATTTCAGACGCAGTTATAAAGAGTGAGGGTAAGGGTCATTCCAGGCTAAAATGAGCCACAGTAAAAAAAAGTTTTTTAACAACGTCATAAATATAATTAATATTTTATACTTACCATCTAGTATACATTAAAGACCAAAGTAAGATACATCATTCGAACCCAAGATTATTGCAAAAAGTTTACTAGTTTATGATATTTAAGAACTTTTTTGGTTTTGATCGGATTTTGAGGAAAGAAAGGCCTTTTCGAGGTTATGAAAGTTGTATAAGTTATAATTTTTATTTATAATTTCCGTGATAACTCGATAATTCTATAAGAGTGCAACACGCGAAATATAATTTTGAAAAATTGTAAAGTCTTTTAAAAGGATTTATCAGACTTCAAAAAAAAAAACGTCTTTTCATACGTTTCCCACCGGTCACGCTAGACTTTGATTTTTTTCAAATAATTACTTATAGTTATTAAAAAAAAAAAAAAAAAAAAAAAAATTCATGATGTTTTTTATAAATTTTCAGCTTTAGAGAATTGGTAGATTTTTTCGATCGTTGAGAGCAAAATAAAAATCAGTTATATTTCGTGCGTCCCACCGGTCACGACTCATATTTGTTGAAAATCTCTCCAAAAATTTGGAATAATTTAAAAAGTCAGTAATGAAAATTAATCAGCTTTCTATCCATAACATATTTATCGATAAATAATTTTGATTAATTGGTTAAAATTCGTTTGAAAGGTGTACCATTGGGTTATATTGATAAGACGTCCAACCGATGACAATGGAATGAGCAGTAAGGGTAATTTAAGAACGCTAGACAAATGATTCGAGGTAGCTTATGAAATCATTAGAAATAATCTGTACGAAAATAAGAAAAAAAGGAAGATGCAGAAAAAGCTGATGGTCAATGCGACAGACATCGAATGAACGAACAGGGTAGCGATAGGGGTAGACTGAAGCGGGTAAAAAGTAGTCACACGAGAGTGGACGAAGAAATAAATGCCGATAGTTAAGATAAAATAAAAGGAGAGGAATAAGAAAAAAAAGAAAAAGAAAAAGAAGAGTCCTCAGGCGGGCGGGTAGATGGACGAGCGGGCGTCAGCAACCGATAGTGCAGAGGGGGTTAGCTGCTGCTCTTGGGTCGGGGGAAGGGTTCTCGGGAGGGGCAAAGGGGGTATATAAGTGAGCTCCCTCGGAATCCGGCTTCGACACTCTGCGCGTACGACGACTACCCGTAACATCTCCCAGCACGTCTCCAGCATAACCAGCTCCCACGCTAAACGACTGGGCTTTTGTGTTAACACGCTCCACGCACGCGTGCGCGCGCGAGTTTTCTGTGCCCCCACCCAAAGAAAGGCTATATCGTCGTTGTCGCCGTAGCCGTCGTGAACCGCGCAGTGATCCATCGAGACGCTCTCATTAGAGCTTCCATTGACCAGGACCTACTTCTCAAATTTTTATCACCACCGTCAATTCTAATCGTAAGTACCAATTCAGATATTTCTTTTCGGCTTTTTGTTTATATAACCTTTCTTTTTTTCTCCTTTACTTCACACAGTTGATTTATCCTGGTGTATCGTATATCTGCCGAAAGGGCGGGGGTTTCATGCCGCGGATGCTACCGGGATGCTGGGGGTGATGCGCGCGCGCCTCCCTGTCTGTAGCTTATCATACACTTTTTTACTATTTTTATTTTTTCAATCTCGATACATTTTTTAAACTAGTCATATCTGTTCGTAATTAAAAATTAAATTTTTTACCTAACTTTCACGAGTCAAAAGTTTTAGCTTCAGTAATTATTTCAAAAGCTTAAGTTATTAGTTAACAAAAACGCTTCGGTTTTCGAGAATTTTCCTCTTGAACTCGTGAATTAACCATCTTTAGACTCTCTTTTTTCTCTTTACTATAGTAATACATTATATTAAAATCAAATTTTTTCCTGGAGCAACCACAATCTTTTAGATAATTTTCATTGATTGTCTTATAGAACGAAAAGAAACCAAAAATGGAGGCAAAATTTTTAATTTTCTCAAATTAAAAATTTGAAGTATTATGAATTATTTTCCAATGATTATAATGAAAATTTTGACATAATATTTGAACATTTACACATACATTTAACTTGAAAAATTTAATTCTAAATTTAAATGCCATGATCTGCAATTCTCTAAAATTATTTTACAAAAATACCATAAGTCATGACTAAACATTATGTATACAAAAAGGAATCATTTCAGTAAAATAAGACGTTTTAGTGGAACTTTTCACTTTTGTTACAGTTAATATCTTAGATTAACAAATTTCAATATTTTTTTTTTTTAGAAAAAAGAGTTATCTATACAACAAATGTAAACTTACAGGGGCCCTTTTTATAAGTGAGATAAATATTTTATACAACACAATAAATTTATAATCTATTCAATATCATCGTCATTATCATCATTCAACGCAAAAGCACCAATTGAGTATCGGAAACAGAAAAAAGAAGTTAAGCTAAATTAAAAAAAAACAACTTATGGTTAGCCGAGACAAGGCAATAAACGAAAGTAGGCCCTAGGATCATGAGGTTGAAAGAACGCGATTGTTTCCAATGCCTTTACAAACGCGCGCTAGTCAGTTCTACGAAATTCTAAAGAAACTTAAACTTGTTTGAAAATAACGCTAATAGTGTGGATGGCTCGTACCTTACGGTCAATTCGCGAGCTCGCCAACTTACAATGCCTTTTGTGATAATTCTATTGTTTTACTTTCGAACTCGGTTTGTCCGGGATCGATGCACTAGGCTAAAACCAATGAAACTCCAATAATTTTTGTTGTTTTTTTTATTTTTTTTTTTATTTTTATTTTTTTATATAAAACAAATGCTACATACTTGACAGTGATAAAAGTTTTTTTTCGCCCATCGTAAGAATAAAAATAGTAGTCACTAAAAAGAAAATTTAAAATTTAAAATTTTTACTAGAGTAGAAAGACTCGCCTCGAGATAAAATTGAGTTATAAATTATATGTGATTAAACTGAAAACAAGTTTGCAGCAGCAACCTCGGGATAGGGGAAAAAGGAATAAAATAAACAACAAACCTGACTAACTCCAAGAAGGATTCTCTAACGAGGGATGCTGCCTTTCCAAAAAGAAGGAGCTCGTCTAAATACCTTCTTGGGAAAGTAAAAAAAAAAAAAAAAAAAAAAAAAAAAGATAAAACTTGCAACCTCCACGGGGCCTCGGATAGTTATTACGGCTGCACCATCAGCTTGGAGGTTATTATTTCGAAATATATACGCGTGGTGCGCCGGTGGTTGGGTAGCCTCTAATTAGCCGTTCTCTCGTACTAATCTGCAATGAGCATCGAAGCCAGCTCCTTTGTCAAAGGATCCTACAAGCAGCTTAAAGATCCTTTATGACAGGATGGCCAGACAACTTTAAAAGAAATTTATACCATTGATAACTGGTGGGTAGTTTACCCTCTACACAAGTAATTCCTATTTTTTTCGATGTTTACCTCTGGATAATTCTCGCATGTAGAGTCGGTTAAACTTTTTTTGCAAATTAAAGTTTTTTAATTTTTTTAAATGTATCAATCACATTTACAAACTTTAACATGACAATTCAACTTCCTTTAACGTGACAGTCATTTGTGGCTACGTATCTTTTTTTTCTTCCAAACTCAAAAACACTTTCTCCAAATAAATTTTCTTTAACTCTTGATAGAGTAAAAAATTTTTGTACGACAGTTCAAAAATATCTGATAAGGTTTTGATAAAAAAATTTTAAATAATGATGAGATGATTATCTTTTCCACGTGTGATTCGTAGAATAGCAAGTCTCCGCGAGATTTTGAATTATGCAACGATAAATTTTCTTTAAAAAAAAAAAAAAAAAAAAAAAAAAAAAAAAAAAAAAAAAAAAAAAAAACATTTTTGAAGAAAGAGAATGAAAAAAGACATGTTTTTAAAAATAAATATTTTTGAAAGTCAATAGACGGCTAATTATACCTAAACACAATCATTCTCGAAGAAAACGAGCAACTTGCTTTTTTACACACTGTCGTGGTTACGTTCCTGATTTAATGAAGTTATGATTCATCGACCCTAAAGTCTATAAAAGTCCATCCTTTTTTTTCGTGACAATATATGGGTAAAAGTCAAAATGTCCGGCCATTTCAGATACTGAGAAATGAAAAAAAAAGATCTCTTTGAATAAAAATGACTTTGTCATTTGTTAGTAGGTTGTCCGCATAGCTATCGAAAAATGATGCAGCCGCGATAAATATTGTTAAAATTGGAAATAAACAATGATATAAATAATAGCGGTAAATCGTAGTAAATTAATTTTACAAGTAATTTACATAAAATTTAATTAATAGGCAAATATTATTATTTTAATATAATTATTTATTTCACAACTATAAAAAACTATCTCTTTTTTTTGGACGTCCAAGGCCGCGTGGGGTTAGGGTGGGGACTAGAGAATCGTTCTTGCTAGATGTTTTACCTGCAACAGAAATTATTAAAAAAATATACATCAAAATATATTTTAAACCAACGTTATATAAATGAATATAAAATGATAATGACCGTGCCCTAGAAGCGCCGCTTCTCTGAACCGAAATTAATTCGTGATGACAGACGTGACCAAACTCAACAAATTTCTTAAATTCTTTTTCATTGAATAATTATGATGTACATAAAAATATTTACTATGTGTTATTTTCGATGCAGAATCTGTTTTTGAAATCAGTTTTTCAATAAAATCAATATGTATGAAAAGTTGATGACAGACGTGACATGAGAAAAGGTACGCTTCAATACTTGCAAACTCAATTTGACTTTTATAAAAAATTAAGCAATATACAACGAACTTTGATGGTCATTTTAAGATTTATAATAAATTTACGAATAAAATAAAAAAGTTTATATTATGCTTTTTGCAGTTTTTTGAGATAAGAATTCAGTATTTGTACTGATGACAGATGTGACACCAAAATCTCGGACGCTTAAATATACCTCCGTATTTCATAAACAAATAAAATAAAATAAAATATTTTTTTTAATCTTCATTAGTTAGTTTATGAAAAGAAGAAACAAATCATACTCTCTAAAACTGTTCGAGTGAATTTTCACTCCAAGCGCAAGTAAAAAGTGAGCCAGTCCGCTTCGAGTGAAAACCCACTATAGCATCGAGTGAAGTTCGATCACTCGAAGATAAGAGTGACTTTTAATTTTACAAAAACTACCAAAAACATTAACAAATTTTTCAACTATTGAGAATTACAGTAATTTTAAATGATTATTTTGAACTTATTATTCAAGAAAAAAAAAGAAAAAAAAAAAAAAAAAAAAATTAACCGGGATTTGAACTTAGGTCATTGAAAGAAAAAATATCAAAAACAAAGTGACCGTAGTCTTTAAACCACTCGGCTATTCGATTTGCTTATAATCAGATGTTTTAAGCAGGCATAAAAATTTTTGACCTTACAAAAACTTAAATAAAATTTCGAATTGCTAAGAATTTATAAAGTTTTCAGTAACTTAACACTTCATTATTTTAATGATTCAATTTAAAAAGACACAGATAAATCAACAAAAAGATAATTAAGTGTTAAAAAAATTTTTTTTTAGGAATAATTTAATAAAAATAACAAATTTTGGTTGAAAAATTTTTTTTTAACGTTTTACTGAAAAAATTTACAAAAAATAAATTAATTAAATGGAAACAAAATTATACAGAAACTGTCAAATAAATAAATTAACGAAACAATAGCATGATTAATTTACAAATTATTTTATAATCATTTTTAATTAATTGTTACAACCAATTAATGATTCAAGGAGTAAAAATTATTTTCCATGACTCCATATTTAACTATCAAAGATATTTTTAATAAATTTAAAAAAAATTAATATTTTTTTAGTATTTTATTTCAATAAACTACCTAAAAAAATATAATTGTTTATTAATTAATTTATTAAAAAATTTGTTTGATGCTTAATTTTTTCATTTTTAGTCATTTTTAGCTTATTGACCGCAAAAAATTTTTGTAATAAAAAATGATAAACAATAATTTAATTTTGAATAATAAAAAATTCAGCGATTATAATTAAAAACTCTGACATTTTATAGAAAATAAAAGATAGATATACAATAAATTTACAAATCTCGAGAAATCCACTCTAAGAATGAGTGAAATAAGATAATTGTAGGTTATGTTATCTTATTCACTCTTAAGTATCGAGTGGTTTTTTCACTCTTTTCTCAAGAGTGGCCCAAACCACTTTATTAAGAGTGAAAAATGACTCTATTAGAGTGATCAGAGCAATTTACGGAAATCACTATTTCTTCGAGTGAATTTTTCACTCGAACAGTTTTAGAGAGTACTTTAGTATTTATTTCCAACTTTATTTTTAACGAAGTTCAGACATGATTTTGTACAAAATTTGAGGTCCGGGCAGATGACGGACTTGACATTTCGACGTGTTTTTTGATATCTTAAAAAATAAGCATCCACTCTTAAAATTGAGTAAGCGATATCGATTTTTGAGTTTAAGACTTTTATTTTTGATCCTATTGGTTAAGCATGTCGTCATCTATCGAGTTCTTCATCTTGAACTTGGTTATTAATCAACAATAAATTTAAGAGGTTGTAATTTTGTCAAATTCTGAGCGGCGCGCATACTTCTAGTAACTTATAAAATAAGATGTTATATTCCTTATATCGTTTCAAATAAGTACGATGAATTTTTATATTATGGGTTGTATCTACTTTTATTCGGTTGTAATCGTTACGGACGCTTAGTTGCCCGACTTTTTGACTTCTCAAGTCGTAAAAGTTGCACGAGAAGGAAAGAAAAAGCATCAAAAATGTGGGCACACACCTTACCGTTCAAAGGGCCGCATAATGTTCCCTTTACAAAGTATCCCTTATAAGAAGATGACAAATTTTGGTCCGATATGGAAAGAGAAAAAAAATGACTGGAAACTGGTTTTTTTACCTTTGCCTTGACTTTTTAAGTCGAATAACCCCAAAGGGGTATATTTTCGGGAGTATATTTTCGAAAGAGCAAAAAGTGATTTTTGAAGATCCATTAAATAATGAAAGGAATTTTGAATTCTTTCCGAACTCGATTTAAGCTAAATTATCTACTTATACGTAAATTTCAGTTCATTTTCACGTAGTACAAAACAAAAAAATCATACAAAGAATGTCTTGAAAACAAAAAAATTTTTTGAGCAAAAACCCCGGGCAGGCAAATGATCTGGCCGCTTAAGGAGGCTTGCACCGTATCAAGTAAGGGCTCCCGCGGGTGCATATTTTGAAACGAGTTGAAATGATTGTTTTCATTCGTTTTAATACTGTTATGCGTAACTTATAATCTTAACTAAACATTCCGAGCATAATTTTGAAAAAACAACACAAAAAAAAAATGAATTTATTTTTTGTGAAAAAAAATTCCCTGCTTTAAACCTACATCGGTACGCTCCTGTATCATACAGTAGTGATCAAAATTATAGAGCACCCCCAAATTTCATACTTCAGTCTTTAAGTTTTTGTGCTTTTATACGACTGCAAACACTTAAATATTTTTATAAATGCCTGAAACTTTTTTTTTCACTTAAACTACATAAAAACTGGAAAGAAGAAGTTTTACTTAACTTAAATTCAATAAAAAAATTAACTTTTACCTCCATTTTTATTAAAAAGTTCATTTTTCAAAAAACAGCTAATTTTTGCTTTTTTAAAAACTTGCGTAGTATATTTCAACCAGTTAAAAACATCCGAAAATATTGTAAATTTTTTTTCTTTTCTTTTTAGTATTCAAAACCAACGAAAAAAATTTTCAAGTTGATTGGTGCAAAATTGTTCAAACCACAAGCAAATAACTCATTTTTTTAATCATTGTAAAATTACCGATTTTTCATGATTTTACATAATTTAATGCCTTAATCTCATTTTTTTTTTTCAGAATTACAGGATTTGAATAAGAACACTAAATTGATAATAATTTAACTAATTTAATTTTAATTTGAAGAAAATCTTACAGAAATCACCATAAGCTTTAAAATTTTACAAATTTTTCAACACAATTAATCTTTGAAAAGAAAACGTTATTTTTGTAATAATTGCTATGTATAAAGTATACTTTTTAAAATGTTTTTACCTTTCGTTAACAATGCAGTATAAATCTAAAGTAAGCTTATTTTAATTAAATATATTATTTGAACTCTTCGGATTCGAATTATAGACTATAGTTGCGACGTCTATTGAATCGGTAGATAATATACCTGCCTTACCGACTGAGCAGTTATTATACACAAAATGATAATTTTTAATGTTTATTAGTAACTGTAATCATGGGCAGAAGAGCAATATCTGAGTCGACAAAGTGGCAAATCGTAAGATTATTTAAGGGAGGGAAAAATCAGTGTGAGATATCTAGAACTCTCAAAGTGAGTAGGCATTGTGTTCAAAACACTATTAAGTCTTACACCAGCGCGAAAACCGTAAAAGTTAAAAAAGGTGCTGGGAGACCAAGGATAACAAGCGATCGAATAGACAGAATAATTATTAAAAAAGCAAAAAAAGAACGCACTGTTACAGCAAATACTATAAAAAATCAATTAACTAATGAACTGAATGTAAAAGTTTCAAGAGTAACAGTAAATAGGCGCTTGCTTGAAAATAATTTAAAGTCTGCTGTCGCAGTTCGTAAACCACTTCTGACTGCAAAAAATTGTAAAGCTCGTTATGAATGGTGCAAAGATAAACTATCATGGACTGTTGAGAAGTGGAATTTAGTTTTGTTTAGCGATGAATCCTCTTTTCAATTATTTTCCAACAGACCGAGAAGAGTGAGACGTTCTAGTATTGAAAAATATAATGCAGATTGCATCGCTCCCAGGGTTCAAAAAGGTGGTGGATCTATTATGATTTGGGGCTGTTTGTCAGGAAAAGGAACAGGAGAATTCAAGTTTGTGCAAGGAACTGATAACAGCGAAAAATACATCGACGTGATGAAGGACTACATGCTTCCGTCAAAAACAAAAATCTTTGGACGTCGAAAAGTTTGGTACTTTCAACAGGACAACGCCCCCTGTCATACCTCAAAGAAAACTATGCACTGGTTAAAAGATAACAAAATACCAGTCTTAGATTGGCCAGCCCGTTCGCCTGACTTAAATATAATTGAAAATGCTTGGGATCAACTAGAAATGATGATCAAAGATAAGAATCTGAGAAATCTTGATGATTTAAAAAGAGAAATTGCAGCAGCTTGGCAAACTTTAAGTCTGACCTATTGTAAGAAGCTTGCAGAATCCATGCCACGAAGGGTTCAGGGTTGCTATAACGCAAAAGGAGGAGCTACTAAATATTAGCTGGATCAAAATTTAAGCAAAACAAAATTTTTTTATTCATATTACGTATAAATTATTACTGAATTGTATTAATTTTATTATTTTAAAGCAATTATTACAAAAATAACGTTTTCTTTTCAAAGATTAATTGTGTTGAAAAATTTGTAAAATTTTAAAGCTTATGGTGATTTCTGTAAGATTTTCTTCAAATTAAAATTAAATTAGTTAAATTATTATCAATTTAGTGTTCTTATTCAAATCCTGTAATTCTGAAAAAAAAAATGAGATTAAGGCATTAAATTATGTAAAATCATGAAAAATCGGTAATTTTACAATGATTAAAAAAATGAGTTATTTGCTTGTGGTTTGAACAATTTTGCACCAATCAACTTGAAAATTTTTTTCGTTGGTTTTGAATACTAAAAAGAAAAGAAAAAAAATTTACAATATTTTCGGATGTTTTTAACTGGTTGAAATATACTACGCAAGTTTTTAAAAAAGCAAAAATTAGCTGTTTTTTGAAAAATGAACTTTTTAATAAAAATGGAGGTAAAAGTTAATTTTTTTATTGAATTTAAGTTAAGTAAAACTTCTTCTTTCCAGTTTTTATGTATTTTAAGTGAAAAAAAAAGTTTCAGGCATTTATAAAAATATTTAAGTGTTTGCAGTCGTATAAAAGCACAAAAACTTAAAGACTGAAGTATGAAATTTGGGGGTGCTCTATAATTTTGATCACTACTGTAGGTTAAAGTTGTTAAATCTTTATTTCTTACCGACGCATGCGCAAAATGTTTTACAGCTGCCGAAATTTCAGAATTTTTTAGTCTAAACTTATATTTTTTCTCAAAAACCAGTCCGTTCACCCACTATTTTTTTTTCAAACGAACCCTCGTGCTTTTTTGCGTCTGATTGCCAAGTTTCATCTTAAAATATTGGATTTTGACCACGTAAGAAGTTTTTTTCGCTTTTTTCCCATAAGAGCCCGTGTTAAATGGAAAATTTATAAAATAATTTTTTTCTCGAAAACGACCCCGGCGACCTCAATTTTGTTTCATACAAAAGTTGAAGGTATTGATTCAAGGAATCTACTGGATTTTTTTCAAGCTGCTTTAGTGGATTTTTCGATATCCGCTGAAGCGTTCTTAAGCAACGGCGACAGGATTAGAGGTCATGTTAGTTTCCATGCTAGTTTGTGTACAATTAGGGTAAAGTGATTAATCAACATCGAATGCTGTTCAGATGTTATTTCTCGTATCGCCTGTATTAAGAGCCTAAATTTGTTAAATTAAAGTTTAAATTGAATTTCATTCGACGCTATTGTCAAATGATTTAATTTCTTACAAAAAACCAAATCAAATTATTTTTTTATAACGCACGAGTGAGAAAAGAAAACTGCAACTCTTAACATATAGCGTTGCTGCGAAGGTGTAGAATAGCGCCAAGAGCAGCAGCAAGTCCTAGAAACAGAACAGTTAACCAGGAAAAGCTTTTGCTCCAAATCACAAAGTACGGCACAAGACCCAAATCCCCCTACCCTTCAAAAAAGTGTGCTCTATCTCGTCAGACGCGACAATCAAGGTGTTTGCAATTATCACGCGATTTTTTTCAATTTTTACCAGATAGGTTATGACCGCAAGGTCAAATAATTTCATAGTTTAAAAAAATATATTTTTATTTGTAAAAGTTATTTATATTCTTCATAAGGAGCACCAAGCGTGAAGGTTTTCGAGAGGCTATTAAACTTACGTGCCCAGTTAAATTGCGATATGAGAATTGCTGATGCGAGTCTTATTATATTGACAAGTAGGCGCTAATATATATAAGGTCGTAAAACTAAAAATTTTACTTTCTGTAGTTAAACACGGTACTTGATAAATTGTTAGATAATATACTATTTACAAATCATTTCTCAAGAATGGGTTAAAATTTTTAAATTATTTTTTAGAACAATGAAATAATAATAAGGCTTTTTCATAGCAGACTACATCTAGCAGAACATGGAATAACCAAAACGTTATTAGCCAGTTTTATTTGATTTCATGACCTTTATAATTTTTTGTATTTGTTATTTTCCAATCTTATCATGATTTTCTATGATTTTGACAACTTCATTGAAAAAAGATCTATGCTCTTTTCACTTTACAGTTGATTGAAGGTCTTCGCCGACCCCGAGCATTTGACCAAAAATGCTCGGGGTCGGTGAAGACTTTCAATCGACGAAAAAGTAAAAACAGCATAGATCTTTTTTCAATGAAGTTGTCAAAATCATAGAAAATCATGATAAGATTAGAAAATAACAAATACGAAAAATTAAAAAGTTCATGAAATTAAATAAAACTGACTTATATCGTTTTGGTTATTCTATGTTCTGCTAGATGTAGTCTGCTATGAAAAAGCCTTATAGACATTAAATTTTTTAGATCAGGTTTTTTAATCGTGACTAAAATTTTGTTGAGCAAAGTATAGAGACGTTTTAAAAGTTCCTTATAAATTAAATGTAACAAAATGAGTCGCAGCGCCTTTATTTGATCACCAATCAAGCAATAAAAATTATACTATTCTCAGCCGAATTTAAAATAAATAGTATTATCTCACCAATTTTTTAATTATACCCTGGATTGAAAAAAAAAAGAATGGGGGACAGGGGAGAAGATTAAACAAACGACCAAGTGACATTGCAACTGCAGGTGTATAGCATACATTTCACTTAATGCGCCTTATTTTCACGGATATGTCGCCGATTCAACTCTCAGTCGCGTGCGATGGCAGTCGTACCGTTACACATCCTGTAATTAGATATTCATCCGATTGTTTGTTTATTTATAAAGAAAGTTCAATGTTGCAGAGCTATCTTATTTACTACTTTTGTTTCTTATAATTTATTTTACCATTTGGACAATTGAGGTGCTCTTCGTAATCTTGAATCTCTAATAATCCCTCTTTATAATGATGAAGCATGTTCAAATGTCTTCATTTTATAATTGATTTGATCGGTTAAGAACGTTAAATTTAAAATTTGAATTGCGTTGAAGTTGAAGTATTCACTATTAAAAAAAAATCAGGGTAAATTTACCTCGCTCAGCGATGTAAATTTACTCTGCGTTCGTAAATTTACACCACTGATCTATGTAATTTTACAAATATTTGTAAATATACACTGCTCAGCGATGTAAAAAATGGGAACATGGTCCAGCGGAGTAATTTTACCAAGATTTGTAAATTTACCGCTCGAACGTAAAGTTACAAATTTTTGGTAAGTCTACATCGCTCAGCTTCGTATTTTTACGCCAGGTTTCGGAAATATGTTTTGGTAGTTGAGAGTGAGGTTATGTTGTCGTTGATATCAGTCGACTGACGACTAGCAGGCATCACCGGTTCGATACGTAGCAATGTAATATCTTATCATGTTTTTTTATTCAAGCAATCTAAATTAAAGAGAACGATTAAGATTACAGAGAGGTTTTATTTTCATTCAGTAAAAGTACTTGTCGGCTTTTAGTATAGTGGGATTAATCGGATTTACCCTTGATAGTCTAAGAAAACAAAAGTGAAAATTAAATGTCCGGTTTAACAAAGTTTTCCTCGAAGTTTTCAATAAAATTGACATTGATTAAACACATTTAGATTTCAAGATTCTAACACCATAAAATTTGAAGTTTTAATTTAATTACTTATCTGAAAAAATAGCCAAATTAGTACATAGATTCTAAGACTTTGTGATATGTCAGGTTAGGATCAGTGTGAATTTACGAAAAAAAAAATCATTTGCTTAACGAACAAATAAATAAATATTTTTAATCAAGCTATTTTGTTGCTTTTCATCTTTGCCCTTAAGTATTTATTGATTAATTTTTATCAATGATTTTTTTTTCTGAATAGCAGAAGGTAAAATTACCTGAGATTTGTAAATTTACAAAATATTTATAAATTTACCATCGGCGCATAAATTTACTGCGCAGGTCATTGTAATTTTACCTCGCTGAGCGAGGTAAATTTACCCCGTTTTTTTTTTAACAGTGTTGAATACTTTGTTATCAAGAATTTTTTTACAACTAGCTCTTCTGAGCGCGCTTCAAGCGCGCATAGGAAAAAACAATAAGAGTAACCTCAAAATGTACTTTTCGAATATTTTAAAAACTTTTTCACCAATCAGCTCACGAATAAAAATCTTACGCAAGATGGCGATAGCTCTCTTTTATAAAGGGATAATTTTTGAATACTTTGTTTCAATAAATGGAAAAAGTTTCTTCGTAGAACTCTTTAAAATAAAATGAGAATTTTATAATTATTTTAAAAACAACTTTTTTAAGCTATAACCACAAAAATGCCGAACTGAACTTCGTTGCAGGTTGCAAACGATTGTGGTGAATTTAGTGTTATTATTATTTACAGGTTAATTGAAAAATTCTTAGAAAAACTTTTTTTAACTTCCTTTTTTTGAAACTTAAAGTAAAAATTATCGTTTATTTACTTTCAAGATTAAAAATTTGATGGCGCATATTAAAAACTGAGTACGCTTGTCTTGCTAAAAATTGGCATGTAGATAGTACTTGGCATATTCGCTATGCAAGGCTGAAGAGAGGGGATATAGCGCATTCGATCGTAGAACTCATGGTGGCTGAAAAGTGAACTAAGTGAAGAACATTCATACGTGATTAACATACTCAAGCTTTAATTTATTTTTAAAAAACTGTTAAAAAAAAAATTATAAAAATAGCTACGTTAAATTAATTTATGAAAAATTTGGTACATTTATCATCAGTTAAATGATTTTTAGTCTCTCAAACTATACAATCACGCAGAGTAAAAAAGTGTTATTTGCAGCTAAACTATTTGATTTAATTTAATAAAAACTGATAAATAAGCAAAATATTTTATTAATAACTTATTTTAAGTTAAGCATTAGGCGATTATATTATTTTTTCTTCCGCCGATGTATTTTGTAAAGAGCAACATAACCCTAAAAAGTCACACTTATTAGAGAAACTTATTAAAAATAATTTTTTTCATTCATTAAAGTAGCTATTATAACTTAAAAAATTACTTTATTTATAAAAAGTTACTTTGCGTCAACATATTGGACGTAGAGGTTATTTTTTATTTTTTTTATTTTGATAATCCGATCCCTTGTACTTACATACGAATCGGTTCTTTCAGGTTCTTCACTTAGTTCCGATCCAGGGGGCGCTTTAAGTTTTCACATAGCGAATACATGAATGTGGCAAGATGATTTTTCGAAAATCTGCAAATTTTCATAATGGCAGCCATTTGAAAATTTTATGTAGAATAAAAAGTTGTTCTTTGAATAGTCATAACTTCATGGGGTTAAAACCGATTTAAATTTTTATGGAAAACATTGTTTATGAGTTCCCCAATCTACAAAAAAAATTTTGTGTAAAAAAATGATGTTTTTGAGAAAATCAAGGTTTTTTTTTGTTTTTCGCAAAATTGCCGCCATTTTTTTAATTTTCGAAATTTTTCATAAATTCAAACGGGGTTTCAAAGAACAACAAATTTACTATCAAATTCTCAAAACAGATAAAAAGAATAATAATTTTTGACAAAATGGCGGAGGTTTGAAAAAAAATTTTTATCAAATTTTCAAATGGCCACCATTTTGTAAATTTGCGGATTTTCAAAAAATCGTTTTAAGAAATTCCTGTATATGCCAAGTACTAACTAAATGACATTTTTTATCAAGATCGGAGAGTTACGTTAGATCGCTTTCGATCTCACGAGGAACGCCTTATTTTTAAAAGTAAAAAAGAAGCCGATGATAAATTAATCGATTTAAAAGCAAAATAAAAAGCTCCTCCTTTATTGGGAAATAAATCCCTAACACATTACTAAATAAAATCCCATAAGTCATGCACACGGTAAATTATTAAGCAGGCGGTCACAAAGGTACGCCTTTGAAGAAGTGACGTAACTTTGGGTGAGAATTGAAAAAGGAAAATTTTTATTCTTGAAATGAGGGTACCGTACGATCGATATTTCAGACAAGATACAGAGCGAAAATTTTGCCGTCGTTGGCAGCTGCTACAAACGGAACGAACGAGCACGTGCTTTATTATGTACAAGCCACGGAGAATTTGCCGGGAAAAGTGGATGTGTCAACGATTCGAGTAAAATGCAATTTTCTGGGCTTTTGAACTTTCATATTTACGTATACATACCTTGAAGCATGGTGTCTTGAAGATTCTCGAAAAATTTATGAAGACTTTACAATACTTATTTAGCAAGATTAATTATCAAAAATTATACTAAGTTCAATAAGTTTTCAATTATTTTTCAACCATGCGACATGAATAAAAATTTAACAGTAATTTTTTCTAAGTTTCTAAAATTTATTTTTTGTAAAGGTGAAATATCAAAACTTTGATTGCTTTATTTCATGCAATACCGAATTTTTTGAAGCCTTTTCTGAAACTAATATATATATATATATATATATAACATTACAAAAATATATATTACATACAATATTACATAAACATTTGAATTTTACTTATAAAATAAATTATAAATTTGTTAAATTTTTTGCGCAGTCAACAAGATGAAACTTACGATCGCAACTGTTTGCCTGTTCATGGCTTCGACCATCGCTATGCCTGTGGCCGACGAGGCACCCAAGTCAGTAGAACCAGCAGTCCCCGCTCTTGGCGTCGTTCCCTTGGAAAAATCAGCTGTTGAGGAAAAGCCCCAGGAGATCAAGCAAGAACTACCAACGGCAATGCCTGTCGAGCAGCTGCCTGCTAAGGAAGAACTGGACATAAAGAAGATGGAGGAAGAATTGAAGAAAAAGAACGACGAAATGATGATGAAAAAGAATGAGGAAATGAAAAAAAAGGATGAAGAAGCCATGAAGAAGGATGAAGGAATGCTGAAACCCGACGAAAAAGAACCCGAGTCTATGACTCAGAAGACCGACTTAAAGCACGTGGCTGGTGAACAGCATCAGATTAAGCAGGTAAAAGAACATGTGCATTATCACTCTGATAACGTAGATCAAGTGCATGAATATCCTACTAAAATTGCACGCACGCACGAAAATGTGCAACATCATCATCTTAATCAACACCAACATGTAAGCCAATTTCATTTCGCAGACTTCACCGACTTAAAATTTATTGGTCGAATTATTTTAATTTTTTTTTTAACTTTTATTCATTATTAAGGAGGTTTCCTACCAAATCTAGCCCCCAGATATTATAGAAATTAAACATATACACAGTTTTTGGTATAAAAAAAGCTCAGCTAAAATTTGAAAGGTCTAAGGAATTTGTAAAAAAAGTTAAAAACATTTTAAATTTCACAACTTCATATGGGCTCTTTTTAGATTACTACTTAAATCGCAATTACTTAATTCCTAGCACACAGATTTTAACGTAACTTGGCACAAAAATCGAAAAAAATTAGACTTTTGTTATACTTTTTTCAAAACATTTATTATGTACCTGTAGCAATAATTATAAACAATTGATTTTTTATTCTTGTAAATATGACTTCTCATTGGCAATTAGAGGTCAGAAAGTGGCTGAGCCAATGAGCAGACGACTACTCTCATCAAATGTATTTTTGACTCACGTAGATAGTAGGGCACGTCCTTAAAAGGTGCGTTTAAAAAAATTATTTAAGGGCCTCGATCGATAATAAATTTATTATACCATTTTCAGGGAATCATCTCAAAGTAATACGTAAAAATTTTCAAAAACATTAAAATCACTTTTACAAATTTCTGAGATTTAAAATAAATTTAACAACAGAAATAACATAAATAAGTATACCAATCCCGTTTAACCACATCACATAACCACTTATTGGCACCAAAGAAATGTTTACGTAAAAACCAATGTATGATACACGATTTAAAGACTAGAATATAGAGTTAAATTTTTCTGTTACAGGAATTTGTACCCATTGCGGAAACAAAGAAAATATCTGGAGGGATTCAGGAGCAAACTGAAACAAGTGTGGTTGCAAAGGAGGTTGTGCCAAGCGCTGCGGGAGAACAAGTAAGCGCAATAACAGAACAGCATTCTATCCAGGCCAAGAAAGTTGAAGACAAGCCAATAGTTGTGTCGAAAAAAGCCGACTCTCAAGTCCCTGTTATGGATGAAAAACCCGAGCGTGTGACCCGCGAGACCGAGGAAAAAGTCAAAAACATCGAAGAGCTCAAAAAGAAAGATGAAATAAAATCCGAGTCTGTAATTTCTCAAGTTTCCGAGGAAAAACACGCTGCTCCTGCTGCTGTGGCTGCCGCTGTACTCGTCGCTGCCTCAGAAGTAGAGAAATCCAAAGCTGAGACTGAGTCCAAAGTTCACGAGGCAACTATCGCGTCGACCACGACAGACGCACATCACGAGGAACCAAAGAAAGCTGAGACAATTCAGAAAAAATCCTCGTCAACCGTTGCTGAACTCTCTATTATCCCTGCTGTACAGACCCAAGAACAAATTGTCAAAGAACTTCAAACAGAAAATGCTGCCCATCTCGAATCGAAGATCGCTGTTCACCAAAAAGAAGCACCAGTTACCGATGAAAAAGCTTTTAAATTTGCTGATGAAAAAAAGACAGAGGTGCTACCGAAACCCGAGGAAGTCAAGGAAGACAAGAAAGAAGAATTGAAAAAAGATGAGCTTGAAATAATGAAGAAAAAGGACGAGGAAATGATGTTTAACAAGGAGAAGGAAATCATTATGGAAAAACAGGAGGGCATGAAGATAAAAGAAGATGACATGATGAAAAAAGAAGACCTTATGAAGAAAGAGGGCCACATGAAAAAAGAAGAGCTTATAAAGAAAAACGAAAAAGATGCTAGCTGTGAGGAAAGTTCCGAAGAAAAAAGAGATATGGAAAAGAAGAAACTGCCGGAAATCTTGGAAGAAAAGCTCAAGGGCATCAACGAAGAAAAAAAGAAGCAATTAGAAGACAAAAAAATGATTGATAATAGCAGCAAAACCACCGAACTCCCCACAAAAGCGCCGTCTTCTTAAGTAACCTTAAATTTACCGGCCTTCAAGCGTCTAGGAGGTCACCGACCGTTTTCCAGTAACGTCGCTGCTACTGCTATCGCCACTGCTGCTACTGCTGATGCTGCTGATGCTGTTATTGTGCGAGTGTGTGTGTGTGTGTGTGAGGAAGAGAGAGAGAGAGAAATTACAAATGTATCGCGAAAAATGTCATATCAAAAGAAAGAATAGCTCCAAAATTGTTTGAAAATCAATTGAAAAAAAAAAAAAAAAAAAAAAATGAAATGAACAAAAGCGAGAATATAAAAGAAAAATCGGCTGAATGCATGTTGAAAGGGAAAAATACTAGGGCGGGGAGTTAATAAATAATGCTCGGTAAATTTACACGCAGGGTTTGTCATATTTGACCGGCGCGCTGCTCATTGATCAATCAATTTTTTTTTTTTTTTTTTTTTTTTTGGAACGCAGCGAGGTTTTCTAGAACTCTATTTTAGCTTAACTCGCGACGCTCCAGAGCGCATTTCGTCTCGGCGAACAAAAGTGGTGGTTGTTGCGTTCGCATGGGACGTCCGGTAAATAATTATTCTTTATCTTCTAAACAATCATCTCAAATACTTTTTTCCTAATAGTTATTAATTTCTTTATGATTATAAACATAACACTAGAACTATAATTTAGCACCTCGACATTACCCACACATAGAAATAATAAAAAAATAATTACCCTTTTTTTTCTCAATTCCACTCCCTGTCCTAAAAGTACAGAGTAGAAAATTTCCCTCGAACCCTTGCTACTGATAACATTATTATGATAAATATAATGATTATAATTATTAATGACAGTACCGCCACCATTTTATAACCTTATTACTATTATTATTGATTTTTTTTTATTTTTCTATCATCGATATGATAATGATGTTTGTTATTTGTGACATTACAACAAATGTTTCTTTGCAATGCCAGCTTTTTTTTCATGGCAAAGGTATTAATGATGAAATGAATTTTTTAAAAGAGCAATGTGCTTATTGAAGACTTAATTAAGAATGTTATATTTTACATTTTTATAAGAGTATACATTTCTTCTTTTTTTTTTTTTATAAAAACACCAATAAATAAAGAGACATAATTACACAATATCTGAGATATCTGATTGTTCACTGAACACAAAATACTTCATTTACAATTAGTTTCAAATAAAACATGTATAATACAAAAAGTCGTTTTATTTAAAATCATGATTTTCATAATATTTATCACAGAAATGCAGATTAATACTTACAGATATAAATAAGTAGATGAAAATGAGTTTAAAAAATTGACAAATGAAATGTGTATTAGATGTAACATAGTTAAATTCATAGATTTGCACGTCAGTAAAAAAGTTTATAAATAATCAAGTATATTCTAGTTTGATGTAGATTGTATTTAATTGAAATGAGAAAAATAAATAAATTAACGTTAACGTCAGAAATAAATTCAATTTCAAATTGTTGCATTGTTATAAATAAATTTTACTTTTTTCAAACAGTTTATTTATGTATGTGTTAGTAAGTAAAATTGTCCAATAAAAATGTTTACGAGGAAACGAAAGAAAAAAGATAAGTATTTAGATTTTGAAAAAAAGTTGTGTAAATTTTTTTAACTGAATTTCTGAATAAAACTGATAGCTTAAAAATTCTAAATTACGGAATATTAAAATAAAAAATATATGGAAAACAAGATGAATATTATAATAGTCACTAAAATTTTATAATTTAATATGGCACACTAGGTTAGTATGTGAAATTCGCACAAGACATCGTAATGAGCGCAGATAAAAATTATAAACATATCATCTTTCTTACATTAGGTATTTGAATCATTCAAATAAGCGCTTCAATGTGTAGTAGATATTTACCAGAAAAAAAAAGAAAAATTTTAAAAGTTTAAGTCATATTCCAAAATTTAGTGAATCAATTTTTTTTCTAAATTCAAGCATTGTTTTAGTTTGACAATAATTATCTGACATGCAATCTACAAAATAAATCAAAGCATTTTATCAATTCTACCAAATCATATCAATTAATAAAATTAAGACAAACGTATCCAGTCAGTCTAAGTTAGGGTCACAGGGCCATTAAAATGTGTTTAACATTCCATGGACAGACATCCGCGTTATTTAGCTATTCGATTGAGCAAGCAACTGACGACGATGTGATAATCGTGGACTTCCGTTTGTTAGCACTGCAAATAGCCCGCTGATAAGATGAAAGAAACTTACAATTGTTTAGTCGTTGATTTTCATTTAAATAATAATTCTTTTGGAGATAAAAAACTTCTTTTCCATGTTCACGACCCGATCGATTTTACATAAATTGAAATGAATTTCAACAAGTAGCTTGGTTGCTTTGAAGAGTCTACTTATAGCTTGGATTAGTAATAAATCTTCATAAATTTCAAATTAAATGTCACAATAAATTTTTATAAACCAATTTGATATTTTATACATAATTACAATATTCTAACAGTTTAATTTTTCTTTTCTTTTAATGATCCATAGATGAATAAAAACTAATTTTAAACACTCGAATGTGACGAAATTTTTTTATTTTTTGAAGAAGTTTTATTACAATTAATTAAGATTATTATTTTCTATTATAAAATAAGAAAAAAATAAATATGAATTGGTTCACAGTCATTCCTTCAAAAAGTAATCTCCCGGCTAATGTTTTCCCTGAAGATAAGTCGCCCGAATTATTTTTTTCACGAACTGAAAGTCATAATCATTATTTATTTATAAAATACATTTGTTATATTAAGCTGATTTGGAATGACAAAATTTGATCCTTGAAAGTCTTACTTGCGCTGCGATCCATATCTGCTTCGGAGCAGCCTTAATTTTCTAACGAACGTTCTAAACAGAACTATACGTTCTCCTAAATAATTGAATAGTTATTGCGGAACATTCGAGGACAACTGATATCCGTGAAACCCATTTCTGGAAAATTTAATTGTCGAGGGAACGAATTTTCAGGCGATTGATGAACGGGATCATTTTCGGTGTATCGATTATTCGAGCAATTCATTTTCGGGGAAATCTTGTTTTTTTTAATGATAAAAATGATTAAAGCTGTTTTTTTAACAATTTATAAAGAATTTGAATTTCAAGCAAATTCAAAGTAATAATAATAATAATAATAATAAGTATTATCTGTTCTTTAATAAGATAGTTATTAGTTGTTCAGTTAAAGTCACTTTCAAAAGTAGTCAGTCAAACATCAGCACAACTTACCCGCTCACGCACGCGTGCAGATGCAGCTGCTGAGTCCAAGACGATGGTGAAGGTATATTTTTAGCTGAAAAATTTTTTCCTAAAGTTTGAAGTCAATTTTTATAAAATTGTAATTTTTTGGATTCTAAATGAAGCTTTTGATGGTGGTTTGGGCGCTGAACAGCTTTTTTTTCATTTTTTTTTCTTATTTATTTTTTTATTTTTTTTTAAATTCAATCCAAATAATACTTGATTTATTCTACGGTAATTAAAAATTAGTTTTATTGATAATGAATTAAAAATCGGAAAAGAGCTCTTTACCGCCCAAACTGCCATTGTAAGCTACAATAGTGATCAAAATTATACGGCACCCCTAAAATTCCTCTTTTCCGAGTTTAAATTTTGACTTTGCGAATGACCGCACACGTTTAAATATTAGAATAGACATCAGCAAAAATTTTTTTGTTCAAATTAACTTCAGAACTTGAAATAAAAAAGTTTATTTCATATTGATTCGACTCACCAACCAATTTATACCCTCCTTTAAGCTTAAAATGACTTTTTTGAAAAACAGCTTAATTAAGTCTTTTTATGATCTTCAAGGTGTTCTATAAAATTTTTATAAACACCCAATTGAATAATTTTTTTTTCGTGTTTTTTAAACGTTCCAGTTTTTTGAAAAGAATGTTCAAGCTAATTAATAAATTACAGAAAAAAATGCTCTAGCCACAGAGAAGAAACGCATTTTTCAAAAATTGAAAAAACATCGATTTTTTGTACTTAAAAGTTATTTTAAGGTTAAAATTGATACTTTTTTCGAATTTAAGTGGTAAAAACTATGTACAGCTTATATTTAATATATTTTTAACTAATTTAATTTATTATGTATGAAAATCGAACAGAAAATTATAAAAAATTATGATATTTTACAAATTTTTTAACTCAGTTGAACTTCACAAAAATAAGTACATTTTTTATTTCATTGATTAAAAGCTATAATATGAATTTATTCGAACAGATAATTCAATATATTTTTACAATAAAATTTATTGAATTTGATATAATTTTTGGATATTTAATACTTAGTTGCTCCCGCTTTAGCCTCATATCAAGCACGCACTCTTCTAACCATAGATTCCGCAAGTTTTTTTACAACTAGGGCCAACTAACGCGCTTCGCGCGTCCAAATCTAGATCTTATGTTACTATTGATATTTTAAAATTTTTTTGTTACTTAAAGTATAAAATGATGTATCATTTGAATGAAATTATTTTTTAATTAAAGTCATTGTTTTTTAGTTAAGTTTATAATTTTTGTTTTTTCTTCTAAGATCAATGGGAAAAAATGACCTTTTCTTTTTTTAATAAAAATAATCAATTTTAAATTCTTTGAATATGCTTTTAAAGTAAGACAAACTATATCTACTTTCACTTCATGAGAGTAAACAGATGACCTTAAAATATTTGAAATGAACTTTAATCAAAATTATGCAAGTATTAAATTTTTAATTATTAACAAAAATTTTTCATCTTGCAGGCCCCGAAAACGCAATTTTTCCTTCCAGTACGTGTGAGGGACTTGCATTTTCGAGGCCTTTGCAATGAGTAAATCATCACGGATGCATACCGACTGAGCACAATCGGATTAAAATATTGGTCGAAAAAAAACCGTCTGTGCAAACTTTAATTATCTTTGAACTTGAAGTTACAATGATATATAACTGCCCTTAAGGAGTAAGTTAAACTTTACCGTCGACAAGTTAGTTCGGCAGTGGACGTACCTCGAGACGGTAATGTTTGACGTCTCCTTAAGGGTAGTTTCATATTTTACTTCACCAGGGCATGCAATATGGTACTTTTAGAAAACTTAAAAATAAAAATTTTAAATAAATATTATTTTACAACTTATTTACTTTAAAAAATTAAAAATTAAATTCATTTATTATTAGGATAGAATATGAACGTATAATATATAAATATAATTTCATATAAAATACATAATTTGTATGGCCAATATAAAAAATATTATTATATCTATTTAACGATATAAGGTGTATTTTTTACTCATTTATAAGTTATATTAATTTAAAATATTACCTCAACTGCAAAATGTTTGCAGGAAGTGCAAAACTACGCATTGTCCTATACCTTCTCAATTTTTTGTGCGTGGAGTTTTCAGAAAAGCGAAGTGTTGTAAAAGTGTAGTGGGGACATAAGTTTTATTGGTGGTATTAGCTTACCGGAGAATTTTGGGAAAGAGTGCTGCAGACCAGGTAGGTCATTAGACTGGGTCCGACCCTCCGACGCTACGGTTTTTTCCCCTTAATACCTGGCGCTCTTCGGTAAGCACGTAACTGTTGTAAACAAACGCATCTTCGTGGAATCGTATAGTGCAGCCAATATTTTACATCCTGCTGGGATGGAAAAAAATTTTTTAACCTCGTGCATCACAAGTAATAACTTGAGTCCCTCCGATGAGAGCCAAAAGAACGGCGGGGGCTCCCTGCGCAATCGACCAGCGCGCATAGCAGATCAGCTGTCTCCCCTCGCCTGCGGCTTGGGGAGACACACACTGATCTGCTGTGAGATGCACGCTGGTCGCTATGCGCAGGGAGCAACCTCGCCGTTTTTTTGGCTTTGATCGGAGGAAATCAAGTTAAATCTTGCGATACGAGATTAAAAAAGTGTATATATCACTCGGAACTAATAATGTGCCGGGGAGGCCCGCTAAAGAGGCTCGCCTTCGGCTCGGGCTGCAACCGCAGCGGGCCTCCCCGGCACACTTTAGTCCCTCGGTGAATAATATACTATTCCATCCCGGCGGGATGTAAAATGCTCTCCCTCCACTGCTCGAGAGTAAAGAGAAACTTACCCAGGCTAGCTCAGCAGTCAAAAAGTACCTATTGCATGGCCAAGAGAAGTAAAGTTATTTTACTCGACTACGGGGTTCGCGCACTACGCGCGCTCCCCCTGCGTCACGGGCAGCGAACTAACCTCTCGACGGTAAAGTTTAACTTACTCCTTAAGGGCAGTTATATATCATATCCTCCCCATTGATTCACTTTTCAAATAAAATTAATTATCATGTATGTAATCTTTAAAAAAAAAAAAAAAAAAAATTAACGCTCTTCTCGCGCCACAGATTAAAAACAAATATTTTTACTTTTATTTACATTTATAGAAATCAAAATATAAATTTAAAAGTTACCGCGTGATAGTTGCCTGATATCGCGATCATAATGCGCATCCGATAGCCAGAGTTGAATGTTGAATCAACCAATCCAACATCTGATATCGCGATCATACTGCAGTATGATGATATGATATGATATCATGCGCATGCGATGAGGCTTCACTTATTTGGGGTCTCTTTATAAGTCAGGATAATCAAGACTTCATAATTGCCAGGCAGCTGCGATTTCTCGTTTCAAATCTTTCAGATTTCTCATGTATTTATCTTTAATCATTAATTCTATTTGATCCCAAGCGTTCTCAATGATATTTAAATCTGGTGAACGTGCTGGCCAATCAAGTAGAGGTATTTGTATATCACTGAACCATTGCATGGTTTTCTTTGAGGTATGCCAAGGGGCGTTGCAGTGGACCTGTTGATAGTATCGAACTTTAAAAAAAATTTTTTTTTTTTAGACGGGAGCATGTAGTTCTCCATTGTATTGATATATTTTTCGCTATTCACTGTACCTTGAATAAACTGCAGTGCTCCTTTTCTATTTCCTGATAGGAAAATTTGGTACTATCAATAAGACAACGCCCCCTGCCATACCTCAAAGAAAACCATGCAATGGTTCAGTGATATACAAATACCCCTACTTGATTGGCCAGCACGTTCACCAGATTTAAATATCATAGAGAACGCTTGAGATCAAATAGAATTAATAATTAAAGATAAATACATGAGATATCTGGAAGATTTGAAACGAGAAATCGTAGCTGCCTGGCAATTATAAAGTCTTGATTATTGCGGAATCTATGGTTAGAAGAGTGCCTGCTTGCTATGAGGCTAAAGGGGAAGCAACTAAGCATTAAATATCCAAAAATCTTCTTAAAGAAAAAAATTTTGATCAGAAATTTGATTATAAATTTTCGTGAGAGGATACAAAAGAATTTTTTTTTCATAAAATTGATCTATCTCAAGTGAACGTTGTGATGCGACCACTTACGCCGCAGAATTCTCGCAGAATATGTCTGCCGAACTCGGCAACAGCACGAGATCGGTCGGAGGCGTGGCTACGCTTTCGATAAGTTCGTATATTACGTTCTTGAAATTATTTTTCTGCTCTGGGAAGTATTTACTTCAGAAGGGTCAGGATATACAACTGGCGACCACGCCGGTAATAACGCTCTGAAGATGATTTCTCAAAGAAGTTTTAACTCTGAAGAGGTCACTACAGCTGGTATTTCAATGTGTTTTGTGATACTTGATGTAGATCCATAATAATAACTTAATAATAAAAACCAAAACAAACGTTTAGTTTTTGTGAACTACACAAACTTTATTCATATGACAGCTGTTTCGACGTCTTAGCGTCTTCATCAGATTAAATACAAACTGTAACTTAAATGTAGGTTTACAAACGTTTATATAGTATAATTTTGTTTTATAGTATATTCCTGAAGACGATTATACCGTGAAGATGATTTTTCCAGGTCATGAATTTTTGACTATGCAGGTGATTTTTATTTTTATTGTTTTTATTTTATCAATTTTGAGTTTTTGAGATTATAACCTCATTTGTAATCAATCCGTTCTTTGTTTAAGAACGTTCAACTCGAAAAATCAATCATAAAGAATAAAGTATGAAAATTTAGAGATATTTTGATTAAAAAATAAGAAGTCCTATGTTAAAATTGGCAAGCAAGTAGCAGTCTAACAATGTAATAACAAAGATATCAATAATTATTGTTTTGATTCATTAACACAGTCTCATATGGGAAATCGAACTTTTTCGTGCTTCTTATCAAAGTCTCTCAACAATGGATGATGACACCAAGCACAGTTTTTTTGAGGTATTAAAAGAGCATTTGAGGGTTATTTTAAGATGTTTACAGAGATGATTAGGACGATATTAATAATAAAAGAATAGTCAAAGAAAAAAAAAATAGTACTTTTGGGGTTAGGTTAGACTCGAGCAACCAATCAGCGTGTTTCTATATCGGAAAAATAGTCATACGAGAAGACTTGACTTGAGTAGTCAAAGTTGAACGTTTTTATAAAAAAAAAAAAAAAAAAAGCCATAATCACTTTCAGCATTATTATCATTTGATGATATCGATGTATGTAACGGCTGGACAAAATTCATTGTTTGAAATTATTTATTAAATATAATTAATAATTAATAAAAAATTTAATTAGAATAGCTTCGAATTTCCCCTTCAAGTTTATCAAAAATTAACTGAACCCTAGCTGAACTTTCAGTAAGAAAAATTAAATATTATTCGGTTAATATCCTGTCAAAAGCATTTAATAATTAGCTGAATCTTGGGTGAAACTTCAGTTAATTCTTCACTTTTTGATTTATTTTCAGCTTATATTCAGTTTAGTTTCTTACCAGGGCTTAACTGCTCCAAAATTGCACGCAGAAGTCAATTTTTGTCTCCGGATGAAAATATCTCGGAAAGTATTTCGACTAGGCTAATGAGTAAGTAAGAAAGTCGTACAGATTCTATATAGCTACAAGATACTGAAATTTTGAAAAAAAATAGGGGATTTTTGAGAATAGTACTAATTAAAGGGTGAAAAAAGTACTGTTAACAGGCACGATTCCTATACTTCACGTGAAAATTTTATAAAATTAGAATTTGTTTTTCTCAAAATCGAGCCCCACTTGTTTACTTAAGTTTTACGTCATCATGATATGGTTGTAAATATCTAAATGTTATTATTAAAACAAGGTTTTAGAAATACTTGGGGAAATAGGATTTTTTGAATAACCACCTGGAATGGCTGACATTATTTAGAGATTTTTAATTACGAATTTTTGTTTGTTTTACTCAGCTTAACCAATTTTCAACAAAAAAATATTGATGTAAAAATTAAAAAATTAAAACTATCATTTTTTTTAACATTGATTTGATTTTAACTCTCGTTCGTAATTCAAAGTTCCCACTCTAAGTTGCGCTAACTTTATTTCAAAACGTATCATAATTATATTCATTACACTGGTAAAGAGTAAAAAATAAGATTATTTGATAGACTAAGTTCATCACATTTGATCTGAACTCGTGATAACTTTTTGAGTAATAAGAAATCATTAAAAAATTTATTTTTGGTATGGCACTTTTAATACTCCGGCAACTAGCTAACAACTAAATATTAAGTTAATATAGATTGCTTAGTTCGGTTTATAAGGTAATTAACCTTATTAAAAAGGTACCTTAAGTGCCCCCTAAATCGAAAACTGTCATTGCGAGTGACGCAATCAATATTTTTGAACGATTAAGATCTCATTTTAAAGGTCAAAGCAAAAGCTTTCAAATGAGACCTTATATTATGTTTGATTCTGTGTTTTGTTTCAATATGTCAGCTGGTTTACTAAAATTTAGTTTTTTGTCTAATGAAAAAATTGTGAACGCAAAGTACAAAAATAATCTTAGTGAATAGTTCAAATTTTTGCATTTACTTTTGAATTTAATGAAAAATATTACCAAATTTTGTTATAATTCGAAAAAATAACGTTAAAATTTAAGTGCTACCTTGCGTGCAGTCTCGTCGTAGGCCTTCATGGCGCAGTCGATTAGCACGTTCGGCTGTTAACCGAAAGGTTGGTGGTTCGAACCCACCCGGGGGCATTTTTTTCCGATTAAGTTTATTTGAAAAAAATTGTATACCTATAGGATAACTATTTTTCAAGGTAGTAGTTCCGCGATATATAGCACATACATGGGAAAACACATGCAAAATGCAAACAACTCAAACACTATATGAATTTTTAATGCGTTGTAAATAAACATCTGATCTTTCAAAATATCACTTAAAAAATACAGGTATCCATGCTTTTTTTCGAGATAATTGAGTTCAAAAAATGTTAAATTTTACAGGTTAGGTATTACTATATATTGTTATTTGGTGAATTTCTAACTCAATTATCTCGGAAAAAAGCATGGATACCTGTATTTTTTAAGTGATATTTAGAAAGATCAAGTGTTTTTTTACAACATATTTTAATAATAATTAATAGATTCGGTCGTTACTTGATGAAAATTCATATTAAATTCAATAAAAACACACAAAAGTCGTGTTAGTTAAATTTTCACTTTATTATTATAAACAAGTCGTTACAATTGTTTCGCTACACTGTAGCTTCATCAGACGATTTTGGTCGACTAAATTAGTAAATATAGGAAATTAATAAATATAGGAACACAAATATTTTATTGAACAGTCAACTAGATTTAAATAGTTCGCCTCTTTTGAATTTGAATTTAAAACCGATTTCCACCTGACTGAAATTCAAATATCTCCTCATTATCCGTGACTGACTTTATGTTATTTGTATATACAATACTTGTAAACTTATTTGTGTATATGTGACCAATTGTAATGTATATTGATGTATTGTACCTATTAATACTTTGTACAGCGAATACTAATTTAGTCGACCAAAATCGTCTGATGAAGCTAGAGTGTAGCGAAACAATTGTAACGACTTGTTTATAATAATAAAGTGAAAATTTAACTAACACGACTTTTGTGTGTTTTTATTGAACATATTTTAATTTCGGAATTAGTTTGAGTTGTGCACTGAGGCGGAACTACTACCTTAATTAACTAGATATTACTCAGCGCGCAAGCGCGCACGAACCATTGTTTATTGCTTTTGCAAAAGAAATTTTTGTTGAATAAAATATAAAACTCTTACTTTATCAGTTTTTAAATTGTTTTGCTTTACATAGCCCCTCTAAGCGCGCTGCAACCGTACATAAGAAAAAAAACAAAAATAGTAAATGCACTTTTCGAATATTTTAAAAACTTCTTTACCGCAATCAGCTCACGAATAAAAAGTTTACCCGAGATGTCGATAGTTCTTTTTTATAAATGGATATAATCCATTAGGAAAATAAATAAAATCTCTTTTTATATTTATATTCATGACTCATGAAGTAACTACCGTCCTTGAAGAAGCTATTGTATAGCGAAACATATGTAACAGTTTTAACATAAGTTTTAATAAAGTGAAGATTCAACTACTCTATAAAAAGAGTTTTTATTTATTTTCCTAATGAATTTTAAAAATCTTCATCAAGCAAAGGCTACAACAATTCAAATGGATATAATTTTTATTTTTAAAATATTATAACAATAAACAAATAAATAAAAATAATGTATAATACTCCTGATCACTCTAACCTCAAAATCGAATCTTTCATGCATATTTTCGGTTACTCGTATTGTTTCGCGTGCTTTTTCGGATGCTTTTTCTGCTTTTTTGACTGCCGCAGACGCGATAATCGAGGTTGGGGCATTCATTTTATAGTAAGGTACCTGTACCTAGTATGGCCCCCCTAAGCGAGAATTGACGTTGTGGCGAATCAAATCAATATTTTTTGATGTGTAAGGTCTCGTTTTAAAGGTTAATTCAAGAGCTTTAAAATGAGTTCTTGCGCGTTCGATTTTGATCAATGAGCTTGAAATGCCAGAGGATTTACCAAAACACGTTTTTTTAAGACACCTAAAATTTGTGTACCTAATATGGCCCCCTTGAAGTTATTTATTGATTGCGATTCGTTTCTCTTTTTTAAATCAATCAGGATATGAGATTAAAAAAACTTCAAAATTTTCATTACTTTAAAAATTATATATTTAAAAATTGAGCCATTTTTACAATTTTTTTAAAAGCTTTGCAACCAGTAGAAAAATTTCAACTTTAAATTTTTATCAAAGTTTATTTTATGAGCTAGAATGTTTCTTTAGTTTAAAATGAAACAAAGCTTTCAAATAATTAAATTTATTTTTCTTAAAAAACATTTGATAGGATTTTTTAAAAAGTAAATATGAAACTATAAAAACTCTTATTATCAATAAATTAAATAAAACTGAGTTATATACTCACAACTCCCACAATTTTTACCACACTTTGAATATTCAACGATAACTATGTGCACAGCACTATTAGTTATCAAAAAAAAAAAAAAATCTAAGTTATAAAATTTAAATTAAATAATTTATCCAGTGACCGGTTTCGTTGTTATTGCAACTCATCAGACTGGAGTAAAATTTGAAACTAAATGAAAAACTCAAAAAGCAGAAGCTTATATAGAGTATACTACCACTACACACCTAGCCACTCAGACTAGCTTTCAAACGAAAATCAAAACAAAGAAAATAAATTCTTTGCGATGTGTATACTTGATGAGAGTTCTTCAACCAATAAATTAAATAAAACTGAGTTATATACTCACAACTCCCACAATTTTTACCACACTGTGGATATTCAACGATGACTATGTGCACTGCACTATAAGTTATAAAAAGAATTTATTTTCCTTGTTTTGATTTTCGTTTAAAAGCTAGTCTGAGTGGCTAGGTGTGTAGTGGTAGTATACTATAGATAAGCTTCTGCTTTTTGAGTTTTTCATTTAGTTTCAAATTTTACTCCAGTCTGATGAGTTGCAATAACAACGAAACCGGTCACTGGATAAATTATTTAATTTAAATTTTATTACTTAGAATTTTTTTTTTTGATAACCAATAGTGCAGTGCACAGAGTCATCGTAGAATATCACAGTATGGTAAAAATTGTGGGAGTTGTGAGTATATAAGTCAGTTTTATTTAATTTATTGGTTTAAGAACTCTCATCAAGTATACACATCGCAAAGAATTTATTTTCCTTGTTTTGATTTTCGTTTAAAAGCTAGTCTGAGTGGCTAGGTGTGCAGTGTTAGTATACTCTATATAAGCTTCTGCTTTTTGAGTTTTTCATTTAGTTTCAAATTTTACTCCAGTCTGATGAGTTGCAATAACAACGAAACCGGTCACTGGATAAATTATTTAGTTTAAATTTTATTACTTAGAATTTTTTTTTTTTTGATAACCAATAGTGCAGTGCACAGAGTCATCGTAGAATATCACAGTATGGTAAAAATTGTGAGAGTTGTGAGTATATAACTCAGTTCTATTTAATTTATTGGTTTAAGAACTCTCATCAAGTATACACATCACAAAGAATTTATTTTCTTTGTTTTGATTTTCGTTTGAAAGCTAGTCTGAGTGGCTAGGTGTGTAGTGGTAGTATACTATATATAAGCTTCTGCTTTTTGAGTTTTTCATTTAGTTTCAAATTTTACTCCAGTCTGATGAGTTGCAATAACAACGAAACCGGTCACTGGATAAATTATTTAATTTAAATTTTATTACTTAGAATTTTTTTTTTTGATAACCAATAGTGCAGTGCACAGAGTCATCGTAGAATATCACAGTATGGTAAAAATTGTGAGAGTTGTGAGTATATAACTCAGTTCTATTTAATTTATTGGTTTAAGAACTCTCATCAAGTATACACATCGCAAAGAATTTATTTTCCTTGTTTTGATTTTCGTTTAAAAGCTAGTCTGAGTGGCTAGATGTGTAGTGTTAGTATACTCTATATAAGCTTCTGCTTTTTGAGTTTTTCATTTAGTTTCAAATTTTACTCCAGTCTGATGAGTTGCAATAACAACGAAACCGGTCACTGGATAAATTATTTAATTTAAATTTTATTACTTAGAATTTTTTTTTTTTTGTTAATTAATAGTGCAGTGCACATAGTTATCGTTGAATATCCACAGTTTGGTAAAAATTGTGGGAGTTGTGAGTGTATAAGTCAGTTTTATTTAATTTATTGGTTTAAGAACTCTCATCAAGTATACACATCGCAAAGAATTTATTTTCTTTGTTTTGATTTTCGTTTGAAAGCTAGTCTGAGTGGCTAGGTGTGTAGTGGTAGTATACTATATAAAGGATCTGCTTTTTGAGTTTTTCATTTAGTTTCAAATTTTACTCCAGTCTGATGAGTTGCAATAACAACGAGACCGGTCACTGGATACATTATTTAATTTAAAATTTATTACTTAGAATTTTTTTTTTTTGATAACCAATAGTGCAGTGCACAGAGTCATCGTAGAATATCCACAGTATGGTAAAAATTGTGGGAGTTGTGAGTATATAAGTCAGTTTTATTTAATTAATTGGTTTAAGAACTCTCATCAAGTATACACATCGCAAAGAATTTATTTTCCTTGTTTTGATTTTCGTTTAAAAGCTAGTCTGAGTGGCTAGGTGTGTAGTGGTAGTATACTATATATAAGCTTCTGCTTTTTGAGTTTTTCATTTAGTTTCAAATTTTACTCCAGTCTGATGAGTTGCAATAACAACGAAACCGGTCACTGGATAAATTATTTAATTTAAATTTTATTACTTAGAATTTTTTTTTTTGATAACCAATAGTGCAGTGCACAGAGTCATCGTAGAATATCACAGTATGGTAAAAATTGTGAGAGTTGTGAGTATATAAGTCAGTTTTATTTAATTTATTGGTTTAAGAACTCTCATCAAGTATACACATCGCAAAGAATTTATTTTCCTTGTTTTGATTTTCGTTTAAAAGCTAGTCTGAGTGGCTAGATGTGTAGTGGTAGTATACTCTATATAAGCTTCTGCTTTTTGAGTTTTTCATTTAGTTTCAAATTTTACTCCAGTCTGATGAGTTGCAATAACAACGAAACCGGTCACTGGATAAATTATTTAATTTAAATTTTATTACTTAGAATTTTTTTTTTTTTGATAACTAATAGTGCAGTGCACATAGTTATCGTTGAATATCCACAGTTTGGTAAAAATTGTGGGAGTTGTGAGTGTATAAGTCAGTTTTATTTAATTTATTGGTTTAAGAACTCTCATCAAGTATACACATCGCAAAGAATTTATTTTCTTTGTTTTGATTTTCGTTTGAAAGCTAGTCTGAGTGGCTAGGTGTGTAGTGGTAGTATACTATATAAAGGATCTGCTTTTTGAGTTTTTCATTTAGTTTCAAATTTTACTCCAGTCTGATGAGTTGCAATAACAACGAGACCGGTCACTGGATACATTATTTAATTTAAAATTTATTACTTAGAATTTTTTTTTTTTGATAACCAATAGTGCAGTGCACAGAGTCATCGTAGAATATCCACAGTATGGTAAAAATTGTGAGAGTTGTGAGTATATAAGTCAGTTTTATTTAATTAATTGGTTTAAGAACTCTCATCAAGTATACACATCGCAAAGAATTTATTTTCCTTGTTTTGATTTTCGTTTAAAAGCTAGTCTGAGTGGCTAGGTGTGCAGTGTTAGTATACTCTATATAAGCTTCTGCTTTTTGAGTTTTTCATTTAGTTTCAAATTTTACTCCAGTCTGATGAGTTGCAATAACAACGAAACCGGTCACTGGATAAATTATTTAATTTAAATTTTATTACTTAGAATTTTTTTTTTTTTGATAACCAATAGTGCAGTGCACAGAGTCATCGTAGAATATCCACAGTATGGTAAAAATTGTGAGAGTTGTGAGTATATAACTCAGTTCTATTTAATTTATTGGTTTAAGAACTCTCATCAAGTATACACATCGCAAAGAATTTATTTTCCTTGTTTTGATTTTCGTTTAAAAGCTAGTCTGAGTGGCTAGGTGTGCAGTGTTAGTACACTCTATATAAGCTTCTGCTTTTTGAGTTTTTCATTTAGTTTCAAATTTTACTCCAGTCTGATGAGTTGCAATAACAACGAAACCGGTCACTGGATAAATTATTTAATTTAAATTTTATTACTTAGAATTTTTTTTTTTTTGATAACCAATAGTGCAGTGCACAGAGTCATCGTAGAATATCACAGTATGGTAAAAATTGTGAGAGTTGTGAGTATATAACTCAGTTCTATTTAATTTATTGGTTTAAGAACTCTCATCAAGTATACACATCGCAAAGAATTTATTTTCCTTGTTTTGATTTTCGTTTAAAAGCTAGTCTGAGTGGCTAGGTGTGCAGTGTTAGTACACTCTATATAAGCTTCTGCTTTTTGAGTTTTTCATTTAGTTTCAAATTTTACTCCAGTCTGATGAGTTGCAATAACAACGAAATCGGTCACTGGATAAATTATTTAATTTAAATTTTATTACTTAGAATTTTTTTTTTTTGATAACCAATAGTGCAGTGCACAGAGTCATCGTAGAATATCCACAGTATGGTAAAAATTGTGAGAGTTGTGAGTATATAACTCAGTTCTATTTAATTTATTGGTTTAAGAACTCTCATCAAGTATACACATCGCAAAGAATTTATTTTCCTTGTTTTGATTTTCGTTTAAAAGCTAGTCTGAGTGGCTAGATGTGTAGTGGTAGTATACTCTATATAAGCTTCTGCTTTTTGAGTTTTTCATTTAGTTTCAAATTTTACTCCAGTCTGATGAGTTGCAATAACAACGAAACCGGTCACTGGATAAATTATTTAATTTAAATTTTATTACTTAGAATTTTTTTTTTTTTGATAACTAATAGTGCAGTGCACATAGTTATCGTTGAATATCCACAGTTTGGTAAAAATTGTGGGAGTTGTGAGTGTATAAGTCAGTTTTATTTAATTTATTGGTTTAAGAACTCTCATCAAGTATACACATCGCAAAGAATTTATTTTCTTTGTTTTGATTTTCGTTTGAAAGCTAGTCTGAGTGGCTAGGTGTGTAGTGGTAGTATACTATATAAAGGATCTGCTTTTTGAGTTTTTCATTTAGTTTCAAATTTTACTCCAGTCTGATGAGTTGCAATAACAACGAGACCGGTCACTGGATACATTATTTAATTTAAAATTTATTACTTAGAATTTTTTTTTTTTGATAACCAATAGTGCAGTGCACAGAGTCATCGTAGAATATCCACAGTATGGTAAAAATTGTGAGAGTTGTGAGTATATAACTCAGTTCTATTTAATTTATTGGTTTAAGAACTCTCATCAAGTATACACATCGCAAAGAATTTATTTTCCTTGTTTTGATTTTCGTTTAAAAGCTAGTCTGAGTGGCTAGGTGTGTAGTGGTAGTATACTCTATATAAGCTTCTGCTTTTTGAGTTTTTCATTTAGTTTCAAATTTTACTCCAGTCTGATGAGTTGCAATAACAACGAAACCGGTCACTGGATAAATTATTTAATTTAAATTTTATTACTTAGAATTTTTTTTTTTTGATAACCAATAGTGCAGTGCACAGAGTCATCGTAGAATATCCACAGTATGGTAAAAATTGTGAGAGTTGTGAGTATATAACTCAGTTCTATTTAATTTATTGGTTTAAGAACTCTCATCAAGTATACACATCGCAAAGAATTTATTTTCCTTGTTTTGATTTTCGTTTAAAAGCTAGTCTGAGTGGCTAGGTGTGCAGTGTTAGTACACTCTATATAAGCTTCTGCTTTTTGAGTTTTTCATTTAGTTTCAAATTTTACTCCAGTCTGATGAGTTGCAATAACAACGAAACCGGTCACTGGATAAATTATTTAATTTAAATTTTATTACTTAGAATTTTTTTTTTTTTGATAACCAATAGTGCAGTGCACAGAGTCATCGTAGAATATCACAGTATGGTAAAAATTGTGAGAGTTGTGAGTATATAACTCAGTTCTATTTAATTTATTGGTTTAAGAACTCTCATCAAGTATACACATCGCAAAGAATTTATTTTCCTTGTTTTGATTTTCGTTTAAAAGCTAGTCTGAGTGGCTAGGTGTGCAGTGTTAGTACACTCTATATAAGCTTCTGCTTTTTGAGTTTTTCATTTAGTTTCAAATTTTACTCCAGTCTGATGAGTTGCAATAACAACGAAATCGGTCACTGGATAAATTATTTAATTTAAATTTTATTACTTAGAATTTTTTTTTTTTGATAACCAATAGTGCAGTGCACAGAGTCATCGTAGAATATCCACAGTATGGTAAAAATTGTGAGAGTTGTGAGTATATAACTCAGTTCTATTTAATTTATTGGTTTAAGAACTCTCATCAAGTATACACATCGCAAAGAATTTATTTTCCTTGTTTTGATTTTCGTTTAAAAGCTAGTCTGAGTGGCTAGATGTGTAGTGGTAGTATACTCTATATAAGCTTCTGCTTTTTGAGTTTTTCATTTAGTTTCAAATTTTACTCCAGTCTGATGAGTTGCAATAACAACGAAACCGGTCACTGGATAAATTATTTAATTTAAATTTTATTACTTAGAATTTTTTTTTTTTTGATAACTAATAGTGCAGTGCACATAGTTATCGTTGAATATCCACAGTTTGGTAAAAATTGTGGGAGTTGTGAGTGTATAAGTCAGTTTTATTTAATTTATTGGTTTAAGAACTCTCATCAAGTATACACATCGCAAAGAATTTATTTTCTTTGTTTTGATTTTCGTTTGAAAGCTAGTCTGAGTGGCTAGGTGTGTAGTGGTAGTATACTATATAAAGGATCTGCTTTTTGAGTTTTTCATTTAGTTTCAAATTTTACTCCAGTCTGATGAGTTGCAATAACAACGAGACCGGTCACTGGATACATTATTTAATTTAAAATTTATTACTTAGAATTTTTTTTTTTTGATAACCAATAGTGCAGTGCACAGAGTCATCGTAGAATATCCACAGTATGGTAAAAATTGTGAGAGTTGTGAGTATATAACTCAGTTCTATTTAATTTATTGGTTTAAGAACTCTCATCAAGTATACACATCGCAAAGAATTTATTTTCCTTGTTTTGATTTTCGTTTAAAAGCTAGTCTGAGTGGCTAGGTGTGTAGTGGTAGTATACTCTATATAAGCTTCTGCTTTTTGAGTTTTTCATTTAGTTTCAAATTTTACTCCAGTCTGATGAGTTGCAATAACAACGAAACCGGTCACTGGATAAATTATTTAATTTAAATTTTATTACTTAGAATTTTTTTTTTTTGATAACCAATAGTGCAGTGCACAGAGTCATCGTAGAATATCCACAGTATGGTAAAAATTGTGAGAGTTGTGAGTATATAACTCAGTTCTATTTAATTTATTGGTTTAAGAACTCTCATCAAGTATACACATCGCAAAGAATTTATTTTCCTTGTTTTGATTTTCGTTTAAAAGCTAGTCTGAGTGGCTAGGTGTGTAGTGGTAGTATACTATATAAAGGATCTGCTTTTTGAGTTTTTCATTTAGTTTCAAATTTTACTCCAGTCTGATGAGTTGCAATAACAACGAGACCGGTCACTGGATACATTATTTAATTTAAAATTTATTACTTAGAATTTTTTTTTTTTGATAACCAATAGTGCAGTGCACAGAGTCATCGTAGAATATCCACAGTATGGTAAAAATTGTGAGAGTTGTGAGTATATAACTCAGTTCTATTTAATTTATTGGTTTAAGAACTCTCATCAAGTATACACATCGCAAAGAATTTATTTTCCTTGTTTTGATTTTCGTTTAAAAGCTAGTCTGAGTGGCTAGGTGTGCAGTGTTAGTACACTCTATATAAGCTTCTGCTTTTTGAGTTTTTCATTTAGTTTCAAATTTTACTCCAGTCTGATGAGTTGCAATAACAACGAAATCGGTCACTGGATAAATTATTTAATTTAAATTTTATTACTTAGAATTTTTTTTTTTTTGATAACCAATAGTGCAGTGCACAGAGTCATCGTAGAATATCACAGTATGGTAAAAATTGTGAGAGTTGTGAGTATATAACTCAGTTCTATTTAATTTATTGGTTTAAGAACTCTCATCAAGTATACACATCGCAAAGAATTTATTTTCCTTGTTTTGATTTTCGTTTAAAAGCTAGTCTGAGTGGCTAGATGTGTAGTGGTAGTATACTCTATATAAGCTTCTGCTTTTTGAGTTTTTCATTTAGTTTCAAATTTTACTCCAGTCTGATGAGTTGCAATAACAACGAAACCGGTCACTGGATAAATTATTTAATTTAAATTTTATTACTTAGAATTTTTTTTTTTTTGATAACTAATAGTGCAGTGCACATAGTTATCGTTGAATATCCACAGTTTGGTAAAAATTGTGGGAGTTGTGAGTGTATAAGTCAGTTTTATTTAATTTATTGGTTTAAGAACTCTCATCAAGTATACACATCGCAAAGAATTTATTTTCTTTGTTTTGATTTTCGTTTGAAAGCTAGTCTGAGTGGCTAGGTGTGTAGTGGTAGTATACTATATAAAGGATCTGCTTTTTGAGTTTTTCATTTAGTTTCAAATTTTACTCCAGTCTGATGAGTTGCAATAACAACGAGACCGGTCACTGGATACATTATTTAATTTAAAATTTATTACTTAGAATTTTTTTTTTTTGATAACCAATAGTGCAGTGCACAGAGTCATCGTAGAATATCCACAGTATGGTAAAAATTGTGGGAGTTGTGAGTATATAAGTCAGTTTTATTTAATTAATTGGTTTAAGAACTCTCATCAAGTATACACATCGCAAAGAATTTATTTTCCTTGTTTTGATTTTCGTTTAAAAGCTAGTCTGAGTGGCTAGGTGTGCAGTGTTAGTATACTCTATATAAGCTTCTGCTTTTTGAGTTTTTCATTTAGTTTCAAATTTTACTCCAGTCTGATGAGTTGCAATAACAACGAAACCGGTCACTGGATAAATTATTTAATTTAAATTTTATTACTTAGAATTTTTTTTTTTTTGATAACCAATAGTGCAGTGCACAGAGTCATCGTAGAATATCACAGTATGGTAAAAATTGTGAGAGTTGTGAGTATATAACTCAGTTCTATTTAATTTATTGGTTTAAGAACTCTCATCAAGTATACACATCGCAAAGAATTTATTTTCCTTGTTTTGATTTTCGTTTAAAAGCTAGTCTGAGTGGCTAGGTGTGCAGTGTTAGTACACTCTATATAAGCTTCTGCTTTTTGAGTTTTTCATTTAGTTTCAAATTTTACTCCAGTCTGATGAGTTGCAATAACAACGAAATCGGTCACTGGATAAATTATTTAATTTAAATTTTATTACTTAGAATTTTTTTTTTTTTGATAACCAATAGTGCAGTGCACAGAGTCATCGTAGAATATCACAGTATGGTAAAAATTGTGAGAGTTGTGAGTATATAACTCAGTTCTATTTAATTTATTGGTTTAAGAACTCTCATCAAGTATACACATCGCAAAGAATTTATTTTCTTTGTTTCGATTTTCGTTACTCTTATTATCGGTATTTCTACTAATTCGCGGGGGGCCATATTAGGTACACTGCAGTATAAAAAGTTATTCAAGAATAAAATCCGTTAGAAAAGGAGTTAAACAAAAACTAAAATCGCATTTTAAAGCTGAAACAATAACGAATCGAAGCTACTAATGAAAATTTTGGTCAGGTGTGTCTAAATATTTCGGCAGACGATTTAATTACAACGTAAAATAATAACGAAGGCATACGAAACGAGTTTTAGCTGTAAGGCGTGCGCAAAAATAATTTTCAAATGTTCTAAATAACTTAAAACTTCATAATTCAGTGTTTTTGACTTCTTCCTACCTTCTAGAGATGCTGCATATCGAGCATATTCAAAATAACAGGGGGGGGGGGCATATTAGGCACAGGGCCATATTAGGTACACCTACCTTAGTTAGATTTTGTTTACCGCTCGTAAGCATGGAAAGCACCTGCTATTGAGAAAAATGAAATTAAAAAAAAAAACGAAATTTAAAAAAAAATCAAATTATCAAAAAAGTTTAACATCAGTAGAAAAACTACAACTGACTTAAATTGAGTATCAAAGATAATTTATACAGACACGAAGATTTATAGAAATAAAATCACATATTTTTAACTTGCACTTCATAAACAAAATTCTACATATGGTAATCTTGAAGTAACATAGAGATGAGTATGTAAACGTAGTGCAAAAAAAAAGTAATCAATTCAGGTAGAACTTTTAGTGTAACTCTAAATAAGTTTTCAGGCGAAGTAGCGCTCTCAAATAAATTAATAAAAGATAAACTTATTAAATTCATAATAAATGAAGTGACTCCAGTATTACAACTAAATCATTCAAAACGCACCACACTCAGTCACACCGAACATCTCGTTCAGTTACACTCTCTTCCCCGTACAAAACTCACATGTTTTTACACAGAAATTTTAACAAGTTTGCAAACAGGACGTTCCATGATTCGCCCACCGGATCGTAGGTGTACTCTGTACACTTCGCCCTCGCTATTCGGATGCAATTCCGTTATGACACCTTTTCGCCAAACGTTTCTAGGCATTTCATTATCTACAATTAAAACTAGATCACCCACACATAAAACGTTCTCAGACTTGGAGTCAAACCATTTTTTACGAGGTAAGAGAGTAGGCACATATTCACGAATCCAGCGATACCAAAACGCGTCCGCGAAATGTTGGGCTAAATGCCATTGTTTTCTCAAACATTTTTCACCGGCTTCGTAATGTCTCAATCTAACCATCCCTGACTAGGATCCAAAAAGAAAATGATTTGGGGTGAGTGCCTCTCGGTCATGCGGGTCAAGTGAAACATGGGTTAAAGGCCTCGAATTCACCAAGTGTTCCACCTCAGCTAAAATTGTAAGCAGAGTTTCATCGCTTTGAGCATGTCCTTTCAAAATGAATGTAAGGCATTCTTTAACTGACCTTACTAACCTCTCCCAAGCTCCACCCATATGACTTGCAGTTGGAGGATTGAACTTCCAATCTATCTTATGCTTCAAAGCAAAGGCAGCCCTTTTTTTCCTCCCCTATCCATACTATTTAAAGCTTCTCTTAACTCTGAGCTTGCACCATGGAAGTTCGTCCCGTTGTCACTATAAATCGACATCGGCCAACCCCTTTTTGCAGCCAATCTTTCAACTGCCATTATTGTCGAGTCTGCACTTAAAGAGTGTGCAATATCTAACCATATAGCTCTTGTGGTCAAGCAAGTAAATAAAACTCCCCACCGTTTTTCTCTACGACGACCTACCTTTACTAACATTGGACCAAAATAATCCAAACCACAAAACGAAAATGGTCTCAATTTATAACCTAGCCGCGCCGGGGGTAAATTACCCATTCGTGGTTGTTTAGGAAGGCCCCTGACTAAACGGCATAGGTTGCATTCATGAACAATACTCCGCAAACACCTGCGAAAACCCAAGATCCAAAAGTTCTTCTTCAACTCATTGATCACAGCTTCGTGGTTCTTATGAAAATGTATATCGTGGTAGTGACAGATCAAAAGTCGAGTGACAGGGTGATTTGAATCTAAAAATTACTGGTTGAAACAAATCGCGAGAGCCAGGAAAATATTTTACTCGACCTCCTACTCGAAGCAAACTCTGATCGTCAATAAAAGGAGACAATGAAAGAATGCGACTATCTCTCGGCAAAAGCCGCGATTTTTTAAAAGCAGTAATTTCTTTGCTAAAACTAACTGACTGGATTTCCCGAAACCATAAAATTTCCGCAAACAGGTGTCTCTCTAGATCTGTTCTAGAATCATGAATTCCTTGAAATATATCAAGAGCTTTCACAGTCAGCATCGTTGCTTTAATTAACCTATACCATGAAGAAAATCTAACGTAATCAGGAAGAAACTCGGATTTTCCACCCTCACGATTCAAAATAAATACGTTGTGAGTTTTTCCTTTAAGTTCGCGATCATCAACAACGAATCCTCTTCCCTCCCTTTCCACAGGCCAAAATTCTTCTGATTCCCGAAGAAATGATGGACCAAGGAACCATCGGCTGTTTGACTGTAAACTTTCTGGCGCTAAACGAGTTGCATCATCTGCAGGATTATTTGCGGTATCAACCCACCTCCACTCCGCGGGTTTAGATTTTTCGGCGATCTCACCTAATCGATGCATAACAAATGTTTTATAATCTCGGGGATCTGACCTTATCCATCGTAATATGTTCGCGAATCGGACCTAAAAACTCGTCGGCTTATGCAGAATTCATGTTCGCTTCCTACCGTCCCAGCTAACTTAACTGCGAGTAACGCGGCTTGCAGTTCTAAACGTGGAATCGAGCATGGTTTAATGGAAGCTACACGACTTTTCGCTATAATTATTGCCGTATGTACCTTAGAATTTGTATACAAAAATCAATTCGGCGCCATGCTGCCTACCAAGCATGTGCCACCTGATATTCGTAAAAAGAAAATTATTAAAGGTCATTCAGAGCAAAAAATTAGTTTTGTGATATGTTTAATTTGTGAGGATGTTTATTATCCTAGTGATATTTTAAACCAAAAAAATGCCAAAATCGTTAGTGAATCTTTTGTAATTTGTAAAAATTGTATGATGGAAAACATAACCTCGAAATTAAACTACGATGATTTAACAATTCAAGCTAAACAATTGATTGCATTAATCAAATACAACTGTGAAGAAGAAACGATAAAAAGTGAAACTGATAGTAATAATGATGATAGTTTTCATTCTCAGATTGATTATGATTTTAACAAAAGTGAATTTTATAGTGTAGTCAACATGGAGAATAAATTACTCAGGGAAGTTAATCAGAGTTTAAAAAATGAAAATAAACTACTAAATGATCTATTAAAAAATAAAGAGTCTTCAAATCTCAATAGCTTTTCTAGTGTAGTGAAGAATGGAGTTACAAATAATAAAAAAATAAACCAGGTTCCTAATCTAATTATTGTACCCAAAAATGATAAATCCAAGACAAAATGTTTTGAAAAAGTTGTCAAAACAATTCATACTTCAATAAATGCACCTATATCAAACACTTTTGAGAAAAAAGACAACTCTGTTATTATTAAATGTAACAATAAAAGTGATATTGAAATTGTAAAAAATTCATTGGAAAGCAAACTCAAAAATGATGATTTTGAGGTTAAAATACAATCTTTAAAATACCCAATTATTAAAATTGTGGGCATAGAATCTAAGTATAAATTGCAGGAACTTGAAGATGACTTAAATAATAGAAATTTTAATAGTTTACCTGATAAGTGTTCTGTTTTGAATATTTATAAAACTAAAAAAGAAAAATTTGGTGCCTTAGTTCAAGTTAGTCCTAATTTATATTTAAATTTGAGAAATAATAATAACAAAATTTTTTTAGGACATCAAAATTGTAAATTCTATGATGAATTTGGAGTTAGACCCTGTCTAAAATGTGGTAAATTTGGACATAATAGTAGAAAATGTGAGTATGAGATAACATGTCTCTTATGCTCTGGTAAACATGAAACTAATAAATGTGATCAACAGAATATTAAGAGATGTGCAAACTGTGATTTTGCAAACAAATTTCTAACAGAAAAAAGAGATATTAATCACACAATGATTGATTTTGATAAATGTACAACTTATAAACACAGACTGAAAAAAACCATAAATAGCATAGATTATCCTATCCAACCTATTTGGCCAAAAAATAAAATAAATATAATGAGTACATCATATGACGTCAAGAACAATATTGATCTAAACTCTGCCTCAAGCCACAGTCAAAAAAGTAAGTAAAATTTTAGATCTTGATTCTATTCTAGAAGATGATTTCAAAATTGAAGAACAGAGTGTTCCTGATATACTTGCTCTAAACGATATACTCAATTGTGATCATTTCACAGTATTAATGTTTAATATTAGAAGTTTAAATGCAAATTTTGAATACTTACATATTTTTATTGAAAGAATGAAAAAAAAGCCAGATATTATCATATGTACTGAAACTTGGACTCCTGAACAAATTAATTTTTATAAAATTCCTAATTATAAGATACTTTCAAATAATAGCACTATAAACAAAGCTGATGGTGTTATAGTTTACATAAAAGAAGATTTATCACATTCTACTGAAATAGAAGTAATAGAAGATCTTAAAATTATTAGTACAAATTTTGATATGAAATCTAAAGTTAAATTAAAAATATCAGCTTTATATAAATCTCACCAAACAAAAAATGAAAAATTTTTTAAACTGTTAAATGATTATCTATCTAGAAATAAAAATTGTATTAATCATTGTCTCCTAGGTGATTACAATATAGATATGCTAAAGACTTCAAAACACGCTTTAGATTTATTAAACAATTTTACCAATGCAGAATACCTTCCTTATTTTAATGGAATAACCAGACCAAGTAATAATCAAATTGGACAAGGATCTTGCATTGATAATGCATTTATAAAAACTAACCATTTTGCTATAAAATCTTTCAAAATAATAGAAGGTTTTACTGACCACTATCCTCTATTGCTTCAATTTGAAGATCAAGTACTTAATAAAACAAATTCTTTAAAAACAACTTTTGAATACATAGATTTTAATAAATTACAAGAAAAAGCTTCAGAGCATAACTGGAACAAATATAACATAGTCTTAAATGTAAATACAGCAATTGACAATTTGATAACTGACATTAAAAATATTATTACTGCTTCTAAAAAAAGTTGTAAAAAAAAAAAGAGAAAGTACATTTCTAGGAAAAATTGGATAACTTCAGGTATAATAGTTTCATGTGTCAATAAAGAAAAATTACATAAATTTTGCTTAAATAATCCTAAAGATATAAATGCAAAAATGCATTATAAAAAATATATTAGTATATTAAAAATTTTAATAAAAAAAGCAAAACAAAAACAAGATACTGAAGAAGTTAAAGAAATTTCTCATGATAGTAAAAAATTGTGGTCTTTTATCAATAATAAAATAAATAAAAATAAAACTAAACTAAAGAAAGTTATAAATGAAATTAATCTAAATGGTGAGAAAATTAACGATATAAATATTATTACTAATGAACTAAATAAACATTTTTGCACAATTGGTGAGAAGTTAGCAACAAAAATTCAAAAGTCATACAATAATGATAAAATCAAAATGACTGAACCTAATAAAAACTCTCTCTTTCTCAATCCAACTGACTTTATGGAGATCATTGGAACTATCAATAATCTAAAAAATAAAAGTGGAGGTGTTGATGGAATAAGCGTAAAAATTCTAAAAAAATTAAATTGTTTTATTGCTAATCCTCTAGTAAATATTTTCAACAAATGTATAGAAACAAAGACATGGCCACGCGCATTGAAAATTGCTGAGGTTATTCCAATCTTTAAATCTGGTGATAAATGTGATATGAACAATTACCGACCAATCTCTCTAATCTCCAATCTGGCAAAAGTGTTTGAAAAGATCATATATATTAGGCTGGAAAATTTTTTCAAAAAAAATAAGATAATATCAGAAATGCAATTCGGTTTTATGAAAAAAAGAAGCACTCAAGATGCCCTTGAATACATATCAAATTACATATATAATACTACGAATTTAAATAGACATGCAATTGCCACTTTCATTGATCTTAATAAGGCATTTGATACTGTGGATCATGATATTTTACTAGATAAACTAGAAAAATATGGTATTAGAGATCATCCACTACAACTTATTCGCAGTTACCTAAGTGATAGAGAACAAAGCGTCAAAATTGATGGAATCAATAGTGAAATGAGATATTTAAATATGGGTGTTCCTCAGGGAACTATTCTTGGTCCCCTATTTTTTATTGTCTATATGGATGATTTATTAACCCAATATACAGATGGTACAATTATATCTTATGCTGATGATACTGTTATCTTAAGTGAAGGAGATTCTTGGTCGTCATCAAGTGATAATATGAACTCTAAGTTGGATATAGTTAATAATTGGTTATGTGCAAATAGACTATCACTAAATATTAAAAAGACAGTTTTTATGACATTTGGTGCTTATAAAAATAGTGTTCCCAGTGATATAGATATAAACATAAATATTAATAATGTAAGCATAGAAAGAGTATTAGAAACTAAATATTTAGGAATCACAATTGATTATAGATTAACTTGGGAAAAACATTTGAAAAATGTAGTTAACAAAACTAAATATTTGCTTTATGTATTCTCCAAACTCAGAAAAATTATGAACTTTGATTCATTAATGATGATTTACTATGCACTATTTAATTGTTTTTGTTCATACGGTATTTTAGCTTGGGGAGGGTGCTATAAAAATGCCAAAAACTTACTTTCTAATCTACAGAAAAAAATCTTAAAAAGAATTTCACTTAAATATAGTAAAAATATATTGAGAATTAATCAGATGTATTATTTAAATTCACTTGTTTTTCATTATGACAAACTCTGTTATATTTATAAAAACTCAAATAGTATTACTAAGAATAAATTAATAACATTGCCTACTATAAAAAAATCTATATTAAAAAAAAGTAGTCATTATAATGCGATAAAAACTTTCAACATGTTACCTAATGATTTGAAAAATATTACTTCTAACAAGAAGTCTATAAAATTAAATTTAAAAAGATGGATTATTGATAATTGTTAAATATTTTTGAATTATAAAAGAGGATGATAATCACACAACAAATACTTTCGTTAAAGCTTTTTTAGATGATCAGTAAATTTGTAATTCTTATATCTATTGTAAGTAATTTTAAGTGTAAATTTAAATTTAAAATTTTATTAATTAATTATAAGTTATTATATTCAGGCCACGCGCTGACTTATTAAAGTCATAGTGGCGATTTTTGCATTCATGCAAAATTATGTATTTACGGTTTTATGTATACATATCACTTATACATCTGAATAAAGTTATTATTATTATTATTATTATTAAATCGCCAATACCCGACCGCTGAGTATGCCTTTTCACTTGCGTCACAAAAAAAATGTAGTTCTATGGATTCGATCATTCCGCCTTGAATTTGATAACAACGTGGTATTTCACACGCCTCTACTTTTTCAAAATCATTCAACCAAGCCTTCCAAGACTGAAAATCGTCCTCACACAAAAAATCATCCCAACCAATATTACTCATCCACACTTTCTGCATCAATACACGTGATCGAATAGTAAATGGAGACAATAGACCCAAAGGATCGAACAACGACATTATCACACTCAAAAATTCTCTCTTGGTAGGTTTTCGAACACAGTTCCGTAAATCGGCAGGGAATTTAGTTTCACTGAATCTAAAAACAAGAGAATCAGAGCTGGTAAGCCACTGCAAGCCTAAAACACAGGACTATACAAATAGCCGCAATCTCTCAAACTTTTAATCGCAGAAACTGCTCCTCTCAATTTTAAAGCAAACTTCATAATATCTGCATTTCCAGAGTCTAGTCTCGGTAGCTTTTTTATATCTTTCACAATATTTTCAAGAATTACTGACTTATTACCAAATCGCAATTCCAAAATTCGCATAATTTCATTGGAACTACAATTTGATGCAAAGTAGGTACTCGTAATCTCTCTCGCATCATCTTTCAAAGCTTCATGCAAACGAATTACATTCTCCCCGTCAGTGTAGTTTCCTAGTCTTGTCGAAGACTCATACACTTGCTTAAAACGCAATCACTCTATAGGATTCCCGGAAAAATACGGAAGTTTTTTAATGGTAATGCGATTAAAATATCCCGAGTTTATTCCCGTGGAAGCAGATTCTCTCACGACCGACATATTATTCTCAATCGCGTTTGCTAAACGATTTATTGGATCTTCATTACCCGCGCTAAAAGATTGATTTCGAGCATTCCCGTTAACATTAATTTCCGGTCGCTCAACATTCAAATATCTAGAACCGTCACAAAAATCATTCCAGCGCGACTCGCAAGATAAATTCTCAGATAATGTGTGGCTGTAGCAATCGCTCACGTAATCTTTCACTGGGTGCGCCTTGATTAGATCTCGATGCAATTCAGCATCTTCAACTAGTGACGAGCCTCGACGACGAGCGGCAGCGTCCTGTGAAGAGCTTTGATGACGAAAGTTTCAGCTGGCGACGAGCCTCGATGACGATCGGCATCGTCCCTTGAAGAGCCTTGATGCCAAGCAGCAGCATCCGGTGACGAACCTCGATGACGGACACTCAGAGCAGGCGACAAGCGTCGATGCCGAGCAGCAGCATCCGGTGACGAACCTCGATGACGACTAGTAATGTCTCGTGAAGAGCCCCGATGACGGACACTCACAGCTGGCGACGACCCACAATGACAAGCGGCAGCGTCCCGTGAAGAGTCTCGATGACGGACGTTCTCAGCTGGCGACGACCCACGATGACAAGCGGTAGCGTCCCGTGAAGAGCCTCGATAACGGACGTTCTCAGCTGGCGACGAACCTTGATGACGAGTGGTCCCAACTGGCGACGAGCCTCGATGTCGAGCGGCAGGTCCCCGTGAAGAGCCTTGATGACGGACGTTCTCAGCTGGTGACGAACCTCGATGACGGACACTCAGAGCAGGCGACAAGCGTCGATGCCGAGCAGCAGCATCCGGTGACGAACCTCGATGACGGACACTCAGAGCAGGCGACAAGCGTCGATGCCAAGCAGCAGCATCCGGTGACGAACCTCGATGACGATCAGTAACGTCCCGTGAAGAGCTTCGATGACGGACACTCCCAGCTGGCGCCGACCCACGATGACAAGCGGCAGCGTCCCGTGAAGAGCCTCGATGACGGACGTTTTCAGCTGGCGACGAACAGAAGTCTCCGGTGGTTTGCTCGGAGGAGTTTCGGATCGGTGAACTTCGACCGCGTCGGGCAAACGTAAATCCCCTACGGTGATACTGTCGTGGTCATTCTGACGATCATTTGATATCTCTCTGTTCATTGAATTCGCTGAATCATGCAAATCATGTGTTGTCGTTCTCAGCGAAGATTGTACGACGGCTCGATGAAACTCTTGAGCCGCTTGACTTCGAGTTCGGATGATCGGAGTAAAACCACCACTACGACTAACTTTCGCGGAGCCCAGAGAAAGTGATGTTCCTTTCCTTTTGCTCATTTTGAATAAAGTTTTAGAGTCCTGCAGTCACGGTCGCCAAATGTTTTGTATGCTCGCGTTGTGAGATTTGTTAAAGTAAAATGTAAATCTTATAAATGAATTTGTTGCTTAATGAAACAAAATCTCAACTAGATTAAATTAATCTTTATTTTAAATAAATTACAGACGAACAAGAAAATATACATATTCGGACACGCTCTTTTTTTGGATTTACAATTATTATTATAATGTTCGAACGGTTGCTAACGGTATTATTAAAATAAAACGCGAGCGCTAACCTCTTTGGTCCGAACGTCCCCGTTTCTCAATAACGTGACGTTGGTCTCCGCATTTCGAAGTCAACGTTCGATCAAGAGACAAATGTGGCCCCAGTGAACGCCAGACACTGTGCACACGACCGAAAACTTAAAACTCTAAATAAGTTTTCAGGCGAAGTAGCGCTCTCATATAAATTAATAAAAGATAAACTTATTAAATTCATAATAAATGAAGTCACTCAAGTATTACAACTAAATCATTCAAAACGCACCACACTCAGTCACACCGAACATCTCGTTCAGTTACACTGATTATTTTATTTTCTCTTTCTCTGGTTATTCTTATGCCAAGAAAATGTCTTGGCCTACCAAGGTCTTTCCCTTCAAAGAAACTGCTGAGTTGGGATTTTATCTCATTCAATCTCTGAATGCTATTTGATGTAATTAACAAATCATCTACGTAGAGCAGAAGTCACATCTATCTGTCCTAGTCGTCTTCTGGTGAATAGACAAGGTTCATGCAATGTGCTCTCGAATTCGAGCTGCTTCGCTCTCTGGGTGAAGTCTTTATTCCAATTTTTGGAACTTACAGGTAAGCCATACATTGATTTCAACAGCTTGCATATTTTCTTTCGCCTCGTTTCGTCATCTACCTTTACCCCAACAGGGATTTTCATGTATTTATCCTCACTGAGTTTACTATTTAAGAACGCTGTTTTAACGTCCATCTGATTGAATTCCAAATCGTTCTTATTTACAATTGCTATTAATGCTCTGACTAAAGAGAGTCTTGAAACAGGTGCATAGGTTTCTAAAAGCTCGTATTGTTTCGAGTCTTTGAAACCTCTGATTACTAGTCTTGCTTTGTACGTTAAAACACCTTCCTCATTTTTCTTTTTCTTGAATACCCATTTAGAATCAATAATATCAATCTTATTTTCTTGCTTTCTATTGGTCGGTTTGTCCACCAAGGTCCATACCTCGTTCTTGCGCATCGACTCTAGTTCTTCGTCCACTGCGCTTTGCCAATTTCTCCATTCCGAAGATGCCATTGCCTCTTCGTACAAAGTGGGGTCTTTATTGATGGTTGCCAGCAAACAGTATTTCATTTCATCAACCTCTGGTTGATATTTATCTAGGTAGTTGCAATCATCTTCAAACGTAACCTCTGATTTATTTATACTATTTGAAGTAAAGAAAGCAAAACTTGAATCGACTATCTTAACTGTCTTCTCACCAGTTTTGGCCAATTTTAAATAATCTTTTCTAACATTTACAGCCCTTGATGGCTGATTTCTTTTAGCTGGTATTAACTCTGAGTCCTTTTCATTCAGTTTCCTTTTTCGAGTTTTCTCACACTCTGAATTCTCAATCAGTTCTTCCTCTGGGTTAGAATTTTCATTCATCATAACTTCTGAGTTTGATTCTGTGTTTTCGTGTGAGTTAAAAGTCTCTGAGTTAATTTGTGATTCAATCAGTCGATCTTCGTTTTCTTCCAGCTCAAAGTTTTCTGAATCAATCTCATAGTCATCTTTATATACGCTCAATTCGTTGAACTCAACCTCCCTGGAACATATAAATTTATTTGTAGGAGGGTGCCAAACTAAGTAACCAGTCCTTGTATAACCAACGAAGAAGGTTTTTAATGCCCGAGGAGAGAATTTTGTCTCTGGGTATGGGATTCGTACATAGCATTTACAACCAAACCTTCTGAGTCTTTTTAAATGTAATTTCACTCTGGGTGCAAACAAATTCAAAGGCACTTGATAGTCAATTGACCTGTGTGGTGTTCTATTGTAAAGGTGTACTGCAGCCCCAGCTGCAAGTACCCACATTGACCCGGGGAGTCCAGAATCAATTAACAATGACCTTATTTTGAATTTCAGCGTCTTATTAATTCGTTCTGCCGTGCCATCGTGTTGTGGAGTAAAAGGAGGAGAAAAGTCACCATCGATTTTCTCCCTTTCCATTACTTGGAAAAACTCACCACCGAGATTCTCTTTAGCACAGTCTGCTCTTATGTAGCACACCTTTGCATCGTGGCCTAACAAGTTTCTATTCTTACGCAAGCAGTCTTCAAGACATTCACCTGATTGACTTTTATTCTTGATAGAATAAATTCTCGCGAATCTTGTATTATCGTCAGTAAACGTAATTAAGTATTTATTTCCCCCAGGGAACGATACTGGCTTTATAGGCCCCATTATATCGGTGTGAAGTTCTTTCATTGGCCTTTCAGCCCTCACCCTGACCTCATTATATGGTTTCTTTTGCATTTTCGCCAATACACAAACCTCACAGTTTTTAATGTCATCACCGAACTTTATATTTTTAAACATATCTATCTTTCTCTTTAATTTCAACATGTAACCTAACGAAGGATGACCGAGCCTCAGATGCATTTTCATTCCTTCTGATAAATTCTGCCTACTCGTCTCACTCTGCCCAGACCATCTATTGAATTTCAATTCTGAGTTATTGTTCATCTGATTTCTTACTTCATGTATTTTTCTATTCAGTTTTATACAATCCAAGTCTGAGTCTTCGAAAAACACTGATTCATTGTTATTAACTTGAATGATTTCATCTTTTTTCTCCCTCCCAATCTCAGGCAGATTTAACTCTGGGTTATCTTTCACTCCCTCCGCTGCTGACCACGGCAAGGTGTCTGTCTGAGATTGTTGGATGAAATCATCCAAAGAAATCATTTTCGCTGTACATTCAAAGTTTTGATGATCAAGTTCATCCTCTGAGTTATTTGTTTGGAATGAAATTATCCAATTAGGTTTGACATAATCACCTGACATGTACTCTGTGTTTGTATTTTTATCAAAAATCTTTATTTTTTTGTTATCCAACTCAATGGATAATCCCATTTCAACAAACTTTCTGAGGGACAATAAATTACTCGCTATACCTCCAGCTTTCAGAACATTTGCTAATATAATCCTATCACCTGATTTGTTAAACAAAAATAGATTACCCTTCCCATCTATCTTGATATCAGCCCTCCGACTTTTATTAGCACTTTTAATTACCCCTTTGACACATTTCCTAAAATTAGATAGAATCAACCCTTTACCCACAATGTGTTCACTGGCTCCTGAGTCAGCTATAAAATTTACCTTACCGTTCAAATCATCATTATTAAACTCTGTTTTTACCTGGTTCGCAAGGATGGCTGAAGGGTTTCGATTGTAGGGCCGATTATTTCTTGCTCTGGATCTATCAAACCTTCCTCTAGCCAACTTTCCACCCCCTCCACCATTTTTATTACCCGCATTGCTCTCTGAATTTTTATTATTATTCTTATTATTTTTAAATTTATTTAAATATTCTGACCTGAGGTTTGGACACTGAGCAGCTTTGTGTGTTGCAAATTTATTACAAGCACCGCAGAAAAACATATTTAGCTTCTTCAACAGACAGGTTTTCTCGTAGTGGCCCCATTGCCAGCATCTTTTGCATTTCTCATTGGCCTTGCTGCTTTCGTATATTGAGTCCCATTCCAGACTAGCTGTCTGTGAGTTGGATAGCCTTGCAGGCAAGCCTCGTTGTCTCTGGTTTGTTGGCTGTCCTCTGGGTGCTTGTCCGCAGCCTCTGGGTTGTTGGTAGTTTCCTCTCTGATTGGTGGAATTTGACAGCGCGCGCCTTTCTCGATTATCAGCCTCATTCTGCAATAATGTTTCTTTAAGTTTATTGAGAGACATTTCTCTATTATTATTCATTTTACAATTACGCCACATTCTGTCAATTTCGGGTACTGAGTTAATGACACAATTCAGTAACATTGTAGTCAGTTCTTTCTGGGACAAACTGTCTTTCTCGTCAACAACTAATTGTTCGTACTCGCGAACTAAAGAATCAAATCTCTCGAGAAAGTCAGCAATGTGTTCTCTGGGTTGCATTTTCATTACCCATAGTCTCGTACGTACTGTTGTGTGAGTTAAATTTGACTGTATTCTTCTCTGATTTCTAAGATGATTCAATATAGCTACGGGATGATCTAAATGCAAAATCTGTCTGTGATAAAAACTGTCAATATGACTAATAATCAAACCGCGTACTTGGCTTTCCCTAGCTAATTTTTCTCGAGAACTAAAAGACCTGTCAGTTATTACGTCTGAGTCTATTACGTCTAGTAGGTCGTTTACAGTCAACTCATTAGTCAAATGGTCGAGCCATATTCTAAAATCTGAGTTCTTTGTCAGCATATCATTAGAATTGAATCTTACTCTACTTACGTTCTGTCTGTCAAGACTGTCGTTGAGACGTCTGAGAGTACTGTTAAGTCCTCTGTTTTGATGGTCAGAAAACGCAACGCTTTCTTGATCCCAATTCTCACTCATTTGTTGACTCTGAGTATTGTTTTGTCCTGTATTCCTATGAGTATTGATACCGTCCTGAGTTTCTGATCTGTTGTATCTTTGATTTGCGGGATTAATGGTGGAGTGGTGTAAGCCTTGAGAACTGCGCAAGGCTCTTTTCTGCTCTTCCAGAGCTTTTGTAGCTGTTTCGTGGGCGTTCATGGCCACCTGGTTATACGAATTCAGCACTTCTGTCGCTGTTTGAAGTCTTGCCTCCAAAAGTTGATTCTGAGTTGCCAGATATTGGGCCTGTGTCATCGCCATATCGAAATCCAAAAGGCTCACAAATCTGAGGCCTTCCACAGGTACTCGTTTTCTGGCGCCACCAGAGTTTGCTTGTGGTTGTTCGGCTTGAACACTAATTCCACCAGACGCTTGATTGCCCTGGCCAGAAGTCTTTATTGGGTGCAACGGCGGAGGTAAACCAAAAGGTGTCGGCTGTTCTTTGACGGTGCCTGCCGTTTGATTTTGATGTTGTAGTTCAGGATCATCCTGAGTTCCTTGCTGCATTGACACGTCCTCACTGTTTTCCAAGTCAATCAAATCTTCAACTTCCTCCGGCGTTGTATGATGCTCTTGTCTATGAGCACTGCTGTGTACTTGCTGAGTAGTCTGCTGAGTTGTTGGAGCGACCGGTTGACCTTTATTTAAAAAATTTCAAAAATGAATGTTTTGGCTTTCTGAGTAAATAATTTTCAACTATCAAATCCGACTTTCATAAATCAATCTTCCTGATTAAAATCACAAACAAACAAAAATTACCTCTGTGATTCAATCCAAACTCCTCTAAGAAAGGTAAGGCCCCGTCAGCTGAGTCTGGATCGTACATGTACTCTGCCTCGCTTTCCGAGGTTGCCCGTCGTCTCCCATTACTACCACCAAATCTTCCGTCCATGACCTGCCTGATTAAAAAAACAACCAATGGTTACCAAAACATTCCCATTCAGTTGACGGAAGATCCCTCAATTCTTCAAAGCGTAATAATACGCAGTAAAAAAGATCAGGACAAATAACTAGCAGCGTGCGCACCCCCGCGAGCACTCGCGTACCACCCTAGAATTACCTAAGCCTTCAAGGTGTGATCATGCACGCGTTTACGCGCAAGGATGCACCTCACATGCCGCTAGAGCGAACAAATACGGCTACTCGAGGCCTGCTTTGTCACTCTTTAGTGGTCCGATCTCGATGTGTTTTTTATTTATTTTATTTTATTTTATTTTATTTTATTTTTTTTATTTTTTATTTTTTTAATTATAAATTCTGCCTCAAACTTCAAAAAAAACATCAATTGATTTCTACCCCATCATTCCGAACAGAGAGAGAAAGAGAAAAAAAAAGAAAAGGGGAAAACAAAAATCCCCAAAATCACATAAAAATGTCAAAAATTACACAATCGAGATTGCTGCCATTTTAGCATGCCACGGACATACTGCAGGTTACCTGTGCTCGACACGTGTATTAAGGGAAATAACACAAATGAGAATCTCGCATACTAACAGCTCGGCACAGGAATTCCACCCATCAAAATCCCCGAATGCTAGCATCATGACAACAAACGGAAAAAAATTACATCCCGAAAAATTCATGCACGCGCCGAATCAGTTCGGTTCCGAGAAAAGGAGGAGAGGTATATGCCGGCCGAAAACACCGAAGCGCGCCAATTCCAAGATTCGTCCCCAACGACGGCAAGACTTTGCTTCCCCCGCTCCAACACACGCGCCGCGCACAGAAAACAAAAGACTGATTATCGGAGATTTATCTCTCACTGATTAAATTTCCCACTCTTCCTTCGAATCTTTCTGTGTCGTCCTTGAATTTAATAATCACTAGCATCTGATTAAATCACTGCTCTGAGTTAGACACTTTTCTTACTTACGTTTACGATTTTGTACGAAAACTTGTTGAAGCTTGTCGAGTGATAAAACAAAGCACTGCACTCTCCATGTGAGATTCTTCTCCCTCCTGTCGGATGACGCCGAAGGACTGCTGCAGCAGATTCAATCACCAGTAGTTGCTTTTGTTTCACACTCTTGAGTCCAAAATCTTCCTTTGTCACTCCTTCCAGTACTAAATTACACTAAACACCTCGCGTCGCGCGAAAAAATTGGCAAGAGCAACGACTAGCGTGCTGGAGAGCCCAATAACCTGTAAGTGCGGTATTTACTGGGCGAGGTATTGGTGTAATAAATAAACAAAAGATCAAAAGTTATTATAAAGCCACTGAGTCTATTTATTAATTATTAAGAAAATACATAAAGGCCTCTAAGGCAGCGAGAGAGCTTATGCGATCATTCGGTAAGAGCGACGAACGTCAAGTGAGTAGAAGAGCGGGAAGCCATGGGTAGGGGCGCCAGGAGCGCAGTGCTACGGCAAGTATCCGAAATACTCGCTCCTTCAAATATATACGCGAAGAGAAAAGTATGGTTTTTTACCACGGAGGCTCAAAGAAAATGACACGGAGGTACTGTCAGAAAAAAACATTAGCACATAGCAAAAACGCCTAACCTCTATGGTTTTACTCTCACCTGGTTGGCTCAAAGCAATAGAGCTTAGCGTCTTTGTCGCTCATAGTTTTTTCTGACGGAACCTCAATAGTATTTTACTAATACCAGCCTAGCATTGTGAAAAAGCATATTTTTTCCCTCCGTGTGTAAATATACTCTTCGAAACTACCAAGCATCTAAAAAAAATCAAGTACAATTGTTGAAATATAGCTAAATATTATAATATTAGAATCGTGTTACCATCTATTGTCTCGACGCCCGACGGTGAACACGAATGGAATATGTGTATGAGTGAGTGAGAACGCTACACGCAACTACGCGACGCGACGCGATCAGTCTTGTACTCTCTGTATCTAGCTGCTGACCGGTGCGGAGCGCGATGCTCGCATACGGACGATTTGTAACCTTGCTATTAACTAACAATTAAATACTATTAATTGAATATAAAGTGCATCACTTATTTGATCTACCTCTATAATAATTCCAACAACAATAAAATAATAATTTTTTAATACGCGGATTCTTCGAAATATAATTAAAAACTAAAATTAAGAATACTGCTAACAGTACGGGGGTTGGGCCGATTTCGTAGTATTTCGAGATCGCCTCAGTTTTTCAGGTGATACCAATGTATTTTTATCCGCTTAATACGAATAACGAGGTTAGATGTGTCAAATGTGGGATGATATGATTAGTAGACAATTAAAACTTGAAGTTTAAAGTTAATTAATTTATAATCTTTTTATTGAAAGGTTACAATGTTTATTAACGTATTCTCGTGTAGTGCTACTTTCACCTTCCTCACTGTTCCCTTCCCATGCCCCTCCCCTCTCCCACATGCTCCCTCCTTGCAAAAGAAGCCGCTCACGGCTATTCTACTTCTCTCCCTCCTCGTGCACCCCTCTCGCCGTTGATTGACTCCGCGTCCTCCTCTACCTCTTCTCCGTAGTCCTCAAGACTCTCTTGGATGTCATCTCGGTGCCCGCGCCACGGTTTCATGCCGTCAGCTGCTGCGGAGGTGTTGAACGGCCTTTCTACGTCTCCCTGGGCTTTCTGTACGCTGTACCGTTCGTTTGGCTTGCACTTGGTGACAAGGTAAGAACCCAGGAACTTCAGTTTTATCTTTAGCCCTGGTCCACCCTGGCTGCGAACGATGGACACCAGATCGCCAAGTCGATACCTGTGGTGGCTTTCCGCTTGCGGTTGAATTGTCGCTGATTCTCGAGCTGGATTTTTTCGAAACTCCTGCGAGCGAAAATTCTCTCTTTGTCGCGGTCTTTCTGGAACTCCAACAGCATCTCCTCTTCGATAATTCGAGTGGCTTCGAGTGCTCCTGGCACTCTCGGATCGATTCCAAACATTATTTGGTAGGGACTAGTGCTGATCGTTCGGCTGAAGGTGAAGTTGATCGCTCTCGGTACTTGGCTAACGTGCCTATACCACCGCTGGTTGTCATTGGCTGCGATTTTCCTCAAGGTGTTGTTAACCACATTGTTGATCCGCTCCAACGGTCCGTTTCCACGGGGTACACTGTGGTGATAAGTTGCCTTCAGATTTTTTCTTTTTCACAGAATTCTTCAAACTCCTTTGATCTATAGAAGGCTGACCCTCGGATCCGTGAGTACCTCGGTTGGAGTGCCGAAGTGCTGTAATAAGATCTTCATTTTCTCGATTACCTCGTGGGCTCCGGTCGATCGTGTGGGGAAGATCCATGTATACTTGGAGAATCCGTCGACAACTACCAAGACGTAGTTGTACCGTTTTTGAGTCGTGGTGTACGGGCCAACATGGTCTAGGTGCTGCGTCTGGAACGGCTGATCTCCTTTCAGGATGGGATGCAGGTAGCCTTCGGCCTTGCCAGCCTTGCGTGTCACTAAGATGCAAAGCAAGCAGTTTTTGTAGCAGTGCTCGACGAGTTTCTCCACGTCCCTCATCCAGAAATCCGGGTTATCAACTCTATTTCCTGGTCGCCATGTGGCCGAGCTCGTGAACCTCTCGGATGATTTTACGCTTCATGTTTTGAGGGACGGCTAACTTGTCCTTGCCAGAATCGGCCCGAAAGATCAGTCAGTTTTTGAGTATCAAGCTTTCATACGGTTCACCCCTTTGCAAAATAACGAGGATCGCTTTGAGTTCGAGGTCCTGGCTCTGTGCTCTCCGGATATAGTCCACCATGAAGTCCCTTACGATACGGCCAGAGGCTACTCGGCTGAGCGCATCGACGTGCCTCATCTTTGCAGGCAATCGCCCACCAAGTAATCCTTGCCGAAAGTCGAGTGTTCTCCATGGTCTGGGTGAGTGCCTTGCAGTCCGTGTACACCGTAAATTTTATCCCCACTAGGTAACCGCGGAACTTCTCCAGAGCCTTGAGTACTGCGAAGACCTCCCACTCGTAACTGCAAAACTTTTTCTCCGCCGGTGTCGTCTTCCGGCTCATGAAGTACACCGGATGGATTTGCTGGTCTTCGGGATTCTTCTGCATAAGAATTGCCCCATACCCCTCCTGCGAAGCGTCCGTATGAAGTTCCGTTTCTCTGCCCTAAAGAGCTGCAGGACCGGGGCTTGAATCAGCGGCTCTCTCAAAGATTCGAATGCGATCCGCTGCGTTTCCCTGAACAGGAAGGGAGTGTCGTTCTTCATGAGATCGCTGAGTGGTCGGGCGATCTTTGCATAATCGCGGATATATTTTCGGAACGTACCAGCCAGGCCAAGGAATCGTTCGACTTGCTTTTCGGTTCGCGTTTCGGGATAGTCGATCATTGTTTTTACCCAATCTTCGCAGGGGAAGTCGGTGCCTTTAGTGATAGTGTACCTCAAGAAATCTATCCGTCGAGTGATTAGTTGACATTTCTTCCAATTTATGTTCAGCCCGAACCGTGCAGCCACCTCTAGAACTTCGCGCAGCCGATCGAAGCACTCTCGGTATGTTCGTCCCCTGATTGTCCCATCGTCCTGATAAAGCACCAGGATCTTCCGACGTATCAGCTCCCGGAAAATGTACACAGAGAGACGGACCCCCAAAGCAGAGTCCACCGCCTGCCTCACCGCGGCTTTCACGCCGGCACACTGCTATCCACGATCAGCTTGAATAGAGCGAGTATTTTTTCATAATTAAACTAATAACTAATGCTAATTCTTAATATATAGTTTGAATAATTAACATTGAAAAAATCATAATTATTATACAACTACAATATGAGTAAATATTACAATACACACTAAAAAAAATTAAAATTAAAAAAATTGTATACAACTATATCTACTAAACTTGTATACAATCATAAAAAAAAACTGACTTTACAAAATAAATGAATTAATGTTTTTTGAAAATTCTAATGATACTGCAAACTGAAGCTTTAGCTATGAATTCTTAAAAACACTTTTAAAAATTGCTTTTAATTTTGAGAAATTATTGATTATAAACTTAAATTTCAAAATTAAGATTTTTCAATAAAATGTGATGAGTTAACCATAACTAAAAAGTACAATATTTTAGCCTTAAAAAATATGAAAGTGAGAAATTTATTGGTGAGAGTTTTTTTATATTAATTTAAGTTCGACAGTCATAAAAATTAGATATTTAACTACATTACACATTTGGGATATTCGGATATCCGAATTTTACACTTGTTCGTGCACCTCAGACTAACAATTACTTATTAACATCAATATATGATAAGATGATTTATCTTTCAAATGGCATCATATAAATTATCGTTTCTCATGGTTAGTTACTAAGAACTAATTTTCGCCATTTTTTTATTTTTTGGCTGTATCGGTACAGTAAAATTCAACGAATATTAGATAATTTTTTAATTATTTGTAAAATTCTATAGTCTACTGACTTTAATATTTTGATTTATCTAAGTATATTTCGAGTTTGTAAGTATCTACTTTATCTCTTTTCAGTAAAAATTTTCACGTAAATATACACATGTACATTTCAACTGCTCGTGTGAAAAAAAAACCCTATCCGGAAATCTGCTGATTTATAGTCACGAAGAAGGTACTGCGAAAAAAAAAATCAGATAAACTTAAAAATCTTGATGAGTTGTTATCCAATTAATCAGATTAATACATTTTTCCTAAATTTTTAATTTATCCTTCAATGTATCAACAGGCTATAATTTTTCTTCGCACGGACAATCTATTTATCCTTTGATTACCAAAAGTTCAATATTTTAATATTATGACTGTATATTAAGAGTTAGCATTGATTATTAGTTTAGATATAAAAAGATACTCTCTCTATTCAAGCTAATCATGATAGCAGGGCGAGCCGTGGCGGGCGGAGCGGTGCAGTGCGGTGGACTCTGCCTTGCAGACTAAATCAGCCTGCAAGGCAGAGTCCCGCAGCCTGCACGCCGTACCGTCCCTGAGTGTGCAAGGGGCACTGATATTCTCACTGCCTTCGTCTCTCCGCGTACCTCAGGAATCTTGCAAATACTGCCTGCGCCGTCGAAGATCCCAAAAGAGACGACTCGAAACTCATATTGAGCTCTTTGGGTTACAAATGAGGTGTATTTTTGACTGTCTTCCTCCACTTCTACGTGAAAGTAGCCATCCTTGAGGTCAATCGCGCAGAACACCTTCCCGTCAGCGATTTCATCCAGGCAGTCTTCTATAAGGGGCTGTGGAGTGTGCTCCTTTGCAAGCACTTCATTAAGTGGTTTGAAATTGACGCATACTCTCGGACGTCCATCCTTTTTCCGTGCCACTACAACCTGAGAGGCGTACCCGAAGGTGCTTTCCACAATTATCCCCGCTTGCAAGCAGTCGGATACCTGGGCGTCGACCTCTTCCTTTTCTTTGGGCGAAAGCCTCGCGGAATTGCGCCAGATGAGTCTTTCGTCCTTCAGCACAATTTTCATCCTGACCGACGATACCGCGGTTGTAAGTGGATGGTAGTTCTCCACGAGGGACGCACCTCCTGTCGAAAGTCAACGGGCACGCCTTCGAGTAATTTTTCAATTGACGGAGGTTCCAGCTCCACCCTTCTGACGTTAGCTGTTCTCCCATGGGGCGTCACTATTGTTCCGTTTCTGTTTAACGTAATTGTTGCCTGATCGCGGAGTGGATCACCGATGATTGCCTTGCCTTCGATGAAACGATGGGTACTACGAGAAACTCGAGTCGGTATCTTTCTCCATCGATGCTTATGTTGAGAGTGACCCGACCTTATGGAGGGATGGAGCCACGGGCTACGAAGCCTTGCAACTTGATGGAACAAGTTTCTAGTTGATACGAGGTTGGCGAATCTCCGTTTTCTTGGATCTTCTTCCACAGTCGGTCTGTAGGATATTCACATCAGATCCATTGTCTATAAAGGGCGTTCACCTTCAGGCCCACGATAATGACCGACTGGTGACTTCTATCCTATGGTTGATCGTCCCTGCTTTTAGAGATCCTGCGGACTTGGGCTGGTGGTGGTTAAAATGACGCCTCCCTTCGGTTAGATTATCTGAGATCGCAATCGCAGGCTAAGTGGCCTGGCTTCTCGAACTCAAAACAGATGACACTTTGGTTCAGTCGCGGGCTGTTGAGTCCTAAGTGTCCCTAGCGGCCACAGTTGTAGCAGGTCACTTCTTCTGGGCACTCGCGGCTTATGTGATCGGACCCGCTGCCAGCACCGGCGCTCGTTATTTTTCCCGGAACGTAACTGAATTTGATTCAACGCACGGGTTTTAGTGGACGGTTCTGGCGGCGTTCACTCGAGTCTTCGTGCCATTTGGTCCTTCCAGATTATCTCGTACGTGGCGATAACCAGAATGGTGCAGTGACAGATGGCCTGCTTATCGCTGGGGTCGCCGGGTAGCTCTTGGAAGATGTATCGGATGCTCCACGGGATGGCCACGCCAGCTCGAGTTCTCATCGCCTGCATTCGGAAGCTGAAGCTTCGGAAACTTTCACCACTCATCGGCCGCTCGATTCTCATTTTTTCAATAATACGGGTCCCGTCCGTCCCCTGGTTAAACTCCTTGCTAAGCCTTTTTCCTGATATCGGACTAGTTGCTCATTTCACGCCAGGCCCGTAACTAATCGGCGGCTGCTCCTTTTAGCGCCTTGCTCCAATTGTAAGCCTCAGCGACCTGCTCAACACACTAGATCCTAGCCTCCTCTGCGTGGGTTTCGTTTTGCCTGTGAAGTTATCTACCTCCTCCATAGCATCACGGAAAGGAATCTCACTTCTATGGGGGGATCGGGACTGCGACCATGAATACTTTCGAATGCTGCGGCGTAGACTTGATCGTTCGTCTTCCAGCCGGCGGATTTTACCCAACGCTCGCGGAGTCTGGATTCTGGTGTTGGACGTTTCAAGGTCAGGGAGAGGCGGGGTTCCTCCCCTGTCGCAAGCTTCGTCTCTGCTCCTGCTGTGATCTTCTCCCTGCCTGAGAGTGGATTGGTATACTGGTTCGTCCATCGCTTACCTGAAAAAACTCTCATTAGCTTCGTTCTAGTCATTTTCGCACTTACATCACCCCCGGCTAACTCGTCCACTGCTAGCAGCTTTGCTTTCCCGCGGCCATCGTTGACGTTTGCTCTAAAATACCTTTACTCTTTCTACCGACGAAACCACTTCAGATACTCCGTTCGATCTCACCGCGACATCATTCCCTTGAGCGATTCGTCCCGTCCCCTGTTTTTTTTTGCGTTACACTCGTTGTGTACTACTTTGCCGACTTCCAGGATACTTTTTTCCTGTTCAAGCTCGCTGGTTCGGCCGGTCTTGCTCCGTAGGTCGCTTCCTTACCCTTCGCTTCTTAACCTCGCTCCCACGTTTGTCTTCGTCCCTTCGCATAAGCTTCGCTACCCCTTCGCTCAACCATCGCTCGTGTTTTTTGGGTATATCGCTTACGCTTCTCTCCCCTAACCTCGTCGGCCTCCCCATACTGACTCTGCAAGCTCATCTTACGATTCGTCTTTTTCTCGTAGCAGTTTTTTCCAGAATCCTGGTCGAATTCAGATGTGGGATAATATGATTAGTAGACAATTAAAACTCGAAGTTTAAAGTTAATTAATTTATAATCTTGTTATTGATAGGTTCTAATGTTTATGAACGTATTCTCGTATAGTGCTACCTTCACCCTCCTCCCCGTTCCCTTCCCATGCCCCTCCCCTCTCCCACACAAATGTTGTCAGATAATTTGTTATTACCAAATTATTACCTACAATTGTAAAAATAACGTATTTTTGTAAAATAAATAATATTTTTAGATTTCTTAAATCAAAACAAAGAGAAAATATTCCATGAAGTTTTCCTCCAAAATGCACATTTTTTTGATTAAAAATTTTTTAAGTTTTGAAAAATATACGTTGCTCAATATCTATTCAAAAATATCCATAACAGAGTTTAGGCAATTTCTTTTCTAAAGTCTTTATTTTTAATTATCAAGAAAGCGTTAGCACCATGCATTACACATGTTCATCTGTCTCTCTCTCTCATTAGTAAAACGTAGCGCATACTCTTTTATAGTAAGTTAAATAAAATACTTACAAAAAAATGGCCGAAAGTTTGTTATGGATATTGCTAAAAGATATTGAGCAATGTGTAAATATTTAGTTTAAACGGAAAACATCATTTTTTCATATAGTTTTTTTAAGTTGGAAATCGTAAAAATCAGATTTTTAAAAACAAATTATCTGACAACATTTGACACTTCTAACCTCGATATTCCTATTTAGCGAGCAAAAATACAATGGTATCACCTGAAAAAATGAGGTGATCTCGAAATCCCACGAAATCGGTTCCAGCCGCCGTACTATAAATAGTGTTTAAAAAGATTTTACGCAACTCTCTACAAAAAACTAGAGGAAACAGTAAAATTACATATCTTACTATATGATATAGTTGAAGGGTTCAATTTTTTTCCGTGAGGCGCAGCGAGGCGCAGCCAAAAACTCCTCAAATACGCGTTATTTTGGTCAAAAATATCGGAACTTAAGCACTTTTTTTTTTGGCTGCGCCTCGCTGCGCCTCAGACTTCCATTTTGAAGGCCTGAGGCGCAGCCAAAGTAGCAGTTTTTTAACACACAAAATTCTAATTAATTAGAAAAAAGTATGTAAAAATTAAATTCATCTCAAATCATTGGAGTCTGTGACCAACTCATCACTCATATAGACTTTTAACATATAGTATATTACTTTACAATACAGGGAGGTTAAATTTTCGTACCTGTGTGGCACGAAAATCCAACACACAGGGACGGGCATCTAACCTCCCTGACGTGTGAACTATACTATTGTTCATCCTCTCGTCCCGAAAGTACGCCCAAAATTAATGAAAATTGCATAAATATGCAGCTACAAAATGAACTCTTGTAATACTGCAACCCAACATACTACCTTTACTGCGGCTAACAACAGCGCTCCATGTGGTCACTTTATAGAGAAGATTGGATGAGGATCTGAATGTATCTACATGCGCTTGATGTGTGCATGACGGAATGAAAACAGCTGAGGAGGGACAGTAGCATCGGCCACGGTTTTTGCGTTGGCGAGACGAAGTCAAGCCAAACTCTGGCCAGGGGCGGCCGATGCAACATAATAGCTCATGGCAAAATAGCGTCAGTAGTTTTGAATATTTATGGTAAGATTGTTAGTGTCGTTTTTAAGATACTAAAAACGGAGAGAGTACCCTCTCCAAATAATAATAAGACAGATAAATCCTGTCAAATTGAAGACACTTAACCCATTTAAGCGAGAATATTGAAGCCATTGATAATCCAGATTTTTGAAATATTTTAGTTGCCGGGATACTGAAGTAAATTACTAGTTTTTATATCAAAGTTTATGATACTTTGGGCCGAATGAAAGTCCATGAACGAAAACAATTACAAATTTTTAAAAACTGACTGTGAGAGATTTAATCAAAATCAAGCATACTAGGTAGTTGATCATCCGGAACTCATCAAACATAGTATGAAGCCTGAAATTATTATATCACCAATGGTGCCGAAAAAAATGAATTGATCCGTACATATGAAACCATGCTCGTGATGCATAAGAACATGCTCGTGAAAAAGTTCAATATTTAAAACTGTACGACTCAACTGAAACTTACTCACAAGTTTCTCAACCATTTCTAGTACGAACGCAATGTTCCTCACAAATAATTTCGGAAAGAAATAAAAACTAAGAGTGACATTGCACTTCTTAGTTTTTAAGTATTCGTAAAAATTCTAATGGAGTAACCCGATTTAATTATATATAATAACCTGAGATATTAAACAAATTATGCTCATTGTAGTGTACTTCGAAAGGATTGAGAAGTTGATCGGAATTTAGAATAACATCTTCTGATGCAGCTCGTGGAATAAATAGAGTATCAATTTTAGCTAAAACACCCATATTTTTATGGAGCATACTCCACACACACCATAAAGTAGTGGGCTTCACTTTTTCACTTGTCTGTTTAAAGTAAACTAGCATGTTATTTTCCTCAATTTTTGACAAAGTGATGGTTATTATCAGCCTTCCACTTTTTGTATGTGTGATAAACAAGCATGTATCTTTCTGCGGTGTTAGCCAGCAGTGTGTCGTTCTCTACAATTAGTTTGACCTCTTCGTCAAAATTGGCAATGACATCTTCTTCATTACCAGGATCAAAGTCATCTACATCGTCAACTGACATTGTTTTTTTTTGTTTTTTGTTTTTTTTTAACTTTATTTTAGTAATTAATATCAACGATTGTTTTCGTTTGCTCACTTTTTGAGGTTAATGAATGCATACGCGGTCGAAGCTACGGGTGCTACTTGAGAGTGGCAGTGTAAAGTTGCGCAGCTAATCAGAGCGCAGGATCTACAAGACAGGCAGCAAAAGTGGCATCTCCCAGTCTAAAACGCGTCCACGAAATGCGTACTTTCCGTCGGGAGGAAGAAAAAATATTTTCTTCCTCCCGGCACGAAAGTACGTCCTCCGCTGACGCGTTTTAGGCTGGGAGGTGCTACTTTTACTGACTCTCTTGTAGATCCTGCGCTTTGATTGGCTGCTCGACTTTACACTGCCGCTCGAGGCTCGAGCTGCCGCTGTCTCCGTGAGTAGCAGACAGTGTGTTGGATCTAACCTCAAAAACGTCAGCGTAATAGTAAAAACGAAGTTTATTGGATTTAATTATTCCAATATGGTTAATGTTTAAACAACAAAAGTAAAAATGGGTAAAGTTTTTGATGATGAAATTTTACTTTGAGAGGGAGATGCACTTACAAATTTTGACAAACGTTGTCGGTTGAAAATCTTTATATTAATATCTACTTGTACATCACTCAAAAAAGTGTGAGGATGATAATTTGGAATTGCAGCTGAGAAAAAGATTCTTTTTGTTTGCTTCAATAGCATAAGTAAAAAAATAATGATTTTGTGGTGTGTGTGAAGCGTGTTTCTTAACTATAGTATTCATATCAGCACCTGCCGCTGACTAAATAGTTCATCCGTGATTTGTTATGTTGGTCGTATCGGCGCGCGCGCGTGTGTGTGTGTGTGTGTGTGTGTGTGTGTAAAGCAGTGTCTTATTTTGAGTATGCATATCAGTACTTAAGGGGAAGTTTGGCAAGTTTCCCACCGTACTAAAAATAAAAAAAAATAAAAAAAAATTGAGGAGGTAAATTAAAAAAAAGGCTTTGTAGCACCTTAGCGACACTCAAAATGTATCTTTTAAAAAAAAAAACCATCAAAATCGGTTGAAAATTGGCTGAGAAATCTGCTGAACGGTAATTTTTATGAAGTATGGAACTTTTTTTTTTTCAATTTTGATTAAGTACGGTGGGAAACTCAAAATTGAGAAAAAAAATTGAGGAGGTAAATTAAAAAAAGTAATATACTATTCTATGGTTCTTTCAGAAGACTAGGTACTATAGCACAGCATCATACAAATGTCATTCGGACAGTCATAGTTTGGGTCCTGTAATAGAAGTAAAAATAGATTAAATGCCAGTCGATTGAAGTTTTTCGTACGGTTTATTCGTAAAATAGCGTAAGCCAACGATTTCGATAAAACTTCCGCATTTCATTCTCCAGATTTAGTCCAGTATATTTCAACCAAAGTTTGTAGCACATACTTTAACCTTCAATCAAACTCAGTCAGCTATTGTTACAGACTTTCACGATAGGTTTATTATGCCTTGTTCTACAATTTATTCAAAACGTCCGAGTTATAAAAATAAAGAGAAGTCCAAAATTAACTGATAAAGTAATCTTAGGTAACCATTCTCTTATTTTACGTGATTATGAGCTGTATAATATGATACTTGCATATATAATCTTTATTACAGCAACTTCGAAATTTTAGAGACGCAGTGTAAATTTTTACAAATCAGCAGGTAGCCGATGAAACTCGACAGCCTGCTAAATCAAGTAAGAATATTCATTCAGCCATACCAATTATTAAATAACAACGGTCAATTTTTAGTTAAGTAAGTTCATCCAAATACGATAACCCAAGCCTATTCCAAGCCATATTCTAGCTTTGCAGTCAGATTTATCCGCCAAACATGTTTGGAGTTAGGAGATCCGTCGCTTGACAAACAAACACGGCTCTCTCACGTACTTCCACCACCTGGAATCATGTTCTAGCTTTGTCAAAAGTTTTAAAATTTCATGACCATTGCATGACCATTCATACACATTGCACACTTTTTTACACTTACTAATTTAAATTTCTTCACTTTTAAACTTGAAATTTGCTAATTAAATTTGAAACAACACTTTAAAAAGAAATTTGTGACAAAGCGTCAACAGCAAATACTCTTATCTTTACTTTTGATCTTTAATAATAATCTTCAGAATTTTCAGCGAAGGAATTGTAAATGGTAAAACAATCTCTGAGCATAGCTTTGACTGACTCCCAACACCAAGTGTTATCGGCCAAGACTGAAAAGGAATTAAAAATTGCACAAAGTTTAAGGTCTTATATTTTACTACTAAATAAATTGAAGCGAATAGTAAGGTGAGCATAAACTTATCTAATGATTATGAATTCATTTGAAACAATCAATAATTTGTTCATTGGTGCAATTCACTTTCATACTAAATCACTTTAAATTATACTTGGTTTCAATTTTGTAAATATTTATTAACAGGCTAAAACTTTCACTTTTGTTTAATCAAAAGCTACTGTCTCTATTTTCTAGACTTACTAAAATCCCGGGTGTTGGCTGTAGTCTACTCAGCGGGAACAACAATCGATAAAGGTTTAGTAGGTAGGCTTAGGGCCCGCGCATCGATTCCATTGACCGTAACTTTTCCTTACGAAAAATTAATTTATAATGTCAGTATAAAGACATTTTTCAGATATTACACAACATTTTAAGTAACTATTTAATAAGCTTACTTCCATTATAAATTAGTTTCACGTTATTTTTAAACACAATGCTAAGGGGTCGTTCACAAACTACGTTACCTTTTTTGGGGGGGGGTCAACCAAATTACTACGAATGTCCTCAAGGAGGTGAGGGAGAGTTTTAATTGAAGTAACGTAGCCACATTAATCACGTACAAAAATCAAGCAAATCAAATTGCTATATATATGGTCTATAAAAATCTCCAAAGAACTTCATTCAAAAAAGAACGCTCCTACGCTATATGATATTGTTTGAATTTGAATAAATTTTATTTGAACTCGCTCTACTTGCCCGATTGACTCCTCCAGCCTGGCTGATCTGCTCGATCCGTGGCGTCAGTACCACGTGATACAGAAGTCCACTCCGGCGCAAGCGCTTTACTCGCCCATGCAGTCATGTTGCTTTTTTCGTATGAGAGAAAGAAAGACAGAGCTCTGAGCTAGCTGAGTGGCAAAAAAATCAAAACAAACGAGAAACGCGACAGCACACCTAGTAGATTTTGTGTTATAGCGTTCGTTTTTTCTCCTTGTTATCTAATTTTCAAGTGTAGATTAATTTAATCTGAACTGTGCACGTCATATGCAACATGTCGTTATATGATAGATTATATTCATCGTATCAACAGTGTTACGAAAGTAATTTAACAAAAAAGGCGATTCAAGAGAAGTGCAAAGAGGATTGGAAAAAACTCAAAGCTACAAATTCTACGAGTAGTGATTTAAAAAATTCTACGGAAAATTTGATCAAGAAGTTAAATGAAGAGGGAACTCGAAGATCGGCTAAATTTTTAAGCTATTTTTTGAATGTAAGCTAGTTTTATTTTTCAATCTTATAAAAAAATGCATGGGTTTTTGAGTTTTGTCATTCTTTAGAAAAGTAGTTTCGTTTGTACTTCAAATCGTACTGAATTATTATTATTATTTTTTTTTCTTTTTTGATAAAGGCTTCAAAGAATGCAAGTTTTAGTAGTAGCAGTGACTCTATCGAATCAGCGGGAAATAAGGTATTACCAGATTCTAAACAATTTACACGAGGCAACGATCAAAACGAACATGAAGAAAAACATGGCAATGGTAAACTTCTACATATTTTTTACGATTGTATCCAATTTCAATACTTCAATGGTAGTTTTTAATTAAAATTTTTTTTCAATCTTATTTATATACTTATCCTTTTTAAATTTACCTAACAACTTCTATTGTGATTACTCAATTTTGTTTGAATATAAGTTGTAAAAATTTTGCACGTTATTTAGTAATTTTTTGAGTTTAAAAAAAACTACAATACTTTTATTGCTCATTAAAAATATTAGAAGTGCTCGTTTGAATCATAAGTTTCATCTATATTTAATTAAATAATAAAATTTAATAATGCATATTAGAAAATTTTTTTGATCTTAATTAGGATGTTCTGAAAAACTCGACGTTAGGCGTCGCTAGTGTAAACTTGACTCGGCTCCCAGCAGTTTTGCATGGGAGCTGACGTATGACTGTGTGTATCGGTGAGAGATTCCACACGAACACACACACTGATCCATCTGCTCCCATGCAAAACTGCTGGTAGCCGAGTCAAGTTTACACTAGCGACGCCTAACGTTGAATTTTTCAGAACATCCTAATTATAAAAAATATTTCAATAAAGATTTAAGAAATAGAAAACTATTCGATTGGCTACATTATCCGAAGCTTTAAAATAAAAACAAAAAATGTTTGATGAGTTAATTAATTTATTTATCCAAGCTTTATTCAAGAATAAAATTTTTTTTTTTTTTTAGAAAATTTAAACACTGAGTCCAGTGTAAGTACGAATAAAAATTCTAACCCTGGGGCAAAAAGTATGTCAAATAAAATCATATGTTCTAAATCCTTTGTACATCCAAAACCCAAACAAGAAGCTTTAAAGACTGAAATTCAAATTTTAGAATCTGAGTTATCTGAGTTAAATTCGGCAGTTTTAAAACAAGATTCAGGGTTAAATACAGATAGTAATTTAGAGTCAAAAATAAAAAAAAATGAGGAAAGATTTAGAATCGAAAAAAAAACAGTTAAATGAAAAAATTCATAGAGCAACTTGGCAGAGAACCTATCGACAAAGAAATCATGATAAAATGATGAACCTTAAAACGGAGTTTCCTGAGGCAGCTGAGTTCTTAAATATCGGGAATAACGAAGTAGGATGTCCACGATTGGAATTGAAACAAGATGGGTTGCTGAAAGCAATAACTGACGTAGTTTTACATTCAGGATCAACAGAAGATAAAAGACGCACCAAGGCAGTCCGAGCTTGTAAAACATTAGATGAAATTCGAGAATAATAAAAAAACAAAATGTTTTCGATTTTCACAATTTATTTATTAACATTAGTTAATACATTAGCTTCATGACAGCCGTTTCGACATACAATGTCATCTTCAGATGAGTATATACCATACTAAACTTAATTACAAACATCTATTCACTTAAAGAGTTACCCTTATTTACAAAGTATACAAATTTAAAAGTGGGGAGTTATTTATGTCTACCTGATCGTTTAGTAATCTATTCGTGTTTCTATATCGGTTAATCTCTAGAGATTCTAACAAATTTAATTTTCCTGACTTATTCATAAAGTGTAAAATTTCAAAATTCTCATCAAATTTATGGTTTTCTTCTATCAAATGTTTAGCGTAATTAGATTTTTCTACATTTTTATTATTGTAATGGCTAATGTGTTCTTTGATTCTTTTATCAAAAGTTCTTCCTGTCTGTCCAACATAGACTTTATCACAATCTAAACAATTTAATTTGTAAACTCCTGACTTGAGTACTTTATTTGTTTTACTTTTATTATTTTTGATATTTTTTGCTATCGTATTATTTGTTTTATATGCAAATTTTATTTTACAATTAAAATTATCATTCAAAATATTAAAATTATCTAAAACTTTTCTGCTTTGTTCACCGTTATATGTAAATGTAAAATAATTATTATTTGTTTTATTTACTATACTTGAATATATTTGATTCATAAATTTCACTTTCAACTTTTTATTCAATATTTTATCGATCAATCCAACATTAAAATTATTATTATAAGCTATCTGTCTAATAATATTGAGTTCTTTATTAAAATTATTCTCTGACAAAGGAACATTCAATAATCGATGAATATAACAATGAAATGCCGCTATTTTTTGTTGGAATGGATGTGAAGACTTATTATTTATTACTGTATCTGTACGAGATAATTACAATAATTACATTACAATAATAAAAATGTAGAAAAATATAATTACGCTAAACATTTGATAGAAGAAAACCATAAATTTGATGAGAATTTTGAAATTTTACACTTTATGAATAAGTCAGGAAAATTAAATTTGTTAGAATCTCTAGAGATTAACCGATATAGAAACACGAATAGATTACTAAACAATCAGGTAGACATAAATAACTCCCCACTTTTAAATTTGTATACTTTGTAAATAAGGATAACTCTTTAAGTGAATAGATGTTTGTAATTAAGTTTAGTATTGTATATACTCATCTGAAGATGACATTGTATGTCGAAACGGCTGTCATGAAGCTAATGTATTAACTAATGTTAATAAATAAATTGTGAAAATCGAAAACATTTTGTTTTTTTATTATTCTCGAATTGATAATGGATTTTCACCAAGTGAATGCAATAAACTACAAAATTAGATGAAATGGTGAATGCAGTGCGTCTGTTAGATTTTAAATTGTCAAGGTCTGCACTATATTATCGACTTCTGCCTAAAGGGCCAACTTCAAGAGATGTAAGACGTCACGTAGTCACAGTACCAGTAAAAATTTGCAGAGCACAAGCTGATCTTCACAGAGACCACGAAGATCAACATTTTTGCCGTGCTACGATTAATGAATTGGAAGAAGTTGCATCAATCCTTGGCCCCGAACAAGTATGTTCTAATCACACTTTTTTTACTGAAAATTAAAAAATTTTATTTTCTACGTATTAAATTTTTAATATTTTGGTGTTTTTCGTAGGTATGTTTTATTTCCCAAGACGATAAAGCAAAAGTACCTCTAGGCATTACAGCTGCAAAAGCCCAAGCGCCTATAATAGTATATTATGTAATAAGTGCGTAAAATGCATCATTCACGCACGCGTGCTGGCATCGGCAAAGCCGACGCCAATAGCACAAGTGTGTGAACAATGCAGTTTACACACGCATTATATATACTATTTTATATTACGAGTACTCGAAAATGCGTCAAAAGTGTGAATTTATTGACAGAATTTGGCTAAACTTTTAAATTTTTAGATTGATAGGTTAGATCCTGCTAGCAGACCGCCATAGTTGTTCTTGCTAGCATGGGTACTTTGGTTTTAGCTGTGCACTATATAATATACATGGGTTTGCTATAGTGTACGTTTCACACCGCGGCCTCGAACTCGAACTCACAACAGCGCGTTGTAAACTTGTAAGGAGAAAAGATTTTACGATTTAGCGTCGCTTGATTTGTTTACTTAGGAATGCTAACGTTGAAACTGATGCACAAAAATGATCCCGAAATAATCATTCATATAAGTTTAAGCTCGGTCATCAAAACACAGCTGCTACCAGTGTCGTCTGCTTTCTCCACGCTGCCGCCGCCGGCCGCTGTCTCGGTGTTGTGTTTACTGTTTATATAAGTGCCTACACCTAATTTTTCCCGACGTTAATTTTTTGAAGTCGCGGTCTCCGCCGGTGCTCAAGCCAAAAACTGAGGTAGTTGCTCGTGTTTAAAAACATTTGATCCTTCGTAATATAGTCTAATGTGTTTTAAAATAGGGAACTGCTAAACGTCGGTCAGATATTTCATATTTCATATTTCTGTATTCTTACACTTCAGGACGCGGGAGTCCGGACCGGCGCGAAAAATTTTGAGTTCAAAATTATTTTGAATTTGGCCGTGAAAAATAATTTTTCAATGATTGAAAATTTATATTTCAAAGCCAATTTCAATAAAATTTTTTTATAAACATGTTTCAAAAATTCATTTGATATCTTTTATTATCAAATTATAAGGAAGTATATGTGTGCAATTTATACTAACTTAGTTATTAACTTACACTGCAAACATTTTTTTTTTTTTTTTTTTTTTTTTTTTTTTATCTGAGTTTACAACAATTTTAATTTTATTATCTTTAACAAGAAAATCTGTCATTTTAAAGAATTGTCGATGAATTTATAAATTTTGCATAAATAAATTTTAAGTTCATTAATTTTATTTTTCTTTTTGTGTAACCGTGCTTACAAAAATTTTTGAGTTATTATAATCTTTAATTAATTATTATATTTATTGATAAGAATTAAAAAAATATATACTTTCAGTCAAAACTTTTATTAGAATTTTCTATTTTAAAAGGATCCCGCAATAATCAAATGGAAATTGGGTTTCCGTCAAATCTTCTGAATTTTTGATATGATGTAGCCCTTACCATCCTGAACAAAAGTTCCCGTGGGCACAAGTCCCCAAATTGAAAATTTTGGCCGCTAGAGGCCTCCGCGTCTACGTAAATCGCGCATGTAACGTAATAGAAAACTAAAAAAAAAAACTTAGTCTCACTAACATTATATAATTTTTTTTACCTTTCATGAGATGCTGCTTTTTAAAAACGAGTTATCATCAGGTTATCACCTTGAGGTGCGGACTAACCTCAAAAAATTGCAAAGAATTAAAAAAAAAAAACGTCCGTATTGAAGAATTAGGTGTTGGAAGTTGACTTGTTTTAATAATTTTCGATACTTTTTTAAATAATTCAATCAAATGAATCACGGGTTTTTGCTGAGTTAGTTTTGTTCTATCCCGAACCTAAAAAAAATGACCAAAATATTTTTAAAAATAGTTTTTTTACGTCAGGTTTTTTTTGATATTTTTTTACATATTATATGCACTAGCTTTAATATAAACAGATTTTTATCCATAATTTTTCTATTACCTATAAATAGTTGCCTGTGTTCTCAGAAAAAATAAATCAATAAGCCATTTATATAAATAAATCGTATGTAATTAAATATAAGTAGTAAGATAAAATAAAGTGAAATACAGTACAATATTAACATTAAAAAAAAACCGAAAAGAGTTTTAAATACTCTATTACATCATATTTTAACATTTAACAGTTCAAGATGAGAATTATTGACGCAGATGATTTTTTCACTTAAAGAAAACTGCCTTCGTCACAAAAATAGTTTTTTCTAATATGTACATCACTAGTTTGTTGAAAAAAAATTTGACAATTTTGTTGTTTTTTCTGAAAATAATGATCATGACGCGACAGGAGTGCATCTATATAATTCAAAAATGGTTGAATTTTTAAAAACAAAGTTTGGAAGACGTAGTGTGAAAAACTTTTGACATTTTATGACCTTGAAATGATTGACTATTGAATTAATTTCTGTGTGCCGAATCTTCAATACTATTTAAAAATCTCTTTGACGGGTATTTCACAATATTTACATGGCGAGCGTATCCTAAATACCATAAAACACTAGCTACATGAGCGCATGAGCCTAGTGTTCTAGCACCAGCTTTACACGTGCAGTAATAACTGAGAATAGAACCTTCTCCATCTAAGTTCACATCATTATTCGCTTCATCAGCTAGATTGTCAACAAAAGCTATGAATATTTGATGACTTTTCGATCCTGAAAACCTTGAGTGTATACGAGCTCGTAGTAGTCCTGGTTCATTAATTAGAGTATCGAACTGTAATTCTTGTCTATTATCCCTTAGAACTTTATCTTGTACGTATGCAGGAACAAGTCTAACCTGATATATTCCAACAGTTAAGTCTCTGAGATAGTCCAATGTCAAAACTGGAAAACCAGGAATATAGTTATGGTTTAGTTTAATCCAATTAGCGTTTCGAGCTTTGAGATTTTCGACTTCTACTCGTGCTTGCATAATATTCTCTGTAGTCGCTCGTTCCAAAAGCTCGTTTGCTAGATCTATGTCAGCATTCTGCATGTTAATTCTTTCTTTATATTTGTTTATTATCGCAGCTGCTATTTGTAAAAAGTCTTTGAGATTAACACAATGTACGACAGAAATGGCCCCATCAAAGAATTTAAAAATAGATTTTAGATGTCCATTCCTTGATTCAACGATCCATCTGCTTTTTGTAATTAATCGTGAGTCATTTGCTTCTTCAGTCGTAAATTGTGCTTGATTTTTTTCGAGAAACGGTGGCATCTTCATTTGAATTCCTAGTTCTTGCAAAACTGGTGCAGAATCTCTATAACCACGATCTAAAATGAATATGTCACCATTTTGAAACCATTCCGTATAATTATTTTCATCACCTTGAAGTTCATTAATCAGCATTGCAGCGTCATTATTTCGATTATCGGAAAAATATGGTCCATGTACATCTAAAATGTAACCATTCGGAGCAACCATTAATCCAGGTTTCACAAGATTATAGTGTTTTTGAGAGCTATATGACATTCTTTGTGCTTGAAAATTAGAAGCCTTTTGAACTTCTAAGTAACTGCCGTCACAAAAAACTATTGCTTTTGGATTCTGTGGTTCAGGGTTATATAACTGATTTGCAAAGGCTGTAACATGTCTCTCAATGAAATTCTGACGAGTTATAGAGTTAATGCCAACATTTTCAGGTGCAAATCTTTGCATTAAATTTTTTCTAACTGTTGCAATACTCATACTTGTAGATTGTCTCGTCTTGTATCCGAACATAAAAGTCAAAAATTCGTTCGATAAATCTTGACGCATTTTACACAGAAAAGTTAACAAATGCCTTTTTGTTACATACAGTAATCCATTTGCCTGTTCAACTGGATCACAATAATTAAAAAGATCACGAAACTGCTCTTTGTTAATAGGGCTCAATGAACTAAATTCTTCATCAGTAAAATTATTCTTGTTTTCATACTTCGAATGACAAACAGTATTAGCTACATTGCGGAGTTCTTCTAAGATTCTCTTAAGTTCATTCCCTTTTAGTAAGATTGGTCTATTTACAAAGCGTAGTAAATCTAAAAATTGATGGGAAAGATTACCAGAGTCATCCAAATGACCAGGGCAGCATTTAACGTTATTATTGATGTATATATTTTTTTTAAGGTAAATCTGAGTGCGGCACTTGATATCAAGCCTAACTAAGTCATGGTTATTATTACAAACGAGACAAGAATGGGAACTAGTTTGTGTAAGAACATTTAGCCTCAAACAAGCAGGGTCTTGCTGCATAACCTCAATTTCATGAATTATAGATATATGGCAATTAGTACAAATCCGAGTTGCTTCTGTGACTTGCAGAGGTTCTCTGTTAGCATTATCACGACGTAGAATGGCTATTTCCCTTATTTCTTGATTTTCTAGCCTATCAATACGCCGCATCTGTCGCGGTGGTGCGGCTGTGTAACAAACAAAACAAGGTAACCGTCCTCCGTGAGCCATAACTTTTTTTAATAAACTCTAAGACAGCCACGTATCATTCGAACTTATTATATCAGATAAACTTAAAAATAAGACTTTATTTTTATTTATATTATCAATAATTTATCACTTTTATACAACAAATACTTCATTCCGTAAGTCGTCTGTCATCAGCATACTATGATCACAATGAACATAGCAAGATTTATGATAAAACCTTAACATAGTGAATTTGTTTCATGTTCTCATTTAAAACTCAAATTGTTTGTTGCAGTGCACCTTTTTTAAAACCTTGGTGGTTTCTTTTTGATTTTTGTATTTTAGCTTTATTTATATTATTTTTTCTGATAACACAGGCATTTATTTATAGGTTATAGAAAAATTATGGATAAAAATCTTTTTATATTAAAGCTAGTGCATATAATATGTAAAAAAATATCAAAAAAAACCTGACGTAAAAAAACTATTTTTAAAAATATTTTGGTCATTTTTTTTAGGTTAGGGATAGTACAAAACTAACTCAGCAAAAACCCGTGATTCATTTGATTGAATTATTTAAAAAAGTATCGAAAATTATTAAAACAAGTCAACTTCCAACACCTAATTCTTCAATACGGACGTTTTTTTTTTTTTAATTCTTTGCAATTTTTTGAGGTTAGACCGCACCTCAAGGTGATAACCTGATGATAACTCGTTTTTAAAAAGCAGCATCTCATGAAAGGTAAAAAAAATTATATAATGTTAGTGAGACTAAGTTTTTTTTTTTAGTTTTCTATTACGTTACATGCGCGATTTACGTAGACGCGGAGGCCTCTAGCGGCCAAAATTTTCAATTTGGGGACTTGTGCCCATGGGAACTTTTGTTCAGGATGTGAAGGGCTACATCATATCAAAAATTCAGAAGATTTGACGGAAACCCAATTTCCATTTGATTATTGCGGGGTCCTTTAGCGCCATGTTACTTCCTTAAGCAGCGCCTCTAACGGCGTTTTTCGAGCTGCTAGAAACAACAAATTCGGTGGAATTTTAAATATAGTTGGAGTACTGTGTATAACCTTTTTACAAGCTCTTTTTTCTTAATTTCAACCCTTTGTAAATACAAAAGGGTTGTTTTCACATTATTTTTCATCAATTTTTAACACTAGCTTTTCATATACATGTATAAGATAAAATTTTTTTATTATTTTCAGCCTTAATTTTAATGAAGAAAAATAAGTTCGATTTTCGATTATCTGACCGACGTTTAGCACCGGCCTTTAAAATAAAATATATTTTTGAAATCAAACACACTGTTCTTCCTAAGTTAACTTCAACTTAAAGTTTAAACACTTTTTATAACATTTGATACTATTATTATTACACTTTTAACTATAAGCAGATTTTTATTTAAGTAAATAGATTTCAACTGCTGATTATTATTTTGTAAAATATGATTAGCAAAATCTACGTAGCCTCACCGCTGCACTCAACACAACTTGATGGCTGAGGTTATGTACGTTTTCTTTTTAACTAAGTAGACTTTTTATAAAAAGAAAAAAATAAAACTTTTAATAACTATCTATACTTGACGTTTAATTTTTATAAAAAAGTATTATTTTGTAAAATACGCGGACGATTAATGATATGAGCCGCAGGCCGCAGCAAGACACTTGCAACAAGCAAAAGCAGCTAAAACCAAATGTGCCTGCTGCTCAGCTTTGAATTTAAATCAATAGATGGCAGCTCTATCAACATGAGTGTGGGCTCCGCTCTGCGACACCACGGTAGAGTGATAGAGAGAGCGAATGTAAGCGGTGTTCACGACGCTCGCTGCGTCGAGCCGAGCGATAGCACTCGGTGTGCACCGGGCCTCTGCGTCGAGCAGACCTGCTAACCGCCGGTGCCTTGTATCTAAACCCAAGCCAATAATAAATACTTATAATAATGACACGTCAAGTGTTATCAATTATTTATACACCCGACTTGCACCCAGGATTGCTAGGGCTCCTGGTAAAATGATCCCTAAACTCGCCAGACCCTACAGTGGTGACCCCGACGCAGAAGAAGACGCCCAGGATTCTTTTGTTCTTTTTCAACTCGTGCAAGTTCGCACGTGTTTGTCAACGACGGTTGGATCTTGACATCCCACCTACAATTAACAAAGTATTTTTTTTAGTCTCGTGTATCAAGATCGGGCTAAAAAATCACCATGGTTCAACACCCAAGCTAAGACGAAGGAAAACCTTGCAACCTTTGTTCTCTAGTGCAAGTTGTACCTGTTGCAGCGGCGGTCGTGCCAATTCCCGCCAGCACTTTATCATTTTTTCCTTGCCCCGTACGTCAAGAACAAGTGCAAAAAAGCATAAACAATTCACCTCTGGCCTAAACTGGTGATCAATTAATAGAAAAGAAGATCGTCCAGATTTCTTTGTACAGGCTGCAGGGGCGATCGAACATTTCTCGCCAGCACCTAAATTACACCGATTTCCTCGTGCGTCAAGAACGAGCGCAAATCACTTCTAGTCATCAACAAAGAAAAAAAAAAGCCTCCATTTTTTTTACACCAACAGGTGAATTTTTTTTCAAAAAAAAAAAAAAAAAGGATCAAAACTTTTTTATCACCTGAGTTGTCAATAGCTCGGTGATTTTTTTAGAATTTTGTGCACCTTGGGCACGCGTGGCTTCGGTGGAGCTGCAGCGGAAGGTAGGCGTGAAGCCACTCCCCGAAGTGAGTTTCACCTGCGCGAAGCAGGAACTCGAAGACGAGGCCCGGACGTGAAGTCCTCCTCGGCGGCTGGCATTCTTCGACCAGGGGGGGGTCGTCTCGGGCGAGAACAGTGGCAACAGGCAGTAGTACAATAAGTACAAATTTAGATGGCGCACTAGTAAAATTGTACTGCGGGTAGCACGTTTGCAGGGGTTAGTAAACTGTATCTGACTGCAGCGTAATCTCTGACCCAAACTGAACAACCAAATAACGCTGGACACTCGAGATTAAATAATTATGAATAAATAAAATGATGACAAGTGTAGATGATACCTTGTAAGTTTGCAGTGTACACTCACGGTGAAGATAACTTGAGTAGCTGCTGGTAAGTCAAGTAACCCGAAACCGATCAGTTCTCAACTATTGAGACTTAAAATTATTTTTAATGATTATTTTAAATGTTTTCTTTCAAGAAAAAATAAGAAAAAAATAATTTTAACTAGGATTTGAACCATGATTAGAGAGAAAAAAAAATCAAAAATATTTATTTAGTCATAATATTTTATTTACATGATAAGTACAAACACATGTCAACATGTATCGTTTGGAGAACCTTTTTTATATCGTAAGGTGTTGTAAGGTCGTTTCCTACGTCGGAGATGATGGTCTTGTTGGTGCATCTTGAAGAATTTCTATTTCTTCATCGACATGGGTTATTACATGGTCCATTATTTTCAGTATGACATTCAAAAGTTTATTTTTATCATCTAAAAAAGATGATCTTTCCAAATCCGTAATCCGGCGCAGTTTCCACTCCTCATCTACGCAATGATTTCTAAGAGAATTGACCAATAAAGTATCGTCATGATTAAGTGGTTTTGATCCGCTATGCATCATAACAACAGTATAAATGTGGCACATCTCTTTTTGAAGGCTTATCAGCTTCTCAAATGTAATACCAGTCATCTGAAAAATATAATAAATTGTTTGTATTTCTTTTATTATTTTGTTGTTTTTGGAGAGCAAAATGCTTTTATCATTGAATAGTACTTTTCGTGCTTGTAGGCGATATCTCGAGTTGGGCTCTCCTAGGGCCCGAGGGACTTGCGAAGCAACTACCACACGTTTTACCGGATTCTTCGCGAGCTGCAGTTGGCCACACTTGGCGCAAAAGTTCGCCCAGCCGATTTTTTAGTTTTTGTTTTTGTTTCTGTTTGTTTCTTCTGTGTTCTTCTGTACCATGATCTGCTGCTGTTTTGTCTGTTGTTTGAGCTCTCTAAAATATCGGTAAAATAGTATACCATAATTACAATTAAATGTAGAAGACACAGTTGGATTATCTTGTCTGTGGTCATCTTGTCAAGGAAAAGATTTGTAGTTTATTCGATGTATACTCAAGTTATGCCATCGGCGAGGGTGGTTTTAACAAGTTCGAAGGCTTGCTCGGTCACGGGAGTCCAGACAACGGGAGTCTGATCGTTCTTAACTGCACCGTGAGTCAGTCCGTAAAGCGGGGCTTGCGCTTCCGCCGCATGTGGAATATTACGCCGATAGAAGTTGATGAGGCTCAGGAAAGAGCGAAGAGAAGAAACGGTCTTGGGCTTAGGAAAATCGAGGATCGCTCGAACCATCTCAGTGGTTGGGCGAGAATCCTGGCTGTCGATCAGCTGAGCGAGAGACACGATCTCGCTTTTTCCAAGTTCGCACTTGGCGAGATTAAGTTTCAAGCCGAAAGCTCTCTAGCGTTCTATCACAAAGCGCAGATGCCTCTTGTGTTCCTCTGCATTAGCCGAGAAAATGAGAATGTCATCCAGATAGCAAAAGACGAAATCCAGGCCTTCGAGGACTCTCCGCATATACCGCATGAATGACTGACCGGCGTTCCGAAGTCCGAAGGGCATGAATACGCACTCGAAGAAACCAAAGGGTGTGGTCACCGCGGTTTTGATTACGTCGACGGGGATTTGGTAGTACGCACGGTGAAGATCGAGTTTCGAGAAGACAGTCGAACTATAGAGGTTAATGGAAAAATCGTGAATGTGCGGAATACTGAATTGATCGGGTTCAGTAACCGCGTTGACGAGGCGGTAATCTCCGCAGATTCGCCACTTGCCGTTCTTCTTGCGCACCATATGAATGGGGCTAGCCCACGAACTTTTCAACCGGCGGCATATGCCTTGCTTGATCAGTTCGTCAAACTCGGCCTGCGCGGCCTTATACCACTCCGGGTCTAAGCGCCTGGACCGCTGGGAGACGAGGGGGCCGTGGGTTTCAATATGGTGAAAAACATCGTGGGAAGTGATTGGATTGGCAGGTTTCGAACCCGTGACTTCAGGAAACTCGGCAACAATCTCGGAAAAACGATTATTGCGATCGAGCAGACTAACCGAGGGGGCATCGGACGACTTAAAATAGCCCTTCGTCGACAAGCCCGTGCTAGGCTCAATCAATCTACGGTGTCGAACGTCGACGATGAGGCCGTACTGACTGAGCAAGTCGGCTCCGATTATAGGGCAGGGAACTGCTGCAACGCAAAAGTTCCATTCAATCGGACGTTTCAAGCGGAGGCCGAGTGCGAGTTTCCGTTCGCCAAATGTCTGAATCTGGGTGTTGTTGGCCGCAAAGAGACGAAGCTCTGCGGGTTTTGCGTTCACGTCTCGGTTGGGTATGAGGGATATCTCCGCGCCGGTATCGACGAGGAAACCCAACCCTGAAGCGCGATCGTGAATATGGAAGCGAGTCGAGAGATCGCCCCCACCCACGGCTTCCACGCGGGGAGGGGGACTTAGTTTCCCGGGACGAACGAGCACGGCTGGTTGCACTTGCGAGCTTCGTGGCCGTATTTTTGATGAATGCGACAAATACCGGAGGCAGGGGCGGCGTTGTGGGGCTGTTGCCCTGAGGGTCACGAGGCCGTGACCGGGACCGACCGCGATTATTGCGATTGATGCGCGTCCTGAGGGCGGCGAGTTCAGCCGTGAGCTTCGCGATTTGGCCTTCGAGCCTCGAGGTATGCGAGCCGCCAGCGGGGAGTGCGACAAACGAAGTGGCAATGGGGGTAACCGGATGTGAGGCGCCAACTGTGGAAACGACTCCGCGGTTAGGCCCAGTGGTTCCAGATACGAGTCCGCCATATCGCCCAACGTGGCGAGGTCCGTAACGCGGGAGGACGCGAGGACGCCACGGCAGTCCGCGGGGAGGTTCTCGAGAAAAAGGACGCGGATAATGTCGTCATTGGCACTCGTGTCCAGCTGACGCATTCTCGAGATCATCAGCGATGGTTTTCCCACCATGGAAATCCGGCCCCTGACCAAGTCACGCAAACGTGCCTCCGGGGATGCCCCAAAAGCAGAGACCAAGGCCACCTTGACCTGCTCGTTAAGGTCCGGGGGACGTGGGTCAAGCTCGAGGAGAGGCAACACATGGCCCAGTGCCTCGACGTCAAGCTTCTCGGCGATAAAATCCGCCTTCGTAGCGGAATTAGTGATACCAGCGTTGCGGAAAGTAATCTCCACCTGGCCCAGCCAAACCCTAGGGTTGTCACGCAAAAACGGTGGGATCTTGGGCTGGCGATAGATCGCGCCGACCGTGGACTGCGTAGGAAGCGGACCCGAGTTTGTAACTGTCGCGGTAGTTGTTGCCAATGTATTTGCGGTATCCGTCGGTCCCGCAGTAGTGGCCGCCTGAGCTTGGCGCTAGCTCTCGATCTGGGCTTGAGCGGTCACCAGCCTTCGCTGGACCTCCGCCAACTCGCGCGCGTGCCGCTCGCCGTCGGTCTCGATCACCATGACGAGGAAAAATGAAAACTCTACCGAGGGGAATGGTCCGAGGAGTCAGGCAGTGGACCCACGAGCTAAAACGCCGATGCGTGTGCGTGGCTCACAAGGCTCTAATATAAAGCAACTAACTGTCTTTGTCCAGCACACGCCACTGCGTACGCGAGTGAATTTATGCCCGGCGAGAAAATAGTCGCGTGACAGATATCGGTAAAAAATAGAAAAAACAATTCTTCAGTTTTACCTGACTGCAAGAAGTTGTTTATACTACCTAGGAAATATGAAACTGTCCGCGACGTTTCGTATAAGATACGCCGAAATGTTTGTAAATACCGAACGAGCAATTCCAGTGCGAGTGCGCGTAACCGTCGCCGATTCGCGGAACTGGGGGAATACGCGGTAAAGCAAGCACGCACGAGCGGCTTACTTTGCACTCTGCACACTAGATCCTTACTCACACTGGACACACAGTTCACACACACACAATCCCAATGTTTTTGAAGTGCTGGTGCGTTGTCGTCCTGGAGATGATGTTCACTGACATCCTGGAGGATAGCCGGGGCGGCGCGGGGTCGTAGCAACGAGCTTGCAGAGTTCGACGTGAAAGTGATCTCCGTCAGCCCGACCTGGGTACCGACTTCGCGTCCAGGTCACCCTCTTCGTGCATCGACTTCGCGCCGAGAATGCACTCTTCGTGAAGTGGCTTCGCGCCGGCTTCAACCACTGCTCCTCCAACGATGCCAAGGTCTCTAGGGGGCTCGTGGGCCGAGATTTGTTTTTGAATTTTCCGTGCGAAGTTGCCGGCGTGCCTGCACAACTTCGCAATTTTTAAGACCAACCTCTCGTTGTCGCTAGAGCAAAACGTCTTTCGACGTGCTGCCTCGCTCGAAGAGAGTATACGACTCTCCCGCTCCATGTCTTGTTGTTCGGCCGTTGTTGAGGGCTCGAACAATCTTGAAGATTTCCTGACTTCGCGTGTTGGGAAATTCCGGGGTCACCGGTGTAGCGTTTGAGGTCCAAGTAGACCGCAGGGCTATCTCCTGCTTTTCGTGTTGCTGAGGAAGATTAAGTAAATCGAAGGCACTCAGTATAATTTTAAAATTTCTTTATTTGCTGCTGTGGATACACACGGAGCATCCGACCATCGAGGCGGATCGAGCGGTACTGACTGGCGCAGGAGTCGCGCGGGATCGAGTTAGCACGAGTCGATCGTGCAGATCCCTACACCACGACACGACCTTGAGCTCTCGCAGCTCACTTCGCCTCTAGGCGATGTTGCTACCCACTCTTCACCGGAAGATCCTGATTCTCCGACCCTTGGGTATATTCAGCGCCAGATCGAGGTTCTCCAAAGCCTTTTGTCCTAGGAAGGCCTGGCTCGGATTTTTTCGGAGGTCCTTGCCCTATGCTCGGTCGATTCTTCATCCCTCAATTTTCCGCCACCCCCTGGCACAACGACCTCAAGTCTCCTGGACCCTAATGCTCCGGATTCCATGCCTGGTGGAGTGTCTGCGCGTACTCAAACGCCACCATCCGAATCTCAGACTTACCCAGCTTTCGCACAGAACTCGTTCGCTAAGAATGGTGCCACTTTAAGCACACTTCCGTGCCCTATGAACGGACCTCATGTCCTCACAGCCCAATTGCTCCCTGGAGTTCCTTTGAAAACTAACATTCGGTAGCAACACTCTCCAGCTGACCTCTTAACCTCTGGTCCCGTCAAGGTTGACCAAGGCCCTTGTCTACACATCTCAAACGCCGTTTCTGTAGCCAATACCGACGGCGACCTAAGCTCGAACGTTAGTTCGGCTACCCGTTCTGACGAAATCCCCGAAAGCGACGATCTGTCTGGTCTCGTCCGCGAGCCAACTGATCAAACTTCGCTTCTTGGATCTTCGCCTGTTATGCTGAAAAACTCCATGGAAAGCCCCGTCGCTTTGGCCACCGTCACCCATGGCAGAAGTAAACACCTTGGCTCTCTCGTTGCCTCCACAAGCCTTCGAAATCCTACAATCACGCGACAGAGGTCGAGCCCACTCCCTCGATTCGCAAGTACGACTCCCAACAATCTCAACCGGACGACCCAGTTATGTCCCCGTGCGTCCTCGAGTGCGCCCAGACAGTCTGGTCATCCTTCATCGACATCTCCAAGGTCGCGAGCTCTAGCACCGCCTTAACTTATGCTACCCGAGGCCTGGTGATTAAGTTTCTTGGCCCGGATATTTCTTCGCCCATTGGACCTACAACCGAGCGTTTTGTGAACTTTTCGGTTGTTCAAAGCCCATCTGAAATCCCCGATCCAACCGCCAATTTTTTGCAAAGGACCGAACCTTTTCTTCGCTTCAAGGTCGTGAGCCACAGCTCACCCACACCTCGTAAGACCCCCGTAGTCAACGTTCTCGGGCCGAATCCGTCTTCGCCCCTCGGACTGACAACTCCGTCTCTTATCTCGTGCCGAACGGTTGTCCAGAGCCTCGTTCAGATCCCTGATCCAGCCGTAGTCTTTTTTCAGAAACTTAAACCCTACATTTCGCTACCCTTACAACCGCGTCCACCTGCAGACCACGACTCCCATTCCACCTTTTCATATACATTTTTTTCGCGACCACCTCGGAAGCGCATACGTCACGGCCATTTTTGGACCCACTTATTTTTCCGTGTTTGTGCTACTAGTTTTTGCCTTGCAAAAATTTTTCTTTTGTGGGGGAGTACTGTGGGCTCTGCTCTGCGAGACCACGGTAGAGTGAGAGAGAGAGCGAATGTAAGCGGTGTTCACAACGCTCGCTGCGTCGAGCCGAGCGATTAGGATGGTTAGAAAAAAATGCCATGGCGCTAGTGGCAAGACCCTCCTCATTGAAAGTATATCTATATTTTTTTATGTATAGATATACTTTCAATGAGGAGGGTCTTGCCACTGGCGCCACGGAATTTTTTTCTAGGCATCCTCATAGCACTCAGCGTGCACCGGGCCTCTGCGTCGAGCAGACCTGCTAAGCGTCCGTGCCTTGTATTTAAACCTAAGCCTATAATAAATACTCATAATAATTACACGCCAAGTGTTATCAATTATTTATACACCCGACTTGCACCCAGGACTGCTAGGGCTCCTGGTAAAATGATCCCTAAACTCGCCAGACCCTACAGTGGTGACCCCGACTTGCACCCAGCTAGCAGACTTGATTGCTCGGGCTCCTGGTAAAATGGATCCTTAAACACGCCACACCCTACATGAGCACAATCATAATGTGCGATTTTACACACTCAAAATAGCTCTTTTGAATGCGTAAAATACGCATTTTAGAGTACGGGTAATATAAAGTGATTTAGTATGAAAGTCAATTGCACCAATGAACAAATTATTGATTATTACAAATGAATTCATTATCATTAGATAAGTTTATGCTCACCTTACTATTTGCTTCAATTTATTTAGTAGTAAAATGTAAGACCTTAAACTTTGTGCAATTTTTAATTCTTTTTCAGTCTTGGCCGATAACACTTGGTGTTGGGAGTGGATTTGTGTATCAACGCTATGCTCAGAGATTGTTTTACCATTTACAATTCCTTCGCTGAAAATTCTGAAGATTATTATTAAAGATCAACAGTAAACATAAGAATATTTGCTGTTGACGCTTTATCACAAATTTCTTTTTAAAGTGTTGTTTCAAATTTAATTAGCAAATTTTAAGTTTAAAAATGAAGAAATTTAAATTAGTAAGTGTAAAAAAGTGTGCAATGTGTATGGTCATGAAATTTTAAAATTTTGACAAATCTAGAACATCATTCCAGGTCAGGATGGTTTTTACCTAATTTTTTTATAATTAAATCTTGTTAGTATAGATGAAGTATAGATGAGATATGTTATATAACTTGCAAATGTTAATTTTAGTTTCTAAAATTACAATAATATAATTTTTTAGTTTTTCTGTATTGTGAGATACTTGTTAAAAACCCGTATATATAAATCACATGCTTGTATTGCTCAAGGACATTTAACTCTGAAAATTAATCACGTTGAGAAAACTCTGAAAATTTATGGACAGTTAGATATGAGCATAAAAAATACTCTGTTAAAATTCTGGATTGATTCAGAGTCTAATAGCTGAGAAATTAATTTTTTTTTTTTGGCTCTTTCGTAGCTTTTATATATTATCCTGACATCTTTAATCAATATTTACAATATTATTATGTAGTGTTGTTACTTATCTAAGAAATTATAATTTTATTTATTTAGTCAAAAGTTGTGTTAGATAGTCAAATAAATAGTTGCAATAGCATAGTAAACTACTTCAAAAATTAATAGAATAAATTTGGCTACTCTGGTTTCACTAAAAACGGAAAAAAAGCAACTATTATTTTATTAGAAACTTTCTGCGACTAACTGTATATATATGGGTCAAAATAATGCTTTTTTAAAAAACCGTCCGCACGAGGTTCACCGATTTTATTGCAATTTTTTTTGGCAAAAGTACTATTCAATAGAAGACTTTTGCCGCAAACTAGAGGTCTCTATCTTACTTCTGCTTGGTGCTAGATTTTTTCAAAGATTGAAAAATGGCCTAGTTTTAAGCTTTTTCAAGCAATTTAAAGGTATTTTTCGAAAAATTCTAACTTTTGATCAAAATGAGATAGAAACCTCTAGTTTGTTCCAAAATTTTGTTCAAAATAAGTTCTTTTTTGTAAAAATACTTTGACAATATAGTTTGGTTATTTTTATGATAATACAGTCCTACACAGATATTGCTATTTTTGCTCATTTGCAGGTATCTTCAAACGACCGTAGCTTTGTCTAGGCTAAATTTTTGTGCATATTAAAAAATTGTTAAATTTTTTTTATGAAAAAACAAAAATTTTGCGACCAACCGAAACCCTGTACGATCTTCCGCTTCCAAGATACAGCTGTTTAAAGTTGTCAAAAAACACAAAAAACGCGTTTTTTACGATTTTCACACGCATTTTTGAACGGTTTCGACCTTTTTTTTTCTCTCAAAAATATGTGGAATCTTCTCTTCATATGTTTCCAAACAAGCTCCCATAGTAATTGTAGTGCGGATTTGGGGTTTTAGTTGATTCCAAAGCATACACTTTTGACACATTTTATGTGCTAAACTAGTGTTTTTTTAACAATATACACGCTACATTTAACTTTTTCGTTCATTATAGATGTTTGAAATTATTTTTTGACTAAAAACTATTCAAATTCCAGCCAAAATTAGGTCACCTGCTATGAAAAAATTGATACTCAACGAAATATTGATCTCAATATCAAAATGATATACTACTTTTATTCAGTTTTTTAGTTTTTTGATTCGTTAAAAATCTATGTTCAAATATTGTAAATAATATACCACTTGTTTATTTATATTTTTCTATTTTTGAAATTACAAATAATTGATCATAGTTTATCAATTATTCTGATAAAACAATCATGGATTACTATTGCTTACTCTGAAAAAAATGAGTCCAAATTAAAAATGTTTTTTTTTTAATGCTGTGAAGCATGCAACAATCTACCAATCTACATTCTACTTATAGTTATATCAACTTATGAAAAAGAGAATGAGAGATTCGATTAGAAAGTCGAGTCGATATGTCGAATCGAAACTTGATCTTTGATTCTTGGAGCAAGAGCGCCCCCTTAATCAGGCCTCTCAAAAGTGTGAACCAGCTAGACGTGCCAAATTTAAAATCTTCAGGAATGCTTGATTTCAATTTTTTGTTTTTTTGTTTTTTTTTTTTTCAATTAATAAAGTGAGTAGCGAAATTTAAATTTTCAATCGACAAATAAGCGGACAAGCTTACAACCCCATAACCCTAGGCGTAGTGAATAACAAATAATTAACTTTTGTAATAAACAAATAAGCCGATAAGCTACAACTCCAAAACACTGGACGTACTTTGTAAAAATAATTAATTTTTTTTAATAAACAAATAAGCCAATAAGCGACAACCCCATAACCTTGGGCATGGCTGAAAAAAATGTTAATATTTTTAATAAACTAATAAGGCGATAAGCTACAACCCCATAACTTTGGGCATGGCTAAAAAAAATGTTCATATATTTAATAAACAAATAAGGCAATGAGCTGCAACCTCATAACCTTGGGCATGGCTAAAAAAAATGTTAATATTTTTAATAAACAAATAAAGCGATGAGCTACAACCCCATAACACTGGGCGGAGTGAATGAGAAATAATTAAATATTTTAATAAACAAATAAGCAGATTAGCTACAACCCCATAACATTGGGCATGGCTCAAAAATTTTTTTTATCCATGTCCAAGGTTATGGGGTGGTAAACTTGTTTGCTTAGATGTTTATTTAAATATTCACATATTTTATATTCGCTGCGCCCAATGTTATGGGGTCATCGGCTCATTTGTTTATTAAAAAAATTAATTCTTTTTCATTCACTACGCCCAAGGTTATGGGGTTGTAGCTTATTGGCTTATTTGTTTATTAAAAAAAATTAATTATTTTTACTAAGTACGTCCAGTGTTTTGGAGTTGTAGCTTATCGGCTTATTTGTTTATTACAAAAGTTAATTATTTGTTATTCACTACGCCTAGAGTTATGGGGTTGTAAGCTTGTCCGCAAATTTGGCTCTTAAAAATTTACATTTCGTTACTCACTTAATTAATTAAAAAAAAAAAAAAAAAAAAAAAATTCAAATCAGGCATGCCTGAAGATTTCAAATTTGGCGCGTCCAGCTGGTTCACACTTTTGAGAGGCCTTTAAGGCGACGCTCTTGCTCCAAGAATCAAAGATCAAGTTTCGATTCGATATATCGACTCGACTTTCTAATCGAATCTCTCATTCTCTTTTTCATAAGTGGATATAATTATAAGTAGAATGTAGATAATAAGGCTTTTTCATAGCAGACTACATCTAGCAGAACATAGAATAACCAAAACGATATAAGTCAGTTTTATTTAATTTCATGAACTTTTTAATTTTTCGTATTTGTTATTTTCTAATCTTATCATGATTTTCTATGATTTTGACAACTTCATTGAAAAAAGATATGTGCTGTTTTTACTTTTTCGTCGATTGAAAGTCTTCGCCGACCCCGAGCATTTTCGGTCAAATGCTCGGGGTCGGCGAAGACCTTCAATCAACTGTAAAGTAAAAAGAGCATAGATCTTTTTTCAATGAAGTTGTCAAAATCATAGAAAATCATGATAAGATTGGAAAATAACAAATACAAAAAATTATAAAGGTCATGAAATCAAATAAAACTGGCTAATAACGTTTTGGTTACTCCATGTACTGCTAGATGTAGTCTGCTATGAAAAAGCCTTATTGGTAGATGATTGCTATTGCTTCATAGCATTCAAAAAATAACATTTTTAATTTGGACTCATTTCTTTCAGAGTAAGCAATAGTAATCCATGATTGTTTTATCAGAATAATTGATAAACTATGATCAATTATTTGTAATTTCAAAAATAGAAAAATATAAATAAACAAGTGGTATATTATTTACAATATTTGAACATAGATTTTTAACGAATCAAAAAACTAAAAAACTGAATAAAAGTAGTATATCATTTTGATATTGAGATCAATATTTCGTTGAGTATCGATTTTTTCATAGCAGGTGACCTAATTTTGGCTGGAATTTGAATAGTTTTTAGTCAAAAAATAATTTCAAAACATCTATAATGAACGAAAAAGTTAAATGTAGCGTGTATATTGTTAAAAAAACACTAGTTTAGCACATAAAATGTGTCAAAAGTGTATGCTTTGGAATCAACTAAAACCCCAAATCCGCACTACAATTACTATGGGAGCTTGTTTGGAAACATATGAAGAGAAGATTCCACATATTTTTGAGAGAAAAAAAAAGGTCGAAACCGTTCAAAAATGCGTGTGAAAATCGTAAAAAACGCGTTTTTTGTGTTTTTTAACAACTTTAAACAGCTGTATCTTGGAAGCGGAAGATCGTACAGGGTTCCGGTTGGTCGCAAAATTTTTGTTTTTTTATAAAAAAAATTTAACAATTTTTTAATATGCACAATAATTTAGCCTAGAAAAAGCCACGGTCGTTTGAAGATACCTGCAAATGAGCAAAAATAGCAATATCTGTGCAGGACTGCATTATCATAAAAATAACCAAACTATGTTTTCAAAGTATTTTTACAAAAAAGAACTTATTTTGAACAAAATTTTGGAACAAACTAGAGGTTTCTATCTCATTTTGATCAAAAGTTAGAATTTTTCGAAAAATACCTTTAAATTGCTTGAAAAAGCTTAAAACTAGGCCATTTTTCAATCTTTGAAAAAATCTAGCACCAAGCAGAAATAAGATAGAGACCTCTAGTTTGCGGCAAAAGTCTTCTATTGAATAGTACTTTTGCCAAAAAAAATTGCAATAAAATCGGTGAACCTCGTGCGGACGGTTTTTTAAAAAAGTATTATTTTGACCCATATACTCATATACTAAAATATTTTTATGTAATACATTGATCAAATTACTATATCATTTATTAAAAATCACGAGAAAAATCACATGTTAAAAAATGAAATAAATTTTTTTACTTGAAAAACTTGTGTAAATTAATTTTTTCAGTATATTAGACTTCAAAATATTAAAATAATAATAATAATAGTAATAATAATAGTAATAAAATAATAATAATAATTTATTAAAAAAAAAAAAAAATTGAAATCCGTACGAGTTTTCTTACGGACTTCCATATGGATTTTTTCAGCTAGGTAATGAGCTGAAAAATCAAAACATATCAAATAAACTTTTATAGCAGATAGTAGCAATAATAAATAAGTATAGAAAACACTGTCATCATAACAAGTTCATAATTATAAATTAAAGTAATGTATTTAAAGAAAAGAATATATACACACAACTCTAATTCATTTTGAAAAAAAAAATTGACCCCGACGTGATTTGAACACGCAACCTTCTGATCTGGAGTCAGACGCGCTACCGTTGCGCCACGGAGTCGAGTGGTCGATGTAGCTTTAGCGCATCTCATAGGTAGCTGTACAATTTATATGTATATATCTTCTCAACTTTTTTTTTTTTTTTTGACATGAGAAAATCTAAAAAATATATATATACAATGGGAACGACATTCATTTAATGTTTATCATTTTTATCTTTAATATTTGTTTACGATTTTTTGAAATGATAAATAAATAACATTAAATATTAATTTAATTAAAGGGCTAGGAATTTTTTTTTTTTTTTTTTAAGGTGTATTAAGGGCCGCTTGACTGGAAATACCCGGGCTGGTCCAAGGTGCCAGTCCGTGCTTGGAAAATACCATTGAAAATTTTGCATTACTAATTAAAGTATAATTAATACATTAATAAATGAATAAATTAAACACTTAATAGCAAACCTTATTGGTCAGAAGAAATGATGCTAATACGCCTAATGACCACCAATCCACTTCGTGACCATAGTACTGCCTTTTCAAAATTTCTGGAGCTATATTTAAAAAACTTCAATTACAAAAATTTTATGTAATTTTAATTTTTTTATTTATTAAGTTGTAGGACATGTTACCCATGTATTCAAAAGTTCCACAAAATGTTCCAGTCCGTTGCAGTGGTCTAAGCCATTTGGCTAGACCAAAGTCAATCAAAATTGCATGACCTTCATTGTCAAGCAGAATATTTGAGGCTTTTAAATCTCGATGAATGATTCCTGCATTATGTAAAAAGTCTGAAATTGAATATTCAAAAGCTGTTCATTCTAAAGTAATCTAAAAATATTTTATAAGGAATAAAAAATAAAAGCAGATATTATTCTTAAATACTCAAAGTGGAAAGAGTTTTGTCCAATTTAAAAATGATTTTTCACCTAATGCAAGAGCTATTTCTCCAACATATATTTTAACAACATTTTCTGATAAGCAGCCGTACTCCTCTACTAAATGATAGAGTTCACCACCTCCAATGTATTGCATTACTAAAATTAAAATAAACATCAATGTTTTTCAGATATTTTTTTAACACAATTAATAATTCTTACAAATATAAAGAGTTTTTCTTCCTTGCCAATGTTGAGGTGAGTTAGCGATGAATGTGTGATGGCCAACAGCTTCTTGTATGGACACCTTCAAATAATTAAAAATTTAATTTCTAAGTTGGGCTCTCATTAATTTATCTAGAGATACAAAATGAAATATTCAATTACTTCTTGTTTTGCTTGAGATGTAGCATTTTCATTTACTATTTTAGCCTTACTAATAATTTTTAATGCAAAAATTTCTTTTGTATCCTTTTTTTTCACTTTGTACACCTTTCCATATGCCCCCTTTGATATAATATCAATAAAAAAATATTCATCCTTCAATGATTTTTCTTTTACAGTAAATTCAGGTAAAAACATTGCTTCAAACCTTGGCACAGGCCAAGCAGTTTTTGATAAATTAAATGGATCATTCAATGTTGACACACTCCAACTAAAAAAAATAATCTCTCTTTATAATTTAAGTATTATAGAAAGCAAGCAAACTTTTTAATACAGTAAATTTCTATTACCTTCTTCTCGAAATTCGAGACCAAGGTTTCAAATCTTCACAAGTTCTTGGTGTCTCAATGCATTTACCTCCGATGATATCACTAATGGTATACTATAAGAAAATCATGCCAATTTAATCAACCGGTGTAAAGTGTGAAACATAATTTTAATACAACAACTTTTACCTGACTAGCATATAGTCGATGACTGTCATATTTTCTTGTATTTTTATTTCCCATTCAACCATAAATATTTATATTAACATTTTTACTGTAATAAATAGCAACTTACATTATAGCCATGAATGATGCAAGTTCAAAAATAAAAATATGTTTAAAATAAGTTAGAAAAATTCAAAAATTAAGATTTAGTTTGAAATAGTGCTATTTTAAAGTCTAAAATTAATTTTAGGTTATAATAAAACATTTATTTTAGGGAAGGCCGATACAAAACGACGGTCGGATAATCGAAAATCGAACTTGTTTTTCTTCATTAAAATTAAGGCCGAAAATGATAAAAAAATTTTATCTTATGCATGTATATGAAAAGCTAGTGTTAATAATTGATAAAAAATAATGTGAAAACAACCCCTTTGTATTTACAAAGAGTTAAAATTAAGAAAAAAGAGCTTGTAAAAAGGTTATACACAGTACTCTAACTATATATACAATTCCACCGAATTCGTTGTTTCTAGCAGCTTGAATAACGCCGTTAGAGGCGCTGCTTAAGGACAGTGTTGGAAACGATTATTTTTGGCCAGCGGATGGCTAACTTCAGAGTATTCAAGAGAAAAATTCCCGCCAGGTGAATAACTTCAAGTTGCAGCTATCTGCATCGCTTAAGAATAAGTCTGTTCGGATTTTTTCCTGGTGAATGATTTTTTTGCTGATCATTTTGTTTTGACAATGATTATTTGATTATGTTTAATATGAGGAATATAAAAAATAATTCAATCAATAATGCTTGTTCCTTTATCAAGAGCTGTATTAAATAAATAAATGTAATTACTTAAAGTGTAAGCACGAAACATTTTCTGTGTGTTAAGTTGGTGAAAACTTATTTTTTTAAGTGTGGCACTTTATTAAAAAATAAAGGCCCTTTTCAACAATGTTAAGAAATTTTATAGAGTTTTAGTTAAATAATTATGAATTTGAAAAAAGTCTTAATATGTGTGGCGCAGCCACAGCGCCGCGCTTGGCAACACCGCGCAAAAGAGCTGACCGAGCGTGCGAGCTTGAAGCTCGACTGGCAGTCTCATCAAGCATTTCTGCAGGACGGTCGAGTGGCCGTGTAAAAGAAATAAGGCAAATAAAGAGTCAGTTCCCATTAACGCATATTTTATTTCAACTCCTCATTAACTTCGATCCTCCCGAATGCGCATAAGGTAGTAGGCGCCTTTAATAATAGGAACAATAAGTTGGGAAATCTCCTCTCCCCGACCAGAAGACCTACAGTGGTGACCCCGTCCTAAGGTTGGATCTTGGCATCTTGGGTGAGTTGAAAATTTGTTTATCGGTCATCTAACTTAACGTGCATCGTTCGCATGACACACCGTGCCTAAATTGAAATCTACAGCTTCTTTCATTGTGCTCGCACGATTGAAACATCTTTCCTTTTATAAACGACCGATAACCCAGCTGAAAAAATCCATATGGAAATCCGTAAGGAAACCCGTACGGGGACCCGTAAGGGTTCCCGTAAAGGACCCCATACGGGTTTCCGATACTGATATTTGGTCAGGGTTTCCGTACGGGTTTTTTTTTTCATTTAATTTTATTTTCACACTATTTTTTTATTTATTTAATTTAATATTATTATTAGATATTAATATATTATTCTTTATAAGATTTAATTATTAATAATAAAGGTATTTTGAATAAAATTATCGAAGAAAAAAATTTTGTTCGACTGAGATTCGAACCCACGACCCCAGGCATGGCAGGCAGACACTCTACCAACTGAGCCATTGAGCTAGCTTGCTCGAAGACTTTAATTAAACTACTTTAACAACTGTTTTATATTTGATTTTTAACTAGTCTCTCTCAGCGCGCAAACACGAGCAATTGTATTACATTATCTTAAATCTAAAACAAATTTTGTCGAAGCTTCATCTTAATTAAAGGGCTTAACCGACAATAAGTTGTATATTAAAGGAGTTTAATTGAGGTCTTGATGCATGCTAGCTCAATGGCTCAGGTGGTAGGGTGTCTGCCTGTGATGCCTGGGGTCATGGGTTCGAATCTCAGTCGAACAAAATTTTTTTCTTCGATAATTTTATTCAAAATAATTTTATTATTAATAATTAAATCTTATAAAGAATAATATATCAATATCTAATAATAATATTAAATAAATAAAAAAATAGTGTGAAAATAAAATTAAAAGAAAAAAAAAAAAAAAAAAAAAAACCCGTATGGAAACCCGTACGGAAACCCCGACCAAATATCAGTATCGGAAACCCGTATGGGATCCTTTACAGGAACCCTTATGGGTCCCCGTACGGGTTTCCTTACGGATTTCCATATGGATTTTTTCAGCTGGGAATACATAGAAATTTTCAAACCCCGGGACTGACTCTAGAGATTTTAAGAGAAATAAAATCTCGTCAATTAAAATTGTCTCGAGATTTTTTTGCCACCTAATCTCGAGGCATGTTAACAAAAAAATACAAAATAAAAAAACTCATGAAAAGCAGAGAACTGCATGAACCGGGGGCCACTTGGGGCCCGATGTACAGGATTTTTTTTTTGGGGAAGCAGATCACCGGCATAACTGGCTTGGCTACATGCGTCATCGACGTCATTTTCCAGCCAACACAGTGCGGTCAATTGCAACATCCGTTTGTCGTCCCAGCGTGCCATCTTGAATCTGCAGGACTGCTGTTTGTCTTGAAGTTTTGACGCCTGCAACGTAGAACCATCGAACAACGAGAAAAATCTAATAACTTTTTTTCAAATCTATATTGACAAATTTTTTTTTTTTGAAAATTATTAGTTTTTACAATTAAATTTAATCTGAATTGACGGAATTAAAATTTATTTTTTCTTCTTGCAATTAAACTGAACAATTTTTGTGTATTTTTTTGAAAACCTTTTCTGTGACTGAATTTAAAACTGTTTGAGAACAAATTTTTTCTTGATCGAATTGAATTTTATTAATATTGATCTGCAGTTCATACATGACTGTTGGACATTGATTGTACACATGCAACTAATTGTTAAACTTATGAAAATAGGAATATTCCTTTCTTGTTTAGTGCGACAATAATATTTTTCTTAATTATTTTTTACAATTTAAAATTTTTTTGATTAATGTTTTTTTGAATTCTCAGATTTTCTTATAATAAATAGAGTCAATAGAGTATATTGAAATCAAAAATTTTTTTACTGAGTGTATTTTTACTAATTTGAACTGATTTGTTGCTGTTGTTGGAGCGGTTGGACAATCGGCTTGCTTGTTTTGGTTGTGGTTGCTTCGCATCGGCGTCACTGCTGTTGGTCGTCGTAGAATCAATTTGCGAGAATGTCAGGCACACCGGAGAAACAAATTCCACCACCAGGTAGCAGTCTGCGAAGGACACCTCACAACACCAGGAGTCAAAGAGCACATCTGTTTGCGGGGTTGCCCACTGGGGCTATGCCTAAGGTTGGTAAGGTAAATAGGAATGCGAGCTCGGCGTTAACCACCACAGACACAACAATAGGATTAGGTAATTTTCAAAATTCGTTAAAAAATTTTCCGGGGAGAGTAAATACCGTGAGTTCTAATTTAGGGAATGTTACTAGTTCAGGTTTGAATATTTTAGCGTCTACGTTTTCAACTGGCGTTGCTAACGAGCCAGGTGCTTTCGACACGCTTGGTCAAAACAATAATATCAATAATGACGTAATCAATAATACTAATAGTGTGCCATTGAATTTAACTCGTGAAACACAAAATTTTCTTAATTCTAACACAAACACACGGGTGAATAATTTTAGTTTAGAATATTATGGCTCTGTGACATCTAAATTTCCAAGGCCAAGTGAGGCAACAAATTCTAGTGTAGCTGATCACACAGAGGGATTAAATTTTGTATACAATCGAAATAGGCTAAACAGTTCTGAGATTTTTCGAAACGATCGAAATAATTTTAATAGTAGACCTCAAATTCTAAATCAAGACATGGCCAATGATAATCAAAATAATTTGAATTTTGAATCACAAACTTTGAATCAAGATAATAATGTCGATAATCTTGATGATAGAACTGTTACTTTTGTGGATTTGCAAAAATTTAGTGAAAAAGAGATTGCAAATTTTGATAGATTATTGACCATGCGGTTGTCGAATGGCAACGTCAGAGAAGGACGTAATAGGTCCACGGTAAGTCTAGGGCAAAATACAGTTAGTGAGGTTGGACCAAGCCTGCCACCGGTGAATACTTTGGAAAATCCCACTTCTCATCCTATTGATCTTTCTGGTTACTCGGGAGGTTGTCGATCAGTTCCAATAGTTAATGATAGACCAATCATGTCTGAATCTATTCGACGTTCAATTCACATTCCTAATACTAACCAATTAAACTCCAATATTTCACCTAACCAAAACCTACCAAATAATTTTGTACAGAGTCAGAGTCAGTCAAATAACTTTTTACCAAATCAAAGACAGTCAAACATTTTTTTCCCAATCATAATCTAATTTTTTACCTAGTCAGTTGACCAATAACCTTTTGCCGGATGATAACATAACGGGTAATAATTTACTACAAAATCCTGTTAACAATTTTAATAATGTACCCAGTAATCCTGCTGTAACAAACTTTCCTAACCAACAATACAACCAGTTACCCTATGTCAATCCTATTGGTAACCATCAACCTATGTCTGTTCCGCAATTTGAAAATCGAGATTCTTGGGTTCCATTGAAACAGGCTAAGATAGCCGAATTCAAGATCAAGGAGTTTTGGTGTCATGATCCTGATACATGCTTCGCAATGTTCGAAAATCAATTGATTATTCGAAATATAGTTGACGATGAACTTAGATTTTCTGCTTTGATGAATCACCTGTCTGATAACGTCACCAGACAGGTTGCTGACGTCATTGCGACAGCGTGTGTTGGTCATCGTTATTCTACATTGAAGGTAGCCTTGTTTAGTCGTTTCAAGTTGTCTCCAGGGCAAGGATTACATAGGTTGATGCGGGAGGAAATTGGAAATAGGAGGCCTTCGGCTTTTTTCAGCAAATTGCTAATGTATGCCGCTAATCGAGTCCCTAGAGACGTGGTCCTGAATTTATGGAGAAATAAACTTCCATCGCGAATTAAAAACTTTTTGGACGTTATTTCAGGAAATAATGAAAACGCGATTGTAGCAAAAGCCGACGAAATTTTTGACGATGGAGGGGCGGACGTGAGAAACGTTTTCGTGAATGCAATTGACAAAACCGTCACGAATAATATTGATTTCGATAAACTCACTGATATAGTATTGACAATATCGCTAAAATTTCGGCAGATTTGAATCGCGTTGGTAAAGGTAAATTCGGTAAGGAAAATATATCGTATAATTCATATGAACATAAACGCTCAAATTCTCCTGCTCGAACTAGGATTCAGGACACGGATCAAAACGGGAAATCGGGTTTGTGTAAATATCACCTTCGTTGGAAAAAGAAGGCTAAAAGGTGTCTGAAACCGAGCACCTGGATTGATAGGTCGAAAACTCCTGTGAATATCGACGCATTCTCTTGCCCAAGTGCGGAAAACTTGTAGGTCAACTGCGGAGACGAGCGATTTTGACCTGGAGGATATCCGTCTCCACGTTAAGGACCAAAATTCAGGACAGGTTTTTTTGGTTGATTCTGGTGCTAGTGTTTCTATTATTCCGGTCGATAAAAGCTCAGGTATGAAACCTCTTGATCTTAAATTTACTGCAATTAACCTCACAAAGATTAATGTGTATGGTATGGTTGAGAGAAAGTTGGACTTAAGTTTTTCGTCTCCGATTTCATGGAAATTTTGGTTGACTGACTTGCCAGATCCGATTTTGGGCGGGGATGTTTTGAAACACTATCACTTATTACCTGATTTGGATGGAAAATGTTTGATAAATGCAAATACGGGTGAGAAATCTGACATGGGTGTAAATAAATACGCGAAAAATACGCGGTTCAATTGTGTTACCCCGAGAAGCGATATCGAGAACTTGCTATCTAAATTTCCGCGTGTCATGGGGAAAGAGCCTCACGCGCCGCTTAAAACTCGTGGTGTTTACCACCACATTAAAACCACGGGACCTCCGTTGGCACAACGCGCGCGCAAGTTAGCCCCCCACAAATTGGAGGCCGCAAAGAAGGAATTTGGCAAGTGGTGTAAATTAGGGGTATGTCAACCTTCAGATAGTCCTTGGGCTAGTCCCATCCATATGGTCCTAAGCTTAACAATCCAAAACTTTGTAATGAGCATTGGAAAGAAATTTACAGAGATTGAAAATTTATTTGTACGCGAGCAAATTTTTATTAAGAGCGAGAACTTTGAACGGTATCCGAACGGAATTTTTCTTGTTTGTAAACAAACGCGTGAATGCGGGCCTGGCAAGGTCGTAGCTCGAAAGACATCCCTTTAGGGCGTACTTTGTTTTGGATTCAAAACATTGGTGGTATTTTTTTTTTCACGAGCCGGTTACATAAAGTTTGATTTTCTTTTTTTTTCCTTTTTTTATTCTTTTTCTTCTCCGTTTAATAACGGTGGTACCCTCAGGCCAGCATATACATATTTTTTTTTCTTTTTCTTTTTTTTCTTTTCTCGATGATGATTAAATAATGCTCATGCTTTTGCTTATGAATAAAATCACATCCGTGATAATTAATAAATTAGTTATCCGCGAGCGTGCGTGTGAGCGAGAGACGGAGGAAGTATTGATTCTCTCGAGGCTAAATAAGCTAGAGAGCGAAATCTTTCGATTAAAAATTAATAACGCCTTGGTCGAAGACCAACTTCGTGATTTCGAGCGAGCAGGTGAGGAGCTGCGAAATCTCTTTGACAAGAAGACCGAGGAAGGAAATCGGATTACGAACGGGAATTTCGAGCGCGCGGGCGAACGAAAACTGAACCATAACATCGGTTTCGTCAAGCAAGTATGCGAGGAATTGCAAAGGCGCGTAAACAAACTCGAAGGTCACGTAACCTCTGAGGAAGAATCCGAGGAGGAGGCCGAGCGTTGACTTGTTGTTGTTTTGTACGAAGTTTTTGTTGTTGAAATCTTCATATTCTTCTACCCGAAAGTTTTTTTTTTCTTTCTTCTTTCTTTTGAAAATAAAGGCTTCACTCGCAAATTTTGTTGAGTGGGCGGGGATATTATTTATTAATAATAATCTGGAGTGGCTGAAAGAATTTTAGCGTATTGTAATTTTTTTTTGTTTTGTTTATTTTTTTTTTTTACGTTTATTTCTTCTTAGAAATCAGCGATTCTCTCCTATTCTAATTAGCCTAAGCACCGCGATAGATGGCAAGCTATTGAATAAATAAATTCAGTTCTTGCTAAATAATTTTATTTCACATATCATACGCTAAAATATACTCCTGTCACTGAGTAAGCTTGGTCTATTGGGCTAGGCGCTCGACTCTAACGCGGTGGACCCGGGATCGATTCCCGGCCCGGCAAATTTTTCTTCTGAGTTTTTTTTTCATTTTTATCGGTTTCTGAATTATTTAGCATCATTTGCGAATTGCAAATTGCGATTATTGAAAGTCGGGAGAGAGATAATATATATGTCTGAATAATAAGTCCGGTGGTGGTGACCAGAGTTGGTCGAAGGGTTAAAAGCGCGGACTTCCACGTCGAAGACTCGAGTTCGATTCTCGGTCGAAAAAAAAAAAAAAAAAAAAAAAAAATTTTATCATGTTCAGCCGTTCTCTTTTTTTTGGCAAATAGAGTTTTTTTTTCTCTCTTATTTACCCTTAGGTTCAGAGTTTCGTGAAGCGGGGAGGGGCTGGTAATTTGATTGAGCATGATGAATAAAGTAGTCTGTACTCCTGCTATTTTACGAGCTTATTGAACTAGTTCTGATTTATTTATTTCGTTGAATTTTTTTTTTTTTTTTTCATTTTTTATTTATTTATTTTTTTTATTCACGGAGACCCTTGTCTACTTAATCTATCGGTGGTTATGAACGGCTAGTCAATTGGTTTACTAGTTGCAATTTACCTCTGTGAGATATTATTCTTTCTTTTGGTCAAGATTGTGATGCATATTTTGGGATCTTGGTGAACATATGAAATTAAAATCTTTTGTTTCTGGTCTCACTCGCTGGGGAGGGGCTGGTAATTAATTAATCTTTTTTTTTTATTTTATTGAATGTAAATTTGATAATTATTTTAGTTATTTAAAATGGTGGGGGTTGGTCGTAGAGGTCGACGTCGCTTAGCCTAAGAGGTGGAGGATAATGCCGGACCTGAGAATCAGGAAGTGCAAGTCGGTAACGAGGTATCGCCTCCTTATCAAGAGGTAGCCGGTAATGTAACGGGGATTGGGCTGTTAGGGTCGAGTGTGACCGACACAGTGCCGATTGAAGACCGTTTGAATGATTTTAATTTACCCGCACAACCAGTGCAGAGCTCCACGCCACGTGAACGAGTGAATGCAAACGTTAGGGCTGAGGGGGATATTTGGGATGTCGAGGCTTTACGCCGGGAGATTCGCGAAATGGCACAAAGCTTGCAACAGACTCATGCATCTTTTAATCGTCGTTGTGCGTTACAAGAGAAGCGTTTGAGTGAAGTTTCACGTCGAACCAACTCCTTATTGACCTATGAAACGCAAACTCGCGAAAGAAACGAGCGCGAATCGAATAGGTTAGATATATATGGTGCTAGGGTTGAAGCTCTCACAAATAGGCATGAGGAGCTTAACCGGCTGCACGAGGCTACAAACCGTGACCTGGGAGGGGTACGCGATGTTACCGCCAGACATGGTACCAATATCACTCGCATTTTGCAAATGCAAGACGACATTGCTACGCGGTTGGCGGGTCAAAACGTTGCTATACGTGATGATGTTGCTCGTCAAGTCGGAGAAGCGCGTTTGAATGTCGCCACGGGTAATAACTTGATTAATAATAATAATAATAATAATGGGGCCGGTTTGAAAATGGTAATGCCTACTTTTGAGAATAATACGCGGGAACGTCCAACGCATTATTTAAATTCGCTCATTTCTTATTGTGAAGGTGCTAATGTACCTCACGACCGTTTTAAGAAAGTCCTGCAGTAGTCCTTGAAGGGTACGGCTCTAGATTGGTACTTTTATGGAGAGGCACGAATAAATTCGATAGCTGAATTTCGTCGTGAATTTTTGAATCACTTTTGGAGTGAAGATATCCAATATAAAATTAAAAACAAGATAGATACCGGATTCTACACGGCGGAGAATAATTTATCAAAGAGTGAATATGTCTTGAAACTATATAACGACGTGAATTCGCTGGTAGATCCACCCCCGGAACACGTCATCGTGCAAAGTTTTTCTCGTCATTTTGACGAAGCAATAAAAATGGCCGTGCGGTCAAACGGCATTCGCACTATCGCACAGTTGATCCAAATGTTGGACACGTTTGATGACACTAGTGCACTAAATTCGAATGCAGATACTTTTAATTCAACCCCGAGGATTTTGAACCGGGCCTCGCCACCTCCGAACGGATACCCACCGAGGGGAACTAATAATTTTCGGGCGTCTGCCCCAACATCAGTGAATAATAAAACTTATAATGCGCAATTTCCGAATAATCAGAGGTCTTTTAACTATAACCAAAGTCCGCAAAGAAACGCGTCCGTTAATGAAATTCAGATTGTGGAGGAATCCGAGCCCGAACAGGTCGAAGAGGGGCAATCGGAAGATTACATTACCTACTTTCCCTATTGTTAATTTGCAAGCATCCGGTTTCACAGGGGAGAAAACTTGTCGATTAAAAAAGCAATTTTTCGCACCCATTAAAGTGGGAACGGTTGAATCCGATGTGAATTTAATACTAATACCAAAATTAATTCGTGATTGTATTCTAGGTCGGGATGCAATCAGTTTGTTTAAATTTTCAATTAATATAAGTAATAATAATTTAGTTTTTAGAGATAATGATGAAATTATGAATTTTCGGGTCGGGATGGTCGGAACCCAGAGATTACATTTATTCGTGAGGAAAGCGAAGGCCCGGTTGGCGAATCGGGGATTGATTTAATTACTGATCAAGAAATCCGGGGAAAGATTAATCAAATCTCGGTTTTGAGTAGTGAGGAGAGGGAGGAATTGTTCAAGCTAATTTATGAATACCGTGATATTTTTAGTAATAAGCCCGGGCTTTTTAAATCTTTTACTTATAAATTCGAAATTAATGATGACACACCGTACTTCAAAAAATCGTATCCAGTGCCTTTTCAATATCGGGATGCAGTTATGGAGGAGATAGAGCAGATGCTTCGTTTTGGGGTGACTGAAAGGTGCATTTCTCAATATATCAATCCTTTAGTGGTTGTGATTAAAAAGAATAATCAAATTCGCCTGTGTCGAGATGAACGGGAATCAAAAAATCGTTTAAGTTTTGATCACGATAATCCGGAAGAGATGGATCAAATTTTGAAAGAGTTGGGTAGGTGTAAATACATGAGCTTGGTAGACTTAGTTTGTTCGTTTTGGCAAGTTTCACTTCATGAAGACTCGCGCGAATACACCGCTTTTTTGCATAACGGGCGTACGTATCAGTTTACGGTTACACCTTTTGGTACAAGCATGAGCATGGCTGCACTCACACGTGCAGCAGAGACAGTTTTGAAGGGGTTAAAGGCGATGATAGCTTTCGTAGACGACTGGCTATGCCACTCTTAAACTAAGAGGGAACATTTCTTATATCTTAGAACTCTCTTTTCTAGAATCAGGGAAGCCGGGATTAAAGTCAAGTTTTGAAAAGTCGAGCTTTTTAAGAGGGAGATGAAGTTTTTAGGTCACATACTGACCACCGATGGGATTAAAATCGATCCGGAAAAGGTCGAAGGGATAAAAAACTTTCCTATACCTAAGAATACTAAACAATTACGTGGTTTTTTAGGTTTAATAAATTTTTGTTCATAATACACTACTGAGATTGCATTTGTTACACGACCGTTGAACGAATTATTGCAAGCGGGAAGAAAATGGGTTTTTGATAAAACGTGTGAAGAGAGCTTTTTGCAAGCTCGGGAACTTTTTGTTAAGGAGGCCTGTTTATATTTCCCAGTGAAAAATCGAGAGTATATTTTGTTTACAGACAGTTCGGATTTCGCAATGGGTAGTTTGTTAACACAAAAGGACGAGTCCGGTAAATTAAAAATTGTGGCTTGCGCGAGTAAATCTTTTAACGTGGCGGAATGTAACTATTTCGTAACAGAGAAAGAGTTGAACGCGATCAAGTGGGCACTCGGTAAATTCAGAACTCTTATACTGGGGGCGCCGATCACCGTAAAATGTGATCACAAGGCCTTGCAATATTTATTTTCGTGTCAACATTTAAGTGGGAGGTTGAATCGGTTGATGCTAGCCATTCAAGAGTATGCACCTAAAATTGAGCATATAAAGGGGGTTGATAACATAATTGCGGATGCATCAAGTAGAGCGGAATATCCAGGCTCGGATCGCAAGACCAGGGCTCTGGTGGTCGCTGTTTTTTTGAAGGATGAGAATGCTTCGATGCGAAAGCTCGTAAAGAATCTAGCAGAAGCACAGACCAGTGATGGGATTTTGAGTAGTATACGCGCGAAGCTTGTTGTTGGGGTTGAAGTACCAACATACGAATTGGTGAAGGGGTTTTTATACTGAACTTGGCGAAATTCTGAACCCCGGGTTTGTTTACCGGATTCTATCCTGTTCGAATTCATTAGACTGACTCACACCATTCATAGTCATCCTGGTGCGAGGAAAATGATTAAAATCCTTTCATCTGATTTTTATGCGCCCGGTTTGAAAAATAAGATAGCAAATTTGAGCAAAGCTGTGATTGCTGCCAGCGCAATAAAACTTTTACGCAGAGCACCGCGCCTAAAACTCACGCGATTCTCACAAAAGCTCCAAACGAGCTTACTTCGATTGATTTTATGGGAAGTCTGCGCAGGGGAAAATCCAGGTGACTTTGGGCAATCGAGTTTAATTTTTAACTAAATGAGTAATCCCCCAAGCACTAAACCTTGGAAAACCTGGGTGCCCGAGTTTAATTTTTAACTAAATAAATAATCCCCCAAGCACTATACCCACGTAACTTTGGGCGACCGAGTTTAATTTTTAACTTAATTTTTTAATAAAAAAATGATCTACCAAGCCCCAAATCCACGAAACTCTGGGCGTGCAATTATAATTTTTCACTAAATAAATAATCCCCCAAGCCCTATACCCACGTAACTCTGGGCGTCTGAGTTTAATTTTCAAGTAAATAACTAATCCCCCAAGCCTAAAATCCACAATATCTTGTGTGTTTGAGTATAATTTTTGATTAAATAATGCCCGATAGTGGTATAGAGCTTGAGGGATTGTTTGTTTATTTGAGAATTGAACTCCAAGATATTGCGGGTTTACATCTTAGATTATTATTTAAAAATTAAATTTAGTCGCTCAGGGATTTGTAGGTTTAGAGCTTGGGGATTATTTATTCATTTTTTTTCATTCACCAAAAAACTTAACTCGGACGCCCAGGATTTAATGGGTATAGTGCTTGAGGGATTATTTGTTTATTAAAAAATTAAACTTGCACGCCCAGGGTTTCCAAGGTTTAGTGCTTGGGATAAAATATCCCATTTGTCCGAATGAGAATCCTACCGAACGAATTTGCCACCGACTGAAATCCCACCGAATACATTTTTTTTCATCCTCAGTCGATAAAATAGTTTAATAATGATTATTTCTTCGAGAAAATTTTACTCCAGGTGGTCAGGGCGTACAACTCGTGCCCCAGTTAGTGAATAAGATCTGGACATGATTTCTTCCAGAAGGTTCGAGTCCAGGGTACCCAGGGTGAGCACCTGCTGCATAGAAATTCGATTATGCTTTGAAGATGATTTTTCCAGGTATTTTCGACTCCACGGTGCTCAGGGTGGGCAACTGGTGCCACGTGGGGCGATTACGCTTTGAGGATAATTTCTCCAGGAAGTTTTAACGTCAGAGTAGGCTAGGCTAGATACCTGGTGCACCAGGTGGTGATTAAGCCTTAAAGATGATTTTTTCAAATAGTTATGACTCCAGGGTAGGTAACTGGTGCGTAGGAGGACAATAACACCCTGAGGATAATTTCTTGACAAAGTTGCGACGCCTGAATAGGCACCCGGTCCACCGAAGGGCGATTACAACCTGGACATGATTTCTCCAGGAAGTTTTGGCTCCTGGTCAGACACCAGGTATATAGGATGGTGATAATGTCCTGAAGACAGTGTCCATTAAGTTTTAATTAATTCTGATCATAAAATTAGTAACAACAGTTATGTGCCGATGTTTTTTTATGAAAATATGCAAAAATTATATTTCATAAATTTAAAAATTATCAAATAATGTAGGGTATTCGTACATTTAAAAAAACGTGTACGTCATAATTAAGCTTTTATAATTAAGCCCCGAAGGGGCACAGCTTAAATATAGTTCTAATTAATCAAAATTATCAAATCCGCGTGGCCTGGTCGCTAGAGTCTTAGCCAACTATTTTGCCGTCGTCGGTTCGAATCCCGACAGCTTTTTTTTTCCAAGTCATTCCAATATATATTTTTTTTTATCATTGTAAGATCAATTTATTCATTAGTATAGTAAATCAACCAGCAAAAAAAAAAAAACTATTTAACCTTATTTAAAATTTTTGTCATTTTTCGCTAAAAAATATAATTATATAGAATTTTCTAATTTATTAGTGAAGAATATTTATCGCTTTTCTTTAAAAAACACTGAAATAAGAAGAATAATCGGGGCTTCATTATAAAAGCTTAATTATAATATACGTATTTATTTTTAAATCGCAATTACCCTATTTTAGTTTCAGAATTGATGAAATTTTATGCTCATTGTTATTGCTGATAAAACCAAGTGTCCGATCCTTTGTGATTTAAAAAATTTAAAAAATCACAAAGGATTTTGTATAAAAAACACAAAGGACTGTTTTTTGTGTCAAAACAAACCAGAAAAACCCATTGGAGCCATCCGGAGCCGACTTTGCCAAACTTGCATTTCTCGAAGGAGGATGAGGTCCATGAAAGAGAGTTTTGGCAAGGCATCCAAAAAGCTCTCTAAGTATATCAAGCTGTTTTTTGTGTCAAAACAAACCAGAAAAACCCATTGGAGCCGTCCAGCGGACTTTGCCAAAGTTGCATTTCTCGAGGGAGGATGAATTCTATGAAAAAGAGTTTTGGCAAGGTATCCAAAAAGCTCTACTAAGTATATCAGGCAAAGTTGCATTTCTCGAGGGAGGATGAGGTCCATGAAAGAGAGTTTAGGCAAGGTATCCAAAAAGCTCTACTAAGTATATCAAGCTGTTTTTTGTGTCAAAACAGACCAGAAAAACCCATTGGAGCCATCCGGAGCCGACTTTGCAAAAGTTACATTTCTCGAGGGAGGATGAGGTCCATGAAAGAGAGTTTTGGCAAGGTATCCAAAAAGCTCTACTAAGTATATCAGGCTTTTTTTATAAATAAGCTTTTATAATGAAGCCTCGATTATTCTTCTTATTTTAGTGTTTTTATATTATTCACTCATAAATTAAAAAATTCTAATTAATTCTATTTTTTATCGAAAAATGACAAAAAATTTCAAATAAACAATGATGATTAATAACAAATTTGCAACGTGAATTCTTTTTACGGAGTTCTTAATTATTGTAATTAATAATGCATACATGCATATTTTTCAAAAAAAATCAATTGTTTTAAAAAATAAATTGTTTCAATGAAAAAAAAAACAAAACGCAAAAAAAAAAAAAATTTGTAAATGATAATGCATATAGATGAGGTTAAATAATTTTTATTTTGCTGTTGATTGACTATACTAATGAATAAATTGATCTTACAATGAAAAAAAAATAAAATATATTGGAATGACTTGGAAAAAAAAAAGCTGTCGGGATTCGAACAGACGACGGCAAAATAGTAGGGTAAGACTCTAGTTTTTTTTTTTTTTTTTTAAAAGACTTTATTTGCTTAAATACAATATATACATTAATAGGATGGTGCAAATAATAAAATAAGAAAAACCATAATGTGATAAGAGATACGATGAGCATACAGAAGGACCTAAAAGGCCAACTTGTGTATGGAAGGGAGCTGGTGAAGACATCTCTGTGTGTCAGCTGGTGCTCTACAGGCGAAGACATTTGTCACGGAGACCTAGGAGAGTTTGGTGGAGTGCGCAGGAAAAAGTCTTAGTATCCAGCATGGGTAAAAAAAAAACCTGCAAGTGTGCGTTTCAAATCTGTAATGGTTGAGCAGCTATGCTGCGCCAAGAGTTGACCGAGTGCGACTGGTGAAGTCAGTAAGGGGGTGTTGGAGCCTAATCGTAAGCGGCTGGTATGTCCATATCGGCAGCGTTGCGGGGGCGGCGTTTCCTTCGGCTTCTCCGGCGTCGTTCATCCCTGTCCTGGCGGTCAAGTGCAAGCCACCAGTACTTATCGGTTGTCGTACTGTTGTCGTTGGTATCTCGATCAGGGAGAGCTCTTGAGTAGACCTGTCTACGTTGGTCATGCAGAGCCTCCGGGTCTATAGTCTTATTAGAAGGGTGACGGCGGTAATGGAATTAGACTGGTACTTTGTTTGCGTCCTGTATACAGCCAATGCTATCAAAAAACAGGAACGCGTGTGGGTGGAGGTAGCCTGACGATGCACCAGCGAGGCTGTGAGTTCTGTCGACCTTGCAGAATTCCTCAAGAACTTTGCTGTCGATATTAATCAAGCTGGCGTAGTAGTCTCTCGTGAGCCTGACCATGAATGTGTCGATCCTAGGGATGCCGGCTTTGTTATAGAGGAGTCTGTTACTAACAAACTGCTTGTCCTCTCGCTTACGATAAATTTGCAGGCAGGTTCTGAGGCAGGTCCTCTCGAACTTGAGGAATTTTTCCATAGTGGCCGCGCTGGAATTCCAAAGGATGGGGGCTGCGTATGTCAGGATCGGCCGGACCAACAGCATGTAGCAAATTAATTTCGCACGACTTGATAGCGATCTTGCGAAGAAAAGTCGGCTGTAAGCTCTAAATGCCTTCCTAGCGTTGTTGAGTTGCTCTATCATGTGGAGGTTGAGTCTAAGAAGATAGTCAAGGTGGACTCCCAAGTATTTGACCCTTTTTCTATTTTCGACCGGGTAGCTTTCTTGACCATGGTGAATCTTGATCTGGAACTGTCTGATCTCCGTGCGGATTTTGGTTCCGAGGAACCGCAGGGGTCTGTGGAACAGTATAGTCTCATACTTGGAGGGATTAATCCTGAGGTTCCAGGACTTGTAGTAGCCGTTAATCTTATTGACGAGATCCTCCAGGCGGACTTGGATAGCTAGTGGGGTGCGGTCGGCGACCATGACCATAAAGTCATCGATGAAAGATACTGCATACGTGTCGTTCCCTGAGTCCAGGTCAAAGAGCATCTACAGACAGTATACGAAGATGTTAAACAGTTCAGGCGAGTTAACGGTGCCCTGCATCAGTCCTTCGATTATTGAGAAGACCAGCGACGAGAGATTTTTTCCGTCCCACAGAACGAACGAGCGATTCCTCGTCATGTGCCATATCAGTTGTACAAAGTCAGCTGGAAAACCTAGTTTCGTGAGAATATACAGGAGACCGGATATCCAGACGGAATCGAAAGCCTTCTCAAGGTCGATCAAGCAAGCACCAACTGCTTAATTGTTGTCTAGGTGGTGGTTAACTGCGTTGAGGACCTTGTGGACAGCATGCGTGGTACTGAGTTGTCTGCCGAATCTGAATTGATTTGACGGGATTATTTTCTTCTCTAGGACCGTGGCTTTGAGCGTGCCATTGATGACGGCTTCAAACACCTTGCTGTCTGCTGGCGTGAGGCTGATTGGTCTGAAGCTTGACGGATCAGAGCATGGCTTACCCTTCTTGAGGATTGGTATGATTTTGGCTCTCTTATATGAATCCGGGTAGAACCTGTTGTTGAGACAGTTGTTAAAAATCACGGTGTAGTCACGCACCATACTATCCGGGATGTGTTTGAGCACTATCGGAGGTATATCATCAAGACCGCATGAGGTCTTATTCGGTAGTGATTTGAGGATTGACCTAACCTTTGTGGTATTAGTAATGGTGAGGCTACCGTCGACCTGAAGCGGGGAGGTGGCAGGGTTGTCGTCGTCGAAGGTGGTTATTATTCTGCCGGAGTTATGGTTGTCCTCAAAGGCGGTGGTGATGTTAGCGACTGCAGCATCTATCCTTGCGCGATGGTCGGTGCCATCATTAGTGTAACAGGGCGCATTGATGGTCTCAAAATATGCACCCATCACGTTCAGGATATCAGTGGGGGTGCGCACGGTCACCTTGCCATCCACCGTATTTGCGTCCTCGGGTACAATGCCGGCCCGATTAAGAATTGCCGTGTTTGTCACTTCGACCTCGAGGCTCTCGATTTTGAGCTGACTCTTGGGTCTGAAAAATCTATTGATTTTTTGAAAGAAAGATAACGAGTCTTTGTGATTGATTGACCTCTTCTGGCAGTCCCAGTATTTGGTGTAGGCCAGCCTGTATTCGCTCCTTATTGAGTCGTTTAGGGCGGCAATCTGCCTCTTCAAGTCGTCTATCTTGGCTTGTCGGTCCGATGCATGGTTCATACCAGTCAGTAGCCTATTGAGTGCCGTGACGAGTGAGGATTTTTTTGTGTGGAGAGCCCTCGTATTTCTGTTGGTGTAAATAAGAACATCATCGCGAGGATTGTATTTGGGTACTGTGCTGTTGATTTCTTCGCGGATGGCGTCCTTCAGGTGCTCCAGGTGATCGACAATTTCTTCATTCTTGAGGTTCTTATTTACAGGGACAGTGCTCGTATATTTGCTTGCCAGGTTTCTTTCAAAAATCTTCCACCTTGTTTTTTTGAATGAGATTCTGTAGGCCGCGGTTGGGTCACAGGTAAGTAAAGGGGACTGTGAGCCAACAGTAAATACCAAGGCCCTGTGGTCACTGTTATAGTCCAGAACTCTAACTTTGTTCTCGGTGAGATCGGTAATCGTTAGTTTACAGTCAACGATGCACAAATTTAGGTACGAGCATGCCGACGGGAACGTTGGCAGAGACGGTGGAAACTTCGGCCCGGTAGTTGAGCCCCTCATTCTCGATCCACCTCTTGAAAAGACACCTTTCCTCTTGTTTACAGTGTCTCCTCACGCTGTATGTCTTGCGTTGAAGTCCCCCGCAATAATGTAGGCGTTGTTTTTGGACTGCAGGTTGATTCTGTCGAAAAGCACATTCAGCTCATCGGTGAAGGCGTCGTCGGCTTCGTTGTTCGCATAGAGCGCAACTACAAACAGATTACCGGTCCCGAATTTGATCTTGATGATAGTGTACTCGATGATCCTGTTGTTCCGCGACGAGGGCATGAAGACCTGCTCGTAAGGAATACTGCGCCTAATGAGAATTGCCGTGCCACCACCCTTGCACTTGGTGCTGCGGTCCGTTCTGACGAGATTGAAATCAGCAAACTGTATCTTGTATCGTGCACTAAGTTTGGTCTCACACAGAAGAACTATATCCAGATGGTTTTCCAATGTAAAATTCAGCAAGTCGTATCTCCTATTAAGGGCGATGAGCGAGTTGACGTTGACGGAGCCGATGTTAATGCTCGAGCGTTGCGAGAGCATAGATTGACGGGATTCAGTAGTGGCTGATGTATGGCTACGCTGAGCCATCATATAAACCAGCATTTTGGAATAGGACATCAATCCGGGAGGCATTATTTCTGACGAGGGTCAGGATGCTGTTCAGCTGACCCATTAGGGCTTTCACTATCCTAGACTCAAACTCGGCCAGAGTGGGGTCTGGGGTCGGTGCGTTGGGCAGTGCCTCGTTGCAGGGACATCCTCTGTGACTAGATACACCTGTGGTGGGAGGAGCTTGCCACGGGTTCTGCGGCGGATGTGTAGAATGCATCGTACCAGGGTGCAATAGGATTGGACTGGACCTCGCTTGCCTCTCGGTCCGTCGCGTGGTGCTGGCCTGGATCGTGCACGTCCGTGCGAATCTCTTGTAAGCACAGCCTTGGTGTGAGGCAGCGTGGCCAAACTCCTCACAATTAACGCAGTACAGTGTTTTTTTGTCCTCCACGTCTTTCTGTACTTGGCACTCACCCTTTCTGTGATTAATGTTGCACCGGCGACATCAAAACAAGAGCGAGCAGTTGGCTCCCGAGTGGCCAAGTCTCTGGCAGTTGGAGCACTGAGAAAAGTCGGGTCGCCTGAGCTTCTCCCATCGTATTTTTGATGCAGGATAAACTTCTCTCTCGTAATTGCCCGGGCGTCACTGCCGGGGGAGAGTTGAACGAAAAAGGGGGTATAGAGCTTAGGGGATAGCTGATCAGTTTTTTCGTTGACCTCGGGCGCCCAGGGTTTTCGGGGTTTAGAGCTTGGGGGATAACTGATCAGTTTTTTCGTTGACCTCGGGCGCCCAGGGTTTTGGGGGTTTAGAGCTTGGGGGATAACTGATCAGTTTTTTCGTTGACCTCGGGCGCCCACGGTTTTGGGGGTTTAGAGCTTGGGGGATAATTAACCAGTCTATTTAAATCAGTCTATTAAACTCAACGTTTTTTTTTTTTTTTTTTTTTTTTTAGATGCCAGTTTTGTTGGGAGCGGGGGGTGGCGCGCCCCTGTGTTTGTTTTTTTTCGTCGGCAATTTCAAAATTTTTGTCGGCAAATTCTCATGAGACCCCCCCCCTCCCCCCCCCACGAAATTCGAGCTCGCTACGTCCCTGGTTATAACAATTTAAATTTAAGAGGCTTTAAAGACTACCTGAGAGCGTCCATTTTCAAACTAATTTGAATAAATTGTAAATAAAAGTAAAATTACTTTTTCCTTGCTAAACTTAAATGTTTTTTCACCATTGTGAGCTGCCTTCAGTTTAAATATTTAAACACTTTTAAATAAAAAATTGCAATAAAACTTTTTCAACCTAGAAAATTTTCATGAAAAGTACGAATAATTGCTTTTATTAACCAATAAAAAACTGAAAAACCAATTATAAACATTTATTGTTAACATATTTAATTTTCAACAATAGTTTAAATAATTTTTACTAAAAATTCATTAATATCTTGAAATTAAAATACAAGTAATGTAAACAAACAAAATTAATTGAGAAAAAATCTGGGTTATGAGCTGAAATAAATCGTTTTTGAATTTTTTACAATTCATACATTAACGACAAACTTTTATACATTTGATACATTTACGACATTTTCGACATTTTCGACTTTACATGTCGAAAACTTCCAGAATTTTCATTTACCCAACACTGGTAGCGCATGCATCACTTCAGTCTACAGCGGGCATGTAACCACTCCCGTTTTTAAACTGCCTTTACTCGTACAGACGGACATCAAGGAAAGCCAAGAAAGTAGCAGCTCACGCTACAGTAAGCAGACGAGCAACGTTCAGCTTGCAACATTCCTGCAGTAGCCAATCAGTGTTGGCACCCCGTATCTGGGTGCAGCACGAATAACTGCATCATGACACCAAATATTGGACTACTGCCTTTACACTAACATACTGTCATGACAAACTTTATTGATGCTCGTTTCTTTAAATAATAAACATTAATTTTTTTCCTTAAAATTTTTGTTCAAATGCTGAAGCATACGCTTATTTGTAGAAATTTAATATTAGAAAATATTTGCAAAATGAATATATTAAAAAAAAAAAAAAATTTTTTTTAAAGACAAATTTTTTTTTGGCACATGACTATCACGTAATGATCTTGTTGAAAATTCTACGTTGTCTGTCACGTGACTCATCACGTAAATATTTACGTGATGTTTACGTGACCGTCACGTAGCCATTTTCGGGAGGGCAGGCAGTCAACGACGTAGTTAGGAACTTATATTTATCAATTTTTTTGCTCTTTACTTATAATTTACTTAATAGATTAGTGTAAAAAGATCAGTGGGTGGATATTATCGCCTATATACAATTATTGCCAATATTAAAATAAATAAAAATAGATGACCCTAACCTATTCATAAAGTGCCGTTTGATGACCATTATACAAAATTTAAGTTGTTTAGATGATTATTATAAAAAAACTCAGCTTTTAATTGAAAAAATCCTATCCATCCTTTTATTTTTTTAGTAAAAATTCGATTGGCATAGTCGGATTTTCATTTTTTTTAAATAATAATTTAATTGTTTGAATAATTATTTCAGGCAACTTGTTATGACCATCCACGCTACATTTATTTATTTCTTATTATTTTAAAGAATTATTGCTAAAATTTTAAGAGTGTGCTTCAAAAATTGAAAAAGATACAAAAGTACTGAAAAAAAACAGAGTTTGGCGGATTTACTCATCTATTTCCTTCTTTTTTTTTTCTGTAACAATTTGTTCAATCTGAACATCCATAATAGCAGAGTAATAAAAAAGAGGCAACAAATTTTTTTTGGACTTGCCAAAGTTATACTTTTTTTATCATAAGCAAAAAGTTTGATAGGTTAATAACTTTTATTAGTTTGGATTTTTGTAAAATTATAATTTAATTCTAAATCAATCATTAAAATATCTATTTCTTAATCATATAATTATCCACGATCACTTTATTGATATTAAGTTGTGATATTCAAAATTTAAAATTCAATTTTTCAATTTTGCTCTTTAGTTTAGCCACCACATAGAAGGTTTTACGTGCAAGTTCGCGCCACGACGGCAACCCTGGTTTGAAAGACGTATTTCGATGTCCTCTCTCGAATAAACCAGGGTTGCCGTGCTCTAAATTACAATAACAACAATTAAACAACAATTTGTATATTTTCATCATACTTTATATACACGCAAGACCCCATCATATATCATATGCGTCTTGGTGAAATGAGAACCCCACTCCCGCCGGGTACGGTTTTCCGGCACCAAACCGCAGCCATCTGGCTCTCTCTAGTTTTGGACTCGTACCGAGCGAGTCGTGTCTCTGTCCGCGCGAGCAGTGAGAGACGCCGAGTAGACGCCACGAAAACCTTTTTTTGTTCCGTTCGTTCTCGAGGTACGCTGGACCACGACCACGCGGTGGTAGCTCGCGAGTGGGGTGAAGTGCTGAGGCCCTGAGTGGTGCGGGACGACTCCCGCAACCGAAGCGCTCACCCGTCAAGGAAGCGGAGGTCAAGATCAACGCAGGAGCCCGGCCGACGAGTGCAGCCAACCGGAGAAATACGCTAACCAGTGAGCAGTTGAGCCTGAGACGCGGTAAGCGAAAAGCAACCAGGAGTGCGTAAGGACCAGCGGGTCTAAGAACTTTCTCCCTTGCGACCAGTTAATATCTTCCTTTTTAATAAATTAGAGAGTTCAATGAGAACAGTGATTCTACGGTGTATTATTTTCTTCTGTTTACAGTATTTTGTGTATGTTCCCTCTTCTTTTCCCTAAATAGTTGTATTTGAGCAAATTAGGAGCCAGAGTACCAGCAGCAGCGGAGCATCGGGTCATCGAGCAACGACGGCGCGAACCAGACCCGCCGATGAGCTAGTGGGGCCTTGGCGCCCAATAAAATTACGGCCCTCGCGATTTGTTATTTTCTTGGGGAGTAGTTACGACTGGGGAGACATATTATTTTGCTGTGAGTGCGCTGCAGTTTTTGTACTGTTTTTTTCCTTGAGCTCCCCTGTCCGAACTACATTCCTCCCATAGATACAAAGGATTCTCTCTTTGTTTGGTGATCGGGGAGGTATTGACTGTAAGAGCAAGTTACACTTGTGTGGCAGGATGAATCTCATCATGAGAATTTTGATGTTTTGAAAGTGACAGTTTGAAAGATTGTCTGTGATCTTTACAGAATTTTCGTGTCAGCACGAGGAAGTAAACCGACAGTTCTCATTCAGGGTGTTGCTGATAAGTGTACATTTAAGCGTGAGTGTTCGTTGCTCATGCTGATAATTATTGCTTGTTGACTTTCAAAACTGATTGAAAACTGGAATTTGTCTGAGGACTAGGAGGACTTGGTCCTGTGTTGCTTGAGTGTTGTAACTCGAAGCCAATTTAAAGTAATACTGCCTTGATTATTGATTCATTGGAGAATTCTTAATAACCAGACCGACTGAAATACTGAAAGTATATTTTGAGTGATGTTATGAAGTTTACTGAGTTGAGTATTAACTGTGAAGTTTAGCTAGACAAATCCTTCGAAATTGTGTGACCATAATTGAAGGAAACCGTGAAATATTTATTTAAGTTTTCGTTTTCGGAACTGAAAATTGTCATGATGATGACTGTTAGATTGGAAGGTTGAAATTGTAATAAAATAAAATATTCAGACTCTGACTGAAATCAGACTGAATGAAACTGTATGAAATGAAATTTTTATCAATCAATGGAACGTTTTAAGCTGTTGAAATTTTGAGAGTGGTAAAACTGACCAGGAACAATTTGAATTTTGATTGGTAACAAAAAATCTAAATTTAACTGTAAGAAAATTATCTGACAAAATTGCGCCTGCAACGCAGCGCTGACTTTGTTTGTGATGGACTGGATTATGGACCTTGAGTGCCAATTGGATAATTTTCTTGTCGGTGCGTTGCGACCGAATTGTTGGTGATTGCTTGATCTTTTGGAAATTCAAGATTATGTTTATTGTTGAGAATTCGACAAAACTGTTAGGAAATTGTTCTCTAGACTTTAACAAGTCCGCCATAAGTCTGATGACTTTTTGACAAATCATCAAATCATCACTGGGCCAAATGACTTTTTGATGATATTCTATTGTTTGCGAGGTAGCAGCAATAGGCTCTGAAGACTGCATTTGGCGAGTAATTTTGTTGTGATTGAAAGTTTGAAAGTCTGGATGTGATTGAACTTACTTCGAAAATGTTACTGACTGACCGCATTGTTAGAGACAAGTTGATGAGTGCAAAGTTTGTTGATTGAATTGCATCACGCACCTGTGAATTGAAAAAAGTGAATTTATTAGTGGATTTAAGTAGATGAATGTTAACGCAGGATGAAACTGGACTTATCGTTGTACTTGTAAGTGTGAAAATGAGAAGCCAGATTTTTATTAGGATTCAAACTGTACAAAAATTAAATCTGGTGACTTTCAAGACTGGTCGAATTGTGATTGTGACGATGGTAACGGTTTTCCTTAAAATTTTCACAGACCATAGCTCTTCAAAAGTGTGTTCCAATTTTTGTAACGTACGTCACGGCCACTTTTTTAATCCTCATTTTTTTACAAATCATGCAATTGACTTGAAATTTCAGGTGATAAATCTGTTGACAATAAAATTCATCTCCGAGTTAAAAAATAATCATTTGGGATTTTAGTATTTGAGAAATAAAATTTTTAAAGTATCAAGATGTAACGTACATCACAGATGGAATTGCTCACGGAGAAAAATAAATCCCACAAAAAACCTTACAAAGGTAAACAAACGTGGGGAGATTTTTTTAATGAATTGATTTAACAAAAAATAGTGATATGATTAGATAGATTTTATAAGTTAGAATTTTTGATAACATGTCATATTAATAACAGAATTTAAAAATTAATTGCTGTAACAAATTTAAGAAAAAAAAAATAATTATTTCAAAAAGTAATAAAAAATTATTTTAATGAGTTGTGTATTTAAATTTAAAAAATAAATTGAAATCAATATTCATAAAATCTGCCCACGAAGTTCATATTCAGAAGAAAATTTATTAACTTTATCTTCGTTGGCAGATTTTATGAATATTGATTTCAATTTATTTTTTAAATTTAAATACACAACTCATTAAAATAATTTTTTATTACTTTTTGAAATAATTATTTTTTTTTTCTTAAATTTGTTACAGCAATTAATTTTAAATTCTGTTATTAATATGACATGTTATCAAAAATTCTAACTTATAAAATCTATCTAATCATATCACTATTTTTTGTTAAATCAATTCATTAAAAAAATCTCCCCACGTTTGTTTACCTTTGTAAGGTTTTTTGTGGGATATCACTTTTTTTTGTTTGATAATTTTTTGATAATTATCTATTTGTTATTTTTCTAATTTTTTTTTTTTTTTTTCTAATATAAATATATAAACACCTTTAGCATTAGTTGGCCAAGGTTTTTTTATAATATTTTCGTCGCTTACTTCTATCCAACTCTTTTTTTGTCGTAAAATGCTCACGTAGTGCCCATTATTTAAATTATTTCCTACGTGTGCTATTGAACATGTTACTTTGTAAGAATGTTTACAACTACCTCTTTTAAAATACATATTTTCTTTTGCTCTCTGATTTTACTGCGACACTGATGATTGTTCTCTAACCAAGCCAGTTACCAGTGTCTTTTATCGTTCAAAGGTTAATTCTAATTTTTATTAATTATCATTTAATTTTTTTTTTTTTTCATTTTTTTATTTATGAAAACAAGTTTTCATAAACGTTAATTAATTTTATTTTTTTAAAAAATAAAAAAAATCATGATAGCGCCATCTGTTGAAAATGTTGGGAGGTGCCGATCCCCGATCGAACGTTGATGGATGGAAAGTCCAAAAAAAAGGCCGATTTCAAAAACGCGAATTAAAAAATAAGAAAATTAAAAAAATATAAGCTTCGAAAACAATCCTCATCTCTTCGGTAGTGAAAAGTAGGCGTAGTCTAGAGGTTTAATGATGCAGGTAACGTGTTTTAATTTTTAAATAATTGATTAATTGTGGTTAGTAGGGTTAAGGTAGCTCCAGTAGCTGTAAATAAAGCACGGCAGCCGGCTACTATTTTGGCGGGAAAAAAATCTCCCCAAGCCAGCTACCGCTGGCTTTGATAGGAGTTTCTCCTATTTTTTATAGTACTCTTCGCCGGCAGTTACCTTCTTAATAAAGTTTATGTACTCACCCATACTTTTCTCATAGGTACTTAGAAATAACTCCTCGTGCACACACTCGACTTCTCTTAGAACTTTTTCTCGTAGCTAGTGCTTGGAACCAAGAATACCGGGTGCTTCAGGTCGACTCCTGGCGCACCCAATCGAATTCTCCTGGAATCTTTCCTCGTAATCGGTACTCGGGGCCTAGAATAAGGTACCTGGTATTCTGGGTCGAAACAAGGAAATATTCTAGGAAAAGCTGACCAGGTGCACCAGGACTCCACCCGGGGCACCCGGTTGGCTTTTCCTGAGATATTTCAAGGATTCGACCCGGGACACCCGGTACCTTGTTCTAAATCTCGAGCACCGTTTACGAGGAAAAGTTGTAGGAGAAGTCGACCGGGTGCACCAGGAGTCGACCCGGGGCACCCGGTTGGCTTTTCCTGAGACATTTCCAGGATTCGACCCAGGGCACCCCATACCTTATTTTAAATCACGAGGAAGAGTTCCAGGAGAAGTTGACCGGGTGCACCAGGAGTCGGCCTGAAGCACCTGGTATTCTTGGTTCCAAGCACTAGCTACGAGAAAAAGCTCCAACAAGGGAAGGACTTCAGGTATTTGGCTCCGATCGACATCGGACAAGGCGCAAAATTTAGTTTAAGTTATCTAAAAAAAAGTCCGACCGGTCCCAGATCCTCGATCTTTGATATTTTTTTTTCCCAAGCCCTCAAAGATTCGATTTTTAGCATTAAATAAGTCCTTTTTGGCTTCAAAAGACGAGACTTCATTTTACTGTCTTTTTCATAGAAAAACAAAATAAACATCGGGATGAATAAGATTATTTTTCAATTTTGAAAGCTTCTTTTTATAGTTTTGAAATTAACTTTTATCTTAAAATGATTTTATTTACCATGTCAGTCTTATTTTATCTACTTTTTCAAAAAATACCAAACTACGCATTTGATGCGATTTTTCACCTCTCACATTTTCTTTCAGGAAATTCACTAAACCATCATTTTTGAAATATTATTTATATATTTTTTAGCTAATTTCAATTTATTTTTAATTTACGATCGTCTCATTGATATTTTTTTGAAGGGTTACATTTAATTCAGAATATCAGGAATACGTTTAGGTCAACAGATAATTTTATTTACAGTATTTTTAATAAAATTTTTTACAAAATTTTACAACTTTACAAATTTTACAAACTATTTACAAAAATTTTTCATTTAATTCAGAGTATCAAAATGTGAAAACAAATGAATATACATTTTCATTGTTAACGAAACATTTTTTTCAATTCAGTAAAAGTACACAGTAATATTGTTAAAAGTACTTTTTACTTATTTTGTAGCAAATATTCTCGAACAAAAAGCAGTAAGTTGAGGCAACCACCACTAGTTAACGCCTAAAACACTTTTTTACAATCAAAGTAGATGAATGTATGATTATTAATATTGACATTGTTACGAATTTAAAAGGAAGTTAAAGTTATTACTGACAGGTGGCACCGAGGAAAACTTTTCCTAAAATTCAAGTAAAAGATTGTATAAATATAAATACCTACTTAATTTTTTTAACTCAAAAGTAAACTTGAGGTTGTCATTATTAGGTGTCATTGCTAGGTGGCGCTTGAATAGCATTTACCGTTTTTGAAGTAGATTAGCTTAAACTTATGAGTTTTTCTTTTGTTTTTAATATTTCGTATAAATATTTAAGTTTTAGTTCGTATGAAAAGTTTTTCAAGAGTTAACCATGTTTATTTTTAACTGCTTGAAAAATACATTTCATCATGGAGATTGATCCTCGTCAAGTATTTTTTCTTTTTCAAATATATTTTAACCAACGGTGTGGACCCATTGAACCAGAGGAGTTCCAAGGAAAAATCGACGTTCATCATGCTGATATTGCTAGCAGTCTCTGGGATGTTTTTGAAAATTTGTGCAACAAATCGATCGAAGTAGAAACAGAAGAAACTTTATATATTGAAAGTGATAGCGACGGCGATAGTGATGGCAATGACAGTGAATTTTCTAAAACTGAAATTGTGAGTGACGACGCTAATGACAATTTAGAACTCAAACTTTCACAAAATTTTGACTCGCAAGCAAGTATTTCCAATGATTCAGAATCCTCATCTTTTTCGAAGCCTGGTTTGAAAAAACAAAAACTTGAGGCGGATGGTTATGATTACTTTCTTGAAATAGAATATCCTGATCACACATTTTCATATGAAACTATGAAAAAAATTATTGAATTAAAAGATACTCATAAACGATCATTTAAATCCATCCAAAATTTATATCCGAAGCTATATCCTGTGCACATTACTAGATTTCGAAAATATGTAGAAGCTAAAGGAACCTTTGCCACGAAAATTTATGAACTAGAGCAGTACCTTAAGAATAAGATTGATAAGTGTAGAAAAAATGATTTATCAGCTGTCCATGATGTACATATTCGGCGCTGGGCAATCCAAAAAGCACGAGAAATAGGATTGGAAAATTTTAAAGCCAGCCTGGAATTTGTGAAAAATTTAAAACGTCGACTTCGAATTAACTCGCACAAAGTGACTCACCTCGTAACAAGAAAACATTCGACTGAAAAAGCTAATATAGATAAAAATGTAAGCCAACATTTACAACTAACAAATGCTCAAATTCCTGCTTACAGTTTAGATTGTGTATTGAATTCCGATTAATCTGGATTTTTTAAAGTTTCATTCAACAAGAACATTTAGTTATAAAGGTGAAAAACAGACGAAAGTCATGGTTAATAGTATTGCAAACTCTACTCATTCATACACGATTCAACCTACAATTACTGCTTCTGGTAAGCTTTAATCGCCAATGTTAATATGCTTACAAGAAACCACTGGAAACGAATTCGGACCTGTTGTTGCTGCGCAAGTTGAAGAAAATACACCGAATAATTTGGTTGTGGTATGCAGTAAATCAGGTAAATTAACAAAAGAGCATGTCAAAATCTGGCTGAAAGACTGCTTAACGCTGCGTATTTTACAAAAAAATTTGCTATTTACTGATAGTTTGTCAGGACAAACTGATTCTTTTTTAAAAGAATCTTTATTGTCTCAAAAAAAGGAACTGTTAGAAACTATGACGATTCCTGCTGGCGCAACAGGGCTTTGCCAACCTTTAGATGTTTACTTTTTCAGAAAATATAAAGGATTTGTACGTCGAATATACGATGAAATGATGTTAGAGTTCGAAGCACAGCAAGTTTATAATGGATTGTTTTTTTTTTTAAATTCACTCACTTGTACACAATCAGTTGACAGCCAACGTTTTTCGACCAATGATTCGATTTGCTTGGTATGAAATTGGACACTCTGTGCCTGATCCAGGTAAATTTAAAAATGTTAATGAAATTTGTTTTGGTAAAAATGAAATTTTGGTTGATTGTGTCAGCTGCGCAAATATATCTTTTATAGAATGTGCACATTGTAATAAACTTTTGTGTTTAAAACACTTCTTGGAAAAAGTGTGCTTTCATTAAAAAATAAGGACAGTAAAAAATTTTTGTAAATAGTTTGTAAAATTTGTAAAATTTGTAAAGCTGTAAAATTTTGTAAAAAATTTTGTTAAAAATACTGTAAATAAAATTATCTGTTGACCTAAACGTATTCCTGATATTCTGAATTAAATGTAACCCTTTAAAAAAATATCAATGAGACGATCGTAAATTAAAAATAAATTGAAATTAGCTAAAAAATATATAAATAATATTTCAAAAATGATGGCTTAGTGAATTTCCTGAAAGAAAATGTGAGAGGTGAAAAATCGCATGTTTGGTATTTTTTGGCAAAATGCGTAGTTTGGTATTTTTTGAAAAAATAAATAAAATAAGACTGATATGGTATATAAAATCATTTTAAGATAAAAGTTAATTTCAAAACTATAAAAAGAAGCTTTCAAAATTGAAAAATAATCTTATTCATCCCGATGTTTATTTTGTTTTTCTATGAAAAAGACAGTAAAATGAAGTCTCGTCTTTTGATGCCAAAAAGGACTAATTTAATGCTAAAAATCGAATCTTTGAGGGCTTGGGAAAAAAAAATATCAAAGATCGAGGATCTGGGACCGGTCGGACTTTTTTTTAGGTAACTTAAACTAAAAATTTTGCGCCTTCTCCGATGTTGATCGGAGTCGAACACCTGAAGTCCTTCCCTTGTAAGAGGAGTCGAGTGGGTGCACCAAGAGTTATTTCTAAGTACCTATGAGAAAAGTATGGGTGAGTACATAAACTTTATTCAGAAGGTAACTGCCGACGAAGAGTACTATAAAAAATAGGAGAAACTCCTACTTACTTATTTTTCTCTGTGTATATATTTATAAAAATTTTAATAAATATGAATATTTAATGTTTTTTTTTTGTTTGTTTTTTTTTCCCATATTGTCTATTTTTTAATTATTATAAATCAAAAATTACTAATATGAAAGTAAAAAAAAGATCTGATCAGTTTTTTTTATTGAACTCGGGCTCCCAGGGTTTTGGGGTTTTAGAGCTTGGGGGATAGCTAATCGGTTTATTTATTGAACTCTACGTCCAGGGTTTTGGGGGTATAGAGCTTGGGGGATAGCAGATCAGTTTATTTATTGAACTCGGTGTCCAGTGTTTTGGGGGTTTAGAGCTTGGGGGATAATTAACCAGTCTACTTATTGAACTCAACGTTTTTTTTGTTTTTTTTTTAGATGTCAGTTTTATTAGGGGCGAGGGGGGGGAGGGGTAGACCTCAGGACACCTCCTAGCTGAAAAGAGTTGTTGCGCCCCTGGTATTAAATCATTAAATTATAACTTAAAAAATAATGTTTTTAAAAAAAACTAATAGTATACATATTTACAATTTGAAATCGTAAAAAAACCACGTGACTTTAGGGGGAGTGGGGTCGAAAATTTGATACAAATACTTCGTTGATCTTCATGGGAGGGAGGGCCCTTTAAAATCTTCGAAAAAATGACCACGTGGTTTATGAACGTTCCCTTAGTCCAAAAACATGATTTTCTAAGTAACATAAAATATAGCTTATTTAAGAAATAAAAATTCATTGCTCGTAAGGCCAAAATTTTTCCAGACAGCGGATGGACCCAGGACTTTGCACACTTGTTCTATATGTGAATCCTCGTGAGCGAAACCTCAGAAAGCCAAATCCAAGCACTATAAAGCTACTTCGGCTCCGTTCGGTTTAGCCCAGCTAGGTCAACCGCTGAAGAAAACTCAAGTCAAGTTCTCGAAGACGATCCGCGAATATATACCTGTCATCGGCGACCCGGGTGTCCAGGTCGAAATTAGTACCTTAAAGTTGACGACCGATCACCAAAGCAACCTCGAAAAAAAAAAATTTGAACCGATCTCTCGGGGATGATCCCCAGGTATACCCGTCATCGGCGACCCGGATGTCCAGGTCGAAATTTGTGTCAGAGAGATAACAGAAGATCGCCAAAGTCACCTCGAAAAAAATTTGAACCCTATTCTCGAAGACGATCCCCGGGTAAACCCGTCATCGGCGACCCGGGTGTCCAGATCGAAATTCGTAACTTAGAGGAGTTGATGACCGATCATCAAAGTCACCTCGAAAAAAAAATTTGAACCGATCTCTCGGGGATGATCCCCGGGTCTACCCGTCATCGCATCCTGGATGTCCAGGTCGAAATTTTAGCGAGATCACAGACGATCACTAAGGTCACCTCGAAAAAAATTTGTATTCTATTCTCGAAGACGATCCCCGGGTATACCCGTCATTGGCGACCCGGGTGTCCAGATCGAAATTCGTACCTTAAAGTTGACGACCAATAACCAAAGTCACCTCTAAGAAAATTCGAACTAAGTTCTCGAAGATGATCCCCGGGTATACCTGACGTCAGCGACCGGCCGCGATGGCTCTCGGATATGCTCCCCGACCGGTGTAACTACCGGTCTATACCAAAAAATCTAAATTTTTTTTTTCTATACAAAAAAATAATTTTCTATATAAAAAAAAAAAATTTCTACACCAAAAAATCCATTTTTTTTTTTTTTTTTTTTTTTTTTTGTTGGATGCTAGAGGGTTAGATATGACATTATTCTGCTCGGCTCAGCTCGCTCTGGCTCGGCTCGGCTCGGATCAGCTCGCTCTGGCTTTGCTTAGCTCGGATCAGCTCGCGCTGACACTGCTTAGCTCAGATCAGCTTACTCTAGAGTAACATGGGATAATCAGAGCGTGGGGTTATAAAAGCTTTTTCGATTTTTTGCATAAATAACTAAAATTAAAATAAATTTATTCTACAATTATTTGCTGCAGCGCATTTTTCTGTGCAGAAAAGAAAAAATAAAACATTATATATTTTTTATTAAACATCTTTAAAACTCACTCTTACCGAGTCATGAGAAAAAAAACCGTTTTTCAGCTGATCTTTTATTATTAAAATTCAATGTAAATGATCGAAAATTAAAAAACTGATACGCCTATTCAAAAAATTAAAGTTCAAGCTTTGTTTGAGTACAAATTTTTTTATTAATTTTAAGTTAATTATTAAATAAATCAAGAAATGATTCAAGCAGTGACAGCAGCACTTTTCGTGGGGTAACATCAGAGTTTTGGTACGTACAAAACTGCTTGTGCTGTCTGCTGCTTACCTACCATTGTAAAATACACTGGTTGGAGAGTGCTCCGCTTTCAACAATAAAATTATGACTTTTTCGAGTAGTATTGATAAAAAAAATAGAAATAAATGTTTATTAAAATATATTAGATAATAGTAGATCACAAATTTAACCACAATGTGGTTACATACGTGAGGACAAAGAAGAAGAAAGTAGTGCTGCCGCGGCCTTGCATGTTTAAATGAAACAAAATACAAAAAAGGACAGAATCAGTGGAATAAGTATTGAAAAATAATTTGGCGATCTACCTGTTACAGTTTCAATATATTCAAGTGTATTTGTGAATGAGCTAATTAGTTGATTGTGAAATAATAATACTAGTACGAAACACTCCTATCACTCACAAAAAACGCTGCAATTACCCCCGCGTATTTTTTTGGTTTTTAAAGTATTTTACATATTATTTAGGCCAGTCGAATTTTACACAGTGGTGTCCAAGTAATCTAACAATTGATTAAAATTTTTTTTACTCAATAATCTTCAAATAGTTCAAATTCAAATTGATTATTCTAATTCTAAGTCAGCACTACTCAGCACCAAAAAAAAGCGTTGATGTTACCCCACGTTACCCTAGCTCGCTCAGGCTCTGCTTACCTCTGTCTATTTAGCTCTAGCTCGCTCTGGCTTCGAGAAAAGGGTTCCAATGAGACAAAGGACTTATGCAGTGTCGCAGCAGCCGTTTGTATACCTATACTTCAGGATGCCGACGCACGGAGGCACGAGTGGATGCAAGGAGCCTCCTTATACCGAGGTATATGTATATACCTGCCAAAAGATATAAAAAATCTACGATTTTTCTCGGACAGTCTCATGCCCCTACCTGCGCTGGCATCGTACACGCAAACGCAAAGTTTCTGTGATCGGCCTTAGGACGAATGAGTATGTTGCAATTTTCGAGCTTAGACTGTCCGAGAAAAATCGTAGATTTTTTACATCTTTTACGTTTTAGAAAACCTTTTGTTTTATAACCCTAGCTTCGATTTAAAGCTTGTCTACGGTACTTGTTAGTCAGTCAATTATTTAAAAAAAATTTTTTCTCCTCCTTGCTAAAAAAAATATGTTTGTTATTCAGTTCAAAAAAAAAAAAAAGAAAAAAAGATCTTAATGTTTTGAGTGTTGGATCATATAAAAAATTGTTCATTCTTCATGTCAGATCCTTAATTCTTCTCGCGATTCTTCGAAGCTTTTTTCAAATTTAGCAAAGTCTACGCAGACTTAGCACTTGTAAAAAGCTTGCACGCGCGATGCTTCCTGTGGTCAAGAAGCATAAAGGATAGTAAAACGCGACTTTTATACAAGCAGTTTTAAATAATTAGCTTTTGGATTGCATTACTTTTGCATTAATATTATAAGTACTTTCGTTCGTTTTTTAGGCAATCGTATAATACTCACCCCACAAAAGGAGATATTCAAGTCCCCTTGTTTAATTTAACAGGCATTTAAATTGGCTATCGCGTCTTGAGACAAATTTTATAAGCCTTGGCTTGGACTTGCCACTGTGAACGCACCTTTAGGCATCAAGACCAAGTTAAGACTTTGAGTCAGCGGAGTCTTCATATGCAATTATCTAAAAATTATCTTTAACTTTAAATCACAGAATTATTCTTTCACTTCACAATTATACATAATAAACACCTTTTTTTTAACAACTAAAAAACTTCATAAGTTTAACTGGTAAGAATTGGTCAATTGTTCTTAAGTTTTTTTTTGAATAAAACTAACTTATTTACTTGAGATTAAAATAATAACAAAAACAAAACCAAGTAAAGTAAAATTTCATTGAAAGATGACTCAAAGAACAAAAAAGTCGTCACAAACTTGCAACGCTGCAGAAGTACCTAATTTGATATCGATCCCCCATTGCAAGTATCCTCGGTGAAATCAGCGATGAATTTATCGGTGAATTCCTCGCTTTTTGCGGAAAAATCCTCGGTGAATTCCTCACTTTTTGCGGTGAAATCCTCGGTTAATCTTGAAGGTGAAATCATCGGCGAAATCGTCGGAATATTAACGGTTTCGAAAACGAAGGGGTCAAGTGATGACGGACATCTGGTGCGACTGGTGATACGTACGCCTTGAAGATGATTTCCCGAGGAAGTTTCGACTCCGGATGGGTCAGGGTGGACACCTGGTGCACCTGGTGATACTAACGCCTTAGAGAGGATTTCCCCAGGAAGTTTTGACTCCAGAGGGATCAGGGCGGAGACTTGGTGAACTTAGAGATAGTTGCACATCGGAGATGATTTCCCCAGGAAGTTTCGAAACCAAAGGGGTCAAGACGGACACCAGGTGCACCTGGAGATACGTACGCCTTGGAGATGATTTCCCCAGCAAGTTTTGACTCCGGATGGGTCAAGGCGGACAACTGGTGCCCCTGGTGATTCGTACGCATTGGAGATGATTTCCCCAGGAAGTTTCGACTCCGGAAGGATCAGGGCATGCACCTGGTGATACTTACACCTTGGATATGATGTCCCCAAGAAGATTCGATTCCAGAAGGGTCAGGGCGCACATCTGGCGTACCTGGCGATACGTACGCCTTGGTGATGATTTCCCCAGGGAGTTTTGACTCCGGAGGGATCAGGGCGTACACCTGGTGTACCTGGCGATACTTACGCCTTGGAGGTGATTTCCCAAGGGAGTTTTGACTCCGGAAGGGTCAGGGCGGAAACCTAGTGCCCCTGGTGCAACGTACGCCTTCGACATGATTTCTCCAGGAAATTTTGACTCCGGAGGGATCAGGGCAAGCACTTGGTGCACCTGGCGATACTTACGCCTTGGAGATGATTTCCCCAGGAAGTTTTGACTCCGGATGGGTCAGGACGAGCACTTGGTGCACCTGGCGATACTTACGCCTTGGAGATGATTTCCCAAGGGAGTTTTGACTTCGGAAGGGTCAGGGCGGAAACCTAGTGCCCCTGGTGCTACGTATGCCTTCGAGATGATTTCTCCAGGAAATTTTGACTCCGGAGGGATCAGGGCGAGCACTTGGTGCACCTGGCGATACTTACGCCTTGGAGATGATTTTTCTAGGAAGTTTCGACTTCGGAGGGATCAGGGCGCACACCTGCACACTGTTCTGAGAAAAGGTACCAACTCTCAAAAAGGTGCGATTGCACATAGTTGATCGATGAGTTACCACTTTTATCGATTTTTCTTCCTTAGGTCGAGAAGAATCGAGATCCATTTCCCCCGTGTACCAGATGAACGATTGTAGGGTAGTTCCAGAGGGTTTTAGGGGGCTGAAATGGTAAAAAACCGTAAATTCATGGTTTTACGAGGATTTTCGTGAATTATTAGATGGAAAAAATTATTATTTGTTACTTTTTTTTTTTTTTAATTAATTGTTCTAGTGTAATTTTACATTATTTTCTAAAAACTACCCCTAAAAAGTGATTTTGTGGGTGGCGAAAGGGTTAATTTTATAACTAATCACTTGCAGTCATTAAAAATTTTTGAAAAATTAAGCCCCCTAAAACCCTGTGGAACTACCCTACAATCGTTAATCTGATACTCGGGGGAAACAGATCTCGATTATTCTCGACCTAAGGAAGAAAAATAGACCAAAGTGGTAACTCATCGATCAACTATGTGCTATCGCACATTTTTGAGAGTTGGTACCTTTTCTCAAAACAGTGTGACCTGGTGTACCTGGTGATACGTACGCCTCGGAGATGATTTCCCCAGGGAGTTTTGACTCCAGAGGGATCAGGGCGCACACCTGGTGTACCTGGTGCTACGTACGCCTTGGAGATGATTTCCCTAGGAAATTTCGACTCCGGAAGGATCAAGGAGAGCACCTAGTGCACCTGATGATACTTACCCCTTGGAGATGATTTTTCCAGGAAATTTTGACTTCAGAGGGATCAGGGCGCTTATCTGGTGTACCTGGTGCTACGTATGCCTTGGAGATGATTTCCCTAGGAAATTTCGACTCCGGAGGGATAAGGGAGAGCACCTGGTGTACCTGGCGATACTTACGCCTTGGAGATGATTTTTCTAGGAAGTTTCGACTTCGGAGGGATCAGGGCGGACCCGGTGCCCCTGGTGATAATGACGCCTTAGAGAGGATTTCCCCACGATGTTTCGCTCGCAGTTGACGGTGGGATTGTAGATTTCACCCCAGGTAGCACCAGGTTGACTACTGGATAACAGAGAGATTTTCCCCTGGAAGTTTTACTCGTAGTTGAAGGCGGGATAGTAGATTTTACCCCAAGTAGCACCAGGTCAACTACCAGGTAACCAGATCCATCACCTCAGGAAGTTTTACTCGTAGTGGACGGTTACAGAGGGCCAAATCGAAGGTTCGTTTTCAAAAACTCATATCCCCTAGATTTTAGGAGTAGAGTAAACATCCGGGAGTCGTTTTCTTCGTTTGGTGGAGTACTTCGAGAAAAAGTCCCACTTTGTTGTAAAAAAATTGTTATAAACAATTGTTATTGCAAAAAAACTTTTGAAAAGGGAACGATGAAGTAAATGAAAAAATCGTCTAAAAACAAGTAGTGCTATTCTCCCGGATTTTTTTTCGCCAAGATATTGATTATCAAGCATCTGAGTCGCACAAAAATTTCCGGGTCATTTTATCATCGGGAACAACCCCAACGAGCTGCAGAGAGGGGATGAAACGTTACATAAAGTTATAAAATGTTAAAAAAAAGGGAATGCAATTCTCTAAGCCCTCAAAGCCCTGGGCGCCCGAGCTCAACATAGAAACTGATTGGCTACCCCTGAAGCTCTAAGCCCCCAAAACCCTGGGCGCCCGAATTCAACAAAATACTGATTGGATAACCCCCAAACTCCAAGCCCCCAAAACCCTGGGTGCCCAAAACCAAGAAAAAAAACTGATTGGCTACCCCCCAAGCACTAAGCCTCCAAAACCCTGGGCGCCCGAGTTCAACGAAATACTGATTGGCTACCCCCCAAGCCCCCAAAACCCTGGACGCCCTAGCTCAACATAGAAACTGATTGGCTACCCCCCAAGCTCGAATCCCACAAAACCCTGAGCGCCCGAGTTCAACAAAATACTGATTGGCTACCATCCAAGCTTTAAGCCCACAAACCTCACAAGCGCCTGAGTTGAACAAAAAAACTGATCAACTATCATTTATCCCGTAAGGGATAATAATTCAACTCAGGCTCTCAAAAATATGGGAGCCTGAGTTGAATTATTTCAAAAATATGTGTGCATTTTAGTTAACTTAAGCATGAAATATATAATTCTGTAAGTATACCTAATGACGCTGCTCTGGTGCAAATACATCATGAAATTGTAAGTCTGAGATTTTAAACTCCTAAATGGCATGGTTGACTAGGAAAACGTTATAAGTTTTTTACTTATTGTGTAACTCTTTTTTTGCCACGTCATCAACAATTTTTTTTTTTTAACTATAAGTTCAATGTTTTAACGAATAAGACACATTTCGACAAAAGTGTGAAAATTTTCGTTTCTTGATTGATTATTAATTTTTTTAATTTATATTATTTTTTTGTTATTTTGTAATTTTTTTAAGGTAGTGTAAATAAAAGTTTACCATAACGTTCTGGTGGAATGAAAAAAAAAAACTTTTTTATTGATTTGATATACAAATATTGAGTACGCTCAAATTGTAAAATTATTCCACTCTGTAACCAGGGTTTTGGGAGCTTAGAGCTTGGGGGATAGACGATCAGTTTTTTTGTTCGATTTGGGTGCCCAGGGTTTGAGGGCCTGGAACTTGGGGAGTAGCTAATCAGTATTTCGTTGAACTCAGGCGCCCAGGGTTTTGGGGCCTTAGAGCTTAAGGGGTAGCCAATAAGTTTTTTTTTTAACTCGGGCGCCTAGGGTTTTGGGGGCTTAGAGCTTTGGGGGTAGATAATCAGTTTTTTTGTTGAATTCGGGCGCCCAGAGTTTTGGGGTCTTGGAGCTTGGAGGGTATTCAATCAGTATTTTCTCGAACTCGAGCAGCCAGGGTTTTGTGGGCTTAGAGCTTGGGGGGTAGCCAATCAGTAATTTCTTGAACTCGGGTGGCCAGGGTTTTGGGGGCTTAGAGCTTTGGGGGTAGACAATCAGTTTTTTTGTTGAATTCGGGCGCCCAGAGTTTTGGGGTCTTGGAGCTTGGAGGGTATTCAATCAGTATTTTCTCGAACTCGAGCAGCCAGGGTTTTGGGGGCTTGGAGCTTGGAGGGTATTCAATCAGTATTTTCTCAAACTCGAGCAGCCAGGGTTTTGTGGGCTTAGAGCTTGGGGGGTAGCCAATCAGTAATTTCTTGAACTCGGGCGCCTAGGGTTTCGGGGGCTTAGAGCTTGGCGGGTAGCCAATCAGTTTTTTTTCTTGAACTCGGGCACCCAGGGTCTTGGGGGCTTGGAGCTTGGGGGGTAGGAAATTCCCACACTGGGAAAAAATTAGGGACGACTTTCCTCACGTGTCGGGCATGGGGATCCTTTACACGCAAACGTTCCTCAAGCAGCAGTTTGTATACCTCTATATTTTTAGCAATCACCGAGTATCTTGGCATAGTCATCCCTTAAAATTTGATGCTTATCCTCATTATGTCGGTTATATACGTGCCAAAATATGTTATTTCACTGCTGATACGTCTTGTGCTTTACAAGTCTTTCGAGTCTTGAGATTGTCCTAAAGTAAAGATAGCACTATTTCAACAATTTATGAAAACATCACGCTAATCGATCGTCGACGCAAAGTTTCTGTGGGGATCGTGATCCCCGCATATGGGTTTCGCTGTTCCCATAGCGTCGTGTATCCCCATGCACGACACGTGAGGAGAGTCGTCCCCAATTTTTTCCCAATGCAATCAGTATTTTGTTGAACTCGGGAGCCCAGGGTTTTTGGGGCTTAGAGCTTGAGGGGGAGCCAATCAGTATTTTGTTGAGCTCGGGCGCCCAGGGTTTTGGGGGATTAGAGCATGGGAGATAGCCAATCAGTATTTTGTTGGATTCAGGCGCCCAGGGTTTTGGGGGCTTAAAGAGTTGCAATCCTTTTTTTTTACATTTTACAATTTTATGTAACGTTTCATCCCCCTGTCTGCAGCTCGTTGGGGTTGTTCCCGATTATAAAACGACCCGGCTAATTTTGTGCGACTTAGATGCTTGATAATCAATATCTTGACGAAAAAAAATCTGGGAGAATTGCAATCCTATTTTTTTAATATTATGATTTTATTTAACCTTCCATACCTCTCTTTGCAGCTCGTTGGGGCAGTTCTCGATGATAAAACGATCCGGCAAATTTTTTGTGGATTAGATGCTTGATAATCAATATCTTGACGTAAAAAAATCCAGGAGAATAGCACTACTTGTTTTTAGACGATTTTTTCATATACTTCATCGTTCACTTTTCAAAAGTTTTTTTGCAATAACAATTGTTTTTAACAATTTTTTACAACAAAGCGGGACTTTTTCTCAAAGTACTCCATCAATCGAAGAAAACCGATCCCGGATGTTTATTCTACTCCTAAAATTCTAGGGGATATGAGTTTTTGAAAACGGACCTTCGATTTGGCCCTCTGTGACCGTCCACTACGAGTAAAACTTCCTGAGGTAATGGATCTGGTTACCTGGTAGTCGATTTGGTGCTAGCTGGGGTAAGATCCACTACCTTACCGTCAACTGCGAGTGAAATTTCCTGGGGAAATCCTCTCTGAGGTGTAATTATCACCAAGGGCGCCAGGCGCTCGCCCTGATCTCTCCGGAGTCGAAAGTTCCTCTTGAAATCATCTCCAAGGCGTAAGTATCGCCAGGTGCACCAGGTGCTCGCCCTGATCCCTCTGGAGTCGAAACTTCCTGGGGAAATCATCTCCAAGGCGTACGTATCACCAGGGGCACCAGGTGCTCGCCCTGATCCCTTCGGAGTCGAAACTTCCTGGGGAAATCATCTCCAAGGCGTACGTATCACCAGGGGCAACAGGTGTCCGCCCTGATCCATCCGAAGTCGAAATTTCCTGGGGAAATCCTCTCTAAGGCGTAAGTATCGCCAGGTGCACCAGGTGCTCGCCCTGATCCCTCCGGAGTCGAAACTTCCAGGGGAAATCATCTTCATGGCGTAAGTATCACCAGGTGCACCAGGTGCTCGCCCTGATCCCTCGGGAGTCGAAACTTCCTAGGGAAATCATCTCCAAGGCGTACTTATCACCCGGTGCACTAGGTGTCCGTTTTGACCCCTTTGGTTTCGAAACTTCCTGGGGAAATTATCTCCGATGTGCAACTATCTCCAGGTGCAACAGGTGTCCGCCCTGATCCCTCCGGAGTCAAAACTTCTTGGAGAAATCATCTTCAAAGCGTACGTATCACCAGGTGCACCAGATGTCGTTCTTGACCCCTTCGTTTTCAATACCGTTAAAATGCCGAGGATTTCGCCGAGGATTTCACCGAGGATTTCACTGTTAACATTCACCGAGGATTTTACCACAAAAAGCGAGGAATTCACCGAGGATTTCACCGCAAATAGCGAGGAATTCACCGATGAATTCATCGCTGATTTTACCGAGGATACTTGCAATGGGGGATAGATCGATATTCGATACTAAATTATGTGTGATACTAAAGTAGACTCGTAGAGGTAATATATGTCATATATTATGTCATAAAGGTTATAAATTTTCTCATGCGATCGATTCTAACTTTTCTAATTGTTTTTAGCATTAGACTTTAAATGAAAGTTAATCTCTCATTCTTAATTTTCATTATTAAGATATTATGTCACGGAAATAATCTAATCACAGATAAAAAAAATTTCTGTTTTTTCATCGCTTTTATTTGACGAAAACGATATAAATACAGTTCTGTTTGTGGATAAAAAAAAAAAAATTATACCTACATTTCGAAAATTAGAAAAGGAAGAATTCCTTGAAAAAGCATTTGTACCTAGAATTGTAGAAAATATTTCTGCTACGAGAACTGACTTGAAATTCTTGAATTTCAAATAAAGCCATTTTAACGTTAATTTAATAAATTGAATGACTTTAATAAATGAACTGTAACTTTTTTTTCTAATCGAATTAAGAAACGTGGTTTGCGGGATTTGAAAGCTGATGTAAAAGTACATCGAAAAACACAAAATCCTGAAAATTGATTTTTTGAAAAATTTTAGGTATATGTACCCCCTTAACTATTAATTTTTACAGATTGAAGCAAAATGAATTTGCAAACCTGAAATTCTGAAACTGCATTTTGTGGACTGATATTTTGTGGAATTAACGTTGTAGAACTTATTTCTGACTGAGAGAGAATATAAATATAGTTTCTCTAAGGTTTGATTATTTTTGGCGATGTTTGCAGGGATTCTAGTGGATGACTCTGAACTTTATAGATAATTGAGAAACTCTTTATGACTTGAGGATTGATTGAAACTGAAATTAATTACGTCTATTGAAAGCTGGAAGTATTTATTTTCAAGGCTGCGGGTGAAGCTTGCATACAGGAATGGTACGATAAAACTGAAAAATAGTTTAATTCATAACTGCACTGCTTGGTGATTGAGAAAATCCATTACGGAAAATAATTATAATTGGACCTGAACGGGAAGGAAACTGAATTTTGTTGAATTAATACTTCAGGTTGCAATTGCATGAAAGACAAATTCTACTGACAGTAAGATTTTTGCCTGGATGCTGGTGAAAAATTAGAATTGAGTATTAACTGAACGATGGCCAATTTGACAAAATCCGTAAACTTACTCAACTAAGTGAGAAACCAACTGATAAAAGTGTTGAATCAAATTCATGACGGACCGTTGGTTGGTACTGATCAGAAAATTTAGATTGATAATTTTGTTGTGAAATTGTGAATTTTCTCAGATAATTACGAATTACTAATTCGTATGCTGAAACTGTTAGAACTGAAGTCACCGCAGGGGTATTTGTCGATTAAACATAAGAAAAAGGAAGGAACCGATGAGAGTAAAAGCTGAAATGAGGCTAACTACATGATTTTTTTTTTTTTTAACCATATTCTAAAAATATCTTTTACATGAATTCAATATGGTGAAACAAACGTTTAAAAATAAAAACAATATAATTTTTTTTCTTTTTACGTAGAATCGATTAATAAAGTTAACTTATCAAAAAATCTTTATTTTCACCGTTTTTTAGCAATTAAGTAAACTTTAAGTTCCAAAAGACATATGTTTTTAAAATCTCCAAACAAAAAAGAACAAATAATTTGCGGGGAAACTTTGTCATAAAATGCATTTTTACCCGTAAAAACTAAAGCTAAAGATTAAAAAACTCTTAAAATTTGTTAAAAAAAAAAAAAAAGAAAAACAATTCATTTATCCAGTGTGGTACGGACAATTTTGGATTTATAAACCTAAAACTTGACAAAAAACTTCCTTTTGTGTGTATCAATCGAATGATATATATTTTGTGAGGGTTGCGAAAGAATTTCTGACAGTACCACTTGTCCTGAAAACATTATTTTTTGCTTTTTTTTAACTATTTTTTAATAACTCTAGGGCTCTGGGGGTAAGGATTAAAAAAGGGCAAAAAATTTTTTTTATATTAAAATTATATTTTGGTCCTAAACTAACACTTAAAGGAGTGGAATGGTTACAGCGACATTTCGGGAACTAACTTGCATTCTAATCTGTATGCGCCCTACTTACATGTGGTAAAGTTATTTTTGACCGATAATAATAATTTTTTTTTCATAAATCCATATCTGAAATCGATCAGCTTTTTGACTTTTACCCATATATACTGTAGGAATCTGTCGTAGGGGTCGATCTGACAATCTCACCCGGTTGTACCCTTTCTATAATTCATCAAAATACAAAAAAAGTTTTTTCTCACTAGTTTCATAAAGTACATACCAAGAGCAGTATCAAAAAAAAAAAAACTATTTTTTGGTACTTAGTTAAGTATTTGATATTTTTGGAAATGATTACAGATGAGGGCACAGACTCCAATGATTTGAGATAAAGTTATTTTTTACTTACTTTTGAAATTTTTTCTAATTTATTAAAATTTTGTGTGTTAATAAATTACTACTTTGGCTGCGCTCAGGCCCTCAAAATGGAAGTCTGAGGCGCAGTGTCTGGGATGCAAAGGATTGCATCATTTCAAAAGGTTAATTTAACCGCGATCGCGAAGGAGTGAAAAAGGAAGAGAGGATATGGCTTTAAAGTACAACACGTTCGGCTTATGCTGAACTTCAATGACTATTTATTATGCAGCTATATGTACAAATAAGGAGAGAGAACTTGATATTTTGTCCAGGAGTTCCTCGACTTCAGGTAAATAAAGTAGATTAGGTAAATCGTCGTAGATAAGCGGGCGATCTACAACGATGGCGTTGAGTTCCGTAACGCGTGGTAACGGCATCACGGTTGCAGCACGACTGGTTAGCAGACGGAAGTTAGTCTCCCCGGGTAGCTTCGGCGTCTGCAGCTCGGATGACCAGCATGGTAGATTTATGCCAAAAAGACCGCGCAATTTCAAACATTTCGCCACCGTTAATCGACTGCAGTCAAGTAATAATGTATCTGAGAACAAATAAAACAAAAAAGTAATATTAAGTAAAATATAAAAATAATTGTAGTTTAAGTCTGGGGTGGATCGCAAGCGTACGATGAAATGTAGAGGCGTACTGAGCAATTTTGGTAAGAGCCTGAGCTCTGTCCAATAATAAATTCCTGGGTTGAAAACCCAATGATTAAAAAATAGCGTAGCCAGAGCCTGAAGCTGGAGCACTTCAGGTGGCTGAATTTTCAAAAATATCACCAATGCTTGGACCTGGTGTAGTTTTGGTGGTTTAGTCTCGAAAAGAATCACCGAAGTATGAGCCTGGATTTGGTCAGATTTAGATGGCTGAAACTTGGAAAATGTAGCTTAAGCCTGAACTTGAAATAGTTCAGGTGACTGTTTTTCGAAAGCGATAGCCGGTACCTGAGCTAGGACTGCCCCAGGGGGCTTGCTTTCAGAAGGTTTAGTCGGCGCCCGAACGTGAGGTATTTCAGGAGGCTGAAGTTTAGAGAAAGCAGCCGCAGCTTGAACTTGAGGTCGTTCAAGGAGCTGACTTCTCGAATAAATAGCCGATACCTGGACCTAGGAGGTTGGTGCAGGTGGCTGGACTTTCAAGTTTATAGTCGGAACCTGAAATTTGAGTGGTTTAGGTAGCTCAATTTTTGAAATTATAGCCAGCGTAGCCAGGGCCTGAATCTGGAGTAGTTCAGGTGGTTGAGCTTCAAGTGGTGTAGCCGATGCCTGGACCTTAGTTGTCGCAGGTGGCTGTATTTCAGAGGAGATCACCGGTGCCTGGATTTGGGACGGTTCAGTTGCCTTAATTTTGAGAAAGCTAGCTGATGTCTGAACTCAACATGGTTCAGCTGGCTGGTTCTCAAAGGCTGATGCCGAAACCTGGACTAGAGGTGTCACAGGTGACTTAGTTTTAAGAAATTGGATGTACGAGTCGTGCACGTCGTCAAAGGTGTCCTGCGTGTAGTAAAACAGGTCTTTGAGGAAGAAATCGTGGCTACGATCGATATCCTGGCAATTTCTTAGAATTTCTTAGATAATTGAATACACACGATTTTAAAGTTTCGAGGTTAGAAGTTCAGCAGAAGCCGAGACCTGCCGAGACCTGTCGGCACCAAAGTAAGAAAACAGCGTGCGTACACTGGAAAACACCGTGCACGCATCGTGTTTTAGGGTGTAACTCCTTCTTCGTGTGAATACTATGAAGTCTTAGTTAATTAGTTAGAAAGCGATCGTTTAATTAGATTAATCCATTTTTCGGGTAGGTTGCTGAAAAGTGAGCATTCAACTGAGTGAAGTTAGATTTTGGCCAATTAGTTGAAAAGCGAGCGTTCAACTAGATTAGTCCAATTTTGAATCGTTCAACTTATGTTAGTTGATGTAAATAAATTTGGGCAGGGTAGCTAAAATGCGAGTGTTTAGCAGGGTCAGGTTTGTTTTTGGCTAATTAGTTAAAAAGCGAGCGTTCAACTTAGTCGATATAATTTTAAATTGGGTAGCTGAGAATAATTTTAAATTGAAAATACAATATAAATATAACAATTATTCTTCATAAAAAAGAATTGAAAAATATTTAACCATAAAGTAGGTTTGAATTGAAAATTGAATAATTCACTAAGCAACTGCTATGCCACGACAGTGGCAGGTTTAAATTAAACCCTACCGAAATTCTAAAATTGGAACAAGAAAATTTGAAATTGAAAATACAATTTAAAATATAACAATTATTTTTTAAATAAAAGAATTAAAAAATATTTGAATATAGACAAAAAATATAAATGTTACGTTTTCACATAACTTCAATTGTCACAACTAAAGAATTAATGAGTCTTCAAATTAAGTTAAAGAAACCGAGTGGGGTGGTAATAGGTTAGGTTAAAAGTTGGTTTAATTTTTCTTCAACCAAACCTGAAAATTCAGAAGAGGCAAAATTAGCTTAGGGAACGTTCATAAACCACGTGGTCATTTTTTCGAAGATTTTGAAGGGCCCTCCCTCCCATGAAGATCAACGTAGCATTTGTATCAAATTTTCGACCCCCCTCCCCCTAAAGTCACGTGGTTTTTTTACGATTTCAAATTGTAAATATGTATACTCTTAGTTTTTTTTAAAAACATTATTTTTTAAGTTATAATTTAATGATTTAATACCAGGGGCGCAACAACTCCTTTCAGCTAGGAGGTGTCCTGAGGTCTACCCCCCCCCCCCCCTCGCCCCCAATAAAACTGACGTCTAAAAAAAAAAACAAAAAAACGTTGAGTTCAATAAGTAGACTGGTTAATTACAAGCTCTAAGCCCCCAAAACACTGGGCGCCGAGTTCAATAAGTAAACTGATCTGCTATCCCCCGAGCTCTATACCCCCAAAACCCTGGACGTAGAGTTCAATGAATTATCTGATCAGCTATCCCCCAAGCTCTAGACCCCCAAAACCCTGGGCGTCAAGTTCAATAAATAAACCGATTAGCTATCCCCCAAGCTCTAGACCCCCAAAACCCTGGGAGCCCGAGTTCAATAAAAAAAACTGATCAGATTATTTATTTCGTTAATTAAAATGCACTCATATTTTTGGAATAATTTAACTCGGACAACCAGGGTTTTGAGGGTTTAGAGCTCGGGGGATAGCTGATCTGTTTTTTTGTTGAACTCGGGCACTCAGGGTCTTGAAGGTTTAGAGCTTGGGGGATAGCCGACCAGTTTTTTTGTTGACCTCGGGCGCCCAGGGTTTTGGGGGTTCATGGCTTGGGAGATAGCCGATCACAAAACAGCTGCAGACTGCAGAGAACCATGAACTACGGAAGCTACCTACACGCGGTGATAATGAAGCACGTACGGGCCAGTCAAAACAAAACTTTGACGAGTTTTTACTTGCACACGGCCACGCAGGCGCAAATCAGATGACTGGCACGGATTCGGTTTTACCGTTCAACAGTAAAATATTATGAATCGAAATATCGATTCATGCACTTTAAAAATATAGTGCCTTTCTGAATCAACAGCCCTACCCCCCACGTAACCTTTCGTAGCCTTTTAATCGCCCCCCCCCCCTGTTTGGGTCACGTGGTTTGTGAACGTTCCCTTAGTTTAGAAAAAAAATATTGGATATCTTTAATGAAACCAATTATAAAGATAGAATGAGGCTATACGATACAAGAAATGTGGGTATTGATGATCCATCGATAATTTTGGTTTGATCCGCATAAAGTTTGAAGTCAGATCATTACTCGCATGGATCCCAACACAGAGAGAAAAAATATGGCTTTTTACCATGGAAGCTATTTTTTAGAAATTGTAACTGAAAGGTCTGTGAAAAAAAATCATTTAGCCGTGGCTAAAAACCATGGAAGACTAGTGTGGTAAAATCGCAAAGTGCAATGGTATGTAAGCCAATCAAAATCTGTCTGATAGAAGAAGCCACGCCTTCGCGCACGTGTAAATTTTTTCTGCAGTTTTTGGTTTCCCAACAAGGGTTACTTCTTTACCGAGAGTGTCTAGTCTTGAAATTTTTTGATCTCACACCTAAAAATCGGTGCAAAGCACCGGAATTACAGTGCATGACATCCAGAAAGTAGTGACGGTAACTCATTTTTCGAAGCTATCTAAAGCCATCACTTTTAAAGTGAGTCCTTCTTTCCGTGATATCAATCTTTGAATCAGTGAGAAAGTAGGTGGGGCTTAAATGCGAAAAACCACAGCTCCACAGCTTTTTGTCATGTGCTTATGGTTTTTTCCACTGAGTCAAGCTGAGATATTCTGCCACAGCGCCGTGCAATCTTACATGCTAGCTTTTAGTTACATTTTCTACCATATTTTTTCTCTCCGTGAAAAATTGAAGTAAAGTGATATCAAGTACTCGATGAGTGACTTGAAGACTGGGTGAGTCTTAGATTAGCAGGTTGATTATTAGATGAGGTGCTCGATGAGTTGACGGAATGTTAGTTGGAGCACCAGGGCGTTAGACTGTCAATGGATAGTAAAGAAACTCCAATGTGGGTGTACGCTGAAGTTACCTGGAGTCCAAACCAAGCCAACAGCCCAAATTTTATTATGCAAGGTGTAAACCTATAAATTCAGTTGGTATAAGTATTTGTTTGCAAAATATAGGTTTAATATTTGATAAAATTTTAGATAAATATGAGTCTGATGCTCACTGTTTTCAAATAAAAAACACAAAATTATAAATTGTAGACACAATTTAAAAGTATTTTTTTATCTAAATAAATTCAAGAGTGTATTGTACTCTTGATTGTTAAATGATAACTACAATCTCTTATTTAATGATTATAATTTCAAGAAAAGGAATTAATTTGACTCGAATTAAAAAATCAATGTTGGCTAAAAAGTTATACAAAGTTTAAGGTTAGATAAAAGTAAACAACAAATTACTTTACTTGAAGCGTGAAAGCTAATCAACAAAATAGGCAATAACTTTCAGTATAAAAAAAAAACGAATTTGATTCGGACACACCAAGGTGAGTAATTCATAGACGCCAAGGTACTGCTACGGACGAGCTCCTGTGCAGTTGCGTGATTAGTTTCTGGGTGCCAAGCTGCTAAGGGATTGTGAGCAGCTGATGATGTTGGCCGCTGCTTGTTTGGCTGCAGGCGACGGTGCGCTGCAGGTTGGAGTGATGAAAGGAAAACAGGATGTCTTCTAATGGCTGCTGCTGCAATGATGATGCGAGCTGCTTCCCGGAGCTTCGCTCATCTACTTGCTGCTAGTGTGCGGGCCGCTGCGTCGACGGGCTGGCACTGCGTGGCTTGAAGTTCCAACTTCCAGCTCTTGTTGGCTGTTTGCTGCTGCTACGCACAGCGAGTAGGCTTTGGATGGAAGAGCGACTTGGACGGGGCCAGCTGAGCTGACTGTCTGTCTCACTCGCTCCCACGACGACTGATAGCTGGTAAAGTATGACTGCATGGCAAAGATGCGCGTGCCATTGGTTAGCCAGCGCTGGTGTCTTCTTCCTCGTGCGAAGATGAAGAATGGAAATGTCCGTCGCGCAAAATGACAGCGTGGCAATTTTCAATTTTACACTTTTTAACTTTACTCGCGACGCGCTTTTTTCTGTTTTCACGGGGACAATTCCTTACAAGAGATGCCAATGTTTGGGACACAAAGGATTGCACTATTTAAAAAGGTTAATTTAACTGCGATCGCGAGGGAGTAAAAAGGGAGAGAGGATGTGGCTTCAAAGTACAACACGTAAATACAAAATAGTAACGGGCGAACCCTTGCCTTAGACTCTTCACAATTCAAAACCCTTCCAACACCCCGTCTCCTGATAAAAAAAATATTTTTTTTCTTATAACAAAGAATAAAAAAAAGAATTAAAAAAAAAACAAAATGGCGGAGAACGACACCACGCGAAAATTCTAACTTATCTCAGTAATAAACAAAAAAATAAGTGCAATGAATTTTCCATTTGCAACACAAAAAAAGAAAAAAAAAACATGCGTTGGAAAAAAAGAAATTAATATCTTATCAAATATGAAATTTAATACCTAAATCTTATAATATCGGACTTTGATCCAAAATGGCCACTTTACTTTTATTTCTTGTGTAAGTACGATTTTCCAACTTGCTATCCAATCAAAAAAGCCCAAGTCTCTTGCTAAATTATTATTTTGATAACCTAGCTGAAAAAAAAAATAAGGAAAACGTATACGGGCAAAAGTCAAAAAGTCGGCCACATTTGTGTCACATCATGTCATGTAATTCCGCAGAAAAAAAGATACTTATAAATAAGATATGATTCTAAAAATTTAACAGCTTCTAGTGTTCACCAGACCCTAGAAGCAGTCAAATTTTTTGAATCATATCTTTTTTTTAAATACCTTTTTTTACGCGGAATTACATGACATGACACAACAAAAAAGTGGCCGACTTTTTGACTTTTGCCCATACAAATTTTAAAGAAGGGGACAAAGAAAGAACTTGGAAATATTGCACTCTTCAAAACACTACCTCTCTCTACAACTACCAAGAACGGAGTGACGCTCCTCGCATCTCGCAATCCTAATTTCCTTCTTCTTCATTCTCAAAAATTTCCCTCGGCCAATCAAAATAACTTTAAACCTTCAACATCCATCCACACCGGCAGTATAATAAAATTTCCACCAATCACACTCACTCCAATAATATCCTCCAATCAAGTTTACTTAAACAAATTTCCGGTGGCGATCGTCTCGCCAATTATATAACGCGCGCAATTATAAAAGAAATACTCACAGCATACGCGATACTCACAATCCATACTACAGTAGTTTACGCACACACACTCGATGTCTTTCTTTGCCTATTTCACACCATCGACCACGCACGGTCTGTCAATACACTCACTCGCAGCAACCTTGCAATTTTTATTCAACATGTGTGTGCGTGCCTGTAGACGCAGCCAGCTTTACTCAGCGTCGTCTGCAGACATCTGCCATGCCATGCCTCTCCTCCTACGCTGGAGACTCCTGGGTGGAAAGTCTGAACCCGCGTGTTATGTTTGTGTGGTGTACGCGTGTGTCCTGGGCCGGGAATAGCGCTCCCGGGTACCTGATGTGTGTGTATCGGTGTGTACGGTGCGCGAGCTGCAGCAGCAGCCAGCCGACGGTGGTAGCTACCACGTGGTCGGCCTCAGCCACTCGTCCGACTAACCGACGCCACCTGCATATTACCTGGGAACGGAAAAACTCTCCAGGATCCCTGCTTGATCCCACTCGCCTGGCTTTACCATACACCATAACCTCATAGACTCCCGTCAATACGCCTATAAACGAAATCATTTGGCTCAGCCATTCTTGGCATTCTTGAAGACACCTTCGTGCGATTGACAATAGAGACATCAACATCCGTATCTCCTTTGATTTTCCAAAAGCGTTTGACGCCATGCCTCACCGCCTCTTCCTATTTAAGGTAGTTGTCAAGTTACAGTCACTCTCAAAAGGTAGTCCGCCGCACACTAACGCAACTTACGTATCTGTGTACGCGCACACATGCATCGGCGTGTTCTAAACTCGCACACGGACGAAGATTTTTTGACTTTGGATTAAAATATCTCGAAAATTAGTTCCGCTTGGTCAAATGTGTAAGCGAGAAAGTTGTTTAGAATTTAATCGGCTGTAACATACTGAAATTTGGAAAAAAACTGGGACATTTTTGAGGTTATGGCTAATCAAAATGTGAAAAAAATACCGTTGGCGAGCCCGATTACTATGCCGCACGTGTAAATTTTAAAAACTTTGAACTCATTTTTCTCAAAATTTAGCCCCGCTTGCCTTTATAAATTTTACGTCATCTTATTCTTTGTTTTAAGAGGAACATTTTAGTATCAATCACAAAAAAACTTGGGCAAACTAGGTTCACTTGACAACTACCTTAGGACACCGTCATCCGCTGGTTTTATTCGTATTTCTCTGGCAGAAGCCAGGCTGTCTGTCTTAGCACAAATTTTTGGAAAATTAGCTTGCTTAGATACTTTTAGAGTTTTTTGTGGTTTTTAGCTAATTTTCCAAAAATTCCTGTTCAAAGTCTATTGCACATACAGAATTCTGCAACCTCGCATTCTTTTTGTTTTTTTATGAATTTTTGAGATAAAATATTCTGAGACATCGTTTTAATAAAGTTGTTCATGTACAATTAAAGTTTAAAAAAGCCAAAAAACCCTAAAAAATGCTTTTTGAAATCCTCTTAGCACAGGGTCAAACTCATCAAAAGTAAACTTAAGAATATTTTTTCTTGAAAGTAAATAAAAAAACAAAGAGAATGCGAGGTTGCAGATTTCTGTAAGTGTAATAGGCTTTGAAGAGGAATTTTTGAAAAATTAGCTAAAAAACCGAAAAAGTGCTAAAAATGCCATATGAGCTATATGGCAAATCGATGTCAGGGCCTCATTGGAAGGAAATTATTGATGGATTTCTTCATTTTTTGATATTACAAAACGATCCCCAAAGTTTCGGTGACCCACAGGGTTAGCTTCTCCTTGTTAGTCCCCTCGGCCACCAATTACGTTAACAATATTAGTTGTTCTTTAAGCAGTAAAGAAAAAAAATTGGATGTGAGCAAGTTAAATTTAATTGTTTTGTTCACCTTGATTAAATAAGCTTAATGCAGAAAATAAAATTTCTGTAAAATACTTAGAAGGCGCCCCGTCGAAAAATTATAACAAATAAAATCGGTTTCCTACCATCCAATTTGAAAGGAAGAAATATGAACTTTCATCAATGATCATAGGTAAAAATAAGTTTTTTGAGCTGTAGGCTAAATGAAAATCGCTTAACAAGGGTTAAAAAAAAATTATCTTCCACCAGTGGCACTGAGGCAACTGTATTCCTCCATTTCTTTTGATGATCTCAAGCGTGTGATCGAAAAAGGTTGGATATAGCAAATAATTCGAAAAATATGCACTTTTTGTACAGCACATGCATCGGAAAAGTTACCTGAAAAAAAATTTTCTACCAGATGGACCCAAAAAATTTGGGCCCGGGACCTTACTTTGGGCCCTACGGACCCTAACATTGTTTTTTTTAAATGGAAACCCCTATTTTTGACCCCAAATTCTGAAAGAGCGGAAAATTTTATGATTTTAAAGTATTTTTTGAAAAAAAATTTCGGGCCCTATGAGGCCCTGCAGAGCTTACAAAATTTTCATAAAGCCCATTTCTTTTAAACACAAATTAATGCGGAAATAACGCATTTTTTGTGTTGCACATGCATCGGGAAAGTTTCTTAGTTTGAAATTTCCAACGAAATGGGCCCAAAAAATTGGACCCAGGGCCTTATTTTGGGTCCTACGGACTCAAAGTCTGGTTTTTTAGATGGCAACCCCCATTTTTGACCCCGGATTCGGAAGAGCGGAAAATTTTACGATTTTTAGGTATTTTTTGAAAAATTTTTTCAGGACCTATGAGGCCTTGAGAGCTCAGTTTTCTCTAAGCAAATAGAGGTTACCATTTAAAAACCAGACTTTGGGTCCGTAGGGCCCAAAATAAGGCCCCGGGCTCAGTTTCTTTGGGCCCATTTTGTTGGAAATTTCAAACTAAGAAACTTTCCCGATGCATGTGCAATACAAAAAGGCGTTATTTCCGCATTAATTCGTGTTTAACCCATTAAGTCCCAGGATTTTTTAAATTTTTCTTGTACTTTGAGCTCTGGAATTTTGATGAAAACGATAAAAAATATTTTATAAAAGACCATATACCACTATTTTCGGGTATGCTCTACACGATGGTGTAGTTTAAAAAAGTCAAAAATGTCATTTTCAATTGTTAATTAACAAATTAAAAAAAAAAACTCAATTTTTTGCTGCATTTTTTTTTTATGAATTTTTTCAGTTGGATTTTTTTTTTTTTTTTTCAAAAATGTGATCAGAGGTGATCACGATACTTGAAATTCACGGTAGGATTTTTTTTTTCTTTATAAAAATTTTTTTTAACAAAATGGCGGCCATAAAACGAAGTTGAAAATCTCGAATTTTTCGTTTTATTCACTTTTTTCATGTTTATTCCTTGAAATCGCACAAGTATTTAACGTTTACTGCTATTTTTTGTTGGAAAAGTCAAAATAATTGTACAAAGAAGCATGAAAATTGTAATACTTATAAAATATTCATTGTTAGGTTATGAGAGGTGATTTTTACACGATTTTAGTAGGGTCCGCGGTGATCCAAACAGAGTTATTCGGAAACTTCCAACTGAAAAACGAAATGTATCAAAAAAAGAATTAATGTGGATACATTCATTGTTGATTTTAATTGTTTAAACATTATTTATTTAAACAATTGAAAAAATTTTGACAATAAAAAACCATTTTTTGAATCAAGTGAATAAAACGAAAAATTCGAGATTTTCGACTTTGTTTTATGGCCGCCATTTTGTTAAAAAAGATTTTTATTAAAAAAAAAAAATCCTACCGTAAATTTCAAGTATCGTGATCACCTCTGATCACATTTTTGAAAAAAAAAAAAAAATCCAACTGAAAAAATTCATTAAAAAAAATGCAGCAAAAAATTGAGTTTTTTTTTTAATTTGTTAATTAACAATTGAAAATGACATTTTTGACTTTTATAAACTACACCATCGTGTAGAGCATACCCGAAAATAGTGGTATATGGTCTTTTTGAAAATATTTTTTATCGTTTTCATAAAAATTCCAGAGCTCAAAGTACAAGAAAAATTTAAAAAATCCTGGGACTTAATGGGTTAAAAGAAATGGGCCTTATGAAAACCTTGTAAGCTTTGCAGGGCCTCATAGGGCCCGAAAGAATTTTTCAAAAAATACTACAAAATCATAAAATTTTCCGCTTTTTCAGAATTTGGGGTCAAAAATAGGGGTTCCCATTTAAAAAAACAAAGTTAGGGTCCGTAGGGCCAAAAGTAAGGCCCCGGGCCCAAATTTTTTTTATTTCTAGGGCCCAATTTGCTCTTTTTTATTTCATCCACTTCCTGATGAAGTAACTACAGTCTACATCCATAAACGAAGTACAATATGAATCAAAAATAGAAACCAAACCGTAAGTTAAAAATAATAATAAAACTGTATTTTTTTGATATCTTAAAGTAAGATAAGCCTTTTGAGCTATGGACTGAGTAAAAATCATTAACTTACGAAATATAAATCGGTGGACAACAAAATAAACCTAACCTTGAAAAAAAAAAAAAAAAAAAAAAAAAAGGTGTCTGCGAAACATAATTATTTTCAAACTAAAATTTTCAATTAAAAATTTGAACAATATAAAAATTAAGTATATAATTAAATTTATATATTATAGAATAAAACTAAAAATTTGAAGAGTGTAAAAAATTTTTTATTTATTTATTACATTTAGTAAATGATATTGGGTTGTGATAAGGCTCATTCCACACTATTTGAAACCAGAACGAAAAATGATTTCTTTTAATATTTTGAATATTTTTTATGTTTTGTACTAATTTACAACTGGGTTTTAAAAGTACATGTACAAGCCACCCTTTAAACACAAATACTATTTAAAAAGTTCTCTAATGTAGTTTATTTTTGACATTTTTCACTTTTTTCGACCAAATACCTGAATAAAAGTACCAAAATAGTATATTACTTCACTAGGTAGGGAGGTTGGAGGTGTTTGAATGAAGTGAAGGATGTAGATTGGCGAATATTTGGGGGTATGGTATTCCAGGAGTAGGTAGCTAATACATGAAAGGATCGCTCCAGAGATCTAGTGCGGAAAGAGGGGACAATCAAGGCATCAAGTGCATGCGGATTAGCCAATCTCAAGGGACGTGAGCTGAGCTTTTCAACAAAAAAATTCGCCAGATAAGACGGAGTACCTGTGTGCAGGATTCTATAGAGCAAGCAGGCAGCAAAATAATCTCTGCGGCCCGCCACCCGAAGCCAGACGAGCTCACGTCTATAAGGTGTGACATGATCGCTCTTCCTGATCCCAAAGATGTACCTGATCCCACGATTGAGCAAGCGCTGTAATACGAGATCCCGCTCACCCGAGATATTACAGTACACAAGTAAACAATAGTCAATTATAGGAAAGAGCAGGGTCTGTATAAGGTGCTTGCGCAGTTTCTCTCACAGAGAGAGAGAGAGAGAGAGAGACAGCGCTGGCCGCTAGGCTTTTGTTTTGACGAGACGAAGTCGAGTCAAAACTGGCCAGCAGCGGCCAGCGCAACAAAACATAATTAACAAATCATGGATGAACTTATTAGTAAGATTAAGTTCTGATATGCATACAGCTCAAAATAAGACACAGCTTTACACACACACATAAACCACCGGGCGACCAACATAACAAATCACGGATGAACTTTTTAGGCAGCGGCAGGTGCTGATCAGCTGATATGAATACTATAAGTAGTTAAGAAATACGCTTCACACACACCACAAAATCATTATTTTTTTACTTATGCTATTGAAGTAAACAAATAGAATCTTTTTCTCAGCTTCAATTCCGAATTATCATCTTCACACTTTTTTGAGTGATATACAACTAGATATTAATCCAAAGATTTTAAACCGACAATGTTTGTCAAAATTTGCAAGTGCATCTCCCTCTCAAAGTAAAATTCCATCATCAAAAACTTTACCCATTTTTACTTTTGTTGTTTAACATTAACCATAATGGAATAATTAAATCCAATAAACTTCGTTTTTACGATTACGCTGACGTTTTTGAGGTTAGATCCAACACGCTGTCCGCTACTCACGGAGACAGCGGCAGCTCGAGCCTCGAGCGGCAGTGTAAAGTCGAGCAGCCAATCACAGCGCAGGATCTACAAGACAGTCAGTAAAAGTAGCACCTCCCAGCCTAAAACGCGTCAGCGGAGGACGTACTTTCGTGCCGGGAGGAGGAAAAAGCCTTTTTGAAAAGCTAAAAAAAAAATGATTTAAAACCAACTATTTACTTACAACTTATTGTTTACATCCATAGTTCGATAGTATTGAAAGATTCAATGACTAGTTAGAAAGATTAAAAAATCCTTTTTGGTAAAAATAAACAGTCTGTAATTTTTGGTTTTCGTATGTGTCCCACCCGCAACAAAATGATGTCCCAACTGCAACGGTACTTTATTATTTTCACCTAGTAGTTGGTTTGAATTTTCAAAAAAGCTGTACCTGGAAATCAAAGTTTAAGGTATCAGCTATAGCTTAGAATTTTTTGACATGTTTATTATCATTGCAGATAAACAACAGACAGATTAAAATTGAAAAAAAGCGACTCCCATTTCGTATCCCACCCACAACGGCCCTTATTTTGAAAGTAACTTTCTAAAAAATGAAAATTCTTAAAAAAAGATAATTAAAAAATTCTTGCCCGAAAATTTTGTGTGAACCAAGCGCTTTCTATTTATGAATTATAGTTATTGAAATTCAATTTTTTTGCCTAGTTAAAATTTGCCTTGAAGGCATACCAATGCGCAATCCTGGAATGACCCATAACTAAAATGACAAACGTAAATTTTTGATTCTACATCATCTATAAATCTTAAGAAAACTGCATCTAAAGTTGTTCCTCTTCTTGTAGTTCCTTCTAGTTATTTAGTTCAAGGGCGCTCCTCCCAAATTATTCATTGCTCCTCCGGGAGGAGCACCTCAAAACGATTAAAAAACTTTATATTTAACATAGTTAAATGGTGCTCTTCCCATTCAGCTCAGCCCCTCCTGCTGCTCCTCCCTGTTTCAAAAAAATGCCAATTTCTTGGTTAAAAAAAATTTGCTCCTCCGGGAGGAGCTGTGAGGAGCACCCTATAATTATGTGAAATATAAGGTTTTTTAAACGTTTTGAGGTGCTCCTCCCGGAGGAGCTTTAGAATTTATTGCTCTTCCGGGAGGAGCACCTCAAAAGCATCAAAAAACCTTATATTTCACATAACTTTAGGGTTCTCCTCCCGGAGGATCCACAAATAGTGTTAAATATAATGTTTTTCGACTGTTTTGAGGTGCTCCTCCCTCATTTTCAAAAAATCCATCTTAAAAATTACTTTTTCCTTTAGTTATGTCTCGCTTACACCCTTTCATTTGAATCCAATCATTCTTACATTTACACTGATTTCGCTTGCTTATCCTCTATTTTCAAATCTTATTTATTTATTAATATTTATTTTATAAATTAATTACTTTCATACTATTTAAATCTATTTTTCATATCAACATAAGTTATTTTTAATCTCATTAAGGCTTTTTCATAGCAGACGACGCTAAGACGTTCGAATTTAGCTGGAAGAAAACAAACCTCCAGCTTCCATTGCTTTTGCACAAGCGCAGGCTAAAAATTTTTTTAATTTATCCATCGAAAATTATTGAGAAGTTAATATAACTTGAAAAGTTGTAAATAAGAAGTTCATACCTCATAGAACCTAATAAAAAAATGATTGCTGCTGATTATCGGTAGATAATTATCAATAAGGGTGTTTAAACTTCAATGTGTACACGGGGCTTCAGCTTTACAAAACTGGAACGTTTGAATAAGACAGTGGCAGTATACTTTTGCAATTGAAAATTGTTTAAAATGATTGGAATATCAATTTTTTAAGTTTAGATAAGTAAAGAATTAGTTTTCTGGATGGATTATACTAAGAACTAACCTTAAATTTTCTGTGAATGTTTAGTGAATAAAAACTGTTACTTAAAGTGGCAAAAGTTTTTATTTTTAATCCAAATTAAATTTTTTTTTTAAATGGTGAACTGTTGTGCAGTAGTTGGTTGTTATAGCAAAGGTGTTCCAGGGTGTAATATATGTTTTTATAGAATTCCAGCTATTCTTCCTAGAAGTTCAAAATTTTATAAAAAAGAAGAACTAGAAAGCAAAATTGTACTTTCAAAAGAAAGACAAAAAGCATGGATACGAGCTCTAAAACGAGGGAATCTTACAGCGACTCAATTGGAACTTTTTTAACCTCGTTGATCACAAGTAATAACTTGTGTCCCTCCGACGCAAGCCAAAAGAACGAAATGTACTCCCTGCGCCATCGACCAACGCGCACCCAGCCTACTGCATGCCCTCGCTAGCGCTCGGGCCGCAACATGGCTACGTGTCGGCCGCTGGCGCTTCGGGAGTACATTTCGTTCTTTTGGCTTTAATCGGAGGAAATCAAGTTATTTTTTGTGATCAACGGACTTTAAAAAAGTGCATATATCCCTCAAGACTAAAGTTTGCTGAGGAGGCCCACGTATTTGCAACCCTCGACTTCGTCTCGGGCTGCAATAACAGCGGGTCTCCACTGCAAACTTTAGTCCCTCTGGGAATAATATACTATTTAGAGTTTGCTGTTACCACTTTGTAAATAGTAAGCATCTTTTTTACATATTTATTCAAGTATTAGTCATTTTTGCTTAATTTTCTTCACCTATGAATGTTTATTTTTAATCAATAGGAAAACCAGTTGAACTGGAACAAATAAATAGTCCTGTTTGGATTCCATGTATAAATCGACGGTCGCAGCGAAAAAAAACCTCAGGCCAAAAGCTGCCAGGTAAATAGCTAGAAGGAGGGCTTGCCACGATTAATAAAATCCAAAACCCCTATTTTACCCGAAATTTTCATGCCACGATAAGAATTTAAGCAAATCACCGCCAGCCAAGAAAAGAGCAACAATACCCCCCCGAAGCCGCGAATAAAAAAATCCTTAAATTACAAATTTCGAAAATGCTTTCCTGCCAAGATAAAAGTACGCGGACAGTTTCATGCCACGTTAAGTATTCAAGCTTGTAGCGTGCTTAATCACCACGATAATAAACAATTAAATTATCGACCCCCTGACAAGTTAAAAACACGACAAGTCGTCGCCGTAATTTTTTATCTATTCGTTGCCAAGAAAAACGCATCTCTTTGTTATGTCAAACTCCTGCCACGAAGAGAACTAAAGCTAACATTAAAAACTTTATCTTATGTTTCACAGCCACGTTAAAAGAAACAAAAGCGTGTTTTGTGATGTTTCAACGCGCGCGCATGCATGCCACGAAAAGGGTACTGCTGAACATTACTGACTGGCACGAAGAACAAGACACGAACATTCTAAGCTCTTCGTTTCGAAGTTGAGCCACGAAAAAAAAGCGAAACAGTTTTTTAATTATTTTTGGCAAGGCACTTGCCAGGAAAAAGACTTGAGCTGTGTCCCCGACACCCTGCCAGGAAGAACAAGACACAGACTTATAAAAATTATAGTTTTGTGAATAAGACCACGAAAAAAAGACGAAAGAGCTTTTCAGCAATGTTTGGCCAAGCCCTGCCAGGAAACAGGCTCAAGCTGTGTCTCCAACACCCAGCCACGAAGAACGAGACAAAGACTTATAAAAATCATACAGTTTTGTGAATCAGACCACGAAAAAAAGACGAAAGAACCTTTCAGCATTATTTAGGCTAGCACTTGCCAAGAAAAAGGCTCAAGCTGTGTCTCCGACACGCAGCCACGAATAATGAGACACGGGTTATCAAAAAAATAAAGCTCTGGTTTCGGGCCACGGATAAAGGGCGAAAGAGCTTTTGAGCACTTTTTAACATGGTACTTGCCAAGAAAAAGACTTGAGCTGCGTCCCCGACACCCAGCCATGAATAATGAGACACCGGCTCTGAAAAATTTAAACTTGTGACTCGGGCCACGAAAAAAAGTCGAAAGCGTTTTTGAGCGTTATTTTACCTGGCCTTGCCAAGAAAAAGGCTCTAACTGTTTCTCCGACACCCAGCCACGAATAATGCGACGTCAGCTCTCAAATATTTAAACTTGTGACTCAGGCCACGAAAAAAAGACGAAAGAGATTTTGAACGTTACTTGACCTGGGCTTGCCAAGAAAAAGACTTGAGCTGTGTCCCCGACACCCTGCCAGGAAGAAGAAGATACAGACTTTAAAAAATTATAGTTTTGTGAATTAGACCACGAAAAAAAGACGAAAGAGCATTTCAGCATTGTTAGGCCAAGTCCTGCCAGGAAAAAGACTGGAGTTGTGTCTCTGACACTCAGCTACGAATAATGAGACACGAGTTACCAACAAAATTTTGTTGACCCCTAATGTAAAATGCAAGACAAACCCTGTAATGCTAGCAGATTGACCAGATACCACATAGTCATTTATGAATGATGTCATTAAATGTCTGTTTATGACTTTTTTACTCTAAGAACAAGTGAAACAACAGTTGATCTGTACTTTGAGTACGCGCTACGCAAAAAAAAAAAAAAAAAAAAAACACTTTAAATATTTTAATAGTTGCAGATCAACCAGTAGCCAATAAATGGTTTTTTTATGGATTGACGATTTTTACTATGAAACGAACATTAGATGACCTTAATCAAACACGATTTTCATCCATGACTCTGTTTTTGTGCCGAGTGGAAAAAGCTAAAACTCGAGCTGTTTTCGTGGCAAACTCAGTGAGAGGCAGCTGAAAAGCAGTCTTGCAATTCTTTTGTAACCCAAAACTGAATTGACATCATGCTTAGGAGATTCATGTTTCCTTCTTCGTGGCAGAGTGTTAGGGACTCAGCCTTAGCCTTTTTCTTGGCAAGGCCTGGTCCACTAATGCTTTCATGTTCTTTTTATCTTTATTCGTGGCTCGGAACCGCAGCTTTATTTTTTTAATAACCCATGTCTTATTATTCGTGGCTGCGTGTCGGAGACACAGCTTGAGCCTTTTTCTTGGCAAGCCCAGGTCAAATAACGTCCAAAAACTCTTTCGACTTTTTTTCGTGGCCCGAGTCACAAGTTTAAATTTTTCAGAGCTGGTGTCTTATTATTCGTGGCTGCGTGTCGGAGACATAGCTTGAGCCTTGTTCTTGGCAAGTGCTAGCTTAAATAATGCTGAAAGGCTCTTTCGTCTTTTTTTCGTGGTCTGATTCACAAAACTGTATGATTTTTATAAGTCTTTGTCTTGTTCTTCCTGGTAGGGTGTTAGAGACGCAGCTTGAGCCTTTTTCCTAGCAGGTGCCTTGCCAAAAATAATTAAAAAACTGTTTCGCTTTTTTTTCGTGGCTCAACTTCGAAACGAAGAGCTTAGAAGGTTCGTGTCTTATTTTTCATGCCAGTCAGTGAAGTTCAGCAGCACCTTTTTCGTGGCACCCGTGCGCACGCGTTGAAACATCATAAAACACGCATTTGTTTCTTTTAACGTGGTTGTGAAACATAAGATAAAGTTTTTAATGTTAGCTTTAGTTCTCTTCGTGGCAGGAGTTTGACATTACAAAGAGATGCGTTTTTCTTGGCAACGAATAGGTAAAAAATTACGGGGACGACTTGTCGCGTTTTTAACTTGGCAGGGGGTCGATAATTTAATTGTTTATTATCGTAGTGATTAAGCACCCGACAAACTCGAATACTTAACGTGGCATGAAACTGTCCGCGTACTTTTATCTTGGCAGGAAAGCATTTTCAAAATTTGTAATTTAAGGATTTTTTTATTCGTGGCTCCGGGGGGTATTGCTGCTCTTTTCTTGGCTGGGGGTAATTTGCTTAAATTCTTATCGTGGCATGAAAATTTCGGGTAAAATAGGGGTTTTGGATTTTATTAATCATGGCAAGCCCTCCTTCTAGCTATTTACCTGGCAGCTTTTGGCCTAAGGTTTTTTTTCGCTGCGACCGTCGAAATATGAATTATCCTATGGGCATGAAATTAAAAAGAACTGCTGATTTTGAAAGATTTGAGAGAGCAGAAAAAAGAGTGAGTAATAAATAAATAAATTTCTTAGTAATTTTTAGAATCTATGTACTGAATAAAAATAAAAATTTATTTTACAGTTTAAAAATTCATCTTCTGATTGTTTATCATCTGAAGTTTCTGATAGCGTGCCACAATTGGAAGATGATCTCATTAACAATAGCTTTAAAAAATGATGCTTCCACCCAAACTGACTTAAGCGCAGATGAAATTAAAAAATTGATAAATTTGATGTCAGAGCTCAAAGTTTCTCAACAAGAAAATGAACATTTACAGGAAACAATTGATAACTTTATACTTTTAGAGAAAGTTTTTGATAATAATGATCAAAAAACCAAATTTTTTACTAGTTTATCTAGCAGCAAAACCTTATTTTTTTACATAAAATTATTGATTCCCGCATCGAAGACCATAGCAAATCCTTTACTTCTTTCCAACAACTTACCCTGACTTTAATGAAACTAAGGCTTAATTTATCTTTAACATATCTTTCATATAGGTTGATAATATTTGCAATTAATTAACTTTTTATCCCTACTATTTATAAAGGAAAGTCGTATTTCTTTGTACGCGCTAACCGAGAAAACTACTGGACCGATTTGGCTGAAATTTTGCAGGATGATTCTGTAGGGTCTGTAGATGGTTTAAGTACAAGTTTTAATACAAAAAATTAATTCGTTCGTTAATAAATAAACAATAAAAATTTTCGTCATGTTGGCCTTTTTTCGAGGTCCGCGCTCCGAAATGACTACCCGCTGACTTTAGCTGCGGCTGCTAAGTAGACGTCTTGTTTTGTCAATCTTTTTTGATTGTTGGATTGGCTCGCGAGGTTTTTTACGCCTCGGTTCTTTTCAGAGCCTTTAACTATTTTAAACGTAGTGATAACTATAAGATAATTTACTTTACACTCTGGTTGCAGGGTCAAACTTGAAAAAAACGTAAAACTTAACTTAATTTAAAATGCCAAGAGTTGCAAGAGCAAGTATTGGAAGAAGGACTTCCAATGCAAATCGGGTGTACAATTTGAGACACCAAGAATCTTCTGAACGCTCGCGTATTACAAGAGCAAAATTTGTAGACATGATGGCCAAAATGATTTCAGAAAGGATACTTTTTATTAAATTAAATCAAAAAAAACTGCGAGCTGAAGAATATATTCATCTTCAAGATGCTGTAAACACCGATGCTAATGTTAACGCGGCCAACATTGGGCAATCAGTCATTCTTCCTTCTTCATTTGTTGGTGGTCCACGTTACATGCACGAAAAAGCTCAATACGCTATGGCTTATGTACGAAAATTTGGCAGGCCTGATTTATTCATAACTTTCACTTGCAACTCGGACTGGCCAGAAATAAAGAATGAACTACTAAAAGACCAACACTCATATGATAGACATGACTTGATTTCTCGCGTTTTCCATTTAAAACAAAAAAATTAATTGATCTATTGACAAAACAGTGTGTTTTGGAGAAGTTAATGCACATCTTTTAAGCGTTGAGTGGCAGAAGCGAGGTTTGCCTCACTCCCATATACTTTTATGGTTAAAAACTAAAATTCAGCCGGATGACATCGACAAAATTATATCAGCAGAATTGCCTAATAAAGAGCAAGATCCTTTGCTTTACTTAAATCGTCGCCAAAAATATTATTCATGGCCTTTGCGGGGAATGTAACTTGAGGTCCCCATGTATGAAAAACGGAAGATGCAGCAAAAAGTACCCTCGGCAGTTTGTTAGTCAAACTCAAAGTGCAGATAATGGTTATCCAACTTAAAGACGAAGATCACCAGCTGACGGTGGACATGTCGCAACTTTAAAAATACGTGGCACAGAAATTTAAGTTGATAATCGTTGGGTTGTACCATATTCTCCATTGCTCTCTCGATGCTTCAATGCTCATATTAATGTTGAGTTCTATCACTCAGTGCACGCAATAAAATATGTCTGTAAATATGTCCTTAAAGGATCTGATAGAGCGACATTCACTGTTAATAGTAATGACAATGACGATATTTCTAACTATATAAATGGTCGTTACATATGTACTTCTGAAACATTTTGGCGTATGTTTAAATTTAATATACATGAAAGGTCTCCAACTGTGCAACATTTAGCTGTTCATCTTGAAAATCATCAGAGAGTTTACTTTAACGAGGAAAATATTAATCTTCAGCAGATTCTAGAAAACCCAAGAGATACCACGTTGACTGCATTTTTTTCTCTCTGTTCGACTGATGAGTTTGCAAGGTCACTTTTATACCCTGAAGTATCTTCCTATTATACTTGGAACGAAACAAGCAGGAAATTTTTCAGAAGGAAACAAGGTGAAAGTGTTCCAGGTTATCCAGGAGTAAAAAAATCTTTAGCGATCGGTAGAGTTTATACAATTCACCCGAATCAAAGTGAATGTTTTCATTTAAGAATGTTGCTACATCACATTCGCGGCCCAACGTCTTGTAACGACTTGAAAACCGTTAATGACATTCTGTATCCTACTTTTAAAGCCACCTGTCTAGCACTTGGTTTTTTAGAAAATGATGACCAGTGGAAAAACACTCTAAGAGATGCTGGTTTATCAGAAAGCCCTTCAAAGTTGAGGGACTTATTTGCAATAATTTTAATTTTCTGTCAGCCATCTGATGCCCAGTCATTATGGGAACAATTTCAAAATGATCTTTGCGAAGACATACTCCACAGAGAACGTATTAGACAAAATAATTCACAGTTATCTTTCTCTGAAAAGATTTTCAATAGTGGTTTAATTGAGGTAGTAGATAAAGTTGTTCGACTATCGGAAAAATATTTGACTGAATTTGGATTAAATTCACCGACCAGAGATGAACAAAGCCGATTTAATCCATTTGATTTTGCTATTCGAAATTCATATGATTTAAATCAATTAAATGATTTTGTCACGATTAATCTTCCAAAGCTGCTTAATGATCAATGACATGCATACGACGTCATTGTAAATAGTGTTCTCAACAATCTTGGAAAAAGTTTTTTTTTAGATACTCCTGATGGTACTGAAAAAACTTTCTTACTCAATTTAATGTTAGCCCTCACAAGATCTAAAGGAAAGATTGCATTGCCTGTGGCGTCTTCTGGAATTGCAGCAACCCTTCTCTGTGGCGGAAAAACTGCACACTCAACATTCAAATTGCCACTAAACATTTCCTGTGGAAGTGATTATGTTTGTCCGATTCGTAAAAATGGCCCCCTTGGAAAAATTCTCCAAGAAGTCTCATTTGTTGTGTAGGACGAATGTACAATGACATACAGAGCTCGCATTGAAGCCCTTGATTGTACATTACGAGATCTTAGATCTAACAATCAACTTATGGGTGGCATTACATTTGTATTTACTGGAGATTTCCGACAGACTTTACCAGTAATTCCAAAAGGTACTCGAGCAGATGTTGTCAACGCATGCTTGCAAGCCTCAAATATTTGGAGCTTCGTTGAAAAACTCAATTTGCGAACAAATATCTTGGTGGAGGAGATTTATTTTTTCCTGAACAAGTACTTAAAATTGGCAATAGAAACTTCGAAAATGATAATGGGTACATCTCTATGGACCAGACAGTTGGAAGAGTAGTGAACACAGTTGATGAGTTAATTTCAGAGATTTATCCGGATATTGTTAATTTATCAGACAAGCCTTATCAATGGTTATGTGAAAGAGCTATAATTTCACTAAGAAATGCGACAGCAGAGGTAATAAATAACTCTATACTTGAAAAATTTGAAGCTGAAACCCATGATTTTCTTTTGATTGATACGGTGTTCAATGTTGATGACGTAGCTTAATATTCACAAGAATTTTTAAATTCTCTTACTCCATCAGGGTTACCTAATCATAAGTTAAAGTTGAAAGTTAGAGCCTCAATTATGTTGCTGCGAAATCTTAAACCTCCGAATCTCTGTAATGTCACCAGACTGCAAGTTAAAAGTTTACGGAACAATATAATCGAAGCTATTATCCTCAATGGACCTGGGGCTGGACAAGTTGCGTTCATTCCCCGTGTCCCGATGATTCCTTCAGATTTGCCCTTTGAATTTAAACGTCTCCAGTTTCCAGTAAAGCTTTTGTTTGCCATTACGATTCACAAGGGACAAGGCCAAACGATTTTAAATGTTGGAGTTGATTTACAAGAGGATTGTTTCTCACATGGCTAGTTGTACGTAGGAGTTACTCGGACTGGGAACCCCAATAATCGAATAATTTTGATTCCACAAGGTGAAAAAACTAAAAATATAGTTTACACTGAAGTTTTATAAACTGAAAGAAAAACTGAAAAAATTTGCGCATCAAATTTAAGTGAATGAAAAATTAATGCCACGAATCTCGGGCGAAGCCGAGACGGGCCGTGCTATTCTTTATAATTACGTTGGTCAAACTTCAAACTTCAGAATTATGTAAGCCAAACAGCAAAGCTAAATCAAAAAGAAATCTATATTATCAAAAAGTTATACTTTAAATGATCTGTAACATACAAAAACCTGTGCATCGTAGCTCGGGCGAAACCGAGACGGGGCGTGCTATTCTTTATAATTATGTAAGTCAAACTTCAAACTTCAGAGTTATTTAAGCCAAGCAGCAAAGCTAAATCAAAAAGAAATCTAAATTATCAAAAAGTTATACTTTAAATGATCTGTAACATATAAAAACCTGTGCATCGTAGCTCGGGCGAAGCCGAGACGGGGCGTGCTAGTTCTTTAAATAAATTTCATTTACAATTTTTAGGTTTGCTGTTTCTGTGTTCACGGTAGGTAGAAGCTTTAGAAGATGTTTGCATGCACTTTTTTGTTTACTCCAACCCTTGATCAATTGGCCCGATAGAGGAGTCATGCATGCCACTATGCCTAAGTGCTTCAAAGCACCCTTCGGCACATCCATAACAGTGATTGCTGACTGTTTTGAAATATTTATGCAAACTCCAAAAAATAAAGCTTCTCAGGCTCAATGTTGGTCCAGTTATAAGCACCATGAGACAGTCAAAGTTCTTATCGGTATAACACCACAAGGCACAGTGTGCTTCGTATCAAAATGTTGGGGGGGGGGGGGTGCAGCGACAAAGTTATCACTGAAAATTCAGGCTTTCTCGATCATCTTGTGCATGGAGATGTTGTCATGGCTGATAGGGGTTTCCGTATTCAAGAGTCAGTTGAGACTATGGGAGCAACATTGAAAATCCCGGCTTTTACAAAAGGTAAAAAGTAGTTGCTTGACTTTTTTTTCAAAATCTAAAAAAAAAATAATAATAATTAAAAAAAAATGTTTTTAATTTTAGGAAAAAAACAGCTTCACCCACTGGAACTGCAAGAAACTAGGACTTTGGCAAATGTTAGGGTGCTCGTTGAAAGAGTTATCGGGTCTTTCAGACAGAAGTATAGAATTCTTTCAGCAATACTCCCCATGACAATGCTTGTAAGTACGAGTAATGGTTTTTGTCTCCTTAATGAAGTGATTTTAGTGTGTTGTGCCCTTACTCATTTGTGCCCCTCTATGGTGAAGGGTTGAGTTTTATTTTTAGTTTTGCTAACAAATTAATTAGGTGTAAGATAACATTGTATTATATAATTTTAGACTCATACTAATATGGTAAATAGTTGTTTTGAGTAATTTAAAAAATAAATATTACTATTTTCAAAAAGTATTGATTTTAACTTTTTATTAAAAATATTCCTTCAACTTTAAAAAAAAAATTTTAAGTTTTTTATTTCACATTTAACATATTTTTTCTAATTATTCTTTTATTCTGCAAGTTCTAGGATATATTCTTTTGTTGCAGTAAACCAATGAGCTAAGAGTTCTGGAACTATGACATTTTTATGAAACAAGCTGGCTTGTCGAATGTTTTTATTAATAAAAGAAGTATTTATATTAATACGTGACTAATGTTTCTTTTTTAAACCATACTACTAAGTCACAATATTTAGTTTCTAAACAAAACATAAGAATTAAATCTTATAATACACTTCATGTGCAAGGTCTAAGTAAAATTGATTGTTTTCATTTTTTTCAAAAAAAAAAGAATTTGCATTAGTCAAACTTTGAAGCTCTGGTAAATCATTATAAGGGCTTTTAATTTCAATGCAGCCGTTACCACAGCAATCACAAGTGACAAGAGCATCCGGAGTAGCTCCAAGAATAGGGAATTCTTTTGAAATTACAAAGCTGCATTTAGTAGTTTCTAAATTAAGATGTTGTAATTTCATATTTTTTGTATAATCTTTTAATACTATTTCTTCATGCTCCATTGTCCATTTCATAGGAGCTGATTTAACCGAAATTTTTGTAGGATAGCAAATACCTTTGTCTAACGCCAATGGTGGATTATCATAATTAGAAATTGTAATGCAGACTTGAAGTTTGAAGCTGTTATTAGGTGCCTTCACAGTGGAGGGTATTAGCTATGTAACTATGGAAATGTAAAAAATTTCTAGAAAAAACAAAAAATATTAACTAGGAAGTCACTTGGAAAAAAAAAATTAATTTGACAAACTAACTAGGCATTTTATAGTAATAACATTTTCATCTAACTAGGTAGTCACATGGATATAAATTTATTTAACTCTATGGTAGACCTACTAGTATGTAGTAGTTTTTTGCAATTATTTGGATAGTAGTTTCGAAACTAAGGTGACAAGAGTGACGTTTCCCGATTAAATATTAAAAATGACGTCATTCAAGTGGTAGAAACAAGAGTAGGTTCAGGGGTGAAAACAAATGTAAAAACGAGGGTAGGTACGTGAGTGGAAACGTAGGTAGGCACTGTACTAGGAACGAAGTTAGGTTCAAGGATAGAAAATTAGGTAGAAAATCTGATAGAAGCGGATGTATGAGCAAATATAAGAACAAAAGTAGAAATCTAGGTAGAATCAGATGTAGAAACGAGCATTGCTTCAAGGTTATAAATCTGAGTAGAAAAAGTGTAGTAACAAGAGTAGAAACTAGACTAGGTGTGGAAGCAAAATAGGTGTAGTAATGAGAGTCGTTACATGGGTGGAAATCTAGGTAGAAAAAAGGTTAGGTACAAGGATAGGAACAAGCCTAGTGAAAGGGGTGAAAATGAGAGTAAGCACAAGCAGAGGAACAAAGGTAGGCACTGGGGTTGAGATAATAGTAGGTACAAAGGTACTATAGTAAGTTCAAAAGTAAGTAAAGGAATGGGAACGACATGAGACACAAGAGTAAGCACAAGGATAGAAATGAGGGTAGGAAAAGAAGTAGCCCAGGGGTAGGTGTGAGGACAGGCATCATATGAGATACGAGGGTGGGCATAAGGACAGGCAAGATATAAAATACGAGGGTGAGCACAAAGATAGGAACAACGATAGCACAAGGATAGAAATAAGAGTAGGCACGAGGGAAGACACAGGAATAGGTACAAGGGTAGAAACAGAGGTACGAGGGTAGAAACAGGGGTAGGTATAAGGGTAAGCACGAGGGTAGAAACATGGGTAGGTACGAGGGTAGGCACGAGGGTAGAAACAAAGATAGGTACGAGGGTAGGTACGAGGGTAGAAACAAGGGTAGGTACGAGGGTAGAAACAAGGGTAGGTACGAGGGTAGGCACGAGAGTAGAAACAGGGATAGGTACGAGGGTAGAAACAGGGGTAGGTACAAGGGTAGGCACGAGGGTAGAAACAGGGATAGGTACGAGGGTAGGCACGAGGGTAGAAACAGGGGTAGGTACAAGGGTAGGCACAAGGGTAGAAACAGGGGTAGGTACAAGGGAAGGTACGAGAGTAGAAACAGGGGTAGGTACGAGGGTAGGCACTAGGGTAGGTACGAGGGTAGAAACAGGGGTAGGTACAAGGGTAGGCACGAGGGTAGGAACGAGGGTAGAAACAGGGGTAAGTACAAGGGTAGGTACGAGGGTAGAAACAGGGGTAGGTACAAGGGTAGGCACGAGGGTAGGTACAAGGGTAGACACGAGGGTAGAAACAGGGGTAGGTACGAGGGTAGAAACAGGGGTAGGTACGAGGGTAGGCACGAGGGTAGAAACAGGGGTAGGTACGAGGGTAGGCACGAGGGTAGGTACAAGGGTCGGCACGAGGGTAGGTACGAGGGTAGAAACAGGGGTAGGTACACCAAAGTAGTATAAATTATTATAAAGTATAATTTTATTATTACAAAGTAGTATTAAGTATTATAAAAAATAATTTTGATGTGATCAATTAATTTAATTTTTGTTTAAGTTAAAAAAAATAGATAGCCATCCAATTTAATGTTTTTAATACCTTTCAAGTAATAATAATCTTACTGTTTGTAAATGGGATAATTTATTATGAAAAAAATATACTATTGATAATGTTAACATCAACAAAAGGTTTTTATTAATTTGTCTACTTAAGGGTCGAATAATATTTTTAAAAATTACACTTAATAATCTTTCATAATTATCAAATAGTTAATGAAAGAAATTATCCTAAAGCCCAATCGGGCTTTAACGGCGATTTGGTTTTTTTTAAACCGACTTCCGTGAAAGCCTGCAGGGCCTTATATACTTTGATTTTTGGTTTTAGGTCAGGACGCTTCAAAGAAAAACTATTTTAAGATGATTATTTCATTTATATTATACATCCCGCGCGTAGCTGATGATCCCCTGAGAAATTTAAAAAAAAATTATCCCGAACAAAGCCCGCATTGAAAAGTTATGAACGTTTCATTTTTCGAAACGCTGATTTCCTTTGGCTCACGGTAGTCAAGGGACATTCGATTTTAGTTTCGAGGATGCGGTCTCTCTGCCTGCGCTCTCTGTAGACTTAACCGGACGTGACGTATGCGGTGGGCGTGTCTATTTTTGCTGTCTCACTCTTACTACTTACCTACAGCGGCAGACAGGTGCATGTAAGTAGTATAGCTAAGAGAGTTCTGCGCCATGGCGCAGAATTCTCATACCTTTTTCGGCGCAGAACTCTCGTACTTTTTTGGTCCCGCTCTCTCGTACTTTTTGGGCCCGCTCTCTCGTACCTTTTTCGGCGCAGAACTCTCGTACTTTTTGAGGGTGAGGGCTGGGGTCGTGCTAGGGGCTAGCCGCTGCTGGCTAGCCGGTAGCCCTACTCATTTTAATAATATTTTAATTACTTTTACAATTCATTGATGATATTTGAAAATTATTTTTAATAAAATTTTTAAAGAAAAAAAAATTGGTTCAACTGGGATTCGAACCGACGATCCTAGGCACGACAGGCAGACTCTCTACCACCTAAGCCATTGAGCTAGCATGCACCATGACTTTAATTAAACTACTTTTCCAACTGTTTTATACTATTTTCATATTACTTTAAATAATTTAATATTATTTTGTTTATTTAATTATTTATTGATATTTTTATTCTTAATTAGTATCATATATTACTAATATTATTTTTAATTAAATTATCAAAGAAAAAAATTTTATTGAAGTGGGATTCGAATCCACGACCCCAGGCATGACAGGCAGACACTACCACCTGAGCCACTGAGCTAGCATGCATCAGGACTTAAGTTAAACTACTTTTCCAACTGTTTTATATTCAATTTATTAGAATTCAATTAAATTTTTTTCTTTTTCTTTAATTTTTCATACTTGAACCTTTCATCATTTTTCTTTTAACAAGTTTTTTGTTCTTCTTGAACCTTTAGAAAACTTTTATATTCCTCATCATAAAGCTTTTTTTACTCAGAATAACTTTTGAAACCTGTAGATACTTTTACTTCAAAAGTTCAAACTTTAAACCTATAAGTTTGAACTTTACGTTTCAAAGTTTAAACTTTTCATGTGAAACCTCATTCTTTTACTACAAAAGTTCAAACTTTAGACCTATAAGTTTGAACTTTACGTTTAAAAGTTTAAACTTTTAATGTAAAACCTCATACTTTTACTTTTTTACTTGATCTTTTGTTCATTTTTCTTTTCATAAGTTTTTTGTTCTTCTTGAAGCTTTTGAAAACTTTTATTTTGCTCATCTTAAAGCTTTTTTTTCCTCAGAATAACTTTTAAAACCTGTAGATACTTTTACTTCAAAAGTTCAAACTTTAAACCTATAAGTTTGAACTTTACGTTTAAAAGTTTAAACTTTTAATGTGAAACCTTATACTTTTACTACAAAAGTTCAAACTTTAGACCTATAAGTTTGAATTTTACGTTTAAAAGTTTAAACTTTTAATGTAAAACCTCATACTTTTACTTTTTTACTTGATATTTTTTTCATTTTTCTTTTCATAAGTTTTTTGTTCTTCTTGAAGCTTTTGAAAACTTTTATATTGCTCATCTTGAAGCTTTTTTTCCTCAGAATAACTTTTAAAACCTGTAGATACTTTTACTACAAAAGTTCAAACTTAAGACCTATAAGTTTGAACTTTACGTTTAAAAGTTTAAACTTTTAATGTGAAATCCTATACTTTTATTACAAAAGTTTAAACTTTAAGTTTAAGTGTTCAAACTTTTAATATAATAATATATACTTTTAGTTAAAATATTTAAACTTTCACTAAGATACTTCATACTTTTACTTCGAAATTCAAACTTCAGACCTATTAGTTTGAACTTTACGTTTAAAAGTTTAAACTTTTAAATCGAAAGATCACCATGGTGGGGGTGTATAGATCTTGCCTACATGACCGTAGGTTTTTAAAATAAAAATTAAAAATTATATTATATTAATTATAATAATAATAAAATTTAATTTGTATTTATTTGTCTTGTTGTTGTTGTTGTTTTTTTTTTTTTTTTTTTTTTTTTTTTCTAACAGTTGATAGTAGTGTCAAAAGCTCTTGGGGTGGCCAGCTGTTAGAGATATCTCTATCGGTTAGACTGTCTCAGCCCCATTAGCTTCTTCCTACTTTACCCACTGTGATCAATTTTTATTTTTTTTTTTTTTTTTTTTTTTTTTGTAAATATACCTTGTTGTTTCGTAATTATTTTTAAAGTTTGGTTTTTATTTTTATTTTGCTTTTAATTAATTAACTTTGTTTTTTAAACGTGATTTTTAATTAGACTTTAGACCTATAAGTTTGAACTTTACGTTTCAAAGTTTTAACCATACTTTTACTTTGAAGGTTTAATTTTAGACTTAGAAGTTTGGACTTTGAATGTGAAACTTTATACTCTAACTTTAAAAGTTAAAACTTAAAGTAAAAATGTTCTAACTTTCATTATAAAATTTATTCTTTTGAAAAGTTCAAAGTTTAAACCTATAAGTTTGAATTTACGTTTAAAAGTTTAAACTTTCAATGTGAAACCTCATACTTTTACTACAAAGTTTAAACTTTAAGTTTAAATGTTTAAACTTTCAGTATGTTACTTTCACTTCAAAAATTCAAACTTTAGACCTATAAGTTTGAACTTTACATTTCAAGTTTTAACTATACTTTTACTTTAAAGGTTTAATTTTAGACCTAGAAGTTTAAACTTTGAATGTGAAACTTTATACTTTTACTTTAAAAGTTTAAACTTAAAGTTCAAATGTTTGAATTATGAAATTTATACTTTTACTTCAAAAGTTCAAACTTTAGACCCATAAGTTTGAACTTTACGTTCAAAATTTTAAACTTTTCATGTGAAACCCCACGCGGCTATGGCTTCTATCGCATTATTACTTCTTTTGATTTCATCAATTTTTTCTCGATCAATTTTTGTATCTTTAATAGCCTTGTAAACTCCAGAAGCACCACTTACCAATGCACTTGCTGCACTCAACCCAGCTAACAAAGGTGTAAGTGGTAAAGCTCCACCAGTTTTTAAAGATACACTTGATTTAATACCCATTCCTTGTTTCGATTTCAGGTTCGTTGAAGTAATTTTTTCAATAGAACTTGAATGTTTTTGAAGTGTCCGAGCATGGCTTTTTCCGGTGGAATGTAAGCTCCCGTACATTTCAGCTGGTCTCATAAAGTAATTGTTGCCCGACAAGTTTAGTTCGAAGGGGAGTTTGTTGATGATAGTATCCATCAATCTAGAACTCCCCTTCTTCTTTTTATTGTAAATGATCATTTCTCTATGAAGGTTAGTTTATAACTGAAATCAATAGTAATATATGTACTGTATTTATAGTAATTTGAAGCTTAACTACAAAAATTAAATGTTGGATACAGTTAATATCATCATCATCATCATAGACTACCGGAAAAAATTTAAATACATCTATTTAAGTATTAAATGATGTGAGTTTATTAAGGATCATTATAAAAGAAAGAAATGAAGTTAGGTACAAGTAGACTCTTAACTTTTAGTTCTTAGAGAAAGAATGAAGTAAGGTACGAGTGGACTCTACACAATTTTGCTATAAATATGATAACGAAAGAAAATGTAATCAGTCTTAATTTAGACATCGAAGATTCGATATGGATAATCTTATCTGTCAGAAAAAAATCCTTGAAGAGCTAGTTAAAGCTCAAAAAGCAGCAAAACGCAAGTATAATATTATGCGTTCTCGAAGAGATGATACTGAGCGAATTTTACATCAAACATTTAAGCCCATTGTCGATCCTATTCAAAAGTTAGTTGATCCAAGCGCTTACAAACAAAGAAAATTTAATAGAATAGATGAGCAATATAGTAATCAAAATTTTAATGAAGAAAATAGTCATTTGAAAAAACAATTAAGAACAAAAGGAGTGCACCCAGTTTAAACTGATAATGATCTTGAAGTATCATTTTCTGAAACATTGATTGACAATAATGAAAGACCATTAATGACTGTCAAAGAATCATCTGACTCAGAAGAAGGAGAATTATTCCAAGATGAAACTATCGCGGAACCAGAAGAAACTTTTGAAAATAATAGTAGTCAGAATGAAAGCCCTACTCCAAGTGAAAAGTTTTGTCTTTATGAAAGCGATAATTCAATTACAAGTACTGATTATGAAACTGCAGGTGAAGATGATGAAGATAAAGATGTGTATCAATTCTTCAATACAATTCAAAATCAAGGAAGCTTAGATAAAATTTATGGAGTTAAAATGGACAAAGGAAAACTCTTACTTGGAAAAACTCCAATAAGTTTTTTAAGTAGTCTTATAAAAGTAAACGATAAAACTTACCAAAAAACTCCTGGGTTGCTTGAATTATTGTTTGAAATAGATCCAGTTCCTTATAATAAAAATGATAAAGAAAATTATAGGCAGATCATGGAAACTACTCATGCTCATAAAGTTCGTTGCCAACCTAATGAAAAAATACGAGCATCGAAAAGTAAAAAATTTATCAAAATTATCGCTCCCATGTTTTTAAATGCAGAAGAAAAGACTGGGAAAGGATTGTTAGATAGTAAAGATAATCTATCCTGGGTCGATCCAAATGAACTTGTTACAAATGAAGAAGGAGTATTATATAGTGAGGATGATCCCAATGAACTTGTTGAACGTCTTAAATTACTGGTCTCTAAAAAACTTACTGGAAGTATGTCTCACGATTTTGAAATTTATAACATCATCGAAGAGCTAGCAGAGGGTGGTTACATATATTAGATATCATCAAAACTTAGATTATACTTTTCGAACTTTAACTTGGAAGTCTAAAGTAAAAATTTTCACATTAAGAGTTTAAAACTTAATTCGTCTATCTTCAATTATCTTTTGAAGTACTCTACACTTACATCAGCACCATCATTCAGCAACTTTTACTATTTATAAAATTGTTTGAATTTTCAAGTAAAAGTACAAGGTGTCATCTTGAAAGTTTAAAGATTTAGAGTAAAAGTTTAAACTTTCAAACGTAAAGTTCAAACTAATAGGTCTGAAGTAAAAGTATAAAGTATCTTACTGAAAGTTTAAACATTTGAACTAAAAGTATAGATTATATTGAAAGTTTGAACACTTAAACTTAAAGTTCAAACTTTTTGTAGTAAAAGTATAGGGTTTCACATGAAAAGTTTAAAATTTTGAACGTAAAGTTCAAACTTATAGGTCTAAAGTTTGAACTTTTGAAGTAAAAGTATAAATTTCATAATTCAAACATTTGAACTTTAAGTTTAAACTTTTAAAGTAAAAGTATAAAGTTTCACATTCAAAGTTTAAACTTCTAGGTCTAAAATTAAACCTTTAAAGTAAAAGTATAGTTAAAACCTGAAATGTAAAGTTCAAACTTATAGGTCTAAAGTTTGAATTTTTGAAGTGAAAGTAACATACTGAAAGTTTAAACATTTAAACTTAAAGTTTAAACTTTGTAGTAAAAGTATGAGGTTTCACATTGAAAGTTTAAACTTTTAAACGTAAATTCAAACTTATAGGTTTAAACTTTGAACTTTTCAAAAGAATAAATTTTATAATGAAAGTTAGAACATTTCAACTTTAACTTTTAACTTTTAAAGTTAGAGTATTAAGTTTCACATTCAAAGTCTAAACTTCTTAGTCTAAAATTAAACCTTCAAAGTAAAAGTATGGTTAAAACTTTGAAACGTAAAGTTCAAACTTATGGGTCTAAAGTCTAATTAAAAATCACGTTTAAAAAACAAAGTTAAGTAAAAACAAGCAAAATAAAAATAAAAACCAAACTTTAAAAATAATTACGAAACAACAAGGTATATTTACAAAAAAAAAAAAAAAAATAAAAAAAATAAAAATTGATCACAGTGGGTAAAGTAGGAAGAAGCTAATGGGGCTGAGACAGTCTAACCGATAGAGATATCTCTAACAGCTGGCCACCCCAAGAGCTTTTGACACTACTATCAACTGTTAGAAAAAAAAAAAAAAAAAAAAAAAAAAACAACAACAACAACAAGACAAATAAATACAAATTAAATTTTATTATTATTATAATTAATATAATATAATTTTTAATTTTTATTTTAAAAACCTACGGTCATGTAGGCAAGATCTATACACCCCCACCATGGTGATCTTTCGATTTAAAAGTTTAAACTTTTAAACGTAAAGTTCAAACTAATAGGTCTGAAGTTTGAATTTCGAAGTAAAAGTATGAAGTATCTTAGTGAAAGTTTAAATATTTTAACTAAAAGTATATATTATTATATTAAAAGTTTGAACACTTAAACTTAAAGTTTAAACTTTTGTAATAAAAGTATAGGATTTCACATTAAAAGTTTGAACTTTTAAACGTAAAATTCAAACTTATAGGTCTTAAGTTTGAACTTTTGTAGTAAAAGTATCTACAGGTTTTAAAAGTTATTCTGAGGAAAAAAAGCTTCAAGATGAGCAATATAAAAGTTTTCAAAAGCTTCAAGAAGAACAAAAAACTTATGAAAAGAAAAATGAAAAAAATATCAAGTAAAAAAGTAAAAGTATGAGGTTTTACATGAAAGTTTAAACTTTTAAACGTAAAGTTCAAACTTATAGGTCTAAAGTTTGAACTTTTGTAGTAAAAGTATAAGGTTTCACATTAAAAGTTTAAACTTTTAAACGTAAAGTTCAAACTTATAGGTTTAAAGTTTGAACTTTTGAAGTAAAAGTATCTACAGGTTTCAAAAATTATTCTGAGTAAAAAAAGCTTTAAGATGAGCAATATAAAAGTTTTCTAAAGCTTCAAGAAGAACAAAAAACTTATGAAAAGAAAAATGATGAAAGGTTCAAGTATGAAAAATTAAAGAAAAAGAAAAAAATTTAATTGAATTCTAATAAATTGAATATAAAACAGTTGGAAAAGTAGTTTAACTTAAGTCCTGATGCATGCTAGCTCAGTGGCTCAGGTGGTAGTGTCTGCCTGTCATGCCTGGGGTCGTGGATTCGAATCCCACTTCAATAAAATTTTTTTCTTTGATAATTTAATTAAAAATAATATTAGTAATATATGATACTAATTAAGAATAAAAATAAAAATAAATAATTAAATAAACAAAATAATATTAAATTATTTAAAGTAATATGAAAATAGTATAAAACAGTTGGAAAAGTAGTTTAATTAAAGTCATGGTGCATGCTAGCTCAATGGCTCAGGTGGTAGAGAGTCTGCCTGTCGTGCCTAGGATCGTCGGTTCGAATCCCAGTTGAACCAATTTTTTTTTCTTTAAAAATTTTATTATAAATAATTTTCAAATATCATCAATGAATTGTAAAAGTAATTAAAATATTATTAAAAATAAAATATTATTAAAATGAGTAGGGCTACGGCTAGCCAGCAGCGGCTAGCCCCTAGCACGACCCCAGCCCTCACCCTCAAAAAGTACGAGAGTTCTGCGCCGAAAAAGGTACGAGAGAGCGGGACCAAAAAAGTACGAGAGAGCAGGCCCAAAAAAGTACGAGAGTTCTGCGCCGAAAAAGGTACGAGAGAGCGGGCCCAAAAAGTACGAGAGAGCGGGACCAAAAAAGTACGAGAGTTCTGCGCCGAAAAAGGTATGAGAATTCTGCGCCATGGCGCAGAACTCTCTTAGCTATACTACTTACATGCACCTGTCTGCCGCTGCACTGTAGGTAAGTAGTAAGAGTGAGACAGCAAAAATAGACACGCCCACCGCATACGTCACGTCCGGTTAAGTCTACAGAGAGCGCAGGCAGAGAGACCGGATCCTCGAAACTAAAATCGAATGTCTCCTGACTACCGTGAGCCAAAGGAAATCAGCGTTTCGAAAAATGAAACGTTCATAACTTTTCAATGCGGGCTTTGTTCGGGATAATTTTTTTTCAAATTACTCAGGGGATCATCGGCTACGCGCGGGATGTATAATATAAATGAAATAATCATCCTAAAATAGTTTTTCTTTGAAGCGTCCCGACCTAAAACCAAAAATCAAAGTATATGAGTAAATCCGCCAAACTCTGTTTTTTTTCAGTAATTTTGAAACTTTTTCAATTTTTGAAGCACACTCTTGAAATTTTGGCAATAATTCTTTAAAATAATAAGAAATAAAAAAATGTAGCGTGGATGGTCATAACAAGTTGCCTGAAAAAATTATTCAAACAATTAAATTATTATTTAAAAAAAATGAAAATCTGAGTATGCCAATCGATTTTTTATTAAAAAAATAATAGGAAAGATAGTATTTGTTCAATTAAAAGCTGAGTTTTTTCGTGATAATCATCTAAACAACTTAAATTTTTTATAATAGTCATCATACGGCACTTTATGAATAGGTTAGGGTCTTTTTTTTTTATGTATTTTAATGTTGGCAATAATAATATATAGGCGATAATATCCACCTACTGATCTTTTTACACTAATCTACTAAGTAAATTATAAGTAAAGAGCAAAAAAAATCGATAAATATAAGTTCATAACTACGTCGTTGACCTGCCTGCTGTTGAAAGACATTAGTAAGTGTCGTCTGCTACAGGTTGAGTTCGAAGGTGCGAATAATAAAAAAACTCTTTTTTTTTTAACTAAATTAAGTTTTTTGGCTTCAGGCAGCTAAACTTAGTTAAAAAAAGTTATGTTTTATTGATCACACTTAAATTTGGAGACTTTTTTTTTAATCTGTGGATGTGCCAGCTGAAAAAAACATTTTTTACAAGGATTCACGCTCGAACTTTTCAGAATAAAATGATGTAAACAATAGCTTATTTTGAAAGCACATTATTCGGATTGGTCTTAAATTATTCGTTAAAGTATGTAGTTTTAGACGAATACACATTTGTGGCGTTTGAATAATGCCTGAACCTGAAAAAACTTGAATAAATAGGTTATTCATTTTTATCAAAAACGTGTGGACACATTTTTAAAGTAATGTCATCTCTCGAAAAATATAGGCACAATATTTTTATGGGTCGTAAAACATTCCTTGAACCCAGTATTAATACATCCATCAGTTGTAAATATGTAAAAAGATTGCCTGAAAAAGTTACAGCAGATAATATTTTCAAAACTTAGTTCCGGACACAGCGTTTTCTTGCGTTTTACAGGGTAAAACCTAATTTTTTAAACATTTGCATAAACTTTTCAGCATTTATATTTGTTTCCACAATCTCTAAAAGTGTAAATCTAAATAATTATTCAATTAAATATAAAAAAAATATTGTCTTAAACTTTTTTACTATGCCCGGACAGTGAAAATAAGAGTTTGGCGAATTTACTCATATAAGGCCCTGCAGGCTTTCACGGAAGTCGGTTTAAAAAAAACCAAATCGCCGTTAAAGCCCGATTGGGCTTTAGGATAATTTCTTTCATTAACTATTTGATAATTATGAAAAATTATTAAGTGTAATTTTTAAAAATATTATTTGACCCTTAAGTAGACAATTTAATAAAAACCTTTTGTTGATGTTAACGTAATCAATAGTATATTTTTTTCATAATAAATTATCCCATTTACAAACAGTAAGATTATTATTACTTGAAAGGTATTAAAAACATTAAATTGGATGGCTATCTATTTTTTTTAACTTAAACAAAAATAAATTAATTGATCACATCCAAATTATACTTTATAATACTTAATACTACTTTGTAATAATAAAATTATACTTTATAATAATTAATACTACTTTGGTGTACCTACCCCTGTTTCTACCCTCGTACCTACCCTCGTGCCGACCCTTGTACCTACCCTCGTACCTACCCTCGTACCAACCCCTGTTTCTACCCTCGTGCCCACCCTCGTACCTACCCCTGTTTCTACCCCTGTTTCTACCCTTGTACCTACCCTCGTACCTACCCTCGTGCCTACCCTTGTACCTACCCTCGTGCCTACCCTTGTACCTACCCCTGTTTCTACCCTCGTACCTACCCTCGTACCTACCCCTGTTTCTACCCTCGTGCCTACCCTTGTACCTACCCCTGTTTCTACCCTCGTGCCTACCCTCGTACCTACCCCTGTTTCTACCCTCGTGCTTACCCTTGTACCTACCCCTGTTTCTACCCTCGTACCTTTGTTTCTACCCTTGTACCTATTCCTGTGTCTTCCCTCGTGCCTGCTCTTATTTCTATCCTTGTGCTATCGTTGTTCCTATCTTTGTGCTCACCCACGTATTTTATATCTTGCCTGTCCTTATGCCCACCCTCGTATCTCATATGACGCCTGTCTTCACACCTACCCCTGGGCTACTTCTTTTCCTACCCTCATTTCTATCCTTGTGCTTACTCTTGTGTCTCATGTCGTTCGCATTCCTTTACTTACTTTTGAACTTACTATAGTACGTTTGTACCTACTATTATCTCAACCCCAGTGCCTACCTTTGTTCCTCTGCTTGTGCTTACTCTCATTTTCACCCCTTTCACTAGGCTTGTTCCTATCCTTGTACCTAACCCTTTTTTTACCTAGATTTCCACCCATGTAACGACTCTCATTACTACACCTATTTTGCTTCCACACCTAGTCTAGTTTCTACTCTTGTTACTACACTTTTTCTACTCAGATTTCTAACTCTGAAGCAATGCTCGTTTCTACATCTGACTCTACCTAGATTTCTACTTTTGTTATTATATTTGCTCATACACCCGCTTCTACCAGATTTTCTACCTAATTTTCTATCCTTGAACCTAACCTCGTTCCTAGTACAGTGCCTACCTACGTTTCCACTCACGTACCTACCCTCGTTTTTACATTTGTTTTCACCCCTGAACCTACTCTTGTTTCTACCGCTTGAATGACGTCATTTTTAATATTTAATCGGGAAACGTCACTCTTGTCACCTTAGTTTCGAAACTACTATCCAAATAATTGCAAAAAACTACTACATACTAGTAGGTCTACCATAGAGTTAAATAAATTTATATCCATGTGACTACCTAGTTAGATGAAAATGTTATTTCTATAAAATGCCTAGTTAGTTTGTCAAATTAATTTTTTTTTCCAAGTGACTTCCTAGTTATTATTTATTGTTTTCTCTAAAAATTTTTTACGTTTCCATAGTTACATAGCTAATACCCTCCACTGTGAAGGCACCTATTCTTCCAGCTTTAAATTTACATCGATTTTCTATTTCTTGCTGGCCAATCGTTTCAACATCCACTGTCATTAAAGCCTCATCTGAGAGTTTTAAATCAATTTAAATATTTCTAAGTTCTTGTAATGACAGGCCTTCAAATTATTTATTATGGAGTCTGGTTAAAGGGGATGGGAGATTTTTATTTTCCAACCGTTTTCTGCAGGTGGTAAAGGGCTGTGTAATATTTAAAATTGCTGCTTCTGGTTCACAAACTTCTAAGTTTTTATAAAACTCTTCCCATTCTATTAAGTTCAACGGTGTGACTTTCTTTTTATAGACAACTAAAAAAAAAAATTAAATTAAAAGAAAAAAAAAACACAGATTAACTTTGTTTTATGTTTGACGTACCATTGTAGCTCTTAGTTTGCTTGCTTGGATCAATATTTGCTATTTCTGCTGGGAGAATATTTTTTATAACTGTGGGAATATTCCAAGCACACAATCTATCAGTGCAAGCAAAAACAGCAAAAGCGATTGCTGCTGTGTGACTGCATACCTCACCCAGACCGGCCATACAAGTACAATGGGCACTAGAAATGCTTCCATCGGGTAATAGGATAAGCCATGGTAATAATGGACTTTCATTCATTTTTTGGGAAGGTTTAACCTTCAAAATTAGAATATGCTTTTAAAAAACACTGATATTATTTAAATACAGGACATAATTTTTATTAAAGAAAATTTACCTTTCCAAGCACCTTATAATTTTCATTGACTCTAAGAAATTTTATTTCTAGGATGAAACCTGATGCAAGATAAGAATATGCTTTCTAGCTTTTGAAAGCTTTTACTTGTTGTCCAGTATAAAAATTAAAATTCAGACAATACTAATTAATAATATCAATGATAGACATTGTTGGAAAGCCTTCGAAATGCAATAAATAATCTTTACTTGTAAAGGTCAAATCCATTGATTATGGAAATTTTTTGTACGTATCTATTTTGAATATCTACAGGAAGCTGTTTGTAATACTCACTCATTTTTATCTTCAAAGGAAGATAATTGACAACATAAGTATTTAAAATTAAAAATATATCTACGACTATTTATTTCATTTATCAAAAATTTTAGGTTATTTTTCTTGTTAATTATCTAGATAACTATTTTTTTACTTATCTAAACTTAATAAAATGAAATTCCAATCATTTTAAACAATTTTCAATTGCAAAAGTACACTGCCACTGTCTTTCAAACATTCAAGTTGTGTAAAGCTAAAGCCCGACGTACACATTGATGTTTAAACACACATATTGATAATTAACAACCGATAATCAGCAGCAATTATTTTTTTATTAGGTGCTATGAGGTATGAACTTCTTATTTACAACTTTTCAAGTTGACAGTGACCACTGTACATACCACATGAATAATTACTAAAGCAATAATACACCCTCTTTAAGCGCAAATCACGCGCAATCCACCCGCGTATTCAAAAAAACCAAAATAACCCATCTTTTTTTTATTTTTTTTTCCAAAATGACCCATCCATAAAAAAATTTTCTAGGTTTGCGCGGTTAACCAAAATAACCTATCACCCAATTCCTGGAACTCATATTTATTTATTCTCGGAAAAAATAAGACCGAACACCATCCAGACTGTCCGGATAGTGTTGAAATGTCCGGATAGTGTCAACCGTGTATATAAACTGTCCGGATAGTGACGTAATAACACACACACACACACACACACACACACACACACACACACACACACACACACACACACACACACACACACACAGTAAGTGGTCACTAGCGTGACAAATTTCTAAATAATGGTCGCTATCCTGACTTTTTGTTACTATCATGACCGTCGTGGAAGTAACAAAATTTTTAAATTCCAAGAATTCGAGTTCCAGGCAAAACCAAGTTCCAGGAATTGGGTGATGGGTTATTTGGGATGGGTTATTCCGGTTGGACCGAGCAAACCTAGAAAAAAATTTTATCGATGGGTTATTTTGGAAAAAAAAAGAAAAAAGAGATGGGTTATTTTGGTTTTTTTGAATACGTAGGTGGATTGCGCGTGATTTTCGCTTTAAGAGGGTGTATTATTGCTTTAGTAATTTTTCATTCAGCCGAAGGCCGGATAGTGACCACTGTATATAAATATATATCTCCCTATATTATAATCTGGTTTTTTTTTATGATCCTCAAAGTTGAGTCCTCAAAATTGAAAATCAATGAAAACACGGTCAAAAGACACGTAAAAAAGTTACTTATGAGTCCTCAAAGTTGAGTCCACGATAGGAAAGTTGAGTCCTCCTTTTCTTAAAACGATGCTTTTTAGATTCTTATGTAATATTTTCTATAGAAGCAGCTTGGTGTATAGAAAGATTTGAATTGTGTAAATGTAGTCATTTAGTACAACGTTTAGAAATTCATACAGAAAATCAATAAAACATAATATAGTTAAAAAATTAAATAGCTAAAAAATTGGAAAACAACTTTAGCAACTTTGTTTGAATTAAATAAAATTGATCTGTTAGAAATATTAAAAATGCAAATATACCAAATTACTATAGCTTTCTAGATGGAAAAACTTTTATTAGATAGAAAAATTAAAAAAAATTTCAAACTATAGGTAGAATAAACGTTGTTTCTTCTAAAAATTCAGAGTTTTCACTTAAAATTAATATCAGATAAAGTAAAAGATGGTACTTCTCACGAATACTTGAGAACTCATAATTAAATTCTTTATAAACTCATAGAGAAGGAGCCATTTAAATGGGTCTAATAGTAAATGATAAAAATGTATGTGCCATTTTTGAAGAATCTATAAACTATTTAACTCCGAAAAAATTACAAGAATTTTTCGGATTATTTTTATTGTCTGAAAAAATTCCTGGTAATTTAATTTGGAATAAATATAAATTACATTTTATAAAAGATTGTTGGGAGTGGATTTAATATCCAACACCGTCAACAGCTCTTATGCTGCAGCAGCAGCAGGAGACTCAGAGCGCCTGCGCGACAGGCGCTCGGTAAGTCCCCAGCCCGCATAGGGCAGTTCGAGTATGGCCGCCAAGGCTAACGTGTGTGTAGGGATCGCTATCCCAGAGAAGAGGTTTTAATAATAAACATGAGTTTACCGAGACTACCGTAGCTTTATTTGTGTTTCACCCTTACCTCCCCGTGCCTAAATTAATCTGCTCTCAACAGATCATGGGCTTCCAGCATCGTTTTTTGTGTACTTTACGGCACGCGACGGGCGGTTAAAAAAAAAAAAACCGGTTAACTAGCGCACGCGTTTTTGCTGCACTCACCGCGGCAGCTCGTTTTTACGTTCTTTGTTTGTGCAATAGTGATAAAATCTAAGGATTTGTGTTTTTTTTATTCAAGAAAAAAAAGGAGTGATGTTATCAGCTGGCCCGAGAAGACGTAACTTTGTCGTTTTGTTTACGAGGAACGAGGACAAGAGGATCGCCGAGGACATTTTCATTGACTTCAAGATGGACGACGGGAGGATTGGAGGCTCGATTGAAGTTTTTTTTACAACGAAAAGTGAGTTTTTTTGTTATCAAAAAAAAGAAAAGAGAAGAGTGTGCATGTAAGGAGATTTCGAGTGGGGAGGGAGTTTGGGGCCGAGAGAGAGAGAAAGAGAGAAGACGCGCTGGCACGTGAGAGTGCAGATGCATGTTGCAGCCTGCACTCTACGCAAAATGGGGGAGGTAATTCCTGGAACGAAATAAACCCAAACGCGTTCGGGATTTTGTTGAGTACAAACACTGCATAGTCAGATGTTTTTAGTTGCGTATTGATAAACGCACGTTTCTTTCTTTTTCAGCACAAATTTAGCCATGCTATTTGTGTTGATTTTTTTTCTCTTTTTATTTCGGTTTTCCATTTAGGTGATTATCAGCTATGCTACAAGTCACTTGTTTATCTCTCTCTCTCTTATTTGATAATTTTCTTACTTTGCGCGTGCGGATAGTTTTTAGCTAGGGGCGCTGACTTTTTACAGATGTAAGATTTCTCACGCTCGAGATTATTCGTTTCTCTTCACATGCTGTGCTGGTTGAGAAATTCGATTTTCTTTAAAGATTGGCTGACCACCGATTCTTTTTCAGATTTGAGGAGTAAATTTTCAATGAATTCTTTTTATAGGAAACCTTCGTTATTTTCTGGGAATTTTTTTCTGAGTGAGTTTTTTATTTTTGAGAAATTCTTGATGTTTTTTTTCAAATTTAAATTCACTGGGTTTTATTGAGAATTTCTGTTCAGAGAAATTTGTTGAGTGAGAGAAAACTTTCGGGGATTTTTTGTGAGTTGAGAGAATCATTCTATCTGGATTATTTAGTGATTATCAGCTGTGCTGGTCACTGATTTCCTTTTTGGATGATGTTTTCAAAGTTTCTTTGAAATCTTTGATTTGGAGGACTTGTTTCAGAGTTTGATACTCGAAATTTTTTACTTATTTTTAAAAATTTCTCTGATTCCTTAAGTTTTTTTGAAAATATCAGTTTCGAAATTTTGATTTTGAATTTTTGAGTTTTCTGTTCCTTTGAGTTTTTGAAACAGAGTCTCGGATCTTTTCACTCTTTGAATTTTTCGAGAAAATTTTGCAAATTTTTTTTCAAATTTTTTTCAAATTTTTGAAATTTTTTAAGAATTCTACTGAGTTGTGAGTATACTGAGGATTGCATGAGTTTTTTTTGAGGACTTTTAGAGCAATTTAAGAAATCTGAAGAGCGTGATAAATCTGAAAAATATAGGTTTGGTATGAGGATTAATACATGTGTGCCTGAGGATTAAAGTTGATCGTGAGGTTTGAGTTTACGAGTTGTTTTTGCTAAAGATGGGAGGAGATGGCGAGAGTGCCATTTTTTTAAATTTTGCAAAACTAACGATCAAACTCTTTTCTCATAAAGCATTTATTTGCTTTACCTGGACATCAGTCGTAGAGGATCACTGTGTGCTGTAAGCGCTCGATCGGCCTTGACGTACGCCGTGCGATTATAAATACCGCACATTAAAAACGAAAGGTGTGTGAGCAGTGCATGGTGGTTTTTTAAAACATTTGTCTAAAATTAAAATGAGCTCGTTATTAAGCTGTGTTAGTACGAGTAAATTTTAATTTGAAAGACCCTGATGAAGTAATTGAATGTTTGTTACATAGATGAACGGAGGTGACAATCCCCAATACACCAGACGAGGCATTATGAGCTGCTGCTGCTGAGATGTGGTGCGCCACAGGACAACTCTCAAGCAGGTTGAGCCAGTCCTTGAGTTAAGTAAAGAGGACATGCTAGCCAATAGCATAATCAGGACAAATATCAAAAGGGTAAATCATCAGGTGTGGCACCACCCGGTGTTGATCCGATGGCCTGGGATCAAGGATGTATAATATTAATTATATTTTACAACCACATGCAAAAGAATTTTTCCTTGTAATTAAAATTGAGTTTGAGTGAGGTAGTGGTACCACACATTGAAATCGAGAGTGAGGCTTAAACATTCAAGTGAGGTAACCTTTAATTACAGAGTAAAAAGGAAAGAATTCAGAGGACACAGAGAAAAATGGAGGAAGTTAATCTGAGCTGAGATACTTAGAGGCAATAGAGGCTGAGTAAAGGCTCATCTCAGCTGCTAATGCAAGGTTAACGGTCACTGGTCAGTCCAACCCAGCCACCTTGACACCGAAAACCGATTGAGGTGGTTAATCCAAATGCGAGTGAATTTGCTAAAACCAAACCATCTCCATGTCCTCAACAACAACAACAATGTCATTAATTGTTATGACGTCAGCTATGCCCGCTGAGCTATCCATAAATACCCCGTTGAGCTCAACGCTAACAGAGCTCAGCTTCTATGAACGAGGAGAATGAATTTGTGTGCATATCGGCTCCGGCACAAAGAACGTGACGAGTACATCGCCCCCGGCACCTAGTCTAAACGGTGAGTCTATTCCAGGCTCTCCTAGTTTTAGGATAGAGTTAGACAAACAGACTTGGAGGTTATGTCAGAACTTGAAGCTACTGAAGGCAAACTTCGAGTATACATCGAGGGTCAAGTCTGATTTTGTCACGATTTTGGATGATGCAACGAAGTTGAAGTACGATTTTTTTCTTTTTCTATCTTTCGTCTTTTTACCCCGAAACCTCAACCGTAACTCGCTTAACGATAATTCAAATTTGAAGCATGAGTGAGATTAATGTAAATAATCTATGACTGCCTATCACGACCGTGACAAGGGGAATAAAAGTATCTCGTTTTTCGTGATTATCAGCTGTGCTGGTCACTTAATAACCGTATGATACTTTAATTGAGAACCGAGTTGAGAGTAAAACAATTATTTTGAGCAATTGTCTTGTAAATCGAGGCAAATGTAAAAATCCTGAGATATTGTCTGAGTAAGTTTAAAGCCGAGTTGAAAGCTTGATTTGCTAGATAAGTTAGAGCTGAACGACGACCCACATTTATGATTCCATGTAACTTGATTGGGAAATTTTTTGTTTGAGGACGAAGCCAAAAGATAGAGTTCTTTATTTTATCGACAGGCTGGAAGATATTATTAACGACTATAAAAACTGTCCAGAGACAGTTAAGTTTTCTGAGTTGAATAACAAGCTGTGCTTATCTCTGGAATTTTCAGAGAGTTCACTCAAGCGAACAATACTGTTTCTGGGAAGGACAAAGAGGGATTTGCATTTTTTTCGTTTAAAATTGAGGCATCGAAAAATGAGGTTCAAACTGCTACAGTTAAGTTAACACTAAGGCCAGAGGAAATTTTGAGTAAACTCAAGAGCCGTTGCTGTTAGAAGTTTGTACCGGACACCAGTGCAGTAGAAACCTACTAAATCAGTGGTACTGCCGAGTCTGTAACCAAAACTATGAATCACAAGAGTACGTCTGTTTATTTGAAAGAGGTGAAGAAAATAATAATCATGCTTCTAGAAGATAGTCGTGGCGAGGATGAAAGAGATGAGTAGTGTAGGTTATCTGTGAACGCCCATCACAACATTGATCGGGCAATTTAAAATATCTCGAATTTTTCGTGATTATCAGCTGTGCTGGTCACTTGATAACTGTAGGATACTTTAGCTGAAAACCGAGGTGAAGGTAGATTCGTAGTTTAGGGAAGTATGAGTAAAAGTGGTTAAAAATGGTCGGGATAGAGGGGACGAAGGACTTAATGGTTTAAACAAAGTGAGAGCGGTCAAACCATGGTAATGAAACGAAACGAAAAAAGCAAGAACAATGTCTCTAGAGGAGGAAGAGTGAGGACAGAGTATTATTAAGGCACTTAATTTTAGAGAAAATGCGAACAGTCAAATGAGTTTTTGTTCGATGCTGATACATGTGCTACCAAGCACATTGTAAACGTAAACATTATATTGTAAAACTTTGAGAAGTTCAGAGGCGAGTTTTTGCGAACAAAAACGAGGCAGCAATTTAAACTTGAATGCGGAAACAAGTTAATTGTTTGAGATTTTATATGCAAGGCATTTTGAAAAACATTTTGTGATTATCAGCTGTGCTGGTCACTAAATGATTTTCTATAGAAAAGCTTTTTGAAAGTTTTGAGGTTTTAGATATTTTTGAGGATTTTGCTAAGGCAGAAACCTGTTTTTTAATGACATTTTTAGATGTCTGCGATGGAGGAACGAGTATGCGAGGAAGGTAAATTTTTGCCACACTTGGTAATTTTCTCGGTCAGTCACAGAATGGAGTTGAGGATCTTGATGCAAATTTCAGGAGGGAGCTTCACAGCTCATTATCGAGTCGTAGAATTCTGACACTGGGAGGGAGAATGGAGAGAAATCTTCACAAGGTGGAAAAATTGAAAAATGCTTGGATTGAGAGTTGGGTAATTCGTTTCTTGGCATCTTGCTTTGAAGACGAGTAACCTTCATGACATGAGTAAACTTCAAGAGTTAATTTGAAATTGAGTAAGTACATAATCCAAGCGAAGCCAGAAAACTAGATGTAATAATATTAAGGCTTGCGAGGTTATGTCACTCGTTGTGAAAAGTCAAAATATTTAAATTGAGATGCTAGAGTATTTGACGAAGTTGAAATTGAGGACACTATCAGTGACTGTGAAACTTGCACGTTAACAAAGATAGATTGTTATTAGGCGAGGTTAGAATGAGAGACTGAAGGCATCAAAATTGATTTGCACGAACACTATGGGTTAGACAAAACCTGCTTTGTACCCTAGCGACACCTGTGCAGTCATGAGGTTTTAACGATTATTCCAAGTTTGCTAAAACTTATTCTGTAAAGTATAAGAGCAATTCCGGAATGGGTCTTGAGAGAATTTTTAGAATTACGAGTAACCATGTAGGTGAAAGCAGGAGTGCATGTTTCATAAGAGCTGACAGAGAAACTGAATTTGAGGGTAAATTCAGAGAGTTGATGATGAGTGAGCAGGTAGCGACTTTACACGTGAACACCAAACGCAAAGAACGGCATAGCCGAGAGTTTTATTCAGACTTTGCAGGACGAAAAGTGCTTTAAGGTTAGACTCTGGTGACCTATGAGTATGAGGTTTCAGGCAGCTGAGGTAGCTGTTGATATAACAGAACATCACGAGACAGGTTTAAGTTTGAGTTTCCACCAAGAGCAATTAAAGTTGTTTTTGTCTGCTGCAGGACTAATTGCTATGTTTAATGGCACCTATCCACACAACAATTCATTATCTCCAGAAATGTGAGATTTAATGAAATATTATCAATTGGAGGTTTTAAAGGAAGAGTTGGATCTTGAAGAGGATGAGTTAAAGTTAGTATTGTTAGCCAGTACAAACAAAGATTTAACGTTTTACTATCAGAGAGGAACTGAGTTCGATGAGTGAAAACAATGTGTGGGATTTGGTTGACAGATCTGAGATTTAGAGCGAGTTTCTGAGAGAGTACGAGTTGAGTGAGACATACGCTCCTGTCTCAATACTTGTCGTGGTCCGGGCTGCGCTGTTTGAATATAACAAACTGAATTACACGCTTGTCAGATGGATGTCAAGATAGCCTTCTGAATGATTAGCTCGAGGACGAGGCTTCCTGATGGATGCTTGTGTGAAGACGTCCTGAGAGCTAACGTGGTGTGTGGACTGAGGAAATCTCTTTATGAGTTAAAAACAAGTCCTAGGAGGTAGAGTGAGAAAATTAACGCCGAGATATTAAAACTTGGTTTCAGTCACGACATTAATAAATCTTGTCTGTTTACTTGGGTTTATAAAACTATACTTGCTCTCATCGTACTTTATCTCGATGAAATGCTCATTGAGAGCAACATTGAGCAAAAACTAAGTGAGGTTGAGGTGAGTTTGAGTGCTATGTTTAGGATGAAGGACTCTGGAGAGCCAGATGTCTTTCTGAAAAACTAAAATCACTTGAGTTTGTAAAAAGAGGTTCATGAGTATAACCCTAACAAACTTGCAAGAACCTTGAGAAGTTCAATCTGAGTGTTTGTACTTCTCATGACACACCAACAATAACGAGGAAATTGAGTAATCATGAGTTGAGGTCTCTTGAGTTAATACAATTTGACGAGTCTAGTAACTCTCAAGTTAGAATAATTCCATTTAGAGGAGCAATAAGCTGATCCAGCCTGAAGCTACTAATGCTGTAAGGCCTGACAACGCCGATACGGTCAATGTGCTTGCAAGATAGCAATTGAACCTTACGGAGAATGGCTGGAATTACGTAGAAAGGATTTTCCTTTATTAATCTGCGAGGTATCGAGATCAACCGAGGATTATCTGATTGAGTACTTTTGGAGATATCATCGCAGAGAGAAGCAAACCCTGGTAACAAGATCTTTGAGAGACGCCGAGTATAACGCTGCATCGAAAGGTTCATGCAGCTAAATCATCAGATTGGACAAGGTACTTCGAGACACAATGATTTGGACATTCTACCCGGTAAAGATCAACAGTGATAATCTGTGCACGGTTGACAGCTCGCAAATAGAGTGATGTTAAACATCATGATAAGAGTATTGAGGTATTAAGGAAAAATCCGAGGTACTGGAAGTTGAAGGGCAACTGAAAAACTTCTGTTTGAGGCTCATGAGAACTTTGTAAAGCAATGCATTGCTGAGGGTTAATTGATGTTAGTGGAATTAATTAAAAGTTCGACATGGCCGATAACCTTATCAAGCCGCTTCACCGAGGCGATTTAAAAGACTTAAATTAAGATTTTTGAATTGAGTGTGTATGAATGAGGATGTACATGAGATGTATACAATGAGTTCATGAGGAACATGTTGATTTATTATGTTACAGGTTCACCTAAGCAATTAGTTGAGGCGAGACAATTACACCCACATTACAGATAGAAGATCAGCGAGAAAGATTATAAGTGAAATGAGAAAGAAAAACTCTGTTTTGTGATTTTGTGGACTAATGTGATTTGTGATGTTTATTTCATTTACAATTTCAATTTCTAGCTTGACTATTGCATTGTATAATTGACAGCTATTTTGATTTTCCATTGAGAATTTTTGTTTATAATAATTGAGATTGTTTTATTTTGATTTGAGGTAATATAATTGAGGTTGACGTATTTATTATTGTTGAATAATAAATGGAGGGAGTGTTGAGAGTGGATTTATTATCCAACACCATCAACAGCTCTTATGCTGCAGCAGCAGCAGGAGACTCAGAGCGCCTGCGCGGCAGGCGCTCGGTAAGTCCCCAGCCCGCATAGGGCAGTTCGAGTATGGCCACCAAGGCTAACGCGTGTGTAGGGATCGCTATCCCAGAGAAGAGGTTTTAATAATAAACATGAGTTTACCGAGACTACCGTAGCTTTATTTGTGTTTCACCCTTACCTCCCGGTGCCTAAATTAATCTGCTCTCAACAAAGATTTCAAAGATAATGCAGAAGATAGAGGTTTGAATGAAATAATCAAATTTCTATCTAGCGAAGATTCTAATTTAAGTTATAAATGTTTTGGTTTACCAGAAGCATGCGTAGAAAATATTTCTAATATTTCTGAAAATTATGACTGCAAAATAAACTGAAAAGAAGAGTATGAAAAAATGTTTGAAAAATTTAATAATGATCAAAAAAATATATTGAATACAATAACAAAAAACAAAAATAATATGTACTTAAAAGATGGACCAGGTGGTACAGGTAAAACATTTTTTCCTTTTGGAGGAAAATTAATAATTTTAGTCCTGTAGTCAAAAGAGGCAATGAAAAAATTATTGTAGAAGATACGATTAAATACAGTAAATTGTGGAAAAATTTCAAAATTCTTAAACTCACTAAAAATATGAGATGTAAAGATAAAATTTTTTCTAATTTATTACTAAAAATAGGAGGAATTGAAAATTTTAAAATACCTATTAAATGGAAAATTAAAGATGTTTGTTATTCAATTTTTGGAGATATAAATGAAAATAATAATTTAAACAAAGTTATTTTAGCTTCAAAAAATGAAAATGTTGCAATGTTAAACAGAAAAGTATTAAACATATTAAATGGACCAAGTAAAACATATTACAGTATAGACAAAGCCATTCATAAGGGAGTAGATCAAACTGATTCAAATATATATTTAGATTATCCAATTGAATACTTAAATTCAGTAAATGACGGGCTTTCTACCCATGAACTAAAATTAAAAAAAAATGCAGTGGTAATGTTAATTATAAATCTAAGTAAAAAAGATCTAAGTAAAAAAGACGGTGTATGCAATGGAACGAGATAGAAGATAACAAATTTATATGAACATAATATTGAAGCTACATGTGAAAAAACAGGAAAAATAGTACAGGTTGGTAAGGTAGATGAGGTTGGTTAGGCGGAGGTTATGGGGAGGAGCATGGAAGGGGAGATGAGGTGGGAAGGGTTTGTTATTGCATTTAAAAATGTTAATAGAGCTTTTTCAAAATTTAAAGTACTTCAACAAAACTTTAAAGTTAGTGACTGAGTTGATGAATAAAGTGAGTAAGATTTGTTCGTAGGTTGGGTGAGATAAGTTTGGGGGATAAAATACGGTATTTGAAGTAAGTGAAATTAGTAAGGTCTGTAATGTGGCTAAGATTAAAATCTGTTAGGTGGTCAAAGATGAAAAATCAAGTAGGGTTGGTAGGGTTATGAATCTTTTGGTAACATAATTTGGTAAAATTATGATGAGTAAGTAAAGTTCAAACTGAACTCTCCTGTCTAATTTTTATTAGTTTTAAGCACTTAAGTATTTTTATTATTTTACCAAACATAGAGCTTACGTATTGTTTCGATTAATTTTTATAGTCATCAATTATAATTAGGGGGTTGGCGAGCGGAGCGAGCAGGGGGGTATCCCCCCTAATATCTCCCTATATTATATAGTTATATCCTGAGGCACAGTCAATTTTGAATGAAAAATTTTTAATGAAAAGTTTTTTGCTCGTCAAACTGCTCCTCACTTCCTTTTACAAGCCGAATTATAAAGAAATTCCTTTTAGTTTTCGATATACGAAGTCCTCCTCACGTGCTCCTATGTTTGTGTTTTTTTAGTGTTCACTTGGATTAGTATTGCTCCTCACTGAGGAGCAGTCAAATTATTAGATTTTATCTTATATTTACGTTATTTTTGTCTTCCTCCTTATTTTAAAAATTTTCTTTTTATATGCTCCCCATATCATTACATTTAAAATTACATCATTTTGCTACAATTTTGCTCATTTTTTACCGCGATCCTAACGAATTTTTCATGAAAATCTATATTTTTATTAATGTTCATGAATTTTAACCCATTTACAATGTTTATATTTTCTATATTTTATAATTTTTTTGTTTAGACATAATTTAATTTAAAAATTAACTTTTCAAAAAATATTTAAAAAAGGTTCAAGTTTAATAACTTTTATTAAATCTCTTAATAATTAATCAACAAGTGTAAAATTTAAGTAGTTAATGTGTATTGACAGATTAATAAGTTTGATGTTGATAACATGAGCTCAATACTATAAAATAGAAAAAGACAAATCATCAAAGTATAAAATAATTTAAGTTGAAATTTGCAAGCAAATGATAAATGATTTAATCAGTGAGAACTCAATTGTAATTGGAAATTTTTCAGAATTAATTTCCGTGTAAAGAAAATTAATTAATGTGAGAAAACACCTAGTCAAAACTCTTTATGGATTTGATTATATTAATTCAAATAAGTAAACACGAGTTCGATAGAATAAAGTTGAGATAAACAAAACAACAGAGAATGGCCTTGAAAGGAGAGAGAGAAAGAGAGAGAGAGCGATGGCCAAGAGAAATTAAAGCAGCAGCAAAGGATGGCCTTGAAAAGAGAGAGCGAGAGAGAGTGATGGCCAAGAGAAAGAGAAGAGAAAATGGCCGCGCGTATAAAGCCGCAGGCACAAAAACACCGAGAAGTACAGTAAATTAATTACTGCTTGTAAAACAAGGTTGAGTGGTTCAAGTAAATTATTGTTACTTGAACAAAAATACCTGGAGATGTCCGCTGAGAATATTTGAAGAGAGTGTCCTGACGGAGAGCTTGTGATCGACCAGAGAAGAGTTGCCAGTGAACCACACCAACTAGGATGGTGGAGAGTGACTTCAATAGTATTGATTGCAGTCACGACGATGAGCTTGACCACTATCACTTCACTAGGAGCACTCCAATGAATTAAAGAGATGAACTTGAACGAGATAACCCAAGAAAACTTAGGCGAGAACTCTCTGCTGAGTGCTTGAATGAGCGTCAAAATGATAACTGAGGAGACAAAGAGCAGCAGGCCCCCGCCAGGCCAGCGGCGTCAGCAACAGCGGAAGCGTCAGCCCCCAAGCTGCGCAGACGGCGGCGCAAGAGCTCCAGCACCGTGTAGTTCTGCGTGGTACAAGAGGTGGCGCCACGCAGTCTACAATTATTGATTTTTTTTTCTCGACGATGTGTAATGAGGGAAATTATTGTTTGCTCCGCAACAAATTCACTGTACATTGAAAACAACAATCAAAAATATTAATGATAATAAAAATAGTAATAATAATAATAATGATAATAACAATGATGGACAGAAATTATTATTCTTATTTTTATTTTTATTATTGAAGTTGTTGTTATTGTTATTGTTGCTACAATTAGCTTGAAATTAGACATTTTCAAATACAAAGCTAAATTTGTTACATAAAGAAAAGAATTTTTCTAAAAAAAGTACCTAATTTTTGTGAATTATGTGAGCTTATGAAGAAGTTGATAGACCCGTAAGTCGATTGGTTGAACGACTTATTTTTTAAAAGTTATTTCTCAATATTAAACTAATTTCAATAATAAATGATTTTGGTCAATTTATTCTGCAATGCTAAAAGATTTTTTGGGGATCAATGGTTTTGGCAATAAATTGTCGAAAAAACAGACTTTGGGTTCGTAGGGCCCAATCAAAGGCCCATTTTTTTAGGGCCCATTATGGTGAAAACTTGAATACAAGAAACTTTCCCTATTCATGTGCAATACAAAAAATGCGTTTTTTCCGAGTTAATTCGCGTTTAAAAGAAATGGGCCTTAAGAAAGCCTTGTAAGCCTTGCAGGGCCTCATTGGGCCCCAAAAATTTTTTCAAAAAATACATACAAATCGTAAAATTTTCCGCTTTTTTTGAATCTGGGGTCAAAAATAGTGGTTCCCATTTGAAAAAACGGACTTTGGGTCCGTAGAGCCCAGTCTGAGGCCCCGGGCCCATTTTTTTTGGGCTCATTTTACTTCCTCTTCCAATCAAAACAACTTTTGTCTCTTGAGTTTTGTTCGTACGAGGCTTCAATTTTGAGATAATCGCACCGGACGATTAAGGGCATCGTAGGGTCTAGGAGCGAAAAAAAAGCACTTTTTTGACGATTTTTAATAAAAAATCAGGTAAAATTTATTCATTAATAAATATAGGAAATTGTTAAGTAACTTTCAAAGAAGGTTTTGTCAAATTTTGGAGTGAAAATATCAAGATGCAAGCCGGTGGCCGCCAATTTTCGGCGACACCTAAAAAAAAAAGGTGCTCTGCGGTGACCACTCTCGTTCATCACAGGATCATCGTAAACACAAAATTAAAGAAGATTTAGTTAAAACATGAGTTTCTCCAGAGATTGACGAGCCGTTTTTTTTATTTTATTTATTTTTGAATTTTTAGTGATAATTTGAATCAAAATCGACGATTTTGACCTCAAAATTTAGCCATTTTTGTGACGCCATTTTGTTAAAAATTGATAAATATAAAAAAACTCTCCGTCAGGCCCAGGCATTTCACGCATCAAGAATGTGTGCAAAATTTGAAAACGATCGGAGCAACAGTTTTTCAACTAGAGTGGTCATTTGAAAATAGTAGTTTCGAGAAAAACGCCTCCGAGCGGCGCTCTGTTGCTCGCTACTGCGGTCAAAGGTCTTTGGTTAATATATCTTCTGCTGCTCAAGTTTTGCTCCGATCGACTCAAAATTTCGACACAGCATTCTTAAAATGTTGTACTATTAGAAAATGTAAAAAAAAAAAATTGATTTTTTGAAAATACCTTGACCCTACGATGCCCTTAATTTACGCAACCTTGTACATTTTAATCTTTGTTTACAATGCAAATTTTTTAAATAATTTTATTTATATACGTTAAAATACCACCTTTTTTGTAAATTTTATTTGTGAATGTTTTGATGGTGTGTAATTGAGACAAATTTTGATATTTTAATATATCAACATTCATTTTCAAAATTTTTGGTTAACCTAATTTGTGTGAGTATTTTTAAAATTTTAATGATTCATACAATTATTATTATTTTTTTTATATTGAAATTAAAATTTAATATAATTTAATTAATATCTTTTACTCAGATTATATCTAATTCAACGAGCCTATCATTTTTATGAAATTAACCCTTGAAAACTAAGATTAGTTTTTTAGATTAGTTTGTATTCTATTTTACCTGGAATTCCATTTAGAGAAACAAAGTGTATCTCAAAGGTAAAATTATTTTATTTTATACAGTTCAATTTGAAAGAATAATCAGTTTTAACTGATCTTGGAAATTTTCAAGAATTTGAACCAAACTTTATCAATTTTTTAGAAGTACCAAATAATAGGGGATATATAAGTTTTAAAAAAATTGTTTTTTTGTTATAAATATACATTAGAAGCACTAACCGGACAGTTCATATGCACGTTCGGCACTAACCGGACATTTCGACACTATCCGGACAGTCAGGATAGTGATTGGCCCCATTTTTTCCGAGAATAAATAAAAATGAGTCCCAGGAATTGGGTGATTGGTTATTTTGGATGTGTTACTTTGGTTGGACCGCGCAAAACTAGAAAAAGTTTTTATTGATGGGTTATTTTGGAAAAAAAAATAAAAAAAAGATGGGTTATTTTGGTTTTTTAAATACGTGGGTGGATTGCGCGTACTTTGCGCTTAAAGAGGGTGTATTATTACTTTAGGAATTTTTCATGTAGTAAGTACAGTGGTCACTACCCGGCCGAAGGCTGGAAAAAAATAAAAAATTAAAAGTTAAAAAAAATTTAAGCAGAAAAGATAACTTAACTGGCACAAAAATTTATGTCATTAATTAATTTTGAAAATAAATTAAATCGTTGTATAAATTATTCTGTTTCAAATAAAATTACATTTAAAAACATTTGTTTAAGTTTTTATATTAATATTTTAATTTTCATTATTAATTAAACATATATTTTTTAATGAACCTTTATAAATCATGTTTAATTGGGGGGTTGGCGAGCGGAGCGAGCAGGGGGTACCCCCCTAATATATATATATATATATATTCCTATATTATATAGTTACTAGGGGGGGTACCCCCCTGCTCGCTCCGCTCGCCAACCCCCTAATTATAATTGATGACTATAAAAATTAATCGAAACAATACGTAAGCTCTATGTTTGGTAAAATAATAAAAAGACTTAAGTGCTTAAAACCAATAAAAATTAGACACGAGATTTCAGTTTGAACTTTACTTACTCATCATAATATTACCAAATTAGGTTACTAAAAGATTCATAACCCTACCAACCCTACTTGTCAGGGTGGGCAGTTTAAGCTAGAGATCTAAGATGAGTCAGGTCCAAAATGAATAAGGTGAGTAGGGTTTGTTGGTAGAGTGAGTGAGAGATGAGTTGGGGATTAAGTGCGGTATTTGAAGTAAGTGTAATTAGTAAGGTCTGTAATGTGGCTGAGATTAAAATATGTTAGGTGGTTAAAGATGAAAAATCAAGTAATTAGCAACTACTCGAGTAATTAGCGAAATAATAAAAAAATCACGATTATTTTCAAATTTTGCAATCTCGTATAAGCAAGCCTCGATTTTCAGTCGTAATACCCCTAGTGCTTCAAAATTGTCGATAATTTTCCGACTGTGTTTTGCGGGGCAAGTTTGACAAAAAATCACTCGCACTTCGCGCTCGTGATTTTTAACCTGTCAAACTTGCCCCCCTCGTTGCTGTGCAAAAAAACTGGAGGAAAATTATCTAAAATTTTGAAGCACGAAGGGTTATTCGGCTGGATTATACAAAATTTTTTTACAGATTCTTCTTGAGATGAACTTACTTCCTGCATAGTACCAGCTCGCAAAATTGCGTTTAAGCCGATTTATGATTTTGTGGGGAAAGGGCTGAATTTAAAATGATAAACGGCTTTGTTCAGAACCCTCTCATGACAACAAAAAGGATTTAATAAAAATTTCAATGACATAAAATGACATAATTAGAAAGCTGCTGAGCTCAAGACCTTTTTAATGATATATGATTTTATATGAAAATTCTAATTAGAGCCAAAGTTATAATTTTAATATCTGATCTACCAGCCCACAACCACCTTACCTACACTCTACCCTCCGCACAGACTCGCCTTATCTAACCCGATTTACTATTCTCACCCATATTAAGAACCCTACTAACTATACTTACTTTTTTATCTTCAACTACCTGATCTAATACAATCTTAGCTACATTACTGACCTCACTAATTTGATTTACTTCAAATACCGTATTTTATCCCCCAAACTTATCTCACCCAATCTACGAACAAATCTTATTCACTTTATTCATCAACTCAGTCACTAACTTAAAAGTTTTGTTGAAGTACTTTAAATTTTGAAAAAGCTCTATTAACATTTTTAAGTGCAATAACAAACCCTTCCCACCTCATCTTCCCTTCCACGCTCCTCCATATAACCTCCGCCTAACCAACCTCATCTACCTTACCAACCTGTAGTATTTTTCTTGTTTTTTTACATGTAGCTTCAATATTATGTTCATATAAATTTGTTATTTTCAATCTAGTTCCATTGCATACACCATCTTTTTTACTTAGATTTCTAATTAACATACCACTGCATTTTTTTTTTAATTTTAGTTCATGGGTAGAAAGCCCGTCATTTACTGAATTTAAGTATTCAATTGGATAATCTAAACATATATTTGAATCAGTTTGATCTACTCCCTTATGAATGGCTTTGTCTATACTGTAATATGTTTTACTTGGTCCATTTAATATGTTTAATACTCTTCTGTTAAACATTGCAACATTTTCATTTTTCGATTCTAAAATAACTTTGTTTAAATTATTATTTTCATTTATATCTCCAAAAATTTAATAACCAACATCTTTACTTTTCCATTTAATAGGTATTTTAAAATTTTCAATTTCTCCTATTTTTAGTAATAATTTAGAAAAGTTTTTATCTTTACATCTCATATTTTCAGTGAGTTTAAGAATTTTGAAATTTTTCCACAATTTACTGTATTTAATCGTATCTTCTACAATAATTTTTTCATTGCCTCTTTTGACTACAAGAAGGATTTGTCTAAAATCGTCACCTAAAATTATTAATTTTCCTACAAAAGGAAAAACTGTTTTACCTGTACCACCTGCCCATCTTTTAAGTACATATTATTTTTGTTTTTTATTATTGTATTAAATATATTTTTTTGATCATTATTAAATTTTTCAAACATTTTTTCATACTCTTCTTTTCAGTTTATTTTGCAGTCATAATTTTCAGATATATTAGAAATATTTTCTAAGCATGGTTCTGGTAAACCAAAACATTTATAACTTAAATTAGAATCTTCGCTAGATAGAAATTTGATTATTTCATTCAAACCTCTATCTTCTGCATTATCTTTGAAATCTTTTATAAAATGTAATTTATATTTATTCCAAATTAAATTACCAAGAATTTTTTCAGACAATAAAAATAATCCGAAAAATTCTTGTAATTTTTTCGGAGTTAAATAGTTTATAGATTCTTCAAAAATGGCATATACATTTTTATCATTTACTATTAGACCCATTTAAATAGCTCCTTCTCTATATGTTTATAAATAATTTTATTATAAGTTCTTAAGTATTTGTGAGAAGTACCACCTTTTACTTTATCTGATATTAATTTTAAGTGAAAACTCTGAATTTTTAGAAGAAACAACGTTTATTCTACCTATAGTTTGAAATTTTTTTTAATTTTTCTATCTAACAAAAGTTTTATCATCTAGAAATCTATAGTAATTTGGTATATTGGCATTTTTAATATTTCTAACAGATCAATTTTATTTAATTCAAACCAAGTTGTTAAAGTTGTTTTCCAATTTTTTAACTATTTAATTTTTTAACTATATTATGTTTTGTTGATTTTCTGTATGAATTTCTAAACGTTGTACTGAATGACTACATTTACACAATTCAAATCTTTCTATACACCAAGCTGCTTCTATAGAAAATATTACATGAGAATCTAAAAAGCACCGTTTTGAGAAAAGGAGGACTCAACTTTGAGGACTCAACTTTCCCATCGTAGACTCAACTTTGAGGACTCATAAGTATCTTTTTTATGTGTCTTTTGACCGTGTTTTTATTGATTTTCAATTTTGAGGACTCAACTTTGAGGATCATAAAAAAAACCAGATTATAATATAAAAAAAATTCAAGTTGCTACATAATGGAAATTGGAATAAAATCAGAATTAGATTTTTATTCCTCTTAAAAAATTTTAATAATTCTTATACAGAAGTACATTTCATTTTAGAATTTAATAATTTTTTCTTTTAATTGAAAAGTAACAATCAAATTTATTAACTTTAGTAAATTTAAGCATAAACTTATATTAATATAATTTTTTTAAATAATTTTTTTTAAACAAATTTATTGTTATAAAAATTATAAAGAATTTTAATGGTAACATTTTATATTTTAAAACAACGAAAAGGAGGACTCAGTTTTCACGACGCAGAGCAAGTTTTGCGGTCTCAGTTTTGCGGAGCAAAAAAAGTCAAAATTTAACTGTCTTTTGACCGTGTTTTCAAGATTTTCGTCACAACAATGACCAAGTTTTGCGGACTCAGTTTTGCGGAGCAAAAAAAAAAAAGGGATTATAATATAGGGAGATATCCAGGAGGAGCTCTTTTTTTTTTTGGCTCCTCCGGGAGGAGCTCTGAAAATTACGGCTCCTCCGGGAGGAGCCCCTTAAAACATGTTAAATATAAAGTTTTTTGAAGGTTTTGAGGTGCTCCTCCGGGAGGAGCTCTTAATTTTAAAAGCTCCTCCCGGAGGAGCCAATTTTAGTAGCTCCTCCCGGAGGAGCACCTTAAAACGTCAAAAACCCTTATATTTAACATGTTTTAAGGGGCTCCTCCGGGAGGAGCCAAAAAAAAAAGAGCTCCTCCCGGAGGAGCACCTCAAAACCTTCAAAAAACCTTATATTCAACATACTTTAAGGGGCTCCTCCCGGAGGAGCCGTTATTTTCAGAGCTCCTCCCGGAGGAGCCCCTTAAAACGTCAAAAAACCTTATATTTATTATGTTTGAAGTGGGCTCCTCCCGGAGGAGCCGTAGTTTAAAGAGCTCCTCCCGGAGGAGCACCTCAAAACCTTCAAAAAACCTTATATTTAACATGTTTTAAGGGGCCCCTCCCGGAGGAGCCGTAATTTCCAGAGCTCCTCCCGGAGGAGCACCTCAAAACGTCAATAAACCTTATATTCAACATGTTTTAAGGGGCTCCTCCCGGAGGAGTTGATTTTAAATTATAGGAGCTTCTCCTGTACGAGCACCTTAACTGTAAAAAAACTCTATATTTAACCTCTTTGAAGGGCGCTTTTCCTAGAAGAGTCGTAATTTTTAAAGCCCTTTTTAAAGGAGTACTTCAAAACGGTTAAAAAATATTATATTTAACATGTTTCAAGTACTTGAAGTATTTTAACTTACTATTTAATTTTTATAACTATTTTTTTAGACTCACCATAATATAAAATTTTCTTTTTTCAATTTAAATCATATTCAACAATTTTACCTAAACATGTTTGAACTTTTATTTAATACACAAACTCAACTCAAAAAACATGTTAAATATTAACTGTGAAAAAACTCCATATTTTATAACTATTTTTATGGGGGTTGGCGAGCGAAGCGAGCAGGGGGTACTCCCTAGTATATATATATATGTATATATCTATATTAAGGTTGTGTCCCGACAAAGCTCATTTTACCATTTCAGGTTAAAGGGTGTAAGAAAGGCATATAAATAGCTCTCTAGGTCTATTTCAATAGTTAAAACCGGCAAGAGCAATAATTCCACACTTAAACCCCGGCCTTTGACAACCGCTCGACAAGGGTTGGGTACATGGTCAGGTGGCCTAGTTTGGTTAAGATCAACCTGATTAAGGTAATTAGCGACTCAATTAGGGATCAGTTAAAATTTTCGGTAAATTCAGGAGCTGCATAAAAATTAATTTAAGGAATATATTGAATGATTTAGGATACAATTTATTAATTAGTTGTTCAGGAAAGCAATCTCATCGCTTAATAGTCGTGGATCAATTATAAATAATAAAAAACTGCATTGGAAAAAAACTATGGTCGATTTACCTAATACCGATCACTCGGGACCAGCCTGACCCTTTTAGCGATCAGTGGAACCCAATTAACGATCACTGATCGAAATGCACATTTAAAATAATTTAAACTAAAACAATAATCTTATTAACACTGCCAACTCAAATGTCTTCAAAAATTCGATATAGGTATACTGGACGTGTAGTTTTTGTCATGATTTTAAAACACTTACAAGTGTCTTAAGAACCTAACCTTTAGGTCAGTTGCATAAGACACTTGGAAGTGTTTTAAAATCGTGACAAAATAAGACACTTGGTTTTGCAATGAAGTTGCTGATAATTAATATTTATTAAAAAAAATATAAAAAATTAACACATCTGATTTTAAACTTATAAAAATAATGAACATAATTTTTTTCAACTTTTTAAATCAGCTTACACAATGAACATACAATTTTTTTAGAGACTACTTATCAATAGTTTGCAGAGTTTTATTAGCTTTCATTTAGCATTAATTTTTTTCTCTTGAGACACATATTCATCTTTATTTAATTTTAAAGCAAACTTTTTGGCGACATCCTCGGATAAACATTTTTTGATCGATAATAGGTTATGTTGTTAATTTTCCGTGCTTTAACGATCATCGTTATAAAAATTGGTTTTATAAAATATTTTTAATTGTTTATCTTCTTCTGATTCTTCTTCATGATCTCAGGAAGATTTTGAGTCCAACAAAAATTCCGTACCTTACTTATTCACTTAAAAAAACTCTTCCAAAGATGCAATTCGTGCTTACGCTTCAGGTTAAGGATCTGAAGTGCTTGCAAACATCAGTTCTCAAAATTGTGGCAAGTTTTAAATATAATAATTTAAAAATGTAGTTTTGACAACCGCATCGAAATGAACCTTATATCATCAAATTTCAAAAAAACCATTTATTAAGTCTTACTTATCATTATAAAAATTAATAGTTTATTAAATTAATAACACGGGCGCAGGCTAAAAATTTTTTTAATTTATCCATCGAAAATTATTGAGAAGTTAATATAACTTGAAAAGTTTTAAATAAGAAGTTCATACCTCATAGAACCTAATAAAAAAATAATTGCTGCTGATTATCGGTAGTTAATTATCAATAAGTGTGTTTAAACATCAATGTGTACGTCGGGCTTCAGCTTTACACAACTTGAATGTTTGAAAGACAGTGGCAGTGTACTTTTGCAATTGAAAATTGTTTAAAATGATTGGAATTTCATTTTATTAAGTTTAGATAAGTAAAAAAATAGTTATCTAGATAATTTACAAGAAAAATAACCTAAAATTTTTGATAAATGAAATAAATAGTCGTAGGTATATTTTTAATTTTAAATACTTATGTTGTCAATTATCTTCCTTTGAAGATAAAAATGAGTGAGTATTACAAACAGCTTCCTGTAGATATTCAAAATAGATACGTACAAAAAATTTCCATAATCAATGGATTTGATCCTTATACCTTGTAACAGCTAGCGCGGAAATGTAATTCGAATTTCGCGGTAACTGATATGGAACGCAGATGCGGATCGGTAAGTCAGGTGATGACGAAATCTACCGATCAGCATTACTCTGAGTTTGGCGCTTGGCACGATCACACGTGTGTCAGAGAGCAAATGTAGAATTTACTTTTTTGTGTTGTTAGATAACTTTATCAAAGTGTTTTAGATAAAGTTATCAGTGAGAAGTTGTGTAGATTTTCCTGTGATCCAGTTGTCATTGGATCGGAGCGGGGAAGACGAACATCTCACGATTAGTCAGCATGCAGCCTTGGAAGGCATCGTCGTCTTGTGTAAAGCCATTCGGGCTAATCGTAACTATTATAATTATTGTTACATCGAGCGAAGGTGCACCTGCTAAGAAAATAAGTCCACGTAGCGGTTAATCATTGTATGTTTTACTTGTGTGATGATTAGAGTCAGAGTGTGTGTGAAGTACAGTAAGTACTTGGATTTTTGTCTCTGAGTCTTTGTCTGGGTTTTGACGTACTTCAGCTGGTAGCTGAGTGTACAGGTGTGTGCATGTTGGTGTGCGCGCCGAACGGTGAATTATCGAGCGATAAGAGAATCGCCATAATTTGATTTGTTTTGATTTGTAATATCGGGCTGATAGCCATTCTAATATTATTTCTTTGTAAACAATACGGGTTATAATTATTTGTATTATTTATTGGTTTTATTATTGTTATTAAAATTAATTAAATTAATTGAGGTGTTACGTGACAATTAAATAAACTGTTTATTTAAGTTAAATACTGTTAAATTTAGTTAAATACTGTTACGTGACAATTAAATAAAATCCGCAATCGTGCATTCTCGCACGAGTGTGCGTGCATGTGGATGAGGGGTCCGGTCAGCACTTCGGATTTCAGCTGCAGCTGAATGCTGCTCCTGCACTTTTGATGGGAAAAAATCAAGGTGGCGGGGGAAGGATTTAGATACAGCAGGGAGGAAGAGCGCCGGACGTCGAGTCAGTATGAAATATAACTAAATAGCGCAAAGATCGCGAGCCTTATTAAAGTTAAGCTAATTACCTAATACTATATTTGCCCATTTGGACCTATCAGATTTTAATTCTAGATTTTACTCCCTAATAATCATAAATTCGTTGATCTCAGCATCCGATAATTGTAACCCAGTGTATTTGATTTTGACCTAATGAAGCCTATTTTAAAAGTAACTTGCCAGTGAGTGAATAAAATAATTGAACCTATTGTACCTACGTCTGAGAGACTAAGCAGACTACGAACACATCGACCAGTTACCAGCGAGTTTTGGATCCAGAATCAAGGTAACGAGTTTAGTATAAAATTTTAACCTTATTTAATTAGTAGTTCGCGCGTTCCTGTCGTCACACAAGGGGTGCCGTTCACCCCCGGTTTTCTCCGCGACTCCTTCCCGGGTCTGCAAAATTAGGAGCCGGTTATATGTCCACGGGGAGATATAACAAAATTGGTAGCAGAAAGCGTAGTTAGGCCCCCCGCGGAGCGCGCATTAAACTTAGAGTATTGTGAATTTTTGCCAAGACGAGTCACTCGCCCGACAGTCTTGTAGTTTAAGATTTTAGTAATTTTAAGTTGGAAAGAAGTTAGGTTTAAGCTCGTGCATAAAACTTTATTCGGAGTGATTTTCTTTTTTTTAGGAAATAATCAATTCTAATAGGACCGTGCGTGATTTTTATATCAGGCCGAATTAGAATAATTTTAGTGCGACGAAAGAATCAGAAAAAATTTAAAATAACCGAAATCATCCTACGACGCGAAAAGTCTCGAGTTACATCCGGTGACGGAAAAAAGTGTAGCTCGTGCAGCTGCACATCATTTAAGCTTAAGTAAAATTTATATTCACGTTATAAAGTTTAAGAAAATTTTTAAAATTATAATCTTCTTTTGATAATTTAAACCCCCTTGTTTGGGACCTTATACAGTATAATTGAAAAAAAATAGGAAAATTTTTTTTTTTTATAGTAATTAGAGTTAGAACTTTGAATTTTTATTTTAGGCTAATAACTTTTCCCTCGTGCCAGGACAGTGCGTAGGCTACCGTCCTGTAGTTTAAGTTTAGTATTTAAGCAGTTTAGTAATTAGAATTATAAATTGTGCAAAAAAAAAATTTTTAACCCTTAAAGTACACACGGGGTCCAAAATACCCCACATAACTATCGTTATCGGGTGACTGCACGGCTGTCTGTATAAAGAAATACTTAGTCGCATTATTTTATGCACACTTTTATTATAACTTACAGAGTTGAAATTTTACACTAGAAATAAATTTGATTGTAACAAAAAAAATAATAATGATAATAATAAATAGAAAATAAAAAGAAAAAAGGAAAAACTTTTTAAAGCAAAGACTCAAATTTTCCAAATTACAATTTTTGAAGGTTATTTTAAATATTACTCTTGAGGTCAAACCCTACTTTTCCAGGGGTATAAATTTTCAGTGCGTAAATTCGATTTCAATTTTCAAATTGGAAATTTTTGGAATTGCAATTTCAATTATTTCCAGTTTCACCTTTCAGATTTGGTAATTTTCTCAATTTATTTTTTTTAAGCTCAACCAAAGCTGTTGACTTTAATGCTAGAACAGGTTCTTATTTAAAATAAAAAAAAAAAAAAAAATCAGAGGTAACGATTTTAATAATAAATTTAATTACTCTGCATGAATTTTAATTTACACAAAAAAAAAATTTATTTTTTGCAATTTTACCCTCGGCTATTTCAAATTTCGATTCTACAGAGTAAGAAAATATATTACAAGGCGGAGACAATAAATTGAGGAGACCCAAGTGACCGAGAGAAGAAGTGCGCGCAAGTAATCGCCGTTTCACTTCATTCTCCCGTTCGTATTCCCCCTACCGTGCAGTCCCCCACCGTGGAGTCGCAGTAGCACTAAGCCATTTCTTCTTTGTGCCGCTGTCCGCCTATCGGCGTTTCACTCCATTCTCTCCTTCGGAGCGCCGAGCTGACCGGAGAGACGCCCGACCTATAACCGAAATGCTTTAGACGCTACTTTAAATTTAATAGTACTGGCAATCGCTACTTTGAAAATAAATTTTTTTTTTTAGTAGTAATAGCATTAGTAATATTGATAGGAGGTAGTGCTTAATTAATTTGATAGGTTCAATAATTAATAAAAAAATTACTATAACTAATTTAATTTAATAATGATCGATAATATAATTAGTATAATTATAACGCATATTTAATAATGATTAATTTGGTAGGTTTGATAAAATATCGTGAATATTACCGAGTACAAAAAAAAGTAATAAGAGAGAGGAAGCCTTGCGCTACTGAGTCCGACCACTTCCCACCCTTGTGTGACGTCTGACTAATTCTTGACCTATTTTTACTCGCTACCCTTTTGGTGGCTGACCATCCCTTGACCTATTTCACCCGCCTGTATTTTTTTTTACTTTCTCTTTCTGACCACGTTGACCTACTCTACTCGCCTGCTTTCACAGTCGAATAAATAAATAAAGAAAAAGGGGTCGTCATTCTCCCATCACCGTGTGGGTTCCCTGACTCGTGCCCAACCGGGAGTTCCGACCGAGGGGCGTTGTAAGCGACCCCGACTGGGGAATTGAATGCAAGGCGGCGCAGTGCGCCTCTACAGCCAGGAAGGGCTAGCCCTTGGGTTTCGGATCTTCCTGCGCAATCGATTCGAATTAAGAATCATCCGGATCGAGTTGACCCTATATGCAGACGACCTAGTTGTTTATCACCGTTAAAGATAGACCCAGACCGAATCTCGAACACCTACACCGGTAGTTTTTCCGTACCCCTAGTCCTTGGACAGTGGAGTGGCAGCTAAGCTGGTGTCTTTTGGGACCCCACGAGATGACCGGCGGGACAAATGCCAACGGGCAGGGCCAGCAGGACCTGACCCGAACCATGGGTACGACATTGCTGGCATTGACTAACAGTCTCTGCCTGCAAAATGCCATCGCGGGTCTGAGTACCTACGATGGCAGCAATATACCCCTCAAGGACTTTATCCAGGATGTCCGGAATGGAGCAGACTGCGTCTCCGACGAACAGAAGGAGGGGTATAAGCGGGCTGTTCTAAGCAAACTGAGGGGTGCAGCGAAAGACTGCGCTTGGGGGCAAGACTTTGCCGACGTGGAGGAAATATGCAGCCACCTAAAAAAACGTTTTGCCCCCGGTAAGGGCTTCGCCTATTACAACAATAAGCTCCACAGCCTGCATATGAAGCAAGGTGACTCGGTCGGGGGATTCAAGGACCAGATTAACATTCTCCTCCGGTGTGCCAGGTCGGCTTTGAAGGAAGAGAAGAAGGAAGAATATCATGAGAAGATGATGGTGCCCTTGACCGAAGCTGCCGTGGATGTCTTCATCAAAGGACTTCCCGCAAGCCTCAGCCAATGGGTGGATTCCAAAAAACCTACCAAGTTGGAAGACGCCTATGAGGAGGCCGTGCGACTCGAGTCAAGGATGGACGCCCGTATCATCCCGGATGCCCGCCAGAGATCCAACTACTACCAACCCGATGGGCGGAGACAAGACTCTCGCTATGGAGCGGAGAGCCAGACTGCCTACGTAGGATGGGTGCAAGAGGGGGAGGACGCGGGCGAGTGGTACCCGTGGTCTGAACAAAGCCAGCTGCAGGAGCAGGAGGAACCATGGCAGGGACTACCACCTCAGTGTGCTGAGACTGCCTGCGAGGTCTATTACCAACAGCCCTACCAGGCTTACCCAAGCCAAACACCCCGGTATACGCAACCAGGACCGCCGCAGTTCCAGACGCAGAACGGACCACCTCAACCGCGTCAACAATACCCCCAGGGACAGCGATACCCCCGACCTCCGGTACCGAATCTGCAAGCCCCCCAGGGGTATTGGCAACCGCCCCCTGGGCATAATCCCAATTACGGACCACCCCGAGTGAATTACCGACCACCTGGCCCACCCCGACCAAAAACTTATGACCCTGACCGTAGTCAACAGAATAAAGTGCCCACCTACCAATATCCCCGATATGGGCCCCCTAATGGCTGGCCACAAGGCCCGCGGATGAATACCCCTATGGGACAACCTACGATGACGGGGCCACCTCCCCCGAGCCGTAACCCAGCCATGCCTCCGGTGCAGTGTCAACCTGTAACCGCGGAGGACGTTTACCTACGACCTAATCCCCCATACCAACAGCCTTTAAACTGGCTGGAGGCTCGCCCAACTATGGTGGCGAGCCAGCCTCAAGGACCCTCCGGGCCACTGGTGAACCAACCAGGCCCCCCGCAGGCGGCACAGACCATGCAAATTCAAACCAAGGGAGTACCATCCACCTTGCGGTCTGCCCGTACGCTGCGGAGCTTGCAATAGACCCCGACCCGGGCACCCACATCCGAGTATATCTCCCGCAGGAGCAAAGACATCTGTTGCTCATGCTGGGCACGGGGTCCGCCGTCAACTTGATCAAGCTTCAGGCGCTCCACCCGGATGCCCAGGTAGAAACAGCTGCGGCCATCCCCTTGGTGGGAATCGCAGCCCAGGAAGTAATGACCTTAGGCATCACCTGGATACCAATAGGCGACCAACCTACTCTTTTCCATGTCGTGCCAGACCAATTCCCCATTCGGTATGACGGAATAATGGGCCGAGTATTCTTAAAGCAGAATGAGGCCATAATATCTTATTATAAGAATAAAATAATGATAGGTAGTGACGTTATGAACCCCCTACCCTTCCTAGACTCCGAGGGTTATGAAATGGTTGACCAAGAGCGGGGTTTAAACCCACGAGACCCCATGCCAGAGGGAATTCACAAGGTTGAGTTAGCCGAACCCTCCCCTGTAAGTACGGGGTCGGCTAAAGGACCTAAGGAAACCCAGCTGGAAGTACCACGTGGACAATTAAAAAACGGTGCCGCCAAGTTATCAGCGTTAATTTGATCAACACCCATACGGGAGTAGGATACCTCCCGGCCCTTAGCAGAACCCCAGGAGTGTTCATCGGAAATGCACTCGTCACCAGTGAAAATGGGAGTTGCAAGGTTTTGGCAGTGAATACAACCGAGGAAGATGTGACCATTGAGGTTCACCCCCATGAATTAATTCCCTGCGAGTACGACGCACCCCCGTTCGATCCCGATTCAGAGACCGAGCCTGAGGGCGAAAAAATCACAGATGAGGGAGAGAGAGTGAGGCGCGTGTTAGAGCTGCTCGACGCGGAGCAGTTAAACTCCGAGGAGAGGGACCAAGTGCGGCGTGTCGTGGAAGAATATCACGACGTTTTCTTACTACCCGGGGATAAATTGTCCTGCACTGATCTAGTGGAACACGAGATACCTACCGAAGACAACATCCCTGTGCATACTAAACAATACCACCACCCACCCATTCACCGGGAGGTGATGCGGGAGGACATCGAGAAGAAGCTCCATGATGACATCATAGAACCCTCAACCTCACCGTACCAGTCTCCTGTGTGGATTTTGCCCAAGAAAAGGGACAGCCAAGGGCGTCCAAGATGGCGTATGGTGGTTAGGGTGGGCCGAAAATGAAAAATTTTAGAATTTTGACACGCCTGAGGTCTCAAAAGTTGTCTTTTAACAAGAAAATAAGAAAAAAAATTTTGTACACGCAAAAAAAAAAAAATTTTAGGTTTGCCCAAAGCCCTTGAAGTTTTAGTAAAATTTGTTTAAAATGAGCTAATTTAAAAAAACATGTTTTTTTTTCAATACTCGATTACTTTGCGAAAAAAAATCGTAGAGCCACGAATAAAAAAAGAAAATAAAGCTCTTTAGTTGTAATTTAAGCCTCTATAAATTAGAACATCATAAAAAAATTTTGGAAACTGTTTCGCAAGTACAAACTTCATATTTTTTTTTCTTTGTTTGTAGTGGTTGTAACCCGAAAATCGCTGAAATGCGATTTTTTTTTTTTTAATATTAATAACTTTGAAAAAAAACTGTAGAGATACGAATAAAAAAAGAAAAGAAAGCTCTTAAGTGGTACTTTAAGCCTATGTAAACTAAAATACCATAAAAAAATTTTGGTAGCTGTTTCATGAATGGAAGTATGCTATTTTTTTGTAAATTTTTTTTTTTAATTGGTAAAACTCGTCTATTTTCTTTAAACTTCAGTATCTCTGCTAGAAAAAATCATGGAAACACGAATAAAAAAAAGAATTGAAGCTGTTAATTGAATTTTAAGCTTACGTAATACAAAATTGCATAAAAAGTCGTAAAAATAGTTAATAAAAGGTTTTCGTCAATATTTCTAGTTATTTTGCCAAATTTCAACATATTTGTATGAAAAACTTAAAAATTTTTCTATTTAAATGATCGTTTTGAACGTTTGACTATTGACATTTTTACTAGTATTTAAATAATTAAACAGTACTTTTTCATGAAAAAACTCCATACTTATGACAAATGGTTTATTACTTTATTTATAGATTTTTAAAAAACTTCGCCACATAGGAAAAAAATATTTAACTAATGTTTAGTTATGACAAATAGTTTATTACTTTTTTGTATAGATAAAAACGCCATCTAATGAAAAATTGTTCAACTAATGTGTATAAAAAAGTAAGAAATGTACGGATTTTTAACAATTACATGAAAATTTTCGAGTAAAAACAAATAAACTGAAAAAATATATGAAAAAACTTTTTTCGAAGATTTTATAGAAAAATTTTAAAGTTTTTCATACAAATATGTTGAAATTTGGCAAAATAACTAGAAATATTGACGAAAACCTTTTATTAACTAGTTTTACGATTTTTATGCAATTTTGTATTACGTAAGCTTAAAATTCAATCAAACAGCTTCAATTCTTTTTTTTATTCGTGTTTCCATGATTTTTTCTAGCAGAGATATTGAAGTTTAAAGAAAATAGACGAGTTTTACCAATTAAAAAAAAAATTTACAAAAAAATAGCATACTTCCATTCATGAAACAGCTACCAAAATTTTTTTATGGTATTTTAGTTTACATAGGCTTAAAGTACTACTTAAGAGCTTTCTTTTTTTTTTTTATTCGTATCTCTACGGTTGTTTTTCTCAAAGTTATTAATATTTAAAAAAAAAATCGCATTTCAGTGATTTTCGGGTTACAACCACTACAAACAAAGAAAAAAAAGTATGAAGTTTGTACTTGCGAAACAGTTTCCAAAATTTTTTTATGATGTTCTAATTTATAGAGGCTTAAACTACAACTAAAGAGCTTTATTTTCTTTTTTTATTCGCGTCTCTACGATTTTTTTTCGCAAAGTAATCAAGTATTGAAAAAAAAAACATGTTTTTTCAAATTAGCTCATTTTAAACAAATTTTACTAAAACTTCAAGGGCTTTGGGCAAACCTAAAATTTTTTTTTTTGGGTGTACAAAATTTTTTTTCTTATTTTCTTGTTAAAAGACAACTTTTGAGACCTCAGGTGTGTCAAAATTCCAAAATTTTTCATTTTCGGCCCACCCTAATGGTGGTGGACTTCAGAGCTCTCAATTCCAAAACAATTGGGGACGCATACCCGCTGCCGTGCATCGCGGACATCCTGGACCAATTGGGCGACTCGGTATACTTTTCTACCTTTGACCTAGCCAGTGGGTTTCATCAAATCCCCATGAAACCCAGAGACAGACCTAAGACGGCGTTCTCCACAATAACGGGACACTGGCAGTTTAAGAAGATGCCTGTGGGACTCAAAAACGCGCCCGCGACCTTCCAACGACTAATGGATCGCATCCTGCTGGGCCTGCAAAATGTGGAGATGTTGGTGTATCTAGATGATATCATTATATACGCCAGTAGCCTTAGCGAGCATCTGCGAAAGGTGAGACTGTTGTTTGACCGATTAAGGCATGCTAAACTGGTGTTACAACCCGACAAAGTACTCTTCCTCCGACGAGAGGTAGGATTCCTGGGACACATCGTGTCCGAGAAGGGGTGTGAACCAAACCCTGACAAAATCATGTCCATGAAAAATTTCCCTCGACCTCGCAATGTAACCGGTATCCGGTCATTCACGGCTTTGGCCGGATACTATCGGAGATTCATAAAAGACTTTAGCAAAATAGCCAAGCCTCTGTATGACCTCACGAAGAAAGATACCAAGTTCGTCTGGACCGATGCCCAAGAGCAAAGCTTTAATCTACTAAAGCAAAAACTTTGCGAGGCTCCTATTTTGCAGTTTCCCGATTTTAATAAAAAATTTACCCTAACAACCGATGCTTGCGACTATGCTGTGGGAGCCGTACTTAGCCAGGAGAAAGATGGCTTCGACCATCCTGTCGCCTATTTGTCACGAAGCTTGACCGGACCGGAACTTAACTATACCACCACCGAAAAAGAATGCGTCGCGGTGTTGTACGCCTTCCGCAAATTCCGAACTTATTTGCTGGGGAGGCGATTCTTGCTCGTGAGTGATCACGAACCCTTAAGCTGGATGCATAACCAAAAAGACCCCGGCAAAAGGATGCTACGATGGATGCTGAAGTTTACAGACTATGAGTACGACTTCAAGTACAAGCCAGGAAAACTTAACATCAATGCCGACGCCCTCTCGCGAAACCCGGCAGATCGGCCAATACCGGAAGATGAGATCAATACCACCCTGCCCACGATCAAGGTCCTGGTCCTGGGAGATAAGAACCAGAGAGACCAAGATAAGGCTCAGCGAATCGAGAGGCCTGTTCGAAACCCTTCGGGACGAATGGTTGGCAATTCACGCCCTAGTACCTCGGGAGCAGACCCAAGACAACCAACCCTAAATAGAGCAAAGGGAGTCACGAAAACGACCTCTTTGACCCCTACTCCGTTGCGCCGGGAGCGGGCGAAATCGGTGGACGAGGGAATAAAGCCTCGTCGAGGTCGACCGGTAGGATCTAAAACAAACAAGAACCCGCCCTCGCTGGACCATAGTACCATAGCCCAACGTACGAGATCCAGACAACCGTTAGGACTCCCACCAAAGAGGGGCAGTTCCTTACCCCCAGCCCCGGGACTGAGTCCACTACCCTCACGCGTGAAAGAAATAAGGGACGAAACCGAACCCGGAGATCGTGCCGACGGTGACGCTTTCGATCCGGAAGAAGACGAAGAAACTCGGGGCGTTCTGACGGTGGACCCCATGAGTGACTGGGACACGTTAGACTCAAGACCCCCCGTGGTTGATTTGAAGGATAGCGGACTGCGAGATGAGACAACCGACGAAGTTTCTTCAGAAAAAGATGACCATCCAGAAAATCGAGAAACCGACCCCGATGTCGCCGCCACGGAAGTTAGCGCAGTGACGCCTAGCGAGACGCAGACTGTGGGGGACGTGAGTGAGGAAATTTTCGAGGATCCATCACACTCCATTAACCTGCAGAACTTGCAAGAGAGCAGCGATAAACTAAACCAAAGCTTATTGGACCACTACGAGCGTACCAACAATTGGTATGGGTTACCGAACCTCGAGGAAGATAAGTGGCCCACACATTTTTCAGACGGCGATGGAGATGTGAGAACCCCCGTACAGGGAGACAAGGACCGATTCTCAGAAGGGGAAGAGGTCGACGAGGAGCTGCAGGATCTGCTCAACCAGGCCGACCCTTACGATGCTGAGACTTTGGATGACAGCGTGATGAGTGAACGAGTGCAGAGACTGGTAACCAGCGCTCAAGCCCGCACGGATCGGGAAGTGAACCGGTGCATCTCGGCCGCATCGGACCCTGACACTGACGACGAGGCAGATGAAAGTGCTAGAGAAGAGGAACGGAGAGACAAGTCTTCCGGGAAATGGCCGGTGAAGACCGGAGTTTCAGTTGACCCAGATATAAGCCTGACACCCCCAAGGGGGGTAGCACCCCCCAATCTGGGGCGTCGAGAGTGAGATGGTCCAAGATACCCGAACTGGAAACTGTACAGGAAGCAACCCCGGCCTCCCCCGTGAACCTCAAATTTAGTAAGCCAGCCCAGGAGGACCTACCCTTTTTTTCTCCCTGAAATAACTTGGGCACTAGCTGATCCGCCAGACCATAGTAAATGCTGGGATCCCGATAACCCGAAAACCCCAAGAGAAGATGACCCGTCTGACCGTGTGAGGAAGCAGCCTAACCGGCCGCTAGGTAAAATCGTGCGAAGCAGGAACTGTTTGACCTATAAACGAAGCAACATTGTTCACTTCCTCTCAAAAGATTGTGTTCCGGCGGGACTTGTCAGTCGGCTGCTTGTAGACCTTGAGGCAGTCGACCCGAACGCACTCAGGCGAAAGCGACCCCGGAGGGGACAGATTATGATCACCCCTTACAAGAACCACAATATCCTGTCATTGATTGTGAAAAATCATTACTATGACCCATTGGAAATCGGCACGGTGAGAAGGTGCTTAGAGAATCTAAGGAGCGTACTGTCCAAGCGTAACCTCAGCGGGTTCAGAATTGCCCGGAAAGGCGACCTGGCTAGCCAACTGGAGCCAGGACTATTGGAAGAGCTCTTACGAGACGTGTTCGAAAAAAGTCCGTTTGATATCACCCTCTGCTTTGGTACAGTAGCTATGCCCGAAGTCACCCAGCGCCCAGGGATCATCAAGCAGCTGCATGATAGCCTTTCCGGGGGGCACAAGGGAATAAAACCAGACCTACCAGAAAATATGGGTAAGATATTACTGGAAGGGCATGCGAAACGATGTGCTCGACTATATCCGGCGATGCAGTACTTGCCGGGAAATGAAGATAAACCGATGCAAGACCAGAGAGGCGCTGATACTTACTGATACGCCCATCGAGGCCTTCGACTTCATAACCATAGACACCGTCGGCAAATTACGGACGACCCCCTCGGGAAACCAACATGTGGTCACGATGCAATGTAACCCTACAAAGTACATTGTTGCGATCCCTATCCCCGATCTACGCGCCACCACCATCGCTGACACGTTGGTGAGGCATCTCATATGCCAATTTGGAGCTCCACGAGCGCTCTTGTCTGATCGAGGTAAAAGCTTCCTTTCGGCCCTGGTCGATGAATTCTTGAGATTATTCAAGGTACATCGTCTTACTACCTCGGGGTATAGACCTCAGACGAACGGAAGCCTGGAAAGGAGCCATGCGCCACTCATGGACTTTATCCGGTGTTATTCGGAGAAGTATAATGACTGGGATCGTCTTGTGGCCTTCGCGGCGTTCACGTACAATACCAGTGTCCACTCCGCCACGAATTTCACGCCTTTTGAACTAGTGTATGGCCGGGTGGCCAGGTTCCCCATCAGGATACCAAACGAAGAGAAATTGCGGACCTATAACCTCTACCTACGCGACCTAATAGTCCGGTTGGACGAATCGAGACTAACCACGGGAGAAAGAGAGATAGCCGAGAAAATTAAGACCAAGGACCGATACGACCGAAAAAGGAAAAAGTTCTGCGGCAAGCCGGGTGGGTACGCCTGGGTGCTAGTCGAACCCCGCATCTCGAAGTTTGACAGCTACTAAAAAAGCCGCTGAAAATTGTCGAGATCGTGGGAAAGAACAACGTGATTCTCGAATTGCCCAATGGAAAAAAAATTCGAAAACACGTGGATAAACTCATAAGCGTCCCATCCGGTTCCGAAGAATCCGACCTAAATAACTAACAGGTTCTTGTATGATTACAGATGCTAAACTATCTAACGTTTATGATGTGGGGAATTCGTGTAGTTATGGAGGAGGCGACCTACAATATAACTCAATTCCAAAACAACCCAGGGTTATATTATGAAAAGGTGGGAGTGGTACATCTTCGAAGAGCAGATTGGAAGGTGAAAATAGCAGTAGAGAGTGGACAACTACTTCAAAATCACGACGTGGGTGACCGAATAGCTGCTCTCTCTCTAAGATGCCATAATCATGTGGACGATCCCCCTTGCGAAGAATTGGTTGACCTAAACTCATTGACCAATACCTATCGAACCCTCCAAGGATTGGACCAAGAAATCACAGACCAAATAAACGACCTAACTACCGAAGAAACGACCGAAGGAGAAAACCCATCGACCAAACGCATCAGGCGACTAGCTCCATTTGGCATCATTGGATCCCTTAGTGAAAGCTTATTTGGACTAGCTACGGCAGACGACGTGGAGAAAGCTCATCGAGAAATCGACCGGATGCAACAAGACCAGAAACAATTGATGAGTCTACAAAAAGAACAGGTCCACGTCGTAACCGGAGCCCTATCGGAACTTCATAACGAGACCCTAATGCAAAAGCAAAAAATTGACAGAATGGAGACCGCCCTGACCAAGCTGCAAACATCCCCAGTGCTCAAGGATCTGTACGTGCAGGGTCAAAACCTGGGTCGCCAGCTTAATCAATTAATGGAATTACGAACAAAACTCTTACAAATAATCACCCTGGGTCGGAAAGGCGACCTTGCCCGTGGACTAATATCAAACAAGTTCCTAACCCAGATCCAACATGAGATTGGACAAACTACTAAGAACCTTGTCCTGCCCATCCCGGAGAAACGCTGGTACCTCGATGAAGTGGCCAAGATTTCGAAGGTAGAGATAGTGCACAACCGAAACCGACTACTAGTGTATGTGCATATACCTCTAGTAGACCACACGGCCTACGAACTACATCGAATGCACTCCTTAGGGGCACCACAATCCCTTGGTACTGAAATCAATAGAACCGCATACATCGAACCCTCTCACGAATATTTGGGAGTGAGTGAAGACCAGCTCCAATACTTTAAATTCAACCAAATCGACTTTGAAGAGTGCCTGGACCTAGTTTACGGGTATCTGTGCAACAGCAAATTGGGAATCTGGAAAAGTTCCCATGCCCCAAACTGTGAGATAACGCTGTACCTACAACCCTCGGCAGAGGCGCTCAAGCTGTGCGATTTGCGGTTCCACCCGCAAGTTCTGGACCAATGGCGCTATCTGAAAGCGACGGGGTCCTGGCTTTTCTCCATGGCAAAGGAGGAGCAAATACGAATTCTTTGTCCCAGTAACTCAACTATAATCTCGGTGAAAGGCCTAGGACTTTTGCAACTAGCCCAGGATTCACCAACAAAAGGGAGAGTTTTTCTACCATCCGGAAATCAATTTAACCCTTTCGCAACTATACACCGAATTATCCAAAGGAGCCCAAAACCTACCGCAAGCCGATTGGAACAATGAAGGGATTAAAGACGACGGGTGGCAAACCCGGCGAGGGTTACCCTTGCGAGAACTATTAGACAAGCGTTTGGAGCAACGACAGGGCGATAAGATAGTAACTACCGGACTGAGCCTGAGCGGGTTTATTATGGTAACGACCGTGATGATCGGGTTAGTCGTGTATATCCGGGTGGTAAGGCCACGGACTAGGGCGCTCACCGAGAACTCAACCGAGCCCCAAATCACGAGTAACGAAGCCCCAAATGCTGCGGGGGACCGAGAACCCCACGACGTTCTATCCACTCCTTCAAGGAAAACTACGACGCAAGAACCTTGGATTGATTCCTAATTTCTAGACCCCCCCCCACCTATCACCCATCATCTGAATGACGACCAACGGTTAACCGAAACCCAAATTAACTAATAAATATGATTACAGCATCACCGAGTCAACAAACAAAAAAAAGAAAAAAAATGGATCACCAAGTGTTGAAAGAAAGCCCCGGCCAAGACCCCTGCATGATCCGAGTGAAACACCCTCGAGATGTGGAGTTATGGGAGGTCATTCGAGGACTGCGCCGTTATGGGCTCATTATAGGCGGGCATTTAGAAACCAACACGTCCAATGGAAACATCAGTCGGATAACCTTCCGAAATGTAAGCGACGCGGATCGAACTCGACGAAACAACAAATAATACGAAAATAATAAGGCCCGAAAGCCGTCCAAGACTACACCCTCACCACCGGAGGAGCCTTCAAGACCCATCAGATCAGTAATCGTCAAACCGCTACCGAAACCCAAAAGGGAGGAAAGTCGAAAGAAGCAAAAAACTCCACCAGGAAACCTAGAGGAAAGACAACCAAAAAAGATATCTACCGAGACGCCACGCCTATGGAGTGAGCAAGCCCCCGATCCGGAGCCACCTAAAGCACCCACGGACCCACGGGAAGGAGTGGATCACCATCGCCTCTTTTGTATTATCCCCGAGGAAATACCCATCGAGTACCGAGATGAGCTCTTCTTCAAGGAGTTCGCCCAATTCGGACCTTTAGAATATTACCAAACCGTGCGCAATAAGCAAAATCAGCTGGTATGGGGCTATGTGCGCTACTTCGACCCACTAGATGCGGAGCGCGCCCTACGACAAATCCAAAAACCCTACCGTGCAAAATATGCAGCGTTTCACCGTAAATCGAGTGAAAACAAGGAGGTTGTTCAATATAGCTGTGGGCGATGGATTGGAGCCGGCACGTATCAACATCACGACCGAATTTGTGAAAGACAAGCCAACTACGTTAACCAACTAATACAAGGACTGACCCACCCACCACCGATCATCAATCAGTCCCCGAACCTAATGGACCTTGACTTCTGGGAAGAAACAAAACAACCTCTAAATACCACGTTAGAATTAGCACCGAGCCAAATGCATGTGTTGGCGGAACACATCGTCAAGCTTTGGGACCAGCGTCACCACCAAGTGTCGTCAACAACAAAGACCACACCGACGGAGAGAGAGGTCCCGAGCACAGATATAAAAAACCCGCCCACGACCGGAAATTTAGAAGGCAAACCGACAGACCTATTACCAATACCAAAGAAGCAAACCGACCCAAACGCGCGGAACGCTGAAGAAAGGATGGAAATGCAGATGGAAACACTTGTGTAATTAGAGACTGTAAGATTCAAGATAGAGTGACTAAAGGCAAGACCGTGCTAGTGCGCGATAAAAGTGTGTATGAATGCATATGGCCGCGAAAACGCAATGTTTGTGTGAGTAACTGTCTAAGAGGCATAAGTTAGAATGACCCTAAGTCAATAATGTTCGATCTAAAAAAAATTATATATATAACTTAAATTAAAAAAAAAAAAAAAAAAAAATAATAATAATAATAATAATAATAATGATAATAATATTAATTATAATAATAATAATAACAATAATAATGATAATAGTAATAATAATAATGATAAAATTAACAAATAATAATATGAAAGAAAGAAATGTATATGTATGATATGTATGTATGTATGAATGTATGCATGTATGTGTGTGTGCACATATATACATGTATAAACGATAGGTTGTATAAAAGGTAAATTTGATAAAATGTGCGTAGATAAGCGGTCGATATAGGGGTTAAAGGAGAAAAGCAGCGAGTAGGAATGCATGTGTCACAGCCCTAAACCCTTCAGTCTTCTATTAACCATCCTTAATATAATTGAAACCACTATCCACCTCGTGACCTACCTCCTCTCAAACTCCTACCCATAACCAACCTCTCCCCAAGCGGAAAGCCCAATTCATCTAGAGTAATCAATTCATAACGCCTTCTTGCAGCAAAAATGGCCTCCTCAAGACTTAGAGAGCAACTCGAACCCAGCGGCCCACGGAAACCGTTAAAGGATCTAAACGGGCACAGATTTGTGTTACGAGTCCTGGGAACGGAAATGGTGGGGGAAAATGAGGTTGGAATGGTCATCAATCGGCCCTTCGACGTCCGAGAACTCGGAAAATACCTGAAAGGGGTCAACCCTACTTTATTGGAGGAGCGCGAAAATGAGGATGACCAAGAAGACCCCCTCATTTTTGTAAAGTTCCGGTTCCGAACGCCTGAGCTGAAGCAGCAAGGTATCGCCCTAATAAAAAAATTGGAAGACGACCAACGATTGGTAGACGAGGGAACCCAATTGCTGTATGTGCGTGTACCAGTAGCCCGAAGCCATCAAAAAGTCTACCATGACCTGAAAACTCACGGACCCCTCTTGTGGCTGCGCTTTTGGAAAATGCCCACGCCAAGACGAGACGCACACCTAGACCCCCTGTATTTGGCTTTTGCCAAATATAGGCATCCCACGAGTGCGTTAATAGCAAGGGAACGGTTAGAAAAGGAATACGGAGCAAGACTAGGGAAACCTCGTCAATGGAAGTGTGATTTGCGCGAACTCCGGGAACCTTTCCCAATAATCCATTGTGGATATTGCGATACACAAATGTCTCGGTTAGACATTAAGGACCACCGACAACTCCACACCCAAGAACGAATATGGGACAAAAGGGAACCAGACAAAAGGAGAAACAACGAAGATGCGGCCACTCTCCGATTGGAAAGGGACTTGCAGCGGCTGAGATTGGAAGACGAAAACACCCCCAAAGAGGACCCACCGTGCAAGAAGAGGAAGGAGGCAGACCAAAAGCCTTGCGTTTTCAGACCTTGGGAATAAAATACCTATACCTAAAACCTCCTTTACCAAACCAATACCTACTTCTAGCCCTATGCCTAAGTTCAAAAAAAAAAAAAAAAAAAACCATCCGAACCTACACCTACTTCCAGCCCTATACCTACATTCACCAGGGACGGTGAACAGTTTAAGAAGGGGGGGCTGTTACGTGACAATTAAATAAACTGTTTATTTAAGTTAAATACTGTTAAATTTAGTTAAATACTGTTACGTGACAATTAAATAAAATCCGCAATCGTGCATTCTCGCGCGAGTGTGCGTGCATGTGGATGAGGGGTCCGGTCAGCACTTCGGATTTCAGCTGCAGCTGAATGCTGCTCCTGCACTTTTGATGGGAAAAAATCAAGGTGGCGGGGGAAGGATTTAGATACAGCAGGGAGGAAGAGCGCCGGACGTCGAGTCAGTATGAAATATAACTAAATAGCGCAAAGATCGCGAGCCTTATTAAAGTTAAGCTAATTACCTAATACTATATTTGCCCATTTGGACCTATCAGATTTTAATTCTAGATTTTACTCCCTAATAATCATAAATTCGTTGATCTCAGCATCCGATAATTGTAACCCAGTGTATTTGATTTTGACCTAATGAAGCCTATTTTAAAAGTAACTTGCCAGTGAGTGAATAAAATAATTGAACCTATTGTACCTACGTCTGAGAGATTAAGCAGACTACGAACACATCGACCAGTTACCAGCGAGTTTTGGATCCAGAATCAAGGTAACGAGTTTAGTATAAAATTTTAACCTTATTTAATTAGTAGTTCGCGCGTTCCTGTCGTCACACAAGGGGTGCCGTTCACCCCCGGTTTTCCCCGCGACTCCTTCCCGGGTCTGCAAAATTAGGAGCCGGTTATATGTCCACGGGGACATATAACATGAGGTTATTTGATTTATCAAACTCGTGTTCCTGAGTTCGATCCAGAATTAAATTCACGCCACTACCGACGAGAGAGCAGCTGCGCCGCGTAACAAGTAAGTTCGTTCGCGTACGCGTCTTTCCCCCGATTACAGGTATTTGAAAAATCGACAAGTTGTCGTGTGCACTGTATGTGCACTTTGTCTACAGGCTGAGGACTGCTGACGTCGAGTCGTCGAGGGTATTCGTGAGAGCCAGACACGATTGTTTATAAATTAGTGCTTGGGAAAACGAGCCCTGTGACAACCTTTACAAGTAAAGATTATTTATTGCATTTAGAAGGCTCTCCAACAGTGTCTATTATTGATATTATCAATTAGTATTGTCTGACTTTTAATTTTTATACTAGACAACAAGCAAAAGCTTTCAAAAGCTTGGAAGCATATTCTTATCTTACATCAGGTTTCATCCTAGAAATAAAATTTCTTAGAGTCAATCAAAATTATATGGTGCTTGGAAAGGTAAATTTTCTTTAATAAAAATTATGTGTTTAAACATCAATGTGTACGTCGGGCTTCAGCTTTACACAACTTGAATGTTTGAAAGACAGTGGCAGTGTACTTTTGCAATTGAAAATTGTTTAAAATGATTGAAATTTCATTTTATTAAGTTTAGATAAGTAAAAAAATAGTTATCTAGATAATTTACAAGAAAAATAACCTAAAATTTTTGATAAATGAAATAAACAGTCGTAGTTATATTTTTAATTTTAAATACTTATGTTGTCAATTATCTTCCTTTGAAGATAAAAATGAGTGAGTATTACAAACAGCTTCCTGTAGATATTCAAAATAGATACGTACAAAACATTTCCATAATCAATGGATTTGATCCTTATACCTTTACAAGTGAAGATTATTTATTGCATTTAGAAGGCTTTCCAACAGTGTCTATTATTGATATTATTAATTAGTATTGTCTGACTTTTAATTTATATACTGGTCAACAAGTAAAAGCTTTCAAAAGCTTGGAAGCATATTCTTATCTTACATCACGTTTCATCTTAGAAATAAAATTTTTTAGAGTCAATGAAAATTATAAGGTGCTTGGAAAGGTAAATTTTCTTTAATAAAAATTATGTCCTGTGTTTAAATAATTTTCAGTGTTTTTTAAAAGCATATTTTAATATTGAAGGTTAAACATTCCCAAAGAATGAATGAAAGTCCATTATTACCATGGCTTATCCTATTACCCGATGGAAGCTTTTCTAGTGCCCATTGTACCTGTATGGCCGGTCTGGGTGAGGTATGCAGTCACACAGCAGCAATCGCTTTTGCTGTTTTTGTTCAATCAAACCACGAAGAAATTGCTTGCACTGATAGATTGTGTGTTTGGAATATTCCCACAGCTGTGAAAAATATTCTCCCAGCAGTAATAGCAAATATTGATCTAGGCAAGAAAACTAAGAGCTACAATGGTACGTCAAACATAAAACAAAGTTAATCTGTGTATTTTTTTTCTTTTAATTTAATTTTTTTTTTAGATGTTTATAAAAAGAAAGTCACACCGTTGAACTTAATAGAATGGGAAGAGTTTTATAAAAACTCAGAAGTTTGTGAACCAGAAGCAGCAATTTTAAATGTTACACAGCCCTTTGCCACTTGCAGAAAACGGCTGGAAATTAAAAATCTCCCATCTCCTTTAACCAGTCTCTATAATAAAAAATTTGAAGGCCTGTCATTACAAGAACTTAGAAATATTGAAATTGATTTAAAACTCTCAGATGAGGCTTTAATGGCAGTGGATGTTGAAACGATTGGCCAGCAAGAAATAGAAAATCGATGTAAATTTAAAGCTGGAAGAATAACAGCGTCAAACTTCCAATCTGCATGCACCATTTCTAATTATGATAATCCACCATTGGCACTAGTCAAAGGTATCTGCTATCCAACAAAAATTTCAGTTAAATCAGCTCCTATCAAATGGATAATGGAACATGAAGAAATAGTATTAAAAGGTTATACAAAAAATATGAAATTACAACATCTTAATTTAGAAACTACTAAATGCAGCTTTGTAATTTCAAAAGAATTCCCTATTCTTGGAGTTACTCTGGATGCCTTGTCACTTGTGATTGCTGTGGTAACGGCTGCATTGAAATTAAAAGCCCTTATAATGATTTACCAGAGCTTCAAAGTTTGACTAATGTAAATTCTTTTTTTTTTGAAAAAAAATGAAAAAAATCTATTTTACTTAGACCTTGCACATGAAGTGTATTATAAGATTTAATTACAAATGTTTTGTTCAGAAACTAAATACTGTGACTTAGTAGTATGGTTTAAAAAAGAAACATTAGTTACGTATTAATATAAATACTTCTTTTATTAATAAAAACATTAGACAAGCCAGCTTGTTTCATAAGAATGTCATAGTTCCAGAACTCTTAGCTCATTGGTTTACTGCAACAAAAGAATATATCCTAGAACTTGCAGAATAAAAGAATAATTAGAAAAAATATGTTAAATGTGAAATAAAAAACTTAAAATTTTTTTTAAAAAGTTGAAGGAATATTTTTAATAAAAAGTTAAAATCAATACTTTTTGAAAATAGTATTACTTATTTTTTAAATAACTCAAAACAACTGTTTACCATATTAGTATGAGTCTAAAATTATATAATACAATGTTATCTTACACCTAATTAATTTGTTAGCAAAACTAAAAATAAAACTCAACCCTTCACCATAGAGGGGCACAAATGAGTAAGGGCACAACACACTAAAATCACTTCATTAAGGAGACAAAAACCATTACTCAGCATTGCCATGGGGAGTATTGCTGAAAGAATTCTATACTTCTGTCTGAAAGACCCGATAACTCTTTCAACGAGCACCCTAACATTTGCCAAAGTCCTAGTTTCTTGCAGTTCCAGTGGGTGAAGCTGTTTTTTTCCTAAAATTAAAAACGTTTTTTTTTAATTATTATTTTTTTTTTTAGATTTTGAAAAAAAAGTCAAGCAACTTCTTTTTACCTCTTGTAAAAGCCAGGATTTCCAATGTTGCTCCTATAGTCTCAACTGACTCTTGAATACAGAAACCCCTATCAGTCATGACAACATCTCCATGCACAAGATGATCGAGAAAGCCTGAATTTTCAGTGATAACTTTGTCGCTGCATCCCTCCCCCCTCCCCAACATTTTGATACGAAGCAAACTGTACCTTGTGGTGTTATACCGATAAGAACTTTGACTGCCTCATGGTGCTTATAACTGGACCAACATTGAGCCTGAAAAGCTTTATTTTTTGGAGTTTGCATAAATATTTCAAAATAGTCAGCAATCACTGTTATGGATGTGCCGAAGGGTGCTTTGAAGCACTTAGGCATAGTGGCATTCATGACTCTTCTATCGGGCCAATTGATCAAGGGTTGGAGTAAGCAAAAAAGCGCATGCAAACATCTTCTAAAGCTTCTCCCTACCATTAACACAGAAACAGCAAACCTAAAAATTGTAAATGAAATTTATTTAAAGAACTAGCACGCCCCGTCTCGGCTTCGCCCGAGCTACGATGCACAGGTTTTTATATGTTACAGATCATTTAAAGTATAACTTTTTGATAATTTAGATTTCTTTTTGATTTAGCTTTGCTGCTTGGCTTAAATAATTCCGAAGTTTAAAGTTTGACTTACATAATTATAAAGAATAGCACGCCCCGTCTCGGCTTCGCCCGAGCTACGATGCACAGGTTTTTATATGTTACAGATCATTTAAAGTATAACTTTTTGATAATATAGATTTCTTTTTGATTTAGCTTTGCTGCTTGGCTTAAATAATTCTGAAGTTTGAAGTTTGACTAACATAATTATAAAGAATAGCACGCCCCGTCTCGGCTTCGCCCGAGATTCGTGGTATTAATTCTTCATTCACTTAAATTTGATGCGCAAATTTTTTCAGTTTTTCTTTCAGTTTAGAAAACTTCAGTGTAAACTATATTTTTAGTTTTTTCACCTTGTGGAATTAAAATTATTTGATTATTGGGGTTCCCAATTCGAGTAACTTCTACGTTTAATATTTTTAATATTTTTGTAATATTTATATTTAATATATGTGTTTAATATTTTTCTTCTAGATAGCCATTTTTACTCACACTTTTAATGAATTTCATTTAAATTTATTATTTTTGATACTTTGAGAATTAACTAATGTCATACTTTGAAAATAAGTAGGAAGCTTTTGAAAATTGAAAGGTTGTAATAAAAAAGGTTTAATAAAAAAAAAAAAAAACAGTGCACTTACAGAATTTAAAAGATCAAGCTCCAAAAAAATTTTAGCACCCAAATTATGTTTGATAAATAAGTATGATTGTTATAAATAATATATCTATACAATGTTGTTAGTTATATTTATATTAAAAGAGTTAAGTCCAGTGTTAGTCAAATACTATTTTAGTTTGGAATTGTGATTCTTTCCGATTTAAATTTGTTTAAAAAAAAATAATTATCTTTATTAGTAAAAATTAATATAAAAAATTTTCTAATTATTAAAAAAAAAAAAAAAAAATTCAACCGCAATGTTATCTATTTTTTTCATGATTAAAGCTTATTTTATCCTTCAAAAGAATGAAAGAAATCAATATTTAACTTATTGTTACTTGTCATAAAGTTCAACCTTACAGTTGACTTTATTTAATTTAACACAGCCAAGTAAGGTAGTTGACCCATTCAGCGATCACCCCCCAATTAGCGATCACTTTTGAAAACTTTTAATTTTATTTTTGACTCATTTTCAAAAATAAAATAATTTATTAAATATTATTCTTAAAAGTATGAAAAAAAAACGTTTTCCTCTGTAAGCACTACTCAAAACAGACACATATGCTGACTGAAATTTACTTTTTGTTTAAACAAATTTTACTCGAGATCATTTCCACCGACCGCGTGGCCTTCGACTAAACCTAACCAATTTTAACCGTTTACACGCAGCTACGCGGGACAATTGTACAAGTTCAAATTGTTATAAGTTTCATTTTAAATTAGTTATAAACTTTTTGGTTAAAATAGAGTGTATTTACTTTTGATTTAAGATTTAAATTTATTGAATTTTAAAATTCTTATGTGTATGTACGTGTTAATTTGAACAATAAAAAAAATAAAACCAATAAAATAAGTTTCTGACTAAAAATAGTAAACGAAGCATAACGTAAGTAAAATTAATATTTGTTAGGATAACATATTTTGCGTAAAAATTTTAGTCAAGTTCGGAGCCGAACTAAATACTTTAGACAAATTACGAAAGTCTTACAAAACTTGTTATTATTAATATTGTAGAATTGTAGATAGTGATAAGACTGAGATTGATTATGACGTAATCTCAACTGTTGTTTTGAGTGAATGCATTTTCAAGACATTTCATTTATAACTGATTAGGTGTTGTGCATCCTGAAGTATTGTAAATAATTGTGAAATAATGTTTGGATAACGTGTTTTTAAATTGTAAATAGTTTTTGTATGATGGTTTGATTGAATGTACATAAATTTTAGTTTTGTCGAGGACGACAATTAACAAGGGAGGTAATGTTATTAATATTGTACATATGTTCAAATTTGGAATGGTTGAATATCGCGTGGTTGTTATGCATATATTCGAATGTTTATGTTGTCATTAAGATTCAAGTTTTGAGATTCAGATGCGAATTGTTCGGATGTGTTTGATTTTTAGAATAAAGTTGAGTTTGTGTTTTTAAAGTTAAAGTAGCGGTTTTATTTAATAATAACCTGCGTGGTTATTACAGTATTTTCAACGAACATAAGGAAGTTTTTGAAAATAAACGTGGTCGTTCAAGCGATTAAAAGTAAAATTCGAATTGAAAGAAGGGTCAAAGCCAAAATATATGTTGGCACGGACGGTACCATTTTCGTTGAAAGATCGCGTTGAGAAAGAGTTGGGGGGATTGAAAAATGACGGGATAATTGTACCGGTTAAATCGAGTGAGTGGGCAACACATAATGTACCAATAATAAAGCCGAACGGGGAAGTTTGTATTCGCGCGGATTTAAAAGTTTTTTTTTTTTTTTTTTACACCACTTTATACCATTTATGGTTAATTGGGTGTTACATTAAGGTTTTACAGTATGGTTACAATTATGTTCGTTGGGTGCTTCTGTCCTGAATGCTTCATCAAGTAAGGTGAAGATGCCGTCCGATATTCCATCAGCTATTGATGGGTAGCAAAGTGAAGGGTTAAACAGGTCTTTGACTTATCTGGTGTGATTCGTTTAAAATACTTAGTGAGCATTAATCCAATCATCGGTGGCCATCTCCTTCGATCCTCAGAATGTACTGATGTTCCCTAAGAATTCTTGTCACGTCTCATGCGGGATGCGCGGCTCTTCTCGCCGCTAGCTCGAAAAATCGACCCAGCGGAGATTCGAACCGGCGTTCCTCGGCGCGCCAAAGTTTCAGCCAACAAGCTCTGCACTGGGAAAAAATTGGGGACGACTCTGCTCAAACGAGGTAGCGCTGCTACACTACCCTGTGAGGACAGCGAAGCCCATATTTGGGGATCACGGTCCCCACAGAAACTTTGCGTCGACGACCGATTAGCGTAATGTTTTCATAAATTGTTGAAATAGTGCTATTTTTACTTTAAGACAATCTCAAGTCTCGAAAGACTTGTAGAGCACAAGACGTACCACCAGTGAAATAACATATTTTGACACACATATAACCGACATAATAAGGATAAGCTTCCAATTTTGAGGTGTGACTACGCCAAGATACTCGGTGTTTGCTAAAAATATGTAGGTATACAAACTGCTGCTCGATGAACGTTTGCGCGTCGGGGATCCCCATGCACGACCGGTGAGGAGAGTTGTCCGCAATTTTTTCCCAGTGTAGCCGACTGAGCCAACGACGGCTCTAGGATTTTAAAATTACTTTGAATCCACAATTAATAACAGTAAGACATCCCGCTCCAAATTTTGATCACGCGATAGTGAACTTGCAGGGTGGTAAACGATATTCAAAGATTGATTTTAAAGAGGCATATTTGCAAATGCAAGTAGACGAAGATTCGCAGAAATTATTAACCATAAACACACAAGGGTTTATATAGATATTTATATATGGGTTACGGTATAAGTTCGAGGCCAGGATTTTTCAACAGCAAATGGAAGAATTATTTAATGGTATTAAAGAGGTGGCAATCGTAGTCTATGATATAATTATAACGGGTACGACTGACGAAACACATTTAGAAAATTTGTACAAAGTATTAGCAAAAATTAAAGAAACCGGGTTGAAAGTACGCGTGGATAAATGTAAATTTTTTCAGAAACATCAGACTTAAAAAAAAAAAAATTACTATGGACTATAAAGCCTCTTATACTTTTCAAAAATGTTTTTTTTTTTTTTTTTCTTTCAACCGCAATCTAAAAATACCTTTCACATGAATTCAATATTGTGTGGAAACAAACATTTAAAAATAAAAACAATATAATTTTTTTTTCTTTTCAAAGTTAACTTATCAAACTTGTGCTGATGGCTTGAGACAGATTTAGTCTACGAGTTCTAAAATAACGTTTTTAACAGTTTTTTTTTTTTTTTTTATATTTTCTGACACCTGTTTTTTTGCTGTTACAATATGTAAGAATACAAAATTTTTTACATTATGTTCTAAAAGATTCTGATTTTAGATTTTCTATTTTGTACTCCATTTGGTTCTAAATTAAATCAAAAATAAAACAAAAATGGTTCTTCGTATGGACTCTTTGATCAAAATTTGTTTATGCACAAAAAAAAAAATATATTTTTCAAATATTGAAAATACCATACTAGAACAGGCAGATTGTGTTACCTCACACAGAAATTTTTTTTATTAAAAACGTAAGTTGGGGGTTGGCGAGCGGAGCAAGTAGGGGGTACCCCTTTAGTATATATACTAGGCGGGTACCCCCCCCCCCCCCGCTAGCTTCGCTCGCTAACCCCCCAGAATTTTATGCTTGAATCTACACTTGTACCTACACTTATAAACATACCCTTGTGTCTACCTCTGTGCCTACTCTTATAGCTTGTGACTACACCTGCACCTTATTTTATGCCTACCTTTGTTCCCACATTTCATCTTACTCCAAACTCTTGTAGCTACTCTTGTTCTTACCGTGCACTTACTGCTTTTTATAACTAGGCTCTTAGCAAAGAGTATGCTCATGTTTATATATTTGTTTCTATTATGGTGATAACTGTAGTTTGAATTTTTTTCATGCTTTTATTTCTAACTCTAAGACTACTTTGTTCTTATCGTTGAGCATACTTTCATTTTTATCCTTGTTGTTAATAATCTTGTGCTTACTACCTATTTTTTACTTAAGCTTCTAATGCTGAATCTTCTACACATACATTTGTTTCTACATCTGTCTCTACTCCTATGCTAATCCTAGTTCTTTATTTTTCTTTTATTTAAATTTTTAACATCGAATCTAGCCTTGTGCATAATCTTTTTTTATCCTCTTATGCTTACTTCTGTAAATACCCTTATAACAGACCTTGTTCATAACATTGTTTCAAACTTGATAACTATTCTTGTAACTACATTGTACCTACTCCCGTGCCTACACTTGTGATTACGTTTGTAACTTTGAACCTACGCTTATATGTACACATTTGCTTAATATTTATTTCCTACGCTGATTGTGACAATTGTAAACAACAATCTTTTACCTAGTCTCCTTTACATGAATCTACTTGCTTTAATTTTGGTGTTTCCTGTTGTTTTTTCTTTTTTTCATGCTTTGGTTTTTAACTCTGAACCTTTGTTCTCATCTTTGTGAATACTATCGTTTCTATTCTTCTTCTTAAATCTTTTCGTATTTACAATCGTGAAACTAGTCTTCTTCATACCCTTTTGCCCACATAGTTCTTTAACTATTTTGACAAATATTTCCTACATCCGTTTACATTTTTTATCAACAATTTTTCTACCAAGATTTCTCCCAATTAACCTACCCTGATTGATATCGAAGTTTACCTTACGACACCAGTTTCCAACTATGTGCAGCCTCTTCTACTTTGTTTTTATTTTTGTACTTCAATTTGTAACTTTGAACGTATATTGTTCTTATTCTTGTGCCTACTTGCGTTTCTACCATTAGTTCAGTTTTTTCTTTTTTATCTTCCTAGACCTGTTTAAAGCTTTGGAACTAACATCATTTCTACCCTTTGTTCTTACAATAGATACGCAATCCTCTACCTACAATTGTGCCTACCCTTCTGCCTACTATTGTGCATTTTTGAATACTTTCTCTTGTTCATAAAATTATTTACACCTTTAAACATATTCTTGTGGATACCCTTTAATGATGTCTCCTGACTACTCTTAAAGTTATATTTGTTTCTAACACTGTGATAACCTTGTAACTTTGAACCCATCCATGTAATAATAATCGTGCCTATCATTGTTCATGTCTTAGTTCTTACCATTGTAAAAATCTTTTTTGTTAACTAGCCTCCTACTCATGCACCTACTCTAGTTTCTATTATAATATTTTTTATATGCTATTGACCTCTGCCGTTACTTCACCTTTTAATTCCTTTTTTTTTAAGTACTGCTGACTAACCCTGTTTACTCCTAGTTACTTTTTACATTTCTGTAGTTACATAGCTGATAACATATATCAAAAATGGGGGGCGTGGGTAAAAAAAGGGCGCGGGGGCGTGAGTAGAAAATTATGGGAAAAATTAAAACACATAGAAATAAGCATATTTCGGTAGACTTTTACGGTTAGTTAAGGGGCAGTGAAAGTGGATAATTTTTTATTCTTTGTTTATTAATTTTTTCCATAAGTTATTTATCAATATAAAAAAAAGTAAAAAATAAAATCGATACCAGCAAAGTTTCTTGCAGTTGATCAACATAATATGAATCATTCTGAAAAATTTTGAAATCGAAGTTTTAATTATTTTCGGTTTACCATTGTAAGTCATTTTTACAAAACACTGTTTTTCAAGCAAAATTTCGATAAAATACGGCTGACAAGGTTTTTCCAAATGTAATCAAAATTTTGATTTGAAATTTGGCAGAAAGTTCCATTACTTGTATATCTAGTGCAAGTATCTCTTCATTTTCAATAATATTGTTTGGTTTAAAAAAAAATAATAATTTAAGAACTATCAAAATCAGATCAAAGATATTGTGTTACAGAAGAACTAAAATAACTTAAATATTGGTCTCAAACTTGAACTACAGTAAATAATATTATTGAAAATGAAGAGATACTTGCACTAGATATGCAAGTAATGAAACTTTCTGCCAAATTTCAAATCAAAATTTTGATTACATTTGGAAAAACCTTGTCAGCCGTATTTTATCGAAATTTTGCTTGAAAAACAGTGTTTTGTAAAAATGACTGACAATGGTAAACCGAAAATAATTAAAACTTCGATTTCAAAATTTTTCAGAATGATTCATATTATGTTGATCAACTGCAAGAAACTTTGCTGGTATCGATTTTATTTTTTACTTTTTTTTATATTGATAAATAACTTATGGAAAAAATTAATAAACAAAGAATAAAAAATTATCCAGTTTCACTGCCCCTTAAGCACTTTGGGGAGGGGGAGGGGGAGGCGTGGGAGAAGAAAAACAACTATATAATAATACTAGGGGGGGTACCCCCCTGCTCGCTCCGCTCGCCAACCCCCTAATTATAATGGATGAATATAAAAATTAATCGAAACAATACGTAAGCTCTATGTATGGTAAAATAATCAAAAGACTAAAGCGCTCAAAATCAATAAAAATTAGACACGAGAGTTCAGTTTGAACTTTACTTACTCATCATAACTTGATTCATAAAATCGGACTTATAGAGAAAAGTTTTTAAACTATATAGGCAAAATCATGAGGTATAGAATTTTATTTCTTTTAATAATTTTTAGTCAAATTAGTTAAGCCATCTAATTAAGCCATCTATCCAGGACTGAAGTAGATCTAAAATTGACAAATGAAGATATAAATAAATTTTAAAATAGTTAGAGTGTTCATGTAAGGTACATACATAAATTTTTGATGATTCATAAGGAATATTTTAGTAAGCCCACTGGAATTTTGAACCATTTCATTAGATCTTATACACACAAAAATATTTTTTAGAGCTTCTTTTGCTTATGGCGGGCATATTAAATAGATTCATTTCAGATCGATATTACAAACTTTATTATATTTCCCGGCCCACAAGTGTCACTCACCTAATCACATTAACTATCTAACCTACTTCACTATCTCACCCATTTGGAGAACCCTACTAACCTTACTTAATCTTTCATCTTTAACCACCTGACCTATTTTAATCTTAGCCGCATTACTGACCTTGCTAATTTCACTTACTTCAAATACCGTAAATAATTCCCAACTCATCTCTCACTCACTCTACCAACAAACCCTACTCACCTTATTCATTCTTGATCTGACTCATCTTAGATCTCTAGCTTATACTCCCCATCCTGAAAACTACTCTAGTAATTTGCCGAATAATAAAAAAAATCAAGATTTTTTTCAAATTTCGCAAACTCGTACAAACGAACCTTGATTTTCTTCAAAATTGATTTACAGATTCTTCATGAGATGAACGTATTTCCTTTATAGTAAGAGCTTGCGAAGTTGCGTTTGAACCGACTAATTGATAAACGGCTTTGTTCAGCACCCTCTCATGAGAGTCATGACCACAAAAAGTATTTTCTGCACTCCGGCCGGGAAGTAGCAAAGACTGGCGCGCTTAGAGGCCAGAAAATGCGTCGAGCAGAAAAATAGTAGTACCTATACCACACGTGGCCACGAAAATAAGAAATGTCTCAGATCACATGTAATTTTCGGCCGAGGCGCAGCCGATTGTAGTAATCTACTAATTAATAAAAATTTGAATGACATAATTAGAAAGCTGAGCTCAAGACCTTTTTTATCATACATAATTTTATATAAAAATTTTCATTGGAGCCAAAGTTATAATTTTAATATGTCTATACCAGCCCATAACCACACAACCATCACTCACCCCATCTAAGTCTCTTTACTATTCTCACCCGTATTAAGGCGAAGTCATAAGGGTCATTTTAACAAAAAATTGAAGATTCAGTAAAATTAAAAATGAAAATGAAAAAAGGGCTCTGTAGCGCTGGAGCTACTATCTTAATATATCTTTTAAACCCAACCCCATCAAAATCGGATCAAAATTAACGTCAGAATATGGGAAACAGTTTTGTAAATTTTTGTATCTCAATAGCATTTGCTATACATCTATATTTATTGAATCTTTAGGAATTTTTTTTATTTTCGTTTTCGTTTGATTTTAAATGATTTTTTTCGCAAATTCTGCAACTCCCCTTAAGACTTCGAATTTTTTTATCTTCAACTACATGACCTAGTTTAATCTTGGCCACATTACTGACCTCACTAGTTTAATTTACTTCAAATACCGTATTTTATCCCTACCCCTAAAATCCAGCTGGATTTCCAGCAGGATTTCCTGCTGGCTATCCAGCTGGATTTCGGTTTCAATATGACGGCTGGATCTCCAGCTGGATTTCAAAAAAGAAATTTTTTGGTGAAAATTAATATTGCTTGAAATCAAGTTATTATTCATTTTTCAATGATTTTGAAAAAATTTATCTTAGTTTTTTTTTTTTTTTTAATTTTACAGCCGGATCTGTCCAGCTAGAAATCCAGCTGGACAAGTTGAAAAATGAAGAATAACTTGATTTTAAGCAATATTAACCAAAAAATTTTTTTTTTGAAGTCCAGCTGGATTTAAGGGGTAGGGATCTCCCAAACTTATTTCACCCAATCTACCAACGAATCCTACTCACCGTATTCATCAACTCAGTCACTAACTTTAAAGTTTTGTTGAAGTACTTTAAATTTTGAAAAAGCTCTATTAATATTTTTAAGTAAAATAACAAACCCTTCCTCACCTCATCTCCCCTTCCACCCTCCTCCCGCATAACCTCCGCCTAACCAACCTTATGTACCTTACTAACCTGAATCGACTTAAATTATTAGCTCTCACTAAACTAACGTATCCAGAGGCGGATTAGGTAATTTGCCGCCCCTACGCGAAGAAAGATGCCGCCCTTAAAAATGCATAAAAAAAAAATAAAGTTGAGTTCAATAAATAGACTGGTTACTTATCCCCCAAGTCTTGAACCCCCGAATACCCTGGGCGCCCGAGTTCAACAAAAAAACTTATCGGCTATCCCCCAAGCTCTAAACCCCCAAAACCCTGGGCGCCCTAGTTCAACAAAAAAACTCATCAGCTATCCCCCATGCTCTAAACCCCCGAAAACCTTGAGCGCCCGAGTTGATTTATTCCAAAAATATGAGTGCATTTTAGTTAACTTGAACATGAAATAAATAATTTTGTTACAATACCTTATCATGCTGCACTGGTGCAATTATACCATATAGTTGTAAATCTGAAATTTTTAACTCCAAAACTGCCTGGTTGACTAGAAAAACACTATAAACTTTTACTCATTGTTAAACTCTTTGTTTGCAACATTATTAACAAATTTTTTATTTTAACTACAAATTAAATGCTTCTATGATAGAGACACATTTCGAGAAAAGCGTAAAAATTTGAATTTGTTTATTGGTTATTTATTTTATTATTTGATATTCAAATATAAAGTACGCTGAACCTGTAAAATGATTCCACTCGGTAACCAGGGTTTTAGGGGTTTAGAGCTTGGGGGATGGCCGATAAGTTTTTTTGTTGGGGGCTTAGTGCTTGGGGCAAAGCTGATCAGTTTGTTTGTTGAACTTGAACGCCCAGGGTATTTGGGGTTTAGAGCTTGGGGGATAGCCGATAAGTTTTTTTGTTGAACTCGGGCGCCCAGGGTTTTAGGGGTTTAGAGCTTGAGGGATAACTGATCAGTTTTGTTGTTGAACTCGGGCACCCAGGGTTTTGGGGATTTAGAGCTTGGGTGAAAGCTGATCAGGTTTTCGTTGAACTCGGGCGCCCAGGGTATTTGAGGTTTTAGAGCTTGGGGGATAGCCAACCAGTTTTTTTGTTGAACTCGGGCGCCCGGGGTATTTGGGGGTTACAGCTTAGGGGATAGCCGATAAGTTTTTTTTTTGAACTCTGGCGCCCAGGGTTTTAGGCGTTTGAAGCTTGGGGGATAGCTGATCAGGTTTTTGTTGAACTCGGGCGCCCAAGGTATTTGGGGGGTTAGTGCTTGGGGCAAAGCTGATCAGTTTTTTTGTTGAACTTGGACGCCCAGGGTATTTGGGGTTTAGAGCTTGGGGGATAGCCGATAAGTTTTTTGTTGAACTCGGGCGCCCAGGGTTTTAGGGGCTTAGAGATTGAGGGATAACTGATCAGTATTGTTGTTGAACTCGGGCACCCAAGCTTTTGGGGATTGAGAGCTTGGGGGAAAGCTGATCAGGTTTTTGTTGAACTCGGGCGCCCAGGGTACTTGGGGGTTTAAAATTTGAGGTATAATTGATAAGTCATTTATTAAATTCGAAGTATAAATAAAAAAAACTTAATCTTTTTTCGCTTACTAAAAAAAAAAAAAAAAAAAAAATTGTTTATTGGTTTTGCCGCCCTCTTACGAAGCTGCCGCCCCTTGCTGTAGCGTGGTTAGCGTGGCGGGTAAGCTGCCTCTGAACGTATCTCGCTTATCTAACCAGCTGGCTTGGGATTGCGTAAATCTGCCCACTTAAGTGTCCCTTGATTACCCGTAAAAATTTCTAGTACCGCACAAATTTATATTCCTAAGTAAATGTTTTTTATCAAAAAGTAAACATTGGTATAAAGTTAGGTATGGGTTATATAAATTAATATAAATAATATAAATTAGTAATTAATATATATACTATAAATTAAAATCCAATCGTTCGTTGATCTTAAATCGGTATATAAATATATATAAATAATTATTGGATTTTAAATTATATTATACTTTCAACGAAGAATTAAAAGAGATCTTTGAAAAGGGGATTTTTGAAAAAAAGGGGATCCAACTGAGGGGATCCAATACTTTCGACGAAGATCCAATTTAGGGGATCCAATTTAGGGGATCAGAAAAGTGCGATATTTAACTGTGTTTTGACCGTGTTTTTAAGAATTTCAGATTTTCGAAGATCCAATTTAGGGGATCCAATTTAGGGGATCAGAATCAAAAACGGAAATATAATATAGGGAGATAATATAGTAGGTTATATATCTTCCTAAATTATATAGTTATATCCAGGAGGAGCTCTTTTTGTACGATATTTGGGACAGGAGAGGATAGGATGAAGTGATAACCACCGTGGTCCCATTACAACTGATTCTTTATTCGTTATAATACACCTGCGATGCAGTATATTCTGCACACTCAGCGGTATGCACTCACACACATACACTTCATCCTCCCCAGCTTATTTACTTCGCATACTCATACTATTCTCATGCCTCATACCGTACAACATTTTTTCTCTTGCGATTCGATTTTCTTGACTTCACTTTTGGATCACACTTTTCACCATAACTTTTATCATTACTATTATTTCTCACTTCCCAATGCTACACTTGATTAGGATCTCGCTTATGTAGCTTTTCCCCGTCAAACTTTACAAGCACACTACGCGGTGATACTCTCTTAACCACCTTCCCCTCACTCACAGATGGATAATTTTTTTGTAAATCTTTCGCGATCACAGTATCACCATCTTTGAATGACCCTACACGATTACCTTTATAATTTTTCACTTGATTTTCTTGCTTTAACAAAATTGACGTTTTTATGTCAGGACGTAATAGTTGAAAAGTTGTCCTTAATTCCCAACCATACATCATTTTTGCTGGTGTTTCGCCCGTCATACTATGTTCGGTTGTTCGGTACGCAAATAAAAATCTTTGCAACGCTGTTTGTACATTCACACCATCGCTTCTTATAATTGCTTTCATTTTACGCTAAAACGTTTTTACAAAATTTTCTGCCGCGCCATTGGTTGCTGGATGTTTGGCAGCTGTATACGTATGCCGAATTTCTCACATTTTAAATTATTCTTGGCACTCTTTACTTTTAAATTGAGCACCCAAATCTGTCACCATATGTATTGGCCGTGTTTTGCAAAAATTCCCTTAAATAACTCAATTGTCGCTGTCGCAGACATATTTTTCACTATGTAACCTTCCGGTCACTTCAAATGCGCGTCTACAAGTAATAAATATACATGACCAAAAAATGGTCCCGCAAAATCCGCATGTACTCGTTGCCATGGTCTCTCTGATCACAGCCATGGTGATAAGACGACTTTTCTCGGTGCGTCTTTCACCTCAGCACAGTACTTACAATATTTTGCTTTATCTTCAAGCTGCTTATCTATACCTAGCCACCAAACAATCGATCTTGCCAAACTTTTACAATCCCAAAATGATTTCTATGCAATTTTTCCAAAATTTTCGCTCGTAATTTACTCGGTATCACAATACATTGATCCCATACAATACAACCTTTTTCTAACGAGAAATCATCTTTACGTATCGATACGGTTTTATTTTATCCGGAAAATTTTTCTGTGTCCGGTCTGGCCATCCGTGGATTACCATTCGCTTTACTAATTCAAGTACTTCATCTTTCACGGTTTCTCACACTGCAACTTTATAATCTAAACACGTATTACAATTTTGCATAATATAATGTAAATAAGTAAAATCATCAAACTGATCTAAAATTTCATTACCATCCTCGCTTTCAGTTGGTAATCTTGATAAAGTATCTGCCGTACGGGGTGACATTTTCTTCAGTTCAAATGCATTCAATTTCGTAATAGCTGTCAAAAAATATGCCCAATTTTGAAATCTACTCGTTGCCATCTTCGGAATACCTTTTTCAGGTCCGAAGATTCTATAAAGCGGTTTATTATCAGTTCTCAAAATAAAATGTCTCGAGTACACTGGGGAAAAATTGGGGACGACTCTCTCCATGTGTCGTGAATGGGGATCCCCTACGTACAAACGTTCCTCGAGCAGGATTTTGTATACCTATATATTTTTAGCAATCACAGAGTATCTTGGCGTAATCCACCTCAAAATTGGATGCTTATCCTTATTATGTCAGATATATGTGTGCTAAAATATGTTATTTCACTGGTGATACGTCTTGTGCTTTACAAGTCTTTCGAGCCTTGAGATTGTCCTAAAGTAAAAATAGCACTATTTCAACAACTTATGAAAACATTAGTTTGAGTAGAAATGTCCCCAATTTTTTCCCAGTGTACACATGATCATAAAATTTAGTCACCCCGAATATTATCGCAGCAGCTTCTTTATCAATCTGTGAATAATTTTCTTGCGCTTTACTCAATCTTTTCGATCAAAACGCTACAGGTTTTTCACTATCCTCATACGGTTGGTTCAAATAAGCACTCAAGCCTTTAGGTCCGGCGTCACACGTCAAAATTAATGGTTTGGCCGGATTGTAATTTACAACAATTTGTTTTATAGCTTTCTTCGCATCCTTGAAAGCCTGTTTACATTCATTCGTCCATACAAAATTTTTCTACAATAATAATTAATTTTCCCGATAAACAATTCTAACTATTTTTTACTTTCCGGAGCTTTCATTTCACTTACAGCTTGAAATTTCTCCTCATCTACGCCTATTTCATGCTCGTTAATTTTAAATCCTAAAAACGGAATTTGTTTCTGAAAAAATTTACATTCATCCACGCGTACTTTCAACCCGGTTTCTTTAATTTTTGCTAAGACTTTGTACAAATTTTCTAAATGTTCTTCGTCAGTCATACCCGTTATAACTATATCATAGACTACGATTGCCACCCCTTTAATACCATTCAATAATTCTTCCATTTGCTGTTGGAAAATCCTGGCCTCGAACTTATACCGTAACCCATAAATAAATATCTATATAAACCCTTGTGTGTTAATGGTTAATAATTTCTGCGAATCTTCGTCTACTGGCATTTGCAAATATGCCTCTTTAAAATCAATCTTTGAATATCGTTTACCACCCTGCAAGTTCACTATCGCGTGATCAAAATTTGGAGCGGGATGTCTTACTGTTATTAATTCTGGATTTAAAGTAACTTTAAAATTCGTGCAAATACGAACTTCCCCGTTCGGCTTTATTACTAGTACAATCGGTGTTGCCCACTCACTCGATTCAACCGGTACAATTATCCCGCCATTTTTCAATCTCTCCAACTCTTTCTCAACGCGATCTTTCAACGAAAATGGTACCGTCCGTGCCAACATATATTTTGGCTTTGACCCTTCTTTCAATTCGAATTTTACTTTTGCTCGCTTGAACGACCCACGTTTATTTTGAAAAACTTCTTTATGCTCGTTGAAAATACTGTAATAACCACGCAGGTTATTATTAAATAAAACAACTACTTTAACTATAAAAACACAAACTCAACTTAGTTCTCAAAATCAAACACATCCGAACAATTCGCATCTGAACCTCAAAACTTGAATCTTAATGACAACATAAACATTCGAATATACACATTACAACCACGCGATATTCAAGGGTTCCAAATTCGAACATATAATATTCATAACATTCCCTCCCTCGTTCATTGTCGTCCTCGACAAAACAAAAATTTATGTACATTCAATCAAACCATCATACAAAAATTATTTACAATTTATCCAAACATTATTTCACAATTATTTACAATACTTCAGGATGCATAACACCTAATCATTTATAAATGAAATGTCTTTTGTAATAATGAAAATGCATTCACTCAAAACAACAGTTGAGATTACGTCATAATCAATCTCAGTCTTATCACTATCTACAATATTTATCACACTTAACAACATTCCATAATTTAAATATTCCGAAAACAAAACGAAATAATTTCTTCAACGGCTTCCAAATGCCAAAAATTGAACACAGTCATCACACTTAGGCATGCTCAGGTGGACGACCTCGAACCAACCGAGGGAAATTCTTCAGAAAATGAAAGTGAAACCCAACCAGATTCTTAATTGGTGTGACCACAGTCGTAGTAGGCTTCAAATTTCTGCAAACCAATAAAAATATTGAGATCCACTGATCAAACTCCTTCCGATCTGCCAAAAATCTTAATATGTTGTTTATCATTGTCCGGAGTTGTCGTTTAACATGTATACATATAATTATAAGTTGTCTGTTGATTTAAGTGTTTAAGTTCTGTCTGTGTTTTGTGGCTATTCAAAAATTGTTGTGTTTCTTCCAAAACAGAACCCTTCTTACAAGCATCATCGAAATCCCCAAAATCACTCGTTTCTGAATCAATCATCTTATCACAAATTCTAGTAAGATCAGAAATTGAATCCACTTGTATGTCTGCAATACTCAATACAGCTCCAACCTCGCTAGTGTGTGAAAATCGTTCACTCAATAAATTTGCAGCCTGAGTATCGTCAATTTGAAAAGAATCACCATTTGCACGTAAATTTTAGTCGATTTTTTAATAAAATTACTTAACTCGAGCTTGTGGAGCAGTCGGGACAAGCTAAGGATGACGGAGGACGTTTTCCTTGGGCCAAGGACGATTTTCTGACAAGGATTGGCGTCGAGCATCGTCGACGAGCACGTAGACTCTAAAAATTAGTCGATTTTTTTTTAATTACTTAACTCGAGCTTGCGGGGCAGTCGGGACGAGCTTAGGATGACGGAGGACGTTTTCCTTGGGACGAGGACGACTTCCTGTTATTGGAAGGATTGGTGCTGAGCATCGTCGTAGATAACAAAAATTATTTTCATTTTTAATAAGGAATTTGCCTGCTTCATAAAAATGTTTCCAAAATGATCAGCATGAAATCACAATCATCACTTAAAAATTAATCATTACACTTGCACTTAAATGATGATAAATAATTGCCACTTAATTCTTTAATTTTATTTGATTTATATTACACGGTTTAATTAATCATTCATTGATGCTCCTAACCTTCTAACCTATGTAAATATTGTTTTTTTTTTTTCGCGAAAACTTAGATTGGTACCACCAACTATTTTTTTGGAGTTCGTTCGATCGGCCATTTGCCGAATTTGAAGGGGGGTCGCGAATCCATGCACCACTAGTGTACATATAAATACGCGGTAGAAGTGATGCTTTTTGTTTTCACCGCAGCGTTGAATAAAAGGGTACATTTACAGCCGCATTTTTATCAAAGTACCAAATTACATGATCTTACTCGCTAGCGCTCGCTATCTTACGCCTCGAGTATCAACAACTCTCTATGTAAATGTACAACTTCACACACAAGTTGAGTAACATATTATTATAACGTTGGTGCGTAGGGCGAATTTTTAAATTTCTAGGAGTGCGTGAAATCGAGTACCCACGCACCAATGCTGTAAAAACTTTTATAAACTTAAATAAAAAATTAGCAATTCTTAGGAAATAAAAAACTTATTTATCATCATCACATTTATTAAAAACAATTTTAAATGTATTGAACGCTTCAATAAATACATCTCTTTTTAATATATGTACACGGTAATTCATCCCTATTTGACAGCAGAGAAGTTTCAGATTAATTATTTTTCGCTGATTCCTAATTATTATAACACTATGGTTCTAAATTATTTATATTTTATGTGATCGTCGATTAAAAATAATAAAAATGTTCATAAATAAAGGAACGGAAAATGGAATGGAAAATTTCAATGTATATATCATTATAAATCGTGAACATAAACATAACCAAAAGTCATACCGGTACACGGGTTCGAAATTGTGTGATTAGTTATTTACAATACGTATGAAATAATAATAAAAGTGAAAAAAGAAAGATAATTATAATTAAACTGTGCAAAAACTCAATTAAAGTTTGGTCATCGTACTGCAGTGGACCGTGAAATTTATTTTTCAATCTCTGTTTTTGTTAAAAAAAATTAAGTAAGTACTCTGAAATTTTTACTTTTTAAAATGATTAAATTTAAAATTATTTACATTATTATTTAATTATTCCGACCGAATCTGCCAACCTCGCCGGACTACGAGTTGAGAAAAAAGACCGACCAAAGTTGGCACGTTGGCCGGACTACAGATCCCTCAACGAGCTCGACGGAAGCTACGCGCTTGACCGAATTGCGGCTCAGTTAACGAGTTTAACCAAAGCTGAACACCGGGCTGAACCACGGCTCAATCAAAGAGCCTAGGGTAAGTAGGAGGGCAGTACCCCACTAAGTACACTAATCATTACTCTCTTAACAAATAAATTGAGTTTTTGTCTACTTGATGAATTTTTATGTTCAAATTAAATTAATTTCAATTAACAGCAATTGATTTATTTTGGTTCAAAATAACCACTTTATAAAGTGGAAATTTAACAAACCAATCGTTATTTATTAAAATTACTTTAATTAATCTTGTTAACTTTAAACTTTGGATTCTTAAAGACTACTTGACCTTGAAATAGTTAACTAAAATTAATTAATAAGTTTTATAAATCTACTAAGCAATACAAAGTTGTTCTTGGCGAGAATTAATTAATTTATTACGGTAAAATTTTGAAACAATGTGGTGCATTATAAATTTAATTTGTTTAACTGTAATTTTTTTATTTACAAACTTAAGTCAAGTTATTTTAATTTTAATAATTTTTTTTTTTTTTTAATATTAAATTATATTTTCTTAGATTGCTTACTTGGCAACTGTAGTGCTTGTTGTTAACACAGAATATGCTGCATCTTTACTCATTAATTTTTATTTTATTTCAGTGAGACACATTAAATCCAACTGGATCAGCCTCCATTGATGACCTTCAACGACAGACTTTTCTTCAAATGATTTTTCAGCAAGCAGCGAAAAATTAAGAGTTATTGACGTTGGTCGAGTTAAGGAACAATTAGCAGAAGCTGTTTTTTAACAATACAATTTTTTTTTTTTCATTTATACTTTAATTTCAAGTTTAAAAATGGAAAAATACTTAATAAATTTGTAAAAACTTAAAAATTATGTAAAAAGCTGTACCAAAATGAAATAATATCTAAATAATAAACTAACAATGCAACAATTTTTTAGATTCGAATTTTGTTTTTCACTTTTATGGAAAAATTAACTGTCATTTGACTAGGCATAGCTTGACTAATTCTTTGTTATTCATACTCTGCCTAGGTAAGAGGTCCCGTGTTCAAAACAGTTGATTATAGTTTTCAATACACTACCCCTAAATTATGAAGCCACAGCCAGAAAAAAATCGTCTCTCAGAGTCAAGATTCAACTGCTAGGCCCGACCAGAAATAGGTCATCCGATACCGAAAAGAATTTAGCTTGATTTTTTTATAATTTTGAATCCAAATGGAGGCCTCTGAGTCGAAAAAATCATTTGTGAATTGCTTAACATTTCTCAGAGTCCAAATTCAACTGCTCGGCCCGACTTGATATGGGTGATGCGATACCAAAAAAAATCTAGCCTCGATTTTTTCATAATTTTAAATCCAGTGAGTGGCCTCATTTGTCTTTTGATTAGCACCTCTCAGAGTTGAAATTAAACAACTCGCCCCGGCCTTAACCTGTCTCAGGCTAGGTATTCCGGGCTCAAATGAAATCTTATTTTATTTTCAAGATATCTTGCTTGATTAAAAGGCATATTTATCAAAAAAATCATTTGTCATATGATTAGCACCTCTCAGAGTTAAAATTGAACAGCTCGCCCCGACCTTAACCTGTCTCAGGCTAGGTATTCCGGGCTCAAATGAAATCTTATTTTATTTTCAAGATATCTTGCTTGATAAAAAGGCATTTGAATCAAAAAAATCATCTGTCATTTGATTAGCACCTCTCGGAATCCAAATTCAACTGCTCGGCCTGACCTGAAAAAGATATCCCAGTATTGAAAAATGTCTAGCTTGATTTTTTCACAATTTTAAATCCAAATGGAAGTCTCCGAGTCAAAAAAAATCATTTGTGAATAAAATAGAAAAAATTTCAGTCGATCTCCAACAGTCAACTAGTCTCAGGTTAGGTATTCCGGGCTCGAATGAGATCTGACTTCTTTTTTAAAGAAATCTTGCGTGTTTAAGAGGCATATGAATCAAAAAAATCATTTGTCATTTGATTAGCACCCCTCAGAGTTTAAATTAAACAAAATCATTTGTCATATTACAAGCATCTCTCAGAGTCCGAATTCAACTGCTCCGCCCGACCTGAAAGGATATTCCGGAACCGAAAACTATCCAGCTTGATTTTTTCATAATTTTGAATCCAGTTTGAGTCCTGCGAGTCAATTGAATCATTTGTCATTTCATTAGCAGCTTTCGAAGTCCAAATTCAACTGCTCGGCCCAACCTGAAATAGGTGATAAGATACCGAACAAAATCCAGCTTGATTTTTTTGTAATTTTGAATCCGAATGGAGCCCTCCGAGTCAAAAAAATCATTTTTTATAAAATAGTAAATATTTAAGTCGTTCTCCAACAGTCAAACTGTCTCAGGTTAAGTATTACTGGCTCAAATGAGATCTCAATTTTTTTTCAACAATTCTGGCTTGATCGAATGGAATTTGAATTAAAAAAATTATATGTCATTTAATAAGCATCTTTCAGAGTCCGAATTCTGCTGCTCGGCCCGATCTCTAATTGGTGATGCGATACTGAAACTAATCTAACTCGATTTATTAAAAATTTTAAGTACAGTTTGAAGTCTTTGAGTCAAAAAAATCATCCGTCAATGAAATAGCAAAAATTTGGGTCGATCTCCAGCACTCAACCTGTCGCAGGTTAAGGATTCCGGGCTCGAATAGGATCTAATTTCTTTTTTAAGTATTCTTGCTTGATTAAAAAACATATGAATTCAAAGAATCAAAAAAATCATTTGTCATTTGATTAGCTTCTCTCAGAGTTAAAATTAAACAGCTCGGCCTGACCTTAACCTGTCTCTGGTTAGGTGTTCCGGGCTCGAATAGGATCTTACATTTTTTTTAAGAATTCTTGCTTGATTAGAAGGCATAAGAATCAAAAAAATTATTTGTCATTTAATAAGCTACTTTCACAGGCCAAATTCTGCTGCTCGGCCCGATCTGAAATTGGTAATGCGATACCAAAACTAATCTAGCTCGATTTTTTAAAAATTTTAAGTACAGTTTGAAGTCTTTGAGTCAAAAAAATCATCCGTCAATGAAATAGCAAATATTTGGGTCGATCTCCAGCAGTCAACATGTCGCAGGTTAGGTATCCCGGGCTCGAATAGGATCCAACATTTTTTTTAAGAATTCTTGCTTGATTAAAAGGCAAATGAATCAAAAAAATAATTTGTCATTTGATTTGAACCTCTAAGTGTTAAAATTAAACAGGTCAGCCTAACCTTAACCTGTCTCAGGTTAGGTATTCCAGGCTCGAATAAGATCTAACTTTTTTTTCAAGAATTCTTGCTTGATTAAAATGCATATGAATCAAAAAATTATTTGTCATTTGATAACGACCTCTATATCTCATTCGAGCCCGGAATACCTAACCTGAGACAGGTTAAGGCCGGGGCGAGTTGTTTAATTTCAACTCTGAGAGGTGCTAATCATATGACAAATGATTTTTTTGATTCATATGCCTTTTAATCAAGCGGGAGTTCTTGAAAAAGAAGTCAGATCTCAATTGAGCCCGGAGTACCTAACCTGAGACAGGTTAAGGCCGGGGCGAGTTGTTTAATTTCAACTCTGAGAGGTGCTAATCAAAAGACAAATGATTTTTTTGATTCATATGCCTATTAAAACACGCAAGATTTCTTGAAAAAAAAGTCAGATCTCATTTGAGCCCGGAATACCTAACCTAAGACTAGTTGACTGTTGGAGATCGAATGAAATTTTTGCTATTTTATTCACAAATAATTTTTTTGACTCGGAGGCCTCCATTTGGATTCAAAATTATGAAAAAATCAAGCTAAATTCTTTTCGGTATCGGATGACCTATTTCTGGTCGGGCCTAGCAGTCGAATCTTGACTCTGAGAGATGATTTTTTTCTGGCTGTAGCTCCATAATTTAGGGGGAGTGTATTGAAAACTATAATCAACTGTTTTGAACACGGGAACTCTTACCTAGGCAGAGTATGAATAACAAAGAATTAGTCAAGCTATGCTTAGTCAAATGACAGTTAATTTTTCCATAAAAGTGAAAAACAAAATTCGAATCTAAAAAATTGTTGCATTGTTAGTTTATTATTTAGATATTATTTCATTTTGGTACAGCTTTTTACATAATTTTTAAGTTTTTACAAATTTATTAAGTATTTTTCAATTTTTAAACTTGAAATTAGAGTATAAATGAAAAAAAAAAATTGTATTGTTAAAAAACAGCTTCTGGTAATTGTTCCTTAACTCGACCAACGTCAATAACTCTTAATTTTTCGCTGCTTGCTGAAAAATCATTTGAAGAAAAGTCTGTCGTTGAAGGTCATCAATGGAGGCTGATCCAGTTGGATTTAATGTGTCTCACTGAAATAAAATAAAAATTAATGAGTAAAGATGCAGCATATTCTGTGTTAACAACAAGCACTACAGTTGCCAAGTAAGCAATCTAAGAAAATATAATTTAATATTAAAAAAAAAAAAATTATTAAAATTAAAATAACTTGACTTAAGTTTGTAAATAAAAAATTTACAGTTAAACAAATTAAATTTATAATGCACCACATTGTTTCAAAATTTTACCGTAATAAATTAATTAATTCTCGCCAAGAACAACTTTGTATTGCTTAGTAGATTTATAAAACTTATTAATTAATTTTAGTTAACTATTTCAAGGTCAAGTAGTCTTTAAGAATCCAAAGTTTAAAGTTAACAAGATTAATTAAAGTAATTTTAATAAATAACGATTGGTTTGTTAAATTTCCACTTTATAAAGTGGTAATTTTGCACCAAAATAAATCAATTGCTGTTAATTGAAATTAATTTAATTTGAACATAAAAATTCATCAAGTAGACAAAAACTCAATTTATTTGTTAAGAGAGTAATGATTAGTGTACTTAGTGGGGTACTGCCCTCCTACTTACCCTAGGCTCTTTGATTGAGCCGTGGTTCAGCCCGGTGTTCAGCTTTGGTTAAACTCGTTAACTGAGCCGCAATTCGGTCAAGCGCGTAGCTTCCGTCGAGCTCGTTGAGGGATCTGTAGTCCGGACAACGTGCCAACTTTGGTCGGTCTTTTTTCTCAACTCGTAGTCCGGCGAGGTTGGCAGATTCGGTCGGAATAATTAAATAATAATGTAAATAATTTTAAATTTAATCATTTTAAAAAGTAAAAATTTCAGAGTACTTACTTAATTTTTTTTAACAAAAACAGAGATTGAAAAATAAATTTCACGGTCCACTGCAGTACGATGACCAAACTTTAGTTGAGTTTTTGCACACTTTAATTATAATTATCTTTCTTTTTTCACTTTTATTATTATTTCATACGTATTGTAAATAACTAATCACACAATTTCGAACACGTGTACCGGTATGACTTTTGGTAATGTTTATGTTCACGATTTATAATGATATATACATTGAAATTTTCCATTCTATTTTCTGTTCCTTTATTTATGAACATTTTTATTATTTTTAATCGACGATCATATAAAATATAAATATTTTAGAACCATAGTGTTATAATAATTAGGAATCAGCGAAAAATAATTAATCTGAAACTTCTCTGCTGTCAAATAGGGATGAATCACCGTGTATATCTCTCTCTGAAATGGTAACGGTTTCATAATATTATTTAAACATACACATGAACTAAAAGAATAAATTCAAAATAGATGACACATAAACATCAATTATTCTTTATAGTTAAGCAGCAGGACCTGTTTCAGATAACTGGACCATCGCTTTCAAGTAATCACTAACTTTTTGATGATTTTTTCTTGTTTGGTAACTTTGACTTTTCCCTCGCCATCATCTTCAGAAAGCAACGCTTGAATAGATTCATATTTTCCAATCTTATAAGTATTTTTAAGAATAGTAAAAGATATGCCATTTTCAGCAATACACCTTACCATTTGTGAAGAAATAACTTCTTTTATGAAATAACTCTTTTAAAAACTGCCTTTTGACAAAAACTTCAGTAGCAATTGCAAGCTGAGGCAATTTTTCACTAAGTTTCATTGTATCACAAATATCTTCTAATGTAATGCAATCCCAGAGAGCTTCATAAGAATTTCTTTATTCCAGTCTGGAATATATTCTACAGCTAAATCATATTGTTTTAGTGACGTTTCATCCTTCGAAATAGTTTTGTCAGAGCTGAGTGTATGGTAGGTATCGACTAGCCCACAGACAACGTTACAGAAGTCCTGTAATGAATTAAAATCATGAAGCTTGCGGTAAATTCGCGGAAAATCGAATTTAAAGGCATTGTGACCAACCAAAATTACTGGTTTTTTTCAATCTTTCAAGTATTTTAAGAATTCTTTTATAACTTCTTTTAGAGTTTTTGACTGTACTGGCAGAAAATTTAAGAAAAGTTAACCACCGATCATTTTTAACCCTGTCTTTGCTGACACGTCAGCTGGAATGTTTTCCAGAGATTATGCATAAGAAGAAAAATTTCTTTTATTGGTTTTGGCACATTTGGTAGCAACTTGTACGATATCATCATCATACATAAGACCAGTGGTCTCAAGGATTACCGGTCACTTCACCGACTCAATTTTACCGAATGGACAATTTACCGACTGACCTTTGTACCGACTTACCTTTTTACCGAATCTCTTTTTCCCGACTCCCTTTTCACCGACTCCGATTTACCGAATACATAATTTACCGAATGAGCATTTTACCGCCTATTTTTTTTTACCGAATTAAATTTGAAAATTTCGAATATTACGCACGATTGTTGCGTCAATGCTTTGTTTACATTTTCACATTTAAATGTTTATGACATTTTATAACCTTTACATTTATATCCTTTTTATACACTTTACTTTTTTACAATTTTAACAATTAAAATGAATGAACCGGTGTTTATTGGTAACAAAATGTTTCTTGGTGGGTTCATCTATAATCGTTCAAAACCTGGACCGGGTACAACTTGGTACTGGGAGTGCAAATTAGTGAGACCTAAATTGTGCACTGCGCAAGGGACTACAGTAACCAATGCAGATGGTACGATTGTAGTTACGAGAGGACCCTTTTCAGATGACCCCACTGCTAAACATCAGCATCCTCCGAATCAGGAACAAGTACAAGCTGAAATAACGACGATGAGGTAGACTGAAAGTTTTTTTTTTTTTTTTATGTCCCTTTTCTTGTACGGTTTTAGACTGTTTTTCGTTTTTCTTGTACAGAGTAAAACAGATGGCAAAAGATAACCCAGAAAGACCACCTACTGCTATTCTGCGCGACGTACTCCCAACCGTATCTACCGCCGTGATTGTTGAAATGCCAGAGAGAGAGAATTTGAAAAAATCAATGAGGCGAAAGAAAAGAGATTGTCAGCATTCAAATCCTACTTCGATTGAAGATCTCGTAGAGTTACCCGACCAGTATAAAAAAACTCTATTAGAAGAAAATTTTTTGTTGCATGACTCTGGTGCAGGGACTAAGGACAGAGTGTTAGTTTTCAGTACCCGGAGAAATTTAGAGTTGTTGTCTCGTAGCCATGTCTGGTTCTTGGACGGGACCTTTAAGGTGTGATGAATAAAACATACTTATAATACCATTAAAACAATGTATGCATATATATATATATATATATATATATAATTCTCTAGACTGCGCCGACGATTTTCACTCAAATTTTCACAATACTGGGCGCTGTGCCGGAAATTCCTCGAAACCCGACTTCAGAGACTTCCCGCAACGAACTAGCCGTTCCGTTTGTATATTCTTTACTCACACATAAAACATCGGAACAGTATAAAGCAGTTCTCGAAGCTGTTAGATCAGCCGCGGTAGAATATAATATCGTGATCGATTTGCCGAACTTAAAATTTATGACGGATTTTGAGCTTGGCATCCTGAAAGCATGTTCTGCAGTTTTCCCCGGAGCCAGCCGTTCCTGCTGTCTGTTCCATTTAGGGCAGAGTTTATACACAAAAATCCAAGATTCTGGTTTGCAAGAAGCATACAACGACCCAGAAAATCGTGAAGTAAAAATACACACACATATGCTCTTGGCTTTGGCTTTTATTCCACCCGATGATGTCCGAGCAGCATTCGAAATTCTGCAGGATTTCGCTGTTGAAGATCTTACTCCAGTCTTTGGATATTTCTTCGAATATTATATTGCTGGTCGTCCTGGAAGAGGCAGAAGAAGAGCTATCCCTCCGCGATACGCAATACCTTTGTGGAATCAATTTGAAGCAGCTAAAACGGGAGGCCACCGTACCAACAATGTCAGTGAAGGTTGGCACAACCGTTTTCGCTTAGTAATTGGAAAAAACCACCCAGACATTTATGCGCTTTTCAAAGAATTTCAAAAGGAACAAGCTGATAGCGAGAGCGTTGTCGCGGAACTGAGCTTAGGTAGAACTGTCAAAGCAGCGCCAAAAAAAATGGGTTGATGCGCAAACCAGGATCCGCTTTATCTCTAGCCAATACGAAGTCTACCAGTCCAGAAATGAAATCTTAAAGTACTTAGAAAACATCGGCAACAACATTACAATTACTTAAAAAATTACTAATGCAATATGTACAACATGCTTTTATGTTTTTTTAAAAATATTGTTATTTTTATTAAATTTTTACTTCTATATAATAGCGATTTTTTTTATTTCTAGTCGGTATCATAGACATTCGGTGAAAAGGGAGTCGGGAAAAAGAGATTCGGTAAAAAGGTAAGTCGGTAAATTGTCCATTCGGTAAAATAGATTCGGTAAAGTGGTCGGGTACCGGTCTCAAGATTTACATAAACGATTGTACTTTCTTCAAATTTACTGTTGGGTAACAAATTTTCGGTTGATTAGTTGAATAAGAGCTTTGTAAAAAAGCTACATCCAACATATATTAAATTCCTTCTTTTTTACCTTGTGACATTCTTTTCTGTTTTTTTAACATGCGACTTTTTAAAAAAATAATATAATAATTTTTGAATTATTTTTCTACGAGCTTTCCAATAATCTTTTCGTTTCCTCAAGCACTGCTCATAACTTCCTGCAGAAAGCCCTGCTTCTTCATAAGATTCAGCTAAATATATGCACGGAGAGAAGGTCCACTCTTATTTCGTAGGGCGCCCCCTGCATTAGAAAATACGGTGCGCACGTGCACTCGTTTTTGAGGTGCGTGGTGCACTGTAAAATCCAGTGCACCCGTTCAACTCAAAACGAGCTGGCGGTTCTGATTTGGGCCCGATGCGGTCTCTTAAAAAATCGTTGGCATTTTTCATCTAATACGAATATTGTAATGTAACTTTAGTAAAACATTCTTTGAAACCTAATGAAAAACTTCATCGCTTGAAGTTTTTTCAACTCTTAATTTTTATACCTACTTTTTTAATCCAAAGTTTGAGGTTAAAAACAGTGAATTTTTGATTTTTATTAGTTAATTACTCGGCTTTAAAAGACTTTTAAATATACCTAGATCATTCTATAGGCATTGGAAAGAGTTTAAGAATATTCTGCTAAAGTTTCATCAAAAAATATTCAGTAGTTTCCAAGTTCTTGCGATTTAAACATAAAACTTAATTTTCTTTGGATTTATGAATTTTACCTTTAACTCGCAAGAACTCGAAAATCATTGAATATTTTTTAATGAAATTTTAGCAACATATTCTTGAACTCTCTCCGCAGCTAATGAAACGGTCCGGATATTTTTAAAGTATTTTAATGCCTCGTAATTAACTATTAAAAATCGAAAAATTAACAGTTTTTAACCTCAAACTTTAGATTAAAAAAGTATTTAAAAATTAAGAGTTGAAAAAACTTCAAGCGAGGAAGTTTTTCATTAAGTCTGAAAGAGTTATACCAAAGTTGCAGTACAATATTCGTATTAGATGGAAAGTGTCAGCGATTTTTTAAGAGACTGCATCGGGCACAAATCAGCATCGCCAGCTCGTTTTGAGTTGAACGGGTGCACTGGATTTTACAGTGCACCACGCACCTCAAAAACGAGTGTGCGTGCTGCACCGTCTTTTCTCGTGCAGGGGGTGCTACGAAAGAAGAGTGGACCTTCTCTCCGTGCAGTTCCATTATTATTTTGTGCTACTGATGCTGAGACGCTCCAGCGATGACTAGAAGTGCTGCCGTAGTCTTTTTAGTGCTTGCTAGTGTGTTGTTAAAACTCTTATTTGCTTGAGAATTTCCACTAAACATTAAACTATTTGCATTGGTTGCAAATCTTTCAAAAAGTTCAGTCAAATCGTTCTTGAGATTTTCCCCTTCTGAATCTTTACCACCATGTAAATCTTCATGCTTATAGTTTTGAGGATTTTTGTAGTAGCCGCACCAATAACCGCAACCATCGTGAGCACCAAATGCATGATTAACAACATTTCTTATCGCCGTAACTGTAGCTAATGGATCTCCACGATTTTGTCCTAAAGCATATCAGAAGCATTTTTTCATGTAGACGATAACTCTATTGTCAAATTTGTGTTTTGGTTTTAAATCAAATGAAAAATCATTTAAACTTTTCTCCGTATGGTTCGGATCAACCCACTTTGAATTGTTGTGATTGTTGTTAGCTCGAACACGAGAAATGCCAGAGTTATCTCCATCCCCAATAAAAACTGAAATTTTTACATTTGTTTTTGATAAAAAGCTATTTTTGTCAGACATTAATTCGACAGCGGCCGCAGACTCCATGCTTTTGGCTGTTCCATTGTAAACTCCTTGAAAAGTATGTGAATTCAAACTGTGCCCACGCTCGCACTGGAAGCATTTTCTCATTTTAGTATTGAAACCAATAATTTTTCTGCTTCTGTAACCAAAGGCTGAAGCATGATTGTACAACTGTCATAAGTTTTGCCTGTACCTTGTGTACCATAACCCATATCAAATGAAGCGGCGATACCAGTTCGTGAGTCAATAGTACTACTTATTGTTTCAGATTGCTGATTAGGCCCAAAAATAGAACTGTAGGATGATTTAAAAAAATCTAGAGTACGTTAATTTGACGAAATGATGTGTGTCTGAGAACACAAAAATTTTTCGGCTACTATCGAGCGGGTGATCAAACCAATTTTATTTCCTTCAGCATCAGTTGAATCCATTTCTCCATTGACACCAAGAACATTCCACATTTTTCTATTAGTTGTCGCACCGTCACTAAGAACACCGTCTACCAAACCACCCAGTTTTTCCAGAAGACAGATAGCTTTGATGACAAATTTCGCTAAGTCTTCCCGGTGAACACTATTCTTCAAAGCGAAAACGGCGATCGGTTGAGAATAATTACCGCACAACGACTGAGCCATAAACACAAGACCATGTGTCGCTTGATCATCAATGGTAGTAGCTTTGAGTCCATCATCTCCATAATCAGTGACGCTCGTGTAATTGAAATCTTTAGACGAAATTGCGATCAATTTACGCAAATTTATTTCATCTAAAGTATGATTTCATGACGTTGCATTGGACTTTTTTTTCTAAAGATACTTTGAATAGATCGAAAAATTCTTGGTCGAAACCACATTTTATGTTAATTCAAGATACATAGTCACGTATAGTTTTTGAGCAAGGCAAAGGAATAATCTTATCTCTTCTTAAAAACTCATAAAAAGAACGAGAACGAATATTCATAAGCATGCATAGCATCACGAATTCGTGAGTATAACTGTTGCCTCTAATATCTGTTTTATTTGCACTGTCGATTATATTCTGGACGATCAATTTTTGGTTTTCAGAAAGTTTATCTAAATTTTTAACTTGGGCGACCAATTTGCGAGATGTGGAGATAGAATTTTTTAAAACAGATATTTGTTTTGCCAATTTTTGATTTTTTCTTTTTTGTGCATGATACCGTTTTATCAGTACTTCAACTAAAGATTTCAAGGTTTTTCAAACTTTTCGAATAAACTTTGTATTAGTGATGACCTTTACAAGGATAAGTAAATCAACATTGTAGATGTGTAAATATATAATTGAAAGATTTCAATTTGATTACCTGCTGTCAGGAATAGTTAATCAGGATAACTTAGAAGTAACAAAATTATGCATTACTATTTTATATCTTTTAGTTACTTTTATCACTTTTATTTGATGTATTTTTTAATTTTAAATGACTTCTGATTTTATAGTTGAATCACATAATATCAGCTTTAACTTTTCATGTATCATATTCATTTTAATTCCAATGTTTTTTTTTTTTTAGAAGTGTTTAAAATACCTTTACGTTATTTAAATTTTTTATGTAGAAAAGTATTTGAAATAAAAACCAGTAAAATATAATTCATTGGTCTAAATAATTCTTTTCTTTGATGTATAGTTATGAATTGATAATAAAGGGTACCACCGGATAAGATAGTCAAATCGGCCCCCACTGGAAATCCTAAAAAATATATACCAATCGAAAGAACATAAGAAATGAAAATTTTTGGCGCAAACCGCATCTCCCTAGTCCCTCCCTAGGGACCCTAGGGTCTAAAATAGTGATTTTTCAACTTTGATTCATATCTCAGAACCTATAAGGGCTAGAGACATGCGGTTTGCGGCAAAATTTTCTTTAAAAAAAATGTAGTTCACTCAAATTTTTTAATATTATTTTTGGCGCCAAATTTAAACCATTTCGGGAATTTTTAACCTTAAATTTACGATTAAAAAAAAACTAAGACACATACCTCTCCAGAAAAAAAATATATCACGTATTTTAATGAAATTTACCTTTACAAATTTTTTCAAATTTTTTCAAGTGGTGGAAGATAGTCAAATCTCGAAAAAACGTGTTTTTTTAACGCTTTTTGGCAATTTTAAAACTTAAAAATCATTTTAAAAATATAACTATAGTAAAATTAGATTTCAAATGCCAAATTACATACTAGAAAATTATTTCTAACATTAAAAAATAAATTCTGTATTTTTAAAGACCTAAAAATCGATTTTTTTTTCGCTTTTTAGCCAAAAATTGGCTTCAAAAAATTTTTAACAACCATCTGACTATACATATTGATTTTTCACGCACAATCACATACTACTTAACTATTTTGAACATTGAACTATAATTGTTGTATTTTTAAAGACCTAAAAATCGATTTTTTTTTCGTCTTTTAGGCGAAAGGCGGCTTAGAAAATTTTTTAACAACAATCTAACTCTACATATCGATTATTTACGAAAAAATTACATGCTAATAATCTACTTTAAATGTTAAAATATAATTTCTGTATTTTTAAAGACGTAACAATCGATTTTTTTTTCGTCTTTTAGCCAAAAAGCGACTTAGAAAATTTTTTAACAACAATCTTATTGTACATATCGATTATATACGCAAAATTACATGCTTATAAACATCTCTGAACGTTAACATATGATATTTGTATTTTTAAAGACCTAAGAATCGATTCTTTCGTCTTTTAGCCGAAAGGCGGCTTAGAAATTTTTTTAACAATAATCTGACTATACATGTCGATAATTTACGCAAAATTACATGCTAATAAACCACTTTAAACGTTAACATATGATATTTGTATTTTTAAAGACCTAAGAATTGATTCTTTCGTCTTTTAGCCGAAAGGAGCTTAGAAAAATTTTTAACAACAATCTGATTATACATATCGATTATTTACGCAAAATTAAATACTAATAAACTACTTTAAACGTTCAAATATAATTTTTGTATTTTAAAAGCCTACAAATCTATTTGTCTTCACCGTTTGACCGTTACACATCGTGTAAAATGTTAGTCTTATACTTTTTTGAACATTAATTTATAAAATTACCGTTATTATTAATCAAAAAAAAAAAAAAATCAATTATATTACAGATAGACAGCAGCATACTTTTCTTAATATTTACTAAAATCAGTTCTTAGTATTTAATGATAATTTTCTAGTATTTTTTGCAGAAGTTTGGTAAGATTATAGCCAAGACTTAGATTGCAGAACATCCACCAATTTCGTAAATCTAAATGAATACATTTTGATATTAATGAAAGCACATAAAATGATACATTATAGTTAATTCTTAAGTAAACTTCATAAGATGATAATATAAAATCATAATATATATGTAATAAACCTCATAAGAAGCCAAGATGAATATTTTTCAAATAATGTTAGTCCACATTGCATACAAATATATTCCAAGAATAGTGAAGCCGATGAACTTTTTTGAAATACCAAGTACCACTTGATGATGCATCACATATGTTTTAGAGATCATCAAGTTTTCTTCCGGTCCATGTTGCAGCATACATGTAGCCCAAGAATAGTGAAGCCGATGAACTTGTTTGAAACTCCAAGTATTACTTGATGATACACCACACATGTTTTAGAGATCATCAAGTTTTCTTCCAGTCCATGTTGCAGCATACATCTAGTCCAAGATCAGTGAAGCCGATGAACTTTTTGATACATACCGCCAGCAAAAATAGTAATTAACAAGCAGTCAGTAGATTACAAATAAATAAAAGGTGCATTCTTTTATTAAAAAACATAATACTTATAATAAAATTTTTTTTTAGTAAATCCAATAACCGGATCCAGTAGTTAAAATTTTTTTTTCAAACTTCAAATAAATTATTTCAATTTTTATGCATATGAAAAGCATATAATTATTAATTAACTTTAAATATATTTTTTATTAAAAAATTACAATTTATTAAAAGAATAAAACTAAGGCAAAAAAGATCAATGTCCAATCTAAAGCAACCTTAAAAACAGCCTGTGTTACTGTATGTATAAACTGAATAGTAATGCAAACAATTTTTTTTCATTCAATTTTAAAACACATGGTTGAAGAAAAAATTAATACTTGCTTCTGAAATCATTATTAAGGTATATACAATTACCTAATGTAAACAACCTTTGCACTTACCAGTTAATCTTGCAAGAAAAATTAAAACTCAATGTGTAATAAAAAAAATACTTTGTACCGAATCCAATTACACGATAAAAAAAAACTGCTTATAAATGTACTTGGTGGCAATAAATGTAATTGAAAAATGATGATCAACAGGTTCGGAGCCTCAGACCCTAGCAGAACTAGAAGTGCTGCGCAGCTTAGGGAGCATAAACAAAAACAGCTTACAAAAACAAAACCGGTCTGTTCGTATGTACCTACTGAACAAGCGGTCACAAAATGCAACAGACTGTTCTCGAGTCTCGAGTCCTTATGACCAGAGGTGGGTAAAAGGTTTTGTGACCGCTTGTTCAGTAGGTACATACGAACAGACCGGTTTTGTTTTTGTAAGCTGTTTTTGTTTATGCTCCCTAAGCTGCGCAGCACCGTGGCCACTTCTGGTTCTGCTAGGGTCTGAGGCTCCGAACCTGTTGATCATCATTTTTCAATTACATTTATTGCCACCAAGTACATTTATAAGCAGTTTTTTTTTTATCGTGTAATTGGATTCGGTACAAAGTATTTTTTTTATTACACATTGAGTTTTAATTTTTATTGCAAGATTAACTGGTAAGTGCAAAGTTTGTTTACATTAGGTAATTGTATATACCTTAATAATGATTTCAGAAGCAAGTATTAATTTTTTCTTCAACCATGTGTTTTAAAATTGAATGAAAAAAAATTGTTTGCATTACTATTCAGTTTATACATACAGTAACACAGGCTGTTTTTAAGGTTGCTTTAGATTGGACATTGATCTTTTTTGCCTTAGTTTTATTCTTTTAATAAATTGTAATTTTTTAATAAAAATATATTTAAAGTTAATTAATAATTATATGCTTTTCATATGCATAAAAATTGAAATAATTTATTTGAAGTTTGAAAAAAAAATTTTAACTACTGGATCTGGTTATTGAATTTACTAAAAAAAAATTTTATTATAAGTATTATGTTTTTTAATAAAAGAATGCACCTTTTATTTATTTGTAAACTACTGACTGCTTGTTAATTACTATTTTTGCTGGCGGTATGTATCAAAAAGTTCATCGGCTTCACTGATCTTGGACTAGATGTATGCTGCAACATGGACTGGAAGAAAACTTGATGATCTCTAAAACATGTGTGGTGTATCATCAAGTAATACTTGGAGTTTCAAACAAGTTCATCGGCTTCACTATTCTTGGGCTACATGTATGCTGCAACATGGACCGGAAGAAAACTTGATGATCTCTAAAACATATGTGATGCATCAACAAGTGGTACTTGGTATTTCAAAAAAGTTCATCGGCTTCACTATTCTTGGAATATATTTGTATGCAATGTGGACTAACATTATTTGAAAAATATCCATCTTGGCTTCTTATGAGGTTTATTACATATATATTATGATTTTATATTATCATCTTATGAAGTTTACTTAAGAATTAACTATAATTTATCATTTTATGTGCTTTCATTAATATCAAAATGTATTCATTTAGATTTACGAAATTGGTGGATGTTCTGCAATCTAAGTCTTGGCTATGATCTTACCAAACTTCTGCAAGAAATACTAGAAAATTATCATTAAATACTAAGAACTGATTTCAGTAAATATTAAGAAAAGTATGCTGCTGTCTACCTGTAATATAGTTGATTTTTTTTTTTTTTTTGATTAATAATAACGGTAATTTTATAAATTAATGTTCAGAAAAGTATAAGACTAACATTTTACACGATGTGTAACGGTCAAACGGCGAAGACAAATAGATTTCTAGGCTTTTAAAATACAAAAATTATATTTGAACGTTTAAAGTAGTTTATTAGCATGTAATTTTGCGTAAATAATCGATATGTATAATCAGATTGTTGTTAAAAATTTTTCTAAGCTCCTTTCGGCTAAAAGACGAAAGAATCAATTCTTAGGTCTTTAAAAATACAAATATCATATGTTAACGTTTAAAGTGGTTTATTAGCATGTAATTTTGCGTAAATTATCGACATGTATAGTCAGATTAATGTTAAAAAAATTTCTAAGCCGCCGTTCGGCTAAAAGACGAAAGAATCGATTCTTAGGTCTTTAAAAATACAAATATTATATGTTAACGTTCAAAGATGTTTATAAGCATGTAATTTTTCGTAATAATCGATATGTAGAGTTAGATTGTTGTTAAAAAAAATTTCTAAGCCGCCTTTCGGCTAAAAGACGAAAAAAAATCGATTTTTAGGTCTTTAAAAATACAAAAATTATAGTTCAATGTTCAAAATAGTTAAGTAGTATGTGATTGTGCGTGAAAAATCAATATGTATAGTCAGATGGTTGTTAAAAATTTTTTTAAGCCAATTTTTGGCTAAAAAGCGAAAAAAAATCGATTTTTAGGTCTTTAAAAATACAGAATTTATTTTTTAATGTTAGAAATAATTTTCCAGTATGTAATTTGGCATTTGAAACCTAATTTTAATATAGTTATATTTTTAAAATGATTTTTAAGTTTTAAAATTGCCAAAAAGCGTTAAAAAAACGCGTTTTTTCGAGATTTGACTATCTTCCACCACTTGAAAAAATTTGAAAAAATTTGTAAAGGTAAATTTAATTAAAATACGTGATATATTTTTTTTCTGGAGAGGTATGTGTCTTAGTTTTTTTTTAATCGTAAATTTAAGGTTAAAAATGCTCGAAATGGTTTAAATTTGGCGCCAAAAATATAAATTTAAATTTTTTTATATATACCCTTATAGGTTCTGAGATATGAATTAAAGTTGAAAAATCACTATTTTAGACCCTATGGTCCCTAGGGAGGGACTAGGGAGATGCGGTTTGCGCCAAAAATTTTCATTTTTTATGTTCTTTCGATTGGTATATATTTTTTAAGATTTCCAGCGGGGGCCGATTTGACTATCTTATCCGGTGGTACCCTTTCATATACATTTATAACTTTGTATGAACACTGAATAATTCGTTTTGTATTATTTAATTTTTTTAGAAGCTTTTCGGTACCGTGCAACAAGCTGCTGGCAGTAATGAACATCCAACTGGCCCAACTTTTCTTTCATTGTATAAGTTGCTTTCAACCTACAGTTTGCTTTCAAGAAAAGCGAAAGTAGATCTGTCGCCATGCTTGAAAAATTAAAAAATCGTCTGGATGAAACATTGTAAAATGAAGATTGGGAAGTCGACGAAGTCATAGAACACGATTATTGTTTGGCTCCAGTTTTTCATTGCGTAGCTTATTACGTAACAAGTTACTTCTTTATAGTTATTTAAATATTGAAACAATTAAATCTTTCTTTTTTTACGAGCTTATTTTAAGTAAAATCTTATTAGCAAGATTTAATAAAAAATTTCCACCTTTTCCTCTCACTCGACCTTTCAAGTTTCTCCTTTCTTTTGTGTTGTCCATTTTTCTTCCCGAGAAAAATTAATATTTATTTTAAGATCTCTAAGAAAGAAATGGTAAAAAAGACTAAGTAGATTTACTAGTATTTTTTTACAAAATTTTTATATTTCAAGATTTAAATATTAAAAATTTTACAAATACTTATCGCGAATAAAAAAGGTAATTATCAGGTTTGATCCGATCGTATAAATTAGGAGGATTAATACATGCCAATGAAAAGTTTTTTAATTTAATTTTTATTATTGTAGAGTGTTTTGCTAAAGATGCAAGAAAAGTTGATGTTTTCGATTTAACTGTACGAGTTTTTTGATAGAAACTATCAATTTACGTTTCCCTGTGAAAAACATGGCTCTTCCATTTATCGTATGCAATTTTTTATTACTGCTACCTAAAATGCGTCAATTTTCTTATCAAGAAAACCAAAAAAAAAAAGGCTGCTGGCCAACGCAAAATGTCAAAACATTCCAATGTTTGAGTTTAACTTTATTGTATTGTAACAGGGAAAATAATATATAATAGAATAATAAAAATTGGTAGTTTGAGTTTGAGGTAAGTCGTAGGCATACGACTAGATGTAGAAGCTTACTAAGCAAAGTTTAGAGCTGGCGATCTGTCTGAAGAAAATCCCTGGGTCGAAAACCCAGTGTTTGAAAAAGGGTGAAGCCAGGACCTGAAGCTGGAGCAGCTCAGGTGGCTGAAGTTTTAAAAATCTAGTCAACGTCTGGACCCAGCAGGGTTCAGGTGACTTGATCGATCTATCTATTGCCGGAGCCTGAACTTTGAAAAGCTTAGGTGGCTGCTTTTTTGTGGTTTTATCTGGTGCAAGAACTTGAATCCGTTCAAGTACCCGAGTTTCTGGAATTGCCGCTGGTTCCTGGACCTGGATCGTCGCAGGGGACTGAATTTTGAAAAGTATAGGAGAAGCCTAGACTAAAGTCGTCGCAGGGGGCTGAGCATTGAAAGGTGTCGCCGTGACCTGGACTAGAGGTTGTTCAGGTGGCTTTGAAAAGCGGATTTGGTTAGTTCTAGCCGGTGCCTGGGACTCAGATGGCTCAGGTGGCCGAACCTTTCAACTTACGGCTGAAGCCTGAACTAGAGATGGTTCAGGTGGCTGAGTTCTAAGATTATTAGCCGAAGCCTGGACTTGGACCGTCGCAGGTGGCTGAATTTGGAGAGTTGTAGCCAGAGCCTGAATTTGAACTAATTCAGGTGGCTGATTTTCAAAAGACGTGACCAGTGCCCGGGCTTTGGCTGCCGCAGGTGCCTGAGTTTTGAAAAGTGGGGCCGGAGCCTGAACTTGGATTAGTTCAGGTAGCTGGATTTCAGAAATAGTGGCCGCAGCCTGGACTAATGTCGTGGCAGGTGGCCGCAGGTTTCTGAGAAAGTTCCTGAACTTTGGATGTCACAGGCAGCAGGATTTCGAGGTTTTTAGCCGAAGCCTGGACTAAAGGTGTCGCAGGTGGCTGAGTTTCAAGAAACTGGATGTACGAGTCATGCACGTCGTCAAAGGTATCCTGCGTGTAGTAGTACAGGTCTTTGACGAAGTAACCGTGGCCACGATCGACATCTTTGCAGTTTCTTAAGGCTTTATCATTGGTTGAAAATTCTTGCCAAAGTTGTTTAGGCGCAGGATGCGAGTTTCAGCCAACTCGCGAGTCATCCTGACTCCTTTGGCTTCGAAAACTACAAAATGGGTATTAATCCGAGTTTGGATTTGGTTTTGAAGGGTTATGAAGTGTGCAAACGAAGCTGAGGTGTTCATGTTGCAGCTTTGAATTGATATTTTATAGATAAATCAATGGTTAAAGTTATAAACAACTTTTTATTTGGACAGCTGAAAAGCGAGAATTTAGCTGGGTGAAGTTAGATTTGGTTCTGGCTAATTAGTTGAGGCGAGCGTTTGACTAGATTAGCGCAGATTTGAGGTAGGTGGCTGAAAAGCGAGCGTTCAACCTAGTGTAATTTTTTAAAATGAATTCGATGGGGTAGAATTATAGAGTGGATAATTCAGTGGGTGGCGAGAATAAGCTTGTAAAACTGGATATTTCCGCCCCCTTTAATCGACTGCGGTTGATTTAGGGGGGGGGGGGGAGTTAACCCTAGGCACTTTTGAAAAATAGATTTTTTATTGCATTTTCTGAAAGTACAACATTATATAAAAGTTGTGTCAAAATTTCAAGTTATTTTGAGTTTCCCTTGCAAAGTTATAGCTGTTTTCGTACAAGACCTTTTAACGCGCTCCGATACTGCCGAGCTGTAGCAGCGCGCTCGGCTCTTTTTGTAATCCCCCCAGGTAGATACAAATCTTTTGTTGAGTTCTGGAGGGCGAAGTCGTTCTAGAATGAGTGTAACGGTATTTTTCGAGGGGAAGAAGCCTCAGTGTGCTGCTTTTCACCATCCAGGTCAGTTGTTGTGCATCGGTTTGTGCTGTTAGCTACAAAAATTTTTCACCATATCGAAAAAAATAACAAGAGCGGATAGAATATCTGATCCAAATAAACGGCATGGTAGACCAATTAAAAGAAAAAGTGTTGGCAAATGTGTTGGCAATGCAACAGTTAATCCAGCAAGTGTGTCGGCCAAGAAAATAAGAATAAATAGTGAAAAAAGTGTACCCGAAGACTCTAATATGTTTTACCACATTATAGATTTTTTGCTTATTTTTTCAACTCTTTCAACCCTAGTTATGTGCTCAGAATTTAGTGGAAAAGTGAGTTTTCAATCGTGCCGTGCAGAAGGACTTGCTTTTAATCTACTAGTGAAGTGTGAAAACTGCAAAAAATCCCACAATATTCCGTCGAGTGAGAGAATTGGTTCCCGATTCGATATAAACTGTCGCTTTCTTTTTGCCATGCGAATTCTCGGTTTGGAATCAGCAAGCTGCAGTAAATTTTGCGGCCTCATGGATTTGTACAACCACTTTATAAGTAAGCCTGCGTACACAACTTACTTGAAGATTATAGCGTCAAAAGTGAAAGAGGTCGCAGAAAATCGTTTTTCCTCCGCCGTGAAAGAGGAAATTGAAATAAATTCAGAAAAAATGAAACAGATGACCCTAAGGATTTAACAGTGTCCGGGGACGGTACTTGGCTAAAACCGGGTTCTAATTCGTTATATGGAGTTTCTTCTGTCATTGGTCTCCATACTGACAAAGTACTAGACATATTTGTGAGCAGTAAATTTTGCCAAGCCTGCAACATATGGATAAAAAAATTAAATACCGCCGAGTTTGACGATTGGTAAGAAAATCACGTTGATCAAAATGAATGCGAAGCAAACCATGATGGCCCCTCAGGAAATATGGAGGTTGGTGCAATAAAAGAAGTGTTCAAACGCTCCCAAAAAAAATACGACATCAGGTACCGCAATCACATCGGGGACGGCGATAGCAAAACGTTTACTGCAATATTGAATGAGAAACCGTATGAAGCTGATTTTCATGTAACGGAAAAGGAGTGTGTTGGGCACGTACAGAAAAGGATGGGTAAACTCAACCAACTAATTTGGAAGATTGCCCCGAAAAAATTATCTGGAAGCCCAACTATTGTCGAAGTGGGAGCTTATGTTGCTGCTACAACCTTCAATGAAGGTAACAAAGGTTATTTATTATGTATGGATGCACTGGGAATAAAATGTGGCCACAGTGCTCATGAATGGTCGTACAGCGCGGATGAGCATCGCATCGGAAGGGCCGAGAAAGAAGCCACAAATGAAAGCAAAGAGGCTCGGATTTAAAGAGGAAGAAAAGAAAAACAGTCTGCCGACCTCGAAGAAGACACAGAAGAGGTGCTTTATGGTGCAGGAATTGACGATTAATTCTGAGGTCAGAAAAAAGTTTTTTTTTTTTAACTTTTTCTCCTTTAAAAACTTTGAACGCGTTTTTCTGAAAACTAGTATTTTTGAAGTCGGTGGTAAAAATATCTCAGCAACCACTGCACCGATCATTCTAAAAATTTAACTGCTACTTTAATACATGTTTTTACAGGTAATAACACGAGTATATTGAAAAATTTCAATTTGTGGCGATTCGGCACGCACAAATAAGTGGAATTTTTAGTCGAAAAAACGACCTTTGACTTCAAACAGCCGCCAAATGGTCAAAAAGTGAAAAAAAAAAAATTCCTCGTGTTATTACCAGGAAAAACTTATCTTCTAACAGAATCTTTCTGAAATTTTTGTTTCAGATGTTTATGGACAAAATGGCGTTTACCACGGGAAAAAATCGTCGAGCGTAGGCGTCTCCGAAAAAGCACCGTCACCGGCTTGTTTTTTAATATTTTCATTCAAAAAAATTACAGAAAGTAGTTCAAATGTTACTTTATTATGTACACTATTAATAAATTAAATAACTTTTGCCGTTTGCTCGAGAAAAATCATGAAAAATTTGCTTTTTTTTATGCCCTCCAGAGTTTACCCCCCCCCCCCCACCCTTAAACTACACACGGGGTATAAAATACCTCACATAACTGTCAGTGTGGCAGTTCTGGATTTGGGTGTGTAGTTTAAGGGTTAATAGTAAATAAGAATGATAGAGAATAATTCTGAGATATATAGCTGTGCAATTGAAAGGCGATCGTCCAATTGCCTAAGCTAGCGAAGGGTAAATGAAAAAGTGTAAAAAAAACTATCTTGGGTATGAAATTATTTCCAGGTCGAATTAGTTAAAAGGCAAGCGTTTGACCTAATTGACGCGTGGAGAACAAATCAAAGCATTGGGTTGAGTTGGTATGTACAACTCAGTTTGGAGACTGAAAATAGATGTAGCGAACCTATTTTCGAGGAAGTCGAAGGGCTGCAAGCTGGGTGCCTGCTTGGGAAAGGTAATACAACAAATTCTGAGGCAGGACTCAGGTTTGTTTGACGCAATCTTAAAACTACTATATTACAATATTTACAAGGGTTTTTGCCAAGTTACTGGCGTTGATCTAAACAGAAATCCAGGTCTTGCAGTGATGAAGCTGGCTGGAGGTAACTGTTTGATCTGATCGACAAGGTGATTAAACAAATTCAATTTTACAAAATTATAAAGTAAATTTTATGGCTGGAGTTGTCGAGCAGTGATTGTTCAATTGGGTTAGTGTGCGAGACACACTGGATTAGATTTGGTTTGAATTTGTTTGGTTAAGTTGAGTTGACTTGGACAACTCTAGTTGATGATAGGGTGTAAAGGGTGCTTTACACCCTACTACTTTCAACCATCTGTGCCACGTTGGTGGCTGAATTGAGTGAAAACCCTAGGCAATAATTAATATTTTCTGTACAGGGGTGAAAAATCAAGTGATGATCCTAAACAAGTCTAAAAGTTTAGTTTTAGGGGGTTGGGTTCTTTAAGGTTAGTATTTTGGTTTAATTTTAATTTTATATGCTTGAGCACTGATCAGGAATTAAAATTGAAAGTGGCAAAAACATCATTGCCAAAAAAAAAAAAACTGTGGAAAAGGTATCTTAATTGTTAATTAAGATTTGATAACTAACCTATAACCTTCAGTTTTATTTTATTGTTAATTTATTTTAGGTTAATTTACTAAAAGAAGCTTTGATAAAGTAATCCAATTGCAGTAAACTAATTTTCAATTCTAATTTTGTATGGGAGAGGTTTGGGCTCAATATGTTTGTCTTGAAAGCCAAACCTGCAAGAAAAAAAAAAATTTCAGAATGTTTGTAAAAAAAATAGTGAGTCAAAATTTGTAACTAAACAAAAATTTCAAATGTTAAAGATGAAAAACAAATTGGATTGGCTATACGATACTGATTTGTTGGTTGTGGAGTTCCAACGAAGACTTTAGGTTAATCCGAACAACTTGAGGATCCGACATCAGTGCTCGAGTAGACCTCAAGAATTGGTTGAAGCAACATTCAAGTAATTCATGAGTAGCTTGAAGGTTAGCTGGGTGCTCGATGAGCAGGTGTGATTAAATTGGAGGCTTGTCCGAAGAACTGAGTGTTGGTTGGAGCACTAGAGCGTTGGACTACCAATGAGTGGTGAAGAAAGTCCAGTGTAGGTGTACGCTGAAGTTACCTGAAGTCCAAAACCAAGCCAAACAGTTGATGGTGTGATGAATGAACAGGGTGTAAACCTATACATTCAATTGGTATCATTTATTTGTTTACTTAAAAGGTGAATTTTAAGTTGTAATAAACTTTACAAATTAAATGTTTTCAAAACTTGATAAACTATGGATAAAATTTATAAGCCTTGATTGAAATGCAAACAAGAGCATTGCACTCTTGACTGGCAACAATAATCTCTAATTCAAAAGTAAAAGTTTCAGCAAGAATATTAAACTTTAAATTAAATTAGAATAAACAAGTAATACAAAAAGTAAACAAATTGAGAGCTTAGAGTAAGTCGAAAAAGGTAAACAAAGTTTCAGGTTAACTTTGTAGCTGAGTGAAAAAGTAAACAAAATTCTAGGTTACAAAAATGGTAACAATATGTAAATTTACTTTGTCGCGTTGGATGCTAAACAAAAATGAAACAAGTTAATTAGTTTTGTGGTGAAAAACTAATAAAAATAAATATGGAACAAACACACCAATGTAGGTATCCATCGACGCCAGGTGTGTACTTGCTTGCACACGAGCTCCTGTTGTGTCTGCGTAATGGTTGGTGCGTTGAGTTTTTTGGTGTGCAGCACCAACAAGCTCATCGTGCCTGTTGGTCGCTGAGTGCTCGCTGTCCGATGATGAGAAGCAGACAGAGGCAAGCGATCGTCGACTTGCTGCTGCTGCTGTTGTATGGCGGTTCAGATGTGAATGCGGGCGTTTCATCTGGCTTGGTGATTGTGGTCATCTGCTCTGTCGGGCGTGGTGTTCGTGTGGCTCCAGGTTGGCTTGTCGAGCGAGGGCAGTGGTCCACGAGAATGATGTTTTGGTGGGCACGTGCAGTTGGTTCGCGCTGCACACTGCTGATGTGATGCCAACACTCGTTGGCTGCTGCAAGGCGAGATCGTCGGTCGTCTGCTTGCAGCTACTATAGCCAGCTGGGTACGCTGGACTCGAAGTGCCAACAAGATGGTCGCTCTTGTTGGCCGATGAGTGCTCGCTGGATAGGCCATCTTGGGCCTGCTGCAGCTGCGAGCGCTGCTTTCGGTGTGGATTCGGAGAGTCGCGGAGCGGTTCGGCGATCGTCCGTCTCTTTTACTCCCACGACGACTGTACGGCGTTGATGCGCGCGCCAATAGTTAGCCGTCGCTGGCTTCTTCATTATGCGAAGAATGAAAATGGCCGTCGCGCAAAGTGACGGCGTGGCTAGTTTCAGGTTTTTTCACTTTTTCACCTTTTACAGCACTTACACTCGCGTGGCGGTCACTGGTATTATCCGGCGGACGAAGGACCAATGTTTGGAAATAGAGCTTAGCGGACTGTATAAAGATTAAGGATAAAATTAACGCGATCGCGAGGGAGTGGGAAAAGGGAAAGAGGAAGGTATTTTTAAGCACAACACTAAATTGTTTGTGCTGCACTTAAACTATTTATTACTTTAATATACTATTTACAAGGTCCGAGGAGAGAGAACTCACCGTTTTGACCGGGAGTCTCTCTACCTCGGTGAAACGTCGCGGATAAGCGGGTGATCTCGCGACGGTGGGTTCGAGTCCCGTGGCACGTGGTTGCGGCATCACGGTTGCAGCTCGACTGGTGCGGGTGGAAACTGGTCGGTCCGAACAGCTCGGGCGTCGGTCGCTCGATTGACCAATTCCGTGGTGAAAAAAGGAGGTTAATTTTGAACAGGGAGTAACAGAGGAACAAATGGTTGTTTAACCTGGCCTGGCTTAACCAGCCAGTAAAAATATATAAATCGTGCGAATAGGGAGTAACGGAGGAACAAAAGGTTGTTTAAATAAAAGAGTTAATTTAACAACTAAAATTTACTTCAGTTAAATAAACAGATAACAACAATTCGGGAGTCAGAGTACGCTTACTACTGACGACCGTCAACAACGAAAGAAATAAGTTTTCGAACTTAAAAACAATTGAGAGAAAAGACAGGTTATGTTGAGTGTAGTTTGACCAACAACACTTCGCGTTTTACAATAACATTTAACTTACTTATCACCGCTCGCACGAGGCACAATCTGTTGTTCGTTACGGAAAACAACAATCCTGATTTTTACGCCGCCAAGATCTCGGGATGATCACTACAAATCGTTATAAACTATGAGACGATGCTACTTAGCCAGCAGCAATCACAAGTCTGCCGTTCAGCTTCTCCCGCGCTTCTCAGCCGAAAAAGCCGCTCGGCCGGTAACTTAGCCAGTTACCCCATGCATTCGCACCGAAGTTTGAATCAATAATGCAACCTTCGGTTACAGTATATATGCATATCATTTTTTTTATTTTGCAACTAATAAAAAAATTAAAATAATTGACTTCTTCAATTGCAGACCTATCTTTTAGCAGAACAATAATTCGGTTTTTATTTATTAAAAAAATAATTTTTAGTTTTTATCAAACTTGTCACTTTATTGAGATAATTAAATTTAACTTTTACTACAAATACTACTAACCTGCTCTGATGTTGTATTGAGTTATTACTTTAAAAAAATATTTTGTTAGCGATTATCATTGTATAATATTTCATGTACAGTTATCATTTTATAACTTACAAACATTACTTTTATTAAAATAAAGGAATTCTGTAGTCTATATTTTTGATTAAATGGATAAACCATTGTTTTACAAAACAATTCTTTATTTATTAAATGTAAAAAGGTTGCTGTGAAAAAAGAAGAAAAATCGAATTTTTAGTTTCATGTAATAGGGTTGGCAACTTTTTGAAATTTATAATATTTTTTTGCTTATTTAGTTAAATAAATGTAGACTAGCATAAATACTCAATATAAATCAACTAATAAAGTTCAATCATAGTACACAGATTGAGGAATGGAGTATCACTTCACTAAGCACACTCACACTGTAGATCAATTTTATCAGGCCATTGCTACGAAATGTCCTTTTACTCCGTTAGTCCATAAAGTAGTATCATGAGATTCCTTGCTCCCCTTCTAGCAAAAAGAGATAATTTTTGACGCGTGATTTGAAGGTGTGAAGAGATGGAGAGTTCTGGATGTGAGACGGGAGGGAGTTCCTGAGATGGTCGATGAAATATGAAAAGAGTTTCTCAAGAAGTCCGTATGACATCCAGGTACAATAAGGGTGACCGAGTTCACATCCCGAGTAGGGTTTGATCGAGCAATAAAAAAGTTAGCCAAATAATTCGGACCACCAGTCCTTAAGATCTTGTAAAGCAGACAAGCTGCAAAGTAGTCACATCGACCCTCTGCACGAAGCCATCCAAGTTCTCGTCTATATGGGGTGACATGTTCATATTTCTGAATACCATAATATAACGAATGCCCCCATTGAGAACTCGCTGTATGCTCATATTTTGCTCAGCAAAAACATTGCAGTACACCAGGGAGCAGTAGTCCACCAGAGGGAAGAGTAACGTCTGGATAAGGTGCTTCCTTAGCTTGAGGGTTGTACTCCGCCTGAAGCAGTTAAGCCTGTACATGAGAGCATTAGCTCTCTTGCAAATCTGTGCGACATGATCCTTCCTATTCAGTCTCGGATCGAGAACTACCCCCAAGCAAGGTGCTGTTTGCAGTCTCCGGAGACGGTCTCCGCAATCGATAAAAAAAAATTTTTTATGATTCGATTATTTTTTGCTGTTTTACAAGGATTTGAAAATTGGGTGTCCAACCCAAACTTCATTGATTATTTAAAAAAAAATATCGTTTGCGATGAAAAATTTTATAGATGATTTTCTATTCAGGAGCTCAAACGCAATCGATTTTCCAAAATATTAATAAAAAATCGATCACATGGGTGCTGACTTGACAGACCTCCCAAGCTACGCCCAGACGATACGAATGGAATGCTAGAATCATGCAGGGTCAGTGAGTCCACGCCAATCTCAGTGACTCTGTCCACATAGTAGCCTGATCCTTAGATCATAGCCTTGGTTTTCCCAACATTCAGCGACAGATGATTCCTAGCAGCCCAGTCCGCTATCCGTTCCGCATTTCGGCTAAGCCGGTCAAGCAGTTGAGCAAAATCCTCGATTCGGCCCAGCAAATATATTTTCAGATCGTACGCAGAAACAATACGACATACGCCAGAGTCAATTCCCTGTGCAATGTCTCTGACATATGGCCGTGTAAACCTTAATGGTTTTAGTACGCCTTAATAAATAATAATAATGTCTCTGACATAAAGCGCAAAAAGCAGAGGTCCCAACACCGAGCTTTGCGGTACGCCTCTATTCAAACGGCGAAATGAAGTCAAAGAACCATCCTCTGCCCTCACTGCTTGCGAATGACCTGACAAATACGAAGCAATCCATCTGAGTGGCCCAGATGAGAAACCAAGAGAGTGGAGTTTGGTCAGTAGGGTAATGTGATCTACCGAATCGAAGGCGTTGCTAAAGTCAAATAGTACCAGTGCAGTGATGTGTTTCCTATCCATTCCCCGGCGTACGTCGTCAGTAAGTTCGAGTAGGGCAGTTTGGGTGCTATGATCGGCTCTGAAACCCGACTGAAATTTGTCCTTAAGTCCCTCAGATTCAACAAACATAGACATCTGATTAAAAACCAATCTCTCCAATATCTTGGACAAAAAACCAAGCAAAGAGATAGGGCGAAAGTCACCCAAGCACTCAGGAGAAGGAACTTTATTGAGAGCAACCACAATGGATTGCTTCCACTGGTCAGGAAAGGTTGAGGTTGTCAAAGATTTGTTAAAGATGTGCTGGATATAAGGGCCTATAGAGGGAAGGGCAGATTGAATGAAGTTCTGCGGAAGTTGATCAACGCCCACAGCCTGCGAGGTTGACTGACTAACAGCGGCCATAATGTCACTGAGTGTGACCTCAGTGAATTCAAAAAGACTTATGCCGTCTCTGTTCCTTAGATTATCCAAGTACTCAGAGAGGATAGGAGCAGCAGCATCAAATGACACAGAGGCAAAATGGGCATTGAGTTTCTCCGCAGTAAAACCAGCAAGATTCGTATCAGGTTTAGGGGAAATTCCAAAGTGCTTGAGCTTCTTCCAAATCTGCCGAGGGTCAGTCAAGTTTCGGAGCCGCTGCCAGTAAGAATCGAGTCTAGCTGTCTCAATCTGTTCGTGTGCAAAGCGATTCAAAAGAAAGTGTCTTATTTGACCCAAATGTCCCCTAAGTGAATTAGCGTTAATTAAACAGACCTCAAGTCGAGTACCTGGCTGACTCTTGGACGGTTGAGAACTAGGTGATGAACATGAGTATGAGGTTGAGGGCTCAGGCTGGTGTAAGTAAGATAAATGAGATGTATGAGATGAGCAAGAAGATGTAGTTGATGAAATGTTACCTTGGGAGAACAAGGGCCTCAGAGCAAGCAGACGTTGGTAGAGGTCTACGATGACAAAAAACGGTACAGATCATCCTCCGAGCTGATGACGGTAGGTTTGTCGCCTTTCTTTCTCCTCACGAAGATCTCACTATCTCTCACGAAGCAGACGAAACCAGAATCCTTTTCCAAGGCTCTGTGGCGAAAGAGGTTATTAAGTTTAAATTTGTTTCCAGGTAGGTATTCGTTCACATTGATGAGTCCAGGGATCAGGGACTCCGGATTGAGGTCTTGCGGCAAAGCACCACATAAGCTCGAGGTGTGAAGTTTACCAACTTTGACCTTCGACGAGATTATGTAAACTTTTCCTACCCAATAGTTATAATGAATGCACAAACTTTACGATAATTTTTTAACAGATTTAGAGTTAATGCACAGTCGAAAATGCGTTGAAGTTCAGAGAAACAAACGACTGCGATCACAGAGCAACATGCGCGGTCCGACGAGCAGACGAGAGTCCAGACCAGTATGTAAGAACGTGAGCCAACTCGACTTATTAAAATCGATCTGAGCCACAGTACAAGATATATAAGTTAGTAAATATTAATAATAATTAAATAATAATAGTAATGTTAATAATTACTGTATAAGTTAATAAATCTTATCTAAAATGTATTACTTTGCGTAATCGTATCCAACAAAAAAGCCTACTTCATAAAAATTAGGTTCAATCCACTTTTTCTATGAGTTTTTTTACAAAATACAGAGTGGGCCCGACATAGAGCCTAAATTCCGGACGCATATAAAAACAATTGTAGAAATTTATAAAAAAAGAAAAAAATACTTTTGACAGCGTTTTATGTTACCTTTAGATCCGAGGAAAAAATCATGTGCATAATTTATTTTTTGTAAGTACCAAAGTTTGTTAGTGAAATTTTAATGTTTTTGGAAAAAAAGTAACCATGAGACACGGGACTGACGAAACATTTTTCGTGGATTTTTATGAATACCTCAAAAACTATTTAATTTATCGTCCTGAAACTCTACAGTAATTTAGTTTAAGTCACACGAAGTCAGTATAAATTTGAGTTATACAGCGAAATTTAGCGTTAATTACGTTTGAGGGCTTTGGGACACTAGCTGGCCAACTTTTTGACTTTCACCCACATACACTTTTAATTGTGTAAAAACTTTTTTCAAAAAATTGGTTTGTACTTTTGTTGAGTAAAAGTTACAATTTTTACAAAGGTTAAAATATTAGGCTCTTCCGAGCCCTGAATGGTCGGTCGTACCTAAAAATATTACGATAATTTAAGCAAATTGCTTAATTTGATATTATAGCATGTTATTCAATGGAATACTGCCCCATGCACAAGTTCAAGTTGAAGTTCAGATGTCTTACGGTGGAGGAAGAAGAAGGTTGTTTTATAAAAAGTTAACCAATAAAAATAATTTTGTTACAACGTAGTTTTGTGTATTATCTTATCAGTCATATAATTAAAAAGTGTTTACAACAATTCGAAGTCTTAAATTATTTGATAACCTTACAATATAAATAAACATATTAGCTATAAAAATTGAAAAAAAACTTCCGTGCTATTTTTTAAAAATGTTAAGTTTATTTATATTAATTAAACGTGTAAAAAGCACATTTAAACATTAAAAACTTAATTATGGCATTTTAATTTTTATCAATGAATAAACGTATATATTTATGTTTTATAATAATACTTTTTTGTGGTATAAACATTGTAATACTTGGAAAAATTTATAAAATAAGGAAACAATGACTATTTATTTACACAGTTGGTATGTACATAAAGGTTGTAAAATGATTTATGGAATAATAGTTTAAGCCGTCTTATTTTGTGCAGATTTTGCAAAATGTAAAAATAACTGTTCTAAGGTTGAAGATGACACAGAAAAGTCATCGATGCAATCATATTTATTTTTCATACTGTTCATTACATCATACATCTTTTTCCAAGAAGTTTGATTGGGTTTTACTTGATACATTATGTAACCCTGTAATTAAATATTATCGTGTACAGATCAATTGTATCTAAAGTAAACAATGAACTGTTTTGGCTTAAAATTGTTAGCTTTACAAACCATATTTTCATCAGTTACTTCGCAATCTAATAATGTTTCCATATTCTGTTTAATCCCATTTATTTGAGTTTTTGATTTCTCAGCATCCATTTTTATTTGAATATTGTAGTCAGTCCCAAAACGTTGCTTTAATTCTTGAGAAGCTCCAATGCAAACAAACCGACCATCTACCATTATAGCTAATTTATTACATAGAGCTTCACACTCTTCCATACTGAAATATTATATTTTAAGTTAAAAAAAAAAGATAAACATTGATTTTTTCCAACATAACTTAATAAGCTAATCTTATATGTTACTTTGAAATTTAATCATAATTTCAAAATAATAAAACTAGTGTATTTAATTTGATTCTTCAAGCAAAAAAATCGAATAACTAAAAAAATTTTACGAAAAATATTTGTTGTTTTAAATTACATTTTCTTCAAAATATCAATGAAATTAGTCAATAATAGTTATTTAAATTTAAAAAAGACCTGTGCGAAGTTAATATCACAGCTTGCCCCGTCGCTTGGCAAGATTGAATTACGGTCCACAAAGATCTTCTGGCTCCAGGATCAACACCAGTTGTTGGTTCATCCATCAACACAAGATTTGGTATACCAATTAAAGCAATAGCAATATTTAAGCGTCGCTTATTGCCACCACTGTATGTGCTACATGGTTGAGAAGCACAAGTCTTCAAATCTAAATGCATAGTAAATTTATTTATTTTTTTATTCAATCATCAAATATTAGGTGGTTGAATTAATAACGAGAATCTGTGGCTTAAGATCAGTGGCTTTTTAATTTTTAATTTTTTTGTAATATTCTTACACTTTTGAAGATTACGGGGGACATGGACCTTAAAAATTATCTTAGATTAAAAGGGTTCGAACAAAAAAATGCTTTGTGAAACGTGCTTTGTGTGTTTTTAAACAATTATAGGTATTTCATTCGAGTACTTTTTTAGTGAATCTGTAGTGCAAATCCCTTCAATTAATAAACAAAAAATTCTTACTAAGTCTCTGAATCCATAACTGCATTTCTTGTTCAATTTTATTTTCAGGAATACCACGAAGACGTGCAAATAATCGCAAATGATCGTATGAATTTAATGATGTTATCAAGGCATCATTTTGAGGACAATATCCCATTTGCGATAAAAACTTGAAAGTAATTCATAATAATTTATTTTAATTACAATAAAATTATGTTTCACGGTTAAATCACTAATATGAGGCGTTGAATGCAACAACGACCTAACCCCTCCCTATTGTTACTCCACACGTGTGGCAAACAACATATGTTTGCTTAAATCGTTAAAAAATAGTAAAATTTGTTGCTTTCAAAAGTCATATACATTACCCTTTAACGTCGCAAGCTGAGCATCGAAGCAGGGTGAATAATTAATAGTTGTAAAAATTTAAGCGAGCAAAATAATAAATGAAAATCATTGTTATTATGATAAATAAATAGTAATAACCCTTTTTAATTTTGGAAGCTCCTGGTAATAATCATGACCTATTAAACCAAGTAAACGTATGCTATGAAGAAAAGGAGTAAGAAAAAAAGAATAAGAATTGAAGGTGTCGACCACTGCTTACAGTGTTTTTTTTTTCCTTACGAATCGTTAGATTAATGGGGCCTTGACTACTCTATGCTCAAAATCTTAAAATAACTTTTATATTTTTTAAATAAATTCGTCGTAGATGTTAAAATAATATAATTCGTAACATTTTCCGTTTGACTATCGACAGTATTTCCAGTCTTTTGTCTCTAAAAATGAAAAAATAATGACTGTAATGATTAAAAAATTTACGATGACTCTTAATTGCCAAAATTTACATTGACTAGTACCACTCAGCGCGCTACAAGCGCACACAGGAAAAGCGCCTACAACGAATACCTACATAGTTGTGCACATATTTAAATATAGGTATACACAGCGCTGGCGGGAGCTGATACAGTACCTGATCCAAAGTTGAGTCGAATAAGACTTATGATTTTAACCTCAAAAGGCACTTTTCGAATATTGTAAAAACTTCTCCACCAATCAGCTCACGAATAAAATCTTACTTTGAAAATCTCACCAAAATGGCGCTACCTCCTTTTTACACAGAGATTTTTTTTTTTTCTCACGATGACGTCACGGTCCCATTATTTTTAATGACTATACTTTCTTAAAATTTGATTTGCAGAATATCTAACGATTCGTAAGGAAAAAAAAAAAGAAAAAAAAACCCACAAGCAGTGGTCGACACCTTCATTTCTTATTTGTTTTTTTCTTACTCCTTTTGTTCATGACTTGGTTTAATAGGTATTGATTATTACACTGGGAAAAATTCGGGGACCTCTCTCTTCACTCGTTTTGGCGCTAGCTACTAGAGGCTAAAGAGAAACCAAAATCCACATGTGAGAATCACGGTGCACTACAAGACGTGGACGCGCGAATGCTCAGGATTGGACCAGGCAGCGCAATCGATTATTTCAAAAATGCTGTTATTTTTTATTTATGACGTGCATGGCACTGAAACTTTCTAGAAATATTTTTCAAAACTTAATAAAAAAATTCTTAACCAGAAGTTTTTTCAACTCTTTATTTTTATACAAACTTTTTTAATCTAAAGTTTAAGGTTAGAAACTGCTAATTTTTTATTTTCACTAATTAATTATTCGGGTTTGAAACACTTTCAAAATATCTGGATCGTTTCATTAGCAGCGGAAAGTGTTTAAGGATATGATCCTAAAATTATATACAATAAAAAATATTCAGTAGTTTCCGAGTTTTGCAATTCCTAAATCGAAAAAAATTAAATTTTGAGTTCAACTTGAAAAGTCTCGGAAACTATTCAATATTTTTTAAAGAAATTTTAACAGTTAATTTTTTAACCTGTTCCGCTGCCAGTAGAGTGGTCCAGATATTTTGAAAGTGTTTCGAACCCGAGTAATTAATTATTGAAAATAAAAAATTAGTAGTTTCTAAGCTAAAGCTTTGGATTAAAAAAGTATGCATAAAAATAAAGAGTTGAAAAAACTTCCAGCGAGGAAGTTTTTTTATTAAGTTTTTAAAAATATTCCTAGAAAGTGCCTACACCTCATAGGTAAAAAATGACAGCATTTTTGAAATAATGGATTGTGCTGCCTGAGCCGATCCTAAGCATTCGAGCGTCCACGTCTTGTAGTGCACCGTGATTCCCACAAGTGGATTTTGAACTCCCCTCAGCGTCAAGTAGCTAGCTCCAAAACGAGTGAGGAGAGAGGTCCCCAAATTTTTCCCAGTGATACCAGGAGCTTCAAAAATTAAAAAAGGTCATTACTATTTATTTATCACTATAACAATGATTTATATTTATTATTTTGCTCGCTTAACAACTATTAATTATTCACCTTGCTTCGATCCTCAGCTTCTACGGTAAGGAATCGCTGTAATGATTACTATTGATTTTTTTCATTTTAGTACTGCTACGTTTAAGGCTAATGTAAATCATTTTTGAAAGCAACAAATTTTACTATTTTTTAACGATTTAAGCAAACATTTTATTTTGCCACACGTGTAGGGTAACAACAGGGCTATGGGATTCCTATCTGGTTAAGTCGTTGTTGCATCCAACGCCTCATATTATTGTCGTAAATTGCTAATGAATAACAAATTTTTTTTCTTTGAACTTACGTAATTTTTATGATTTTTGTAATCTTTATCACCCATGTACATAATGCCGTGATCGAGAACTTCGTCCCCGGTCATCATTCTGAATGTTGTGCTTTTTCCGGCTCCATTTACTCCGAGTAATCCGAAACATTCTTGTTCATTTATTTTGAAACTAACATCTTTAACTGCTTGTAGATTTCCATATTTCTTTTGCAATTCATATACAAGGAACACATGTTTAAGATTGGGATTTGAACTCAATAGGCTTTCCTGTGAATTCCTATTGTTTACTGTTCTTCCACTACTTACAATTCCATTAGTGACAGTAATTAAATTATCTATAAAAAAAATGTACATGTTTTATAAAATAAATCTATATGTAATTTATTTGTAAAAAAAAAGGTACTTTCAAATATTTTATTTCAGGTAACCCGACAAAATATCCAAAAAAAATTTACGGGGACAAAATATACGAAAAAAGATTAATTCACATTCAAATTCGAATTTTAAACAATGTAATAGCAAGTTATTCATAATTTGTAAACATCTTCAGTTTGTTTTGATTTACCTCGAAGGAATAAAAGGGTTGGCAACTTTTTAAAATTTATAGCATTTTTTTGCTTATTTAGTTAGAATATTGAAAAATAATCGACACGTATTTTTTCTTGAAAAAAAAAAAAAAAAAAAAACTAAAACTGAAGGAACAAGTGTTTAAATTTTTAAATATAATAAAGTCCTATCTTGTAGGACATACTCATATTTGTTATGTGGAGATCAGGAATAGGTTAAATAGGAGCATTTTGCAATATTCAAGGGTAGTTCATTTAAAATGGTCCATTGATATAAGGACTCTAGATCATGTTGAAGTTCAAGAAAATCCTGGAATGACTTAATAATTTTAAATAGTTTCGAGTCATCAGCGAATAAAAGAAGAGAAGAAAATTGAATTACAGATTTCAAATCATTGATGAATATAAGAAATAATAGTGGACCAAGATGTGAGCCTTGAGGTACACCAGAAGTTGCTGTGAATTTATCTGAAATATGACCTTTTATTTTAACCTTGTAAGACCGATCTATTAAGTTAGAGTTTTGCCATTGAAGTAAAGAACCAGAGACTCCAAGGAATTGAAGTTTAGCAAGGAGACGAGAATGATTTACGGAATCAAATGCTTTTTGGAAATCAAGGTAGATGCAGTCTAATTGAGCTTTTATATGGAACGAATTTACAATTTCCTCAGTAACTATAGCCAGGTTTGTTTCAGTCGAGCTACATGGCATAAAGCCATGTTGTTCGCAAATAATGTGAGGGCTAAGAAAGGTAGAAAGGTACTGTTCGACAAGCATATCGAAGATCTTGGCGAAAATGAACATTTTAGCTATAGGGCGATAATTAAGTACATCATTTTTTGGACCCTTCTTATGGACAGGTGTTAGATATACATTCTTCCATTTTTCTGAAAATATACCGCAGCTAAGAGATTTATTGTAAAGAATGAAGAAGGGCCTGGCTAACTGGGAAGCATAATTTATAGCTAATAAAGGATGTACACCATCAGGACCTGTGCTGTCTTTTTAGTAGCTTGGAGAGCAGCAAAAACTTGGGTAAAAGAAATTTGGAAAGTTGATAACGAGCCTGCTAAATCATGTTCCAAAGTCTGAGAACTTTCTTGTGGTCTTCGAAACACAGAGGAGAAATTTTGGGCGAAAAAGGAGACAGTGTCTTCCATGTTGCGAGATTTTTTATCAGAATAGAACATAACATCAGGATAAGTGTGGGAATTTTTCCCTTCATTAATAAAGCTCCAGAATTTCCGGGGATTTTTCTTCAATTCACGAGAAGCTCCGTCAATGAAATTCTGTTTTTCTTAAGTTACTAAAGACTTACATAATGATCTCCGAGCCTTGAATCTAAGGTATAGATGTAGGTCGTTGTGTTCCTTCGATTTCCTATGAAGATATTTTTTTAGTTTAACAGCACGTATGCGATTTGAGCTAAACCAGCAAGGGTATGTGCTGGTCCTAAAACGAGTTTTAGGCACAAACTCATCGATTATTTGAAAAAGAAGAGTGTAAAAATTTTGGACGCAAGTGTTTATGTCATTATCAGAGAAAAATGATACTCAATCAACAACTGATAACTTATTATTAATTGAAGTAAAATCAGGGAGTTTATAATAATAATATACTTCGTCTAGTTGAGTATAAGTCTCAACAGGAAAGGTAAAAACAATGTCAAGAGGAGGATCGTAAGAGTCAACAAGACTTATTGGGTCGGGGGCATAGGTAATAATGAAATTTTTTATATTGGTCAACACAAGATCAAGAACATTGCCATCGAAGTTTAAAATGTCAGATATCGGTCTAAGTGACAAGTAATTTACCATGTCCTCAAGTTTTGAAGCTGAAAGCGAAATAATCTTTGAGGGATGAGAACAGGTTACACAGCTGATGTCATGGTTAAAATTCCAAGAGGTATTAGGTAGATAGAAGTCACCACAGATGAGTAGATTTTCTAAATTAGTGACGGGTAATGAGCTTAGGTAATCAGAGAGATTGTTTATATGAAATAGAAATTTATTTTGATCTGTGAATGAAGTACAAGGTGGTAGGTAAGCAGCAAACAGGTTAATGGTTAATCTAAAGTAATGCAATTTCAGAAAAATGTACTCAAGACCAACTTGACTGGAGGATATGACACCACAATGAACATGATCTTTGATGTAAATCAAAAGACCACCACCTCTTGTTTTACCAGTAAGAGCAAAATCTCTGTCAGACCTGAAGAACTTAAACCCCTGGACATTAAGTTCAGCATCAGTAACTGTGTCATCCAACCAAGTTTCTGAAATAATAAAAATATCATAAATAACGGTATTTTGTAAAATATTCAATTTATTTATAACAGCTTATTTTTAACACTTCTACAATTTTGATAATAGATCAGAAGAGGGCGAGAACACTGTGAAACTAGTTTTTTGAATTAGCCTTCTGCTCTTTCTTGACAATTTGAGGAATTCCATTTTTATTTTTTATTCTATTCTCCAGTTCATCATAAACACTCTTGTATAGCAGTATTTGTTTTGTTGTTTTATCAGTGGAAAAAGTGACATCTTTAAATTCACCACAGAGTAGTTCATTTTTATGATTAAAAATTCACACAACATCACTGGAGTTAAGAAAACATACTTTCAAAGGTCTTGGACCAGATCTAGAAGAGTCAAGTTTCCTTAATCTGAACAGTGTTATATTAGAGGTGATATAATGGGAGTATTTTTAAGTAAATTCATGATTTTTGAGTGGTCATGTTGAGGGTTTACAGACTCTGGCAGTTCACAAATGATTAAATTTTTAGCTCTTCGTTGTCTATCATTTATTTCAGAGATTATTTTCAGTTCCAATTGGTATTGGCTTGAGAAAAGGTCTGTCTTGAAAGATGTGAGATCATCAGCTTGAGATTGAACTGTGCTAGTAAATTGAGCGAGTAGTTCATCATGGTTATTAACTTTAGAAGTTAATGTAGTAACTGATTTAGATAAGTTGTTTATATTAATAGAAAAATTTTCCATTTTATCACTCAAAATAGTAATGTCCTTGCTTAATTTATTCATTTGCTTAACACAAGTTGATTTTAACTCACTAAGTTGAGAAGCACTGTTTTCTTTTAAAAGTTTAAAGAGTTTTTGATTTTCAATAGAAAGTGAGGATATAGGATTTTCATCTACAAGATTATTTTTGTATTTATCTTCATCAGAGAAAGTTTTGTCAAGAGTGGATAATGAAAGTAAAGTTGATAAATTTATTGCTTCTTCACTTCGCTTGGCTTTTTGTGTTTTTCCACCACAGCATTTAAAAAAAAAAAAACCATTTTTGAGTCGACCAACTCGTTAAGGAGCAGAGCAAGATTTATGATAGGGAAGATCACAACCAGGAAGTTTCACTGCACTTTCGATAGCCATACCTTCCTTATTGCAGTAAGCACATGTAGCCATTTTGAGTTTTTTTTTTTTTTTTTTTTTTTTTTTCTCTCTAGTAGCGGGGGCACCCTCACCACATATGTGTGGGGGCTTATGCCTATCTTCACTTTATATCTACTCCTCACTACCATAATTTTTAAGCCGAATTACTTATTATTTAAAAATGATTTTCTCTACTAAAAGAACATATCGATGGCCCGTGCGAAGAAAAACACTAGCCGAAAATCAGTCGATTTAAAATTACCAATAGAAGACTGCAAAAAATTAAAAAATTAAAAAAAATTAAGAATCTTAATAACTCGGTACTTAATGATTTTTTAATTCATTTAAGCCTTTTACGAGTAATTTTTAATCGACTGATTTTCGGCTAGTGTTTTTCTTCGTAGGGGTCATCGATATTATGTTGAATCACCTTATATATACGTAAAGTTAACAATTTTTCAATTTGAGTAATTTTTAATATCGATAACTACCATTCGAAATTGACGGAGCTGCTTACTTAGTCAATTTTGAAATTACCTTTCTATTTATAGATATATGTACTTCTAATTGGATTTCAGGCCAATGACGTCATCAGACCATAGTTTAAGGTTCTTGGGTCGGTGCGAGAGAGAACGCTATACATTTGCGAGCAGTAACGGTACTCTCTGTCTCTCTCGCACTCGTGTAAAATATGGCGACTAACCTAAGATTTTAGAGTTCATTGATTTTTTATTATAACTTACATATGTCTATCAAGAATAATTAACGAAGGAAAACGTGCATTATTTTTTATTCTATCACTTACATTTTTTTTTAAGTTTATTAAACAACTTTGTATTGCCCACGGATAACGATAATAGATCAGTGTGACTTTGTATTGACGATCCGGGCATATTTCGCGCAAACATTCCCACTTTAGAAGCATAGCCTCCCGAACGTAAGAAAATTTCTAAATTTCAATTAAAAATGAATTTAAATAGATACCTACCCCCCCCCCCCCCCCCAATAATTAAATTGAGAAAGATAAAAAAATTTTGGTTTACCCAGCCAGGAATCGAACCTGGATCACCTACTTTCGCGGTCGGTGCGTTAACCATTACGCTACCGGGCTCACCGACTCGCCTCTGACTAGGGGACCGCTATTTATTTATCTTTCTCAATGCGACCAATCTCTCTCAGTCAGGGTCGAAGAATAAGTTTATTAAACAACTTTGTATTGCCCACGGATAACGATAATAGATCAGTGTGACTTTGTATTGACGATCCGGGCATATTTCGCGCAAACATTCCCACTTTAGAAGCATAGCCTCCCTAATTTTGGTTTACCCAGCCAGGAATCGAACCTGGATCACCTACTTTATGATGATCGTTTCTACATATGATAAAAAGGATGTTATACAATATTTGAGAAATGTTTCTTCAGTTGTTAGCTTATAAATAATGTGATTTTATACATTAATGTTTGTAATTGTAACTTTCAATAAATTTATTATAATATTTCAAATAATTTTTATGTTAAGGTTTATGTATCCATTTCAAAATCTTTTTATTTTTATTTTTTATTTTTTATCGGATATTTTGACCTCAGATGTTTTGTCGGGATTTTTGTTTATCGGATATTTTGTTTTCAGATATTATGTCATGGAATTTTTATTTAAGCATCTTTTAAATTCAATAAAAGAAATACTAAATTACTAAATCTGAAATATTTAAAAGATAAAAAAGTATAAATGTAAATATTCTTACTTCCTTTTAATTCTGAAATTTTCTCTGCTACAGCAATTTTTTCTAAATTTACTTGTTCATCAGTAAAGTGATCAAATCTACAGGCTTTCTTTTTCAATACTAATAATTTTTCAAATAACTTAAATTCCAAAACGGCAATAATGGCAAAGTAAAATATGGGACTAATACTCAAAAAAATTAAACTTTCTCCTAAATAATAATATCTTTCTGCAATAGCCATTGAGTTTTTACTCCATCTAGCATCATCAGTAAAATAGAAAAACGGTTTAAACTTCTCACACTTGTGATCCCAACATTCAAAAGCTAAAAAATTTTATAAATAATTTTAAATAACAATAATTTGGACTAGATAATTCTATTTAATATTTAAATATTTACAACAACACAAATCCACAGAATGAAATATCAGGCAGGATGAATTATAAAACTCATTAGGCAAACTTCTACAACGAGCATTAAGTTTTAAAGTTGTAAATAATGATATTAGACCTCGCAAAAAACTTATTTGAGGAAATATATAGTAAATATATTTTTGAATTTTCAATATAACTATGTATACTTTATCTAAGTCTTCAATTAAGGCTGCAAATGGGAACGCAATAAAATCTGAGACAACTATAAATAAAAAAATAGGTAAGGTTATATAAGAGTAAATAGTTTGCTGCAGTTTATGTTTAACTTAATTCTTACCTAAAAATAAAGTTGTATACATTAATGTACGTATGACTGTACTTGTTGCTTTATTCATAAAGCTGAAAATGTATATAAAAGGCAACGAACTAATTGCAAATAACCCAAACAAAAAGAGGGAAATAACTGGAACAGAAAATTTTATAAAGTAATAATTAAAATATTGAAAAGAAAGGAATATGGTTAAATCAAAGATCTCTCTTACCAATTTCTGTTGCATAGTACATTCGAAGAACAAAAATATGGTCAATTATGATCAAACTTGTAATAATAAGTATTACAGCTGTAAAGAACATAACAAGATCAAAAATAAACATTGTTCCCCAGTAAGTTACATATGAAGCTCCAGTTATTCTTTGTAAGTGCTTTACACGTGTCAAAGACTCTCGCAGTGGATGGATTACAAACAAAGCAACAGCAGGAAAGAAAGCAAAAATAAATATAGCTATAGTCAATAAATCCAACAATTGTTCCATTGGTTGATATGGTAAATAATCTACAAAGTTCGATGGTACATCCATGTTTTGAATAGATAAACTGATTGAATAATCATCACTGGTAAGTCTTTTAAGCACAGCATTTGAAAGTAAGTTAACTGATATGGGGATACTATAACCCAAATTTTCGCTATAAAATATAGTTATATTTTTTAAATTGTATTCAACTGCAGAAACTACTCTTGCATTGTAAATATCAACATTATCATTGCTATATCTTTGAAGAGCTACATAAAAAATAAGTTTAATTTTCATAAAATTGAGGTGTAAAGATATATAAATAAAAATTAAATGCTAATTTAAATTCAATTAATAAAATTTTACTATACCATCTAAGATGTTTGTATCTTTAATGTCGAATGCTTTTCCAGAAAAGCTCTCGATAATTAATTTATATTTTTCTCCCATTATCAAATCATAACTTTTATAGAAAGTCTCTGGATAGTTATACATATCAAGATTGACTAATGCTATTTTATTTTCTTTCGGTTTTATTATCCACGAGATAGTTACTTCATTGATCATCCATAATGTTGAGATCAACACCTAGCAGTAAAAGTTTTAATTATCAAACTGAATTAAATGAAAAAGATCACGATTTCAAAGACCATACAAAAAAAAGCATTCCTAAAATTGTTCCAAAGTTTTTGGTAGTGTAAGTCATCTTCTTATAAAATAATCCTCTTGAAATTTGGCAATAATCTCGTTCACTTGAAACTCGGTTACTTCCCTCGAAAGATTGGCTAGATTTAGTTAATGCATCTTTTTCTTGAGTAACTCTTAACATAAATTATCATTAATTAAACAATTTTTGTTATTAATGTACGAATTATAATTGTATATTGTATAAATTGAAAATGAAAATAAGTCAATAAAAAATAAGGTTTCAAAGTAATTTACCTTAAAAAAACTTGTTCTAATGTGAGAAGGGAAACACTCATGCCAGTAATTCCAAGCTCTTTCTTCATAAATTCTATTTTATCCAATAAAACTGGCAAATGAGTCGAACTTTTTGTACTTAATACAATTTTACCACCATCTTTGTTGACTATTCTTGTTTCACTATCAAATTCATACAAAATTTTTTCAGTGTCGCACCATGGTTCGATGGATAGATTAACTTCTACATTACCTTCGCCTAAATAACAAAAAAAGTTATCTAAAAATTTTAAATATGATAAAATAAAGGCATAATACATAAATGTAAGAATATTGTTTCTAAATAGTTTAGTCAAATTATGTCTCGTATGTATAGATTGCATTATAGTCACTTTTAAAAGGAATTTACATTTGCTAAATAAAGGGTATGGCCAGGTAAGATAGTCGAATCGGCCCCCAGCGCGAACCCCTACAATATATATATATCATTCGAAAGGGCATGAAAAAAGAAAATTTTTGGCGCCAACCAGAATTTTTTATACCCGCTACTGCGCATGCGCGGTCCAAAATAGTGATTTTTCAACTTTGATTTTTATCTCGAAATCTAAGAGGGCTACCAAAACGCGTTTTGCGGCAAAATTTTGTTACAAAAAATGTAGTTCAATCATATTTTTTAAAATCATTTTTGGCGCCAAATTCAAATTGTTAAGGCTGTTTTTCGAATTTTTTTCCCTAAAAAATGCGATTAAAAAAAAACGGTGATACATACCTTTCTGGAAAAAAGATATGTCATGTATTTTAGGAAAAAATAGCTTTACAAATTTTTTCAAATTTTTTGAAGTGGTGAAAGACACTTTTTAGGCCAAATTATTGAAATTTTTTATCTAAAACGCCACCTAGCGGCTGCATACTGCATTAAAATATAACAAAATTTATATCGCTGAACTACATTTTTTGTAAACAAAATTTTACCGCAAACCGCGTTTTTCTAGCCCTCTTAGATTTCGAGATAAAAATTATAGTTGAAAAATCACTATTTCGCCCCGCGCATGCGCAGTTCAGGGAATAAAAAATTGCGTTTGCGCCAAAAGCTTCCTTTTTTCAAGACCTTTCGAATGATAAATATATTGTAGGGGTTTCTGCAAAAAAAATTTTTAATACCTCTAACGAGATCAGCAACCATGTTCATCACTAAAAAATTGTATAAATTAGTTATTTTCAATCTAGGTCAGGTAGGCCAAATTTTTTTATGCAGAAACCCCTACAATATATATATATCATTTGAAAGGTCTTGAAAAAAGGAAGCTTTTGGCGCAAACCGCAATTTTTTGTTCCCTGAACTGCGCATGTGCGGGGCGAAATAGTGATTTTTCAACTATAATTTTTATCTCGAAATCTAAGAGGGATAGAAAAACGCGGTTTGCGGCAAAATTTTGTTTACAAAAAATGTAGTTCAGCGATATAAATGTTGTTATATTTTAACGCAGTATGCAGCCGCTAGGTAGCGATTTAGATAAAAAATTTCAATAATTTGGCCGAAGAGGTATGTATCACCGTTTTTTTTTAATCGCATTTTTTAGGGAAAAAAATTCGAAAAACAGCCTTAACAATTTGAATTTGGCGCCAAAAATGATTTTAAAAAATATGATTGAACTACATTTTTTGTAAACAAAATTTTGCCGCAAACCGCGTTTTGGTAGCTCTCTTAGATTTCGAGATAAAAATCAAAGTTGAAAAATCACTATTTTGGACCGCGCATGCGCAGTAGTGGGTATAAAAAATTCTGGTTGACGCCAAATTTTTTTTTTTTTTTTTTATGCCCTTTCAAATGATATATATATTGTAGGGGTTCGCCCTGGGGGCCGATTCGACTATCTTACCCGGCTATACCCTTTATTATTATTATTTTTTCTAATTAAAATTACCGCTATTTAATAGGTACATACATAAAATTTAATTAGAATATGAATTTATAAACGTTTTAGTTTTTTTAATATGAGTGTAAACCGTAGTATACAATAATTCATTAATAATTTTTGAATTAAAATTAAATTAATAGGAACATTATTTTTATTTTTAAAATCCGTCGCTTATTGATTGTTTCAGAAAATAAATGTTGCCTTAATTGAAATCATAAAATTTGCGTTACCAAGTATCTTTTTTAAAAAGAAAGATGTTCCATAACTTCTAAATTTTCCACCGTGCAAAATTGCGATCCTGTCACCTAGAATATCAGCCTCTTCCATATCATGTGTGCTAATTAAAATTGTCTTAGATCCTTTCATTTTCTGTTCATAATAAAAAAAAGTTTTAATTTTTAGATTACTTTTTAAAAGATTTATTTTTTATTTTTTATTTACCAGCAATATATCCCAGATAACACGTCGATTTTCAGGATCTAAACCAGAAGTCGGTTCATCTAAAATAAGTATCTAAAAAAAAAAAAAATGAAAACAATTTTGAATTTGAACCATATATTTAATTTAACTTACGCTTGGATCACTAACGATAGCCATTCCAAGGCATAAACGACGTTTCTGTCCTCCAGAAAGTTGATGAGGTAAAGCATGTCGCTTGTCATAAAGTTTTAATTTTTCTAGAAGAGTTCCTATATTTTGTTCAATTAATCCTTTAGCTTTTTTTTCACCTTTGAGCTAGATCAATATTATAATTTTAGTTACTGGCACTTTTTTAAATTTCAATATAAGGTAAATGTACCGGTCACGGGTCACGTAGCAGTACCTGGCCACTAGTACACATTTTGTTAATTATAAAGATAAATGAATTGAAAGTAACTTTTATTTTTACTCTAACAAGTATAAAATAGTTCAAACTTTATAAAAAAATTTACTTTATACATCAAATTCATCCCTGAATAAATAAAATTTGGTCTCAAAAGTCCGTCTTGTACTTGAGATTTAGGAGCAAAAAGCTAGGAGAAGCATAATTTTTTTTTAAGCTACAAATATACTATTACATGTAGTTTTCATGCATGATAAAGGGTTTTTTTTAGAATCATTAGACAACAGAGCATCATATTAAACACAAAAATATCGACAATACCATTTTTTCAATTAATTTTGGTGACAATGAATGGAAACACATAATTTTCCTGTGTTTCACTTAATGGCCGGCCGGCCAATTACTAACACTAGTATGTTGTTCGGTCTCCAGTCGAAGCTCTAGTGCTTGGCCATTTAATTTTTACAACTTCTGATATATATTTTGCTTGTTTTACTTCAGAAAATTTGACTTTGAAGTTTTTAAATTGTACTTATAAACAGCGTTTTTTTGTAAACATCGCCCCCTAACCTCAAACTTTTAGATTTCCAAATAAAGATTTTCTTTTTAAATATAAAAAACAATGTGATAGTAAAAAAATGAATAAATTAATAAATTTCGTGATAAATAAAAATCTTTTTGATAAAATAATTTTGATAGTGTTTATTTTTCGTAATATTTAATGCATCAAAACTAGATTTTTTACTGATCGAATATTGAAATCAGATTTTTTAACTTCCTAGTAAATTTTTATATTTAACCAATTAATAATTCAAAAAATTATGGCACACATGAATTTTTACTGTATTTATAAAAAAAATTTCTACAAGATAGGTTATGTATTATTAAATTACCATGCAAAACCCTGACCAGTTACTGAAGCAGTCGGATCTGGCCGGTAATACACTTCGAAATAACATTGGCCAATTACTGATACACTTGACTCGCCGATAATTTTATTTTATTAACCCATTACCGCCCATGGAAAAATCAAAAGTGATATAAAAAAACTAACTGTTGGAAAACCTGTCTCATGAAAAAATAGTAGATACGTATTTTTTCTTTTTTCAATTTTCATTGTTTAAACATTATTTATTTAACCCTTAAAGGCCACACCCAAATCCAGAACTGCCACACTGACAGTTATGTGGGGTCATTCTGACCCCGTGTAGCATTTAAGGGTTAAACAAATTCGGAAAAAATTTTAAATTTTTATAAACTAATAACGGCATTCGATTCTTTGACCAAAAATAAGGCGAAAGTCATCTAAGTAATTTTTTAATCAGACGCTTCGATCTTTTGCTACGAGCGCTCAAACATGTAAAAATATGGTTTTATAGTGGTGAGCTCTGACTCGTAAAAGTGTATCTTCGGTGCAGCGCCTCGGAGCTCATGATTTTTGATTTTTCCATGGGCGGTAATGGGTTAAAAACTAATGCGTAATGAGGCATTTTTTACATAAAATTTGTTTATTAGAATCATATATAAAATAAACAAGCTGGAAGTTCGAAAATGAATTTTTACACGTATTATTGTCGAATTACTTGGCCGCCCGCTACTAAGTGGCCAGTTACTAGTACATTTACCTTCATCAATTTCATTATATGTATATAACTATTAATAACTTTATTACATAAATAGAGAATTTTTAAATGTTTAAAAAATAGTATAATAATTTGTGAATATTTGTAAATTTATTTCAATACGGACTAAGAAAAATTAAAAAAAATATTAATTTTATTTAGGATTCGCCGAATCCACTACGGTTTCTTATTTTACGTTTCTCACTATTTTTTCCTTCTACGGTTGCAGGATCGTGACTCAAATCCCTGATAAGTTTTGCATAAAACTTGGCTAAAACGTTGTTAATAACAAAAAGTTTAGTTTTGTTATTTTTCTATATTGATTAACATCAATACATACAAATTCTTTCTTAAAGTTTGAGTAATTTACTTTTTTAATTTATATTATATGTGCAGGTCTATTTAATAAATTAGTGAAATTTTTAAAATACTAGGAGTCGAGTGGGCGCTTGTACGCGCGCCGCGCAGAATTTGACAAAATTACAACCTCTAAAATTTATAAGGCTTTTTCATAGCAGACGACAACCAGCAGAACATGGATTAGACAAATCGAAATTTTCCAGATTTATTTAATTTTATGAACTTTTTAATTTTTTGTAATTGTTTTTTTTTAATCTTATCATATTTTTCAATGATTTTGTCAACTTCATTGAAGAAGTAATTATGTTGTTTTCTTTTTACAGGCGATTAAAAGTCTTCATCGAGACCAAGCACTTAAGTCAAAGTGCTCGGTGTCGATTAAGTTTTTCAATCGACTCCAAGCTGAAAACAACATGGATTTTTCTTCAATGAACTTGAAAAAATCATAGAAAAATGTGATAAGGTTAGAAAATAACAAATGCAAAAAATTAAAAAGTTCATAAAATGAAATAAATCTAGAAAATATCGTTTTGGCCATTCCATGTTCTACTAGGTGTCGTCTGCTATGAAAAAGCGTTATTGTTGATTAATAACCAAGTTCACGATGAGGAACTCGATAGATGACGACATGCTTAACCAATAGGATCAAAAATAAAAGTCTTAAACTCAAAAATCGATATCGCTTACTCAATTTTAAGAGTGGAATAAAAACATAATTAATTTCTTTTTTTATTAATAATTTTCGAAAATTATACGTGCTTTTTGCAGTTCGAGTTAGTTTATTTGCTTTTTAATGACAAAATAAAATTGTAGCAAGATCAGAAGACTCAATTCTGAGATTATAAATATAATGGTTAAATTTTTTTACAGATATTTTTAAATTAGATTATCAACTAAATGCAACTTTCTAAAAATAAATCTGCAAATAAGAATTGCAGTCAAAGATGCGAGTATCTGCTAGTACACATAATAAAAAAGTAGCGTACATAATTTTCAATTATATCATACTTAACATACCATAGAAAAAAATAATAACTGCTCATAAATGGATAGATTTGGAAACATCATATTTTCCTGAGTACATAACCCCATATTGTTTCTTATTTCGGTTGCATAAACTTTTAAATCTTTTGAGTCAACAAGAATTGAACCTTCAGAAGGACTTGTCATACCTACAGAATGAAATCAATTATTAATAAAATTATTAGAAAAATTAATGTATATATACATATGATAAATCTTTAAAATTTACCAGTGAGAATTGACATCATTGTTGTTTTTCCAGCACCATTATGACCTAACAAAGATGTGATTTGACCTTTGTAAAAATCTATAGAAACACCCCGTAAAGCATGTACTTCCTGAAAATCAGCAGTAATAGATCATTTGATGAAAACTAATTATTTGTATTCTTCAATAAATAAATCACGTGTTAGGCTTGCAATAAATTACCGTACTAATTTGTGTGCAATAAGGTATTTTATTGAGTCACTAACTGGACGTTGCATCATATAACATTGAACAAAAAAAGACGCTTTAAAGACGATATTAAAGGTTAAAAATATTTACCCAAGATTCGAATTGATCGAGGGTTAAAACGAGAGTAAAAAAAATTTTATCTTTAAAGCATTTTCTTTGAATCATAATTTTTAAGACGGTTTAAATATTAAGATGCTTATAATTAAACCTCTTCATCTCGCCTTTTTAAAAATTGGTACTAGACACTAGTAGAATTCGTAAAAAATCTGTAATTGGGTCTGTGAAACTGTCGGTAGAGTATCACTAAATTTACGACTTATTTATCAGCAACATCACAGACTTATAGCAAAAAAAAAGGCGAGTTCACCGAAAATATTATCAAAACATAACAATCGTAATGTTCTTCTAACGTGACGGCGTTTGTTGCTGCGATCATAAAAAGTTTTTTTTGAAATTAATTTTAAAGATCTCGAAAATCTTTTAGAGTTCGTGAACATCAAATTTACAAAATGAAAGCACCGATAGCGCCTTAAGGTGAAGACGTAACCAGCGCTGGAAGTAAAAAGTGGCTATAAAAAATAAAATAAAAGGGAAAATGTAAAAAAACGCTCTGTAGCGCGCTAGATAATAATTTTAGCTATTTTTTAAGCCTTGTTTGATGAAAATCGGTTAAAAAATAACTTCAGGAAACTTGGAAAATCGTTTTCCTCCCGTTAACCATGTGTAGCAGATCCTTGCGTCGTCTGCTACCGCACGCGTAGTAAATGCACGAACCGCACATGCACCCGTTCTCATAACCTTTAAAATTTATTTCCCTCAATGAAATTCTAAATTTTTTAAATTATTTATTTCATGCAGCACATGCAAAGAAAAAAAAAATTTTAGTAAGCAACCATACAAGCAGCAGGCAGTGATAAATAATTCTTCTTTCTTCAATATTAATAAATTATTTCCCCAACTGTCTGAAATTTCTTGAATAATTATCTTGATATGGGTACTTTATTAGATCCTGTTCTTGTAGCAACCGTGTCGATTACTTTTCTTCTTATAATCATCTTCCTTTTTTTACTAACACTGAAAGCTTCTCTCTTGCCGTCACCCAGTAAGATAATTAATTATCAATAAAAGAAAAATTACATGCTTAGACTGATGAATATATTTTAAAAAATATAGTTTTCATGCACTTTAGTCAAGTATTAATAAAAAGCAGAAGAATATATCAAAACTAAATGAACCAAAGTAATCACAGAACTTACAGTTTACACTTGGTTTACACCTGTGTGCAGTGTGCAGTGCACCCGTCTGCACCAGAGTGACCGATCCCGGCCCAGGTAGTACCGCGAAATTTGAAAATCTTCCGGCACAGATCAGGCAAACAAAAAACTCAATAACGCTGGGCGCCCAGCTTTTTTTATGAACTAATAATTCAATAAATAAAATACCCCCTAATTTTACAACCCAATAACGCTGGGGGTACAAGTTTTTAATAAGTAAAAAAAATAATAAACAAATTAACCCCCAAGCTATACAACCCAATAACGCTGGGCGTCCGAGTTTTTTGTAATTAAAAAAATTAATAAACAAATTATTTCCCCATTAATACAACCCAATAACGCTGGGCGTCCTGGTTTTTTATGAATGAAAAAATTAATAAACAAATTATTTCCCCAGTAATACAACCCAATAACGCTGGGCGTCCTGGTTTTTTATGAATAAAAAAATTAATAAACAAATTATCCCCCAAACTATACAACCCAATAATGCTGGGCATCCTCGTTTTTTTATCGATAAAAAAACTAATTATAAGATTATCCCCCAAGCTATACAACCCAATAACGCTAGGCGTCCGAATTTTTTATGAAAAAAAAAAATTAACTAACTATTGACCCATAAGTTAAACAACCCAATAACGCTGGGCATCTTAGTTATTTAAACAATAAAAAAATCTAAAAAACAAATTATATCCAAGCTATACAACCATAACGCTGGGCGTCTGTTTTTTTGTTGTTGTCAACGGTAATTTAATCCTGGACATATCAACTGCAGTTTTTCTGAATATCAAAGATAAGTGCCTCGTGATAGTCTATTAAATCATTTATTTGTTTATTAAGAGCCCCAAATTTTTCACTAGGTTTAACGATTAAGCCTGTTCATTTATTGAATTGTTAAATTAATTTTAAAAAGTCCCGTACTCCCAACGTTATTGGCTTGTAAAGCTTGAGGGATAATTTGTTATTTAGTATTTTTATTCATAAAATAACTAGGACGCCTAGCGTTATTGGGTTGTATAGTTTAGGGGATGATTTGTTTATTAGTTTTGTTACCTAGATAAAAAAAGTTAGGATGCCCAGCGTTATTGAGTTTTACAGATAAGGAGTAACTTGTTTAATAATTTTTTATTTACAAAACACTCGGACGCCTAGCATTTTTGGGTTGTACAGCTTGGAAGATAATTTGTTTACTAATTTTTTTATTTATAAAAAATTAGGATGCCCAGTGTTATTTAGTTTTACTGCGAAGGGGTTTATTGTTTATTAATTTTTTTGCTTATAAAAAACTCGGATGCCCAGCGTTATTAGGTTGTAAAGCTTGGGGAATAATTTGTTTATTAATTTTTTTAATTATAAAAACTCGGACGTCCAGCGTTATTGGGTTGTATAGTTTAGGGGATAATTTGTTTATTAGTTTTTTTATTGATAGAAAAACTAGGACGCCCAGCGTTATTGGGTTGTAAAGCTTGGGGGATAACTTGTTTATAAATTTTTTTGCTTATAAAAAACTCGCATGCCTAGCGTTATTGGGTTGTATAGTTTGGGAGATAATTTTTTCATTGGTTTTTTTATTGATAAAAAAACCAGGACGCCCAGATAAGGTCGAAACTTAAAATCTGATAAAACCAAGTATCGTTTTCATTTTGAGGGTATAATTTTTATGAAAAAACCAATGGACCTATTGACTTGAAATTCTGGACCCTGCTTTCTAGTTATTTTAAATAAATTTAGAAATATTTTTTACACTTCTCATCAATTACTAAAGCAGATAAGGTCAAAACTAAAAATCTGATAAAACCAAGTATTGTTGTTTTTTTGAGAGTATGATTTTTATGAAAAAACCAATGGACCTATTGACTTGAAACTCTGGACCTTGCTTTCTTGTTATTTCAAATAAATTTAGAAATTTTTTTTTACACTTCTAATCAATTACTAAAGCAGATAAGGTCAAAACTTAAAATCTGATAAAACCAAGTATCGTTGTTTTTTTGAGGGTATAATTTTTATGAAAAAACCAATGGACCTATTGACTTGAAACTCTGGACCCTGCTTTCTAGTTATTTTAAATAAATTTAGAAATTTTTTTTTACACTTCTAATCAATTACTAAAGCAGATAAGGTCAAAACTTAAAATCTGATAAAACCAAGTATCGTTGTTTTTTTGAGGGTATAATTTTTATGAAAAAACCAATGGACCTATTGACTTGAAACTCTGGACCTTGCTTTCTTGTTATTTCAAATAAATTTAGAAATTTTTTTTTACACTTCTAATCAATTACTAAAGCAGATAAGGTCAAAACTTAAAATCTGATAAAACCAAGTATCGTTGTTTTTTTGAGGGTATAATTTTTATGAAAAAACCAATGGACCTATTGACTTGAAACTCTGGACCCTGCTTTCTAGTTATTTTAAATAAATTTAGAAATTTTTTTTTACACTTCTAATCAATTACTAAAGCAGATAAGGTCAAAACTTAAAATCTGATAAAACCAAGTATTGTTGTTTTTTTGAGGGTATAATTTTTATGAAAAAACCAATGGACCTATTGACTTGAAACTCTGGACCTTGCTTTCTTGTTATTTCAAATAAATTTAGAAATTTTTTTTTACACTTCTAATCAATTACTAAAGCAGATAAGGTCAAAACTTAAAATCTGATAAAACCAAGTATCGTTGTTTTTTTGAGGGTATAATTTTTATGAAAAAACCAATGGACCTATTGACTTGAAACTCTGGACCCTGCTTTCTTGTTATTTTAAATAAATTTAGAAATTTTTTTTTACACTTCTAATCAATTACTAAAGCAGATAAGGTAAAAACTTAAAATCTGATAAAACCAAGTATCATTGTTTTTTTGAGGGTATAATTTTTATGAAAAAACTCATGGACCTATTGACTTGAAACTCTGGACCCTGCTTTCTTGTTATTTTAAATAAATTTAGAAATTTTCTTTTACACTTCTAATCAATTACTAAAGATGTTTAATAAACTTAATTACTAAAGCAGATAAGGTCAAAACTTAAAATCTGATAAAACCAAGTATCATTCTTTTTTTGAGGGTATAATTTTTATGAAAAAACCAATGGACTTATTGACTTGAAACTCTGGACCCTAATTAATAGAAAATCCTTTGACTAGAGAAAAGAGAGTAAAAAATTGTAGTGTCTATAAGTTGTGGGCAACTAAAATTTAATTTTATTATACTTATTGTGCCCTTAAGTACACAATTATTTTATCTAAGCATTGGTTTCCACAAATCTTCATCAAATTCAAAAAGCCACACTCAAATTTGAGAAAACAACAAAAATTTATATTAGCAAAATTTATTTAAAAACAGCCGTTATACATTTACACCTATGATTCATGAACACAAGAGAGTTTTTTTCTTTTTTAGATATCCGGTAGTTATGAATTTCCACTTTTTATTTAAAAGTAATGTTTGATTAAAAATCTTTTACTAAATAAAAGTGAGTGAACAATTTTAGTTTTGATAAACTGTAATAGTTGTTAAAATTTAGTTTGATTTCTCTTATTGCACGCCAAGTATTAAAGAGAACACAGCAACAGTCAAATTGGATGGAGGAGTCAACAAAAACATATTTAAGATAAATTTATTTAAAAGCATTAGTTTATTTACACCTACTATAGTTATGAACACTAGATAGCTCACAAGAAAATGATTGATTTTTTTACTATTTTTATTCATCCTATTGTCATGAATTAACACTTTATATTAAAAAGTAGTTTTTGTTTTTAGTTTTCACTAATAATTGTTGCTTGATGCATATAAAATTATTGGTTATATTTGGCAGTACTGCATCCTTCGCTCACTAGCAGCAACTAGCAGACGACATACACTACTACAATTTTGCTGAATAAGAAGAAAACCGATTTTCCAAGTTTCCTGAAGTTATTTGTTAACCAATTTTTATCAAATTAGGCTCAAAAAATAGCTAAAAATATTATCTAGCGCGCTACAGAGCGTTTTTTTACATTTTCTCTTTTATTTTTTTTTAAATTGCAATCGAAAAATTTTATGAAAACGCGGTTACGTCTTCACCTTAAAGATGAAAAATTAAGCATTAAGAATGTTTTAAATTAATAAGGTAAAGGACTCAATTGTGGACCCCTTACCCCAATTAATGGCCCCCTTCAGCAAAAATCATTTTTAAATATTTTTTTAATGCAAATATCGGCATAAAACTATTTTAAAATAAACTTATGTTATCAAAGAATATTTCGAAATTTTTTTTTCAAGTTTACGTTAATAATTCCGTTTTATTTTGAAAGTCACAATGTTGGTTGACTCGAGGGTTAGGTTGGTGTTCTCGTTGCAGCAAATCAAGCAACTTTCAAACTTGAATTTCTAGGCATACTTTATTTATTTACGCAATGTATCACTGATCAATGAAAAGCTTAGACTTCAAAAATTAGTATAGTATCAATTTTGTAAGTTAAAAATATAAATTTTTAAATAAATAATGCAGTTCTCATAATTGGGCCCTAGTCACAAGGTACCCCAATTAATGGCCCTGAAAAACAGCGGTCCATTAATACGAACCTTTAAATGAAACCCCGAGTACCCCAATTAATGAGACGTTAGTTTTGGCTTTCATACCGTGTTTTATACACTAAAATATCAGCTTTACAAATCTTCTAATGTGGTTAAATTACTTTTGTCAATGAAAACTGTAACTACTTTTAACTTCAATGTCAACAAAAATCGTAACCTCAAAAGTCTATAGTTTGAAATAAAATCACAGGGTCCATTAATTGGGGTAAGAAAAACGTTAAGGTAATATCGCATGTAAAAAAGGTCCATTAATCGGGGTACTTTGACACACAGTCTCAAAAATACGGTCCAAAAGGTCTCTACTTTAAACATTAATTACTCTGTAAATAAATAAAAATTTTTAATAAAAAAAATTGATTTTGATTCTTAAGACCACTAAAATTAAGTTTGTACAAAAAAAATTCACCTCACTTGCTTGGTTTTTTCTATAAAATTCAAAAACCCCAAAAGTTGTGATTTTTGGGGTCCACAATTGGGTCCTTTACCTTATATTTGCAGTAAAGTTAATTTATTTTTAATTTCTGATTAATAACTAATTTTTTAAGGAACAAAATTTACCGATTTATTAAAAAATCCAACGTTGTATATTTTTCTCAAGTTTCGAATTTGTAATCCTGGTTTGAAGACTTCTTTATTAACTGTTTCAAATAGTTTTTGATCACTGTTTTCTGTTCTGCTAACAAATTCCGTCTTATGACTGATGTTTGTTTTAAACAAGAACTTGAAAAAAATTAATAGAATAAATAAAAATTACATTTTTTTTTTAATATCGAGAATAGCTTTACCTTATCAAGGAAAAAGAGAGGATTTTTTTTAGTGCCATACTTTCCAGGATTTATAGCATAAATATACGTTGCCATTAAGAAATGAAAAATGATACCAACAATTGATAATATTAGTACCATTCCAACACTTCCTTCGATTTGATAATCAGTGTTTCCGGCTTTGAAAAGATTTTTCAAGCTTATTCCAGCTAAAAATAAATTAAACATAAATTAGTTATTCTTGCAAAGCTTTTATATAGTGCGCCTTGCCGTATAGCTATACGTGTGCCACACGTAAAATGGACTTGAATAATTTTTTTTATTTGCCAAATATTTTAACAAATAAATAAATTATTAAAAAATCGCCGTCCTCTGCACCAGTTGTCCGCCCTGACCCCTCCGGAGTCAAAACTTCCTGGTGATATCATCTACAGGGGGTAATCGTTGTCCTATGCACTAGGTGTCCACCCTGATCGGTCCGCTGTAAAAACTTCCTGGAAAAACCATCTTCAAGCTGTAGTTATCGCCCCGGGTGCCCACCCTACCTCACCAAAATTAAAACTCCTTGGGGTAGTCGTCTACAGGGCGTCATCACTGCCCGATGATCTTTTTAATGACATGGTCATTTTTATAAAATTTATTTATTTGTTAAAATGTTTGGCAAAAGAAAAATGGTCCATTACCCAACATAAGTGAGAAGTTCTACATGGCCGTCGAGAGTTTGATGTGCTGCACGAGGTGGAGGGCATTCGCAAAGCGCGGTTCTCCGAAGCCGAAATTTTCAAGGGGAAACACATGATTTGAAAAAATGTATGGCTAGGAGTCATCAAATTTTTATGAGTTTTTTTTTAACGACCTGCACTTGTCAATTACAAACCCAAATCGACTGCTTTTTTTACTTTCCCATCTTCCGTGGAGAAAAATATACAAGGCCGTCGAGCTGATACATTCAACGAGATTGTAATACTTGTCCCATCGTTTTCTCAATCGAAAAGTACCTAAGTAATACATGCTCGTATTGAAAAAAAAAATATTCAAGTTCATTTTACGTGTGGCTATACAGCAGGGCGTGAAAAAGGCTATTCGTGTGGCTATACAGCAGGGCGTGAAAAAGGTAGGTATTTATTGCACTCACAATACCATGACAATACATGTAACATGAATGATGAATAAGCAACCGATTTCGCTTCGCTAACTAAAGGGTGCATGGATTGCTTACTCGTCGCATTTGTAGGTATCTAATATTAAAAAGAAAGACCTTTAAAAAGGTAAGAATTTACGGCGAGTGGTTTTTTTTGGACAGAACTAAAACAAAAGTATATATGTTGTTACTTTCAGATCTATGTTAATATTAATCAATTTATCCCGAAAGATACGAACAGATGAATAAAATAAAAAATAAAAATAAAAAACCATCTTTCAGTAGAGTTACAGTGAATTCTGTTTATTTTTTTTAACTTTAATTATAAATTAATTCGAGTATCTACTCTGATTTTGATATTATGTTTTCGGGGATACGAACAGATAAATGAAATGAAATAAAAAATCATTTTCCAGACGAGTTTTTAATAAATTTTTTTCAGTTTTATTTCTTTAATTAATTTTTACTCAGATTATTTATAATTCCTACTCTGATTCTGCTGATATTTTTTTGGAATATAAACAGATGAAGGAGATGAAATCAAAGAATCATCTTCCGGACGAGTATTAACCCATTAGGTCCCAAGAGTTATGAATTTTTTTTTGTACTTTGAGCTTATAAATCAAAGCGAAAAAGTTGAAAAATAATTTAAAAAATACCCTACCCCCCTATTTTCGGATATGCCCTACACGATGGCATTGTTTAAAATACTCAAAAATAACATTTTAATTTGTTAATAAACAAATTTAAAAAAAAAATGAAAATTTTTACGTCATTTTTTTTTTTCAAGCTGGTGAACAATGCCAAAAAAATTATTTTTGCCCTCAAAAAGTTGACCACGGGTGTTCACATTAGTTGAACTTTACGTGCATATTTGATTTTTTTGGTTTCGATTTTTTTAAACAAAATGGCGGACTAAAAACTTCAACGCCAATAATTGTATGGCAGCGCATGGTTGAATAAATACCGAAAAATTACTTTTTATAAAAAATGACTGTGGCTCCTTAGATTTTTGTGGTCGCTGATTATGAATCTGAGATCAGAATATCAAAATTGTAAGAATTGGGCCCAATACCATAGGACCCAATACTCAAAGTTAAGATTTTATAAGAACAAAAAATATCATCATATTTTACGTAGAATTTCAAGATCAAAGTATACTTGGTCGTTTTTCGAAAAAAATCGTCGTTTTCGAGTAAAAAATCAAAAAAAGTTCAAAGTATTGGATTTACTTCCAGAGATCCACAACAGCTCGTCCCCGTGTGCCTGTAACGAATTGAACACAACTTTTGAGATGGCAAAAATATATTTACGAGGTTTTTGGGTTGCTGATAGTGTATCTGAGGTAAAAACATGAAAATCCCAAATATAGGGCCCAATACCGTAGGACCCAATAGTGAAAATTGAGATATCATAAAAATAAAAAATGAGATAAAAAATCTGTGCAGAGATCCTGCATTCTAATCATTTCACGTGAGTTACGTCGTATAAAAAGATCGACGAAATAAAAAACAAAAAGTAAAAAAATTTTTTTAAAACCACGTGGTGCTGCATGTCCTTGATTCCCTTTATTTGGAATTTTCATGTTATTACCTCAGATACCCTATTAGCTACCCAAAATATATTTTTGCCATCTCAAAAGTTGTGTCCAATTCGTTACAGGCACAAGGGGACGATCTGTTGTGGATCTATGAAAGTAAATCCAATACTTTGAAATTTTTTTGATTTTTTACTCGAAAATAACGATTTTCTTCGAAAAACAATCAAGTATACTTTGATCTTGAAATTTTGCGCAGAATAAGATGGCATTTTTTATTTTTATGATATCTCAATTTTTAATATTGGGTCCTACGGTATTGGGCCCTATATTTGGGATTTTCATGTTTTTACCTCAGATACACTATCAGCAACCCAAAAACCTCGTAAATATATTTTTGCCATCTCAAAAGTTGTGTTCAATTCGTTACAGGCACACGGGGACGAGCTGTTGTGGATCTCCGGAAGTAAATCCAATACTTTGAACGTTTTTTTGATTTTTTACTCGAAAATGACGATTTTTTTCGAAAAACGACCAAGTATACTTTGATCTTGAAATTCTACGTAAAATATGATGATATTTTTTGTTTTTATAAAATCTTAACTTTGAGTATTGGGTCCTATTGTATTGGGCCCAATTCTTACAATTTTGATATTTTGATCTCAGATTCATAATCAGCGACCATAAAAATCTTAGGAACCACAGTCATTTTTTATAAAAAGTAATTTTTCGGTATTTATTCAACCATGCGCTGCCGTACAATTATTGGCGTTGAAGTTTTTAGTCCGCCATTTTGTTTAAAAAAATCGAAACCAAAAAAATCAAATATGCACGTAAAGTTCAACTAATGTGAACACCCGTGGTCAACTTTTTGAGGGCAAAAATAATTTTTTTGGCATTGTTCACCAGCTTGAAAAAAAAAAATGACGTAAAAATTTTCATTTTTTTTTTATATTTGTTTATTAACAAATTAAAATGTTATTTTTGAGTATTTTAAACAATGCCATCGTGTAGGGCATATCCGAAAATAGGGGGGTAGGGTATTTTTTAAATTATTTTTCAACTTTTTCGCTTTGATTTATAAGCTCAAAGTACAAAAAAAAATTCATAACTCTTGGGACCTAATGGGTTAAGTAAATTTTTCTTTTCTTTTTTACGCATCTTTTTTCTTTTTTTTTTTTTAAACTTGAATTCAATTATTTTTTAGTAAAAGTTTACTATCAATTTATTCAATTTAGGTGTCGTTCAATATCGTTAAAATCATTTGAACTTGACGGAGCCGCAGATTAACGATTAACAGTCGACCAAAGATATTCATGCATCACCGAAAAGCAGAAACTGTATTAGGGTAACTAAAAATAAAAAGACTTAGAAATCTAAGAGCTTTTTTTTTAATTGATCCTTTGAAAAGTAATATTATTCTAATTAATAAATCTGCGGCTCCGTCGAGTTGAGACATAGCAGTGTCAGCGGCCCCGGCGGCTCGGCCGCCTCGGCCTCTTGCGTACGCACACCTCTTCTGCGCAGCCTACTCGCATGCCTTGCTGCAGGCTGCAAGAGTGAGACAGCGTTACGTAAGATCCGGTTTAAGACACATGCAGCGCATGTAGAGAACCGGATGCTCAGGGACTGGAAACGAAAAAATCTAAAGGAAATCAGCGCTTCGAATTTTGAGACGGTCATAACTTTTTAACGCAGAACTTTTTCAGGATGATTTTTTTTTTAATCTTCTCAGGCTTTAATCATAGGCTACGTGTAGAATGTATGGTCAAGGAAAAATAATCATCCTAATAGTGTTTTTTTCATGAGCGACCTAACCTAAAACTGAAATTCAAAGTATATAAAGCGGTACGCTTTCACGGTAGTCGGTTTTAAAAACCCACTCGCCGTCAAGGGCTACCGCCCTTTAGGTTTGACCGATATGAAATCAATAAGAAGTGTTTTTATTTGTACATAATAAATAGGGGGAAGTCTGGCAAGGGTTCAACGGTATTCAATTAAAATCCTACATAGAAAAAGGAGAGTGCGAGTGTCGAGTTTCGAGCTCGAAAAATTCTCGAATTGAAGATTCAGACTTTTATTCTGGCTCTAATTGGTTTAGAGTGAGGACAACCATCAAAAATGCGTAGCGAACGTAGCCGCGTAGGTATAGAGAGGTAGTTTTTGATAATGAACTGTCAAAGTTCAATAAAAACAATTGTTTTATCCGTGAGGTTATTCGATTTGATTTTTGATCATAAATGATAGAATCAAGCGAAATAAAATTATTTTTTTGAAGCTGAGAAAATTTTTTTAAAATTTAATTTCAAGGGCAATAAGAACTCGAACAACTGCATTTTAGAAATTTAAAAATAAATTTGTAACTTTTCTGCTTATTTTATTTTATTATTCTCAAACATCTTAAATGAAGAGAACAAGAGGAGTATAAAAATTACAAATTTTGTGATAAATTAGTTTTTTGAATTAATTTAAGTTACTCCAAAAATATCGATTCATACTTCAAATTAAATAGATAAAATTATCTCAAAATATATCTGTATTGTTACAGAAAAGTTCGATTCAATAGTTTGTTATTGAAAAGTTTAATGCTAAATAAAACAAAAACTTATAATTTAAAAGCTGCAAATATATCTCTAATTTCGACAAGTCTTTCATAAAATTGGTTCAGTAAATTTCAATCATTTATAATGTTAAAGTTTTTAGTAAAGAAATCTTGATTTTTTCAACTATGTAATAAAAATACTAGAGTCTGCATACCCAATAGTTGGTAAAAAAGGACGTTTTTGTACTTGAGATAGAAAACAAAAAATGAGAAATCTATGTAAGTTTAAACTCCCGGTACTCCAAAAATTGAGTGATACGATTTAAACTTGATATTGAAATGAAAGGCTCCAATTTTGAAATAGTATATTATTCCCGCAGGCGAGATGGTTCGATTTGGCCTCCGAGAGGTTTGCGACCCGAGCCGAAGGCGAGGGTTGCAACGAGGAGGCTAAATCGAACCCTCGAGCCTAAGGGAAATATACTATTTTTCGTCCTTCTAACCGAAAACAAGGGGCGAAGTTCCGATTTTGAGGTTAGAGGGACGAAAAGCAACTTTTTATACAAATTGTAAATCGCCGTTTGCATTTTAATCATTTTATGTACAATAAGTTTTCTTTTCACTTCTCACTTCATGAGTAACTCATAAATATAAGACTAATTTTATTTAAGTGATTAACCGTCATTAAATGCACAATATTATAATGTACACATAAGTTGAGGGTTATGAAAGAACAAAAATACAAATGTAAAATGTAAATGTTGGATACTGATATGAATCATGTGATTGATTATAAACCTATTAACAACAATAACGACCAAAAAGTGACGAACATAAATAAGTGATATACATAACAGTAGTTTTTTGCTTAGTTAGGTTTATTATGAAGGATAAGTAATTTGGAAATAGAGCATGATAGCAACACACTGTGTTTTCTTAATTTTCTTTCATGAAGTTTTGATGTTTCGACACTACGAATTATGTCCTCTTCATGATGTCTATGTAAAACAGTTTATTTTCATAAAACAATGAAAAATGTATAAACATGGAAGTCACGAATTGTTTGGACAAAAAAGGGAGTATTTGAAAAAAAAAACTCTTATTTTTATATTTATCAATCGACGATTCGGCTACCATCGGCTAGCCATCTTCAGGATTTTGTAAATTCAATTTTTTAAATTCAATTTTCTGGAGTTTTGAGTGTCTGCTTCGCAAACTGTTTGTAACTTTTAATAATAAAATCATGAATATGGCTATCCGTTGGTAGCCGAAACTTTGATTGATAAACATAAAAATAAGGAGGTTTTATTTATATCCTACTCCCCTTTTTTGTCCGAAAAGATCGTAACTTCCATATTTATCTAACTCTCAGACGTAAAACAACTAATTTGAAAAATTTAAAAATTTTTGTTACAAATTTATACATTGTTTTGTATTTTTGTTTGATTATTTTTTAATTTTTAAACAAAATTCATATATTTTTCATTGTTTTAACAAGATAAACCGTTTTATATAGGCATCCTGAAGAGGACACCATTTGTAGTGTCGAAACGTTGAAAATTAATAAAAGAAATTCAAGAAAACACCGAGGAAATCACAGTTTTTTGCCTTTATGCTCTATTTCCAAATTACTAATCCTTCATAATAAATATGTGAATACGTTTCAATTAGAGCTCCAGTATTTCAGGTAATCAACCCAGCACAACGGACTAGAAAAAAAGATTTGATATTTAGAGCATGTGTTGCTCAATGTGATGGGCAAACCAGGGTCTCTGTCTCTGAGTAAACAATACTAAATAAAAGAAATACAACTTTTGTATTGTAGATGAAAATGAGTGATGAAGCTATAATGTAAGATCAAATTTTTATGTTTTCCGACCAAAAAATTGTATTTTTCGGCCGCGGCCTAGAACAAAATTGTTGCTTTCTGACTTCTGTCCGTAGAACTTGAAATAAAGTAGACCAAGTATATACTTTTAAATGCTTTCAAAAGCAATTTATATATGTCGAAACTTATATGAAGAATGAAAAACTGCAATTTTTCAAAGACACTTTTCATTGTAATTCAAATCTTAGTTTGAAATTTATCAATATTTTTATCTGATAATTTTCATTCGACGTAGATTAGAACTTACGAAAATTTTTTGGGTATGACATGGACACACTTTCAAATAAAAGTATAAATATAATTAAATAATTGATAGCGATGAAAATTTCAATAGCCACTTTTTAGAAAATACTGCCATTTTTTACCTATATAAAATATCGTTTTGAAATTCTACAGAAACATTTTTCGAAACTAAATGAAAAATTTTTTCTCTGAAATTTTTTTTGGACTCTTAAATTTATGCTTAATTTTTTTAATCCAAAGTTTTTAGGTTAGAAATCGTCAATACATCGATTAAAAGTTAGTAACATGGCTCATAAATTTTTTTAAAATATCTGGACCAATTTGATAGCAGCGGAAAAACTTCAAGAATGCGGTTTAAAAATTTTATAAAAAAATATTTAGCTTTTCCCGAGTTTTTTAGTTTTCTTATCGGTTAAAAGTGACAGTATTTTCCAAAAATCAACTGGCGCCGCCTGAGCCAATTTCAAGCGTCTTGAGCTCCTTACTGGTTATGACATCGAGCTGTTCTTATTTGGAATTTTTGACCCTTGCTATTACACTCCTACCCCATAGATCCAGCTGGATTTCCAGCCGGATTACCAGCTGAATTTCCAGCTGGATTACCAAAAAATAATTTTTTTGGTTGATATTGTATTATTCATTTCTCAATAATTTTGAAAAAATTGAACTTTGTTATTTTTAGAAATTTTCTAGCTGGATTTATCCAGCCGGATTTGTCCAGCTGGATTTCTAACTGGAAAATTAAAAAAAAAAACTAAGTTCAATTTTTTTTAAATCATTGAAAAATAAATAATAACTTGATTTTAAGCAATCCCTGTTGTGACTCCACACGTGTGCCACACGTGTGGCAGAAAAAAATATTTTTGCATAAAATGTTAAAATAATTAATAGTAATAGTCCTTTTTAATTTTGGAAGCTCCCGGTAATAATCGTGACCTATTGAACCAAGTAAACTTACCTGTAAATAGGGAAAAAACGAATAAAAAGTGAAGGTTTCGACCACTGCTTTTTCAAATTTATGAATAGTTAAATAATTTGCAAATCACATTTTAATAAAGTATTATCATGAGAAATTATTGTGTGCCACACGTGTGGAGTAACAACAGGGATATTAACCAAACAAATTTTTTTTTTTGATTTTGAAATCCAGCTGGAAATCCAGCCGTCATATTGGAACCGAAATACAGATGGATTTTAGGGGTAGGGAGAGCAAGATTAACAAATATTGGTGTAAGACTTCTATTTCATACATTAAATTTTAAAAATTTGTATTGTAGCAGATATTACAGAAAAATTTAAAATAATGATTAAAAGAACATTTCTATTTAAACTGTTAAGTGTAGTATGGAAAATTGGATTGAGTTTTTATTTTTTAAGGACATTCAACTCGAAAAATTAATCATGATGAATAAATTATGAAAATTTAGAGATATTTTGATTGCATAATAAGAATTCCTCTGTTAAAATCTGGATGCAATTAGAAGTCTAATAACAAAGATATTAATAATTATTGCTTGGACCCATTAACAAGTGTCATACGGAAAATCGAACTTTTTCGTGTTTCTTAACAAATTCTCTCACATGACACAAAGCACAGTTTTTTTGAGGTATCAAAAGAGCATTTGAGGATTATTTTAAGAAGTTTGCGGAGACGTTTAAGAGAATATTAATAATAGAAAAGAAAAGTTAAAAAAAAAAAAAAAAAAAATAGTACTTTTAGGGTTAGGTTAGACTCGAACAACCAATTAACGTGTTTCTACATCGGAAAAATAGTCATACGAGAAGACTTGACTTGAGTAGTCAAAGTTGAACGTCCTTAACACAAGTGAAATAATTTATCTGAGGATTGGCTGTATTAACAATCTTTTCGCATTTCTCTTTCCCATTTAATTAAAATTTTTCATAAAATATGGATATAAGAAGAATTTCCTATAAAATTTATAAGGGATGAAAATTTGTGTTTAAGTAACTCAAATATATCTTAATCAAATATTACTTAAATAATAAAAGTGAATTTAAAAGCGCACTAAAAGATTTTTCCGTACTCTGTCCGGGAAGTGATACAGGCAGTAGAACTACCCGGACCGATTGTACGAAAAAAACATTTCACATGACACTGGAAAAGAATTAGCAAACCCTTAACGCCCTCGCCTTTGACTCGGGCTTCAATTTGGGTTTACTAAGGCTTGCTTATACTTTCCAGCGCTCGATATGAAATATACTATTACAGTAGACGATTACTGCAATGGTTTTCGAATTATAATAGTATTCAATATGAGTCAGGAAAAAAATTGAATTATATTGCTAATTGCATATAACAGTATAGAGTAACCGAATTCTGGAAATCTGCATCAGCGATTGAATCATCAAAATATTTAATCAGGGTACTATCTGAAAAATATTGATCAAAGTTAACTTTTTAAAGAAAAGTCATTAAGGAGATAATAATATCTACCTGTGCTAACGGATCAATATTTACGAAAGGATCGGTTAACAAAAAAAAAGAATTTATTGAAAAAGACAATTTTGAGGTATTATATATAAACTGTGAACAAGAGGCTAATAATGAATGATGTTTTTTAGAGTTTGCTATCGAAACAGTTTCAGTTAAGTCACGTCTTAGTTTTGAAATATTGTTGATGATAAAAGCAAAAATTTTATATACAATTTAAGATAGAAATTAATAGTACTAGGAAAGGAAAGCTTTAAAACAAGTAATGGAAATAAAACACCCAAACTCTGATTTAATGGTCGAGAGAATGAAAATTTTTTTATATTTTGGGGGTTCTGTGATGTGATAGTGATTGATGTGATGCATGAGCATAATGTGCACTCAGCTGCAAAAAATCACTTAACTTGATGAAAATTAAATACGTGATTCTTCGATGCTAAAATAAATTTTTTTTTTTTTAAAAGAGCAGTTTCGAATCTCCACGTAAAGTTACATGAGGCACAACTATAAACTGTTTATGTGAATTACTAAAAAGCTTTGAGTTAAAATATGCTCGTGTACTTATTAACTCTGATTTAAATTGATGAAAAAGCGAGAAATCGATCAAAGTACAGGCGCGCGGTACGCGCGCTAGCGGATTTTCTAGTCCTACTTATAAAAAGGAGACAGCGAGTGTCGAGTTTCGAGCTCGAAAAATTCTCGAATTGAAGATTCAGACTTTTTTTCTGGCTCTAATTGGTTTAGAGTGACGACAGCCATCAAAAATGCGAAGCGAACGTAGCCGCGTAGGTATAGAGAGGTAGTTTTTGATAATGAACTGTCAAAGTTAAAAAAAAACAATTGTTTGATCCGTGAGGTTATACGATTTGATTTTTGATCATAAATGAATGAATCAAGCGGAATTAAAATATTTTTTGAAGGCTAAGGAATTTTTATTTAAAATTTAATTTTAAGGGCAATAAGAATTTAAATGACCGCATTTTAGAAATTTAAAAATAAATTTGTAACTTTTCTGCTTATTTTATTATTCTCAAACATCTTAAATGAAGAGAACAAGAGGAGTATAAAAATTACAAATTTTGTGATAAATTAGTTTTTTGAATTAATTTAAGTTACTCCAAAAATATCGATTCATACTTCAAATTAAATAGATAAAATTATCTCAAAATATATCTGTATTGTTACAGAAAAGTTCGATTCAATAGTTTGTTATTTAAAAGTTTAATGCTAAATAAAACAAAAACTAATAATTTAATAGTTGCAAATATATCTCCAATTCCTATAAGTCTTTAATAAAATTGGTTCAATAAATTTCAATCATTTATAATGTTAAAGTGTTTAGTAAAGAAATCTTGATTTTTTCAACTATGTAATAAAAATGCTAGAGTCTGCATATCGAATAGTTGGTAAAAAAGTACGTTTTTGTACTTGAGATAGAAAACAAAAAATGAGAAATCTATGTAAGTTTAAACTCCCGGTACTCCAAAAATTGAGTGATACGATTTAAACTTGATATTGAAATGAAAGGCTCCAATTTTGAAAAGCAACTTTTTATACAAATTGTAAATCGCCGTTTGCATTTTAATCATTTTATGTACAATAAGTTTTCTTTTCACTTCTCACTTCTTGAGTAACTCATAAATATAAGACTAATTTTATTTAATTGATTAACTGTCAGTAGTATAGTAACACTATGGCGAATGTAAACAAAGATGATTCACCGCAGCGAGCAGTTTCGCGCGGTGGGGGCGGCCGGTTACGCGGTTGAGGCGGCTGCTCGCGGGTGCTGCGGGAGGGGGTGCTCGGGGCCGTTCGGGAAGGAGGAGGGCTTCCTGGCGCTGCGAGCGGCCTCGCGCGGTTGCGGGGGCTGGTGCCGCGGTCGAGGCTGCTGCTCGCGGGTGCTGCGGGAGGTGGTGCTCGGGGCCGCTCGGGGAGCAGGAGGAGGGCTTCCTGGCGCTGCGAGCGGCCTCGCGCGGTGGCGGGGGCCGGTGACGCGGTCGAGGCGGCTGCTCACGGGTGCTGCGGGAGGTGGTGCTCGGGGCCGCTCGGGGAGCAGGAGGAGGGCTTCCTGGCGCTGCGAGCGGCCTCGCGCGGTGGCGGGGGCCGGTGACGCGGTCGAGGCGGCTGCTCGCGGGTGCTGCGGGAGGTGGTGCTCGGGGCCGCTCGGGGAGCAGGAAGCCCTCTGGCGACGGTGACGAGGCAGACTCCGCGGAAGCGAAGGTCGCTGAGGCGACTGCGCTCGGACGTCGTGGCTGCTGCGGCGGGTAGGGGGGGTCTGACCGGCTTTGCTGCTGCCTCTGCAGGAGCTGCTGCTGCGTCTGTATCTTGTTCGAAGGTCGCTGAGGCGGCTCCTGACACCGACGACGGTGCTGACTCCACAGAAGTGATGGTCGTTGCGACTGCATTTAGATTACGTATTCTTCAAGAGATTATTTTATTCTGGATCGGGTTTTTTTTTTTTTTTTTTTTTTTTTTTTAAATTAATAAAATAGTTTAAGAAATCAAAAAAAATTAGAAATTAATGATAACAATTTTTAATCCATTGAAAAAATACTTTGAATATACTTTGATACTAATTAATGTTACATTAATACTAACTAATTTTACTTTTTTATTTTATTTTATTTTTTTTTAAAGAAAATATGATTTGAGTGAAGAGGAGGAGGTGGATATTTAAAAAACAATCCAAGTATATATTTATTTTAAATTTTATTTATAATTTTTTAAAGATTGACATACACAAAACTTTTTACAATTAATCATCGAAACTAAACGCAAATTGAAAATTACCAATATACGTGACATAAAATTTATTTTCATCAATTTTCTCCAATACTTTTTCCCAAAAGGACTCATGTTTCGTCAGAGCATCCGAAATTTTTTGAGGCAGATAAATAGCAAATTCGTTATCAATGGTAGCCAAAACTTTGCGTCCATATTTTGTTGTCGTCTTGTTTACACATGTCACTTTGTATTTGTGATTTATGTCTAGCTGCTTTAAGTTTTTACGGGGTAAATCAGGTGCTTGAGATATACCGTTGAGCCAGTCGATGCCTACTTCTTCTGCAGCCATATTTTCAAGCCTGGAACAAATTTTTTTGATTAATTCAAGAAAATTAATAAATAAAGTGTAAAAATAATAGAGATCGACAAATCTACTTACAAGTATTTCAAGGAAGATGACTTTCAAAAATCCGAGAGCTCGTTTATTGGCTTTTGTTCGGCTGGTAAAGAGCAGGGGGCCAGTTAAGTCGAAGGCTGTACACTTTGAGACTGATGGAAAGACTGACTTTCGTCGTACAATTTATAGGTATGAATATTGTAAGCCCCGCAAATGCAGCATTGGCGTTTTACAAAGTCCCGACAACGTGATTTTACAATAAAGACATTTTTGCACTACTACTTTGTAAACAATGTATGACACAGCCGCCGTTACCCGTAAATTGATAATTATCACGTGATTTGTGTTTAATAAAAGATCTTGCAATACAATCATTTTTTTTCAAGTCATCAGAAAAATTATTTAGAAAAGCTTCGAAACCCAATCCGTTAGTCATATAATGTAAAAACATTAAACAATATTGACCACATACGTCGGATGTCTCATTCTGAAGTTGTTTAACATTCCATTTTAAATGATTACAATTTTTGCGCAAAGTTTTTATATGATTGGGTATGAACGGGGGTATACCGTAGCTATCTAGATAATGCCCAAAACCGTGTTAATCTACATGTATAGCAACCCAATGCATACCAGGTTGAGTGTGATTATCAGTGTTAAATACAAAGGCCGTCGGTTTCATCCACACCCATGGAATCCGATCCGCAGGGAACACACCGATAGTATGTGAGGGCATCAGCGACAACTTGTTTAGAATCTGCAGGCTGTTCATTGTAAAATATTACAGGTGAACTTAAAGGGAAATCGTTATTTAAGCTTTGAGATTTGGATAATAAGTATGCTTTAATTCGATAGACGTTATTTAAAGCACAAGCAAATTTTAAATAATTATTTTTTACAGCGTGATTTATACAGTACTTATCGCTCCACGGTAGGTTATTAAATGACGGACAGTTCGTATCGTACTCTAAATTAATAACTCCTCTAGTAGTCATTTTATGAAACATTAACCACTTTTCTTTACCCCTAACATAAGTTTTATCGACACTTTTAAAAATATCGCTGAGCGTACGATTGAGCGTTTTCAAAGTCACACTCCCTTCTAAATAATCTATGCCGTGTTGATTTCTTGTCAACCAATTATTCTCTTTACGAACTTCACAAGGTAGCGAATCTACTCGGTGCACAGCGCTAACAATCCAATGCGCGACAAATTCATTTTTTAAAGATAACAAAGCTATTTCTTTAGGCACCAACTTGTTATTTTTATCTTTGAAAAATTGAACATCTGCAATGAGTTCCATTGTAGGACTCTATTTCGTTAACTAACTCATTTTTTTAACGAGACTAACTTTATATACTTAAAAAGCGACATCTAGTGATTCATCCGCTAAAGTCTACAAGCACCTGCCTCGACGCGTCAATTTCTAAAATATTTTCATATTCCGAATAAACTATACAATTTACTGTTTCGGTCAGAGGATCGTCAAATCTAACATCTATTCTAACGCTACCGTGTTTAATTAAATTCCAATGAGTACACTCATTTGCAGATAAGTCAGGTGTTAAATCGAAAGCAAAAAGGCAGTAGCCATCAGGGTAAGACTCGCGAGGTATGTTATTACCCTCGTTAAGAAAATGAACACCAGTACCCGAAAATAGAGAGTGATAACAATCTTTATAAGCGCCGTTTTTTTTGAAATCAGGCTGTAAAGGTTTCGATGGTACCTGTACACCGTCAACATACAGACATAGAAAATTAATGTTAAAATTTTTAAAGTTGAAGGGATTAAGGTGACGATCACCGTTGAAAGCTTTATTATTAACAAAACCTAAAATTATTCTTTTTGGAAGTTGCCCTGAAATGACGTTATTTAAGGTTTCACCGTGAATACCGCTGTGCATCGTAATAGATTTTGTTTCTACGCGCGTAAGGGGGTACTTACTAGTTGACTTTGAAAGCGCTCTAGCATGAGCTAACAAAACACTAGGACTGATTTTTACACGTCGCACTAATAAAGACGCTTCTTCGATATGAACAGAGTAGCATCCTACAGGATCCATAAGACTAAAAGCATCTCTCGATTTTACTAAGCGAACTCTCACTTCGACGCCATTTATTTATAATTTTTCTTGATTGAAGACATCTCCGTGTAAATGGCCAATTAGATCCACAGATTTTTTGTAGTTGAAAAGTTTTCTACGAGCTTCGAGGCCACTGTTTGCTGTTCCTAGGTCATCCATATTTTTAGCTGTATCGTCGTACCAAAGAACGCTTGTCAAATGAGATTTTTTGGCAGCGGGACCGTAGTTGAGTAAAGTTTCTATGTACGCTCTATAAGCGTAAGCATGATTGGGTGGCGAAACAGCTTTTTGATTGAAAAAGACATCCACTTGGTTAAACAGGGAGTGCATAAAATTGTTAACAGGTCCAACTTTTTTTGCTTCTTCCTCTGAAGATTCTTTTGGAATTGTACCTCTTAAAGCTACTCTCAAACTCAACATCGTGTGGGTTAAATCGAGATATTCGTCTCCTGTACTAGTGATAACAAACTCTATAGGTGAATCGTCAGTGAGCGAAGATATTGGTTTATATTGAACGTACTTTGAACTTTCTATAGCTGTTAAGGTTGGAGGAATATCGAATAACAAGAGCTCCGATTTTAAACACTCGCACGGTTGAGTATGTAGAATGCCATTTTGCTGATCAATCAAAAATATCTCTTGCACTTCTTTTCACAATTTTTTTCTTTTTTTTCTTTGTTTTATTTTTTTTTTTTGTACTTCTCTTAAGTATTTTTTTTTTTTTTTTTTTTTTTTTTTTTTTTTTTCTCTTGCGCTTGCAAACAGTCTCAGAGTCGGCTAACAACTGCAAAGCGCTAATGCTGCGAGGCCTTTTATAACCTGATCCTTCCATCATTATCATTGCATCCAATTTATCTTCGGCTTTACGCTTCAAGTTCATTCCCGACTCACGTATGCGATTGCGCAGTGACTCTTTTACAGGAGTATTTTGAGTCACGTCGGTCACAACGTTCATACCAGCACGAAAAGCTTCTTTGCCAACGGCTCGAGCACCACTCGATAGTAAAGACAGAACTCGCCGAAAGATGCCCGCAAGAAAAGAGCCTATGCCTCCATGACCTCTTTGATAGGGAGAGCCGATAAAAATATGACCAACACCTTTTCCAGCACCTCCACCATTTTGAAGGATAAAAAATTCGTCGTAGCACTCCATATCCATTTTTTTTTTTTCAATAGTTTAATCCGTACGCTTGAAATGTAGTGTCACTGCCAACGTACCAAAATCAGATGGTATTGGTTCACCATTTTCATCTCTTATATCGATTTCGATAGTCTCAAAAGAATTAAAAAGTAGATCTAAATACATGGGTGGGGAGAATCTTTTGATTCGAAGACCCCCGTAAGTGTATTCATCGGTACCCAGAGAGACAACGCGTAGCAATCGAGTTTGCACGTCATCTGTAAAATACGGCTCACAAATGTCTGTGTAAACCATCAACATCGATGGTAGACAATTTGAAAGATTAGCAGGGCGAATTCCAACAATCGCCTCGTTTGATTCAAATATATTAACACTGTTGAGGTCTAAACCAAGAATAGTTTTTATTCGCGCAGAGAGATTGACTTTATGGTTGAAACCTGCACACTCAGCTTCAGTGCACAGACGTTTAACAGATACATAATCACCGCGTTCAATGCTAAACTGTAGATGATTTTTTGTACAGGCCAAATTATTGAGTTCGTGAATAAAAGTTTTTATATCTTTATAAACGCCCGGCGATACAGTTGAAGTCGAAGAAGTTGTTTCTTGATCTTCTTCACCCGTGTCAGAGGTTAAATTAGCTTCATAAACAGCAGTCAAAGCCTGTATTTTTTCTGCGCCGAGTAACAAGTAATCTATCGTCGGTTTCTTTCGGTATCGTATTACAGAAACTAATCTCTCATCGCGCTCAAGTGGAATGTGTTGAAAGGTCAATGGAATCCTTATCTCTGTTAAAGCGACTGCCCAGCCACCGTGTAAGCGTATCTGCTGAGGTAGCTGCGTGACGAAGCGAGTTGTAGTATTGTCAGGGTAATAATGCATGCTACTGTTACTGGGAAGAACAATATAAAATTGATCCTTCATTTTAGATTTTTCAATTGACTTGCTTTGATCCAAGAGCAGAATTTTTCTGGATAACCACGCCACCGAACAAAAAATTCTTTCGAACGACCACTGGTTCTAGTTTTTAAAATTTTTTCGACGTCAGAAAAAACCTTTTTTAAATCTTTTTTTACGCGACTAAGCTCTTCCTCGTAGAAAAATCCATCGATTTCTTCATCGGCTAAATCTTTTAGGTGATAAACAGGAGGATAACTAGTCAAGGATATCCGAGAAATCTTGAATAACTCCAAGGTCCAGTCACTCCCGTAACCTATCGCAAAAACGTTTCGAGCTCGACTGACGCGCACCAGGTCGTTCACGTTATATTTAGGAACTCTGACGATGGGGCGTTCGTAACGATGCTTGATGTTTCTACGAGCTTCGGCAGCTTTATCAAGGGTAACGGACGCCGGTGTTATTTTTGTAGCTGTGTGTTTAGTATGATTATAGGCTTCTACAATGTTAGACAAAACATCTAAATATCTATGCGTGTTTTTATGCATTAAATATCTGTAAATTCGCTCTTTTATTGATCTTATAAATCTCTCTACGATCGCGGCTTTAACATCGGGACTACGGACAACGCGGTACAATCTATTTTTGTTTTTCAGGTAAAGTTGAAACTCGCGATTTACAAACTCTTTACCTTTGTCGAATTGCATGGAAACGGGAACTCGGTTGTTAGACTTTTTGAATATATTATCGAAAGCAAGAATTACGCTTTTTGCAGATTTGTTTTTTATCGGCTCAACCCATGAATATTTACTCACAACGTCTATAACGGTAAGAAGATAAGCGTAATTATTGTTGTAAGATTTTAGGGACCTCATGTCCATCAAATCAATTTCCCATACATCATCCATGTTACGAACGTTGTAATGGCGTCGAGGAAACCGTCTTCTCACCTGCTTATGTAAGTTATAGGTATCTTGACCTTCGAGCCAGCTTAAAACCTTCGGTTTACTATATTGCTTTCTTGTAGAGTGTAAAAGATTGTTTGCACCCGCGTAGGCCGTGTCGCGAGGTAGGCCGTAATATAAGCTTTGCAGTCGTCTATGCATTTTTTTTATCACTATTTTTATTATTATTATTCTTCATCTTCTTCTGCAAAGGTTGGCAGTTTACTGACTTTGTCTTCTTCTTGTCCTTCCTCTTGATGGCTTTTTTTATTCGATTGAAAAATTTTTCAAATGTAATCTTGCTGACCATGCAGCAGGCCGTCATCATTGCAACTGTTCTTTCATCGGGAGGAGTCTCACCGGCTAACAAACGAGAAAATGCTTTTTCGGCAAGCACGCGATCAGCTTGACGGCGGTTGGCCTTTTTATCAGCATATGCTATATCGTGTTCACGACACGCTTCGTCTAGAGGATTGATGCCTACGTCACCACGATTCAAACGCTTGGACAATTTTGTACCGGGACCGCAAAACTTATAACCTGGTACATGCATTTCAAAAGGCATCAGGTCTACTATAGCATCCAAAGCACTTTTTTCTTCCTCTTCGCTCTCAGGGAGAGTAGCGTTTTCAACAGAAACTTCCATCTTCCCTGGTTATTTAATTTTTGTTTTTTCGGAGTTCCGGTAGCGATTGAATTTTTTTCAAAGCCTTTTTAGCGTTTCTCGTTTGCCGTCTCGACAAACTTTTTTCAAAATTGTCACTTTTTTCGAAAGCACTACTTCGGTCATTGGTAATATCAGCTGGTGAAATCAAATGAGGACTTTCACCTCCTGAGTTGTAGCCATGAGCCAAAATATCCGAGGAAGGAGAAGAAGTAGCACTGGATGACTGACTATGAGCACTGGAAACGATTTGCTCCCACAGTTGATTATTTCCGATAAACTCGCGCGGTGTGTTCGCCTCTCGAAGAGCAGCAGCAAACTGTTTACGACCTGTAGGTGGAGCGCGTTTTCTGTTTCTCAGAGCATCGCCAACCAAGTCGACGATATTAGCCTCCGCCACCGAATTCCCGTTTATAGTTACAGTGCCACTCGGGAACCATTTCACGTTACCGGCCCGTTTCAAATGACGTACCAGGTTAATAGCAGCGCTTTTAAAAGTTTTGGGTACTCCTGCGATGATGAAGCTGTCTTCCAAAAAAGTTTTTCTTTTTTTCTCTTCACTTTCATCGGTCGAGGCATCTTGAGCTAAATTATCAGGGGCCGAGACATTTTTTTTTTCCGTCTTGTCGTTAAAAAGAAGAAATCTCTGCAACGCACGACTGTAATCGAGCAACTTTTCTCGATCGTCCTTTCCTCTTTCGGCGGAGTTTAAAATATCGTTCATATGCGCGTCGAGCCTTTCGCTTGGTGTGCCAGGAGTCTGGACTGTTTTGAGGAGACCATCTTTGCCTACTAGCTGTTGTATTCGCTGAAGACTGTCGTACGGTAGTAGAACTAATTTTCGGGCGTGGTCCATTCTTTAGCTATGAGAGTTGATAAAACGGTACCGAGAAGCGGTGCCAACAGCGCCGGTAAAAATCCGCCTCCCCGCTGAACGATTAGTTTTTTTTTCGAGCCAAACTAATCTTGGGCTTGGATAGCGTTCGTAAAGTAGAGGCGTGTTGCCGAAGACGTGTGTTGTGGTTTTTACCCAGTGGTACGTTCCCCACTAAGATATTGAAGGCGCACTCGCAAATACGCTTGATCAATGTAGGATCAGCTTTGCGCAAAACTGCTTTTTTCTACTCCTCGTTGAGGTGATACAAGGCTCGCAAAATATGTTTTTCTTTTTCGGAAAACGGCGCTCTACGTTTACGAGCCATCACAGTGACGCGACTGGTACGAGATTTGCTTTGTCACCACCTTTTATATTTTTACGCGGTACGTAAACGTACTGCCACTCGTCGTCGGGGAAAATAGATGTCCGAAATATACAGGTTTCCGGAGTATTTTGTTTCAAATCCAGTAGCAGATAGCCGTAGGGCTCAGAAGTAGCGTCCCAGTATGCTTCCTGCAAAAAACGCGGATCTTCAGGACACAGTTGAGGCGAGAGATGCGTAATCTGAACGCGATCGCGGAGAATTCTAAAAACAACGATATACTGCGCATTCAGCGATATGTCGCGTTGACCTCGGGCTTGATGAAAAATATTCTGAGTGATGAATATTACCGACAAGTTATTGTGGTGACTCCCTTTTGTTAATAAATCGACAACTGCGCCCCCTGTGCTCGATTCGCGCATCAGGTCGTCAACAATTACGAGTTTTGGCCTAGGGTCGCTTGCGTAATCCCCGCTTTGAGGCAACCCCTCGCGAAATTCAATCTCTTCACCGAGTTCGCGATAGCCGTTTTGCCACTCGGCGTAATGCAATATTATTCGTTGAAAGCGAGTGTCGCACATACGATCGATGAATTTTAAAAATTTTTTCACAATCACAGTTTTTCCACACCCTGTGGGACCACTCAGAATTGACGTAAACGTGTGCTCCCACTGTAAGGTCATCGTTACAACTGACGCGATTTACTCGATTGTCGAAATTTTACCGCCCCGCCGGAGAGGGAGACGCCTGCTCGCCAACAGAGCGCCAGCGCCTGATACTCTTTTTGCTTGAGCTTGAGCTAGAGCTAGAGCTAGAGCTTGAGCTAGAGCTTGAGCTTGAGCTAGAGCTTGAGCTAGAGCTAGAGCTTGAGCTAGAACTAGAGCTTAAGCTGGAGCATTAGCTTTTCCTTGAGCTTGAGCTTGAGCTAGAGCTAGAGCTAGAGCTTGAGCTAGAGCTTGAGCTAGAGCTAGAGCTTGAGCTAGAACTAGAGCTTAAGCTGGAGCATTAGCTTTTGCTTGAGCTAAAAAAAAAAAAAAAAAGCAAGTGTTGGTTTGCACTTTTTCAACGTACAAAGTCTTCAGCTGACGCTCGCGAGCTCGTCAGTATCACTTTGCTCTCGCGGCGTTGAACACTCTTAACAGGTTAACGGATATCGAAATTATTTTTGAAATGCCTGTTTCCGTCATTAATCCGTGGCATCCACGTAACATTGCTGATTACATTCCCAATCACCAAAAACTCGACGAAATGGTGGCTAAGCCTCACGTCGATCACCATCAGTCATGCGATGATGATTTTTGCTACTATGATTATAAACCGAAAATTAATCGAAGAGTAGCCGATCTGGTGTCATCGTGGACCGAGTTTAACGTCACTCTTGAGTGGATTCGTGTAGTTCATGATGCTTTTATAAAAGTGCCAGCTCAGCCTGTGCGTGATTTTCTTTTCAACGAAATCCCCCCATTTATCGATCTGCCCGAGGAAATCCTTTTCATCGATAAAAAAGTTCGCGAGCTCCAGCAGGAGCTGCATTTGGAAAATTTTAAACACAACGCAGAGTTCGACGAGCAAAAACAATTTATTGGTGCGATAATGATCGGAGGCTGCACAAAACAGACAACTATGTGCGCGAAGTGCTACTCAACCTGATTAACGAGAACAGTTTTACAACAGTGCAAGAAGAGCGAGACTTTATTTTAAAACATATTCCGCAATAGTTTTTTAACTTTTTTTACATTTTTACAGACTTAACAAAGAATATTTTTTACTAAATTGCTAATCTTAACACGGCCGTAGGCTTTTTAAAAAAAAAAATCAGACTTTTAATCGTGTAAGACTCTTCACCTAGAGCTTGAGCTAAAGTTTCAGCATTAGCTTTTGCCGGAGTTAGAAAAAAAAAGATTTAGTAATATTTATTGTGAAAATCAGGATCTGTTCAAATAAATGAAAAAAAAAAAGTTAAGCAAGGTTATGGATTTCTTTATTTACTTTATTTTATTCTCTTACAGGTTTTATTTTAAATGCAGTTTTTAATAACAATACTTAAATTCAAACGTTCATTATACTTTTCCAGAGATATGCCTTTCGACTTTAATCATGTACACTTTTCGAAACATCGAGGATACAATATTTTTAGAGGCTCACATTTTAGCTGCGAGTAGCAGCGATGTGCGGTCGCAGAGTTCTATGACCGCGAGCTCTTTGATACTCTCGTATCACAACTGTATGACAGCGCGCGTAATCGACCTAGTAAAAAACGCTGACGAGCAACTCCGCGGGGCGCTTACATTTTAAAACCGTAAGGATAACTCTCTTCTACGGAATTAAATTATCTCTTATTGTACACCGTCTTGCAAATCTTGGTTTCGCTTTGTGTTATTACTTCGTGAAAAGCTGTTCTGCGTATGTTAGAAGATTCTACAACAACATTTTCCATTTTTTCTGTTACCATGTCGTGCATGGACTCGAAATTAATTTTTTGTTTGTTTGCGAAATTAAGTCTGATGCCTTTTACTTTACATACATAATCCTTGCTACCGTCAGGTTTCACGTACTCAAAAGCGTAAAATTTAGCGCCTCCTGATAAAAATTTGCTCACATATGTACCGACACCTTTGTCAGCTAACTCGTCCGTCAGTTCTCCCAACATGGAACCAGTAGGTAAGTCGTTCATACCCGGTTTGCTGATGTAAATCACTGAATCTGTGTCAAAATAAAGGGCTCTGGGCCCCAAAAAGTGTAGACACTCAAAAAGTTTCAATCGTGCTTGCGCTGTAGTAAATGCGGCTACTACAACGTTCGTAGATCGTGAAGGTGTAACCGCTTCAGCTTTGAAAAACCAGCTTGTATACAGCAATTCGTCATTCACAGGTAAGATACCATTTACATCTATTTTTTTACTGTGTAATAACTCGATCAATCTATTTGGTGAAGTAAGCACTTCAGTTTTTTGTTTATTTTGCAATTGTGCAAATTTTCCCCATATAGAGTTGATTGCAAGTTTCGAAACTAGACGCAAGCCTGGATTAAAATTTATAGCTTCTCTATCTAGTTTGATACCTTCAACTTTTTCAAATTCCGAAATATATCTTTCTTTATCTTCTTCGGTCGTGCACTCGGCGGGGTAACCTGAAGCTTGCGTTTTTTGAGTAAAAAAAGTGTCTATGTATTCGGCAAATATTCCTCCTTTTTTGTTACAGGATCATACTGCGTTATATTGTACTGCCAAATTTCAAACAATTTAATGACTACGTAACCTACTTCTATCGCTTTTTTTAATTCTTCGGATACCCAAGTACCTATTAAATATCTATCTTTCGGATTTTCATGGATGCATTCTCGTTGTATCATTTGCTCGGTACATGTTCGACACAGTGGAAAAAACAATTTATCGTGCATTTTCACTGGCACTACAGGGTGGTACAAATTTCTAGGAGGTAACACTTTGCATTTTACTAAACCGTTAACGTTTGAAAAATCGCTCTTATCACGCACAAGTAGACTACACTCCTCTTCACCTACGTATAATTTAGGGTGACCTACGATATACTTCGATCGTTTACAAATTAACGGATACAAACTGTTGAAATCGACGTACTTTATTTTTTCGTCCTTAATTATCAATTTACGGGTAACGGCGGCTGTGTCATACATTGTTTACAAAGTAGTAGTGCAAAAATGTCTTTATTGTAAAATCACGTTGTCGGGACTTTGTAAAACGCCAATGCTGCATTTGCGGGGCTTACAATATTTATACCTATAAATTGTACGACGAAAGTCAGTCTTTCCATCAGTCTCAAAGTGTACAGCCTTCGACTTAACTGGCCCCCTGCTCTTTACCAGCCGAACAAAAGCCAATAAACGAGCTCTCGGATTTTTGAAAGTCATCTTCCTTGAAATACTTGTAAGTAGATTTGTCGATCTCTATTATTTTTACACTTTATATATTAATTTTCTTGAATTAATCAAAAAAATTTGTTCCAGGCTTGAAAATATGGCTGCAGAAGAAGTAGGCATCGACTGGCTCAACGGTATATCTCAAGCACCTGATTTACCCCGTAAAAACTTAAAGCAGCTAGACATAAATCACAAATACAAAGTGACATCTGTAAACAAGACGACAACAAAATAAGGACGCAAAGTTTTGGCTACCTTTGATAACGAATTTGCTATTTATCTGCCTCAAAAAATTTCGGATGCTCTGACGAAACATAAGTCCTTTTGGGAAAAAGTATTGGAGAAAATTGATGAAAATAAATTTCATGCCACGTATATTGGTAATTTTCAATTTGCGTTTACTTTCGATGATTAATTGTAAAAAGTTTTGTGTATGTAAATCTTTAAAAAATTAAAAATAAAATTTAAAATAAATATATACTTGGATTGTTTTTTAAATATCCACCTCCTCCTCTTCACTCAAATCGTATTTTCTTATTAAAAAAAAACAAAAAAAAAAAGTAAAATCAGTTAGTATTAAAGTATATTCAAAGTATTTTTTCAATGGATTAAAAATTGTTATCATTAATTTCTAATTTTTTTGATTTCTTAAACTATTTTATTAATTTAAAAAAAAAAAAAAAAAAAAAAAAAAACCCGATCCAGAATAAAATAATCTCTTGAAGAATACGTAATCTAAATGCAGTCGCAACGACCTTCACTTCTGTAGAGTCAGCACCGTCGTCGGTGTCAGGAGCCACCTCAGCGACCTTCGAACAAGATACAGACGCAGCAGCAGCTCCTGCAGAGGCAGCAGCAAAGCCGGTCAGACCCCCCCCCCCCCCCGCAGCAATCGCGACGTCCGAGCGCAGTCGCCTCAGCGACCTTCGCTTCCGCGGAGTCTGCCTCGTCACCGTCGCCAGAGGGCTTCCTGCTCCCCGAGCACCACCTCCCGCAGCACCCGCGAGCAGCAGCCTCGACCGCGGCACCAGCCCCCGCCACCGCGCGAGGCCGCTCGCAGCGCCAGGAAGCCCTCCTCCTTCCCGAACGGCCCCGAGCACCCCCTCCCGCAGCACCCACGAGCAGCCGCCTCAACCGCGTAACCGGCCGGCCCTACCGCGCGAAACTGCTCGCTGCGGTGAATCATCTTTGTTTACATTCGCCATAGTGTTACTATACTACTACAGTCATTAAATGCGCAATATTATAATGTACACAAAATTTTAGGGTTATGAAAGAACAAAAATACAAATGTAAAATGTAAATGTTGGATATTGATATGAATCATGTGATTGATTATAAACCTAGTAACAACAATAACTACCAAAAAGTGACGAACATAAATAAGTGATATACATCACAGTAGTTTTTTGCTTAGTTAGGTTTATTATGAAGGATAAGTAATTTGGAAATAGAGCATGATAGCAACACACTGTGTTTTCTTAATCTTCTTTCATGAAGTTTTGATGTTTCGACACTACGAATTATGTCCTCTTCATGATGTCTATGTAAAACAGTTTATTTTCTTAAAACAATGAAAAATGTATAAACATGGAAGTTACGAATTTTTTGGACAATAAAGGGAGTATATGGAAAAAAAAACTCCTTATTTTTATGTTTATCAATCAACGTTTCGGCTACCATCGGCTAGCCATCTTCAGGATTTTATAAATTCAATTTCATAAAGTCAATTTTCTGGAGTTTTGAGTGTCTGCTTCGCAAACTGTTTGTAACTTTTAATAATAAAATTATGAATATGGCTATCCGTTGGTAGCCGAAACTTTGATTGATAAACATAAAAATAAGGAGTTTTTTATTTATATCCTACTCCCCTTTTTTGTCCGAAAAGATCGTAACTTCCATATTTATCTAACTCTCAGACGTAAAAGAACTAATATGAAAAATAGAAAAATGTTGGTTACAAATTTATACATTGTTTTGTTTTTTTTTTTAAATTATTTTTTAATTTGTAAGCAAAATTCATATATTTTTCATTGTTTTAACAAGATAAACCATTTTATATAGGCATCCTGAAGAGGACACCATTTGTAGTGTCGAAACGTTGAAAATTAATAAAAGAAATTCAAGAAAACACCGAGAAAAACATAGTGTTTTGCCTTTATGCTCTATTTCCAAATTACTAATCCTTCATAATAAATATGTAAATACGTTTCAATTAGAGCTCCAGTATTTCAGGTAATTAACCCAGCACAACGGACTAGAAAAAAAGATTTAATATTTAGAGCATGCTCCATGTGATGGGCAAACCAGGGTCTCTGTCTCTGAGTAAACAATAATAAATAAAAGAAATGCAATTTTTGTATTGTTGATGAAAATGAGTAATGAAGCTATAATGTAAGATCAAATTTTTATGTTTTCCGACCAAAAAATTGTATTTTTCGGCCGCGGCCTAGAACAAATTATTCGCTTTCTGACTCTGTAGAACCTGAAATAAAATGGGCCTGGTATATACTTTTAAATGCTTTCAAAAGCGATTTATATATGTCGAAACTTATATGAAGAATGAAAAACTGCAATTTTTCAAAGACACTTTTCATTGTAATTCAAATCTTCGTTTGAAATTTATCAATATTTTTATCTGATAATTTTCATTCGACGTAGATTAGAACTTACGAAAATTTTTTGGGTATGACATGGACACACTCTCAAATAAAAGTATAAATATAATTAAATAATTGATAGCGATGAAAATTTCAACAGCCTTTTTTTAGAAAATACTGCCATTTTTTACCTATAAAAAATATCGTTTTGAAATTCTACAGAAACATTTTTCGAAACTAAATGAAAAATTTTCTCTGAAATTTTTTTGGACTCTTTAATTTATGCTTAATTTTTTTAATCCAAGGTTTTTAGGTTAGAAATCGTCAATACATCAATAAAAAGTAAGTAATAAAATATTTGATATTTAGAGCATGTGTTGCTCAATGCGATGGAAACACCAGGGTCTCTGTCTCTGAGTACACAATACTAAATAAAAGAAATGCAACTTTTGTATTGTAGATTAAAATGAGTAATGAAACTATAATGTACGATCAAATTTTTATGTTTTCCGACCAAAAAATTGTATTTTTCGACCGCGGCCTAAAAACATATTGACGCTTTCCGACTTCTGTCCGTAGAACTTGAAATAAAATAGACCAGGTATATACTTTTAAATGCTTTCAAAATCGATTGATATATGTCGAAACTTATATGAAGAATGAAAAATTCCAATTTTTCAAAGACACTTTTCACCGTAATTCAAATCTTAGTTTGAAATTTATCAATATTTTGATTTGATAATTTTCATTCGCCGTAGTTTAGAACGTACGAAAATTTTTGGGTATGTCATGGACACACTTTTAAATAAAAGTAAGAATATAATTATTAAATAGTAATAAGTTATTACTAATAACGATGAAAATTTAAATAGCCACTTTTTAGAAAATACTACCATTTTCTACCATAAAAAATATGGTTTTGACATTCTACAGAAACATTCTTTGAAACTTAATGAAAAATTTTCTCTCTGATAGTTTTTTAGACTCTTAAATTTATGCTTAATTTTTTAATCCAAATTTTTTAGGTTAGAAATCACCAATATATCATTTAAAAGTTAGAATCACGGCTCATAAATTTTTAGAAATATCTGGACCAATTTATTAGCAGCGGAAAAACTTCAAGAATGCGGTTTTAAAATTTTATAAAAAAATATTTAGCTTTTCCCGAGTTTTTACGAATTAAACTCAGAATTCGTATGATGAACAAAATTTAAGTTTTTGCTTTAGTTTTCTTATCGGTTAGAAATGACAGTATTTTTCAAAAATCTACTGGCGCCGCCTGAGCCAATTTCGAGCGTCTTGAGCTCATCACTGGTTATGACATCGAGCTGTAGTTATTTGGCATTTTTGACCCTTGGTATTTCACCCCTACCCCTGAGATCCAGCTGGATTTCCAGCCGGATTGCCAGCTGAATTTTCAGCTGGATTTCCAAAAAATAAATTTTTTGGTTGATATTCTATTATTCATTTCTCAATAATTTTGAAAAAATTGAACTTTGTTATTTTTAAAAATTTTCTAGCTGGATTTATCCAGCTGGATTTGTCCAGCTGGATTTCTAGCTGGAAAATTAAAAAAAAAACTGAGTTCAATTTTTTCAAAATCATTGAAAAATAAATAATAACTTGATTTTAAGCAATCCCTGTTGTGACTCCACACGTGTGCCACACAAAAATATTTTTGCATAAAATGTTAAAATAATTAATAGTAATAGTCTTTTTTAATTTTGGAAGCTCCCGGTAATAATCGTGACCTATTGAACCAAGTAAACTTACCTGTATATAGGGAAAAAACGAATAAAAAGTGAAGGTTTCGACCACTGCTTTTTCAAATTTATGAATAGTTAAATAATTTGCAAATCACATTTTACTAAAGTATTATCATTAGAAATTATTGTGTGCCACACGTGTGGAGTAACAACAGGGATATTAAACGAAAAATTTTTTTTTTTGATTTTGAAATCCAGCTGGAAATCCAGCCGTCATATTGGAACCGAAATCCAGATGGATTTTAGAGGTAGGGAGAGCAAGATTAACAAATATTGGTGTAAGACTTCTATTTCATACATTAAATTTTTAAAATTTGCATTGTAGCAGATATTACAGAAAAATTTAAAATAATGATTAAAAGAACATTTCTACTTGAACTGTTAAGTGTAGTTTGGAAAATTGGATTGAGTTTTTATTTTTTAAGGACATTCAACTCGAAAAATTAATCATGATGAATAAATTATGAATATTTAGAGATATTTTGATTGCATAATAAGAATTCCTTTGTTAAAACCTGGATGCAATTAGAAGTCTAATAATAAAGATATTAATAATTATTGCTTACACCCATTAACAAGTGTCATACGGAAAATCGAACTTTTTTGTGTTTCTTAACAAATTCTCTCACATGACACAAAGCACAGTTTTTTTGAGGTATCAAAAGAGCATTTGAGGATTATTTTAAGATGTTTACGGAGACGTTTAAGAGAATATTAATAATAGAAAAGAAAAGTTAAAAAAAAAAAAAATAGTACTTTTGGGGTTAGGTTAGACTCGAGCAACCAATCAGCGTGTTTCTACATCGGAAAAATAGTCATACGAGAAGACTTGACTTGAGTAGTCAAAGTTGAACGTCCTTAACACAAGTGAAATAATTTATCTGAGGATTGGCTGTATTAAAAATCTTTTCGCATTTCTCTTTCCTATTTAATTAAAATTTTTCATAAAATATGGATATAAGAAGAATTTCCTATAAAATTTATAAGGGATAAAAATTTGTGTTTAAGTAACTCAAATATATCTTAATCAAATATTACTTAAATAATAAAAGTGAATTTAAAAGCGCACTAAAAGATATTTTCCGTACTCCGTCCGGGAAGTGCTACAGGCAGTAGAACTTCCCGGACCCATAGTACGAAAAAAACATTTTACACGACACTGAAAAAGAATTAGCAAACCCTTAACGCCCTCGCCTTTGGCTCGGGCTTCAATTTGGGTTTGCTAAGGCTTGCTTATACTTTCCAGCGCCTGATGTGAAATATACTATTACAGTAAACGATTGATGCAATGGTTTTCGAATTATAATAGTATTCAATATAAGTCAGGAAAAAAATTGAATTATATTGCTAATTGCATAAAACAGTAAAGAGTAACCGAAATCTGGAAATCTGCATCAGCGATTGAATCATCAAAATATTTAATCAGGGTACTATCTGAAAAATATTGATCAAAGTTAACTTTTTAAAGAAAAGTCATTAAGGAGACAACAATATGTACCTGTGCTAACGGATCAATATTTACGAAAGGTTCGGTTAACAAAAAAAAAGAATTTATTGAAAAAGACAATTTTGAGGTATTATATATAAACTGTGAACAAGAGGCTAATAATGAATGATGTTTTTTAGAGTTTGCTATCGAAACAGTTTAAGTTAAGTTACGTCTTAGTTTTGAAATATTGTTGATGATAAAAGCAAAAATTTCATAAACAACTTAAGATAGAAATTAATAGTACTAGGAAAGGAAAGTTTCAAAACAATTAATGGAAATAAAACACTCGAACTCTGATTTAATGGTCAAGAGAATGAAAATTTTTTTATATTTTGGGGGTTCTGTGATGTGATTGTGATTGATGTGATGCATGTGCATAATGTGCACTCAGCTGCAAAAAATCACTTAACTTGATGAAAATTAAATACGTGATTCTTTGATGCTAAAATAAATTTTTTTTTTTTCAAAAGAGCAGTTTCGAATCTCCACGTAAAGTTACATGAGGCACAACTATAAAGTGTTTATGTGAATTACTAAAAAGCTTTGAGTTAAAATATGCTCGTGTACTTATTAACTCTGATTTAAATTGATGAAAAAGCGAGAAATCGATCAAAGTACGGGCGCGCGGTACGCGTGCTAGCGGATTTTCTAGTCCTACTTATAAATAGGAGAGTGCGAGTGTCGAGTTTCGAGCTCAAAAAATTATCAAATTGAAGATTCAGACTTTTATTCTGGCTCTAACTGGTTTAGAGTGACGACAACCATCAAAAATGCGAAGCGAACGTAGCCGCGTAGGTAAAGAGAGGTAAATTTTTGATAACGAACTGTCAAAGTTCGAAATAAACAATTGTTCGATCCATGAGGTTATACGATTTGATTTTTGATTAACAATGAATGTATCAATGCGGAGTAAAAATACTTTTTGAAAGCTACAGAAGTTTTTTTTAATTGAATTTCAAGGTCCATGAGAATTGGAATAACCGCATCTCGGAAATTAAAAAATAAATTTATAACATTTTTGCTCATTTTATTTATTTTTTCTTGAACATCCTAAATAAATAGAAGAAGAGGAGTATAAAATTTAAATGAATAATTGTTATTCATATTCTAATATTATGATGTACAAAAAGTTTGAGGGTTATGAAAGAGTAAAAATACAAGTGTGAATGTAAATGTTGAATACTGGTATCAATCATGTAATTAATTAGAATCCTAATAACGACTATCAAAAAGTGACGAACATAAATATGTGATGTTTCAATTGGAGCGCAAGTATTTCAGGTAATTGACCCAGCACAATTACGGACTAAAAAAAAAGATTGGATATTTAGAGCATGTGTTGATTGATTTGATGGAAATACCAAGGGCTTTGTCTCTGAATACACAATACTAAATAAAAGGAATGCAATTTTCATATTTTTGATTTAAATAAGTTATAAAACTATAATGTAAGATCAAATTTTTATGTTTTCGACCAAACAATGGTATTTTTGGGGCACGGCCTAGAACGGAATTGTTGCTTTCTGACTCCGTAGAACATAAATTAAATATACACACCTAGGCCAAGTAAATACTTTTTAATACTTTCATAATCGATTGATATAAGTAAAAACTTTAATTTTTCAAAGAAACTTTTCATCGTAATTCAACTCTTAGTATGTATTTTATCAATATTTCGATTTTATAATTTTTATTCAACGTAGATAATAGCGTACAAAAAGTTTTTAGGTATGAAATGGATACTTTTAAAAATAAAAGTATAAATATGAATACAAAATAGTAATAACAATGAAAATTTTAATATCATTGATACTAACAACAATTAATGTTAAGATGTATGATCAAATTTATATTATAAGTATGACACAAATATATTTTGTAGTTTATATTAAAGCTCACGTATTGCAGGTATGAGTAACCGAGGCAGGTTGGTCAATTTAAAAAAAATTCATGCCCAAAATAGTGAAAAAGTATTTTCATTCTAAACTGAATTATGTGATTTAAAACTAGAGAACAATACAAAAGTTATTTTTATTGAGTAACCAGATTAAAAATCAAAACAGTTTCTCAAATATATGGAACTATTCTCAACTTTTACTTTTCATATTATACAGGCCCCGAATACGCAAATATTCTCCCCGCTACGTGGGAGGGGTATGGTTTTCGGGGCCTTTGCGATTAAAACATTACACGATCGCTTGAAAAATATTAACCAACCCTTAGCAAGCTCTTGGGTTTGCTATTTTTTGAGCCAACCTGCCTTAGATTCAGGACAGGTTTATAAAAGATGCCTTAAAACTTTATAAGAAGAAAGGGTATTTCGCCAAATAAAATAGCCGAATCAGCTTCCTCGGCAAATAGAATCTAAAATAAAAATGTTAAATTTTAAATTTTTTGTTAAACAAATTTTGTTTACGATCAATTTAGTTTGACTATGATTTGAAAATATTTGTTTGCACCAAATTCAAATAGTTTAAGCTGTTTTTTTTACCTTAAAACTACATTGAAAAAAAAAAAACAAAAAACTTGCGGTAAAGTCCTTGCACAGCTGGTCATATTGTTTCAACTTTTAAAAAATAAAAAAGCACCTTTTTGACCAATTTTATTAAAATCAGAATCATTAATTTAACGGGTATCAGTTAACAATTTTATTAAAATTGAAAGGGTAAATTTTTCATCAAGTATTGGTCACCACCAAAAAAAAAATATTAAAATATTTAATATAAATCGCCACCTTAAGGGCACATATTTATATCAAAATTAAAAAACAACATACGGAGCTAAACTAAACTTTTTGGTAGAAAATTTTTGTTTTGAACTGCGTTTTACTAGCCATCCGAGGTTTAAGGTAAGAATCAAAGTTTAAAAACTAATACTTTAAATCCTAGGGTCCCTAAAAAGAGAATAGAATGTTGTGATTAGCACCTAAAACTTTCCTTTTTAAAGTTTTTTTCTCCATCCGATGGTCGAAAGTACGAATCCTGTGCACCGATTTCTCAGTCGAAAGTTCAACTTTACTGCAATCAGGCGCTCTACTATACCGACGTATAACAGCAGTGCAGAAAGAAATGTCGAGCTTCTAACCTCTTATATGTCGCGCAGTGCAGCAATTTTCAACTTTTTGCTCTTGTATTGCATTATACTATTCGATTAATTTACATAAAAAATGGAGGCTACTGAAAAAAAAAATTTTTTAGACAACTTTGTCTGGCTTGATGATTTTTTAATAGTTTTTAGAGTTTTTTTAGCATTTGATCACCCATGGAATGACTTTAAGGTCTTTTGCAGAAACTCCTACACAATATAAATGCATCAATTTTATGGTCTTTAAAAAAGGATACTTAAGACAAAAATCATTTCCTTTGATATCTCGAAACCAAAGATGGCTAGAGAAACGCGGTTTTTGCAAAACTTTGTTAATAAAAAAATCTGTTTGCTATTCATACAGATTTAGTTTTAATGAAATTTCGCCTGCCAGATAACAATCAATGTAAAATTTTCATGAATTAGTTGTAAAAGTGCCTTTTGACCTCCTAAAAAATTTTGAAAAATTTCTGAATCTAATTTTTGTTAAAATATATCACGTTTGTTCTTTTCCATTGAGTCTGGGTCTCGAAATATTTGAAAAAAATTATAATGTTAAAAATAACCTAAACCATTTGAATTCATTGCAAAAAATTTAAAAAAAATATAGACTAAATTTTTTGAAAACGAAATTTTGAACCACATGATAATTTATATAAGGTAAGTGTATACTTAACACGGCCCCCTTAAGCGAGAATCGACGTTGTGGCGAATTAAATCAATATTTTTTGACGTGTAAGGTCTCATTTTAAAGGTTAATTCAAGAGCTTTAAAGTGAATCATTACGCGTTCGATTTTGATCAATGAGCTTGAAATGCCAGAGGATTTACGAAAACACGTTTTTTTAAGACACCAAAAATTTGTGTACCTAATATGGCCCCCTTGAAGTTATTTATTAACTGCGATTTGTTCCTATTTTTTAAATCAATCAGGATATGAGATTTAAAAAACTGCAAAATTTTAATTATTTTAAAAATGATTTTCTTAAAAATTGAGTCTTTTGTACAATGTTTTTGAAAGCTTTGCAACCAGTAGAAAAATTACAACTTTAAATTGTTACTAAAGTTTGTTTCTTTAGTTATAAAATGAAAAAAAGCTTTGAAACAATAAAATTTATTTCATTAAAATAACATATGGATAGGATTTTCTAAAAAGTAAATACGAAACTAAAGACTCTTTGGAAATACACTTTGAAATATCACCATTTCTACTAATTCGCGGGGGCCATATTAGGTACACTGCAGGATAAAAAGTTACTTTTTCACATTCACTTTTATCCTAATAACATCAATAAACAGAAAGACACTATGTACTTAAGAAAGGATTATAGGAAGACTATAGAGGCGTAACGACAGACTTATCATCAAAAAAGTTAGTCCCAAAATCAGTAATATGTAAACCATGTACTCGACAACACGATAAATTTATCGACTGATATTATAATCTTACAGGTGAAAAAAATTTTTAATTTTAATTTCATTTACAAATTATTTAATTCATAATGTAATTTTTATAATTTTTCATCATTTTTGTATAATTAGCAATTTTGTAATTTATATAGCCCTAAAGAGGTCATCATCAAACGATGACAAAACGTTGGCAAAAAGAATTCAAAGAAACGTTCGTTAGACCAAGCAAGAAAGGATTTTATTTTACTTAATGTACAGTGTGTAAAAGCTATAATATACAAATCCTATTTTTATAACGGCATGGAGGAATCTTAACCTGCAAAATTGGATAATGATTCAATCACCATTTAATCACAATAATGTCCAAAGAATAATGATCCAAAGTAGGTTTATAATGATCAGTAAGCTCGTCTATCATTATTCACCTACGGCGATCGATCAAAAATTATACGATCAGGGTGAGCAAACAAAAAAATTGATCAAGTCAGAAAACTAATGGCCGTTTATGTCAACTTAAAAGTCAAGATGAATATTTAGTACAATCTGGTCATAAGTCTTGGTTTCAAAATTGTTAAAAAATAAATTATAGTAAAATCTTTTCAAGATTCTCTTGATTAAATTGTTGGTATCGAGTAAGGTTAGATGTTTAATAATAAATCACTCCAGAACTGATTTTATGAATCAGCAAAGAAAAACCATCATTCCTTTGTTTTGGGGCTTTTGTTAACAATGCTGAATTAATTTCGAAAAAGTAGTAAATGAATAATATGATAAGTGCGTGGTACGCACTAGCGAAATTTTTATTAACTAAAAAAAATGAATAAAATAAATATTTAATGTATGTTTTCTTTTTTTAATCATCGATTGATTCAAATCAATAAAAGCGACAAATGAATGATAGCACCGGCGCGCGGTACGCGCGCAAGCGAGTTTCTAGTCCTACTTATAAAAAGGAGAGTGCGAGTGTCGAGTTTCGAGCTGGAGAAACTATAGAATTGAAGATTCAGACTTTTATTCTGGCTCTGATTGGTTTACAGTGACGACACCGACCAAAAATGCAAAGCGAACGTAGCGACGTAGGTATAGAGAGGTAGATTTTTGATAATGAACTGTCAAACTTCAACAAAAACAATTGTTTTATCCGTGAGGTTATTCGATTTGATTTTTGATCATTAATGATAGAATCAAGCGAAATAAAATTATTTTTCAAAAGCTGAGGCAATTTTTTTAAAATTGAATTTCAAGAGCAATAACCCGGAGAGAAAAAAAACAGAAATTTACTGTGTAAGCTAACACGAAAAAATCGTGTGTTAACCTTACGCAGAAAAAATCCTAAGCACTACTGTAGCCGAACCAATCAGGCAATCAGGTGTGACCAGAGTGATTTTGATTGGCTCTCTTATAGTAGCGCTTAGGATTTTTTCTGCGTAAGGTTCACACACGATTTTGTCGTGTTAGCTTACCACAGTAAATTTCTGTTTTTTTTCTGTCTGTGAAGAACTAAAACAACTGCATTTTAAAAATTTAAAAATAAATTTGAAACAATTATGATTATTTTATTTCATATTTCTCAAATGTCTTAAATGAATAGAACAAGAGGAGTATAAAAATTACAAATTTTGTAATAAATTAGTTTTTTGAATTTATTTAAGTTATACTTCAAAAATATCAATTCATACTTCAAATTAAAAAGATAAAATAATCTCAAAATTTATCACTATTGTTCGCAAAGCAAAGTTCGATTCAATAGATTTTTGTTGAAAAGTTTAATGCTAAATAAATCAAAAACCAATATTTTAAAAGTTGCAAATATATCTCCAATTCATTCGAGTCTTTAATGAAATTGGTTCAATAAATTTTACATTAAATTATTTATAATGTTAAAGCGTTTAGTAAAGAAATCTTAAATTCGATTTTTTCAACTATGTAATAAAAATACTAAGGTCTGCATACCCAATAGTTGGTAAAAAAATACGTTTTTGTACTTGAGATGGAATACAAAAAATGAGAAATCTATATAAGTTTAAACTCCCGGTAGGTACTACGAAAACTGAGAGAAATGATTTAAAATTGATATTGAAATGAAAGGCTGCAATTTGGAAAAGCAACTTTTTATACAACTTGTAAATCTTCGTTTGAATTTTAATCATTCTATGAATTATAAGTTTTCTTTTCACTTCTCACTTCATGTAATGAGTAACTCATAAACGTAAGACTCATTTGATTTAAATGATTAATTGTCATTAAATGCGCAATAATCATTATTACAAAAAATTTGAGGGTTATGAAAGAGTAAAAATACAAATGTAAAATGTAAATGTTGAATATTGATGTAATTGATTATAAACTTAATAAGAACAGTAACTATATCAAAAAGTGACGAACATAAATAACTGATATACATAACAGTAGTTTTTTGCTCAATTAGGTTAATTATGAAGCATTAGTAATTTGGAAATAGAGCATGATAGCAAGCCGTTGGTAGCCGAAACGTTGATTGATAAACATAAAAATAAGGAGTTTTTTATTTATATAATACTCCCCTTTTGTTGTCCGAAAAGATCGTAACTTTCAGATTTATCTAAATCTCAGACGTAAAACAACTAATTTGAAAAATATTTAAATTTTGGTTACAAATTTATATATTTTATTATATTTTATTAAATTATTTTTTAATATGTAAATAAAATTCATATATTTTTCATTGTTTTAACAAGATAAACTGTTTTATATAGATATCTTGAAGAGGACACCATTTGTAGTGTCGAAAAGTTGAAACTTAATAAAAGAAATTCAAGAAAACACAGTGTCTTGCTTTTATGCTCTCTACTTCCAAATTAAAATCCTTCATAATAAATATGTGATGTCGTTTGAATTGAGGCTCCAGGATTTCAGGTAATTTACCCAGCACAACGGACTAGAAAAAAATATTTGATATTTAGAGCATGTGTTGCTCAATGCGATGGAAACACCAGGGTCTCTGTCTCTGAGTACACAATACTAAATAAAAGAAATGCAACTTTTGTATTGTAGATTAAAATGAGTAATGAAACTATAATGTACGATCAAATTTTTATGTTTTCCGACCAAAAAATTGTATTTTTCGACCGCGGCCTAAAAACATATTGACGCTTTCCGACTTCTGTCCGTAGAACTTGAAATAAAATAGACCAGGTATATACTTTTAAATGCTTTCAAAATCGATTGATATATGTCGAAACTTATATGAAGAATGAAAAATTGCAATTTTTCAAAGACACTTTTCACCGTAATTCAAATCTTAGTTTGAAATTTATCAATATTTTGATTTGATAATTTTCATTCGACGTAGTTTAGAACGTACGAAAATTTTTGGGTATGTCATGGACACACTTTTAAATAAAAGTAAGAATATAATTATTAAATAGTAATAAGTTATTACTAATAACGATGAAAATTTAAATAGCCACTTTTTAGAAAATACTACCATTTTCTACCATAAAAAATATCGTTTTGACATTCTACAGAAACATTCTTTGAAACTTAATGAAAAATTTTCTCTCTGATAGTTTTTTAGACTCTTAAATTTATGCTTAATTTTTTAATCCAAATTTTTTAGGTTAGAAATCACCAATATATCATTTAAAAGTTAGAATCACGGCTCATAAATTTTTAGAAATATCTGGACCAATTTATTAGCAGCGGAAAATTTCAAGAATGCGGTTTTAAAACTTCATAAAAAAATATTTAGCTCTTCCCGAGTTTTTACGAATAAAACTCAAAATTCGTATGATGAACAAACAAAACTTAAGTTTTTGCTTTATTTTCTTATCAGTTAAAAATGACAGTATTTTTCAAAAATCTATTTAATTATTTAATTATTAAAAATGAAGATACTCTTGACCAAAAAAATTTGTTTTGATCTTACAACTCCTTAGACCATACTCATAATTTTAGTTTTTTATGTGATTTATTTTATTTCTTTATTTTTATCTTTTATAGTAAAAGTTTGATTTAATATAGGTAAATTTTGAACAATATGCTATTAGAACACCGGATCCTTATAAATCTAAAATATAAGAAGCAAAATAACTGTTATTTTTTTTCAAGTTTTCTTTTTCGCTTTTTTTTTTTAAAAAGGTAAGAAAACGCTAAGAAGTTAATGAAAAGTTCTGAATGCTTAAGATTGCTACGGAGCCTCAAGGATTCTGTAAGGTCAATAGTAATTTTAAAAAACTAAAAGTGAAATATATTTCTCTTTTGATCCGTATTCCTCAAATTTTTACAAGCTATTCTCACTTAAAAGAATTAAATTTTTAAAGATATAAACAAATCTAACAAAAAAACTGAATGTTTAATCTCATAAAAAAAATGAATATAAACGGGTGGTTTTCACTTTGCAAAGTGAGAAGAGGTAAAAAATACTAAACTAGTAAGTTTATAGTTATTTTTACAATTTAAAAATAAGTATCGTACCTACTTACTGGTAAAGAGTGACTTACAGCACGAGCACCTCTTTTCTTTTTTTCTTTTTTTCTGAAACTGATTAACTTAATGTTTTACTAATAAAATTTGATGCACCTGATCAATAAAAGAATTTTTATCATTTCAAATAAGTACTTCATAAGTATTATTGAAAAAATTTAAAATAATCCTTACAAATATTCAAAATCATCCCGTTATTACAATGACGATGCATCAACCAATTTTTTTTTTTTTACTAAACTATACTTTTTTTATAGGATGAATGAGTTGGCTAAACTAGATATATTCATGATTTAATCTTATATCGATAGTAAAACTAAAATAAGTATTTTTAATCAACGCTATATTCAAGAGTAATATGATTTTTTATGATAAACTTTCAAGGAAATTATTTAGAGCAAATAATAGAATCTACAATTATTATATAGGTGCATTGAAAATAACATCAAACTAAACAAATAATGAAAGTGTTCTGTTGTTCAAAATATTAATAAAATAATTTTTTTTTTAAACTTTTTTATTTTATTTTGCTCATTATATTAAATATGTAAATGAAGTTATTATTACAATTTTAAATTGTAAATAGTATATTATGCAACGGGTTGCAGTATCGTCGCCAGGGCGGTTTTAAAGGTACCGAGTGCGAAGCGAAGCGTAGCACGAGTAACTTTAAGAAGCCCTGGTGACGTGCTGCACCCGTTGCATATACTATTTTATACCACTGGTGCGTAGGGCGAGTTTTTAAATTTCGAAGCGTGCGTAAAATCGAGTACCTACGCACTAGTGGTATAAAATAATTATTAACTTACTAGTTTAGTATGTTTTACCTCTTCTCACTTTGCAAAGTGAAAACCACCCGTTTATGTTCAAAATATCAGAGATGACCATATTAGGTTCATGACAATATTAGGTACAATTATTTTATATCAAATTATGATAAATTTCGTTTAATAAAATCGAAAAAAACGACTACAATATGTCTAAAAACATTTTTCAATCGGAATCATTAATGACAAACATAACCTTTTTTTTAAACCTGTTTTTTTCAATAAAAGAAGAAAATATTATACAGTTTTATAATTTTCCTATACAGTACAATTGCTCTTCTTTAATTTCCAGCAAACCGCATGTTGCTAGGATATGTAGTTTATATGTAATTACTTTTTTGCCCGTTGCAAAATTTTACATCACTGTGCGCCGTCTGAGCCAATTTCGAGCGTCTTGAGCTCCTCACTGGTTATGACATCGAGCTGTTCTTATTTGGCATTTTCGACCCTTGCTATTACATCCCTACCCCTAAAATCTAGCTGGATTTCAGTTCCAATATGACGGCTGGATTTCCAGCCGGATTACCAGCTGAATTTCCAGCTGGATTTCCAAAAAATAAATTTTTTGGTTGATATTGCTTAAAATCAATTTATTATTCATTTTTCAATAATTTTGAAAAAATTGAACTTAGTTATTTTTTAAAATTTTCTAGCTGGATTTATCCAGCAGGATTTGTCCAGCTAGATTTCTAGCTGGTCAAATCCAGCTGTAAAATTAAAAAAAAAAACTAAGTTCAATTTTTTCAAAATCATTGAAAAATAAATAATAACTTAATTTTAAGCAATATTAACCAAAAAAATTTTTTTTTTTATTTTGAAATCCAGCTGGAAATCCAGTCGTCATATTGGAACCGAAATCCAGATGGATTTTAGGGGTAGGGAGAGCAAGATTAACAAATATTAATGTAAGAATTCTATTTCATACATTAAATTTTAAAAATTTGTATTGTAGCAGATATTACAGAAAAATTTAAAATAATGATTAAAAGAACATTTCTGCTTAAACTGTTAAGTGTAGTATGGAAAATTGCATTGAGTTATTATTTTTTAAGGACGTTCAGCTCGAAAAATTAATCATGATGAATAAATTTATAAATAGAGAGATATTTTGATTGCATAATAAGAATTCCTCTGTTAAAATCTGGATGCAATTAAAAGTCTAATAACAAAGATATTAATAATTATTGTTTTGACCCATTAACACAGTGTCATACGGAAAATCGAACTTTTTCGTGTTTCTTAAAAAATTCTCTCAATAATGGATGATGACACAAAGCACAGTTTTTTTGAGGTGTGAAAAGAGCATTTGAGGATTATTTTAAGATGTTTACGGAGACGTTTAAGAGAATATTAATAATAGAAAAGAAAAGTTAAAGAAAAAAAATAGTACTTTTGGGGTTAGGTTAGACTCAAGCAACCAATCAGCGTGTTTCTACATCGGAAAAATAGTCATACGAGAAGACTTGACTTGAGTAGTCAAAGTTGAACGTCCTCAACATAAGTGAAATAATTTATCTGAGGATTGGCTGTATTAACAATTTTTTGGTATTTCTCTTTCCTATTTAATTAAAATTTTTAATAAAATATGGATATAAGAAGAATTTTCTATAATATTTATAAGAGATAAAAATTTGTGTTTATGTAACTCAAATATATCTTAATCAAATATTACTTAAAAAATAAAAGTGAAATTAAAAGCGCACTAAAAGATTTTTTCCGTACTCCGTCCGGGAATTGCTACAGGCAGTAGAACTTCCCGGACCCGTCGTACGGAAAAAACATTTCACACGACACTGGAAAAGAATTAGCGAGCCTTTAACACCCTCGCCTTCGGCTCGGGCGTCTATTTGGGTTTGCTAGGGCTTGCTAATACTTTCCAGCACCCGCTGTGAAATATACCATTACAGTAAACGATTACTGAAATGGTTTTCGAATTTTAATAGTATTCAATACATATAAGTCAGGAAAAAAAATTGAATTATATTGCTAATTGCATAAAACAGTATAGAGTAACCGAAATCTAGAAATCTGCATCAGTGATTGAATCATCGAAATATTTAATCAGGGTACTATCTGAAAAATATTGATCAAAGTTAACTTTTTAAAGAACAGTCATTAAGAAGACAACTATATGTACCTGTGCTAACGGATCAATATTTACGAAAGGTTCGGTTAACAAAAAAAAAAGAATTTATTGAAAAAGACAATTTTGAGGTATTATTTATAAACCTTGAATAAGAGGCTAATAATGAATGATGTTTTTTGGAGTTCAATATCGAAACAGTTCAACTTAGGTCGCGTCTTAGTTTTGAAATTGTTGATGATAAAAGCAAAAATTTTATATACAATTTAAGATAGAAATTAATAGTACTAGGAAAGGAAAGCTTTAAAACAAGTAATGGAAATAAAACACTCGAACTCTGTTCTAATGATCGAGAGAATGAAAACTTCGGTTTTTTATATTTTGGGGGATTTGTGATGTGATTGTGATTGATGTGCATACAATGTGCACTCAGCTGCAAAAAATCACTTAACTTGATAAAAATTAAATACGTGATTCTTTGATGCTAAAATAAATTTTTTTTTTTTCAAAAGAGCAGTTTCGAATCTCCACGTAAAGTTACATGAGGCACAACTATAAAGTGTTTATGTGAATTACTAAAAAGCTTTGAGTTAAAATATGCTCATGTACTTATTAACTCTGATTTAAACTGATAAAAAAGCGAGAAATCGATCAAAGTACAGGCGCGTGGTACGCGCGCTAGCGTATTTTATAGTCCTCTCATAAAAGAGAGAACCCAAAAAGAATGTCAGCATTTTATTTGTGACGTGATTGGCTGAGGCGATAAAATTCAAATCATAAATTTCAAAGATTGAATTTTATAAGTATTAGTTATTGTTATTAGTGTAGATTTTTAATTAATATATTGGAAAAATAATGAATAATTTTTCCTGCCTTTTTTTTGCACAAAAAAAAATGTTAATATTATTTTTTTAAATAATAAGAAAATGTTTGCAGTCGTTTTCATACTGAGTGAATTCATGTACAGAGAGGTTGCAATGACAACTATGAGGTTTTATTATTGATGTTGTTAACCTATCCAACATTTGACCATAAGTGATGAATGTACATTCATCATAATCATCATCATCATTAACCATAAAATAAAAAAAAAGAACCTTAATAACGTTAGAATTTTATTCGTGTTATGATCGGTTGAACAGCAAAATTAAAAAATTGAATTTTCACCAAAAGGATTTTCACAAAAGTAACAGAAAGATATTTCAAATAATAATTCAAGTACAAAAGTTCAAAATGTAAACACTAACTCTGCGGCATAATGTCAAAAACTGAGCAAATCACACTTTCAATTCACAAACTTTTAAAGCACATTAAATTTTTAACTCAGTTGCGATCGAGCACTCGACCGAGTAGGACGTATTTGTAAACATAGACTCGTCTGCTTGTGCCTTCAGGCCTGCACATAAAAAAAAAGCACTAGGCAAAGGCGCCTGTGCGTGTGCTTTCAAGCTTTTGTTGCTCCGGTGATTAAAATCAGGTTAGGGATATCATTCGTTGGTTAAAAATCGGTCCATCAACTTACATTTTTCCACTAAATTAATATTTAAAGAAAAAATGTTTTGTCAAATTGCCAAAATTAAATTCATTTTTGAATAATACTCTTTTTTTATAAATATATTCATTTATTTTTAACTTTATTTAAATCCTCATTTAACGGTGAAATTTGAATTAAGTAATATAATTAAAAGGTTATTAAGTAACTGCTACTTTAGCTATATTAAACTAGACCTTCAAATTTTTTTCAAGGGAAAATGTTAACTTTTAGCCCAGCAAGTAATCCCTCGTTTTTAAAATTTTTTTAGGTAAATATTAAGCCTTGAAACTATTTTTATGTATAAGTCAAAAATTTTCAAGATGTTTTCGCAAGATATCAACAATCAGAAACTAAAAATTTAAATCAAGTCTGAATTTAAGTTGAGTTTTTTAATTAATTAGTACAAAATAATGCACCAATTTTTTTTTTGTATAATGAACACTAGACAGAGATAAAAATTTTGCTTGATAAAAAAGAGTATTTTTCAAAAATTAATTTAATTTTGATTTTAGCAGCTTGACAAAACATCGTACATAAACTTGAAATGAGTCTCTATTTTTATATATCTTCACAAGAGTATGCATTTATTTTTCTCTAAACAATATATTTTTAATGATCATTTGATTTTTTACTAAACTAGGTACGGCCTTTAAATATTAATTTAATGGAAAAATGCAAGTTAATGCACCGATTTTTCACTAATGAATGATACCCCTAACCTGACTTTACTCATCGGAGCAACAAAAGCATGAAAACACACGCACACGCACAGGCACCTGTGCCTCATCCTTTTTTTGATGTGCAGGCCTTATGAGTGCTCAGCACATGTCATTTGTGTGTGTGTGAGATGGTGATAATTTTTATCGCATAAGCGCTAATAGCGCATCTGATTTAGTGCATTATATTAATTAATTATTAATTTAATGCATACCGCAACAATTGAGTCTGCACTCCATAAAAATGCAGAAACGAGTGAAGTTACTTCGGAAACCTCTCCCTCAACCGTTCAATCTACTGGTGTAGCTGATGCTTTAGCTCAGCTTCCTCAGCCTCCTCATAACAACACGTTACCGTACTCCAAAGTCATGCAATTGGATAAGTATCCCCCAACAGAACAAGCTGTACTTATAGAAGCTCTGGAAAAAACGTCTATTCGTGAATATGCTATTGCGATTGTAAGTATAATTGGTCTCAAGAATTAATTATCTATTTTCAGGATTTACAACAACAGAGTGTGAGTGTGCATAAACAGTATAGATATCGCTAAGCATTTAGTCAACGTGATGAAACAAGTGTTTATCAACAACATTCCCGTAAGCATCAAATCCTTGGTGAAAAATCGACCGACAGCAAAAAGGGTTATTATTTCCAACGTCTGTCCATGGATTGCAAATAAAATTATCATCGAGGCTATTAAAAATCGTAGAGTGAGAATTTTAGGTAAAGTTACCGCCATCAAAACTGGAATCACAGATGAACGGTACGATCATTTAATTAGCCATCGTCAACAAAGAATATATCCGGGTAAGATAGTCGAATCGGCCCCCACGGCGAACCCTTACAATATATATATCATTCGAAAGGGTATAAAAAAAGAAAATTTTTGGCACAAACTGCAGCTCCCTACTCCCAATCTAGGGACCCTAGGGTCTAAAATAGTGATTTTTCGACTTTAATTTTTATCTCAGAACCTATTAGGGCTAGAGACATGCGGTTTGCGGCAAAATTTTCTAAAAAAAAATGTAGTTCACCTATAATTTTTAATATTATTTTTGGCGCCAAATTTAAACCGTTTGGGCCATTTTTCGAATTTTTTTACCCTAAATTTGCGATTAAAAAAAATTGATGACAAAAAATATGTGATGTACTTTAACGAAAATTAACCGCTCAGATTTTTTCAGATTTTTAAAAAGGGTGGAAGGCACTTTTCTGACCGATTTATTAAAACTCTTTACATAAAAAGCCGTCCAGCGGGCGCATATTTAGTCAAAATTAAAAATTATATGTGCGGTTGAACTACATTTTTTTTTTTTTGAAAATTTTGCCACAAACCGCGTTTTTCTAGCTATTTTAGGTTATGAGATATGTCACAGGGCTGGAATCAAGAGATTTATTCCACAGAGGATCGTGCTTGCTCACGAAAACCCACGGCGATTGTTGTCCACTCTCCTCTGTCCTGTTGACAAAATGCAGATGCAGTGCATACGACAATTTGTCGATTTTTCTTCAATACCTGAAATTTGGAGGAAGACGCGTACGCGAACTAATATAATTTCTGCGCGGCGCGGCTGCTCTCCTTCGTCGGTAGTGGCGTGAGTTTAACGAGGGCCGATCGCAGGAACACGGGCAGGTTGAATCAATAAACATTCATAAATTTTAATGACTTTAATCAGAAATAAAAATAAAAATGCTACAAAATTATTTAAACTAAATCTACCCGATTGTTTACAAACAAATAAACACAATGACTCTTAGTCTTACTTCGCTGAAAATTAATTCGTCAATAACAACGTTCGCCATTCGGTGTCGCGGCGAGTAAACACACCAACACACACACACGCTCTAGCGAGCTCGGCTGCTAGCTGCAGCGCGCCAAAAAGGACAAAGGCGAAGATTTTATCAAGTACAACTGTACTTCGATAATACGCACACTCACACTCTTGCATTCGTAACAATTAATTTTAACAATCAACCGCTTCGCGGACTTACTTTAACAATTCAGGTGCACCTGCGCACGGGGAACAATCAAACTCGCCGGTATGCCTCACTGGGGCCGAGAAGTCCTTCGAAGGCCGAACGCCGGTCTCTGTGAGGTTTTCTCTACGATTATTTTCACGTCCCGATCGAGTGACAACTCGATGACGTGAAAATTCTCAACTTCACACACAGCACCACTGTTAACGATCGTGATATCTATCTTGCTAATTAACTGCAGGAGTACAACAAAATTTGCGGTTTGCACCAAAAATTTCCTTTTTCAAAGACCTTTCGATTGATGTATATATATTGTAGGGTTTTTTCTGAGAAAAAAATTTTGACTTCTTTATCTAGCTTAATTATTTATAGGGTTGTATTAACCTTTAGGATTTTTAGGTTATAAACTGGCCCTGGGATGATTCTTAAAAAACTTTTTCGCAGTAACGAGTTTCGACGAAAGCCCATGCAGTAATTAATTTACCGTACATTCTCTTTGTTCGGTGCATGTGTCCATATACACGCGGCCATTTTCTCAAGGCCATTCTCTGCTGCTGTTATTAGTTTATTCGGCCAATGATCTCTCTTTTTCTTTCAAGGCCATTCTCAATAAGTTGTTTAGCTTGTTTCTTTTCTAGCTAGCTCGTGTTTACGTTTTGAATTTATATAATCAAATCTGTAAGGAGTTTTGACTAGATTGTAAATTCTCAAACTTATTGATTTCCTTTACACGGAAATTAATTCTGAGAAATTCTCAGTTCATGACATATGACAATTTCACCTTTCATTTTTTTCTCTTTGGAATATTTTTTATTAAACTTGTATGAAACTCACTAGTTGTAATTTTATGATTATTTGAATTTTTTTGTTTGTAAAATTAAGTGCTATGTTAAAAATAAAATAAATTATCACTGTTTTTATAAAATTGTGTCTTTCTCCAATTTTTTTAACAACCCTCCCCTACCAGATTTATTCGGCAAAAAAAAATAAATTTAATAGACCGGTCAGTCCGGAACAGAGTGAGAAGTTCTACATGGCCGTCGAGAGTTTGATCTCGCTGCGCTCCGCCTCGTGCAGCACATAAAAACTCGAGAGTCACGTTAGGTATCATACTTTTTTCAATAGAGTATGTATTAGGTTACTTTGAGAAAAATACAGGATTCTCAGAAAGCAACGCCTACATTATTAAGTGGAAACAAGAGCTAGGAATCATCAAATTTTTATGGGTTATTTTAACGACTCGCACTTGACAATAACGCATCCAAATTACTCGACAGCCTTTTTTACTTTCCCATTCTTGCGTGGAGAAAAATATACAAGGCCGTCGAGCTGAAACACTCAACGGCATTGTAATACTTGTTCCATCGTTTTCTCAATCGAAAAGTACCCTAATACATGCTCCTATTGAAAAGATAATTTTTACACTTCAAGAAACTCACTTTCAATGAAGAAAATCTTGCAAAACTTTCACACATCAATCAAGAAAAACTATTTGAGAGATTTTAAAATTGAAACGAAAGATTTGTGTAAAAAAGAAGAAAATTTAATTAAATCCATGTAATTTTTAAAAGTGCTAATTTTTTTTTTTTTTTTTTTTTTTCTGTTGCCACTTTCGGCGTAGCATCAAGCAGATTAGTTAAGCATTTAGTAGTTTTAGTAAATTTTATTTTAAAATTTTGCTTTTTGTTTACATAAATATTTGATTTTGCATGATAATTATTACTGTAAACCTGAAAATAAATTGGGTTAGCTGCAGAGCTGCAGGGCGCAAAGGAAATTTTGAAAATGATCCGACGCACAGCTCCACCACGGTACCTGAGCTGTGTACAGTGTACAGCAACAGTGGCAAATAACAACATGGCTGCTGGGACAGCCGGAAAAAAAGATCAGAGTGCCATTCTGCAGTTTTTGTTTAAATTTACACCAAGCGGACAAAAATATGGCCACTAACTCCACAATTTTTGTGGGGTGTCAACCGAATGGCTTGGAGAAAAAATTTCGAGTGGAAATCTTAAAAAAGGTAGATAAGTTGTATAAAGTAAAATATTAATATTAAGTAACAAGAAAAACTCTTCCTCTTCCTCCATTATGTTAAGAAGTTTATTTTCGTCGTCGTAGTCTTCATTTTTTAAATTGGCTTAAGGTAGTAGTTCCGCGATATATAGCACATACATGGGAAAACACATGCAAAATGCAAACAACTCAAACACTATCTGAATTTTTAATATGTTGTAAATAAACACCTGATCTTTCAAAATATCACTTAAAAATACAGGTATCCATGCTTTTTTTCGAGATAATTGAGTTCAAAAAATGTTAAATTTTACAGGTTAGGTATTACTATATATTGTGATTTGGTGAATTTCTAACTCAATTATCTCGGAAAAAAGCATGGATACCTGTATTTTTTAAGTGATATTTAGAAAGATCAAGTGTTTTTTTACAACATATACTAATTTCAGAATTAGTTTGAGTTGTGCACTGAGGCGGAACTACTACCTTAATACGCAAGGGCTACTTACTTAAGCGAAGTCATAAGGGGTCATTTTTACAACAAATTGAAGATTTAGTAATTAAAAATGAAAATGGAGAAAATCGCTCTGTAGCGCCTAAGCTACAACCTTAATCTATCTTTTAAGCCCAACCCCATAAAAATCGGATCAAAATTAACGGCAGAATCTGGGAAATCCTTCCTAAAAATTCAATATCTATAGATATATAGCAAATGTTATTAAGATACAAAAATGTACAAAACTGTTTCCCATATTCTGACGTTAATTTTGATCCGATTTTGATGGGATTGGGCTTAAAAGATAGCTTAAGGTAGTAGCTTGGGCGCTTCTGAACCCTTTTTTCATTTTCGTTTTAGTTTAATTTTAAACTTTGTAGAGTTATTGCATTCACTTGGTGAAAATCCATTATCAATTCGAGAATAATAAAAAACAAAATGTTTTCGATTTTCACAATTTACAATTCACAATAAATTGTGAAAATCGAAAACATTTTGTTTTTTATTATTCTCGAGTTTAATTTTAACTGATTTTTTACGAAAATTCTGAAACTCACGTATGACTACGCCTTAAGGTAAAAATTTATTCTTAATAGCATTTTTTGAAACATCGTGTACGAAGGTTTCTGGGGTTGCTGAGTATGAATCCGATATGCATTTATAAAACTGACCTACGCAAGGTTTACTTACTTAAGGTAAAAATTAATTTTTAACAGTATTGTTTTCATACTTTGTGTACAGGGGGTTTCTGAGTATCTGATTACTAATCTGACCTTTATTTTTTTATCTAAACTACTTTGAGGGCTACTTATTTAAAGCAAAAATTTATTTTTGAAAGCATTTTTTTTTAAAACTCCGTGTACGAAGGTTTTTAGGTTTGCTGATTACCAATCCGAACTTTATTTTTTAAATTGACCTATGTAAGGACTACAAATAATACAATATTTCTTATAAAAATTTAAAAATTTAATATATTTCTGTACAAACTAGTTTTAGTATGTACTTTATTTTCGTGTTTTATTTTAGATGCTTAAAATACAATATTTTTAAACTTTTTTTTTTAATTTAAAAATAAAATAAATATAATGAAATTCTTAACCAAGCAAGCGTTAGCGCAGCGAAGTATAGAAGCTAGTCATAACTGATTTAAGTAACTGACGTTATGGAGTAGTGGAGAATCTACGCCTTAGTCAATTAGTGAAGTTAAACAACGGTTAGTTTTTAAACCATAAAGCACAACAAACTCTCGACGGTCATGTAAAACTTCTCAATCATGTTGGGTAATATACCAAATCAGAATCGCTCCATACACCGACCACTCTTGGATGACGTTTTACCTCTGAGAATTTCTCTCAGAGGATTTTTCCGAACCCACAGGACCTACCGTGGGCAGATGCGATAGTGGAGACGATATGTAGAAAATGGTGAGGAAATCATAGGATGATGAGCAGATAGTAAGGTTGTAAGATCGGCATAAGCCCGCTAACAGATGTGGTGGGAGTAGGGCCAGTGTAGATAGTAGAGAGTAAGAGAATATAAAAAAAAAAAAAAAAAAAAAAAAAAAAATTAATTGGAGTAAGACTGTTTTTTACAAACCGAAAATCACTCCGTTTTCAACGTTGATATAAATGGCTCGTTCAACAAATTATTGAGTTTTTGGAAATCTAGTAGCTTGCTCAAGAATAAGAATTTTTTCTTGTAATTGAGTAGTAACTAGATGCGAATGAGCACAAATAATTTTAAAACACAAAAAAATTTTTTTTATAAAATTTCTTTATTGTTTAATACGACGTTTCTACAGGCTTTGCCAATCCTCATCAGGTAAAAATTGTGAAGTTTGTTTTTAAGAATATTAATATTTATAACATGGATATGAACTAAAATCAGTTAGTTATAAATAATGTATCTATATCTATCATCTAACCTCAGTGAGGTTAAATAATACAGCTAGTGTAGCATCGTCAAGTGAGTTTCGTAGTCGAAAGACATTTCAATACTGAGTATGTAAACATAGCACAAATGTAATTACAAACTTGTATGTTAAAAGAGTCGTTACTAGACAGTACGTGAAAGTACAAGCATATGTGCACCTGCCGAATGTGTACGTGTGCATAAATAATACTATTTACAGTATTTTTAAATTGTAAGTTAGACAATTATTCTAAAAGTTTGTTTAAAAGTGGACAATAAATTTTGTTTAAGAATTGACTATCAGTATGCTCATTAATGTTAAATGCAGTCATATTAATATGTAACATCTCTGACATTCTACGTCGGTATAAATTATTATCTATGTCCAGAATTTTTACATGTTTACAATCGACATTGTGATTGTTTTCCATGATGTGTTTTGTTATTATTATTGGTTATTGGTAATGAAAGTTGACCAGGGTGCCTTTCGGCTCAGGGACACTGAGCTTTCGCCTTTGTATCCCTATCCCCCCGGTTAAGTGGCCATGCTTCTAGAGCCTTTTAATTTTTGCTCCAGAAGGGACCTCTTCCCCCCTATAATCCCAGTCTCCTTTACATAGCACGGAAGCCGGTAGATGCAATGATAAGCGTGCTATGTGTATAGTAAAAACCCACATCGATGCATGAACCCCCGTTGGTATCAGTTGCGTGTCCCTGTGGTACGTTACTTTACATCGAACTCCCATCTTCCGGCCTCTGTGGGGATCACGCTTCAATCGAGAGAGCGTTTATAGGTCTCCGACCAAGCCCTGGTCCCCCATTCAGAACCGAGTTAATAGGCACATGAAAAAAATTTTCAGAGGTGCCGGCAGCGGGATTCGATCCCGGGCCCTTGGCGTGAGAGTCCGGTATCGAACCCGTCGAGCCACCGCGGCTCGATGTGTTTTGTTACGACACCATCTTTTTTAATCATGGAAGCATGTTCTTTAATTCGAACAGCTCTTTGTCTGACCAACATACGAAACTCAAGAGATACAAGAGAATGGTAGCATTAACTTCCTTGACATGAATGTTTCTATTTTTAAAAATAGAATAATTACAAATTGGTTTTCAAAATTAACAGCTTCAGGTCGTTTTCAATTTCAATTTCAACCATCCTATGTCTCTGAAAATAAACATTTTATACAATCTTGTAGATAGAGCCATCTTTCAGATAAAAAATTCCATAGAAACAATATTTTAAAAATTGAAAAATTATTACAAACCAACTACTACCCTATTAACTTTTATAAACACTACATTAAAAGAAGACTTAAGTCAATTAACCAAAAATCAATTCATTCTACATCACCTACAGACAATAATAGCAATAACAATAATAATACTGATCACTCAAAAAATGAAAATAGACGTTCCTACATCTGTATCCCATTTATTAATGAGAAAATTCATTCTCAGTTCAAATATCTGTTCAAACCATACAATATCCATGCTGTGCTAGAAATTAAAAACAGGTGTCTTGGACGCCTGTTAGAAGCGAAGCATAATAATTTTTTGATTGAAAATTTTAATTTGAAATTTGAAATTTTGACAATATAAAAATTACGTATATAATTAAATTTATATATTATAAAATAAAACTGAATATTTAGAAAAAATTTGCAACTGAGAAGCTGGATACGGTCAGTGCAGTATACAAAATTATTTGTAAAAACTGCGAAGTTTCGTATGTTGGTCAGACAAAAAGAGAGCTACATGTTCGAATTAACCCATTACCGCCCATGGAAAAATCAAAAGTGATATAAAAAAACTAACTATTGGAAAACCTGTCTCATGAAAAAATAGTAGATACGTATTTTTTCTTTTTTCAATTTTCATTGTTTAAACATTATTTATTTAAACGAATTCGTAAAAAAATTTAAATTTTTATAAACTAATAATAGCATTCGATACTTTGACCAAAAATAAGGCGAAAGTCATCTAAGTAATTTTTTGATCAGACGCTTAGATCTTTTGCTACGAGCGCTCAAACATGTAAAAATATGGTTTTATAGTGGTGAGCTCCGACTCGTAAAAGTGTATCTTCGGTGCGGCGCCTCGGAGCTCACCACTATAAAACCATATTTTTACATGTTTGAGCGCTCGTAGCAAAAGATCTAAGCGTCTGATCAAAAAATTACTTAGATGACTTTCGCCTTATTTTTGGTCAAAGAATCGAATGCCGTTATTAGTTTATAAAAATTTAAATTTTTTTACGAATTTGTTTAAATAAATAATGTTTAAACAATGAAAATTGAAAAAAGAAAAAACACGTATCTACTATTTTTTTATGAGACAGATTTTCCAACAGTTAGTTTTTTTATATCCCTTTTGATTTTTACATGGGCGGTAATGGGTTAAAGAACATGCTTTCATGATTAAGAAAGATGGTGTCGTAACAAAACACATCATGGAAAACAATCAAAATTTCGATTGTTGATTGATAAACATGTAAAAATTCTGGACATAGATAATAATTTATACCGACGTAGAATGTCAGAGATGTTACATATTAATATGATTGCATTTAACATCAATGAGCATAGTGATAGTCAATTCTTAAACAAAATTTATTGTCCACTTTTAAACAAACTTTTAGAATAATCGTCTAACTTACAATTTAAAAATACTGTAAAAAGTATTATTTATACACACGTACACATTCGGCACGTGCATATATGCTTGTACTTTCACGTACTGCCTAGTAACGCCTCTTTTAACATACAAGTTTGTAATTACATTTGTGCTATGTTTACATACTCAGTATTGAAATGTCTTTCGACTACGAAACTCACTTGACGATGCTACACTAGCCGTATTATTTAACCTCACTGAGATAATAGATCTAGATACATTATTTATAACTAACTGATTTTAGTTCATATCCATGTTATAAATATTAATATTCTTAAAAACAAATTTCACAATTTTTACCGGATGAGGATTGGCAAAGCCTGTAGAAACGTCGTATTTAACAATAAAGAAATTTAATAAAAAAATTTTTTTTCTGTTTTAAAATTATTTGTGCTAATTCGCATCCAGTTACTACTCAATCACAAGAAAACATTATTGAAATTTTTAAAGGACCCCGTTGAGGTTGTGTAAATTGACTTTCGGTCGATTTTTTTGAAAATTTCGGAAATGGTAGTTCTCAACAAGTAGAATGAAAGTCTACACGGACGTCAGGCTCAAAAGTCCATATTTTTCCAGATATTTCAACCCCTAAATCGTGAGTGCAATCTTACGAGAAAAAGGTAACTGTGTTGAAATGAAAAATATTAGATAAAATACTATTATAGTTTCTACGAGTCACGTAGAAACGAAGTTTATAAATGAATACACCCTGTTTAATCCGTAAATTTTCCGATTTGGAGAATTCACTGCTCTGGGATTAAGGACGATTGTAGGGTAGGAATTCACAGTAAAGTAACACTTATTCACAGGAAAAAGCCTTGCGGCATAAAAAACCTGGTTTATTGTTCAATATTCAGTAGTGAGAATGTTGAGTGGTGATGCACTCGCACTCGGGTACAAGATGTTTGTGAGAATGTTGAGTGGTGGTGCACTCGCACTCGTTTACGTAATATTAATAATTTCAGCAATGCGCACGTCAAAAAACCAACTGTTTTCGAGCGTGTTTAGATGCTTACTGGCCCGCCCACGCAAGAGCACCGGCCCTGCTGCCCTGCAGTGCAGCAGGCCCCGCGTCCCGCGCATGCGTGCGCTAGTCAGCGAGTAGTTCATAGTCCAGTGCTAGAATTTATAAATACATTCCCACACAAAAGTCATCGTTATCTAGCTACACACTAACAATAAATAAATTAACTGTACACTCACGTCAATAATAAAACGAATTATCAATTAAGCTAAATAAATTAATTAATTACGACTAATACACGAAACATACTCCCCCCGTTGGGAGTGTAACGAGCAATAAAATAAAAAAAAATTTCGTGCATTACTACGTTAAATCCAAAACTCACAATACAAATAGTAGATCTCTAAAATAAAGGTATTCTTAATCAAAGTTTCGAACGATAAAATTCAGTCCATAAAAAGTAAAAAATCATTCAAGACACGGGTAACAAACAAATAGTCTTTGTGTTTCGTTTGAACGTCCCTTGAGATGTCTTAACGGAGACGACTCGTACCACTCCGTCATCGCCAGGATGCTCCGCCACCACTCTGCCCAGTCGCCATTGCATGCAAGGTTGAGTCTTATCGATTAGAATGACGATATCATCAACCTTGAGCCCAGCCTCACCACTGACCCATTTCTGCCGTTTTTGCAATTCAGTCAGATATTCAAACTGCCACCTCTGCCAAAAGTCTTGTCGAGCTTTAGTGATGACTTGCCATGATGAAAGCCGGTTATCTGAAACATGTAACAAGTTACTCTCTGGCAACATGGTAAGTGGTCTGCCCACCAATATGTGAGCAGGTGTCAGGGCTAGAGGATCATTAGGATCAGAGGATATGGGACATAGCGGACGCGAATTCAGAATCGCCTCGATCTCAACAGCAAGAGTATTGAGTGCTTCGTAAGTGAAAAGATTATCACCAACTACACGCTTGATATGGTGCTTGCAAGACTTCACGGCAGCCTCCCATATGCCCCCGAAATGGGGAGAGAGAGGAGGGTTGAAATGCCAAGTGATGCGGTTTTTCAAAGCGAAGTTTTGCACCTGAGAACGAAATTCATCAGTCTGCATGAGAGCGTACAATTCGCGGAGCTCGTTGTTAGCTCCCACGAAGTTGGTACCGTTATCAGAATACACATGACTTGGGATCGCACGGCGACCCGTGAACCGCCGTAGAGCGGCCAAGAAGGCGTCAGTAGTCAAGTCGCTCACAATCTCGATGTGTACTGCCTTGGTTGACATGCAAATAAAAATGCAACCCCATACTTTCACACGACCACGATTTCTATACTTCTTCTCCTTTACGAACATGGGTCCGAAGTAATCGAGGCCAGTATGATAAAAGGCCATGGCATTATCAACCCGAGATTTTGGCAAATCCGCCATCCTGTAACTGACAGCCTTGGCTCGAAAGCGCACGCATCGCACGCAATGATGCACGATTTTGCGGACTTGATTTCTGCCATCAGGAATCCAGAAGCGATAGCGGATATTATACAAAGTGGACTGAATCCCCGTGTGATGAAACTTCTCGTGCACCTCTCGAATGAGTAAATCGGTGACATAGTGACGAGACGGCAATAAAATAGGCTGTCTCTGCTCGATCGAAATCTTCGCATGCTTCAAACGACCTCCGACTCGAAGCAGACCATGATCGTCAAGCAGGGGTGCCAGCGCGTTAAGTTTGACACTTTTGGCACTCTTTCCAGCTTTAATTCGATCAATCTCATCATGAAAGCATGACGCTTGAATCAATCTCACCACTCGACGCTCGGCCTCGTCGATTTCAGAGACCGACAACGTACAAGCTTGATAGTCAACGTCCAGCTTCTCTCTCCTTGAGCCTTGCATCCTCGAATGAGAGCAGAAGCGCAGGCTGTACGCCACAAACCGAACCAAGCGAGTGTATGATGAAAACCTTCGAAAGATCTCGCCCGGGTTAGTTTTTGCAACCAAACAAGCGGCCTTCCTTAACCCAGGGAGCGTTTGATCATAACTGACGATAGACTCGGGCCACTCTGACTCTGAGCGGGAGAGCCATGCAGGCCCCTGAAACCAGGTCTCGTTATTCAGGAACTCTCGGGGGTTCTGACTACGCGATAGAGGATCGGCTGGATTATCCTCAGAGCGAACATGCCTCCATTGAGCATTCTCAGTAGCCGTTTGAATTTCCTGAATACGAACAGATTCAAAAATCTTAAAGGCGTCGGGCGACTTCTTTAGCCATTGAAGTACGATAGTCGAATCCGACCAAAAGATTACCTTGCCTGGAGTAAAGGTCAAGACTGTCTGAACTTCATGGTACAGGCGCGCGAGAACCAATGCACCGCAAAGCTCAAGACGAGGTACAGTCATTGGTGGTTTCTTCCTCAGTCTCTCTCTTGGCTTACAATCAAGTGCATCAGCTGAACTTCCTGCAAGTTCTTCATTCCCACACCGAGCTATGGGAGCAACGCGAGCCTTGGCGCAGAAGAGCCGCACTAACACGTTGCCGTTCCCACTGCACGATCGTACGTACAAGCACGCACCGTACCCTGTCAAGCTTGCGTCACAAAAACCGTGGACTTGAATATCGACAGCATCATCAATCAAAATATCACGTGGAATCGCCAAATGATCAATAAGAGCGAGTTGCTCCGAAAATGAACGCCACATCGCACACAAGCCGGGTGGAACAGTTTCATCCCAAGAAATGTCAGCCTTCCAGCACTCTTGCATGATGACTTTCGACGCAAGAATAACTGGAGCAAGCAGTCCAATCGGATCAAAAATTTTCGAAATTTCCGACAATATGTACCTCTTTGTGATCTGCCCTCGGTGTTCGATCGATCTTACAGTGTAGATAAATTCGTCGCGTTGAGAATTCCATGAAATACCCAAGGTTTTACGAATCGGGTTTTCATCGGTAAAAAATTCAATGTCACCGGATTTCTTATCCAAATCCTCAAGAGCCTGCGGGTGATTTGAAGCCCATTGCCTGATGTCAAATCCACCACGCTTCAAGATGCTTATCACTTCATCCCGAATTCGCACAAGCTCACTCAATGAATTAGCCCCGGTCAGCAAATCGTCGACATAAAGGTCGACTTTCAAAATCCTGGCCCCTAGCGGGAAGTCGGAGCTCTCGTCATCCGCCAGCTGATGCACCGTCCGAATGACAAGAAACGAAGACGACGACACTCCAAAAGTCACTGTGTTCAACTGGAAAACACAAATTTTACCACCGTGCAGCCAAAAAATCAGCTGATACCGACGATCTTTAGGATGAATCAACACCTGCCTGTACATTTTCGCTATGTCGGCGGTAAGAACATACCTGTGCGACCGAAACCTCAATAAGTGCGCCATCAATTTCAATTGAATTGTAGGACCGACCATCAACAAGTCATTAAGCGATACACCCTTGGTGGTTTTGGCAGATGCATCGAAGACGACTCGCACCTTTGTCGTATTGCTTTCAGCCTTAACCACTGCGTGGTGTGGAAGATAATACCCGTCCTTCGGTTCTTCAGTCACGAGAGACATGTGGCCGAGCCGAATATACTCATTCATGACGCGCTCATACTCCTGTCTAGCTGCAGGATTTTTATCGAGCTTACTCATCAAACTGTGAAAACGTCGTAGGGCAGCTGACCTTGAATCCCCCAGAGCGATGTTCCTCGCGCGAAAGGGCAACCGGACGGTATAACGCCCGGAAGAATCACGATATACGTTACTAGAAAAGTGTCTTTCACACTCATTGCCACTCAACGTTGCGGCCTGACTGAACATCGAGTCTTCGAGCAGCCAAAATTTTGCAATCTGTCGTTTCAACTCCGTCAGATGACATGAAACTCTGCCTTCACAAGCGGACTTCACCCTTCCAGCAGCAACCCAGCCTAGTCGGGTTTTTTGCAAAATGAGATCGCAGGCGTCGGACGTCAACTCGATCCGACCCACTGAAAAAAGAGACAAAGTCGTCCAAGATCCAATAACCATATCCACAGGTTGAGGCAAATGAAATTGCGGATCAGCCAACCGTACATAGGTTGGAATTTTCACCGAACTACGAGGAAAAACTTCACCCGGAACGTATTCGGCAATCATTGGCACAATCAAAAACGATTGAGTTTTACGAAAGTTGTTGTACACGGAGTAGAAAGACAAATCGATCGCGCCCTTTGCGGCCGTGGTCATTTCACTTATGGCGCCGATCGGTATAGAACAAGGGCTGGATTTTAGACCCAACCTTTTGACGAACCTCTCAGTGACAAAATGCGCCGTTGAACAAGTGTCCAACAATGCCCTGCAGCGCACGAACTCGCCAACAGAATTCATGACCCTAAGATGCGCGCTGACCATCAACTGAGTCTGGTCGACCCTGGACGCGAGCTTAAAATTCGTAATCTCCAGTCAGGATGAACCTTCCGGATTCGAAGCGACAGATGAAGTCGAAGAGGTCGCGATGGGGTTCCTAGATCCTCCCTCGCCCGGCTTAGACTTACCGTGGCGGTGCAAGAGGGTGTGATGGTATCTCGTGCAGTTTTTGCAGTGAGTTGAACTGCATTTGACACCAGGATGAGAGCGTAAGCAATTGAAACATAACTTGAACTCTCTCGCGAAGTCCCAACGACCCTGAATCGGTAACTTCGAAAATTCAGGGCATTTATACAAACAATGCTTCTCCCTTTTGCACGACAAGCAGGGAAGTGAAGTGTCCGTCACAAGAGTACGAGCGCCGCGCTCCCCCCTGTGTGCCTTGGATGACCTGTGATCGCGCTCGTGCTGGCGCTTCCCGCTGCCGCTGGCCTCAGCCTTACCACGCGCTGCTTCCCGCTCGACCGTAAGTAGCCGAAAGGCAGCCTCGGAGACAAACTTAAAAATTTGCTCAAGTGTCGGAAACACCTGCAAACTGAGCGTCTCCTCCCACTTGTTTCGAACCTCCTTCGGCAAGGCCTTCTCCAATAAACTGATCAAAATATGTTCATCGGGCACGACGCCGAGCGAACCAAGCATGTTGATATGCTGCCGCATATCGTCGACCAACTTGATCAACCCAGCATGTGAGGGCTTGCCCTGCGTGGGCATTTCTATAATCGCGTCGATATGACTAGCGATTAATATCCGTTTCTGGTCATACGAGTCGACCAAGAGCCTCCAAGCGCTCCTGTAATTCTCCGCGCTGACACTGAAAACAGAAATTTTCTGGAGCGCGGCGTCCTGCAACGAATTCTTCAAATACAAGAATTTTTTCAAGCCGTCGAGATCATCACGAGCGTCGATCATGGTGGTGAAGGTATCCCTAAAGGACAACCACTCTCCCAAATCACCGCTGAACTTCGGAAGTTCAACGGGCGGAAGCTTTATGTGACACGCGCTCTGGCCAACAACGACCGGCGTAGCACCGGTTCCTGCCTCCAGGACAGTGGGAGGTCCGAAGGATGCTATCCGGGAGACTATCGCGTAATATCGCTCTTGAATTCCATCAAATTCAAGCAAACCAGCGTTCTCCGGCTCAAGGACCGCCAATTCATCATGCAACTCCTCGTAAGCCGAAAACTGCTGCTTGAGACGTTCAATGCGTAATTTAAAAACGCTCTCGTCTGGCTGCCCCCGGTCGGCCAAATTTTCAAGCCCCGACAGCTGCCGCTTAAGCATAGCTCGTTTTTGAGCAATAAATCTCGAACGGTCCATCCCAAGGAAAAATCGAAGCAAAGAGAAAATGAGACAAGGAGAAGGACGAAGCTGTAAACCTAAGCTGTTCTAGGGCAATAAAACCCACGTAGTCGCCGGTGACGCACCGAAGCTACGCGGCAGGCAGCAGGACTGGGCGCCAGATGTTTGTGAAATCGGAGCAACGTGCAGAGAAACTACCGGAAAACGGCAGTAAACTCCCCAGCCGAATTCCTAAAATGAAAAAATCCAAACGAACAAAGAAAATGCTGCGTCCCGTCCTCAACAAATAGGGAAAAATTACAGATGAAATAAACAAATGCGCCGAAGATAGCAAAGCGCCGTTCTCTCGAATCCGCAATCAGGCAAATGAATAGGTAAAATTGACTCAATCGTGCAGGTAAAATAAAATTGTTTCCATGCAATAAATAATCTAACCATGAAAAATAATAAAATTTGACTTATCTCGACTGATGGCAGAAGTCACAGGCAGTGCGGTGCAGTGTGGTGGGCTGGACGAAGTGGCAATTGGCACGATCCTGGTGATGAGGTAGCTGCGGTGTTTTCCACTATGAATTTCAAGCCAATCGTCCTTACTATCAGTAATCTCGCGTAGGCGTGTGTACTTCACAGGACAGGCACCAAAATGTTTAATCCGTAAATTTTCCGATTTGGAGAATTCACTGCTCTGGGATTAAGGACGATTGTAGGGTAGGAATTCACAGTAAAGTAACACTTATTCACAGGAAAAAGCCTTGCGGCATAAAAAACCTGGTTTATTGTTCAATATTCAGTAGTGAGAATGTTGAGTGGTGATGCACTCGCACTCGGGTACAAGATGTTTGTGAGAATGTTGAGTGGTGGTGCACTCGCACTCGTTTACGTAATATTAATAATTTCAGCAATGCGCACGTCAAAAAACCAACTGTTTTCGAGCGTGTTTAGATGCTTACTGGCCCGCCCACGCTTTACATACTCAGTATTGAAATGTCTTTCGACTACGAAACTCACTTGACGATGTTACACTAGCCGTATTATTTAACCTCACTGAGATAATAGATCTAGATACATTATTTATAACTAACTGATTTTAGTTCATATCCATGTTATAAATATTAATATTCTTAAAAACAAATTTCACAATTTTTACCGGATGAGGATTGGCAAAGCCTGTAGAAACGTCGTATTTAACAATAAAGAAATTTAATAAAAAAATTTTTTTTCTGTTTTAAAATTATTTGTGCTAATTCGCATCCAGTTACTACTCAATCACAAGAAAACATTATTGAAATTTTTAAAGGACCCCGTTGAGGTTGTGTAAATTGACTTTCGGTCGATTTTTTTGAAAATTTCGGAAATGGTAGTTCTCAACAAGTAGAATGAAAGTCTACACGGACGTCAGGCTCAAAAGTCCATATTTTTCCAGATATTTCAACCCCTAAATCGTGAGTGCAATCTTACGAGAAAAAGGTAACTGTGTTGAAATGAAAAATATTAGATAAAATACTATTATAGTTTCTACGAGTCACGTAGAAACGAAGTTTATAAATGAATACACCCTTCACTCTTAGTAAATGTTGAAAATCAGACCCTGCGGAACGTTACGAGGGATGTCGATGGAAAATCAAAAAAATTGGTAATAATAGTATCGGTTAACTCAAAATAATGGATTTTGGAGCCACTAATTAGGAATTAAGTAATCAATAAGACCTCAGTTCCCTTTAAATGGGTTGAAATTAGGGCTGCATTGGGAGCGGGAATGGGGTGGAGCTGGGGGGGGGGGCGGTAATAAAAATTACGCATCTGAAATGAATCTAATAAGTCTTTATCACGGTTTTTGGGGTCTCTGATTCTAAATTGGGGTTTCTGAGCATCTTTAGAAGTTGGCTTTTTTATTTTGCTATCATTCTGCTTTCGAAAGAAATTAAGTATCAATCACGTGTCAATTTTTATTTTTTACTATCAGAAAACTTTTCTCAAAGCTAACTACATTTTTTGGTTTTGTTTTTTTTTGGAAGTTGATAATTGCTTTTAATCCCGATTCTTTATTGATCAAAAACAAAATTTTTTAATAAGATATTTGCTCAAGTAGATTTTTTTAAACGTAGTTACTGCTATTATTTCAAAAGAGTACCCGACAGGGAATTCTAGCCTGGCAGCCCAGCCAATGTGCCTGGCCCCGTACGGGCAGCCACTTCACAGACCGTACGGGGTGTAACGCGGCTAGAGCCTGGTAGCCCCATCGTGCTTAGAGCACTATTCCGCGTTCTACAAAAAAACAAAAACAAAAATCGAAAAAAGGGCTTTGAAGCACCCTTGCAAAAAATAGCAACAAGAGCGCTACAAAGTCCTTTTTTCGATTATTGTTTTTGTTTTTCTTTTAATGCGGAATAATAACTGCCGTCGAGCATGAGGCTAGTAGGTTACATCTTCACCAAAAATGCGACACTGCACATGCGCGCGCGGTCACGCTGCTATCCCTGTCATTAGGTACCTACTGATCATGTAGATATTATGATTGTCTTTTAAAATATTTAATGTTTGTTTGGTTAATTTACATGAAATTAACTTAAATAAAAAAAAAATACTAATCAATATTTACTAATCAGTGCTACTGATATGTATAAATAAGAATAAGATCCTTTTGTAACTTGTTTCATTTCTAACCTTATTTCTTCATTTAAAAAATTTTATTAAAGAATTTATGTTTAATTATAACAACTTGTTTAGCATCAGAATTCATCTAAAGTAAAAAAAATAAAAAATAAAAAAATAAATAAATTTCCTAACCACAAACATTAATTTTTTTTGAACATTTTTTCATATAAATATGATTAATGACCTTTGGATTGTGTAGTTAACGATTTATTATTAATACTTAACTTTGTTGAAAATATTTAATTCAAGTGTCAACACAAGCCGATTACAATAACGAATGACGTAAATAAGCACATACAAGTCCTACGCATAGAGTTGTATATCTATATATAGTGGCAAACCGGGGAGCCCGTACTGGGCCCGGCCACCGCCACGTTTCTTTTTTGCGGTTTTTAGGGGTTCAGCCTGGTCATGCCCCGTTCGGGCAGCAGGGCAGCCCGTATGGGCCCAGGCTCCAGCCCGCACAGCAATTCCCTGTCGGGTAGTGCTAACCACTTTTAACTGATGCTGAAATAGTAGTACTACCTAGCGTTTGTTATTGGGAAATAGAAAAAATTGTCATGAGATTTTTGTTATTACTGTCCTTTTTGCTCGAAGCTAGCTAAATAAAGAGTTTTTCACGATATAAACATCGTAAAGAGTTACCAGATTTATTTGAGATGCATTTTATACTGTTTACCAGCTCTCACTCACACATTATTTTCAATATTCACCTTTTAAGTGAGTATTGAAGAAAATTAAGTATTAATTGCGTGATCAGCAGCCCCAAGAACCATGATAAAGACTTATTAGATTTATTTCAGATGCGTTTTTTATTACCCCCCCCCCCCCCCCCGAACCCCACCCTCAAAACAGCCCTAATTCCAACCCTTTTAAAGAGAACTGAGGTCCCATTGATTATTAAATTCATAATCAGTGGCTCCAAAATCCATTATTTTCAGTTACCTGACACTATTATCGCCAATTTTTTTGATTTTCCATCCACAACCCTCGTAACGTCCCGCAGGGTCTGATTTTCAACATTTACTAAGGGTGAAGGGTGTATTCATTTATAAACTTCCTGGAGGCACGTCGTGCATCTCGTCTCAGCCAACTCGTCCAAGAACAACAGTTCCGCAGGACTCGGAGAGTGCGTGTGACGTGCGCGGGCAGGAGGTTAAGCCATTTGAACTTGAGCGCGTCATCGGCGACCTGCGTGCCGGCGGCCAGGTTGCGCATGTGGCGAAGCAGCTGCGAGGGCGTGCGCCAGTCCAGCTCCACCCTGATGAGGAGTTTGGTGAGCCGCTGGTCTGCTGAGTCCGAGAACCGAGACAGCACTTGTGCCTTCAGATGCTCGTACTTTCCATTTGCTGGAGCAGTGCGCAGGACATCCAGAAGGTCCTGGATGGAGTCCTGATCGAGGGAGGCGTCGACGAGGTTGCATTTCATCGAATCCGAGCGAATATTGCTCGCGCCGAATAAGGCCTCGACCTGCATGAACCATGCTTCCGGGGAATGTTTCCAGAACCCCGGAAGCTTACATTGCGTGACAACCTCCACTGGGGCGCCATTTTGTTGAAGTGGCGGTTGTTGACCATCGGCCCCTCCGGCGCCATTTTCATTCACCATCGCGGAACATCCTTGCAGAAGGTTTCTTGCAAGATTTGTGGCAAGAGAGCGGGCGAGCTCAACCTGCCCCGTCAATCTGGGCGTCTCCTCCGTTTTTCTTAACGCGACGCGGTAGCGCGACACGAAGGGTTACTTTAGTCGGGGTCACCACTATAGACTGTGTAGGGTGCGGGGTTTAATAATGAGAAGACAGTCCAATTAAATGAAATATTTTAATTAAATTTTAAAGTTTACAATGACACTAGGGCCGTTATTTAGCTCGTGTGTAGAACGAGGTTAGCTGTCGCTCGTTACGAGGTTGACAAGTGACTGAAGGCGTTGCCTGGCTATGCGTGGCTCGATTGTTCACGACGTCGGTCCACAGTCGTGGCTGAAGTTGCCGCTTGCGCCTGTGTCCGTGCGGAACGTTCTGGGGAGCGATCCCCACAACTACAATAGTATTTTATCTAATATTTTTCATTTCAACATAGTTACCTTTTTCTCGTAAGATTGCACTCACGAGTTAGGGGTTGAAATATCTCGAAAAATATGGACTTTTGAGCCTGGCACCCGAGTAGACTTTCATTCTACTTGTTGAGAACTACTATTTCCGGAATTTTCAGAAAAATCAACTGAAAGCCAATTTACACAAGGAGTTCAACGGGGTCCTTTAACAGTAAACGAAAATAATTAAAGAACAACTTTTTAATTATCAAGTGAATAAGTGCTTTTTAACTGGATTCGTAAAAAGCTGTCAAGAGATACTTTTGTTTAAATTGTGTCAAAAATCTCTGTGTTATCAATTTTATAAACTATATTGTTTCATTCTATACTTAGAAATGTTTTTTACTGTTAAATTAAAAAATCTTTTTGAACCAGCATTTTATAACAATTCATATCAACTTTAAAAGTGGAGTGATTTTTAGGCACGACCGACCCCGAAGGGGTCGGAAAGGACTTATAATTTCGGCAGAGCAAAAAATGCAACCAAAATTGTGCAAGGATTTCTCGCGACCTAGTAGACAAAATTAAACGGGGTAAACGGGAAAATGTTCGTTTTGGTGTCCCATAGTTCCAGTTTCATTTTGAGTATGACCGGACCACATGGGTACAAATGGCACATACCAACACTTTATACAGTCACATTTTACTCGATTCTATAGCTATTAAATAAAAAATTGTGCACAGGATTTCTCGCGATTTAATGGACAAAATTAAATGGGGTGCACGGCACGGGTCCCGAGAAGAGCAAAAAGGTTGAAAAAAAATGTCAAAAAAATCGGTAAAATGGATCTTATTCCTTACTTTTGGTACTTTTCAGATCCGTTTTCCCGAAAATCATAGCTGTTCATCTGCCCAAATGACGCTAAAAAACATTTTGTTGATTTTAGTAATTTTTAACCGACAAATTGATTTTATGCAATATTAATTCTTCAAAGTAAAAGGCATGAGGAACTTTTTTAGAGCATTACTAAATATACGTAAATATACGTTTTTATCATAAATTTCTCCTAGAATAAGCTCCCGCAATCTGTTTTATTTTCAATTCTTGTTTTTTTTTTTTTTTTTCTTTTGTTAAAATACTCAAGTTATGGTTCAAATTAAAAAGTTAAATAATAGGTCTAATCAGGGTGTTGAAAAAATTACTCGAGTTGACTCTTACCAAGTAATTAAATTTTTTTAATAATTTCATAGTTTTACATAGGCAAATGTTTAATTTCACTTTTTGTTGATTACAAAAAAGTATTTATCAGATGAGTAACAACAATTAAAGACTTCAGATAAAAAGTAACTTTTTGACTAAGCTTAAAGTATTTACAGTAATTTCATATTTTATTTTTATTTAATTGAAATTTTTTTGAAATAAAACTATACGATAATAATCAATTTAGGTTATGAATATTAACAAATAATTATATACAATAACTAAGGGGGTACACCCCTGCTCGCTCCGCTCGCCAACCCCCCAAATAAACATGATTTATAAAGATTTATTAAAAAATATATGTTTATTCAATAATAAAATATTAAAATAAAAACTTAAACAAATGTTTTAGGATGTAATTTTATTTGAAACAGAATAATTAATACAATGATTTAATTTATTTTCGAAATTAATTAATGACATAAATTTTTGTGCCTAGTTCAGTTATCTTTTCTGCTGTGACAGTCAGTGATCGTAATTAAATCGTCGGTAACGATTTAGGATTTGGCGCGAGTCACGTGACTGTCGAACGCAGCTCAGAGCGGACCTCTGAGGTGGTAGAGCGGGAATCGGGAAGCCACTCGTAGTTTTCGTGTCCAAGTGTTCGCACGTACATGGAACTTAACTCGTCTCGGTTCGACGGCTAACCGGACTCCTCGGGAGTGGAATGTCGTCGAAGAGAGAGTTGGCAGAGACAGAAGGTGCGGGATCGATGGTCATCGCCCGGGAAGCATTCTTCTGTCTAGACGAGTCAACCGGCTTTTGGAAGCCGTGGACGTCGGGGAACCTGACCGACGTCCGGCAGACACGCAAAGATCTGGAGATCGATTCATGGCAGATCTTGCAGCAGCTTACTCGTTACGGAAGTCAAGGCAATTATTGACATTCGCGTCGTGCGTTGTGGTAGAGCCGTAGTGTGAGAGTGTGGTGTTATTTGTGAAGTTGTCATTTCACGTCATCACCTGGACCGCTTTCCGACGGCTACACGGCGACTCGAGTATGGTATATATTGCGGCTGGTCGGCATCGTAGCCTGGCATTTTGTTTAGCCTGACGGCTTGGTACGAGGTGCACCTTAGCGACTCCGTAAGTTAATTGTAAATGTGCGAGTGAGTGTGAATGCGTGTGAGTGTCCTTAGTACACTGTTATTGTCATAATCTTTGTTTTTCTCTCGCGCGCGTTAGCTGCCGATAGCAGCAAGAATTTGTGTGCGCGCGCAACGATTTAGAGAGCATTGAAGATTCTTTTGTTTACTGGTTTGAATGACACCGAGTCGTAATTCGAAATTTGTATTTTAGGTTTAGATTTGTTTTAATAAATTATTAAATTGTTAATTTAATTTTTATTGACTAAACCTAGTGTTCCTGCGAATCGATCCTGTTTTAATACCCGCACCCACTGCCGATAAACGAACTAGCCGACCGCGTCGCGAGATATAGTAATATTCGCGGACGCGATTTCCTCATTTTATTATTTCAGGTCGACGAGTTGCAGTTCGACGAGTGCTTGGATCAGCACTAAGTACAGGTAATAAGGATTTAGTACGCACCGTGGGTATTTGTATCGGCTCATACAAACCCTTAAATCCACCCCTGTTACATGGCGCCCAACGTGGGGAGGCTAATTTTTCCACACGTGTGTGTGCCAGGTGTTATATGGCACCCAACGTTTGTGGGGAGAAAAAGTCGCCGAGGTTTGAGCGATGTTACATTGCGCTCAAAATTGGAAAGGCAGGCTAGAATTTTCTGCGAAAGAAAGATCGCGAGATGGTTGTCTACAAATCTCGTGATGTTAGACTTTTCGTGTAGGTGCGTAGGATCGACGCAGTGACGTACAGTAGCCGACGGGTTCAAGGTCGGCCAAGTAAACAGAGAAAAACAAAGAGCTCGTTATTGCTTGGCCTAGCATAACGAGTGTGTGTGTGTATGTGTGTGTGAGAATTTAGATTCTTACTCTGTGTTTACAAAGTGGACAATTTTTAATTTTGCTGTGTTGTTTTGATTTCTTATATTCTCCACTTTGTAAACACCCGGAATTTGTGACAGCCGTAAGCTATCGTATCCAAGGCTGACGACTGGTAGGACAGTCGGAAGTAATAACAGCTTGCACTGGCTGGAAAATTTTCATTGGTTGGAAGATTGGATCGCAAGAGTGGAACCGGAATCTTCAGACGAAGAAAATCAGCCAGCGAGGGATGCGAGCGAAGATCCTGGTGATAGTGAGCATCAGGTGGCGGGCGTTCCTGATTAACCCGGACTGCGTTCATGCTTTTCGAAGCGACGTATTTTTTCGGATACGTCACCTCTGGGAGGGGAGTGTGACAGTCAGTGATCGTAATTAAATCGTCGGTAACGATTTAGGATTTGGCGCGAGTCACGTGACTGTCGAACGCAGCTCAGAGCGGACCTCTGAGGTGGTAGAGCGGGAATCGGGAAGCCACTCGTAGTTTTCGTGTCCAAGTGTTCGCACGTACATAGAACTTAACTCGTCTCGGTTCGACGGCTAACCGGACTCCTCGGGAGTGGAATGTCGTCGAAGAGAGAGTTGGCAGAGACAGAAGGTGCGGGATCGATGGTCATCGCCCGGGAAGCATTCTTCTGTCTAGACGAGTCAACCGGCTTTTAGAAGCCGTGGACGTCGGGGAACCTGACCGACGTCCGGCAGACACGCAAAGATCTGGAGATCGATTCATGGCAGATCTTGAAGCAGCTTACTCGTTACGGAAGTCAAGGCAATTATTGACATTCGCGTCGCGCGTTGTGGTAGAGCCGTAGTGTGAGAGTGTGGTGTTATTTGTGAAGTTGTCATTTCACGTCATCACCTGGACCGCTTTCCGACGGCTACACGGCGACTCGAGTATGGTATATATTGCGGCTGGTCGGCATCGTAGCCTGGCATTTTGTTTAGCCTGACGGCTTGGTACGAGGTGCACCTTAGCGACTCCGTAAGTTAATTGTAAATGTGCGAGTGAGTGTGAATGCGTGTGAGTGTCCTTAGTACACTGTTATTGTCATAATCTTTGTTTTTCTCTCGCGCGCGTTAGCTGCCGATAGCAGCAAGAATTTGTGTGCGCGCGCAACGATTTAGAGAGCATTGAAGATTCTTTTGTTTACTGGTTTGAATGACACCGAGTCGTAATTCGAAATTTGTATTTTAGGTTTAGATTTGTTTTAATAAATTATTAAATTGTTAATTTAATTTTTATTGACTAAACCTAGTGTTCCTGCGAATCGATCCTGTTTTAATACCCGCACCCACTGCCGATAAACGAACTAGCCGACCGCGTCGCGAGATATAGTAATATTCGCGGACGCGATTTCCTCATTTTATTATTTCAGGTCGACGAGTTGCAGTTCGACGAGTGCTTGGATCAGCACTAAGTACAGGTAATAAGGATTTAGTACGCACCGTGGGTATTTGTATCGGCTCATACAAACCCTTAAATCCACCCCTGTTACACTGCTTAAATTTTTTTTACTTTCAATTATTTATTTTTTTCCAGCCTTCGGCCGGATAGTGACCACACTGTAAAAAAAAAAAAATCGGGGTAAATTTACCTCGCTCAGCGATGTAAAAAATGGGAATGTCTTCGTTCGATGTATACTCGTATACAAGGAAGAGTTCGAATGTCATCGTTTTATAATTGATTTGATTGGTTAAGAACGTTAAATTCAAAATTTGAATTGCATTTAAATTGAAGTATTGAATACTTTGTTATTAAGAATTTTTTGCAATAATTTTTCGAATGATTGAATACATTGTTTCAATAAATGGACTTAATTTCTTTGTAGTATTGTATAAAATAATATAAGAATCTTTATTATTTTGAAAACAATTTTTTAAAGCTATAACCACAAAAAAATCGAACTGAACTTAGTTGCAGGTTGCTAAGGATATATGATGAATTTAGTGCTAAAAATTTTTTTTAACATAGTTTTTTTGAAAATGAATTTAAAAAATATCGTTTATTTACTTTCAAGATTAAAAATTGAGCGCGCTTGCGCGTCGATTGAGACTAGTAGGTTAAAATTCATGAACATTAATAAAAATATAGATTTTCCTGAAAAATTCGTGAGGAGCCAGGTAAAAAATTAGCAAAATTGTAGCAAAATGATGTAATTTTGAATGTAATTATATGAGGAGCATATAAAAAGAAAATTTTTAAAATGACGAGTAAGACAAAAATAACGTAAATATAAGATAAAATCTAATAATTTGACTACTCCTCAGTGAGGAGCAATACTAATTCAAGTGAACACTAAAAAAATACAAACAGAGGAGCACGCGAGGAGGCCTTCGTATCTCGAAAACTAAAAGGAATTTCTTTATAATTCGGCTTCTAATAGGAAGTGAGGAGCAGTTTGAGGAGCAAAAAAACGCAATTTTTCAGTAAAAATTGACTGCGCCTCAGGATATAACTGTATAATATAGGGAGATAAATATACAAATTTTTGACATCAATCAATTTTTACACCGAATAAAATAGTTAATTATTTTATATGTGTTTTGATGAAAACTCAATAACGGCTTTTTTAAAATTTTTTATGTATTGGGGATTTTCTATCGAACTTATTCGGTAACGACCCCAAAACTTTAAAAATTCTCTATGAATAGATTCGCCAGCTTGTTCTGACCACAATCCTAGACTGTTGCCGCTCAAGTAGTTAAGACTGTGTCTAAGATGACATAAAAGAACATGAATTTTAAGCGTTTGGGAGATCTCAAGGCATTGCAAGGCATCAGATAATTCACGAACATATTTATCTAAATCAGGATCGACTTTGTTAACAGAAAAACATGCATGTGCTATTTTGTTCATAGCTTTGAAAGCAACCACAAATGGGTGTATTCTAAAAAACCATAATGAAGATGTTTTACTATTGTTTAAAAAATCTGCATTTTCTAACAGTTTTTTGCACGCATTGCCCTAAAAAATTTCCCCTTGATAATTTTTAGATATCAGATTCAAGTTTTTTGGCCATATTAACGCTACATCTCGGCCAACAAGAGGAACTAGTCCGTGCCAAAACAAGTGATTTAATAACCTTTGCAAAAGATGCAGTTCAGGAACTACGCATTTTTCTATCACAAGGACTTGATCATCTTCACAGAAAAGAGGAGAATTGATTGTACTATAGGATTCTTTTGCATTTGTAGATGGTCACAAATTTTTGATGATCTTTGCGTAGATCTTTATAGCTCTTTAACTTATAACATTTTTCACCACTTTCTAAAAATTCTAATTGGGAGCCGTTGATTTGAAAATTGGAATCATTTAATTTTTCCTTTTTCTTCAAGTCTTTCAAAGACACAAAACAAAACGGACATGGGTATGACGAACAAGCTGTTTGCTGGCCATTAATTATTAACATTAACTTAAAGTCACAGACAAATTTGAAAGGAATATTATTTATTTAAACTAGATTAAATAAAATCTGAACATTGTCATAACTTTCAGTTATGTCTGTCACAATACAGAGGAAAATCAATTTATTTACACTTGTAATCAATTTCATTTTTTCTGCTTCAAATACTTCTGAATAAGAAAATCTTTTTTGCATACAGTTGTTTTCCTCATCAGAGTTGTAATTAGAATCTGTAGAATAATTTTTAGGTAGTAAAGAAAAACAAATTTTGAAGAAACCTTGTCCCCCATCTGCCATTAACTTCACGTAAATGAAACCAACACTTCGTCGATATTTTGTAACCACCGCCACCAACTCTTCCGCGTCAGCCCAAATGACAGGTCTTATTTGTTTGACTTTTTGTTTGTTTTTTACTGTTTCAAATACGAAAAAATCTTCTTGATAATATTTTTCTAATATTTTAGAACTTTCTGATAATTTTTTTCAAAACCACTCGAAACCGAAGCTCTACCAGCAGAACTCCTAAAAAAATGCGTTATAGTTTTCATTTGATTCGCGGAAATGTTTGCTGAGAGCTGTAAATTTTGTAGATTTTGCATACTAAAACTTACTTTTTTTACTTTTTTTGCATTAACTAAAATTCTAGTTTGGCGATCTGTTGTAATCAAATTTAATCCGCTTGTACTGGGTTGTGGATCAAAATCTGACGACGCGGATTCAAATTTTCGTTTTAAACAACCAGTTATAATTTGTTCTTGCTTTTTTTCTGGTAACTCATTCATTATCTGGGTCACGTTTTTAAGAGCATTAGTAGGATTGCATTGATGGTTAATTCCCCTCCCAACTTTCTGATAGCATTTTTTGCTGACTGTTATTTGAGTTTCGTTTTCAATTTTTGATATTTCTTTTTTTTCAGCAGGATTTTCAAGAATTTTTAAATTTCCATTTAAACCGTTGGAATGATCAATTTTGAAATTAGTATCACGAATTTGGCCTCTACCTTTTTTCATTTTTGCATGACCTTGAGAGCGACTGTTCTACAAATATAACAGTTGCATTCATTATTATTTCTTGTTTTTTTTAGGTAACTGAACATCTTCATAATTTGGCATGGTGGTCAATATTCTTTTTTTTACATTTTTTTTTCATCATGACTAGAAATAGCAAGTCGACAAGAGCCGCATATTATACCAAGAGAGAATTTTGAATTGGTTTTACTTAAGTTTTTGTTAGGGTATAGTGATTTAATAATTACCTCTAACGCATCGTTTATAAAAAATTCAGTTTTGTATTTACCAAAACTAATTTTTCTTCCACATGGGGCACACACCTTCAGTCGATTTTCTTCATGATCACACTTGTGCTTCATCTTTGAAATTATTAACTGTGAAAAAATATTACAATAATTCCCCCTCATCATAACAATAATTATTATTATTATTACTACGACTTAATTTTACTTAGTTTTTGAAACAAAATGTTGATAAATCTAATTTTTACAAGTAAAATAAAAATAAAGAACTTTTTCGATATTAACAGAGTTAGTTAATTTTTAAAAATACTTTTTTTTTTAAAGAAAATTTTTCCATAAACAAAGATTATTGTAAATTTATTAGAAAATGGAGTGTCTGATTTTAAGAAACATCTGGATTTTCCAAAAGAAAAGAAGCTTTCGTAAATTAAAGTAAAGGTTAAATTTGTTGCAACTTACTTAAAAACTAGTTCCTTGTTTTAAATTGTCACGGTAGCAGTGCTGCATACAATCACTCAAAATTAAAAACAGAAATTATAATAAAAACATACGAATACAAAAAATGACACTTGTAGAATGAAACAACAATAAATTAATTCGAACAACAAAGAAAAAGAGTTGGAATGATTGCGATTTGAATTAACCATAAATATGATGCCAAAGTACATAAGTTTCTCACGAGTGGCGCTGTATACTGCGAATGCGCCAAATTCAAATCAATGCTTATTTCACTTTAAATACTTAGAATTATTCAATCTTACTCAAAAAAATCAATAAATTGTAATGAATATAGTTTAATATAAAATATAATGACAGCAATAAATAAAAATAAAATATGATATTACTGCAAATACTTTAAGCTTAGTCAAAAAGTTACTTTTTATCTCAAGTCTTTAATTGTTGTTACTCATCTGATATAGTATTTTACATACCTGAGGGAGTCAAAAATTAGTTAGCCCTTAGCAAACCGAAATTGATGCCCGAGCCGAAGGCGAGGGTGTCAAAGGTTTGCTAAGGGTTAGCTCATTTTTGCACTCCCTCGTATGTAATATATTTTTCAACAGGAGGCAAGGAAAGTTCAAACTCCCTGTTTGGGACGAATCAGAAAGTTTGAACTTTGTGCGCCATGTGTTGAAAAATACTTTTTTGTAATCAACAAAAAGTGAAATTAAACATTTGCCTATGTAAAATATGAAATTATTAAAAAAATTTAATTACTTGGTAAGAGTCAACTCAAGTAATTTTTTCAACACCCTGATTAGACCTATTATTTAACTTTTTAATTTGAACCATAACTTAAGTATTTTAACAAAAGAAAAAAAAAAAAAAAAAAAAAACAAGAATTGAAAATAAAACAGATTGCGGGAGCTTATTCTAGGAGAAATTTATGATAAAAACGTATATTTACGTATATTTAGTAATGCTCTAAAAAAGTTCCTCATGCCTTTTACTTTGAAAAATTAATATTGCATACAATCAATTTATCGGTTAAAAATTACTAAAATCAACAAAATGTTTTTTAGCGTCATTTGGGCAGATGAATAGCTATGATTTTCGGGAAAACGGATCTGAAAAGTACAAAAAGTAAGAAATAAGACCCATTTTACCGATTTTTTTGACATTTTTTTTCAACCTTTTTGCTCTTCTCGGGACCCGTGACGGGAAAATGTTCGTTTTGGTGTCCCATAGTTCCAGTTTCATTTTAAGTATGACCGGACCACATGGGTACAAATGGCGCATACCAACACTTTATACAGTCACATTTTACTCGATTTTATAGCTATTAAATAAAAAATTGTGCACAGGATTTCTCGCGATCTTATGGACAAAATTAAATGGGGTACACGGGAAAATGTTCCTTTTGGTGTCCCATAGCTCCAGTTTTATTTTGAGTATGATCAGACCGCACGAGTACAAATGGCGCATACCAACACTATACAGTCACATTTTACTCAATTCTAGCGCTATTAAAAAATTGTGCACAGGATTTCTCGCGATCTAATGGACAAAATTGAAAAGGGTAAACAAGAAAATGTTTGTTTTGGTATTCTACAGTTTTAGTCTGAGAATTAAAAAAAAAAAAAAAAAAAAAAAAAAAAAAAAAAAAAAAACAAGATTGTCGAGCGCTAAGCGCGAGTGTCGGTCGGTCGTGCCTTTTATGCATTGCGCGGAAGCATGGCAATGCATACCTTGCATCGCGCGGAGCGGTAGCGGAGCATAGCAATGCAAGGGCGGAAGTGTTTTGCCCAAATTTTTTTTTTTTTAATTTTGGGCAAAAACACCGTACCCAGGCAAGTCATCTGGCCTCTTGAGCGTAGCAAAAGGGCCAGAGGGCGCGCTAGTTGGTTTGTGAAAAAGTCTTACTCAAATTGTTTATGATGTTTCTGGTTACGGTTGTTGGGTCGGTACTCGAATAAAAGAGACGATTTGCTTGAGACTTGGCCAAAATGTAGCTAATCATTATGTATCATCAATTTAGTTAAATTTTTAGACCATCGGGACATATAGTAAGAACGATATAAGCAAATTAAGCTCAACAAGTAATTATATGGAAAATCACTGTATTTTACGGTTTGTATCAAATTTCATTAAAAACGAAAAGAACGATTGTAATAAAAAAAAAAATGTCAGTGATAGAACAAAAAAAAACACTTTTTTTTCGTTAATGACTGCTGACGGACATTTGTATGTTAGATTAAAAAATTAGCAATCTCTAATATCTTAGGTAAGCCGCCATGTTTTACACGAGTATGAGAGAGACGGAGATTCCGTGACTACTCGCAAAAGTATAGCGCTCTCTCTTTCTCTCGCACCGACCCAACAACCTTAATTGTTATTAATAGTTTACTTTTTACTTATTTATACTGTTTCCACCTTCAGGACTTTTCGAGGATTTTTGAGTAAGGCTAAAAAATATTGAAACTTGCCACAGTAATAGATTTTTTGTGCTTTTTACCCTCACCCATTACCCAAAAGTCACAGTATCAGAGAGAATTTAGTCGGCCATTAGGATGTCCGAGTTGGAATAAGTGATGTAGGGCATCCTACCACACCTAAGCTACAGTGGACTTCATCCCGACAATTTTAACGCGTGAAAAAACGCTCGAAAAAATCGCTGAGACTCGGGCTCGAACCCACGACCCCAAGATTGGAAGGGGCGCGCTCTAGCTCGGAGCCACTGCGGCTCTCAAATTAATCCTTAAATCCAACGGCAACATTGCAAAATTTTTTAAACAAAGTTAATCCGAGACGCGGCTAAACCGCCGGTGTAGACGGTGCATAAAGAGCCTTTTTTGAAAATATTTATTTGAATACAATCGATTGGCCAAGAAACTTGCCTGATTTCCCGTTAAGGAAACTTTACGGTTTAAAAAAAAGTCAAACAAAAACTTAAAATTCAATTAAGGCAGTATAGGTACCATACCCACAGTTCTAGTTAAGATTTGATTTCGAAAGTAGAGGGGCGGGGGGGGGAGTTAAAATATTAAGGTTTTCAAGATTTGCTTCACTACTCCAACTTCGTGTGAATAAAAACTATTTACAAAAAATTAAAACCACAGTTTTTTATAACACAGTTTTTACAATTTATACTTACCAGTAAGTGTTTCGTAATATTCAATTTCTTCAATTGCTCTGGTAAATAATAGATTAGGAAATACGATTCCTAGATAGGGTATTAATCTTTTTCCAACAATATTGTAATAACGAAACGCTAATGATCCAAAATTAAATATTATAACTCCGAACGTCACTAAAATAGCTGAAAACAAAATATTTCAAAATATTTTTAGTTTTACACTACTCTATTACTTTATAAATCATGTCAATTATTCCCACCTTTAGTAAAATATGCAGATATATGTATTCCAAACATGAGCAACTGAGATATATACAAAATAAATATCGTGCCAATTATTATTTTGTTTCCATGGTTAAATAATGAATTAACAAAGCCACTTTTTACGCAAAACATGATGATCGTAGGCAGTCCAATGAATGTAAAAACAAAAATAACTCCGCTTATTACCCAACTCAGTAGGCTGAGGGAATTAGAGACGCCATTCATTGCCATTAAAACCTAAAAAATTGAAAGAATTGTTATGATTTTTGTACGATATTTATGTTTATGAAAAAAATATTTTATTTTAATTACATGAACTCCCAAGAATTTTTCTTTTGATGCTCTAGAAACCTCCGCAAGTAAAGAAACTGAAAATACTCCAATAAGAAATGGAGCAAGCACATACATCCTAAATATTATTTCTGGATTCTCGTTTTGTTGTGTCTGCTGCGGTATAGGCATTCGTTGCATATAAATCTATGGAAATATTTCATTTTAAAAATTAAAAAATAAAAGCATGAAAAATCTTCAAAATAAAGCAGACAATAATTAACCTAGTTTAAAGAATACTAAAGGATATTTATTGCAAAAATTATTTGAATCATTTATTATATTTCTAATCATAAATAAAATAAGTGATTCAAATTTAATCTTAACAACTAATTTATGAATTTTAATTCCCTTTTTTGAGATAAAAATGGGTAGGGTAAGGCGCTTCAAAAAAATTATTTAGTTCGACTTTAAAAGATAGTATACCATAAAATAATCGATACGTATTTTTTCTTTTTGAAAAGAAAAAAGGAAATTGAAAGTTTCCGCAAAAATTATATTTATGTGTGTGTTTGTGAGAGAGAGAGAGAGAGATTGATTGATATATTTATACATAGTGCGCCCGCATTCCTACGGAAACTAGGATGAGGAGTGGGGAAATGGTATATTACCCAACATGAGTGAGAAGGACCAGTAGAACTCCTGACTTGGGGGGGGACCTCAAGTGCAGACTGGGTAATGTGCAAACGTCTCATTATTAGACTAATTGTTACAGAAAAGTAAATACCACAATGTAGTATTTTTTTTACGGAATTTTACATCTGTTCTCATTAGTTTTCTTCAGTTCTACTTGCAATTATATCAACTTCTTATAACTATTTTATAAAACATTTTATTTCATTTTTGAAAATTCAATAAAAATATTACTACAGTCTAGTATTTGCTTTTCTGTTATAAATATTCTGATAATGGGTCGTCTGCACATTAGCCAGTCTGCACTTGAGCCCCCCCCCCCCCCCCCCCGAATTTTACACGTATAGGATTAAAAGTTTCAGAAAATTATTGAAAGAAAATGAAACTAACTAAAGTACAATTTTTAAACTTACATCTGTTCTTATTGGTTTCTTCAGTTCTACTTGCGGTTATATCAACTTCTTATAACTATTTTATAAAACATTTTATTTTATTTTTGAAAATTTAATAAAAATATTACTACAGTCTGGTATTTGCTTTTCTGTTATAAATATTCTGATAATGGGTCGTCTGCACATTAGCCAGTCTGCACTTGAGCCCCCCCCCCCCCCCCGAATTTTACACGTATAGGATTAAAAGTTTCAGAAAATTATTGAAAGAAAATGAAACTAACTAAAGTACAATTTTTAAACTTACATCTGTTCTTATTGGTTTCTTCAGTTCTACTTGCGGTTATATCAACTTCTTATAACTATTTTATAAAACATTTTATTTTATTTTTGAAAATTTAATAAAAATATTACTACAGTCTAGTATTTGCTTTTCTGTTATAAATATTCTGATAATGGGTCATCTGCACACTACCCAGTCTGTACTTGAGGTCCCCCCTTCTGACTCACGTTAGGTACCATACTTTTTCAATAGGACATGTATTAGGGTACTTTGAGAAAAATAGAGATTTATCAGAATGCAACGTCTACATTTTCAAGGGGAAACACATGATTTTAAAAAATTTATGGCTAGGAGTTATCAAATTTTTATGGGTTTTTTTAAGGATGTTTGATCTCGTTACGAAATTCATAAGAATCGTTTGAAAATGTTGAAATATCAAGTGTGATAATCTTTACACATTGATGAAACAGTACACGCATTGCCATCTATTGGGCGTTGGCGTTATGAACTGTTGGAAATTTAGTGAACAGCTGAGCGCAGCACAGCTGGCAGCTAACCGCTGTTCTCTCCTTCTTCTACGATGCGAAGCCGAGCGTATCGGTCGATTAAATGTCACGCGCTGCGTCATTTGTCCTACCTCGTTAAACATAAGTATTGTTAAGCTAACTAATTTATACATCTTAATAAATAAATTATTGTTGTTTTCTTTATAAGTAAAAGTGAGTAAACCTGATTATTTATCCCATGCCTGCTATTTATTTCACACCTCATTTTAACATGGTAGCAGACCACGTGAAATCACATGGCGATATAAATTTAATAAATAAGAAAAAAAACTTAAATAAAGAGTAAATTTAAAAACGATTGACTATAAAACATAATTAAAGATATAATAAACGAATTTGTGCAAAAATAATTGACAAAATAAATGTGAAATAACCGATGAAAAGAAATTAAAAATAAAAATAAAAATTGAGGTTAAGTGATTAAAAGCACATGTGTAAAAAAAATTGAACGACAGTCGAATGTTTAATTATATAAAAAACCTAATTAAAACTGAATACTCTAAACCTGGATCTGTGCACGAAATAAACTATAAGAATATCGTTCAATATAAAGTGATAAAAAAATTAAATCCTACGGATTTAGAAAAATTAGTGCATAACAAATTCTTCAGTCTAAAAAACCAAGATAAAAATATTTATTAAAACGAGTACATATAATACTAAAACAAGTGCTAAATTTAAAATTACAAATCGAAGAAAATTATATCAATAGAACTAAAATGGACGACGTAAAAGTGCAAATATTTGACGGCACAAATTATGAAAATTGGAAGTGCAGACTTAAAGCAATTCTTAAGTACAAACAATGTAATATTACAATAGAAAACGAAACAAGGCCCACAGCGATCAGCGCAGAAGACTGACAAAACTTACAAAACAAAGCAACAGTATTCATCCTGACATCGATAGATAATAAACAAATGGAATACATCAAGAATGCTGAAACGCCTTACCAGATGATAAAAAAATTAGATAAAATCTATTTGGCAAAATCAACAACAATGCAAATTTTGTGCATTAGTAAGCTAGATGATCTCAAATTAAAAAATTTTAAATCCAATGAAGATTTTTTTATTGAGTTTGAGATATTGTGTAATAAATATACCAGTGCAGGTGGTAGTATGACTGAACAAGAAAAATTGAAATATATGCTAAAAGCTTTGCCTGCTGAATACAATCAAATAGGAATGTTCATTGATATAGCTCCAGCTGAAAAACAAAACGTCGATTATATGAAAGAAAAAATTCAAGAATTCTCTATGACAAAAGAATCAACGAGTGACAAAAACAACGTGAGCACTTTTCACACAAAATTAAACAAAAACAAATTCAGTGGAACTTGTTATATCTGCAATAAAAAAGGGCACCAACAAAAAGACTGTTGGTACAACGAAGAAAATTCATCAAAAAAGAAATTTGTTAATCAGCAAAAAAACTTCAAGAACCAAGGTGGCGGACAACACAACCAACGAGGTCGAGGTGGCGCACGAGGAAGAGGACGACAACAACTTCAACACCAACAACAACGAGATCATCACGACAACTTTAATATTTCAACGTGGACAATCAATGTGAACGCGAGTGAAATCAAAAGTGAAGTTTTTTGTGACCAAAATAATTCGATTAAGTGGCTACTCGACAGTGGATGTACCGCACATCTAATTAACGACGAAACGTATTTTTCTAGTTACGAAAATCTGAAAAAGCCGATTGAGGTAAATCTACCGGACTACAACGTATCGCAAGCTACGAAAGTAGGTAAGATGTTTGTAAATTTTAAAATCGGAAACAAATTCAATAAAGTATCTTTAAAAAATGTATACTACGTGAAAGACTTGCAACACAATATTTTATGTTTTGCTAATATAGCAAAAGTAGCAAATATGAAAGTTTATGACGATAGGATTGAAATTTTGGATAAACTAAATAATAATATTTTAGCTATTGCCAAAGAGCAAAACAATTTATATTTTACGACTAGCTATATTTTGAATGAAGATGTGGATAAAATGAATTCTGAGAAAAATAATGTTTACACAAACGCGACTTTATTAACGAAAAAAGAAAGGTGGCACCGTGCACTTGGCCACGTAAATTTTGAATATCTCGACAAAATAATAAAAAATCAAACACTTTTCGGAATACCTAAACAAATTGAAAAACAAACAATGAAATGCGCGACGTGCATCGAATCAAAAATGGCAAATTTAAAATTTGAAAATAATCGCGAACGGGCAACTGAGCCATTGCAAATAATTCACACTGATTTAAGAGGTCCTCACTCGATACGAGGGTACCGAGGAGAAAAATATTTTTTAACCTTTATAGATGACTTTAGTAAATGCGCATGTATATATACTCTTAAATCAAAAAACGAAACTGCTAAATTGTTCAAAGATTATATAAATTTTATAAAAAATCAATTCGGAAAATCTATTAAAAAATTACAATGCGATAAAGGTACCGAGTACCTAAATAATGAAATTTATAACTTTATTCGCGAGGAGGGGATTGAGTTAATGCCGTGCCCAACTGATGTGCATGAGTTGAATGGGGTGGCTGAGCGCTATAACCGTTCAATCATGGACATCGGTAGGTGTTTATGTAAAGAAGCGCGAATAAGTAAAATTTATTGGCCCGAAATCATATTAACCGCAGCATACTTAAAAAACCGAACGTTGGCTAACACGAATCAGATAAAAAGTCCGTACGAATTATTTTTTGGTAAAAAGCCAGACGTAAGAAATTTAAAAATTTACGGTTCGAAAGTTTTTGTAAGAGTTAGTGAAAAGAAAAGACGCGATTGGGATGACAAATCGCAAATCGGAATCTTAATCGGATATACGCATTTTGGATATAAAATTTTAATAAACAACAAAATAATCGAAGCTCGTCACGTAAAAGTAGTCGAAAATGACACAGAAATAATTTGTTTAGAAAAACAAAAATCGGATGATAATAAATATCGTAACTATTGTTTAAATGATGATCAAGATAATTATAATGTTGATAATAATTCGGATCAGGAAAGTCAGATAAATGACATGAGTGATGATGAAAATGTAGTTGAGAGCGAAAATGAGAGTCAAAATATAATTAACAAAAATGTAAATAAAGAAAGGCGTGTCTCTATGCGCGAGACAAAAGGTAAAAAACCAAATCGATTAGGATATCCTGGAGCAAATTTTATTTATATAAATTTTATAAACGCGAACGTACCAAATAATTATCACGAAGCTATGAATTCTTATGAATCAAAAAATTGGATGAAAGCGATAGAAAAAGAAAAAGAATGTCATAAAAAAAATTGTACGTGGGACTTAGTTGCTAAACCAGAGAATGAAAAATTGATTGACTTAAAATGGGTATTTGCAAAGAAGTCCGACGGTAGATACAAAGCTAGATTAGTCGCTAAGGGTTTTCAACAACCTGACAATCTAGAAAATAAATACTCTCCTGTTAGCCGAATGCAAACATTGAAAATATTATTGAGTTACTCAGTCAACAATGGCAATTTTATAAAGCAGCTTGACGTAGAATCAGCTTTCTTGAATGGTGAGATAAAATCAAATGTTTACATTCGACTACCAGAGGGATACGAAGAAAAAGATGGAATTGTAGGTAAATTGAATAAAGCGTTATATGGACTTCGCGAAAGTTCATTAATATGGTATGAAACATTAGATACTTACTTAAAAAGTTTAGGATTTGAAAGAAGCGCATACGATAATTGTTTATACAAAAAATTATTACCTAATGATTGTGTATATTTATTAATATTCGTGGATGATATAGTAATAAGCTCAAAATTTTTAGAGAATTTAAAAGAGATAAAATCTGAATTAATGCGAAAATTTACAATGAAGGATCTGGGGATGATTACGAATTATATCGGAATTCAAATCGATTATGACCAAGTGAAAGGTAGAATTTTTCTATATCAAACTAATTATATACAATCATTAGCTAATAAATATAAAATACATGACTCCAAAACGTATGAAACACCAATGGAGCAAAACTTAAAACTTGATCAAGCTCGATTTACTGATGAGAGAATAAAATATAGAAATTTAATAGGCGAATTATTATATATAAGTTCAGGTACCAGACCTGATATTGCATTCAGTGTAAATTACCTAAGTCGTTTCCAAAATTGCTACGACATTACGCATTTTAAATATGCATTACGTATTTTAAAATATTTATATAAAACTAAAGACAAAAAACTTTATTTTTCGCAAAATAGATGGTTCGGTAAATTGGACTGTTTTGTAGACTCGGATTTTGCCGGTGACAATATTGATCGAAAGTCTACAAGTGGTTACGTCATCAGATTTAATGGTAACGTAATTTTTTGGAAATCGCGGAAACAAAATTTAGTAACTAAATGTTCAACATTTGCTGAATATGTAGCGCTTTCTGAAGCAATAACCGAATTATTGTTTATCAGAAATTTATGCAGTGAAATGTTTGAAGTCGATGAAAATAATCCAATGAAATGCTACGAAGATAATAGTGGTGCTGTATCCATTGCAAAATTCGGGAATTTTACTAAGAACTCAAAGCATATTGAAATACAGTACCACTATATCAATGAGAATTATCAAAATGGAATTATTGATATTATTAAAATAAAATCTGAAGAGAATATTGCCGACATATTAACTAAATCACTATGTAAAGAAAAGTTTGTAAAAAATAGAGATAGATTAAGATTAATATAAGTATGAAATTGTAAAAGATTGATAGAATGAATCAATTATAAAAAAAAAAAAAAAAGAAAAAAGGAAATATATACAAATGTGAGTGTAGAGATTATAACACTTACAGTAGTGATCAAAATTATAAGGCACCCCCTAAAATTCGCCTGTTTCAAGTTAATATTTTGACTTTATGCATGCCTGCACGTGTTTAAATATTTTAGTGTTCATCTCTAAAATTTTTTTTGTTCAAAACAAGTTCAGTACTTGAAAAAAAAACGTTTACTTTATATTAATTCGTCTTTCCAATCAATTTTTATCCTCTTTTAAGCTTAAAATGACTTTTTTTAAAAAACAGCTAAATTTAGTTCTTTTATGATCTAGATAGTGTTTTGTAAAATTTCTATAAACACCTAAGTGAATAATATATTTTTTTTCGCGTTTCTCCGATGTTCAAGTTTATCGAAAAAAATTTTCAAGCTGATTAATAGAAAAATGTTCAAGCCACAAGGAAAAAATACATTTTTTTTAACTTGAAAAAACATTGATTTTTTGTACTTTTACATTGTTTTTTGCTTAAATTTGCTTTTTTTTATTAATTTGGGAGGTAAAAATTATATTAAACTGATATTTGATGAATTTTAAACTAATTCAATTTATTATGAATCACAATCTTACAGAGAATTTTAAAAAAATATGTTAAAAAACAGTTTTTCTAATACAGTTAAATTTCACAAAAATAACTTCAATTTGTATTTAATTGATTACAAGCAATATATTTATCGAATTGACTTTTTCATTAATTTTAATATTCAGTTAGAAGTTTCAGAGAGCTTATTCAACTTGAAGTAATTTTTCAAATTTGTAGAATTCGTATGCCAGTAGCGATAATTTTTCGATCGGTAAAGAATTTATCTACATTACCGACCGAGCCGTCATTATTGATAAATTAGTTTTTTAAATGTTTATAAGCTTGCATAACTTTCATCATGGGAAAATACCTATACTAGATTGGCCAGCACGTTCTCCAGATTTGAATATAATTGAGAATGCTTGGGATCAAATAGAGATAATGATCAAAGACAAACACCTGAGAAATTTGGAAGATTTAAAACGAGGGATTGCTGTAGCCTGGCAAAAATTGAGTCGGAGTTACTGTAAAAAACTTGCAGAATCTATGGTCCGAAGAGTTCGCGCTTGCTTCGAGGCTAAAGGAGGATCAACTAAGTACTAAAGAAGGGTAAACTAATTATTAAATATATAAAAAACATATTATATTAAATAATAAAAATGATTATAATAATTTTTTCTAAAAATAAATTAATACTATTACTTGTAATCAATTAAATACAAATTGAAGTTATTTTTGTGAAATTTAACTGTATTAGAAAAACTGTTTTTTAACATATTTTTTTAAAATTCTCTGTAATATTTTGATTCATAATAAATTGAATTAGTTTAAAATTCATCAAATATCAGTTTAATATAATTTTTACCTCCCAAATTAATTAAAAAAAAGCAAATTTAAGCGAAAAACAATGTAAAAGTACAAAGAATAAATGTTTTTTCAAGTTTAAAAAAATGTATTTTTTCTTTGTGGCTTGAACATTTTTCTATTAATCAGCTTGAAAATTTTTTTCGATAAACTTGAACATCGGAGAAACGCGAAAAAAAATATATTATTCACTTAGGTGTTTATAGAAGTTTTACAGAACACTATCTAGATCATAAAAGAACTAAACTTAGCTGTTTTTAAAAAAAAGTCATTTTAAGCTTAAAAGAGGATAAAAATTGATTGGAAAGACGGATTAATATAAAGTAAACGTTTTTTTTTCAAGTACTGAACTTGTTTTGAACAAAAAAAATTTTAGAGATGATTACTAAAATATTTAAACACGTGCAGGCATGCACAAAGTCAAAACATTAACTTGAAACAGACGAATTTTAGGGGGTGCCTTATAATTTTGATCACTACTGTAGGTGGCGTGTTGAAATATCAAGTGTGATAATCTTTACACATTGATGAAACAGTACACGCATCGCCATCTATTGGGCGTTGGCTTTATGAACTGTTGGAAATTTAGTGAACAGCTGAGCGCAGCACAGCTGGCAGCTAACCGCTGTTCTCTCCTTCTTCTACGATGCGAAGCCGAGCGTATCGGTCGATTAAATGTCACGCGCCGCGTCATTTGTCCTACCTCGTTAAACATAAGTATTGTTAAGCTAACTAATTTATACATCTTAATAAATAAATTATTGTTGTTTTCTTTATAAGTAAAAGTGAGTAAACCTGATTATTTATCCCATGCCTGCTATTTATTTCACACCTCATTTTAACAGAAGACTATTGGAATCTTCTAATTTAGGCTTAAGGTAGTTACCTACAGTTTTAGTGTTTCTTAAAAAAGTTTTCTAACTCTGCACAGTGTTAGTTTTTTGTGTCCTTTACACGTTGGTATTTTTCAAATACCTCCAAGCGGGGCTAAATTTTGAGATACTAAGCTCAGAAGTTTCAACTTTTTACACGTGTTTCCTATGCTAAACGCGTAAAATCGTAAATAGTGGAACGGGGTCAAAAATAGCCCAATAGTGGAACGGTTTATAAAAGTTATAATAGCTTTTTTATAAATAATTTTTGTTTAAAAAAAAAAATCATTTGGTAATCCTGGATGTTTTATCTATAGGTAGTAATCATTTCAAAATAGTTTTTTGACTTTGTTGCTTCGAAAAAAATCTTCAAAAAAAATGAATTTTTACATCTTGCGTCAATCTGAAATCTGAACTGAGTCAAATTTACAACAGCTCTTTTTAAATTGTTCAATTCAATATAAAAAAATATCTTACGGTCATAATTTTTTTTTTAACTTATTAATAGAGCTGTAGAAAAGTATTCCTGTAAAAACTGGGAAATAATAACATTTTTTTTATATTTAAATTAAGCATTAAAGTCATGACTAAAAGTGGAATGCATATACCAATAGTAGAACGTGGATATTGCACGTCGAGTTTGAAGTTGCAACTACGTCGTACCAGAAGTAGAACGATATATTAGTATCATTTGTTGCAGAAATTTGTATTAAAAACTAAGAAATACTTAAAAAATGCCACGCCGTGAATGTAAAATAAAATTTTGTTTATAATTTGATGATGAAAACTACGTGTGAATCATGTCTAAATTCCTAACCTTTTTAGGTTAGAGAGTTTTTAATCTGTAGGTACGCTTGCTACTTGCTAGGTAAACAAAATTTACTTCTCCTTTCATTTAAAAAAGTCAATAACTGAATAAAGGAAGATTGTACTGATGTTAAAGCTTTAAATGTTGACATTTTACGAAAATTTTAATATATTTTATACACTGCTTCTCGAGCATTGTCGAGCATTCCACTTTTGGGTATGATTTTTCAATCCCCATTTGATTTACACGTTCCACTTCTGGTATACTCCATTCCACTTTTGGGTGTATTTTTTTGAAAAACATTCCACTTTTGGGCTACTATAATTTTTTTTTAAATATTGTTTAATAAATAACTGAAGCATTTAATGGATAAAATTTTGATTGGAGTATACTCTTTAATAGTGTAAGTAAGCAATAACATTTCAGTTTTGCTAAAAATACAAGAAGTTTTTTTCTTAAAGTGGAAAATTTCACGATTCGGCCGGAGGCGCTCCACTATTGGGTGTTTTACCTTATCGTGTCCGAATTTGAAAAGGATTCACAACACGGTTATTGAGATATTTTAATTGAAAGTTGGGCTAAAATCGCTCGAAATCGTTGATTTAACACAGGCTCTTATAAAAAAACTACGTTTACAATTAGCTCTATTTTTTGAACCAAGATGTGAATCAACTTGAAATTTAGACATGTTATTTAACAAGCCTGTACAAACAAATTACAAAATTTTTAAACACTTCTTATGGATTTTTAAACGATTTTAGAATCGTTTTGTTATTAAAAAACCAGTAAAATGTTTGCCGATTTTTCCCAATTTTTAAAACACTTTTCTGGACTTTGAATTTACACTATCCTAAAGTAGAAGTTGTTAGTAATACTGCAACAAAATTTCAAAAAGATTCGTTTATTCAATTTGAAGCACTAATGAGTGAAAAATAAAACATTTTTTTCGAGACTGTACGCCACGTGGCTGCAGCTACCGTTCCTAAGCTATTGGCATCTAGTATGAGGGGAGGTCAATTGGAGGCTCTGTTGCAAGTAAACAGCCGTAAAAACAGCCTACAAAAATTTTTTAGCGACTTCTTGAACTAAAATTTTTACATGGGATTTTGCGTGCAAGAGCCTACAATTTCCCTTCCTGTCAAATGCTAATAGGCGGTTTCCCCCACCACCTGCCCCACGATCAAACATTCTTAACGAATCACACTTGACACTCAAACACCCAGATTTAGCGGTTCTGTACAATTAGGGGACACGCGCTCGAGACGCTTGAGATGGGGCTCAGGCAGCCCGATCGGCAATTTAAAAAATGCTGTCATATTTTATCTCTTTGTGCTATATGCACCCGGAATTGACGATTCAGTAGAAGTTGTGAAAAAATTTTTTTTTTACCTTTTTTCTTTGTCGAAAACTTTAAACACGTTTTTCTCAAAACAACTATTTTTAAAGTCGGTGAACACTATAATTTGAAAACCAATTGACCAATCGTTCTTGAACTTGGCACACTTACTTTTCATATGAAATACCTCGTTCCTACGGTTTTTTTTTTTTTTTTTCTCGGTTTTACGGATACAAAATGGTGGCATTTTTCAGTCAAAAATCGGTACTTTCGAATAAATACCTACCAAAACTTAAAAAAAAATTTTTTAAATAAAAACTCTTCGTAGGGGGCTAGAAAAACTCCTATTTTAACTTAATTTATAAATTTTTTTTATTTTAGGTAAACTAGTGCAGCCCTAGAGTATTCATCGCGACTCATCTTTTTTTCGAAGTGTCTTCAAAAAAGCAGTGTCATCTGCTCATTTCTGAATATATTAAATGATGTTTCATTATGTAGTATTGTTTAAATATATTTAACTGATCATGTATCGCCACAAAAATCGCCAAAAGTCACCCCCTCATTAGCCCCTAGTGCCCCCTTAAAAGTGTCAGGGGTGTTGTTACTTGTAAAAACAGTAACCCATTTTTTTGTGGTAAGTGAGGTCTATACAGTGAAGGAGAGCTCATAGATTCGTTTTTGAAAAGGTGGGCAGACTAACGGGGGTCATGGAAATCTGGGTAAGCGTCACAGTATCTCTTCGCCAGGGTCAAGGGTGAACTTGTCAAACAGGTAGGTCGGAAGCCCCGTCTTCAAGACTGAGGGAGCGAGTGTAGTTGTTAAGTTTCTCTGCGCGTGTCTGGGGCAAGCTAACCAATATGACGGAAATTCTAATAAAGCCCTGTGAAGAATAAAAATAAATGCCTACAATTAACCCCGAATGAAACCCTCAAAATTATCCCAAAAGAAAAGGCAATAAGGGCCAAATATTTATCAAAGGGCGCATTTGGTCCAGCCAGCTCACTCGTCGTCGTGGGAATCTCGCTGAACTCGATGGCCTGTTGTTGATCGTGCTGCTGCTTTCCGAGTCGCGTACCTAAAATTAGGAAAAGGGAAAAAGTATGCTACCATAAATAACGAAATACTGTAATTCTCTCTTCGGAACTGTTTGATAAGAAAATCAAAGGGCGTGGCAAGGAGAAAACGCAATACGGCCCGCTGGCCTCGCACTCACAAACCTCGCATAGAAAAAGATTTCCCGCACTCGTACATGTAACCCATTTGACGACTCTTCTTCTGGGCCCTTCTCGTAGTCGACTCCGGTGATCGTGGACTCTCGGGCTCGTGGTGAAGAGACGGCGGCGCTGCGAAGTTGTCCCTACTCCGCTTGGGACCTCCGTACTCCTCACAACGTTACTCACGATCCCGACACCCGCGTGGTCGTTGTCGGAAGACCGTACGAACGGTAAACGAGAAAACACCAGGTAACAGGGCACCGTTGCGACCGCTCTACGCGACTCCCAGTTCGAGATTAATTCGCGGAGAATGAATGACTGCCGCGAAGAAGAAGCCGGGCGGTGACCTCTAAAACCTGCCCTCTACCGGACTACCGCCGAACTCCTTCTTTAGACCGCCAAAATACAAATTTTCCACGTTACAGAAATTTCTGGGGCGATTCCACGCCACAGACCACCTCCCACGAAAACGGTACTTCGTACTGAAAAACAAACGACATCCACACCCTTTCAAGAACAACCTTCTCCATGAGTCATTATAGGACCACTGCCCTCGAAACATTGGTATTACATTTGTACCTACCCCTAGCCACTACATAATTTTTACAAATAAATAGTAATAATAACAATAGTCATCAGTAAAATAAATAATAATAATAATAATGATAATCAAAAGAAAATACAAATAACTCCTATAACTAACTTAACTCTAAGAATAACAACAACAAAATAAACAACTACCCACAACTTCAATGACTGCAAAAAAATATATATATTTTTTTTAACAAAAAAGAAAAACACCTTCGTTATCCGAGCCCAGAGTCTTACGGAGTCCTGCCCGGCCAAGGATGGGATGAGGGCATCGGTCACCAGGTCGGACGGTGTGTTTAAGATGCGTGGTGGCACGTATAGCTTAAGTTTGCACACGTCGACCCTCAGCTTTTCCGATTGTTCCCTCTGTACAGCAGGGCATCGGTCACCAGGTCAGGCGGGCTGTTAACGACACATGGTGGCATGTATCGCTCAGCTCACTAGCCAGACCCTCAGCTTTTCCGGTTGTATCCTCTGTCTATCCCGTGGGGCATCGGTCACCAGGTCGGGAAAACTGTCTACGATACGCGGCGTCACGTATCGCTCAAGCTCGCTATCCAGACCCTCAGCTTTCTGATTGTTCCCTCTGTACAGCAGGGCATCGGTCACCAGGTCAGGCGGGCTGTTAACGACACATGGTGACATGTATCGCTCAGCTCACTAGCCAGACCCTCAGCTTTTCCGATTGTATCCTCTGTCTATCCCGTGGGGCATCGGTCACCAGGTCGAGGAGGCTGTCTACGATACGCGGCGTCACGTATCGCTCAAGCTCGCTATACAGACCTTCAGCTTTTCCGACTGTCCCTGAATCTAACAACCAAACAAACACAAAAAAAAAACAAAAACAAACAAAAGTTTTTTATCCCAAGTTGGCGTTTCTCAATACCCTCTAACAACGGAGGCCCCACACGAGGGTCCCGATCATCCACGTCCCAGCTCTTCCAAATCTCCACCGGGTTGCTCCGGGAAAACCTCGGGTTCGAGTTGACTCTCCTTCCACCCTGCTTCTCGCACAAGCTGCACAGCGGCCTCGGCGATTTCGTTTTGGTACTCTGTCTCAGCTTTGTGCTGGATTTTCCCACGATCTACACCCTCACCATCATTGTGCTCGAGTGCAGGGCTTATCCTGCGGTCAACACACCGGTGGTTCTGCTCCGGGCCGGGAGCATGCTCTTCGAGCTGGGCAGTCCCTATTTGATTTAGCAGACGGGGGTGGGACCGACTCCCCCCGCATTGTCGTTCTCCAGGAGCCACGCACAATAAGGGCAATCGGGAAAAGTCACGCCTGGAATACCGCACCCCTGACAGATGACTGCTGGGTGCTTGTCTTTCTGCTCCGAACCTTTAGGCGAAAAATTTTCTGAATTCGGTTCAATGTAGCAGACGCGATGCGGGCAAGCAGTGACTTCATGCTCCTCCAGACTAGCATTACAAAAGATGCACGCATCCGCGTCTCCTCCCCCCACCAAGCCTGAAGACCGGACTAGCGGTTTTGTCGGGGCATTCCTTTTTTGCTCAGCCTGATCAAACGTAGCCATCTCTTCGGCTGTGGGTTGGGTTGGGCTGCGATGCGTCGGTAATTCAGGCTTTTCTGAATCGCCCGATTTCTCCCAGGCCTTTTCTGCGTGGCCTTATAGTAGCTCGACCCCGAGTCAGAACTACCTAATTCAGAGAGGTTAGGCTTGCTGACGAGACGAAAGTTCGAAATGACAATAAAAATAACAAAGAAAAATCAACTCTGGCTCTTCGGCCTGGACATCAAGCCCAGTGTACAGCAAAAAAAATACCAAGTTCAATTTTAACCGCTACTTAATTCTAATTTCCACCTTGCCACAAACAAAGATAAGAAAAGAAGGGGGAATGAAATAATCACGCAAATAAAATTTCGCTCGGTAAGCTATTAACATCGAGCGTTACCTCTCTCGGAACCCAAACGTAAACAAACTCTCGACTCAATTCCAGCTAAGGTTTAAAAAATCAAAACAATAACAAAATTTCCGAATGGCCTTGGCTTGGAATGTGAGTGCGTGATTATGCAACCTTCCGACGTCACAATCTAAGTTTCGGCAGTTCAGCGGCAGTTTATCAGCAGGTTCGAGCCACACGTTGGCACGTCATATGACGGAAATTCTAATAAACCCCTGTGAAGAATAAAAATAAATGCCCACTATTAACCCCGAACGAAACCTTCAAAATTATCCCAAAAGAAAAGACAGTAAGGGCCAAATATTTATCAAAGGGCACCTTTGGCCCAGCCAGCTCACTCGTCGTCGTGGGAATCTCGCTGAACTCGATGGCCTGCTGTTGATCGTGCTGCTGCTTTCCGAGTCGCGAAACCTAAAATTAAGAAAAGGGAAAAAGTATGCTAGAATAATAACGAAACACTATAATTCTCTTTTCGGAACTGTTTAATAAAAAAAAATCAAAGGGCGTGGCAAGGGGAAAACGCAATACGGCCCGCTGGCCTCGCACTCACAAACCTCACAAAGCACAAGGTAACCCATTGACGAAACTCTTCTTCTGGGCCCTTCTCGTAGTCGACTCCGGTGATCGTGGACTCTCGGGCTCGTGGTGAAGAGACGGCGGCGCTGGGAAGTTGTCCTTACTCCGCTTGGGACCTCCGTACTCCTCACAACGTCACTCGCGATCCCGACGCCCGCGTGGTCGTTGTCGGGAGACCGTACGAACGGTAAACGAGAAAATCACCAGGTAACAGTGCACCGTTGCGACCGCTCTACGCGACTCCCAGTTCGAGATTAATTCGCGGAGAATGAATGACTGCCGCGAAGAAGAAGCCGGGCGGTGACCTCTAAAACCTGCCCTCTACCGGACTACTGCCGAACTCCTTCTTTAGACCGCCAAAATACAAATTTTCCACGTTACAGAAATTTCTGGGGCGATTTCACGCCACACCAAGAGCAAGTCTGTAGACTGTTACTTGAGACCTTCTAGGTATACCTCCATACGCAAGCCTGACACATGCGTTATGAAGTGTCTTTAGTCTAGTTTTGTGTTGTTGACTGAGTATGGTCAGGACTGAGGCACCATAGTCAAACATGGAGAGGACTAGAACCTTCGTGAATCTGACTCTAAGGTTGCGCGAGAAGTACCTCAGCTAATACAGCGCGTTGTTGACCTTTTTGGTGATGTGGTTGACTTGTTTATTTCATTCCAAGATGTTTTCGAGGTGAATACCAAGGAGCTTCAGAGAATTCGAGTACGGCACGAGTACTCCATTGAGGTGTAATTGGGGAAGCTGATTGAAGTCAATCCTCCCAAGTTTTCCTGACTCCTGGGGTACCTATGATCGTGATGGTAGTTTTTGCTGCGCTTGTAGGTCGTTTTCAGTTGCCTAGTTTGCCACTGCTTGCGCATCGAAACACAGTTGGAGAATCGCGCTGATTAGTTCACTAAAAAAGAGCATTGATGTGGACCTCAAAGTCATCTGCAAATAAAGACTTCAAAGCGTATTTGATACAATCAGGCAAGTTATTTATAAAAATAGAAAACAGCAGTGGACCTGGGGTGCTTTCTTACGGCACGCCTGAAAAGATATCAAGCCAATCTTCGTAGGTGCCATCCTGTTTTCTGACTGCTTGCTTCCTGTCTTTAAGGCAGCTAGAAATTGATAGGTTTATTTTGTTTTTTATTAGCAAACTATGAAATTTACAAAGATCTCGGATTCAGCTTACTTTAACGTTTGATGTATACCTATATGCATGGATTGTGTATGGGTAAAAGTCAAAAATTTGGACGATTTCAGTTACTGAAAAATGAAAAAAAAAAAAAAGATCTTTTTGAATAAAAATAACTATGTCATCTGTCTGTAGGTTGTCCATAAGTATCAAAATTGATGCAGCTGCGACAAATATGGTTAAAATTAAAAATAAAGAATGATATAAATAATAGCGATAAATCGTAGGTTTCTGTAGAAAAATACAAACGTTTTTGTTTAAGGATGTTTGGTACTTACTAAAAAATGCAGCCATTCTGTCAATTTTAATCGAATCTTCTAATAATTTATATCAAAATAATCGTTGGAGTTTTTCCCTATTTTTGTCCGTCTTAGTTTTTAGAAAAATCTAATAATTTGTTTAAACAATTGAAGAGGTGGTCTAAAAAAAAATCAAGCATTTTTTTTTCTTTATCACTTGTAACTCTCTCAATAATTCAGAGGTCGTTGAAAAAACTAAGAGGTAGTTTCGGTGACACTTCAAAGAAAAATTTAATATTTTTTAAAATATTGAATTATAAATTTTTTAAATTAAATAAAAAAAATGCTTGATTTTCATAAGATTACGTGTTCAATTATTTAAAAAACTATTTCAATTTTTGAAAAACCAAAACGGAAAAAATAGGAGAAAAATCCAACGTTTATTTTAATATAAATTATTAGAAGATTCAATTAAAATTGACAAAATGGCTGCATTTTTTTATAAGTACCAAACATCCTTAAAATCATAATTTTACACTATAATAATACTTTTACTAGTAATTTTCATAAAATTGTATTAACAGGTAAATATTATTATTTTAATATAATTATTTATTTAACAACTACAAAAAACTATCTCTTTTTTTGGGCGTCCACGGCCGCGTGCGGTTGGGATGGGTACTAGAGAATCGATCTTGCTAGGTGTTTTATTTGCGACAGAAATTATAAAAAAAATATACATGAAATTATATTTTTAAACAAAAATTATATAAATTAATGTAAAATGATAATGACTGTGCGCTCGAAGCAGTTTATGTATAGAAGAAGCAAATCATACATCAGTATTTTTTCCAGCTCTATTTTAACGAAGTTTAGACATGATTTTGTACAAAATTTGAGGTTCGGACTGATGACAGACGTGACATTTTGACGTATTTTTTGATAATATCTTTAAAAATAAGCAAGTACAAACTTCTAAAATGGGATGTTATCTTCCTTTTATCGTTCAAAATACGTTGAATTTTTATTTTATGGGCTATCTACTTTTATTCGGTTGTAATCGTTACAGACACTTAATTGCACGGAGAGAAGGTCCACTCTTATTTCGTAGCGCGCCCCCTGCATTAGGAAATACGGTGCGCACGTGCATTCGTTTTTGAGTAAAATCCAGTGCACCCGTTCAACTCAAAACGAGCTAGCGGTTTTGATTTGGGCCCGATGCGGTCTCTTAAAAAATCGCTGGCATTTTTTATCTAGTACGAATATTGTAATGTAACTTTAGTAAAACATTCTTTGAAACCTAATGAAAAATTTCCTCGCTTGAAGTTTTTTCAACTCTTTTAAGTTTCATCAAAAAATGTTCAGTCGTTTCCGAGTTCTTGCGAGTTAAACAAAAAACTTGATTTTCTTTGGATTTATGAATTTTACGTTTAACTCGCAAGAACTCGAAAACCATTGAATATTTTTTAATGAAATTTTAGCAACATATTCTTGAACTCTCTCTGCTGCTAATGAAACGGTCCAGATATTTTTAAAGTGTTTTAATGCCTCGTAATTAACTATTAAAAATGGAAAATTAACAGTTTTTAACCTCAAAGTTTGAATTAAAAAAGTAGGTATAAAAATTAAGAATTGAAAAAACTTCAAGCGAGGAAGTTTTTCATTAGGTCTCAAAGAATGTTATACTAAATTTTCAGTACAATATTCGTATTAGATGGAAAATGTCAGCGATTTTTTAAGGGACCGCATCGGGCACAAATCAGCATCGCCAGCTCGTTTTGAGTTGAACGGGTGCACTGGATTTTACAGTGCACTACGCACCTCAAAAACGAGTACGCGTGCTTTTCTCGTGCAGGGGACGCTAGGAAAGAAGAGTGGATCTTCTCTCCGTGTGCCTGACTTTTTGACTTTTACCCGTATACAGATATATCTAGCGCGAATGCTACTGCTGAAGTGCAGTGACAAGCTGTTACGTGCAAATTTTAAAAAGCGACTGAATCTTGGGTAATGAACTATTTTTTTATGTAAAAATGATATGAATATATATTTATACGGAGAAAACAATTCAGCTCGAAACTCAGTGAATAAAAAACGTTCAGCTCAAAGCGCTGAGAACGAAAAGCGTTTACAAGAAAAATCGAGTGAACGATCAAGCGCTCACTGAAAAATCTAGTGCATTCAATTAAGTATCTAGTGTAGAGGTCGCGCGACCTTGCTGGGTTAGCTGATAACTGTGAAACGCTCTGAATTGTTTCTTCCGTATGAGAGGGGATCTCAATCGTAGACTAGGTAGTGTGCAGAAATCTCATAATTAGATTAATTGTTACAGAAAAGTAAATACCACAATGTAGTATTTTTATTACTGAATTTACAGCAGTAGAATTAAATGTTTCAGAAAACTATTAAAAGAAAAAAAAAATAACTAAAGTACAATTTTAAAACTTACATCTGTTCTCGTTAGTTTTCTTGAGTACTACTTACGGTTATATCAACTTCTTATAAATGTTTTATAAAACATTTTATTGTATTTATGAAAATTCGATAAAAATATTATTACAGTCTAGTATTTGCTTTTCAATTTTATTCTTCAATTTATTAATCAAATTAATCAAAACAAAAAAAAGGTATACAATAGAATTAACGGACGTGTTCGGTGATCGAAATAAAGTTCGGCCAATCGCGCGGGCGGCCGAACAAAGAACAAAAAAAAGTAAACAAATAAATCTGCCGGGTGACTACGTCTGTCGGCTAGCAAGTTTCTACGCGTAAATTCTATCGAGAATTAAAATAAATTTTTTTTTATTTTACTGAGGCATTCTCCGTGAGATCAAAGTGATCTGACGTGACATCTCTGGTCTGGATGAAAGTTGGCCTAGCTAGTATTTGGTATATAGGGGAGGGTGGGGTGAATAGAACGTGGGGTGATTAGAACGTTCATTAATAACTTAAAATAAAAAATTATAAATTAAAAAATAAAAATACTTTCAGAAATCTTGAACTCTGAAGTGATTTTTTGAACAACAAAAAAGCATTAAAAAAATCTGAAAGCTAAAATAAAAAATAGTAACATCGCAAAGTCAACTTTTTATTCCAAAAATGATAATCCAGCTTTTCTTTCGGTCGAAAAAATTATGAAAAATATACTTCGTTTAAACTTCGAGTTGTTACCTTCAATGTTACATAAAGTTTTAAGTGCATTTTTGCATTTTTCATTAAACAAATGAAACTTAAAAGAAAAAAGTGATGTGGGGTGAATGGATCATTTTTTGGGGTGAATAGAACGAAAAGTTACATGCAAACAGCATGGTGGCTGTTACCGAACCAAGAGTAAATCAAAATAATGTATGCGATTTAATTTGTATTCTTTGTTTGAATTTTCAAATACTATTATGTGTTTTAAGCTGTGTTAAATTTTGTTTAAAAAATTGTTCCTGTATAAGTGCGATTTCTGGAGTATATTTGAGTGTTAATAATAACATTTAATTTGTATTTCGAAACGTTGCGTGTCTTCCCCTCAAGGAAGCATTTGTGAAAAACGATTTTATGCAAAAACGCTTCTCGAGTTCGGATGTGCGCACGGAATCGTTGGCCGGATTCCGGGGCCACTTGTCCCCCCGTCGGTAATACATTAGGTTGCCGATAAGCAGGGGAGTCTGGTGACGATGAGCGCTGTGATCAACGCGATGATTCGTGGGCCTGTCTCCGTGGGGAGTCACGCAGCGTTTCCATGTCTGCGGGTTTGTTTTTGTTTGGAATTTTGATTTGCTCTTTTGTCATACTTCTCGTTTTCCTTGAAAAGAAAAAAGTGTGCTTGTTAATCTAAAAAAATACGCTAAATTTTTTCCTACCTCCAGAAATCGCAGCTTTATTGAAATATTTTTGATTAATAAAAAAGCTTATTGTAATTGTTGAGTATAATTATTTTGAAACTCCCTGTGCAGAATTAGTGGCGTCGTCTGCTGTTTCAGCTTGTCGAGACGTGCATCGATGCAGACAAACTTGATCAGCTACTTTCAAATGTTTTTAGCTTAGTTTACTTTTATAAATGTTTGAATAATATTCAGTGAAATTCTAGTATCATTGCTAATACGAAAATACTAGTGAAAAATAAAATTATGAAAAAAAACAAGTGTTAAAATGGCCGTGCGTAGTCAGGTTAAAAAACCTTCAGAAATTCATGAAAATTGGTGAATAGTGCAGTGTTAACTGTTTTTGTGAATGAATATAATATTTTTTACGTAATCAAAAACTTTTTAAAAGGAAATATTTTTGTAGCAGTATTCTGATAATGGGTCGTCTGCACATTACCCAGTCTGCACTTGAGCCCCCCCCCCCTTTAAAGAAAATGAAAATAACTGAAGTACAATTTCAAAACTTACATCTGCTCTATCTCATTAGTTTTCTTCAGTTCTACTTGCGGTTATATCAACTTCTTATAACTATTTTATAAAATATTTTATTTTATTTTTGAAAGTTCGATAAAAATATTATTACAGTCTAGTATTTGCTTTTCTGTTATAAATATTCTGATACTTGGTCGTCTGCACACTATCCAGTCTGAACTTGAGGTCCTCCCCAGAAGCATAAAAAAGTTCGATTTCCCATGTGACACTGTGTTAATGGATCAAAACAATTATTATTGATATCTTTATTATTAGACTCCTAATTACTGCCAGATTTTAACAGAGGACTTCTTATTATTCTAGCAAAATATCTCTAAATTTTCATAATTTATTCATCATGATTAATTTTTCGAGTTGAACGTCCTTAATAAATCTGACATCAGTTTGAAAAGTTTCATAGATTCCCCCATACATCTTTATTATTGTACAAATACGCCGTCTAAAGTGTCAAAGATTTTTCCATCAAGACTTGTTTTAGCCGTGCCCGTCAAGCGAGAAATAACACCTTGAAGGAAGAGTTCTTTCAGGGTTGGGTCTGTGATTTGTTAGTCGTAACTTTCTACACCTTGCAACCATGGAGTTAGAACGGTTTGCATCAATACTGATGCTTGTACTTTCGCGAATGCAGTCTATGACTTGTTTAACGTTGCAGCCATGACAGACATATTCTCCACCATACGACGGGCATAATGAAGTTGTGCTACTTTCTTTTCGTTACTATTAGTAAGGGCTTTAATCTCATCCAGGGTGAGATTTCCTAGATGAGACATTTTTAAATAATGACAATATCCTTACTAACGAGATTTACTTATGTACGAAATCAGATACGTAAATGAATGGAGTAGATAAATTTTGAAATGGCCAAAATGTGTTGTATAAGCAGAATATTGAACAAGCAGCATGAGAATGGCAATGCAAGCTGATCGGTTATGGCAAAACCGACAAAGAGACAAGACCATAAACAATGCTACGGATGAACAAGAAGTATTAGTTCTGATTTATTATTTTGATAGTTTGAATATTTTTTTCATTTTGCTTATTTTAGGCACGAGCCAGTTTTTCTGCAGTTACAGGTCCTCCAGAACTAAGACTACGCAGTCGACAAAGTCTGAAGGATTATTTCTATTGGCTCCTTCAAAAAAGACGCTAAATGTAGTTTATTGTAAAGAACTGCCTCGTGCGTAATCTGAACGTAAATGTAAATTATTCTTTACCCACGTTTGTAAAATATTAAATAGTTGTTTTTTGCTCTAAAATTCACAATTTTTACTTATACCTTCCGATACTTTTGATTTTCACTGTTTTTTATTACTATTCCAGGAGCTGCTGCATGCGAAGCTGCAGAGAGCAGGCTAGTATATTGTAGTAACTCGTAAATAAAAATAATTAATTAGTAATCGTTCGAATACAATAAAACACTGTATTTATAAAAGAAACTTTGAATACTCAGCTTTATTTCTCCAAAAATAAACAAACACGTTCGAACCTCAAAATTCACATTCGAACACTGAGCAATAACAACAACACTTGGTAACAATAACAAAACAGCCGTTTAATATTTACATAGCAACGCGCGCGACATTCATAACGTTCTCAATTCGAATACATAACATTATTCCCTCCCTTCTTTAATTGTCGTCCTCGACAAAAAAATAAAAATTGAAAAAAAAATAATAAAAATTTTATATGCATTTAATCAAACCATCATCCAAAAATTATTTACAATATAAAATACATTCATTTCAAACATTCTATGATAACTATTTACAATCACCTACCACTGTTTATAAAATTCATTATTCATAAACTCACCAATAGTATCTTTCAATCTCAGAACACTTCACAACCGAATAATTTTACAATCGCAACTGATCTTGAAGAAGATTTTCTTTCTTCTTTCTTCTGATAGAGATGGGAAATTTTTTTTACCATGGTGTATACTTCTATCTCTGCTCTGACAAATTATACGATGTCCTAAGCTCAAGGGAAAACCATGGTCTAAAAACCTTGAGAAGAGCAGTCAGGAACCTTTCTTTCTGTGTATGTTGCAAGTCTGCTGATGTTCACAATCTTCCGTTTATGTCTCATACTTTTTCTCACACAGTACACGATGTCATTGATTTTCTTGACGATGAAATAAGGTCTTTCCCAGTTTGATTGTAATTTGGCGTTTTTTCTATCGTTCTCTTCGGATTGTAAGGCCAAACTTTTTTATTCTCTCCAAAATTCTTATAAGATGCCTTGCAATCGTAATTAGCCTTTGCTTCATCAGATTTGATCTTCATCAATGTTCTTGTTTTTTCATGGATCTCATTAAGTTTCTGTCTCAATTTCTGGACGTAGTTGTCATGACTGCAATTTTCGTTCACGTGGACAACTTCGAACCAAATCAACAGGAAGACGTAGATCGAACCCTGTCAACATCTCAGCTAGTGTTCTACCAGTTGTAGTATGTTCAGAGGACCTGTAAGCCAACAAAAATAATGAAATCCAACGATCTTAATCTTTCTGATTATCTGATATGAATTTTGTCAAGTAATTTAACATGGCCCTATGTTATCGTTCAACCTGCCCATTTGATTGCGGGTGTAATGATGTTGTTCGTGTCTTATGTATACCTAACATAAGTGACAATTCTTTTATCAATCTAGAATCAAAATTTTTACCCTGCTCTGTACTTATTTCTAAAGGAACGCCAAATCTACTAATCACTTTATTCACAAGAACCATTGCAATAGTCTTTGCCAGCATATTGGAAAGAGGAAACGCTTCAACCCATTTTGTAAAATTATCCACTACTGTCAACAAATATTTATTACCCATAGATGAAATCGGAAAAGAACCTAAAATATCTGTTTGCAATATTTCAAAAGGCAAACCTGCATTATAAACCATCACTTTCCCATGACCTTTGTCTGATGGACCTTTCTTTGATATACAGACATCACAAGACTTACACCAATCCTCTACATCCCTTTTACAAGTCACCCAATAGAAACCTCCTACGAATTTTTCCTAACGTCTTATTAATTCCAAAATGACCACCAGTAGCATCATCGTGAGCAGCCTGCAAAATTTCTTCTACTCTGTGCTTCGGAACAACCAGCTGTAAAATACTCGAATTCAAATCAGGAGTCACCCATCGACGATACATAGGGTCATGGTGATTTCACAAAGAAGAATTTCTAGAATTTCTTTCAGATTTTCATGATTTGTTTAATAATGAGAAGGTAATTAGTAACTGTGATATTGTTGAGCATGAGATTAATTTGATAGATCCACGTCCAATTAAACAACCTATTCCACAAATTCCATTTCATCAGCAGGCTGAAGTAGGGAAAGCGATTGAGGAAATGAAAGATCAGGGTGTAATTGAGGAATCTTCTTGTTCTTGGTGTTCTCCAGCTGTCATGAAGTGGAAGAAAGATGGTTCAATTAGATTTTGTATTGATTATCGTCTTTTGAACAATGTCTCGATTAAGGATAGTTATCCTCTTCCTCGTATGGATCAGATTTTGATAAATTTGCATGGTGTTGAGTGGTTTTGTACGATTGATTTAAAGAGTAATTATTGGCAGGTGAAAATTAGGTGCAGTGATAAGGATAAGACTGCATTTTCGATTGGGGAGGGACTTTGGCAATTTACGGTCATGCCTTTCGGATTGTCTAATGCTCCAGCTACTTTTCAAAGGTTGATGGAAAAATTTTTGAGAGGTTTGATAGGTTGGATTTGTTTGGTTTATTTGGATGATGTGATAATAATGGGTAGGACTTTTAAGGAAATTTTAGATAGATTGAGGTTTTTTTTTTTCTCGTTTGAGAGCTGCAGGATTGAAACTGAATAAGAAAAAATGTACTTTCTTTAGGAAGGAGATAAAATTTCTGGGTCATTTAGTTTTAAATCAGGGAGTTTCTACTGATCCGGAGAAGATGAGAGAAATAGTTAATTGGCGTATTCTGAGAAACAAGAAACAAGTCAAGAGTTTTGTATCGTATGGTTCTTATTATCGTCGTTTTATAAAAGATTTTTCTTTAATTGCGAAACCTCTTTATAATTTAACTGGAAAATATTCTAAATTTTTATGGACGGATGAATGCGATCGAGCTTTTGAGAAACTTAAAGAGGTTATTTCATCTTCGCCGATTTTAGGTTTTCCAACCAGGGAGGATGAATTTCGATTGGATACGGATGCTTCAAATCACAAAATTGGGGCTATACTTTCACAAATTCAGGTTGGTGTTGAGAGGGTGATAGGTTGTCTTAGTAGAGTTTTAGATAGGGCCCAAATGAATTATTGTGTTACACGTAGAGAACTTCTTGCTGTAGTAGAATCAATGAGTCATTTTGAATATTGTTTGTTAGGCAAGGAATTCACTGTTAGGACGGATCATTCTGCTCTTAAATGGTTGCTGTCTTTCAAGAATTTGGATGGACAACTGGCTAGATGGTTGAATAGATTAAGTAGGTTTAATTTTAAGACTGTCCATAGGAAAGGAAAATCACATGCGAATGTGGATGCATTGACTAGGAGACCTTGTGAAGATTTGTCTTGTAAATATTTTTATAAGATAGAAGATCGATTTGTTAGGGATAATAAGTTGTCAGAATTGTATGTTGGAAGAATTTTGTTTCAAGAAGAATCTAGCGATCAGTGGTTAGAAGATCAATCCAGCGATTCAGCTTTGAATTTTATTTTAAATAAGAAAAAGAACGGAACAAGACCTGTTTGGCAAGATATTTCTTCAAAGGATCAATTTATGAAAATTTATTGTAAACAATGGGATTCTATTGTGGTGAATAATGGGATTTTGTATCGTCGATGGGTGACTCCTGATTTGAATTCGAGTATTTTACAGCTGGTTGTTCCGAAACACAGAGTAGAAGAAATTTTGCAGGCTGCTCACGATGATGCTACTGGTGGTCATTTTGGAATTAATAAGACGTTAGGAAAAATTCGTAGGAGGTTTCTATTGGGTGACTTGTAAAAGGGATGTAGAGGATTGGTGTAAGTCTTGTGATATCTGTATATCAAAGAAAGGTCCATCAGACAAAGGTCATGGGAAAGTGATGGTTTATAATGCAGGTTTGCCTTTTGAAATATTGCAAACAGATATTTTAGGTTCTTTTCCGATTTCATCTATGGGTAATAAATATTTGTTGACAGTAGTGGATAATTTTACAAAATGGGTTGAAGCGTTTCCTCTTTCCAATATGCTGGCAAAGACTATTGCAATGGTTCTTGTGAATAAAGTGATTAGTAGATTTGGCGTTCCTTTAGAAATAAGTACAGATCAGGGTAAAAATTTTGATTCTAGATTGATAAAAGAATTGTCACTTATGTTAGGTATACATAAGACACGAACAACATCATTACACCCACAATCAAATGGGCAGGTTGAACGATAACATAGGGCAATGTTAAATTACTTGACAAAATTCATATCAGATAATCAGAAAGATTGGGATCGTTGGATTTCATTATTTTTGTTGGCTTACAGGTCCTCTGAACATACTACAACTGGTAGAACACCAGCTGAGATGTTGACAGGGTTCGATCTACGTCTTCCTGTTGATTTGGTTCGAAGTTGTCCACGTGAACGAAAATTGCAGTCATGACAACTACGTCCAGAAATTGAGACAGAAACTTAATGAGATCCATGAAAAAACAAGAACATTGATGAAGATCAAATCTGATGAAGCAAAGGCTAATTACGATTGCAAGGCATCTTATAAGAATTTTGGAGAGAATAAAAAAGTTTGGCCTTACAATCCGAAGAGAACGATAGAAAAAACGCCAAATTACAATCAAACTGGGAAAGACCTTATTTCATCGTCAAGAAAATCAATGACATCGTGTACTGTGTGAGAAAAAGTATGAGACATAAACGGAAGATTGTGAACATCAGCAGACTTGCAACATACACAGAAAGAAAGGTTCCTGACTGCTCTTCTCAAGGTTTTTAGACCATGGTTTTCCCTTGAGCTTAGGACATCGTATAATTTGTCAGAGCAGAGATAGAAGTATACACCATGGTAAAAAAAATTTCCCATCTCTATCAGAAGAAAGAAGAAAGAAAATCTTCTTCAAGATCAGTTGCGATTGTAAAATTATTCGGTTGTGAAGTGTTCTGAGATTGAAAGATACTATTGGTGAGTTTATGAATAATGAATTTTATAAACAGTGGTAGGTGATTGTAAATAGTTATCATAGAATGTTTGAAATGAATGTATTTTATATTGTAAATAATTTTTGGATGATGGTTTGATTAAATGCATATAAAATTTTTATTATTTTTTTTTCAATTTTTATTTTTTTGTCGAGGACGACAATTAAAGAAGGGAGGGAATAATGTTATGTATTCGAATTGAGAACGTTATGAATGTCGCGCGCGTTGCTATGTAAATATTAAACGGCTGTTTTGTTATTGTTACCAAGTGTTGTTGTTATTGCTCAGTGTTCGAATGTGAATTTTGAGGTTCGAACGTGTTTGTTTATTTTTGGAGAAATAAAGCTGAGTATTCAAAGTTTCTTTTATAAATACAGTGTTTTATTGTATTCGAACGATTACTAATTAATTATTTTTATTTACGAGTTACTACAATATACTAGCCTGCTCTCTGCAGCTTCGCATGCAGCAGCTCCTGGAATAGTAATAAAAAACAGTGAAAATCAAAAGTATCGGAAGGTATAAGTAAAAATTGTGAATTTTAGAGCAAAAAACAACTATTTAATATTTTACAAACGTGGGTAAAGAATAATTTACATTTACGTTCAGATTACGCACGAGGCAGTTCTTTACAATAAACTACATTTAGCGTCTTTTTTGAAGGAGCCAATAGAAATAATCCTTCAGGCTTTGTCGACTGCGTAGTCTTAGTTCTGGAGGACCTGTAACTGCAGAAAAACTGGCTCGTGCCTAAAATAAGCAAAATGAAAAAAATATTCAAACTATCAAAATAATAAATCAGAACTAATACTTCTTGTTCATCCGTAGCATTGTTTATGGTCTTGTCTCTTTGTCGGTTTTGCCATAACCGATCAGCTTGCATTGTCATTCTCATGCTGCTTGTTCAATATTCTGCTTATACAACACATTTTGGCCATTTCAAAATTTATCTATAGGCCAGTCGTACTACGATATGTGTTGGAAAAAATTCCTTACAGCAATTTTATGATTGAAAGGGGAAGGAAATATGGTGAGAAATGAAAAAACATCAAAGCGAACCGCGCTCGAGTTTTTGGGGTGGAAGGGGGTTGATTTTTAGGGGTGCGTAACTGTTTTTTACGATTTCCGGCGAAACTAGACATCTAATCAAAAAAAGTTGAATGTAAAAGTTGTAGATAATTAAAAAATCTACAACTTTTGTTCTATGAACTTTTTTACATAACCTCAAAATTTACGAGATAAACGCAAAAAACGAGTTTTTTTGTTTTTTATTTTTCCTGGCCACAAAAATAGATGTATCTTAATGAAACTTGGTCAAAGTAAAGTTTTTTTTATGTAAAATAAGCCATAATTTTTTTGTATAAAAATATTGAACCGTTTAAAAAATACAGGTGGCTAAAATGAAAAAAGGTGTCGACTTTACGAGAAAAGTTTCTTAGTTTGAAACGCTCTACGATTTTCATTTGGGTCTCATTTTTTTTGTTATTACGTGTAGATTTGAAAGAAATAAAAAAAACAATAAACTTCTAGAAGAAAAAGGCGAAAAAAATGAAAAAAAACCCAAAAAATCACTTTTTTTTACCAATTTTTTTTGTATTTGTTGTAAAATTTGTGCTTATTGTTTAAATTTTCAATTAAATTTTGATTTTAATGTTAAGCACACCAATAACTGAAAACTAAGATTAATTTTTATCATAAACAATACGAAAATTGACAGTGTAATTGCTTCCAATAAACGTTTTTGGCATATTTTAAAAAATGTTAAAATCATGCAATTTTGTTTAAAAAAAAATTTTTTAACTTTTATAATCGACACTTAACGTTACAAAAACATTTTTTTTTTTATATATTTATTTTTTTTTACAAAAACTGTTTTCAATTGAATTTTCAGCTTCACAAACTTTTTTAAAAAGAGCGACAAGATTTATTAATTAATTATAAAATATTTTATTTACATTCATGTTTTATTCTTTAAATACAAGATACTTAATCTTAGCTATTCTTACAAATATTGAAAAAAAATTGTTAATAGTAACAGATACTTTCAGTTTTAATTTAGCCGTGCTCTTTTATGCGGTAAAACTGGAGTATCTTCATCATCTTCTTCTTCTTCTGAATCTTCTGAATCTTCTGAATTTTCAGTCGCCGACTGTACGCCTACTTCCAATTCTCTTTCAGCTTCTTCAAAATCACAGGTGAAGTTTACTGATTCCTGTTCACAATTTGTACAATTCCCCAAACTTTGACAGTTGATACATAGATTGGAACATTTTAGACCATACTTTCTGCAGCCGCATCTGCCTTTGTCACACCCTTTCTCGCAGCTGCAACTAATTGTTTTCAACAAATAGTATGGGATCAAACTTTCCTCTGTATAAGTCGGCATGATCAATCCTTCTGAAGTTTTTTTCCATCCCCATTCAGTCGCATTTAAACTATCGTTTCCAAGCCACAACTGCAACTGGTAGTATGCTCTAAACGAATGTTGACGAGCTGCTCCGGACGTAGGGGGCAAATTTTCTAATTTGAACGATTTTTTAATTATACAAGTTTCGTACATTTCAAATCGTAAATCCTTCAAAGTAACAGTGCTTTTTTTTTGCTGTACATCGATGCGATTAACTTACCACCATTTTCAGCTATCAAATCTTTATCCGGATTTTTTTCATAAAAAACAGCTGCAAGACTCGCAAGCTCATCGTTGGCGATCAATTTTTTTACTGATGTTACTTTACCTTTACCTGTAAAACCAGAGGTTGTATCACAACCAGTAAAGCAATGCAAGAACGCAACGATTTCCCGGTTTAATGGATAATTAAAACTGTTCGATGAAAAAAAGTATCTTTAACATTTCCTGAATCTTGCTTATGAAAGTACATACTCAAACCAGAGTTATTTAGCTGATTTAAAAGCACTAGAAGATCGATATCTTGACCAATAACTATTACGCTTTTATTGTTTTTGGCTGCGATGATCGCTGTATTAATGATCAAAGCATCAGCATCTTCGGTGGCCTGTTTACAGAAAAAATCAGCCGCATCGAAAGCTTCCATCAAGTGCTTAATTAATGTGTTTTTATTTTTCTCATTTGATAAAAACTTTTCTTGTGTGTATGAAATCACCGTGTGGTCATGAATCTCATTAAAATCGGGAACCGAGGTAGATTTTTTTCTTCTTAAACGTTCGACAGCTTTAGTAGAAGAAGTAGTAGATGAATTCGCATCTGGGTAGCCATCAAAGATAATCCAGCTGTTTGCCTCATAATTTTTTTTTACATAATTTAAATATTTAGCTGTAATGTCTTGAACATTTTCATTTTTTTGCCAAAGAACTTTATGTAACAAGAAACCTCCGTCAACGACATGAACTGTATTAATAGCTTTTGGCAACGTATCAATGCTTGTAAATAGTTTATACAACTCAGATTTAGTACCTTTTTTCAATCCGTTTTCATTGAAAAGAGATAAAGGAAAAGGTGACGACTCATACTCCTAATGCTTTTTCATGTCACTTGCTTTTGAAATTTGCATTGTTATTCGTTGAAATAATAATAAAGGGTTGATTGAAATTTTCTCACCATTTACTTTAATCGAGGATTGTACTGATTTTAATGTTAAAACTGTATTTTTTCGTGGAAGTTTTACGCTGCCAAAGTTTTGACCGATAACAGACTGTAAAATTTTTTTACCAACCTCGTATACGTCCTGACAATTGACCGAGTCGCCTCCAATAACACCAGAAAAAATAGACATAATATGTTCTGAGTGAGGAAACGGATCATATTTTTCAAAAAAGTTTTCAAGTATCTTTACATCACTGACATCTCTTGCTATACGAGATTCTCTCGCGTCCACGTGCTGCTCCGAAGAAACACCTGCAGTATTGCAAAATTCTTCGACTTCGTTGCAAACGTCTACTAATGCAACCATTTTTAATGTAAATTTTGTCAGTAAACTATCCGAAATTCCACGACCACGCGTCAGTCCACCTTGAGATTTTAAAACTTAACATTAAAATCAAAATTTAATTGAAAATTTAAACAATAAGTACAAAATTTACAACAAATACAAAAAATGCGGTTCGCTTTGATGTTTTTTCATTTCTTACCATATTTCCTTCCCCTTTCAATCATAAAATTGCTGTAAGGAATTTTTTCCACTTTTACCCACTTTCAGACTTAGTACGACTGGCCTACTACTCCATTCATTTACGTATCTGATTTCGTACATAAGTAAATCTCGTTAGTAAGGATATTGTCATTATTTAAAAATGTCTCATCTAGAAAATCTCACCCTGGATGAGATTAAAGCCCTTACTAATAGTAATGAAAAGAAAGTAGCACAACTACATTATGCCCGTCGTATGGTGGAGAATATGTCTGTCATGGCTGCAACGTTAAACGAGTCATGGACTGCATTCGCGAAAGTACAAGCATCAGTATTGATGCAAACCGTTCTAACTCCATGGTTCCAAGATGTAGAAAGTTACGACCAACGAATCACAGACCCAACCCTGAAAGAACTCTTCCTTCAAGGTGTTATTTCTCGCTTGACGGGCACGGCTAAAACAAGTCTTGATGGAAAAATCTTTGACACTTCAGACGGCGTATTTGTAAAATAATAAAGATGCATGGGGGAATCTATGAAACTTTTCAAACTGATGTCAGATTTATTAAGGACGTTCAACTCGAAAAATTAATCATGATGAATAAATTATGAAAATTTAGAGATATTTTGCTAGAATAATAAGAAGTCCTCTGTTAAAATCTGGCAGTAATTAGGAGTCTAATAACAAAGATATCAATAATAATTGTTTTGATCCATTAACACAGTGTCACATGGGAAATCGAACTTTTTTATGCTTCTGGGGAGGACCTCAAGTTCAGACTGGATAATGTGCAGACGACCAAGTATCAGAATATTTATAACAGAAAAGCAAATACTAGACTGTAATAATATTTTTATCGAACTTTCAAAAATAAAATAAAATATTTTATAAAATAGTTATAAGAAGTTGATATAACCGCAAGTAGAACTGAAGAAAATTAATGAGATAGAGCAGATGTAAGTTTTGAAATTGTACTTCAGTTATTTTCATTTTCTTTAAAGGGGGGGGGGGGGCTCAAGTGCAGACTGGGTAATGTGCAGACGACCCATTATCAGAATACTGCTACAAAAATATTTCCTCTTAAAAAGTTTTTGATTACGTAAAAAATATTATATTCATTCACAAAAACAGTTAACACTGCACTATTCACCAATTTTCATGAATTTCTGAAGGTTTTTTAACCTGACTACGCACGGCCATTCTAACACTTGTTTTTTTTCATAATTTTATTTTTCACTAGTATTTTCGTATTAGCAATGATACTAGAATTTCACTGAATATTATTCAAACATTTATAAAAGTAAACTAAGCTAAAAACATTTGAAAGTAGCTGATCAAGTTTGTCTGCATCGATGCACGTCTCGACAAGCTGAAAATGCAGACGACGCCACCATGCTGTTTGCATGTTACTTTTCGTTCTATTCACCCCAAAAAATGATCCATTCACCCCACATCACTTTTTTCTTTCAAGTTTCATTTATTTAATGAAAAATGCAAAAATGCACTTAAAACTTTATGTAGCATTGAAGCTAACAACTCGAAGTTTAAACTAAGTATATTTTTCATTCTTTTTTGAACCTTAATCATATAATTTTTTCGAAAGTTGACTTTGCGATGTTACTATTTTTTATTTTAGCTTTCAGATTTTTTAATTCTTTTTTGTTGTTCAAAAAATCACTTCAGAGTTCAAGATTTCTGACAGTATTTTTATTTTTTAATTTATAATTTTTTATTTTAAGTTATTAATGAACGTTCTAATCACCCCACGTTCTATTCACCCCACCCTCCCCTATATACCAAATACCAGCTAGTCCAACTTTCATCCAGACTAGAGATGTCACGTCAGATCACTTTGATCTCATGGAGAACGCCTCAGTAGAATAAAAAAAAAATTTATTTTAATTCTCGATAGAATTTACGCGTAGAAACTTGCTAGCCGACAGACGTAGTCGCCCGGCAGATTTATTTGTTTACTTTTTTTTGTTCTTTGTTCGGCCGCCCGCGCGATTGGCCGAACTTTAACTCGATCACCGAACACGTCCGTTAATTCTATTGTATACCTTTTTTTTGTTTTGATTAATTTGATTAATAAATTGAAGAATAAAATTGATTTTCTGGTGTTCGTTATTTCGATGAATAACTCTCATCCTCCGCTCGGCTTTTCCTCGACTAGGAATTATCAAGAGAATCATTTTCTCTTAGGTTGTTTTTTTTGTTATTTTGAATTTAGCTTAGGGAATTTCGCCCCACCCACTACCGGCATTTAAAAGTTAGCTCGCGTGCGTGTCTCCTCAAGCATGGCATAATTCTTTTTCAGGTACGGATTAAGCCGAGAGTACTCAGGACGGAGTACTCTAGGAAGTTCTTGTAACCAGTGGGGAACTTGTCAACTACCTCGGAGGAGCACTGTTACAATGAACAGCGGATTTTTTTATTTAAATCGGACGTAAATAAATAGTATATTACTACAGTAGGCAGGGAGGTAAGATTTACGTGATTGGGTGATTAATCACACAGGGACGGGCATATTCCCTCCCTGACGTGTGTAGTATACTATTTTTGCTCCTCTCGGGCCGAAAGTACGTCCATAATAATAAATAATTAATGAAATATAAAAGTGTAAACAAAACCCCTGCAATCCTTCAATACGGCATACTACTTTTGCTGTTGCTAATAACAGCGCTCCCGCGGTCTTAAGTTTACTTGTGAGGCTTGGCGGCTGGCGTAGCGGCCGGCCGCCCAGAGAAACGACTATTCATAAGTCACAGCATAATAATTAGATTATATTAATGTTAATAACGATGATAGAAGAAGCAATGGCAGCTAGGCTTTTGATTTGACAAGACGTCAGTCAAGTCAAAACGGGCCAGCAGCGGCCACTGCGACAAAATATTGTATAATAAATCACGGATGAACTTTTAAGTGAACTGGTGTTGATATGCATGCTTTATATGGAAACACGCTCCACACAAACACACATACACTCATAACTAGCGAGCTTCACTTTTTCACTTTTAACTTTAAACTAAATAAACAGACTCTTTTTCTTATTTCGATTAAAAATTATAAATTTTATCATTCTATTTTTATTTTGAGAAGTTTACAAGCAGATGTCTAGCTGAAGATTAAGCTGGCAAAGTTTATTTTTATGATAGCTCTTGTTTCTTTAATCTTTATATAAACTTACAAGTACATCTTCCTCGTCCCTGGGTTCAGTTTAATCATGAATCAACGTTACTCATTTCCTATGATGTTATTTTAACAATTTAATCGAGTTAATAATTAAATTCAGGGGAATTTGTTATTGCAATTAAGCGTTAGCGCGTCACGTTTTTGAGGTTAAATACAACACGCCGTGTGCATCAGACATACACACAGCAAGAACGGCAGTTGAAAAACACACAGCTAATCAGAGCGCGGGATTAGCAATGCAGTCAGTAAAAGTCACCCTTCCCAGACTTAAACGAGTCAACGGTGTAATTACTTTCGTGCCAGGAGAAGGAAAAAAATATAATCAACCTCATTATACATACCTCCTGAATGAATTCATTATTTTCGTTTTTCATTTGTATAAAAGATTTATCCACACATGTTTGTATTGCTGGAATAAAATTTGTTTGATAGTGATCGAAATAATTTTTATCCGGTGCATAATTGGGTTTGCCATATAATTCCACCATATTTAAATTATGCGCTCTGATTTTGTAATTTAAATTTTTTAAAGAATCGCTGAGGTTTTCGTCTTCAAAGACTATAGCTATTGCTTCTGTTGAATTTTGATGAAGGAGTAAATCTTTTTCTGACGAATACCCGATTATTTCTGTAACAAAAAATTGTTTCGAATAAGCGCAATTCAGAAAAAGTACAATGAAATAAAAAACTTAGATTACGAACTCAGAAATGTTAAGTATTTAAGAATTTTTTAGGATTCTCATTTTTTAGATCATGAGGATCTAATTTCTAAATTTTGCAGAAGATTAAGTTTTGAAAAAATGATTTTACTGTCTAGATATTAATTCTAAAAAAACTCATCTTAATATCTAATTCTAAAAAAAGTTAATTTTAAAGGATTGGATTTCGCTATTGTAGATTAGAAAAGTAATTAATAAATATCAAAACACTTTATTGTCAACTTTTAAAAATTTTACTTACCATTATTGAACTTCGTACATTTTTTAAAATTTTGGATTAATCTTTTTGTGAAACTATTATTTGGTGAATAAGATATGCGACCAGGTATATCTGCATAGTCAATTTGTCTTTTCAATTCATTATTTTCAAAATCATTTGAAGAATAAGTTTCAAATTGTTCAGGATTTTTAGACTCCTTTAGATGCCTTGTAGTGTACCAAATCAAAAAGACAAAGAATAAAGGAAAAAGAATTTCAAAAAACACAGTTGATTTCCATTGTCTTCTGCGTACTAATAAATTTTTGTAGATCAAAACTCTTAAAATTTTCAGCATTTTCTAAATATTTACTTCTGCCTGAAAAAAAATAAATAAATAAATTTGAGTTTTAAATAATTATGATTTTCTTACACAAACGTGTTAGTTAAATAACAAACATCGTTGAAATGACATTGCAGTAATATGTCTTTTAGGATCACTGACAACATTGATAGTGTAATGCCCCGTCTACACCGGCGGTTTAACCGCGTTTCGGCTTAACTTTGTTTAAAGAATTTTGCAATGTTCCCGCATGGTTTAAGGATTAATTTTTACTTTAAAAATAGGAAATAATTTATAATATTAAGATGGTTACATATTGAACTTCGATTACAATAGCAACATTGCAAAATTCTTTAAACAAAGTTAAGCCGAGACGCGGTTTAACCGCCAGTGTAGACGAGGCATAAAGAACGATATATGTTTGATCTAAATAATAGTATTGTACATTTTTAAAATTATTTTTGGTAAAATTTTTAAAAACTTAAACTCAAGATTGTTTTGATCTAAGTTTGATTTTAGATATCACTTATGTTGAGGTTGCTTCAATATTATTGCTTGAGTTGGTGGTTTGAATGCACAAAACAGTTCAAACTGTACAAATCTCACTACTTATTTATACAAATTTGTTTATTCATAATATGCTAAAATGTGTGATTGATTTAAAACTTAAGGTTATTCTTTATGTTAAATATAATATGCCTAAAATGTAGTTATAGACGCTCGCTGCCCCCACTCCGACGCACGTGCCGTCACTGCCAGCACTGCTCAAAATCCCTCTGAAGTCACGCGTTTTTCATAGTTTATGATTTGTTATCTCGAAAGTTAATACCGCTTGCTATATATATATTATTTTTTTCTCATGATTCCTTACATCTTGCCCTACCAGAAAACGTGTTTCTTAAAAATATTCCAAGAAAATTGAATATACAATTCAAGAATTACCTTCAAATTTCTATGAATTTTTACGCTCGATAGAGCAATCCCATGAAATAAGTTGAAACTTCTGAGTTGAATAAAAATCAGCCCAACTCGGGAGTATATGAGTAAGGGGCAAAAAGTCGGTCATTTTTAGGTCCTTCGTCACTTCGACCTGTTACCCGATCTCAGACGACAACGGCTCGTTAATAAACTAACCCATCTGCACGCTGCCGGTAGCCTTCGGGAACCATCGTGCACTGGTATCAGTATCATTGACCCGTCCCACAGGCATGCCCATATTCTTGCGGATTTCCCTCGTGTTCTTGGCCTCGAGCCCCCAACTCCTCTTGAGAATCGTGGTGTGTTCCACAAAATTGTAACAACCGGGCTACTCCGGGCCCAGCGTTGCCGTCGACTCTCACCCGAAAAACTAAAGTTTGTCAAGACCGAGTTTGATCGCTTGTGCAAGGCTGGGGTGTGTCGTCCATTACACAGCCCCTGGGCCTCCTCCTTTCAGCTTGTGCGCAAGGGTGATTCATGGCGTGCATGCGGCGATTACAGGTGGCTGATCTCTGTGACTGTTCCCGACCGGTTTAACGTTGCGAAATTCCGTGATATCACTTGCGCTCTTACGGGCAAGAAGGTCTTCACGCTCATTGACCTTGTCCCCGCATACCAACAAATTGCGGTCGCCCCTGACGATGTCCCAAAGACCGCCGTGATCACCCCTGTAGGTCTGTTCGAATACCTGATCACGACCGAAGGCCTACGCAACGCCGGGCAGACTTTTCAGCGTCACTTGCACGAGGCACTCGGAGACCTCGAATTTGTACTTAAGTTCTTTAACGACATCGGCATCGCGTCCAAGAACCTCGAAGAGCACGAAGCCCATCTCAGGATAGTGTTCGAAAGGATGGACGAATTCCACATGCGGATTAACTTGTCGAAGTGTATCTTTGCCCAGCTAGAAATTCCCTTCATCGGACATGTCATCAGCGCCGAGGAAATCCGACCTAGTCCCAAGAAGGTCGGCGCTATCCTTGATTTCCCGAAACCCGAGACCCTGAGCCAGCTTCGTATCTTCGAGGCCGTGAAGTACTTTCACCACTTCCTTGAAGGTCGACAATTTGACGTGTGGGCCGATCATAGGGACTTGACATACGCCTTCGTCAACGACCCGGCCCACGCGATTCCACGTCGCCAAAGGCAGCCAGCTTACATATCAGAATACACCACCTCGATTAGGTATATTCCAGGGTCAGAGAACCTGGTCGCCGACGTGCTACCGCGCGTCAACATTCCTCAGATTGATAGTCTTCAGACCGAATTCTTTGCGTCTCCGTCGATTCTCAACTGAAGCGCTCTGTCCTCAGACACAATTCAACTCCTACAGGTGCAGGCAATCTTGGCGAAGATCGACGGCTACAGATTGCCCACCATTTTCTCCCTTGACTGCCAACAGTCGTGCGCACACACGTGCACTTGCGAGCGAACCCAGTTAAGCGATCGAACACCCTTATCACGGGCCCTACAAGGTCATTTCTGGCCCCTCGGACAAGACAATCTCGATCAACGTGTTATTCCGGTGCACTTCATGCCCGAGGACTTCGCTGATGACATCCTGGGTCCTCGGAAAGAACCTCCTCCGCCAGAAAACCCTCCCACGGTGTTGGACAATACCCCCCCCCCCCCGTCGACTTCAGTCCATTTTGATGAATCGACCCAGACGTGCAAATCTTCCCCCCCTCGCGAGCCTCCTCCAGCTAGCTTTTCAGCTCCCTCGGACACATCACCTCAGTAGCCACGTTCCACCACACGTAAGACTGTTCGCTTACGAACCAGGTTTTTTAAAAATCCGGGGGAGTGTCCTACGGGCTCTATCTTGTCGAGCATGCGCGAGACCGAGAAAGACGCCCTGTGTGAGAGAGTTAGAGAGCGAACGTACGCGAGCGCTGGGAAGAGCATGTTATCAGTGTGCTCGAGCCTACGGTGCGTAGCAGCAACCTAACCACGCTACTACCTTTGTACCGTTGTACCTTGTCAGACAATAAAGAGTTCATATAATTACATTAACACACATAATTATTAATTTTCGTCCTAATCCTTGGAGCGTAGGCCTCCACATTTCAAGCAAGACCTCCAGTCGATCCTAGATGGTCTGTTTTGCATTCGCCATCTATTGGATCATCAAGAAAACTTGCTGTCATTTGTTCAGAAAACAACACTCATAACGCACTTATATAGTATTTAATTTGACATGTTCGATTATGGGGGTTATATACGGGCGTGTGTTTCTAGCCTGCGGCACCGTCCAGGAATACACGTTCGTATATGGCTCCCACGATCGAAAATGTTCAAATATATGCTTTTTCAAGCTCCAATCAATTTTAGGTGCGTTATGAGTGTTGTTTTCTGAACAAATGACAGCAAGTTCAGTCATAAACTGTATGTAGTGACCCTCTAGGGAGTGACGTTTCACAACCGTGGTGATCGCTGATTGGTCGGCGCCATTTTGTGTCAAAAAAAGAGAAACAAATATAAACTCCATGAGTGCGAGAGAGAAAGCACTATGTAAACAAAAATACAATCAGAATACAATACAAAATACAATGGAACAAAGTTAATTAGCTTTTAAAAAATTATCGTTATTTGATCTGACAAAGCTTAAAAATAGTTTTCAGTTTTAGATTATCGAGTAAATAATTTATAGATTTGTCAGTAATGGCAAGTAAATTAAAATTGTAAGTAATATTATAGCTGATTTTTCGGAAATAGAAACAAAATAAGTTCGGTTATGTATTGAAATTTTTTTCTGGCAGAAAAATCTTGTTGAAACCAACAACAAAAATAACGTTAAAATGAATGTAAGTTGTATTTTTTTATTTATAGTAATTATTCCTAAACTCAATTAGATGCACAAAACTTTTTTTTTTATTGTCGCACTTGTTTATTCTCAAAGTTTTTAGTTAAATTTTCAAATTAATAAAATTTTAGTTTACTAAAAATGCCTGGATGCTGTGTGATAAGTTGTACCAATTCGTCGACCAAAGGTTACAAAATGTGTAGAATTCCAAGAGATGAAAACAGGAAAAAAATTTGGATACAAAATATTAACAGAGTCAACTGGACCCCAACTTTTCATTCTGTTATTTGTGAAGTAAATTTTTATTTTTTAGAATTTCAGCTCAACTTTTTGATTGTATTTGTAATAATTAGATTGGAATTGAAAAATCTAATACATTTTACAGGTTCAGTTTTCACCTGATTCATGGGAAAAAATGCCTGATGGGACAAGAAAATTAAAGTGCAATACAGTTCCAACTATTTTTCCTTGTCAGAATTTACAGAAATCTTAGTTTGATATCCACCAGAGTACTATAAATAGATCTGCAACAGTATTTACAGATAATTCTACTCAACTTCAACATGCTCATTTTGAAAGTGAATTTCAACCAGAAAAAGATTATCGACAAAGTCACCCTAATTATTCAAAAATTAAAACAAAAGAAACTGCAAATTATCGAAAAAATCAACTTAATAACTCTGCAAGTGAAATTAAACTAAGGAAAAATGACCATGAAAGTCAAATAGATTGTATTGAATTTCAACAATGTGAAGAATTAGAACAATGTCCATTTCGAAATCAAGCCCATGAAAAGAGTCCACATAACTATGACAGTACACCTTCAAATACCTCTTTAAATAAAATTTCACAGCAGCCTCCATCAGATAATTATCATGATGAATTTCAACAAATGGAATTTAATATTGAAGAAATACAAGAAAATAAAAATGTAAATTTTCAAATGAACCAACCTGGTTTAATTGCTGCAATAGCTCCTAGCGACAACAAAGAAACATCATCTAAGTTGATTGAGAAATGTTCAGAAGTATCCTCGAGTAATCATTATTTTAGTAGTAAATATTATCTTGAAATAATCTTTATCTATTTTCAAGTAGAGTTTAATGTTTATAATAAACTAATCAAACATGACAAAAATTTTTTAAATTATTTTTGTAATTCATACACAAATATAAAATATAGTATATATATATATTTTTTTAAATTAAATTGTGTACTTATCTTAGATTTGAATAATGTACACTCGACGGACATCATATCTGTCCAGTGGTTTGAATTTGGCGGTCGATTTATGTTTCCCAACCTGAAAATTCCAGGGCCATATGAAATTGATTTTTTGTAAGGGGGCAATGGAGGCACCGGAATCAGAGGTTATGTTGTGTTTATCAGTGTGTTTTATTTATTTATTTATTTATGTAACGAATGAAAATTTTAATGATTTATAGTTTAAAACGGTGTTTATTTGAAAAACTTTTTTCGAAAACTGAGCGGTTAAAAAAGCGAGTGTTAATGTATTATAGTTTTTTAGAATAAACCGTATTTGACATAATAAATCCAACTGCTCTTATTATTAATTAATTTGCTTTAACATATTTAGTGGTCACTAAGTTTTTGTAGCTCATAAGAAATTAAAAATGAAAATTACAATAGTATATTAGGATGACAATTTTCAATAATATTTTTATTTTATTATATTTATTTTTATTAATTCTTTTTGTTTCAAACATAATAAAAAAATTTTAAATTTGTTAGCAAGATTAATTTTGTAAAAAGTTCAAGTCACAAAAACCAAAAATAAATAAAACCACTCAGTTTGCGAAAAAAGTTTTTCAAATAAACACCGTTTTAAACTATAAATCATTAAAATTTTCATTCGTTACATAAATAAATAAATAAAACACACTGATAAACACAACATAACCTCTAATTCCGGTGCCTCCATTGCCCCCTTACAAAAAATCAATTTCATACGGCCCTGGAATTTTCAGGTTGGGAAACATAAATTGACCGCCAAATTCAAACCACTGGACAGATATGATGTCCGTCGAGTGTACATTTTAGGATTTGTGAAGTTTTTTTATTTGTAACTTTTATACCATTAAATTGATATACAGGGTCTGGAAAAAGTATGGAACCGGTCAATTATCTCGAAATACAAGCATTTTTTGTATAGCACATGCAACGTAGAAGTTATCTGAATTTAAATTTCTGATCAGGTGGGCCAGATGAAATTGGGCCCAGGGCCTTATTTTGGGCCCTACAGACCCAAAGTCCGATTTTTTAAATAATTTTGAAAGAATTTTACTGGCTTCCCTGAGGCCCTCAGAAGGGCCCAAAGTGCCCAGTAATCATTGATCGTAAAATAATAGAAAAAAAAAACATTTTCTTACAGCACAAGCCTCGAGAGGGTATTCTGAATAAAACTGCCAACCTGAGGCCGAGATGAAATAGGGCCCAGGACCTTATTGTGGGCCCTACGGACCCAATTTCCAATTTTTTATATGGAAACCCCTGTTTTTGATCCCGGATGATCCCCGAATATTCCCCTCACCCTCCAAAAACCTAAGAGGCCCTACGTACCACAAATTCATCCCCGGTATGGCAACCCCTTAGCTGCTACCCCTCAATAACCTAAGGGACCCTGCGTACCACAAATTAATCCCTGGTATGGCTACCCCTTAGCTGCTACTCCCCAAAAACCTGTTAATGATATTTTGGACGAAAATTCCAAAAATTTGTAAGCTCTCGGAAATGATGCAGGATGGTCAATGGATTTTAGGACGATATGAAAAAACAGTTAATCCCCCAAGCCTTTAAACCTAAAAAGACTGGACTTCAAGTTAAATAGAAATACAAACAGTTTATTCCACAAGCCTTTAAACCTACATACCCTGGGCGTCACATCGAGTAAGATAGCTGATTGTTTACCCCCCAAGCATCTAAACCCAAATACCCTGGGCGTCAAGTCGAATAAAAAAGCTGATTGTTTATCCCCCAAGCCTTCTTGTCTGTAGAGACCCTTAGGTTATTGGGGGGTAGCAGGGTTTCATTTGTGGTACGCAGGGCCCCTTAGGTTGATGGGGGTTGTCGGCTAAGGGGTAGCAATACCAGGGTTTCATTTGTGGTACGCAGGGCCCCTTAGGTTATTGAGGGGTAGCAGCTAAGGGGTTGCCATACCGGGGATGAATTTGTGGTACGTAGGGCCTCTTAGATTTTTGGAGGGGGAGGGGGATATTCGGGGATTATCCAGGATCAAAAACAGGGGTTTCCATTTAAAAAAATGGACATTGGGTCCATAGGGCCCACAATAAGGCCCTGGGCTCTATTTCATCTCGGCCTCAGGTCGGCAGTTTTATTCAGAATACCCTCCTGAGGCTTGGGCTGCAAGAAAATGTTTTTTTTTCTATTATTTTACGATCAATGATTACTGGGCACTTTGGGCCCTTCTGAGGGCCGCAGGGAAGCCAGTAAAATTTTTTCAAACCCCTATGTGTACCTAAAATATTCCGCTTTTTTCGAATCCGGGATCAAAAATAGGGGTTCCCATTTAATAAATCGGACTTTGGGTCTGTAGGGCCCAAAATAAGGCCCTGGGCCCAAATTCATCTGGCCCACCTGATCAGAAATTCAAATTCAGATAACTTCTCCGTTGCATGTGCTATACAAAAAATGCTTGTATTTCGAGATAATTGACCGGTTCCATACTTTTTCCAGACCCTGTATGACAGCTGATTCATTCTTAATATTTATATATATGTTGTACTGATTGAGAATATGAGCTAGATTTGAGATTCTGAAATTTCTTTTTCTTTTTTTTTCCTTTTCACTTGTAAGAAGTAACTTGCACAACCAAAACAAAATAAAAAATAAATTGTTATTAACTGTAATATTTTAAATAAAAATTTTCTACTTTTTAGACTGAATTTTAAGTAAAAGAAAAGTTTAATTATTTGTGTTAAGAACATAAAGCTCAAACCATCATTAACATGTTAAAATTATTAAAATTCTTCAAATAAAAAAGTGTAGGAGTAAAAATAAACTTAAAAAGTTTTAATTGAATACTTAGTTTTAGTCAATAACACAAATTACTACAGTAAATTTTTATTCAGTATTAATATCATTTTTTTAATCACCCCAAAAAACTAAATATCTAAGTTCTACAATTAATATTATTAAAAAACTACCATAAGAAATCAAGACTTTTTTAAATTTTAATTTTTTACTTTTTTATTTAACTTTTTGAGATTGACTATATTTACAATAATTTTAAATTTTGTGTAATTTAAAATGAAAATTTACTCCAAAAGTTAGATTTTTTAAAATGCATGATTAAAAAAAAGTTTTAAAATTTAAAATCGAAATTATGGAAAATGTTTTTCAATTTTTTTATTATTTAATGAATTATAAAAATTTTAGATGATCATGATTATACGGTAATTCATGTTGGTCCAAATAAAATATTTGAAGAAAAAAATACATTACCGAACCCTGAAATAGCATCATCTTTCAACATATTTGCTCAATCACTAGTTTATATTTTATTGACTAGTTATCATTAAAAATAGTAGACCGTTATACTAGTTTATTTGTGTAATATACTCATTCATAACAAATATATGTTCAACAGTTAACTTTCTATAATTTTGATATTTTATTTATAACCATGACTTAATTTTCAGGTGAATTGTTTGGTTAAAAAACAAACCCACAACAACAAAGCAGCAAGAGAAAGTCGACCCTTCGAAAAAAATTTTTTATTTTTTTTTATTATTTCTATATTTATGTATTTTTGACAACGAACTAAAAATATTTGCTTTTTTATTATTATATTATCAACTTTTATATTTACTATTTTTTATTTTGTACAAACTAATTTTAAAAAGTTTTATTATTTTGTTTTTACGTTAATGGATTTAATATACAACTTATTTGATTTAAAATTGAACTCGGACGCCCAGGGCATTGTGGGTTTGAAGCTTGGGGGATCATTTATTTATTTAAAGTTGAACTCGGATGCCAGGGTATTGTGGGTTTGAAGCTTCGGGGATTGTTTGTTTATTTAAAAATTTAACTTGGACGCCTAGAGTATTGTGGATTTTAGGCTTGGGGGATCATTTATTTATTTAAAAATTGAACTTAGAAGTCCAGGGTATTGTGGATTTGAAGCTTGGGGGATCATTTATTTATTTAAAGTTGAACTCGGACGCTCAGGGTATTGTGGGTTTGAAGCTTGGGGGATCATTTATTTATTTAAAGTTGAACTCGGACGCCAGGGTATTGTGGGTTTGAAGCTTCGGGGATTGTTTGTTTATTTAAAAATTTAACTTGGACGCCCAGGGTATTGTGGATTTTAGGCTTGGGGGATCATTTATTTATTTAAAAATTGAACCCGGACGCCCAGAGTTATTGAGTTACTTTGTTCCAAGGTTTATTTATTTATTTATTTATTTATTTTCAAATAAATCTCGTACGCCCAGCGTTATTGAGTTATCGAGCTTGGAGGTTTAATCATCTATAACTTATTAATGAAAAAAAAATTTCGGACGTTCAGAGTTATTGAGTTTTCTAGCTTGGGGGTTTTTTTTATTTATTCATCAATTCAAAAATTACCCGGAGGCCCAGCGTTATCGGGTTGTTATGCTTAAGGGACTTATTATTTAATTTTCCTATAAATTTTTAATAGAGGCGGCATCTACTTGATGAAGATTAATGAAAATATTTAAGAATTTTGTTAAATAAATAATAAACCAAACTCTATTTATAGAATTGAAAAATCTTCACTTTATTAAATGAAGTGAAGATTTTTCAATAAATTTATTAAATAAAGTGAAGATTTTCTATAAATAGAGTTTGATTTATTATTTATTTCATAAAATTCTTAAGTAAATTTTTCTTTATTTATTTACAAAAAAACTTTAAACTCTCAGCGTTATTGAGCTTTATTTATTTAGTTTATTTATTTAACTCAGCGTCTACAGTTTTGGGGGTTAAACATTTGTGGGTTATTTAATTAGTTTTTTATTCAATTTCCACCTAAAGTTTTTTTACAGGGTACACTGTTGTGGAGGCCGCTTTACACTTTAGCCTATTCTTCGAGATGGCGTGGCCAACTTCAGGTTTCAGAATTATCACGGAATCGAGAGCCCTGCTAAAGTCTAAAGTTTAGAGCAAGGTAAAACATAACCTTGAAATTTTTTAGTACAGCTACAGCTGTTCGCAAGAATAATGTGAAAACTGGATTATTTAAAAATTTACTCTAAGTAACCATTAAATAATTTTTTTAAATTTATCCTATGAAATAAATACTTGAGCCATTTAATGCAGTTAGTTATAAATATACTGAATTTATGTATTTAAAAAAGTAATATTTACGGCGATTGGTTTTTTAAAAAGGAATCTAAATAAAAAATTATACGCTAAGTATGATCTTTAAAAAATACTTTTAAAAAAGTAATATTTACGGCGATTGGTTTTTTTAAAAGGAGTCTAAATAAAAAGTTATACGCTAAATATAATAATCTTTTTTTGAAAATGAATTAATGAAAGAAGTGAAATCAAAAAATTTATTACGGACGACTTGAGGCCGAATTACTTATGATTTAGAAATAATTTTCTCTTCTAAAAGATGATCATATTATGTTGAATCACCTTCAATATACGTAAAGTTAACAATTTTTCAATTATAGCACATACATGGGAAAACACATGCAAATTGCACACAACTCAAACACTTTTTGAAATTAAAATATAAAATATGTTGTAATTGAGTTAGAAATCAACTAAATCACAATGTATGGCTATACTTGACCTGTAAGAATTTAATATTTTTGAACTAAATTATCTCGAAAAAAAGCATTGATACCTGTATTTTTTAAATTATATTTTGAATGCTCAGTGTGTTTCTTAACAACATATTTTAATTTTTAATTTCAAAAAGTGTTTGAGTTGTGTGCAATTTGCATGTGTTTTCCCATGTATGTGCTATAATTGAAAAATTTTTATCCTTACGTATATAGAAGGTGATTTAACACAATATGATCATCTTTTAGAAGAGAAAATTATTTCTAAATAATAAGTAATTCGGCCTCAAGTCGTCCGTAATAAATTTTTTGATTTCACTTCTTTTATTAATTCATTATCAAAAAAAGATTATTATATTTAGCGTATAACTTTTTATTTAGACTCCTTTTAAAAAAACCAATCGCCGTAAATATTACTTTTTTAAAAGTATTTTTTTAAGATTTTATTGCGTAAATTCGGTAAATATTTAAATGTATTTCCTTTTTGTCCACAAGTTCAAAAAAACCAAACTCCATGGTTTATCAACTCCTAGGTAAATCAATTTGATATGTAAAAAAAAAAATTCAATTTAGTATTTATCTATTTTTTAAATGTACATTGCATAACTTTATTTTAATGTAAATTTACATTGAAATGTAGCAAATACTCATTTGTAACCTTAAAATGATTAAAAAAAGGATAAAAATTTTCAATGATTGGTTCATGTTAACTTAGATTTATCTAGTTCTTCTGTTTAAAATTTCTTTCATATAATTTTATCATTAGCCAGAACACATAAAAATCATAGACATAATTTATTGTTATGAACTACTTTTGAATTCGTTTTGTATACATAATAGATGGACAAACTAAATCCAGTCTAAAAATAATGGAGCAAATGCTCATCCATACTTTAAAAATCCATGCCAAATAGAATTCATAATTTTTGGTCCCCTGGATACCTAGACCCAAAACTATCTATTTCTTTTTTACTTTTTAATTCTTGTAAAAAAAAAGTAACCAATTTTAAAATTTAAAATCACTTTGGCCGCATAACTTAAGCTTGCTTACAGAAAACAAAAAAGATAAAAATTTTTAATAATTGATTCATGTTGACTTGGATATCTAGTTCTTTAGGTTTAAATTTCTTTTATATAAATTTTATCATTAGTCAGAACACATAAAAATCATAGACATAATTTACTGTTATGAAGTACTTTTGAATTCATTTTGCATACATAATTGATGGAAAAACTAAATCCACTCTAAAAATAATGAAGCAAATGCTAGCTCATCCGTACTTTCAAAATCCATGCCAAATAGAATTAATAATTTCTGGTCCACTGGATACCTAGACCCAAAACTATCTTTTTCTTTTGTACTTCTTAATTAACCAATTTTAAAATGTAAAATCACTTTGGCCGCATTACTTAAGCTTGCATACAGAAAACAAAAAAGATAAAAATTTTTAATAATTGATTCATGTTGACTTAAATATACTTATCATTAACACCCTGAGTTAATATAACAGTTACAATCAAAATTAAAATTCATTGTCAGACATCAAGTTTATTTTAGAAAAAAAGTGGGATTACAAAACTTTCAGACATCAAGTTTATTTTTGAAAAAGGGTAGGATTACAATACTTTAACAGTTCAAGTGTATTGGCTTAGAGCATATACATTTCAATGATGATTAAAATTAAGCGAAAATGACATTATGTCCTGCAATTGCACCTTTTGCAATTTGCAAGTTGGGTGGATTATAAAAGAGTCATTTGCAAGTTCAACCTGACACACACACAAACACACTCATTCAGAAAAAACTTTATTTTTAATATTGCCAATGTGCACCTCCAGCATCAGGTCCCCAACACAACCACATCACAATTATTATCAACTCACAAGGCACACCACAATAATTGAAAAATCTTTGATGATGATGATCATAGAAAGACTGTAGAGATTATTTATTTCATACTCTTTTATTGAAACTAAACAAATTAATAATTTTAAATTCTACCACTTATTTAATATATAATGAAAATAAGGGTCTTCAGTACTGTTTATTCTATGACAATCAATTATTTATAAAAAAATTATTGCTCATAACACATTACAAGCTGCTCTGCTCAGCGGCTCTGCTTTAGTCAGCTGTAGGGAGCTGCTTGATACAGCGCCACCAGTCGCCTCATGGCTACCTACCCGGGCCTACTAGGTACATGCCCCCATCTGCCGCTGTAGGTAAGCAGTGGGTAAGAGTGAGACAGCAAAAATAGACACGCCCACCGCATACGTCACGTCCGGTTAAGTCTACAGAGAGCGCAGGCAGAGAGACCGGATGCTCGAAACTGAAATCGAATTCCCCTGACTGCCATGAGCCAAAGGAAAATCAGCGTTTCGAAAAATGAAACGTTCATAACTTTTCAATGCGGGCTTTGTTCGGGATAATTTTTTTTTAAATTACTCTAGGGGATCATCAGCTACGCGCGGGATGTATAATATAAATGAAATAATCATCCTAAAATAGTTTTTCTTTGAAGCGTCCTAACCTAAAACCAAAAATCAAAGTATATAAAGCCCTGCAGGCTTTCACGGCAGTCGGTTTAAAAAAAAAACCAAATCGCCGTTAAAGCCCGATTGGGCTTTAGGATAATTCAGGTGCAGACTATTTTTTGCTAAAATTTATTTAATAAATTAAACTTTGTGCCTAGCTGAAAAAATCCATATGGAAATCCATGCAGGACCCCATACGGAAATCCATAACGGAATCCATATGGAATTCCGTGTGGAAAATTGAAACAGATTTCCATATGGATTTCCATATGGACTTTCAAAAGCAATGAATTTTTTTTTAATAATTTTTTTTTTTCAAATGTTTTTTATTATTTAAAAATAATTAAAAAAATTTGGCTGGCATAATTATTTTTATGCTTTTTTCCAAAATAATATTTGTATATATTTTGTAACAGGGGTGGATTTAAGGGTTTGTATGAGCCGATACAAATACCCACGGTGCGTACTAAATCCTTATCACCTGTACTTAGTGCTGATCCAAGCACTCGTCGAACTGCAACTCATCGACCTAAAATAATAAAATGAGGAAATCCCGTCTGCGAATATTACTATACTTCGCGACGCGGTCGGCTAGTTCGTTTATCGGTATTCGGTAGTGGGTGCGGGTATTAAAACAGGATCGATTCGCAGGAACACTAGGTTTAGTCAATAAAAATTAAATTAACAATTTAATAATTTATTAAAACAAATCTAAACCTAAAATACAAATTCCGAATTACGACTCAGTGTCGTTTAAATCAGTAAACAAAAGAATCTTCAATGCTCTCTAAATCGTTGCGCGCGCACACAAATTTTTGCTACTATCGGCAGCTAACGCGCGCAAGAGAAAAAAAAAGATTATGACAATAACAGTGTACTAAGGACACTCACACACATTCACACTCACTCGTACATTTACAATTAACTTACGGAGTCACTAGGGTGCACCTCATACCAAGCCGTCAGGCTAAACAAAATGCCAGGCTACGATGCCGACCAGCCGCAATATCTACCATACTCGAGTCGCCGTGTAGCCGTCGGAAAGCGGCCCAGGCGATGACGTGAAATGACAACTTCACAAATAACACCACACTCTCACACTACGGCTCTACCACAACGCGCGACGCGAATGTCAATAATTGCCTTGACTTCCGTAACGAGTAAGCTGCTTCAAGATCTGCCATGAATCGATCTCCAGATCTTTGCGTGTCTGCCGGACGATTTGGAACATTTTTGCCCAGAATCAACCTGGTACCCATTTCTGGGCCGATTTTGATGGGGTTTGCGGTAAAACACTCGTCTGTAGTTGCAGAATAGATAAAAATTGTCAGATAGTGGTCAAAGTTATTTTCCGATTCAGGAAAACCGTGAAAAACCGAAATTTTCGGAAAACATGGAAGCACTCTAAAAAAAGGTTTTAAAAAAACATTTTTAAAGTTTCAAATAAAGTTCTGCAAATTTTCTTAGCAGAAAAATATTACTTCTGGCACCAGAAATAATAGAAAAAAATTGAAGAACATTTTATCATCGGGAACTACCCTTATAATATCTAAAATAGGGGATGAAAGAGAAAAGTAAGCTGGTCAAAAATTTTTAATTATAACGAGCATTCTGCCAGTTTTTTTTTCGCAAAACTTTATTTTTTGGACTCAAATGACGACACCAAAAGTTTGGTGTCGATTCATCATCGGGAACCACCCCTGAGCGAATTTTTATGGGGGAGGGAATCGATAAAAAATTCCCCTGTATTAAAAATAAAGTTCTGCCAGTTTTTTTTTCGCGAAACTTTATTTTTTGGGCTCAAATGACGACACCGAAAGTTTGGTGTCGATTCATTATCGGGAACCACCCCTTGAGCGAATTTTTATGGGGGAGGAAATCGATTAAAAATGGCCCTTTATCCAAAATAAAGTTCTGCCAGTTTTTTTACCTCGAAACTTTATTTTTTGGGCTCGAATGATGACACCAACAGTTCGGTGTCGATTCATCATCGGAAACCACCCCCTGAGCGAATTTTTATGGTGGAGTGAATAGATAAAAAGTTTATCAGTAAAAAAAAAAAAAAATACTATAACATACTATTTTAATAATAATCTAATTCTTCGTAAATATTTTCAATTTATTTACATTTTTTTTTTTTACAAATACTCGCTGTCTGTACTGTCATCATCATTTTCTTCACATTCGATTTCGGAATCAATATCAGTTTCTCCGTATTCACCAAATTCTTCTTGTTCTTCTTCTTTGTCTGTGTATGTTTCTTTCTGTATGTCTAAATCGCTGCTTTCCATGCTTTGATCTTCGTCCTCATCAGTGTTCTCCTTCGCACTTGGGTCTTCTTTTATGTACTCCATTGCTTCCAGTGGGAGTGGTTTGTGTTTGTTGTTGGACTTTCTGCGATCAGCATAAACGTTTGCTATTTTCTGATCTGTAACGTACATCCCCCGGTAAAACACGTCTTCAAGTTTAGCTTCACGGCGGCATTTCCTGGAATGATTTTTCATCGCATCCTTATAAAATGCGTGTGCTTTTTCTATAGCATCTTCGGCAAGCTCTGCCATACTCATTCCAGGAAAATTTCTAGCAATTTCGCACCCATGCCATAATAATTTATGAAGAGTTGGACTCATTTTAGTCCATGGGTAAAGTTCGAAGTATTGGTCATAAGTTTTTTTGCAAAATATTTCCAATTTATCCAAATTAAGATGTTTATCGCAGCGAAACAGGGTCAAGATAAGGGATAGATTTTTCATGAAACTCTTATCTAGACCGAGGCTTTCTGCAAATACATCCGCGTTCTGAAAACATTTGCGTGCAACATTCCCATTATTGGTTGTGCCAAACCCTTGTTTTACTTGGTCCACACAAACTTCAAGATTTTCCCAAACTTTCTTCTTGATTTCTTTTTTTCTTTCATTGTAAATATCTGTAAGAAAATTTAATATAATTGTTTTTATCAATGTGTAATTATTTGAAAGATAGAAACGCTGACGTACGAATTAAAAACTCATTATTTTATAAGCGTTGAATATTAAACTTAGAGAATATTAACAGAGAAACAGTATGAGGGTTGTACTTAATAATGTAAACGCAAAAATAAAGTATTGGTTTATAAGCGTACTACCAATTACTTCAATGTGGAGGTTGCTCGTTTATTCAATTGTTCCTTTCATCCAATTAATAGTTAATAACTGCACAAAACTATACATTTGTAAGTTTTATTACTACATTTAATTTAATAACTCCTTTCACTGTATAAAAAATTACATAATGTAAGTGTGCCTACGATGGTCACCCCTGATTTTTTTTAATGTGTGTATTTCGTGGCCTCTACAGGGTAAGAAGAAGTCGAAATCAATAAATTATGAAGTTTTGCGTAGTTTTAAACATTTCAAAATGACTGCTGCGTTCAGCCTATGGCTTAAAGTGGTTTGTAACGCCTCTGTTCTTATTTTCAGTGAAGATTAATTTCATGCCTTACCAATAAAACAGGAAGCTCACGATCGAAATAATAATTTACAGACCCGATTCAATAAAAATACAATAAAAATTTTTACTTTACATCAACCCCCATTATATTTAATATAAGGCCACCCCTTTAAATTTGAAGTGTTTAAATTAACGAGAAATAAAGCTTGGAAGTACATTTTAGGCCGTGTTTTGCAACATTTATTCCATAAAGTTAATTTTATAAGGTTTTTTTGAATATAATTTATAAATTAAATATGAAAAAAAAAATTGTAGTTTGTTGGTACAACTCATTAAAAAGTATATAGTTAAAAAAAATTTGTCTTTTTTCATTAGTTTTAATAAAAATTATTTCCCTGCCTCAATTAATGAACCAATAGATTAAATTAAAGGTCATACTTGAGCAGATGGCCATATTAGGAATACTCACTTTTGATCTCTCAAAAAATTAAACGTTTCAGTAAATTCAATGGTACTTTGGCCCAACTTACTAAAATAAAGCGGTCAAGGTCTCATTTTAAAGCTCTTGGATAGAGTTATAAAATGAGACCTTAAACAATGAAAACATATTAATTTGGTGAGCCACAGCATCCATTGTCACTTAGCATGGGCATATTAGGCACACTTACCTTACATAAAAAAAAGAAATATCTTGTTTTGAGATTATTTTTATTATGATTTTTTTAAATAAAAATGATCTATCACAGTAGCACTATATTATTTGGAACAATAACATGACTAACTTATAATTGCATCACAAAAAATATTTAGAAGGCTGTTATTAATCATTAATCAGAGTAAACGAATTTTTTTTCAATATCATATTTATTGTTTCTTATTTTATTCGAAACAATATTACAGTTACCTCTTAAAGCTCTCTTAACACTCCAGCCTTTTTCCCTTATATCTTCTGTATTTCGGTAAGCTATGTGCAACATAGCTTGTTGTAGACATCTGAGGGTGCAGTGAAGAGGACCTAACCCTAAATCTAATGCTTTTTTGAAAGCTTTAAAACCCAGATGAGTGTTTGGAAATTCTGTGGAGTCAAAGAGGCATACGGGACAGCAGTGAGAGTTTCTATTGTTCATGATGGCATTTACGATTTTACCATCGAACACAGTGGTGAATACAATGAATTTCACACGTACGGTTTTTCCATTAGCTAATTGAAAGATGTAAGGCCTGAGGTTTTTCTTTTCTTTCGAAATTCGTTTAAACTCTTGTCTACTTGCATCGGTTGCCGACCATTCCCCCGAATCGGTTCCCCCGAATGACCATTCCCCCGATTGTCAAATCCCCCGAATGACCGTTCCCCCGATCACCAAATCCCCCGAATGCCCTTTTCCCCGATCGCCCATTTGCCCGAAAATCTGCCCCCGATATTCGCCCGAATTTATAAGTATTCATAAGTCAAAAGATTCTATTTAAAATTTTACAAATCAAGTATTTTTATTCAATAGCAACATGTAAATAAATAAATATAAAAACAACGTGTATATAAAGTCAAAAGACTGACATAGTATCACCGATCGCGGTCAAGAAATCTAAAATATTGTATTTTTCATAATTTAGTGTTATGCGCTGTATTTTTTTTTGAGTGTCCAGCCATTTTCGCTTCGGGGACGCCTTAACTTTTCTGCCGAGAGCTAGCTCTACGACGGCAATCTCCGTGTCTCCTTGCTCTCCACTCGACCCTCCGATTCTTGATCCTCGTCGTTTATGGAATCATATATTAAAAATTGATCCCCGGTCGCAGTTTTCTTGTAATCCTCAGGTAGCTCGGGCAAATCAATCAAGGAATTCGGGCTTCGGGGCTAAAATTTATATTCGGGCAAATGGGCGATCGGGGAAAAGGGCATTCGGGGAATTTGGTGATCGGGGAAAAGGGCATTCGGGGGATTTGGTGATCGGGGGAACGGTCATTCGGGGGATTTGACAATCGGGGGAATGGTCATTCGGGGGATCCGATTCGGGGGAATGGTAGGTAATCTAATATTCAATTTTCCGAGAACCAAAACAACCTTTTTTTTATTCTAGAATTTGCAATAAATTATTCTACGATATCTCCCGAACTGCAAGAAAACGTTTACAGACAAATTGATCATAACCTTTGGATAAAATTTCAATAATAATAAGTCTAAAAATTTTATAGCGTAATTTCTCAGGGTTACATAATCTATAAACTGTTTCAAAATTTCTTAATTAATTCTCATTTTTTAATAAAGACAAAAAAATAAAGAAAAAATTCGAAATGTTCAATTCTAATTTTAAGGGATTATCGCAACCAATACAAAAAAAAATTTTTTTACAGTTTTTGTCGAAAACACTAGTGTTATACGTTAACATGAAAAGAAATTTTTATCATAATAACTTAATTGTTAAATTTAAATTTAATCAGCTGCCTGTTTTGATAATTGCTTAAAGTAAAATTTAAATTTATTATTAATTTCAATAATACATTTACTACATTGAATAGGTTTATAAGGTTTTGTAAATTAATAATCAGAAATTTAAAAAATGTCACTACTATTGTACTATTAAAAAAATATATTCAAAACCTATAATTACTCTTATGTATACAAAGATAGTTTGAAAAATGCTTTTACTTTTTAACAAGGTTCATTTAAGCGGGGATTTCGCATAGGTGGTTTTTGAGCTTGTAATTTTTTAAATTTAACTATTGTCGTTCGGATAAGGGGTTTTGAATTGTGCCTCTTTTTACGGTACCCCACAATCAAGTGTTTTTCTCTGAGTACTGAAATTGATAATCAAACGAACTTATCAAGTGAAGTTTCAAAAAAATTATACTGGTAGTCTTGGATCGATCAACTACGTTACTACAATTTGATCTTGAGGACAAGACTACGTAGTATAATGCCACATTTTTTTAACTCTAATCGTTGAGATTCTATTAATGAAAAGACTAAACAACTATTATTTAAACATAAAAAAGATTTTCTTTTGATTCGTTACAGTGATTTTACGTAAAAAATATTAATTTATAAATTTGCGAGGAGATATTCACTCCAGAGTCACCAAAGAGTTGTCGTATTAAAAACTTGTTATAGTCTAATATCGTCAGAATGATCTTTATTTAAAAACCAATTAATCTAGTGAATTTGCAAAGCCTACGCACCCACTATTGTTTATTGGAGAAAAAAAAATCCCAGAAAAACCCGAAACTGATTTTTACTCTGATGTTGACTCCGGAGTGCGCAGTCACTCGTAAATAAGTGTATGATGGTATTTTTTATTTATTTATTTGTGTTTTTTTTTTTTTTTCCTATAGATTGCGAGAACAATGCATTTACCGTTAAAAGACAAACGAGTATCGAACAAACTTCAAGACTACTGGTATCGCCATGCCGATTTTAGATTTAAACTCATAAGTCTTTTAAACAAAAAAAAAGGAGGTAAAATAAATGATGTCGAAAACCTAGACCCAAGGCTTGTTGAAAAAAATTGTAAAAGTGGTAAAGAGTCAAAAAAAAAAAAATTTTTTTTAAATAATATTAATATTGATGTAACTAGTCAAGAACTAGCAGCATGTACTGATGGCGTGACAAGAAGCACATCAAAAAACCACGTAACTGTCAGAACCGTGCATCACATTGACTTGTTAACTAAAAAAACAACTAACTATTTGATGACAGATGTCGGAAAAGACGGAAACTGTCTTTTCAGATGTCTGTCAATTTGTCTAATGGATACGGAGGTTGGACACATGGATGTACGAAAAAGCATTGTGGAATACGCGGTCACAAACTGGGACGAATGGAAAAGCACATTAGATTTGACTTCAGTCGAGAATAGTATATTCCTGTGCAAGTAAGGGAACCGCGTCGGTTCCACGAGAGTAGGATGTTTCAACACGAGACCGTAATTTTTCCAGTAAAAATGAAGGTCGAGTGCTGAAACATCCTACTCGAGTGGGACCGACAAGGTTCACTTACATGCACAGGACTGTGCTTTCTCAAATTCGCTGAATTTCAATGCATTTTTCTATAATTCATTGACAAGAGGCGACAGAGCGGAGCGGTATCCATGTGTCCTCCCGCCGGCGGCCGGACGGCGATAAGTCGGGCATAGTGAGGGTGAAATTTGACACTTGACCTCTCATTGGTTTTAAAGTCGTAAAAATTAACAAAGAAAATGCCTAAGTGTGTTGCTTACGACACTATACACTATGCATTTCCCATAAAATATACCTATATATGTTACTTCGGTTCTTCTTTCTGCTGCTCTTTCGTAAACAGCTTCAGAGTTCAGAGAAACGACAACAGACGTGGAAAAGGCCTTTTTCCACGCGTGTTTCGCTACAGACGTGGAAACGGCCTTTTTCCACGCGTGTTTTGAAGACTACTAAACTATAGGAGAAAAGGGTCGGTTCCCTGGTTGTTCACACGCATGGAAAAGGACGTTTTCCACTTGCGGATTTGAGAAAAAATATACAAAATCATTGTACAGAAGAATCATGTTGAAAGACGGAGAGTTTGGAACAGAGTTTGAGATTTTAATGTTTTGTAAAAAATTTGAAAAAAAAATTAAAACATTTAGACTGAAAAATTGTTACAAGGCGGTCTACAATCACACATTCGAATATGAGCAAAATTCTGATAATATTAAGACAGATTTTTTTTTTAGGTTTGAAGGTACGAAAGATAGATGTGGCCATTGGGTTTTATTGAGAAGTCAATTAATCTGTTGCCTATCAGAAATAGTTATGAAAATAACAGTCTACCATTAATTACAATTAAAATAATTTTTTATTATATGTAATAAACAGAACCGTTTATTTTGAAAATATAAATAAATTGTTGCATGCACAAAGATAAGTGTTAATATTTAAAGTCACCTTTTCATCTGAAAAAAATACAGCTAATTAGACTAAATTTTGGGCTTAATTAAAAATAAGTAAGTACATTCAACTGAAAATGACGAGAGTCAAGCTAATTCGAATGTACCACTTAAACTAACTTAACGAATTATAAATATTTTTCTATAAATTCTTAAAGAAAAATGTCTCAAAATCGTTAAATCTATAAATTCTTAAAGATAAATACCTCAAAGTCGTTAAAATACATTTCTCGTTTCCATAAAAATACATATTAAATTCGTTAGGTTTGTTTTAAATGGTCTTCTTCAGATGGCTTGACTCATGTAACGTTAACACTACATTTTGAAACGAGTTTGCTTTTCTTTTGCTGAAACATCTTGTTTCTCAGAACACCACGTCTATTATCAATGCTGCGGTAAACTTAAAATTTCATTGAACCTGCTTTTCGGTTGCTATTTTGTATAAAAATAAAATAAAACAATAAATAAATAAATAAATATGATTTATAACATTTAGGAAGCAAGTCAATTGTTGTCCTCATTTTAATATCCGAAAAATTTTTCTTCTACATACAAAATGATGTTGAAAATGTTTAAAGAAAGACCTCTTTTTCAACAGTCGAAAACTCTGTCACAGCACCGTACTAACCGAATCTAGGTAATTGTGCAATTAAAACATTAATAATAATATATAAAAAAAATCTGACATAAAATATACTATTCTTGCTCAAGCGCGAGAAAAATAAGAATCGTGCTTCCAGTAATCATTTACAATAAAACAAAACCTCGGTGAAAAAAGTGCAATTATAAAATTTTCCTGTTAGTAGCGCGAGAGCTACAACGTTATTTCTCAGTCTATTCATCACCCGTTTCTCGGTTTCAATTTGAGAAATAACTACCGCGTGAACAAAACCGAGAATTTTAAAATGACACAATTTTGTCTTGGTCCAAACGATCTCGAGAAGCGCGATCCATAATTGAAAAAAGCAACTATAACCAAAAATTTTGTTATGGTAGCTACAACCGCATCATGAAAATTGGGTTTTATGCTTGAAAAATATAAAAAGTGCCCATGTAAGAAAAGTACCGAATACAATAACTTAAAAAAATACACAAGATTAAAAATTTAACATAACTTTTTCATAAGATGCTAAGTGGCTTAGTGAACAGAGTGTGCAACTCGAGTCCGATAGGCCCGGGTTTGCCTCCCGTCTTGGTACATTTTCATAAATATCATCATAATTGTACATTTATAACGCAAGCACAGTATCAAAAACTGTCAATGGCATAAAAGTCCGTTCGTAAATAAAGAAAAAAAAAAATTCTTTGAAGATAAATTAACCCTACAAATGTTAAAATAATTTTTTTTTACTCCGAATGTGCTAATTAATTCAGACGAACTAGTTAACTTTTAATTTGGCAGAACTTTATTTTTAATACTGAGGAATTTTTTATCTCTTCCCTCCCCCATAAAAATTCGCTCAGGGGTGGTTCCCGATGATGAATCGACACTAAACTTTCGGTGTCGTCATTTAAGCCCAAAAAATAAAGTTTCGCGAAAAAAAAAATGGCAGAACTTTATTTTTAATACAGGGGAATTTTTTATCGATTCCCTCCCCCATAAAAATTCGCTCAGGGGTGGTTCCCGATGATGAATCGACACCAAACTTTTGGTGTCGTCATTTGAGCCCAAAAAATAAAGTTTCGCGAAAAAAAAACTGGCAGAACTTTATTTTTAATACTGAGGAATTTTTTATCTCTTCCCTCCCCCATAAAAATTCGCTCAGGGGTGGTTCCCGATAATGAATCGACACCAAACTTTTGGTGTCGTCATTTGAGCCCAAAAAATAAAGTTTCACGAAAAAAAAACTGGCAGAACTTTATTTTTAATACAGGGAAATTTTTTATCGATTCCCTCCCCCATAAAAATTCGCTCAGGGGGTGGTTCCCGATGATGAATCGACACCAAACTTTTGGCGTCGTCATTTGAGCCCAAAAAATAAAGTTTCGCGAAAAAAAAACTGGCAGAATGCTCGTTATAATTAAAAAATTTGACTAGCTTACTTTTCTCTTTCATCCCCTATTTTAGATATTATAAGGGTAGTTCCCGATGATAAAATGTTCTTCAATTTTTTTCTATTATTTCTGGTGCCAGAAGAAATATTTTCCTGCTAAGAAAATTTGCAGAACTTTATTTGAAACTTTAAAAATGTTTTTTTAAAACCTTTTTTTAGAGTGCTTCCGTGCTTTCCGAAAATTTCGGTTTTTCACGGTTTTCCTGAATCGGAAAATAACTTTGACCACTATCTGACAATTTTTCTCTATTCTGCAACTACAGACGAGTGTTTTACCGCAAACCCCATCAAAATCGGCCCAGAAATGGGTACCAGGTTGATTCTGGGCAAAAATGTTCCAAATCGCCCATAGTGGGACGTCGGTCAGGTTCCCCGACTTCCACGGCTTCCAAAAGTCGGTTGACTCGTCTAGACAGAAGAATGCTTCCCGGGCGATGACCATCGATACCGCACCTTTTGTCTCTGCCAACTCTCTCTTCGACGACATTCCACTCCCGAGGAGTCCGGTTAACCGTCGAACCGAGACGAGTTAAGTTCCATGTACGTGCGAACGCTCGGACACGAAAACTACGAGTGTCTTTCCGATTCCCGCTCTAACACCTCAGAGATCCGCTTTGACCTGCGTTCAACAGTCACGTGACTCGCGCCAAATCCTAAATCGTTACCGACGATTTAATTACGATCGCTGACTGTCACAATTTTTCTCTTTATACAAATTTTTTTATTAATATTTTAAAAAGTAATATTTTACAATCTTCATGTTTTATTTTGATTATTTATAGTTATATAATTTAATGTAACCAAACAGTATAATTAATTGTGATTTTTTTAAATTTGATTAATCATTTTTTTTAAGGTATTAAAAGATTAAAAAATGTAGCCTTATGGTTGCTCCCTATAGTTTTCATGTTTCTTACAAAATTTTTCTAATTTTGCACAGAGCTAGTTTTTTGTGTCCCCTACACGTTGGTATTTTACATATTATACCCCAACCGGGGCTAATTTTTGAGATATTTAGCTCGGAAGTTTCAACTCATTGCATGGCTCTAGTGAAAATATATGATGCGTACTCACATGCGTACGCATGTACGTACGCACGTGCTGTTTAGGGCTTCACGATACAGTCTTGGAAACGAGATTCTTCACATGGGGACAAAGCGTTCCCTTCATAGCATACAATTTCGACCAAGCGTCGACTTCAGGTTGTATAATTTGAGTTTCGGGAAAAAAATAGGTATGTTCGGTCATACACAAGATAATATATACCCTACGCGGCCAAGTTAAATTTTTAAATAAATAAATAATCCCCCCAAGCTTCAAATCCACAATACCCTGGGTGTCCCATTTAAATATTTTAATAAATAAATTATCCCCCAAGCTCTAAACCCACGAAACCCTGCGGGTCCGAGTTTCATTATTTAAAAAATGAAAGTAAATAAATAAATAATCCCCCAAGCTCTAAACCCATGAAACCCTGGGCGTCCGAGTTTAATTTATGAAAAAAATATAAATAAATAAATAATCCCCCAAACTTTTAACCCACAAAACTTCGGGCGTCCGAGTTTGATTATTAAATATTATTATTATAAATAAATAAATGGAGTTAAATTTTTAAATATTATTATCATAAATAAATAAATGATCCTCCAAGCTGTAAACCTACAAAACCCTGGGCTTCGGAGTTAAATTTATAAATAAGTTATCATGAATAAATAAATAATCTCCCAAGCTCTAAACCCAAAATATCCTGGGCGTCAGCATGTAACTTTTTAATACATCAATATAAATAGATAAATAATCCCCCAAGCTCTAAACCCACGAAACCCTGGGCGTCCGAGTTGAATTTTTAAATAAATTATTGTGAATAAATAAACAATCCCCCAAGCTTTAAACCCCCAAAACCCTGGGCGTCCAAGTTAAATTTTTAAATATTATTATTACAAATAAATAAATATTCCCCCAAGCCGTAAACCCACGAAACCCTGGGCGTCCGTGTGTAATTTTTGAATTGTATTATCATAAAAAATAAATAATCCCCCAAGCTTTAAAACTCCAAAACCCTGGGCGTCCGCATTGAATTTTTAAATATTATTATTACAAATAAAAAAATAATCCCCTAAGCTGTAAACCTACAAATCCGTTGGCGTCCGAGTTTAATTTTTATATATTAATATTATAAATAAATAAATAATCCCCCAAGCTCTAAGCCTACAATACCCTGGGCGTCCGAGTTTAATTTTTAATTATTATCATAAATAAATAAATAATCCCCCAAGCTCTAAACCCACAATATCCTGAGCGTCAGTACGTAATTTTTTAATAAACAAATATAAAAAAAGAAATAGTCCTCCAAACTCTAAACCCACCAAACCCTAAGTCATAGTTTAATTGTCTAGTAAATTAATAAGTACAACGTAAGGTAATAAAAATTTAAGGATGTTTTGTTTATTTAAAAATAAAACTTAGCCGTCCAGTATCATTGTTGGTCTATGACTTAAAGAATTTATTCATTTATTTATATTTATATCTTCATAATTGGAACTTGGGCGCCAAGTGTTTTGTCGTATCGCCAAGGGTTTACAGCTTGAGGGATTATTTATTTATAATAATTTATTTAAAAATTCAACTCGGACGCCCAGGGTATTGTAGGTTTAGAGCTTAGGAGATTATTTATTTATTCATAATAACTTATTTATAAATTTAACCTGGAAGCCCAGGATATTCTAGGATTAGAGCTTAGGGGATTATTTATTTATTTATATTAATTTATATTTATTTATCAAAAAAATTAGCCACATACGCCCAGGGTTTTGTGGGTTTACAGCTTGGGGGAATATTTATTTATTTGTAATAATAATATTTAAAAATTTAACTTGGACGCCCAGGGTTTTGGAGTTTTAAAGCTTGGGGGATTATTTATTTTTTATGATAATACAATTCAAAAATTAAACACGGACGCCCAGGGTTTCGTGGGTTTACGGCTTGGGGGAATATTTATTTATTTGTAATAATAATATTTAAAAATTTAACTCCATTTATTTATTTATAATAATAATATTTAATAATCAAACTCGGACGCCCAAAGTTTTGTGGGTTAAAAGTTTGGGGGATTATTTATTTATTTATATTTTTTTCATAAATTAAACTCGGACGCCCAGGGTTTCATGGGTTTAGAGCATGGGGGATTATTTATTTATTTACTTTCATTTTTTAAATAATGAAACTCGGACCCCCAGGGTTTCGTGGGTTTAGAGCTTGGGGGATAATTTATTTATTAAAATATTTAAATGGGACACCCAGGGTATTGTGGATTTGAAGCTTGGGGGGATTATTTATTTATTTAAAAATTTAACTTGGCCGCGTAGGGTATATATTATCTTGTGTATGACCGAACATACCTATTTTTTTCCCGAAACTCAAATTATACAACCTGAAGTCGACGCTTGGTCGAAATTGTATGCTATGAAGGGAACGCTTTGTCCCCATGTGAAGAATCTCGTTTCCAAGACTGTCACGATACGATACGATATCGATATTTACCAAAATATCGATATCGTATCGTCATGGATCATTATTATCGTATCGGTTATCGTCTCGACGATACTTAAGTAAAAAAATATCGGTATCGTATCGATATCGTCTCGAGAGTCGATAAATTTATCGACAAAAAATAAATTAAAAATTATTAACCTATCTACCAAGCTCATTAACTCAATAACGTTGGGTGCCCAAGTTCAACAAAGAAGCAGATCAGCTATCCCCCAAGCTCTAAACCCCTTAATACTTTTAATAAACCCAAAATAAAATTATTTTAAACGTTTTAATAAAACCAATTTTTTTAAAATTATTATTAAATAATAAAAAACATTTGAAAAAAAAAATTATTTAAAAAAAAAATTCTTTGCTTTTGAAAATCCATATGGAAATCTGTTTCAATTTTCCATACGGAGTTCCATATGGAGTCTTGCATGGATTTCCATATGGATTTTTTCAGCTGGGTGTGATCAACTTTTTGTGTTAATAAGTAACAAATTTTTTAAAATAGAAATAAACTAACGGTACTCTGATACACAAAACAATTGTTTTTTGAACAGTGAACTTAAATATATAATTCGTTGTTGTGGAAGGTGTAAAAAAAAAAAAAATTGCTAAAGTGATTGTGATTTTCATTGATGAGAAAAGTTTCAGTGCAGTTTGATATCGAAATTAATTGAATATTATTTTATATCAGTTTTTCTGAGCTGATTAAGCCAGTCAATCTTTTTGGCAGAGTTGTGTTGGATCAAATTTAATCACAGAACAACAAAGTTCTTCTTCATATAAATGAATCATTTACTTGAAATCAACATATAAATCAACAACATATAAATTATTGTTGCAGAATAAAAAGAACCGAGCTTGTAAAGCTATTGTTGTTGGAGTTTATTGTAAATTTTCTTTTATCTAAAAATAAGGCCCCATACAAATTTCATAGGTATATGATGTTAATGCACATAAAATATGTAAATGTATCATAGTTTATGTAACTTATTAAAATTTATGTAAATTGAAAAAATAAAAAATTGTAATAATCAGCTCACAAAAATAAATGTTAAGTTTTAGTCAATGCCCTATCAAAAGTTCTTTATCCTTACATAAATCACTGATAAATTGTTATTTAATTTTCCATGATTTATTGAGCAATCATTTACTTTCAATTAAAAAAAATAAATAAATAAATAAAGCAAACTCTCATTACATTATGACATATTACAGATGTAAATATTTCCATTATTTTTTAGCCACTTAATAATGGGTTAATTTTTAAAATAAAAGTTCTCAATTGATAAAATTTTTAACTTTCAAGCAGTCGAATCTCTTCTTTATATTTAAAAAAGTTTTACCCAATTTAATATTAAGTACCTGCCTAATTCATTCATTAAAAAAAGGCATTTTCTATGTCGATAAAACCACTTTGATACTTGACGGAACCATTTCTTTAGCGTTTTTAGGCAGGCAGTGTGATAATATGGATATTTGTCTACTATAGCTTTTGAGGAATAAATTCCAGAGAATTTTTGTAGCGTTTTAATGTATATATACATAGACACACACGTTAAAACGCGAAAATCGTGATGTTAAAAGCTTCTACGTGAGTTAAAAAGTCCTGGATAAAAATTCATTTATAATTTCACAGGCATACATTATTTGAAGTCTCTGAAGTGAATTGTCGACGATAATTTTTTTTTAATTAGTAAAATAATATAAGTCTTGTACACAGTCACCTATTAACGAAAATTTGATCAAAAAATTTCGGCGCTATAGAAAACTTATGATTATTATTGTGTGTGTGTGTGTGTGTGTGTGTGTGTGTGTGTATATATATATATATATATAAACGCTTGAAAATACCTTTTTCTCAACTGCATATACAATCAAATTGATATCCAAACTTTTCAAATTAAGTCTATACTTCGTTTCTTTTCTAAGTTTTATGTTCCGACTTTGAAACAATCTGTATTGATTTAGAAATATGCGATGGAAATTCTGATTTTAAAATATTCATAACTTTTTTACAACCCAATGCCAACTAATATTGTATAAACTACAAATAAAAAATTAAAAAAAAAAAGAATAAACCTCCCTCTCAAGAATTAAAAGAACATGCGTGTAAAAGTAAGTGCTTAAAAATATTGATTACTTTCAAAAGAATGTTAGACTTGCACATATATATTTAACAATCCATAATACTGAATTGCCGGGTTTTGCATTATAACTAGATACTGCAAATTAAAAACAACTTCAATCAACTTCCACTTTAAAAATTTGTGACTAAAGTTTAAGATTCATAAGTAATGAATAAATAGAAAATAAATTTGTACAAAGGTGTAAAAAAAGACTCAAAAGAAAGATGTGAATTTTGATAAAATTATTTTCAATATTCAAAAGTGGATTAGTCATTCACTAACAAAACATTCCTAGTCATAACATTCTTATCAAGTTGAGAATTCACAACAAAAAATAAAGGTTATGGTATGAAAAGGTGATGACCCGTACTCACAAATTAATCTAAAATCCACACCCTTAATCCAAAATCCTACAAAAAATTGTCCTGCAGGTCATTTGAATCAGTGTCATAGTTCGAATAATCAACAAAACAAGCGTCTGGGCATCCTAAATTCGCATCACATATGTATAAGGCACTCGTACACTCTCGTAAACACACTGAACTGCACTGAACTACTGAACTACCTACTTACACACTGCTACGACTAACGCAGGCTAACGACCGTGGCCCGTACGCTTTAGCCTTTACTACACTTTACAGTTTACTAGACGCTAGGTACACGGTACACCATTGACCATACACAGATGCAAGTAACAGACTCAGGGTTGGGCACAGGCCTCTCGAAAGTGGCAGAATTGCAAATGGCGGGAATGAAACAAAAATTTGAAATTTCGGGGCAGTGGTGGCACAGAAAAATTAAATTAAAAAACCCACAAGCCTACAACCCCATAACGCTGGGCATAAATATTAATGAAATAATTTATAAATAAACAAACAAGCCTATAAAACCACATAACCTTAGGCGGGTAAAAATTAAAAAATAAATTTATAAAAAAACAAATAAACCAACAAGCCTACAACCCCATAACGCTGGGCGAAGAAATTAATACATAAATTGATAAACCAACAAGCCTACAACCCCATAATGCTGGGTGAAAAATTAATAAATAAATTTATAAATAAACAAATAAAACAAGAAGCCTACAACCCCATAACGCTGATCGAAAAAATTATTAAATAAATTTATAAATAAACAAATAAACCAACAAGCCTACAACCCCATAACGCTGGGCGAAAAAATTTATAAATAGATTTATAAATAAACAAATCAACCAACAAGCCTACAACCCCATAACGCTGGGCGGAAAAATTTATAAATAGATTTATAAATAAACAAATAAACCAACAAGCCTACAACCCCATAACGCTGGGCAAAAAATTATTAAATAGATTTATAAATAAACAAATAAACTAAGAAGCCTACAACCCCATAACGCTGGGCAAAAAATTAATAAATAAATTTATAAATAAACAAATAAACCAACAAGCCTACAACCCCATAACGCTGGACGAAAAAATTAATAAATAAATTTATAAATAAACAAATAAACCAACAAGCCTACAACCCTATAACGCTGGGCGTAAATATGAATAAATAAATTAATAAATGAACAAATAAACCAACAAGCCTACAACCCCATAACGCTGGGCGTAAATATGAATAAATAAATTTATAAATAAAAAAATAAACCATCAAGCCTACAACCCCATAACGCTGGGCAAAAAATTAATAAATAAATTTATAAATAAACAAATAAACCAAGAAGCCTACAACCCCATAACGCTGGGCAAAAAATTAATAAATAAATTCATAAATAAACAAATAAACCAACAAGCCTACAACCCCATAACGCTGGGCGAAAAAATTATTAAATAAATTCATAAATAAACAAATAAACCAACAAGCCTACAACCCCATAACGCTGGGCGAAAAAATTTATAAAAAGATTTATAAATAAACAAATAAACCAACAAGCCTACAACCCCATAACGCTGGGCGAAAAAATTTATTAAAAGATTTATAAATAAACAAATAAACCAAGAAGCCTATAACCCCATAACGCTGGTCGAAAAAATTAATAAATAAATTTATAAATAAACAAATAAACCAACAAGCCAACAATCCCATAACGCTAAGCGAAAAAATTAATAAATAAATTTATAAATAAACGAATAAACCAATAAGCCAACAATCCCATAACGCTGGGCGAAAAAAGTAATGAATAAATTTATAAATAAACGAATAAACCAACAAGCCAACAAGCCCATAACGCTGCCCAAAAATAAATAAATTTATAAATAAACAAATAAACCAACAAGCCTACAACCCTATAACGCTGGGCGTAAATACTAATATACTAGTTTTTAACTAAAATAGTTTTTCACTATTCTCCGAGCTCTAGACCCCCAAAAGTCTGGGCGTAGAGTTCAATAAAGAAACTGATGTGCTACCACCCTAAACCCTAGGCGTCAAGTTCAATAAACTAACTGATCAGCTATCCCCCGAAACCCTGGGTGCCCGAGCTCTACAAAAAAACTGGTTGGCTATCCCCTCAGCTTTCAAACCCCCTGGGTGCCTGAGTTTAACGAAAAACTAAACCCTCAAAACCCTGGGCACCCGAGTTTAACAAAAAAACTGGTCGGTTATCCCCCAAGCCTCGAGCCCCCAAAACCCTGGGTGCCCGAGTTCCACAATAAAACTTGTCGGCTATCCCCACAGTTCTAAACTCCCAAGACCCTGGGCGTCCGAGTTCAACATAAAAACTGGTCGGCTATTCCCCAAGCCTTGAGCCCCCATTCTATGTTGAACTCGGACGCCCAGGGTCTTGGGGGTTTCGAGCTTTGGGGATAGCCGATAAGTTTTTTTGTGGAACTCGGGTATCCAAGGTTTTGGGGGTTTAGAGCTTGGGGGGTAGCTGGCCAGTTTTTTTGTAGAACTCGGGCACTTAGGGTTTTGGGGGATAGCTGATCAGTTCATTTATTGCACTCGACACCCAGGTTTTTTGGGGGTAGCTTATCAGTTTCTTCATTGAACTCTACGCCCAGACTTTGGGGGGTATAGCGCTTGGAGGATAGTTAAAAACTATTTTAGTTAAAAACTAGTTTATTAGTATTCACGCCCAGCGTTATGGGGTTGTAGGCTTCTTGGTTTATTTGTTTATTTATAAATTTATTTATTAATTTTTACACGCCTAAGGTTATGTGGTTGTCTAGGCTTGTTTGTTTATCTATAAATTATTTTATTAATATTTATGCCCAGTGTTATGGGGTTGTAGGCTTATTGATTTATTTGTTTATTTATAAATTATTTTATTCATATTTACGCCCAGCGTTATGGGGTTGTAGGCTTGTTGGTTTAATGGTTTATTTATAAATTTATTTATTCATATTCATGCCCAGCGTTATGGGGTTGTAGGCTTGTTGGTTTATTTGTTTATTTATAATTTTATTTATTAATTTTTTCCCCCAGCGTTATGGGGTTGTAGGCTTGTTGGTTTATTTGTTTAATTATAAATTTATTAATTTTTTTTTACACGCCTAAGGTTATGTGGTTGTACAGGCTTGTTTGTTTATTTATGAATAATTTTATTATTTTTTCGCCCAGCGTTATGGGGTTGTAGGCTTGTTGGTTTATTTGTTTATTTATAAATTTATTTATTCATATTTACGCCCAGCGTTATGGGGTTGTAGTCTTGTTGGTTTAATGGTTTATTTATAAATTTATTTATTCATATTTACGCCCAGCGTTATGGGGTTGTAGGCTTGTTGGTTTAATGGTTTATTTATAAATTTATTTATTCATATTTATGCCCAGCGTTATGGGGTTGTAGGCTTGTTGGTTTATTTGTTTATTTATTAATTTTTTCGCCTAGCGTTATGGGATTGTTGGCTTGTTGGTTTATTTGTTTATTTATAAATTTATTTATTAATTTTTTTCGCCCAGCGTTATGGGGTTGTAGGCTTGTTGGTTTTATGGTTTATTTATAAATATATTTAATTTTTTCGCCCAGCGTTATGGGATTGTTGGCTTGTTGGTTTATTTGTTTATTTATGAATTTATTTATCAATTTTTTCGCCTAGGCTTATGGGGTTGTAGACTTGTTGGTTTATTTGTTTATTTATTAATTTTTTCGCCCAGCGTTATGGGATTGTTGGCTTGTTGGTTTATTTGTTTATTTATAAATTTATTTATTAATTTTTTTCGCCTAGCGTTATGGGGTTGCAGGCTTGATGGTCTTATGGTTTATTTATAAATATATTTATTAATTTTTTGGCCCAGCGTTATGGGGTTGTAGGCTTGTTGGTTTATTTGTTTATTTTTAAATTTATTTATTTATTTTTACACGCCTAAAGTTATGTGGTTGTATAGGCTTGTTTGTTTGTTTATAAATTATTTTATTAATATTTATGCCCAGCGTTATGGGGTTGTAGGCTCGTGGGTTTTTTTTAATTTAATTTTTCTGTGCTACTACTGCCCCGAAATTTCAAATTTTTGTTCCATTCCCGCCATTCGGAATTCTGCCACTTTCGAGAGGCCTGGTTGGGCAGGTGCGCCACTTTGGTAAGATACCTAGTAAGTTACCATGGTGGATTAAGTGATTTGGTGTTTTATGTCATCGGCGAGTCATATACATGGTGCCCCCCGCTTTATTTGGGAAAATTGACCGTCACAGTTAAGGAGGCTTGGCCGTTTTTTCAAAATCCAAAAGTAAGAACCCAAAAAATTCCTGTAGATTCCTTGAAGTAAGACAAACAACTTTCCTATTTAACACAACAATGGTTGTCGGACTCGTTTTCGAGAAAAAAATCAGTTTAGAATTTTTTTTTTAACATGGGCTCTTATGGAAAAAAACATTTAAAAATTTGGCAAATCATCAAAATCCACAAGTTCACTACGAGTCAGGTGTCATTTTAAAGATAAATATTTGAAGATTATTTTAAAATTATAGAAATATGAGATTATCGGACTAATTAACAAGAAAAATAGAAAATTGTGGTACATAACCTTAAAAACATGCAATTTTTCAACGTTTTTAAAAAATTTTTATCTTAAATTTTGTTTTGATATGTTTAAAAATGATATATAATCACTTACTAATCAAAAAAAATAAAAAAAAATACTTTTTTTCTTAATTTCAATTTCATGCACCCGCAAGGGCCCCCGCAAGGTACGACCCCTACGCTGCCAAGCCTCCTTAACGCGCAAGATTGAAAGCTGAATAACAGAAACCGTTGCAAATAATTAATCAATCAATAAATAAATAAATAAACCGACAAGCTCTAAACCCCCATAACGCTGGAGAGAGCGATAAATTAATGATTTTTTATAAACAACTGAATAAAACGACAAGCTCTAAGCCCCCATAACGCTGGGGAGAGCGATAAATCAATTATTTTTTATAAACAATTGAATAAACTGACAAGCTCTAAACCCTCGTGAAGCTGGAGAGAGCGATAAATAAATATTTTTTTATAAACAATTGAATAAACCACCAAGCTCGAAACCCCCATAACGCTGGGCAGAGCGAAGAATAAATTATTTTTTACAAACAATTAAATAAACCGACAAGCTCTAAGCCCCCATAACGCTGGGGAGAGCGATAAATTAATTATTTTTTATAAACAATTGAATAAAACGACAAACTCTAAATCCTCGTGAAGCTGGAGAGAGCGATAAATAAATATTTTTTTTATAAACAATTGAATAAACCACCAAGCTCGAAACCCCCATTACGCTAGGCAGAGCGATAAATAAATATTTTTTTATAAACAATTAAATAAACCGCCAAGCTCTAAGCCCCCATAACGCTGGGGAGAGCGATAAATAAATTATTTTTTATAAACAATTAAATAAACCGACAAGCTCCAAGCCCCCATAACGCTGGGGAGAGCGATAAATTAATTATTTTTTATAAACAATTGAATAAACCGACAAGCTCTAAATCCTCGTGAAGCTGGAGAGAGCGATCTATAAATTATTTGTTATAAACAATTAAATAAACCGACAAGCTCTAAACCCTTGTGAAGCTGGAGAGAGCAATAAATAAATATTTATTTATAAACAGTTAAATAAACCACCAAGCTCGAAACCCCCATAACGCTGGGGGAAGCGGTAAATAAATAATTTTTTATAAACAATTCAATAAACCGACGAGCTCTAAACCCCCATAACGCTGGGCAGAGCGATAAATAAATTATTTTTTATAAACAATTAAATAAACCACCAAGCTCTAAACCCTCGTAAGGCTGGTGAGGGCTATAAATAAATATTTTTTTATAAACAATTTAATAAACCGCCAAGCTCTAAACCCCCATAACGCTGAGTAGAGGGATCGCTAAATTACCTTTTTTTAAACAATTAAATAAACTGACAAGCTCTAAGCCCTCGTGAAGCTGGAGAGAGCGATAAATGAATATTTTTTTATAAACAATTAAATAAACCGACGAGGTTAATTAGGTTCAGAGCTTGTCGGTTAATTCAATTGTTTGTAAAAAATAATTTATTTATCGCTCTCCCCAGCGTTATGGGGGTTTAGAGCTCGTCAGTTTGTTTAATTGTTTATATAAAAAATTATTTATTAATTGCTTCCCCAGCGCTATGGGGGTTGCGAGCTTGGTGGTTTATTCAATTGTTTATAAAAAAATATTTTTTTATCAATCTCTCCAGCTTCACAAGGGCTTAGAGCTTGTCGGTTTATTTAAGTTTTTTAAAAAACAATTTCTTTATTGCTCTCCCCAGCGTTATCGGGGCTTAGAGCTTGGCGGTTTATTTAATTGTTTAAAAAAAATTATTTATCGATCGCTCTACCCAGCGATATAGGGAATTAGATCTTGGCGGTTTTTGAAAGTGGCAGAATTCCGAATGGCGGGAATGGAACAAGAATTTGAAATTTCGGGGCAGTAGTGGCACAGAAAAATTAAATTAAAAAAAACCCACAAGCCTACAACCCCATATCACTGGGCATAAATATTAATAAAATAATTTATAAATAAACAAACAAGCCTATACAATCACATAACTTTAGGCGTGTAAAAATAAATAAATAAATTTAAAAATAAACAAATAAACCAACAAGCCTACAACCCCATAACGCTGGGCGAAAAAATTAATAAATAAATTTATAAATAAACAAATAAACCAACAAGCCAACAACCCCATAACGCTGGGCAAAAAATTAATAAATAAATTTATAATACAAATAAACTAACAAGCCAACAGCCCCATAACGCTGGTCGAAAAAATTATTAACTAAGTTCATAAATAAACAAAAAAACCAACAAGCCTACAACCCCATAACGCTGGTCGAAAAAATTAAAAAATAAATTCATAAATAAACAAATAAACCAACAAGCCAACAATCCCATAACGCTGGGCGTAAATATGAATAAAATAATTTATAAATAAACAAATAAACCAAGAATCCTATAACCCCATAACGCTGGTCGAAAAAATTAATAAATTAATTTATAAATAAACAAATAAACCAACAAGCCAACAACTCCATAACGCTGGGCAAAAAATTAATAAATAAATTTATAAATAAACGAATAAACCAGCAAGGGTACAACCCCATAACGCTGGGTGAAAAAATTAATAAATAAATTTATAAATAAACAAACAAACCAACAAGCCTACAACCCTATAACGCTGGGCGTAAATACTAATAAACTAGTTTTTAACTAATATAGTTTTTCACTATCCTCCGAACTCTAGACCCCCAAAAATCTGGGCGTAGAGTTCAGGGGCGTCACTACGAAATTTTCCGAGCTATGGAAGTTCAAACAATCACACACACGCACATATATAAGATATATATATATACAACCTCGTATTTTTTTTTCGTCCCCTGGGAGCCCGAGTTCAACAAAAAAACTGATCGACTATCCCCCAAGCTCTAAACCCCCAAAACCCTGGGCGCCCGAGTTCAACAAAAATACTGATCAGCTATCCCCCAAGCTCTAAACCTCTAAAACCCTGGGCGCCCGAGTTCAACAAAAACACTGATCAGCTATCCCCCAAGTTCTAGCCCTCCAAAACCCTGGGCGTCCAAGTTCAACAAAAAAACTGATCAGCTATCCCCCAAGCTATAAACCTCCAAAACCCAGGGCGCCTGAGTTCAACGAAAAAACTGATCAGTTATCCCCCAAGCTCTAAACCTCCAAAACCCTGGGTGTCCGAGTTCAACAAAAACACTGATCAGTTATCCCCCATGCTCTAAACCTCCAAAACCCAGGGCGCCCGAGTTCAACGAAAAAACTGATCAGCTATCCCCCAAGTTCTAGCCCTCCAAAACCCTGGGCGTCCAAGTTCAACAAAAAAACTGATCAGCTATCCCCCAAGCTATAAACCTCCAAAACCCAGGGCGCCTGAGTTCAACGAAAAAACTGATCAGTTATCCCCCAAGCTCTAAACCTCCAAAACCCTGGGTGTCCGAGTTCAACAAAAACACTGATCAGTTATCCCCCAAGCTCTAAACCTCCAAAACCCAGGGCGCCCGAGTTCAACGAAAAAACTGATCAGCTATTCCCCAAGCTCTAAACCTCCAAAACCCTGGGCGTCCAAGTTCAACAAAAAAACTGAACAGCTATCCCCCAAGCAGTAAACCCTCCTCCAAAACCCTCACGAAATTTTCCGAGCTATGGACGTCCAAATAATCATATATATCCGCTCTTTTTTTTTTTTTTTTCCAAGCGAAGTTTGAATTTATTTTGTTTTAATGTTTTCAGCTTTTAAGGATAAAAAGGAAAAATTAATCAACAAAGTTAGTTTTTAAAAAATAATGTCTTTATTATTAATGCGAAAGTTTGCATTCGTACTTTTTCTTTCTGTAAAAACTTGTTTAAAAGTAAATCAACATCGAGAGTTTCAACTAAGTCACTATAAGCACATATAAAAGCTAAATCATTCAATCGGTCTTGGCCCATTGTAGATCTTAAGTAAGATTTTAAACGTCTCAACATAGAAAATGAACGCTCATTTGTGCATGATGAGCCAGGTATAGTCAAAACGAGTTTTATCAATTTTGTGTATTCAGAAAATATTTCACGGACTTCTTTTTTTTTCCTTAAAAATAGAATAATATTTTTTAGAGTAAGTTTTGAAGATTCCTCAACAAGTTCTGTTTGTTTTGGAACTGCTTTTTTTTTAGTTTTTTTTACTCGAGATTGAGTAATTGGTTGTTGAACTTGCAGTTGTTGTTTTTCAGACTCAACTTGTTTGTTATATGTTTCTAGAAACAAATTTCTTTGGTTGATTAACTTATTTCCATCGAGTTCAGGATTGTCTGGGTCTAAGTTATAAAAATCTGTAATTATATTCACATCGACATCAGCACCTATAATAAAGTTTTCAAACGCATTTAGTAACTCCATAGTTGTGTTTTCAAATCTGTCTTCTAATGATGAACTGGCTTGGTCGATTATTTCAAAGTACAATTTTCTATAATAATCTTTTGGGGTTTCCAAATTGTGATTTTCAACTGCGGGGTTATCGTCCAAACGTTTTGGAATCTCTTTTTTACGTCTCAGAACAGGTTCATTTATTTTTAGTTCAACTGACTTTTCATTAATTTTTTTCCACAGCTCTTCAAAATTTTTGTCTTGTCTCATGGAAATTATATTATTTTTTACAATTAATACTTTAGCATGAGACTCATTGAAGCACAATTCACTTTTTTGTAATTCTACGTTTAGAATTTCTACCTGCTCGAATATTTGAATTATAACTTGAAGAATGAAAAAAAATTCAAACGTTTTTAATAATTTATAAAAACCAGCTGCTTTTGATGAAACCGAAGAGTCAACTTCACGACTTTTTGATTTTTGATTGAAATATTTTAAACATGGACGATAGTTAGTGTTGAGTGATTTGAGTGATTTGATTCGTACGCTCCACTTGTGAATAAAAAATAAAAAAACATTCCACATATTAATAATTAGACTATTAACTTTTTTGATATAAAATTAATTAAATTTTTTTTAATTTAAATTTCTTACCTTGTTGGACAAAACTGAGTGACAAACGTCGAATTATCGTTTAGTTCATTTTTTAAAGCCTTAAACTCTCCAATTCTTTTTTCAGAGTCCATCACAAAATTTATGAGGTCTTTAATATTTCCTATCACACTGCATACTTTAGTTAAATCTTCTAAAGAGTCTTGCACACATAAACTTAAACAGTGAGTGGCAAATGAACAAATAACTCTCTCGGTTCATCGGCTCGCACCAGAGCTTGTAGTCCTGCAATGCGACCGCTCATATTGCTTGCGCCATCGTAGCATTGTCCTCGGCAATCATTTATTTTCAAATCATATTTTTTTAAAGCCGTTTTAAGTAAATTGTAAGGTGCCTGAGCTGTAGTGCTGTTTGTATCAAAGAATCCCATGAAAAACTCGTGAACTGACAGATTATCACTAACACATCTTAAACATAAAGAAACTTGCTCTAATTTGGAAATATCACAAGTCTCATCTAACATTAATGCAAAATAAATAGCTTGATTAAGTTCATTGAGAATGATTTTGAGAATTTCTTCAGCTACTAAAGCAATTATTTGATTTACAGTGGTGTTGTGCAGCCATTTGCGACCTTCTCTTCGCAACCACATTTTTAACTCAGGGCTGTCTTCGCTTCTTAATTTGAGTAGCTGAATAAGATTAGAATCTTCATCATCGTGACCCCGAAGAGCTAGCCCTTGTTTAGCTAAAAAAATGATCGTTGTGAAAATTTTGTGTAGAACAGTTCTATTTCGTATCATCTCTTCTTTTTTCTCAGTCGATAATTGTTGAATGACGTTAGTCCTTTGTAGATTAAGAACCAATGAAATTGAGGATCGATGTAGCTCGCACACTTCGTGAGATTTGAACAAAGATGTGGCATTTTTCCAAGTTTTAATACCGTCTTGGACAAAAGCTTTTTTTGAAATGTTACAGTTACGAGTTGTGGGTACTGGTAAATTTTTATCTGTAGCTTCAGTGCATGTTTTACAAAAAATGACATTTTTTTCTTTGTCGTAATTAATCCAGTTGTAATTAGCTTGCCAATTTTTCAATGTTTGAGCACTTGCTGTAAATTGAATTTTTAAGTCAAATTCACATGCTTAAAAAAAATGCAATAACAAGTTGTTGGTTAAAAAAATATTACTCACGAGTACTAACGAATTTTATTTCTTCTTTATTTGTTTTTTGTTGATTAGATTGTGAGCTGCACGCTGCAATGCTGCAGTCATCATTTTTGCTTGGCTGAGGAAGTGTTGAAGAACCGTTGTTTTTAGTAATATTACTACCTTGTTTTATGACAAACTTGTCCATTTTTATATAATAAACCTTGGCTAAAGTACAAAATAATACTTCCACTCTCTTTTTAAATGAATTTCCGTACTTGTACTAACCTGCAGTAGTGAAAATCGAAAACATCATTACCGCGAGATGATACACTAACTAGACAACGTAATCAGAGGTTAGATTGCTGTGAGCTATCTCCATAGTGGCGATGCATCTTGTGGCGGTAGATGGCGTGCCGCGCGTCTTGCATGTGCCCACATACATTAGTGTTGGCGCCGATTTTAAAGTTTTTGACTATTCTTTATTTTATTGTTTGGCAGATTCTGAGGCAGTAGCGGATCTGGGGGGGGGGGGGGGTCATAGGAGATAGCTGATCAGTTTTTTCATTGACCTCGGGCGCCCAGGGTCTTGGGGGTTTCGAGCTTAGGGGATAGCCGATAAGTTTTTTCGGCGTAAAAGTGATTTCCACAGAAATTGTTCCTAACTCTCGAAGATGACCTCCAGGTTCCCTAGGTACACCCGTCATCATCGACCTGGCTCTCCAGGTTCAAACTTCTTCCTCATATGCTCTGAAACACCCCCGAAATCTATCCTAAGTCATATCCCAAGAATTTGATTCGAATTCTCGGAGATGACCCCCAGGTACCCCGGGTAACCCCATCATCGGTGACCTTGGTACTTAGGTTCAAATTGCCTCGATAAATACTCTAGAACTTTCCTCAAAGTCATCCCCGAAGAATTTATCCCAAATTCTCGGAGATGACTCCCTCAAGTACCCCCGTCATCGGCAACCTGGAGATCCAGGTCGATAAGTGACTAAGGATTCATGTATTGTCATCCGAACCTAGACCCTCTGCAAAATTTCAGACCTCCAGGTCTTACAAGCTCCAAGTTCTAGAGCTTGGCAGTTTTGAACGTACGACGACGACGACGAAACATTGTGAGTTAAAGAAAAGCACGTAAAATAAAAAAAAAAAACCAATTTTTTGATTATTTATGACAAAAGAGGCTATAAAATCATTAAATAATTAACTATATCCATATTTTATTCCCTTTTATAATCATCAACTTGAAAATAATGTTACGTGTGGCTCACACGTGTGGACATTCAACAGGGGTAGGTTTCTTGGTTTATTTGTTTATTTTTAAATTTATTTATTTATTTTTACACGCCTAAGATCATGTGGTTGTATAGGCTTGTTTGTTTATTTAAAAATTATTTTATTAATATTTATGCCCAGCGTTATGGGGTTGTAGGCTTGTTGATTTATTTGTTCATTTATAAATTTTTTTATTCATATTTATGCCCAGCGTTATGGGGTTGTAGGCTTGTTGGTTTATTGGTTTATTTATAAACTTATTTATTAATTTTTTCGCCCAGCGTTATGGGGTTGTAGGCTTGTTGGTTTATTTGTTTATTTATGAATTAAGTTAATAATTTTTTTGCCCAGAGTTATGAGGTTGTAGGCTTGTTGGTTTATTTGTTTATTTACAAATTTTTTTATTTATTTTTACACGCCTAAGGTTATGTGGTTGTATGGGCTTGTTTGTTTATTTATAAATAATATAATTATTTTTTTCACCCAGCGTTATGGGGTTGTAGGCTTGTTGGTTTATTTGTTTATTTATTAATTTATTTATTAATTTTTTTCGCCCAGCGTTATGGGGTTGTAGGCTTGTTGATTAATTTGTTTATTTATAAATTTATTTATTTATTTTTACACGCCTAAGGTTATGTGGTTGTATAGGCTTGTTTGTTTATTTATAAATAATTTTATTAATATTTATGCCCAGCGTTATGGGGTTGTAGGCTTGTTGGTTTATTGATTTATTTATAAATTATTTTATTCATGTTTACGCCCAGCGTTATGGGGTTGTAGGCTTGTTGGTTTTATTTGTTTATTTATAATTTTATTTATTAAATTTTTTCCCCAGCGTTATGGGGTTGTAGGCTTGTTGGTTTATTTGTTTATTCATAAATTGATTTATTTATTTTTACACGCCTAAGGTTATGTGGTTGTATAGGCTTGTTTGTTTATTTATAAATAAATTTTTTTTTTCGCCCAGCGTTATGGGGTTGTAGGCTTGTTTGTTTATTTGTTTATTTATAAATTATTTTATTCATATTTACGCCCAGCGTTATGAGGTTGTGGGCTTGTGGGTTTTTTTTAATTTAATTTTTCTGTGCCACTACTGCCCCGAAATTTCAAATTTTTGTTCCATTCCCGCCATTCGGAATTCTGCCAGTTTCGAGAGGCCTGTGCCCGACGCGTGAGGAGAGTCGTCCCCAATTTTTTCCCAGTGTAGAGGTTTCAATCTCATTTTGATCAAAAGTTAGAATTTTTCGAAAAATCCGTTGAACTGCTTAAAATAGCTTTAAAATAGGCCATTTTTCAATCTTTGAAAAAATCTAGCACCAAGCAGAAATAAGATAGAGACCTCTAGTTTGGCCAAAGGCCGAATACCCCATTGCAAGTATCCTCGGTGAAATCACCGATGAATTCATCGGTGAATTCATCGGTGAAATCCTCGGTGAAATCCTCGCTTTTTGCGGTGAAATCCTCGGTGAATTCCTCGCTTTTTGCGGTGAAATCCTCGGTGAATCTTAACAGTAAAATCCTCGGCAAAATCCTCGGCATTTTAACGGGATCGAAAACGAAGGGGTCAGGGCGGACACCTGGTGCAACTAGTGATACGTACGCCTTGGAGATGACTTCCCCAGGAAGTTTCGACTCCAGATGGGTCAGGGCGAGCACCTGGTGCCCCTGGCGATACTTACGCCTTCGAGATGATTTCCCCAGGAAGTTTCGACTCCGCATGGGTCAGGGCGGACAACTGGTGCACCTGGTGATACTTGCACCTTGGAGATGACTTCCCCAGGAAGTTTTGACTCCGGATGGATCAGGGCGAGCACCTGGTGCACCTGGCGATACTTACGCCTTAGAGATGACTTCCCCAGGAAGTTTCGACTCCGGATGGGTCAGGGCGGACACCCGGTGCCCCTGGTGATACTAACGCCTTGGAGATGATTTCCTCAGGAAGTTCCGACTCCGGATGGGTCAGGGCGGACACCTGGTGCCCCTGGTGATACTAACGCCTTGGAGATGATTTCCTCAGGAAGTTCCGACTCCAGATGGGTCAGGGCGGACACCTGGTGCAACTGGTGATACTTACGCCTTGAAGATGATTTCCCCAGTAAGTTTCGACTCCGGATGGGTCAGGGCGGACACCTGGTGCCCCTGGTGATACGTAAGGCTTGGGGATGAACTCCCCAGGAAGTTTTGACTCCGGATGGATCAGGGCAAGCACCTGGTGCACCTGGCGATACTTACGCCTTGGAGATGATTTCCCCAGGAAGTTTCGACTCCGCATGGGTCAGGGCGGACACCTGGTGCCCCTGGTGATACGTAAGGCTTGGGGATGACTTCCCCAGGAAGTTTCGACTCCGGATGGGTCAGGGTGGATACCTGGTGCCCCTGGTGATACTAACGCCTTGGAGATGATTTCCTCAGGAAGTTCCGACTCCAGATGGGTCAGGGCGGACACCTGGTGCACCTGGTGATACGTAAGGCTTGGAGATGACTTCCCCAGGAAGTTTCGACTCCGGATGGGTCAGGGCGGACACCTGGTGCCCCTGGTGATACGTAAGGCTTGGGGATGAACTCTCCAGGAAGTTTTGACTCCGGATGGATCAGGGCGAGCACCTGGTGCACCTGGCGATACTTACGCCTTAGAGATGATTTCCTCAGGAAGTTCCGACTCCAGATGGGTCAGGGCGAGCACCTGGTGCACCTGGCGATACTTACGCCTTAGAGATGACTTCCCCAGGAAGTTTCGACTCCGGATGGGTCAGGGCGGACACCTGGTGCCCCTGGTGATACTAACGCCTTGGAGATGATTTCCTCAGGAAGTTCCGACTCCGGATGGGTCAGGACGGACACCTGGTGCCCCTGGTGATACTAACGCCTTGGAGATGATTTCCCCAGGAAGTTTTGACTCCGGATGGGTCAGGGCGGACACCTGGTGCCCCTGGTGATACGTAAGGCTTGGGGATGAACTCTCCAGGAAGTTTTGACTCCGGATGGATCAGGGCGAGCACCTGGTGCACCTGGCGATACTTACGCCTTAGAGATGATTTCCTCAGGAAGTTCCGACTCCAGATGGGTCAGGGCGGACACCTGGTGCCCCTGGTGATACTAACGCCTTGGAGATGATTTCCTCAGGAAGTTCCGACTCCGGATGGGTCAGGACGGACACCTGGTGCCCCTGGTGATACTAACGCCTTGGAGATGATTTCCCCAGGAAGTTTTGACTCCGGATGGATCAGGGCAAGCACCTGGTGCACCTGGCGATACTTACGCCTTGGAGATGATTTCCCCAGGAAGTTTCGACTCCGCATGGGTCAGGGCGGACAACTGGTGCCCCTGGTGATACGTAAGGCTTGGGGATGACTTCCCCAGGAAGTTTCGACTCCGGATGGGTCAGGGCGGACACCTGGTGCCCCTGGTGATACGTAAGGCTTGGGGATGAACTCCCCAGGAAGTTTTGACTCCGGATGGGTCAGGGCGGACACCTGGTGCCCCTGGTGATACTAACGCCTTGGAGATGATTTCCTCAGGAAGTTCCGACTCCGGATGGGTCAGGACGGACACCTGGTGCCCCTGGTGATACTAACGCCTTGGAGATGATTTCCCCAGGAAGTTTTGACTCCGGATGGATCAGGGCAAGCACCTGGTGCACCTGGCGATACTTACGCCTTGGAGATGATTTCCCCAGGAAGTTTCGACTCCGCATGGGTCAGGGCGGACAACTGGTGCCCCTGGTGATACGTAAGGCTTGGGGATGACTTCCCCAGGAAGTTTCGACTCCGCATGGGTCAGGGCGGACACCTGGTGCCCCTGGTGATACGTAAGGCTTGGGGATGACTTCCCCAGGAAGTTTCGACTCCGGATGGGTCAGGGTGGACACCTGGTGCCCCTGGTGATACTAACGCCTTGGAGATGATTTCCTCAGGAAGTTCCGACTCCAGATGGGTCAGGGCGGACACCTGGTGCCCCTGGTGATACGTAAGGCTTGGGGATGACTTCCCCAGGAAGTTTCGACTCCGGATGGGTCAGGGCGGACACCTGGTGCCCCTGGTGATACGTAAGGCTTGGGGATGAACTCCCCAGGAAGTTTTGACTCCGGATGGGTCAGGGCGGACACCTGGTGCCCCTGGTGATACTTACGCCTTGGAGATGATTTCCTCAGGAAGTTCTGACTCCAGATTGGTCAGGGCGGACACCTGGTGCACCTGGTGATACGTAAGGCTTGGAGATGACTTCCCCAGGAAGTTTCGACTCCGGATGGGTCAGGGCGGACACCTGGTGCCCCTGGTGATACGTAAGGCTTGGGGATGAACTCCCCAGGAAGTTTTGACTCCGGATGGGTCAGGGTGGACATCGAGTGCACCTGGCGATACGTAAGGCTTGGGGATGAACTCCCCAGGAAGTTTTGACTCCGGATGGGTCAGGGCGGACACCTGGTGCACCTGGTGATAATTACACCTTGTAGATGATTTCTTCGGGAAGTTTTGACTACAAATGGGCCAGGGTGGACACCTGGTGCAACTGGTATTAATTACGCCTTGGAGATGATTTCCCCAGGAAGTTTGGACTTCGGAGGGGTGAGGGCGGACACCTGGTGCACCCGGTGATTCTTACGCCTTGGAGATGATTTCCCTAGGAAAATAGGACTTTGAAGGGGTCAGGGTGGACACCTGGTGCACCTGGTGATACTTACAACTTTAAGATGTTTTTACAGGAAATTTTCACTACGTAGGAGTCAGGGAAAATACTTGGTGTGCCCGGTAATAACTACACTCTGAAGATGCTATCCTAATCGTCAACTTGATGATGTGAACCCACTGGGATCAAAACTTCCGGAGAAAATCATTTTCGAGGCAAAAGTATCACCAGGTGCACCTGGAGTCCGCCCTGACCCATCCCCCCATCCCCAGACTCCTAACTTCCTTGCGAAATCATCTTCAAGGCGTAAGTATCACCAGGTGCCCCGAGTGTCCATCCTGGCCCCTCCGGAGTTCAGACTTCCTGGAGTAATCATCTTCAAGGTGTAAGTATCACCAGGTGCACCAGGTGTTTGCCCTGACCCTCCGAAGTCAAAACTTCCTGGCGAAATCATCTCCAAGGCGTAAGTATCACCAGGTGCACCAGGTGTCCGCCCTGACTCCTCTGAAGTCCAAACTTCCTGGGGAAATCATCTCCTAAGCGTAATTAATACCAGCTGCACCAGGTGTCAGCCTTGGCCCCTTTGGAGACAGAACTTCCTGGGGAAATCATCTCCAAGGCGTAAGTATCACCAGGTGCACCGGGTATCTCCCCTGACCCCTCCGGAGTCCTTAGTTTCTGGGGAAATCATTTCCAAGGCTTAATTAATACCAGTTGCACCAGGTGCCCACCCTGGCCTCTTTGGAAAACTTTCTGGGGGAATCATCGCCAAGGCGTTAGTATCACCAGGGGCACCAGGTGTCCGCCCTGACCCATCCGGAGTCGAAACTTCCTGGGGAAGTCATCTCTAAGGCGTGAGTATCGCCAGGTGCACCGGATGCTCGCCCTGATCCCTCAGGAGTCGAAACTTCCTGGGGAAGTCATCTCCAAGGCGTAAGTATCACCAGGTGCACCAGATGTCCGCCCTGACCCATCCGGAGTCAAAACTTCCTGGGGAAGTCATCTCCAAGGCGTAAGTATCACCAGGTGCACCAGATGTCCGCCCTGACCCATCCGGAGTCAAAACTTCCTGGGGAAGTCATCTCCAAGGTGTAAGTATCACCAGGTGCACCAGATGTCCGCCCTGACCCATGCGGAGTCGAAACTTCCTGGGGAAATGATCTCGAAGGCGTAAGTATCACCAGGGGCACCAGGTGTCCGCCCTGACCCATCCGGAGTCGAAACTTCCTGGGGCAGTCATCTCTAAGGCGTAAGTATCGCCAGGTGCACCAGGGGCTCGCCCTGATCCATCCGGAGTCAAAACTTCCTGGGGAAGTCATCTCCAAGGTGCAAGTATCACCAGGTGCACCAGATGTCCGCCCTGACCCATGCGGAGTCGAAACTTCCTGGGGAAATCATCTCCAAGGCGTAAGTATCATCATGAGCACCAGGTGTCCGCCCTGACCCATCTGGAGTCGGAACTTCCTGGGGAAATCATCTCCAAGGCGTTAGTATCACCAGGGGCACCAGGTGTCCGCCCTGACCCATCCGGAGTCGAAACTTCCTGGGGCAGTCATCTCTAAGGCGTAAGTATCGCCAGGTGCACCAGGGGCTCGCCCTGATCCATCCGGAGTCAAAACTTCCTGGGGAAGTCATCTCCAAGGTGCAAGTATCACCAGGTGCACCAGATGTCCGCCCTGACCCATGCGGAGTCGAAACTTCCTGGGGAAATCATCTCCAAGGCGTAAGTATCATCATGAGCACCAGGTGTCCGCTCTGACCTATCCGGAGTCAAAACTTCCTGGGGAGTTCATCCCCAAGCCTTACGTATCGCCAGGTGCACCGGATGCTCGCCCTGATCCCTCAGGAGTCGAAACTTCCTGGGGAAGTCATCTCCAAGGCGTAAGTATCACCAGGTGCACCAGATGTCCGCCCTGACCCATCCGGAGTCAAAACTTCCTGGGGAAGTCATCTCCAAGGCGTAAGTATCACCAGGTGCACCAGATGTCCGCCCTGACCCATCCGGAGTCAAAACTTCCTGGGGAAGTCATCTCCAAGGTGTAAGTATCACCAGGTGCACCAGATGTCCGCCCTGACCCATGCGGAGTCGAAACTTCCTGGGGAAATGATCTCGAAGGCGTAAGTATCACCAGGGGCACCAGGTGTCCGCCCTGACCCATCCGGAGTCGAAACTTCCTGGGGCAGTCATCTCTAAGGCGTAAGTATCGCCAGGTGCACCAGGGGCTCGCCCTGATCCATCCGGAGTCAAAACTTCCTGGGGAAGTCATCTCCAAGGTGCAAGTATCACCAGGTGCACCAGATGTCCGCCCTGACCCATGCGGAGTCGAAACTTCCTGGGGAAATCATCTCCAAGGCGTAAGTATCATCATGAGCACCAGGTGTCCGCCCTGACCCATCTGGAGTCGGAACTTCCTGGGGAAATCATCTCCAAGGCGTTAGTATCACCAGGGGCACCAGGTGTCCGCCCTGACCCATCCGGAGTCGAAACTTCCTGGGGCAGTCATCTCTAAGGCGTAAGTATCGCCAGGTGCACCAGGGGCTCGCCCTGATCCATCCGGAGTCAAAACTTCCTGGGGAAGTCATCTCCAAGGTGCAAGTATCACCAGGTGCACCAGATGTCCGCCCTGACCCATGCGGAGTCGAAACTTCCTGGGGAAATCATCTCCAAGGCGTAAGTATCATCATGAGCACCAGGTGTCCGCTCTGACCTATCCGGAGTCAAAACTTCCTGGGGAGTTCATCCCCAAGCCTTACGTATCACCAGGGGCACCAGGTGTCCGCCCTGACCCATCTGGAGTCGGAACTTCCTGGGGAAATCATCTCCAAGGCGTTAGTATCACCAGGGGCACCAGGTGTCCGCCCTGACCCATCCGGAGTCGAAACTTCCTGGGGCAGTCATCTCTAAGGCGTAAGTATCGCCAGGTGCACCAGGTGCTCGCCCTGACCCATCCGGAGTCGAAACTTCCTGGGGAAGTCATCTCCAAGGCGTACGTATCACCAGTTTCACCAGGTGTCCGCCCTGACCCCTTCGTTTTCGATCCCGTTAAAATGCCGAGGATTTTGCCGAGGATTTTACTGTTAAGATTCACCGAGGATTTCACCGCAAAAAGCGAGGAATTCACCGAGGATTTCACCGCAAAAAGCGAGGATTTCACCGAGGATTTCACCGATGAATTCACCGATGAATTCATCGGTGATTTCACCGAGGATACTTGCAATGGGGTAGTGACCACTGTACTTACCACATGAAAAATTACTTAAGCAATAATACACCCTCTTCAAGCGCAAATCACCCACGTATTCAAAAAAAAAATAACCCATCTTTTAAAAATTTTTTTTTCCAAAGTAACCCATCAATAAAAAAATTTTCTAGGTTTGCGCGGTTAACCAAAATAACCCATCCCAAATAACCCATCACCCAATTCCTGGAACTCATTTTTTTTATTCTCGGAAAAAATGGGACCGAACACTGTCCTGACTGTCCGGATAGTGTCGAAATGTCCGGATAGTGCCGATCGTGTATATAAACTGTCCGGATAGTGACGTAATAATATATTTATAAATATGTACAGTGGTATTTATATCTTATATATATTGGGGTGGAGTGAACTTTTCTGGAGGCCTTAAAAAAAAATTTAGGGGTCTAAAAAATTAGTAAAAAATTCAAAATTAAAGGCAAGGCTATAATTACCAGGTTAGGATGACTATTGACCTAAGCACGCCGCGTTTTAACCTCAAAAAATTATTTTACCACTTAAAGGGAGGGGCAGACCTTTTTTTACACACAACTTTTTTTCATTGGTGACTTGGGGAGGGGGAGGGGTTAATATGATTGTTACGTCACAAAAAAAAATTTTTTTTTAAGAAACAAAAGTTTTTTTTTGAAATGATTTCTGTTGAAAAAAATGGATATTTTTTACTAAAAAGTTAAATAAAAAAATCATACTTTCATGAATCTCGTTGATGAAAATTTAAAACTAAGTAAAATTGCACATGCATACAATTTTTTTCTTTTCTTTTTCTTTCTCAAGATTTAATCGCACCAAAATGAATTACACGTCTTCTAAAAAGCATATTAAAGAAACGCACAAAAAACATCGGCTCGTGCTACTAAAATTCGACCCGTTAAAATTGCAGCTCAACGAGCACGCGAATTAATGATTATAAAAAAAGATCAAGAAACAGGAGCAGAAGATACTGGATGGATCGAAGAATCCGATGTTGAGTATGATTCTTAAAATATAGATAAAACTGATCCATCAAATAATATTCCTGTAATAGAATCTATTGAAAATTGCAGGGAAAATCCTTGGCAAGATGTAAAAGAAAGATAAAAATTGGTTTTGTATGTTACCGTCAAAATTTTTCAGTTTTACTAAAAAGCAGGCGCGCAACAACGGGGGTGGGGGGAGGAGGGGAGGCGGAGGTGTCCTGACACCCCCGAAGCTAGTAGAGGACATCCTTTAGAATTACTTAGGGGTGTCCAAGACTCTGAGCCCCCAAGTTCAACAAAAAAACTGGTCGGCTATCCCCCAAGCTCTAAACCCCCAAATACCATGGGCGCCCGAGTTACCCCTTGGGGGATAGCTGACCAGTTTTTTTGTTGAACTCGGGTGCCCAAGGTATTTGGGGGGCATAATGCTTGGGGGATAGCCCATCAGTTTTTTTGTTGAACTCGGGCGTCCTGAGTTTTGGTAGGTTTAAAGCTTGGGGGATAGCTGATCAGTTTTTTCGTTGACCTCGGGCGCCCAGGGCTTTTGGGGGTTTAGAGCTTGGGGGATAGCCGACCAGTTTTTTTGTTGAACTCGGGCGCCCAGGGTATTTGGGGGTTTAATGCTTGGGGGATAGCCCACCAATTTTTTTGTTGAACTCAGGCGCCCAGAGTTTTGGAAGGTTTAAAGCTTGGGGGATAGCTGATCAGTTTTTTCGTTGACCTCGGGCGCCCAGGGCTTTTGGGGGTTTAGAGCTTGGGGGATAGCCAACCAATTTTTTCGTTGACCTCTGGCACCCAGGGTCTTGATGGTTTAAAGCTTGGGGGAAAGCCTACCAGTTTTTTTGTTGAACTCGGGCGCTCAGGGTCTTAGCTGCCCTATTTGCGAGCACCAGCTCCAATTTTTTCCAAATCATACAGTTTACAAGAAAATCTTAAAGGTAAGAAAAAAAATCTCAGTTGAACCTGCGGAAAGGATTGGCAAGGGCCTGTCGGCACCCTTAGCGAGTGATGAACACAAAAATCGGTCATTCTTGCTGCTTTACTCATGAAGTACCAGCTCTGACGTTCATCAAATCACAAAGGATTTGAGAAAATTGCGTAAAAAAATACTAAAATCCTGGATAAGCCTTCGGAAAGGACTTTCAAGGGACCAAAAGGGCCCTTATCAAGTTAGAAATACAAAATTCTGTCCTTTTAGCTGCCCTATTTTCGAGCACCAGCTCCAATTTTTTTACAAGAAAATCTTGAAGGAAAGAGAAAAAATCTCAGTTAAACCTGCAGAAAGGATTGGCGAGGGCCTGTCGGCACCCTTACCGAGTGATGAACACAAAAATCGGACATTCTTGCTGCCCCCACTCACGAAGTACCAGCTCTGACGTTCATCAAATCACAAAGGATTTGAGAAAATTGCAAGTAATAAGTTGACGAGTATTTAATTAAAAATCAATTTTCAAACCAAAACAATTCACTCTCCGCAGCATAAAGAGCAAGTTTTTGACTTCAAAGATACTTCGTTTGAATGAATAAAATCATCAAGTATTTAAGTTAAATTGATTTTCTGTCCACATTTTTCCGTAGAAAGAACTGAGAGTGAAAAGTTTGACTTATCAGTGAGTTTTTAGTAAATAAATTTTAACACAAACTGCAGACCTTAAAAAGGTTTAACTTGACAAGTGATTGATATTTAAATTGAGTACTTTTTTTCTAGAACTGTAAGTAAAAAAATTGGTTTAAAAATGAGTTGAGTCAAGTAATTATGTTAATAATTATTAACTTACAAGCTCTCTTGGCGGCGCCCATGTTAAGTAGGCTGGTACTCACGAGTAACACAGCTATAGGTCTCTTGCAAGTTCTCTCCGAAGGTTCATCAAGGATTCTTGTATTTCTTGACGCCATTTTCTCGAATCCTGTGTTAACCCTTAAAGGCCACACCCAAATCCAGAACTGCCACACTGACAGTTATGTGAGGTCTTTTGGACCCCGTGTGGCCTTTAAGGGTTAATTGATAAAAATCAATTATCACAGCTGGTACTTGGTGAGTGGTGCAGCAAAAATGAAAGATTTTTGTGTTCATCATTCGATAAGGGCACCGACAGGCCCTTGACAAACCTTTCCGCAGGTTTAACTGAAATTTTTTTTTTTTTCTTTCAAAATTTTCTTGTAGACTGTATGATTTGAAATAAATTTGACCTTATATTCGCAAGTAGCGCTGCTAGAAGGACAGAATTTTGAATTTTTCACTTGATAAGGGCACCTTTGGTCCCTTGCAAGTCCTTTCGAAAGGTTCACCCAGGATTTTTGTATTTTTTGACGCAATCTTATCAAATCCTTTGTGATTTGATGAACGTCAGAGCTGGTACTTCGTGAGTGGCGCAGCAAGAATGGCAGATTTTTGTGTTCATCACTCGATACGGGCACCGACAGGCCCTTGCCAATCCTTTCCGCAGGTTCAACTGCGATTTTCTTTTCTTTCCTTTGAGATCTTCTTGTAAACTTTATGATTTGAAATAAATTTGACCTGATATTTGCGAGTAGTGCAGCTAAAATGACGAAATTTTGAATTTCTCACTTTATAAGGGCACTTTTGGTCCCTTGCAAGTCCTTTCCGAAGGTTCACCCAGGATTTTTGTATTTTTTGACGCAATCTTATCAAATCCTTTGTGATTTGATGAACGTCAGAGCTGGTACTTCGTAAGTGGCGCAGCAAGAATGGCAGATTTTTGTGTTCAACACTCGATACGGGCACCGACAGGCCCTTGCCAATCCTTTCTGCAGGTTCAACTGCGATTTTTTTTCTTTCCTTTAAGATTTTCTTGTAAACTGTATGATTTGGAAAAAATTGGAGCTCGTGCTCGCAAATAGGGCAGCTAAAAGGACGGAAATTTTGTATTTCTCACTTGATAAGGGCACTTTTGGTCCCTTGCAAGTCCTTTCTGAAGGTTCATCCAGGATTTTTGTATTTTTTTACGCAATTTTCTAAAATCCTTTGTGATTTGATAAACGTCAGAGCTGATACTTCATACTAATATCAAGTATAAAATTCGATTTAAATTTTTGCAATGATCATCAGAGTATTTTTTTTAACCTCTAATTTTTAGTTTGCAACAATTCGGTCTTCGTGATTAAGCCCCTTACTTGAATTTTTATATTCTAACTGTTGTAAGTCAACTTTAATGACATCTATTTTCGATTTTTACTATTGAACCTAATTATTTTACATTTTTTAAGGGGTAAAATAATTTTTTTGAGGTTAAAACGCGGCGTGCTTAGGTCAATAGTCATCCTAACCTGGTAATTATAGCCTTGCCTTTAATTTTGAATTTTTTACTAATTTTCTAGACCCCTAACTTTTTTTTTAAGGCCTCCAGAAAATTTTACTCCACCCTAATATATATATATAAGGCTTTTTCATAGCAGACTACATTTAGCAGAACATGGAATAACCAAAATGATATAAGCCAGTTTTATTTAATTTCATGACCTTTATAATTTTTTGTATTTGTTATTTTCCAATCTTATCATGATTTTCTATGATTTTGACAACTTCATTGAAAAAAGATCTATGCTGTTTTTACTTTTTCGTCGATTCAAAATCTTCGCCGACCCCGAGCATTTGACCAAAAATGCTCGGGGTCGGCGAAGATTTTCAATCGACGAAAAAGTAAAAACAGCATAGATCTTTTTTCAATGAAGTTGTCAAAATCACAGAAAATCATGATAAGATAGGAAAATAACAAATACGAAAAATTAAAAAGTTCATGAAATTAAATAAAACTGACTTATATCGTTTTGGTTATTCTATGTTCTGTTAGATGTAGTCTGCTATGAAAAAGCCTTATTGTTATGAATATGTTCGAATTTGGAACGTATCTGAATGTCGCGTCGTTGTCATGTATATATTCGAATGTTCATGTTGTTGTTCGTCTGTAAGTTTAGAGGTTCGGTCGCGATGTTGTTGAATGATTGAGTTGTAAATAAAGTTGAGTTTGTGTTTTTAAAGTTGAAGTAGTTGTTTTATTTAATCATAACCTACGTGGTTATTACAATATATAGCATCTCAAAGTTAGCAACTTTTTTTTTTTTTTTAATTAAATTATATTCAAAAAATTACTAGTATTTCACCGATTAAAATGCGCTGAAAAAAAAAAATGCTAGTCGCTTGGTTTTTTTTTAAATAAATAAAAAGTGGTAGATGCTAAGCAACCTTAAAATCGGTTTATTTTAATGAATATTAATTTAATCGGTACATTTTTTATGCTCAATCGAAAGATGATTTGACTAGCAATTAGCATCTTTTGGTTTCACGAAGCTAGCACAATTATTTTTTAAGATACACATTAATTAATTTTACGCAGGGTTGAATACGATATTCCTTCGTGGGGACGGTGAGCTGTGTTCAGGGCGTACAATCGTACCAAGAAACAAACGGTCTATAGCATCTCAAAGTTAGCAACTTTTTTTTTTTTTTTTAATTAAATTATATTCAAAAAATTACTAGTATTTCACTGATTAAAATGCGCTGAAAAAAAAAATGCTAGTCGCTTGGTTTTTTTTTAAATAATTAAAAAGTGGTAGATGCTAAGCGACCTTAAAATCGGTTTATTTTAATGAATATTAATTTAATCGGTACATTTTTTATGCTCAATCGAAAGATGATTTGACTATCAATTAGCATCTTTTGGTTTCACGAAGCTAGCACAATTATTTTTTAAGATACATATTAATTAATTTTACGCTACAAACGAGGCAGTAGTACGAGCGTGCGCAAGCGCAATACGCGCTCGATGTTTCAATTCCATTTCATTCCCTTGATACTCCCGGGACTCCCTCGGAACTATGAAATGTATGTATGTACCTCTAACTTCAGGCGCGCAGGTGTAGTTTACAGTTACCCTACGCATAGAGCTAACTGTTACAAGCCACAATATCATTTGTTTATCTCTCTCATAAGTGAAAAAATAAAATTTTTATTGAAAAGGGTGAGCCGACAAATGGTTATTTTTCACTGATTTAATCATAATTCAATATTAAGCTTCACACGCTTCTAACTAAGAATTTTATTATTTCACTTCATCTAAAGATTTATAAACAATAGGATGTTTAAAAAAAATTTTTTTTGCTTAGTTTTGAATTTTTTTTTCATCTATTAGAAGGATCAGGTCTTAAATATCACGATACTTTTTACTTGACCGAGAAAATATGCAGCGTAAAACCCAATAATTCCCCAGGGCAACCATCGGATTCTCAAAAAAAACCTCGTAATGACTCACGTAAATAATCCTTTAGTAGGGTCGATCTGGCGTGAAAAGACCAAAAATATTGATGTAAAAGAAAACTCTCATGTTGTTGTACATACTGGAAAAGTTTGTGTGGACACTTAATAAAAACGCTCCAAAATTAATTTCAGAGGGACCCATTACGGAACATTAATTAATTTATTTACGAGATACGGTAAAAAATAAAAAAGACCCATTTTTTCTAATTTAAATTGAAATAACTTTGAAACGATGCGTTTTACGAAAAAAACCCTCAGATATGAAAGTTTTTCCGTTAAATTTTTTACAAGACAGGCCCATTCTGATTTCAACAATTTTTACAATTTTGCGTGTACACGTAATTAAACAAAATAAAAAACCTCGGAATTTTCATGGTTTGTGATAAAATTATATAAAATACTTGAAAGTGATTTGAATTAACTTTTATTATAGATTTGGGTACTATAATAATTATCCTAACCAAATTTTATTAAACTTGGTTTTTCAACAATCTATTTGTTAACAAAAGACCTCCCGCATCAAACTTTTATATTTTCAATAATTTCCTGGTAAAAAAATAAGCTACGATAATAGATACTAATATTTTTCCTACAAACTTTACAAGCCAAGCTTTGAGTATATGGGGAATTCTCAAAAACTTTTAAACTCGGTAAAAATTCGTAAAAGTATAGTAAAAATTGGAGCACACTTTTGTAATTTTGACAACTATTTATTATTGTAATTTCTGACTTGAACCAATAATAAAAAATTTATTTTTTAGTTCGCCAAAGAAGCTATTGCAAAATGAAACTATCCTGAACGTTCTGGCTCCGTGATCAAGAACTCTTTTATCAATTTCAATGATTTTTTTCACATAACCTAAGGCTTTAAATAAAAAATATCTGAGAACACTTTTAATTTTTTTTTCCTGAAAAATATGAAACCATTTTTTACAGTGCAAAATTGTGAAATTTTTGAAATTGTTTAAACAATATTATTAGCGCAATAACTTTGTTAGCGGACTTTATAAAAAAATTTCCTTGCGGTTTAGCGTTGGAAATATTGTTCAAAGAAGTGCTTCAATTAGAACTATGTTTTTCTGAATACTTGTACATTTTAAAAGTTTTTAAGAATTCCCTTTATATAAATTTTTGATATTTTTTTTTTTTTTTTTTTAATCACTGGTTTTTGACTTAATAAACAAATGGAATAAGTTTGAAATGATTAATTTTTTGTGAGTACTGTTCATATTGAAAATACTTGACTAGCGCTTAGTTTTTTTCAAACCTCGTAATTATATTCGAAGTTTTAGAAGCGAAGTAATTCGGTCAAACCGAATTGAATAAAATTTGGTGTGGACATTTATCATAATATTAGTACCCAAATCATAAGAAAGTTAATTAAAATCACTTTTAAGTATTTTATATATCTTTATCAAAAAACATGAAAATTCAGAGGTCTTTTCTTTGTTGATTTACGTGTAGACGCAAAATTCTAAAAATTGTTGAAATCGGAATAGGCCATTTTTATAAGAAATTTAACGGAGAAACTTTTATTTTTGGGAGTTTTTTCCTAAGATGCATCGTTTCAAAGTTATTTCAGATTAAATGAGGAAAAAAATGGTTCTTTTTTATTTTTTACCAGTACTCGTAAATATAAACTGATGTTCCGCGATAGGTCCCTCTGAAATAAGCTAGAGCGTTTTTGCTAATAAGGAGAGGACCAGACATTTGAGTCACCGATTTCAATGAAATTTTGGAGGTAGTTTTCTGGTACTAAATGATGCAAGAAACCATAAATATTTCCTCTGAATGGGCCGGTTTGCCATGCAAATCTAAGCAATTTTTATCATTTTTTTCATTTTTAGCTAATTTTTAAAAAATTTGTGTTCGAAGCCTTTTGTACGTTTGGAAAAGCGAAACCTCGCATTTTTTTCGCCTTTCTATGAATTTAAAGCGAAAAATATTTTCAAATCTCAACTCTAAAAATTTAATGGTGATTAATTTATATTACAGGGAGCACTTTTCAACATTTTTAAAATTTCAAAATATAAATTGTTTATAAACAAATTATTTAAATTTAGATTTAGATTTGAAAGTATTTTTCCCTTTAAGATCAAAAACAGACAAAAAAAAAGCTAAGTTCCTCATCTCTGAAAGTGAAATAGGCTTTGAACACGAATTTTTTGGAAATTACCTAAAAAAAAAAACAAAAAAGTGACCAATATGTCTGGTCGTTGCGGGTCCTTTTAGCGTTGGATGAATTTTTTGGGTCATCGATTTTAACGAAACTATGGGAATTGTTTTCTGGGATCAAATATGAGCAAAAGCATACATGGTCCTCAGAAAAGACCTTTATACCGGTTCGTCCTGCAAATATATGTAACTAATAGCATCTTTTTTCAGCTATACTTCGAAAAATTCGTGTTCAAAGCCTATTACACTTATAGAGATACGGGATCTCGCATTTTTTTCGTCTTTCTATGAACGGAAAGGGAAAAATATTTTTAAGTTTCAACTCAAAATTCATATTTTAAAATTCATAAAAATGCTAAAAAGTACTCCCTGTAACATAAATAAGTCACCATTGAATTTTTAGAGTTGAGATTCGAAAATATTTTTCGCTTTAAATTCATAGAAAGGCGAAAAAATGCGAGGTTTCGCTTCTACCAAACGTGCAAAAGGCTTCGAACACGAATTTTTTAAAAATTAGCTAAAAATGAAAAAAATGATGAAAATTTTTTTATATTTACATGGCAAACCGGTAAAAAGGCCCATTCAGAGGAAATACTGATTGTTTCGCCCATCATGTAGTCCCAGAAAACTACCCCCAAGTTTCATTAAAATCGGTGACCCAAATGTCTGGTCCTCTCCTTGTGAGCGCCTATACAAAATTTTCCAATATGTAATAACATTAGAGTTAGATCGATAACTTTTGCCACATCGACCCTACTTGAGAGCCATGAATTTGATAATTACGGAACTTATTTCTCCCATTTAAACTTTAACTTTCTGGATAGCTTATAGGTACGCAATTTAACACACTTTTGGCTACACATAATATTTTCCCGTAAGATTCAGAGTCCAAAATATAAGGTCTTGTTAGAGCTAAGACAAGGCACAATTGTCTACAATTGATCATTACTAAAGAGGTTTCTTTTTTAGACTTTAAAAACCAGTTTCTAGTGTAAGCTTCAAGTTTCAATATCCACCCTTCGAAAAAAAAAAAATAAGTTAAGCAATCCTTCGAAAAGATGAAATCTTATTTTCACCTAAAATAAAACCTACTATAAAAAAAAGTAAAAAAAATTTTTAATCATGCTTTTCTAAAAAATAGACTAAAAAATTGAAATAAAAATTTTTCAAATGAAACAAAAATCTTGCTCGAAAAAGAAGAAAATAATTTTGATTATACGATCTTAAGTTTTGAACTGTCTTAAATAAGCGTGAGGGTACATATATTTTAAAACTTCAAATTTCAATTTATAGTTGTAGAAAAGCGTGGATCATGTGTTCGAACTTTTAATTTTGACTAGAAATTTCTCTGCGCGCAAGCGCGCATAACTCTTTTTTTATTGCTTTTGTAATGAAAGCTTAAGCTTTGATTAAATAAAAAAAATTTGAAATAATTGCTTTGTTTTAATTAGAAAAATTTAATTTTATACTATTAGTCATTACATAGGTACGACTGATAACATAAATAAAAATAAATTAGTATTAAATTTTCAAATGAAAATAATTAGATTTTTTAACTACTATATTGCGGCCAAAAGGAAAAGGGTAGGTAACTGCAAACTGCATGAATGTTCGAAATCGAGATTTTAAATTTTTTGAATATAATTTTATCTTCTTTTTTAAATTCTGACTAACCTGAAATTTATAATGAATTTTATTTTTAAAAAAATTGATAGTTTGTAAAAGTTAACCTACTAACATACGAATCTAATATTTCAAATTATTCTACTATAACTCAATTTTACGTAATTTCTCGACAAATATTTTGAAGACTGTTGTATAATGTTCTAAATTTTTCTCAATTTGACGTATTTCTCTTCTTTGTTTTTTTCTGTAATGATTTATTCAATCAAAATATCCATGAGAATTGAGATTTGAAACTTGGAATTCAAAATACTTGAAAAGTGACGCAAATTGCAGTTACCTACCTCTATGCTTATGGCGGCAGTAGATTATGATCGGTTTTATAACTTAAAGCTTCATTTAAGTGGTTTTCAGATTCTTGTTGTTTTAAAGAGTGAACCCAAAAATCGACAAATTTTAGCTCATTTGGCAAAATCGTGATTTTTGGTGAAATTTCATACATGCAAAATCGGTGATATCAATCAAAAAATCACAAATGGATTTACTATTTTTTTAATAACCGGCCTATTAGCAAGACATATTTATGATTAGGTGCATTATTTGGACCCAGAAAATGATTCCTAAAATTTCGTCAAAATCAGCGTTCCGCAAACAATGATCTTTAAAAATCCTTAATATTAATATTTTTCAAAAAAAATTGACGGTTGCATCAGAAGTTGAAGTAAAAACTGGTAAAGTAATACTTAACCCATTAAGTCCGAGGATTTTTTGAATTTTTGGTTGTGTTTGAGCTGGGAAATCTTAGGGAAAACTGTGAAAAATGTATACCTGAATACCCTATCCCCCTATTTTCAAGTATGCCCTACACGATGGTATAGTTCAAAAAAGTCAAAAATTCGATTTTCATTTGTTTATAAACAAATTAAAAAAAAAAACAAGATTTTTTTTGCACTTTTTTTTTTTTAATCGAAAAATTGAGTGGTTAAAAAATTTTTTACACACTTTAGAATATCATCACGGGTGATCACGCATTTCAAAGTTTCCAAATCTTCTTGAAAATTGTAGCTGCGATTTTTGTAAACAAAATGGCGGCCAAAACACTGCGAAGAAAAAATTCGTAAAGCAGCCGAAGGCGGAACCAACATCGAAAAACTTATTTTGCTCAAAAATATTTATTGAAAAAGCATAAAAAGTCTTTGAAATGTTAATTGTTAATATTTTTATCATTTCAATTGCATATATGCGAGTATTGGGCCCAATAGGGAGGGACCCAAAAATAAACATTGAGAAATCGAAAAATAAAAAATACTAACTTATTCTACGTAAAATTATAAGAACAAAATATACTTGGTGTTTTTTTTATTGGGGCCACTATTTTTTCATAAAAATTCGTTGAAGTTGGGACTATCAACCAATTGAGTCCAAGGATTTTTTGAATTTTTGGTTGTGTTTGAGCTGGGAAATCTTGGGGAAATCTTGGGGAAAATGTATACCTGAATACCCTACCCCCCTATTTTCAAGTATGCCCTGCACGATGGTGTAGTTTAAAAAAGTCAAAAATTCGATTTTCATTTGTTTATAAACAAATTAAAAAAAAAAAAACAAGATTTTTTTTGCACTTTTTTTTTCTAATCGAAAAATTGAGTGGTTAAAAAATTTTTTACACACTTTAGAATATCATCACGGGTGATCACGCATTTCAAAGTTTCCAAATCTTCTTGAAAATTGTAGCTGCGATTTTTCTAAACAAAGTGGCGGCCAAAAAACTACGACGTAAAAATTCGTAAAGCAGCCGAAGGCGGAACCAACATCGAAAAACTTATTTCGCTCAAAAACGAGGCCTTCAGATGTATTTATTTATTTATTTATTTATTTATTTATGTTATTTATTTATTAGATTATTTGATTTTTCTGTTAAAAAAATAAATTAATAAATAAATACTTGAATTTTTATTTATTTCCTTTTTTTGTTATGCAGTGTCAAACTGAATACGAAATATATGTTCAATAAAAATAGCCTGCGTATTTTATAATTATTAGAAATACAATTTTGTTATGCAGAAGAAGAGAAAGTAAGAAAGAACAACGGATTCATTGATGCTGTTAAAGCTTTTGCCAGGTGTATACGACTATAGCTGAAAGGCATAGAGTCTGCTTCGTAATCACAAGTCCATGGGTTCAAATCCCGCTTAGAGCAAAAAGTATCTCAAATACAGAAAAAAATTGTAAATCCAAAAAAAAAAAAAAAATTCGTCTTCCAATGACTTTAAATCTTTTTTTTTTTTTCTACTTTCAAATACACCTTTTTGAAAGGATATACTTCACCAAATATTGGTCTGAACTGAATAAAAAACTATAAGAAAAATTAACTTTTAGTAAAAAGCGATCAGACTAAAATTATCATAGATGCAGGCTAGAAAAAATTACAAGAAAATTTTGTTCAATTATATCCATAAATCAAATCTTTTATAAAGAAATATTTCATCAGATATAAAGAAAAATTGGCAGATTGAGAGTTGAAAAAAAAAAAAATTTTTTTATAGCCTAAGGATGAAATTTTTTTTTTCAATCACCACGAAGTCAACGCCTCTGAGAAATTTTTATTACGACTTTTACAGTTTACAACTGTATCTGCGCTTTTTCTGAATACTCGCCGTGAGCGGGATTCGAACAACGATCTAAGCATTGCTAAACTGGCTCTTTGCTGCTTTAGCCAACGGCCGTGTACAGATTTACAGATTTAGACTTCATTTATATGTAAAAATAATAAATTATGAATTTTCTGTAGCAATAATAGTCTTTACCAATCTCTCTCAAACAAAAATTATAAAAATGTATAGAAAATTTTTAAAAAGTAACAATAACTCGTCAAATTGTAAATTTCATCTCTTAGCCGTTACACTTATAAAATACAAAACATAACGTTGCCCAACACCTACCACGCGGAGGTTGATGAAACAAAGTGTCTTTTTTTTTTTTTTTTTTTATTACTTTAATACTTTTTTTGTGTTTTTCTAATTTTTTTTTTTTTTTTTTTTTTATCAATTTTTTTATAAAAATAATTTTTTAGTTCAACAATGAAACTTTCTTAGAAATTATGAAAACTTTTAGACTACAATAAATTTAATGATTATTTTTAGGAACGCAATTTTGACAAATAGATAAGCTGCACTTTTCACAGTACAAACGTGTCCTAATGGGACAGAAGCAACATTTTCTTAGTTTTTCTTTAGTCAAAATTTGGTGATTGCCTCTAGTAGACTTTTCCTTTGAAAGATAATGCTTAGAAATTGCCATCATAAAGTCAAGCGAACTTGATTTTTTAGTTTCCTTGCCGTGAACATAGTTCGAAAGAACAACTGCATTAGCTATTGACGCTTGAATAAGACGAATAAAAACGATCCACGTCCACTTTTTAGACCTTATGCAAGGCATAGCGTAGTTACAACGTCCATCATGAACGTCAACGCCACCCATATTTTTATTATAAAGTTGGAATGCATTAGGGAAAGCAATTTCTTCTTTTTCTTTTTTTTCTTTGCTCCTCCTTTTCGCTGTGTATGTGGGTGTGACACCAGCAGCAGTAGAAACCATCGACACTGGTTTAGAGTCCTGCAATGTAATGTAATTTATACCACTACTTTTTTCGTATTTCACTGCAACTGTACCTTTCGGTGACTTTTTAGGAATAACATTTTTTTCCTTTACACGATTTTCTCGGATAGTACCAGTCGAACGAACCCCTAAGTTTTTTAAATGTAAAACAAGATCAAAACTAGTAAATAAATTGTCCATGTATAAATGATAAAGAGGCAGTTTCCTAAAAGTTACGTTTGAAAAAAAGTGCTGAAGCAAACTCATAACAACACGAGTACCTAAAGAACATTTTTCAAGTTTATTGTCAGCTATTGCAGAGTTTTTACCACAGTACAAATCAAACTCAAGTAAATAGCCATCAGGAGTGCAAAGACCCCAAAATTTCAAGCCAAATCTAATGGGCTTCCCTTTTATGAATTGTTTCAGAATAGTTCTACCATAAAACTTGGCCATCATCTCGTCAACGGCCATTGCAGCTTGAAAATATCCAAATTGCTGGATGTTTTCCCTGAATAAATCAATAATTGTACGTACACGCCATCCAAAATCATTTTCATTTTCATCTGCAGGTTTAGAATATTTGATGTTTGATTTTATTTGCTGAAATTTATCGCGAGCCATAGCCGCTTTTACTGGCTCAAATGACAAAAAAGGATCATTTGACCAGTAGTGTTTGTAAGATTTTCGCGAATTGTAGGCTGATGCAATTAAAATACCTATAAAAACGTTAAGTTCACCCATCGTTAGTTCATACCCGTTTGCTCGAGTACACATAATTATGTGATTTTTTATACTATCTGAAAAAAAAGTTTCAAATAGTTCAACACAATTCATACTTTTTATTTTTTTTTTGTTAGCATCAGACATTTGGCAACTATTTTCAACGTTTTGTGGATAAATTTGTTCTCCCTCGACCCACTCATAAACGTATTTATCCTCCAAACGACTGTTATTGCTAACATAATTTTTTGATGCTTGAGAATAAGTTTTTTGTGAAGTTTTATCATTTTGAGAATCGTTTGTACAGTCGTCGCTTTCTTCAGCTCCTGAGCCTTCGCTTTCATCTCCAGAATAATTTGGATCAGGTATGCAATATCGTTCGTCATCTTCATCAGAACTGAAATATTCTGATTCAGAATCAGTATCAGGAGGTTTAGCTGGTCTAGGTCGCTTTGGTCGCATATTGAAAAGTTTGAAATTATTCAATCACTAAAAATTGAACAGATTTCAAAATTTTTTCAATTTATTTATTTATTTGTAGTCTGGACTAGCTTGAAATTCGCTAAAATTATCAGCCACAGTCTTTGAGCAGCTCCCCTGGTGGAACTTATCATCTGCCAGGGTAAAAATGTCATCAAACCAACCATTGTTTATATTCTTTTTTCACCTAATTTATTAGTATGTTGTTAAAACGTGACGCCACCTAGCGGACTCTTTTCGTTATGAAGCATGTTTACCCTAGCAGATGATAAGAATTTTCACCATTGTCATTTATAAAAAATGTTTTTTCATTTTTATTTTTTTTTTCGAAATAAATTATTATTTTTTATAAATATATAAATTATTGGAAATATCTGCAAACATTAAAAATATTCTGTTCATTTAGTTTTCTCTTCAATTAGTTTTTGCCCAACTAGAATGACTACATTCAAAATTTTATTAATTTTTACAAAAACATAATGTAATAAAATGTAAAAAAATAAAATATATTGTACGTTACATTTCTTGTATTTTTTTTTTATTTATGGCAATAATTTTGAGTTTTTAATTTTCGTAAGCAAGGTTCGAACCCATGAAGTGGGGATTATGAAGCAGACTCTATGCCTTTCAGCTATACTCGTATACACCTGGCAAAAGCTTTAACAGCATCAATGAATCCGTTGTTCTTTCTTACTTTCTCTTCTTCTGCATAACAAAATTGTATTTCTAATAATTATAAAATACGCAGGCTATTTTTATTGAACATATATTTCGTATTCAGTTTGACACTGCATAACAAAAAAAGGAAATAAATAAAAATTCAAGTATTTATTTATTAATTTATTTTTTTAACAGAAAAATCAAATAATCTAATAAATAAATAACATAAATAAATAAATAAATAAATAAATACATCTGAAGGCCTCGTTTTTGAGCGAAATAAGTTTTTCGATGTTGGTTCCGCCTTCGGCTGCTTTACGAATTTTTACGTCGTAGTTTTTTGGCCGCCACTTTGTTTAGAAAAATCGCAGCTACAATTTTCAAGAAGATTTGGAAACTTTGAAATGCGTGATCACCCGTGATGATATTCTAAAGTGTGTAAAAAATTTTTTAACCACTCAATTTTTCGATTAGAAAAAAAAAGTGCAAAAAAAATCTTGTTTTTTTTTTTTAATTTGTTTATAAACAAATGAAAATCGAATTTTTGACTTTTTTAAACTACACCATCGTGCAGGGCATACTTGAAAATAGGGGGGTAGGATATTCAGGTATACATTTTCCCCAAGATTTCCCCAAGATTTCCCAGCTCAAACACAACCAAAAATTCAAAAAATCCTTGGACTCAATTGGTTGATAGTCCCAACTTCAACGAATTTTTATGAAAAAATAGTGGCCCCAATAAAAAAAACACCAAGTATATTTTGTTCTTATAATTTTACGTAGAATAAGTTAGTATTTTTTATTTTTCGATTTCTCAATGTTTATTTTTGGGTCCCTCCCTATTGGGCCCAATACTCGCATATATGCAATTGAAATGATAAAAATATTAACAATTAACATTTCAAAGACTTTTTATGCTTTTTCAATAAATATTTTTGAGCAAAATAAATTTTTCGATGTTGGTTCCGCCTTCGGCTGCTTTACGAATTTTTTCTTCGCAGTGTTTTGGCCGCCATTTTGTTTACAAAAATCGCAGCTACAATTTTCAAGAAGATTTGGAAACTTTGAAATGCGTGATCACCCGTGATGATATTCTAAAGTGTGTAAAAAATTTTTTAACCACTCAATTTTTCGATTAAAAAAAAAAAGTGCAAAAAAAATCTTGTTTTTTTTTTTAATTTGTTTATAAACAAATGAAAATCGAATTTTTGACTTTTTTGAACTATACCATCGTGTAGGGCATACTTGAAAATAGGGGGATAGGGTATTCAGGTATACATTTTTCACAGTTTTCCCTAAGATTTCCCAGCTCAAACACAACCAAAAATTCAAAAAATCCTCGGACTTAATGGGTTAATAGATTCAGAATCCGTTTGCTGATGATAAAAAAGAACAGTTTTCACTGCCTCAATTTTGTAAAAAAAAAAAAGGTAGTGGAAACAATAATAATATTTTTTATTGCTTGGAGGTCTATAAGTGTGAAAATTATAATCAATGAATTTTTTTTTTCATGAAATAAAATACATTGAAACCAAGAAAGTCATAGCTAGGACTTTTCCTATTAGTCCGGGGGCAGAGGCCGATTTTGTAGGATTTTGAGACCGGCTCACTTTTTCAAGTGATTCCCATGTATTTTGGCCCGCTAAATACGAATATCGAGGTTAGAAGTGTCAAAAGTTGTCAGATAATTTGTTATTAACAAATTTTTACAACAATTAGGAAAAAATCGTGTTTTTGCTAAATAAAAATTTTTTTCAGGTTTTTTGGATCAAAACAAAGAAAAAATGTTCTATAAATTTTTTCTCTTGGATGCGTAATTTTTGCGTTAAAAATCGCCAAAGTTTTAAAAAATGCGATTCTTACGATTTTTGACTTCCAAATACTATGTGAAAAAAATTATTTTTTCACACGATTATAGGGTTTACTCGTTGTCTGGGATCTATTCAACAATATGCGTAACAAGTTTTATGTCATTGTTGATTTTAAGTACTTTTTTTTTATTGACAAAAAGCATGGGCGCTAAGCGCTACGCAACTCACTCGAGGAGCGCCTGTTAATGTCCAATACTCTTGGCTCAGTTTTCATCAGACTTGAAGTTTTTGAAATCAACATTTATGCATTTTTTACATGTTCGAGAAGAGTATGAGAGATGGAAAGTATCAAAAACTGTGTGAAAATCTATAACTGATAAATTTAAATAATAAAAAAATCACCTAACCTAAAAAAAAAATTTTTCTTCTTCTAATCAAAAGTAATAAAAGTAATAATACGTTGACATGAATTTTTTTAAGTAATTTTCTAAAATAATTTGTTTTGATGCATTTTAGTTGACAACAAAATGATGGGAAGAACAAAATGATTGTTTGATACCAGCAAAAGTTAAAATTCTTATACCTCCATCAGATGAACTAGTTCCTAGCTGCTCGTGTCGAGTATGCACCACAAAACACTGCATTTGCAAATCTTCAGGAGTACCATGTTGCGAATTTTGCAAATGCCAAAAGGATAATACTTGCAAAAACAAATTTAATCTAATAGATAATTTAGAAAGTGAAGACGATTCAGACTGGTGAAAAAATTCAATGTGCTCGTTAAAAAAATGTGATATTACGATCAATTAAATTAAAATATATTATATAAAGTCAAAGATTATCAAAATTATTTTAAAGAAGTAAATAATTATCTTACATTTTCCCAAATCGGTTTGTCGTATACGTAAAAACTGTTTTAAAATTTTTATAATTCTATGCATTACTAAGAAGACTCCATTTTATGTATTTTTTTATTTAACAAACTGTATTTTAAAGACGTGCATGAATGCTAATTTAAATGCATAAAAATCTCGTTTTTATTTTATTTGACGATTATTTTTTATATATGTTATATAAAATTTAAGAAACGTAAATGACATTAGTTATTTCAAAACAAAAAATTACGTATTATTTGAATGCCCACATTTCTAACTAAGGAGCTTTAATTAAATTCGAAAATTTGACGGGTTCGAAAAAAATTCATGTCAACGTATTATTACTTTTATTACTTTTGATTAGAAGAAGAAAATTTTTTTTTCTAGGTTAAGTGATTTTTTTATTATTTAAATTTATCAGTTATAGATTTTCACACAGTTTATGATACTTTCCATCTCTCATACTCTTCTCGAACATGTAAAAAATGCATAAATGTTGATTTCAAAAACTTCAAGTCTTATGAAAACTGAGCCAAGAGTATTGGACATTAACAGGCGCTCCTCGAGTGAGTTGCGTAGCGCTTAGCGCCCATGCTTTTTGTCAATAAAAAAAAAGTACTTAAAATCAACAATGACATAAAACTTGTTACGCATATTGTTGAATAGATCCCAGACAACGAGTAAACCCTATAATCGTGTGAAAAAATAATTTTTTTCACATAGTATTTGGAAGTCAAAAATCGTAAGAATCGCATTTTTTAAAACTTTGGCGATTTTTAACGCAAAAATTACGTATCCTAGAGAAAAATTTTATAGAATATTTTTTCTTTGTTTTGATCCAAAAAACCTGAAAAAAATTTTTATTTAGCAAAAACGCGATTTTTTCCTAATTATTGTTAAAATTTGTTAATAACAAATTATCTGACAACTTTTGACACTCCTAACCTCGATATTCGTATTTAGCGGGCCACAATACATGGGAATCACTTGAAAAAGTGAGCCGGTCTCAAAATCCTACAAAATCGGCCTCTGCCCCCGGACTATATAGAGTAAGGCTTTTTAATAATGATGATTTTTGATAGCCTTTACTACTTACTTAACTTGTAGTAAATTGCAGGGAGTTTTTTTTACTAAGAACGGTCCTTCTGCTTTGGACCAAGAAAAAGAATGAATTTTCCTTCAATGAAGTCAAAAGAATAGATTATTCATATAAGTAGACAATTTTTAAAAAATTTTAGCGCACATAAGCTGAGAAGAAAATTTTTGGTATTTTTTAAACGCTGTAAACTATTTTAAATAATGTTTTGATTTTAAATTTTTATGCAAGTTACCTAGCATTCTAAAAATAAAATTTCTTCAGAAGTGCTTTTATAATTTTCCATTTAAGATTTTGATCAGATTCATACATTTTTTTTTTAACGGAAAATTCCGATCCACAAATATGACTTATTTTTACCCCTACAACCAGAGTTGCTCGAGTAATAGAATTCCAAAATCTTGACATAAATTAATAATTTTTGCTTTATTAAAATGATTTCGTTTTGAAACGCATCCTAAAAGCTGTCTATAAATGATCATAAACTCACGTCAGTTTGCAATAATAATTACCATTTTTCACATTTCCTTAAAATCAGCTTAATAATTTTTTGCCATCATGAAAAAAAATGTTAACAAAAAGTAAATCTATATGAAATTCTAAAAAACAGAGCGTGCCCTCTGCACAAATTAACCTATAAATCGTAGTTTTACAACACTCACATTAAGCATTTCTTTAAATAATAACATTATAATTGTTAGCTGTTGCTAACAGAAAAAATAATAAAATGCCGGTGAAACTAATAAACTTGTACAGGATCAACATTAAAATAATATTAAATAAATCTTAAATAATAATTGCCAAAAAATTTTCAGTCATTATGAAAGCAATTATACACAGAATAAAAATAACCTATTTAAAAAACACTTCGGCTCAAGATGATCGACTGTCAATTTCTATTTAGAATAATAAATTTCAATTTTACCTCTAGAAAACTTTTGCACCAATCATAGCACGAATAAAAACTTTTTCAAGATGGCGATATCTCCTTTATACTATAGGATCTTACAATTAACATGAGCTACAATTTTCTACAACTATAAATTGAAATTTGAAGTTTTAAAATATATATGTACCCTTACGTTTATTTAAGACAATTCAAAACTTGAGTTTGTATAATAAAAATTATTTTCTTATTTAATATTTTTAGAGCAAGCTTTTTATTTATTTTGTAACATTTTTATTTCAATTTTTTTAGTCGATTTTTTAGAAAACCATGTTTTTTAAAATATTTTTTTTTACTTTCTAGACTTGAATTTTTTTAATAGAAATTATTTATTATTATTATTATTATTATTATTATTATTATTATTATTATTAATTTTTGGAAAATTTCATTTTTTTTCCTCAAAGATAGTGCCCAGGTACCATCATTGGCAACCTGGACATTGTCCAGGTCAAAATTTTTTTTATAAATTCAGTAAAACATATACAAACAAATTTTTATAATTGCAAAATTTCATTTTTTTCCTCGAAGATGGTCCCTCCTTCATCGGTGACCTGGATCTCCAGGTCTCAAACTGACCACAGATTATTGTATTGTCATCTGATCCTGAGGTCTGTACAAAATTTCAGACCTCTAGGTCAAATGTGCTCAGATTTATAAAGCTTGAAAGAATCCAACATACCAAAAAAAAATACAAGACGGTGAGTTAACGAAAAGCATGTAAAGTTTATTCGGAAAAAATTTTTCTAACAACTTTATAAAACTCAGTAGGCAGCTGCTGTAACCTAATGGGGCAATAAAACCATTACCGAGACGTGACCAAGACGTAGTCCCAGAGCTGATCGTACTTCGCACTAGATGTAATTAGCCGTGCCCCTCCCCTACCTGAGTCGAAACGTAACCCAGGTGTCTTTTGTCGCTTCATGCAAATGTATGTTTTCATGCTTTTGACCGATGTTCTCAAACTCTACGTAAAATTTTTGACGAGATGAAAAAAAAAATTAAATAATAGAATTTCAAGACTGTACTGATCTTGAAGATTTGAAAAATTATACAATTTATATTTCAACTTCTAAATTTTTTCAAAAATAATTTTTTTTTTTTTTTTTTTACAAGCAATGAAAGGCATTTTTTTATTTGTTTATAACAATTTCTTGCATTGTTTTGCTGATGCAAATCGGATTCAAACAGTGTTTCTGGACCAATTTAAAAAAAAAAAACCTTGTAAACTTCGAATTAAAACATTTTCAATGCTAACTTCCCCAGACTATTCCTCCGCTCAGCTCACCTAAAGGGAACTGCATCAGTGATATTTCCGGATATTTCAAATGCCTACGTAATTATTTTTAGAAGATAATATTTGATGTTTATAGTTCTCTTTTTTGATTTTCATCATGGATTATAGGGCTCGAAAATTCGAAAAAAATTTTCCTAAATAAAGTAGGCCTTATATAAGTCTAATTAAAAAAAAATTAAGGTTTTATTCGTAATTAGCATCCTTAAAAACCCCCATAAATAAATTTTTTTTACCTTAGTAAAGTAGACTTCGTATAAGTTAATTTCGTGATTAGCATTTTTGAAAACCCCTGAATACAAAATTTTAAACAGTTGTAATGCGTCACAGTCACAATTTTATTCAAGTTTAATGTTCTTTGTGTTACTTGATGTAGCTCCACATTAATAGGGTAAAATTAAAACAAAACACAGTTACGTTTTATAAAGACTACACAATTTTATTCGATTCGAATAATTAGTAAGTCTAATCAAAAAATGAAGGTTTCATTCGCTGAATACGAATTCAACATTAGTTTTTAAATTTAAGCTGTGATAGGTCTACTTTACAAATTACATTTTTTTTTTAATCGATGTAAATTTTTGCATAAAAAATACTAATGATTATTTATTTCTACTTCAATCATACAATTCGAGGAAAAAAAAAAAAAAAAACAAAAAAACAAAACAAAAGGTAAAAAATTTCTGCATCCTTCTAATATATTTTCGTCGTCGTCGACTTTTCTTTTCAAAAAAGTGACTTGACTTCTCATATCAATTAGAAATTTGACTCTCGGGGAGTTTTTAGGCTGCTGATTACGAATCTAACATTAATTTTAAAATTTGACCTACCGAAGGTCTACTAATTCAAGGCTGCCATTTATGATTAATAATTAGAAATTGAGCACTCGGAGATTTTTGAGGTCGCCAATGACAAATCTGATCTTCATTTTTTAATTTATCCTACATAAGGGCTACTTGGTTATCGTAAAAATCAATTGTTCACAGGATTTTTTTGTAAGCTAACAACGAATGTGACCTTGATTTTTAAAATTGACTTGCGTTAGGTCTATTTGTTTAAAGTAATAATTTATTTTTAATATAATTTTTTTTTAACTTACAAGGGCAGGTCCAGACATTTGGGTCACTTTTTTGGTTTTTTAGGTAATTTTCAAAAATTCGTGTTCAAAGCCTATTGCACTTACGGAAGTGCGGAACCTCGCATTTTTTTGTCTCTTTTTGAACTGGGAAAAATATTTTCAAATCTTAGTTTAAATAATTTGACCATGAATAATTTATGTTTCAAAACTCAGAAAATGCTAATAGGTACTTCCAGTATCATAGAAAGACGAAAAAAATGCGAGGTCTCGCATCACTATAAATGCAATAGGCTTTGAACACAAATTTTTTAAAAATTAGCTAAGAAATGAAAAAAATACTAAAAATTGCTTATAATTTACATGGCAAACCGGTAGAAAAACCCACTCAGAGCTGAAATATTGTTAGACTTTCGCTCATCATTCGGTACCAGAAAACTACCTCCAAAGTTTCATTAAAATAGGGTTTTTGAGAGCGCTTGTTAGAAATCTGACCTTCGACTTTAAAATTAACCTAGATAAGGTCTACTTGTTTAAAGTAAAAATTTATCTTAAATAACTTTTTTTTTCAAATTTGGGATGTGTGTTCTTGAGAGTGCAAATTACGAATTCGGCATTTATTTTTAAAATTGACCAACGCAAGAACTACTTATTTAATTCATTTGGAACCAGAGAAAAAACTAAAAAAGATATTAAAAAACTCATTATAACTGTAGATGAGGTACCATGATATTTTCTTGCCGCAGGGGAGAGGGTTCGATTAAAACACCCGAGGGGTTTGCGACCCGAGCCGAAGGAGAAATTGTTAAAGAACCACTCTCGCCTAAGGGATGAATTCAATTTTTCGCCCTTCTAACCGAAAACAAGGGCCAAAGTTCCGATTTGAGATATGAGAGAGATAAACAAATGATATTGTGGCTTGTAACAGTTAGCTCTATGCGTAGGGTAACTGTAAACTACACCTGCGCGCCTGAAGTTAGAGGTACATACATACATTTCATAGTTCCGAGGGAGTCCCGGGAGTATCAAGGGAATGAAATGGAATTGAAACATCGAGCGCGTATTGCGCTTGCGCACGCTCGTCCTACTGCCTCGTTTGTAGCGTAAAATTAATTAATATGTATCTTAAAAAATAATTGTGCTAGCTTCGTGAAACCAAAAGATGCTAATTGATAGTCAAATCATCTTTCGATTGAGCATAAAAAATGTACCGATTAAATTAATATTCATTAAAATAAACCGATTTTAAGGTCGCTTAGCATCTACCACTTTTTATTTATTTAAAAAAAAACCAAGCGACTAGCATTTTTTTTTTTCAGCGCATTTTAATCAGTGAAATACTAGTAATTTTTTGAATATAATTTAATTAAAAAAAAAAAAAAAAGTTGCTAACTTTGAGATGCTCGGTCTATATATATTGAGCGGTTTATAGGCTATGAGTTTCGAACGTTATCGACATTGCAGATTCGTAAAGTTATTAAAAAAAAAAAAAAATTATTTATTCATTTTTATAAACTAAATAAGTCTTTAAGATTGGAAAAAAAATTAAAAAATAACTTCCGAGAAATAATAATTGATGATTAAGGGAATTATCCACCAAACATTAGAAATAAAATACCCTGAGCATCGAACTAAAAAAAAAAAAAAAAATTAGTAATCGTTTATCCCCAAGCCTTTAAACCCGAATACCCTGGGCGTCGAGTTGAATAAAAAAAACGAATTGTTTTTTTCAGAGGCTTTATACTAAAAAACCCAGGGCATAAGTAAAATTAAAAAAGTAATTCTTTATTTTTAAACAAAAAAGTTATGTGCGTAAGTTGATTAAAAAAAGTAATTGTTTATCCACCAAGCTTTAAAACTCAAATACCCTGGGCGTCGATTTGAAAAAAGAAAGTAATTGTTTGACCCCGAAGCCTTTGAACCTGAATACCCTGGGAGTAGACTTGAATAAAAAAGCGAATTGTTCATCTCAGAAGGTTTATACTAAAAAACCTGGGCATGAGTTGAATAAAAGAATTTATTGTTTACACCCCAAGTATTTAAACCTAAATGCCCTGCTCGTAGAGTTGAATAAAAAAACGAAGTGTTCATCTCAGAGGCTGTATACTAAAATACCCAGGGCATGAGAAAAATTAGAAAAGTAATTGTTGTTTTTTTAAAGCTTTATACTAAAAAACCTGTGCGTAAAATGATTAAAAAAAGTAATTGTTTATCTCCCAAGCTTTTAAACTTAAATACCCTGGGCGTAGATTTGAAAAAAGTAAGTAATTGTTTATACCCGAAGGCTTTAAACCTATCCTGGGCGTAGAGTTGAATGAAAAAACAAATTGTTTATCTCAGAGGCTTTATACTAAAATACCCAGGGCATGAAAAAAATGAAAAAACTAATAGTTTATTTTAAAAACTTTAAACTAGAAAACTCTGTGCATAAGTTGAATAAATGAACTAATTGATTATCCCCCAAGCCCATAAAGCTATAACCATGGGGGTTAAGATGAAAAAAAAAAATTATTTATCCCCAAAACATTCGACTAAAAAACCCTCGGCGACGGTTTGAATTAAAAATTAATTGTTTATCCTTCAAGCCTTCAAAACAAAACACCTTAGGTGTCGTAAAAAAAAAAAAAAGAAAGATTGTTTTTCCTCAAAGATTTCCATTAAAAACCATGGGCGTCGAGTTGATTAAAATAACCAACTGTTTATCTCCAATATTGATATTTGTGGGATAGCCGATAAGTTTTTTTGTTGAACTCAGGCGCCCAGTGTACTAAGGAGTTTACAGCTTGAGTGATAGCTGGTCAGTTTATTTATTAAACTCGGGCGCCCAGGGGTTTTGTGGGTTTGGAGCTTGGGAGATAGCTGATCAGTTTTTTTGTTGAACTCGAACACTCAAGGTTTTGGGGGTTTAGAGCTTGGGGGATAGCTGATCAGTTTATTTATTGAACCTGGGCACCCAGGGTATTTGGAGGATTTGAAGCTTGGGGGATAGCTGATCAGTTTTTTTGTTGAACTCGGGCGCCCAGGGTATTTGGGGGTTTGGAGCTTGGGGGATAGCTGATCAGTTTTTTTGTTGAACTCGGGCATGATGAGATTTCAAAATTTCGATATTTTTCTTGATTTTTCAGCTGTACATACAAGCTTGAAAAAAAAATAATTTTTTGACTTCATAAAATGCTATCATTTCATGAATATACTCCGCAATTTTCAACCACATACGAATATTTAATCCTTCGATTGAATTTCACCGTGGGTCCCTTAAATTTACGGAGATCTTGGAAAAAAAAAAAAATTCAATTATATATCGACAAATTTTCGTCGGTTTAGTTTTAGAAGGTTACAACTCGGCACGTTCGATTGAAAAGGTGGCAACTCAAAGTTTCAAATTGAAAAGGTGGAAACTTAAAGTTTCAAATTAAAATGGTTGCAACTCAACATTTCATTTTTAAAAGGTGACAACTCAAAGCTAAAATAAAAATGAAGAGGTTAGTAAGGACACACAGTATAGCAGGCATCGCCTCCGACTTAGACATGACTAAAAAGTACTATCCCCCAAGCTTCAAGCCCACAATACCCTGGGCGCCCAAGTTCAATTTTTAAATAAACGAACAATCCCCCAAGCTTCAAGCCCACAATACCCTGGGCGCCCAACTTCAATTTTTAAATAAACGAACAATCCTCCAAGCTTCAAACCCACAATACCCTGGGCACCCGAGTTCAATTTTTGAATAAATAAATGATCCCCAAAGTTTCAAACTCATAGTACCCTTGGCGTCCAAGCTCAATTTTTAAATAAATAAATGATCCCCTAAGCTTCAAACCCATAGGACCCTGGGCGTTCAAGCTCGATTTTTAAATAAATAAATGATCCCTTAAGCATCAAACCTATAGTACCCTGGGCATCAAAGTTTAGTTTTTAAAGAAATAAATGATCCCCCAAGCTTTGAACCCACAGTACCCTGGGCATCCGCGTTCAATTTTTTCAATTTTTTTTTTTTCCATTTTTCGTATTGTGGGTTTGAAGTTTGGGGGATAATTTATTTATTTAAAAATTGATTTCAGTCGCCCAAGGTATTGTTGGTTTGAAGCTTGGGGGATCATTTATTTATTTAAAAATTAAACTCGGACGTTCAGGGTACTGTGGGTTTGAAGTTTGGAGGATCATTTATTTATTTAAAAATTAATTTCAGACGCCCAAGGTATTGTGTGTTTGAAACTTGGGGGATCATTTATATATTTGAAAATTGAATTCGGGTGCCCACAATTATATATCGACAAATTTTCGTCGGTTTAGTTTTAGAAGGTTACAACTCGGCACGTTCGATTGAAAAGGTGGCAACTCAAAGTTTCAAATTGAAAAGGTGGAAACTTAAAGTTTCAAATTAAAAAGGTTGCAACTCAACATTTCATTTTTAAAAGGTGACAACTCAAAGCTAAAATAAAAATGAAGAGGTTCGTAAAGACACACAGTATAGCAGGCATCGCCTCCGACTTAGACATGACTAATAAGTACTATCCCCCAAGCTTCAAGCCCACAATACCCTGGGCGCCCAAGTTCAATTTTTAAATAAACGAACAATCCCCCAAGCTTCAAGCCCACAATACCCTGGGCGTCCGAGTTCAATCATTAAATAAATAAATGATCCCCCAAGCTTCAAGCCCACAATACCCTGGGCTCCCAACTTCAATTTTAAATAAACGAACAATCCTCCAAGCTTCAAACCTACAATACACTGGGCACCCAAGTTCCAATTATAAATAAATGAACAATCTCCGAAGCTTCAAACCCAATATACCCTGAACGTCTCAGTTAAATTTTTAAATAAATAAATGATCCCCCAAGCTTCAAACCCACAGTACCCCGGGCGTCCGAGTTCAATTATTAAAGAAATAAATGATCCCCAAAGTTTCAAACCCACAATACTCTGTGCACCCGAGTTCAAATTTTAAATAAATGAACAATCCTCCAAGCTTCAAACCCACAATACCCTGAGCGTCTAAGTTAAATTTTTGAATAAATAAATGATCCCCCAAGTTTCAAATCCACAATACCCTGGGCGTCCGAGTTCAATTATTAAAGAAATAAATGATCCCCAAAGTTTCAAACCCACAATACTCTGTGCACCCGAGTTCAAATTTTAAATAAATGAACAATCCTCCAAGCTTCAAACCCACAATACCCTGAACGTCTAAGTTAAATTTTTAAATAAATGAATGATCCCCCAAGCTTCAAACCCCTAATACCCTGAACGTCTAAGTTGAATTTTTAAATAAATAAATGATCCCCTAAGCTTCAAACCCATAGGACCCTGGGCGTCCAAGCTCGATTTTTAAATAAATAAATGATCCCTTAAGCTTCAAACCCATAGTACCCTGGGCGTCAAAGTTTAGGTTTTAAAGAAATAAATGATCCCCCAAGCTTTGAACCCACAGTACCCTGGGCGTCCGCGTTCAATTTTTTCAATTTTTTTTTTTCCATTTTTCGTATTGTGGGTTTCAAGCTTGGGGGAACATTTATTTATTTAAAAATTGAACTTGGACGTTCAGGGTACTGTGGGTTTGAAGTTTGGGGGATAATTTATTTATTTAAAAATTGATTTCAGTCGTCCAAGGTATTGTTGGTTTGAAGCTTGGGAGATCATTTATTTATTTAAAAATTAAACTCGGACGTTCAGGGTACTGTGGGTTTGAAGTTTGGAGGATCATTTATTTATTTAAAAATTGATTTCAGACGCCCAAGGTATTGTGTGTTTGAAACTTGGGGGATCATTTATTTATTTGAAAATTGAATTCGGGTGCCCACAATTATATATCGACAAATTTTCGTCGGTTTAGTTTTAGAAGGTTACAACTCGGCACGTTCGATTGAAAAGGTGGCAACTCAAAGTTTCAAATTGAAAAGGTGGAAACTTAAAGTTTCAAATTAGAAAGGTTGCAACTCAACATTTCATTTTTAAAAGGTGACAACTCAAAGCTAAAATAAAAATGAAGAGGTTAGTAAAGACACACAGTATAGCAGGCTTCGCCTCCGACTTAGACATGACTAATAAGTACTATCCCCCAAGCTTCAAGCCCACAATACCCTGGGCGCCCAAGTTCAATTTTTAAATAAACGAACAATCCCCCAAGCTTCAAGCCCACAATACCCTGGGCGTCCGAGTTCAATCATTAAATAAATAAATGATCCCCCAAGCTTCAAGCCCACAATACCCTGTGCTCCCAGCTTCAATTTTAAATAAACGAACAATCCTCCAAGCTTCAAACCTACAATACACTGGGCACCCAAGTTCCAATTATAAATAAATGAACAATCTCCGAAGCTTCAAACCCACAATACCCTGAACGTCTAAGTTAAATTTTTAAATAAATAAATGATCCCCCAAGCTTCAAATCCACAGTACCCTGGGCGTCCGAGTTCAATTATTAAAGAAATAAATGATCCCCAAAGTTTCAAACCCGAAGTACCCTTGGCGTCCAAGCTCAATTTTTAAATAAATAAATGATCCCTTAAGCTTCAAACCCATAGTACCCTGGGCGTCAAAGTTTAGTTTTTAAAGAAATAAATGATCCCCCAAGCTTTGAACCCACAGTACCCTGGGCGTCCGCGTTCAATTTTTTCAATTTTTTTTTTTTCCATTTTTCGTATTGTGGGTTTCAAGCTTGGGGGAACATTTATTTATTTAAAAATTGAACTTGGACGTTCAGGGTACTGTGGGTTTGAAGTTTGGGGGATAATTTATTTATTTAAAAATTGATTTCAGTCGTCCAAGGTATTGTTGGTTTGAAGCTTGGGGGATCATTTATTTATTTAAAAATTAAACTCGGACGTTCAGGGTACTGTGGGTTTGAAGTTTGGAGGATCATTTATTTATTTAAAAATTGATTTCAGACGCCCAAGGTATTGTGTGTTTGAAACTTGGGGGATCATTTATTTATTTGAAAATTGAATTCGGGTGCCCACAATTATATATCGACAAATTTTCGTCGGTTTAGTTTTTGAAGGTTACAACTCGGCACGTTTGATTGAAAAGGTGGCAACTCAAAGTTTCAAATTGAAAAGGTGGAAACTTAAAGTTTCAAATTAGAAAGGTTGCAACTCAACATTTCATTTTTAAAAGGTGACAACTCAAAGCTAAAATAAAAATGAAGAGGTTAGTAAAGACACACAGTATAGCAGGCTTCGCCTCCGACTTAGACATGACTAATAAGTACTCTCCCCCAAGCTTCAAGCCCACAATACCCTGGGCGCCCAAGTTCAATTTTTAAATAAACGAACAATCCCCCAAGCTTCAAGCCCACAATACCCTGGGCGTCCGAGTTCAATCATTAAATAAATAAATGATCCCCCAAGCTTCAAGCCCACAATACCCTGGGCTCCCAACTTCAATTTTAAATAAACGAACAATCCTCCAAGCTTCAAACCTACAATACACTGGGCACCCAAGTTCCAATTATAAATAAATGAACAATCTCCGAAGCTTCAAACCCACAATACCCTGAACGTCTAAGTTAAATTTTTAAATAAATAAATGATCCCCCAAGCTTCAAATCCACAGTACCCTGGGCGTCCGAGTTCAATTATTAAAGAAATAAATGATCCCCAAAGTTTCAAACCCGAAGTACCCTTGGCGTCCAAGCTCAATTTTTAAATAAATAAATGATCCCCCAAGCTTCAAGCCCACAATAGCCTGGGCGCCCAAGTTCAATTTTTAAATAAACGAACAATCCTCCAAGCTTCAAACCCACAATACCCTGGGCACCCGAGTTCAATTTTTAAATAAATAAATGATCCCCAAAGTTTCAAACTCATAGTACCCTTGGCGTCCAAGCTCAATTTTTAAATAAATAAATGATCCCCTAAGCTTCAAACCCATAGGACCCTGGGCGTCTAAGCTCGATTTTTAAATAAATAAATGATCCCTTAAGCTTCAAACCCATAGTACCCTGGGCGTCAAAGTTTAGTTTTTAAAGAAATAAATGATCCCCCAAGCTTTGAACCCACAGTACCCTGGGCGACCGCGTTCAATTTTTTCAATTTTTTTTTTTCCATTTTTCGTATTGTGGGTTTCAAGCTTGGGGGAACATTTATTTATTTAAAAATTGAACTCGGACGTTCAGGGTACTCTGGGTTTGAAGTTTGGGGGATAATTTATTTATTTAAAAATTGATTTCAGTCGCCCAAGGTATTGTTGGTTTGAAGCTTGGGGGATCATTTATTTATTTAAAAATTAAACTCGGACGTTCAGGGTACTGTGGGTTCGAAGTTTGGAGGATCATTTATTTATTTAAAAATTGATTTCAGACGCCCAAGGTATTGTGGGTTTGAAACTTGGGGGATCATTTTTTTATTTGAAAATTGAATTCGGTCGCCCAGGGTATTGTGGATTTGAAACTTGGGTGAACATTTATTTATTTAAAAATTGAACTCGGATGCCCAGGGTACAAACCCTGGGCGCCCGAGTTCAACAAAAAAACTGATCAGCTATCCCCCAAGCTCCAAACCCCCAAATACCCTGGGCGCCCAGGTTCAATAAATAAACTGACCAGCTATCACTCAAGCTCTAAACCCCCAAAAACCTTGTGAGCCCGAGTTGAATTATTCCAAAAATATGAGTACATTTTAGTTAACCTAAGCATGGTACCTAATTTTGCTGCACTGGTGCAATAGAGCTTGAGGGATAGCTGATCAGTTTATTTAAAGAACTCGAAGCCCAGGGTTTTGGTGGCTTAGAGGGATTTGGAGCTTGGGAGATAGCCAATAAGTTTTTTTGTTGAACTCGGGCGCCAAGAGTTTTGGGGTCTAGAGCTTGAGGGATAGCTGATCAGTTTATTTATTTAACTCGACGCCCAGGGTATTTGGGGGTTTACAGCTTGGGGGATAGCCGTTAAGTTTTTTTGTTGAACTCGGGTGCCCAGGGTTTTGGGGGTTTGGAGCTTGGGGGATAGCTGATCAGTTTTTTTGTTGAACTCAGGTGCCAAGAGTTTTGGGGTCTAGAGCTTGAGGGATAGCTGATCAGTTTATTTATTTAACTCAACGCCCAGGGTATTTGGAAGTTTACAGCTTGGGGGATAGCTAATCAGTTTTTTTGTTGAACTTGGGCGCCCAGGGTTTTGGCGGTTTAAAGCTTGGGGATTAGTTAATCAGTTTTTTTGTTGAACTCGGGCGCTCAGGGTTTTGGAGGTATAGAGCATAACATTAAAAAATATGTATATATCCATCCCGCTGTCGTACTTAAATATTTATATATATCAACTACCCAATTCGGCTTTTAGAAGTACCCATATTTCATTAAAAACTATCCTTTTGGTTAGAGGTACCCGTTAAAATATACACTACTATACGCCAAGGGTATTTGGGTTCAAAGGCTTCGGGGTTAAACAATTACTTTCTTTTTTCAAATCGACGCCCAGGGTATTTAAGTTTTAAAGCTTGGGGGATAAACAGTTACTTTTTTTAATCAACTTACGCACATAATTTTTTTGTTTAAAAATAAAGAATTACTTTTTTAATTTTACTTATGCCCTGGGTTTTTTAGTATAAAGCCTCTGAAAAAAACAATTCGTTTATTTTTATTCAACTCGACGCCCAGGGTATTCGGGTTTAAAGGCTTGGGGATAAACGATTACTAATTTTTTTTTTTTTTTTAGTTCGATGCTCAGGGTATTTTATTTTAAATGTTTGGTGGATAATTTCCTTAATCATCAATTATTATTTCTCGGAGGTTATTTTTTAATTTTGTTTTCCAATCTTAAAGACTTATTTAGTTTATAAAAATGAATAAATAATTTTTTTTTTTTTTTAATAACTTTACGAATCTGCAATGTCAATAACGTTCGAAACTCATAGCCTATAAACCGCTCAATATATATAGACCGTTTGTTTCTTGGTACGATTGTACGCCCTGAACACAGCTCACCGTCCCCACGAAGGAATATCGTATTCAACCCTGATTTTACGCTACAAACGAGCAGGGTTGGACACGATATTTTTTCTAAAGGCAAAAACGCTATGTTCAGAGCTTACAAGCCGAGACGCTGGTTCGGGCATCCGATATATAGGTATATAAGCGGACCGATTCCATTTAACCTCGAGAACATCTGCTGCGGACTGTAGAACTATTTTATTGTTATTTCTTATGAAAATATATTTTTGATTGTTGCTTTTTGTACGTGGGATTTTTTTATAAATAAATGACTCAATACATAATCCCCCAAGCTGCTACAACCCCATAACGCCGAGCTAGCTAGTTTTTTTTATGAATAAATAAATAAATACAAAATTCCCCAAGCTGCTACAACCCCATAACGCCGAGCTCGCGAGTTTTTTTTACAAATAAATAAATAAATAAAAAATCCCCCAAGCTGCTACAACCCCATAACGCCGAGCTCGCGAGTTTTGTATGAATAAATAAATGGAAAAAAATTCTCCCGAGCTCTTGCGAGTTTTTAAGAGATAAGTAAATTAAAATAATCCCCCAAGCTGCTACAACCCCATAACGCCAAGCTCGCGAGTTTTTTTAATAAATAAATAAATGAATACAAAATCCCCCAAGCTGCTACAACCCCATAACGCCGAGCGCGCGAGTTTTTTTTATAAATAAATGAATAAAAAATCCCCCAAGCTGCTACAACCCCATAACGCCGAGTTCGCGAGTTTTTTTTTATGAATAAATGAACAAATACAAAATCCCCCAAGCTGCTACAACCCCATAACGCCGAGCTCGCGAGTTTTGTATGAATAAATAAATGGAAAAAAATTCTCCCGAGCTCTTGCGAGTTTTTAAGAGATAAGTAAATTAAAATAATCCTCCAAGCTGCTACAACCCCATAACGCCGAGCTCGCGAGTTTTTTTTTTTTAATGAATAAATGAATACAAAATCCCCCAAGCTGCTACAACCCCATAACGCCGAGCTCGCGAGTTTTGTATAATAAAATAAATTTAAATTAATAAATACCCCCCAAGCTTCAAACCCACAATACCCTAGGCTTCCGAGTTCAATTTTTGAATAAATAAATGATCCCTTAAGCTTCAAACCCACAATACCCTGGGCGTCCAAGTTCAACTTTAAATAAACAAATGATCCCTAAAGCTTCAAACCCACAATACCCTGGGCTCCCAAGTTCAATTTTTGAATAAATAAATGATCCCCTAAGCTTTAAACCCACAATACACTGGGCGTCCGAGTTGAATTTTTAAATAAGCGAACAATCCCTCAAGCTTCAAACCCACAATACCCTGGACGTCCGAATTCAACTTTAAATAAATAAATGATCCCCCAAACTTCAAACCCACAATACCCTGGGCTTCCGAGTTCAATTTTTAAATAAGCGAACAATCCCCCAAGCTTCAAACCCACAATACCCTGGGCGTCCGAGTTTCATTTTTAAAAAAACAAACAACCCCCAAGTTTCAAATTCACAATACCCTGGCACCCGAATTATATTTTAAATAAATAAATGATCCATTCAAGCTTCAAACCGCCAATACCCTGGGCGTCCGAGTTTAATTTAAAAAAAAAAACAAACAACTCCCCAAGCCTTGAATTCACAATACCCTGGTACCCGAATTATATTTTAAATAAATAAATGATCCATTCAAGCTTCAAACCCACAATACCCTGGGTAAATATTACTATTTATTAAAAATTGAACTCGGAAGCCGAGGGTATCGTGGGTTTGAAGCTTGGGGGATTGATTGTTTATTTAATTGAACTCGGACGCCCATGGTATTGTATGAAGCGTGGGGGATTGTTCGCTTATTTAAAAATTCAACTCGGACGTCCAGGGTATTGTGGGTTTGAAGCTTAAGGGATCATTTATTTATTGAAAAATTGAACTTGGACGCCCAGGATATTATGCGTTTGAAGCTTGGGAGATTGTTCGCTTATTTAAAAATTCAACTCGGAAGCCCAGGGTATTGTGGGTTTTAAGCTTGGGAGATCATTTATTTATTTAAAGTTGAACTTGGACGCCCAGGGTATTGTGGATTTGAGACTTGTTGTATAGTACTTTTTAGTTACCCTGGGCTTCCGAGTTCAATTTTTGAATAAATAAATGATCCCTTTAACTTCAAACCCACAATACCCTGGGCGTCCGAGTTGAATTTTTAAATAAGCGAACAATCCCCCAAGCTTCAAACCCACAATACCCTGGGCTTCCGAGTTCTATTTTTGAATAAATAAATGATCCCTTGGACTTCAAACCGACAATACCATGGGCGCCCGAGTTGAATTTTTAAATATGCGAACAATCCCCCACGCTTCAAACAATACCATGGGCGTCCGAGTTCAATATTTAAATAAACAATCAATCCTCCAAGCTTCAAACCCACGATACCCTCGGCTTCCGAGTTCAATTTTTAATAAATAGTAATATTTACCCAGGGTATTGTGGGTTTCAAGCTTGAATGGATCATTCATTTATTTAAAATATAATTCGGGTGCCAGGGTATTGTGAATTTGAGGCTTGGGGGTTGTTTGTTTTTTTAAAAATTAAACTCGGACGCCCAGGGTATGGTGGGTTTGAAGCTTGGGAGATCACTTATTTATTTAAAAATTGAACTCGGACGCCCATGGTATTGTGGGTTTGAAGCGAGGGGGATTGTTCGCTTATTTAAAAATTCAACTCGGACACCCAGGGTATTGTGGGTTTGAAGCTTAAGGGATCATTTATTTATTGAAAAATTGTACTTGGACGCCTAGGATATTGTGAATTTGAAGCTTGGGGGATTGTTCGCTTATTTAAAAATTCAACTCGGAAGCCCAGAGTATTGTGGGTTTTAAGCTTGGGAGATCATTTATTTATTTAAAGTTGAATTCGGACGTCCAGGGTATTATGGGTTTAAAGTTTAAGGGATCATTTATTTATTCAAAAATTGAACTCGGAAGCCCAGGGTAACTAAAAAGTACTATCCAACAAGCCTCAAATCCACAATACCCTGGGCGCCCTAGTTCAACTTTAAATAAATAAATGATCCCCCAAGCTTCAAACCCACAATACTCTGGGCGTCCAAGTTCAACTTTAAATAAATAAATGATCCCCCAAGCTTAAAACCCACAATACCCTGGGCTGCCGAGTTCAATTTTTCAATAAATAAATGATCCCTTAAGCTTCAAACCCATAATACCCTGGGCGTCCGAGTTGAATTTTTAAAAAACAAACAACCCCCCGAGCCTCAAATCCACAATACCCTGGCACCCAAATTATATTTTAAATAAATAAATGATCCATTCAAGCTTCAAACCCACAATACCCTGGGTGCCCGAGTTCAATTTTTAATAAATAGTAAAACTTACCCAGGGTATATAGTAAGCTTGAATGGATCATTTATTTATTTAAAATATAATTCGGGTGCCAGGGTATTGTGAATTTGAGGCTTGGAAGGTTGTTTGTTTTTTTCAAAATTAAACTCGGACGCCCAGGGTATTGTGGGTTTGAAGCTTGGGGGATCACTTATTTATTTACAAATTGAACTCGGACGCCCGGGGTATTGTGGGTTTAAAGCTTAGGGGATCATTTATTTATTTAAAAATTGAACTCGGATGCCCATGGTATTGTGGGTTGGAAGCTTGGGAGATTGTTCGCTTATTCAAAAATTAAACTCGGAAGCCCAGGGTATTGTGGGTTTGAAGCTTGGGGGATCATTTATTTATTTAAAGTTGAATTCGGACGTCCAGGGTATTGTGGGTTTGAAGCTTGGGCATTGTTTGTTTATTTAAAAATTAAACCTGGACGCCCAGGGTATTGTGGGTTTGAAGCTTGGGGGTTTGTTTGTTTATTTAAAAATTAAACTCGGATGCCCAGGGTATTGTGGGTTTGAAGCTTGAATGGATCATTTATTTATTTAAAATATAATTCGGGTGCCAGGGTATTGTGAATTCAAGGCTTGGGGAGTTGTTTGTTTTTTTTTTTAAATTAAACTCGGACGCCCAGGGTATTGTGGGTTTGAAGCTTGAATGGATCATTTATTTATTTAAAATATAATTCGGGTGCCAGGGTATTACGAATTTGAGGCTTGGGGGTTGTTTGTTTTTTTAAAAATGAAACTCGGACGCCCAGGGTATTGTGGGTTTGAAGCTTGGGGGATTGTTCGCTTATTTAAAAATTCAACTCGGACGCCAAGGGTATTGTGGGTTTAAAGCTTAGGGGATCATTTATTTATTTTAAAATAAAATCGGACGTCCAGGGTATTGTGCGTTTGAAGCTTGGGGGATTGTTCGCTTATTGAAAAATTGAACTCGGAAGCCCAGGGTATTGTGGGTTTGAAGTTTGGGGGATCATTTATTTATTTAAAGTTGAATTCGGACGTCCAGGGTATTGTGGGTTTGAAGCTTGAGGGATTGTTCGCTTATTTAAAAATTCAACTCGGACGCCCAGTGTTTTGTGGGTTTAAAGCTTAGGGGATCATTTATTTATTTAAAAATTGATTTGGGACGCCCATGGTATTGTGGGTTTGAAGCTTGGGGGATCATTTATTTATTTAAAGTTGAATTCGGACGTCCAGGATATTGTGGGTTTGAAGCTTGGGGGATTGTTTGTTTATTTAAAAATTCAACTCGGACGCTCATGGTATTGTGGGTTATAAGCTTGGGGGATCATTTATTTATTCAAAAATTGAACGCGGACGTCCAGGGGATTCTGGGTGTTTGAAGCTAAAGGGATCATTCATTTATTTATGAGTTGAACTCGGAAGCCCAGGGTATTGTGGGTTCGAAGCTTGGGGGATTGTTCGCTTATTTAAAATTTCAACTCGGACGCCCAGGGTATTGTGGGATTAAAGCTTAGGGGATCATTTATTTATTTAAAAATGAAATCGGACGTCCAGGGTATTGTGGGTTTGAAGCTTGGGGGATTGTTCGCTTATTTAAAAATTGAACTCGGAAGCCCAGGGTATTGTGGGTTTGAAGTTTGGGGGGTCATTTATGTATTTAAAGTTGAATTCGGACGTCCAGGGTATTGTTGGTTTGAAGCTTGAGGGATTGTTCGCTTATTTAAAAATTCAACTCGGACGCCCAGTGTATTGTGGGTTTAAAGCTTAGGGGATCATTTATTTATTCAAAAATTGAACTTGGGAGCCCAGGGTATTGTGGGTTTGAAGCTTTAGGGATCATTTATTTATTTAAAGTTGAACTTGGACGCCCAGGGTATTGTGGGTTTGAAGCTTAAGGGATCATTTATTTATTCAAAAATTTAACTCGGAAGCCCAGGGTATTGTGGGTTTGAAGCTTGGGGGATATTTATTAATTTAAATTTATTTTATTATACAAAACTCGCGAGCTCGGCGTTATGGGGTTGTAGCAGCTTGGGGGATTTTGTATTCATTTATTCATTAAAAAAAAAAAACTCGCGAGCTCGGCGTTATGGGGTTGTAGCAGCTTGGAGGATTATTTTAATTTACTTATCTCTTAAAAACTCGCAAGAGCTCGGGAGAATTTTTTTCCATTTATTTATTCATACAAAACTCGCGAGCTCGGCGTTATGGGGTTGTAGCAGCTTGGGGGATTTTGTATTTGTTCATTTATTCATAAAAAAAAACTCGCGAACTCGGCGTTATGGGGTTGTAGCAGCTTGGGGGATTTTTTATTCATTTATTTATAAAAAAAACTCGCGCGCTCGGCGTTATGGGGTTGTAGCAGCTTGGGGGATTTTGTATTCATTTATTTATTTATTAAAAAAACTCGCGAGCTTGGCGTTATGGGGTTGTAGCAGCTTGGGGGATTATTTTAATTTACTTATCTCTTAAAAACTCGCAAGAGCTCGGGAGAATTTTTTTCCATTTATTTATTCATACAAAACTCGCGAGCTCGGCGTTATGGGGTTGTAGCAGCTTGGGGGATTTTTTATTTATTTATTTATTTGTAAAAAAAACTCGCGAGCTCGGCGTTATGGGCTTGTAGCAGCTTGGGGAATTTTGTATTTATTTATTTATTCATAAAAAAAACTAGCTAGCTCGGCGTTATGGGGTTGTAGCAGCTTGGGGGATTATGTATTGAGTCATTTATTTATAAAAAAATCCCACGTACAAAAAGCCACAAGCAAAAATATATTTTCATAAGAAATAACAATAAAATAGTTCTACAGTCCGCAGCAGATGTTCTCGAGGTTAAATGGAATCGGTCCGCTTATATACCTATATATCGGATGCTCGAACCAGCGTCTCGGCTTGTAAGCTCTGAACATAGCGTTTTTGCCTTTAGAAAAAATATCGTGTCCAACCCTGCAAACGAGGCAGTAGGACGAGCGTGCGCAAGCGCAATACGCGCTCGATGTTTCAATTCCATTTCATTCCCTTGATACTCCGGGGACTTCCTCGGAACTATGAAATGTATGTATGTACCTCTAACTTCAGGCGCGCAGGTGTACTTTACAGTTACCCTACGCATAGAGCTAACTGTTACAACTTACAAGCCACAATATCATTTGTTTATCTCTCTCATAAGTGAAAAAATAAAATTTTTATTGAAAAGGGTGAGCCGACAAATGGTTATTTTTCACTGATTTAATCATACTTCAATATTAAGCTTCACACGCTTCTAACTAAGAATTTTATTATTTCACTTCATCTAAAGATTTATAAACAATAGGATGTTTAAAAAAAAATTTTTTTGCTTATAGTTTTGAATTTTTTTTTCATCTATTGGAAGGATCAGGTCTTAAATATCACGATACTTTTTACTTGACCGAGAAAATATGCAGCGTAAAACCCAATAATTCCCCAGGGCAACCATCGGATTCTCAAAAAAAACCTCGTAATGACTCACGTAAATAATCCTTTAGTAGGGTCGATCTGGCGTGAAAAGACCAAAAATATTGACGTAAAAGAAAACTCTTATGTTATTGTACATGCTGGAAAAGTTTGTGTGGACACTTAATAAAAACGCTCCAAACTTAATTTCAGAGGGACCCATTACGGAACATTAATTTATTTACGAGATACGGTAAAAAATAAAAAAGACCCATTTTTTCTAATTTAAATTGAAATAACTTTGAAACGATGCGTTTTACGAAAAAAACCCTCAGATATGAAAGTTTTTCCGTTAAATTTTTTACAAGACAGGCCCATTCTGATTTCAACAATTTTTACAATTTTGCGTGTACACGTAATTGAACAAAATAAAAAACCTCTGAATTTTCATGGTTTGTGATAAAATTATATAAAATACTTGAAAGTGATTTGAATTAACTTTTATTATAGATTTGGGTACTATGATAAATATCCCAACCAAATTTTATTAAACTTGGTTTTTCAACAATCTATTTGTTAACAAAGGACCTCCCGCATCAAACTTTTATATTTTCAATAATTTCCTGGTAAAAAAATAAGCTACGATAATAGATACTAATATTTTTCCAACAAACTTCACAAGCTAAGCTTTGAGTATATGGGGAATTCTCAAAAACTTTTAAACTCGGTAAAAATTCGTAAAAGTATAGTAAAAATTGGAGCACACTTTTGTAATTTTGACAACTATTTATTATTGTAATTTCTGACTTGAACCAATATAGTAGTAAATTTTTTAGTTCGCCAAAGAAGCTATTGCAAAATGAAACTATCCTGAACGTTCTGGCTCCGTGATCAAGAACTCTTTTATCAATTTCAATGATTTTTTTCACATAACCTAAGGCTTTAAATAAAAAATATCTGAGAACACTTTTAATTTTTTTTTAAAAATTGTGAAATTTTTAAAATTGTTTAAACAATACCGATTTTAATGAAATTTTGGAGGTAGTTTTCTGGTACTTAATGATGCAAGAAACCATAAATATTTCCTCTGAATGGGCCGTTTTGCCGGTTTGCCATGCAAATCTAAGCAATTTTTATCATTTTTCTCATTTTTAGCTAATTTTCAAAAAATTCGTGTTCGAAGCCTTTTGTACGTTTGGAAAAGCGAAACCTCGTATTTTTTTCGCCTTTCTATGAATTTAAAGCGAAAAATATTTTCAAATCTCAACTCTAAAAATTCAATGGTGATTAATTGATATTACAGGGAGCACTTTTCAACGTTTTTAAAATTTCAAAATATAAACTGTTTATAAACAAATTATTTAAATTTAGATTTAGATTTAAAAGTATTTTTCCCTTTAAGATCAAAAACGGACAAAAAAAAAAGCTAAGTTCCTCATCTCTGAAAGTGAAATAGGCTTTGAACACGAATTTTTTGGAAATTACCTAAAAAAAAAAAAACAAAAAAGTGACCAATATGTCTGGTCGTTGCGGGTCCTTTTAGCGTCGGATGAATTTTTTGGGTCATCGATTTTAACGAAACTATGGGAATTGTTTTCTGGGATCAAATATGAGCAAAAGCATACATGGTCCTCAGAAAAGACCTTTATATCGGTTCGTCCTGCAAATATATGTAACTAATAGCATCTTTTTTTCAGCTATACTTCGAAAAATTCGTGTTCAAAGCCTATTGCACTTATAGAGATACGGGATCTCGCATTTTTTTCGTCTTTCTATGAACGGAAAGGGAAAAATATTTTTAAGTTTCAACTCAAAATTCATATTTTAAAATTCATAAAAATGCTAAAAAGTACTCCCTGTAAGATAAATAAGTCACCATTGAATTTTTAGTGTTGAGATTTGAAAATATTTTTCGCTTTAAATTCATAGAAAGGCGAAAAAATGCGAGGTTTCGCTACTACCAAACGTGCAAAAGGCTTCGAACACGAATTTTTTGAAAATTAGCTAAAAATGAAAAAAAATGATGAAAATTTTCTTATATTTACATGGCAAACCGGTAAAAAGGCTCATTCAGAGGAAATATTGATTGTTTCGCCCATCATGTAGTCCTAGAAAACTACCCTCAAGTTTCATTAAAATCGGTGACCCAAATGTCTGGTCCTCTCCTTGTGAGCGCCTATACAAAATTTTCCAATATGTAATAACATTAGAGTTAGATCGATAACTTTTGCCACCTCGACCCTACTTGAGAGCCATGAATTTGATAATTACGGAACTCATTTCTCCCATTTAAACTTTAACTTTCTGGATAGCTTATAGGTACGCAATTTAACACACTTATGGCTACACATAATATTTTCCCGTAAGATCCAGAGTCCAAAATATAAGGTCTTGTTAGAGCTAAGACAAGGCACAATTGTCTACAATTGAGCATTACTAAAGAGGTTTCTTTTTTAGACTTTAAAAACCAGTTTCTAGTGTAAACTTCAAGTTTCAATATCCACCCTTCGAAAAAAAAAAAAAAGTAAAGCAATCCTTCGAAAAGATGAAATCTTATTTTCACCTAAAATAAAACCTACTATAAAAAAAAGTAAAAAAAATTTTTAATCATGCTTTTCTAAAAAATAGACTAAAAAAATTGAAATAAAAATTTTACAAATTAAACAAAAATCTTGCTCGAAAAAGAAAAAAATAATTTTGATTATACGATCTCAAGTTTTGAACTGTCTTAAATAAGCGTAAGGGTACATATATTTTAAAACTTCAAATTTCAATTTATAGTTGTCGAAAAGCGTGGATCATGTGTTCGAAGTTCGAACTTTTAATTTTGATCTTACAATTAACATGAGCTACAATTTTCTACAACTATAAATTGAAATTTGAAGTTTTAAAATATATATGTACCCTTACGTTTATTTAAGACAGTTCAAAACTTGAGTTTGTATGATAAAAATTATTTTCTTACTTTTAGAGCAAGATTTTTACTTATTTTGTAACATTTTTACTTCAATTTTTTTAGTCGATTTTTTAGAAAAGCATGTTTTTTAAAATATTTTTTTTTTTACTTTCTAGACTTGAATTTTTTTAATAGAAATTATTTATTATTATTATTAATTTTTGGAAAATTTCATTTTTTTTCCTCAAAGATAGTGCCCAGGTACCATCATTGGCAACCTGGACATTGTCCAGGTCAAAAAATTTTTTATACATTCAGTAAAACATATACAAACAAATTTTTATAATTGCAAAATTTCATTTTTTTCCTCGAAGATGGTCCCTCCTTCATCGGTGACCTGGAACTCCAGGTCTCAATTGACCACAGATTATTGTATTGTCATCTGATCCTGGGGTCTGTACAAAATTTCAGACCTCTAGGTCAAATGTGCTCAGATTTATAAAGCTTGAAAGAATCCAACATACCAAAAAAAATACAAGACGGTGAGTTAACGAAAAGCATGTAAAGTTTATTCGGAAAAAATTTTTCTAACAACTTTATAAAACTCAGTAGGCAGCTGCTGTAACCTAATGGGGCAATAAAACCATTACCGAGACGTGACCAAGACGGAGTCCCAGAGCTGATCGTACGTCGCACTAGATGTAATTAGCCGTGCCCCTCCCCTACCTGAGTCGAAACGTAACCCAGGTGTCTTTTGTCGCTTCATGCAAATGTATGTTTTCATGCTTTTGACCGATGTTCTCAAACTCTACGTAAAATTTTTGACGAGATGAAAAAAAAATCAAATAATAGAATTTCAAGACTGTACTGATCTTGAAGATTTGAAAAATTATACAATTTATATTTCAACTTCTAAATTTTTTCAAAAATAATTTTTTTTTTTTTACAAGCAATGAAAGGCATTTTTTTATTTGTTTATAACAATTTCTTGCATTGTTTTGCTGATGCAAATCGGATTCAAACAGTGTTTCTGGACCAATTTAAAAAAAAAAAACCTTGTATACTTCGAATTAAAACATTTTCAATGCTAACTTCCCCAGACTATTCCTCCGCTCAGCTCACCTAAAGGGAACTGCATCAGTGATATTTCCGGATATTTCAAATGCCTACGTAATTATTTTTAGAAGATAATATTTGATGTTTATAGTTCTCTTTTTTGATTTTCATCATGGATTATAGGGCTCGAAAATTCGAAAAAAATTTTCCTAAATAAAGTAGGCCTTATATAAGTCTAATTAAAAAAAAAATTAAGGTTTTATTCATGATTAGCATCCTTAAAAACCCCCATAAATAAATTTTTTTTACCTTAGTAAAGTAGATTTCGTATAAGTTAATTTCGTGATTAGCATTTTTGAAAACCCCTGAATACAAAATTTTAAACAGTTGTAATGCGTCACAGTCACAATTTTATTCAAGTTTAATGTTCTTTGTGTTACTTGATGTAGCTCCACATTAATAGGGTAAAATTAAAACAAAACACAGTTACGTTTTATAAAGACTACACAATTTTATTCGATTCGAATAATTAGTAAGTCTAATCAAAAAATGAAGGTTTCATTCGCTGAATACGAATTCAACATTAGTTTTTAAATTTAAGCTGTGATAGGTCTACTTTACAAATTACATTTTTTTTTTAATCGATGTAAATTTTTGCATAAAAAATACTAATGATTATTTATTTCTACTTCAATCATACAATTCGAGGAAAAAACAAAAAAAAAACAAAAAAACAAAACAAAACAAAAGGTAAAAAATTTCGGCATCCTTCTAATATATTTTCGTCGTCGTCGACTTTTCTTTTCAAAAAAGTGACTTGACTTCTCATATCAATTAGAAATTTGACTCTCGGGGAGTTTTTAGGCTGCTGATTACGAATCTAACATTAATTTTAAAATTTGACCTACCGAAGGTCTACTAATTCAAGGCTGCCATTTATGATTAATAATTAGAAATTGAGCACTCGGAGATTTTTGAGGTCGCCAATGACAAATATGATCTTCATTTTTTAATTTATCCTACATAAGGGCTACTTGGTTAACGGAAAAATCAATTGTTCACAGGATTTTTTTGTAAGCTAACAACGAATGTGACCTTTATTTTTAAAATTGACTTACGTTAGGTCTATTCGTTTAAAGTCATAATTTATTTTTAATATAATTTTTTTTAAACTTACAAGGGCAGGTCCAGACATTTGGGTCACTTTTTTGGTTTTTTAGGTAATTTTCAAAAAATTCGTGTTCAAAGCCTATTGCACTTACGGAGATGCGGAACCTCGCATTTTTTTGTCTCTTTTTGAACTGGGAAAAATATTTTCAAATCTTAGTTTAAATAATTTGACCATGAATAATTTATGTTTCAAAACTCAGAAAATGCTAATAGGTACTTCCAGTATCATAGAAAGACGAAAAAAATGCGAGGTCTCGCATCACTATAAATGCAATAGGCTTTGAACACAAATTTTTTAAAAATTAGCTAAGAAATGAAAAAAATGATAAAAATTGCTTATAATTTACATGGCAAACCGGTAGAAAAACCCACTCAGAGCTGAAATATTGTTAGACTTTCGCTCATCATTCGGTACCAGAAAACTACCTCCAAAGTTTCATTAAAATAGGGTTTTTGAGAGCGCTTGTTAGAAATCTGACCTTCGACTTTAAAACTGACCTAGATAAGGTCTACTTGTTTAAAGTAAAAATTTATCTTAAATAAATTTTTTTTTCAAACTTGGAATGTGTGTTCTTGAGGGTGCAAATTACGAATGCAGCATTTATTTTTAAAATTGACCAACGCAAGAACTACTTATTTAATTCATTTGGAACCAGAGAAAAAACTAAAAAAGATATTAAAAACTCATTATAACTGTAGATGAGGTACCATGATATTTTCTTGCCGCAGGCGAGAGGGTTCGATTAAAACACCCGAGGGGTTTGCGACCCGAGCCGAAGGCGAAATTGTTAAAGAACCACTCTCGCCTAAGGGATGAATTCAATTTTTCGCCCTTCTAACCGAAAACAAGGGGCAAAGTTCTGATTTGAGATATGAGAGAGATAAACAAATGATATTGTGGCTTGTAACAGTTAGCTCTATGCGTAGGGTAACTGTAAACTACACCTGCGCGCCTGAAGTTAGAGGTACATACATACATTTCATAGTTCCGAGGGAGTCCCCGGAGTATCAAGGGAATGAAATGGAATTGAAACATCGAACGCGTATTGCGCTTGCGCACGCTCGTCCTACTGCCTCGTTTGTAGCGTAAAATTAATTAATATGTATCTTAAAAAATAATTGTGCTAGCTTCGTGAAACCAAAAGATGCTAATTGCTAGTCAAATCATCTTTCGATTGAGCATAAAAAATGTACCGATTAAATTAATATTCATTAAAATAAACCGATTTTAAGGTCGCTTAGCATCTACCACTTTTTATTTATTTAAAAAAAAACCAAGCGACTAGCATTTTTTTTTTTCAGCGCATTTTAATCAGTGAAATACTAGTAATTTTTTGAATATAATTTAATTAAAAAAAAAAAAAAAAGTTGCTAACTTTGAGATGCTCAATATATATGTATATAGAAAAAAGAAGAAGAATTTGAAAAAAAGGGGAGGAGTCCTCAACTGTTATATATTTTTTATTTGTTAATTCTCAACTGGCATTTTCCCGCGCTTCAATCCCCTACCCCTAAAATCCAGCTGGAAATCCAGCCGGAAAACCAGCCGTCATATTGGAACCGAAATCCAGCTGGATAGCCAGCTGGAAATCCAGCTGGATTTTAGGGGTAGGGACACTGTAGTGGTGTTACATATCATCATGAAAGTAAAAAAAAACTTTTATATACTTTCGGTAAGAATCATAATTTCTAAATTAATATTTCTTACAAGTTATATAAACTAAATAACAATAATCTATTCACCTGCAACTCTAAAATGTATACTCAATTTATTTAAATTTAAAGATTTAATATACATCTATAATTTACACGATCATACTAGCCATATAACCATATTTACCAATCTTCAAAAAGTCAATTTATAGTTGAATACACCTGCAGAAACTTAATAATTATCATTCATAATACTTATAATGTACACCAAGCGGCCAACTTAACATTTCGCTGTTTGAATTTGCCACTCAAAAAAGATGGCCGACGACCCCCAAATTTTTATGGGGTGCCAACCGTGCTAGAGGAAAAAAATACATATTGTGATATAGGTTGTCTCACCTAGCTTTGTACACTACAACAACACTACTAAATAATCTATCCTCAAGCCGTAATTATCATTACCTATCAACCGTACTTGAATCACGACTCGCAAATTTTTAATATGTATTTTTTTTCCTCTAACACGGTTGGCACCCCATAATAAAAATTTGGGGATCATCGGCCATCTTCTTTGAGTGGCAAATTCAAACAGCGAAATGTTAAGTTGTCCGCTTGGTGTACATACATACATACTATACAAATTATTTAAGTTGAATTAAATCAATATGAATAAACAGCTTTTCTTAAAGCTACGACAATCAGATCAAGCTTTTAAAACGTTCTTGTCCCCAATTCACCAAGTGCAGATCGTTGCATATGCAAATTGTATTCGATTTGGTATATGGAGACATTCGAGTGAAAACATGTCAGACGTTTGAATTCTCCAGTACTAAAATATAACCGTATAAGTAAAAAAAAAAAAAAAAAAAAAAAAAGATATTCTAGACAAACATAATAATCATGTCTTATTTATCATTTATCAACAGTGTTCTGATAAGAAAGATAACATTCGCTGCTTGTACCTACATGCGGATATACATTTCTTAGTCTGGTTACGATAGCGAAATAATCCACTATGACGCGAGACCGATTAAGTGATTTGTATGCAGTAAGCTTTTTCGATAAAATAATAATAAAATAAATTATAAATATTATTATTATTATTATTAAGCTGTCGATTGATTTATTTATTTTAGTTACCACGGAAAAATAAAATCTGTACTTATGATTTTTTTTTTTTTTTTTTTTTTTTCTTAGGCTCGAAAAAACAGTTTGACAAAAAGCAATAGTTTAATGCGCAACCTGCAACTACAAATAAAGCAGGATAAAAACTTGCATGAACTCCTTAAAGACGTACGTATAAATATTGATAAAAAAAAATTTGTCACGTTAAAATATTTCGAATAAATTTACTTTTCATGCATTAGCTTGTTTCAAAAATTTAAATTACATTACACACTGTCACTCACTTTATTAAATTATCTAGTCTTTTTTACAAAACTATATTTAATTTTCATTATAAAAATATACTTTTTTGATACAAATTTTAAAATAGTATCTATTAACAGGTTGAAGAAACGCGCGATTTAATTAATGAGATGACAAAAAATATTAACAAAGTCAAAAGTATACAGAATGATGTCCTTTTACACACTAATCAAGGTAAACACTTCAAATTAGTAACCATTCGGTATATTAATGCTTGTATGTACATTAATGACTTCAACAAAAACGTTAATTTCAAGGAGAGTATTTATAAAAAGAGGATTAATATTTTTCAGTCTTTGGATTAAGTATTTAGGTCCAATTACACAGTTACAAATATTTCGCAAAGAACTTTGATAAAAGAATAAAGAATAGTTTTTTCTTTTTTAAGGGGAGGCATGGGTGAGCTAAAATTTGGTGAGCTGCTGATAATGTAATCTCAAACAATCCAGTGCATAGATTTCAAAAAATTCTTGTTTAGGCAGAGTTTTTTGACACTACCATATAATTTCACTAAAAAAAATTAGGATAAAAGCAAATTTTACCTTCTAAAAATTATTACACCATAAGACTAGGAAATTTCACCGATGCCTCCCTTTAAATAATTTTAGTTTTATGATTTGAAAAATACGCATACAGTTTTGAAATAGATTCTACGTAGATTAGTAATTAACTTCGGTTCTCCATTTAAATTACAAAAAAACTTAACAAAACTTTTTTTATAACTAATTTTTACAGCAATTCAAAAAGAATTGGAAACTCGGACTTACACTATAAATCAACTAGCTCATAGAATTTATAATAAATTAAAAGGTATAAACAAACATTTTTTATAATTAAAAATTGTTATTACATTTAAATTCATTTTCGAAAATTGATTTCAGTAATAAAAATTTGAACCCCTTGGTGGTGTTATACTGAAACTCATTGAATTTAAATGTAAAATATGCTTGTAAAATGAAAGAAGGCTGCTGCTTAAGCAAAAGACTTCATAACTTCAAATATGTTCAAAATTAAGATACTTAGTTTTTTAAGTACATTTTTCTTCTTTTTTTAATTTTATCTACCCAAAAGTTTTGGTAGAATTTTTTCAACAGAAAATAGTTAGTTTATCAAACTACTTAAACTATGAGACTAAATTTTACAATTATTTTTACTTAAAAACACAAATTACTTGAAAAGTGACAGATGAAAGATACAGACTCTTGCTTATGGCAGCACTAGAGAATTTTTTTTTTTTTTTTTTTATCTAATGGTTATTTAATCCCATGCTTTAGTAATAAGCTATAAATATTTTAAATTGAAGTCGAAACAATTTCAACAAGATAACAAATTTTATTTCATCCTCATAAAATAATTCAATCTTTTTTAGTTTGTACCTAGAGTATTATCTAGTAAGTATCTTGAGTTAATTTAGACATTTTACATGGTTTTGATGAGCTGTGTAACTCTGTTTTGGAAAAATCAGGTGAAGATGGATTTGTATCATCAGTTGAACTTTTAGAAAAAGCTGATACTCCCATGATTGGTTCTAGATCTGAAGTTGAATTTATTATTTCTTTTGAGGGACTTTTCCAACCTTTGATACCAGGATAAGTTAAAGTTGATAATCTTCGCAGAACTATTCTTGGGAAAGTATCCATTTGGATTTCTGAAATCTTTTTTGGAGAATAACTAGTAAATTTTTGGTTGCTATCAATATGTGTTAAAGTGTTCACATTTGAATTTTCTTTTAATACTTGATTTCCAGTATCCATCGGTTCATTAACATTTAAGAGCTGATCGTTGTCTGCACCTAAATCTGCACAACAATCATCTGGCTTTTTCCCATATAAACTAAAAAAGTTATAAAATTAGAAAAAACTTGCAATTTATAAAAAATTAAAAACTTCATTTGTTTAAAAAAGATAAATATTTTAAAATGTGAAGGCTTTTGTCTAGAAATTTTTCAACCACTTTTCAAAGTAGTTGGAACTTTGTTTGCTTCAAACGTACTTCAGGACTCTGGATTTTTATCCAAAATTTTTGTCAGACAAAGCTAATAAATAAGATAAATAAAATTGAAACAAATATAATGAATGAAAACTGTAAAATTCTAAAGTGTAAATACTACAAAAATTTTTGTCTCCCCTTTTTTCCAATACCTTTCTTACATAAACAGAAAACTAAGTAATTTACAAAAAATAATTATAAAATAAAAAGGAATTTTGAATCTTACCTAATGTCACGATCAAGATCTTTCTTCAAATCTGGATATTCATCATACAATTCTGCAACCTGATCTTTATTGAAATCCAAAATTACTTTGATGAAAAATTTTGAGACATCTGTTACGAGAGATGATTTATTACTTATTAAAAATTGCTTAAGTTTTATTAAATTTGGCAACATAACTTTTAACTTAAATCTTTTCATTCCTTCTATAATAACATTTATTGCCTTATTTGTAGCATTTTCCATAGCAATGGAGGTTTCATCATTAAAATCTTCATCCTGACTTTTGTTACTGAAAGATACTTGCATTCGATCATTTGATAATATGTAGAGTACATCTTTAAGCAAACAAGCGCCTTCTGTTTTTCTTATGTTAATTGATTTTTCAAATACACCTTCCAAAATTTCAGAATTTAACTTTGTGAAAATTTTTAATTTACTTGGTGGATCTAGATGTTCCATCATAAAATTATAAATTAATCTTCGCTTTGTATGATTTTTTTGGCCTGGCAAAGTCAGGGCATCTTGTTCTTTTTTTCTAATTTTTCTTTCATTAAATTTATGTTTAGTCGGGCAATTATTATAATGAAATATACTTGTTACAAAGGATTGAGATATTAGAGTTTTATTTTTTATTATTAAACGTTCTTTAATTAAAAAAACTGTCAAATCTCTTATTGTCTCATCATTATCTGAGAGCATAGTCAAAATGTGATAAAAAAATGAACCTTTAACTTTAATATAATCTTCAAGTAATAACTGTACAAATATCACTACTATAGCTTCTCTCACAGCAACATTTGGATCCTTCATACTAATACATATATCAGGTAAATATGGTTCTACTAAGGCAGTGAATCGGACACATAAATCAGCCAAAGCTTTAACTGAATTTATTTTGATAGCTGCTTGAGCTAAAGAATTTGATGTGCTGCTTTGACACACTAATTTACCCAAAATAGGCATGACCTGTTCAGCAAATTCTCTGTCTCTCATAGCTTGTTGTCCTAAAATTACTATCCCAGCTGCTTTGAATTTTTCCTTAGAGTGAACAGATGCTTGAATAAAATCACAATCCAGCAATAAACTTTGAATAATACTTAATGTTGATTCTGACACATTTTCAGAGCATAAAAAGGAAACATGACCCAAAATATTCATAGCTTTTAAATATGTATTGACTTTTTCTTCTTTTATTTCTCTATCTTCCTCTGCTAATTGCTCAATTTGGTTTTCTGATAATCTCATTAAATTAATAACTTTGGTGTGTGTAACATCCTTGCCTCTGGAGCCACGGTTTGTTATTCCATCTAAAATATCTATACAAATACTAATGCATTCAAGACAAACACTGAAATTACATAAACAATCATAAATGTGTTCAGAAAGGTTTTTTGAGTAGTCTTTTTTCATATTTTTCCAAGAATGTCTCAAAACTTCTAGTTTTAACACTGTAACAAAATCATTACCTTGAATAATATTTTCAAAATTTTCAAAATGTGTTTCCATATTTGATAAATGTTTATTTTCAGACAAAGCTAAAAGTAAGATCCAAGCTTCAACGTCATGATCAGTTCCAATGTGAGTTTGTATTTTTTGCACTACAGTATCCGTAATAATATTATTTTTTACCCAACTATCACAGATTTTTGATAAATTTTTTCTCATTTTTTCGTCAGTTAATACCTTAATTAATTTCCAAGGTAAATGATGTATCTCATGGCTTACTCCAAATGAAAATGAAGTAATATTATTCAACATTAAGATTTGTAATGATTCCAAAACTTTTTCTTGCACTTTGGTTTCAACATCATAAATTCTAGGTAAAACTGCTTTAACATATTCAGTGAGGAGTTTTGAATTGAGTGGATGACTTTGTAAAAGGTTGGCTAATACATTAATTGCATCTTTACGTACTGTCAATGCTGGATCTCTGGTGTGTTGACCAATAATTGGTACTACTTTATCCAAAAGTTCAGGAAAATGAATAACTAAATTCTGGAGTGCATGCATGGCACTACGTCTAACTAGAGCTCGCTCATCTTTGATGCGTTCTAATAAAACATTATTTAAAGTATTTCTACCAGGTAAAGGATTGTAATCTTCTGTTTCAAGGGTTTTAACAAGGTCTTCTGCAGTTGGAAATTTTTTATCTTCATCTGCCAAATCCAAAAATTCATTGACAGTCCATTTAGAGTTGTTAATAACTGATTCAATTGTTGACATAGCTTTTCCTCGTACCATGCTGGAAAAGTCAATACTTCGACTGAGAACAGCTGCAATCAATATCATCTTTGCTTTTTCTCGCCCATGAAACATGTTATCTGGTGAATCTATTAATAATTTTGCAATGACTTCTTGAGCAAATATCCTGTAAGGTATTCGATTGTGAAAAGCAAAATCAATTAAATTCTTTATTTGCTTATAAAAAAGTTTTCCTTGACAAATATTTATTAATTTAGAAATAATGGCTGCATGCTTTTGTCTAGGCTCTGACCTTTCTGGAGATTTTATGTATAAATGTTGTACTAAAATCTCAATGCTCGATTCCGCAGACGATCCTTTAGCTGATAAAAGATTTTTTAAAAAATTTATTATTGTATCTGAAATAACATTTGCTGCTTTAGAAGGCAACTCTAAATGATTTGAACAAAGATGAGGCAGAAGATACTTGATTATAAGTCGAATCGTGTCCTCAACAACTCCATGTCTAGGTTCACAAAGGTCCATCAAGGCTACAAAAGCATTAAAGGAAAGAGAAGCTTTTGTGGCTTCATTTCTCTTATAATGTGATTGAAAAATATTAACATCAGATTCAATTTTTGTTACATCTACTAAATTTATGATGGTTATTTCCAAAGATCTTAATTGATATTTCATATAGAATGACTTTAACATTGTAATTAAGTCAAATAAAATACTATTTAAACTAATTACCAAGGTAATCTTTTCACTTTGTAGCATATCTCCAGGCGGATCATCCAAATATAAACTTTCTAAATCTGTCACTCGAGTTTTTTTTGTAACAATTAAGTGCTCACTCAATTTTAAAGTATTAACTGCTCGTTGAAATAAATTTGGATGGAACACCTGATAGGTTGTACTTCCCGGAATACTCAACAGAGTAAAATATAAACTGGCTGATGCTAAACAAGCCTGTCGAGAATCTTCATCAGATCCTGTAACCAAACCAACTTTGATAAGATATCCCAATACAGCAAGTAGTGCTCTGATATTGACATTTAATGCTGCAAGTGTTTGCCATGACACCTCAGCTCTTTCATTTTCTTGGATTTCATCTATTTTTTTATTTTCAGCCATCCATAGTTTAATGATTCTACAAGTTGCTTTTAAGAATGTCTCCATATCTTCACTTCCCAAAAGAATGGAATACTCCACAGGGGGCTCAGGAAATGATAAAAATTCTCTGCTCCAAACTTCATTACTCCACTTTTCATCCAAAGTATCCAATTTAAAATTTTCAAAAACTTGCAATAGATCCATTTTGAATTTTAAATCAGGCCATCAAAATAATATATTTTAAATCTGTGTAGCGTGTACGCGGGCAAACTATTATGTTGACTTCTGACTTGTCTCAAGTAAACAACCCTTATATTTTTCAGCAAAATTTAAAGACATGAAGAATAATCTATTCTTTTTTATCTACGTTAAAGAGAGGTAGCTTTTTGATAAGATTTTCAATGTAAGATTTTAATTCGTGAGCTGATTGGTGGAGAAGTTTTCACAACATTCGAAAAGTGCCTTTTGAGGTTACAATCATTGTTTATTGGGAAATACTAGCGGTCGGTCAGATATTTCATATTTCATATTTCTGTATTCTTACACTTCAGGACGCGGGAATCCGGACTGGCGCGGAAAATTTTGAGTTCAAAATTATTTTGAATTTGGCCGTGAAAAATAATTTTTCAATGATTGAAAATATATATTTCAAAGCCAATTTCAATAAAATTTTTTTATAAACATGTTTCAAAAATTCATTTGATATCTTTAATTTTCAAATTATAAGGAAGTATATGTGTGCAATTTATACTAACTTAGTTATTAACTTATACTGCAAACATTTTTTTTTTTTTTTTTTTTTTTTTTTTTGATCTGAATTTACAACAATTTTAATTTTATTATCTTTAACAAGAAAATCTGTCATTTTACAGAATTGTCGATGAATTTATAAATTTTGCATAAATAAATTTTAACTTCATTAATTTATTTTTCTTTTTGTGTAACCGTGCTATACAAAAAATTTTGTGTTATTATAATCTTCAATTAATTATTATATTTATTGATAAGAATTAAAAAAATAAATACTTTCAGTCAAAACTTTTATTAGAATTTTCTATTTTAAAATTTAGCGCCATGTTACTTCCTTAAGCAGCGCCTCTAACGGCGTTTTTCGAGCTGCTAGAAACAACGAATTCGGTGGAATTGTATATATAGTTAGAGTACTGTGTATAACCTTTTTACAAGCTCTTTTTTCTTAATTTTAACCCTTTGTAAATACAAAAGGGTTGTTTTCACATTATTTTTCATCAATTTTTAACACTAGCTTTTCATAAACATGTATAAGATAAAATTTTTTTATTATTTTCGGCCTTAATTTAAATGAAAAAAAATAAGTTCGATTTTCGATTATCTGACCGACGTTTAGCACCGGCCTTTTTTATTCCGAGTCTCGCTCGGTTCTCGCGATTCTCTCGTTCCGTTCGTCTCGATCAAAAAGATTCTTTCGATTATCTCTCTAGGTTATCCTAGTCAATGGCATTCAAATTTTAAAACTGCAGCAGGTCAGTTTTAAATGTTTTGAATTTAATTTATATGACAATTTGAAAGTTGTAAATTATTTTGTATAAAATTTATTTTTTTAATCATAAATTGAATAATTAAAAAAAATTTTACTTTTATTTAGGTTGTATCCAGTCCCTGTTGTTACCCCACACGTGTGGCAGAAAAAATGATGCGCACGAAATCGAAGACCAATGCTGGTGCACCAGGTCGCTGAACACTCGTCCGGGGCGACTTCCCCAGGAAGTTTTGTCTCATTACGACCTAACTTAGCTAGAAAAAGGTACCTGGTGCACCAGGTAAAAGAAAAAGAAACGTTCAAGAAAAATAAATAAATTGGTAAATGGAAGAATTGATTAAGTTATTATTATCCTTGAATCGGGTGTCACGAAAAAGTCCCTTACATAAAATCTTCGGAAAAAATAACAAATAATAAGGCTTTTTCATAGCAGACTACATCTAGCAGAACATAGAATAACCAAAACGATATAAGTCAGTTTTATTTAATTTCATGAACTTTTTAATTTTTCGTATTTTTTATTTTCCAATCTTATCATGATTTTCTGTGATTTTGACAACTTCGTTGAAAAAAGATCTATGCTCTTTTCACTTTACAGTTGATTGAAGGTCTTCGCCGACCCCGAGCATTTGACCAAAAATGCTCGGGGTCGGCGAAGACTTTCAATCGACGAAAAAGTAAAAACAGCATAGATCTTTTTTCAATGAAGTTGTCAAAATCATAGAAAATCATGATAAGATTGGAAAATAACAAATACAAAAAATTATAAAGGCCATGAAATTAAATAAAACTGGCTAATATCGTTTTGGTTATTCCATGTTCTGCTAGATGTAGTCTTCTATGAAAAAGCCTTATTTTAAAAAATTTGAAAATTTAAAATGTTTTAAATTCAAAAATTTCGATTACCATTAGACAATCAAATGGTTCCTTAAGGTCTACTTATTGTAAACATAAACAATTGTTTATGTTTACAATAAGTAGACAATGGGAAGGTTTAGGAAATAAGTCATTTGGTATTTTTTTCCAATAATATACGGTTAATAAATAAATACATGATGGGTTATTTGGTGTTTTTTTATTTGTTCAAATAAAAAAATTTTGTATCAATAAATAATTGATGGGTTATTCGGTTTTACTTTTAATAAAAAATAGTGAATAAATCAGTTATCTGATTTTTTTTTTTTAATAAAACAAGCCCTATTAAAAAAGTTCACATGTAAATCCACGTGGATATCCACGTGATTCATCCACTCTATAAATCCACTTGACCAAATTAAAAAAAAAAAACTAAGTTCCACATGTAAAAATTTTATAACTTATGTACTTTTTTATAAACAAAAAAGTTTTTTCAGTTGAATGAAATATCCCAAGTTGAATTGAGTATTTTTATTTTTTCTACACTTTCAGGAAATTAAAAATTTTGACACTTGTAAATTCTTCGGGACTTGATAAAATTATGAGCCCTGAACTTTTTTCGAAAATTTCCAGCATTTAGAATTTTTTAGGAATTTGGAATTTTCATAGGCTTATAATATTGTTGTTGACTTAAAAATTTTAAGGTCTGTGGGACTTAAAAATTTATCTATTCTTTAAGACTTAGAAATTTTTTGAACCACAGACACTTAGAATTTTTTCAGTCTCTGGAACTTAGAAATTTATTTTGTTTTCGGACTTAGAAATTTTTCAAACCGTAGACACTTTTAAAGTGAGTTAAGTATGTGAAACATAAAAATTTTTTGAACGGCAGACACTTCGAATTTTTTCAGTCTGTGGGACTTAGAAATTAATTTTGTATTTAGACTTTGAAATTTTTCAAAATGCATAAAAAAAATTAAGATCTTAAAAAGATCTGTTAAAGACATATCTTAACTATGGCTGTTTTTGAGACATTTTAAGACGAAAAATTTTTTTATTTTTTATATGTATCATTTCAAAACGTCTGAAAAAGTTCTTTTTAAGATAAAAATTACTGATTTTTTCGTTAATTTTCATATGATACTAAGATGATTTTTAGATCTTTGATCATTTTGAGATAAATTTTAGATATTTTTAATTACGTAACCTTTTCTCTTAAAGATATTAATAATAGTTTTAAGAAATGATAATCAGGCAAGTGATGATAATTGCAAGATTAATTTTGTGTATTTAAGATTTTTTTAAAGATCATTTTGTGATGAACTTTCGTTATTATTTATGCGCGTTTTTTTAAAGATGTATATTAATATATTTTTAAAGATAGCAAGATTCTTTAAAATAAATTTTGTACGATTTTAAAAAAATTTTCAACCAGCATTTTGAATATTTCAAGACCTTTTTTTGAAACTAATTAAATTTGATTATTTTTTCAAATTAATGAGTTTACCGTGAATTACTTTCCTAGAGCACTGAGGACTCGGGTACAATCTGTGCATGTACGCGGCTAACCTTTACTTTTCTTTAATCGAGTTTCTGAAAAAGAAAAAAAAAATTGCCACAAAATATCATTCAAACATTAAACACCAAATTTAAGTTACTGCTTAATATTTAAGACTTATCTGATCGGATGTTCTCCGGGAGAAGTTCAAACGGCTGACCAACTTTTATTCGCTCTCTTGACTTCTTTCGCTACTTTATATCATTTGTCTGTCGATTCTGTATTTTTTCTAGTTGTTGAACACATTTTTATTTTTATTTATATAATTTACATTAAAAAAATATATCTTGAATACTCAAAAAAATATTGGTGATATTTTACTGTCTTTGTATGGTTAGAAAAAATACGAGAATAAACAAAATGAATTTGGCTGCTAAGACGATCGATCAAATCGAACGTATTCATAACAACGACCTGTGCACACGTCGTTGTTGGTGATAATGTTGGTTAAACTTCAGCATACCGAGATGACGAAGTTTAACCAATATTGCTAAGTTTTCAAGATATATTTTTTTAATGTAGATTATATAAAATAAAAATAAAAATGTGTTCAACAACTAGTAAAAATACAGAATAGACAGACAAATGATACAAAGTAGCGAAAGAAGTCAAGAGAGCGAATAAAAGTTGGTTATCTGTTTGAACTTCTACCGGAGAATATACGATCAGATAAGTCTTCAATATGAAGCAGTAATTTAAATTTGGTGTTTAATGTTTGAATGATACTTTGTGGCAATTTTTTTTTCCTTTTTCAGGAACTCGATTGAAGAAAAATAAAGGTGAGCCGCGATCATGCACAGACTGTACCCGAGTCCTCAGGGCTCTACGAAATTAATTCACGGTAAACTCTTTAATTTGAAAAAATAATGAAATTTAATTTGTTTTAAAAAAAGGTCTTGAAATATTTAAAATGCTGGTTGAAAATTTTTTTAAGATCGTATAAAATTTATTTTAAAGAATCTAGCTATCTTTAAAAATATATTAATATATATCTTTAAAAAAACGCGCATAAATAATATCGAAAGTTCATCACAAAATGATCTTTAAAATAATTTTAAATACACAAAGTTAATCTTGCAATTATTATCACTTGCCTTATTATCATTTCTAAAAACTATTATAAATATCTTTAAGAGAAAAGGTTACGTAAAAAAATTTATCTAAAATTTTTCTCAAAATGATCAAAGATCTAAAAATCATCTTCGTATCATACATACAAAAATTAACGAAAAAATAAGTAATTTTTACCTTCAAAAGACCTTTTTCAGACATTTTTGAAATGATACATATCAAAAATAAAACATTATTTTTTTGTCTTAAAACATCTCAAAAAGAGCCCATAGTTAAGATATGTCTTCAAAAGATCTTTTTAAGATCTTAATTTTTTTTACACGGTAAGAAAAATTTCAAAGTTTAAAAACAAAATAAATTTCTATGTTTCACAGGCTTAACTCACTTTAAAAGTGTCTGCGGTTTAAAAAATTTCCAAGTCCGAAAACAAAATAAATTTCTAAACTGAAAAAATTCTAATTGTTCACGGTTCGAAAAATATCTAAGTTCCAGAGATTGAAAAAATTCCAAGTGTCTGCGGTTCAAAAAATTTCTCAGTCTGCACATTCAAAATCTGCTAAGTATCACAGACTGAACAACTTTTAAGTCCGGAAGAACCAAAAACATTTCTTATGTACTAGATAAATTTTTAAGTCCCACAGACCGAAAAATTCCTAAGTCAACAACAATATTATAAGCCTATGAAAATTCCAAGTTCCTAAAAAATCCTAAATGCTGGAAATTTCCAAAAAAAATTCGAAACTCATAATTTTATCAAGTCCCGAAGAATTTATAAGTGTCAAAATTTTTAATTTCCTAAATTGTAGAAAAAATCAAAGTACTTAATTCAACTTGGAATATTTCATTTAACTGAAAAAACTTTTTTGTTAGTAAAAAAATTAAATAAGTTATAAAATGTTTACATGCGGAACTTAGTTTTTTTTTTAATTTGGTCAAGTGGATTTATAGATTGGATGAATCACGTGGATACTCACGTGAATTTACATGTGAACTTTTTTAATAGGGAGGTGCATGAATAAATACTTTATGGGTAAACTACGATCGATTTTTCAAAATATCAAAATAATTTACAACTTTCAAATTGTTATAGAAATTAAATTCAAAATATTTAAAACATGACCAATACTGCAGTTTTAAAATTTGAATGCCATTGACTAGGATAACCTAGAGAGATAACCGAAAGAATCTTTTTGATCGAGACGAACGGAACGAGAGAATCGCGAGAACCGAGCGAGACTCGGAATAAAAAAACAGCATCTCAAAGTTAGCAACTTTTTTTTTTTTTTAATTAAATTATATTGAAAAAATTACTAGTATTTCACTGATTAAAATACGCTGAAAAAAAAAAATGCTAGTCGCTTGGTTTTTTTTTAAATAAATAAAAAGTGGTAGATGCTAAGCGACCTTAAAATCGGTTTGTTTTAATGAATATTAATTTAATCGGTACATTTTTTATGCTCAATCGAAAGATGATTTGACTAGCAATTAGCATCTTTTGGTTTCACGAACCTAGCACAATTATTTTTTAAGATACATATTAATTAATTTTACGCTACAAACGCAGGGTTGAATACGATATTCCTTCGTGGGGACGGTGAGCTGTGTTCAGGGCGTACAATCGTACCCAGAAACAAACGGTCTATATATATTGAGCGGTTTATAGGCTATGAGTTTCGAACGTTATTGACATTGCAGATTCGTAAAGTTATTAAAAAAAAAAAAAAAAATTATTTATTCATTTTTATAAACTAAATAAGTCTTTAAGATTGGAAAACAAAATTAAAAAATAACCTCCGAGAAATAATGATTGATGATTAAGGGAATTATCCACCAAACATTTAAAATAAAATACCCTGAGCATCGAACTAAAAAAAAAAAAAAAATTAGTAATCGTTTATCCCCAAGCCTTTAAACCCGAATACCCTGGGCGTCGAGTTGAATAAAAAAAAACGAATTGTTTTTTTCAGAGGCTTTATACTAAAAAACCCAGGGCATAAGTAAAATTAAAAAAGTAATTCTTTATTTTTAAACAAAAAAATTATGTGCGTAAGTTGATTAAAAAAAGTAACTGTTTATCCCCCAAGCTTTAAAACTTAAATACCCTGGGCGTCGATTTGAAAAAAGAAAGTAATTGTTTAACCCCGAAGCCTTTGAACCCAAATACCCTTGGCGTATAGTAGTGTATATTTTAACGGGTACCTCTAACCAAAAGGATAGTTTTTAATGAAATATGGGTACTTCTAAAAGCCGAATTGGGTAGTTGATATATATAAATATTTAAGTACGACAGCGGGATGGATATATACATATTTTTTAATGTTATGCTCTATACCTCCAAAACCCTGAGCGCCCGAGTTCAACAAAAAAACTGATTAACTAATCCCCAAGCTTTAAACCGCCAAAACCCTGGGCGCCCAAGTTCAACAAAAAAACTGATTAGCTATCCCCCAAGCTGTAAACTTCCAAATACCCTGGGCGTTGAGTTAAATAAATGAACTGATCAGCTATCCCTCAAGCTCTAGACCCCAAAACTCTTGGCACCTGAGTTCAACAAAAAAACTGATCAGCTATCCCCCAAGCTCCAAACCCCCAAAACCCTGGGCACCCGAGTTCAACAAAAAAACTTAACGGCTATCCCCCAAGCTGTAAACCCCCAAATACCCTGGGCGTCGAGTTAAATAAATAAACTGATCAGCTATCCCTCAAGCTCTAGACCCCAAAACTCTTGGCGCCCGAGTTCAACAAAAAAACTTATTGGCTATCTCCCAAGCTCCAAATCCCTCTAAGCCACCAAAACCCTGGGCTTCGAGTTCTTTAAATAAACTGATCAGCTATCCCTCAAGCTCTATTGCACCAGTGCAGCAAAATTAGGTACCATGCTTAGGTTAACTAAAATGTACTCATATTTTTGGAATAATTCAACTCGGGCTCACAAGGTTTTTGGGGGTTTAGAGCTTGAGTGATAGCTGGTCAGTTTATTTATTGAACCTGGGCGCCCAGGGTATTTGGGGGTTTGGAGCTTGGGGGATAGCTGATCAGTTTTTTTGTTGAACTCGGGCGCCCAGGGTTTGTACCCTGGGCATCCGAGTTCAATTTTTAAATAAATAAATGTTTACCCAAGTTTCAAATCCACAATACCCTGGGCACCCGAATTCAATTTTCAAATAAATAAATGATCCCCCAAGTTTCAAACCCACAATACCTTGGGCGTCTGAAATCAATTTTTAAATAAATAAATGATCCTCCAAACTTCGAACCCACAGTACCCTGAACGTCCGAGTTTAATTTTTAAATAAATAAATGATCCCCCAAGCTTCAAACCAACAATACCTTGGGCGACTGAAATCAATTTTTAAATAAATAAATTATCCCCCAAACTTCAAACCCAGAGTACCCTGAACGTCCGAGTTCAATTTTTAAATAAATAAATGTTCCCCCAAGCTTGAAACCCACAATACGAAAAATGGAAAAAAAAAAATTGAAAAAATTGAACGCGGTCGCCCAGGGTACTGTGGGTTCAAAGCTTGGGGGATCATTTATTTCTTTAAAAACTAAACTTTGACGCCCAGGGTACTATGGGTTTGAAGCTTAAGGGATCATTTATTTATTTAAAAATCAAGCTTAGACGCCCAGGGTCCTATGGGTTTGAAGCTTAGGGGATCATTTATTTATTTAAAAATTGAGCTTGGACGCCAAGGGTACTATGAGTTTGAAACTTTGGGGATCATTTATTTATTTAAAAATGGAACTCGGGTGCCCAGGGTATTGTGGGTTTGAAGCTTGGAGGATTGTTCGTTTATTTAAAAATTGAAGTTGGGCGCCCATGGTATTGTGGGCTTGAAGCTTGGGGGATCATTTATTCATTTAAAGATTTAACTCGGACGCCCAGGGTATTGTGGGCTTGAAGCTTGGGGGATTGTTCGTTTATTTAAAATTTGAACTCGGGTGCCCAGGGTATTGTGGGTTTGAAGCTTGGGGGATCATTTATTTATTTAAAAATTTAACTCGGACGCCCAGGGTACTGTGGATTTGAAGCTTGGGGGATCATTTATTTATTTAAAAATTTAACTCGGACGCCCAGGGTACTGTGGATTTGAAGCTTGGGGGATCATTTATTTATTTAAAAATTTAACTTAGACGTTCAGGGTATTGTGGGTTTGAAGCTTCGGAGATTGTTCATTTATTTATAATTGGAACTTGGGTGCCCAGTGTATTGTAGGTTTGAAGCTTGGAGGATTGTTCGTTTATTTAAAATTGAAGTTGGGAGCCCAGGGTATTGTGGGCTTGAAGCTTGGGGGATCATTTATTTATTTAATGATTGAACTCGGACGCCCAGGGTATTGTGGGCTTGAAGCTTGGGGGATTGTTCGTTTATTTAAAAATTGAACTTGGGCGCCCAGGGTATTGTGGGCTTGAAGCTTGGGGGATAGTACTTATTAGTCATGTCTAAGTCGGAGGCGATGCATGCTATACTGTGTGTCTTTACTAACCTCTTCATTTTTATTTTAGCTTTGAGTTGTCACATTTTAAAAATGAAATGTTGAGTTGCAACCTTTTTAATTTGAAACTTTAAGTTTCTACCTTTTCAATTTGAAACTTTGAGTTGCCACCTTTTCAATCGAACGTGCCGAGTTGTAACCTTCTAAAACTAAACCGACGAAAATTTGTCGATATATAATTGTGGGCACCCGAATTCAATTTTCAAATAAATAAATGATCCCCCAAGTTTCAAACCCACAGTACCCTGAACGTCCGAGTTTAATTTTTAAATAAATAAATGATCCCCCAAGCTTCAAACCAACATTACCTTGGGCGACTGAAATCAATTTTTAAATAAATAAATTATCCCCCAAACTTCAAACCCACAGTACCCTGAACGTCCGAGTTCAATTTTTAAATAAATAAATGTTCCCCCAAGCTTGAAACCCACAATACGAAAAATGGAAAAAAAAAAAATTGAAAAAATTTAACGCGGACGCCCAGGGTACTGTGGGTTCAAAGCTTGGGGGATCATTTATTTCTTTAAAAACTAAACTTTGACGCCCAGGGTACTATGGGTTTGAAGCTTAAGGGATCATTTATTTATTTAAAAATCAAGCTTGGACGCCCAGGGTCCTATGGGTTTGAAGCTTAGGGGATCATTTATTTATTTAAAAATTGAGCTTGGACGCCAAGGGTACTATGAGTTTGAAACTTTGGGGATCATTTATTTATTCAAAAATTGAACTCGGGTGCCCAGGGTATTGTGGGTTTGAAGCTTGGAGGATTGTTCGTTTATTTAAAAATTGAAGTTGGGCGCCCAGGGTATTGTGGGCTTGAAGCTTGGGGGATCATTTATTCATTTAAAGATTTAACTCGGACGCCCAGGGTATTGTGGGCTTGAAGCTTGGGGGATTGTTCGTTTATTTAAAAATTGAACTTGGGCGCCCAGGCTATTGTGGGCTTGAAGCTTGGGGGATCATTTATTTATTTAAAAATTCAGCTTGGACGCCAAGGGTACTTCGGGTTTGAAACTTTGGGGATCATTTATTTCTTTAATAATTGAACTCGGACGCCCAGGGTACTGTGGATTTGAAGCTTGGGGGATCATTTATTTATTTAAAAATTGAACTCGGGTGCCCAGGGTATTGTGGGTATGAAGCTTGGGGGATCATTTATTTCTTTAAAAATTGAACTCGGACGCCCAGGGTACTGTGGGTTTGAAGCTTGGGGGATCATTTATTTATTTAAAAATTCAACTTAGACGTTCAGGGTATTGTGGGTTTGAAGCTTGGGGGATCATTTATTTATTTAAAAATTTAACTTAGACGTTCAGGGTATTGTGGGTTTGAAGCTTCGGAGATTGTTCATTTATTTATAATTGGAACTCGGGTGCCCAGTGAATTGTAGGTTTGAAGCTTGGAGGATTGTTCGTTTATTTAAAATTGAAGTTGGGAGCCCAGGGTATTGTGGGCTTGAAGCTTGGGGGATCATTTATTTATTTAATGATTGAACTTGGACGCCCAAGGTATTGTGGGTTTAAAGCTTGGGGGATCATTTATTTATTTAAAAATTTAACTTAGACGCTCAGGGTATTGTGGGTTTGAAACTTGGAGGATTGTTCGTTTATTTGAAAATTGAAGTTGGGCGCCCAGGGTATTGTGGGCTTGAAGCTTGGGGGATCATTTATTTATTTAATGATTGAACTTGGAGGCCCAGGGTACTGTGGGTTTGAAGCTTGGGGGATCATTCATTTATTTAATGATTGAACTTAGACGGCCAGGGTATTGTGGGTTTGAAGCTTGGGATATCATTTATTCATTTACAGATTTAACTCGGACGCCTAGGGTATTGTGGGTTTGAAGCTCGGGGGATTGTTCGTTTATTTAAAAATTGAACTTGAATGCACAGGGTTTTGTGGGTTTGAAGCTTGGGGGATTGTTCGTTTATTTAAAAAATGAACTCGGGTGCCCAGGGTATTGTGGGTTTGAAGCTTGGGGGATCATTTATTTATTTAAAAATTTAACTCGGACGCCCAGGGTACTGTGGGTTTGAAGCTTGGGGGATCATTCATTTATTTAATGATTGAACTTGGACGGCCAGGGTATTGTGGGTTTGAAGCTTGGGGGATCATTTATTCATTTACAGATTTAACTCGGACGCCCAGGGTATTGTGGGTTTAAAGCTCGGGGGATTGTTCGTTTATTTAAAAATTGAACTTGGGTGCACAGGGTATTGTGGGTTTGAAGCTTGGAGGATTGTTCATTTATTTAAAATTTGAACTCGGGTGCCCAGGGTATTGTGGGTTTGAAGCTTGGGGGATCATTTATTTATTTAAAAATTTAACTCGGACGCCCAGGGTACTGTGGATTTGAAGCTTGGGGGATCATTTATTTATTTAAAAATTTAACTCGGACGCCCAGGGTACTGTGGATTTGAAGCTTGGGGATCATTTATTTATTTAAAAATTTAACTTAGACGCTCAGGGTATTGTGGGTTTGAAGCTTGGAGGATTGTTCATTTATTTAAAATTTGAACTCGGGTGCCCAGGGTATTGTGGGTTTGAAGCTTGGAGGATTGTTCGTTTATTTAAAATTAAAGTTGGGAGCCCAGGGTATTGTGGGCTTGAAGCTTGGGGGATCATTTATTTATTTAAAAATTGAACTCGGGTGCCCAGGGTATTGTGGGTTTGAAGCTTGGGAGATCATTTATTTCTTTAAAAATTGAACTCGGACGCCCAGGGTACTGTGGGTTTGAAGCTTGGGGGATCATTTATTTCTTTAAAAATTGAACTCGGACGCCCAGGGTACTGTGGGTTTGAAGCTTGGGGGATCATTTATTTATTTAAAAATTTAACTTAGACGTTCAGGGTATTGTGGGTTTGAAGCTTCGGAGATTGTTCATTTATTTAAAATTGGAACTCGGCTGCCCAGTGTATTGTAGGTTTGAAGCTTGGAGGATTGTTCGTTTATTTAAAATTGAAGTTGGGAGCCCAGGGTATTGTGGGCTTGAAGCTTGGGGGTTCATTTATTTATTTAATGATTGAACTCGGAAGCCCAGGGTATTGTGGGCTTGAAGCTTGGGGGATTGTTCGTTTATTTAAAAATTGAACTTGGCGCCCAGGGTATTGTGGGCTTGAAGCTTGGGGGATAGTACTTTTTAGTCATGTCTAAGTCGGAGGCGATGCCTGCTATACTGTGTGTCTTTACTAACCTCTTCATTTTTATTTTAGCTTTGGGTTGTCACATTTTAAAAATGAAATGTTGAGTTGCAACCTTTTTAATTTGAAACTTTAAGTTTCTACCTTTTCAATTTGAAACTTTGAGTTGCCACCTTTTCAATCGAACGTGCCGAGTTGTAACCTTCTAAAACTAAACCGACGAAAATTTGTCGATATATAATTGTATTTTTTTTTTTTTTTTTCAAGATCTCCGTAAATTTAAGGGACCCACGGTGAAATTCAATCGAAGGATTAAATATTCGTATGTGGTTGAAAATTGCGGAGTATATTCATGAAATAATAGCATTTTATGAAGTCAAAAAATTATTTTTTTTTCAAGCTTGTATGTACAGCTGAAAAATCAAGAAAAATATCGAAATTTTGAAATCTCATCATGCCCGAGTTCAACAAAAAAACTGATCAGCTATCCCCCAAGCTCCAAACCCCCAAATACCCTGGGCGCCCGAGTTCAACAAAAAAACTGATCAGCTATCCCCCAAGCTCCAAATCCTCCAAATACCCTGGGCGCCCAGGTTCAATAAATAAACTGATCAGCTATCCCCCAAGCTCTAAACCCCCAAAACCTTGAGTGTTCGAGTTCAACAAAAAAACTGATCAGCTATCTCCCAAGCTCCAAACCCACAAAACCCTGGGCGCCCGAGTTTAATAAATAAACTGACCAGCTATCACTCAAGCTGTAAACTCCTTAGTACACTGTGCGCCTGAGTTCAACAAAAAAACTTATCGGCTATCCCACAAATATCAATATTGGAGATAAACAGTTGGTTATTTTAATCAACTCGACGCCCATGGTTTTTAATGGAAATCTTTGAGGAAAAACAATCTTTCTTTTTTTTTTTTTTACGACACCTAAGGTGTTTTGTTTTGAAGGCTTGAAGGATAAACAATTAATTTTTAATTCAAACCGTCGCCGAGGGTTTTTTAGTCGAATGTTTTGGGGATAAATAATTTTTTTTTTTCATCTTAACCCCCATGGTTATAGCTTTATGGGCTTGGGGGATAATCAATTAGTTCATTTATTCAACTTATGCACAGAATTTTCTAGTTTAAAGTTTTTAAAATAAACTATTAGTTTTTTCATTTTTTTCATGCCCTGGGTATTTTAGTATAAAGCCTCTGAGATAAACAATTTGTTTTTTCATTCAACTCTACGCCCAGGATAGGTTTAAAGCCTTCGGGTATAAACAATTACTTACTTTTTTCAAATCTACGCCCAGGGTATTTAAGTTTAAAAGCTTGGGAGATAAACAATTACTTTTTTTAATCAACTTACGCACAGGTTTTTTAGTATAAAGCTTTAAAAAAACAACAATTACTTTTCTAATTTTTCTCATGCCCTGGGTATTTTAGTATACAGCCTCTGAGATGAACACTTCGTTTTTTTATTCAACTCTACGAGCAGGGCATTTAGGTTTAAATACTTGGGGTGTAAACAATAAATTCTTTTATTCAACTCATGCCCAGGTTTTTTAGTATAAACCTTCTGAGATGAACAATTCGCTTTTTTATTCAAGTCTACTCCCAGGGTATTCAGGTTCAAAGGCTTCGGGGTTAAACAATTACTTTCTTTTTTCAAATCGACGCCCAGGGTATTTGAGTTTTAAAGCTTGGGGGATAAACAATTACTTTTTTTAATCAACTTACGCACATAACTTTTTTGTTTAAAAATAAAGAATTACTTTTTTAATTTTACTTATGCCCTGGGTTTTTTAGTATAAAGCCTCTGAAAAAAACAATTCGTTTTTTTTATTCAACTCGACGCCCAGGGTATTCGGGTTTAAAGGCTTGGGGATAAACGATTACTAATTTTTTTTTTTTTTTTAGTTCGATGCTCAGGGTATTTTATTTCTAATGTTTGGTGGATAATTCCCTTAATCATCAATTATTATTTCTCGGAAGTTATTTTTTAATTTTTTTTCCAATCTTAAAGACTTATTTAGTTTATAAAAATGAATAAATAATTTTTTTTTTTTTTTAATAACTTTACGAATCTGCAATGTCGATAACGTTCGAAACTCATAGCCTATAAACCGCTCAATATATATAGACCGTTTGTTTCTTGGTACGATTGTACGCCCTGAACACAGCTCACCGTCCCCACGAAGGAATATCGTATTCAACCCTGTACCAGCGATGGATTCGAGAATCTGCTCATGGGGACCAAGCACTCATTTCAGGTCAAAGAAAGACGCAAACGGTCGACAGAGCGATAGTTTCAAGTCGGTAGCCGCTAGTGCCCCCCGCTTTATTTGGAAAGATTGACCGTCACAGTAACCGCGCAAGTTTGAAAGTTAAATAACAGAAACCGTTGCCAATAATTAATAAACAAATAAATGAATAAATAAATAAACCGCCAAGCTCTAAGCCCCAATAACGCTGGGGAGAGTGGTGAATAAATAATTTTTTATAAACAATTAATTAAACCGCCAAGCTCCAAATTCCCATAACGCTGGGGAGAGTGATAAATCATTAATTTTTTATAAACAATTAATTAAACCAACAAGCTCTAAACCCCCATAACGCTAGGGGGGGGGGGCGATAAATAAATAATTTTTTATAAAAATTGAATAAACTGACAAGCTCTAAACCTCCATGTCGCTGGGGAGAGCCATAAATAAATATCTTTTTATAAACAATTAAATAAACTGCCAAGCTCTAAGCACCTATAACGCTGGGGAGAGTGATAAATATATTATTTTTTATAAACAATTAATTAAACCAACAAGCTCGAAACCCCCATAACGCTGGGGAGAGTGATAAATATATTATTTTTTATGAACAATTAATTTAACTGACAAGCTCTAAACCCTCATAACGCTGGGGGGAGCAATAAAAAAATTGTTTTTTATAAACAATTAAATAAACCAACAAGCTCGAAACCCCCACAACGCTGGGGAGAGCGATAAATTTATCATTTTTTATAAACAATTAAATAAACCGCCAAGCTCTAAACCCCCACAACGCTGGGGAGAGCGATAAATCTATAATTTTTTATAAACATTTTTATAAATAATAGTTTATAAAAATTAATGAATCATCGCTCTCCCAAGCGCTATAGGGGGTTCAGAGCTTGTTGGTTTATTAATTGTTTATAAAAAATTACTTATTTATAACTCTCCCCAGCGTTATGGGAATTTAGAGCTTGGCAGTTTAATTATTTGTTCATGAAAAATAATTTATTTATCGCTCTCTCCAGCGTTATGAGGGTTTAGAGCTTGTCGGTTTATTCGATTGTTTATAAAAAATTAATGATTTTCCGCTCTCCCCAGCGTTCTGGGGGCTTAGAGCTTGGCGGTTTAGTTAATTCTTTATAAAAAATTCTTTATTTATCGCTCTCCCCAGCGTTCTGGGGGCTTAGAGCTTGGCGGTTTAGTTAATTGTTTATAAAGAATTAATGATTTATCGCTCTCCCCAGCGTTCTGGGGGCTTAGAGCTTGGCGGTTTAGTTAATTGTTTATAAAAAATTTTTTATTTATCGCTCTCCCCAGCGTTATGGGGGTTTAAAGCTTGTCGGTTTATTCAATTGTTTATAAAAAATTAATGATTTATCGCTCTCCCCAGCGCTATGAGGGTTTAGAGCTTGTCGGTTGAATTAATTGTTTATAAAAATTAATTTATTTGTCGTTCTCCCTAGCGTTATGGGGGTTTAGAGCTTGTTGGTTTGTTTAATTGTTTATAAAAAATTATTTATTTATCACTCTCCCCAGCGTAATGGGAATTTGGAGCTTGGCGGTTTAATTAATTGTTTATAAAAAATTATTTATTCACCACTCTCCCCAGCGTTATTGGGGCTTAGAGCTTGGCGGTTTATTTATTTATTCATTTATTTATTTATTAATTATTGGCAACGGTTTCTGTTATTTAACTTTCAAACTTGCGCGGTTACTGTGACGGTCAATCTTTCCAAATAAAGCGGGGGGCACTAGCGGCTACCGACTTGAAACTATCGCTCTGTCGACCGTTTGCGTCTTTCTTTGACCTGAAATGAGTGCTTGGTCCCCATGAGCAGATTCTCGAATCCATCGCTGAGGGCAACCATTGGATTCTCAAAAAAAACCTCGTAATGACTCACGTAAATAATCCTTTAGTAGGGTCGATCTGGCGTGAAAAGACCAAAAATATTGACGTAAAAGAAAACTCTTATGTTGTTGTACATACTGGAAAAGTTTGTGTGGACACTTAATAAAAACGCTCCAAACTTAATTTCAGAGGGACCCATTACGGAACATTAATTTATTTACGAGATACGGTAAAAAATAAAAAAAGACCCATTTTTTCTAATTTAAATTGAAATAACTTTGAAACGATGCGTTTTACGAAAAAAACCCTCAAATATGAAAGTTTTTCCGTTAAATTTTTCACAAGACAGGCCAATTCTGATTTCAACAATTTTTACAATTTTGCGTGTACACGTAATTGAACAAAATAAAAAACCTCTGAATCTTCATGGTTTGTGATAAAATTATATAAAATACTTGAAAGTGATTTGAATTAACTTTTATTATAGATTTGGGTACTATGATAAATATCCTAACCAAATTTTATTAAACTTGGTTTTTCAACAATCTATTTGTTAACAAAGGACCTCCCGCATCAAACTTTTATATTTTCAATAATTTCCTGGTAAAAAAATAAGTTACGATAATAGATACTAATATTTTTCCTACAAACTTTACAAGCTAAGCTTTGAGTATATGGGGAATTCTCAAAAACTTTTAAACTCGGTAAAAATTCGTAAAAGTATAGTAAAAATTGGAGCACACTTTTGTAATTTCGACAACTATTTATTATTGTAATTTCTGACTTGAACCAATAATAAAAAATTTATTTTTTAGTTCGCCAAAGAAGCTATTGCAAAATGAAACTATCCTGAACGTTCTGGCTCCGTGATCACGAACTCTTTTATCAATTTCAATGATTTTTTTTACACAACCTAAGGCTTTAAATAAAAAATATCTGAGAACACTTTTAGTTTTTTTTCCTGAAAAATATGAAACCATTTTTTACAGTGCAAAATTTTGAAATTTTTGAATTTGTTTAAACAATATTATTAGCGCAATAACTTTGTTAGCGGACTTTATAAAAAAATTTCCTTGCGGTTTAGCGTTGGAAATATTGTTCAAAGAAGTGCTTCAATTAGAACTATGTTTTTCTGAATACTTGTACATTTTAAAAGTTTTTAAGAATTCCCTTTATATAAATTTTTGATATATTTTTTTTTTTTTTTAATCACTGGTTTTTGACTTAATAAACAAATGGAATAACTTTGAAATGATTAATTTTTTGTGAGTACTATTAATATTGAAAATACTTGACTAGCGCTTAGTTTTTTTCAAACCTCGTAATTATATTCGAAGTTTTAGAAGCGAAGTAATTCGGTCAAACCGAATTGAATAAAATTTGGTGTGGACATTTATCATAATATTAGTACCCAAATCATAAGAAAGTTAATTAAAATCACTTTTAAGTATTTTTTATATCTTTATCAAAAAACATGAAAATTTAGAGGTCTTTTCTTTGTTCATTTACGTGTAGACGCAAAATTCTAAAAATTGTTGAAATCGGAATAGGCCATTTTTATAAGAAATTTAACGGAAAAACTTTTATTTTCGGGAGTTTTTTCCTAAGATGCATCGTTTCAAAGTTATTTCAGATTAAATGAGAAAAAAAATGGGTCTTTTTTATTTTTTACCAGAACTCGTAAATATAAACTGATGTTCCGCGATAGGTCCCTCTGAAATAAGCTAGAGCGTTTTTGCTAATAAGAAGAGGACCAGACATTTGAGTCACTGATTTCAATGAAATTTTTTAGAAAAGCATGTTTTTTAAAATATTTTTTTTTACTTTCTAGACTTGAATTTTTTTAATAGAAATTATTTAATATTATTATTATTATTATTACTATTATTATTAATTTTTGGAAAATTTCATTTTTTTTCCTCAAAGATAGTGCCCAGGTACCATCATTGGCAACCTGGACATTGTCCAGGTCAAAAATTTTTTTATAAATTCAGTAAAACATATACAAACAAATTTTTATAATTGCAAAATTTCATTTTTTTCCTCGAAGATGGTACCTCCTTCATCGGTGACCTGGATCTCCAGGTCTCAAACTGACCACAGATTATTGTATTGTCATCTGATCCTGAGGTCTGTACAAAATTTCAGACCTCTAGGTCAAATGTGCTCAGATTTATAAAGCTTGAAAGAATCCAACATACCAAAAAAAAATACAAGACGGAGAGTTAACGAAAAGCATGTAAAGTTTATTCGGAAAAAATTTTTCTAACAACTTTATAAAACTCAGTAGGCAGCTGCTGTAACCTAATGGGGCAATAAAACCATTACCGAGACGTGACCAAGACGGAGTCCCAGAGCTGATCGTACGTCGCACTAGATGTAATTAGCAGTGCCCCTACCCTACCTGAGTCGAAACGTAACCCAGGTGTCTTTTGTCGCTTCATGCAAATGTATGTTTTCATGCTTTTGACCGATGTTCTTAAACTCTACGTAAAATTTTTGACGAGATGAAAAAAAAATTAAATAATAGAATTTCAAGACTGTACTGATCTTGAAGATTTGAAAAATTATACAATTTATATTTCAACTTCTAAATTTTTTCAAATATATATTTTTTTTTTTTTTACAAGCAATGAAAGGCATTTTTTTATTTGTTTATAGCAATTTCTTGCATTGTTTTGCTGATGCAAATCGGATTCAAACAGTGTTTCTGGACCAATTTAAAAAAAAAAAACCTTGTATACTTCGAATTAAAACATTTTCAATGCTAACTTCCCCAGACTATTCCTCCGCTCAACTCACCTAAAGGGAACTGCATCAGTGATATTTCCGGATATTTCAAATGCCTACGTAATTATTTTTAGAAGATAATATTTGATGTTTACAGTTCTCTTTTTTGATTTTCATGATGGATTATAGGGCTCGAAAATTCGAAAAAAAATTTCCTAAATAAAGTAGGCCTTATATAAGTCTAATTAAAAAAAAATTAAGGTTTTATTCATGATAAGCATCCTTAAAAGCCCCCATAAATAAATTTTTTTTACCTTAGTAAAGTAGACTTCGTATAAGTTAATTTCGTGATTAGCATTTTTGAAAACCCCTGAATACAAAATTTTAAACAGTTGTAATGCGTCACAGTCACAATTTTATTCAAGTTTAATGTTCTTTGTGTTACTTGATGTAGCTCCACATTAATAGGGTAAAATTAAAACAAAACACAGTTACGTTTTATAAAGACTACACAATTTTATTCGATTCGAATAATTAGTAAGTCTAATCAAAAAATGAAGGTTTCATTCGCTGAATACGAATTCAACATTAGTTTTTAAATTTAAGCTGTGATAGGTCTACTTTACAAATTACATTTTTCTTTTAATCGATGTAAATTTTTGCATAAAAAATACTAATGATTATTTATTTCTACTTCAATCATACAATTCGAGAAAAAAAAAAAAAACAAAAACAAAAAAACAAAACTGTTGCGGAATTTATCAAAGTTAAATATTCGCGCCCATGTCCACAGTTGATGTCGTCGCCGCGGCGTCTCTCGAAAATTAGCGCTGCTAATCGTTAGCGGTTCAAAACCGCTGACTCACCTGCGCAGAGTATTGATTTTTCGCTCTGTCTCTCTCTCTCTCACGTGCCTTCAAGCTACGCGCTGTTGCTGCTGTCGCTGACGCTGCTGGGCCTGCGGCGTCTCTCCAGTTCTCTTCTCGGCAACGCTCGTGAATAGACGTTTCTTTCGCCATTTTGTGTTATCTCTTGGGTTCTTTTCACTTGGCATTTTTCTCGACTCTTTCTCGTCATCAACGCAGTGGTCTCATCTGCACAGTCATCTCAACAAATAATTCACCTGGTGGTAGTCAACTCTGGAGACATCTCATCTTGAATTCGATCGGCTTGATTCGCTTCAATTCTTGGGTTAGCAGCTCAGCAAGGAGATCATCCCAGGCATCCTCAGGTATTTTTGCGCAGCACCGGTAACAATAATTTACCGGTGCTTCTCCTCGTCATTTCGCAGCCAGAAAATCAATAAAATTTACTGTGCGTTCTCTCGCTCTCTCTCTTCTTTCTTTGGGCTGTCTTACAAGCAGCCATTTTCTTTTCTATTCTGTTCAAGGCCATTCTCTGCTGCTGCTTTAATCTCTCTTGGGCGTCTCTCTCTCTCTCTCTTTTCAAGGCCATTTCTGTAGCCTTGTTTACTTCAACTATACTCAAACAAAACTTATGTTTATGGTTTTAATTAATATAATCAAGTCCATAAAGAGTTTTGGCTAGGTGCTTCTCAAGTTAATTAATTAATTTTCTTTACATGAAAATTAAGAGTGTAAATTTTCCACTCAAACTATAATATTTTCACCTCTCAGTTTTTTTGCTTTAAAAATAATTTTTATTAAACTGTATACACTCACTTATTGTAATGTTGGAATTATTCACTTATTGTTGTAAATAGAGTGCTGTGTTAAAATAAATAAATTAACACTGTTCTTATTAAATATTGTCTGTCTCACCGTTTATTTGATAACCCTCCCCTACCAGCTTTTAATTCGGCAACAAAATAAAATTAATAAAGCAGTAAATCTGCAACATTTGGTCCTTCGAGCCGGATGCTGGTGGGTGGCTGGGCTAGTTATTGAATAATCTCATCATCATAACCATCATCCTCAGGTTTTCTCAACAAGTGGCACCTGGTTTTCATCAGTTGGCACCTCTCATCTCAGGACATGGACAATACTCAGGATAAGAAGTCAGAGGCTCCAAGCGATAAGACCAAACTTGAAGCAGCCAATACTGGACATCACTCGGATGAGACCTCTCAACAGTTGGATAACTCAACGCTAGGAGCTACTGGTGGCTCAGCTCCTGCTACCACTGTACCAAAGGTACTTTTACAGCCTGCTGGTATATCCGAGCAGGAAAATCTCTTGAATGTGGTGGATGGTGGGTCCAGGCCCAGGACTCGCTCAAGCTCTGGCTCTGTGCCTGCAGACTTTATCTGCAGGACCAGATCTCAAAAGGAGCGGTTGACCAGCTTGGAAAGTTACAGCACCATAATTAAAGAGAAAGGTGCTACTGCTGGTTTGATGGTGGTCAATCAGTGGCGTGAGTCTGTGGAGTCACTGATGTTTTCATTTAGATCTGACCATGGACAATTGGTGTCATCTTGTCCTGCCACTATGGTCAATGATGAATATTTCACCGCTGGCTACCTCAACAAAATGGAAATGCTTTACCTGGACATCCTCATGGAATTGGCAACGCTCAGGGAAAATCTCACACCTCCAGCTCCACCAGTCACCTCATCTCACCCAAGGTCAACGTCTCCTCAGAACATGAAGTTACCGGATATCAATTTGCCACCGTTTTCTGGATCCTACTCTCAGTGGCAGTCGTTCAAGGAAATGTTTGAGGAGATGGTGCTCAACAACACTAAAATTTTGGATTCCTTCAAGGCCATGTACTTGAAGAGGTCCTTGACTGGGGAAGCTGCGAGTTTGGTTCAAAACTACCCCCTCACCCTGGAAGGTCTCAATCTTGGCTGGCAAAAACTCAACGAGCGCTACGATAACAAACGTCGTTTAATTGAGGAGCTCTTCAATGAGTTGACTAAGGTCCCGTCGGTGCAGCCTAAGGACTCAAAGTCCCTCAATACTTTGGTGACGTCAACCTCAAACACTTTCAAGTTATTGGCGTCGTACGTAGATGCAGAACGGCTGGGGGACGTTCTCATTACGGCAAACACGTTGAAACTCCTGGATCGACCGTCAAGAGAGGCTTGGGAGACCTCGGTCACATCATCTTCAGAGTTTCCCTCCTTCAAAGAATTGGAAAAGTTTCTAATGGCCAGGGTGCGAGCCTTAGAAAACATAGAGAGCACCCATCGAACTGTGGCATCCCAACCTGGTAAATCTCAACAACCTGGGCACCCTTTCCAAAAGAGTGTAAAAGCTCACGTGGGTATCTCATCTGGGTCACAAGGGTCATCTGGGCAAAGGCCCAACACTCAGCAACAGCAGCACACCTGCTCTCATTGTGGACAGGGTCACTTCATTGTTTCCTGTTCTGGATTCAGGGAACTCTCACCAGCAGATCGCAGACGGGTAGTCACACAAAAGTCATTGTGTTATAATTGTTTGGGTAGGCATTCATTTAAAAATTGCCAATCGAAGACGAGATGCAAGACTTGCGATAAAATGCATCACACCATGATTCACGTGGACCCATCCGTCGCTTCAACTGCAGTTGGTACTCCCTCATTACCCTTGGCTCCATCTCAACAACAACAATAGGAGGCAGGCGCAATCACTCTTGGTTTTTCTCACGCCCTGGATACCTCTCTTTTGGCTACAGCGGTAGCTGTTCTCATCACTGGGTCAGCCTCTCACATGGTTAGAATTCTCATCGACCCTGGTTCAGAATTATCATTCATCTCATCTGCATTGGTGGACTTGCTCAAAATCCCTCGAACTCATTCATCATTCTCAATACTTGGTATTGGCGCTTCAAAAGCTGGTCAAACTCACGGAAAGGCAGTGGTTATTCTCAAATCTGCATATCGAAATACTCAAGTGAAACTTCACGTTCATATTCTAAATTGTCTCACTTCGACCTTACCTTCTCAACCATGCGATGAAGGGACTTGGCCTCACATCAATAATCTATGTCTGGCCGATCCTCAATTTGGACATCCTCGAAAAATCGATATTATTCTTGGATCTGATCATTACGGCTTGATCATAAAACCCAATATTATTAAAGGAGATCCACACGAACCTATTGCTCAACTCTCAATCTTTGGTTGGTTGGTACTTGGTCCTTGCTCCTTGGAATCTGGCTCAATAAAACAATCATTTTCAATAGTACCTCTCAATCTGGACGCTTTACATGAAGCTATCTCAAAATTCTGGACATTGGAGGAAACCCCAAATTCTCAACTGGCAGCCTTGACGGCTGGTGAAAAGGAATGTGAAGAACACTTTTCAACCACACACTCACGAACTCAACAGGGAAGGTACGTTGTCCGGCTTCCTCTCATCCAAGATCCTTCCGTGCTGGGTCATTCTCTTGGTCGTGCTCAAGCTTGTGTTCGAGGAATCATGAGACGATTATCAAAGGACGAAGATTACAAAAAATTGTATTTTGAGTTCATGGAGGAATACCTCAAATTGGGACACATGGTTCAAGTGCCAGCCGATTCAATCAACGTTACCCCTTGTTACTACCTACCTCATCATGGTGTTCTCAAACTGGATAGCCTCACTACAAAACTGAGGGTAGTATTCAATGGTTCGGCTGCTACTTCATCTGGTTACTCTCTCAACGACATCATGCATACTGGGCAAAATTTGCTTCTCAACATATTGGACGTCATCCATTGGCTCAGGGTCTACAAATTTTTGTTCGTTACTGATGTCACAAAGATGTACAGGCAGATCTTGGTCCACCAAGATGATCAAGATTTACAAAGAATCATTTGGGTCGACAAACTATTCAGGGAAATTCATTACAAATTGACAACAGTGACGTATGGTACTCGAGCAGCTCAATTCTTGGCTATCCGTGTGTTGTTACAACTCATAAAGGACGAAGGTGCCCATTTTCCATTGGCAATCGACTCTCTCACATTTGGAAGGTATGCGGATGACATCTTTGGTGGCGCTGACTCTTTATCTCTTCTCAATGAAAAGGCTGCTCAATTAGAAGGATTGTGCATGGCGGGCGGGTTTCCACTAGCCAAATGGAATTCAAACAATCGGAAATTCTCAAAATTGGACCGCTCGACTCCACAATCAAATAGCTCAATCTCATTTAGTGATTGCACTGCCAAAATCCTCGGATTAACTTGGTCTCCTCAACGGGATATTATCATTGTGAAGCTCTGCTTACCAGAGGTGAGTAAAGTTATCTCGAAAAGAAACATCTTGTCGGAGGTGGCTCAAATCTTCGACCCAATTGGGATGGTCTCACCAGTCGTTATCAAGGCCAAAATTCTACTGCAGGAATTGTGGTTACAGAAATTGAATTGGGATGAAGCAGTGCCAGCTTTAACCCAGAAAAAGTGGTTAGAAATCAGAGAAGATTTCCGAAATTTGGAAAAAATCTCACTACCCCGTTGGCTTGGAACACTTTCAAACTCAGTGGTTGATATTCATGGTTTCTCGGATGCTTCTCAATTCGCGATGGCTGCAGTTATCTACACGAGAGTTCAATCAACTAAGGGTATAACGGTTTCTTGGTTATGCTCAAAAATAAAGGTGGCCCCTCTCAAACCAGTTTCAATTCCAAGATTGGAATTAGTAGCTGCTCACATTCTCAGCAAACTGGTGCATCATTTCTTATCAACCACGAAATTGGGCATAAACTCTGTGATTCTTTGGACTGACTCCAAGACTGCTCTCGCATGGATTAGCTCTCACCCATCACGCTGGAAAGAGTTCGTGCGCAACAGGGTACACTCAATTCAAGAGTTGGTCCCTCAAGCGCACTGGAGGCATGTACCTGGTCACTGCAATCCAGCTGACTGTGCCTCTCGTGGTATTCTCACCTCTCAACTTGTTGGTCATCAGCTTTGGTGGAATGGACCACCGTGGCTTTCTCAACCAGAGGAATATTGGCCAGCCCCCGCTGCTCCCCTGGATCTACACGCTCTTCCAGAACAAAGAAAGTCTACACCAGTAGTGGCTGTTGCCCTTGCCAAGGAACAGTGGAATCTCATACGCAGGTATTCATCTCTCACCAAATTATTAAGAATCACAGCTCTCTGTATGGTTGCAGTACAACGATTCAAGAGAAATTTCCAGCAGTCGTCAGTCATCTCGTCTGAGTTGCTTAACAAAGCAAAACAATTTTGGATTGGCTTCTCTCAACAACAAGATCTCTCTGATGAGATAAAAATGGTTTCGAGCTCGACGCTTCCAAAATCTCACCCTCTCAATAAATTGACACCATTTGTGGATGCTTACGGTATTTTGAGGCTTGGTGGTCGGTTAAATCAAACGAATTTGAGTTATTCGACCAAGCATCCAGCAATTCTCACTAGAAACGCACCTCTCACAGCACTCATCATTGGTCAAGCTCACCTGGATACGTTGCATGGAGGCACTCAACTTACCCTGTCGAAAGTTCGTCAGGAATATTGGATCATTGGTGGCCGAGCTACTGTCAAGTCTCACATAGTGCACTGTGTGGTTTGCGCAAGACAGAGGGGTTCTCTAGCTCGGCAACTCATGGGACAACTACCCTTGGCCAGGGTAACTCCCTCTCGTCCTTTTTCTCATTCTGGTGTAGATTACGCTGGCCCTCTCAACATCACTTCTTGGAAAGGACGAGGTTCAAAAGTTTACAAAGGTTGGCTGTGCGTGTTTGTTTGCTTTTCATCATCGGCTGTACACTTGGAGACAGTCAGTGATTACTCAACAGACGGTTTTCTCGCTGCCTATAGAAGGTTAACATCAAGGAGGGGCTTGCCTTCTCACATGTACTCGGATTGTGGTACCAATTTTCAGGGTGCAGACAAAGAGTTGAGGACTCTATTCAGGCAAGCTCAATCTCAAGACTCGACCTTGGCTAGGGTTTTGGCTCAAGATGGGACGAAATGGAATTTCAATCCACCTGCTGCCCCTCACATGGGTGGAAAATGGGAATCAGTTGTGAAATTAATAAAATTTCACCTGAAAAGGACAATTGGCGATACCGTACTTACCTTTGAGGAACTCGCCACACTGCTCACTCAAATAGAAGGTATTCTCAACTCGCGTCCATTGGAACCTCTCAGTGATGACCCTGAAGATCTTCAGTTTCTCACCCCTGGACACTTTCTCATTGGAACAGCTCTCAATGCGGTCCCAGAACCAAGCCTTCTGGATCTCAACTCGTCCAGGCTCTCTCGATGGCAACTTATACAGCAAAAAATTCAACAGTTTTGGAAGCAATGGTCTTCTCAATACCTTCATCACTTGCAAACGGTGTCCAAGTGGAAACATCCATTTTTTAACATCAATGTTGGTTCGATGGTCTTACTCACCAATGAGAATTCACCGCCTAGTAAGTGGCCCATGGCACGGGTCATTCAACTTCACCCTGGTAATGATGGACTTACTCGAGTGGTGACTCTCAAGACATCCTGTGCAACTCTCAAAAGACCGGTGACAAAACTGGTGGTTCTTCCAGTTTATTCGACTGATGGTGATCAACACATTGATTGATGGCGGGCGGAATGTTGCGGAATTTATCAAAGTTAAATATTCGCGCCCATGTCCACAGTTGATGTCGTCGCCGCGGCGTCTCTCGAAAATTAGCGCTGCTAATCGTTAGCGGTTCAAAACCGCTGACTCACCTGCGCAGAGTATTGATTTTTCGCTCTGTCTCTCTCTCTCTCACGTGCCTTCAAGCTACGCGCTGTTGCTGCTGTCGCTGACGCTGCTGGGCCTGCGGCGTCTCTCCAGTTCTCTTCTCGGCAACGCTCGTGAATAGACGTTTCTTTCGCCATTTTGTGTTATCTCTTGGGTTCTTTTCACTTGGCATTTTTCTCGACTCTTTCTCGTCATCAACGCAGTGGTCTCATCTGCACAGTCATCTCAACAAATAATTCACCTGGTGGTAGTCAACTCTGGAGACATCTCATCTTGAATTCGATCGGCTTGATTCGCTTCAATTCTTGGGTTAGCAGCTCAGCAAGGAGATCATCCCAGGCATCCTCAGGTATTTTTGCGCAGCACCGGTAACAATAATTTACCGGTGCTTCTCCTCGTCATTTCGCAGCCAGAAAATCAATAAAATTTACTGTGCGTTCTCTCGCTCTCTCTCTTCTTTCTTTGGGCTGTCTTACAAGCAGCCATTTTCTTTTCTATTCTGTTCAAGGCCATTCTCTGCTGCTGCTTTAATCTCTCTTAGGCGTCTCTCTCTCTCTCTCTTTTCAAGGCCATTTCTGTAGCCTTGTTTACTTCAACTATACTCAAACAAAACTTATGTTTATGGTTTTAATTAATATAATCAAGTCCATAAAGAGTTTTGGCTAGGTGCTTCTCAAGTTAATTAATTAATTTTCTTTACATGAAAATTAAGAGTGTAAATTTTCCACTCAAACTATAATATTTTCACCTCTCAGTTTTTTTGCTTTAAAAATAATTTTTATTAAACTGTATACACTCACTTATTGTAATGTTGGAATTATTCACTTATTGTTGTAAATAGAGTGCTGTGTTAAAATAAATAAATTAACACTGTTCTTATTAAATATTGTCTGTCTCACCGTTTATTTGATAACCCTCCCCTACCAGCTTTTAATCCGGCAACAAAATAAAATTAATAAAGCAGTAAATCTGCAACAAAAACAAAACAAAACAAAAGGTAAAAAATTTCTGCATCCTTCTAATATATTATCGTCGTCGTCGACTTTTCTTTTCAAAAAAGTGACTTGACTTCTCATATCAATTAGAAATTTGACTCTCGGGGAGTTTTTAGGCTGCTGATTACGAATCTAACATTAATTTTAAAATTTGACCTACCGAAGGTCTACTAATTCAAGGCTGCCATTTATGATTAATAATTAGAAATTGAGCACTCGGAGATTTTTGAGGTCGCCAATGACAAATATGATCTTCATTTTTTAATTTATCCTGCATAAGGGCTACTTGGTTAACGGAAAAATCAATTGTTCACAGGATTTTTTTGTAAGCTAACAACGAATGTGACCTTTATTTTTAAAATTGACTTACGTTAGGTCTATTCGTTTAAAGTCATAATTTATTTTTAATATAATTTTTTTTAAACTTACAAGGGCAGGTCCAGACATTTGGGTCACTTTTTTGGTTTTTTAGGTAATTTTCAAAAAATTCGTGTTCAAAGCCTATTGCACTTACGGAGATGCGGAACCTCACATTTTTTTGTCTCTTTTTGAACTGGGAAAAATATTTTCAAATCTTAGTTTAAATAATTTTACCATGAATAATTTATGTTTCAAAACTCAGAAAATGCTAATAGGTACTTCCAGTATCATAGAAAGACGAAAAAAATGCGAGGTCTCGCATCACTGTAAATGCAATAGGCTTTGAACACAAATTTTTTAAAAATTAGCTAAGAAATGAAAAAAATGCTAAAAATTGCTTATAATTTACATGGCAAACCGGTAGAAAAACCCACTCAGAGCTGAAATATTGTTAGACTTTCGCTCATCATTCGGTACCAGAAAACTACCTCCAAAGTTTCATTAAAATAGGGTTTTTGAGAGCGCTTGTTAGAAATCTGACCTTCGACTTTAAAATTGACCTAGATAAGGTCTACTTGTTTAAAGTAAAAATTTATCTTAAATAACTTTTTTTTTTCAAATTTGGGATGTGTGTTCTTGAGAGTGCAAATTACGAATTCGGCATTTATTTTTAAAATTGACCAACGCAAGAACTACTTATTTAATTCATTTGGAACCAGAGAAAAAATTAAAAAAGGTATTACAAAACTCATTATAACTGTAGATGAGGTACCATGATATTTTCTTGCCGCAGGCGAGAGGGTTCGATTAAAACACCCGAGGGGTTTGCGACCCGAGCCGAAGGCGAAATTGTTAAAGAACAACTCTCGCCTAAGGGATGAATTCAATTTTTCGCCCTTCTAACCGAAAACAAGGAGCAAAGTTCCGATTTGAGATATGAGAGAGATAAACAAATGATATTGTGGCTTGTAACAGTTAGCTCTAGGCGTAGGGTAACTGTAAACTACACCTGCGCGCCTGAAGTTAGAGGTACATACATACATTTCATAGTTCCGAGGGAGTCCCCGGAGTATCAAGGGAATGAAATGGAATTGAAACATCGAGCGCGTATTGCGCTTGCGCACGCTCGTCCTACTGCCTCGTTTGTAGCGTAAAATTAATTAATATGTATCTTAAAAAATAATTGTGCTAGGTTCGTGAAACCAAAAGATGCTAATTGCTAGTCAAATCATCTTTCGATTGAGCATAAAAAATGTACCGATTAAATTAATATTCATTAAAACAAACCGATTTTAAGGTCGCTTAGCATCTACCACTTTTTATTTATTTAAAAAAAAACCAAGCGACTAGCATTTTTTTTTTCAGCGTATTTTAATCAGTGAAATACTAGTAATTTTTTGAATATAATTTAATAAAAAAAAAAAAAAAAAAGTTGCTAACTTTGAGATGCTTAAAAAAACGCACCCCTGATTGAACCGTCGAAAACAGATAAGACGGTCGAAAGAAAAACAAATGAATAAATTTCCATAAAATTTACATGTACTTGAGGTTATGAAATTTTTTTTCGACCGTCTTATCTGTTTTCGACGGTCCAATTAGTTTTCGATCGTCGAATCTTTAATCGACGGCATGGTTGTAAACTCGAGTCGAGAATCCAATATCGAGTAACTCGAGTCGAGTCGAGTCAAGTCTAGTCGACGCACAGCAGTTAATGCTTGTAACCTGCATACGCACAAGAAGTTTTTATAACAAAAGGGTGAAAAAAATATTTCGGAGGAAGTTTGGACTCCGAAGGGGTCAGGGCGGACACCTGGTGCACCTGGTGATACTTACGTCTTGGAGATGATTTCCCCAGGAAGTTTGGACTCCGGAGGGGCCAAAGTGGACACTCGGTGCACCTGGTGATACTTACGTCTTGGAGACGATTTCCCCAGAGAGTTTGGACTCCAAAGGAGCCGGGGTGGACACCTGGTGTAACTGGTATTAATTACGCCTTGGAAAGGATTTCCCCGGAAAGTTAGGACTTCGGAAGGGTCAGGGCAAACACCTGGTGCACCTGGTGATACGCCTTGGAGATGATTTCCCTAGGAAGTTTGGACTCCGGAGGGGTCAGGGTGGACACATAGAGCAAATGGTATTAATTACGCTTTGGAGATGATTTCCCCAGAAAGTTTGGACTCCAGAGGGGTCAGGGTGGACACATGGAGCAACTGGTATTAATTACGCCTTGGAGATGATTTCCCCTGAAAGTTTGGACTTCGGAGGGGCCAGGGTAGACACTCGGTGCACCTGGTGATACTAACGCCTTGGAGATGATTTCCCCAGGAAGTTTGGACTCCGGAGGGGCCAAAGTGGACACTCGGTGCACCTGGTGATACTTACGCCTTGGAGACGATTTCTCCAGGGAGTTTGGACTCCAAAGGGGCCGGGGTGGACACTAGGGTGCGGCATCGAAAATTTTTTTTTCTAATTTCTAGTACGCACAAGTGAAATTAGCTTTTTTATGTTGAAAAAATAAGCTTTTGATTTTTTCAGATTTTTTGAAGGTGTTTTAGAGGTCGCTAAATCGATTTCAAGGTCAAATTAACGACTTTTGAACTAAAATAATACATTAAGACTCTCGCAGAATGTTTTATACAATTCTAATAGATGGAAAATTTTGTTTTCGACCTAAGTAAGTGAAAAAAATTTTAATACTAACAAATTTTTCATTTTAAAATGTAACACAGAGCGTGAAAAGGGTTACAGAAGGGTGAAAATGATGCTTTTTTCATCTATTAAGCCTAGAAATTTGCATTGAACAATTTTTTTTTTGGTTCCAATCGGGTCTAAAAGTTTATTTATGAGTAGAATTACTGAAAAAATTTCAATAAAGGGTTCATGTATTTTTTTTTCAAGGTCATTTCGAGGTCACGATATCGAACAATAGCAAAAAATCCCATTTTTTTGCGAAAAAAAAATTGTACAGACGGGAAGTGGACCGAAAAATTAATTTAAATGTCTGGAAATTATTAGTCTTTACCATAAAAAAGTCTTAAAATTTTAAAAACATAAAAATTTTCATTGTGAATCATAACACAGAGCGTGAAAAGGGTTACAGAAGGGTGAAAATGATGCTTTTTTCATCTATTAAGCCTAGAAATTTGCATTGAACAATTTTTTTTTTGGTTCCAATCGGGTCTAAAAGTTTATTTATGAGTAGAATTACTGAAAATACGTTTATGGTACCAATACAAAGTCACGTAGGGCTTATGGATTCACTTGGATATTCATAATTAATTAAGAAGTATCTCTCTTTCCAAATAAAAAAAAAACTATTTGGCCAAATGAACGATTCAGGTTATCCGGATTACCAATTGAATTGATGAATATGATTATGTATGTTGAACTTTATTTTTTGACACTAATCCTTAACTCAATATTAAATTACTTCTAAAAATTACATGCAGTTGGTTTTTTACTATTTTCAGTTGTATGCAGCAGTGAGCTTACTAGTTAGTCTTTTTGTTGAGTTTTTTCATACTCGCTCAAGAGTTAGTTTTTATTGTTCTGTTTAATGTTTATTTCGTAGTTGTTTTACGCGTGACAGAATAAATTATTGGTATCATTTACGATCTCTTCGGACGGTTGATGTTTGTATATTTTGAGTTATTCTCGTTCTTAGCAAATGCCTCGTCTACACTGGCGGATAATCCTCGGATAGGCTAAACCGCGTTTCAAATTTCATGTTGCTATATCTCGCTCCCTATTAGACCTAATGCACTGATTTTTGAGGCAATTATAAAAAATGTAGTCTTCTAGAGTGATCCCAAAAATCAGTGCATTATAGCAACATGAAGTTTGAAACGCGGCTTAGCCTATCCGAGGTTTATCCGCCAGTGTAGACGAGGCAAAAAGTGAACGATGAAAAAAGCTTACGACTTTTTGAGTTTCAATGTAGCTGTTTGTGTAAGGATTCTGGTTATATCATTTTTTTCATAAATATTTGCTACTAGAACTTTGTTTTTATCAATCGAATTAATAATGAATTTTAGATTTGATTTCCAGCATTTAAACTATGTTTGATTTATTTCATAAAATTTTAATACGAAAAGTCGAAAAATTAGAGCTTTGATTATTAAATAATATCAACATATTCAAAAATTGATAATTATTACTTATCGTGATAAAATTATTTGAATTGACAGAGAAAATTTTGAAAATTTAAAACCTGGTTATCACCTTAAGTTTTCCTTGAGCTTTTTGAGAACTCGAGTAGTTCGTTTTGTTTGTTTACATTTTTAACGATGCGGTGTTGCCGCATATTTTTCTTAAAAGGCAGTGCTGCAAAAAGATAATTTTTTGTAAATTTTAAAGAAATCATTCATCATTAAAGTAGTGCCATTTTTTTCATAAAAATTAATAACAACACTTGAATTGTAAGTTAAAATACTACTTAAGCAAGAGTGACGTTTTAAAAGTTTTAGAAACCGTATTGTTCATCAAATGTACTTTTGTAAAAATATTATACCTTCATCTTACTTAATATTATCAAGTGTACGAATTGTCAGATATTAACAAGTAATTTTATTTATTTATTTATTTTTTTAAGTTGCTGTTTTAAGGGGAGCCCCTAGTGAAATTTCAACCAAGGGATAAAATTGTTGTACGGGGTTGAAAAATCGGGATTATGTTCATAAAATGTAAACATTTAGTTAGGTCCATCAAACAAATGTTTTCATTTTTTTTTCAAGCTTTTGAGATTTTTATTTTTGTCCCTATTTAATATTTCGCAAAACCCATACGAGAAGTTGTTTGAATTAAAGTCTAGAAGCTGCAAAAAAAATTTCATGAAAAATTATTAAGATTTGAGGGAGTTTAAAGGTTTTAAAATGGTAAAAACTAGTAATAATTATGAAAAATTGACCATCAAAAATTTCTATTTTTGGTTCTTACAAAGATTTTGAAAAATCCATACGATAAATTGTTCAAAATGACATCTAGAAACTGTAAAAATTTTCATGAAAAACATTAAGATTTGCAATAATTTAAATGTTTTTAAATTTCAACATTTTTCTTAATTTTCAGCTCTGACATGTCAAAAAAAATTTTTTTCAGTATTGTGACTACACCTCAGGAAATGCTATTATTTTAAGAATGTATGCCTAAATTTTCAACCCCGTAAAGTTATTTTATCCCATGGTTGAAATTTCACTTGGGGATTCCCTCAAAACAATCTCTGCAATACTAAAAGTCAATACTATATTTTATTTAGAGAACAATGAAATTATTAAAAAAGTTAGCATCGTGCTAAAAATATAAACCATCTAGTAAAATGAAAAAAATTACATAATATACAAACAAAATCAGTTAATTTAAAAAAATTAATTGATTCTAAGTTATTTTATTTAACTACAACACCATAGTATCTCACTTGTATGGAAAAATTTGAATAAAAACATTTTTATAATGTAGAATTCATAATTTTTCAACAAATATTGAGTAAAATAAATAAAAAAATCAATATCATTTCAATCATGAAGGAAAGTTCCAACCAATAAAATTCCAATTATTTTTGTTCAATCATTTTCTTACTTTTCACGATAATTGAACTTACAATTCAAAATCTTTAAGCAATTATTACTTTTTTATAAAATTGCTTTATGTATGTTGTCAACAACCAAGTTTAAATTTTTATGGCTTTTTCAAAATTACAATTTTTTCTTATTTAAATCCTAATAAGATTACAGAAATATTTTTTAAAGAAAATTCAATATATTTGAGATACTAGCAATTCATTGAAAAATCTATAGAATAATTAACGAAACAAAACAATGAAATAAATATTTTTATATAAGTTTGCAAAGTTTGAACAAATAAATTAAATATGAATATAAATATAAAATGAAAAATAAATACCTGTATTGGAAAAAGCAGAAATCGGCTTTCCAATAAGCCAAAATTGTTTAGATATCGACGTCCACGCCATTTCATCAAATTTGAATTCACGAACAAAGTAACACAAAAAATAACGAAATAAAATCAACACATGTAATTTTTAATAATTTTGGAAGAAGTTAACATATTAGTAGAATTTTGGGCAAAAACAAGATGTTCGTGAAAATATAAGACTCGAAGCACGCGTGACGATAACTGACGATACCTGCAGCACTGCCTTTTAAGAAAAATATGCGGCAACACCGCATCGTTAAAAATGTAAACAAACAAAACGAACTACTCCAGTTCTCAAAAAGCTCAAGGAAAACTTAAGGTGATAACCAGGTTTTAAATTTTCAAAATTTTCTCTGTCAATTCAAATAATTTTATCACGATAAGTAATAATTATCAATTTTTGAATATGTTGATATTATTTAATAATCAAAGCTCTAATTTTTCGACTTTTCGTATTAAAATTTTATGAAATAAATCAAACATAGTTTAAATGCTGGAAATCAAATCTAAAATTCATTATTAATTCGATTGATAAAAACAAAGTTCTAGTAGCAAATATTTATGAAAAAAATGATATAACCAGAATCCTTACACAAACAGCTACATTGAAACTCAAAAAGTCGTAAGCTTTTTTCATCGTTCACTTTTTGCCTCGTCTACACTGGCGGATAAACCTCGGATAGGCTAAGCCGCGTTTCAAACTTCATGTTGCTATAATGCACTGATTTTTGGGATCACTCTAGAAGACTACATTTTTTATAATTGCCTCAAAAATCAGTGCATTAGGTCTAATAGGGAGCGAGATATAGCAACATGAAATTTGAAACGCGGTTTAGCCTATCCGAGGATTATCCGCCAGTGTAGACGAGGCATTTGCTAAGAACGAGAATAACTCAAAATATACAAACATCAACCGTCCGAAGAGATCGTAAATGATACCAATAATTTATTCTGTCACGCGTAAAACAACTACGAAATAAACATTAAACAGAACAATAAAAACTAACTCTTGAGCGAGTATGAAAAAACTCAACAAAAAGACTAACTAGTAAGCTCACTGCTGCATACAACTGAAAATAGTAAAAAACCAACTGCATGTAATTTTTAGAAGTAATTTAATATTGAGTTAAGGATTAGTGTCAAAAAATAAAGTTCAACATACATAATCATATTCATCAATTCAATTGGTAATCCGGATAACCTGAATCGTTCATTTGGCCAAATAGTTTTTTTTTTATTTGGAAAGAGAGATACTTCTTAATTAATTATGAATATCCAAGTGAATCCATAAGCCCTACGTGACTTTGTATTGGTACCATAAACGTATTTTCAGTAATTCTACTCATAAATAAACTTTTAGACCCGATTGGAACCAAAAAAAAAATTGTTCAATGCGAATTTCTAGGCTTAATAGATGAAAAAAGCATCATTTTCACCCTTCTGTAACCCTTTTCACGCTCTGTGTTATGATTCACAATGAAAATTTTTATGATGAATTTTTATTGAAGATACACTTTTACGAGTCAGAGCTTACCACTATAAAACCATATTTTTACATGTTTGAGCGCTCGTAGCAAAAGATCTAAGCGTCTGATCAAAAAATTACTTGGATGACTTTCGCCTTATTTTTGGTCAAAGAATCGAATGCCGTTATTAGTTTATAAAAATTTAAAATTTTTTCCGAATTTGTTTAAATAAATAATCTTTAAACAATGAAAATTGAAAAAAGAAAAAATACGTATCTACTATTTTTTCATGAGACAGGTTTTCCAACAGTTAGTTTTTTTATATCACTTTTGATTTTTCCATGGGCGGTAATGGGTTAATGAAACCAACGGACCGTGTGAAGGCTATTTCTTTTATAAAGAGTCAGCTGAAAGATTCTCATGCACGAGATGATTATCTCGAGTTACTGCATCTAAGTTTGCTATTTTTAGGAGGAAAGTCTGACAAGCAGATCACAGTGAAAGCTCCTGGGGCTTACCATCGTGCTAGATGGATGGGGAAGCTTATTTACGCGCTTAAAATTTACCTCTTTCGAGATCAATTTGAGTTAAATCAATCAGAACTACAAGCTCTACAAAAGTTTAACACCTTCATTACATGTACATATATTCGGTATTGGTTCAAGTGTCAATTCGCAACTGAAGCTCCTTACAACGATATTCTATTACTAAAGGAACTTACGAATTACGACAAAAAGATTCCTGAGATTGCTGTCCCTGCCATTTCCAAATTATTAGATCACCTTTGGTATTTGAGCGAAAGTGTTATCGGTTTGTCTTTTTTCAATTCTCGTATCTCAATTAAACAAAAGCGACGAATGGTCAAGTCATTAAAAAAACCTGGTCTTCAAAACCCACCGTTCAAAATCAAGCTAAAGAAATCACAAATAAAAACGCTAAGGATTGAAAACTTTATCAAAAGCAGTAGTCTGCAGTTGTTCGATCTTTATAAAATCTCAAAATCATTTTTGAGCATCGATCCTAAATATTGGGAGAATGATCCCGATTTTAAGCAAGCGATCAAAATTTGTAGAAATTTGAAGGTAGTGAATGACGTTGCCGAACGTGGAGTTGCGATGGTAGATCAGTATAACAAGAGATTAACGAAAAATGAAGACACGTTGCAAAATTTACTACAAGTTATAGAAGCTCATCGAAAAGAATACCCGAACAGAAAAAAAGCACTATACAAAATGGATTAAGCAAAAGGAAAAGAAATTAAAATACTTATATTATATTTTTGTACTTGGTTTCTAAAAAAAGTCTGTTTTACGTGTTACCTTCATACATGTTTATTTTTTTGTCTGTTAAATGTTAAAAAGTTTTAAAAAATTGTAATGTATAGTGATGTTTATAAAAGTTATTATTATTCAATTTTTTTATAAATACTTTTTTAATTTTATTGTTCAGAAGTATTAAGCCCTCAATGAAAGGCAATACGTTTACAGATGTAGCAATATTTTCTTAGACTCGTTATTTATACAAATGAAAATCATAAAATTGAAAAAATTGTTGGTGCTTTATAAATTAAAAAACAAACGTAAATCTAGGAACTAGAAATTTGACCTAATGTGAATAATAAATTTCTTGAAGACAATAAATTTTACCGTTCAATTTATTTATTTACCCTAGAATTTCAGAGATAAAAAACATTAACAACAATTATTTCCAAATAAATTTAGATGTAAAAATCTGATTGACTTCAAAAAATTTTTTTTATTTGGAAAGAGAGATACTTCTTAATTAATTATGAATATCCAAGTGAATCCATAAGCCCTAAGTGACTTAGTATTGGTACCATAAACGTATTTTCAGTAATTCTACTCATAAATAAACTTTTAGACCCGATTGGAACCAAAAAAAAAATTGTTCAATGCGAATTTCTAGGCTTAATAGATGAAAAAAGCATCATTTTCACCCTTCTGTAACCCTTTTCACGCTCTGTGTTATGATTCACAATGAAAATTTTTATGTTTTTAAAATTTTAAGACTTTTTTATGGTAAAGACTAATAATTTCCAGACATTTAAATTAATTTTTCGGTCCACTTCCCGTCTGTACAATTTTTTTTTCGCAAAAAAATGGGATTTTTTGCTATTGTTCGATATCGTGACCTCGAAATGACCTTGAAAAAAAAATAAATGAACCCTTTATTGAAATTTTTTCAGTTATCCTACTCATAAATAAACTTTTAGATCCGATTGGAACCAAAAAAAAATTGTTCAATGCGAATTTCTAGGCTTAATAGATGAAAAAAGCATCATTTTCACCCTTCTGTAACCATTTTCACGCTATGTGTTACATTTTAAAATGAAAAATTTGTTAGTATTAAAATTTTTTTCACTTACTTGGGTCGAAAACAAAATTTTCTATCTATTAGAATTGTATAAAACATTCTGCGAGAGTCTTAATGTATTATTTTAGTTCAAAAGTCGTTAATTTGACCTTGAAATCGATTTAGCGACCTCGAAAACACCTTCAAAAAATCTGAAAAAATCAAAAGCTTATTTTTTTAACATAAAAAAGCTAATTTCACTTGTGCGTACTAGAAATTCGAAAAAAAAATTTTCGATGCCGCACACTAGTGAATAACCTTCAAAACTGCGATATTAAAAGGTTAGGTTAAAAGTTTAAAAAAATGTTTTGTTTTGATTGTCAATGTTTTTTTGGTAGAAAATAATTTCAGAAGCCATAAAAAGTTAAAAAATAAATTTTAATAACCATTTGTTAGTAAGTTGGAGTAATAACTTTTTTTTAGTCTTGAACTTGACTAGCTCTGGTAGAAATCACCTGAAATGTAAAAATTCTATAAAATTTTGCATCTTATGATTGTCCTTATACATTAAAAAAATTTAGAATTTTAAAAAATTTAGGTTTTATATAAAATTAATAATATCGTTTCGATGAAAATTTTTAAAAAATTATTTCAGTTGAATTTTTTAATTTTAACTAAAAACTTTTTTCTTTCAAAATTTTTGTTTTGGAAAATTTTTTCGTCTATCAAATTTAATTTTGCTCATTCTTCTGGACACTTTATAAATTAAAAAAATTCCATATTTTTTTCTGTTGAATAAAAAAATTTTATGAAGTTTTAACTTTTATTATTGTCTTTATACAATCGAAAAATTTTTAATCATAGAAAATTTAATTTTTACGGAATCAGATTTAGGTTTATTTTTCAATAAAATGAAATTGTATCATATAATATTCCAAGAACTTCAATGAAACTTTTAGGTTACTTTTCTTAAAAATGACAAATTTGAAAACTAATAATAAAGTATTATACTAGTAATAAAGTATTACCAACTAAATAAAGTATTATAAAAAAAAATTTTCATTAAATTAATAGTCAACCTTTATAACCTAAAAGTAACCTAAAAGTTTCATTAAGATTCTTGGATTGATTTTCTTCAAAAAATTTAATTCCACAAATTAAAACACATTATAAAATGAAAAAACATGAATGTTCTTATTGCGATGCAAAATTAAGTTCAAAAAAAATTTTAGACAGACATCTATTACTACAGCTCGACGGCCTTGTATATTTCTCTCCACGCGAGATGGGAAAGTAAAAAACCCATAGCCCTTATTTCCAGTTGAAAATGTAGGCGTTGCATTCTGATAATCCTCTATTTTTCTCAAATAATACATGCCCTATTGAAAAAAGTAAGGTAGCTAACGTTAGTCAGAAGTTCTACGTGGCCGTCGAGAGTTTGATGTGCTGCACGAGGCGTAGAGGCATGCGCGAAGCGCGGGTCCCCGTAGCCGATCTGGGCGTAGCCCATGTTGGCTAATATAACATTTTATGCTAGTAGACCGAAAGTACTACTAGCGTAAACAAATTTATCTTGAACTGCTCTCTGAAGTTTGTGGTTAAGAACAATCGTATCCAACACTGCCCAAGAAAAAACGAGTATCTCTCTCTCTCTCTTTCTAACCCATTAAGCAACCACTTTGCGTGCCTGTCTTTTTTCTCTGCATGTAATCGTAACGAATTAGTTTCTTTTTTATTTTAAAATTTTACAAAGACAATGTTGTAAGAAAAGTAAGATGGAAGGACTATAAACCAATAATACTGTTATATTTAGTTTTTACTTCTTATACTTCAACTATTTATTATTCATTTTTTGTACAACATATTGTACACTAAGCAGAAACTTAACATTTGAATTGGCCGCTGAAAGAAAATGGAACCTATAAAATCTAATGAATAATACAATTTATAGTGATAATAATAATAATAATCAATTTTTTTTTTTTTTTTTTTTTTTTTCTAGGCCTTGGAGAATTAAATGGCACTCCTATTAACCAGGATGTCACGAATAGCGAATAAGCGGTAACGATAGAATCTCGGCCTCATCTTTACTTCCACTGCTAGACAGTGTATTAATTCCCAGCGCGTTACGTTCCTATTCTGTTCCTGTTTATCACATCACCATGAATGGTCCAACCTTGGGTAATAGCCATTACCCTCAGGCTTCTAGCGTCTAAATTGCATTTTTACGTTCATTCACACTTATGGTTCATTCGGCCATTCTCTCGCTCCACGGATATTAGGAGTGAGGTGTGACATGCAGGTCACGCGACACATCTATCCGTACGTTCTCATACCGTTTTTGATTCACGATCAGTCGAAATAACTCAATCATATCGTTCATTCTTATCATTCGTTCTCATGCATCGATAGTTTCTAATCTATATTCACATCGTTTTGAAATAGTTCAACTTAGTATGGTACGCACTAGTCTCAGTCTACCTTAATAGACGAGACTCTACGCGCCTTTTGTCGAAGAACGTCTTCGACAAACCTACACCGAGAGAAGAATCGGAGATCCGTTTACGAAATTGGGACCTAACCTGGTTGTCTTTGTTAAGCGCAATCGGGCTTCGAACTAGTTCGCAATCAGATTGCGAACTGCGCGAAGCCCGATATAGAACAGGCGAACGTAATCTGGGAATGTCGCCCCAAGAGGGCGCCGCTTCGTTTACGATCTCAGTTCGACATCGGGCCTCTCGCCCGAGTTCGCAATCAGATTGCGAACGCGTTCGAAGCCCGATCGCGCTTAACTAAACACAAGCAGGTTATGTTCCAATTTCGTAAACGGATCTCCAACTCTTCTCTCCGTGTACCTGTAAGCAACCAGTTTTCCTGGCTCTCCAGCATCAGCCCCACTACGTTGTCTGGGTTGAATTGTCCGACCTCTCCATCCAAACGTCTTCTTTCTTGACTCCATTCTTGACAAAGGAAAAACGTGTGATTGGCATCGTCCTTCTTCCTGGAACAGAGCGCGCAGACCGAGTTCCCGACCATACCCATTTGATGTAGGTACGATTGGAAGTTTCCGTGATTACTCAGAAATTGGGTGATATAATAGTAAACCTTTCCGTGTTTTCGATTGACCCATACTGTCAGGTCCTTTAAAGTCGTTTAGTCCATTGGGCCTTGTCAGTCCTGCTCCATCGTTCTATCTATTTTGCAGGGTCAGCTGTCTAGCTTCGTCAATCACATCTTGCCTTCCTCCTTCCCTCTTCTTCCGGTAGATGCGCTGTCTTTCCTGGGCAAGCAGCGCTATGGGTGTCACTCCTGCTATCACTAGAACCGCCTCCTTGGAGATGTCTCACTGGCAACTATAGGCACTGGTGACTCTGAGTGCTCCGATCCGTTGTACCTTTTCAGGTTTCTTGAGACAATTCTCTTTGCTCATCACCTCTGTCCAGATTTCTGCGCCATACAGGAGAATCGAGTTGGTCGTGGACATAAGAAGTCTTTTTCTGCAGGGTCTTGGTCCGCCTAGGTTAGTCATGAGGCGGCTCAGAGCTCGTACTACGTTTACTGCCTTGCTGCAGGATTTGTCAATCTGTTGCTTATACGAGAGCTTAGTGTCAATCATCAAACCCAAGTATCTCACAGCACTTTTCGTCTTGACCACAGTTTCCCGGAGGTTGATGGGAACTTCTTAGGTGTTTATGCTTGACTTCCTAGTAAGCATTACTACTTCCGTCTTTTGCTCGGAAAGTTATATGACTGCCACAACATCGTCAGCGTAGCCTACCAAAAGTGCATTCGGTGGCATTTCCAGCTCAAGGAGGGCGTCGCATAGTATGTTCCAGAGATCTGCTCCCGATATCGATCCCTGGGCTGCTCCTGAGGTAATGTTCACCTTCCGTTGTCTTTGGTCCGATGTCATATGCTCCAGCAACCTATCCCAGAGGTAGTCGCCATACATGCGCATCAGATATTTTGGCAGTTTGAACCTTTCTTACAGTACCTCGAGTACGTCTACCCATCTGGATGAATTGAAAGCGTTCTTCACATCTAGCATGATGAAGAGAACTATCCCCTTCGAGTATTGATTCCGGTTCCAGGCCTTTTGGACGGCCTGTTTCACCTCGTCAATCGCGTCAATAGTAGACATTCCCTGTCTAAACCCCTTCTGTCCTTTCGAAAGGTTTCCAGCCTTCCTAATGGCTGCGTACGTACAGTCTGGGCTTTAATAACTTCTCTAGCATTTTGCCAGCGGTATCAAGCATGCAAAGGGGGTGGAATGAGGATGGCGTTACTCCTGTGTTCTTCCCCTTATCTATCAGTACGAGATGTACAATCTTCCATCAAGCACAGAAGACGCCAGATCTCAGGCATGTACATATCCAAAAGCAGTTCCGGGCAGACTTGGGCAGTGGTCTTGATTTCCTCGGGTGGTATTTCATCTGGTCCTGGTGCTTTCTTGATACGCATTGTCCTTGCAGCTCTCTCTCCGTAAATTCCTCAAGTAAACGAATTTCTTCCGTAGTGTCCTCGCTTTCCCGCTCCGAATGTATTGGAAAGAGAACGTCTACTATCGTTTTCATGGTCTCGGCGTCCATGACGCTAGCCGATGCTTGAGAGCCTAGTTTCTTGGTTACAATTTTGAATCCAAGTTCAGCATCGCATCTTGCTGAGGTTGATGGTCCTCCTCAGTCTCCTCCTGGCCTTTGTAAAGTCATCGTACTTGGCCTGGTAGTCCGGCGTGTCACTGACTCGCTGAGCTCGATGTCTGAGTCTGCTGCTCCTCTTCCTGAGCTCGTCTATCTCGCCAGTCCACCAGTATATTGGCTTCATACTTCGGTAGTTTCCCTTGCTAGGCATCGCCTTGTCACAAGCCCTGACGATGACTTTCATCGTTTCATCGGTGAGTTTTTCCACCTCTTCCCTCATGGCGGCCCTTCGTAGTATTATTGTAACCCCGATGAAGTTCGCGCTTCATCTTTTCACTGTCCATCTTGTCTACTTTCCAGCGCGGTAGGGATTCAGAGAGGTATCTTCGACTTACCTATCCATGATAGCGGAACATGATGTAGTTGTGATCGCTGTGATTCCAGTCTTTCTCGCTCTTTTCCTCTAGGACTTGCCAGTCAGTGATCCTGCCAGCTAGCCCTTTTATTGCAAAAGACATCCGGATGCGTGGGTCTGTAGCCTGCCTTCCTGTACGTCGCTGTCCCTTCGTTCAGGACCACTAGTCTAGTCCCAGCGGCCATTTCCATCACCCTCGCTCCACGGTCATCGGTGTAGGGCTCTCCCCACTCTTCCACCTTGGTCCTTATGTCTCCTGCCACTATCTTCCCGCAGTCCGTCGTCCGAAAGAAATCTTCTAGTCTGTCCAGCTTGCCTGTGAATTGTAGAGTGTTATCACTCGGCGTGAGGTAGCAGCTGACAACTACTATCCCGCTCGTCTGTATCCAGATGAAACCAGCTCCTCTACCATGTTTCTCCACCCGGATTTTTATCGGATCCGGGATCCAGATAGCTGCCGCCCCTGTTTCATCCGCCAGGAAATAGTAAATTTCACACTTAAGGAGTCAAAAATGAGTTAGCCCTTAGTAAACCTAAATTGATGTCCGAGGCGAGGGCGAAGTCATCAAGGGTTTGCTAAAGATTAGCTCATTTTTGCGCTCCGGAGGCGTGTATACTATTTTTCATGCTACTAGATCGAAAGTACTACTAGCGTAAACAAATTTACCTTGAACTGCGCTCTGAAGTTAGTGGTTAAGAACAATCGTTTCCATCACTGCCCAAGAAAAAATGCGTATCTCTCTCTCTTTCTAACCTATTGAGCAACCACTTTGCGTGCCTGTTTATTTTTTTTCTCTGTATGTAATCGTAAGGAAATAGTTTCTTTTTTATTTTAAAATTTTACAAAGACAATGTTGTAAGTAAAGTAAGATTGAAAGTACTATAAACCAACAATACTGCTATTTTTAGTTTTTACTTCTTATGCTTCGACTATTTATTATTTATTTTTTGTACAACATATTTTACACCAAGCAGAAACTTAACATTTGAATTGGCCGCTGAAAAAAATGGAACCTATAAAATCTAATTAATAATAAAATTTATAGTTATAATAATAATATCGATAATAATAACAACAACAACAATAATAATAATAATAATAATAATAATATTTTTAGAATCCAAAAAAGATATTAATAAAGATGATATTAAGTTTTATACTGCACAGGATGGTGCAGTATACGATAGAATTAAAATTTTGCAACTGACCACTATGCTTAAAATATATTCAGAAGCTATGCAAGACTACAACAAAAATCTATTAAAATATCATTGTAAATGTTCATCACTTTTAAATCAACAAAAACGTTTGTGTAAGAAACTTCAATTATTAAGTTTTAATTAATTTCTAAATCGATTTCAATCAAAGTTTTCTATAAATTTTTTTTCAGTAAGAAAACAAATAACAAGTCAAGAATTCGATGATGCACTTGATTCTCGAGAAACTAGTTTATTTATTGATAATGTAAAATTTTATTCATTCATTTTAGTTTTAGATGATTGTCTGAATTAGCTCTTTTTTAGATTTTAGTAGAAACAAAGCTTGCCCAGCAATATTTATCAAACATTCAAATCAGACATAATGAGTTGCAAGAACTTGAAAAGTCAATTATTCAAATTAATGACATTTTTTTGGAAATGGCTTTATTGATAGATCAACATGTAAGATATACATCCATACATAAAAATATATACATAAAAAAAATCAATTATGAAAAAAAAAAAAAAAAAAACTAAAAATGCTGGTTTATACTTTAAGGGAGTACAATTAAATAGTGTTGAATATTTTTCAAGCAAATCAGCAGCTGACATTGATAATGGTCGCGGTCAACTTTACAAAGCAAATAAAAAAAAAGCAAAATTAAGAAAGGTAATAATCATATTCATAGTAAATTTTTGAAGTGAAAGAGTTATAAATAACTAATGCTTTATTTTCAGAGAAAAATAAGATTGATTTTAGTCTTCAGTATAATAATTTTTATAATTTTTTTAATATTGATTTTGTAAAAAATTTTGTTTGTAAAAAAATATTTATTTAAATTTGTAAAATACATATATAATCTATAGATCGTACTACTCAATGATAATTAAAAAAATTAAAAACTTTATACAAAAAATTTAAGTTCTTAAAATGTCAAAGTATTTGTATGATCACGAAATTGATTGAATACTGCTTGCGTAAGTTTTTATTGATTTAATTAGTTTTACCAATATAATTTTTGAAGAATATGATAACACCCTTTGCACTAGGTCTTGTTTTATAATCCTCATCTGTACAAGCATAAAATATTTCAAGTACTTTATCGTATTCAGCACCAAGTTCTATTGCAGGTAATGGTGGTCGAGTACCTGAAAATTTCATAAAATTATTCTTTTCGTGATGAAATTTTTGCTAACTTAAAATATTGGATAATGTGTGTACCATATTTACTGTCATCTGGATCTTTCAAACTCATAATAAAACTCTCTTCCATATCAGAATTGGGATCATAATTTTCTGAACAAAATGAGTTTTCGGAATCATTCATAAATTCATCATTGTTTTCGACATGAGGTGGAGATAATGCTATCATTTCATAAAGTACTAAGCCATAAGCCCACATATCTGCTTTATTTGTAACAGGACCATTTTCTGAAATCGATAACATCTGGTTCAAGGGGAGGCACCGCGATCGATGAAATTTCAGTCCTTTGATGTAAGAATTTCTAAAAGAGTAAAATTCGGTTTTATGCTAACTTTTTTGATCGAAATCATACGGTAGGGTCAGAAAATTCGAAACATAATTTTTGAGCCTTTTAGGTATGTTAAATTGAGCCTAATCAAGAATTTTTTGAAACTCATACGCTTGACTGTTTGAAATTACAAAAGAAGACATCAAACCAAATTTTAGCTCAAATTATTAAAAATTGTGGGACTAGTAGCATTTTTAGTTAAGTTTGCTGGGTCGTGCGACAGAGAACGCTATGGTCGCGCTAGTAAGTGAGAGGGCACGGGCGTCTTTGAGCTCTTCATCTCTCTCGCACTCGTGTAAAACTGTAGCCTCCAACAGTGTATTTTGGTGCTTGATGATTTTTTAAACTTAATAAAGTAGGCCCTAAAGAGTTCATTTAAATTGAAAAACGTGCATCAGAATTTATTCTATCTCTCAAATTTTTTTCACTGTTTTTACGTTTTTCGCCGTATCGTCCAGGTGGCTAAAGCGGCTTGGCGTAGATAAAGAGGGAGAGGGAAAAGAAGCACGGTTAAGAAAGAACATTGCTGATTCACTCAAAAAAACAACAAACTTATATTCTATGATACTTTATACAAGCACGATCGTCAAGCGATGCGTGCCAAAAAGAAAAAGAGTGAGTCATGATCGCAGACGATGCACGACTCTTGCAAGAAACGAGACAAGGTTTCAAAAAGTGACTTTTCACCGGGAGCAGCGCGTGCGTGCTATCACAGTGACACGACGCGACTGCTGCCGCAAGAACGATCGGAGCGACGCGGCGCTGGCGATCTCGCTCCTTGCGTTCACCCGTCAGAGCAGAACTTTGCCGACACATTCACAAAAATCGTCTTTCTTATGAATTTCAGAATTAAACTCAAAAAACATCAATTCTGTAAATGATTACATGTAAATGTAAACTAAATTTTATCTCATCTTTTTTCCTATTCGCGATCGGGGTGGCGGTTTTTGTAAGTATCGACTTTAAAAACTCCCGTCTGATTTGCATGGAAGCTGAACGAACATAACCTTCAAAAATCTTCAAAGTCGATACTTTGACCTCAAACCGCATGGTGCGTACAGTCGTGCCCATAGCGAATAGGTCCCAATGTTCTAAAAATTTAACTGAGTAAATAACTATAATGATTAGAACTATTTTTACCAAGTCTCATGCAAATCGTTTTTTTTTTTTTTTTATTCGAGTACCGACCAAGCAGCCTTAAAGGCCGAGTACAGAAATGACTCTAAAACTTTAAATAAGCTTTCAAAATTTATAATAATATCACTGAACTACACTGGGAAAAAGCTGAGCGTCAGCCGTCCCAAAAATGAGAACGCTACTTCCCAATCGCCATAGGTAATATTCTGCTCATATACAGAAGAAATTAAGTGAAAACAAGTTGTCGAGTCTGCCGTAAGCGGTGCTGCTCCACCATACATAATACTACCGTACGAATGAGGGCGCTGTCGTCCAACTTTTCCCAATGTACATTGTTTTTAAAGAAAATTTAGCACGAAACCCTATCTACGGAGTGTAATTAGAAAAATCTTTATTTAAGAGCACAGCTCTTCTACAAGAGTAGAATGGTCCCAAAAAAAATCACATCAATTTTTTAAGCTTATGCGAAGTTTTGGAGCCATTTCTGTATTCGGCCTTTAACTAAAAATGCTACTAATTCTTGAATTTTTAATATTTTGAGCTGAAATTTGGTGTGCTGTCTTCTATAGTAATTTCAAACAATCGAGCGTATGTCACTCTAAAAATTCTCGGATGGGCCCAAATTAGCAGACTCAAAGGGCTTAAAAATTGTTTCAAATTTTCGACTTACCAAATAATTTCACTCGAAAAAAGTTAGCTTAAGACTAAATTTTTATTTTCTTCCAGTGTATTATGCACCGAGTGCGAAGCATAGCACGAGTGACTAAGAAGCCCTGGTGACGAGCTGCACCCGTTGCAGACCATATTTTACAGCATTAGTGCGTAGGCGAGTTTCTAAATTTCGAGGCATACCTAAAATCGAGTACCTATGCACAAATGCTATAAAAATTATTACATCATAGGACTGAAATTTTACCGTTGCCTCACCTTAAAACAGAATAAATATATTCAAAGTATAAATCATTTTATAAATTAAATTAATGAAAATAAATGTTTTATTATATATCTCCTACTATATTATATGTGCCTGAGTAACGTTAACAAAACTGAACAAAACACAAGGATTGAGGAACAGCAAAGATAGGAAAAAAAAGGAAAAATAAGGTTTTATTCGACTGTGCCATGTAATAGTTGCTTTTCGACGTGTAAAAGACGAGGTAGAAGTGATACTTTTACATATTGATTTCTTTTTATCGCGGCGGTGAATAATAGGGTACATTTACACCTGCTACAGCAAGCTTAAAGAGAAGCTATTCAAATTATTAAAGAACCATATAATAACATTAATATTTATTAAAGGCCATTAATGTCTGTTGATGATGTTAAATAAATAAATAATAACCTTATTGTATGATACTTTATATCAAATTTATCTCAAAGTACCATATATCCTGTTATATGGGCCTTGTTCAATGAAATATAATACATAACTAGTGTCCGAAGCTATTGGGATCTGACATGAGAATAAATAGGTACACTAGCCTATAGAAAAAGCGTCTGCTATAATCCACCAATTAGTACAGATGTGTACAGTGGCTAACAGGACTATTATTTAATCATCTTTTTAGGATGTAAATAATTAAAATCTGAGGTGAGTAATGTCTTGCGAAATCACCAAAGATTATTTAAACAATACATTTGATTACCTCTTACGATCTAGGAATTATACTTAAATAAAAATCACTCAGCTCCCACCAGACTCTGTACAGACATTCAAATCAAGAGTTGCTGATTCGGTAGGGTCGGGTAATTTAGGCAGTCATGCAATCGAGGCACTTGCTTATAAATTTTTACAAAATTATCCTAAGATAAAAGAGAGAACCCAAAAAGAATGTCAGCATTTTATTCATGATGTGATCGGTTGAAGAACAAAATTTAAAATTTGAATTTTTATTTTTAATTTTTATATTACAATTTAATTAAAGAAAGTGTCTAGGTACCATCGCCGTGTACCGTATTCGGTGCACGGTGCACGGTACACGGTACCAAATAAGAGTTACTTTAGACACTCTGTGAATTTAAGTGGGTTATTTAGGATGGGTAATTAGATTTAAAGTAAAAACTAGTAGTTTTTTAAACTTAAGTGGGTTATTTGGAATAAATTATAGGATCTAAAGTAAAAGCTACCGTGTACCGTGTACCGTGTACGGTACACGGCGATGGTACCTAGACACAACCTTAATTAAAACATTCAGAGAATAGATTTGATAAAAAATAATTATTTAATCAAGTGTTCGAAATTATACGATTAAAATCATGAAAATAATAATTATTAGTATATAAAAAAAATCAATTAATTTATAGCCACGACAGTTTGAATGAACTCTGAACGTAGCGGCAAAGGTAAAGGGTATATATTTGGGAAATGTGAATTTTAATGAGCCTTCCCGAGCTCAGAATAAGATGAAATAAAAGTAAATTATTTACAATAATTATTTAACGCTTATTTGACAAAATACAATCCTAAAGCCCAATCGGGCTTTAACGGCGATTTGGTTTTTTTTAAACCGACTGCCGTGAAAGCCTGCAGGGCTTTATATACTTTGATTTTTGGTTTTAGGTTAGGACGCTTCAAAGAAAAACTATTTTAGGATGATTATTTCATTTATATTATACATCCCGCGCGTAGCTGATGATCCCCTGAGTAATTAAAAAAAAAAATTAACCCGAACAAAGCCCGCATTGAAAAGTTATGAACGTTTCATTTTTCGAAACGCTGATTCCCTTTGGTCAGGGGAATTCGATTTCAGTTTCGAGCATCCGGTCTCTCTGCCTGCGCTCTCTGTAGACTTAACCGGACGTGACGTATGCGGTGGGCGTGTCTATTTTTGCTGTCTCACTCTTACTGCTTACCTACAGCGGCAGACGGGGGCATGTAGGCCCGAGCCTGTAGCCATGAGGCGACTGGTGGCGCTGTATCAATTAGCAGCTCCCTACAGCTGACTCGTGAGCTGACTACAGCTGACTGCGGAGCCGCTGAGCCGAGCAGCTTGTAATGTGTTATGAGCAATAACTTTTTTATAAATAATTGATTGTCATAGAAAAAACAGTACTGAAGACCCTTATTTTCATTATATATTAAATAAGTGGTAGAATTTACAGTTATTAATTTGTTTAATTTCAATAAAAGAGTATGAAATAAATAATCTCTACAGTCTTTCTATGATCATCATCATCAAAGATTTTTCAATTATTGTGGTGTGCCCTGTGAGTTGATAATAATTGTGCTGTGGTTGTGTTGGGAACCTGATGGCTGGAGGTGCATATTGGCAATATTAAAAATAAAGTTTTTTCTGAATGAGTGTGTGTGTGTGTGTGTGTGTGTGTGTGTGTCAGGTTGAACTTGCAAATTACTTTTTTATAATCCACCCAACTTGCAAATTGCAAAAGGTGCAATTGCAGCACATAATGTCATTGTCATACGCATTATCGCTTAATTTCATAGAATCATCATAGAAATGTATATGCTCTGAGCCAATACACTTGAACTGTTAAAGTTTTGTAATCCTACCCTTTTTCAAAAATAAACTTGATGTCTGAAAGTTTTGTAATCCCACTTTTTTTCTAAAATAAACTTGATGTCTGACAATGAATTTTAATTTTGATTGTAACTGTTACATTCACTCAGGGTGTTAATGATAAATATATTTAAGTCAACATGAATCAATTATTAAAATTTTTTATCTTTTTTGTTGTCTGTATGCAAGCTTAATAGATAGTTTTGGGTCTAGGTATCCAGTGGACCAGAAATTATGAATTCTATTTGGCATGGATTTTTAAAGTACGGATGAGCATTTGCTCCATTATTTTCAAAGTGGATTTAGTTTGTCCATCAATTATGTATGCAAAATGAATTCAAAAGTACTTCATAACAGTAAATTATGTCTATGATTTTTATGTGTTCTGACTAATGATAAAATTTATATAAAAGAAATTTAAACCTAAAGAACTAGATGTATCCAAGTTAACATGAATCAATTATTAAAAATTTTCATCTTTTTTGTTTTCTGTAAGCAAGCTTAAGTTATGCGGCCAAAGTGATTTTAAATTTTAAAATTGGTTACTTTTTTTTACAAGAATTAAAAAGTACAATAGAAATAGATAGTTTTGGGTCTAGGTATCCAGTGGACCAGAAATTATGAATTCTATTTGGCATGGATTTTTAAAGTACGGATGAGCATTTGCTCCATTATTTTCAAAGTGGATTTAGTTTGTTCATCAATTATGTATGCAAAATGAATTCAAAAGTACTTCATAACAGTAAATTATGTCTATGATTTTTATGTGTTCTGGCTAATGATAAAATTAAATGAAAGAAATTTAAACCTATAGAACTAGATATATCCAAGTCAACATGAATCAATTATTAAAAATTTTTATCTTTTTTGTTTTCTGTAAGCAAGCTTAAGTTATGAGGCCAAAGTGATTTTAAATTTTAAAATTGGTTAATTTTTTTTTTACAAGAATTAAAAAGTACAAAAGAAATAGATAGTTTTGGGTCTAGGTATCCAGTGGACCAAAAATTATGAATTCTATTTGGCATGGATTTTTAAAGTACGGATGAGCATTTGCTCCATTATTTTTAGAGTGGATTTAGTTTGTCCATCTATTATGTATGCAAAACGAATTCAAAAGTAGTTCATAACAATAAATTATGTCTATGATTTTTATGTGTTCTGGCTAATGATAAAATTATATGAAAGAAATTTTAAACAGAAGAACTAGATTTATCTAAGTTAACATGAACCAATCATTGAAAATTTTAATCTTTTTTTTAATCATTTTATGGTTACAAATGAGTATTTGCTACATTTCAATGTAAATTTACATACTTTTAAAAAAGTAATGTTTACGGCGATTGGTTTTTTAAAAAGGAATCTAAATAAAAAATTATACGCTAAGTATGATCTTTAAAAAATACTTTTAAAAAAGTAATATTTACGGCGATTGGTTTTTTTAAAAGGAGTCTAAATAAAAAGTTTTACGCTAAATATAATAATCTTTTTTTGAAAATGAATTAATGAAAGAAGTGAAATCAAAAAATTTATTACGGACGACTTGAGGCCGAATTACTTATTATTTAAAAATAATTTTCTCTTCTAAAAGATGATTATATTATGTTGAATCACCTTCAATATACGTAAAGTTAACATTTTTCAATTATAGCACATACATGGGAAAACACATGCAAATTGCACACAACTCAAACACTTTTTAAAATTAAAACATGTTGTAATTGAGTTAGAAATCAACTAAATCACAATGTATGTCTATACTTGACCTGTAAAAATTTAATATTCTTTGAACTAAATTATCTCGAAAAAAAGCATTGATACCTGTGTTTTTTAAATTATATTTTGAATGCTCAGTGTGCTTCTTAACAACATATTTTAATTTTTAATTTTAAAAAGTGTTTGAGTTGTGTGCAATTTGCATGTGTTTTCCCATGTATGTGCTATAATTGAAAAATGTTAACTTTACGTATATTGAAGGTGATTCAACATAATATAATCATCTTTTAGAAGAGAAAATTATTTTTAAATAATAAGTAATTCGGCCTCAAGTCGTCCGTAATAAATTTTTTGATTTCACTTCTTTCATTAATTCATTTTCAAAAAAAGATTATTATATTTAGCGTAAAACTTTTTATTTAGACTCCTTTTAAAAAAACCAATCGCCGTAAATATTACTTTTTTAAAAGTATTTTTTAAAGATCATACTTAGCGTATAATTTTTTATTTAGATTCCTTTTTAAAAAACCAATCGCCGTAAACATTACTTTTTTAAAAGTATGTAAATTTACATTGAAATGTAGCAAATACTCATTTGTAACCATAAAATGATTAAAAAAAAGATTAAAATTTTCAATGATTGGTTCATGTTAACTTAGATAAATCTAGTTCTTCTGTTTAAAATTTCTTTCATATTAGGTTTAGTTTAAAGTTTTAAATATGAAAACGACGACCGGCGCGTGCGGAGGTTGGAAGTCGAATGTCCTTTTTTGTTGTTGATCTCGTTGCCTCGTTGTCAAGCGCGACGTCGTTGCTTGGCGCGTGAAGACGAACGAAGTTGTGGGATTCGAACGTTGCGATCGCCGGCTGTTCGAACCACCACATATATAACAGATAACTTATTGTAGGTTAATTTAGATGAAGCTTCGACAGTTTTAGATAATGTCATACAATTGCGCGCGCTTGCGCGCTGAGAGAGACTAGTTAGAGTAAAAAAATTAAAATACTCTGAAAAAGTAGTATAATAATCAGATCATTTTTTTTTTATTTCCTTTTAATAATTAAAAATCACTAAAGTTAAGATTTCCTTAAAAAAAAAAAAAAAAAAAAAAAAAAAAAAAAAAAAAAAAAAACAAAACAAAAAAAAAAAAAAACAAATGGTTTTTTGGCTCACCTTGATTTGGCCAAGAATACATAAAAATAATTTAAAATCCACAATCTAATGAAAAGATTTATATTACTTTTAATTTTTGACAATAGTTATTATGAATTTTTTGGATTATGGTAAATAGAGCACTTTTGCAGAGTCAATAAAGCATTTTAGCACGAGCTAAACAGCCAGATTGTCTACTACTAACCTCAAACGCCAGATGCAATGATCAGGTCAGGTAGTACTTACTACCATTTATTTGTACGTTTTTTAAGAGTTTTTACGCAAGAAAATATTGACATATACTTTCATTCATCGTGGAAGACTATTATGAAGTTCAAAAAATACTCGCATGGCTTGTGTGAAGACAAAAAGTAAAGATTTACCGCAGGAATCCATGGCACCCTTGTGCAATACTGGCACAAGAAATTTTTTTTGTGTTGTAAACATCAAACACTAATCGTATTATAAAATACACACATTTTCCTTTGTTATTGAATTATTAGAAAACATGATTTGAGTTACTTGTGTAATTCCTAATTATTATATTGCCCCAATGACCCTCCGTTTCGTAAAACTAAAAATTAGTTTTTTTTTTAATTTTGCAGATAGTTTAAGTGTACTATCTATTCAATGTAATTTTTTCATATAGTTAATCATTTTTCGTTTTTAATTAAGTTAGCAAAACTAACGCCGAGGAGAGAAAAATGCCCCTAATTACTCGACCCTACCTTGCTTTCGAATGTAGATAAGCACGCGGAGCGTCTTGAGTATCAAACAACTCCCGATTTAAATGTACAGGGTGACCCATTTTAAATGTCACACCCAAATAACTCGCTTAGGAAGTCCCAAATCAAAAAAATGTAAAGAGTAAAGTTTCTTAACTTTTTAGGGCTAGTTAAATTGACCGAACAAAACTAAGCCCGGGGCCTTAGGTTGGGCCCTATGGATCTAAAGTTCGTTTTTTTAAATGGAAACCCCTATCTCCGACCCCGTATTCGGAAAAAGCGAAAAATTTAACGATTTATAATTCTATTTGAAAAAATTTTTGGGCCCACATAAGGCCAACAGCGGATACGGCTCACAGCGCCTCCTATTTAAAATTGGAGAAACTCCTATTTCTCTTTCTCCGTGTACCCAAACTCCGTTTTTTTATAAATGAGAACTTTTATTTTTGATCTCAGATTTGGAAAGAGCGGAAAATTTTACGATTTTTAAGCATTTTTTAAAAATTTTCGGGTCTCCCTACACTGGGAAAAATATGGCCGCTATCTATACCATTTGTACTACCAGTAGTGTAATTTACGATTTAGGCAGCTTCACGTCCGTGGTAAGCCGTATTCGGCTATAGACAGTAGTGTGAGAATAACAGCATCGCGTACAATTTTCAATCAAAGTCATATTAGTGCATAATACAGTTTACAGGCATAACCTCTAGAGTAGACGAAAATATCGAAAAATTTCTCCACTCAGGTGTCGAGCCACATACGATCTGCCGGTGAAACTGAGGCCGACCACAGTGTAGAGACGCAACGCCCTTATTTCTAGTACAACCAGCACTCACTTTTTTCCAATTGTAGGGCTCTGTAAGCTCCACTAAGGCCCATTCATCTCTGGAAACATTATTTCTGAGAAAAAAGAATTTTTTGTGCAGCACATGCGTCGTGAAAGTTTGCTAAAATAAAATTTTCCATCAAATAGGTTAAAAAAAATTGAGCCCAAGGCCTTCGGTTGAGCCTCATAGACTCAAAGTCCTTTTTTTAAAATACGGCCCAGAAATTTTTTCAAAAATTACCTAAAAATCATAATATTTTCGGCTCTTTCCAAATCTGGGGTCAATAATAGGGGAAAAGATAGAATAGAATAGGGGAAATAATAGAAAAAACGGACTTTAGGTCCGTATGGCTCAACTTAAGGCTCCGGGCTCAAATTCGTTGGGCCCATCTAACTAGCCCCAAAAAGTTAAGAAAATTTGGTCACTACATTTTTTTCGATTTGGGCCTTCCCAACTGAGTTATTTGGGTGCAACATTTAAAATGGGCTACCTTGTATATGGGAAAAAGTCAAAAAGTCAACCACATTTACGTCACGTTTTTTTTTCTAATTTTATTCTAAAAAGAGAACCTGTTAAATTTGTATAATCATATTTCATTTTAAAGTAATTTTTTTCTGTGCGGAAACACAGAGCAGGCGCTACGGAAATCGGGAAATGTGGACGACTTTTTGACTTTTTCCCATATACAAGGAGGTTGTCTCTGCTTCACTGATTACCCTATTCTTTTTTAAGGTGGTTTTCTACCAGAGCTAGTCAAGTTCAAGACTAAAAAAAAAAAATCAATACACCAAATTACTAACAATTGGTCATTAGAATTTATTTTATAAATTTTTATGGCTTCTAAAATTATTTTCTACCAAAAAAAACCTTGACAATAACAACAAAACATTTTTTTTAACTTTTAACCTCAGCTATGAATACCGCATTTTTGGAGGTTATTCACGTGAAAATTATTATTGTAAAATTATTGTAAAATTTGTTAAAGGTCAATTTTTTGCAGTTTCAAGAAATGAATGAATATATAATATAATAATAAAATAATATAATAACTTGCTATAACTTTTAAACTATACAGTCAATTTTGATCAGACTTCGTAGAAATGTTTATTAATATCTAATCAATACCTCCAGATAATTTGAGCTGATTCTCTATTGTCATGCATTTAGTAGAAAACCACTTTAACAAAGGATTAGATGCGAGCAGTTCCAAAGACGCAGAGTTACGCTAGCCTAGCAATCAGCTAATGCGTAGCTGCACTCACGATACCGGCGTAACTATGTACAAAAGTAATAAATCATACATATTTTGGTAATTTATTCTGAAAACTGTGAAAGTTTTAACTAATTAAAGTTTATCTAGCTTGACTTTAATTGCATAAAGTGATTAGAAATACCCAAGATCATGGAAAAATAAGCAAAGCATTGAGATATCGGAAAAAATTTTGTTTTTCTAAAGTATTTTTATGATATTTATGATGTATTTTTATAAATCTAAAATATAAATAACTATATAATTATGATTTTTATGAAAAAAAGTCTTTTTTTAAAAAAATGTCATTATTTGATGTATAAAAACGCGTATTCGGAAAAAGGGCCTAATCCTTTAGAGTTTATTTTGTTTATTAAAATAATTCTTTCCATGCAGAAAAGTTTTTTAATAGGATAAAAATATCTTGGATGATAATACTTTTGAGTTGTAATAAAAATTTGCATGTTATTTGATTATGTTAAAAGAAATACCCAAGTATACATTTAATTGGCCTTTTTCTCAAATTCACTTTTTCGGAGTTCGGCCCTTGTTGCACCAAAGTCCTCAAATATTATTTATTTATTTCTGGATATGGGGATGTTTAGAAAATCGCGGCATTAGGCAGCGCTACTGACAATGGCAGGTGTGTCGTCTCACGCATGTGCACACACTCAAACATGTGCTCTAATCTCCATGCCAAACTGGTGGGAAGGAGGCCATTGCAGGTAGCGACCCCCCCCCCCCTCCCCCACCCAATGCCACGAAAAAATGCTATGGAGGCGACACTGGCAAAGACCTCGCTATGAGTACATCTCTTAGCGGCTGATCTAGGATTACGCCCAAATCCCTAAAATAAACAAGAATTTTGACAGGATTGAGCCCCAAAAAAAATACTAGGATTGCGCCCAAATTTTGTGCAGCGTTGCCGCTTTTTCGAGGATATACCTATAATTTTATTCGAACTAGATTTTGGTTGGAACTAAATTTTATGGCGCGCCTCTGCGGGACCCTTCAGGCCCCACGGCGCGCATTGTTTTAAAAAATAACCCGCTAGTGTTTTATTAAAAATCAATTCTTTTCTCACGTTTGTATTAATTCACTGTTCAAAATCAAAAGTTCTGACAAAAAAGGCTTGGCAACATGGGAGTAGTTTTGTAAGGATTGCGCCCATTTTCAGTGAAAGTTGAAGGGGAGGAGTTTGGGCGCAATCCTTACACAAAACACATGTTTGGGCGCAATCCTGGTTCACCGTCTTTTAGCGCAGGATAACCAGTGAAAGGCCGATGGAATAAAAAAAAAACAGACGCCCTATCTGCACAACAGCTTAGACCAAGGTTAGACAAGGGTGAAATGATTTTATCTCTTTCTTTGTCAAACCTGAGATCAATCCCTATTGTTAGAGCTCAATTGATAATCAATTGATAATCAATTAAGAATTACTTGAGAGTGTGGCCAAAACAACAATTTAAAATCAACTGATTCTCAATTGATTATCAGTTGATTATCAATTGATTCTCAACTGAATTTTTTTTTTGTAATGATAATAATAATAAATTTTTTCAAATAAAAAACTAAACGTTATTAGAATACCGACAATATATATTTTTTCATTTCAAGAAATGAAGGTTATAATATTTGTACGGAGAAGAAGAAAATGTTTCAAAAAACGATTTTGATGTACTAAAGCATTAATTTTTTTATTCATTTTTCATAAAATAAAAAGATTTTCAAAAACGTAAAAATCACAAATGGTTCCTAACAAGTTAAAATTAGGCTATTTCAACTATCACGTCACAAGAGCAGTTTGCATTGACAATGTTTTTGCTCCGGCAATACGTCACAAGAGCCGATTGCATTGACTCCGGTGAAAATGACGTCATAGTTGAAAATACCTAATTGCAATCGATTTTGTTTTTATTTTTTTTATTTTTTATTTTTTTTCAACAATAGTAATGGTTGTTGAAGACTCTGGACTCTCGCGTGTGATAGTCACGCACGAAGGCTGGTGAATCCGACTCGTCACTCAAGGATTAGCTTATACTGTTCAAACTCAATTGATAATCAATTGATAACCACAAAAGGGATCACAATTGATATTTTTTGCTGGTTCTCTAACAGAACCCTGACACATCAACTATCGCTATTTAATGCATTTTCTTCCTCTCCGTATTATTGTATTCTTTACAAAGAAAAAAAAAAAAATGAATATTGAAAGCCGTCGTCAGTATGTCAAAAATGCATCCTTTAAAGAAATTTGCTACAAAAAAAAAAAAACAAAAAAAAAAAAAAAACAAAACAAAACAAAACAAACAAATTTTGTTGATAATTAATTGATAATCAATTAGGAATCAGTTCATGTCTGAAATTTGATAAACAGAATTTGAAACATCCAAATCTTGAAATTTTATTTTGATTCTATTGATACTTTTTACACAACCAATTAATTTTTAAAAATTCAACTTGCTTTACCAAAAAATTCTAATTTATTTCTATTTCGATAATTAAAAAATATATGCACACGAACTCTTTGACGTGGACAGTTGGCCTATAAAAGAGACATCCGTACTTGATTACCTTCGCGTTCAATTTTAGCACCTTCTCTGCCTTTGTTTACCATTCGGAGTAGGGTGACACAGTGGTTCGGTGTAAGCCTCCTCAGTGCCTCTTTGCAGAGGGCTACTTCCCTGGAGTTTGTGGTCCAGTCTTTCAGCGCTAAGAGCGCCGCTTTGCTATCCGAGCAAATCGTAGCTGGTCCTTTCCTGTGCGCTTCCGTCAGGGTGACCCGCAAGCACTCCGTAATCGCCCTCACCTCAGGGGTGGCATGCTGATTTTTACGACGCCTTGCGCGCATGAAACGCGCCGCGCGCGGGGCGGCCGATGGAACGCACTTTCTCGCGCCAAATTTAAATTTTGTTTTGAAAAAGTTAATTTATAATAAATAATGTGTTTAAAAATGAATTTTTATGTTAATAATTTATGTAAGATAAATAAATCAAACGTAAAGATAATTTTAATAAAACTGCATCGACTTATAAAAATAATTAAATATATAATTGTAAAAAAATAAACATATAATAAATAAATATATAATAGTAAAAAAAAATTACAAAGAAAGAATAGTTAATAAGGGTGGAGTAATGTCATGTCCCAAAATCGGGACAGATCTATTTACTTAATTTGAATCTACTTCACCCTTTTTTTTATAACCGGGTAGGTGATTCGAATAACTGAGAGGAGGATAATTAATAAAACTACAGAACCCGAAAGACTAGTAAGAAAAATCTATTTATTATCAAAACCAAACCATTACAAACGTTACACGATCTACTTCCTTAAAAATAATCTTACTTCTATTAAAGTTCTGGACACTGCACAGAGAGAGAGAGAGAGTGTTGAAAGCCGAAGATTCCCGCTGGGCTGCTTGAGGTGGTGAATCGGTGGTTCTACGCCGTCCTGAAGGAAATTCCAGGCTCTTTTCTTTAGTCGGACACAATGCTGTTTCTTTAAAGTCTTTTAAAACCAAACTAGTCACTGCCGGAACTCTAATTTGTGTTAACCCTCGCACTTATTCGAAAACTCGCGAATTAGGTGCACTGATTCGAAAACTCAGAAATGCCCTTAAAAATAAGACTATAAATAGTCACTCAGGTTGATCTCGATATGTTTTTAAAAATATCGAGACTTTGAAAATCTCTAACTCCCGTGAGTCAAGACGGGGAGATCTTCCTCGCGGAGCGATGTGCACGGGTCGAGTTCTAGATCGCGACTGAAAAACCAAGCTCCCGGGCTCGCGTTCGCGGCCCTATTTATACCCCTACGCATGAGGACCCACCCCCGTAGAGGGGATCATGGACCCTCCCATGTGTGCCCGAATCTGGGGGGAAAAACCAATGATTTGGCCTCTTTTCCACGAGGGCTTGGCCTTGGCCTAATTTATTATAATATTCCTCATGTCCGGACTCCCTCTACTACAAGTAAAGTCCGCCTAAAATATTATGGGACCCGATTTCTTGAGGCCTCATTGGGTCAATGTCACTGACCGGTGGTCGCGGGGGATTGTTTATGGCCTCCCGCCTCCTTGCCGTGACGCTCTATTGTTGGGGTCCGCTGCTGGCTTTTCCTTCACTCAGCCAGGCGTCCCGTGCTGACGCGTTTCTTTTGTCCTCTCCCTCTCTTCTTTTTCCCAGCTCCTGTTCGCTTTTCCTCTCTCTCTCTTATTTATACTTACTAATTTATCTTATTTAACTAATAATTGAATAATTTGTAAATAACTTAAGAATTAGCTTAAAATTATTTTAATTTTAAAAAGGGGAGCTGGTGCCGACACGACAGTAAGAAAGAAAAAAAAATTCAATATTTTTCAAGCGATATTTATTATAGGTTATTTTTCAACTGTTATTAATAAACAATTTAAAAAATTACTAAACAAAGACGAAAATCCTGAAACTTAATAAATTTCGGGAAGTAAAAAATTTAATAATTTATTTAACTGAAGCTCCTGAACCCTCATAACCAAGTAGACCAACTGCGATAATTGAATTTATTAATAAACAATTAAAATAATTAATAAACAAATAAGCAGATAGTAAAACTCAATGGATTTGAGCGGTAAAAAATTTAATAATTTATTGTATTGAAGCTCTTCAACCCTTATAACTTAGTAAGGACCAAGGAGAATAATTGAATTTATTAATAAACAATTTGAATAATTAATAAACAAATACGAAGACCGTAAAACTCAATAAATTTGAGCGGTAAAAAATTTAATAATTTATCATCCCCAAGCTCTTAAACCCTCATAATCGAGGAGACATTGACTGCAATAATTAAATTAATCAGTAAATAATTTAAATAATTAATAAACGAATACACGAATCCTGGAACCCGATAAATGTGAGCGGTAAAAAATTTAATAATTTATTGTATTAAAGCTCTTCAACCCTCATAACTTAAAGAGGACCTAGGTAAATAATTGAATTGATTAATTAATAAACAAATACGAACACCGTAAAGCTCAATCAATTCGAGCGGTAAAAATTTAATAATTTATTGTATTCAAGCTCTTCAACCCTCACAATTAACTGGATCAAGGGTGATATTTGAATTTTCATAAACAATTTACATAATTAATAAACAAATGCGTGGATCCTGAAACTCAATAAATTGAAATGGTAAAAAATTTAATAATTTATTATATCCAAGCTCTTAAGCCCTGATAATCGTTATGATGGAGTGTAATAATTAAATAAATAATTAAATTAATCAGTAAATAATTTAAATAGTTAATAAACAAATACGCGAATCCTGGAACTCAATAGATTTGAGCGGTAAAAAATTTAATAATTTATTGTATTGAAGCTCTTTAACCCTCATAACTTAAAGAGGACCAAGGAGAATAATTGAATTTATGAATAAACCATTTGAATAAGTAATAAACAAATACGAAGACTGTAAAACTCGATAAATTTGAGCGGTAAAAAATTTAATAATTGAATAGCTCGGTGCAATAATGGGCTTAGCGCTTGGCCGGCCGAATCCTAGTACAGCCGAAGATTGCCGAAGTCGATTTTTAAGTGTTTGTTAAATTTTGACAAACTAAAATTAAAAAAATACCATTTTATGTAGAATTGCATTGCGCATCTTTTTAACATATAAAGTCATCAGAAATTTTTTTTAGTTTTTGAGTTAAAAATCATAAACCTCGTTTTTTTTCTAACCTTAAAAACTAAAAGAATTCGTTTTTAACTCACGATATCTTGGGAACGGGTGAATATTTTCTTACGGGGTTTAAACACAACGATTATTTAACTCTTTCCACTTCTAATGGAGTATTTTTAAAATCTTAAAAATAATTTGGGAATGACACACGATTTTATGAAAAAAAAAAGTTTGACGCTTTTAACCACCAACTTCGGATTAAAAAAGTGTGCGAGGAAGTTTTGAGCTAGTAAAACTTGACACAACCATATTGTTTCTCAATTATCAAGGAAGTTTTTTGGGAAGTTTCAGATCAAAATAAGCATTAGAAAAGAAACGACAATGGTTTTTAGATAACTTCACACTCGTAAGACGCCGCCGAGCGTGCAGCCGCACCATTTTCAGTAAACAAGGCAGCAAAAATGCAGCAGAAGACGCGAGCTACTGCATCGATTATCACACGTGTTTCATGGCCAGCGGCGTCTTACGAGTGTGTAGTTATCTAAAAACCGTTGTCGTTTCTTTTCTAATGCTTATTTTGATATGAAACTTTCCAAAAAACTTCCTTGATAATTGAGGAACATTATGGTTGTGTCAATTTTTACTAGCTCAAAACTTCCTCGCACACTTTTTAAATCCGAAGTTGGTGGTTAAAAGCGTCAAACTATTTTTTTTCATAAAATCGTGTGTCATTCCCAAATTATTTTTAAGATTTTAAAAATACACCATTAGAAGCGGAAAGAGTTAAATAATCGTTGTGTTTAAACACCGTAAGAAAATATTCACCCGTTCCTAAGATATCGTGAGTTAAAAACGAATTCTTTTAGTTTTTAATAGGGCTTAACGATATTCGAGAAAAATATCGATATCGTCTCGATATCGTCTCGAAATCGATACGATATCCGAGACGATACGTCTCAACGAATGTCGATATCGATACGATAAAAATTTTTTATGAAGCCACCGATATTCTCGTATCGGCGATATTCCAGAGACGATAATATCGAAAAATATCGTCTCGAAAAAAATAAGATGTATATAGCAATTTTAAATCTTAGCGTGAATATCGTACACTGTTACTGGAGCCAATAAAACTTGAAAGTGTCAGTGGCGGATCCAGCAATCATTTTTGGGGGGGGGGGCGCTTTACTATATTATATATATATATGTGTGTATGTATATGAGATAGCTGATCAGTTATCCCCCTAACTCTAAACCCCCAAATACCCTGGGCGCCCGAGTTCAACAAAAAAACTGATCAGCTATCCGCCAAGCTATTTGACCCCGAATACCCTGGACGACCAAATTCAATAAATAAACTGATCAGCCGTCCTCCAAGCTTTAAACCCCCAAATACCCTGGACACCCGAGTTTAACAAAAAAACTGATCAGCTATCCCCCAAGCTATTTACCCAAAAATACCCTGGGCACCCAAATTCAATAAATAAACTGATCAGCCGTCCTCCAAGCTTTAAAAACCCAAATACCCTGGGCGCCCGAGTTCAATAAAAAACTGATCAGCTATCCCCCAAGCTATTTACCCCCAAATACCCTGGGCACCCAAATTCAATAGATAAACTGATCAGCTATCCTCCAAGCTCTGAACACCCAAATACTCTGGGCGCTCAAATTCAACAAAAAAACTGATCAGCTATCTCCTAAGCTGTACATCCCCAAATACCCTGAGCGCTTGAGTTCAATAGATAAACTGACAAGCTATCCTCCAAGCTATTTACCCCCAAGTAACCTGGGCACCCAAATTCAATGAATTAACTGATCAGCCGTCCTCCAAGCTTTAAACCCCCAAATACCCTGGGCACCCGAGTTTAACAAAAAAACTGATCAGCTATCCCCCAAGCTATTTACCCCCAAATACCCTGGGCGCCCGAGTTCAACAAAAAAACTGATCAGCTATCCCCCAAGCTCTAAACCCCCAAATACCCTGGGCGCCCGAATTCAACAAAAAAACTGATCAGCTATCCCCCAAGCTATTTACCCTCAAATGCCCTGGGCGCTCAATTTCAACAAAAAAACTGATCAGCTATCTCCTAAGCTGTACATCCCCTAATACCCTGGGCGCTTGAGTTCAATAGATAAACTGATAAGCTATCCTCCAAGCTATTTACCCCCAAATACCCTGGGCAACCCAATTCAATATATAAACTGATCAGCCGTCCTCTAAGCTTTAAACCCCCAAATACCCTGGGCACCCAAATTCAATAAATAAATTGATCAGCCTTCCTCCAAGCTCTAAACCCCCAAATACTCTGGGCGCCCGAGTTCTACAAAAAAACTGATCGGCTATCCCCGAAGCTATTTACCCCCAAACACCCTGGGCACACAAATTCAATAAATAAACTGATCAGTCATCCTCCAAGCTCGAAGCCCCCAAATACTCTGGGCGCTCAAATTCACTAAAAAAACTGATCAGCTATCTCCTAAGCTGTACATCCCCAAATACCCTGGGCGCTTGAGTTCAATAGAAAAACTGATAAGCTATCCTCCAAGCTATTTACCCCCAAATACCCTGGGAACCTAAATTCAATAAATTAACTGATCAGCCATCCTCCAAGCTCTAAACCCCCAAATACTCTGGGTGCTCAAATTCAACAAAAAAACTGATCAGCTATCTCCTAAGCTGTACATCCCCAAATACCCTGGGCGCTTGAGTTCAATAGATAAACTGATAAGCTATCCTCCAAGCTATTGACCCCCAAATACCCTGGGCACCCAAATTCAATAAATTAACTGATCAGCCGTCCTCCAAGCTTTAAACCCCCAAATACCCTGGGCACCCGAGTTTAACAAAAAAACTGATCAGCTATCTCCTAAGCTGTACATCCCAAAATACCCTGGGCGCTTGAGTTCAATAGATAAACTGATAAGCTATTCTCCAAGCTATTTACCCCCAAATACCCTGGGCGCCCGAGTTCAACAAAAAAACTGATCAGCTATCCCCCAAGCTCTAAACCTCCAAATACCCTGGGCGCCCGAGTTCAACAAAAAAACTGATCAGCCATCCTCCAAGATCTAAACCCCCAAATACTCTGGGCGCTCAAATTCAACAAAAAAACTGATCAGCTATCTCCTAAGCTGTACATCCCCAAATACCCTGGGCGCTTGAGTTCAATAGATAAACTGATAAGCTATCCTCCAAGCTATTGACCCCCAAATACCCTGGGCACCCAAATTCAATAAATTAACTGATCAGCCGTCCTCCAAGCTTTAAACCCCCAAATACCCTGGGCACCCGAGTTTAACAAAAAAACTGATCAGCTATCTCCTAAGCTGTACATCCCAAAATACCCTGGGCGCTTGAGTTCAATAGATAAACTGATAAGCTATTCTCCAAGCTATTTACCCCCAAATACCCTGGGCGCCCGAGTTCAACAAAAAAACTGATCAGCTATCCCCCAAGCTCTAAACCTCCAAATACCCTGGGCGCCCGAGTTCAACAAAAAAACTGATCAGCCATCCTCCAAGATCTAAACCCCCAAATACTCTGGGCGCTCAAATTCAACAAAAAAACTGATCAGCTATCTCCTAAGCTGTACATCCCCAAATACCCTGGGCGCTTGAGTTCAATAGATAAACTGATAAGCTATCCTCCAAGCTATTTACCCCCAAATACCCTGGGCACCCAAATTCAATAAATTAACTGATCAGCCGTCCTCCAAGCTTTAAACCCCCAAATACCCTGGGCACCCGAGTTTAACAAAAAAACTGATCAGCTATCTCCTAAGCTGTACATCCCAAAATACCCTGGGCGCTTGAGTTCAATAGATAAACTGATAAGCTATTCTCCAAGCTATTTACCCCCAAATACCCTGGGCGCCCGAGTTCAACAAAAAAACTGATCAGCTATCCCCCAAGCTATTTACCCTCAAATGCCCTGGGCGCTCAATTTCAACAAAAAAACTGATCAGCTATCTCCTAAGCTGTACATCCCCTAATACCCTGGGCGCTTGAGTTCAATAGATAAACTGATAAGCTATCCTCCAAGCTATTTACCCCCAAATACCCTGGGCAACCCAATTCAATATATAAACTGATCAGCCGTCCTCTAAGCTTTAAACCCCCAAATACCCTGGGCACCCAAATTCAATAAATGAATTGATCAGCCTTCCTCCAAGCTCTAAACCCCCAAATACTCTGGGCGCCCGAGTTCTACAAAAAAACTGATCGGCTATCCCCGAAGCTATTTACCCCCAAACACCCTGGGCACACAAATTCAATAAATAAACTGATCAGTCATCCTCCAAGCTCGAAGCCCCCAAATACTCTGGGCGCTCAAATTCACTAAAAAAACTGATCAGCTATCTCCTAAGCTGTACATCCCCAAATACCCTGGGCGCTTGAGTTCAATAGAAAAACTGATAAGCTATCCTCCAAGCTATTTACCCCCAAATACCCTGGGAACCTAAATTCAATAAATTAACTGATCAGCCATCCTCCAAGCTCTAAACCCCCAAATACTCTGGGTGCTCAAATTCAACAAAAAAACTGATCAGCTATCTCCTAAGCTGTACATCCCCAAATACCCTGGGCGCTTGAGTTCAATAGATAAACTGACAAGCTATCCTCCAAGCTATTTACCCCCAAGTAACCTGGGCACCCAAATTCAATGAATTAACTGATCAGCCGTCCTCCAAGCTTTAAACCCCCAAATACCCTGGGCACCCGAGTTTAACAAAAAAACTGATCAGCTATCCCCCAAGCTATTTACCCCCAAATACCCTGGGCGCCCGAGTTCAACAAAAAAACTGATCAGCTATCCCCCAAGCTCTAAACCCCCAAATACCCTGGGCGCCCGAATTCAACAAAAAAACTGATCAGCTATCCCCCAAGCTATTTACCCTCAAATGCCCTGGGCGCTCAATTTCAACAAAAAAACTGATCAGCTATCTCCTAAGCTGTACATCCCCTAATACCCTGGGCGCTTGAGTTCAATAGATAAACTGATAAGCTATCCTCCAAGCTATTTACCCCCAAATACCCTGGGCAACCCAATTCAATATATAAACTGATCAGCCGTCCTCTAAGCTTTAAACCCCCAAATACCCTGGGCACCCAAATTCAATAAATAAATTGATCAGCCTTCCTCCAAGCTCTAAACCCCCAAATACTCTGGGCGCCCGAGTTCTACAAAAAAACTGATCGGCTATCCCCGAAGCTATTTACCCCCAAACACCCTGGGCACACAAATTCAATAAATAAACTGATCAGTCATCCTCCAAGCTCGAAGCCCCCAAATACTCTGGGCGCTCAAATTCACTAAAAAAACTGATCAGCTATCTCCTAAGCTGTACATCCCCAAATACCCTGGGCGCTTGAGTTCAATAGAAAAACTGATAAGCTATCCTCCAAGCTATTTACCCCCAAATACCCTGGGAACCTAAATTCAATAAATTAACTGATCAGCCATCCTCCAAGCTCTAAACCCCCAAATACTCTGGGTGCTCAAATTCAACAAAAAAACTGATCAGCTATCTCCTAAGCTGTACATCCCCAAATACCCTGGGCGCTTGAGTTCAATAGATAAACTGACAAGCTATCCTCCAAGCTATTTACCCCCAAGTAACCTGGGCACCCAAATTCAATGAATTAACTGATCAGCCGTCCTCCAAGCTTTAAACCCCCAAATACCCTGGGCACCCGAGTTTAACAAAAAAACTGATCAGCTATCCCCCAAGCTATTTACCCCCAAATACCCTGGGCGCCCGAGTTCAACAAAAAAACTGATCAGCTATCCCCCAAGCTCTAAACCCCCAAATACCCTGGGCGCCCGAATTCAACAAAAAAACTGATCAGCTATCCCCCAAGCTATTTACCCTCAAATGCCCTGGGCGCTCAATTTCAACAAAAAAACTGATCAGCTATCTCCTAAGCTGTACATCCCCTAATACCCTGGGCGCTTGAGTTCAATAGATAAACTGATAAGCTATCCTCCAAGCTATTTACCCCCAAATACCCTGGGCAACCCAATTCAATATATAAACTGATCAGCCGTCCTCTAAGCTTTAAACCCCCAAATACCCTGGGCACCCAAATTCAATAAATAAATTGATCAGCCTTCCTCCAAGCTCTAAACCCCCAAATACTCTGGGCGCCCGAGTTCTACAAAAAAACTGATCGGCTATCCCCGAAGCTATTTACCCCCAAACACCCTGGGCACACAAATTCAATAAATAAACTGATCAGTCATCCTCCAAGCTCGAAGCCCCCAAATACTCTGGGCGCTCAAATTCACTAAAAAAACTGATCAGCTATCTCCTAAGCTGTACATCCCCAAATACCCTGGGCGCTTGAGTTCAATAGAAAAACTGATAAGCTATCCTCCAAGCTATTTACCCCCAAATACCCTGGGAACCTAAATTCAATAAATTAACTGATCAGCCATCCTCCAAGCTCTAAACCCCCAAATACTCTGGGTGCTCAAATTCAACAAAAAAACTGATCAGCTATCTCCTAAGCTGTACATCCCCAAATACCCTGGGCGCTTGAGTTCAATAGATAAACTGATAAGCTATCCTCCAAGCTATTGACCCCCAAATACCCTGGGCACCCAAATTCAATAAATTAACTGATCAGCCGTCCTCCAAGCTTTAAACCCCCAAATACCCTGGGCACCCGAGTTTAACAAAAAAACTGATCAGCTATCTCCTAAGCTGTACATCCCAAAATACCCTGGGCGCTTGAGTTCAATAGATAAACTGATAAGCTATTCTCCAAGCTATTTACCCCCAAATACCCTGGGCGCCCGAGTTCAACAAAAAAACTGATCAGCTATCCCCCAAGCTCTAAACCTCCAAATACCCTGGGCGCCCGAGTTCAACAAAAAAACTGATCAGCCATCCTCCAAGATCTAAACCCCCAAATACTCTGGGCGCTCAAATTCAACAAAAAAACTGATCAGCTATCTCCTAAGCTGTACATCCCCAAATACCCTGGGCGCTTGAGTTCAATAGATAAACTGATAAGCTATCCTCCAAGCTATTGACCCCCAAATACCCTGGGCACCCAAATTCAATAAATTAACTGATCAGCCGTCCTCCAAGCTTTAAACCCCCAAATACCCTGGGCACCCGAGTTTAACAAAAAAACTGATCAGCTATCTCCTAAGCTGTACATCCCAAAATACCCTGGGCGCTTGAGTTCAATAGATAAACTGATAAGCTATTCTCCAAGCTATTTACCCCCAAATACCCTGGGCGCCCGAGTTCAACAAAAAAACTGATCAGCTATCCCCCAAGCTCTAAACCTCCAAATACCCTGGGCGCCCGAGTTCAACAAAAAAACTGATCAGCCATCCTCCAAGATCTAAACCCCCAAATACTCTGGGCGCTCAAATTCAACAAAAAAACTGATCAGCTATCTCCTAAGCTGTACATCCCCAAATACCCTGGGCGCTTGAGTTCAATAGATAAACTGATAAGCTATCCTCCAAGCTATTTACCCCCAAATACCCTGGGCACCCAAATTCAATAAATTAACTGATCAGCCGTCCTCCAAGCTTTAAACCCCCAAATACCCTGGGCACCCGAGTTTAACAAAAAAACTGATCAGCTATCTCCTAAGCTGTACATCCCAAAATACCCTGGGCGCTTGAGTTCAATAGATAAACTGATAAGCTATTCTCCAAGCTATTTACCCCCAAATACCCTGGGCGCCCGAGTTCAACAAAAAAACTGATCAGCTATCCCCCAAGCTATTTACCCTCAAATGCCCTGGGCGCTCAATTTCAACAAAAAAACTGATCAGCTATCTCCTAAGCTGTACATCCCCTAATACCCTGGGCGCTTGAGTTCAATAGATAAACTGATAAGCTATCCTCCAAGCTATTTACCCCCAAATACCCTGGGCAACCCAATTCAATATATAAACTGATCAGCCGTCCTCTAAGCTTTAAACCCCCAAATACCCTGGGCACCCAAATTCAATAAATGAATTGATCAGCCTTCCTCCAAGCTCTAAACCCCCAAATACTCTGGGCGCCCGAGTTCTACAAAAAAACTGATCGGCTATCCCCGAAGCTATTTACCCCCAAACACCCTGGGCACACAAATTCAATAAATAAACTGATCAGTCATCCTCCAAGCTCGAAGCCCCCAAATACTCTGGGCGCTCAAATTCACTAAAAAAACTGATCAGCTATCTCCTAAGCTGTACATCCCCAAATACCCTGGGCGCTTGAGTTCAATAGAAAAACTGATAAGCTATCCTCCAAGCTATTTACCCCCAAATACCCTGGGCGCCCGAGTTCAACAAAAAAACTGATCAGCTATCCCCCAAGCTCTATACCTCCAAATACCCTGGGCGCCCGAGTTCAACAAAAAAACTGATCAGCCATCCTCCAAGCTCTAAACCCCCAAATACTCTGGGCGCTCAAATTCAACAAAAAAACTGATCAGCTATCTCCTAAGCTGTACATCCCCAAATACCCTGGGCGCTTGAGTTCAATAGATAAACTGATAAGCTATCCTCCAAGCTATTGACCCCCAAATACCCTGGGCACCCAAATTCAATAAATTAACTGATCAGCCGTCCTCCAAGCTTTAAACCCCCAAATACCCTGGGCACCCGAGTTTAACAAAAAAACTGATCAGCTATCTCCTAAGCTGTACATCCCAAAATACCCTGGGCGCTTGAGTTCAATAGATAAACTGATAAGCTATTCTCCAAGCTATTTACCCCCAAATACCCTGGGCGCCCGAGTTCAACAAAAAAACTGATCAGCTATCCCCCAAGCTCTATACCTCCAAATACCCTGGGCGCCCGAGTTCAACAAAAAAACTGATCAGCCATCCTCCAAGATCTAAACCCCCAAATACTCTGGGCGCTCAAATTCAACAAAAAAACTGATCAGCTATCTCCTAAGCTGTACATCCCCAAATACCCTGGGCGCTTGAGTTCAATAGATAAACTGATAAGCTATCCTCCAAGCTATTGACCCCCAAATACCCTGGGCACCCAAATTCAATAAATTAACTGATCAGCCGTCCTCCAAGCTTTAAACCCCCAAATACCCTGGGCACCCGAGTTTAACAAAAAAACTGATCAGCTATCTCCTAAGCTGTACATCCCAAAATACCCTGGGCGCTTGAGTTCAATAGATAAACTGATAAGCTATTCTCCAAGCTATTTACCCCCAAATACCCTGGGCGCCCGAGTTCAACAAAAAAACTGATCAGCTATCCCCCAAGCTATTTACCCTCAAATGCCCTGGGCGCTCAATTTCAACAAAAAAACTGATCAGCTATCTCCTAAGCTGTACATCCCCTAATACCCTGGGCGCTTGAGTTCAATAGATAAACTGATAAGCTATCCTCCAAGCTATTTACCCCCAAATACCCTGGGCAACCCAATTCAATATATAAACTGATCAGCCGTCCTCTAAGCTTTAAACCCCCAAATACCCTGGGCACCCAAATTCAATAAATAAATTGATCAGCCTTCCTCCAAGCTCTAAACCCCCAAATACTCTGGGCGCCCGAGTTCTACAAAAAAACTGATCGGCTATCCCCGAAGCTATTTACCCCCAAACACCCTGGGCACACAAATTCAATAAATAAACTGATCAGTCATCCTCCAAGCTCGAAGCCCCCAAATACTCTGGGCGCTCAAATTCACTAAAAAAACTGATCAGCTATCTCCTAAGCTGTACATCCCCAAATACCCTGGGCGCTTGAGTTCAATAGAAAAACTGATAAGCTATCCTCCAAGCTATTTACCCCCAAATACCCTGGGCAACCCAATTCAATATATAAACTGATCAGCCGTCCTCTAAGCTTTAAACCCCCAAATACCCTGGGCACCCAAATTCAATAAATAAATTGATCAGCCTTCCTCCAAGCTCTAAACCCCCAAATACTCTGGGCGCCCGAGTTCTACAAAAAAACTGATCGGCTATCCCCGAAGCTATTTACCCCCAAACACCCTGGGAACCTAAATTCAATAAATTAACTGATCAGCCATCCTCCAAGCTCTAAACCCCCAAATACTCTGGGCGCTCAAATTCAACAAAAAAACTGATCAGCTATCTCCTAAGCTGTACATCCCCAAATACCCTGGGCGCTTGAGTTCAATAGATAAACTGATAAGCTATCCTCCAAGCTATTGACCCCCAAATACCCTGGGCACCCAAATTCAATAAATTAACTGATCAGCCGTCCTCCAAGCTTTAAACCCCCAAATACCCTGGGCACCCGAGTTTAACAAAAAAACTGATCAGCTATCTCCTAAGCTGTACATCCCAAAATACCCTGGGCGCTTGAGTTTAATAGATAAACTGATAAGCTATTCTCCAAGCTATTTACCCCCAAATACCCTGGGCGCCCGAGTTCAACAAAAAAACTGATCAGCTATCCCCCAAGCTCTAAACCTCCAAATACCCTGGGCGCCCGAGTTCAACAAAAAAACTGATCAGCCATCCTCCAAGATCTAAACCCCCAAATACTCTGGGCGCTCAAATTCAACAAAAAAACTGATCAGCTATCTCCTAAGCTGTACATCCCCAAATACCCTGGGCGCTTGAGTTCAATAGATAAACTGATAAGCTATCCTCCAAGCTATTGACCCCCAAATACCCTGGGCACCCAAATTCAATAAATTAACTGATCAGCCGTCCTCCAAGCTTTAAACCCCAAAATACCCTGGGCACCCGAGTTTAACAAAAAAACTGATCAGCTATCTCCTAAGCTGTACATCCCAAAATACCCTGGGCGCTTGAGTTCAATAGATTAACTGATAAGCTATTCTCCAAGCTATTTACCCCCAAATACCCTGGGCGCCCGAGTTCAACAAAAAAACTGATCAGCTATCCCCCAAGCTCTAAACCTCCAAATACCCTGGGCGCCCGAGTTCAACAAAAAAACTGATCAGCCATCCTCCAAGATCTAAACCCCCAAATACTCTGGGCGCTCAAATTAACAAAAAAACTGATCAGCTATCTCCTAAGCTGTACATCCCCAAATACCCTGGGCGCTTGAGTTCAATAGATAAACTGATAAGCTATCCTCCAAGCTATTTACCCCCAAATACCCTGGGCACCCAAATTCAATAAATTAACTGATCAGCCGTCCTCCAAGCTTTAAACCCCCAAATACCCTGGGCACCCGAGTTTAACAAAAAAACTGATCAGCTATCTCCTAAGCTGTACATCCCAAAATACCCTGGGCGCTTGAGTTCAATAGATAAACTGATAAGCTATTCTCCAAGCTATTTACCCCCAAATACCCTGGGCGCCCGAGTTCAACAAAAAAACTGATCAGCTATCCCCCAAGCTCTAAACCTCCAAATACCCTGGGCGCCCGAGTTCAACAAAAAAACTGATCAGCCATCCTCCAAGATCTAAACCCCCAAATACTCTGGGCGCTCAAATTCAACAAAAAAACTGATCAGCTATCTCCTAAGCTGTACATCCCCAAATACCCTGGGCGCTTGAGTTCAATAGATAAACTGATAAGCTATCCTCCAAGCTATTTACCCCCAAATACCCTGGGCACCCAAATTCAATAAATTAACTGATCAGCCGTCCTCCAAGCTTTAAACCCCCAAATACCCTGGGCACCCGAGTTTAACAAAAAAACTGATCAGCTATCTCCTAAGCTGTACATCCCAAAATACCCTGGGCGCTTGAGTTCAATAGATAAACTGATAAGCTATTCTCCAAGCTATTTACCCCCAAATACCCTGGGCGCCCGAGTTCAACAAAAAAACTGATCAGCTATCCCCCAAGCTATTTACCCTCAAATGCCCTGGGCGCTCAATTTCAACAAAAAAACTGATCAGCTATCTCCTAAGCTGTACATCCCCTAATACCCTGGGCGCTTGAGTTCAATAGATAAACTGATAAGCTATCCTCCAAGCTATTTACCCCCAAATACCCTGGGCAACCCAATTCAATATATAAACTGATCAGCCGTCCTCTAAGCTTTAAACCCCCAAATACCCTGGGCACCCAAATTCAATAAATAAATTGATCAGCCTTCCTCCAAGCTCTAAACCCCCAAATACTCTGGGCGCCCGAGTTCTACAAAAAAACTGATCGGCTATCCCCGAAGCTATTTACCCCCAAACACCCTGGGCACACAAATTCAATAAATAAACTGATCAGTCATCCTCCAAGCTCGAAGCCCCCAAATACTCTGGGCGCTCAAATTCACTAAAAAAACTGATCAGCTATCTCCTAAGCTGTACATCCCCAAATACCCTGGGCGCTTGAGTTCAATAGAAAAACTGATAAGCTATCCTCCAAGCTATTTACCCCCAAATACCCTGGGAACCTAAATTCAATAAATTAACTGATCAGCCATCCTCCAAGCTCTAAACCCCCAAATACTCTGGGCGCTCAAATTCAACAAAAAAACTGATCAGCTATCTCCTAAGCTGTACATCCCCAAATACCCTGGGCGCTTGAGTTCAATAGATAAACTGATAAGCTATCCTCCAAGCTATTGACCCCCAAATACCCTGGGCACCCAAATTCAATAAATTAACTGATCAGCCGTCCTCCAAGCTTTAAACCCCCAAATACCCTGGGCACCCGAGTTTAACAAAAAAACTGATCAGCTATCTCCTAAGCTGTACATCCCAAAATACCCTGGGCGCTTGAGTTCAATAGATAAACTGATAAGCTATTCTCCAAGCTATTTACCCCCAAATACCCTGGGCGCCCGAGTTCAACAAAAAAACTGATCAGCTATCTCCTAAGCTGTACATCCCCCAATACCCTGGGCGCTTGAGTTCAATAGATAAACTAATAAGCTATCCTCCAAGCTATTTACCCCAAAATACCCTGGACACCCAAATTCAATAAATAAACTGATCAGCCGTCCTCCAAGCTTTAAACCCCCAAATACCCTGGGCGCCCGAGTTCAACAAAAAAACTGATCAGCCATCCCTCAAGCTATTTACCCCCAAATGCCCTGGGCACCCAACTTCAATAAATAAACTGATCAGCTATCCTCCAAGCTATTTACCCCAAAATACCCTGGACACCCAAATTCAATAAATAAACTGATCAGCCGTCCTCCAAGCTTTAAACCCCCAAATACCCTGGGCGCCCGAGTTCTACAAAAAAACTGATCAGCTATCCCCCAAGCTATTAACCCCCAAATACCCTGGGCACCCAAATTCAATAAATAAACTGATCAGCCGTCCTCCAAGCTTTAAACCCCCAAATACCCTGGGCGCCCGAGTTCTACAAAAAAATTGATCGGCTATCCCCCAAGCTCTAAACCCCCAAATACCCTGGGCGCCCGAGTTCAACAAAAAAACTGATCACCTATCCCCCAAGCTATTTACCCTCAAATGCCCTGGGCACCCAAATTCAATAAATTAACTGATCAGCCATCCTCCAAGCTCTAAACCCTCAAATACCCTGGGCAACCAAATTCAATAAATATATTGATCAGCCATTCTCCAAGCTCTAAACCCCCAAATACCCTGGGCGCCCGAGTTCTACAAAAAACTGATCAGCCATCCCTCAAGCTATTTACTCCCAAATGCCCTGGGCACTCAAATTCAATAAATTAACTGATCAGCCGTCCTCCAAGCTTTAAACCCCCAAATACCCTGAGCACCCGAGTTTAACAAAAAAACTGATCAGCTATCCGCCAAGCTATTTACCCCCAAATACCCTGGACACCCAAATTCAATAAATAAAGTGATCAGCCGTCCTCCAAGCTTTAAACCCCCAAATACCCTGGGGACCCGAGTTTAACAAAAAAACTGATCAGCTATCCCCCAAGCTAGATACCTTTAAATACCCTGGGCACCCAAATTCAATAAATAAACTGATTAGCCGTCCTCCAAGCTCTAAACCCCCAAATTTCCTGAGCGCCCGAGTTCTACAAAAAAACTGATCAGCTATCCCCCAAGCTCTAAGCCCCCAAATACCCTGGGCGCCCGAGTTCAACAAAAAAACTGATCAGCTATCCCCCAAGCTATTTACCCTCAAATGCCCTGGGCACCCAAATTCAATAAATTAACTGATCAGCCATCCTCCAAGCTCTAAACCCCCAAATACCCTGGGCAACCAAATTCAATAAATTTATTGATAAGCTATCCGCCAAGCTATTTACCCCCAAATACCCTGGACACCCAAATTCAATAAATAAAGTGATCAGCCGTCCTGCAAGCTTTAAACCCCCAAATACCCTGGGGACCCGAGTTTAACAAAAAAACTGATCAGCTATCCCCCAAGCTAGATACCTTTAAATACCCTGGGCGCCCGAGTTCAACAAAAAAACTGATCAGCTATCCCCTAAGCTATTTACCCCCAAATACCCTGGGCGCCCGAGTTCAACAAAAAAACTGATCAGCTATCCCCCAAGCTATTTACCCTCAAATGCCCTGGGCACCCAAATTCAATAAATTAACTGATCAGCCATCCTCCAAGCTCTAAACCCCCAAATACCCTGGGCACCCAAATTCAATAAATATATTGATCAGCCATCCTCCAAGCTCTTAACCCCCAAATACCCTGGGCGCCCGAGTTCTACAAAAAAACTGATCAGCTATCCCCCAAGCTATTAACCTCCAAATACCCTGGGCACCCAAATTAAATAAATAATCTGATCAGCCATCCTCCAAGCTTTAAACCCCCAAATACCCTGGGCGCCCGAGTTCAACAAAAGAACTGATCAGCTATCTCCTAAGCTGTACATCCCCTAAGACCCTGGGCGCTTGAGTTCAATAGATAAACTAATAAGCTATCCTCCAAGCTATTTACCCCCAAATACCCTGGGCACCCAAATTCAATAAATTAACTGATCAGCCGTCCTCCAAGCTTTAAACCCCCAAATACCCTGAGCACCCGAGTTTAACAAAAAAACTGATCAGCTATCCGCCAAGCTATTTACCCCCAAATACCCTGGACACCCAAATTCAATAAATAAAGTGATCAGCCGTCCTCCAAGCTTTAAACCCCCAAATACCCTGGGGACCCGAGTTTAACAAAAAAACTGATCAGCTATCCCCCAAGCTAGATACCTTCAAATACCCTGGGCACCCAAATTCAATAAATTAACTGATTAGCCGTCCTCCAAGCTCTAAACCCCCAAATTTCCTGAGCGCCCGAGTTCTACAAAAAAACTGATCAGCTATCCCCCAAGCTCTAAGCCCCCAAATACCCTGGGCGCCCGAGTTCAACAAAAAAACTGATCAGCTATCCCCCAAGCTATTCACCCTCAAATGCCCTGGGCACCCAAATTCAATAAATTAACTGATCAGCCATCCTCCAAGCTCTAAACCCCAAAATACCCTGGGCAACCAAATTCAACAAAATTTATTGATAAGCTATCCTCCAAGCTATTTACCCCCAAATACCCTGGGCACCCAAATTCAATACATTAAATGATCAGCCGTCCTCTAAGCTTTAAACCCCCAAATACCCTGGGCACACAAATTCAATAAATAAATTGATCAGCTATCCTCCAAGCTCTAAACCCCCGAATACCCTGGGCGCCCGAGTTCAACAAAAAAACTGATCAGCTATCCCCTAAGCTATTTACCCCCAAATACCCTGGGCGCCCGAGTTCAACAAAAAAACTGATCAGCTATCCCCTAAGCTATTTACCCCCAAATACCCTGGGCGCCCGAGTTCAACAAAAAAACTGATCAGCTATCCCCCAAACTATTAACCCCCAAATACCCTGGGCACCCAAATTCAATAAATAAACTGATCAGCCGTCCTCCAAGCTTTAAACCCCCAAATACCCTGGGCGCCCGAGTTCAACAAAAGAACTGATCAGCTATCTCCTAAGCTGTACATCCCCCAATACCCTGGGCGCTTGAGTTCAATAGATGAACTAATAAGCTATCCTCCAAGCTATTTACCCCAAAATACCCTGGACACCCAAATTCAATAAATAAACTGATCAGCCGTCCTCCAAGCTTTAAACCCCCAAATACCTTGGGCGCCCGAGTTCAACAAAAAAACTGATCAGCCATCCCTCAAGCTATTTACCCCCAAATGCCCTGGGCACCCAACTTCAATAAATAAACTGATCAGCCATCCTCCAAGCTCTAAACCCTCAAATACCCTGGGCACCCAAATTCAATAAATAAACTGATCAGCCATCCTCCAAGCTCTAAACCCCCAAATACCCTGGGCGCCCGAGTTCTACAAAAAAACTGATCAGCTATCCCCCAAGCTATTAACCCCCAAATACCCTGGGCACCCAAATTCAATAAATAAACTGATCAGCCGTCCTCCAAGCTTTAAACCCCCAAATACCCTGGGCGCCCGAGTTCTACAAAAAAATTGATCGGCTATCCCCCAAGCTCTAAACCCCCAAATACCCTGGGCGCCCGAGTTCAACAAAAAAACTGATCACCTATCCCCCAAGCTATTTACCCTCAAATGCCCTGGGCACCCAAATTCAATAAATTAACTGATCAGCCATCCTCCAAGCTCTAAACCCTCAAATACCCTGGGCAACCAAATTCAATAAATATATTGATCAGCCATTCTCCAAGCTCTAAACCCCCAAATACCCTGGGCGCCCGAGTTCTACAAAAAACTGATCAGCCATCCCTCAAGCTATTTACTCCCAAATGCCCTGGGCACCCAAATTCAATAAATAAACTGATCAGCCATCCTCCAAGCTCTAAACCCTCAAATACCCTGGGCACCCAAATTCAATAAATAAACTGATCAGCCGTCCTCCAAGCTTTAAACCCCCAAATACCCTGGGCGCCCGAGTTCAACAAAAAAACTGATCAGCTATCCCCCAAGCTAGATACCTCCAAATACCCTGGGCACCTAAATTCAATAAATAAACTGATCAGCCGTCCTCCAAGCCCTAAACCCCCAAATACCCTGGGCGCCCGAGTTTAACAAAAGAACTGATCAGCTATCCCCCAAGCTAGATACCTTTAAATACCCTGGGCACCCAAATTCAATAAATAAATTGATCAGCCATCCTCCAAGCTCTAAACCCCCAAATACCCTGGGCGCCCGAGTTCAACAAAAAAACTGATCAGCTATCCCCTAAGCTATTTACCCCCAAATACCCTGGGCGCCCGAGTTCAACAAAAAAACTGATCAGCTATCCCCTAAGCTATTTACCCCCAAATACCCTGGGCGCCCGAGTTCAACAAAAAAACTGATCAGCTATCCCCCAAGCTATTTACCCTCAAATGCCCTGGGCACCCAAATTCAATAAATTAACTGATCAGCCATCCTCCAAGCTCTAAACCCCCAAATACCCTGGGCACCCAAATTCAATAAATATATTGATCAGCCATCCTCCAAGCTCTAAACCCCCAAATACCCTGGGCGCCCGAGTTCTACAAAAAAACTGATCAGCTATCCCCCAAGCTATTAACCTCCAAATACCCTGGGCACCCAAATTCAATAAATAATCTGATCAGCCATCCTCCAAGCTTTAAACCCCCAAATACCCTGGGCGCCCGAGTTCAACAAAAGAACTGATCAGCTATCTCCTAAGCTGTACATCCCCTAATACCCTGGGCGCTTGAGTTCAATAGATAAACTAATAAGCTATCCTCCAAGCTATTTACCCCCAAATACCCTGGGCACCCAAATTCAATAAATTAACTGATCAGCCGTCCTCCAAGCTTTAAACCCCCAAATACCCTGGGGACCCGAGTTTAACAAAAAAACTGATCAGCTATCCCCCAAGCTAGATACCTTTAAATACCCTGGGCACCCAAATTCAATAAATTAACTGATTAGCCGTCCTCCAAGCTCTAAACCCCCAAATTTCCTGAGCGCCCGAGTTCTACAAAAAAACTGATCAGCTATCCCCCAAGCTCTAAGCCCCCAAATACCCTGGGCGCCCGAGTTCAACAAAAAAACTGATCAGCTATCCCCCAAGCTATTCACCCTCAAATGCCCTGGGCACCCAAATTCAATAAATTAACTGATCAGCCATCCTCCAAGCTCTAAACCCCAAAATACCCTGGGCAACCAAATTCAACAAAATTTATTGATAAGCTATCCTCCAAGCTATTTACCCCCAAATACCCTGGGCACCCAAATTCAATAAATTAAATGATCAGCCGTCCTCTAAGCTTTAAACCCCCAAATACCCTGGGCACACAAATTCAATAAATAAATTGATCAGCCATCCTCCAAGCTCTAAACCCCCGAATACCCTGGGCGCCCGAGTTCAACAAAAAAACTGATCAGCTATCCCCTAAGCTATTTACCCCCAAATACCCTGGGCGCCCGAGTTCAACAAAAAAACTGATCAGCTATCCCCTAAGCTATTTACCCCCAAATACCCTGGGCGCCCGAGTTCAACAAAAAAACTGATCAGCCATCCCTCAAGCTATTTACCCCCAAATACCCTGGGCACCCAAATTCAATAAATAAACTGATCAGCCGTCCTCCAAGCTTTAAACCCCCAAATACCCTGGGCGCCCGAGTTCAACAAAAGAACTGATCAGCTATCTCCTAAGCTGTACATCCCCCAATACCCTGGGCGCCCGAGTTCAACAAAAAAACTGATCAGCTATCCCCCAAACTATTAACCCCCAAATACCCTGGGCACCCAAATTCAATAAATTAAATGATCAGCCGTCCTCTAAGCTTTAAACCCCCAAATACCCTGGGCACACAAATTCAATAAATAAATTGATCAGCCATCCTCCAAGCTCTAAACCCCCGAATACCCTGGGCGCCCGAGTTCAACAAAAAAACTGATCAGCTATCCCCTAAGCTATTTACCCCCAAATACCCTGGGCGCCCGAGTTCAACAAAAAAACTGATCAGCTATCCCCTAAGCTATTTACCCCCAAATACCCTGGGCGCCCGAGTTCAACAAAAAAACTGATCAGCTATCCCCCAAGCTATTTACCCTCAAATGCCCTGGGCGCTCAATTTCAACAAAAAAACTGATCAGCTATCTCCTAAGCTGTACATCCCCTAATACCCTGGGCGCTTGAGTTCAATAGATAAACTGATAAGCTATCCTCCAAGCTATTTACCCCCAAATACCCTGGGCAACCCAATTCAATATATAAACTGATCAGCCGTCCTCTAAGCTTTAAACCCCCAAATACCCTGGGCACCCAAATTCAATAAATAAATTGATCAGCCTTCCTCCAAGCTCTAAACCCCCAAATACTCTGGGCGCCCGAGTTCTACAAAAAAACTGATCGGCTATCCCCGAAGCTATTTACCCCCAAACACCCTGGGCACACAAATTCAATAAATAAACTGATCAGTCATCCTCCAAGCTCGAAGCCCCCAAATACTCTGGGCGCTCAAATTCACTAAAAAAACTGATCAGCTATCTCCTAAGCTGTACATCCCCAAATACCCTGGGCGCTTGAGTTCAATAGAAAAACTGATAAGCTATCCTCCAAGCTATTTACCCCCAAATACCCTGGGAACCTAAATTCAATAAATTAACTGATCAGCCATCCTCCAAGCTCTAAACCCCCAAATACTCTGGGTGCTCAAATTCAACAAAAAAACTGATCAGCTATCTCCTAAGCTGTACATCCCCAAATACCCTGGGCGCTTGAGTTCAATAGATAAACTGATAAGCTATCCTCCAAGCTATTGACCCCCAAATACCCTGGGCACCCAAATTCAATAAATTAACTGATCAGCCGTCCTCCAAGCTTTAAACCCCCAAATACCCTGGGCACCCGAGTTTAACAAAAAAACTGATCAGCTATCTCCTAAGCTGTACATCCCAAAATACCCTGGGCGCTTGAGTTCAATAGATAAACTGATAAGCTATTCTCCAAGCTATTTACCCCCAAATACCCTGGGCGCCCGAGTTCAACAAAAAAACTGATCAGCTATCCCCCAAGCTCTAAACCTCCAAATACCCTGGGCGCCCGAGTTCAACAAAAAAACTGATCAGCCATCCTCCAAGATCTAAACCCCCAAATACTCTGGGCGCTCAAATTCAACAAAAAAACTGATCAGCTATCTCCTAAGCTGTACATCCCCAAATACCCTGGGCGCTTGAGTTCAATAGATAAACTGATAAGCTATCCTCCAAGCTATTGACCCCCAAATACCCTGGGCACCCAAATTCAATAAATTAACTGATCAGCCGTCCTCCAAGCTTTAAACCCCCAAATACCCTGGGCACCCGAGTTTAACAAAAAAACTGATCAGCTATCTCCTAAGCTGTACATCCCAAAATACCCTGGGCGCTTGAGTTCAATAGATAAACTGATAAGCTATTCTCCAAGCTATTTACCCCCAAATACCCTGGGCGCCCGAGTTCAACAAAAAAACTGATCAGCTATCCCCCAAGCTCTAAACCTCCAAATACCCTGGGCGCCCGAGTTCAACAAAAAAACTGATCAGCCATCCTCCAAGATCTAAACCCCCAAATACTCTGGGCGCTCAAATTCAACAAAAAAACTGATCAGCTATCTCCTAAGCTGTACATCCCCAAATACCCTGGGCGCTTGAGTTCAATAGATAAACTGATAAGCTATCCTCCAAGCTATTTACCCCCAAATACCCTGGGCACCCAAATTCAATAAATTAACTGATCAGCCGTCCTCCAAGCTTTAAACCCCCAAATACCCTGGGCACCCGAGTTTAACAAAAAAACTGATCAGCTATCTCCTAAGCTGTACATCCCAAAATACCCTGGGCGCTTGAGTTCAATAGATAAACTGATAAGCTATTCTCCAAGCTATTTACCCCCAAATACCCTGGGCGCCCGAGTTCAACAAAAAAACTGATCAGCTATCCCCCAAGCTATTTACCCTCAAATGCCCTGGGCGCTCAATTTCAACAAAAAAACTGATCAGCTATCTCCTAAGCTGTACATCCCCTAATACCCTGGGCGCTTGAGTTCAATAGATAAACTGATAAGCTATCCTCCAAGCTATTTACCCCCAAATACCCTGGGCAACCCAATTCAATATATAAACTGATCAGCCGTCCTCTAAGCTTTAAACCCCCAAATACCCTGGGCACCCAAATTCAATAAATGAATTGATCAGCCTTCCTCCAAGCTCTAAACCCCCAAATACTCTGGGCGCCCGAGTTCTACAAAAAAACTGATCGGCTATCCCCGAAGCTATTTACCCCCAAACACCCTGGGCACACAAATTCAATAAATAAACTGATCAGTCATCCTCCAAGCTCGAAGCCCCCAAATACTCTGGGCGCTCAAATTCACTAAAAAAACTGATCAGCTATCTCCTAAGCTGTACATCCCCAAATACCCTGGGCGCTTGAGTTCAATAGAAAAACTGATAAGCTATCCTCCAAGCTATTTACCCCCAAATACCCTGGGCGCCCGAGTTCAACAAAAAAACTGATCAGCTATCCCCCAAGCTCTATACCTCCAAATACCCTGGGCGCCCGAGTTCAACAAAAAAACTGATCAGCCATCCTCCAAGCTCTAAACCCCCAAATACTCTGGGCGCTCAAATTCAACAAAAAAACTGATCAGCTATCTCCTAAGCTGTACATCCCCAAATACCCTGGGCGCTTGAGTTCAATAGATAAACTGATAAGCTATCCTCCAAGCTATTGACCCCCAAATACCCTGGGCACCCAAATTCAATAAATTAACTGATCAGCCGTCCTCCAAGCTTTAAACCCCCAAATACCCTGGGCACCCGAGTTTAACAAAAAAACTGATCAGCTATCTCCTAAGCTGTACATCCCAAAATACCCTGGGCGCTTGAGTTCAATAGATAAACTGATAAGCTATTCTCCAAGCTATTTACCCCCAAATACCCTGGGCGCCCGAGTTCAACAAAAAAACTGATCAGCTATCCCCCAAGCTCTATACCTCCAAATACCCTGGGCGCCCGAGTTCAACAAAAAAACTGATCAGCCATCCTCCAAGATCTAAACCCCCAAATACTCTGGGCGCTCAAATTCAACAAAAAAACTGATCAGCTATCTCCTAAGCTGTACATCCCCAAATACCCTGGGCGCTTGAGTTCAATAGATAAACTGATAAGCTATCCTCCAAGCTATTGACCCCCAAATACCCTGGGCACCCAAATTCAATAAATTAACTGATCAGCCGTCCTCCAAGCTTTAAACCCCCAAATACCCTGGGCACCCGAGTTTAACAAAAAAACTGATCAGCTATCTCCTAAGCTGTACATCCCAAAATACCCTGGGCGCTTGAGTTCAATAGATAAACTGATAAGCTATTCTCCAAGCTATTTACCCCCAAATACCCTGGGCGCCCGAGTTCAACAAAAAAACTGATCAGCTATCCCCCAAGCTATTTACCCTCAAATGCCCTGGGCGCTCAATTTCAACAAAAAAACTGATCAGCTATCTCCTAAGCTGTACATCCCCTAATACCCTGGGCGCTTGAGTTCAATAGATAAACTGATAAGCTATCCTCCAAGCTATTTACCCCCAAATACCCTGGGCAACCCAATTCAATATATAAACTGATCAGCCGTCCTCTAAGCTTTAAACCCCCAAATACCCTGGGCACCCAAATTCAATAAATAAATTGATCAGCCTTCCTCCAAGCTCTAAACCCCCAAATACTCTGGGCGCCCGAGTTCTACAAAAAAACTGATCGGCTATCCCCGAAGCTATTTACCCCCAAACACCCTGGGCACACAAATTCAATAAATAAACTGATCAGTCATCCTCCAAGCTCGAAGCCCCCAAATACTCTGGGCGCTCAAATTCACTAAAAAAACTGATCAGCTATCTCCTAAGCTGTACATCCCCAAATACCCTGGGCGCTTGAGTTCAATAGAAAAACTGATAAGCTATCCTCCAAGCTATTTACCCCCAAATACCCTGGGCAACCCAATTCAATATATAAACTGATCAGCCGTCCTCTAAGCTTTAAACCCCCAAATACCCTGGGCACCCAAATTCAATAAATAAATTGATCAGCCTTCCTCCAAGCTCTAAACCCCCAAATACTCTGGGCGCCCGAGTTCTACAAAAAAACTGATCGGCTATCCCCGAAGCTATTTACCCCCAAACACCCTGGGAACCTAAATTCAATAAATTAACTGATCAGCCATCCTCCAAGCTCTAAACCCCCAAATACTCTGGGCGCTCAAATTCAACAAAAAAACTGATCAGCTATCTCCTAAGCTGTACATCCCCAAATACCCTGGGCGCTTGAGTTCAATAGATAAACTGATAAGCTATCCTCCAAGCTATTGACCCCCAAATACCCTGGGCACCCAAATTCAATAAATTAACTGATCAGCCGTCCTCCAAGCTTTAAACCCCCAAATACCCTGGGCACCCGAGTTTAACAAAAAAACTGATCAGCTATCTCCTAAGCTGTACATCCCAAAATACCCTGGGCGCTTGAGTTCAATAGATAAACTGATAAGCTATTCTCCAAGCTATTTACCCCCAAATACCCTGGGCGCCCGAGTTCAACAAAAAAACTGATCAGCTATCCCCCAAGCTCTAAACCTCCAAATACCCTGGGCGCCCGAGTTCAACAAAAAAACTGATCAGCCATCCTCCAAGATCTAAACCCCCAAATACTCTGGGCGCTCAAATTCAACAAAAAAACTGATCAGCCATCTCCTAAGCTGTACATCCCCAAATACCCTGGGCGCTTGAGTTCAATAGATAAACTGATAAGCTATCCTCCAAGCTATTGACCCCCAAATACCCTGGGCACCCAAATTCAATAAATTAACTGATCAGCCGTCCTCCAAGCTTTAAACCCCAAAATACCCTGGGCACCCGAGTTTAACAAAAAAACTGATCAGCTATCTCCTAAGCTGTACATCCCAAAATACCCTGGGCGCTTGAGTTCAATAGATAAACTGATAAGCTATTCTCCAAGCTATTTACCCCCAAATACCCTGGGCGCCCGAGTTCAACAAAAAAACTGATCAGCTATCCCCCAAGCTCTAAACCTCCAAATACCCTGGGCGCCCGAGTTCAACAAAAAAACTGATCAGCCATCCTCCAAGATCTAAACCCCCAAATACTCTGGGCGCTCAAATTAACAAAAAAACTGATCAGCTATCTCCTAAGCTGTACATCCCCAAATACCCTGGGCACTTGAGTTCAATAGATAAACTGATAAGCTATCCTCCAAGCTATTTACCCCCAAATACCCTGGGCACCCAAATTCAATAAATTAACTGATCAGCCGTCCTCCAAGCTTTAAACCCCCAAATACCCTGGGCACCCGAGTTTAACAAAAAAACTGATCAGCTATCTCCTAAGCTGTACATCCCAAAATACCCTGGGCGCTTGAGTTCAATAGATAAACTGATAAGCTATTCTCCAAGCTATTTACCCCCAAATACCCTGGGCGCCCGAGTTCAACAAAAAAACTGATCAGCTATCCCCCAAGCTCTAAACCTCCAAATACCCTGGGCGCCCGAGTTCAACAAAAAAACTGATCAGCCATCCTCCAAGATCTAAACCCCCAAATACTCTGGGCGCTCAAATTCAACAAAAAAACTGATCAGCTATCTCCTAAGCTGTACATCCCCAAATACCCTGGGCGCTTGAGTTCAATAGATAAACTGATAAGCTATCCTCCAAGCTATTAACCCCCAAATACCCTGGGCACCCAAATTCAATAAATTAACTGATCAGCCGTCCTCCAAGCTTTAAACCCCCAAATACCCTGGGCACCCGAGTTTAACAAAAAAACTGATCAGCTATCTCCTAAGCTGTACATCCCAAAATACCCTGGGCGCTTGAGTTCAATAGATAAACTGATAAGCTATTCTCCAAGCTATTTACCCCCAAATACCCTGGGCGCCCGAGTTCAACAAAAAAACTGATCAGCTATCCCCCAAGCTATTTACCCTCAAATGCCCTGGGCGCTCAATTTCAACAAAAAAACTGATCAGCTATCTCCTAAGCTGTACATCCCCTAATACCCTGGGCGCTTGAGTTCAATAGATAAACTGATAAGCTATCCTCCAAGCTATTTACCCCCAAATACCCTGGGCAACCCAATTCAATATATAAACTGATCAGCCGTCCTCTAAGCTTTAAACCCCCAAATACCCTGGGCACCCAAATTCAATAAATAAATTGATCAGCCTTCCTCCAAGCTCTAAACCCCCAAATACTCTGGGCGCCCGAGTTCTACAAAAAAACTGATCGGCTATCCCCGAAGCTATTTACCCCCAAACACCCTGGGCACACAAATTCAATAAATAAACTGATCAGTCATCCTCCAAGCTCGAAGCCCCCAAATACTCTGGGCGCTCAAATTCACTAAAAAAACTGATCAGCTATCTCCTAAGCTGTACATCCCCAAATACCCTGGGCGCTTGAGTTCAATAGAAAAACTGATAAGCTATCCTCCAAGCTATTTACCCCCAAATACCCTGGGAACCTAAATTCAATAAATTAACTGATCAGCCATCCTCCAAGCTCTAAACCCCCAAATACTCTGGGCGCTCAAATTCAACAAAAAAACTGATCAGCTATCTCCTAAGCTGTACATCCCCAAATACCCTGGGCGCTTGAGTTCAATAGATAAACTGATAAGCTATCCTCCAAGCTATTGACCCCCAAATACCCTGGGCACCCAAATTCAATAAATTAACTGATCAGCCGTCCTCCAAGCTTTAAACCCCCAAATACCCTGGGCACCCGAGTTTAACAAAAAAACTGATCAGCTATCTCCTAAGCTGTACATCCCAAAATACCCTGGGCGCTTGAGTTCAATAGATAAACTGATAAGCTATTCTCCAAGCTATTTACCCCCAAATACCCTGGGCGCCCGAGTTCAACAAAAAAACTGATCAGCTATCTCCTAAGCTGTACATCCCCCAATACCCTGGGCGCTTGAGTTCAATAGATAAACTAATAAGCTATCCTCCAAGCTATTTACCCCAAAATACCCTGGACACCCAAATTCAATAAATAAACTGATCAGCCGTCCTCCAAGCTTTAAACCCCCAAATACCCTGGGCGCCCGAGTTCAACAAAAAAACTGATCAGCCATCCCTCAAGCTATTTACCCCCAAATGCCCTGGGCACCCAACTTCAATAAATAAACTGATCAGCTATCCTCCAAGCTATTTACCCCAAAATACCCTGGACACCCAAATTCAATAAATAAACTGATCAGCCGTCCTCCAAGCTTTAAACCCCCAAATACCCTGGGCGCCCGAGTTCTACAAAAAAACTGATCAGCTATCCCCCAAGCTATTAACCCCCAAATACCCTGGGCACCCAAATTCAATAAATAAACTGATCAGCCGTCCTCCAAGCTTTAAACCCCCAAATACCCTGGGCGCCCGAGTTCTACAAAAAAATTGATCGGCTATCCCCCAAGCTCTAAACCCCCAAATACCCTGGGCGCCCGAGTTCAACAAAAAAACTGATCACCTATCCCCCAAGCTATTTACCCTCAAATGCCCTGGGCACCCAAATTCAATAAATTAACTGATCAGCCATCCTCCAAGCTCTAAACCCTCAAATACCCTGGGCAACCAAATTCAATAAATATATTGATCAGCCATTCTCCAAGCTCTAAACCCCCAAATACCCTGGGCGCCCGAGTTCTACAAAAAACTGATCAGCCATCCCTCAAGCTATTTACTCCCAAATGCCCTGGGCACTCAAATTCAATAAATTAACTGATCAGCCGTCCTCCAAGCTTTAAACCCCCAAATACCCTGAGCACCCGAGTTTAACAAAAAAACTGATCAGCTATCCGCCAAGCTATTTACCCCCAAATACCCTGGACACCCAAATTCAATAAATAAAGTGATCAGCCGTCCTCCAAGCTTTAAACCCCCAAATACCCTGGGGACCCGAGTTTAACAAAAAAACTGATCAGCTATCCCCCAAGCTAGATACCTTTAAATACCCTGGGCACCCAAATTCAATAAATAAACTGATTAGCCGTCCTCCAAGCTCTAAACCCCCAAATTTCCTGAGCGCCCGAGTTCTACAAAAAAACTGATCAGCTATCCCCCAAGCTCTAAGCCCCCAAATACCCTGGGCGCCCGAGTTCAACAAAAAAACTGATCAGCTATCCCCCAAGCTATTTACCCTCAAATGCCCTGGGCACCCAAATTCAATAAATTAACTGATCAGCCATCCTCCAAGCTCTAAACCCCCAAATACCCTGGGCAACCAAATTCAATAAATTTATTGATAAGCTATCCGCCAAGCTATTTACCCCCAAATACCCTGGACACCCAAATTCAATAAATAAAGTGATCAGCCGTCCTCCAAGCTTTAAACCCCCAAATACCCTGGGGACCCGAGTTTAACAAAAAAACTGATCAGCTATCCCCCAAGCTAGATACCTTTAAATACCCTGGGCGCCCGAGTTCAACAAAAAAACTGATCAGCTATCCCCTAAGCTATTTACCCCCAAATACCCTGGGCGCCCGAGTTCAACAAAAAAACTGATCAGCTATCCCCCAAGCTATTTACCCTCAAATGCCCTGGGCACCCAAATTCAATAAATTAACTGATCAGCCATCCTCCAAGCTCTAAACCCCCAAATACCCTGGGCACCCAAATTCAATAAATATATTGATCAGCCATCCTCCAAGCTCTTAACCCCCAAATACCCTGGGCGCCCGAGTTCTACAAAAAAACTGATCAGCTATCCCCCAAGCTATTAACCTCCAAATACCCTGGGCACCCAAATTAAATAAATAATCTGATCAGCCATCCTCCAAGCTTTAAACCCCCAAATACCCTGGGCGCCCGAGTTCAACAAAAGAACTGATCAGCTATCTCCTAAGCTGTACATCCCCTAAGACCCTGGGCGCTTGAGTTCAATAGATAAACTAATAAGCTATCCTCCAAGCTATTTACCCCCAAATACCCTGGGCACCCAAATTCAATAAATTAACTGATCAGCCGTCCTCCAAGCTTTAAACCCCCAAATACCCTGAGCACCCGAGTTTAACAAAAAAACTGATCAGCTATCCGCCAAGCTATTTACCCCCAAATACCCTGGACACCCAAATTCAATAAATAAAGTGATCAGCCGTCCTCCAAGCTTTAAACCCCCAAATACCCTGGGGACCCGAGTTTAACAAAAAAACTGATCAGCTATCCCCCAAGCTAGATACCTTCAAATACCCTGGGCACCCAAATTCAATAAATTAACTGATTAGCCGTCCTCCAAGCTCTAAACCCCCAAATTTCCTGAGCGCCCGAGTTCTACAAAAAAACTGATCAGCTATCCCCCAAGCTCTAAGCCCCCAAATACCCTGGGCGCCCGAGTTCAACAAAAAAACTGATCAGCTATCCCCCAAGCTATTCACCCTCAAATGCCCTGGGCACCCAAATTCAATAAATTAACTGATCAGCCATCCTCCAAGCTCTAAACCCCAAAATACCCTGGGCAACCAAATTCAACAAAATTTATTGATAAGCTATCCTCCAAGCTATTTACCCCCAAATACCCTGGGCACCCAAATTCAATACATTAAATGATCAGCCGTCCTCTAAGCTTTAAACCCCCAAATACCCTGGGCACACAAATTCAATAAATAAATTGATCAGCTATCCTCCAAGCTCTAAACCCCCGAATACCCTGGGCGCCCGAGTTCAACAAAAAAACTGATCAGCTATCCCCTAAGCTATTTACCCCCAAATACCCTGGGCGCCCGAGTTCAACAAAAAAACTGATCAGCTATCCCCTAAGCTATTTACCCCCAAATACCCTGGGCGCCCGAGTTCAACAAAAAAACTGATCAGCTATCCCCCAAACTATTAACCCCCAAATACCCTGGGCACCCAAATTCAATAAATAAACTGATCAGCCGTCCTCCAAGCTTTAAACCCCCAAATACCCTGGGCGCCCGAGTTCAACAAAAGAACTGATCAGCTATCTCCTAAGCTGTACATCCCCCAATACCCTGGGCGCTTGAGTTCAATAGATGAACTAATAAGCTATCCTCCAAGCTATTTACCCCAAAATACCCTGGACACCCAAATTCAATAAATAAACTGATCAGCCGTCCTCCAAGCTTTAAACCCCCAAATACCTTGGGCGCCCGAGTTCAACAAAAAAACTGATCAGCCATCCCTCAAGCTATTTACCCCCAAATGCCCTGGGCACCCAACTTCAATAAATAAACTGATCAGCCATCCTCCAAGCTCTAAACCCTCAAATACCCTGGGCACCCAAATTCAATAAATAAACTGATCAGCCATCCTCCAAGCTCTAAACCCCCAAATACCCTGGGCGCCCGAGTTCTACAAAAAAACTGATCAGCTATCCCCCAAGCTATTAACCCCCAAATACCCTGGGCACCCAAATTCAATAAATAAACTGATCAGCCGTCCTCCAAGCTTTAAACCCCCAAATACCCTGGGCGCCCGAGTTCTACAAAAAAATTGATCGGCTATCCCCCAAGCTCTAAACCCCCAAATACCCTGGGCGCCCGAGTTCAACAAAAAAACTGATCACCTATCCCCCAAGCTATTTACCCTCAAATGCCCTGGGCACCCAAATTCAATAAATTAACTGATCAGCCATCCTCCAAGCTCTAAACCCTCAAATACCCTGGGCAACCAAATTCAATAAATATATTGATCAGCCATTCTCCAAGCTCTAAACCCCCAAATACCCTGGGCGCCCGAGTTCTACAAAAAACTGATCAGCTATCCCCCAAGCTATTTACCCTCAAATGCCCTGGGCACCCAAATTCAATAAATTAACTGATCAGCCATCCTCCAAGCTCTAAACCCCCAAATACCCTGGGCACCCAAATTCAATAAATATATTGATCAGCCATCCTCCAAGCTCTAAACCCCCAAATACCCTGGGCGCCCGAGTTCTACAAAAAAACTGATCAGCTATCCCCCAAGCTATTAACCTCCAAATACCCTGGGCACCCAAATTCAATAAATAATCTGATCAGCCATCCTCCAAGCTTTAAACCCCCAAATACCCTGGGCGCCCGAGTTCAACAAAAGAACTGATCAGCTATCTCCTAAGCTGTACATCCCCTAATACCCTGGGCGCTTGAGTTCAATAGATAAACTAATAAGCTATCCTCCAAGCTATTTACCCCCAAATACCCTGGGCACCCAAATTCAATAAATTAACTGATCAGCCGTCCTCCAAGCTTTAAACCCCCAAATACCCTGGGGACCCGAGTTTAACAAAAAAACTGATCAGCTATCCCCCAAGCTAGATACCTTTAAATACCCTGGGCACCCAAATTCAATAAATTAACTGATTAGCCGTCCTCCAAGCTCTAAACCCCCAAATTTCCTGAGCGCCCGAGTTCTACAAAAAAACTGATCAGCTATCCCCCAAGCTCTAAGCCCCCAAATACCCTGGGCGCCCGAGTTCAACAAAAAAACTGATCAGCTATCCCCCAAGCTATTCACCCTCAAATGCCCTGGGCACCCAAATTCAATAAATTAACTGATCAGCCATCCTCCAAGCTCTAAACCCCAAAATACCCTGGGCAACCAAATTCAACAAAATTTATTGATAAGCTATCCTCCAAGCTATTTACCCCCAAATACCCTGGGCACCCAAATTCAATAAATTAAATGATCAGCCGTCCTCTAAGCTTTAAACCCCCAAATACCCTGGGCACACAAATTCAATAAATAAATTGATCAGCCATCCTCCAAGCTCTAAACCCCCGAATACCCTGGGCGCCCGAGTTCAACAAAAAAACTGATCAGCTATCCCCTAAGCTATTTACCCCCAAATACCCTGGGCGCCCGAGTTCAACAAAAAAACTGATCAGCTATCCCCTAAGCTATTTACCCCCAAATACCCTGGGCGCCCGAGTTCAACAAAAAAACTGATCAGCCATCCCTCAAGCTATTTACCCCCAAATACCCTGGGCACCCAAATTCAATAAATAAACTGATCAGCCGTCCTCCAAGCTTTAAACCCCCAAATACCCTGGGCGCCCGAGTTCAACAAAAGAACTGATCAGCTATCTCCTAAGCTGTACATCCCCCAATACCCTGGGCGCCCGAGTTCAACAAAAAAACTGATCAGCTATCCCCCAAACTATTAACCCCCAAATACCCTGGGCACCCAAATTCAATAAATTAAATGATCAGCCGTCCTCTAAGCTTTAAACCCCCAAATACCCTGGGCACACAAATTCAATAAATAAATTGATCAGCCATCCTCCAAGCTCTAAACCCCCGAATACCCTGGGCGCCCGAGTTCAACAAAAAAACTGATCAGCTATCCCCTAAGCTATTTACCCCCAAATACCCTGGGCGCCCGAGTTCAACAAAAAAACTGATCAGCTATCCCCTAAGCTATTTACCCCCAAATACCCTGGGCGCCCGAGTTCAACAAAAAAACTGATCAGCCATCCCTCAAGCTATTTACCCCCAAATGCCCTGGGCACCCAACTTCAATAAATAAACTGATCAGCCATCCTCCAAGCTCTAAACCCTCAAATACCCTGGGCACCCAAATTCAATAAATAAACTGATCAGCCATCCTCCAAGCTCTAAACCCCCAAATACCCTGGGCGCCCGAGTTCTACAAAAAAACTGATCAGCTATCCCCCAAGCTATTAACCCCCAAATACCCTGGGCACCCAAATTCAATAAATAAACTGATCAGCCGTCCTCCAAGCTTTAAACCCCCAAATACCCTGGGCGCCCGAGTTCTACAAAAAAATTGATCGGCTATCCCCCAAGCTCTAAACCCCCAAATACCCTGGGCGCCCGAGTTCAACAAAAAAACTGATCACCTATCCCCCAAGCTATTTACCCTCAAATGCCCTGGGCACCCAAATTCAATAAATTAACTGATCAGCCATCCTCCAAGCTCTAAACCCTCAAATACCCTGGGCAACCAAATTCAATAAATATATTGATCAGCCATTCTCCAAGCTCTAAACCCCCAAATACCCTGGGCGCCCGAGTTCTACAAAAAACTGATCAGCCATCCCTCAAGCTATTTACTCCCAAATGCCCTGGGCACCCAAATTCAATAAATAAACTGATCAGCCATCCTCCAAGCTCTAAACCCTCAAATACCCTGGGCACCCAAATTCAATAAATAAACTGATCAGCCGTCCTCCAAGCTTTAAACCCCCAAATACCCTGGGCGCCCGAGTTCAACAAAAAAACTGATCAGCTATCCCCCAAGCTAGATACCTCCAAATACCCTGGGCACCTAAATTCAATAAATAAACTGATCAGCCGTCCTCCAAGCCCTAAACCCCCAAATACCCTGGGCGCCCGAGTTTAACAAAAGAACTGATCAGCTATCTCCTAAGCTGTACATCCCCCAATACCCTGGGCGCTTGAGTTCAATAGATAAACTAATAAGCTATCCTCCAAGCTATTTACCCCCAAATACCCTGGACACCCAAATTCAATAAATAAACTGATCAGCCGTCCTCCAAGCTTTAAACCCCCAAATACCCTGGGGACCCGAGTTTAACAAAAAAACTGATCAGCTATCCCCCAAGCTAGATACCTCCAAATACCCTGGGCACCTAAATTCAATAAATAAACTGATCAGCCGTCCTCCAAGCTCTAAACCCCCAAATACCCTGGGGGCCCGAGTTCAATAAATTAACTGATCAGCCATCCTCCAAGCTCTAAACCCCAAAATACCCTGGGCAACCAAATTCAACAAAATTTATTGATAAGCTATCCTCCAAGCTATTTACCCCCAAATACCCTGGGCACCCAAATTCAATAAATTAAATGATCAGCCGTCCTCTAAGCTTTAAACCCCCAAATACCCTGGGCACACAAATTCAATAAATAAATTGATCAGCCATCCTCCAAGCTCTAAACCCCCGAATACCCTGGGCGCCCGAGTTCAACAAAAAAACTGATCAGCTATCCCCTAAGCTATTTACCCCCAAATACCCTGGGCGCCCGAGTTCAACAAAAAAACTGATCAGCTATCCCCTAAGCTATTTACCCCCAAATACCCTGGGCGCCCGAGTTCAACAAAAAAACTGATCAGCCATCCCTCAAGCTATTTACCCCCAAATGCCCTGGGCACCCAAATTCAATAAATAAACTGATCAGCCGTCCTCCAAGCTTTAAACCCCCAAATACCCTGGGCGCCCGAGTTCAACAAAAGAACTGATCAGCTATCTCCTAAGCTGTACATCCCCCAATACCCTGGGCGCCCGAGTTCAACAAAAAAACTGATCAGCTATCCCCCAAACTATTAACCCCCAAATACCCTGGGCACCCAAATTCAATAAATTAAATGATCAGCCGTCCTCTAAGCTTTAAACCCCCAAATACCCTGGGCACACAAATTCAATAAATAAATTGATCAGCCATCCTCCAAGCTCTAAACCCCCGAATACCCTGGGCGCCCGAGTTCAACAAAAAAACTGATCAGCTATCCCCTAAGCTATTTACCCCCAAATACCCTGGGCGCCCGAGTTCAACAAAAAAACTGATCAGCTATCCCCTAAGCTATTTACCCCCAAATACCCTGGGCGCCCGAGTTCAACAAAAAAACTGATCAGCCATCCCTCAAGCTATTTACCCCCAAATGCCCTGGGCACCCAACTTCAATAAATAAACTGATCAGCCATCCTCCAAGCTCTAAACCCTCAAATACCCTGGGCACCCAAATTCAATAAATAAACTGATCAGCCATCCTCCAAGCTCTAAACCCCCAAATACCCTGGGCGCCCGAGTTCTACAAAAAAACTGATCAGCTATCCCCCAAGCTATTAACCCCCAAATACCCTGGGCACCCAAATTCAATAAATAAACTGATCAGCCGTCCTCCAAGCTTTAAACCCCCAAATACCCTGGGCGCCCGAGTTCTACAAAAAAATTGATCGGCTATCCCCCAAGCTCTAAACCCCCAAATACCCTGGGCGCCCGAGTTCAACAAAAAAACTGATCACCTATCCCCCAAGCTATTTACCCTCAAATGCCCTGGGCACCCAAATTCAATAAATTAACTGATCAGCCATCCTCCAAGCTCTAAACCCTCAAATACCCTGGGCAACCAAATTCAATAAATATATTGATCAGCCATTCTCCAAGCTCTAAACCCCCAAATACCCTGGGCGCCCGAGTTCTACAAAAAACTGATCAGCCATCCCTCAAGCTATTTACTCCCAAATGCCCTGGGCACCCAAATTCAATAAATAAACTGATCAGCCATCCTCCAAGCTCTAAACCCTCAAATACCCTGGGCACCCAAATTCAATAAATAAACTGATCAGCCGTCCTCCAAGCTTTAAACCCCCAAATACCCTGGGCGCCCGAGTTCAACAAAAAAACTGATCAGCTATCCCCCAAGCTAGATACCTCCAAATACCCTGGGCACCTAAATTCAATAAATAAACTGATCAGCCGTCCTCCAAGCCCTAAACCCCCAAATACCCTGGGCGCCCGAGTTTAACAAAAGAACTGATCAGCTATCTCCTAAGCTGTACATCCCCCAATACCCTGGGCGCTTGAGTTCAATAGATAAACTAATAAGCTATCCTCCAAGCTATTTACCCCCAAATACCCTGGACACCCAAATTCAATAAATAAACTGATCAGCCGTCCTCCAAGCTTTAAACCCCCAAATACCCTGGGGACCCGAGTTTAACAAAAAAACTGATCAGCTATCCCCCAAGCTAGATACCTCCAAATACCCTGGGCACCTAAATTCAATAAATAAACTGATCAGCCGTCCTCCAAGCTCTAAACCCCCAAATACCCTGGGGGCCCGAGTTCAACAAAAAAACTGATCAGCCATCCCTCAAGCTATTTACCCCCAAATGCCCTGGGCACCCAAATTCAATAAATAAACTGATCAGCCATCCTCCAAGCTCTAAACCCTCAAATACCCTGGGCACCCAAATTCAATAAATAAACTGATCAGCCATCCTCCAAGCTCTAAACCCTCAAATACCCTGGGCACCCAAATTCAATAAATAAACTGATCAGCCATCCTCCAAGCTCTAAACCCCCAAATACCCTGGGCGCCCGAGTTCTACAAAAAAACTGATCAGCTATCCCCCAAGCTATTAACCCCCAAATACCCTGGGCACCCAAATTCAATAAATATATTGATCAGCCATCCTCCAAGCTCTAAACCCCCAAATACCCTGGGCGCCCGAGTTCTACAAAAAACTGATCAGCCATCCCTCAAGCTATTTACCCCCAAATGCCCTGGGCACCCAAATTCAATAAATAAACTGATCAGCCATCCTCCAAGCTCTAAACCCTCAAATACCCTGGGCACCCAAATTCAATAAATAAACTGATCAGCCATCCTCCAAGCTCTAAACCCCCAAATACCCTGGGCGCCCGAGTTCAACAAAAAAACTGATCAGCTATCCCCCAAGCTATTTACCCTCAAATGCCCTGGGCACCCAAATTCAATAAATAAACTGATCAGCCTTCCTCCAAGCTTTAAACCCCCAAATACCCTGGGCGCCCGAGTTCTACAAAAAAACTGATCAGCTATCCCCCAAGCTATTAACCCCCGAATACCCTGGGCACCCAAATTCAATAAATAAACTGATCAGCCTTCCTCCAAGCTCTAAACCCTCAAATACCCTGGGCACCCAAATTCAATAAATAAACTGATCAGCCATCCTCCAAGCTCTAAACCCCCAAATACCCTGGGCGCCCGAGTTCTACAAAAAAACTGATCAGCTATCCCCCAAGCTATTAACCCCCAAATACCCTGGGCACCCAAATTCAATAAATAAACTGATCAGCCATCCTCCAAGCTCTAAACCCTCAAATACCCTGGGCACCCAAATTCAATAAATAAACTGATCAGCCATCCTCCAAGCTCTAAACCCCCAAATACCCTGGGCGCCCGAGTTCTACAAAAAAACTGATCAGCTATCCCCCAAGCTATTAACCCCCAAATACCCTGGGCACCCAAATTCAATAAATAAACTGATCAGCCTTCCTCCAAGCTTTAAACCCCCAAATACCCTGGGCGCCCGAGTTTAACAAAAGAACTGATCAGCTATCTCCTAAGCTGTACATCCCCCAATACCCTGGGCGCTTGAGTTCTACAAAAAAACTGATCAGCCATCCCTCAAGCTATTTACCCCCAAATACCCTGGGCGCCCGAGTTCTACAAAAAAACTGATCAGCTATCCCCCAAGCTATTAACCCCCAAATACCCTGGGCACCCAAATTCAATAAATAAACTGATCAGCCATCCTCCAAGCTCTAAACCCTCAAATACCCTGGGCACCCAAATTCAATAAATAAACTGATCAGCCATCCTCCAAGCTCTAAACCCCCAAATACCCTGGGCGCCCGAGTTCTACAAAAAAACTGATCAGCTATCCCCCAAGCTATTAACCCCCAAATACCCTGGGCACCCAAATTCAATAAATAAACTGATCAGCCTTCCTCCAAGCTTTAAACCCCCAAATACCCTGGGCGCCCGAGTTTAACAAAAGAACTGATCAGCTATCTCCTAAGCTGTACATCCCCCAATACCCTGGGCGCTTGAGTTCTACAAAAAAACTGATCAGCCATCCCTCAAGCTATTTACCCCCAAATGCCCTGGGCACCCAAATTTAATAAATAAACTGATCAGCCATCCTCCAAGCTCTAAACCCTCAAATACCCTGGGCACCCAAATTCAATAAATAGACTGATCAGCCATCCTCCAAGCTCTAAACCCCCAAATACCCTGGGCGCCCGAGTTCTACAAAAAAACTGATCAGCTATCCCCCAAGCTATTAACCCCCAAATACCCTGGGCACCCAAATTCAATAAATAAACTGATCAGCCGTCCTTCAAGCTTTAAACCCCCAAATACCCTGGGCGCCCGAGTTCAACAAAAGAACTGATCAGCTATCTCCTAAGCTGTACATCCCCCAATACCCTGGGCGCTTGAGTTCAATACATAAACTAATAAGCTATCCTCCAAGCTATTTACCCCCAAATACCCTGGACACCCAAATTCAATAAATAAACTGATCAGCCGTCCTCCAAGCTTTGAACCCCCAAATACCCTGGGGACCCGAGTTTAACAAAAAAACTGATCAGCTATCCCCCAAGCTAGATACCTCCAAATACCCTGGGCACCTAAATTCAATAAATAAACTGATCAGCCGTCCTCCAAGCTCTAAACCCCCAAATACCCTGGGGGCCCGAGTTCAACAAAAAAACTGATCAGCCATCCCTCAAGCTATTTACCCCCAAATGCCCTGGGCACCCAAATTCAATAAATATATTGATCAGCCATCCTCCAAGCTCTAAACCCCCAAATACCCTGGGCGCCCGAGTTCTACAAAAAACTGATCAGCCGTCCTCCAAGCTCTAAACCCCCAAATACCCTGGGCGCCCGAGTTCTACAAAAAAACTGATCGGCTATCCCCCAAGCTCTAAACCCCCAAATACCCTGGGCGCCCGAGTTCAACAAAAAAACTGATCAGCTATCCCCCAAGCTATTTACCCTCAAATGCCCTGGGCACCCAAATTCAATAAATTAACTGATCAGCCATCCTCCAAGCTCTAAACCCCCAAATACCCTGGGCGCCCGAGTTCTACAAAAAAACTGATCAGCTATCCCCCAAGCTATTAACCCCCGAATACCCTGGGCACCCAAATTCAATAAATAAACTGATCAGCCTTCCTCCAAGCTCTAAACCCTCAAATACCCTGGGCACCCAAATTCAATAAATAAACTGATCAGCCATCCTCCAAGCTCTAAACCCCCAAATACCCTGGGCGCCCGAGTTCTACAAAAAAACTGATCAGCTATCCCCCAAGCTCTAAACCCCCAAATACCCTGGGCGCCCGAGTTCAACAAAAAAACTGATCAGCCATCCCTCAAGCTATTTACCCCCAAATGCCCTGCGCACCCAAATTCAATAAATAAACTGATCAGCCATCCTCCAAGCTCTAAACCCTCAAATACCCTGGGCACCCAAATTCAATAAATAAACTGATCAGCCATCCTCCAAGCTCTAAACCCCCAAATACCCTGGGCGCCCGAGTTCTACAAAAAAACTGATCAGCCATCCCCCAAGCTATTAACCCCCAAATACCCTGGGCACCCAAATTCAATAAATAAACTGATCAGCCGTCCTCCAAGCTTTAAATCCCCAAATACCCTGGGCGCCCGAGTTCTACAAAAAAACTGATCGGCTATCCCCCAAGCTCTAAACCCCCAAATACCCTGGGCGCCCGAGTTCAACAAAAAAACTGATCAGCTATCCCCCAAGCTATTTACCCTCAAATGCCCTGGGCACCCAAATTCAATAAATTAACTGATCAGCCATTCTCCAAGCTCTAAACCCTCAAATACCCTGGGCACCCAAATTCCATAAATAAACTGATCAGCCATCCTCCAAGCCCTAAACCCCCAAATACCCTGGGCGCCCGAGTTTAACAAAAGAACTGATCAGCTATCTCCTAAGCTGTACATCCCCCAATACCCTGGGCGCTTGAGTTCAATAGATAAACTAATAAGCTATCCTCCAAGCTATTTACCCCCAAATACCCTGGACACCCAAATTCAATAAATAAACTGATCAGCCGTCCTCCAAGCTTTAAACCCCCAAATACCCTGGGGACCCGAGTTTAACAAAAAACTGATCAGCTATCCCCCAAGCTAGATACCTCCAAATACCCTGGGCACCTAAATTCAATAAATAAACTGATCAGCCGTCCTCCAAGCTCTAAACCCCCAAATACCCTGGGGGCCCGAGTTCAACAAAAAAACTGATCAGCTATCCCCCAAGCTAGATACCTCCAAATACCCTGGGCACCTAAATTCAATAAATAAACTGATCAGCCGTCCTCCAAGCTCTAAACCCCCAAATACCCTGGGCGCCCGAGTTCAACAAAAAAACTGATCAGCTATCCCCCAAGCTAGATACCTCCAAATACCCTGGGCACCTAAATTCAATAAATAAACTGATCAGCCGTCCTCCAAGCCCTAAACCCCCAAATACCCTGGGCGCCCGAGTTTAACAAAAGAACTGATCAGCTATCTCCTAAGCTGTACATCCCCCAATACCCTGGGCGCTTGAGTTCAATAGATAAACTAATAAGCTATCCTCCAAGCTATTTACCCCCAAATACCCTGGACACCCAAATTCAATAAATAAACTGATCAGCCGTCCTCCAAGCTTTAAACCCCCAAATACCCTGGGGACCCGAGTTTAACAAAAAAACTGATCAGCTATCCCCCAAGCTAGATACCTCCAAATACCCTGGGCACCTAAATTCAATAAATAAACTGATCAGCCGTCCTCCAAGCTCTAAACCCCCAAATACCCTGGGGGCCCGAGTTCAACAAAAAAACTGATCAGCCATCCCTCAAGCTATTTACCCCCAAATGCCCTGGGCACCCAAATTCAATAAATAAACTGATCAGCCATCCTCCAAGCTCTAAACCCCCAAATACCCTGGGCGCCCGAGTTCTACAAAAAAACTGATCAGCTATCCCCCAAGCTATTAACCCCCAAATACCCTGGGCACCCAAATTCAATAAATATATTGATCAGCCATCCTCCAAGCTCTAAACCCCCAAATACCCTGGGCGCCCGAGTTCTACAAAAAACTGATCAGCCATCCCTCAAGCTATTTACCCCCAAATGCCCTGGGCACCCAAATTCAATAAATAAACTGATCAGCCATCCTCCAAGCTCTAAACCCTCAAATACCCTGGGCACCCAAATTCAATAAATAAACTGATCAGCCATCCTCCAAGCTCTAAACCCCCAAATACCCTGGGCGCCCGAGTTCAACAAAAAAACTGATCAGCTATCCCCCAAGCTATTTACCCTCAAATGCCCTGGGCACCCAAATTCAATAAATAAACTGATCAGCCTTCCTCCAAGCTTTAAACCCCCAAATACCCTGGGCGCCCGAGTTCTACAAAAAAACTGATCAGCTATCCCCCAAGCTATTAACCCCCGAATACCCTGGGCACCCAAATTCAATAAATAAACTGATCAGCCTTCCTCCAAGCTCTAAACCCTCAAATACCCTGGGCACCCAAATTCAATAAATAAACTGATCAGCCATCCTCCAAGCTCTAAACCCCCAAATACCCTGGGCGCCCGAGTTCTACAAAAAAACTGATCAGCTATCCCCCAAGCTATTAACCCCCAAATACCCTGGGCACCCAAATTCAATAAATAAACTGATCAGCCATCCTCCAAGCTCTAAACCCTCAAATACCCTGGGCACCCAAATTCAATAAATAAACTGATCAGCCATCCTCCAAGCTCTAAACCCCCAAATACCCTGGGCGCCCGAGTTCTACAAAAAAACTGATCAGCTATCCCCCAAGCTATTAACCCCCAAATACCCTGGGCACCCAAATTCAATAAATAAACTGATCAGCCTTCCTCCAAGCTTTAAACCCCCAAATACCCTGGGCGCCCGAGTTTAACAAAAGAACTGATCAGCTATCTCCTAAGCTGTACATCCCCCAATACCCTGGGCGCTTGAGTTCTACAAAAAAACTGATCAGCCATCCCTCAAGCTATTTACCCCCAAATGCCCTGGGCACCCAAATTTAATAAATAAACTGATCAGCCATCCTCCAAGCTCTAAACCCTCAAATACCCTGGGCACTCAAATTCAATAAATAGACTGATCAGCCATCCTCCAAGCTCTAAACCCCCAAATACCCTGGGCGCCCGAGTTCTACAAAAAAACTGATCAGCTATCCCCCAAGCTATTAACCCCCAAATACCCTGGGCACCCAAATTCAATAAATAAACTGATCAGCCGTCCTTCAAGCTTTAAACCCCCAAATACCCTGGGCGCCCGAGTTCAACAAAAGAACTGATCAGCTATCTCCTAAGCTGTACATCCCCCAATACCCTGGGCGCTTGAGTTCAATAGATAAACTAATAAGCTATCCTCCAAGCTATTTACCCCCAAATACCCTGGACACCCAAATTCAATAAATAAACTGATCAGCCGTCCTCCAAGCTTTGAACCCCCAAATACCCTGGGGACCCGAGTTTAACAAAAAAACTGATCAGCTATCCCCCAAGCTAGATACCTCCAAATACCCTGGGCACCTAAATTCAATAAATAAACTGATCAGCCGTCCTCCAAGCTCTAAACCCCCAAATACCCTGGGGGCCCGAGTTCAACAAAAAAACTGATCAGCCATCCCTCAAGCTATTTACCCCCAAATGCCCTGGGCACCCAAATTCAATAAATATATTGATCAGCCATCCTCCAAGCTCTAAACCCCCAAATACCCTGGGCGCCCGAGTTCTACAAAAAACTGATCAGCCGTCCTCCAAGCTCTAAACCCCCAAATACCCTGGGCGCCCGAGTTCTACAAAAAAACTGATCGGCTATCCCCCAAGCTCTAAACCCCCAAATACCCTGGGCGCCCGAGTTCAACAAAAAAACTGATCAGCTATCCCCCAAGCTATTTACCCTCAAATGCCCTGGGCACCCAAATTCAATAAATTAACTGATCAGCCATCCTCCAAGCTCTAAACCCCCAAATACCCTGGGCGCCCGAGTTCTACAAAAAAACTGATCAGCTATCCCCCAAGCTATTAACCCCCGAATACCCTGGGCACCCAAATTCAATAAATAAACTGATCAGCCTTCCTCCAAGCTCTAAACCCTCAAATACCCTGGGCACCCAAATTCAATAAATAAACTGATCAGCCATCCTCCAAGCTCTAAACCCCCAAATACCCTGGGCGCCCGAGTTCTACAAAAAAACTGATCAGCTATCCCCCAAGCTCTAAACCCCCAAATACCCTGGGCGCCCGAGTTCAACAAAAAAACTGATCAGCCATCCCTCAAGCTATTTACCCCCAAATGCCCTGGGCACCCAACTTCAATAAATAAACTGATCAGCCATCCTCCAAGCTCTAAACCCTCAAATACCCTGGGCACCCAAATTCAATAAATAAACTGATCAGCCATCCTCCAAGCTCTAAACCCCCAAATACCCTGGGCGCCCGAGTTCTACAAAAAAACTGATCAGCTATCCCCCAAGCTATTAACCCCCAAATACCCTGGGCACCCAAATTCAATAAATAAACTGATCAGCCGTCCTCCAAGCTTTAAACCCCCAAATACCCTGGGCGCCCGAGTTCTACAAAAAAATTGATCGGCTATCCCCCAAGCTCTAAACCCCCAAATACCCTGGGCGCCCGAGTTCAACAAAAAAACTGATCACCTATCCCCCAAGCTATTTACCCTCAAATGCCCTGGGCACCCAAATTCAATAAATTAACTGATCAGCCATCCTCCAAGCTCTAAACCCTCAAATACCCTGGGCAACCAAATTCAATAAATATATTGATCAGCCATTCTCCAAGCTCTAAACCCCCAAATACCCTGGGCGCCCGAGTTCTACAAAAAACTGATCAGCCATCCCTCAAGCTATTTACTCCCAAATGCCCTGGGCACCCAAATTCAATAAATAAACTGATCAGCCATCCTCCAAGCTCTAAACCCTCAAATACCCTGGGCACCCAAATTCAATAAATAAACTGATCAGCCGTCCTCCAAGCTTTAAACCCCCAAATACCCTGGGCGCCCGAGTTCAACAAAAAAACTGATCAGCTATCCCCCAAGCTAGATACCTCCAAATACCCTGGGCACCTAAATTCAATAAATAAACTGATCAGCCGTCCTCCAAGCCCTAAACCCCCAAATACCCTGGGCGCCCGAGTTTAACAAAAGAACTGATCAGCTATCTCCTAAGCTGTACATCCCCCAATACCCTGGGCGCTTGAGTTCAATAGATAAACTAATAAGCTATCCTCCAAGCTATTTACCCCCAAATACCCTGGACACCCAAATTCAATAAATAAACTGATCAGCCGTCCTCCAAGCTTTAAACCCCCAAATACCCTGGGGACCCGAGTTTAACAAAAAAACTGATCAGCTATCCCCCAAGCTAGATACCTCCAAATACCCTGGGCACCTAAATTCAATAAATAAACTGATCAGCCGTCCTCCAAGCTCTAAACCCCCAAATACCCTGGGGGCCCGAGTTCAACAAAAAAACTGATCAGCCATCCCTCAAGCTATTTACCCCCAAATGCCCTGGGCACCCAAATTCAATAAATAAACTGATCAGCCATCCTCCAAGCTCTAAACCCTCAAATACCCTGGGCACCCAAATTCAATAAATAAACTGATCAGCCATCCTCCAAGCTCTAAACCCTCAAATACCCTGGGCACCCAAATTCAATAAATAAACTGATCAGCCATCCTCCAAGCTCTAAACCCCCAAATACCCTGGGCGCCCGAGTTCTACAAAAAAACTGATCAGCTATCCCCCAAGCTATTAACCCCCAAATACCCTGGGCACCCAAATTCAATAAATATATTGATCAGCCATCCTCCAAGCTCTAAACCCCCAAATACCCTGGGCGCCCGAGTTCTACAAAAAACTGATCAGCCATCCCTCAAGCTATTTACCCCCAAATGCCCTGGGCACCCAAATTCAATAAATAAACTGATCAGCCATCCTCCAAGCTCTAAACCCTCAAATACCCTGGGCACCCAAATTCAATAAATAAACTGATCAGCCATCCTCCAAGCTCTAAACCCCCAAATACCCTGGGCGCCCGAGTTCAACAAAAAAACTGATCAGCTATCCCCCAAGCTATTTACCCTCAAATGCCCTGGGCACCCAAATTCAATAAATAAACTGATCAGCCTTCCTCCAAGCTTTAAACCCCCAAATACCCTGGGCGCCCGAGTTCTACAAAAAAACTGATCAGCTATCCCCCAAGCTATTAACCCCCGAATACCCTGGGCACCCAAATTCAATAAATAAACTGATCAGCCTTCCTCCAAGCTCTAAACCCTCAAATACCCTGGGCACCCAAATTCAATAAATAAACTGATCAGCCATCCTCCAAGCTCTAAACCCCCAAATACCCTGGGCGCCCGAGTTCTACAAAAAAACTGATCAGCTATCCCCCAAGCTATTAACCCCCAAATACCCTGGGCACCCAAATTCAATAAATAAACTGATCAGCCATCCTCCAAGCTCTAAACCCTCAAATACCCTGGGCACCCAAATTCAATAAATAAACTGATCAGCCATCCTCCAAGCTCTAAACCCCCAAATACCCTGGGCGCCCGAGTTCTACAAAAAAACTGATCAGCTATCCCCCAAGCTATTAACCCCCAAATACCCTGGGCACCCAAATTCAATAAATAAACTGATCAGCCTTCCTCCAAGCTTTAAACCCCCAAATACCCTGGGCGCCCGAGTTTAACAAAAGAACTGATCAGCTATCTCCTAAGCTGTACATCCCCCAATACCCTGGGCGCTTGAGTTCTACAAAAAAACTGATCAGCCATCCCTCAAGCTATTTACCCCCAAATACCCTGGGCGCCCGAGTTCTACAAAAAAACTGATCAGCTATCCCCCAAGCTATTAACCCCCAAATACCCTGGGCACCCAAATTCAATAAATAAACTGATCAGCCATCCTCCAAGCTCTAAACCCTCAAATACCCTGGGCACCCAAATTCAATAAATAAACTGATCAGCCATCCTCCAAGCTCTAAACCCCCAAATACCCTGGGCGCCCGAGTTCTACAAAAAAACTGATCAGCTATCCCCCAAGCTATTAACCCCCAAATACCCTGGGCACCCAAATTCAATAAATAAACTGATCAGCCTTCCTCCAAGCTTTAAACCCCCAAATACCCTGGGCGCCCGAGTTTAACAAAAGAACTGATCAGCTATCTCCTAAGCTGTACATCCCCCAATACCCTGGGCGCTTGAGTTCTACAAAAAAACTGATCAGCCATCCCTCAAGCTATTTACCCCCAAATGCCCTGGGCACCCAAATTTAATAAATAAACTGATCAGCCATCCTCCAAGCTCTAAACCCTCAAATACCCTGGGCACCCAAATTCAATAAATAGACTGATCAGCCATCCTCCAAGCTCTAAACCCCCAAATACCCTGGGCGCCCGAGTTCTACAAAAAAACTGATCAGCTATCCCCCAAGCTATTAACCCCCAAATACCCTGGGCACCCAAATTCAATAAATAAACTGATCAGCCGTCCTTCAAGCTTTAAACCCCCAAATACCCTGGGCGCCCGAGTTCAACAAAAGAACTGATCAGCTATCTCCTAAGCTGTACATCCCCCAATACCCTGGGCGCTTGAGTTCAATAGATAAACTAATAAGCTATCCTCCAAGCTATTTACCCCCAAATACCCTGGACACCCAAATTCAATAAATAAACTGATCAGCCGTCCTCCAAGCTTTGAACCCCCAAATACCCTGGGGACCCGAGTTTAACAAAAAAACTGATCAGCTATCCCCCAAGCTAGATACCTCCAAATACCCTGGGCACCTAAATTCAATAAATAAACTGATCAGCCGTCCTCCAAGCTCTAAACCCCCAAATACCCTGGGGGCCCGAGTTCAACAAAAAAACTGATCAGCCATCCCTCAAGCTATTTACCCCCAAATGCCCTGGGCACCCAAATTCAATAAATATATTGATCAGCCATCCTCCAAGCTCTAAACCCCCAAATACCCTGGGCGCCCGAGTTCTACAAAAAACTGATCAGCCGTCCTCCAAGCTCTAAACCCCCAAATACCCTGGGCGCCCGAGTTCTACAAAAAAACTGATCGGCTATCCCCCAAGCTCTAAACCCCCAAATACCCTGGGCGCCCGAGTTCAACAAAAAAACTGATCAGCTATCCCCCAAGCTATTTACCCTCAAATGCCCTGGGCACCCAAATTCAATAAATTAACTGATCAGCCATCCTCCAAGCTCTAAACCCCCAAATACCCTGGGCGCCCGAGTTCTACAAAAAAACTGATCAGCTATCCCCCAAGCTATTAACCCCCGAATACCCTGGGCACCCAAATTCAATAAATAAACTGATCAGCCTTCCTCCAAGCTCTAAACCCTCAAATACCCTGGGCACCCAAATTCAATAAATAAACTGATCAGCCATCCTCCAAGCTCTAAACCCCCAAATACCCTGGGCGCCCGAGTTCTACAAAAAAACTGATCAGCTATCCCCCAAGCTCTAAACCCCCAAATACCCTGGGCGCCCGAGTTCAACAAAAAAACTGATCAGCCATCCCTCAAGCTATTTACCCCCAAATGCCCTGCGCACCCAAATTCAATAAATAAACTGATCAGCCATCCTCCAAGCTCTAAACCCTCAAATACCCTGGGCACCCAAATTCAATAAATAAACTGATCAGCCATCCTCCAAGCTCTAAACCCCCAAATACCCTGGGCGCCCGAGTTCTACAAAAAAACTGATCAGCCATCCCCCAAGCTATTAACCCCCAAATACCCTGGGCACCCAAATTCAATAAATAAACTGATCAGCCGTCCTCCAAGCTTTAAATCCCCAAATACCCTGGGCGCCCGAGTTCTACAAAAAAACTGATCGGCTATCCCCCAAGCTCTAAACCCCCAAATACCCTGGGCGCCCGAGTTCAACAAAAAAACTGATCAGCTATCCCCCAAGCTATTTACCCTCAAATGCCCTGGGCACCCAAATTCAATAAATTAACTGATCAGCCATCCTCCAAGCTCTAAACCCTCAAATACCCTGGGCACCCAAATTCCATAAATAAACTGATCAGCCATCCTCCAAGCCCTAAACCCCCAAATACCCTGGGCGCCCGAGTTTAACAAAAGAACTGATCAGCTATCTCCTAAGCTGTACATCCCCCAATACCCTGGGCGCTTGAGTTCAATAGATAAACTAATAAGCTATCCTCCAAGCTATTTACCCCCAAATACCCTGGACACCCAAATTCAATAAATAAACTGATCAGCCGTCCTCCAAGCTTTAAACCCCCAAATACCCTGGGGACCCGAGTTTAACAAAAAAACTGATCAGCTATCCCCCAAGCTAGATACCTCCAAATACCCTGGGCACCTAAATTCAATAAATAAACTGATCAGCCGTCCTCCAAGCTCTAAACCCCCAAATACCCTGGGGGCCCGAGTTCAACAAAAAAACTGATCAGCTATCCCCCAAGCTAGATACCTCCAAATACCCTGGGCACCTAAATTCAATAAATAAACTGATCAGCCGTCCTCCAAGCTCTAAACCCCCAAATACCCTGGGCGCCCGAGTTCAACAAAAAAACTGATCAGCTATCCCCCAAGCTAGATACCTCCAAATACCCTGGGCACCTAAATTCAATAAATAAACTGATCAGCCGTCCTCCAAGCCCTAAACCCCCAAATACCCTGGGCGCCCGAGTTTAACAAAAGAACTGATCAGCTATCTCCTAAGCTGTACATCCCCCAATACCCTGGGCGCTTGAGTTCAATAGATAAACTAATAAGCTATCCTCCAAGCTATTTACCCCCAAATACCCTGGACACCCAAATTCAATAAATAAACTGATCAGCCGTCCTCCAAGCTTTAAACCCCCAAATACCCTGGGGACCCGAGTTTAACAAAAAAACTGATCAGCTATCCCCCAAGCTAGATACCTCCAAATACCCTGGGCACCTAAATTCAATAAATAAACTGATCAGCCGTCCTCCAAGCTCTAAACCCCCAAATACCCTGGGGGCCCGAGTTCAACAAAAAACTGATCAGCCATCCCTCAAGCTATTTACCCCCAAATGCCCTGGGCACCCAAATTCAATAAATAAACTGATCAGCCATCCTCCAAGCTCTAAACCCCCAAATACCCTGGGCGCCCGAGTTCTACAAAAAAACTGATCAGCTATCCCCCAAGCTATTAACCCCCAAATACCCTGGGCACCCAAATTCAATAAATATATTGATCAGCCATCCTCCAAGCTCTAAACCCCCAAATACCCTGGGCGCCCGAGTTCTACAAAAAACTGATCAGCCATCCCTCAAGCTATTTACCCCCAAATGCCCTGGGCACCCAAATTCAATAAATAAACTGATCAGCCATCCTCCAAGCTCTAAACCCTCAAATACCCTGGGCACCCAAATTCAATAAATAAACTGATCAGCCATCCTCCAAGCTCTAAACCCCCAAATACCCTGGGCGCCCGAGTTCAACAAAAAAACTGATCAGCTATCCCCCAAGCTATTTACCCTCAAATGCCCTGGGCACCCAAATTCAATAAATAAACTGATCAGCCTTCCTCCAAGCTTTAAACCCCCAAATACCCTGGGCGCCCGAGTTCTACAAAAAAACTGATCAGCTATCCCCCAAGCTATTAACCCCCGAATACCCTGGGCACCCAAATTCAATAAATAAACTGATCAGCCTTCCTCCAAGCTCTAAACCCTCAAATACCCTGGGCACCCAAATTCAATAAATAAACTGATCAGCCATCCTCCAAGCTCTAAACCCCCAAATACCCTGGGCGCCCGAGTTCTACAAAAAAACTGATCAGCTATCCCCCAAGCTATTAACCCCCAAATACCCTGGGCACCCAAATTCAATAAATAAACTGATCAGCCATCCTCCAAGCTCTAAACCCTCAAATACCCTGGGCACCCAAATTCAATAAATAAACTGATCAGCCATCCTCCAAGCTCTAAACCCCCAAATACCCTGGGCGCCCGAGTTCTACAAAAAAACTGATCAGCTATCCCCCAAGCTATTAACCCCCAAATACCCTGGGCACCCAAATTCAATAAATAAACTGATCAGCCTTCCTCCAAGCTTTAAACCCCCAAATACCCTGGGCGCCCGAGTTTAACAAAAGAACTGATCAGCTATCTCCTAAGCTGTACATCCCCCAATACCCTGGGCGCTTGAGTTCTACAAAAAAACTGATCAGCCATCCCTCAAGCTATTTACCCCCAAATGCCCTGGGCACCCAAATTTAATAAATAAACTGATCAGCCATCCTCCAAGCTCTAAACCCTCAAATACCCTGGGCACTCAAATTCAATAAATAGACTGATCAGCCATCCTCCAAGCTCTAAACCCCCAAATACCCTGGGCGCCCGAGTTCTACAAAAAAACTGATCAGCTATCCCCCAAGCTATTAACCCCCAAATACCCTGGGCACCCAAATTCAATAAATAAACTGATCAGCCGTCCTTCAAGCTTTAAACCCCCAAATACCCTGGGCGCCCGAGTTCAACAAAAGAACTGATCAGCTATCTCCTAAGCTGTACATCCCCCAATACCCTGGGCGCTTGAGTTCAATAGATAAACTAATAAGCTATCCTCCAAGCTATTTACCCCCAAATACCCTGGACACCCAAATTCAATAAATAAACTGATCAGCCGTCCTCCAAGCTTTGAACCCCCAAATACCCTGGGGACCCGAGTTTAACAAAAAAACTGATCAGCTATCCCCCAAGCTAGATACCTCCAAATACCCTGGGCACCTAAATTCAATAAATAAACTGATCAGCCGTCCTCCAAGCTCTAAACCCCCAAATACCCTGGGGGCCCGAGTTCAACAAAAAAACTGATCAGCCATCCCTCAAGCTATTTACCCCCAAATGCCCTGGGCACCCAAATTCAATAAATATATTGATCAGCCATCCTCCAAGCTCTAAACCCCCAAATACCCTGGGCGCCCGAGTTCTACAAAAAACTGATCAGCCGTCCTCCAAGCTCTAAACCCCCAAATACCCTGGGCGCCCGAGTTCTACAAAAAAACTGATCGGCTATCCCCCAAGCTCTAAACCCCCAAATACCCTGGGCGCCCGAGTTCAACAAAAAAACTGATCAGCTATCCCCCAAGCTATTTACCCTCAAATGCCCTGGGCACCCAAATTCAATAAATTAACTGATCAGCCATCCTCCAAGCTCTAAACCCCCAAATACCCTGGGCGCCCGAGTTCTACAAAAAAACTGATCAGCTATCCCCCAAGCTATTAACCCCCGAATACCCTGGGCACCCAAATTCAATAAATAAACTGATCAGCCTTCCTCCAAGCTCTAAACCCTCAAATACCCTGGGCACCCAAATTCAATAAATAAACTGATCAGCCATCCTCCAAGCTCTAAACCCCCAAATACCCTGGGCGCCCGAGTTCTACAAAAAAACTGATCAGCTATCCCCCAAGCTCTAAACCCCCAAATACCCTGGGCGCCCGAGTTCAACAAAAAAACTGATCAGCCATCCCTCAAGCTATTTACCCCCAAATGCCCTGCGCACCCAAATTCAATAAATAAACTGATCAGCCATCCTCCAAGCTCTAAACCCTCAAATACCCTGGGCACCCAAATTCAATAAATAAACTGATCAGCCATCCTCCAAGCTCTAAACCCCCAAATACCCTGGGCGCCCGAGTTCTACAAAAAAACTGATCAGCCATCCCCCAAGCTATTAACCCCCAAATACCCTGGGCACCCAAATTCAATAAATAAACTGATCAGCCGTCCTCCAAGCTTTAAATCCCCAAATACCCTGGGCGCCCGAGTTCTACAAAAAAACTGATCGGCTATCCCCCAAGCTCTAAACCCCCAAATACCCTGGGCGCCCGAGTTCAACAAAAAAACTGATCAGCTATCCCCCAAGCTATTTACCCTCAAATGCCCTGGGCACCCAAATTCAATAAATTAACTGATCAGCCATCCTCCAAGCTCTAAACCCTCAAATACCCTGGGCACCCAAATTCAATAAATATATTGATCAGCCATCCTCCAAGCTCTAAACCCCCAAATACCCTGGGCGCCCGAGTTCTACAAAAAACTGATCAGCCATCCCTCAAGCTATTTACCCCCAAATGCCCTGGGCACCCAAATTCAATAAATAAACTGATCAGCTATCCTCCAAGCTCTAAACCCTCAAATACCCTGGGCACCCAAATTCCATAAATAAACTGATCAGCCATCCTCCAAGCTCTAAACCCCCAAATACCCTGGGCGCCCGAGTTCAACAAAAAAACTGATCAGCTATCCCCTAAGCTATTCACCCCCAAATACCCTGTGCGCTCGAGTTCAATTGATAAATTGATCAGCTCTCCCCCAAGCTGTAGATGGTATTTGGCGGCTTAGAGCTTGGGGGATAGCTGATCAGTTTCTTCTATTGAACTTGATGTCCAAGGTTTTGGGGGGTTTACAGCTTTGGGGGATAGCTGATCAGTTTCTTTTATTGAACTATGGCGCCCAGGGTACTTAGGGGCTTAGAAGATCAATTTTTTTGAACTCGACGCCCAGGGTATTTTGGGGTTTAGAGCTTAAGGGATAGCTCATCAGTTATTTTATTGAACTCGGGCGCCAAGGGTATTTGGAGGCTTAGAGCTTGGGGGATAGCTGATCAGTTTCTTTTATTGAACTCGATCCCCAGGGTTTTGGTGATTCACAGCTTGGGGGATAGCTGATCGGTTTTTTTGTTGAATTTGGGCCCCCAGGGTTTTGGGGGTTTACCGCTTGAGGGATAGCTGATCAGTTAATTTATTGAACTCGGGCGCCCAGGGTATTTGGGGGTTTAGAAGATCAATTTTTTTGAACTCGATGCCCAGGGTTATGGGGGTTTACAGCTTGTGGAATAGCTGATCGGTTTGTTTATTAAACTCGGGTGCCCAGGGTTTTGGGGGTTTACAGCTGGGGGAATCGCTGATCGGTTTGTTTATTAAACTCTGGCGCCTCGGGTATTCGGGGGTTTACAGCTTGAGGGATAGCTGATCAGTTAATTTATTGAACTCGGGCGCCGAGGGTATTTGGGGGCTGAGAGCTTGGGGGATAGCTGATCAGTTTCTTTTATTGAACTTGATGCCCAAGGTTTTGGGGGTTTACAGCCTTGGGGGATAGCTGATCGGTTTATTTATTGAACTTGGGCGTCCAGGGTATTTGGGGGTTTGCAGCTGTTGCGGTTGAGCGTTTTTTGAGAACTGGCTCTCTCGTCGTGATTGATACGAGAACTTGTTTAAAAGACGATTCTCTAAAAGCATTTTTATGTTTGAATTTGTGGTCAAAGTCTTCTTTAAATATTAGAAACAATATATGTTTGACGGACTTAATTCATGATTAGTAACTATCTTTTTTTTTTTTTTTAGATTTTTTTTCTTTGCTCTTTTGTATTTTTAAAATAAATGATAATTTAAATAAAAATATATATTATAATTACTGTAATTTATGAGATAAAAGTGTTTAATGAATATAATATAATTAACAACTGATTTGTAGATGAAATTTTTTGAGTCGATATTTCTCGATTCTCGGGATTGAGCCGAGACGATATCGAGACGATATCGATAAATTTACAGTAAAATATCGTCGATACGATACTCGATACGATAAACATGCCCATATGTCGATACGATATCGATATAATTCAAAATATCGATATCGTCTCGTATCGTGAAGCCCTTGTTTTTAAGGTTAGAAAAAAAACGAGGTTTATGATTTTTAACTCAAAAACTAAAAAAAATTTCTGATGACTTTATATGTAAAAAAGATGCACAATGCAATTCTACATAAAATGGTATTTTTTTAATTTTAGTTTGTCAAAATTTAACAAACACTTAAAAATCGACTTCGGCAATCTTCGGCTGAACTAGGATTCGGCCGGCCGAGCGCTAAGCCCATTATTGCACCGAGCTATTCAATTTATTATCCCCAAGCTCCTAAATCCTCATAATCGAGGAGACATCGACTGCAATAATTAAATTAATCAGTATATAATTTAAATAATTTATAAACAAATACACGAATCCTGGAACTCAATAAATGTGAGCGGTAAAAAATTTAATAATTTATTGTATTCAAGCTCTTCAACCCTCATAATTAACTGGATCAAGGGTGATATTTGAATTTTCATAAACAATTTACATAATTAATAAACAAATGCGTGGATCCTGAAACTCAATAAATTTAAATGGTAAAAAATTCAATAATTTATTATATCCAAGGTTTTAAGCCCTAATAATCGTTGGGATGGCGTGTAATAATTAAATAAATAATTAAATTAATCAGTAAATAATTTAAATAGTTAATAAACAAATACGCGAATCCTAGAACTCAATAAATTAGAGCGGTGAAAAATTTAATAATTTATTATCTCCAAGCTCCTAAGAATTTATTACCAAGGGGACCGACTGCAATAATTGAATTTATTAATGAACAAATTAAAATACTTGATAAACAAATGCGCAGATCTTGAAATCAATATTTTTGTGCGGTGAAAAATTTAATAATTTATTAAATCCATGCACTCAAACCCTCATAACCTTGTGAACTAACTGCTATGGTTGAATTTATCAATAAACAATTTAAATTATTAATTAACTCCATACAGAGATGAACTCAATAAATCCTGGAGGAAAAAGTTTAAAAATTTAGTATCCCGAAACTCTTAAATTGTCATAACCATGGGGACCAAGTGCAATAATTAAATTAAATAATGAACAGTTCAATTAATTAGTAAGCAATTACGTGAATCCTGAAACTCAGGATCCGCGAAAGTTTACGGAAGAATAACATTTAATAATTTATTTAATCGAACCTCCTAAACCTTCTCAACCAAGGCAACTGGCTGCAATAATTGAATATATTAATGAACAATTTAAATAACTAATAAAAAATACTCAGATTGTAAAATTCAATAAATTTAAGAAGTAAAAATTAAAAAATTTACCTTTACTAAGCTCTTAAACCCTCATAACTGAGGAGACCGACTTTAATAATTAAATTGATTTATAAATAATTAAAATAATTAATAAACAATTATACGGAGATCCTAAGCTCAATAAATCTGGGAGATAAATTAAAAAATTCATCATCCCTAAACTCTTAAACTGTCCTAACTGTGGGGACCTCGAAAACAATAATTAAATTGATTTATGAACAATTTAAATTTTTGATAAACAAATACTTGAAAATCAATCAATTTTAGCAGTTAACAATTAAATAATTTTTTTATATCCAAGGTGTTAAGCCCTCAGAAGCCAGAGGACCGACTGCACAGTTGAATTCATTAATAAAAAATTATTCTGCGTATTTGTTTATCATGTATTAAGTATTTTAAATTGTTCATTAATAAATTCAATTATTGCAGTCAGTCCCCTTGGTTATAAAAGCTTGAGAGCTTAGAGATAATAAATTATTAAATTTTTTACCGTTCAATTTTGTTTAGTTTCAGGATCCACGCATTTGTTTATTAATTATGTAAATTTTTTATGAAATTTCAAATATCACCCTTGATCCAGTTAACTATGAGGGTTGAAGAGCTTGAATACAATAAATTATTAAATTTTTTACCGCTCAAATTGATTGAGCTTTACGGTCTTCGTATTTGTTTATTAATTATTTAAATAGTTTATTAATAAATTCATTTATTTACCTTGGTCCTCTTTAAGTTATGAGGGTTGAAGAGCTTAAATACAATAAATTATTAAATTTTTTACCGCTCACATTTATCGGGTTCCAGGATTCGTATATTCGTTTATTAATTATTTAAATTATTTACTGATTAATTTAATTATTACAGTCGATGTCTCCTCGATTATGAGGATTTAGTAGCTTGGGTATAATAAATTATTAAATTTTTTACCGCTCAAATTTATTGAGTTTTACGGTCTTCGTATTTGTTTATTAATTATTTAAAAAGTTTATTAATAAATTCAATTATTCTCCTTGGTCCTCACTAAGTTATGAGGGTAGAAGAGCTTTAATACAATAAATTATTAAATTTTTTACCGCTCAAATCTATTGAGTTTTACTATCTGCTTATTTGTTTATTAATTATTTTAATTGTTTATTAAAAAATTCAATTATTGCAGTTGGTCCACTTGGTTATGAGGGTTCAGGAGCTTCAGTAAAATAAATGATTAAATTTTTTACTTCCCGAAATTTATTAAGTTTCAGGATTTTCGTCTTTGTTTAGTAATTTTTTAAATTGTTTATTAATAACAGTTGAAAAATAACCGATAATAAATATCGCTTGAAAAATATTGAATTTTTTTTTCTTTCTTACTCCACCCTTATTAACTATTCTTTCTTTGTAATTTTTTTTTACTATTATATATTTATTTATTATATATTTATTTTTTTACAATTATATATTTATTTATTTTTATAAGTCAATGCAGTTTTATTAAAATTATTTTTAGGTTTAATTTATTTATCTTACATAATATAGAAATAAATATAAAAATTCATTTTTAAATACATTATTTATTATAAATTAACTTTGTAACAGGGGTGGATTTAAGGGTTTGTATGAGCCGATACAAATACCCACGGTGCGTACTAAATCCTTACTACCTGTACTTAGTGCTGATCCAAGCACTCGTCGAACTGCAACTCGTCGACCTGAAATAATAAAATGAGGAAATCGCGTCCGCGAATATTACTATATCTCGCGACGTGGTCGGCTAGTTCGATTATCGGCAGTGGGTGCGGGTATTAAAACAGGATCGATTCGCAGGAACACTAGGTTTAGTCAATAAAAATTAAATCAACAATTTAATAATTTATTAAAACAAATCTAAACCTAAAATACAACTTTCGAATTACGACTCGGTGTCGTTCAAGCCAGTAAACAAAAGAATCTTCAATGCTCTCTAAATCGTTGCGCGCGCACACAAATTCCTGCTGCTATCGGCAGCTAACGCGCGCGAGAGAAAAACAAAGATTGTTACAATAACAGTGTACTAAGGACACTCACACGCATTCACACTCACTCGAACATTTACAATTAACTTACGGAGTCGCTAAGGTGCACCTCATACACAAGCCGTCAGGCTAAACAAAATGCCAGGCTACGATGCCGACCAGCCGCAATATCTACCATACTCGAGTCGCCGTGTATCCGTCGGAAAGTGGTCCAGGCGATGACGTGAAATGACAACTTCACAAATAACACCACACTCTCACACTACGGCTCTACCACAACGCGCGACGCGAATGTCAATAATTGCCTTGACTTCCGTAACGAGTAAGCTGCTTCAAGATCTGCCATGAATCGATCTCCAGATCTTTGCGTGTCTGCCGGACGTCGGTCAGGTTCCCCGACGTCCACGGCTTCCAAAAGCCGGTTGACTCGTCTAGACAGGAGAATGCTTCCCGGGCGATGACCATCGATCCCGCACCTTCTGTCTCTGCCAACTCTCTCTTCGACGACATTCCACTCCCGAGGAGTCCGGTTAGCCGTCGAACCGAGACGAGTTAAGTTCCATGTACGTGCGAACACTTGGACACGAAAACTACGAGTGGCTTCCCGATTCCCGCTCTACCACCTCAGAGGTCCGCTCTGAGCTGCGTTCGACAGTCACGTGACTCGCGCCAAATCCTAAATCGTTACCGACGATTTAATTACGATCACTGACTGTCACACTCCCCTCCCAGAGGTGACGTATCCGAAAAAATACGTCGCTTCGAAAAGCATGAACGCAGTCCGGGTTAATCAGGAACGCCCGCCACCTGATGCTCACTATCACCAGGATTTTCGCTCGCATCCCTCGCTGGCTGATTTTCTTCGTCTGAAGATTCCGGTTCCACTCTTGCGATCCAATCTTCCAACCAATGAAAATTTTCCAGCCAGTGCAAGCTGTTATTACTTCCGACTGTCCTACCAGTCGTCAGCCTTGGATACGATAGCTTACGGCTGTCACAAATTCCGGGTGTTTACAAAGTGGAGAATATAAGAAATCAAAACAACACAGCAAAATTAAAAATTGTCCACTTTGTAAACACAGAGTAAGAATCTAAATTCTCACACACACATACACACACACACTCGCTATGCTAGTCCAAGCAATAACGAGCTCTTTGTTTTTCTCTGTTTACTTGGCCGACCTTGAACCCGTCGGCTACTGTACGTCACTGCGTCGATCCTACGCACCTACACGAAAAGTCTAACATCACGAGATTTGTAGACAACCATCTCACGATCTTTCTTTCGCAGAAAATTCTAGCCTGCCTTTCAGACAATGAGCGCAATGTAACATCGCTCAAACCTCGGCGACTTTTTCTCCCCACAAACGTTGGGTGCCATAAAACACCTGGCACACACACGTGTGGAAAAATTAGCCTCCCCATTAAACGTTGGGCGCCATGTAACACCTGGCCCACAAACGTTTTGGAAAAATCAGCCTCCCCATTTAACGTTGGGCGCCATGTAACAGGGGTGGATTTAAGGGTTTGTATGAGCCGATACAAATACCCACGGTGCGTACTAAATCCTTACTACCTGTACTTAGTGCTGATCCAAGCACTCGTCGAACTGCAACTCGTCGACCTGAAATAGTAAAATGAGGAAATCGCGTCCGCGAATATTACTATATCTCGCGACGCGGTCGGCTAGTTCGTTTATCGGCAGTGGGTGCGGGTATTAAAACAGGATCGATTCGCAGGAACACTAGGTTTAGTCAATAAAAATTAAATCAACAATTTAATAATTTATTAAAACAAATCTAAACCTAAAATACAACTTTCGAATTACGACTCGGTGTCGTTCAAGCCAGTAAACAAAAGAATCTTCAATGCTCTCTAAATCGTTGCGCGCGCACACAAATTCCTGCTGCTATCGGCAGCTAACGCGCGCGAGAGAAAAACAAAGATTGTTACAATAACAGTGTACTAAGGACACTCACACGCATTCACACTCACTCGAACATTTACAATTAACTTACGGAGTCGCTAAGGTGCACCTCATACACAAGCCGTCAGGCTAAACAAAATGCCAGGCTACGATGCCGACCAGCCGCAATATCTACCATACTCGAGTCGCCGTGTATCCGTCGGAAAGTGGTCCAGGCGATGACGTGAAATGACAACTTCACAAATAACACCACACTCTCACACTACGGCTCTACCACAACGCGCGACGCGAATGTCAATAATTGCCTTGACTTCCGTAACGAGTAAGCTGCTTCAAGATCTGCCATGAATCGATCTCCAGATCTTTGCGTGTCTGCCGGACGTCGGTCAGGTTCCCCGACGTCCACGGCTTCCAAAAGCCGGTTGACTCGTCTAGACAGGAGAATGCTTCCCGGGCGATGACCATCGATCCCGCACCTTCTGTCTCTGCCAACTCTCTCTTCGACGACATTCCACTCCCGAGGAGTCCGGTTAGCCGTCGAACCGAGACGAGTTAAGTTCCATGTACGTGCGAACACTTGGACACGAAAACTACGAGTGGCTTCCCGATTCCCGCTCTACCACCTCAGAGGTCCGCTCTGAGCTGCGTTCGACAGTCACGTGACTCGCGCCAAATCCTAAATCGTTACCGACGATTTAATTACGATCACTGACTGTCAAAACTTTTACAAAACAAAATTTAAATTTGGCGCGAGAAAGGGCGTTCCACCGGCCGCCCCAGGGATGGATTCGAGAATCTGCTCATGGGGACCAAGCACTCATTTCAGGTCAAAGAAAGTCGCAAACGGTCGACAGAGCGATAGTTTCAAGTCGGTTAGGGATGGATTCGAGAATCTGCTCATGGGGACCAAGCACTCATTTCAGGTCAAAGAGAGTCGCAAACGGTCGACAGAGCGATAGTTTCAAGTCGGTAGCCGCCGAAAACGGGTGTCATAGACATGGTGGCAGGTGCCCCCCGCTTTATTTGGAAAGATTGACCGTCCCAGTAACCGCGCAAGTTTGAAAGCTGAATAACAGAAACCGTTGCAAATAATTAATAAATAAATAAATGAATAAATAAATAAACCGCCAAGCTCTAAGCCCCAATAACGCTAGGGAGAGCGACAAATAAATTATTTTTTATAATCAATTAACTAAACCGCCAAGCTCTAAACCCTCATAGCGCTGGGGAGAGCGATGAATCAATAATTTTTTATAAACAATTAAATAAACCAACAAGCTCTAAACCCCCATAATGCTGGAGGGAGCTATAAATAATACATTTTTTATAAACAATGAAATAATCCAACAAGCTCTAAACCCCTATAACGCTAGGGAGAGCGACAAAAAAATTAATTTTTATAAACAATTAATTAAAAATTAAGGGGGTTTAGAGCTTGGCGGTTCAATTAATTATTTATAAAAAATAATTTATTTATCGCTCGAAGGGGCGAATAAATAATTTTTTATAAACAATTAAATAAACCGTCAAGCTCTAAACCCCCACAACGCTGGGGAGAGCGATAAATAAATAATTTTTTATAAACAATTAAATAAACCAAAAAGCTCTAAGCCCCCATAACGCTGGAGAGAGCGATAAACAAATTATTTTTCATTAACAATTAATTAAACGGCAAAGCTCTTGATTCCCATAACGCTGGGGAGAGTAATAAATAAGTAATTTTTTATAGAAAATTAATAAACAAACAAGCTCTGAACCCCCCATAGCGCTTGGGAGAGCGATGATTCATTAATGTTTTATAAACAATTATTTATAAAAATGTTTATAAAAAATTATAGATTTATCGCTCTCCCCAGCGCTGTGGGGGTTTAGAGCTTGGCGGTTTAATTAATTGTTTATAAAAAATAGTATATTTATCACTCTCCCCAGCGTTATGGGGGTTTCGAGCTTGTTAGTTTCTTTAATTGTTTATAAAAAACAATTTTTTTATCGCACCCCCCCGCGTTATGAGGGTTTAGAGCTTGTCACTTTAATTAATTGTTTATAAAAAATAATATATTTATCACTCTCCCCAGCGTTATGGGGGTTTCGAGCTTGTTGGTTTGATTAATTGTTTATAAAAAATAATATATTTATCACTCTCCCCAGCGTTATAGGTGCTTAGAGCTTGGCAGTTTATTTAAATGTTTAAAAAAAGATATTTATTCATCGCTCTCCCCAGCGACATGGAGGTTTAGAGCTTGTCAGTTTATTCAAATTTTAAAAAAAATTATTTATTTATCGCTCTCTTCAGCGTTATGGTGGTTTACAGCTTGGCAGTTTAATTAATTGTTTATAAAAATTAATTTATTTATCACTCTCCCCAGCGTTATGGCGGTTTCAAGCTTGTCGGTTTATTCAATTGTTCATAAAAAATTAATGATTTATCGCTCTCCCCAGCGTTATGGGGGTTTAGAGCTTGTTGGTTTATTTAATTGTTTATAAAAAATTGTTTATATATCACTCTCCCGAGCCTTATGGGAATTTAGAGCTTGTTGGTTTATTTAATTGTTCATAAAAAATTATTTTTTTATCGCTTCCCCCAGCGTTATAGGGGCTTAGAGCTTGTCGATTTAATTAATTGTTTATCAAAAATTAATGATTTACCGCTCTCCCCAGCTTTGCGGGGGTTTAGAGCTTGTTGGTTGATTTAATTGTTTATAAAAAATAATTCATTTATCGCTCTCCCCAGCGTTGTGGGGGTTTAGAGCTTGGCGGTTTAATTAATTGTTTATAAAAAATAGTATATTTATCACTCTCCCCAGCGTTATGGGGGTTTCGAGCTTGTTAGTTTCTTTAATTGTTTATAAAAAACAATTTTTTTATCGCACCCCCCCGCGTTATGAGGGTTTAGAGCTTGTCACTTTAATTAATTGTTTATAAAAAATAATATATTTATCACTCTCCCCAGCGTTATGGGGGTTTCGAGCTTTTTGGTTTGATTAATTGTTTATAAAAAATAATATATTTATCACTCTCCCCAGCGTTATAGGTGCTTAGAGCTTGGCAGTTTATTTAAATGTTTAAAAAAAGATATTTATTCATCGCTCTCCCCAGCGACATGGAGGTTTAGAGCTTGTCAGTTTATTCAAATTTTAAAAAAAATTATTTATTTATCGCTCTCTTCAGCGTTATGGTGGTTTACAGCTTGGCAGTTTAATTAATTGTTTATAAAAATTAATTTATTTATCACTCTCCCCAGCGTTATGGCGGTTTCAAGCTTGTCAGTTTATTCAATTGTTCATAAAAAATTAATGATTTATCGCTCTCCCCAGCGTTATGGGGGTTTAGAGCTTGTTGGTTTATTTAATTGTTTATAAAAAATTATTTATATATCACTCTCCCGAGCCTTATGGGAATTTAGAGCTTGTTGGTTTATTTAATTGTTCATAAAAAATTATTTTTTTATCGCTTCCCCCAGCGTTATAGGGGCTTAGAGCTTGTCGATTTAATTAATTGTTTATCAAAAATTAATGATTTACCGCTCTCCCCAGCTTTGCGGGGGTTTAGAGCTTGTTGGTTGATTTAATTGTTTATAAAAAATAATTCATTTATCGCTCTCCCCAGCGTTGTGGGGGTTTAGAGCTTGGCGGTTTAATTAATTGTTTATAAAAAATAGTATATCTATCACTCTCCCCAGTGTTATGGGGTTTTAGAGCTTGTTGGTTCATTAAATTGTTTAGAAAAAGTTATTTGTTTATCGCTCCCCCCAGCATTATGGGGGCTTAGAGCTTGTCGGTCTAATTAATTGTTGATAAAAAATTAATGATTTATCGCTCTCCCCAGCGTTATGGGGGTTTAGAGCTTGTTGGTTTATTTAATTGTTCATAAAAAATTATTTATGCATCACTCTCTCCAGCGTAATGGGAATTTGGAGCTTGGCGGTTGAATTAATTGTTCATAAAAAATAATTTGTTTATCGCCCTCTCCAGCATTATGGGGGTTTAGAGCTTGTTGGTTTATTTAATTGATTATAAAAAATAATTTATTTGTCGCTCCCCCCAGCGTTTTTGGGGCTTAGAGCTTGGCGGTTTATTTATTGATTAATTATTTGCAACGGTTTCTGTTATTCAGCCTCCAAACTTGCGCGGTAATGTGACGGTCAATCTTTTCAAATAAAGCGGGCGGCACCATGTCTATGACTCCCGTTTTCGGTGGGTACCGACTTGAAACTATCGATCTGTCGACCGTTTGCGACTTTCTTTGACCTGAAAGGGGTGCTTGGTCCCCATGAGCAGATTCTTGAATCCATCCCTGGGCCGCCCCGCGCGCGGCGCGTTTCATGCGCGCAAGGCGAGGGGTATACATCTTCTAACTCAGCGCAACTCAGGCAAGAGTTGCAAAGAGTTATAGTTTTCAACTCCCGTAAGAGTTGCAAAGAGTTGCAAAGAGTTCCTATACCGAAAAAAGATAGGCAGCCGCCGCCCATGCGTCATCATGAAGGGGCACAGCTTAAATATTAGTTTTAAAATGGACTGGATAATAAGCTCCATGGTCCAGCGGATAACGTCTTGTCATTCTATTTTGTAAGCGTTGGTTCAATTCCCGCTTGGTACAATATTTTTTTTTTTTTTTTTTTTTTCAGGCTTTTTAAGGCATTTTAAACATTTTTTTTTTGTTGTAAAAATTAAAATAATTTTGTAAAAAAAAAAAAAAAACACTGAAATAGTTACTATTTTTTGAAATTTCTATTATAATTGTAAACCAGACATTCCTATAGATTTAAGAAAGTCCAGCAAAAAATACTTGGAATTTCAATATTCTAAACGACTCATAGACATGGTGCCACCCGGACATGGTGCCCCCCGCTTTATTTGGAAAATTGACCGTCACAGTTACCGCGCCAGTTTGAAAGCTGAATATGTAACAGAAACCGTTGCAAATAATAAATCAATATATAAATAAATAAATAAACCACCAAGCTCTAAACCTCCATAACGCTGTGGAAAGCAATGAATAAATTATTTTTTATAAACAATTCAATAAACCACCAAGCTCTAAGCCCCCATAACGCTGGGGAGAGCGATAAATAAATTATTTTTTATAAACAATTAAATAAACCGACAAGCTCTAAACCCACATAACGCTAGGAAGAACGATACATAAATTATTTTTTATAAACAATTAAATAAACCGACAAGCTCTGAACCCACATAACACTGGAAAGAGCGATCAATAAATTATTTTTTGTAAACAATTAAATAAACCACCAAGCACTCAACCCCCATCACGCTAGAAAGAGCGATCGAAAAATTATTTTTTATAAACAATTAAATAAAGCGACGAGCTCTAAACCCCGTAACGCTGGGGAGAGCGATAAATAAATTATTTTTTATGAACAAAAAAATAAATAAATTAATAAATAAATGAACAAACCACAGAGCATTACAAACCCATAACACTGGTCGTCCGAGTTTTTCTAATAAAAAAGTTCATAAATAGATTGATAAACCGCCAAGCACTACAACCCCATAACGGTGGGCACCCGTGTTTTTCTAATAAATAAATTGATTAATAAATTGATAAACCGCCAAGCGCTACAACCCCATAACGCTGGGCGTCCGAGTTTTTCTAATAAAAAAGTTCATAAATAGATTGATAAACCGCCAAGCACTACAACCCCATAACGGTGGGCACCCGTGTTTTTCTAATAAATAAATTGATTAATAAATTGATAAACCGCCAAGCACTACGACCCCATAACGCTGGGCATCCGTGTTTTTCAATAAATAAATTGATAAACCGCCAAGCGCTACAACCCCATAACGCTGGGTGTACGATTTTTTTTTTTTTTTCAATAAATTAACTAACCGTCAAGCAGAAAAACCCCATAACGCTGGGCGTTTGAGTTTTTCAAATAAATAAATTGATGAACCGCCAAGCACTTCAACCCTATAACGCTGGGCACCCGTGTTTTTCTAATAAATAAATTGATAAACCGCCACGCAATGCAACCAATGAGGCTAGGCGTTCAAGTTTTTCAAATAAATAAATTGATGAACTGCCAAGCGCTACAACCCCATAACACTGGTCGTCCGAGTTTTTCTAGTAAATAAACTGATAAACCGCCTAGCGCTGCAACCCCATAACGCTGGACGTCTGAGTTAAAAAAAGAAAATTAATTAATGAATATATGAACAAACCACAGAGAATTACAACCTCATAACACTGGTCGTCCGAGTTTTTCTAATGAATAAGTTCATAAATAAATTGATAAACCGCCAAGCACTACAATCCTATAACGCTGGGTACCCGTTTTTCTAATAAATAAATTGATAAACCGCCAAGCACTACAATCCTATAACGCTGGGTACCCGTTTTTCTAATAAATAAATTGATAAACCGCCAAGCGCTACAACCCCATAACGCTGGGTGTCCGAGTTTTTTTTTTTTAAATAAATTAACTAACCGTCAAGCACAAAAACCCTATAACACTGGGCGTTTGAGTTTTTCAAATAAATAAATTGATGAACCGCCAAGCGCTACAACCCTATAACGCTGGGCACCCGTGTTTTTCTAATAAATAAATTGATGAACCTCTAAGAGCTAGAACCCTATAACGCAGGGCACCCAAGTTTTTCTAATAAATAAATTGATAAACAAATTGATAAACCGCCAAGCGCTACAACCTCATAACGCTGGGTACCCGTGTTTTTCTAATAAATAAATTGATAAACTGCCAAGCGCTACAACCCCATAACGCTGGGTGTCCGATTTTTTTTTTTTTTTAAATAAATTAACTAACCGTCAAGCACAAAAACCCCATAACGCTGGGCGTTTGAGTTTTTCAAACAAATAAATTGATGAACCGCCAAGCACTTCAACCCTATAACGCTGGGCACCCATGTTTTTCTAATAAATAAATTGATAAACAAATTGATAAACCGCCAAGCGCTACAACCTCATAACGCTGGGTACCCGTGTTTTTCTAATAAATAAATTGATAAACCGCCAAGCTCTACAACCCCATAACGCTGAGTGTCCGATTTTTTTTTTTTTTTTTTAAATAAATTAACTAACCGTCAAGCACAAAAACCATAGAGCCCGCGGGGGTGACTAGGGCTCCTGCTCGGATGGACTTCGACGACCCGCCCCCCAACGGGTACCTACCCTTTTTCAACCAAGGCCTCCTAGCCAAGCTTGAGGGTCGATTGTTCGGGGGTCTGGCTATCGTGGCCACAGACCCCCACATAGACCCACCTCCCAATTGTTGTTTCGGGTGCTGGTCCCTGAGTCATGAGACTCGCCGCTGCCCCCGTTACCTAGTGAGGCCCTTCTGCGATAACTGCGGTCGCAGGGGTGTTCGGGTGGAGGAGTGCCCTCGCTGTAGTTCGGCGTACTGATTACGCCTGCGTAATCGGGAACGCGACGAAGCGAGGGCGGTCCTTCCCGTCGAGAAATTTGCGGCCAGGTCCCGGGCCAGAAGAAGGACTCGGTGGGACACGCCGAGCTCTGCGACCGGGGTTGTCCGCGAGGTGGGCGCGCCGGGTTCGGGACCAGTGGCGGGAGGATCGGTCTCAGGGAAACGCGCCCGGGACAGCGGTGGGGACGAGCTTGCGGAAGTCTTCGAGGTTCCGGTCACTCCTTCTCCGGCCAACCTGGTAGACGCTTCGGTCTGGCATCGCCTGGAGCCGATGAATCCGGTTGAGCCAAGAATATTAAGTGCCATGGAGATTTTGCTCATGGCTCAGCGGCTCCCGGACGATGTCAGACCTGATGTTATTCGTCAGGTATGGCGGGAGAACGAGCGACTGAAACGTCGGCGACTCGAGTAAGAAAGAAATTTTTTTTTTGTAGACTTATATTATTATTATTGATTTTTTTTTTTTTTTTTTTTTTGTTATTTTTTTTTGTAGACAATTTGTAAACTGACGGACTGTAGACGAGTAGACCATTGCAAGAAAAATTAGGTAGACTGAGCAGTGAGTATACCACCAATCTTGTTCTTTGTGGTTTCCAGAGGTGACTGGACATTGCCAGGTGTTTTGTAAGGCGAAACATAACGGGTATGTTTCGGGAGTGTTTGGAGGGGATGGTGAAGAAGGAAGTCGAGTCAGAGAGACGCGGGGAGCGTCACTCTGTTCTCAGTAGCCAGATAGTGAGGTAGTGTTTTTTGAGAGTGTGATCTTTAAATTTCTAAGTTCTCCTTTTGTAGACTTATTTTAAGTTTTTTTCTTTTTTTTTTTTTCCTTTTGAGTTGTAGATTTTTTTATTTTATTTTATTTACAGCTAGGTGGATACCAGATTAATAAAAAACTTGGGTTAGTCCACTGCAAAATTGAGAGTTGGAAGCAAATAAAAAAAAAGAACAAAAGAGAGTAATTGAAGTGGCCATTTTGAAATAGAAATTTTTGGGTAAAAGTAAGGGTTTTACATTATTCTATTAAAATTTTATAAGCATGGTTTTGTTTGGAAAATTTGGATATTGGTACGCTGACTAAAAAAATTTTGTCATATATTATTGAAAAGTCTTGTATAAATTCGATCGAGTTTTTTCTTGGCGCGGCGACGTTACCCGCCATTTTGTAGACTACTCGATAGTTTTGTTCATTTCATTTGTTCTCAAATTAAAATTTATTTTTTTTGTAATTGTAGACTTGATTTTCCGTAGACAAGAATAAAATTGAATTAACCTAAAATTTTTATAATAATTTATTTCTTCTCTCTCTAGCTCACCAACCATTCCCGGAGGTTTTCTCTCCAAGGAAACCCTGACCCCAAATTAAGGAGTGTTTCCACGTATTATTTTTGAAAAGAATTTCCTTGTAACGGGAGGGCCCGGGAAACTCTCTTGATTATTTAAGGGAGGCCCTTTTCTTAAGAAATACCCCGTTACAAACTGCCAAGCGATACAACCCCATAACACTGGTCGTCCGAGTTTTTCTAGTAAATAAATTGATAAACCGCCTAGCGCTGCAACCCCATAACGCTGGACGTCTGAGTTAAAAAAAAAAAATAAATTAATGAATATATGAACAAACCACAGAGAATTACAACCCCATAACACTGGTCGTCCGAGTTTTTCTAATGAATAAGTTCATAAATAAATTGATAAACCGCCAAGCACGACAACCCCATAACGCTGGGTACCCGAGTTTTTCTAATAAATAAATTGATGAACCGCTAAGCGCTAGAACCCTATAACGCTGGGCACCTGTGTTTTTCTAATAAATAATCTGATAAACAAATTGATAAACCGCCAAGCGCTATAACCCCATAACGCTGGGTGTCCGATTTTATTTATTTTTTTTATATAAATTAACTAACCGTCAAGCACAAAACCCCCATAACGCTGGGCGTTTGAGTTTTTCAAATAAATAAATTGATGAACCGCCAAGCACTTCAACCCTATAACGCTGGGCACCCATGTTTTTCTAATAAATAAATTGATAAACCACCACGCAATGCAACCAATAAGGCTAGGCGTTCGAGTTTTTCAAATGAATAAATTGATGAACTGCCAAGCGCTACAACCCCATAACACTGGTCGTCCGAGTTTTTCTAGTAAAGAAAATGATTAACCGCCTAACGCTGCAACCCCATAACGCTGGACGTCTGAGTTAAATAAAAAAAATAAATTAATGAATATATGAACAAATCACACAGAATTACAACTCCATAACACTGGTCGTCCGAGTTTTTCTAATGAATAAGTTCATAAATAAATTGATAAACCGCCAAGCACTACAACCCCATAACGCTGGGTACCCGTGTTTTTCTAATAAATAAATTGATGAACCGCTAAGCGCTAGAACCCCATAACGCTGGGTGTCCGATTTTTTTTTTTTTTTTAAATAAATTAACTAACCGTCCAGCACAAAAACCCCATAACGCTGGGCGTTTGAGTTTTTCAAATAAATAAATTGATGAACCGCCAAGCGCTACAACCCTATAACGCTGGGCACCCGTGTTTTGCTAATAAATAAATTGATGAACCGCTAAGCGCTAGAACCCTATAACGCAGGGCACCCATGTTTTTCTAATAAATAAATTGATAAACAAATTGATAAACCGCCAAGCGCTACAACCTCATAACGCTGGGTACCCGTGTTTTTCTAATAAATAAATTGATAAACCGCCAAGCGCTACAACCCCATAACGCTGGGTGTCCGATTTTTTTTTTTTTTTTAAATAAATTAACTAACCGTCCAGCACAAAAACCCCATAACGCTGGGCGTTTGAGTTTTTCAAATAAATAAATTGATGAACCGCCAAGCGCTACAACCCTATAACGCTGGGCACCCGTGTTTTGCTAATAAATAAATTGATGAACCGCTAAGCGCTAGAACCCTATAACGCAGGGCACCCATGTTTTTCTAATAAATAAATTGATAAACAAATTGATAAACCGCCAAGCGCTACAACCTCATAACGCTGGGTACCCGTGTTTTTCTAATAAATAAATTGATATACCGCCAAGCGCTACAACCCCATAACGCTGGGTGTCCGATTTTTTTTTTTTTTTTTAAATAAATTAACTAACCGTCAAGCACAAAACCCCCATAACGCTGGGCGTTTGAGTTTTTCAAATAAATAAATTGATGAACCGCCAAGCACTTCAACCCTATAACGCTGGGCACCCGTGTTTTTCTAATAAATAAATTGATAAACCGCCACGCAATGCAACCAATAAGGCTAGGCGTTCGAGTTTTTCAAATGAATAAATTGATGAACTGCCAAGCGCTACAACCCCATAATACTGGTCGTCCGAGTTTTTCTAGTAAATGAATTGATAAACCGCCTAGCGTTGCACCCCATAACGCTGGACGTCTGAGTTAAAAAAAATAAATAAATTAATGAATATATGAACAAACTACAGAGAATTACAACCCCATAACACTGGTCGTCCGAGTTTTTCTAATGAATAAGTTCATAAATAAATTGATAAACCGCCAAGCACTACAACCCCATAACGCTGGGTACCCGTGTTTTTCTAATAAATAAATTGATAAACTGCCAAGCGCTACAACCCCATAACGCTGGGTGTCCGATTTTTTTTTTTTTTTAAATAAAGTAACTAACCGTCAAGCACAAAAACCACATAACGCTGGGCGTTTGAGTTTTTCAAATAAATAAATTGATGAACCGCCAAGCACTACAACTTTATAACGCTGGGCACCCTTGTTTTTCTAATAAATAAATTGATGAACCGCTAAGCGCTAGAACCCTATAACGCTGGGCACCCGTGTTTTTCTAATAAATAAATTGATAAACAAATTGATAAACCACCAAGCGCTACAACCTCATAACGCTGGATGTTCAATTTTTTTTTTTTTTTAATAAATTAATTAACCGTCATGCACAAAAACCCCATAACGCTGGGCATTTTAGTTTTTCAAATAAATAAATTGATGAACCGCCAAGCGCTACAACCCTATAACAATGGACGCCCGAGTTTTACTAATAAATAAATTAACCGACCACCACACAATGTAACCCAATAAGGCTAGTCGTTCGAGTTTTTCAAATAAATAAATTGATGAACTGCCAAGCGCTACAACCCCATAAAGCTGTGCGTCCGAGTTTTTTTTTTTTTTTTAAATATATAAATTAACCACCAAGCACTAAAACACCATGAAGTTGGGCGTCAGAGTTTTTATTAATAAATAAATAAATACATAAATCAACCACCAAGCAATACAAAACCATAACGTTGGGCATCCAAGTTTTTTTAGTAAATGAACTAACAAATAAATTAACTAACCGCAAAGCAATAAAACCCCATGAAGGTGGGCGTCCGAGTTTTTTATTAATAAATAAATAAACATATCAATCAACCACCAAACAATACAACCCCATAACACTGGGCATCCGAGTTTTACTTATAAAAAAATTAATAAACCGCAGAGCATTACACTCCCATATCGTTGGATGTCCAAGTTTAAAAAAAAAAAATTATTTTATGAATAAATTTTGAAATCACCGAGCACTACAACCCGATAACGCTGGGCACCCGTGTTTTTCTAATAAATAAATTAATAAATAAATTAATAAAACGCCAAGCGCTACAACCCCATAACACTGGACTTCCGAGCTTTTTTTTTAAAAATAAATTAATGAACCGCCAAGCTCTAAAATTCCATAACGCTGGGCGTCCGAGTTTTTTATTTTACATAATTTAATAAATAAATTAACTCACTGCCAAGCAATCAAACCCCATAACGAATGACGTCCGAGTTTTTTTTTTTTAAATTATTAACTAACCATCAAGCACTAAAACCCCATAAAGCTGGGCGCGCGAGTTTTTTTAAATAAATAAATAAATATATAAACAAACCACCAAACAATACAACCCCATAATACTGGGCATCCGAGTTTTTTTTTTTTTTTACATAATTTTATAAATAAATTGATAAACCGCCAAGCGCTACTATCCCATAACGCAGGACGTCCACGTCTACTTTTTTTTTAAAATAAATTAACTAACCGCCAAGCACTGAAACCCCATAACGCTGTGCGTCCGAGTTTTTCTAATAAATAAATATTGATTTATTCATAAAAAAAAAATTGGACGTCCAGCGTTATGGGGTTGTAGTGCTTGACTGTTTGTTAATTTATTTATTAACTTATTCAATAAAAAAAACTCGGATTTTCAGCGTTTTGGGGTTGTATTGTTTGGTGGTTCATTTATGTATTTATTTATTTATTAATAAAAAACTCGGACGCACAGCTTCATGGGGTTTTCGTGCTTAATGGTTAATTAATATATTTAAAAAAAAAAACTCGGACGCCCAGCGTTATGGGGTTGTAGCGCTTGGCGGTTCATCAATTTATTTATTTGAAAAACACGAACGCCTAGCCTTATTAGGTTTCATTGTGTGGAGGTTAGTTAATTTATTTATTAGTAAAACTCGGGCGTCCAGCGATATAGGGTTGTAGCGCTTGGCGGTTCATCAATTTATTTATTTAAAAAACTCAAACGCCCAGCGTTATGGGGTTTTTGTGCTTGACGGTTAGTTAATTTATTTAAAAAAAAAAAAATTGGACATCCAGCGTTATGAGGTTGTAGCGCTTGGTAGTTTATCAATTTGTTTACCAATTTATTTATTAGAAAAACACGGGTGCCCAGCGTTATGGGGTTGTAGCGCTTGGCGGTTTATCAATTTATTTATTAGAAAAACACGGGTGCCCAGCGTTATGGGGTTGTAGTGCTTGGCGGTTTATCAATTTATTTATGAACTTATTTATTAGAAAAATTTGGACGACCAGTGTTATGGGGTTGTTATTCTCTGTGGTTTGTTCATTTATTCATTAATTTATTTTTTTTTTTTAACTCAGGCGTCCAGCTTTATAGGAATGCAGCGATAGGCTGTTTATCAACTTATTTATGAACTTATTCTTTAGAAAAGCTCGGACGACCAGTGTTATGGGGTTGTAGCGCTTGGCAGTTCATCAATTTATTTATTTGAAAAACTCGAACGCCTAGCCTTATTGGGTTCCATTGCGTGGTGGTTAGTTAATTCATTTATTAGTAAAACTCGGGCGCCCAGCGTTATATGGTTGCAGCGCTTGGCGGTTTATCAATTTATTTATTAATTTATTTAATAGAAAAACTCGGTTGTCTAGTGATAGGGGGTTTAATTGCTTGGCGGTGAATACTTAATTTATTTAAAAAAAAAAACTCGAACTCCCAGCGTTATGGGGTTTCATTGCGTGGTAGTTACTCAATTTATTTATTAGAAAAACTCAGACGCCCAGCGTTATGGGGTTGTAGCGCTTGGCGGTTTATCAATTTATTTATCAATTTATTTATTAGAAAAACACGGGTGCCCAGCGTTATGGGGTTGTAGTGCTTGGCGGTTTATCAATTTATTTATGAACTTTTTTATTAGAAAAACTCGGACGACCAGTGTTATGGGTTTGTAATGCTCTGTGGTTTGTTCATTTATTTATTAATTTATTTATTTTTTTGTTCATAAAAAATAATTTATTTATCGCTCTCCCCAGCGTTACGGGGTTTAGAGCTTGTCGCTTTATTTAATTGTTTAAAAAAATAATTTTTCGATCGCTCTTTCTAGCGTGATGGGGGTTTAGTGCTTGGTGGTTTATTTAATTGTTTACAAAAAATAATTTATTGATCGCTCTTTCCAGTGTTATGTGGGTTCAGAGCTTGTCGGTTTATTTAATTGTTTATAAAAAATAATTTATGTATCGCTTCCTAGCGTTATGTGGGTTTAGAGCTTGTCGGTTTATTTAATTGTTTATATAAAATAATTTATTTATCGCTCCCCGCAGCGTTTCGGGGGCTTAGAGCTTGGTGGTTTATTTAATTGTTTATAAAAAATAATCTATTTTTCGCTCCCCCCAGCGTTATGTGGGCTTAGAGCTTGTCAGTTTATTTAATTGTTGATAAAAATTAATTTATGTATCGCTCTCCCCAGCGTTATGTTAGTTTAGAGCTTGTCGGTTTATTTAATTGTTTATAAAAAATAATTTATTTATCGCTCTCCGCAGCGTTATGGGGGCTTAGAGCTTGGTGGTTTATTTAATTGTTTACAAAAAATAATTTATTGACCGCTCTTTCCAGCGTTATGTGGGTTCAGAGCTTGTCCGTTTATTTAATTGTTTATAAAAAATAATTTATGTATCGCTCTCCCCAGCGTTATGTGGGTTTAGAGCTTGTCGGTTTATTTAATTGTTTATAAAAAATAATTTATTTATCGCTCTCCCCAGCGTTATGGGGGCTTAGAGCTTGGCGGTTTATTTAATTGTTTATAAAAAATAATTTATTCATTGCTTTCCACAGCGTTATGGAGGTTTAGAGCTTGGTGGTTTATTTATTTATTTATATATGTCCGGGTGGCACCATGTCTATGAGTCGTTTAGAATATTGTAATTCCAAGTATTTTTTGCTGGACTTTCTTAAATCCATAGGAATGTCTGGTTTCTCCCTATATTATATTTCCGTTTTTGATTCTGATCCCCTAAATTGGATCCCCTAAATTGGATCTTCGAAAATCTGAAATTCTTAAAAACATGGTCAAAACACAGTTAAATATCGCACTTTTCTGATCCCCTAAATTGGATCCCCTAAATTGGATCTTCGTCGAAAGTATTGGATCCCCTCAGTTGGATCCCCTTTTTTTCAAAAATCCCCTTTTCAAAGATCCCTTTTAATTCTTCGTTGAAATTATAATATAATTTAAAATCCAATAATTATTTATATATACTTATATACCGATTTAAGATCAACGAACGATTGGATTTTAATTTATATTATATATATTAATTACTAATTTATATTATTTACATTAATTTATATAACCCATACCTAAGTTAATACCAATGTTTACTTTTTGATAAAAAACATTTACTTAGGAATAAAAATTTGTGCGGTACTAGAAATTTTTACGGGTAATCAAGGGACACTTAAGTGGGCAGATTTACGCCATCCCAAGCCAGCTGGTTAGATAAGCGAGATACGTTAGTTTAGTGAGAGCTTATAATTTAAGTCGATTCAGGTTAGTAAGGTAGATAAGGTTGGTTAGGCGGAGGTTATACGGGAGGAGGGTGGAAGGGGAGATGAGGTGAGGAAGGGTTTGTTATTTTACTTAAAAATATTAATAGAGCTTTTTCAAAATTTAAAGTACTTCAATAAAACTTTAAAGTTAGTGACTGAGTTGATGAATACGGTGAGTAGGATTCGTTGGTAGATTGGGTGAAATAAGTTTGGGAGATCCCTACCCCTTAAATCCAGCTGGACAAAAAAAATTTTTTTGGTTAATATCGCTTAAAATCAAGTTATTGTTCATTTTTCAATTTGTCCAGCTGGATTTCTAGCTGGACAGATCCGGCTGGAAAACTAAAAAAAAAAAAACTAAGATAAATTTTTTCAAAATCATTGAAAAATGAATAATAACTTGATTTCAAGCAATATTGATTTTCACCAAAAAATTTCTTTTTTGAAATCCAGCTGGAAATCCAGCCGTCATATTGAAACCGAAATCCAGCTGGATAGCCAGCTGGAAATCCTGCTGGAAATCCAGCTGGATTTTAGGGGTAGGGATAAAATACTGTATTTGAAGTAAATTAAATTGGTGAGGTCAGTAATGTGGCTAAGATTAAACTAGGTCATGTAATTGAAGATAAAAAAATTCGAAGTCTTAAGGGGAGTTGCAGAATTTGCGAAAAAAATCATTTAAAATTAAATGAAAACGAAAATAAAAAAACTTCCTAAAGATTCAATAAATATAGATGTATAGCAAATGCTATTAAGATACAAAAATTTACAAAACTGTTTCCCATATTCTGACGTTAGTTTTGATCCGATTTTGATGGGGTTGGTCTTAAAAGATATATTAAGATAGTAGCTCCAGCGCTACAGAGCCCTTTTTTCATTTTCATTTTTAATTTTACTGAATCTTCAATTTTTTTTTAAAATGACCCTTATGACTTCGCCTTAATACGGGTGAGAATAGTAAAGAGACTTAGATGGGGTGAGTGATGGTTGTGTGGTTGTGGGCTGGTATAGACATATTAAAATTATAACTTTGGCTCCAATGAAAATTTTTACATAAAATTATGTATGATAAAAAAGGTCTTGAGCTCAGCTTTCTAATTATGTCATTCAAATTTCATGAGGTATAGAATTTTATTTCTTTTTTTAATAATTTTTAGTCGAAATCTATCCAGGGCTAAAATAGATCTAAAATTGAAAAATGAAGATATAAATCAATTTTAAAATAGTTAGAGTGTTCATGTAAGGTACATACATAAATTTTTGATGACTCATAAGGAATATTTTAGTAAGCCCACTGGTATTTTGAACCATTTCATTAGATCTTACACACACAAAAATATTTTTTAGAGCTTCTTTTGCTTATGGCGGGCATATTAAATAGATTCATTTCAGATCGATATTACAAACTTTATTATATTTGCCGGCCCACAAGTGTCACTCACCTAATCACATTAACTATCTAACCTAGTTCACTATCTCACCCATTTGGAGAACCCTACTAACCTTACTTAATCTTTCATCTTTAACCACCTGACCTATTTTAATCTTAGCCGCATTACTGACCTTACTAATTTAATTTACTTCAAAGTCTGATTTTATGAATCAAGTTATGATGAGTAAGTAAAGTTTAAACTGAGCTCTCGTGTCTAATTTTTATTGATTTTGAGCGCTTTAGTCTTTTGATTATTTTACCAAACATAGAGCTTACGTATTGTTTTGATTAATTTTTATATTCATCAATTATAATTAGGGGGTTGGCGAGCGGAGCGAGCAGGGGGGTACCCCCCCTAGTACAATTATAATAGAAATTTTTAAAAATAGTAACTATTTCAGTGTTTTTTTTTTTTTTTACAAAATTATTTTAATTTTTACAACGAAAAAAAATGTTTAAAATGCCTCAAAAAGCCTGAAAAGAAAAAAAAAAAAAAAAAAAAAAAAAAAAATTGTACCAAGTGGGAATCGAACCAACGCTTGCAAAATAGAATGACAAGACGTTATCCGCTGGACCATGGAGCTTATTATCCAGTCCATTTTAAAACTAATATTTAAGCTGTGCCCCTTCGGGGCTTGATTATAAAACTTAATTATGTTTTGATTTTGTCTGTACATTTCAAAACTTTATTTATATTATTATTCATGTATCTATTTAGTTCTAGTTTTACTCAATTTTTAAAAAGGAATTACTATCTCAGCGCTTTTTTTTTAATTTTTTTTTCATAAATCCTAATTAATATTTTACCTAATTAAAAAATAAAATCTGATTTATAGTTAACAATTTTTATTCAGGTGCTCCAGAAAAGATAAGTAGAAGAAGCTTTCTAGGAAAAAAGGGGGGTAATCCTACACTCCGCATTAAAAGACGCCGCCTCGGTTCTGATATATTTGTAAACATGATGACGCATGGGCGGCGGCTGCCTATCTTTTTTCGGTATAGGAACTCTTTGCAACTCTTTGCAACTCTTACGGGAGTTGAAAACTATAACTCTTTGCAACTCTTGCCTGAGTTGCGCTGAGTTAGGAGTTGTATACCCCTCGGCGCAAGGCGTCGTAAAAATCAGCATGCCACCCCAGCTTGGAAGACTGTGGCGAAGTCGTCCAGGTGTAGCGCCTAAATTATCAAAAAATATATGATTTATTACTTTTGTATATAGGGAGCGTACACAAACTACGTTGCCTTATTTAGGGGAGGGGGGGGGGGGTTTCATGAATGTCTACGCTGGGCCACGTGGGGGGGGGGGGGCAGAGCTATATCACGTGCCTTTTTTTTAGGGAGCTGCTGTTGGAAAAAAAAAATTTTTACTATAAAATTTCAATGACGCGCCACGAGTTCAATAAATAATCTGATCAGCTATCCCTCAAGCTCTAAGCCTCCAAAACCCTGGGCATCGAGTTCAATAAATAATCTGATTAGCTATCCCCCAAAACCCTGGGCGCCGAGTTCAATAAATAGACTGGTCAATTATCCCCCAAGCTCTAAACCTCCAAAACCCTGGGCGCCAGAGCTCAACTAAAAAACGTATCACCTATCCCCCAAGCTCTAAGCCCCCAAAACCCTGGGCGCCAAGTTCAATAAATAGACTGGTCAATTATCCCCCAAGCTCTAAACCTCCAAAACCCTGGGCGCCAGAGTTCAACTAAAAAACTTATCAGCTATCCCCCAAGCTCTAAGCCCCCAAAACCCTGGGCGTCGAGTTCAATAAATAATCTGATTAGCTATCCCCCAAGCTCCAAGCCCCCAAAACCCTGGGCGCCGAGTTCAATAAATAGACTGGCCAATAATCCCCCAAGCTCTAAACCTCCAAAACCCTGGGCGCCAGAGTTCAACTAAAAAACTTATCAGCTATTCCCCAAGCTCTAAGCCTTCAAAACCCTGGGCGTTAAGTCAATAAATAGACTGGTTAATTATCCCCCAAGCCTTGAATTTCCAAAACGATGGAAGCTAGAGTTCAATAAAAAAACTGATCAGTTCCCCTTGAAGCTCTAAACCTCCCAAAACTCTGGTTACCGAGTGAAAATATTACAAAATGATACAAAATCAGTATAAAATAAAAAAAATAAATGACCATTAAACAAACAAAAATTTTTGCGCTTTTCTCGAAAAGTGTCTCATTCGTAGAAACATTCAATTTATAGTTAAAAAAAAATAAAAATTTGTTAATAATGTTGCAAACAAAGAGTTAAACAATAAGTAAATACTTATAGCGTTTTCTAGTGAACCACGCCATTTTGGAATTAAAAATTTTAGATTTAAAACTTTATGATATAATAGCACCAGTGCGTCGTAATTAGGTATTGTTATAAATTATTCATTTCATGCTTAAGTTAACTAAAATGCAGTCATATTTTTGGAATAATTCAACTTGGGCTCCCAAGGTTTTTGGGGGTTTAGAGCTTGGGGGATAGCTCATCAGCTCTTTTGTTGAACTCGGGCGCCCAGGGTTTCAGAGGTCTAGAGCTTGGAGGATGGCTAATCAGTTTTTTTGTTGATCTCGGGCGCCCAGGGTATTTGGGAGTATAGAGCTTGAGGAATAGCTGATCAGTTTTTTTGTTGAACTCGACGCTTAGGGTTTTGGGGGCTTAGAGCTTGGGGGACTGCTGATCAGTTTTTTTGTTAAACTCGGGCGCCCAGGGTATTTAGGGGTTTACAGTTTGGGGGTTGGCTGATAAGTTTATTTATTGAACTCGACGCCCAGGGTTTTGGGGGTTTAGAGCTTGGGGGATAGCTGATCAGTTTTTTTATTGAACTCGGGCGCCCAGGATTTTGGGGGCTTAGAGCTTGGGGGATAGCTGATAAGTTTTTTTGTTGAACTCGACGCCCAGGGTGTTTGGGGGTTTAGAGCTTGAGGGATAGCTGATCAATCATTTATTGAACTCAGCGCTCAGTGTTTTTGGGGTTTAAAGCTTGGTGAATACTTGATTGATTATTCTTGGATCCCAGCGCGACTTTTGGTTCTGGATTTCCAGACCGGAAATTTTTCGGCTCTTGATGCATCCATACCCACTATATGGGAAATAACGCCCCTGAGTCATGGTGATATTCACGGAAGACATAGACTAGATTGAACTTATTTCTCAATTAAAGTTTGTGATCTCATTACAATTATTTATAATTAGTTGAAAAAAGCTTGTCCTTCAAAAAATGTAAGTAAATGTTAGATATAGTATTATAAATAAAATAATGTAAGTATCATTATCAAAAGTTTTTAATTCTATAAGAAACAGTAAAAATTTTTTGAGAAAAAAATCTACGTTCTACTGGGGGGGGGGGGGGGGTCGACGAAAAATCTTCATTGAGTCACATGGGGGTAGGGGGGGGTCGAAATACTCCTAAAATTAAGCTATGAAGTTTGTGTACGCTCCCATAGTTACGCCGGTATCGTGAGTGCAGCTACGCATTAGCTGATCGCTAGGCTAGCGTATCTCTGCGTCTTTGGAACTGCTCGCATCTAATCCTTTCTTAAAGTGGTTTTCTACTAAATGCATGACAATAGAGAATCAGCTCAAATTATCTGGAGGTATTGATTAGATATTAATAAACATTTCTACGAAGTCTGATCAAAATTGACTATATAGTTTGAAAGTTATAGCAAGTTAAAGATTGAATTTTTTTCATTACGCGTATGGCCGGTACGCTGCTAAAGTGTTCTAAATTATTGATATTTGTCTTCTTACAATAGAGATCTTTTAGAAAAACCACATACATACAGTTTCACTATCGAAGAATTCATTTCTTGAAACTGCAAAAAATTCACCTTTTACAAATTTTACAATAATTTTACAAAAATAATTTTCACGTGAATAACCTCCAAAACTGCGGTATTCAAAGGTGAGGTTAAAAGTTTAAAAAAATGTTTTGTTGTGATTGTCAATGTTTTTTCGGTAGAAAATAATTTCAGAAGCCATAAAAAGTTAAAAATTAAATTTTAATAAACAATTTTTACTAATTTGGTGAAATAATTTTTTTTTAGTCTTGAACTTGACTAGCTCTGGTAGAAAACAACCTTAAAAGCGTTCAAATAGTCCAAATAGACTAGTAAATTAGTACAACAACGGTGCGGGAATTTCGAAATGTCGGTAGATGTTAACAATTTAAAAAAAATACATTTGTAAGAAGTTTTTCATTTTGATAATAGTAGGTTGATTAAAAAAAATATATCATTACTTAACTCTAAAAATCAGAAATTTTGTTTCACTAAAACTTATCAAATGATGAGTGTTTATTGTATAAAATCGTTTGCATGTGAAATTTACATCATTTTTAGTTTTCAGTATAAGAGCATGCAAGATAAAAAAAAAAAAAAAAAAAAAAAAAAAAAAATTCATTGCAACCTTTTTATTCAGCCTTGCTGGGTGTTCTTTTAATTCAAAGTTTTAGCATAAAAAAAATTCTTATTTTTCATTTTTTTTTATCTATGGTAGCTATAAAAAAAATTTTAGTATTTATCAACAATACACAATTTTTTTATTTTTGTATTACTGTTAAAATGAAAATACTTTTAAAAAAAACTTAACCTCTATCGAAACTTCAGTGCCGAGGCATTTGCAAGAATTCAGAAACATGAAATTAAAATGAACCAAATCTTTTCTGCATATACTTAGCACTACCGTATATAATATTTCAATGGCTGCTCTTTAGGTATTTTATTTGATTACAAAAGTGGATCGAGTGAGCAGTGGAAGAGCAGTAAAAAAAAATGTAAGGAAAAATAGTTATTCGGACGTCCAAGGAATAGCTATAGATATACAAATTGCACGTGAAATTTGGTATAACTTACAGTAACTGTCTCTCTCGCACTCATGCAAGAGATAGGATTTTGGTATAACTTACGGAGCAACCTCTGACGGAGCTTGGACATGCGAATAAATGACCAAAAAACCTTTTTTTTTTTTTTTTTTTTTTCTGCTACTTGGCTGTGTATAGTTTTATACTTAGTTTTCCCTTACTCTTGTATAATATAGTAAGATTCAGCTATATAATGCTTTAAAGTTACCGTGAATAATTTCCGGTGCACTCCAGCATTGTGTACCAATATAAATTTGTTCTGAAGATGATCGGTCAATTTCAAGAGACTTTGTTAACCGTAAAGAAACTCCAAAATCACATATTTTTACTAAAGCAAGATTCTTTGAAACTAAAATATTATAACTTTTGATGTCTCCATGAAGTAGGCATACATCATGGTGTAAATATTCTAATCCTTTGGCTATTTCATGACCAATTTTTAGTATTTCTGTTGCTGCAAACTGCAGTTGTCCTTCTTCAACTTTTTTCTCAATTAAATCCCCTAAAAAGTTTTAAATATAATGAATATAATTGTCAAAAATTTATCAAAAATTATTTTAATATCAACCCAAAGATTCATCTAATTTTTCCATAGCAAGGCAAGGCTCTCCATCAGTGTAAGTTAAAGCTCTGAATCCAATAATATTTGGATGATTTAGTTTTCGAAGTATTTCGGCTTCTAGTTTTATTCTTTCGTGATACTTTTTTGATCCGACAACGTTTTTGTTACGTTTTTTTAATGCCCATGGCGATCTAATAAATCCAACTTTAGGAGATCTTTCCAGTTTAAATACATTGACTCCTTTAAAGCGAAGAATTAATAATATGTAATAGGTATATAATGATAAATAATAATACGATTTAAAATATATACGTTCAAGGAGTCTTACCACAGCCATAGCCAATTTGTTTAAGGTAAGGCGAAGGAGGAATTTTTATTGGAGTATTAAGTTCAGGATTTTCTATCCTCATGCTTCTAACTTTTCTGGCCGTTGGAGTTTTAAATTCTGACATTTTCAAAATATATTTCAATAGTCAAGTAGTGCTATTACTATGTCACGGTTACTGCCAAAGATAATACGGGTATATGAAAACAGTAGGTAAACAGAAACAACCGTTTAGATTTTAAATACTCAGCACTGTAAGGAGTGGGGGCTGGGGGCCCACCGGCGAAGTCTGGGGGAAAAAGAGTTCTGCAGCATCTCAAAGTAAACATCTTTTTTCTTTTTTTTTTCTTTTTTTTTCATAGTATAGTCAAAAAATTACTAACCTTTCACTGATCAAAAAGCACTAGGAAAAAAAATTGCTAGTCGCTTCGTTTATTTATAAAAAACAATAAATGGTAGATGCTAAGTGACATTTTCAAATTGTTTTTTTCATTGAAAATCAACTTAATTGATGAGTTTTTAGTAATCACTCGGCAGATTTTTTGACAAGCAACCAGCATTTTTTAATTTTACGAGACTAGCATTTTTATTTTTAACGATAACGATTAGTTTAATGAATGCCACAAATCGGGCAATACTATTACCTAGTACCTAGTAACTAGACCTAAGGGCCGGGCAGAGATAAATGCACAGAATCCTGTGCGCCTGTGCGCCTGCACAGAGCTCTTTTGCAGCTCCACAGACAGCACCTGAGCAGAAGTAGAGGAGCAATGAAATCAAATTAACTTGAATAAATAAATTAAAAATTAATTAATGAACCTTCAGTTTTATGGTCAGGGTAAACACCTGGTGCACTTGCTGATAGTTACGCCTTGGAGATGATTTCCCCAGGAAGATTTGACTCCGGAGGGATCAGGGTAGGCACCTGGAGCATCTGATGATAAATTCACCTCGCAGTTGATTTCCTCAGGAAGTTCTGACCTCCGGAGGGGTCAGGAAAGGCACCTAGTGCACTTGATGGGAGTTACGCTTTGAAGAAGATTTCCTCAGGATGTTTTGACTTCGGAGGGATCAGGGTAGGCACCTGGAGCATCTGATGATAATTACACCTCGCAGATGATTTCCTCAGGAAGTTTTGACCCCAGAGGGGTCAGGAAAGGCACCTAGTGCACTTGATGATAGGTACGCTTCGTAGACGATTTCCTCAGGAAGTTTTGACTCCGGAGGGGTCAGAAAAGGCACCTACGCACTTGATGGGAGTTACGCTTTGAAGATGATTTCCTCAGGAAGTTTTGACTCCGGAGGGATCAGGAAAGGCACCTCGTGCCCTTGTTGATAGTTACGCCTTGGAGATGATTTCCTCAGGAAGTTTTGACTCCAGAGGAGTCAGGGTAGGCACCTAGTGCACTTGATGATAGGTACACCTTGGAGATGATTTCCCCAGGAAGTTTTGAATCTGGAGGGCTCAGGAAAGGCACCTCGCGCACTTGTTGATAGCTACGCCTTGGAGATGATTTCCTCAGGAAGTTTTGACTCCAAAGGAATCAGAGAGGGCACCTAGTGCACTTGGTGATGGTTACGCCTTGGAGATGATTTTCTCAGTAAGTTTTGACTCCGGATGAGTCAGGGTAGGCACCTGGAGCATCTGATGATAATGACACCTTGCAGATGATTTCCTCAAGAAGTTTTGACTCCAGAGGGGTCAGAAAAGGCACTTAGTGCACTTGATGATAGGTACGCTTCGTAGACGATTTCAACAGGAATTTTTGACTCCGGAGGGGTCAAGAAAGGCACTTAGTGCACTTAGTGCACTTAGGGGCCAGGGCGGACACCTGGTGCACCTGGTTATACTTACGCCTCGGAGATGATTTCCCCAGGAAGTTTTGTCCCCGGAGGGGCCAGGGCGGACACCTGAAGCCCCTGGGGATGATAACGCCTCGGAGATGACTTCCCCAGGAAGTTTTTACTTCAGAAGGGTCAGGACGGACACCTGGAGGACCTGGTCATAATAACGCCTCGGAGATGATTTCCTCAGGAAGTTTTGACTCCGGAGGGATCAGGAAAGGCACCTCGTGCCCTTGTTGATAGTTACGCCTTGGAGATGATTTCCTCAGGAAGTTTTGACTCCAGAGGAGTCAGGGTAGGCACCTAGTGCACTTGATGATAGGTACACCTTGGAGATGATTTCCCCAGGAAGTTTTGAATCTGGAGGGCTCAGGAAAGGCACCTCGCGCACTTGTTGATAGCTACGCCTTGGAGATGATTTCCTCAGGAAGTTTTGACTCCAAAGGAATCAGAGAGGGCACCTAGTGCACTTGGTGATGGTTACGCCTTGGAGATGATTTTCTCAGTAAGTTTTGACTCCGTATGGGTCAGGGTAGGCACCTGGAGCATCTGATGATAATGACACCTTGCAGATGATTTCCTCAAGAAGTTTTGACTCCAGAGGGGTCAGGAAAGGCACTTAGTGCACTTGATGATAGGTACGCTTCGTAGACGGTTTCAACAGGAATTTTTGACTCCGGAGGGGTCAAGAAAGGCACTTAGTGCACTTAGTGCACTTAGGGGCCAGGGCGGACACCTGGTGCACCTGGTTATACTTACGCCTCGGAGATGATTTCCCCAGGAAGTTTTGTCCCCGGAGGGGCCAGGGCGGACACCTGGAGCCCCTGGTGATGATAACGCCTCGGAGATGACTTCCCCAGGAAGTTTTTACTTCAGAAGGGTCAGGACGGACACCTGGAGGACCTGGTCATAATAACGCCTCGGAGATGATTTCCCCAGGAAGTTTTGACTCCAGAAGGGTCACTACAGACACCTGGCGCACCTGGTGATGATGACGCCTCGGTGATGATTTCCTCAGTAAGTTTTGACTCCTGAGGGCTCAGGAAAGGCACCTCGTGCCCTTGTTGATAGTTACGCCTTGGAGATGATTTCCTCAGGAAGTTTTGACTCCGGAGGAGTCGGGGTAGGCACCTAGTGCACTTGGTGATAGTTACGCCTTGGAGATGATTTCCTCAGGAAGTTTTGACTCCGGAGGAGTCAGGAAAGGCACCTAGTGCACTTGGTGATAGGTTCGCCTGGGAGATGATTTTCACAGGAAGTTTTGACTCCGGAAGAGTCAGGAAAGGCACCTAGTGCGCTTGATGGGAGTTACGCTTTGGAGATGATTTCTCCAAGAAGTTTTGACTCCGGAGGGGTCAACTCCAAGGCGTTACTATCACCAAGTGCACTAGGTGCCTACCCTGACCTCTCCGGAGTCAAAACTTCCTGAGGAAATCATATCCAAGGCGTAACTATCACCAAGTGCACTAGGTGCCTACCCCGACCCCTCCGGAGTCAAAACTTCCTGAGGAAATCATCTCCAAGGCGTAACTATCAACAAGGGCATGAGGTGCCTTTCCTGAGCCCTCAGGAGTCAAAACTTACTGAGGAAATCATCACCGAGGCGTCATCATCACCAGGTGCGCCAGGTGTCTGTAGTGACCATTCTGGAGTCAAAACTTCCTGGGGAAATCATCTCCGAGGCGATCTTACCACCAGCTGCATCAGGTGTCCGTTCTGACCCTTCTGAAATAAAAACTTCCTGGGGAAGTCATCTCCGAGGCGTTATCATCACCAGGTGCACCAGGTGTTCATCTTGACCCCTCCGGAGTCAAAACTTCCTGGGGAAATCATCTACACGGCGTAGTTACCACCAGGGGCTCCAGGTGTCCGCCCTGGCCCCTCCGGAGTCAAAACTTCCTGGGGAAATCATCTCCGAGGCGTAAGTATAACCAGGTGCACCAGGTGTTCGCCCTGGCCCCTCCGGAGTTCAAACTTCCTGGGGAAATCATCTACAAGGCGTTATTATGACGAGGTGCACCAGGTGTCCGTCCTGACCCTTCTGAAGTCAAAACTACCTGGGGAAGTCATCTCCGAGGCGTTATCATCACCAGGTGCACCTGGTGTCCACCCTGACTTCATAATGTTATTATATTTAGCAAACTTTAAAAAAATTTGCTCAAGTTCATTTTACGTGTGGCACTTGTGTGGAATATACGTGTGGACCACACGTGTGCCACACATGTGGCTATACAGCAGGGTAGTACTATGCTGACATGTCAGGATCGTAACCTCCATACATATTTTAGTACGCCCATATATATGGAGGTTACTAACATGACATGTCAGGATAGTAACATAGTAAAATCTGAGTTTCATATAAAAATGAGTGTAATTTAAATAGAAATGAGTTAAAATTTTCAATTGTGGTGGCATTCACTTGATGAAGATTAATAAACATATTGGAATGGTAAATAAAATTCAAACTCGTATATATAGAGTTGAGAAATCTTCACTTTATTAAATAAATTAAATTAAGTTTTTAATTTTGTTACGGCCGTTTCGACACACTGTGTCTTCATCAGACGGTGGTGAGTTTCAAACTAAGCTACATTTAAGGTTGAGCATACAGTTTACATACATAGTATATCGTCATTAATAATCTAACTACAAATGAAGAGAGTGTTCATGACGCTTAGCTAACTCTAGGAATTCAAAACAAATTAAGTAACGGTGAATTATTCAAATCTGTCTGGCTATTTAAAAGTAACTCAGGAGTGTCTTTCCTCACTCTATTAATTTCCAATGCTTCCAGAAAATTCAATTTCTTTCCTTTGCTGCAAGCATGGAGTAATTTGAACTTATCATTATAAACATGTTTATGACTGAGGATATGACTTGCATAATTTGATTTTTCGGGGTAGTTATTCAAATAAGCAGCTTTATGTTCTGCCAATCGTACTTCAAACGATCGTCCAGTCTGTCCAACGTAAACGCAGTTACAATTATGTGTCACACAAGTTTTAGAATACACACCAGATTTTTTATTAACTGTTGTCCTTGATTTATTGTTTTTAATCAAACTTTGCAAGCTTTTCTCAGTTTTAAAAGCAATATCCAAGCCATAAGATTTAAAACGTCTTGCTACCTTCTCAGACATTCTCCCTATGTAAGTTATAACTTGGAAACATTTTTTATCTATCTTATCATTTTTAGCAGACAAAGGATAAACTAAATTAATCGCTCTCTTGTATTCAATCTTATTCAACAGAATATCAACAAAATCCGGGTTATAATCATTGTTCAAGGCTATCTGTTTTATCAGGTTCAATTCGGAATTAAAGTTTTCTTTAGACATTGGTACTGAAAGTAGTCTATAAATATAACTATGAAACGCGGCAAATTTATGTGAAAAAGGGTGTAGAGAATGTTGGTTAATAACAGAATCACTCTGAGTAGGTTTATGAAAAATACTGAAATCGAGGGTGTTATCAAGTTTTTTAATAGTTAAATCTAAGAAATTAATTCTATCATTCTCTTCAAATTCTATCGTAAAAGTAATATTCTCATGTAATTTATTAATATAATTCAGAAAATTATCTAACTGTCTTCTAGTACCTGTCCAGCACGAAAAAACGTCATCAGCATAACGATGCCAAAATTGTAAATATTTACTAAGTGGATGAATCATAATTCTTCTCTCTAAGTCATCCATGAACAACTCTGCTAAGAGAGGACTTAATGGATTACCCATAATTAAACCGTCTTTCGCTTCGTAAATCTCATCGTTAAATTCAAAATAATTTTGGTGTAGGCAAGCTTTCAAAGATTCCAGAATTTCGTACGCCAACAATGGGTTAATATTGTTATTCAACAACAGTTTTTTAATAATCTGAGTTACTTCATCTGTCGGTACACTGGGGAAAAGATTTTTGACATCAAAAGATATCAGTATTGCCCTTTCATTTATTTTCAATCCTTTAACCTTTTCAATGAGTTCAATGGAATTTCTAACACTGTATTTTGGGATGAACTTAGTAAATGAAACTATCATATCTATTAAATATTTGGAAAGTTTATAAGTAGGTGAAGTTATGGATAAAACTACTGTTCTAATAGGGAAATCTTGTTTATGTAATTTAACTAAAGAATATAATTTGGGGGTTGTGGGTTCATTGAGATAATAAAACGAGATGAATAATTGCCTTTAAATATAGAAAAATTCTTTTGAAAAAATCTAACTTTATCTTGGAACTCTTTAGTGGGGTCTTTCTCTAAAATCGCAAAATTATCTGAATTCAAAAATTGAAGAGTTTTGTTTATGTAATCGGCCTTCCTCAAAGTAACTATAGTTTGTCCTTTGTCTGCACGTGTTACAATAATATCCTTCCTAACAATTTTATTTTTAAGTTTTTTATACATATATCGATATGAGCGATCATTCTTACTGTCAAACAGATCAGTATTATTATTGAACAAATTAGATAAAACGTGTTCAAGTTCAAATTACTCCATGCTTGCAGCAAAGGAAAGAAATTGAATTTTCTGGAAGCATTGGAAATTAATAAAGTGAGGAAAGACACTCCTGAGTTACTTTTAAATAGCCAGACAGATTTGAATAATTCACCGTTACTTAATTTGTTTTGAATTCCTAGAGTTAGCTAAGCGTCATGAACACTCTCTTCATTTGTAGTTAGATTATTAATGACGATATACTATGTATGTAAACTGTATGCTCAACCTTAAATGTAGCTTAGTTTGAAACTCACCACCGTCTGATGAAGACACAGTGTGTCGAAACGGCCGTAACAAAATTAAAAACTTAATTTAATTTATTTAATAAAGTGAAGATTTCTCAACTCTATATATACGAGTTTGAATTTTATTTACCATTCCAATATATATAAGAAATGAGTTATTTCGGGTGACAAGTCAGGATAGTAACTACCATACATATTTTATTATGCCCATATATATGGTGGTTACTATCATGACATGTCAGGATAGTAACATAGTAAAATCCGAGTTTTAGATATAAATGCGTGTAACTTAAATAGAGATGAGTTATTTCGGGTGACAAGTCAGGATAGCAACCACCATACATATTTTATCATGCCCATATATATGGTGGTTACTATTATGACATGTCAGGATAGTAACATAGTAAAATCTGAGTTTTAGACATAAATGCGTGTAACTTAAATAGAGATGAGTTATTTCGGGTGACAGGTCAGGATTGTAACATAGTAAAGTCCGAGTTTTAGATATCAATGAGTGTAACTTGAATAGAGATAAATTATTCTGAATGAATTTAGAAATTTAGATATGAATTCCGAAATTTAATTTCGGCAGCGTACAAAAGCTCTAATAAAGTTTAAAAGCGACTTCTTACATGTAAAGGAATACTCATACTCCAGTCTGGATCTATTCCGCGTAGTAATTTACTCTTAACATATATCACTACGTTAACAGAAAAGCAAGTATTTCTAACGACATGTTTTCGAGTATTCGTAAAGTCATTGCTACACGGAAAAAAAAAATTGGAGTTTCTCCAATTTAAAATAGGAGGCACTGTGAGTTCCGTCAGATTGTGAACTCTCCAAACAAAAATTGGAGTTTCTCCTATTTTTTTTTTGGAAAAACAATATTTTGTTGATGAGGTTATGATTCTCAGGGATAATTCACGTGCTGGCTCGCGTGCTGGCATAGAAACATTAAAACAACCTCTCGGACCCAGATTAGCAGATTGCTGACGGTAGACGGTATGGGGAGCATACCCGGGGACCATTGCTCCAGGTCGCCGATGACGGGTATACCCGGGGATCATCTCCGAGAGCTTGGTTCGAATTTTCTTCGAGGTGACTTTGGTGATCATCTGTGAGCTACCAGGCATGAATTTAGACCTGGACAACCAGGTCGCCGATGTCGGGTAAACCCAGGGATCATCTCCGAGAAGTTGACTTGAGTTTTCTTCATGGTGACTCTAGTGATCAACATCATGATTCTTACCTAGAGAGCTCGATTGCTCGAAGATAATGCCCGGGTATGCCCGACATTGGCGACCTGGTGTCAGGGTATAAATTCGTGTCTGAGAGCTCTCAGACGATCACCAAACTCACCTCGAGGAAAATTCAAACCAAGCTCTCGGAGATGATCTCCGGGTATACCCGTCATCGGCGACCTGGTTGTCCAGGTCGAAATTCATTCCTGGGAGCTCACAGACGATCACCAAAGTCACCTCTAATAAAATTCAAGCAAGCTCTCGGAAATGGTCCCAAGGTGTACCGGTCAGGGGCGACCTGGTGCAATGGTCCCCGAGTATGCTCTCCAGGGTATACTACCATCAGCGATCCGCTAAACCGGGTCCAAGAGATTAATTTAAAGTTTCTATACCAGCACGTGAATCATCTCTGAGAATCTTAACGTAGTCGACAAAATATACAATTTTAAATTGTAGATTTACCAACAAAAAATAGGAGAAACTCTTTTGAAGATTGGGGAATCTCCATTTTTTTGGTGAAAATTCCCTGAACTTTTGGAGAAACTCCCATTTTTTTTCCGTGTAGAAAAACTTTCATGTTGATTAAAAAGTATTTCTCACCACCATAGATCAGTTTTGCTTCTTCACTTGACTCAGCCTGAAAATACATCCTAAAATTTGTTTGCAGAGGAAAAATAACCAACCACGCTGCAAATTTTGCATTTGGCAAGTGTATGCATATCATATCATTCACAATCAGAGAATAGTTTGTATATGTTTTGGCAGCTTACAAAAGCTCTAATAAGCTTCAAGCGACTTCTTACTGATGTAAAGAATACTCATCCAGTCGGTATGTATTCTGCGTAATAATCAACTCTCGTTTTTTTATTCCACGTTAACAGAAAAGCAAGTTTTTCTAACGACATTTTTTTGAGTAGTCTAGAGTCATTGAAAGAAAATATCTATTGTAAATTTTAATGTATTTATTACTTTTATAGATCAATGTTGCTTAGGTTAGGTTAGGTTTGGGGTGGGAGGGGTTAGCGGTCCCTGCTCGGGAACATGTAACCCCAGCGATCAGGTATACACCCATTGTGCTGAAATTCCTTGCCTTACTCACTCCTTGTCCATGGCCCTGTCTATGGGGCCAATTACCGTCATGATTGCCGTCAGGCTGGCTTCCCTCAGATCCCACAGATCTATGATGGGTCTACCAAGCCTACTGGTCCGGAGTGTGGCCCAGGCAGGACACTCGCATAGGAGGTGTCCCGTCGTCTCGGCTTCTTCTCCACACCACCTGCATACTGAGATCTCCCCTATCCCTATCTTGGTTAGATGGTGTCTCACCTTCCAGTGGCCCGTAAGCCATCCGATGACCATTCCTAGTTTCCTCCTACCGGTCTTCCTTAGGTCACGCAGCCACTCTTTGGCGGCCGTTCTCCGATAAGAGCTTTCGACTGCATCAGCCCCTGGTGATCGGCCCACCTTCGATCCCCCATCCAGAGGGCAAAGGCGTTGTGCAGTGAGCAGTCGGGCATTCCCACACTGCAGTGGTCGGCCCTGATGTCTAGTGCACCGCGGTTTGCGAGCCTATCTGCCTTCTCGTTACCTGTTATCATCGAGTGTCCTGGCACCCGTAGTCGGGTGACACAGTGTTCTTTGGATTAACGTGCAGTACCTGCGTTGGCTTACCCGCACGGGCCACTCGGCCAATGGGTCACGGATTACGTCCTCCTGCGCGGTTTACCTCTTCGGGCGGCCCGAAGGCCATCCGTTCGGCTCACCCACAAATTTCCGATCAAAAGTAAGTGAGTACAGTTGAACGGACCCTTTGTTAGGGTTTTCACGTGTCACACCATTCGAGTGCTCTTTCATCCTGGCTAAGACGGGCCAGGAACCCGGTTGACCCAGGCGACGACGAGTCTGCCCTAGGCTAGACGCAACCTTAACGCGCAATTTCGTCCAGAACCATGAACATCGAGCCGTAGCCCACTGTTGATGCGACTCGCTGGACCCCCTTGCTTGCTGTCATACGACAGAAGTACCACTGCCACCAAGAGTCCCATTCGACCGATCAGGAAGAACAAGCCCAATGAGGTGGAATGGGAGAAGCATCATTCGGCTGAAGCCGCCCCCACGCTACTACCACCTCTATGTGCTCGTTAATCCCGGCTTGGAAATCGGTACGCCCTTGGTAGATTTTACCCTCTCTTACGAGCACCACTAGAGTATCTCACCATACTATGGTAGTGGCCACCGTGAATTCGAATCAGGAGTTTTGGAACATGAGAGGTTTAAGAAGCATACTTTCACAGCGAGTCATCCCCACAGCATTAACAACAGACCACGACCGCCCATAGGAAATCGATTTACGCGTTCGAAAACGTCACTAAAATGACGAGTGTGCTACCACTTGCGTCACTAAGATGACGAGTCATTTTGCTTCCTCGCGTTCGAACAGCATACGACGAGAGATAAGTTATCTCAAGGTGAAATGTTAAACCAGAGCTGGATTTTGGCCACTTTGCCGCGTTCGATCAAAACGTTGCCCATTTAGCACGTCGAGGACGTATCCAGCTGGCCAACGCCAGCGCCCTCTCACGGGTTTGGCAGTGGTTTTGCTAAATAGTCGGGTGACACAGTGGTTCGGTGTAAGCCTCTCCAGTGCCTCCTTGCAGAGGGCTACTTCCCTGGAGTTTGTTGTCAAGTCTTTCAGCGCTAAGAGCGCCGCTTTGCTATCCAAGCAAATCGTGACTGGTCCTTTCCTGTGCGCTTCCGTCAGCGTGACTCGCGCGCACTCCGTAGTCGCCCTCATCTCAGCTTGGAAGACTGTGGCGAAGTCGTCCAGGTGTAGCGCAATCTCTCTGGTGGAGCCTTGTCTCCAGGCTCCAGCTCCAACCCCCTCTGCCCGTTTCGAGCCATCTGCGAACCAGACGACCCCCTGTCCGGTATACCTGTGCTGCCCTCCCTGCCAGTCGGCCCTGCTGCCCGTTTCGACTCTGAACGGCTTGTCGAAGTTGATGCTCCGAGTCGCGTGGTCGAGTTTGGGTAGCTTCCCCTGATTCAAACCTCTGGCTTTCTGCCGGTCCGTCAGGTGGTCGACTCCCGCATTGCCCTCGTATCGACACACGGCCTTAAAGGCCGCACATCTAACCACGAGATCAAGCGGAGGGGTTCCTGTTAGGCGTTCCATCGCTGCCAGCGGTGTAGTGCCCATACATGCTGTCATGCCTCTCAGGACTAGGGCCTGTACACGGCTTAATGCCGTTCTAGCGTCCTTTGCTTTAGCTACCCGGGGTGCCCATACGGCCACCCCGTATAGTAGCCTAGGTTTCGACACGGCTGTGTACAACCAGTGTATCTTTTTGGGCTCCAGTCCCCATGTCCTGCCGAAAGCTCTCCTGCATGCCCAGAAGGACTGTATCACCTTTCCGCAGGTAGCCTCCAGGTGCCTTTTCCAGCTGAGCTTGGAGTCAAACGTTACTCCCAGGTACTTGATCTCATTGGTCAGGTCCAATGGCCTGCCCATGAGGTGTAGGCCCTTGATTGGGCCCACCTTGTATCTGGTTGTAAAGCACATGACCCCGACTTTGCTTGGGTTCACTGTCAAGCGAACTCCTTTGCACCATTTCTCGACGACCCCGAGTGCTAATTGCATCAGGCCCGCCACTACATCTAGGTCGTCGGCTCTAGGGAGGATGAGAACATCGTCGGCATATGCCAAGGCAAAAATGCCGTCTTCGTCCAGCAGTCTCAGCAGGGTATCAACGACCAGACACCACATTGTGGGAGACAGTACTCCTCCCTGTGGGCATCCTTTCCCAACCTTACCAACTCGGGTGCGGTCACCCCATGTGGCAAGCAGGCTCCTAGTGCTCAACATAAGGCTCATCCATCTCACCAGTGTGGGTGGGACGGCATGATCCTCCGCACCCTTGCGGATGCTTTCCACCCTGATGTGGTTGAACGCGCCTTCAATGTCCAGCAGAGCTGCCAACACATATCCTTTGTTTCCAATACCTTTCCTTATCCATGATTCCGCCTCTATGAGTGCCGTATCTACAGACTTGCCTGCCTGGTAGGCATGTTGTCTACAGTGCAGCGGTCGATTGACCAGAGGCTTTTCCTTCAAGTACCTGTCAACCAACCTTTCTAGTGTCTTAAGTACGAAGGATGACAGGCAAATGGGTCTGTGATCCTTTGCGCTTGTGGCCACTCTACCTGGTTTTGGTATGAAAACCACCTTCGCTGTCCTCCAGCAGGTCGGGGTATACCCGAGGGCCAGGCACGCTCTGAAGAGTTTGACTAGTGGGCTTAACAGTTCCTCAAGCCCTCTTTGAAGAAGGGCCGGGAAGATACCATCTGGTCCGGCAGCCTTAAACGGGTCAAAGGTGCCGATAGCCCACCTGACTCTCTCTGGGGTCGTGATGGTCCTGGACAGTTCCCAATCCCGTCTACCAGCGGCTGCGTTTTGTGCCCCGTGGTGTTCGTCACCTTCCCTGAAGTCAGGAAAGTGATTCTCTAGCAGCGTGTTGAGGCATTCCGCGCCTTTTTCGGCTCACTAACCCGATTTTAGCTTCATCATACCTGGCGTCGGTCTCGTATCGTTCCGCAGGATACGGCAGAGCCTGGATGTTTCTGCAACATTCTTTTGCTCCATGCAGTAATCCTGCCAGCCCTTTGCACGCGCCTTTTCTAACTCCTTCTTGTATAGCCTTTGTGCCTGTCTGTAGGCGTCTTCATCGACCTTCCTTCCGGTCTTGTAAGACCTGTTGTAGAGTCTTCTTACTTCCTTCCTGAGGGCCGTAAGTTCGGGTGTCCACCATGGGCATCCCTGACTCTTAACTTTCTTACTAATCCTGCAGTTGTTCTCGAAGGACGTCACCAGTGCCTCTTGGAGAGACTCTGCGCAGTGCTCGAGTTCAACCGGGGTACCGTATCTCCCAGAAAAACTTGCAATTCTCCTGGCTAGGTCGGTCCTGTATCCCTCCCAGTTTGTGTTCCTGGGGTTCCTCCAGAAGGGTCTGTCGATAGTTTTTCCCTTCATCGAGAAAGTGATGTAGCTGTGGTCTGACATGGAGGGTTCGTCTGAAACCTTCCAGTCTTCCACTGACGTCGCCAATCCGATCGTAGCTAGGGTAATATCGATGACCTCTTCGCGCCTTTTGTCCCGAAAGGTCGATTTTCCTCCCTTATTCAGGATCTCTAAGTTGGTGCCCGCCAGAAAGCCCAATAGTGCGTCCCCCCTGCTGTTGCAATCCGAGCTTCCCCACACCGTATGGTGTGAGTTTGCGTCGCATGCCAGCAGTAGGTGCAGTCCCTTGAGCTCACATGTCTTGACCAGGTCCACAACCCTTTGTGAGGGTGGATCATCCTTTCTATGTGAGAAGTAAGCCGAGGCAGCTACCAATTGCCTCTCTCTCCCTTCCTTATCCTTGTACTTAACTATCGCGGTTGCGGTGTCCCTGTCACAGAAGGGAGCCCAGGCCTCCGTTGTGAGCCCCTTTACAATCAAGGCAGCCCTCGCTGAGTCTCCGGCCCAACTAAAACGGGTGCCGCATGCGTTTAGTCCTGTTATTTTGCCTGCCCTTATCCAGGGTTCCTGGATAAACGCTATACTTGTTTGCACCTCTTGACCAGAGCGGCTGAAGCGCTTTTGCAGTGGTGCAGATTGATCTGGGTGAACGAGATAGCGGACGGTGCCATACGGGCATGCCCTGGGTCTCGATCACCCTGACCCCTTCTCCGTAAGCCCGCCATGAGGGCGGAGTCAGAGTCGAACCTTTGAGTGCAGGGGCGGGATCGTGTGTTGCACGATTTCCGCCCCCAGCATCTCTCATACCATCCTCTTTATCGCCTCTATTTTTATCAGCAACCAGGACCTCGTGGGCCCTGCTACCACCGCAGAAGGGACGGAAGTTGAGTGCCTTAAGGGCCTCAATCTCCATCTCCTCTACAGTGATATTTAGCAGGGTCTCGTCCGGCTGCTTATCCTTCGCCAGGATTGCCTTGGTGCCAACGAAAATCCAGGAATCCACCTTGAGGGTGGGATTCTGGCGTCTCAGGCGTGTTAATGCGGTCTGGGAGTCTATGACCCCCGGAACGTATAGGGCAATCCTTTTAACCTTTATGAGATCGCCTTGCTCGATGACGTTGAGCTTGGCGTTCTCCCATGGAGACCATTTTGAGGCCTTCTCCCGCAACCAATCCACGTCCACACTAGTGTTGCAGTCGTACACAAGTGCACTCTGCGTCTCCCAGTTGGCCAGGAATTGTGGGAAGTGGCCATCCTCTTCGGTGCGGTCAATTTCCACCTCAAGGGCGGATCTGACCATCTTGGCCTGTGTTGGTGTAAGCCGAACGTTAGGGTAGCCCGCAGGAACAATGGCCCATCGGAGTTTCGTGGCCACTGCTCGACTGTAGGTAACCCCCTCGTTCGTCTTCTCCTTGGCCACGCGCTTGATCTCCCTGGGTGTCGAGCCGTCAGAGTGTGTCCTCTTAGCAGCCGGGGTCGACCGCTCAGGGGACAACTCCAGCTCTGCACCCTTCTTCTGGGTCCTCCTGCCATGGCCAGTCCTTCTCCTTACCCTCTTCTTTTTCTTTTTGCCTACTGTCGAGGTGTCCCTGCCCCTTTCGGGGCGGAGTCCCTCGTCAGAGCCCCTTGACCGCTAGCGTCGGTAGTCCCTTGCCCGTCTGTGTGTTGGGCAGGGTCCCTTCGACCAGCCTCCGTCCAGCCGGTATCCCCAGCCCTCGAAGGAGCGGAGTCCCGAGACCGTGCAAAGGTTGTCGCGATCGTGTTTTGTCCGGTGTCCCCAGCCCCCGTGGGGGCGGGGTCCCGGCTTTGTTCTACAGTATCCATGGGAGTGGGAACCCCCGTTACCTCAATGGTTGGCGCTTTTTGGCTATCCTTTCTATAATTTTCCATCTTCATTTGCTTGTTTGTGCGGGTGTGTTGTGTAGTGGTCGGTGACGAAGAGTGTCCCGTAGCTGTTCATCCTTCAGCGGGGCGCGGTCCGTCGAGGGTCCGTTTGATGTGATGGCCTCCGAGGTGCCCCCCTTCCTCAGTGGTGTGGTCCCGGTCCGGTCACCAGCCGGCAGCACCACTGCTCCAGGGATTTTTCGACGGCTGGTAGGGCAGCCAGGCGGTCTGGTAATGACCTATCTGGTAATGACCTACCCGGGCCCCCGTACAATCCGTCGGCCCAGGCGCGCCAGTCCTAGTTTATCCCCTGTACCCTCCACATCCTACTAACTCTCGACTTAACCCGGTCCGACTTGGGGATTCGCAGCCGGGGAAACACCCGACGCCGCCGTGTGAATGTGTAAGTGTATGTGTGTGTGTGTGTGAGCGTGTCATCTCATCCCAAATACCGCGTTGTCGGGATGAGAGGTGTCTGTACCTACCCAGACCACCACCCTGGATGGGGGGCTGTTTGTTAGTTGCCAGCCCACTCGCGGCGAGAGGCAAAGGATCGATCCACTCGCCTGGACTAACCCTTCTTGGGTTGCCTAACATTCATCCCCGGTCCCCCGTTTATAGGGGGCCGCTCATACGCTTGGACGTCCCGTTTATAGGGAGCCACACTCACACCACGGTCCTGTACCTCCCGCCGCAAGTCAACCGACAAGGCCTCCCCACAAGGCCACAAAAAAAAAAAAAAAAAAAAAAAAAAAAAAAAAAAAAAAAAAAAAAAAAAAAAAAAAAAAAAAAAAAAAACTTCGGCGGCGCACGACAAGGTCCTACAGCCCCCAGGGGAGCAATGTTGCTTATATCTCAGAGGAAATTTTCGAAACAAAAAAACCTGAAGTCAAAGTCATACTTAAAATTCAAGTTTTAAGTATGACTTTGCTAATAGCTTTTTCGCATTTCAACCTCAGGATCAGAATTTTATCTCCCGTTTTACTTGTCTCAGCCTGAAGATACATCTTAAATTTGTTTGCAGAGGAAAAATGACCAACCTCGTTGCAAAGTTTGCTATAGGCAACGAATCATCATATCATTCCGAATCAGAGAATAATATGTGAATATTCCAGGAACTTATAAAAGCTATATTAAGGTTCAAGCGAATTCTTACTGATATAAAAGAATACTCATACTCGAGTTGGTATTTATTCTGCGTGGTAATCAACTCCCGTTTTTGACTCTACTTTAACAGAAAAACAAATTATTCTCGCGATACGTTTTCGAGTAGTCTATAGTCATTGAAAGAAAATATCTCTTGTAAATTTTAATGTATTTCTTACATTCGTAGATCAGTGTTGCTTATATCTCAGTGGAAATTTTCGAAACAAAAAAACCTTACTAAAGTCAAAGTCATACTTGAAATTAGAGTTTTCAGTATATGACTAATTTTTTTTTCGCTTTAAAATCTCAAGATTAGACCTTCGAAATTTGGTTTCTCTTTCCTTAGCATAAAAATACACCTCAAAAGTTTGTTGAAGTGGAAAAATGCCACACCTTATAGAAAAGCTTGCATTAAGCTAGTATTTGAAACCACATCATTCATAATCAGAGTGTAATTTGTAAATATTTTAATCACTTGTCTATGCTTAAAATACATACTAAAATTCGGTTCCAGAGGGAAAATGACCAACACCGTTGCAAATTTTGCATTGGGCAAGTTTAAACATATTATATCATTCGCGATCAGTGAAGAGTTAGTTAACATTTTGGCAGCTTACAACAGCTGTAAAAATGTTCAAGAGACTTCTCATTGATCAAAAGGAGATCTAATACTCTAGTCAGTATCTATTCTGCGTGGGAATCAACTCTCGTTTTTTTATCTACGTTAACTGAAAAGCAAGTTTGTCTAACGACATGTTTTCGAGTTCTAAATTAATTGAAAAAAGAAAACTTCTTTTGTAAATTTGAAAGTATTAGAAAATCACATGAGATATTTTCTAGTGATGTCTTTTCAACTACTTGAAAACTTGTTATGAGAAAAACCAGCTTTTATGTTGCAGTGGAATAAAATAAAAAAAATAAAATTCAACGATCAATAGATTTGGACTAGAGTATGAGTTTTTCATTTGACCAATAAGGAGTCTCTTGAGATCTTTTACAACTGTTCTCAGCTTCTGAAAAATCTACAAATGACCTATTGATACCAATTGTAATGATTTGTGTACACTCGCCGCATGCAAAGTTGCAACGAGGTCAGGGTTTTACCTGTTTCATCCGAATTTACAAATGCTTTTTTCTTTCTGAGAAAAGAGGAACCAAGGCTGAAGTGCCAAAACCAGAGATGAATGTGAATAACTATCAGAAATAAACTTGAAATTTTCATCTCGAATAAAAATTTTTGCAGAAGGTTTTTTCGGTCTAAAAATTCATTTCCAACAGGATCGACACTGATCCATGGAAATGAGAAGACCTTTGAAAATCACATGAGATATTTTCTAGTGATGTCTTTTCGACTACTTGAAAACTTGTTATGAGAAAAACCTGCTTTTATGTTGCAGTGGAATAGAATAAAAAAAAAAAAATTCAACGATCAATAGATTTTGACTAGAGTATGAGTTTTTCAATTGACCAATGAGGAGTCCATGAGATCTTTTAAAGCTGCTGTCAGCTTCTAAAATATTTACAAATGACCTATTGATACCGATCGTAATGGCTTGTGTCCACTCGCTGAATGCAAAGTTGCCAACGAGGTCAGGGTTTTGCCTGCTCCATCTGCGTTTTAAAATGATTTTTTCTATCTAAGAAAAGTGAATCAAGGGATGGATTTCTGATACCAGGGATAAATGTAAATAACTATCAAAAATAAACTTGAAATTTTCATCTCGAACAAAAATTTTTGCAGCAAGTTTTTCATTTTTAAAATTCATTTCCAACAGGTGCAACATTGATCTATGAAAATAAGGAATACTTTGAAAATCACATGAAATATTAAATATATCTAGTGATGTCTTTTCGACTACTTGAAAACATGTCATGAGATAAACCTGCTTCTATGTTGTAGTAGAATAGCAAAATAAACATAATATGCCACGATTAATAGATTCTGACTAGAGTATGAGTATTTCGATTGACCAATGAAGGGTCTCTTGAGATCTTTCACAGCTGCTGTCAGCTTCCAAAATATCTACAAATGACCTATTGATACCAAACGTAATGGTTTGTGTACACTCGCCAAATGCGAAGTTTTCAACGAGCTCAGGGTTTTGCCTGTTTCTTCCGAATTTTGAAATGCTTTATTCTGTTTCAGAAAAGAGAAACAAGGGATGAAGTTCCAATTCTAGGAATGCATGCGAATAACTATCAGAAATAAACTTGAAATATTCATCTCGAATAAAAAATTTTAGAGCAGGTTTTTTCTTTTTAAAAATTTATTTCCAACAAAAGCAGCATTGATCTATGGAAATAATAAAAACTTTGAAAATCACATGAAATATTTTCTAGTGATGTCTTTTCGACAACTTGGAAACATGTCATGAGAAAAACCTGCTTCTATGTATGTTGCAGTAAAATAGCAAAATAAACATAGAATACCACGATCAGTAGATCCCGACTAGTCTATGAGTTTTTCATTTGACCAATAAGGAGTCCATGAAATCTTTTACAGTTGCTGTCAGCTTCTAAAATATTGACAAATGACGTATACCGATCGTAATGGTTTGTGTACACTCGTTGAATGCAAAGTTTTCAATGGGTTCAGGGTTTCACCTGCTTCATCCGAAATTACAAATGCTTTTTTCTTTCTGAGAGAAGATGAATCAGAGATGGAGTTCCGATATCAGAGATGAATGCGAATATTTTTCAGAATCAAACTTGGAATTTTCATCTTGAATAAAAATTTTTGCAGCAGGTTTTTTCTTTTTTAAATTTATTTCCAACAGTAGCAGCAAGGATCCATGGACATAAGTAAAACTTTGAAAATCACATGAAATATTTTCTAGTGATGTCTTTTCGACTACTTGAAAACATGTCATGAGATAAACCTGCTTGCATGTTGCAGTAGAATAGCAAAATAAACATAGAATAGCGCGATCAGTAGATTCCGACTAGTCTATGAGTTTTTCATTTGACCAATAAGGAGTCCATGAAATCTTTTACAGCTTTACTTTTATTTTTTCATCCAAATTTTACAGTTTATTTAGTCATCCAAATTTTGAGATGTTTTTTTCTTCCTGAGACAAGAGAAACAAGGGATGGAGATCCGATACTAAGGATCAATGCGAATAACTATCAGAAATAAACTTCAAATTTCAATTTCGATTATAAATTTTTGCTGCAGGGTTTTTCGTTTTGAAATTTCATTTTTGACAGGAGCAACACTAATCCATGGAAAAAAGAAAAGCTTTGAATCTCACATGAAATATTTCCTAGTGATGTCTTTTCAACTACTTGCCAAAACATGCCATGAGAAAAACTTGCTTTTATGTTAAAGTAGAATAGCAAAATAAAAATAAAATACCACGATAAATAGATTCCGTCAGTCTTTTACTTGCTTCATCTGAATTTGGAAACTTATTTTTATAGCTAAGACAAGAGAAAAAGCGAAAAGTCCGATTCTTAAGTTAATATGCGAAAAAACTATTAATAATCAACTTGAAATTTCAATTTCGTATATAATTTTTGCACAGCTGGTTTTTTAGTTTTGAAAATTTATTTTTGATTGGGGGAAAATATATTAAATGTATAGAACTGGACTATATAAAAAAATTATAAGTTTGTTCAAAGTAAAAAGGTTATCCTTTTATCATCCTACTACCCTAATATAATTTTAACAAAGTGGTTTAATAGCTTTTTTTTCCAATTACAAATTTTAGTAAAATAAGTTTTGAAGTAAAGTAGATCAATTTATTTACATAGCAATTTGGATTTCAAAACTTTTATGAATTATATTGTCTGAACTATGCTTATATTACATTTTAGGACACACATTTTAGGTCTAAGAATGATACTAATTTTAAGTTAATAAACTCATACATTCATTCACAATATTTTTGATTTATTTTGTGATTAAATTCATATCCATATATATTTTTTTTAATCATGAGATTTCTGTAAAAGTCAATGGTGTTATGAAGAAGCAAAAATAAGTGTTAAAAGTTGATAAATACTTTTTGAGATAAAAGGCAATAAAATATTGAAGAGAAAAACTCATGAGTTACTTAAACACTATATATAACATTGTCAGAGTCTAACTTGGTTACAAAATTTTGAAATTATGAATTATGTATGCAATATGATGATTTAGAATCTATTAAGAGATTAGAATTATTTTACAAGCCATCTATTTTATACAGTATTTACGATATATTAATTATTTACAATCCAACTAATTTTTCATTGTATCTTTGAAACATTCAGAATTTATAGTTTTGTATTGGATGAAATCAATTAAAATGTATATTTTTCTTAAATTCTTTTATAAATCTTAATTAAATACAAGAGAAAATATAACATTGTCGAAAAGTTTTTTCATTTGATTCACTCACTCGCTTGAGTTTTAACAGAAAAAATAAACAAAAATTTTCCATCAAAATTCTTTCATCCTAATCACTTGAATTTAAAAAATAGTAGAAATGACTTCTTTTAATCTAAAAGGAAAAATAATAAATGTAGAAATTTAAAAATAGTTTCTCTTTATTTTTTTTCACCAAAGGATCTAAAGCGGCAACTTTTTCCTTTTTTTTTTAATGTAGTTAGACACATTTCATGATCAAAATTGTGTTTATTAACAATTAGTTTTAGTATGTGTATTTAATATATGGCCTAAGGTTCAAAGTTGCGAATACCAAAACTTGTTGCAGCAGAAACTACCGAGCGAAGAACTGCGGCGTATTGAATTCCTTCTTTAGAACTGAGCAATGTGTAGACGAACGGTAATGATACAGTCTCTTTAGCGGCTTCCCGACTTCTACGATTACCTTCTTTGCTTCCAAGGATGGTAAAGACTTGTGTAAAAATATTTGGGGAAACCTAAAATGAGGTAGAACTTAATAATGTGTCGAGACTCGTTACAAGTATCATCGAAAAGCAAACAAGTACCTTAAAAGTTCCGTCAAGATACCAAACTTCACTAGAGGCGAGAAGTTCAAGGTTCCGCCGGGTAGCAAAAACAAGTACTCTACCATCGCCTGTGTCCAGCTCATCATCATCGCGAGAGTCATAAATGAGAAAATTATCTCCAGAAGTGGTCACTTTAAACATATCAGGAATCTCGTGCAGTTCATAGATAGACGTTGGATTTGTTGGAATATTTCTTCCGCGTGCTCGTCTCATAGCTCTGGTGATATTCGGTCGCTCTGGCATCATAGCAAGTACTCCTGGGTCTAAACCATCAAATTCTGTCCTTACCATCGCTGAAGGAGGTAGTTCTGGGTGTTCTTCCACGCGACGTTTTAAATTGTAACGAACTTCTTCCGCATCTGCCAAATCTCGATTTGGTGGATGCTGATGACGCGATGTATTAGGACCATCAGGACCATCAGGGCCTGAATGTAACGTTTTAGATTGTAAATACCTAAGGGAGAAAATCAGTACAAACACAATCAGTACCTTTAATTACAACTATTTCTCCCGCGGGGTTCACAGTTGTAGTTGCTCTTGTCAAGCATGCCTTAAGGTAGTTCTCCCATGAATAACGTTTATTCGAGAAAATTCTGAAATTTTGGAAATGATTAGTTTGTACCTTCATACATACGCTCACGAAAAATTGAACCGATTTACAATATCGTTTTTTTACTAGGCTCTTTCAAAAGTAACTGATTTCGCAAAATTTTAAGAGAAAGTAACCTTACAAGCACAAAATAAAACAAAACGTCAAAACTACATTCGAGATACGTCTAAAAAAACATTATATCATGGTTCAAGTATTCATTTATGTAAATACGCAAATTTAAAAAAGTTTACAATATAGTTACGGAGAAATTGCGATTTGAAATTAATAATTTTTGTAATTTTTTTAAAAACATGAGTCAAGTTGTAAAAATACTCGAATATATATATAACAAGAATAATTGTAATATAACCTGTTCAATATGATGGTTGATTTGGAACAAAGTGATTGTGTTCATCATAATTTTTTCATTTTTATTTTTACATATCGCCAAAGAGAACTTGATTTTATATAATAACATAAACTGTCATATTTAACAAATTCACTAATTATCTCGTAAATCAAAATTATTTAAAAATAACTATAATTCGAGCTATAATTTAAAACTGATCATATTGCTTTCTATATTTTAGAAGAGATTCAAAAAACTAATTTTATTTTAAAAAATTATTTATTGGAATTATGAAAATACATTTTTATGTTGTTAAAAAATTACAATCATCAATTACGTAGAGCATTTGATAAAGAGGATGCAATGTCTCGTTTTTCATTCAAAAGTTTATCCCTAAATTCTTAGCGTTTTTTTTCAAAAACTTCTTTGCATTTTAATCTTTGATTTAAAACTTTTTTTTTAATAAAACGACCATCATGTGTCGATTGTGAATACATAATTATACAATGGTTAATTAACACAAAAACTATTTCGACATAACCTTTGAAAATATTTAAGAACAATTTTTGAACGAAATACGAAATACGAATTACGAATGTAAACATCGACTTTGCCAAATTTTTAAGAACAAAAACCGATTCAAAAATACTCGGTGTATCAAAGCAGTGTCAAGGGAGAACTACCTTAAGCGCTGGCATTCCCAACTTGTGTTTGGGTTCGAAGGAGTAGGTTTTTTATTTCTAAGATAAATGTATCCACTCAATAACAATTTAGTTTCTCCTATTATTCGTGGACAATCCATATTGTAAATAAAATTTCAAGTAATTGTAAAAAAACGCACGCTAGTGTAAATTATTATTAAAAAAATAAGTAAAAGTACTCTAGGTTAAAAAGTGTTCCAAAAATGTAGGTTAAAAAAAAAGAACGTTCATTCGAAAAAGTTCATTCGGGAATTTTGTAGCTCGGGGAAAAGTGTATTCGGGAAATTTACATTTCGGAAAAAAGTTCATTCGGGAAACTTGTTGTTCGGGAAAATGGTTTCGGGAAAACTGCAATCGGGAAAAAGTTCATTCGGGAAAGTGGTCATGCGGGAAACTCGAATCGGGAAAACGGTCAGCAACCAATTTTTTCGACCCATTTGTCAGTGTCCCGATGTAAATATTGTCATAATTATTTTTCTTTACAAATGTATTTTTCAAAAAACCTTCAATTTCAATATTATTTTTGTAAGAATCTATGTCCGAAAATTCTATTTTTTCCAAGAATTTTTTTTTATTGAAAATTCCTAGTGTTTCTATTTTCGAAAATCTTTGAAAATTTATATCAAATCCAGTATTTCCTTTAGAAAAATTATTTGATTTTACAACCGAAACTAATTCTATAAGTACTTTCTATAACAAAAATAAATTAATATAAATTTCAAATAAATTAAAAAAAAATTTTAATTCCAATGTAAATATATGTATATATTACTTCATTCATTTTGATATTTTTTCAAAAATATTTATATTGTCATCGTAAATATTGCATTGAATGGTTACACCATCATTATTTTTAACTATCCCGTACGAAAAAAACCCTGAAAATTGGGGTGTAAACTCCCAATTTTGGGAGTAAAGACTCAATATTCAGAGTAAAGTACCAAATTTGAGAGTTAACTCTAGAATTTCGAGAGTTTACTCTCAAAGCTGAGTCTTTACTATCAACTTTTGAGAGCACACCCTCAAATTTGAGACTGTACTCTCATCTTTTGAGGGTGACTCAAAATTTCAGAGCACACCCTCAAATTTTAGACTGTACTATCAACTTTTGAGGGTGACTCTCAAAATTTGAGAGTAAATTCTAATGGATAAGTCTTTTCTTTTTCACTCTCATCTTATGAGGGTGATTTTAAAAATTTCAAAGTAAGCTCTCACCATTGAGTCTTTACTCCAACTTCTTGAGAGTACTCTCTTAATATTTCAACTTAACCTCCAACATTTGAAGGATGGGTACTTAAACATTATATTAAAGTTACTCCAAAGTATTTGATGATTTACTGTCAATTTTAATTTTTTTCTGAAAGAAAAGAATTCTGAAAGAATCAAGGTAATATTCAAATTTTACAACAAGTACTTTGTCAGAACTCTCGAATTCGCTACTACACGCATAGAACTCGGCGGAAAGAACCGGCCGGTAAGCATACCGAGAAAAAAGTCGGGTGAAGTTACGCCCGAAAAATCGGCGGAAGGTTTCTGATTTTTTCCAAAGCCTATATAGGTATATGCCGCGGCCGGGTGCTGCCAGCTGGGCTGTAGCGCTGGAGCTTGATGCAGGCAGATCCATCCGCTTTTTCAAAAACGCTGTCAATTTTTATTTGTTTGAACAATATCTTTCAAACTTGTCAGAAATTCTTTAGGACCTAATAAAAAACTTCTTCGCTGGAAGTTTTTTCAAATATGAACTTTTATGTTTACTTTTTTAATCTAAAGTTTTTGATTATAAACTGCTTACTTTTATTTTTAAATGTTTATTACTCGGTTCTGAAAATTTTTAAAAATATTTAAACAACCCCGTTGCCAACGGTAGGGGTTCAAGAATATATAGCTAAAATTTCGAGGTGTGGTTTTCGAGTTCTTGCGAATTGAACTTAAAATGCGAAAAAATGCGTAAATCGAGAAAAATTCAAGTTTTTGCTCAACACGCGACAACTCGAAAACCACTTAATATTTTTTGACGAAATTTTAGCTATATATTTTTGAACCCTTACCGGTGCCAGCGGAGATATTTAAATATTAAAAAAAAATTTCAGAACCGAGTAATAAACATTTAAAAATAAAAGTAAGCAGTTTATAACCAAAAACTTTAGATTAAAAAAGTAAGCATAAAAGTTCATAATTGAAAAAACTTCCAACGAAGAAGTTTTTCATTAGGTCCTAAAGAACATTTCTGAAAAGTTTGAAAGAAATTGTTCAAACAAATAAAAATTGACAGCGTTTTTGAAAAAGCGGATGGATCTGCCTGCATCAAGCTCCAGCGCTACAGCCCAGCTGGCAGCACCTGGCCGTGGCATATACCTATATAGGCTTTGGAAAAAATCAGAAACCTTCCACCGATTTTTCGGGCGTAACTTCACCCGACTTTTTTCTCGGTATGCTTACCGGCCGGTTCTTTCCGCCGAGTTCTATGCGTGTAGTTTTTCATTTTGAATTACCTGAACCAAAAATCAATTTACTTAATTTATTTTCTTTTTTGTCAAAAATTTAACTTGTAATCGAGCTTTTTAATTTAAATTAATACTAAACTTTAACATGCTGTTTATTAGTTTAATTATTACGTATGTATGATATCAAAGCTACATTTAAGCTATCAACCCTTTTAATATTTTGTCTTTATTAAGAATTTTTTTAACTCACAAGCTTTTGAAAATACAAAATTTTCAAGATATTTCTATGTACTTAAAATGTCAGTGCTATCTAATATGCTTACATAAACTCATGAATCTTTTATAAAAAGTTTTATTTTTAATTTATGTAAAAAAAATTTTTTTTTAATATTCTACTGTTCTACACGAATTTTTTTTAAAGTTGGTGAGTTACGTTATTTTAATAAATTATTACATTCTGATTGAACGAATAATGGTTTTAAATATCTCGTTTACATTATTTTTAATATGGTGCTATTGATAAATTTGTACTAAAACAATTTATTGATTGTATCAAAATAATAGATTATACGCAACTGATTCTGAATAACTAATTAATTTATGAAGAGAATAAAAAAAAAATTGTTTTTTAAATTTTGTATTTTTAAAGAACCCGCCCGCCCGACGATCCACTGCTATAACTGCTGGACGCTGGCTGGCCCACGCCCCACTCGCTAGTATAGGTTAGGTTAGCCAGTGAGTCTAATATACCACGTGTTGATGGACCGGTAGTATTCTAAGAGTTCATTTAAAAAGTTATTGTTTAATAATTAGTTCCTTGATTATTATTCAGTGCATTATTTTAATTTTATTCAAACAAATTTAATTTTACACTGTACTTTAATGTATTAATTAAAATTTAAAAAAAGAAAGAAGACCTAAAAATCAGTAGGGTTATGATTTTTTTCTGAATTAGATAAGTATATTTTTATCTACATTTACAAGTAGTCAATCTTTTATTAATATCAAAAAACTTCTTTAAGAATTGATTCTTTGGTAAATATTTATGTTTTATTAGGTGAAAACTTAAATTTAATGCAGTGGGTGAAGTTAATGATTGCATTAAATTCAGCTCAAAACAAGATGTCCCTAACTAAATTCAAGATAGAAGATATGGATAAAGTCTTTGAAAATGCAATGTTAATCAAGCAGAAATATCACAAAATTACCAAAAAATACTAGCAGATTGAGAAAACATAATGATAGAGTTTTCTAAAGCGCATCAAACAAACTAAAGTAATTGCAGAAATACTGCAGTGCTAGTGAACAGTGTTTTTTATATTAAAAATGAAAAAGAAAATTAATCAAATGATTATTTCTCTTGTTTCATTAATGTAAATAGTGATTGACCGAGTTACACGGGAAGCTAATTTTGTGCAAAAATTAGTTTCAGAAAAAAAACAGCAAAATATTGGTCAAAGTTTAAGATATATAATAGCGCTGAAAAAATACAGCTCTGCTGTATTTTATAAATTATATGAAAAGGTGTTTGTTTCTGTTATTTAAATAAAAAACTTTCATCAACAAACAAGCCAAATAATAATTTCTTATTTACTATGGCCAACGTTGGTATTTTCACTTTGTAAGTAGAAAGTTCTTTATTATATGTTTACATAGAATGTATTGTTAATTTAGTGATATTTGAACAAGATTCAATGACTTTGAAATAGAATTTTTTTAAAACTTTTGTATTTACACCAAACTAATAATATCATACTTAAAATTACTCATAAACATGAGTATCTTTTGATTAAGTGATTAAAATCATTCGGCTTAATACAGTTGAGATCAAAAACTTTTTTTTTTTTTTTTTTTTAATAAATCACAGTATTAAAATATTTTAAAAATATGATGATGAGAAACTTTTCAAAAATGTTTTTTTAACTAGTTACAATATTACTTTTTAGTTATCAAATACATAAAAAAATTCTTTATCTTTTCTCAATGTAGTACATTCTTTATTTTTTATCATGAAGATACAATTAAAAAGATTCACCATCAAAGTCTTTACTATTGTGCAATGAAAAATAGTTTTTTTTCTACAAGTAAAAAAAAATTCTAACTTCGTAAGATTGTCATTTTTTTTTATTTTTCATAAATTATTGAATAGAATATTTTAAGGTATTGAAAAAAAAATCAGCTTTCAAGTTTATGTAGAAAAACTATACAGCTATTAATTGAAATAAACTCATTTATACATGTTCAAAATAAATAAAATAAAAATAATCAACTTATTGTTTAAATTTATTTCAGGTTTGCTTTCAAATTTAAAAGCAATCAAATTAGAATTTAACTCTCAGTTTGAGGATAAAATTCTAACGAAAATTCGCTCTCAAATTTAACTCCCAAATAAAAACTTTCAATTGAGAGTTACTCTTACTCTCAGTTGAGAGGGTGCGAGAGTTTACTCTCAGTTGGGTCTACTTTCGGACATCCCTCAACCTACTTGAGTGTAAACTGGGAGTAAATTTTGAGAGTGTAAAGTGTACCCTCAATTTGAGAGTAACTCTGAAGTAGGTTGAGGGATGTCCGAAAGTAGACTCAATTGAGAGTGACTAGTTGGGAGTGATTTTGTGGGTTTTTTTGGGGATAATTTTGGGGATTTTTTCCGTACGGGATGTATTTAAAAATTTCAAAATTTTCGTTTTTATTTTTGTTATGAAAAATATTTTTTCACAAAATTTCATCAATGTAAACAATCAAAGATCTGTGAAAAATATTTATAAAAGTTATATTTATGAAAAATTTTTTTAAATTTATTTTAATTTTACGTACGCTGTTTTATCTCCAATTAATTATTTATTTTTTAAATAATCACTGTCGGATAAACTGTCACGGTCGGTGAAAATATTAGTCCACACGATCGAGATTTTTCGTGTGGACGCGGGCCAGCAGCAGACGAACAGCTGCTGGCGGACCATTCCGGAACGGACCGACCGTTAGCGGTCGGACCAGCTGGAACGAGGCGTAAGCGTGCCAGTCTACTTCGATAGTTTAGGCTAGACACTCCGTCTCTCTCTCGTTCTGTTTTTTTTGTCGGAATAAAGAAAGTTGTGATCGCGGCTCGCGGAGAGTTCTTTGTCAATTACGACTCGCAAAGTCGCTGAGAGTGTGGCGTGTTCGAGTGTACGAGTTTGTGGTGTACAAGCTAGAAATCCCGGAACCCCTGCTCCACGGAGATCTCCACCCGCGTGGCGTCAAGGTTTGTGCCCCCCGAAAACGAGTGTGAAGCGTGTGTGTGTGCAGGAGTGCCGGGTGATAAGGGAGAGAATCCGTAGATTGTTCTCTCCCCGTCTGGATTTATTTCCCGAAGATTCTACGTGTGAATCCTCGATAGAACTCACACGTGGAAACTTGCGAGCCGGCGCGCGTAGCCGCCCGGCAGATTACTTTGTTTACTTTTGACTTTCTTTGTTCGGCCACTCGCGCGATCGGCCGAACTTTAAATTTTAAATTCTAGAATCACGATAATTAATTTTTGTATTATTATTTTTTTTTTGTTATTCTTTTTGACAATAAATTGTAAAATTAAAATTAATTGTTGTTCCGAGGTTTTTTTATTAAAAACCGAACCTTTTTCCTCCGCTTGACTTTTCCTCATTTAGGGAATTTATTAATTCCGGGAAATTTGTTTAATTTTGATTTTAGCTTGGGGAATAGCCCCGCCCACTGCTGGCATTCGACAGCTAGTCCGCGTACGCGTCTCCCCAAGCATGTCTACTTAATTATTTGCAGGTACTGGCAACGGCTGCAGGAGTACTCAGGAGCGAGTACTCAGGAGTTTTATACTTGTACAGTTGCTGGTCCGACAACGCGGATCATCGTTGTTTTTCCCCGGACGAGCACTGTTACAAATTGGCGCCCAACAACGTGGTGAGGGAAATTTTGCGTTCGGGTACCGTAAAAATCGGCACCCAACGACGCGGTTGATTTTTTTGTGTAATTGTAGAATTACGTAGCGGTTGAGCTGCGGGAGACAGCTCGACGCGAGCGGTAGGAGAGAGAGCGCGGCTGCGAATCAGTCGCAGAGTTAGGGATAAATAACCCGACAGCGCGGATTGTTTTGACTGCGCTGTGACCTTGTCCGAGCGCGGACAAAGGAATTAAGTTTCGAAATAAATCCAGACACTGCGATAGCGGCAGGAGCTGTTTGAATTAGAATAATTCAAGCAGCTCACTTAGATTTGTGGAAAGAAATAATAGCGTGCGAGCGTTAGCGGTTCGATTTATAATTCGACCTGCTCGCTAGTTGTTTGTAAACAAAGCAACTGTGAGGCCGTTCGGAATAATTTTTCTAGTTGCTGCCTTTTGGAATTTCAATTTTGGTAGCTGATCCTGGAGTTTTGTTTTCGCGGTTTTTGCGACTCGAAATTTATAATTTCGAGACGCGCGAGTATTTTTCCGGGGGTTTGGGATTTTTTTTTGTTCTGACGGCAGATTTTTTTTCTTTATTTTTTTTTTGTTGCTTTTGGGGGAATTTTTCCTCACACTTGCTTTTGTTGTGTGAGAATGAATTCGTGACAGTACGGCGCTTGTGTGAATTGAGCAAACTGCGAATATTTATTAATTCGTTATTTTTTTTTAAATTCCTGTAATTATTTGTTTGTTGTACAGAGCGCTACTAACTAGTGTTAGTAGCAACTGTAATTGTAATTTTGAGGTATAATTGCTGCATTCGTGCATTACTTTTTTTTGATTTTTTTTTGCTTTTTGCTTATTTGTTTTTTTTTAAATTAACCTCAAAGTTACAAGAGGATTTTTCTTTCCTCCGGTACATTCTAGGTACACCGGATGAAGATTAGTTTGAATGAGTTAGGATAGGAATTGAGTACTGTCACGAATAGGTAGGATTTATTCTTTGTATTCTCGCGCCCGTGGGAGGAAGATGTCGGGCAAAGATAAAGAAGACAGGATTTTCTCCTGGATTTTGGCGGAGGGCACTGATGTAGTCATGAACGCCATGGCCGAGCTGGAACTCAAGGCCGACGGATCCGTCCAAGATCGGTGCACTCGTCTCCAGAAGTGGCTGCTGGGTAATTACTCGGCGGACGACTTTGTAGCCACTGGAGACGATACTGTCCAGGACGCAGCTGCTGTGCAGGTTAAGCGCGAGCAGATGCGTGCGTCATTCATCGCCACCACGATGTGGGAGAAATCTGGGTCCACGATTTTGGATCCAGACTACACACATTCAGGTGAACATCCTTTCGCTGTCTTGCTCGAAGAACCCCTGATTCAGCAAGCAGCGGCGAGGCTACAGGAGTCCCACACGCGGGACTCACGATCGTCAGCCCAGGAGGGCACTCGAAACCATTCGATACCCAATGAGAGTGACGCAGAGGCGCAGGGCATGTCAGTCAACCCTGAGACACTGGATTTGTTCAGAGAGATATCGACTGAATTAAAGAGGCTGCACGATTGGATAGACAAGATCGAGGGCAGACTCAGGGTCGAGGAACCTCGGCCGGAAAGAAACCTACACTCGAGAGGACCAGTCTCGAGTACAATCAGGCCAGATCTATTGGCAAATAACTCTATGGCCGATTACAGCATCTCCACGGAGAATGCTGGCCAATCGAATAATAGGGTCAGTTTTCGCGGCACTTCAATTACAGACAAGCAAAACAGCTCCAGCCCTATTAGAGACGCATCTGTTCCGGATGAAAGACACCTGGTACGGGGACAGATACAAGCGCTACAGGAAAGGTTACTCAGGTTGGACCAAGAATCAACCATTTCTGTAAGAACTCCACCGATTGTTAGCGCTCTAAAACCGGTGGATGTTGGTGCAATAGTCCGGCGCTGGAACTTGAAATTCTCCGGTGGTCCAGAGTCAAGCCTAGAGCAATTTCTGCTAGACGTTGCAGACAACAACAGTCTAGCCGGACTAACGGACAAACAATTGTTAGATGCCTTGCCGTTGTTACTGACTGGTGTTGCGACCACTTGGTATCGCAACAACAAGAAACAGTTAGTTTCTTGGGACGACTTCTGTCGTTCAGCCCGAGAGTGGTATGGTGTGGAAGATTACCAACAAGTAACCAAGGCGAGTCCGAGCCAGTCAGGGACTATATTACTAATTTACAGTCATACCTGTTAAAGATTAGGCCCGAACCGAGCGAGCCTGACCTGGTCGACTTTATATTAAGAAATATGTTGCCGAATCTGCGTAGACAGATTCATCGCAACGAAATTAAATCGGTAGTCGGTTCAATGAATCAAGCCGTTGAGATCGAGCGGACCTCTCTCAACGAGATTAATTATAGGCCTCCACCATCCCCTTCAGCGTCTATGTGGCCTTATCTCGCCTATAAGCAAAGTAAGACTGACAAGAAAGCGAGAGTCAACGTCGCAGCAACTGCTGTTGATAGCAAACCAGCTGCTGACTTGATTGTCAGCCGCCTCGAGGCTTTCTTGAAAAAGCTCGAGGGCAGCAAGAACTTCGGGAAACCAAAGGGCCCAAGGCCCCAGAGTTCAACCAAGGGCGAGCAGTCCAGAGCCAGACACAAATATGAAGGACATGGAAGGGCCAGAAGCTCATCACCGAAGCAAGGCTCGAGTGATGATGGCAGGAAGAGAAGCGAGAAGTCACCAGTTCGCTGTTACTTCTGTAAGAAAGAAGGGCACATCAGACCCAAATGCCCAAAACGCCAGGGAAACGAAAAGCCGGCGGAGTAGAAAGTAACTATTCCGCCGACACAGTTTCCCAGTCATCACTCGGAGATGACGCTCAGGCTTGTTCAGTGGATCCTAAGGATACTGAACAAGCGACAACTCAAAATAATTCGGTCGCAGTGGACTTAGACGCGGAAACCAGATGGTGGTTGCCAGTGAATATTGGTGATTTCCGTGTCAGAGCGTTGTATGACCCCGGGGCATCACGTACAGTGATGGGGTCATGCGCTATTCAGATTGCAGCTGCGTGCAACCGAAAGATTGAAATTTATGCTGGCAAAGGTGCAAGGCTAGCTGACGGGCGAAGATGTTCTATCGCCGGATACGTCACCTTACCATTTGAGGTCGCGGGGGGAAAACGCGATCTCAAGATAGCCATCATGACTAACCTGGATGCTGATTGCTATTTGGGAGCAAATTTCATCCGAACTTTCAAGGCAGTTCTCGATCCTACTTCAGACGAGTTAGAGGTCAGGATTGCAGGTAAAAAGATTAGCCTAGAGGTCGCCAGTGTACAGGCGACCAAGCTGACATCGTTAGCCTCTATAGGTTTAGCTGACGTACCAGCAGAAGACCTTGAAAGACTCAAGCAGATGCTTGATAGAGTCCTTCCGACCACGGAAGAACCTTTGGGTTGCACCACGTGGATCGAACATGAGATCGACGTGGGGGACGCAAGACCGATAAAACAAAGGTACTACCCAGTTTCACCAGTAGTGAAGCTAGAGATGTGGGACCAAGTGCAAGAAATACTGGATAATGGTATTATTGAGCCAGCACCTAGGTCAGGATGGTCGTCACCCGTGGTCATGGTCAAGAAAGAGGACGGGACGAGGCGGTTCTGTATAGATTTCCGCAAGGTCAACGCGGTCACCAAATCGGTGGACGCATATCCGATCCCTAACATGGACGACATCCTGAGCAAGTTAAAAAAGGCTCGGTATATCACGACTCTGGATTGAAAATCGGCTTATCTCCAGGTACCGTTAAAACCAGAGTCGAGGCCAGTAACGGCGTTTACAGTGCCAGACATGGGCACATTCCAGTTCAAACGAATGCCGTTTGGCCTGAGCCACGCAGGAATGACTTTTCAGCGTCTGGTCGTGATGATCATCAGGGAGTTTGGCGAATACGCTTACGCCTACCTTGATGACATCATCATAGTCACCGAGGATTTTGAGACGCATCTCAGAATCCTTGAGGCAATCCTGGCAAGAGTTAGAGAGGCAGGCCTGACAATTAATCGAGACAAGTGTAAGTTTTGCCAGCCAGAGGCAAAATACTTAGGCGTCATCGTTAACCGTGACGGTATTAGACCTTGTCCCGAAAAGGTCGAAGCCATTCTGAAATTTTCGGTTCCGACGAACCGTAAGAAGTTGAAACGGTTCCTCGGGATGGCATCTTGGTACCGAAAATTTATCAACAACTTTGCCATGGTTGCAGAACCGCTCACGAAGCTCACCAGCACAAGGGTGTGTTTCACATGGGACGACGAGCAACAAGAAGCATTCGAAAGAATACTAGTGTTACTCGCGTCCGCTCCGGTCCTGGCGAGACCAGACTTTACAGTACCGTTCACAATTCAGACCGATGCCTCCGATACTGGGATCGGTGGCTGTTTGACTCAGGTCATTGACGGTCAAGAGCGGGTTATAGAATACTTCAGCCGAGTACTGAATGCAGCACAGCGAAACTATACTGTCACCGAACGGGAGTGCTTAGCTGTAGTAGAAGCAATAAGGAAGTTTAGGTGTTACGTCGAAGGCTTCAAATTCCACGTGATCACAGACCACAATTCCTTAAGATGGCTGCATAAGATGACCAATGCCACTGGCAGATTGGCAAGATGGTCTCTGGAGTTGCAAGGCTACGACTTTACGACAGAATATCGTAAAGGCACGTTAAACGTGGTTCCAGACGCCTTGTCACGAATGTACGAAGAAGACGACCCGACTGTCGTTTCAGCCGTAAGCTACCCGGTCGAAAAACTAGACAACTGGTACCTGAATAAGAGGAAGATAGTTCAGAGAGATCCAAACAAATTCCTCAGGTGGAAGGTCGTGGGTGACAGACTTTATTACTAGAAGTCTGACGACGTCATCGAAGAGACAGTCGGAGACGACGATGCTTGGAAGCTCGTCGTGCCTTTGTATCTACGGGCAACCCTGATACAAGAGAAACACGATGAACCGATGGCAGGCCACTTGGGCCGAGACAAAACTCTTAAGAAAGTGACCCAAGAGTATTTTTTGCCTGGCCTGTACAAGGACATCGAGGCATACGTAAAATCATGCCAGATTTGCCAACAGCAAAAGGTTGAGCAACGCCTACCCGGTGGCCTAATGGGTAGACGTGTGATTGTAAGACCATGGCAAGCAGTTTCGGGTGATATATTACGCCCATACACCCGAAGCAAGAATGGCAACAAATACGTGCTAGTCTTAACGGATCTGTTCACCAGGTGGGCAGAAGTGACGCCGTTAAGACGAGCGGACGGTGACTCCATCTGGAAACACATCTGGCTCGATGTAATCCTAAGATGGGGCCAACCAGAGCTGTTCCTTTCGGACCAAGGTTCAGAGTTCAAGAACCATGCTATAGACGACAAATTAGACGAACTTGGCGTACAGCATGAGAACTCACCGACTAACAATCCGGAATCGAACGGTGGAGTCGAACGGCTTAATCGGACATTGAAAACAATGATCCGATGTTTTGTAGCCGACAACCAGCAAACGTGGGATGAGCATCTACCAGAGCTGGTTTGCGCATAAAACAGTGCAGTACACTCTGCAACTAAAACGAGCCCTGCCATGTTGAACATGATGCGCCAGCCAAATGACTGTAGCACGGTCAGCAAACACTTGGCAGAAGAAGCCGTCAAGAGGCATCAAGATATGGCACTCGAGGACTGGCAGGACAAGCTCGAGGGAGCTGAAAAGCTCCGAGAATTGGCCAAAGAAAACGCTCAAGAGCAGCAGGATCGAGCTGCGGCACACTACAACAAAAAACATCGAGAAGTAGTGTTCCAGCCAGGTGATATGGTCTGGAGAAAAAATAAGGTTCTCTCGAGCAAGGCCAAAGGTTTGACTGCCAGCCTGGCAGCAAAGTACGCTGGTCCTTTCGTGGTCGTGGAAAGGTTAGGTTCCAACACCTACGCAATCCAAGACCGAGACGGAAACGACCAGAGACCGGTAGCGGTCCAACAACTGAAGAGGCACATCAGGCGAGACAACGAAGAGTCTTCAAGCGACGAGAGTCTACCGCCGAGGGATGCGAGCGAAAATCCTGACGCCGAGAGTCAGGTAATTGTAGAAAATGTGCCGGAGACCAGCGGGCCTCCGGCTGAAGCGACCGTGCCTAGGTTAGAAACCGCGAGCGAAGCCGATCGTCCGAGTGAGAATGTAAACGATCAGGCTCAGATAATAACTTCGATTCCCGTAGGAAGGGGTAGAGGGAGACACCGGGGATCGAAAAAGAAAGTAACGATTCGTGCGGGAACACCGTCACCACGTCGAACCCGTGCGAATCGAAAATATTAGTTTCTATTTCTCTGTCCTGTTGATCCATTTTTCCTTTTTCCTTGTATTTTCCAGATGGCAGAGAAGAAATTGGAGCAGCAGGAACAACCCCTGATGCCATTAGCAAAAGTTGGCTCAGGACCGTACGATTTTGGAGTCTGGGCGAGCATGATGGCAAACCCTCGCCAGACGATGGAGAAGCTCCTCTACGTTTCTGGGGTCCTGGCAAAAACAGGACACCCAGAATCGACTGACTTTGTCTTTGACAAATTATACGGTGTCTGCTTGTCGTCACAAGCAGAAGCTGTAGAACGAGTCTCCGCCTCGACTCAGTCGGAGACCCGATTAGCCTACGGGCTGCCAAACTCCCCTCCCGAATCATGGGAGGAGGCATGCGAGACTTTGGACGTCGTGTGCCAGCAGCTGGACGACCAGCTGGAAGCGGAACAGGAAGCCATTCGCCTGTTCCAGGCCTATAAGGCGAAAAAGGGCCAAGAGCCAAATTGGGTCCGCGAGGACTACTCCTCGTGGATAAGCGAGCGGCAAGAGGAGCTCCGACTCTTGGACAAGCATCGCCAAGCAGTCGAGCAGAAGAAGGAGGCCACCAGAGAGGCTGAAGAGGAGATGGCCCGAGCCAGGGAAGCCTTACAAAGGCCAAGGAGGCCGAGAACTCAGCCATGAGACAACTGGTCATGGCAAAATCAAAGGCATTATTTGCTTCTGGCCAAGCCAACAAGAGCATGGCCAGAAACTATTACCGGGCCAAATTCGGAGTCAATTGCCGCATCTGTAGCTGGCCAAACGTAGAGGACCCCAAGAAGTGTCCGAATATTGGAGAACACCAAGACTTCTTCCGATTACAGAGGAAGTGATAGAATGAAATAAATCAGTGGTTAGACCAAGCCACTTCCAATGTAAGGTCAAATAAAAATTTGTCAAATGACTTTCCTAGTTAATCGTTCTTTTCACCAACCTTGATTCTTCCGATATCCTTAATCGGCTAGGTCACGTCGGGTATTATCGATACAACGTCGACACGTTGTATCTAGGGGGGGGGGGGGGTTGTCACGGTCGGTGAAAATATTAGTCCACACGATCGAGATTTTTCGTGTGGACGCGGGCTAGCAGCAGACGAACAGCTGCTGGCGGACCATTCCGGAACGGACCGACCGTTAACGCACGGACCAGCTGGAACGAGGCGTAAGCGCGCCAGTCTACTTCGATAGTTTAGGCTAGACACTCCGTCTCTCTCTCTCGTTCTCTTTTTTTTGTCGGAATAAAGAAAGTTGTGATCGCGGCTCGCGGAGAGTTTTTTGTCAATTACGACTCGCAAAGTCGCTGAGAGTGTGGCGTGTTCAAGTGTACGAGTTTGTGGTGTACAAGCTAGAAATCCCGGAACCCCTGCTCCACGGAGATCTCCACCCGCGCGGCGTCAAGGTTTGTGCCCCCCGAAAACGAGTGTGAAGCGTGTGTGTGCAGGAGTGCTGGGTGATAAGGGAGAGAATCCGTGGATTGTTCTCTCCCCGTCTGGATTTATTTCCCGAAGATTTTACGTGTGAATCCTCGATAGAACTCACACGTAGAAATTTGCGAGCCGGCGCGCGTAGCCACCCGGCAGATTACTTTGTTTACTTTTGACTTTCTTTGTTCGGCCACTCGCGCGATCGGCCGAACTTTAAATTTTAAATTCTAGAATCGCGATAATTAATTTTTGTATTATTATTTTTTTTTGTTATTCTTTTTGACAATAAATTGTAAAATTAAAATTAATTGTTGTTCCGAGGTTTTTTTATTAAAAACCGAACCTTTTTCCTCCGCTCGACTTTTCCTCATTTAGGGAATTTATTAATTCCGGGAAATTTGTTTAATTTTGATTTTAGCTTGGGGAATAGCCCCGCCCACTGCCGGCATTCGACAGCTAGTCCGCGTACGCGTCTCCCTAAGCATATCTACTTAATTATTTGCAGGTACTGGCAACGGCTGCAGGAGTACTCAGGAGCGAGTACTCAGGAGTTTTATACTTGTACAGTTGCTGGTCCGACAACGCGGATCGTCGTTGTTTTTCCCCGGACGAGCACTGTTACAAAACATATTTCTTTGATTTTTTTACATTTATCATCTTGGGTTTCATTTTGTCTTTTAGAATTTTTAGACATTTTTATCTAAAATATATAAATAAATAACAATGTTACAAAAATTTTAAAATTAATATTTTTAAAATATTATACAGTGTACCTAAAATATTATATATTTATGCCTCGTGTTTGGTTTGAAGGAAAAACAAAATAGTGACCTTGATTTCGGTCTGGAACTTTGAGTCCATTTTTTAAAATGAAAACTTTTTTTTTTATCGGATTCGGAAAGAGTAGAAAATTTTATGATTTTTAGGTATTTTAAAAATTTTAACGAAAAGATACATATTTTTTCTTTTATTTAAATAATTTTTTTTTTTTATGAATTTAGAATTCTTTTGGAACTATATTTTTTTAACTTGTGCTCGCAGGTGAGTCGCAGAACGACCGTAAGATACGAGAGGTTGAGAGGGCCTTGCACTTGTACACTGGGAAAAAGCTGGGCGTCAGCCGTTTCAAAAATGAGAACGTTGCTTTCCGACCAGCATGGGTAATATTCTGCCCTCATACGGAAGAAATGAAGTAAAAATAAGTTGTCAAGTCTGTCGTGAAGGGCGCCGCTCTACCATTTGGGAAAAATATTTCCCGGGCAATATATTGCCCGTATTCTTTATTTACGTCTGGGGGTTTTCAAGCCAAGCAAGCAGGGGGTTACCCCCAGTATATCTTACTATATTATATAGTTGTTTTTCTTCTCCCACGCTCCCCACACACTTCCCCAAAAAGTGCTTAACTAACCGTAAAAGTGTACCGAAATATATTTATTTCTATGTGTTTTGAATTATTTTATAACTTTCCAATCACGCCCCCCCCCCTCCACGCCGCCCTTTTTTTACCCACGCCCCCCATTTTTGATATATGTTATTACTTTTACCTACACTTTGGTACTGGGATATACATAAGTTTGGAGAAGAGAGTATGAGGTTATGGCTAAATGTGAAAAAAAGTACAGTTGGCGAACTCAATATATATGTCCCACGTGTAAATTTAAAAATTTACTTAAATTTTACGTTATTTTATTCATTAAATTTTACGTTATTCATTTTAAGAAAAACATTTTATTATTAATTATAAAAAAAATTCATTAATTATAAAATTCTTAAAGTATATTTATAATGTGTTTGATCATAACAACTTTGAAATCTACTTAAATAATTAACACTATAAGTAATATCAGGTCTAGTGCCTGTGCTAATATATAATAATTCGCCAATTACATTTCGATATTTTATTCTTTCATCAACTTCTGTCGCTTGATTTAATTTCAAATTACTCTCCATAGGAGTTTCATATAATTTCGCATTCTCAAGATTATATTTTTCAGCCAAAGATTAAATATATTTTGTTTGACTTAAAGTCATCAATCTCATATTTTTACTATAATCTACATCAATACCGATATAACTCCTGATTTTACCCAAATCTTTCATAACAAATCTTTGCATTAAACTAGCTTTATTCTCTCTGATCTTATCAAGATTTCTGCAAACAATCAACAAGTCATCAACAAAAACTAAAATATATATTGGACCTTTGCCTTTGTTATTTACATACAAAAAATAGTCATAATTACTTCTTTTAAATCCTAACTTTTCAATAAAAGCATTAAAATATTCGTACCAAGATGTAGAGCTTTCTCGCAAACCATAAAGAGCTTTCAATAATTTACAAACTTTATTCTTACCAGTTTCATAACCTTTAGGTTCATAAATGTAAACTTCGGATTTTACGTTGCTATTTAAAAATGCTGTCTCAACGTCCATTTGTTCAACAAATAAATTATTCGCACAACTGTAACTTAATAGAATTTTTAAAGTTTGCATTTTACCGATCATACTCATCATCATCATTATCTCTCTCAGAATCATCCTCATTCTCTAACCTTAAATTAATACAATTTTCCTCATCAACATTTTCATTCTCGCTCATATTCATTCTTTTCATACAAATTAATTCTTTCTCATTCTCGATTACTTTGACGTGTCTGGCATTAATAACTTTGTTATTTAACAAAACTCTATAGCTATCATTATTATAACCTACTGAAATACCTACTTTAGCTTTATCATCCCATTTACCTTTCCTTACTTCAGGGATTCTCACAAAAACTTTACTGACATAAATCTTTAAATGTTTCACATTAGGTTTTTTGCCAAAAAATATTTTAAAAGGAGATTTTTTCTCTGGAGTATCAGCAATTGTATGGTTTTTTAAATACGAGACTGTTTTTATAAATTCAGACCAATACCTGTTATCAATTCCCGCTTCCCGGGCTAAACAACGACCGATATCCATTGCGAATCTGTTGTATCGTTCAATTTGTGTACGTAGCTTGGGCATGGTGACAACACAATGCCCTTATATTTAACAAAATTATAAATTTCGCGATTTAAATATTCTTTCTCGTTATCACAACGTAATTTCTTTACTCTTTTACTAAAAATATTCTCGACTAAATTCACGTATTCTACGAAACAACCTGCTGTTTCATTTTTACTCGTAATGCAGTAAGTCCTCGTACACTTACTGTAATCATCTACAAAAGTCAAAAAACATTTTTCTCCACAATAACCAGTAGTTTTATGTGGACCATTGAAATCGGCATGGATCAATTCTAAAATCTCCGACGATTCAGTTCTCTCATTATCAAATGGTACATTTGCCATTTTACTCTGTATACAGTTCGTGCATTTCAAAATATCATTTTCTAGCTTATCTGGCAAACCTTCAAGCAGTTTATTTTTAACTAATTTATTTAAATATTGAAAATTTACATGGCCTAAAGCCCTATGCCATTTTTCTTTATCTGTCAATTTCAAAGTATTTGCATGAATATTTTAATCTTTATTTTTACTAACAAAACTATCCAAAACGTATAAATTATCAATTTTATTTACAATAGCTATCAATTTCCTATCATTGTTGTAAATTTTTGCATTTTTATTTTTAATCACAACAGTGCTAGATTCACTTATTCTAGAAATACTCGAAATATTTTTTCTTACACCATCAACAAAATAAACATTCTTTAAATCAACATGAACTATGCTATCATAATTTTCAAAAAATATTTTAATTTTTCCTAACTTAGTCGCTTTTATAATTTTGCCATCTGACAATAACATTAATTGAATTTTTTAAATTTACGTAGTCACAAAAATAATCCTCGCTGTTAACTATGTGATCTTTGCAACCACTATCTAGCAACCACTTTATTTTATTTTGATTTTCACTTAAATTTTCACTCAAACTATTCACGTGCATTTCCGTCGCCCAGCTCTCGGTGTCGCTGCGCTGCTCGTTGGTTGACTCTGCTACTCGATGTCCTCGTCGTCCTCGACCTCGGTGAACACCGCCTCTGCCGTTGCCTCGTTAGTTGTCTCGCTGACCTCGCTGATAGTATTGAGCTCCCCTACCTCGATTAGAGTGAGCCAGAGTAACTAGATCGCGCTGAAGCCTGCGCGCCTCTCCAGCAGCAAGCGGCCACAGGTGGCATGTATTTTTTCAGCGCAATCTAGTAAGCCTGGAGTGAGCACCTCTGCCGTTGCTGCTTTGTTGTTGTTGTGGACAATCATTTTTGTCGTGCCCGAATTTTCTGCATTGGAAACAAGTACCTTTCATTTTTGCATTGAAAGTACTAACACTTGGTTTTTTATTCATTTCAATTTTACACAAACTTTTCTCTTGTATTTTTGCTTTCACAAGATCCACTGTTCTGTCTTTAGCTGGCACTAAATCGATTAAATCACCAATATAACAATAACTTATTGGTAGAGCATTAATCATATAACGCATTTTTTCTTTATCACTTGTTTTACCACTGGCAGCTTTGAAATTATTGCATGCCTTTTCAAAATTCACAAAAAATTCTTCAGGTGTGTCATAATTTTTTAACTTCACTTGTTCTAGCTTGTGTTTGTTTATTATTTGTAGAGTTGTAGATTCCTTCGCGTACATATTTTTCAAAACATTCATCATCTCTAGAGTCGTATTGCATTCACGTACATACTCTAGCTGTTTGTTAGAAATTGTGCTGATCAAAATTGTTTTTGCTTTTGAATCTTTACTTTTCCAATCTCCTGCTTTTTCACCGGCTTCTTTTTCTCGTTCTGCTGGTTCTAAACACTCTTTATAATCCAATGTAGCCATTAATCTAAACTTCCAGTTCTCATAATCAATCCCATCAAAAATAGGAATTGAGATATTGCATATGCGTCGACTTTTGCATATTTAGCCATTTTTAGTTTTAATTTTATACTCTCTTCTATGTATAAATTTACTTTCAAAACATTAATTAAACCTCTTAGAAATCTCTTTCTTAAATAATTTCTATTCTCTTTACTAATAGAAATTTCCGTAAATTTCGACTCTTCACTGTTATTTATTTTGTCTTTTATCCAATTAAACATTTGCTATGTTCATTTAATTCAAAACTCGATTTCCAAAAAATCTCAACATGTGCTTAACCTCACTTTTCGCCATGCGCTCGCTTAACCTCGCGACACGCCATAGGGTTTCACAAAATTAAATCCTCGTGCATCAACCTTTTGCACGGATTTTTTCTACAGGCTTTTCACGCCTCTCACTTACTTAGCATCTAAGCTAATTATTCGTAAAAATATTTTCCATGCTTCTTAAAAAAGTGGCATGGAAAGAGAAAAATTTTCAAGCACATGTTTTTACTAATCAGACCTTTTCTTACTTTTTAACTGCACTTATTTTTCACTAAACTACGCTCGTGGCTACCATGTTGTAGATAAAGGGATCGTGGATCGTGAAATAAAGGTTCAGTATGGTTAAAATAGTTATGATAAGTTTATTGGATAAAATAAATACTTGGCTTCGATAAGCCTTACATCGCGTGACCGTACGCGCGAGTACCAGAACGAAGAGAGAGTGTCTTCGCCGTTGGTCTTCGTCAGTAGCTTCAGAACACACGCATGCGCATAGCAGTTATGCACACGACACTTATACTGCCCTCCTAAGCAAAATCACGCTATCTGACATTTTCGAAATTTTTCAGGAAACAACTTTTTCTAAATTAAATTATGCCATCCAGATTTCACGATGATTTTTTGTTCTGCTTTTACATGAATATTGTGAATCAACTCAGAAATTATAATCAACAAGAATAAATACGATATTTACAAAATTAAAGAAGTTATAGTAAAAAAATTGCAGATAGGATTATTAAGCTTAGTAATAAAATCCGGAAGAACGTTAGAGCGTTTCCTGGGCGCCCGAGGTCAACGAAAAAACTGATCAGCTATCCCCCAAGCTCTAAACCCCCAAAACCCTGGGTTCCCGAGTTTTACAAAAAAACTTATCGGCTATCCCCCAAGCTCTGAATCCCCAAATACCCTGGGCGCTCGAGGTCAACGAAAAAACTGATCAGCTATCCCCAAGCTCTAAATTACCAAAACCATGAGCGCTCGAGGTCAACGAAAAAACTGATCAGCTATCCCTCAAGCTCTAAACCCCCAAAACCCTGGGCGCCCGAGGTCAACGAAAAAACTGATCAGCTATCCCCCAAGCTCTAAACCCCCAAAACCCTGGGTTCCCGAGTTTTACAAAAAAACTTATCGGCTATCCCCCAAGCTCTAAACCCCCAAAACCCTGGGCGCCCGAGGTCAACGAAAAAACTGATCAGCTATATCCCAAAACCCGGATAGCTGATCAGATTATTCATTGAACTCTGCGTCTAGGGTTTTGGGGGTTTAGAGCTTGGGGGATAGCTGATCAGTTTTTTCGTTGACCTTGGGCGCCCAGGGTTTGGGGGCTTAGCGCTTTGGGGATAGCTGATCAGTTTTTTCTTTGACCTCGGGCGCCCAGGGTTTGGGGGCTTAGCGCTTTGGGGATAGCTGATCAGTTTTTTCGTTGATCTCGGGCCCCCAGGGTTTTTGGGGTTTAGAGCTTGGGGGATAGCTGATCAGTTTTTTCGTTGACCTCGGGCACCCAGGGTTTTGGGGGTTTAGAGCTTGGGGAATAGCTGATCAGTTTTTACGTTGACCTCGGGCGTCCAGGGTTTTGGGAATTTAGAGCTTGGGGGATAGCTGATCAGTTTTTTCGTTGACCTCGGGTGCCCAGGGTTTTGGGGGTTTAGAGCTTGGGGGATAGTCGATAAGTTTTTTTGTAAAACTCGATGAGTGCAATTCAAAAGGTAACTTATTGACGATTTTGTTTACCAATCCGTAACTTTTTTTCTTTTTTTTCTTGTTGTAAATGATCATCTTGATCAAAAGTGATGTATTCATACTGAAAACGATTATTCTTATTTGTGTTCTCGCGCAACCAACATGGAATTCACACGAAACCCAGTTAAACTTCCTGTAACAAATTTTGACGTCAATGTTGAAGAGGATAAAGAGCTAAAACGTCATGGGGACTTACTTCCAAGCAGCATTAGTGCAGTTATATCGGGCCCTTCTAATTGTGGAAAAACAAACACCTTACTGGATCTATTAACACATCCTAATGGCTTACGTTTTGAAAACGTTTACTTTTACTCTAAATCACTTTGCCATCCCAAATATAAGTATCTGAAGCAACTACTGGATCCAATCGATGGAATAAATTATCTAGCTTTTAATGATAGAGATGAAGTGATAGCTCCAGATGACGCTCTACCAAATACCATAATGATTTTCGATGACGTTATGACTGAAAAACAAGACAACGTTAGAGCATTTTTCTGTATGGGTATACACAAAGCCGTAGATTGTTTCTACTAATGTCAATTATATGCAGCTCCACCAAAACACCTTGTAAGAGACAACGTTAATTTATTAATTTTATTTCGACAAGATGAAATCAACTTGAAACATGTCTATGATGATCATGTTAATACTGATATTTCGTATAATAACTTCAGAGATTTATGTTCTAAATGTTGGCAAGAAGGAAAACATAATTTTTTAGTTATAGATAATGATAGAGGCATCAACGAAGGTAGATATCAAAAAGGTTTCGATTGTTATGCTATAAATATATTTTAAACTAGAATTATATCGTTAGTCTTCAATAAGACATTGCAGCATGAATATGGCTGACTTTACTAAGTAGAAAAAAAAATTCTTGAAGAACTGAATAAAGCTCGAATGGCCGTTAAACGAAAATATAATTTAATCAAATTTCAAAAAGATAATACCGATCGAGTTTTGAAAGAAACTTTTAAATCCTTAATCGATCCTCTCGAGCAACTTGTAAAAAACAAAAAACCTAGAACAATAAAAATATCTGAAGAGAAAAATGAACTAGATGAAGAAGATATGAATGAATTGAGAGATCTCAAACAGCAAATAGTAGTGCCGTAAATGATTTTGAGTTATCGTCTATGGAACAAAATAATAATAATAATAAAGATGAATCGTATAACGTGGTTGAAAATCCAATCATAAACCAAAATGAATTAGGAAGCGAGATAGAAGAATCTAATTTGGATCTAGATAAAATTTATGGAACAGAAGATGGATATAAACTTGGAAACGCATCTGTTAAATTTGAAAGAGATAATATCATTGTTAATAATGTATCTTTTCCTCGAACTAAAGGACTTTTTGAACTCATCGTTCACAGAAATCCACAAAATTATGAAATTAAAGATTTAAGTCCGTATAAAGAAATCCTAGAAATTTCGAGTGTTCACAGAAAAAGTTTCAAACCCAACGGACAAACAAAAAAGCATAGTTTCAGTAATAAGTATAATAATATTATTGCGCCACTATTTGGAGCAGACTCCTTAACTCCTAAATCTAAAACCCCTTCAAAAGCATTAAAAAAACCCATTATCAACAGAAAAAACTTTGAATCAACACCTAAAAAACTAGGAAAAAGATTGGTTCCTAGATTCAAAATTGCCAAGCGTAGTACCATATGGATTATATTTATTGGGACGACCCAAACGAGTTAGTTGAGCGCTTACAGCTGTTGATAGCCGAACAAGCAGCAGGTAATTTGAGTCATACAAATGAAATTCATTCCATCATTGAAGAATTTCGAGAGGGTGGGTATATATACTGAGCAATACTAAATTTATTCTCATTGTCATCATGTCCGTCGACGTGTTTGGACGCAGACGCGAAAAAACTGAAAGCAGTCGCGGTCTCCCAGGAATTGGTTACAAATTAACTCAAGACGGTCAATACGATATAGAAAGCAAAAAAATTTGTAATTTAGTTTCTACGCTTGATTTGAACGACGCTGTAAATTTTAATACATTACAGCTAGTTATTAAAGAAGAACAAAAAGCATTTCATTACTTTAAAAAGGAAGTATCAGATCAGTTGGAAAATTTTAAATTTGAAGTATCGGATACTATTAGTAAAATTTCAAAAAATGGAAAAGTAGCAGAGGAGTGGCAGATACATGAACCTGCTCGTAGAAATTTTCCTCGAAGAAAATATAGATTAGAGCTCCTTTAGAAACCCTCCAAGCCGATCTTGTAGAGGTTCAGGATTTTTCTAGAGAAAATAATGGTTTCAGATATTTTCTCACTATAATCGATATTTTTTCTAAATATGCGTGGGCGGTTCCAGTGAAAACTAAATCTGGAAAAGATGTTATAGCTGCGATGAATTCTGCTTTGGAAAAAATTAAGCCTCCCCGCAATCTTCATGTTGATCAAGGTAAAGAGTTTTATAACAAAGACTTTCAAGGTCTAATGAAAAAATATAAAATTAATGTGTATTCTACGTATACCGGACTCAAGGCTTCAATTTGTGAACGATTCAATCGAACCTTGAAAAATAGTATGTGGAAAAAATGTAGTGTACGCGGATCATATAAATGGTTAGATATTTTACCAGATTTAATCAACTCTTACAATAATCGAAAGCATCGAACCATCGGAATGAAGCCAAAGGACGTCACTGTCCAGGGGCGTCACTACTGCTATGGTAGCCATGGCTCACTTTTTTGTAGCTATGGAATTCCATACCTCTGCTATCCAAGCTCTAGACCCCCAAATACCCCGGGCGCTCAAACTCAACAAAGAAACTTATCGGCTATCCCCAAATACCCTGGGCGCCCGAGTTCAACAAAAAAACTTATCAGCTATCCCCCAAGCTCTAAACATCCAAATACCCTGGGCATCCGAGTTCAACAAAAAAACTTGTCGGCTATCCCCCAAGCTCTAAACCCCCAAATACCCTGGGCATCCGAGTTCAACAAAAAAACTTATCGGCTATCCCCCAAGCTCTAACCCCCAAATACCCTGGGCATCCGAGTTCAACAAAAAAACTTATCAGCTATCCCCCAAGCTCTAAACACCCAAATACCCTGGGCATCCGAGTTCAACAAAAACACTAATCAGCTATCCCCCAAGCTCTAAACCTCCAAAGCCCTGGGCATCCGGGTTCAACTGATCAGTTTTTTTGTTAAACTCGGACGCCCACGGTGTTTGGGAGTTTAGAGCTTGGGAGATAGCTGATAAGTTTTTTTTTTGTTAAACTCGGGCGCCTGGGGTATTTGGGGGATAGCTGATCAGCTTTTTTGTTGAACTCGGAGGCCCAGGGTATTTGGGGGTTTAGAGCTTGGGGGATAGCTGATAAGTTTTTTTGTTGAACTCGGATGCCCAGGGTATTTGGAGTTTTAGAGCTTGGGGGATAGCCGATCAGTTTTTTTTTTTAACTCGGGTGCCCAGGGTTTTGGGGGTTTAGAACTTGGGAGATAGCCGATCGGTTTTTTTGTTGAACTTGGGCACCCAGGGGACAAAAAAAGAGGTGATATATCTCTCCCTATATTATATAGTTATACCCTGAGGCGCAGTCAATTTTTACTGAAAAATGGCGTTTTTTTGCTCCTCAAACTGCTCCTCAATTCCTATTAGAAGCCGAATCATAAAGAAATTCCTTTTAGTTTTCGAGATACGAAGTCCTCCTCGCGTGCTCCTCTGTTTGTGTTTTTTTAGTGTTCACTTGAATTAGTATTGCTCCTCACTGAGGAGCAGTCAAATTATTAGATTTTATCTTATATTTACGTTATTTTTGTCTTACTCCTCATTTAAAAAATTTTTTTTATTTACATTCAAAATTACATATTTTGCTACAATTTTGCTAATTTTTTACCTTGCTCCTCACGAATTTTTCAGGAAAATCTATATTTTTATTAATGTTCATGAATTTTAACCTATTTGTAATTTTTATATTTTCTATATTTAAAATTTTTTTGTTTAGACATTATTTAATTGAAATATTAACTTTTCAAAAAATATTTGAATGTTAAAAATTATTTAAATAGTTTCAACTTTACATTTTTTTAAATAAACAACAACCCTTCATTTTTTATACATATATATATATTTAAATCTTTGTTTACAATGCAAATTTTAAGTTTAACTAATTTTATTTATATACGTTAAAATACCACCTTTTTTGTAAATTTTTTTTTGTGAATGTTTTGATGGTATGTAATTTAGATAAATTTTGATATTTTAATTTATCAACATTCTTTTTCAAAATTTTTGGTTAACCTAATTTGTGTGAGTATTTTTAAAATTTTAATGATTCATACAATTATTATTATTTTTTTATATTGAAATTGAAATTTAATATAATTTAATTGATATCTTTTACTCAGATAATCTCTAATTCAACGAGACTATCATTTTTATGAAATTAACCTTTGAAAACTCCAGGTTTTTAATTAATTTGTATTCTATTTTACCTCGAATTCCATTTAAAGAAATAAAGTGTATCTTAAAGGTAAAATTATTTTATTTTATACAGATCAATTTGAAAGAATATTCAGTTTTAACTGATCTTATAAATTTTCAAGAATTTAAACCAAACTTTATCAATTTTTTAGAAGTACCAAATAATAGGGGATTTTTTATTGATGGTTTATTTTGAAAAAAAAAATAAAAAAAAGATGGGTTATTATGATTTTTTTAAATACGTGGGTGGATTGCGCGTAATTTGCGCTTAAAGAGGGTTTATTATTACTTTAGGAATTTTTCATGTGGTAAGTACAGTGCACTGTAAAAAAAAATCAGGGTAAATTTACCTCGCTCAGCGATGTAAATTTACTCTACGTTCGTAAATTTACACCATTGAGCTATGTAATTTTACAAATATTTGTAAATATACACTGCTCAGCGATGTAAAAAATGGGAACGTGGTCCAGTGGAGTAATTTTACCAAGATTTGTAAATCTTCCGCTCGAAATCAAAGTTACAAATTTTTGGTAAATCTACATCGCTCAGCTTCGTAAATTTACGCCAGGTTTCGGAAATATGTTTTGGTAGTCGAGAAAGAGGTTATGTTGTCATTGATATCAGTCGACTCGCAGGCATCACCGGTTCGATACGTAGCAATCTAATATTTCATCATGTTTTTTTATTCAAGCAACCTAAATTAAAGAGAACGATGTAAAAGATTACATAGAGTTTTTATTTTCACCAAGTAGAACTTGTTGGCTTTAAGTATAGTGGGATTAATCGGATTTACCCTCGATAGTCTAAGACAACAAAAGTGAAAATTAAGTGTCCGGTTTAACAAATTTTCCCTCGAAGTTTTCAATAAAATTGACGTTGATTAAACTCATTTAGATTTCAAGATTCTAACATCATAAAATTTGAAGTTTTAATTTAATTACTTATCTGAAAAAATAGCCAAATTAGTACGTAGATTCTAAGTTTTTGTGATATGTGAAGTTAGGATCAGTGTGAATTTACGAAAAAAAAATCATTTGCTGAACTACCAAATAAATAAATATTTTTAATTACCCTGTTGAATGTCCACACGTGTGGCACACGTAAAATTATTTTCAAGTAGATTCTTATAAAAGGGAATAAAATATGGATATAGTGAATTATTCAATGATTTTATAGCCTCTTATGTCATAAATAATCAAAAAATTGTTTTTTTTTTTATTTTAAGTGCTTTTCTTTAACCCGCAATGTTTCGTCGTAGTCGTCGCACGTTCAAAACTGCCAAGCTCTAGAACTTGGAGCTTGTAAGACCTGGAGGTCTGAAATTTGGCAGAGGGTCTAGGTTCGGATGACAATACATGAATCCATAGTCACTTATCGACCTGGACCTCCAGGTTGCCGATGACGGGGTTACCTGAGGGAGTCATCTCCGAGAGTTTGGGCTAAATTCTTTAGGGATGACTTTGAGAAAAGTTCTAGAGTATTTATCGAGGCAATTTGAACCTAAGTACCAAGGTCACCGATGATGGGGGTACCCGGGGTACCTGGGGGTCATCTTCGAGAATGCTGAACTTTTAATACATCCCCGCAGAATTTGGCCCAAACTTTCGAAGATGACCTCCAGGTTCCTCAGGTACAACCGTCATCGGCGACCTGGGTACCTAGGTTTAAGTTGCCTCGATAAATACTCTATACCACCTCTTAAAGTTATTTCCACAGAAATTCTCCCTAACTCTCGAAGATGACGTCCAGGTTCTCTAAGTACACCCGTCATCGTCGACCTGGCTCTCCAGGTTCAAACTTCCTCATATGCCTCTAAAATACCCCCGAAATCTATCCTAAGTCACATCCCAAGAATTCGACCCGAATTCTCGAAGATGACCCCCAGGTACCCCGGGTACCCCCATCATCGGTGACCTTGGTACTTAGGTTCAAATTGCCTCGATAAATACTCTAGAATTTTCCTCAAAGTCATCCCCGAAGAATTTAGCCCAAACTCTCGGAGATGACTCCATCAGGTTCCCCCGTCATCGGCGACCTGGAGGTCCAGGTCGATAAGTGACTATGGATTCATGTATTGTCATCCGAACCTAGACCCTCTGCCAAATTTCAGACCTCCAGGTCTTTCAAGCTCCAAGTTCTAAAGCTTGGCAGTTTTGAACGTACGTTGACGACGACAAAACATTGCGAGTTAAAGTAAAGCACTTAAAATAATAAAAAAAAAAAACAATTTTTTGATTATTTGTGACATAAGAGGCTATAAAATCATTGAATAATTCACTATATCCATATATTATTCCCTTTTATAATAATCTACTTGAAAATAATTTTACGTGTGCCACACGTGTGGCTCACAACAAGGCTGGCGGACGAAACTCGCATAATGAAAGCCAACTCCGAAAGCGCCGCTCAAACCAAAGAAGGTAGAATTCGGCGAAGACAAGGACAAAAAGATGCCCTGGACATTGCTGAAGCTGCTGGTGACTTACTTTATGGAGCTGGAATAGGTGATTCAGTGTAAGTTGTAAATCAAATAGTTTTTCTTCACTTTTTTCGTACCGAAAACTTCAAACGCGTTTTTCTCGAAACACTATTTTTCAAAGTCGGTGAAAGTTCTCATTTGAAAACTACTGCACCGATCTTTCTAGAATTAAACATACGTCTTTAATGCATAAAAAACCCGCCCCCTAGTGAGTTACTTTTTTTTTTTTTTTTTTTTTTTGGCCGAGTTTTAGCCATAAAATGGCCGGTTTTGGTGACCAAAAACAGTGTTTTGGCTTCAAAACGTCGCCAAAACTTCAAAATTGAAAAAAAATGAAATTGATACTACTAGGGGGTGAGAAAAACTAATATATTAACTAAATCTACTTTATTTTTTGATTTCAGATGAACCGTTCGCGAGTTACAGCCTTCACCGCAACTCATCTTTTTTTTGAAGCGCCTTGTTTGGTTGGCTCCCATTGCCTCAATTTTTAATATTTTGATCTGAAATTTTGACAGAATGTTCTTTGAATGTTGTATGATATGTATATAAATTCTTATTAAAGTATAATAAACAGGAGCTTCACTATAAATCATCGAAAAATCATCATTTTTTGACCGCTCAGACCCTCCCCCCCCCCCTAAACAAACAATCTTCATAGTCTTCGTAAGATATTTTATTCTTCACAACTCGTGTCTTGACCCCCTTTGCTTTTTTAGTTGGATCTTCTCCTTGAATTTTAACGCTGTACATCTTGCTGTGAAGTCCAATGTAGGATTCAGTGATCTTTGAACAAGCTTCGTCCTTGAACAACCCCATTACTTTCTTGTTTTTTCTAGGTATCCCAAATTGATTGTCCTCGGGATAATCGGATGTGTCAAATTGATCGATATTTTTCCTTTTATAACATCATAGATATTTATACCTCTAATGTGATAAAGGAAACTGTCGGTGTCCGTGTACATCATCCGACATTTATTACCAAAGCGTTCCCTCATAAATGAGTAGTGAAACTTATACATCAAAGTTTTACTTATGTCAAATATGCACAGACCAATATAAATAGGTTTTCTGATGGTGATTTCCGTACGTGAGAGCTGAAACGCAACAAGATTTTCATCAAAAATAGCTCTACTGTGAAAATTTGGCTTTGAGATTAAGGCTTCAGCACTGTAACATCCGAACCATTTGAATACTAGCTTCACATCAAATCTTTTTCTTTCGTTTTCTATGCATTTTCCGTAAATGGCGTTATTGAACAGCTTCCATAGCAATTTCTCGAACTCATTCTTAGACATTTTCCTTTTTGCAGTGTTCAAGTTGACGTAACTTTTTAAAAAATCACTTTGTCGAAACTCAAGTGCTCTATGTACTTTTTTTAGAATAAGCCCATGTTTCAACGCTTGTTTCAATGCTCTGTAATGGATTACGTATCGATTTTTGTCGTGGAGCGTTGCTAGAAGTTTTTTCTGTTTTGAGCTTGGAGCACACATATGCTCGGGGCAGAAAGGAAGGTCGCTGTGCGCATCGTGAAAACTTTCGGGGTAGTGTAAATCGACTTCTAGAATATAACCCACAGGAGAATCATCTGGAACATCCCAAAACTTATGGCGATGGCACGAACTCGCGGGATGCGGGAAATCCTGTGTCCCGCGTCCTGCGTCCCGCATCTTGCGTCTTTGGTATGAAAGCAAAACGCGGTACACGGGACGCAGGATTTCCCGCATCCCGCGAGCTCATGCCATCGCCCTTAGGCTCGTCTTGAAGCCACCCACTTAAAGCCACCTGTCGGTAAAAACTGACTCATGCTTCACCTGCAACAAAAACTCTTTTTATTATTTTTTATTTATTTATTTTTATTATATAAAGATGTAAACTCTCCCGTATAAATTAGTGGCATCTACGTAGGTAATGTAGCTCTCTTCTTTACCGACAACATATTTTTCACCCATATATTTGTTGTTGGCCTCTGTAAATCGATGAGAACATTGACTAATTCTACCTCTGATACCTCTTTCGATAAACAGCAACATGTCAACATCGGTTAAAAGCTCAAGAGTGACGTTAGCATGCTTCAACATAGCGTCAAACGAGAGCCCTGGCATTGTGTAGTAATGTGCTGGATCGAGACCGTAGGTTTGCAAACAGGTTGTTCTAAAGTTTTCAAATATATCAGCGAGTAGTAATATGTCTTGCTTTAGATAAAGATCGGAGTATGACCCTAAAGTGTCAATATTGAATGTGCTCCACACATTCTGAGCATGTTGGTAGTCTTCGTCGGTAACGTGAGAGTCATTAAGTTGATTATAAAACTCCTCTTTACTAGGAAGTTGTTTTACTTGAAGTTTTTCGAAGCTTGAAGTGAAATCGTAGAGATATATTCCCTTTTTCAGTAGCAAATTAATTTGTTCAATTGAGTATCCATCCTTTAAAAACTCACGAGTTGCAACAGTCTTTTCTTCCAAGTACGAGGCTAATTTTTCCAACGATGTGGGTAAGAAGCGGAAAGAATCAATGAATCGAAAATTAATGCCACTCCCTTTGACATATTTTGTGAACGATATATATATATCACTTTGTTCTCCGCTAGTAATTTAACTCGTCCTTCAAGTACAGTAGAGGTGGCTAGTTCCTTGATCAAGAAGTGTAAGTCGTAAGCCAATTTGTGGTAAATAATTGGGATTATTCTAGATTCTCTATACAACTTTTTGCATTTTTGGTGTGCACCTATAGCTAAAAAAATAAAAAAATAATAAGAAAAAAACGAAAAAATTATGTGTAACTCATTTTGAGTAATCTTATCGTCCAGTCATGTGACAATGATCTCGCACTTTGATATCTGAGTCAGTGAATCCTAATTTGCAGATGTGACATACTTTATACGTTAGCCTTGTTGAAACTTTCCTCTTCTGCAGGTGTGAGATTCATTGGTTTGATATTCTTGTAGGATTTTCTATTTCATCACATATTTTACGAAGTTTACCAATTATCCAAGCCGCTGGAGTCTGCTCTGTTTCGTTCGTCTGACGATAAGACTCATATCTTGAGAGGGAATCGTCATGATTACATTTGAGGTAAAAGCAAACACTGTGCGCTTGATGTTGTTGAAAAGCTCTGTCTTTGTCGTCGCTCACAGGTACGAGCAGTGATTCAAAATTGGAATAAATCACCCAAGGAATTTTTTCACCATGGTTAAAATATGAAAACTTTAAAAATTTATCTTTTTCACAAGGGATCTTAATTTTACATTTGTTTATTTGTGAGAAATCGATCAAGTGAAGCTGTAGTTGTTGCTCATAAAAAAGCACATGCATCCATCACAAATAAAACACTTCTTTCTGTTGAATTTTAATTGACTCCGAACTAATCTAGATAAATTGCCTATCAATACGTAATGATACATTATATTTTCTTCCACAGTCTGAGACTCTTCATCTTCATTTTCATCCTCATAGAAATTTTGTATCAACAACAAATTTACGTGTTTTTCTTTTTTCTCTTTGGTAAGGTGTACTGGATGAACATCAAATTTTTTTCCAAATTTTTTAAGTATATATACATTTATAGAAATAGAATTTTGCTTCTCGGATTTATTAATATGTTTCAGTGATACTGGGAAATCAATATTTTCAAAGTTTAATTCTTTTTCATACTCTTTATAATCTCGGTAAGGATTTGTCGTCACTGGGTGCAGTCCAGCCAAAATCTACCACTTGAAGCAGGCTTTATCATTATTTTTCACATAAACACAAGCCCTCTTGCTAATTATTTCAGGTGGTAGCGAAATAAATGATGATGCTCTCAACTGGTTGAGTTTGTTTGAATTTACAACGAGACGTAGAATTCGAACCATTGACCAACCTGACCCTTTTCCTTCAAAAGATTCAATCTGGTTTTGAAGTGGTTGACTAACGTTGACTTCGAACCAATTATCAAGATCTGTTGATTTGTACACTGAATTATTTTCAGTATTGAAAAATTTAACCTCCAATTCCTCAGCACCGTCTTTTAATATCATATATTCAGACGCCAACTCTGTATTCATTTTAAACGATGAGTGATCATTCAGCAAATCGGTTACTTTTGACATAAATAGTGCTTTAGTATCTTGCAAAAATGAAAAATATCCAAATGAGCTAGATTAAGAATGATCCCCGACTTGATCCTATTTTCAAATGCAGATTCAAAATCTTGTCAAGAAACTTTGGGTAAATCATCGGAAGTCCCACCTTGAAGCTCACCACCACGGAATTCCAATAAGCTTTGAAGTTGACAGCGCATGCTCATGAAGTGCACCATACATGTTTGAAGCTTTTGCTTTTCCGGTCTGGACAGGTTATGTTGTTGCATCCCACTTTCCAGCTGCGTAATGGCCTCCGAAGTACTTTCCAACCACCTTGAAAAATCTTCACGGTCAGCTGTAGATGAATACTTCCGAAGAGAGTCCTGTAGAGTGTCAGCTACAAGCTTAAAATACTTCAAATCCATCTTGGAGTAGGTTTGAAAGCCACCAAAGCGATCCAAAGAATGAAAATGGTTCACCCGTGTCGTCTTTTATGACCAAAGTGAGTTGTTCTAGTAGTTTCTTCCCCCTCCAACAGGTTAGGGTCGTTCCAGAAGTTTCTTTTCTACTTCAGAGATTAGAGTCGTTCCAGAAGTTTCTTTCCTTCTCCAGAGATTAGAGTCGTTCCAGAAGTTTCTTCCCTCACAGAAGTTAGAGCTGTCTTGGAAATTTCTAGAAGAGTTAGAATTTACATATAAAGGACCGTAAAACTCAGAGACCAGCACATTTGTCGGTTTCATCACCCAGCAGCAGGTCACTTGGACAGCGAAGATCATTTCCTGGACAACGTAATAAAAGATGGATTACTCTCTGGATTTCCAAACGTTCCGACGCAGCTGTAATCTGATGGTCATTAAGGAATTGTCGATTGTTCCAGTTCTCGAAGCTAGTGTTTCACCTTTTACCTGCCTTTTCAAAGCTCCATGCAAATTCAACCGCTAGAGTTCTGAAGATAAACGAGTCAACGAATGGCTTCAACGAAGGTTCCACAAGATCAGCTGGGACTTGATCAAGATTCTCAATAAGCATTTAAAAAACGCTACAAAAATCTACGTAAAAGGTCTGCAAAAAAAGCAATATCTCGAGGAGCTGTTACCTGAAAAGTAAGTAAGCGATTTTTTTTTTAAGTTTGTATTTTTAAGTGTATTTAAAAAAAAAAAATTTTTAATGTAAAACAAGCTTAAATAAGTTTTAAGTGAGCTTAAAGGAAGCTTTGAGCACGCTTAACTAAGCTTAAAGGAAGCTTAAGTAAGCTTTAAGTAAGCTTAAATAAGCTTACAGCAAGTTTAAACTCAGGTAAGTTAAAATAACTTTGAATAAGTTTGAAAAAAAATTTTCACTTATCTGTTTCAGTTGATTATTAATATCGAAGAAGAAAGTGCACCAGTCATGAAGCAACTAATTAAAGATGTTCACACCGAATGCGACAACCACACTTCAAAGATTGCAGTGTGCGCAAAAAGGAACTGTTTGGCAATCAAGAAGTTTGTTTTGCTCGAAAAACGCATGCGACTTCTCTCACCGATCCCGTCGAACACGTTTATGAGTCAAGACGAGGTCGACCCTACTAAAAAAGTTCACATGTAAATCCAGGTGGATATCCATGTGATTCATCCACTCTATAAATCCACTTGACCAAATTTAAAAAAAAACTAAGTTCCACATGTAAAAATTTTATAACTTATGTACTATTTTATAAACAAAAAAGTTTTTTCAGTTGAATGAAATATCCCAAGTTGAATTGAGTATTTTGATTATTTCTATACTTTCAGGAAATTAAAAATTTTGACACTTGCAAATTCTTCGGGACTTGATAAAATTATGAGCCTTTAACTTTTTTTGAAAATTTCCAGCATTTCGAATTTTTTAGGAATTTGGAATTTTCATAGGCTTATAATATTGTTGTTGACTTAAAAATTTTAAGGTCTGTGGGACTTAAAAATTTATCTATTCTATAAGACTTAGAAATTTTTTTGAACCGCAGATACTTAGAATTTTTTCAGTCTCTGAAACTTAGAAATTTATTTTGTTTTCGGACTTAGAAATTTTTCGAACCGTTGACACTTTTAAAGTGAGTTAAGTCTGTGAAACATAAAAATTTTTTCAACGGCAGACACTTAGAATTTTTTCAGTCTGTGGGACTTAGAAATTTATTTTGTATTTAGACTTTGAAATTTTTCAAACTGCATAAAAAAAATTAGGATCTGAAAAAGATCTGTTGAAGACATATCTTAACTATGGCTGTTTTTGAGACATTTTAAGACGAAAAAAATGTTTTATTTTTTATATGTATCATTTCAAAAATGTCTGAAAAAGTTCTTTTAAAGATAAAAATTACTTATTTTTTCGTTAATTTTCATATGATACTAAGATGATTTTTAGATCTTTGATAATTTTGAGATAAATTTTAGATATTTTTAATTACGTAACCTTTTCTCTTAAAGATATTAATAATAGTTTTTAGAAATGATAATCAGGCAAGTGATAATAATTGCAAGATTAATTTTGTGTATTTAAGATTTTTTTAAAGATCATTTTGTGATGAACTTTCGATATTATTTATGCGCGTTTTTTTAAAGATATGTATAAATATATTTTTAAAGATAGCAAGATTCTTTAAAATAAATTTTGTACGATTTTAAAAAAATTTTCAACCAGCATATTGAATATTTCAAGACCTTTTTTTGAAACTAATTAAATTTCATTATTTTTTCAAATTAAAGAGTTTACCGTGAATTACTTTCGTAGAGCACTGAGGACTCGGGTACAATCTGTGCATGTTCGCGGCTAACCTTTATTTTTCTTTAATCGAGTTTTTGAAAAAGAAAAAAAAAATTGCCACAAAGTATCATTCAAACATTAAACACCAAATTTAAATTACTGCTTCATATTGAAGACTTATCTGATCGGATGTTCTCCGGTAGAAGTTCAAACGGCTGACCAACTTTTATTCGCTCTCTTGACTTTTTCGCTACTTTGTATCATTTGTCTGTCGATTCTGTATTTTTACTAGTTGTTGAACACATTTTTATTTTTATTTTATATAATTTACATTAAAAAAATATATCTTGAATACTCAAAAAATATATTGGTGATATTTACCATCTTTGTATGGTTAGAAGAAATACGAGAATAAACAAAATGAATTTGGCTGCTAAGACGATCGATCGAATCGAACGTATTCATAACAACGACCTGTGCACACGTCGTTGCTGGTGATAATGTTGGTTAAACTTCAGCATACCGAGATGACAAAGTTTAACCAATATTGGTAAGTTTTCAAGATATATTTTTTAAATGTAAATTATATAAAATAAAAATAAAAATGTGTTCAACAACTAGTAAAAATACAGAATCGACAGACAAATAATACAAAGTAGCGAAAGAAGTCAAGAGAGCGAATAAAAGTTGGTTATCCGTTTGAACTTCTACCGGAGAATATACGATCAGATAAGTCTTCAATATGAAGCAGTAATTTAAATTTGGTGTTTAATGTTTGAATGATACTTTGTGGCAATTTTTTTTTCCTTTTTCAGGAACTCGATTGAAGAAAAATAAAGGTGAGCCGCGATCATGCACAGACTGTACCCAAGTCCTCAGGGCTCTACGAAATTAATTCACGGTAAACTCTTTAATTTGAAAAAATAATGAAATTTAATTAGTTTCAAAAAAAGGTCTTGAAATATTCAATATGCTGGTTGAAAATTTTTTTAAAATCGTACAAAATTTATTTTAAAGAATCTTGCTATCTTTAAAAATATATTAATATATATCTTTAAAAAAACGCGCATAAATAATATCGAAAGTTCATCACAAAATGATCTTTAAAAAAATCTCAAATACACAAAATTAATCTTGCAATTATTATCACTTGCCTGATTATCATTTCTAAAAACTATTATTAATATCTTTAAGAGAAAAGGTGACGTAATTAAAAATATCTAAAATTTATCTCAAAATTATTAAAGATCTAAAAATCATCTTAGTATCATATGAAAATTAACGAAAAAATAAGTAATTTTAACTTTAAAAGAACTTTTCCAGACATTTTTGAAATGATACATATAAAAAATAAAACATTTTTTTCGTCTTAAAATGTCTCAAAAACAGCCATAGTTAAGATATGTCTTCAACAGATCTTTTTAAGATCTTAATTTTTTTATGCAGTTTGAAAAATTTCAAAGTCTAAATACAAAATAAATTTCTAAGTCCCACAGACTGAAAAAATTCTAAGTGTCTGCCGTTCAAAAAATTTTTATGTTTCACAGACTTAACTCACTTTTAAAGTGTCTACGGTTTGAAAAATTTCTAAGTCCGAAAACAAAATAAATTTGTAAGTTCCAGAGACTGAAAAAATTCTAAGTGTCTGCGGTTCAAAAAATTTCTAAGTCTTATAGAATAGATAAATTTTCAAGTCCCACAGACCTTAAAATTTTTAAGTCAACAACAATATTATAAGCCTATGAAAATTCCAAATACCTAAAAAATTCGAAATGCTTGAAATTTTCGAAAAAAGTTTAGGGTTCATAATTTTATCAAGTCCCGAAGAATTTACAAGTGTCAACATTTTTAATCTCCTCAAAGTGTAGAAAAAATCAAAATACTCAATTCAACTTGGGATATTTTATTCAGCTGAAAAAACTTTTTTGTTTATAAAAAAGTACATAAGTTATAAAATTTTTACATGTGGAACTTAGTTTTTTTTTTCTTTTTTAATTTGGTCAAGTGGATTTATAGAGTGGATGAATCACGTGGATATCCACGTGGATTTACATGTGAACTTTTTTAGTAGGGGACGCATTTGATCAATCGACACAATCTGCATACGATAAGTACATTATTTACTCAATGTAGACATAATGTATTACAAATAATTAAAATAAAAATAAAATATTCTCTTTTCGTTAAAAAACTTGATGATTTTTTCTGGATACCTTGTTATCAATTTAAATTAAATTTTTTTTTAAACTAACATAAAAAATATTAAATAAACTATTTCAATTCTCAATAAAATAAAAAATGTAGTGATAAGGCTAATTATTTTAATTTAGAGATTTATTTAAAAAAATTGTTAGTACTTTCATTAAAACCTTGATTTTTAAAAAGTATTTTGTGAAGAATTCATTTTTTATGTTTGATTTAATTTGATTATTTTTTCAACTCATACTTTAATTAAAATTGAAAGTTTTTAAACACAAAGTATAGTATTTTAGTTAAAAATATTAAAATGATTTTTTAATACAAAAAAAAATTTTTTTGTAAACAAAGTTTAAATAAAGAAATTTTTATTCGCTTTTGGTTAAATAAATAAAACTTCTGAATTTTTTCTCTCTACATATTTAAAAACTATGATCAATTTATTCGTAAATTATTAAAATAAAAGTAAAAAACTCTAAGTGTGCATCTAAATCAGCTCAACGAAGTAGTAGTGCTTTATTTAAGTGCGTTTACAATGACGTTTAATTTCAAAACGTACGTAACGGCATTTACACAGACGTACAGTTTCAAAAATATTTATGGAGTTGAAAAATATGTTAACCAAGATCAATTTATTCAAATTTTAATGAATATTAAGGTGGTTTTCTACCAAATGCATGACAATAGAGAATCAGCTCAGATTTTCCGGAGGTCTTTATTAGATATTAATAAACATTTCTACGAAGTCTGATCAAAATTGACCATATAGTTTGAAAGTTATAGCAAGTTAAAGATTGAATTTTTTTCATTACGCGTATGGCCGCTACGCTGAAAAAGTGTACTTAATTATTAATATTTATCTTCTTACAATAGAGATCCTTTAGAAAAACAACATACATAGAGTTTCACTATCGAAGAATTCATTTCTTCAAACTGCAAAAAATTGGCCTTTTACAAATTTTACAGTAATTTTACAAAAATAATTTTCACGTGAATAACCTCCAAAACTGCGGTATTCAAGGGTGAGTTTAAAAGTTTAAAAAAATGTTTTGTTGTGATTGTCAATGTTTTTTTGGTAGAAAATAATTTCAGAAGCCATAAAAAGTTTAAAAAAAAAAATTTTAATGACCAATTGTTATTAATTTGGTGAAATAATGTTTTTTTAGTCTTGAACTTGACTAGCTCTGGTAGAAAACCACCTTAAATTCGACTCAGTTTGGAAAAAAAAGTACTTTTATTTTTTATGTATGTGAGTAGATCACAAAAATTTATTAGCCACTCATCAATTTAAGTTCTTTTAATTTTATCAAAATATAATAGTATTCCCAAAAATGAATAAGTATTACTGAAGAAATTATTTGAATTTTAATCAATTATAAGCTAAAAAATGCTTTATTTTTTTATTATTATTTTTTTTTAGATGTATTTAGGTAAAGTACCCAATAGTGAAACGCTCGAGCGGAAATCGGGAGTAATTTGAGTTTTACAAAAAAACTGTTAACATTTACCCAAAAAGAAAAATATTCTCGTAAACCAGACGATGTCAGCTTTTTATTTTTATAAATATTATATGGATTAGTTGCGCCAAAAAATTATAAAAAAACAATTAAAAACACCTTGATTTGGACCAAAAGTGAAACAACGTTTGAAAAAGTACCTCAAAAGTGAAACGTACAAAATGCGTGAAAAAATACAAACCGTACCCAAAAGTGAAACGAGGGTGCGTACACAAATCATCAAGCTAAAATGTAATACATTCAGGGCTAAATATAATAAAGTATATTGAAATTAAATAATTAATTCACTTATTTATAAATTTAGAAAATATTTATGTATAAATTTTTTAAAGTGAAAAAAATTAAATTTTTAAGGTAATATAAAATTTATAGTCAGAAATATATATATATATATATATATGTGTGTGTGTGTGTGTGTGTGTGTGTGTGTGTGTGTGTGTGTGTGTATGTAATATAATTAATACTAAAAACTGCACTTCAAGTTGAAAAAAACATTGATATTAAATTACTACTTAATTGCTGTTTTTAAAATGAATATGTATGTTGATGATGATTGAGTACAAAATTTTCATGTACTTGGCAAGAGAAAGAAATAAACAACTTTAGAGGTTAGGTTAGTCTGACACTGTTTCTAGGCACCGTTTTTCACACAAGTTCACGAAATTTTTGAAAAATCAGTAGCTTAGTATTGAAAATGTAGAATACAAACTTTTTTTTTTTAATTTAAGATAGTGTTGACTGAAAAATAACCAATTAAAAAGTGTTTCACTTCTGGACCGAGTAGAGATTTTTTGACTTTTTGCGGACCCAGAAGAGAGATCAAAAATATTCAAAATATTTCACTTTTGATCCATTTTGTTTCACAATTGGACCCCTCATAAATAACGAATAAAAATAAATTTTATGACTTTTGAAGTAAAATTTTGGTGGTAATATCAACTCAAGAACTGTATCCATCACATTAAATAGTCTTGAAATAGTAGCAGTTTAATTAATAATAAATAAAGACGATTGAAAGTCTTATTCTCAAACGTGAGTTTGGTGAGATTTCGTAATGAAATCAACCCCGTCATAGAGTTAAAAAAACTCAATTTTATTTGATTTTTGACAAACATATAAACGAATGACTCTTAAAAAAAAATAATAGGTCTTGAAGCTACACTATTCAAGATTGCATATGATTTTTTTTGTGCTGTCTAGAATTGTTTTTAATTAAATTATTATTGTTTTAGAAAACCGTTTCACTTCTGGGGTATTTTTCGCTCTGTTTCACTATTGGGTACTCTACCTTAATTTTCAATCACTTATAATTTAAAAACTTTTTTACAAATCAAATTAAAGATTCTTAAAAAGGTTAACAATAAAATATTTGAGTATAAAAATAGCTAACTTTAAATAATTTAGTTCTACAGCTGTATAAAAGTCATAATTTTTTAAACAGTAAGAGAAAAATGTAAATATTTTATCATTTAAAGTAAAATTAAAATTGAGATTTTTTAATAATAAATTTTATCATTTAAAGTAAAATTAAAATTGAGATTTTTTAATAATAAATTTTATCAATTTTACAGCTAAATTAAAAAACTTTTTCAAAATAATTAAAAAAATATTGCTAAATAAAGCTTTTATAAAAAAATTTTTTAAATTAAGCTGATAGAAAGAGATAACAAAGCCCCAATCGCTGCTTTGATCTGTGGAGATCTTCGAACAAATTAAATCTCCTCCATTTTCTCTTTTATCAGCTTTTTTATTTATTTTTTTTTTCAATTTTACAAAAATTAACTTTGATACAAGCAAGAGAATTTAGATGATGAATTAAAGTTAAAAAACTTAAAAATGTGCATTTTTGAAAAATTAAAAATTCATGAAACATCATATGTAAAAAAAGTTCATCACCTAAATTCTCATGCTTGTATTCAAAATAAATGTTTACAGCATCCTGTATATATCGTGCAGCAGACATAACATCCGGAAAAGCTTCCGAATGATATCTGGTATAGTCCAGCATCATTGCCAAAATGTTTGTCGAAATCTCGGACATTCCGGCTCATGGTGTGGGTGGCACGAGGGTCGATGAATCGTCGTCGTCGGAGAGCTGCGGGTCGTTGGCAGAGAGCTGCTTGTCATCGTTAGCAGGGAGCAGCTGGTCGTCGTCGTCGGGGAGCTGCGGGTTGTTGTCGGGGAGCTGCTGGTCGTCGTCGTCGTCGGTTACCATTTCTATCTCGTCGGTCACTTTGTTACATCTGAACCGTTGTATAGAACTCGTGGTATGTGGTCAGTGAAGGTCTCCCAGGGGAAGATGAGCATGGGTTCCTCAAGATTATCCACCCAAAAGTCATCCGGGAGCATGTCATAATCTTGATCCGCAACAACCACAGCTTCGAGACCACCATCCTGACCCATCAACACGCTAGCATGTTCCTGCTCCAATGCGACGAGACCACCAACATCCTGGTCCATCTCACTGTGGTCGATTGTGATCATCTCGTAAGTGATTGTTACCTCCATCTCGAGTTGTCAAGTGTGCTCAGACCTCGAAGCAGTCGGCTTTTTATACTTCTTAAGCTTTAGAATATTCGGTTTCATTTTTTTAACTACAGCTACAAGCTTCTTCTAGAACGTAAAAAGAATAAAATCGAATGTTCTAGCAGCAACATTCTAGAATTTTCGAAAAGCTACTTTTTAAAAAGCCCTTTTTCGAACATTCTAGAACGTTGGTTTTTAGAACATTTCGTTCAAAGGTTAGTGAGTTTACGTAACCACATTCAGTCGCTTGGTGAGAGTCAGCAGTGTAGCATGTTTTAAGCAGCACTCTTGAATGATGCGCGTGTTAGCAGGTAAAACAATGAATACAGAAGAAGAAACGACTAACATTTTAGAAGAATTATTACGGAGTGCCGGGTTTGATGTTGATAAGCGTAATTTAAAAATTTTTATAGGCGAATGATAGTATTTCAAAGTGCGCGTAAAATTTTAGGTTAGGTATTTTGTTTACAAATATTTTAACACACTTCTTCGTCTTATTCTCTTCAAAATCTTTTTTAAGATATATTGCTAAAAATGAGAGGTTATTTTCTTTGTTTACATAATTTTTTAAGCATTTTAAAAAAAATTTTCTTCATTTAAACCTTTTTGAACTACTAATGAAAATATTTTTCGCAAAAAAAATCAAGTTATGTCTTTGTATTTATTTTTACTTTATTTTTCATACAGTAAACTATGAGATGGATCAAAACCTAGAAATGGAGTTACCCGTAATAAATATTCAAAATATTTTTCCTAACGAAAACGTGCAAATCCTCGACGGTAAGCAGTGGCTCCTCGGTGGCGAGCAGTTCTCCAGTGACAACCAGCAGCTTCTCGACTTTGATCAGCAGCTCCTCGACTTTGACCAACAGATCCTCGACCACGACAACAAGCAACTCCCTGCCGACGACAAGCAGCAGCAACAAAAACAACAGCGGAAAAATGATCATTTTGAAAATAATCTGTTGCTGCCTCAAGCAATGGCTGGAGTCGACTACCTGCTATCATGTATAAAAGACACACAACAATTTCTCAGCCGACGCGATGAGAGGAGTTTGTTATATTTGAAGGTAAGAAAAAAAATAGTCTTACGGGTTAATTACTTTTTATTGTAAAACTTTTGCATTTATTTTATTGTAAATTTTTTTTTTTTTTTCACAGCTAGCGGAAATTCTTGTAAAATGCGATGATTCACAGTAGGCACAGGTTAAAATATTTGTACAAACATTACAACAACAACACTGAGATACAAAAAAAGAGCATGACGACGAGGAGTTGCGAGCTGCCTCTCCCCCAAAACTGCAGCAACGGAAAAAGCATGACGACGAGGCGGAGTTTCGAGCTGCTACTACCACTGGACTGCAGCAGGAGCGCGAGCAAGATGACGAGGAGTTACAAGCTACCCCTGGACTGCAGCAGCAATGAAAAAAGCACAACGACGAGGTGGAGTTTCGAGCTGCTATTACCGCCGGATTGCAGCAGCAGAGCGGTCAAGATGAAGAGGAGTTGCAAGCTACCCTGGGGCATCAAAATAACGCTAAAGTGGATCAGAAGAAAAATTTTAATTTAGATCATAGTCGTCAGTTGCACATCCACTCTCCTCAACATCTACGCAAAAATCGTAGCCAATAGTCGCGCGTCCGCTCACCTCAGCAACTACGCGATAAACGTAGCCAACAGTCGCGTGCCCGCTCACCTCAACATCTACGCAGAGAACGTGACCATCGGCCATGCGTCCGCTCACCGCAGAAACTACGCAAAGATCGTAGTCATCAGTCGCGCGATCAATCTCGTCAGCCATCGCGCACTCGTGCAAGTGCAAGCCGCCGCTCAAGATCACGTTCCCCGTTCTCAAGATCTTGATCTCAATCTCGGTACACAAGGAAACATTATATAAAATAAATTGTTTTAAATATTCAATCAAATTTTCCAATTCATTTTTTTTTTAAATATATGATTTAATATTACTAAACTTTCATCTGAATGCTTGTAAATCTTTTTTAATTTTATATTTTGAATTTCTTATTGAGTAAAAAGTTTGAAATTTAGTTGGATAATCACATTATCCAATAACCGCGACCCTAGTTAAAAATGTATGTGGTTCAGAAAAGTAGTCGAGGCTTCGCGCGAGTCCTAGAACCCTTTCTGTGTTTGAACCCTTTCTGTTTTATCTACTCACATGCAGCACATGCAGAGAAACCAGATGCCCTTGACTGATACGGAAATCGCCTGACGCCTGAGCGAGAAGAAATCAGTGCTTCGAAAATTGATGTTCATGATTTTTTTAAACAGAACTTTTTCAGGACGATTTTTTTTATTGATTACTCAGGTGATCATCGGCTATGCATAGAATATATGATCGAGGAAAAATAATCATCCTAATATCGGTTTTTTCGTGAATTACCTAAAACCAAAATTTAAAGTGTATAAAGCTCTACGCTTTCACGGCAGTCAGTATTTTTAAAAACCCACTCGCCATTAAAGGGCTACCACCTTTTAGGATAGTGATTCAAAGATACTAAAATTAAGAATGAAAACTTATTATTGCAAAGAGAACTATTAATTTTTTAATGAAAGTAGTGTAGACTATAAGCTTCTTTGGTTTAATAATACACAATCATTTTTCTATTCAAAATAACTTACGTATAATCTTAGAGTAAATAATATACAATGTGTTATTGAAATGAATAAATAATTATTTATTTAAAATACATAGAAGCCGACAAGCCTACAACCCCATAACCCTTGGGAGAATGATAAAAAAAAGAAACTTTTTAAAATAAACGTTTAAACCAACAAGCCTGCAACCTAGTAACCCTGGGTGTAAGATGTAAAAAATTATTGAAAGAGTTAAAGAAACAAATTAACCAACAAGCTTACAACCCTATTGGCATCTGGCAGGATGGGAAATTGTGGGCTCTTGCATGCAAAATCCCATGTTAAAATTTTAGTTCAAGAAGTCACCACCAAATTTTTGTAGGCTGTTTTTACGGCTGTTTACGTGCAATAGCATCCCCAATTTACCTCCTCTCATGATAGATGCCAATAATTCTGGGCGCTGGGAGTAAAAGAAAAGTATATTTTTTACATGAACAATTGACCGACAAGCCTACAATCCCATAAGTCTGGGAGAAGTGATGAGTAAAAAGAAATTTTTTAAAATAAATATTGTGAGGTTGATTTTTTAAAATAAACGTAAGCTTATAAAAAAAATTTCTTACTCGAAAAAGAGAGTTGCTGCACCTTGCACAAACCTAGCTGTACAAACAATCAAGTATTACTCTCGCTACTATCGGTATTTATCTCGTTAGGTGTCAATGTACTTTCTTAATGACAACGATGTACTTTCAAGTTCCCTAGATCATCAATAGTTCTACTCAAGTAATATTTCTGCTTTCTTAGGCTAGTTTATACTCACGGGGCCCTAATCCATGGTCCAGCAAAAATCAACCAACATACAACTCATAGTTCATATTCAAAAGCTCATTTCTTAATAATCCAAAGTTCTGTATATAAAAAATGTGGCTTGCTAGATTATAATAGTAACTCGTAAAGAAAAAAAAAAAAAAAATTAGAAATAAATTGAATCAAATATTATACTCTTTCAATCAGCAATGTATTAAATACATCGCTTTCTTATTCATCATTACACTCATCTTCTAGTTACACATGTACAGTACTCGGTATAATCTATCGACAACCAACCTGTTTTCACACTCTATCTAGAGATTCGTTCTTACACTCTAAAAACAAGATAAGTCGATCTTAAAATCAAATACTCGGTAACAATAATCATTATATCAAGATAAACAATGGAAATAAAATTCGGTATAACATAATTCAACCGGTATAATCAATTTCAACGAAAATTCAAGTAATTTTTAATCAAAAAAAGAAAACTTATTTCTTTACATGAATACAAGAAAAAAAATCATAAGTTAAGTCTTTATATTTGTTCAATTATATTGATTTATTTATAAAGAGTACATTCTTTATTATTAAGACTACAGCTTTATTACAAGAAGCTAACCGACATGATGACGACTCCTTATCTTACTAATGAGTGTATATTCATAACACAGACTAATCGTATTTAAACGCGCTGTAATAATGCAATTCAGCGGTAACATACTTTTATTTAGTTCAATGTGCTGTCGAAATATTGTTTCTTCCGTCAGCATTTCGACACTCACTCTCATAAATTTGCTCCCATTTCAACACACCTCCTCAAATTTATGATTTACAAATTTTTATTTACACCAATTATTCGTAATTCGTTCCGGAATTTTTCAAACTTATTGCGCCCGAGCGCTTTAGTTAATATGTCAGCGATATTATTTTCTGACTCTACTTTTACAATTTTAATCACACCTTTCTCATAACATTCATTTACAAATCGATAATGTATTTCTATGTATTTTGAATTTTTAGTTAAATTACCAAATTTTGCAATAGCTATCGCTCCAGAATTATCTTCATACACATAAATCGGTTTTTCGAACACAACACTAAAATCTTTGAATAGATTTTTCACTACTTTTATTTCACTTACTGCTTTTGATAAGGCCACATATTCAGCAGGTGTTGAAGATTTAGTTACACTTCCTTGTTTTCTTGATTTCCAATAAATCACATTTCCAAACAATCTTACAATATAACCAGTAGTAGATTTTCTATCTACCTTATCACCAGCCCAGTCAGCATCAACAAAGCAGTCTAACACGTCAGCATTTAAATTTCTTTCTTACGTTAATTTAAGATTTCTTGTCAAATATAAGTACTTCAAAATTCTCAACGCATATTTATAATGAGTTTCATCGTAGCTATTTTGAAATCTACTTAAATAATTTACGCTATAACTAATATCTAGTCGCGTTCCCGTACTAATATACAATAATGCTCCGATCAAGTTTCTATATTTTAAATCGTTTGATGCTGGCTGTGCAGGTTCTAAACATAAGTCTAAACATAAGTTTTGTTCCATAGGTGTACAATAAAGTTTCGCACCTAAAATATCATATTTTCTCGTCAATGAATCGATGTAATCACTTTGGTCGAGCGTCATTTCACACTTCACACAGTCGTACTTAATATTTATTCCCAAATAGGTATTGACTTCACCCATATCTTTCATAGAAAATTTATTTGATAATTTATTTTTAATTTGTTCAATCCTTCCCTTATTTTCTCCACGAATTAATAAGTCATCAACAAACAGTATTAAGTATACTACATCATCATTTTCAAATTTTATGTATAAACAGTAATCATTTTCACTTCTCTCAAATCCCAATTCTTTCATAAATTCATCAAAACACTCATACCAAGCTCTTGGGCTCTCTCTCAACCCGTATAATGCTTTTATTAGTTTGTAAACTCTATTTGAACCGTCTTGATAACCCATTTGTTGTTTTACAAATACTTCCGACTTTAACAGACCATTTAAAAAAGCTGTCTCTACGTCCATCTGATTTATTATTAAGCCATTTTGGCAACAATAAGCTAAAAAAAATTTTAAAGTCTGTATTCTAGCAACAGGAGAATACACATCCTCAAGTACTTCAGCTTGCTGAAAGCCTCTAACTACAAGTCTAGCTTTTTTCCGGTTATCAGATTTTTTTGTGAATACCCATTTTAAATCTACAATCTTCTTATCTCTAGGTCCCCTATCCATAGCTTCTTTCCATAAATCATTTTCCTCGCACTCTACTGCCTCCTCGTAGGTAGAAGGGCTATCTGCGCTAACTACATTTACATAAACGTAATTTGAATCTCTATTTATCCCACACCAATCTGGTTTTTTTCTTGCTCCTTGCGGCCTATCTAAACGATTTTCATTTAACTCAACATTATCATGGTTACTCTCTTCTTCAGCAGAATCTACATTTTCCCTACCCTTGTTTGATTCAGAGTTTTGAATTTCATGACTTAAAGTTTCATCATCATCGTAATCACTGTTATCATTGCCTCCAAAACCAATCAAATTTTCATCATTTTCAACTATATCAACATGTCTGGCTCTAACTATTTTACCGTTTAACAAAACTCTGTATCCAACGTGGTCGTAACCAAGTAAGATCCCTAAATCAGCCTTTCTATCCCATTTGGTATTTCTTTTATTTTCGGGAACCCTCACAAAAACTTTACTCCCATATAAGCGTAAATTTTTCAAATTAGGTTTCTTCCCGAGGAAAATTTCATAAGATGTCTTATTTTCAATCGTATTTGCAATAGTTCTATTTTTTAATTAAGCTGTGGCTTTAACTACCTCCGGCCAGTATCTACGATTCACGTTTGCTTTAAAAAATAAACATCTCGCGGAATCCATAATCGTCCTATTATATCTTTCCGCCCTCCCATTTAATTCATGCATGTTAGAAGGACACGGTTCAAGTAAAATCCCTTTCTCTTTTATTAAATTGTAAATATCACGATTTAAATATTCTCTTCCATTATCACATCTTAACTTTTTAATTCTTTTCCCGGTAAGATTTTCAACTTTATTAATATAATCCACGAAACAATTAAAAACATCCGACTTTAATTTTATTGTGTAAATCAATGCACATTTACTATAATCATCAATGAAGGTTAAAAAATATTTTGAATCATCATAACCCGTTGTATTATGCGGCCCATTTAAATCTGTATGTACCAACTCTAAAATCTCGGTGGCTCTACTTCTATTATTTTCGAAAGATAAGTAAATGCATTTTATTCTGTATGCACGTCCCACACTTCAAATTTACTGACTCTAATTTTTCTGGTAACCCATCGACCAATTTATTCTTACACATTTCCTCCAAATATTTAAAATTTACGTGTCCGAAAATTCTATGAAACCTTTCTTTCTGTGTCATGTTTTTGTTAATTTTCTCCGACGGATAACACACTCTCACATCAAAATAACTACTTATTTTATACAACCCATTTTCTTTGCAAGCTACTGCAATTAAAGTATTCTTACTATTATATATTTTCGACGTATTTCCGACAGACATTATTTTATTTTCATTCGTAATTTTCGCAAAACTCAACAAATTTTTATCCATCTCAGCTACATAAAATACATTGGATATTTTTGTTTTTTGCTTAATTGAACATTCACTTTAAAATAAGTAAAAATTTTACCAACTTACGTGCCTTTCAAAATTCTACCGTCACCAACCTTGACATTAATTGGCTTTTTCAAAACTATAGATTCACAAAAATAGGATTCATCATTCATAATGTGGTCTGAGCAACCACTATCTAATATCCAATCTATTTTATTTGTATCATAATTATATATATCAACAACATGATTATCGAATTGATCACCGTTTGTTAAATGCGCAAAAAAAGAGTTTTTCACCTGATCACCCGTGTTGTCGTTTTCGGTGTTACTATACCTTGCGTTGTGCTGAGTCGCTCCATCGTTGCGGGGCTGTCAGTTCCTGCCTCCACGATTTGAGTGTTGTCGACCACTTCTGCCACCGCGACCTTGAAACTGCCTAGACTGCGGCCGTTGTTGCTGTTTCTGCTGTGGTGCTTCTTGTGCACCTCCTTGCCAAAATGTATTGTTGTTTTTGGTCCACTTGTTTCTACAATTTCTCTTCAAGTGTCCGGGCTTACCACACCCATAGCATGTGATTTTATTTGAACTTTCTGCTTGAAATGCACTACACTTTTTCTTGTATGATTCACTCAAGTTTCGGGTTTCCCACATGCTTATTTTATTTTTTAAGAATTCACAATTTCTATCCTCTGTTGATAGAGCATCTACCAGATCTCCAATTTAGCTTAAGGATTCTGGCAAAGTTCTCAGCATGTAATTTAATTTTTCTGCCTCGGTGACTTTTCCTGCAGCATTTTTTAAGTCATTTATAGTCTTCTCAAAATCACAGAAAAATAAACTTGAATTGTCATAATTTTTTAATTTCATCTGGTCGAGCTTGTTTCTCACACAGATTTGCATTGCTGTAGATTCTTTTAGATACATTTTGTCAAACTTCTACATTATTTTTCGAGCAGATTTTCTCTCTTCTTCGCTTAAAAATTCTAATTGATCGTTGCTTATACTGCAATAAATGTAGTTTATTGCTTTCTCGTTCATGTCGGACAAATTTTCTTGTGAATCTGATGTCAAAGCCTCTCGAACTGTTGGTTCTGCACACTTTTTTGTTTTCAAGTATTGGATTATCCTTATTTTCCAAATGCTATAATTCCTTCCATCAAAGATATGGAATCTTGCGTCTTCGTTTTGCGACATAGTTAGCTCTTTAATTAGTTTATCTTTATGTTCCAAATTAGCACTATGACGGTTTTGAATTTCTTCAATTAGAATTTTTCCTACTTTTCTTAAATCACTTTCATGTACGTCAGCATACACTCCTTCTATTTGATATTTTAGCAGAATATCTATTATTTCACCTCTTGACTTTGTCGCTACAGTATTTTCTTCCTTTGTGCCTTTACAAAGTCTTTTTAGTTCATCTGTATTAAAATATTGCAAGATTTTTCTAGGTGACAATTTACATAAAGTTTTTATTAAATCTTCCTTTAGCACTAAATTTATACCTGCCAAGCTTAATTCATTCAAGCACTGATTTTCTTTTTTTAATAGGCTTATTTAAAATTCTTTCCAAACCTCTTCACGTTCGAAGTAACGTGGTATCTCTGTTTCACTTGAGAACACTTTAAAAATAGTCACTTTTCCGTTTTCAAAAAATACGCTCTGCTACCATGTTAAATTATATTGATTTATTTATTAAAGAGTACATTCTTTATTATTAAGGGGCCATGGGAGAAAAATTGGAATAACCATATTTTTTTTTCAATTATAAAATAAAAATACAAATATTAATATTTTTGAAAAGCGAACAGCACCAGTGACTCGAAAATTAATCGAAGTTTCCATTGAGTCTACTCAGAAATCACATAAATAAAAAGCAAAGCAGAAAAATTGGAACTACGAATAATAAAACTATTGGGTCTAGGAAAACCAGAAGAACAGGGAAAAGCAGAAGAACATTGCTGATTGGCCGAAAATAGGTTGCCAGGGTGACGGAAACATTGAATCTTTTCGCGAAAATAGTTAGCGTGAAGTTGGTTTCAGACGTCTTAGACATTAGGGTGGGCCGAAAATGAAAAATTTTGGAATTTTGACACGCCTGAGGTCTCAAAAGTTGTCTTTTAACATGAAAATAAGAAAAAAATTTTTGTACACGCAAAAAAATAAAATTTTAGGTTTGCCCAAAGCCCTTGAAGTTTTAGTAAAATTTGTTTAAAATGAGCTTATTTAAAAAAACATGTTTTTTTTTTCAAAGCTCGATTACTTTGCGAAAAAAAATCGTGGAGACGCGAATAAAAAAAGAAAATAAAGCTTTTTAGTTGTAGTTTAAGCTTCTATAAATTAGAACATCATAAAAAAATTTTGGAAACTGTTTCGCAAGTACAAACTTCATACTTTTTTTTCTTTGTTTGTAGTGATTGTCACCCGAAAATCGCTGAAATGCGATTTTTTTTTTTTAATATTAATAACTTTGAGAAAAAAAATCGTAGAGATATGAATAAAAAAAGAAAAGAAAGCTCATTAGTGGTACTTTAAGCCTATGTAAATTAAAATACCATAAAAAAATTTTTGTAGCTGTTTCATGAATGGAAGTATGCTATTTTATTGTAAATTTTTTTTCTAAAATGGTAAAACTGGTTTTTTTCTTTAAACTTCAATATCTCTGCTAGAAAAAATCACGGAAACGCGAATAAAAAAAAGAATTGAAGCTGTTTAATTAAATTTTAAGCTTACGTAAAACAAAATTGCATAAAAAATCGTAAAACTAGTTAATAAAAGGTTTTCGTCAATATTTCTAGTTATTTTGCCAAATTTCAACATATTTGTATGAAAAACTTTAAAATTTTTCTATAAAATCTTCGAAAAAAGCTTTTTCATATATTTTTTAAGTTTATTAATTTTTTCTGCTTTTGATAAAAATTGTAATATTCATATGTTACAAAAAAAATGTTATAAGTGTATAGTGAAACCCAAATAAAAAGCCCTCCTCTTTTTTCATACGGGCTTGGGACCGTCAACGGCAGAGTTACCATTTTTTTTTTTTTTTTAAAGAAATTTTTTTTTTTTTTTTTTTTTTTATACTTAGTTATTATTTTAAGAAATGAATTGTTTGAAATCTTTTTTTGAATTGAATTCTGGCATAATTGATCTTGATTTAAGTGTGGCTATGATCCAATTATGTCTATTTTCTTTTCCAATGACTCTTGATGATGCTTCGGTGACTAACTTTACTGTGCGTTCGACAGCTTGTGTATGGCACGGAAAAGCAGTAAAATTCCAATTAGAAGGTATTTGATTATCATTTAGCGTGCGTTCAATATCATTTATTGTTAAATTGCGTAAAACGGGAGGTGATCGTGTCTCAGAAATCGACCAGTCAATCATATTTATTTAGTTAGTTGCTTCAAAGTTTAATTTCGGAATTTCAAATTTATTATTGTTATTATTTTCCAATTGCAACCGTTTAGCTTCAAGAATTTTCTCTAAGGCCAATCGTCGTACAGATGGGTCTTCGTCAGTCAGCATGCCTAATAAAATATTTTCAGGAGCAGCAAAATAAGCATTTCGTTCTATAACTGGGTCTATTATTTTTAAATATTTTTCTGAAAGATATCGTGTAGATCTGATAAACTCAAATAAATTTTTCGATCCATCTTTGACTGAACAATTAATTTTAATTCGGAAGCAGGATGGTACATATACTTTTAAAATAAAGTTTACAATCTCTTTGAAATCTTCAGACGGATTTTCAGAAGAAATATAGAGCCTCAAAATTCGATTAGCTGAAGTTAACCATCGTGAATGAGAAATATTTCCAGGGTGGCGGTTCGCTAAGTCTTCAGAGCAGTTACCTGAACTGACAGCCTTACTTATTTCAAAGAGATATTTTTGATCATCACTTAGTATTTTTAAATCGATCTCAGGTAAAACACAATCGATTGGTTCAAAGGAAACAACTTTTAGGTTTTCACAATCTTTCAACTCTTTACCGATTGGACCAGAATATGTATTTGGACCAGATGTTACACCATCAATTTTTTGAAATAAATGTCTCAGTGGCAACTCATTGAAATGGAGTAAGCATATGAATCTTTGAATCGGCCTTCCTATTTCTACTTCAAGACGCAATATTACACCTCCTTTACGGCCTGTATTCACTACCGTACCGTCACAACCAACTGCTTCAAGAGTCTCCATAGCCGTAGGAAATTCTTCTTTCAAGCATAATATTATACTATTTGCTATACTCTTAGCATCACTTTTTTTTGGCGTAACGTGGCTAAGATACTTTGACCCAGGTTCTTGAATAAGTGAGTAGTGATCTTCCAAAGCAGTACCTTTAAAATATTTGTTTCCTTTTTTTTCATTTATTTGAGTTTGATCGTGGCGTCCATCAAAAGATAAGCCACGAATAGAATTATTTTCATCATTTTCAGATCTAATACCAATTGCAACTTTCTTCTGTTCTCTTAATATTTTATTTTTATCGACCAAATTAGACTCTGATGCTATTCCAGCGTCTTGAAAAGCAGCATTTACTAATGCTGCAGTGGCTCTAGTTGATATTCCATAACGTTGACTTATGAGTGCAACATTTTTAAGCTCAATCCTAGATTGAGTAGATGAAGCTGTTTTACTAAAATGTTGTTTGTATAAGTCTTGAGAATCATAATCTTCACTCGAGTTGGAATCTTGCGATGATTGCACATTTTTAGTCGTAAACTCTTCGATACACTGCTTTTTTAATTTTTTTGCATCTTTTGAGTTTCTTTCGAGTTTTCTTTTAAATTCATTCGTGTTTGAACGGTCAACTGAACCTATTGATAAGCGTCTTGAGCTTCGTTGGTCACTCAAAAAATTTCTTTCTGGCAAAGGTACCTTTTTATTTTTAGGACATTTGCACTTATCAAAAGTATTACATTTACAAGACGCAATGTCGAATAACTTAAGTGAATTATCTTTAAACTTTTTCAAGTTTTCTTCACCATTCACAGATTTTTCAACTCGGTCTAAATGTTTTTTAATTTTTAAATATTGTTGGTAATACTTTATAATCAGTTGTTTTACTCTTTGGTGACTAACTCTAGGAATTAATAATTTATCATATAATTCCTCTACTTTTATACTCACTAATTCTACAATGTCGGAAGAAGATGGATAATAGCCACTTAGTTCTTGAAGATTTTTGTATTCAAATAAGTAACACTTCAATACATCTTGATAGGTAGGAAGCACAAACCGAGAAAGATCGTTGGGAGATCCGAAAATTGGACACTTAAATGATCGTTTTGAACGTTTGACTATTGACATTTTCACTAGTATTTAAATAATTAAACAGTAGTTTTTCATGAAAAAACTCCATACTTATGACAAATGGTTTATTACTTTATTTATAGATTTTTTAAAAACTTCGCCACCTAGGAAAAAAATATTTAACTAATGTTTACTTATGACTAATAGTTTATTACTTTATTTGTATAAATAAAAACGCCATCTAATGAAAAATTGTTCAACTAAAGTGTATAAAAAAGTAAGAAATGAACGGATTTTTAACAATTACATGAACATTTTCGAGTAAAAACAAATAAACTGAAAAAATATATGAAAAAGCTTTTTTCGAAGATTTTATAGAAAAATTTTAAAGTTTTTCATACAAATATGTTAAAATTTGGCAAAATAACTAGAAATATTGACGAAAACCTTTTATTAACTAGTCTTACGACTTTTTATGCAATTTTGTTTTACGTAAGCTTAAAATTTAATTAAACAGCTTCAATTCTTTTTTTTATTCGCGTTTCCATGATTTTTTCTAGCAGAGATATTGAAGTTTAAAGAAAAAAACGAGTTTTACCATTTTAGAAAAAAATTTACAAAAAAATAGCATACTTCCATTCATGAAACAGCTACAAAAATTTTTTTATGGTATTTTAATTTACATAGGCTTAAAGTACCACTAATGAGCTTTCTTTTCTTTTTTTATTCATATCTCTACGATTTTTTTTCTCAAAGTTATTAATATTAAAAAAAAAAATCGCATTTCAGCGATTTTCGGGTGACAATCACTACAAACAAAGAAAAAAAGTATGAAGTTTGTACTTGCGAAAAAGTTTCCGAAATTTTTTTATGATGTTCTAATTTATAGAAGCTTAAACTAGAACTAAAAAGCTTTATTTTCTTTTTTTATTCGCGTCTCCACGATTTTTTTTCGCAAAGTAATCGAGCTTTGAAAAAAAAAACATGTTTTTTTAAATAAGCTCATTTTAAACAAATTTTACTAAAACTTCAAGGGCTTTGGGCAAACCTAAAATTTTATTTTTTTGCGTGTACAAAAATTTTTTTCTTATTTTCATGTTAAAAGACAACTTTTGAGACCTCAGGCGTGTCAAAATTCCAAAATTTTTCATTTTCGGCCCACCCTATTAGACATATATGACTCAGGTACAAGAATAGCGCGATACTTCGGATTAAAATTATATATATATATATATATATATATATATATATATATACACAACGGAGCGGATACAACTTTGAGATGACTTCTTCATAGGATTATGGTTTAATTTCAATAGGGTAGAAACGGAATGGGGACCTAGTGCACTGGGTCTCAGGTTACGCCTAGGAGATGACTTCCCCAGGAAGTTTCGTTTGAATTGAGGTCAAACCAGGTCAATAGAGCCCTTGGTGCCCTAAGTCTCAGATTACGCCTAGGAGATGACTTCCCCAGGAAGTTTCGTTTTAATTAAAGCCGCACCAGGTCAGTACAATCCCTGGTGCTCTAGGTCTCAGATTACGCCTTGGAGATGACTTTCCCAGGAAGTTTCGTTTAAATTAAGGTCACACCAGGTCAGTACAGCCTCTGGTGCCCTAGGTCTCAGATTACGCCTTGGAGATTACTTCCACAGGAAGTTTCGTTTTAAATTATCTCCTAGCAAGTCAGGACTAAACTTGATGAATAATTTCGGAAATAAAAAATAAAATAAAAAACTTCAATAATTTTTCCTTACGTCTTATTTTATAGGTCAAAGCAAGAACCTTAAATAGAGATATCTGATTCGGATGTACTTTAAGACCTAGTTTGAAATTTTGATAATTTTTTACTCAATAATAGTAAATCAAATTAAAAAATTTACAAATACAGTAAAGTCTAAAACTTTGAGTGAAATTTTATAGTATTTTTTTTTTTTTTTTTTTAATTAAGTAAAACTTTTTTATTTCGAGTCTTCATAAATGAATATCTTATCAGGATTCAGATTAAGGTTCTGCATGCCTAAAACCATCATATTTTACTAAAATATTTTTTTATAACTGAAAAAGTCTTTTTTTTCAAAATTTTAATCTTTATTTTTAGTTTGTTAATAAAATACACAGAAAAGAATATGATTAAATTTAACAAACGTAGACATTTTATATAAATGAAAAACTAAACTTCAAAAAGAGACACATATACGTGCCATCGCCTTTAAAAGATTTCGCATTAACTTTTGCGTTTTAATTTTAGTCTTTTAATGGTTCTACCATCTTTATCTGTTATGGTGGAGATTTCGCTGGTGAATTCTGGTAGATTTTCTAGATCTGTAATGAAAGTTTTCATTATTTTTTGATCATATTTATTTACTAAAACGTAGTTTTTTGAGGTACTAAAAATTTGTGTATCTAATATGGCCACCTCCTAAGCTATGGCGTTTATTTTTGTCTATTTCTGGCTCCGTAATAGTTTTTTATTAAAAATTAATATTAAATGAAAGATTCTGTGACTTTAATATAAAGCTTTCTAACCATTCCATCACTTAGTACCAACATACCAAGTATACAGTTCAAATGAAAGGGAGTGGCATTTCAGGTGCACTAGGGTTGATGTAATGTTGAAATTTTCACATTTTGGAATTCGATAGCAAACGCATAGGCGGAAAAAATAAAAACGCTTTTGGAAAGAATAGAGCCAATTAATTAGTATTTTGATTTGGAGCAGTCTGTTTTATTGGTAAAGCATTAAACTTATTGATTTTCTATGAAAATATTAACAGAGGTGTTCTAAATTGTCATTTCGAAACTTTCCTCAACTACTCAAAACTTCATAATTTATTATTTTTTCCATGCTGAGTACATATTCGTCGGTCCCAGCGAAGAAAAACCTTGGCCCAAAATCTGCCACGAATAAAGTTACAATGAAGTTGTTTATGGAAACTAAAATGTCTCTAAAACACTTAATTTATTTTTTTAGTCTGTGAAAAAATTTTTAAAGTGATCTTTGCTGTCAATGTTTTGATATAATACATTTAAAAAAACTTTTCGACACACCTGCCACGAATAAAAAGACCCTTAACACAATTTTATAAGCTTAAACCTTATAGTAATTTTTTTTGTGGTTAGAGTGTCAGAAATATTTTTTTTTTTATTGTAATATATCAACGGATTGGTAGCAAAGATCATTTAAAAATTTTTCTTGCAGGCTAAAATAATAAGTGGTTTAGAGACATGTTAATCATAAAAAATATCCTCATTGTAACTCTATTCGTGGCAGATTTTGAGCTAGGTTTTTCTTCGCTAAGACCTTCGATATATCGTGGATTAAGCATATTCAAAATATCAGGGGTGGCCACATTAGGTAAATAATCACATTAAGAACACCTAAATTACATTTTAATAGAGACATACTAATTAAAAAAAAAACTTTTAGACATGATTTTAGCTAAAAAGTTTTTTCTTCTGGTTAAAAAAAAAATTAAAAACATTTGTAATTATAAGAAGTAAGTTTATCTGTATAAGATGAGCAAATTTTAATGAATAAAGCTCAAAGTGCGTGCAACTGAAAGATTTTGCATGATACACTATTAGTCAGGCCTAGGCAAAAACTCGAATTCCAGAGTATAGAGTCAAGTCCGGAATTCTTGATGTTGTACTCACGAGTACGGGTATTCGAGTCTTCTGACTCTGAGTACTCTCCTTTCGCACTTGAGAGTCCAAAAGTCCAAACCAACTGCTCCAGTACGAAGAACTTAGATTTCTTGCCTTTCGAGTTCTCGGACTTGGACTTCCGGACTTCCAAGACTCCGAGTCAGAGGAATACAGAGTCCGGACTGACTTCGACATGGATTCGAACTCCAGACTTGGGCTTTTGCTCAATCGTGACTTTAGTTTAAATTTTTTTTTTTTTTTTATAATCTCTAAAAACAATTTTCTTTTATTAAATTTCATACCTTTGAAAAAATCGTTTCTCACTCCAAGCTCGTCCAGATCCATGTCATCATTACTCTCATCCTCAACACTCTCATTATCCTCATCTACTTCATTCATGCTTTTATCATCATCATCGTCGTCGTCATCGACGTCATTGGTGTCATTGTCTTCACCTTTCTGATCTGGAAATTCATCAATATCTAATTCGTAGATTGCATCCGCGATCAGCTGTAAAACTTCCCAAGGAGTTCGTTTATCTTCCTCTAACATCTTCCACGCTTTTTCGATCTTATCTTGCCTTTCGCGTATTTCTTCTTTAATTGGAGAAACTTTCTCAGTCCCTCCTTTTCTGAAAGCTGCCAGATCAATCCACGTTGAGTGGACTGTTTCTAGTAATTCCGCTGAAAATATTGACAAAATAAAATTTTTAGAATTAAATATCCAAAAGATCTTTCAAACTTAAAATTAGGATTAATTACCTTTATTAGTTTTTATGAAATATATCAGTGTTTAGTCATTTAGTACTATTAGAATTAATGCATTGATTTTTATTTTTCACGCAATAGTCTTTTAAGTGACCCACAGAGTTAGAAGAAAAATGAAAAAAATAAGCGATTATCCATACGAAAAAAAAAAAAATTATTTAACTTTTGAAAATTCATTTTTCATATATTGAATGTTTTAAGTTTTATTTTAAATATTTTAATAATTAATTCTAAAACTTTTATGTTAAAAGTATAAATTAGAATTATGATTATCAAATAAAAACCCCGAATGAAAATAGTTTTTTATGAAAATTCGATGATTAAATTAATTTTTACTTCATACTAAGTTCGGAAAAAGCTTATAAGAATGAATGTCTCCCCTAAAAAAAGTAGACCTTACTGGTATTTAAATAAGATATTTAAAAACGAAGGTATAATATACAATTACTCCGGTTCAGAGTGTATAGGTACACGCTCAGCGACGCCGTGCATACACACTACGAGATGGTGTAAGTACCCCGAATTCGAGTGTACGAAAAATCCCGGCGCGGTCTCAGCCACCGCCGCGCCGCCTGGCAGTGCTCGGCTCTTGCTCAGCTGACGTGTAATTTACTACATATCTCGTAAAGAATGTATTATTCAATTGTTAATCGTAAAAACTTAAATACTATGTGCTTATTATTATTTACTAAAAACTTTAAAACTGCATAAAAAAATTTAATTTTAAATTTCAAAAATTTTATTTTGTTTTCCAAATAAAATCTGAATCCTCGTCTAAATTCCATCAAATCTTTTAAGAAAGAGTTAGATTAATTAACTTTTTTATGAATATTATGAAAAACCAAATTAATTTTGTTTTATTAAATTAAAAAAAAAAAAAATCAGTCACCTACACTAAAAACAAATTTATTTATTTTATTTACAATTTGGGTAAAAAAAATTTGGCAGAATGGTACAGTTTTGTTCAGATCAAAAATAAATTAACAATACATTTTACAAAAACTTTATAAACGAGAAAATAAATAATAGTAAAAATTAATTTTTCAGTTGTCGATTCGATAATATTTTAGATAATTTAAAATAAAAATATTGTACAGTTGAATAAAAAGACGCTCGCTATCAACTCAGAGTGATCTGTTATGCGCTTCGGTTATCGGAATGTAAAATTTAATTTTTTCATGCAGTTTTAAATCTCAGTAAATAATAATGAGCACATAGTATTTAAGTTTGTAAGATCATATTATTAATTTATTCAATCTTTACGCGATATAAAGTAAGTTAATAAGTTAGCGGAGCACGGACCGGCGCGCCGCGGCGGCGCGGTGGCAGAGATCGCTCCGGGATTTTTCGTACACTCGAATTCGGGGTTTACACATCGTCCTACCGCGTGTATTCCACATTCAGCAAGTGTGTATGCATACTGTCTCTGAGCGTGTACTCTGATTTAGAGTGTAAACGTCTTTCCAAGTAGCATATTCAAAAACCCCGTATACCAAGTTTGAAAAAAATCTAAAAAAAAAAAATTTTTAACTTAGAAAAGTGGATTTTACCAAATCCTTAGAAGGTCAAATAAACAAATAAAACTCTGATTTGTAATCAAAATCCTCGTAAATACTAATAAATTAACAAAAATATTTGAAAAATTAATTTTTACCTTAAATAAGTTGTAATTAAGTAAGTCAAATTTACCAATGAATGCTGGATTTACACCGATTTAAGAAAATTTTCTCAAAAATTAAGCTAAGTCAAAAGTCAAAAAATAATTTTTACCTTAAGTAAATACATAGGTATATTCAAAAAAAAGGTCAAATCTAGTATCACTTTTAAATCTGTTAACTGTTATCTGTTATCTACTTATCAGCACCCTAAATAACTCCCACAAACTTTTTTTATAAAAATTTTTTTGAAAAATAATTTTAAACCTTAAATAATTAATTATTACGTCGGTTAGATTAAAAAGTAAGATAAAATTCGTAAACAAAGCAACAATGTCGTGTTTGTTATTAGCGTCTTGAAGAATCCCTTAGTACCAAATTTCTAAACAACCTGATAAATAAAAGTTACTTTCTCAAATCTTACATATAACAAGTGCTATGAAACTCACAAAAAAAATGGTTGACGTGCGGTCTCTTCCCTAAGTATCTCTTCAACGTGCGATGATACGACTCCAAGTAATTGTTCGTCGCAAACTGGAGTCTATAAACACAAAATTGAGAAACATCCCGTAACCAAGTGTCTTCATAATACTTGAAAAATGCATCAAAGGAAGAACCGATATTGGGGTCATTTTGAATTTTTTTTTTTAAATTCTCGTATGTTTTTATGATTAAGTCTTCAGGCAAATAAGCCAAAGCCATTATTTCTATGAGCCGTCGGTGATGGTATGGTCGCTCTTTCTTATTTTTTTTTACCGCCGCTTTTTTTGCTTTTGCCTGCCTGAACATGGCCTATAAAATTATTATTTTTTATTTTTATTTTACCCCCTTCGGTATATATTTTAATATTTTTCACAGTATTAAGAAGGATGTACAAAATTATTTATAGCTTTAAAGTATTTTCGAATCTACAAGCATTAAAAATATGCCCTGATAGAAATTTATTTAGGTAAAAAGCAAACTCAGGAAAAAAGCAACATCCCCAATTTATCCCAGGACTATTTAATAAAAAAAGTCAACAGTCCGTAGAAAGAAAAACCGTAGCTGAAAATCAGCTGACTTAAAATAATCAATAAAAGGATAAAATTAATTGAAAAATAAGAGAAAAAATCAAAAATCTTAGTAAGTCAGTACCAAATGAATAAGATTTTTTTATTTTTTCGGATTTTTTTATTCATTTTAGCTTCTTATTGATTATTTTAATTCATCTGATTTTCGGCTACTGTTTTCCTTTGCTGGGACCGTCTTTTTCTGGATTTTTTGTGAATTAGAGTATATTACCTCTTGACGTAGTTTTTGAAATAAAAATCTCGGCTAAATTTTTTTGTAAATAAACTCCTATCTATTTTTGATCTATTATACGTATTTCGTATAAATCATATCAAGAATATCGTCTTTTTCGAAAAAGTTCTTTGAAACTTTTTTAAATTGGTGGATCTTGCCATCGAAGGTTGTAGGCCACTTTTTGTATTGAGATAAATCTTATTATTTTTAGTATAAATTTTAATGTTTTTTTCTTTTAAAATTTAAAAATGAACCAAAAAAAGGCTTGCAGGGCAGACTATTTAGTCTACTTATGAAGGAAGCGTTATTTATAATTAAATAAATTACCTGCGACAGGTGGAAAAAACATCCACCAACGCGGATAGTTCGGTATTCTTGTTCACCTATTTTTTCCCTGAAAACTTTTTTCAGACCATTGCGCATCGCACCCTCGAAATCACTCATGCTCGTGTCCGGTTTAAATTTCAGAACTTTTCTTATGTATTCGAAAACTGCAAAATAATCATCTTCGTTTTTTCCTTCCATTAATACATAAGCAACAGGTAACACCTGTACAAATTAAGAGAAACATTTTTTGGGTACTTAACGAATAAAATATTTTATTGTATCATATAAAATCTCATGGATTTTTTTAATTTTTAAAAATTTACTAGACAAAGTTCAAAGCATTAATTAATCATGATTTTCAAGAAAGCCTAGATAAGAATGTACTTAACAAAAAATATCAACGTTTTATTTTGATTAACTTGCAAAATCTAAACTCTCTTTAAAAAAATTTTTTTGAATGCTAAGGTAAAAAAAAAGTGTTTTAGAAAAATTTTAATTAAAAAAAAAAAAAAAAAAAAAAATTTAGTCAAAAAAAGAAAAGTATCCTCATTGTAACTTTACTCGTGGCAGATTTTGAGCTAAGGTTTATCTTCGCTGGGACCGTCGACATATGTAGCTTATAATAACGAGACAAAAAATTTCGAACGTCTGCCACGAAGAAAACTACAACCAACCTTTAAAATTTCTTTTTTAATTTAAAGACCGGCTTTTTATCGTAATTTGAACCCACTTATGACTTTGCAGATCTTACTTTTCCAAATTTTTCAACCATAACAGTCAAAAACTGTTTCACTTTCTGAATTCTTGGGACAATTGCGAATGTCCCATCGACGAAAAATCGACGAGTATCGGTGCAATCTTCTATAAACTGTGAATCATAAAGAATTAATTGACTTCTATCATTTGCCGATAAAATTTCTGCGGTGATTTCACTTTCAATGATTCTGCCGTCTAACTCTAGTCTAACTTCAAGACAATTTTTATTTTTTTCAATAAATGTATATATTTCGGCTAAAGTTTTTCCTTTAATTTTTGTTTTTGGGTGATACTTAGCTTGCCACAATCTCATGAGGCGGCTAACCGTATCATAACGATTAGCTGCAGCTGATTCCGGCAATCTGTCAAAGGAAATTGTAGAATAAAAGTAAATAATGATTTTGGAAAATATCTTGAAAAAGCTGTAAAAAATATTCAAATTAAACATATTTGAAACTTAAGGGTATTTTCTAAATTTTCAATGTTATTGAAAATTTATTAGTATCATTCTAAAATTTTATATAAGTAGTACTTATTACAAGATAAAAAGAAAAAGTTCAGATTTTTTCAGAACTCAGAGTAAGGAGATGTCGCGAGACGAGAGGAGACGAAATTTTTGGCCATTTCGTTTCGAGTGACACTAAAATTAAAAATCGACCACCTCGTCGATACTCGATCTTAATTTTCTGTTGACTCTAATTAATATTTCTTGCAGAAAATGAACTTGAAAATGGTAATTTTTTTAAACGTCAAAAAGGTATTAATCATATTCGTCGGTTCCAGCGAAGGAAAACCTTAGCTCAAAATCTGCCACGAATGAAGTTACAATGAGGCTACTTTTGACGACTAAAATTTTTCGAAGCCACCTTGTTTATTATTTTATCACGCGAAAAAAATTTTTAAATGATCTTTGCTACCAATCCGTTGATATATTACAATAAAAAATATATATATTTCTGACACTCTAACCACGAAAAAAATTACTATAAGGTTTAAGCTTATAAAATTGTGTCAAGGGTCTTTTTATTCGTGGCAGGTGGGTCGAAAATTTTTTTTTAAATGTATTATATCAAAACATTGACAGCAAAGATCATTTAAAAATTTTTTTCATGTGTTAAAATAATAAATTTTAGAGAAAGAGTTTAGAGAAATTTTAGTCGTCAAAAGTAGCCTCATTGTAACTTTATTTGTGGCAAATTTTGAGCTAAGGTTTTTCTTCGCTGGGACCGACGATATTAACTTTTTTTTGTATCAATAATTCGAATAATTTAGTAGTTTAAGAACTATTTTTTTAAGTTTTAAAAGATTGTAAATAACAATTATTTTTGTGATCAGTATTGATTCAAATGATTTTTACTGTAACAATTAAAAAATAAGCAACAGACACCTAGTGCTCAGAGCTCAGTAAGTATTTGAAACGTGATCTTGCTGATAAAGATGCAAACACCTTAAGGTGTGGCAAATTAGTTTGACCATAATGGCTCGAGATATTTTAAGTATAATAGCTATAATCTCACATTGTACAGGAAAATATTTATAATATTGTTAGCACACAAGGAATTATAAATTTCTATTCAAGATTTTTAACAGTAAAAATTAAAAAATTTTAATTTTTAAACGTCTTGTCTCGGTCATGCAAATATTCTCTCTTGTCTCGACGGCACCCCTAACTCTGAGTATGGACCGTGAAAATGAAGGAAAGTAACATCTTAATAAAATACCGCACTTTTTTATAATTATTAATTTCAATTTTGTAACAGTCGAACCGGAAATACATGCATAGTTCAAAAAGGGTTCATTCTAAAATGAATAAATCATGATTCTTGAAGCGTATCTTGTATATAGTTAGTTATCTTATCTACTCGTCCGTGGTAGAAGTAAAATTTAAACAATGATGAACACAGCCGTGAAGAGTTACATAGTCACCGATTTTTCTGAGGGAATTCTATTAATGATAATGTTTACATATTTATGTTTTTACTTACAGTTTTTTGGCTTGTTTGTAGCAGTCGAGGTTTTTTTTTGTTCCCATTTTTACGCAGTCTTTTAAAACGGACAAAAATTCTGTTCTGATTTTATTGATCATGTTTTTTCTACAGGTATGAGTCCCTCTCAGAGCTGATGGAACATGCTTTTTAGTTTTAATATTGAATAAACCCGTAGATGTACATTGAGTTTGGGCGGCAGTCTTTTCGGTACATCTCACATACCTTATTAAAAATAAAAGCATTTAATAAATTTGTCTTGGTATACATCTAAATTTTATTGAAATGATTGTAAAGTTTTGGTAGCAAGATAGTACAACAATAAGGCAAAGAGATTTATTAAACTGTAACATGGAATGCCTAGAACAATTGGAAAAATATTCGTTTTAAAAATAAATTTACAAACAATAATTTTTTAAAACTTAAATCAATCTAAGATAATTACCTTAGGTCAGGATCTGTTCTGTGAATTCCTGTAATCTTGTGGCTGCAGCCATCAATAAATCTTTTTTCGTTGTAGCCGCCTTTATTGCTTTTTTTTTTATTTGAAGATGTTGATGGTACCGGAGATTTTCTTTTTTTTTTTGGACTAGTTGGAATTGACAAGGACACTTTTTTGGATTGATTAGATTTTTTTATTAATTTGGATGGTGTTGTTTTATCATTTTCGGATTCGACTAATTCGACAGTAGGTAAATTTTGATGTTCGATTAAACCAAAAAAAGGGTTACTTTTAGGTAATGAGGTTGATGGTGTTTTCAAAACTTTTTTAGACTTATCACTTTTTTCAATTGATTTCGGCGGTATAGCTTTAGAAGGATTTGAACCAGATTCGACTAGATTTACACCAGGTAGGTTTTGATTTTTTATTAATTTAAGAACAGGATTTTTTTTACGTGATGAGGTTGATTGTGTTTTCAGAACTTTTTTAGATTTATCACTTTTTTCAATTGATTTCGGCGGTATAGCTTTAGAAGGATTTGGACCAGATTCGACAAGATCTACACCAGGTAGGTTTTGATTTTTTAATAACTTAAGAACAGGATTTTTTTTAGGTGTCGAGATTGAGGGGATTTTTGAAACTTTTTTGGAAATGTGTGTTCTTAGCACTTTCTTGAGATTTAATATTTTAGGTTCTGCTTCTTTTTCTAGTCCACGATTTTCAACTTGCTCAATCAAAACAGAGCTCTCATCAGAGTTTTGCGGCTGAACTAAAGCTGTAAAAGGATTTTTTATCTCCGATGATTCCGTAGGAACTTTTTCAGAGTCTCCTGTGTCTTGGGTAACAAAATCTAAATCTAAGTCAAATAAAGAAACATCTTCTGTAGTAACACTACTACTAGTTGAGACACTGTCATCAGCTGTATTAGGCTTGCAGTATCCATGGTCATGTAATGCCCTAAAGGGGTTCTGACTCAACTCCAAAAAAGGATTTAAATTTTGATCTAAAGGATTTTGATCAAGATCACTACCACTTTGATTTAAATTAAAATTTTCTCTTGTAGAAGGGATTATAGAGCCGCAATATACATTATCCACTGACACTATTACAGGTGGACTACTATTTACATTATGCACAACATACACGAGTTCAAAAAAGTAACATAAATATAGAAAAATCTTCATTATCAATTCGATTTTAGCTAGCTTAATTATTTCAATCACTTACGACTGAGATACTAAAGTTTAGGTTAGTTGTTCTATTTATAAACAAACGAAACAACAATCCTTATTTTTAAAAAATATCAGAACGCTTAATGATTTAAAAAAAAAAATCACTGAAATTACACTTGTAAACTAAATTTAAATTTAAAAAAATTAATTCGTGAAGACATATTTTAGCTAAAATTTTTTTTTACTCATTTGATTGTAATTAAGCTGAATAACAATTGTCAAAAGCTTTAACAGTTATTTACCAAGTATAAAATAAAAATTAAAAAAAAATAGTAAAAATATTAATAATTATTAAAAATATTATTAAATTTAAAAAAAAGTTACAATATAATTCATATCGTGCATCACAGAATGAACAAGGAAACATCGATTAGTTTCGAAATATTAAACAAATTATTCTTAATTTGAGATTGATAATTGTAATAACTTCAACTTAAACAGCAGTTTCTGTAAAAGTTCTTACCCAAATGTAATAGCCAACTAAGATGACTTTAATAACAACTAAAGTTTCAGTGAAGCCATTTCCAGAACGTAATCTCTGTCCATTAACCAGGAGTCTTCGCTAAACTGGTATAAGCTTAATTAAAACAAAACTTCCTGGGGAAGTCATCTCCAAGGCGTAATCTGAGACCTAGAGCACCAGGAATTGTACTTACCTGGAAAGGCTTGAATTAAAACGAAACTTCCTGGGGAAGTCATCTCCGAGGCGTAATCTGAGACCTAGGGCAGCAGAGGCTGTACTGACCTGGTGTGACCTTAATTTAAACGAAACTTCCTGGGGAAGTCATCTCCAAGGCGTAATCTGAGACCTAGGACAGCAGAAGCTGTACTGACCTGGTGTGACCTTAATTTAAACGAAACTTCCTGGGGAAGTCATCTCCAAGGCGTAATCTGAGACCTAGAGCACCAGGGATTGTACTTACCTGGAAAGGCTTGAATTAAAACTAAACTTCCTGGGGAAGTCATCTCCAAGGCGTAATCTGAGACCTAGAGCACCAGGAATTGTACTTACCTGGAAAGGCTTGAATTAAAACGAAACTTCCTGGGGAAGTCATCTCCAAGGCGTAATCTGAGACCTAAAGCACCAGGGCTGTACTGACATGGTGCGGCTTTAATTAAAACGAAACTTCCTGGGGAAGTCATCTCCTAGGCGTAATCTGAGACTTAGGGCACCAAGGGCTCTATTGACCTGGTTTGACCTCAATTCAAACGAAACTTCCTGGGGAAGTCATCTCCTAGGCGTAACCTGAGACCCAGTGCACTAGGTCCCCATTCCGTTTCTACCCTATTGAAATTAAACCATAATCCTATGAAGAAGTCATCTCAAAGTTGTATCCGCTCCGTTGTATATATATATATATATATATATATATAATTTTAATCCGAAGTATCGCGCTATTCTTGTACCTGAGTCATATATGTCTAAGACGTATGAAACCAACTTCACGCTTACTATTTTCGTGAAAAGATTCAATGTTTCCGTCACCCTGGCAACCTATTTTCGGCCAATCAGCAATGTTCTTCTGCTTTTCCCTGTTCTTCTGGTTTTCCTAGACCCAAACTATTTTCTGTGGGTAGTGTTGTGCCGTGGTTCCAATTTTTCTACCTTCTTGTAGAATTATATGACTTCTGAGTGAATTTAAACGAAACTTCAATTAATTTTCTTTTTACTGGTGCTCTTTATTTTATGTAATAAGTAGCAATTGTTTACTTATTATTAAATTTAAAAAAAAAATCTAATCTTTGGTTATAAATCTAAAAACAGGTGTAGTACACTGCACTACACTAAAATGTACAGTAATATATTCCTATTTTTTTTTTACTCAACTATAGCTATCGTTTACTGGAATAAAATTCTTTTGCCCACCAGCAATCAAATAGGTTATTTATTTTTGAAGTATCTTCATTCAATGTTTTAAATATTATTACTTGATTCATCTTAATTATTTTGAACATTTTTTAAAATGTTCAAAAAATTTTTTCAATATTCCCTCTCATAAATTATTTTAAATTAGTTCCTAAGTACTTGGAGTTTTTTTTTTAAGATTTATTTACAAAAATATAAATTAAATTGGTATTATTTAAAGATAAAAATAAATAAAAAGATATAAGATATAAATTTAAAGATATACTACTATAAATTGGTTGGTAACCATCGTATTTTTAATCCACAATTTAATTTTCAAGGTAAAACAAAGTAAATCTTTAGAAAAAAAATAAATCTTTTTTAGTTGCTTCTTAAAAGATATCTGCTTTTGTATTTTATTCTTGAGCTACATTTTTTTTTTATCAAAAAACTAAAAAAATTTTTTTTTTTTTGTCTCCGATAAAATTTTTCTTATTTAGATTCACCATCAATCATCAAAAGATTTTTTTTGACTAATAATTTTAGCCCTTTTAGTTCCAAAATCTAAAAGTGAAAAAAAAATTTTTAGTAAGCTTTTTCAATTGGTTTATACAAAATATCGTTTATAAATAACATTTTTGTATTTGTAGCCACATAATTATATATTAAATAAATACCACAAAGTTTTTTTTATGCACACTGATTTTTATTTTCAACAGTACGAGGGTACATTCGAAAGAGTCGTACTAGTTCAAACTTATAAAAAGGAAGAGAAAATATGTAAATAATATTTATCTGACGAAAGTTTTTGCTTGATATAATGCTACATCATCAAAATCTTCTATTGTAAACTCGAGAAGTGACAAGCTGAAAAATAAAGGAAAAAATTAACTTAACACTTATTTATAATTATATTTATTTAATAGAATTCACTGGTAAAGAGATGACCAGTCATTTGGGACAAGGATTTTTATGAATTTAAGGGACACTTTTATCAAATCATTTAGTGAACCACTTATATTTAGCGTCAACACTTCTTTTTTCCGATCATTGGTGAGCTTTCCTGATATTTTTAGTGCTTTTATGGTTTTATTAATCATTTTTCAAAATAATAGTGCTTTAAATCTACTACATTTCCAGAGTCATGGAACCTCGTATTTTCTTTATTTATTCCAAAATTTTGAGAAAAATATTTTTAGATACAGTTTGAATAAGTTTGACGTATGACTATGATTTCTTAAAGTACTTCTTGGCGCACATTTTAATTCGAAAAAAACAGAATTGTACATAATTAAAATCAAATTATTTTGATTTGAAAACATTTTTCATGTCACTTTGGAATAAAATAAAATAAAAACCAGGCGAATTTCAAGCCCAGACGACCTTTGACGTAAAATCTCAAATTTTTTGATTTTTTAGCAACGAATCTCGAATAGAAATTTTCGCCCTTGTGAAATTAAATATAATTTGCGCCTTGGGCGCTCAGTTTCCTGACCCTTTTTTTTTTAGCTCCTTGACTCGGGTTATTCCGCTGAGCGTATGTACCCGAACCTCACACCAAACAGCGCGGCTGGCAAGCCTGACCAACGCTGCGGGACCTATCTGCAATGAATGAATATCGTTTGAGAACTAGGAAACAGGAGTGAGGAGAATCAAAACCCCAGAAGTAGTTGAAGTATGCCATGATGAAAAGAGACATCTAGAGCTCAAAAAGTGAACATCCAAAGGTGCCAAATTCAAATATTGGAGAGAGGTGAGACTCAAAAGGAGCCCTATCAATGTCAGACTAAATTACATTAAAGCCTCTACAGAAGGAGTAGCAAATTGGTCAGAAATTGAAGCTATGGGATAAATCCCTACAACGTTAAACGAGAGAGCTTGCAAAGCCACATAAATTCTAGAAAAAAGAGAAACAACTAAAATGCTAAATTCGAATATTAAAAGAACATAAAAGGAGACGTATTAATGTCAAAGTTGTTTACATTAATTCCTTGGCATAAACTCCTCATTTCTCAGAACTAAGTCACTATCAAACATTCCAAATTAAAGTCAAATTCGAAATTCATAAATCATTCAAAACAATAACAGACGATATCTTATATTTCAGAAATATAACATAGAGTACTGTGTATGTAGTTTTAAAACGATGAAAGAAAATCATTATAATAGACCAAAAATATGCTTAAATTCAGCGCATGTTATTTACTGAATCAAGAATAACTAAACGAGAATGCCAACAGCATGAAGGAATTTATAAATGTAAATTACAGTAAACATTAAACAGACGTAACTATAACGAGGGTTTAAGAAACTAAATAGATGATAAGTATAATTATTGACTAAAAAGTATGTAAAATTGAAAAAACAAGAGTGATAAATAACAAAAACTGTCACGGTAAAACCGACATTAAAAAGGAAGGAATTTTGCTAATAAAGAATTATGAATAAGATTGGTGTCAAAAACCAAAAAGATGAAAAGCTCTACAAGGTGTCTAAACGAGCAGTGAAGAACTCGTGATTTAACTGAATTTTATAAAAACAAATTGTAAAATCTCACCACAGACCAAATACAAAAGGGCGCGAATCCAAATAGGCAAATCATACGAGGTCCCAAAATTCTCCACAAAGCGACAAGAAGAGAGAACTTGCACTATGGTTGAAAGGTAATCCAAAACACCAACAGAAAAGCACAAGATGAGAGTGCAAATAGAATTGATGAGTCCTTGATAAGAAATTCCAAAGAATTGATGGGCTTCATTTTGCAAATCCAGTAGCCAAGAAGATTCAAGATCCAAATGTCCTCAGTAAAAAGCAACGAGGATAATAAAAACTTAAATCAGTTGTTTGTTCCTTTCTTGACCTCCAAAGGTATAAGGTGACCAGAGCAGTCAATTAACGAGAGAAAAACTGTGACTTCATGACATAATACTCCATAACACAACACAAAATAAGTAAGAATAATCAGTAAACAAAATAACATAAGGTTAAGTGAAATTAATTAAATGTCAATGACATAAAATGTCTAAAAACCAAAAACCAGAAACAAAACAGAAAATTAAAGTCGAGTCGCGTCCCGATCGCCGGGACGGCCACGCCGCCTTCGGGCCAGCGCGTAGCCCGTGCGCGCCCAACCGTTCGGCCCGACGGTCGGAACGCGAATCCCCTCCTGACCCTTGTCATAACACACTCTCGGGTAGGCTTCATTGGCCCGATCCCAGGCGGGCGTGAACACTCAAATTTTAGTACCAAAGTCTCTAGTACCTCAGTCTTTAGTACCAAAAGTACATGAAAAAACTCTTAAAAAACAAAAGATCATGAGAGGTAAATTATTTTTTTGTAAATAAGCTAAAAATGCCATAAATAACCTAAAAATAGATCATCTCGTCGAAAGTATGCAATAAAATATTCATCTTACATGATAAGGTGCGCCAAGTCTATTCATTTCTTTAATGACAGCAGATTTTTGTTTGTTCTGTTTACGTAAAATTGCAAGAGCCTAAAATAAAATTTAGAAATACTTTTTTTATCTTGCATACATCTTTCACTGCATTATTTTTACTTACGCGTTGCTGCTTCTCGCATAAAGCCAACAAATCAGAATGGTTACTTGAACAGGGCATGGGCTGCCACTGAGGTTGTCCAACTGCTCCTACATAAATTGATGACTGAGATGCAGTGGGTACAGCTTTCTGCTGTATGAAATACTGGGTCTGAAAATTAGGTTGACTCGCTACCCAAGATTGCAGATCAGACTGACCCGTTTGAAAATAAGGAAGCTGCTGGGGAGCGAAATCTACTGGTACAAAGTCACCATATCTATTCTGTTGATGACCGTTAGAATTGTTATCAATGCACTGTGCAGGATTATAATCTAAAGGTCTTGACATATTAATTGAGTTAATCTGCTGGGTACTACACATCAACGGCGGTACTGCAGGGTGATTATCTCCCTCGCAGTAACTAAAACTGAATGGCATAGATTGGTACTTAAGGCGTTGCACACTTTTACCCGCAAGCTGGTGTTGTTCATTGCCGGTAGCAGCATTACTCGATGTCCTGCACTCAAGATTCATTTTTTTTTGACTAAAGAAACGCTGCGATTCCATAGAACCATTTACACCTCCTACTCTACCAGCAGTGAATGGTGCAGACTGATACAAATTGTACTGTGGTTGCACACTTGAACCAATAAGCTGTGGCTGCGCGGTGCTGAAAGCTGCATTATTCGGTGTCGTACAAGGAAAAGTGTAGTTACTTAAAGGCTGCGGTAAAATTATTGCTCTATTGTGCAATCCACTATTTTTTTGTTGATGGTAACTAGACGTCAACTGTGGTACCGCAAGCTGCTGTTGACCACTGATAAAGTCAACTCTGTTTGGAGTTATGAATTGGAACTGCGATAATGCAGTGACATCGTCTTTGCTGTAATAAGGAGTCAATGGCTGTACATCCGGCATACCACTGTATGCCGGATATGCGTTTGCATGAATTAAACGCTGTTGTCCAGCGCTAAAAGAGTCATAATCTTTGCAGATGCTTTGCAGATCAGAGGCAGTCTGTGATTGTGGTGATTTCATTTTCCAAGAACCATTTTGATCAACTTGATCGTCACCTAATTCCAAATTATCCTTTAAACAATCATCTTCTTTGCCAGATGCCTTTTCCGAAACGTTGAGCTGTAGTTGGTGTTGTAAATCATGGTCAGTTGAACGTTTCAAAAAAGTTTCTGAATTCTTAGTTCCAGCTGTTGAACTTTTAATAGATTTTATTTTTCGAGGTTCCTGACCAATTTTTTTTTCCTGATGGTTGTTTGTTTTTTTAGCTACTTTTAAAATTCTGATTTGTTGTTCACAGAGTAAAGTTTTTTCATTCTGAAAATAAAATTCAAAAATTACATTGTGAAATATAAGATTTCTAATTTTATGTAATTAATCTTGTATGCTAAGTAAGCTAGAGAAGTTCATTATTGGCTATCGAGTTATGAAGAAATTCCATAAATTTCACTGAAACTTAGGAAAAAAATTATTATTATTATTATTTTTATGAAATAATAATAATAATAATTTTTAAATAAGAAAAATACTTTAAGATTACTTGTAAACACTTACATTCATTTTTTTTTGTTTTGACGCCCTGGTTACAACGTTTGTTCTTCGTTTTGGGCTACCAATAATTTCTTCTTTATTGTGGGCAACTAGTTTGTTTTGTACTTGTCCAACCATTGCATATTTTGGCAACCGCCTTCCCTGTATAATCATAATATGATTCAATCAATATCAGTTTCATTTTAATGACTATCACAATATATTGTAATAAGCAACTTATGGATTTTTGTACTGAAAAGGACACTAAACGATATTTTTACCCGTTTTTATTAAATGACTCAGTTAAATTTCCGATTCTTGATTGAAATTATCGAATTATTCGAAAAATATATTAAGCTACATAATTTATTTTCAAAATTGCCTGCTCATTCATAGTAATAATAATAGATAAAAATAAAATATAAAATACTTTAACATTAAAAAGGGACATTATTCACATTTTTTTTGGTTTTTTAGTTTCTTGATCTTCAATTAAATCCGTGTAGAGTGCCGGTGCATTTTGAACATAACCTGGAGCAAAAGTAAACAAAAATCGTTGATTCGTCATAATTGAACAAAATTTTATTTTATTCAAAAAATTAATTTACCGTGTGGGTCACACATGTTTAAAAAATTTTACAGCATAATTAGAAATAAATCGCACTTTTTAGGAATATAGTCAAGCGTTCAAGGAAACGGTATTTAAAATCAAGCCCGTGCGAACTATGCGGCGCTAGCAGCGCTTCATTTAAATAATTTTAGAACTAATTAGGAAACAAAAAAGAAAATTTAAATTAAAAATCGCAAAAATTGAATTTATATTTTTTTAAAATTGTAAAAAAAGTTTAGAAATTCTAATTTAAAAAAATGGGCCAAACAGATATAAAGAATTCCAAGTGGTCGGGTCGACGTCCACCAAGCAAAAAGTACTCGAAAAAAAATAAATGCAAAAATACAAGGTTTGTGTTGAATAAATATTGTAAAAAAAAAAACATTATTTAACAACACAATTGACCCACACAAATATTTGATTTTTTTTTTTAATGAAACTTTACTCTTACTATTGTCTAATAAACTTTTTTTACAGTAATATTTTACCAAAATTTAATTTTCTTATTGGGAGGTTAAAATTAGTCGATAGAAAAACCAAAATATGATATTAATTTTTTTTTTTATTAATATGAATTCTGTTTAAATCACGATATTTTTTTCTTTATACTTTTTTTCATTTTTATTGGTTTCAAATATAAAAAATATTATCATTTAGTAATTAGTAAAAAGTTAGTAAAACTCAAATTCTTTCTTTCAATTTCAAAAAAAGATTAAGTTAAAAAACTCATAATTTTTGAAACACTTTAATAAAAATGAAATTAAACTTTAATAAAGGTCTTTAAATGTAATACTTAATAGCGTCAGGTCTCTTTGTTCGAAATATCGCACCCACGCTGTAAGAGTTTTAAGTTTTGAATCAGAATATTTAAGCAGTTTATTACGTAAATTCAAGAAATGAGTTTGTAGGACTTTTAACTTTGATAGCTCGAGTTTTTAATGTGACTCCATACTCTTAATTCTGGATTTTCGATTATTCTTGCATAAGATCACAACGTCAACACAAAATTTTTGTTTTTTTTTTTGTTTTTGGAATTCATACATGAAATATTTTAATCTCTTTAGGCGGAAAAAGAATCTGCATCAGAAACAATCAATAAAAATTCACAATTCTGAAGCTGGAAAACTTTCGACTTATTTAGAAGTGGGAGGCATTATGTCGGAAACAAATATTGGCTTCAGGGAGAATTCTTTATCAGAAAAAAATAATTTCATAAATTTCCCTCGAAAATTTCAAGGTAGCGAAGGCTCTTTGAGTCAAAGTAACGAACTCTTTTATGATAGTGACAGTGTATATAGTGAAGAGACCATAGATGTAAATGAGCGTTTGATTGATAATTACGAAGATTATGACGAAGAAAACGACGACCATGAATATGCTGATGAAATTCTAGAAGGTAATTATTAATTTATCGTCATAGATAAGCCTTCAAATCAAAATATTAAAAAAAAAATCATTTAATTGGTTTTAGGAAGTAATAAATTTAAAAAAAAACGAAAAAAAATCGGACTATGATAAAGGAGTAGCTCAAAGTTTGAATGAAAAAAATTTTGAAGGTATTGACGTTAAGTACGACAAGTGTAAAAAAGATGATACGCGAGAAATAGTCGAGTTTACTCACGTTTCTAATGAAATAATTAAAATGATGAAGGAGCACGATAATCTTAATCAGTGTCACGGAGAATTATACTGCTCCCATAGAGCGCATTATGGTTTAAAAACGCTTTTTTATTATTCGTGTAATGAATGTCATTATAACTATAAATTTTATTCTGAAAATTTAGTGACATAAAAAAAAATGGGTATCAATAAAGAAGCTGTTATATCAACATTAAACATCGGAATAGGATGCACGCAACAAGATGCATACTTGGCTGGTATTAAAGTAAATTCAATGTCAAGTAAAACTTACAAAAAAAATATTGACTGGAGTTATCTAGTTCTGAAAGAACTTGCTGAAAAATGCATGAACGATGCGGGAGTGGAAGAACGCGCTTTTGCCGAAAACGAACAGCAATTTCATGAAAAAACTCCATACATTTATGTTGTCACCGATGGTAGTTGGGAAATCAGATCCTATGGGACAAATTTTAATTCACCTTGTGGATTAGGAGTAATCATTGGCTCACGTACAGGCAAAGTGTTACATGTGGGGATTAAGAATAATTATATGTAGGACTCATGCGATGGCTGAAGGTAAAAATTTATCAGAAGATAAAATTCCCAAACATACCTGCTACAAAAATTGGAATGAAAAAATACCCTCATGTTTAATGGAAAGTGAAGCAATTTTAGAAGGATTTCAACAAAGTGTAGAAAAACACGGTTTGCTCTACAAATTTATCGTTACGGACGGCGACAGTAATGTTTATAAATCATTAATAGAAAACAGAGTTTATGAATTTTATCATCTCATTCCAACAAGAATAAGATGCTATAATCATTTACTTCGGAACTTGTTTGGAAAATTACGTGAAATATCAAAAAACTCTAAGCAACCTGACGGAACTTCTCACATAAAAAATTTTGCTTCTTTAAAACAGCTAATTGAAGATAAAAGTAAACTAATCAGAAAATTAATAAATAATTCTGTAGATTACTGGAGAAAACAAAAATTAGATTTCAAAGATCAAGAAGAAGGTCTTAGAAACGACGTAAACAGCATAATAAGTCACGTTTTTGGCGAGCATGAATCGTGTAAAAAAGTAAAAGGTTTTCGTTGTGACATGGGCCATACACCAGACGAGCAAAGTAAAAATTACGTCCCAGATTTGAAAGCTACAGGACTGTATAAAAAAATCGTCAAAGCTATGGATACTATTAGTTTTCACAGCGACAGTCTTTTATATAAAATGACTAATAATATCGCTGAGAGTTTTAATGCCCTTGTAGCTGTTACCATCGGAGGCAAGAGAGTCAACTTCAGCTTAAAAAATCAGTATTTTGTGAGAGTTTACGTGGCAGTGATTCGGCAAAATACGCAGCAGTTTTTGTCTGAAGTTCATAATCATGTATATAAAGAAGTTCCTTAAATTATTCACGAGTTTGATAAAAATCGGAAAGATACGCAGACTAAGCAGCGAGAAAATCGAAAAGAAAATGGTAGAAAGAGAAAATATAAAAAGAAAAAAATAAAAGGGGTTAACTACCATGGCCCGAGGGCAGATGAACTAGATAAATCACCTGAACAAATTGAAATTGACAAAAAAAATCATTTTTCTATGCTTGAAAAAAATCAAACAAATTGTCGAGAACTTGAAGAAGATACTAGAGGAGATGAAAATTCAGAAAAAAGAGCGTGCATTCAAAAAAATTATTTGACACCCCCTCATTTTGCTTCGATTATTGTAATGCAGCAAGGTACTAGTTGTGGTGCAAATGTAGAAAAAATATTATACTGCTCAAATGAAAAAACACCACATTCTCTTTATGTAAGTCAAACTAAACCTGCAGCTATTCAAGACTTCAAAAAAGACTTCAGTACTGAAATTTTAGAACCTGGACTGGTTGTTGATGAAAATATTTGTTACTTAGCGTGCACTCCACATGGTATTACGAGACTCAATGACGATATTTATTTGGTAAAATTTATACTACGAGAAGAAGCCCATGAATTGGACTTGAAAGATGCTGTTCAAAAAATTAAAGAGTGGCGTAGTTATTTTACAGTGAAGCAAAGTGAAACTGAACCTGAAATTAATTTAAAGAAAGGATGTCATTTATATTATGAAATTCAAGGTGAACTTCATATCACCCAATTAAAATTTTGTATGTGTTTATTATGGACAAGCAAAAGTCGGGTGTATATAAGAGTTGAGAGAAATGATAAATTTTGGGATGACAAAATGGAGTCTAAACTCGAAAAATTTTATAACTACTGCTTGTTGCCAGAAATTATAAATCCTCAAATGAGCAAGGGCTGTGCGATAAAAGATCCAGACTATATCAAAGAGGCAAAAGAAAAAAAGAAAGAAAAAAATGCTAACAGGAAAAGAAAAAATGCTGAAAGTTCTGAACCAACTCAGAAGTCTAAAAAAACAAAGATCATTGATGATTCTGATCAAAACTCCGCATTTCCTAGCAACATAAAAGTACGTGATTCAGGTAGAGTTTTAGACAAAATGGCTCCTCAAGAAGAAAAAGTTTTGAAAGAATGGATTGAAGAAAGTCACCCAAGTCTTATTGATCATGATCACGTTAAAGAGACAATTTTAGATGTCAACAACTGGTTGGATGATGACTGTTTGGATACTTTTATTGAGATTGTTAAATCAAATGTAAAAGAAATAAGTATACAAAGTGTAATGTACATGGAATTTCCGGGCTTAGTCGAACCTGTGCTAACTGGCATTGCTATTATAGGTGGTAATTGTATCGGGCATTGGCGTGTTGCATATTTTGAAAACAATAACTTAAAAATTTATGATTCCAAAATTTCAGTCATGAATCACTCTTACAGTTCTGACGAGGTTGAATACTTACAAAAACGTTTTCCTAGTGCCAAAATTCCAGACAGAGTTGAAAAAATGTCAGTACAACAATCAGATGGTAGCAGCTGTGGAGTTCTGTCTGCTGCAATTACTATTGACCTAATTCAAGGACGGAATCCTTCTCTTCAACATTATTCTGAAAACGTAAGAACATTGAGAAATCATTTATGGTATAATGTAATTATCGCTAAAAAATTAGTAAAATTTCCTCGCAAAAATTGTACAATAAAAAGATAAAAAATAAGAAAAAAAAACAATCTTTAATAATTAAATTGTCACAAAAATATTCATTTTTTGTTTTAGTTATACGCAAAAAAAGTATTTAATTAGTAGATTTTTTAAGAACTCTCAAAAATTTTATCTTTTTTTTTTTAACTTTACTTTGCCTAACTATGTTTATAAATTATTTTTATGACGATTAGTCTAGTCTAGATTGAAAAATATGTTAACATTAATTTTTTAAGTATTTTTACGTTTGTTTTTATTATTACAAATTTATACCTTATGAAATATATTGTAAGAAAAAAAATGTCCGTTAATTTTGGTTAAATATAGAAAAAAAAAAAAAAAAATTTATTGTAAATTATTTTTGAAATAAATTAGATTAATGAAATCAGTAATTGTATCGCCAGAGGAAAAAATATTTAGATATGAAATTTATCAGGATCATAACAATTTTCTGTCAGCTCATCAGCTGTGGCCTTTGAAGTGTGAGTGCTCAAAATCCTCCGCAAGTTTGCCGGCAAAAATGGCCAACGATGACAAAAAAAAGCCGTGCAAAAAAAAATACATGAATGATTCTGATTAGTAGTAGGTACCTGATTTTAAGTTGATCCGACAAACTTCTCCAACAACATGAAGCTCATGGTGATACGGTTGTTGCTGTCCTCAATGATCTGGGTCATTCACGAGTAGATGATTCGGTATCCGCGCAGGCTGCAGTTTATGCTGACCGTGTTCAGTTGTTCGACAAATACGGGTTTCAGTTGTTCGTGCTATTGTGCAACCACTTCCAGGTGTGGTTGGTGACCTGCTGCACCAGTTGTTTTCTCAGGTTCAGTCTGTAATCCTTCTCGGCACTGGTGGACCGGAGATTGTTGGTGGCATGATTCGTGTTGTTCTTCTTCTCGGAGGTTCCATTTGTGGGCGTGGCGGTGAAGTCCTCCGGTACCATAGATACAAGCTTATTGAGAGCGTAGATGAGCTTATGGAATGCGTAAATGGGTACCCCTTCGGTCATAGGCGTTCGTGGTTTTTCCAGAGTGTGTCTTATCAAAGCGTGCTCGGGTGATGCTTTTAGTGAAGCTGCTTGTCAAAAGAAGCTTCACAGTGCCTCCCTGGAAAGAGCTATGAGATCCAGTCCTCGAATCACTTAGTTCTTCTTTTTCGCAGCAAAGCTTTCTTTCGCGGGTGCGATTTCTCCTGTATCTATGGTAATATCGGACGACGCATTGATACATTTATATTTTATATTAGAATTTGTTCATTGAAGTATATTATTCCTAAAAACAAATTGAAATAAAATACAAAGAATCATTTTTTCTTAAAATTAAAAGCATCTAGACTCATTAAATAAATAACACTGGTAACTTATCTGATATACGCTGAAGCACAGGTTGTGTCTAAGCAAGTATATATTCTAATTCACTTTAACTACTGCAGTATACAAATAATGAGGTAATCTTGTAATTATTTGATAGTGGCAGAAAATTTTCAATTCATCAGCATAAAAAAATATTCCATAGTTCCAAACTAAAATCATAAAAAGGATTGTAAACTGAATGACCTAGGTCACAAAGATGTACCAATTTTTGTTAACAACCTTGAATATTATTTATTGGACGCTTGAATTTTACCAAGAAAAATTAATATAACTTTAAATGAATTTTGCTTGACAAATGACATGTATTTTTATTTTTAATGAAAAATATATTTAAAAAGTATCAGTACATTTTAAGCGAGAACATAATATACAATTTAATATCAATAAAAATTTTTGTACAATACTAAAAAAGTTTTTAATTTTATTTACAATACTCAGATGCATGAAGTCCATGCATTGCTTTTTAAAACACAATAAACTAAATTAAGATTTTTTAAATAAAAATTTCACATACTTTTATAAAGACTTGTATGTATATTAGACTAAGCCAAATCTGCAGCTTTGACATATCAATACAGTGAAACTATTACGCTTGATTGTTATGAAGAAAAATTAAATTAAATTTTTAGAAATATATTATTGCAACTTTTGACTCGGACAAACTGTCTTTGAAATTACTTAATTTTGTAGGTCAAGTAAAAATAAAAATCCAACATTTTTTAACATGCATGCAAAAATAGAACTTTGAAGAAATCTAAGAAAATAAATTAACTTTTAATATTTTAAAAGACTAAGTAACATTTGCTCATACCTTATTTGTGCCCATAAAAATATAACTTCTTTAACAACCAAGCACTTTTCCGAGATTAATTTTTTTTTTTTTTTATGTTGCTTTTAAAATTAACGTTGACTATCTGACACATTTATTAAGAAATTTTCATACAAGATAATGAAAATAAATTGCCGGCTCACAACTGCACAAACTTCATCAATGTGAACCTTTCACTAACTCACTCTAACCGTACTCGGCCTCGTGGCTTGTCGTGGCTCGTGCCACGGTCCATCGCGTCTGCGCTGTCAGTTTGTCGATTGCAGACAGTCTTTATTACCCACACTGTTTCTGTTGAGTCAGCTACTTGTGCTTTTATAAATTAAGGTAAATAAATCTTCATGCTTTAAAACATTGATTAAAAAAACATAAACTTTCATTGAAAAGGTTAGTTTAGTGTTTACTTGATACTAATTCGATTCAACTTTGTGAGCAGCTACCGTAGGTGCCTCGAATGCGAATCGAACGCTCGTTTGATTCGATCACGTTTTTGCTTGGATCAAACCCAAGAGCGCTCCCATGAGTATTCCCATGAATGAGTAGTTGCATGACTAAGAGGTTACTTATAAGTATTTTTGTGGCCACTTACAAGGTATGAACAAATGTTACTTAGTCTTAATTTAATTTTTCTTTATAACAATCAAGCTGCAGCTTTGGCTTAGTCTAATAACATAAAAGTCTTTACAAAAGTATGTAAAATTTTTATTAAAAAACACTGAATTTACATTTAAAATTACTGTATTGATAGCTTTGGCTTAATCTAATAACATACTAGTTTTTATAAAAGTAAGTAGATGATTGTGTTTGAAAATGCATGGATTTCATGATTCTAAGTACTGTAAATAAAATTTAAAAAATTCTTAGTATTGTATGAAAATTTTTATTGATATTAAATTGTATAGTTTGTTCTCGCTTAAATTGTATTGATATTTTATAAATAGTTTTTGAATGTTTGAAGATTTTTCATTAAAAATTAAAATTTTTCATTTTTCAAGCAAAATTTATTCAAAGTTATAATAATTTTTCTTGGTAAAATTTTAGCATCCAATGAAATAATAGTCAAGGTTGTTCACAAAAATTAGTTCATCTTTATGACCTAGTCAATCAATTTATAATTCTTTTTATGATTTGAGTTTGGAATTATGAAATGCTTTTTATGGTTTTGAGTGATGTAGAAAATGAAAATGAAAAATTTATTTGTCGTCAGAGATCATCATTCCTAAGTTTCAGATAAGTATTGCGACAAAAATTTTATAATATGTATTTATAAAATAAGAGCTATTTCTTTGTGGTATATCTTATTTTAATTTTTGCCAATCGCAATCACTTACTGGTTTTAATAAAATTCAGATGGCACTTCGATGGTATGTTGAGTTTTTTATTGTTAATTTTTATTTATTAATATAGTTTGGAAAAAAATATAAATCTGTCACTTATTACTGTTTTATTCAGTTGAAAAAATAAATAATATTACAATAATAGTAATTGTTTTTATACTGAATTGTAAAAAACTTTTAAATCATTTAAATATTAGTACTCATTTTTTTTTTTCATTTGAATACAAGTACTTATATTTTTCATTGCAATATACGAATTGATTTAAAATATGTACTAAAAAATATGACTTGAAAAAAGATTTTTAAAAAACACATTCGACAGAATATTTTTTCCAACATATATCCAAGATATAAAAGTTATCAAATAGTCATGTGCTGAAAAAAGCACAATTTTACTCTAAAAAAGTGCGAAAATGCGCTGAAAAAAGTTATGTGTGATAGTAAAACCACAATATAGTACTGAAAAAAGTACTATATTTTATTAACAAATTAAAAAAAAAATGCAAACCTGTTTTGTGGTTTTTGGTTTTTGTTAGAAAAAAAAAAACCAATAAATAATTCTAATCTACTTATTTCAAAATTTTTTATCAATTAATAATTAGGTCGCTTATTTTAATTTAAAATGAGTGACATAATTTTTGCGCTTACGTCTTATATATATATGTATATATTAACCTATCGCGTATACTACACCAGTGTAATACACCTAACCCAAAACCCTAAACAACTGAAAATTTTCTCCCATGGCCCCTTAAGACTACAGCTTTATTACAAGAAGCTAACCGACATGATGACGACTCCTTATCTTACTAATGAGTGCATATTCATAACACAGACTACTCGTATTTAAACGCGCTGTAATAATGCAATTCAGCGGTAACATACTTTTATTTAGTTCAATGTGCTGTCGAAATATTGTTTCTTCCGTCAGCATTTCGATACTCACTCTCATAAATTTGCTCCCATTTCAACAATATTCATTCTGCCAAGTAGCAAAAAGAAATAAAATTATTCTACTGTGTGCATCTCGACTAACACGTGGTGCAAAAACTATTATAATATTATGTAATCTCACAGTACTAAATTTACACTCCTATCTTTTATTGTTTTTGATACCCGAGGTTTCCTCCTTACGAATATTATCAAACTTATTAAAACTTACGTATAGGTCCCACGAGAAAGTGCTCTGAGTATTTGACGACGTATTTCTCGAAAAGATAGTAATGGTAAAGAAGAATCTGAGTGCAGAATACTGAAAGATTTAGTCTCTTGGTGTTATTTAAACTTTCGTGATGAGATTATTATCGTTATTTAATATTTTAAAAATGTAGAATTTTGCAGAAAACGCGAAGAAAAAACACAGTTAGTTGCGCGACGCAACAGAGCTAGAAGCAGGGTTGAAGATAAAGTGAAGCTCGGTTCTCCATCGGCCTGCGAGGCGCGAGCTCGCGGCAACTAGCGGCTCGGGTGCCCCCACTCCTTCCAGCTACTCGCTTACGTCGGTCGGCGAGGCGTTCCGATCCTCACTTTTTTTCACACCCACTCTTATGCTGCATACTTTTCACGCGTGTTACAATATTTAGTGGCGAAGGGAGTAAGAAATTAATAAAATAGTTAAATAAACTAATAAATTAACAAGCCTAAAGCCCCATATCCCTGAGAGAAAGAAGTAAAAGTTAATAAATAGTTACATAAGCGAATAAACCTACAAGCCTACAACTCCATAATCATTAGGCGAAACAAGTAAAAAATTAATGAAATAGTTTAATAAACAAATAAACTGACAAGCCTACAATCCCATAACCATGCAGAGAGAGTGTAGAAAAAAAGAAAATTTTTAAAATGAACCTAAGGTACCATGCGCGACCTAAATGAAAACCAAACTTCTCGGAGAAGTCATCTTCAGGGCGTATTCTGAGGCATATAGTGTATTAAGGGCCCTGCTGACTTAGCCTGACTTAAATATAAGTCAAAAAATAATAAAAACCATCCTGACCTGGCATGACCTGAATAAAAACAAAATTTCCCGATGAAGTCATTTTCAAAGGGTAATCTGAGACCTAGGGTACCAGGGGACATCCTGACTAGGTATGAGCTTATTTATAACTGATTCCCGGGAAATTCACCTCCAGAGCGTCATCTGAGATCTAGGGCTCTGGAAGTCGTCCTGTGCTTGGAGGGCTTTAATTAAAACGAAACTTACTCGGGAAAGTTATCTCCAAGGCGTCATCACCGACTCCGATCATCAAGAAACATCCTGACCTGGTTTTGAGCTTATTTATAACTCCAATTCCCAAGGAAGTCATCTCCAGGGCGTTATCTTGGACCTAGTGCATAAGGTCTCTATTATGGTTCTACCCTATTCAAATAAAATCATAACTCCAAGAAGAAGTCATCTCCAAGGTGCATCCGCTGAACTTTTTTTTTTTTTATGTAATTTTGTTATGAAGTATCGCGCTATTGTTGTAGCAGAGTTATAACGTTTCCAAACCAACTTCACACCTTCTATCTACTTTCTGGCAAGACGCCAAATACCGCTTCAACAGCGTGAATCAAGCTGCAAGTACTGTACCGGGTGACTTTTCTCCCTCCCTTTTTTTTTTTTTATGCACCCATAAGTTGGTCAGTTTATTCAGAAGCAATAATCCAGCTTTCAGTTTGTTCAATAACTACAGTTCAGCCTTCGTTCAATTGATTAAAATTTCTTCTTTCATCTCTATCTTTCGCCACAATAAGCCGTAACAATCGGCAATCACTCGTTGCGCCGGTCGGTTATAAATTTCATTACCCGGTTCGCACACTTCCGTCACATACTAAACTAGTCACTTCACCTGCGCTCAGCTGGCTTGCATTCCAGCCATGAGCAGAACCGTCGGTAAATTCAAACAAAACTCACAATTCTTCTAAGATTCTTGATGCTTCGAAGATTCTTGCGCCAACGTCGCTCAGCGGTACCGCCAACCATCTTGATCTTACGGTGACTCCGTCCTCGCACGCCCGTAAACTACAAATCCGGTCGGCTCCTTCTCGCCTTTCATGTGCACTATACGGCCAGCATTGAAATTGCATAAATTATGCAATTTATAATACCCAAAGCGCATTCCTCGTAATACACGAACACCACGGTCACTGCACAGTAAACGTAAAACCACCGCAAGAACAAGCACCGACCGGTAAAACAAAGGCAAGATGGCTGCCGCACGAAGAATCTTCACCGGGCCGAAAACCGAAAATTTTCCCTGAATATTTTCCGGTCCATAACCTGTTGGGATAGTGGGTAAAATAAATAAAGTAGACACAGTATTAGGTAAAACTAAGATTTATTCAGTTACTCGGGCACACAGACTTACTCGCACGGGCGACGCGGACAGAATGCCCTAATGGCGACCCAGCCGAAAAAAAATGCTCATAAATGTGAGCAGGAATATGAAGAAAAATATGAACAGAAATATGTTCACATTTCTGGTGATTTAATTGGAAAAATATTTGTGCTCATATTTTTGCTCCTACTACTGCTCATATTTTTTGGGTATGTAAGATTAAAAAAAATGTATTTTAATAATAAATTTTGACTTGAAAATTTAGAAAATCAAAATTCAATGCTTAAATGTATGATTCAGAAATGTTTCATTTTCTATGACTTTGTTTGTAGGTAAATGAAAAATAATACAAATTAAGCTGTAAATAAATTTTAAGTGAAAAATATGTACATATTATGCAGTTTTATTAATGTCATCCGGCTTATAATTTAGGTATCTACACTGTAAATACAGTAAAGACTCCAAAACTCGATAACTTTTCAATTTGATCATAGAATCATTAGTGCAACTCATCTTACATTAAACCTGTGAAAAGAAAAAACTGGAGTAACTTTGCCACTTATAATTCAGACCATTTAGACCAAGGAGATCTTGTATAAATTGTCATCATGCAAAAGTTTCAAAACTTTTTATGCATATACCAATTTTTAAGTTTATTAATACAAAAAAAAAATCTAATATGAGGAGCTTCTGTGAAAAACATTGTGCAACTCCGAAAATTCCTGTTTCGACTGGCACAGGCGATTAGTCCATGAGGCGGCAGAGCGTGCATGATGCAGCAGGGAGGAAAGAGAGGGTATGATCTGCAGTATGGAGCTTAGATAGAAGGAAAGTAAACTCTGTGTTAAAAGTTTAAGCCGAGTCCGTCGCTGCAGACTGCAGAGCTGAAGTTTCTACCGTAGCGCATGGTCGCCAGATGGTGCGGTCGGCTACCTGCGGGCTTCGCGCGGCCGGCACCCCATGCCGAATTTTCACAAATGAGCTCTTCGGTCTCTGTAAACGATTTATGAGGGTCAATTATGGAGCTTAGCTCCATAGGGTCAACATTGTATTTGAGTTTTCAAAAATTGAAGCTGCTCCCACTTTTAAATTCAGGTTTTTTTGTCCCATTTTATATAATTGTTAATGTACAACTTTTTTTATTTTAATTAATAACTAAACAATTTGTAATTGTTTATTTACAGCAAAAAAATTAATGAAATTATCGGTAAAAATTTTATAAAATATCATAAGACTATATTACAATAAAGCGCAAAAACCGTAAAAAATTGTCGATACCGTTAACAAAAAATTTAGTATACTAAATAAAAATTTTTTTCATGTTAAAAAAATCGTAAATTTCACATGAATTTTACTTAAATTTTTCCTTAATATTTAAAAGAGAGAATAAAAAAAAAAAAAAAATAATTAAAATATCTACAAAAATAGAAAGAAAAAATTTGTTGTTCAAAATAAATACATTTTACATGAAATCAATGTGTTTTTTAAACTAAAAAAAAAATCAACATCAATTTTACGTAAGTTGTACATAAATTTTTTGTAAGTAAATATTAAAAAGAGAGAATAAAAAAACATTATCATTCATGTAAATTTTACGTAAAGAATACAAAAAATTTACGTAAAATCAAAGGTGAAAAATGGCCCATTTGAAAAAACGAATTTATTGTAAATTTTACGTAAATTATACGAGAATTTTACAAAAAATTTTAGTAAAATTTACTTCAAATTTACGTGAACTTTTTTGCATGGGTAATTTTGAATGGCTGAAATTTTTTGAATCTTAGAGAGACGATTCAAAAAAAAAATAAAAATTTAAGATCCAAAAACATGTTAAGTGTAAATTAGAATAGTAAAAAAACTCCCACTTTTATTAAAGTTTAAAATAAATGCACTTGCTTTTTTTTATTTTTTATTTTTTAATCGTTAATTAACAATTAAAAATCGATTTTTTTATTTCCACACCATCGTGTAAAACATACCCGCAAATAGTAGATAAGGGTATTTTCTTATTCATTTTTTTATTTTTATAGTACGATTCTAGAGTTGGAAATCCACAAAAAAAATTTGTCATTACTCACAAAATAATTGTATTAGAAAAAAATAGTTAAATTTTTCAACAAATCAAAACTGTAATAAATCTCAAACTTCAAATTTATCTTTACTTTAAGCGTCGAATACCATAAACTTTGTACAGTAATTATTAGAACAACTTAGACTCGACTGTTTCAGTTATGACGACCGCAGGATCATCATAAATCTTCTTAGTAGCGTCTTTCTGTAAAATAAGTATTCCTCTGAAATCTAAATCCCAATAAATTTTCCTAGCTTCGTACTGTAAGCTTCAGGCTCAAAGTACACGCCCCAGTATAAGTCTTGAAAATTGCACCTTGCACTTACCTATTTCTACCTCTCAGTACAGTCGCTAAGCAGCTAACTAAGAGAACGCATCACGTAAAAAATTTTAAGCTTATTAAAAATTATATTTTGAATGAACGTACTGTTAAAATAACAATAATTTAGTTATCCAGTGTTGATATTAGGTGTGAATTCAGCGATTAAAAATGGCGAATAATGAAACGTCAGCTAAAGTAGATTGGAAGTGTTGTGTTTTTAAAGATTGTACGAGTAAGAAAGGAGAAATAGATGAAAGTGGTAGTGAGATAAAATTGTTTTGCTTTCCAAAAACAGACGTTGAACGTTTAAGAGTGCTCAGGACTCCGCAGAGACAAGCGATTCGACTATTGCGCCACGAGTTTTGCAGACGGCGAAAATAGTAACTAAGAGCTCTGTAATGTCGATAACCAGGGCCGTCGCTACTTTCTGAAAATAAAGGGCCCGCAAAAAATATCGGGATTTGCGATTATCAATAAAAAATTGTACCTAATAGATAATTTTTTAAAAATTAAAAAATAAATTGTCAGTCACACTCGTGCGCGCACAAAAAAGGTACGACAAAACCCACATTTTTATCATGACAAAAAAAAATTCATTCAACATTTCATAACTTTCAGTAAATAAAAAAAATAAAAAAGTTAATCAATAAATCTAACAAATATATATATAACAACAATCAATGTGGCCTGCATCGACTAAGATTGTTGTATTATTTATTATAAGGTGTAGGTGCGAGTCGCGGCCCGCGGCCCGCGGCCGGCGAGTTAGGCGTCAGCTGAGAGCGGACCACGTGGTTCGCTCGGGCCTCAGATGTCGTCGGTCGATTGCAGCACGGCAGGCCAATTTCTATAATCAGCCTGCGGCTTGACTCGCCGACGGCTGCACTTCAAAGGTGTTTTGGCTTGGTCGCACGACTCTCTGTCAGATTCCTAATCAGGATACGGTCTAATAATTACTAGATTCAAATTTAGGTTTTATTGCGTTAGTTTATTTATTTATTTTGTATACTACAGATCTTTTTTTTTTTTTTTAATAAAAATAAACAATCGATCCCCCAAGCTCTACAACCCAAAAGCGCTGTGCGTCTCGGGTTTTTTGATAAATAAATCATAAAATAAATAAACGAATAATCCCCAAACTTTACATCTCAATAACGCTGAGCCTCCAGGCTTTTATTTATTTTTTTTCTGAAATGATAAATAAATAAACAACCACCCCCAAGCTCTACAACTCAATAACGTCGAGCGTCCGGGGCTTTTTTTTCTCTCAAATAATGAATAAATAAACAACCTACCCTTCAAGCTCTACAACCCAATAACGCCGAGTGTACGCGGGTTTTTTTTTTCTCTAAAATGAAAAATAAATAAACAATCTACCTCCCAAGCTCTACAACCCAATAATGCTGGGCATCCAGGAATTTTTTTTGAAATGATAAATGAATAAACAACCTGCCCTCAAGCTCTACAACTCGAATAACGTCGAGCGTTCGGGCTTTTTTGCTCTCAAATAATAAGTAAATAAACAATCTACCCCCCAAGTTCTACAACCCAATAACGTACGCTGTGCTTCCTGGGTTTTTTTCGGAAATGATAAATAAAAAAACAACCTGCCCTCAAGCTCTACAACTCAATAACGTCGAGCGTCGGGGCTTTTTTGCTCTCAAATAATAAATAAAGAAACAATCTACCCCCCAAGCTCTACAACCCAATGACTCTGTGCGTCCTGGGTTTTTCTTTTTCCTCAAACGTTGAATAAATTGACATTCGATTCCTCAAGCTTTATACCCCAAAAGCGCTTTGCATCTCGGTTTTTTCGATAAATAAATCATACAATAAACAAACAATTCATCCCCAAACTCTAGAAGCCAATAACGCTGGGCATCTGGGTATTTTTTTTATTTTTTCCTTGAATGATGAACAAATAAAAAATTGATCCCTAAGCTCTACAACTCAATAACGCTGGGCGACCAGGCTTCTTTTCTGAAATGATAAATAAATAAACAACCTACCCCTCAAGCTCTACAACCCAATGACGCCGATCGTACGTGGGTTTTTTTTTTTCTCTAAAATGAAAAATAAATAAGCAATCCACCCCCCAAGATCTACAACGCAATAATGCTGGGCATCCAGGTATTTTTTTTTTTTCTTGAATGATAAATAAGTACAAGATTGATTCCCAAGCTCTACAACCCAGTAATGCTGGGCGACCAGGTTTTTTTTTTCTGAAATGATAAATAAATAAACAATTTACCTCCCGAGCTCTACAACCCAATAACACTGGGCAACAAGGCTTTTTTCTGAAATGATAAATAAATAAACAATCAACCCCCCAAGCTCTACAACCCAATAACGCTGGGCATCCCGGCTTTTTTTTTTTTTTTTATGATAAATAAATAAACCACCTACCCCTTAAGCTCTACAACCCAATAACGTCGAGCTTCTAAGGCTTTTTTTTCTTTCAAATAATAAAAAAATAAAGAATCTACTCTCCAAGCTCTACAACCCAACAACGCTAGGCACCATGGTTTTTTTTTCATGAAAAAATCATAAAATAAATAAACGAATAAACCCCCAAACTTTACATCTCAATAACGCTGGGCCTCCAGGCTTTACAAGGGGGTTTAGTTGTTTATTTATTTTATAGCTGTTTTATCAAAGAAACCAAGATACACAACGCTTTCAGGTTTGAGATCTTTAGGGATCGTTTGTATATTTATTAATCATTTAAGAAAAAAATAATAATAGCCCTGACTCCCAGAGTTATTGGGTTGTAGAGCTTGGGGGGTTAATTCATTTATTTATCATTTCAGAAAAAAAGCCTAAACGCCCAGCGTTTTTTGGTTTTAGAGTTTGGGGGATGCATTGTTTGCTTATTTTATGATTTATTTATCAAAAAAAGCGAGACCCAAAGCGCTTTTTGGGTGTAAAGCTTAAGGAATCAATTGATAATTTATTCAACGTTTGAGGAAAAAAAACCTGGACGCTCAGCGTTATTGGGTTGTACAGCTTGAAAAACTGGTCAGCTATCCCCCAAGCTCTAAGCCCCCAAATAGCTTAGGTGCCGGAGTTCAACAAAAAAACTGGTCGGCTATCCCCCAAGCCCTAAAACCTCAAGACCCTGGGCACCGAGCTTAACAAAAAAACTGGTCGGCTATCCCCCAAGCTCTAAACCCTCAAGACCCTGGGCCCCGAGTTTAACAAAAAAACTGGTTGGCTATCCCCCAAGCTCTAGACCTCTGAATACCCTGGGCGCTTGAGTTCAACAAGAAAAAATGATCAGTTATCACCCAAGCTCTAAACCCCCAAGACCCTGTGCACCCAAGTTCAATAAAAAAATTGGTCAGCTATCCCTTAAGCTCTAAACGCCCAAATATCCTGGGTGCCGGAGTTCAACAAAAAAACTTATCAGCTATCCCCCAAGTTCTAAACCCCCAGATACCCTGGGTGGCAGAGTTAAAAAAAAAAAAAAAAAACTAGTCGGATATCCCCCAAGCTCTAAACTTTCAAATCCCTGGGCGCCTGAGTTCAACAAAAAAACTGATCAGCTATATCCCAAGCTCTAAACCCCCAAATACCCAGGGCACCCGAGTTCAATAAAAAAACTGATCGGCGGGGGTTTACAGTTCGGGGGATAGCTGATCAATTTATCCATTGAATTCTACGCCCAGGATTTTGAGGTTTAGAGCTTGGGGGATAGTTGATCAGATTATTCATTGAATTGTACGCCCAGGGTTTTGGGGGTTTAGAGCTTGGATGATAGCTGAACAGATTATTCATTGAATTCTACGTCCAGGGTTTTGGGGGTTTAGAGTTTGGGGGATAGCTGATCAGTTTTCTCATTGACCTCGAACGTCCAGGGTTTTGGAGGTTTAGAGCTTGGGGGATAGCTGATCAGATTATTTATTGAATTTTACGCCCAGGGTTTTGAGGGTTTACAGCTTGGGGGATATCTGGTCAGTTTTTTTGTTGAACTCGGGCGCCCAAAATATTTAGGGGTTTACAGCTCGGGGGATTATCAACCAATCTATTTATTATACTGATCTTTTTTTTTTTTTTTTTTTTTTTTTTTTTTTTTTTTTTTTAGACGTCAGTTTCATTGGGGGCGGGGGGTGGGTGGACCTCAGCTACCCTCTAGCTGGAAGGAGTTGTTGCGCCCCTGTTCAAGAAAAAAAAAAACCTGTACGCTTAGCGTTATTGGGTTGCAGAGATTGGGGATCGATTTTTTATTTATTCAACATTCAAGAAAAAAAAGAAAACCCAGGATGCCTAGCATTATTGGGTTGTAGAGCTTGGAGGGTGATTCTTCATTTATTTTTCATTTTAGAGAAAAAAAAACCCCGTACGCTCGGCGTTATTGAGTTGTAGAGCTTGGGGATCGATTTTTCATTTATTTATTATTCACGAAATAAAAAAAAACACCCGGTCATCCAGCATTATTGGGTAGTAGAGCTTGGGGGGTGAATTGTTTGTTTACTATATGATTTATTTATCAAAAAAACCGAGACGCGAAGCACTTTTGGGTTGTAGAGCTTGAAGAATCGTTTGTTACTATATTCATCGTTTGAGGAAAAAAAAAAACCTAGACGCCCAGCGTTATTGGGGTGTAGAGCTTGGGGATCGATCTTGTATTTATTTATCATTCAAGAAAAAATAAATAAATACCTGGACACCCAGCGTTATTGGGTTGTAGAGCTTGGGAGGTAGATTGTTTCTTTACTTTATGATTTATTTATCAAAAAAACCGAGACTCGACGCTCTTTTGGGTTGTAGAGCTTGGGAGGTAGATTGTTTATTTATCTTTTATTTTAGAGAAAAAAAAAACCCTCGTGCGCTTGGCGTTATTGGGTTGTAGAGCTTGGGGATCGATTTTTCATTTATTTATTATTCACGAAATAAAAGAAAACACCTGGTCGTCCAGGGTTATTGGGTTGTAGAGCTTGGAGGGTGAATTGTTTGTTTACTTTATGATTTATTTATCAATAAAACCAAGACGCGACGCACTTTTGGGTTGTAGAGCTTGAAGAATCGTTTGTTACTATATTCATCGTTTGAGGGGAAAAAAACCTAGACGCCCAGCGTTATTGGGGTGTAGAGCTTGGAGGGTGATTCTTCATTTATTTTTCATTTTAGAGAAAAAAAACCCCGTACGCTCGGCGTTATTGAGTTGTAGAGCTTGGGGATCGATTTTTCATTCATTTATTATTCACGAAATAAAAAAAAAACACCCGGTCATCCAGCGTTATTGGGTAGTAGATAGGGCTGCCACGAGGCGGGTCGAGGTGGGTTTTTTTGTCAGCCTCGCCTTGACCTCGAGAAATTTTCAATTTACCTTGCCTCGCTTCGGACTCCACCCGCCTCGCCTCGACTACCTTGCCGAGGCTCATTGAATTTTCAGAAAAAGTATTAAGGGATTTAGTTGTAGGCTGGTCGTCACTGATGCCAGGCAGTGTTCGGTGACCACTGCCTGGCGTCAGTTTATCTTTCGACAACGACTAGAACGGTTTTAAATTTGTGTCGAGAAAATTTGAATTTTTGCTCTTCAAACAATTGTTATCATGAAACGTTTGGCAGAGGAAGAAGATGATAATGACAAAACTGACACAAGAAACTGTAAGAAAATGAAAGTTACCTCATCAAAATACGAAGAGGCTTATGAAATTTTTTACGAAAATTGCACAAAAATGGCACGTTGCAAAGAATGCAAACGGAAATCTGTAAACAGTGTGTTCAGCATGAAAGGTTCCAATACAAAAACTGTTAAAAATCACCTCGAAAAGAACCATCAGGAATTATTTGTTATTAACAGCAAAAAGTAAAAAGTATATTAGTGAATAATAGCTCGAAAATTTCCTTTACTATGGATGGTTATACTGCTAAAAACCACAAATCTTATTATGGGATCACGGCGCATTTCATCGATACCAAATGGCAACTAAACGCACTTGCTCTCGATTTTATCCCTTCAAAAGGACAGCTTAAAGGAATTGATATAGCTTAATTTTTTTTCGACTCAGTGAAAAGTTATGCAATCGAAAAAAAAGTTGAAGGCATCACACTGTACCAGCAACCTCAACCCCAGTGGAGAGACTATTTTCTAGCGTTAATTTAATAGTTTCGCTGTTGAGAGCTTCAATGACCGATTGTAATATACTTGGTCAGCTGTGTGTTAACTCTTGGATGAATTCATCTCTCAAAGACGAGATTTGTGGTATCAGGATATAGTTATATGTAAATAAACAAAATTGAAATAATTGAAATAAAAAATTTTAAGTTCAATTTAAAAATTTGATTTATAACATAATTTTTCCCAAAACAAATTTAAAAACATAAGCCTCGGCGAGGTTTTGTCTCAACCTCGCCTCGCCTCGGCCTCGACTTCACTTAGCCTCGCCTCGGCCTCGTCTCGTGAATCTCGAGGCGAGGCCGAGGCGAGGCGAGGATTCCTCGAGCCTCGCGGCAGCCCTAGTAGTAGAGCTTGGGGGGTGAATTGTTTGTTTACTATATGATTTATTTATCAAAAAAACCGAGACGCGAAGCACTTTTGGGTTGTAGAGCTTGAAGAATCGTTTGTTACTATATTCATCGTTTGAGGAAAAAAAAACATAGATGCCCAGCGTTATTGGGGTGTAGAGCATGGGGATTGATTTTGTATTTATTTATCATTCAAGAAAAAATAAATAAATACCTGCACGCCCAGCGTTATTGGGTTGTAGAGCTTGGAGGGTGAATTGTTTGTTTACTTTATGATTTATTTATCAATAAAACCAAGACGCGACGCACTTTTGGGTTGTAGAGCTTGAAGAATCGTTTGTTACTATATTCATCGTTTGAGGAAAAAAAAACCTAGACCCCCAGCGTTATTGGGGTGTAGAGCTTGGGGATCGATTTTGTATTTATTTATCATTCAAGAAAAAATAAATGAATACCTGGACGCCCAGCGTTATTGGGTTGTAGAGATTGGGGGGTGGATATTGTTTATTTATTTTTTATTTTAGAGAAAAAAAAAACCCTCGTGCGCTCGGCGTTATTGGGTTGTAGAGCTTGGGGATCGATTTTTCATTTATTTATTATTCACAAAATAAAAAAAAAAACTCCCGGACGCTCAGCGTTATTGGGTTGTAGAGCTTGGGGGATTAATTATTTATTTATTTGATTATTAAAAAAATAAAAAAGATACAATCTGGTACAATATTGATGCGTTTATTGACCTAAACTATCACCGGTATTTGTAACGTAATTTGATTTATTAATTTTATCTATACAATAATTAGTCAATTTTAAAATTTAATTTAATTCCAGTTCCCACTCGCAGTTGTAAACTTTTTATTCTTTCAAGTTCCTCTCGATTATTACAGTTTCACATCAATGATTTATACTTTAATTTTGACTCAATTTTATTCCCTAGCGTTACGGAGCTTATGAGCATTTATTATTTATGAATATTTTCGCTTTTTATAAAGATTCAAGTCAACCGAGGTATTTCACCGTTTTTAATTTATTTTTTTTTTTTTTCTTGAGTGCCTTAAAACGAAAAACTTTATTCATAAAGTTCTTGTTTCTTTAAAAAAAAAATACTTTTTCGTTTTAAAAAATATTACTATTTTAACAAAACAATAATACTATTGCTACTTTTTTGAACTAAAATATTAGCTGGCATCCCTGTGAGATTATTATTTTACTTATCGTTCCCTTATAGTTATTAAAAAAATTTAATCAACAATTTTTTAATCAAACTTTACTAATTAATTATTCAAGCACTGTTTTATAATTTTAGCTGTCAGTAAAAATTATGACTATTTAAGTCTCAAGTGATTTAAAAATTTGAATAAAAAGAAAAAATTAAAAAATAAACTTATGTTAGTTGTTAAATTGTGTTTTGTTAATGTGTTCTTTTTTTAAGAATTTTCCATTTTTTTTTCATTTCCGGTCCTATTAAAAATACTTCCTTTCGCAATAAATTCATATGTAGATATGTACCTATAATTAAAATCTCCAGTATCTACAATTTTATCACGGACGATTTTGCCCGAACACCGAAAAGTTCAAACCGACGGCGAGCGTGAAGAAAGACCGTGGGCCCGTGCCGCAGTCAGAGCTGCCGAAACCACGTGACCTTGGGCGCTCAGTTGACAGTCGCCGCTCTCGTGGATGAACGAAAATCATGGCCAGCTGCGCTCGCCCGTCTATCGATGAGCAACTATGGGGCAGGCCCATGGTTGTAAACTCGAGTCGAGAATCCAATATCGAGTAACTCGAGTCGAGTCGAGTCAAGTCTAGTCGACGCACAGCAGTTTATGCTTGTAACCTGCATACGCACAAGAAGTTTTTATAACAGAAGGGTGAAAAAATATTTCGGAGGAAGTTTGGACTCCGGAGGGGTCAGGGCGGATACCTGGTGTACCTGGTGATGCTTACGCCTTGGAGATGATTTCCCCAGGAAGTTTAGACACCAAAGGGACCAGGGTGGACACCTGGTGCAACTGGTATTAATTACGCCTTGGAGATGATTTCCCCAGGAAGTTTGGACTTCGGAGAAGTCAGGGTGGACACCTGGTGCACCTGGTGATACTTACGCCTTGGAGATGATTTCCCCAGGAAGTTTTGACTTCGGAGGGTCAGGGCAGACACCTGGTGCACCTGGTGATACTTACGCCTTGGAGATGATTTTCCCAGGAAGTTTGGACTCCGGAGGGGCCAGGATGGACACTCGGGGCACCTGGTGATACTTACGCCTTGGAGATGATTTCCCCAGGAAGTTTTGACTTCGGAGGGTCAGGGCAAACACCTGGTGCACCTGGTGATACTTACGCATTGGAGATGATTTCCCCAGGAAGTTTGGACTTCGGAGGAGTCAGGGTGGACACCTGGTGCACCTGGTGATACTTACGCCTTGGAGATGATTTCCCCAGGAAGTTTTGACTTCAGAGGGTCAGAGAAACACCTGGTGCACCTGGTGATACTTACGCCTTGGAGCTGATTTTCCCAGGAAGCTTAGACTCCGGAGGGGCCAGGATGGACACTCGGGGCACCTGGTGATACTTACGCCTTGAAGATGATTTCGTCAGGAAGTTAGGACTCTGGGGAGGGGGGGGGGGTCAGGGCGGACACCAGGTGCACCTGGTGATACTTACGCCTCGAAAATGATTTTCTCAGGAAGTTTTGATCCCAGTGGGTTCACATCATCAAGTTTACGATTAGGATAGCATCTTCAGAGTGTCGTTATTACCGGGCACACCAAGTATTTTCCCTGACTCCTACGGAGTTAAAATTTCCTGAAAAATCATCTCCAAGGCGTAAGAATCACCAGGTTCACCAGGTGTCCGCCCTGACTCCTCCAGATTCCTTAGTTCCTGGGGAATTCATCTCCAAGGCGTCAGTATCACCAGGTGCACCGAGTGTCCACCCTGGCCCCTCCGATGTCCAAACTTTCTGGGGGAATCATCTCCAAGGCGTAATTAATACCAGTTGCTCCATGTGTCTACCCTGACCCCTCCGGAGTCCAAACTATCTGGGGAAATCATCTCCAAGGCGTAAGAATCACCAGGTGCACCAGGTGTCCGCCCTGACCCCTCCAAAGTCCAAACTTCCTGGGGAAATCCTTTCCAAGGCGTTATTAATACCAGTTGCACCAGGTGTCCACCCTGGTCCCTTTGGAGTCTAAACTTCCTGGGGAAATCATCTCCAAGGCGTAAGTATCACCAGGTGCACCAGGTGTCCGCCCTGACCCCTCCGGAGTCCAAACTTCCTCCGAAATATTTTTTCACCCTTCTGTTATAAACACTTCTTGTGCGTATGCAGGTTACAAGCATAAGCTGCTGTGCGTAGACTAGACTTGACTCGACTCGACTCGAGTTACTCGATATTGGATTCTCGACTCGAGTTTACAACCATGGGCAGGCCCCTCTTTTTTGTGAAAAATATCTACGTCCCTGCAATTCGACATCAGCGCCACTACATTTGACCCGCTAGACTAAATATTTGCTCTGCATTACCACGCTTGTAGAGCCAACCGATTGAAATCGTATATTCCAAACTACGGCTGCTAGAAACCACGGATGATTGTGAAAAAAATACCAAAAAATTTGTGAAAGTGGCGTACAAGTGTGTTACTATCTCGATTTTTGATCAAGTCACGCAATAATTTGCAGTGAATAAGAAACTGTGATCAGCATCAACTCGTTCTGCAGACGACGATTTTAGTGATATTTTTGATCAACTTTTTTTACTATTTAGAAACACTTTTTGCAAAAAGCAGATAGTGATACACTTGTAGAGTGATTTCAACTATTTTTTAAGATTTTTTTCAGAGTGATTATTTTTATTTTGTGGCCGTAGTTTGGTAGAAACTTTTTTTACGCGCCCATGATACAACGTTAGGTGGCGCTCTCCGCGGGCTCCTGAGCACTCTTAATTCTGTGTATATACAATTCTGGTAAGCTTAAATTTTTAATATTTCAAAAAGTTTTTTGATATGATTTAAAAAAATTGAAGTTATAAAAATTTTAATTTCATTATAACATATTATTCAGTCAAGCTTAAAATGTCAAAAATAACAATTGCATTGGTTAAATAAGAAAAAATTAAACCTCTGCACAAATAATTTTTATCGAACATAAGTGTTAAATATTATTTAGAGTTTCTTTTTTTTTTTTTTTTTTTTATTTATTTATTTAGGCGTACTCAAACCCAATATGGTTTACACGGCCATATTTAGAGTTTCTTATTTGAATTTTATACATTATTTATTTAATAGCATCAAATTTTATTTTACTCTATACTTGTTTTTGTTATTGAACACATTTTAAGGGTGATTCAAAAAAACTGTTTGTTGCATTTTAGAAACAATGAAAGTTGTAATTAACGATTTTGCTGAAACGCAAAGATGCAAGTTTGTTTTCGATGATGAAGTAGTGAAAATTAACAATTTTTTTTGCGATCACTCTCTCAGTTTGATTTTTTAAATGATTAATAAGTGAAAATTCAGTTCGGTGATCAACATAAGATTAATTCAATTGAAAACAATACACCGTCCGCTCAAAATTAAAAATTAAACTCTATTTAATAACAAAATTTAGTTTTTAAAAATCAACTTATCAAAAATCAATTCAAGTTATTATAATTTTTTTTTATTTTAAACTAAAATAAGTGAAATGTTGTGGTAACATTTTTTAAAATTAAATTATAAAATAAAGTAAAGTTTTTGCTACTTATGCTTTAATTATTGTATCATAAAATTAAAAGTTTCGGTTTTACCTCGGTTTTTACTTGATTCTTTCTAATATTCAAAGTATTTTTCATAAATTTTTGGGCAATATTTTGTTGTTTATAAACACATCATTTCAATCAGCACTTGCTCATTTTTATATGTTACAAACTATGTCAATTAATGGGTTTTTTAATGAAAAAAAAAAAAAAAGATATATATTAAAAATATTGTAAACAAAAATTTGTATCAAGACTTAATAAGTAGTTCAAATTTTTTCCAGGCAATTCCAATTTGTTAGCTTATTCAAGGAGTACCTTAGGAACAAAAGCAGGAGTGTGCAGTAAACATTTTTTCCCAGATCAATTCCAATCAAGAGATAAAAAAATTTCAAACAGACGTGCAAACCCTTTCGCTTGGAATTAATTTAGCAAATCTACAATGCAACTCCAACAAGCATATCCGTCTACACCTATGAAGCTAGATAGTAACAATGAAATACTGTTACCTGACGTTAATGTTGTTGAATATTCAACGTCAATTGCAAATAATTTCATGGACTTTTTAGCAACTTCAGAATATAATACTGGACGTGAATCACATAACAACGCAGTGTTTGAAAGTTTTGAAAATAATTTAAACCAGACCACCAATTCAACCAACAATGTTGCAGATCTGATTAGAAATGATGAAATATATTTTACACTCGATGATCTTATAACATACTTAAAGCGAAATCCTATTGGTGAAGCATGGTCATGGGTAAAAAAATGTAATCACATTGTTCTGACATTGCTTTTTAAAGAATATTTAACTACAAAATTTTACGTTCATATTTATGATGATTTAAGTGTAGAGTGCCGTTCTAATAATAACATTGATATTTTAAATAATTTTCAAATGGTAGATAAATTAGACAGTTTAGAAAATTTTATTGAACTTCAAAAAAAATTGGAAAACACACAAATCTGTATAGGAATAAATACACAAACAAGATCACCAATATGCAAGTATGTTATTCCTGAAGACGAAATTGTCAGCAGAGGTGAAAATATTAATAGATGTCAAGACTGTAGGAATATAATAAAAAATGCTAAAGACACGCAACGGCGAAGAGATCAGAAACTCGCTACAGACCATATACAAGATGTTGCTTCTAACCAGCAGACAGGCTTAAAAAATCAAATGAAAAATTCAGTCACTAAAGTAAAAAGATATGTAGCTACGATTCGTCAACTAAAACAGGATTTGAAAACTTTAACAGATAAAATTAACCAAATTAAAGTTGATACTATACAAGAAGAAATTTTGAAACTGCCCGAAAAACAACAACTCGTAGTTAGAAATTGTATAGAGTTTGCTGGGAAGGATTCTCGAGGAAGACGTTACTCCAAAGAATGGATTTGTTTGAGTCTTTTAATGCGATGTCTCAGCTCTCGATTGTACGATCGCATGAGAGAATTTCAAATACTGCCTTTGCCGTGTAAATTAACTTTAAATGATTGTATAAAAAATCTTGGTTTAAGATATGGCTTTCAAGATTCAATTTTAGATATTCTCGAAGCTCAGTCGTCTCAAATGCAGGGTTACGAAAAACGAGGAATTCTTGTTGGTGATGAAATGTCGATAAGTGAATCGGTTTATTTTAACCCAGCAACTTTTACAATTGAAGGCTTTGTTGATTTAGGCATAAATACACCAGCGGAAGATCGTTTTAAAAGAGCAGATCACGCTTTAGTTTTGATGTATCAACCTTTCCAAGGCCAGTGGGTACAACCGATCGGAATGTTTTTAACTAAAAGTGCTGCAACAAGTGATATTTTGAAACCCCTATTTTTTGAAGCTATTGAACGTCTCGGAAAAAAGGGTTTCATGGTGGACGGAGTAACAACTGACGGAGCCCAATGGAACCGAAAAGTATGGTTTTTGTGCGGGATTAATGAAAATACAAATGTGTACTGCGAAAATCCTTTTAAACCATCTTTTCTCGATTTTTATACCGATTTTCGCCCTCTTTTTTTTCTCAGACTTCCCGCACTTGATCAAGTGTTTGCAAGATTTTCTTATGAAAATAGGGATATTTTGGACTCCGTATGGTTGGGTCGATAAAAATTTTTGGCGTTTACTACTTCAGTACGAGGGTGACTCAAAATAAAATCTGAGAATTGCCTTTAAATTAACTGAAACGCACCCGAAGGCTTTCAGGCTATGAACGTCGCGTTGGCCTACCAGGTAAATTAACTAAAACAATGAAAAATTTTTTGTGATGTAATATCCAAAAGTTTAACGTAAAGTAATTAAATAAATTTTATGTTTTATAGCTTTTTGACAAACGGGTATCTTCTGCGATGCGGATGTTTTATGAAAAACCTGAAGAATATCCAGAGTTTCAGAATGCAATGCCTACAATACTCTTTATAGAAACAGTTTCATCATTGATAAAAGCTATGACATCGAATCACTCGGCAGCAGCTTTAAAAACAGGCCAATGCGAACATAAAGAGGTACTGCCATTTTTTTAATGTGCACTTGATTCAAATCTTTATTTAATTCTGTATAACTACATTTTATACCACTAGTGCGTAGGTACTCGATTTTACGCACGTTTCGAAATTTAAAAACTCGCCCTACGCACCAGTGGTATAAAATAGTATATGCAACGAGTGCAGCACGTCACCAGGGCGTCTTAAAGTCACTCGTGCTACGCTTCGCTTCGCACTCGGGGCCTTTAAAACCGCCCTGGCGACGATACTGCAACCCGTTGCATAATAGGTATACTATTAGACTATTCAAAACTTCATCGATTTTTACAAGAGTGGAAAGCAGGCTGTCAACAAAGAAAAATCGATTTTCCTGTTACAGATCAGACTTATAAGGGATTTAGAGTATCTTTACAAGCAACACTTCAGTTAGCAGAGTATTTATTTAATCATCATTATCATCAGTACTTTATGACGGAAAGACTGAGTCAAAATAGGCTGGAAGTAAGTAAAACAAATTTTTAATTTAACATACTATTATTTTAATTATACTTTTTTTATAGCTTCTTTTTGGTATAATAAGAAGTTCTTGTGGTTCCAATGATCATCCGGATGCTAAAACATTTGCTCAAACCATGAGAATACTTAATGTTCGATCAACCATTCATGGAGGACCAAAGGGATCAAATGTTGATACCGCTGAGAAGTTAGAAGTCTTGATAAATAGTGAAACACTGGCAGAAGAAATTAAAAAACATCAAGACAACTGGAAAAATAAAATTACCAGTCTTCTTGAAGAGAATTTAAAAAATGATCTACATGATGAGCAAGAAAATAAAGAATTAAAAGAAGAAGAAGAAGAAGAAGAAGAAGAAGAGAGTGAAAAAATAATGAATAGTTTTTTATCACTCAAAGATCATGATTATGATGTAAAAGAAACAAGTTCTTATGTTCTTTCATTTATAGCAGGGTTTGTTGCTCGAAGAGCACAGAAGTTCACTAACTGTCACGATTGTTTAAATGGTCTAGAAACTAATTGCAATAATAGTGAACGCCATTCATTTATTAGAATTATGGACGAGGGTGGTTTGATTTACCCAAGCGAGACGATCGAAAAATTTATAGATTATTTAGAGGACGTAGTCTTAAATGTAGTTCATAAAAAAGGTATTCGTTATAATACCGCTATTCAAATAATAGATTTTATAATAGAATAAATTAAAGTTGATAAAATGCCTAGTATGAGAATGGTTAGAAAAAAAATTCCGTTAGAGGCGCCACTGGGAAAGGCTCCCTCCTTGGAATGTGTGCGTGTGTCGGTGTGAGCTTCGCTGAGCAGCTGATTACAGCAACAGTCGATCACAGCCCACACCGACACAAGCCCACATTCCAAGGAGGGAGCCTTTCCCAGTGGCGCCTCTAACGGAATTTTTTTTCTAACCATTCTCATTGGTTGTAGATTGCATCAGTACAAATTAACCGAAAGAGTTCTTATTTATTGGCTAAAAACAAGAGTAAGATTTTTATGTAATTCTTATAGTAAGTTTCTTACCGATAGAAAAAAGAAAAAAAAGCACTTTAGAAAACGAGCTAAAATTTGAAAATTGTTTGCACTTGATCTTGTACCTTTTAAAAAAAAAAAAATCGATTTTTGAACATTTTACTTAACAAATTTAAGAAACATTTCAATAAAATAAAATTTTATCTTTATTTTTTTGAGTAATTAGCGGATAAATATTGCTTAGAATCATTTTTAGAGCATAAGATCGTTTACGATAGGAAGCTGTTTTATTTTCTAGATCATTTAGAGGATGGACCTGTGAAAATTTTAAATCGATATCTTTTTAAATAAATATTTATTGCAGATTTTCTGTAACTCTCTGTTTCAAACACAAATGGATATTTTTTATGTAAGGTTATTTTTTCAAAATTAAAATAAAATAAGATTAAATTTTTTTATACTGGAATTTCTTCTTTCTTTTTTTTTATATAGAAAAAGTTTTTATAAGAAATTAATTTTACAATTGAATGAAAAAGATATAAATTTTTCTTTTTGCGTGAAAATTTTTACTATGAAGAAAATAAAATAGAATAAGAATTAAGAATTCAAGATTTAATTTTTTTATACTAAACGAATCTAAAAAAAACAAAAAAAAAACAAAAGATTTTCAAAAGGAAATAATTTTGCAATTGAGTAAAAAAAAAGGAAAGACTTTGATTTTTATGTAAAAGTTTTACAATAAAGAAAATTCTTAGTATGCTTTAGAAACTTATAATTTCATTTAGAATGTCTTTGGTAACTGAATCAAAAAAGAGTAAATACTTTTTTTTTAGTTTAATTAAACAAGGACTGATTCATCAAAAATAATACATTTTTTTTATTATTATCTTCTAAATTGTTGATTAAAAAATTAAATAAAGCCACATCTGATACTATTTATTAGAACTTTTTTCAGTACAATAATAATTTTAACTAAATTTTTTTTTTTCAATTTAATACAACCTAAAGATGTAAAATTCTAAAAAAAATACTTTCAGCCTTTTCAGACAGGATTTTTAAAATTAATTCTACAGAAGACTCTTTTGTTAAACCACGAGAAATTTTTCAGCGCCATATTTTTGTTTTTAATTTTATTTAATAATGACGTGATAAATAAGATATATTTAATTCTATGATACTTCGCCCATTTTGCCGAGGCATCCCTAGTTAATTTTGTTTTTATGCTATATTTTATAAAGCATTAAAAATAACTCTGTTGAAATAAGAGCAAATTTATGCTTGTACGATTGAATGATGAAATGCTGACAGGAGAAATTCCTCCGAGCATTGAACTATGTATATGAGTGTAAATGCTTAGTCGTACTTTAAGAAAGAGTATTTATACAGGCGTTAAGTTGTAACGTGTACGCCACTCGGTACACCGCTGTCGAGACGTCAGAATGTCGGTTTCTATAATTATATTATTCTGTAACAAATATAAATTAATAAATGTTCTTTAAAGCCACTAATTTTAACAAACTCTTACCCATAAAAAAACTTTTTTTTTTTAAATCAAGTTTTTAAAGTAATAAAATATCGATTCTTATCGATATTTATTATTATCGATTCTTTAGTTATATTTAATTATCAACTATTAATTACATTATTCGATAGTATTATCAAGTTCGAATTGATATGTGCATAAAAACTAAAAAATATATCATTACTTAATATTATGCGATTTTCACAATTCAAATTTTGTTCTAATTATTTTTTTATCATATTTAAAAAATTTTTGTTTATAATTTTTAACATATTATTAACAATGTTGTTCCAATTTTGTGTTCCCTACTTCAAAAAAAAAAAAAAAATCCTAAAAGCAAACAAACATTTGGCCTCGGCGCTCTGCAGGTAAACCCATAAAAGCCGTTCTCCTGATCACCCCTCGCCCAGGGTTGGGCAGGTGCGCCACTTTGGTAAGATACCTAGTAAGTTACCGTGGTGGATTAAGTGTTTTGGTGTTTTATGTCATCGGTGAGTCGTATATGTAGGGATCTGCACACTCGACGCGCGATATCGATAGCGCGCGACTGCTGCGCCAGTCGAGATTCAAGACGAGCAGTTCCGCTCTATCCGCCACGCTGGTCAGATGTTCCTTGTGACCGCAAGCTGAAAATAAAGATTACTGTTATACTTATTACCTGGTGCATTTCATTGACTTTACCTGAACACATCTAGAGCAGGAGATAGCCCTGCAGTCGCTGAAGACTACCAATCGCTACACTGGTGACCCCAAGTCGACTTGAAAGTCGTGAAAAATTAAAAATTTGTTCGGCCTGCACCAACGGCCGAAGCGGGAAAGTCGTACACTTTCTCTGAGCGAGGCAAATAACTCGCGCAAGAGTTTTTTTGCTCAATGTAGTAAACGATCATCATTAAATCGTTTCGCTGGTTTTCAAACCAAAAACGCAGTTTTTTGGCAACGTGGGATTGGCATCGGTGGAAGCCGGCGTGAAGTCACTTCCCGAAGAAAGCATTCACGGCGCGAAGTCGATGCTCGAAGAGGGTACTTGGACGTGAAGTCAGTACCCAGGTAGGGTTGTCTCGCAAGGGCCACCCTCCCGCGTCCACTGATCTGCAAGGTCGTCGCTGCCACTCTACGTCGCCCCAGTGTGAGTTTGAGTGTTTTGAGTGCTGAAAGTTAGCCCACGCGATCGTGTCTATTTTTCCGCGTACTCCCTCAGTTCCGCGAACCGATCGACCGTTGCACGCGCTCACACTGGAATTCGCCGCTCGGGGATTCTTGAACTTTTTCGTCGCTACTGTACGAACTTTTCACGCATTCCTACTTTAGTATAAACAAATTCTGTCAGTCAGGTAAGGCTGAAGATTTGTTTTTTCCTATTTTTTTGACTGTCCTATTCTATCTTGATCTGTCGACTGCAGCTTTTTGCCACGGGAATTATTCGCTTGCGCGACGTTATTATTTACTTCGCGATCCGACCTTCCCGGGGCATTACCCTCGTCGGGGTATTTCCGTAGTTTTTCGCCATGTCCGAGACTAACGAAGAACGTCTCGAGCGGGAGATGCGCGAGGTGCAGCAACAGCTGACCGAGGTGCGGCAGGCTATTGCAGGTCTGCAATTGCAGCAACAGCAGCCGCCCACGCTGGATGCCATTGCCGGCGGTTCGGACGGTACTCCCACCATCACAACGACCACGACGACGCCGACGAGCACGGCCACGCTCACGACCTCGGACCCTGGGATTTACGCGAGTTATCGTGCGCCGAAAATCCCCCAGTTCATGCGAGACAATCCCAGGACATGGCTCTGCCAGGCAGAGATTACCATGCGCAACGCTGGCATTACGGTCTCCGCGATGAAGGCAGATTTTATTGCCGCGAAGTTGGACCCAGAGGCGTTGGGCCTGGTCATCGACCTCCTCGAACGCACCCCTCGTCCCCCGGACCTTTTCGAGCAAATAAAGGCCAAACTCCTGGCATCGTACGGTCAGTCTGCTGAGTCTCGTTTGCGTGACCTCATCTGGGGTCGGATCTCCATGGCCGGTAAGCCGTCGCTCATGATCGCGAGGTTTCGGCAGCTGGACACCAGCGCCGGTGACGATATTATTCGCACCGTTTTTCTTGAACAACTTCCCCCGCCGTGTCGTGACGCTCTCGCGTGTTCGGAAATCACCGACCTTGGTAAACTCGGTGATATGGCTGACGCGTACGTCGAGTCGACGTCGTCCGATCCTGGTTGCATCGCCGCAGTCAGCACCCCGCGCGACTCGGGCCTCGCGGCGCAGATCGCGAAACTCACCGCCGAAGTCGCCTCTCTGAAAAAGCGTTTAGGCCGGAATAATCGCGGTCGCTCTACTTCTCGTCCGCGTGACCCTCAGGGCAACAACGCCGGGCCACAGCCCAATGGCGCTGCCCCTGCCGTGACCCCCGGATTCTGTCGCATTCACCAAAAGTACGGCAACGACGCTCGTAGATGCATTCCACCGTGCTCTTAGCCAAAAAACTAGAACCCCCTCCCCGCGTGGAAGCCGTGGGCGGGGACGACCTTTCAACTCGCTTCCACATCAAAGATCGCGCTTCGGGTCTGGGTTTCCTCGTCGATACCGGCGCGGAAATCTCCCTAATTCCCAACAGAAGCGCGAACGCTAAGCCTGCAGAGCTTCGACTCTTCAAATGATACATACATTGACACCTTTGGCGAGAGAGAACTTTCGCTCGACCTCCGGCTAGGACGACCCATTTCCTGGAAATTTTGTGTTGCTCCTGTCCCCTGTCCTATTATCGGTGCCGACCTACTCAGCCACTACGGTCTCATCGTCGACGTTCGACATCGTAGGTTAATAGAGCCTGGCACTGGTTTTTCGGCCCGGGGCTACTTCAAGCCATCGGATGCCCCTTCGGTTAGCGTCCTTGATCGCAGCATCCGGTTCGCCGAAATCGTCAGCGAATTTCCCGAGGTTGCGGGTTCGAAGCCGGCCAAACCAATTACGTCGCACGACGTTTTTCATTACATCGAGACCCACGGCCCCCCAGTCTCCCAACGCACGAGGCGTTTGGACCCAGAGCGCTACAAGGCCGCGCAAGCCAAGTTTGATGAGCTTGTCAAACAAAACATTTGCCGTCGGTCCAAAAGCCCGTGGGCTAGCCCCATACACATGGTGCGCAAGAAGGACGGGAAATGGTGAATCTGTGGGGATTATTGCGGCGTAAACTCTGTAACCGAGCCCGATAAATTCAGTATTCCTCACATCCATGACTTTTCAGTGAACCTTCACGGTTCTACAGTTTTTTCAAAGCTCGACCTCCATCGCGCTTACTATCAAATTCCCGCAGCTCCGGTCGACGTCATCAAGACCGCGGTGACCACGCCCTTCGGTCTTTTCGAGTATGTCTTCATGCCCTTTGGTCTGCGAAACGCAGGTCAGTCGTTCATGCGGAAAGTTCTCGAGGGCTTAGATTTCGTATTTTGCTATCTGGACGATATACTCATTTTCTCGGCTAACGCAGAGGAACATGAGAGGCACCTCCGTATCGTTCTCGAACGCTTAAGGACTTATGGTTTAAGGCTGAATTTTGCCAAATGCGAATTTGGGAAGAGCGAGATCGTATTTCTATCTCAGCTGATCAATAGCCAAGGTTCTCGTCCAACAACCGAGATGGTTAGCGCAATCCTCGACTTTCCGAAGCCCAAGACTGTTTCGGCCCTTCGGTCGTTCCTGAGCCTTGTGAATTTCTATCGTCGCAACATTCCCCACGCCGCGGCTACCCAAGCCCCGCTGTACGAGCTTACACACGGCGCTGTGAAGAATGACCAGACGCCCGTTGATTGGTCCCCGGAGACCGAGCAGGCCTTCGAACACACCAAGATTGCACTTGCTGAGGCAGCTCTTTTGAGCCATCCTTCCGAGGATGCCGAGACTCGGCTCGTGACAGACGCGTCGGATTTCGCGATGGGCGCCGCCCTCGAGCAGCGCATCGACGGTGCTTGGCGTCCCTTGGCATTTTTCTCCCGGAAATTTAGCAAAGCGCAGCGGAATTACGACACGTACGACCCGGAACTTACAGCGATGTACGAGTCAGTCAAGTATTTTCGTTATTTTCTCGAGGCGAGAGAATTCAAGATTGCGACTGATCACACGGCACTTACATACGCCTTCGGGCAGCGTATTGATAGCTTCACGCAACAGTGGCAACGCCAGCTGAGCTATATCTCGCAATTCACGACTCAGATCGAACACTTGCCGGGCAGAGAGAACGTCGTCGCCGACTGTCTCTCGAGGGTAGACGCCGTCCGTTTACCCCTCGAATTCAACGCGATCGAGCTTGCAAAAGCTCAGGCCGAAGACCCTGAACTCACGGTACTTCGCCACTCCACCGACCATTCGTTGCGACTCATTTTTCTTGAGATAGGCTCCGACCACACACGCATATGTGTCGACCAATCGGACAACGTTCTCCGCCCATACATTCCTAAGCCCCTGCGTAAGCGCGTCTTCGATATGTTCCATTCTCTCGCCCATGGCGGTGCGAAAGTTACGGACCAGACTATCAGGCGACGCTACGTATGGCCAGGCATGCACAAAGATATTAAGCTTTGGTGCAAGACCTGCCTTGACTGTCAACAATCTAAAGTGTCGCGGCACGTGAAGAACAACCCTGCGCCTTTCGTCGCCCCGGATGGCCGATTTCTTCACGTGCACGTGGACATCGTAGGGCCACTGACGCCATCCGAGGGCTACACTTACTGCCTTACGATGATCGATCGGTTCACCCGTTTAACCGAGGCCGTGCCTCTCGAGAACATCACTACTCAGACCGTATGTCGTGCTTTCTACGACACCTGGATGTCACGTTTTGGTTCGCTGACCCTGGTCACGACTGATCAGGGGTCCTAGTTCGAATCTCAGCTCTACAAGGCGCTCATGTCATTCATCGGTACCAACCGTAAACGCACGACGGCTTACCACCCGAAAGCGAACGGGATGATCGAACGCTGGCACCGGGTGGTCAAGGCCGCGATAATGTGCCACGCCAGCCCCCAGTGGACCAGGACCCTGTCGACCGTACTCCTCGGCCTCCGACCGCACGTACGCACCGACACCAGCGTATCCCCCGCGGATTACGTTTACGGGACAGCCCTGCGAGTACCAGGTGAGTTCTTCCTCGAGGGAGAACCTCACGTCAACCCCCAGATATTCCTCGAGGAATTCCGCGAGCATATGCGGCAGGTTAGGCCGATACCAGTCGCGCAAAGGTACAAGCCCTGCGCGTTCTTCTTCAAGGACTTGCGCACTTGCTCGCACGTATTCATGCGGACCATCGCCGTTAGGAAACCGCTTGAACATCCTTACACCGGACCTCACAAAGTGCTCGAGCGCATTAGCGACCTTGACTACAGGATTGAAGTCAATGGTTTGCCCCGCGTCGTCACTACCGAGAGACTCAAGCCGGCTTACTTCATGCTGGAAGCGCCCGAACAACAGCTTGTAGCAGGTGCAGGTGCGCCACTTTGGTAAGATACCTAGTAAGTTGCCGTGGTGGATTAAGTGTTTTGGTGTTTTATGTCATCGGCGAGTCGTATATGTAGGGATCTGCACACTCGACGCGCGATATCGATAGCGCGCGACTGCTGCGCCAGTCGAGATTCAAGACGAGCAGTTCCGCTCTATCCGCCACGCTGGTCGGATGTTCCTTGTGACCGCAAGCTGAAAATAAAGATTACTGTTATACTTATTACCTGGTGCATTTCATTGACTTTACCTGAACACATCTAGAGCAGGAGATAGCCCTGCCTTCGCTGAATACTACCAATCGCTACATATACATGGTGCCCCCCGCTTTATTTTGGAAAATTGACCGTCACAGTTAACGCGCAAGATTGAAAGCTGAATAACAGAAACCGTTGCAAGTAATTAATAAATAAATAAATAAATAAATAAACTGACAAGCTCTAAACCCCCATAACGCTGAGGAGAGCGATAAATAAATTATTTTTTATAAACAATTAAATTAACCGACAAGCTCTTAACCCTTGTGAAGCTGGAGAGAGCGGTAATAAATATTTTTTTATAAACAATTGAATAAACCACCAAGCTCGAAACCCCCATAACACTGGGGAGAGCGATAAATAAATTATTTTTTATAAACAATTGAATAAACCGACAAGCTCTTAACCCTTGTGAAGCTGGAGAGAGCGATAAATAAATATTTTTTTATAAACAATTGAATAAACCACCAAGCTCTAAACCCCCATAACGCTGGGGGTGGGATAGATAAATAATTTTTTATAAACAATTAAATAAACCGACGAGCTCTAAACCCCCATAACACTGGGGAAAGCGATAAAAAAATATTTTTTTGAAACAATTAAATAAACCAACGAGCTCGAAACCCTCGTAAAGCTGGAGAGAGCGATAAATAAATATTTTTTTATAACAATTGAATAAACCACCAAGCTCGAAACCCTCATAACGCTGGAAAGAGCGATAAATCAATGATTTTTTATAAACAATTAAATAAACCACCAAGCTCTAAAACCCATAACGCTAGGGAGAGCGATAAAAAAATATTTTTTCATAAACAATTGAATAAACCACCAAGCTTGAAACCCCCAAAACGCTGGGGGAAGCAATAAATAAGTAATTTTTTATATAAACAATTCAATAAACCGACGAGCTCTAAACCCCCTAACGTTGGGGAGAGCGATAAATAAATTATTTTTTACAAAAAATTTAATAAACCGACAAGCTCTGAACCTAAATAACCTCGTCGGTTTATTTAATTGTTTATAAAAAAATATTCATTTATCGCTCTCCCCGGCGTTATGGGGGTTTATAGTTTGGTGGTTCATTTAGTTGTTAATAAAAAAAAATTTGTTTATCGCTCTGCTCAGCGTTATGGGGGTTTCGAGCTCGTCGGTTTATTTAATTGTTTAAAAAAATCATTTATTGATCGCTCTCCCCAGCGTTATGGGGGTTTAGAGCCTGTCGGTTTATTTAATTGTTTATAAAAAATAATTTATTTATCGCTTCTCCCAGCGTTATGGGGGTTTCGAGCTTGGTGGTTTATCCAATTGTTTATAAAAAAATATTTATTTATCGCTCCCTCCAGCTTCACGAGGGTTTAGAGCTTGTCCGTTTATTCAATTGTTTATAAAAAATAATTGATTTATCGCTCTCCCCAGCGTTATGGGGGTTTAGAGCTTATCGGTTTATTTAATTGTTTACAAAAAATAATTTATTTACCGCTTTCCCCAGCGTTATGGGGGTTTCGAGCTTGGTGGTTTATTCAATTGTTTATAAAAAAATATTTATGTATGGCTCTCTCCAGCTTTACGAGGGTTTCGAGCTTGTCCGTTTATTCAATTGTTTATAAAAAATAATTTATTTATCGGTCTGCCCAGCGTTTTGGGGGTTTCGAGCTCGTCGGTTTATTTAATTGTTTAAAAAAATCATTTATTTATCGCTTCCCTCAGCGTTATGGGGGTTTCGAGCTTGGTGGTTTATTCAATTGTTTATAAAAAAATATTTATTTATCGCTCTCTCTAGCTTTACGAAGGTTTGAAGCTCGTCGGTTTATTTAATTGTTTATAAAAAATAATTGATTTATCGCTTTCCCCAGCGTAATGGGGGCTTAGAGCTTGTCGTTTTATTCAATTGTTTATAAAAAATAATTTATTTATCGCTCTCCCTAGCGTAATGGGGGTTTCGAGCTTGATGGTTTATTCAATTATTTATAAAAAAATATTTATTTATCGCTCTCTCCAGCTTTACGAGGGTTTCGAGCTCGTCGGTTTATTTAATTGTTTATAAAAAATAATTTATTCATCGCTCTCCCCAGCATTATGGGGGTTTAGAGCTTGGCGTTTTATTCAATTGTTTATAAAAAATCATTAATTTATCGCTCTCTCCAGCCTTATGGGGGTTTAGAGCTTGTCGGTTTATTTATTTATTTATTTATTGATTAATTATTTGCAACGGTTTCTGTTATTCAGCTTTCAATCTTCCGCGTTAACTGTGACGGTCAATTTTCCAAAATAAAGCGGGGGGCACCATGTATATGACTCGCCGATGACATAAAACACCAAAACACTTAATCCACCATGGTAACTTAAGGCGATGGCACGAACTCGCGGGATGCGGGAAATCCTGCGTCCCGCGTCCTGCGTCCCGCGTCTTGCGTCTTTGGTATGAAAGCAAAACGCGGGACACGGGACGCAGGATTTCCCGCATCCCGCGTCCTGCGTCCCGCGTCTTGCGTCTTTGGTATGAAAGCAAAACGCGGGACACGGGACGCAGGATTTCCCGCATCCCGCGAGTTCGTGCCATCGCCCTTACTAGGTATCTTACCAAAGTGGCGCACCTGCCCAACCCTGCCCTCGCCCACGCGCCGCGCAGCGCCGTGGGCGGTAAGACCTGCGAGCTACCATAACAATAGTTTTTTTTAAGTAGATTTTATCTAGATCAATTTTCAAACTAGGGTTGAATAAATTTGAGGTGTGCAGTGAAGTGAAGAGTGAACTTAAGTCGAAACGACTTCACTTCACTTGAGTTGGGAGTTGCGCATAGCGTGACGCTGTGCGCTGTGTATATAAACATACGTAAAATGGACTTGAACAATTTTTTTCTTTGCTTAATTTTGACATCCATAAAGTCAGGGTGAACACCTGGTTCACTTGATGTTGGCTTCGCTTTGGAGATGATTTCCCCAGGAAGTTTTGACCCAGAAAGGGTCAGGATGGACTCCTGGTGCCCTTGGTGATCGTTACGCTTTGAGAACGATTTCTCCAGGAAGTTTTGACTCCGGAAGGGTCAGGGTGGACTCCTGGTGCAACTGGTATTAATTACGCCTAGGAGTTGATTTCCCCAGGAAGTTTGGACTTCGGAAGGGTCAGGGTGGACTCCTGGTGCAACTGGTATTAATTACGCCTAGGAGTTGATTTCCCCAGGAAGTTTGGACTTCGGAAGGGTCAGGGTGGACTCCTGGTGCAACTGGTATTAATTACGCCTAGGAGTTGATTTCCCCAGGAAGTTTAGACTTCGGAAGGGTCAGGGTGGACTCCTGGTGCAACTGGTATTAATTACGCCTAGGAGTTGATTTCCCCAGGAAGTTTGGACTTTAGAAGGGTCAGGCTGGACTCCTGGTGCAACTGGTGTCAATTACGCCTAGGAGTTGATTTCCCCAGGAAGTTTGGACTTCGGAAGGGTCAGGGCGGACACCTGGTGCACCTGGTGATACTGACGCCTTGGAGATGATTTCCCCAGGAAGTTTTGACTTCGGAGGGTCAGGGCGAACACCTGGCGCACCTGGTGATACTTACGCCTTGGAGATGATTTCCCCAGAAAGTTTTGACTTCGGAGGGTCAGGGCAAACACCTGGTGCACCTGGTGATACTTACGACTTGGAGATGATTTCCCCAGGAAGTTCAGACTCCGGAGAGGCCAGGGTGGACACTCGGTGCAGCTCGTGATACTTGCGCCTTGGAGATGATTTTCCCAGGAAATTAAGACTCCAAAAGAGCCAGGATGGACATCTGGTACAATTGGTATTAATTACGCCTTGGAGATGATTTTCCCAAAAAGTTAGGACTCTGGGTGGGTCAGGGTGTAAACCAGGAGCACCTGGTGATACTTACGCCTCGAAAATGATTTTCCCAGGAAGTTTTGATCCCAGCGGGTTCACATCATCAAGTTTACTTTTAGGATAGCATCTTCAGAGTGCAGTTATTACCGAACACACCAAGTATTTTCCCTGACCCTTACGGAGTCAAAATTTCCTGGGAAAATCATCTCCAAGTCGTGAGTATAACTCGGTGCACCAGATGTCCACCCTGACTCCACCGGAGTTGAAACTTCCTGGGGAAATCATCTCCAAGGTGTAATTAATACCAGTTGCACAAGTCGTCTACCTAGGCCCGTTTGGAGTCAAAACTTCTTGGGAAAATCATTTTCAAGGCGCAAGTATCACGAGGTGCACCGAGTGTCCACCCTGGCCTCTCCGGAGTTCAAACTTCCTGGGGAAATCATCTCCAAGTCGTAAGTATCACCAGGTGCACCAGGTATTCGCACTGACCCTCCGAAGTCCAAACTTCCTGGGAAAATCATCTCCAAGGCGTAATTAATACCAGTTGCACCAGGTGTCCACCCTCGCCCTTTTGGAGTCAAAACTTCCTGGGGAAATGATCTCTAAGGGGTAAGTATCGCCAGGTCCACTGAGTTTCCACCCTGGCCTCTCCGGAGTCCAAACTTCCTGGGTAAATCATCTCCAAGGCGTAAGTATCACCAGGTGCACCAGGTGTTCACCCTGACCCTCCGAAGTCAAAACTTCCTTGGGAAATCATCTTCAAGGCGTCAGTATCACTAGGTGCACTAGGTGTCCGCCCTGACCCCTCCGAAGTCCAAACTTCCTGGGGATATCATCTCCAAGGCATAATTAATACCAGTTTCACCAGGTGTCCACCCTGGCCCCTTCCTTGTCAAAACTCCCTGGGGAAATCGTCCTCAAAGCGTAAGTATCACCAAATGCACCAGGAGTACACCCTGACCCTTAAGGAGTCAAAACTTCCTGGGGTTATCATCTTCAAGGTGTAAATATCACCAAGGGCACCGGGTGTCCTTTTTCGCCCCTTCTGAGTCAAAACTTCCTGGGGAAATCGTCCTCAAAGCGTAACTATCACCAAGGGCACCAGGAGTCCACCCTGACCCTTCCGGAGTCAAAATTTCCTGGGGAAATCATCTTCAAGGGGTTAATATCACCAAGGGCACCGGGTGTCTTTCCTTACCTTTTCCGAGTCAAAACTTCCTGGAGAAATCGTCCTCAAAGCGTAACTATCAACAAGGGTACCAGGAGTCCACCCTGACTCTTCCTGGGTCAAAACTTCCTGAGAAAATCATCTCCACAGTGAAGCTATTATCAAGTGAACCAGGTGTTCATCCTGACTTTATAGATGTCAAAATATTAAGCAAAGAAAAAAATTATTTAAGTCCATTTTACGTGTATATATATATATATATATATATATATATATACACAGCGCACAGCGTCACGCTATGCGCAACTCCCAACTCAAGTGAAGTGAAGTCGTTTCAACTTAAGTTCACTCTTCACTTTACTACACACCTCTGCAATGTAGAGCTGATCCTCCTTATAGGTGCTTATAGGTAGGTCGTCTGCTCCAAAGATGTCTAAGGAATTTTATTTATATATTTCATCGTTTATAACAAGTTTGTGAAATAATGTTTGTTTTGTGTGATTATGCACTTTTAATTTAATAAATTATCGAAAAAAAAGGTTATTAATTGCCAACATTTTTGTAATTTTAGAACTCGATAAATTTTTGAAAGTGTTTTTAATTTAAATTTGATGAATGTATGTTTACATATTGAATAATTGTTAAAAAAATTTAAAAATGATCGTAACGTCAACACTTACGGTAAAAGTAACAAAACTTAGGTTTATATTTTCTAAAATTCAATGGAGCTGTAAAATAGCAACAGTAAGATGGATCATGTAAGTATATTTTAAGAATTCCCTAATTAACTTTATCTGAATGTTTTATTTAATTTATTTAATGTTGCAGTCCAAATATAAAAATAAAAATTCGCAAGATTGTGAATTTTACTTGAGTATCCAATACAAAACTAGCACCTAGGATGTTTAATTTACAGTACTTATGAAAAGTATTTTAACCAAATTATTGTTATTTTAACAAAAATTTTACTTCAATATATGAAGGATAGACAAAAGAAAAAAAAAATGATTTTAGCAGTATTATAAACAGTTTGCATGAATTTTGTAATTGAAAAATGGCTGCGAACTTTATATGGATTTGGATCAAAATTCGTCGTCTTGATCTACAATTTGAAAGTGGTAGCTCAGATGTGCCAGAATCCTTGCAGAAAGTCTTGCTGCCGCATGTTACAGAATTTGAAGAATTGAAATCTATGGTCTATTCATGGCCTGGTTTGACTGTTGATGCTCAAAAGGTAATTAAACTTAGACGACATGATGGATTTATGATTCCACTTTCTGATCTATACCAAGGATCTACAAAAGAAAAACCTTTCATTCTTGATGTTGTCAATTTTTATCAATCTAGTCTTAAAAGAAAAGTAAATGAAAAAGAAACAGAGAAAAAGGAGACATCTGCTACTGAAAAAGATTTGAGAGACGCTTTTAAATACAAGTTAGATCAGCTTGAAAAACGAATTCAAGCTGCTGAAAAACGTGGAAAAGATTCTATTGAATTTCATGAAGAAGATATAGCAGAATCTGCAAAAAAACTATCTGAAACTATTGACTTCTTGAGCCGTAGAATTGATGAACTTACACCTTCAGAGTGGAAAGACCAACTTAAACCTAGTTAATATCCATTAATAAAAATATATATATTTCAACAGGAAATGTATTTACACAAAAATGTAGAATAGAAATTATTTTGTTTTTATCCATTTAAATGTTGGTTTAGGTATTTTTAATAATTATTAGTACACATGCCTAAAAATATAGAGAAAAATTGGCAAAATGAAAACATGATGTTTCAACAATAATTACAATTCCTCATAATTTAAGGTAATGTTTTATGTATAACACTAGAACCTACTCTAGCTTTGACATTTAACATTTAAAATTTTCATACTTTTTCAGATACTTAAAAACTTTGAATTCAAAGGTGTAGATAACAAAATGTACTTGTAACAATAAGCCTAGTCTTAAATTAGTATTGTTTGATCAAAATTATTGCCCAAAATATTACCTAAACACTCTAAAAACTTAAAACAATTGAGTCAACTTCGATCCTCAAAGTCAATTGTAAATAAGCTTTGATTTTAATCAGATGAGGCAAGGACTTTGATTTTTAACGGGAATAACAGTTTTTACATGTTATGAAGAATTTTTTTAAAAGTCTCCTATTTTTTTCCTACAACAGATAAAAAATTATGTAATCAGCATTAAGTTTTTAGTTAAATTATAATTAATATACAAGTTTAAATATGCTATCTAAATAACAATTTCAAAGAAATAGCTTTTAGTCATTATTCAAATAATACAAAATTATTCTGATAAAAATTAGGGACCAATTAATTACCGCTTTTATGTTCACTATAACAAAAAGAAATGAATGAATTACTATGTTTTGATGTTACTTTGAAGCATAAATTTGAAGTTAATACTGTATTATTGAAATAACATAACATCTAACTTTAGTTATCAACCAGTCCTGCCCTCTTAAGTGTCCACACATGTGAGCAACATGTGTGCCACACGCTAATATACTTTTTAAACAGTTTTAAAGGGTACAAATATTATAAACTCTCTATTTTTGAAGGGTCATAAAAACTAATTATTTTCATTAATCATGAATTTTTATCAAAAATTTAAAAAAAAACTTTTTTTATACAGTAATTGTTATTCATTATTAAATTTTTTACAAAAAATGAACAAATTAATAAGTTTATTTTTTAATTTGTAAGCTTTAACTTATTTATACCCATCAAAAATATTTTCTTCAACAGGAAATTTTTTTTTTAATTTTTGAAAACAAATTTAAAAATGAATAAAAAAAAAACTTGAAACAATATTTATAAAAAACAGAAGCTTATAAATAAAGACATTTTTTTGAAAAAAATGGTCATTAGTGCATAATAAAATAAAACTGTATACAGCTTAATGGCATAATGCCATGACTCAAGCCTTACTATATAATATAAATTTAGACGACTAATTTGATTGAATTTTCTGAATAATCATCTAAAGGTTTTTTTACATAGCTTTTCAGTTTTCTATTACTGTTTTAAAATTTATCACCACCGTGCAAGTATTAAACAAAAATATTAAATAGTAAAAAAGATATCTCAAAAACTCTTTCCAAATTATACTCAATGAAAAAGTGAGATACTTTTTTTTTTTTTTTTTTTTTTTGTTTAAACACTCATTTATTTGCTTGATTTTTATACATATCTAACTTACATGTGAAAAAGAATCGTACAACAAAAACCTAGAAATATAAAATAGGGTAACAATACATGACCCGTTTGGGGTGTCTCGCAGTTAACAAATATCAGTTTTTACTCTCTCCGTACGTGATAGGGTTCGGAGGCGTCGACATTTTCGAATTAATGCCCAACTGTATATTAACAGTCTTCCCGGTAAAAAGAACAGGCGTACAAAAACCCGAGAAACGTTATGAAAAAGTGAGATACATGGTCTGATATAAGTGACTATGAGAAATTATTTCTCTATGGTAACTTTTATATCCTGTTGAATGTCCACACGGGTGAACCACAAAATTGCCATACAAGGATATATTTTTTAAACAAACAGATTTGAAAAGTATAAACAATAAAAACTCATTATTTTTAAAAGGTATAAGTCATTAAAACTTATTATTTTCATTAACTAAAAATTTTTTTTATACAGGAATTTTTATTCATTATAAAATTTTTTTTTTTTTTCAATAAACGAATTTCTTAAGTATACCAATCAAAAATATTTATTTGAACAAACAGTTTTTAATTTTTAATTTTTATATAACAAATTTAAAAATACAAGAGAATTCATGTTTAAAAAAAAAACCTGAATACGAAATTTATACATAAAGTATATGAAAACAAAGTTTTTTGAAAAAAAAAGGCATAGTATTAATGGAACTGTACACAGCTTAATGAAATAATGCTATATGACACAAGCCATGCTTTAAAATAAATTTAGATGACCAATTTGATTGACTTTTTAAAATAATCTTTACAAGCTTATACTAATTAACTTTTCAGTTCTCTTTTATTCTTTCAAAGTTTATTACCAAGTTTTAAACAAAAATATTAAATAGTAAAAAAGATATCTTAAAAACTCTTTCCAATTTTTACTCGCTGTAAAGTGAGATACATATTTCTATAAGTACCCCTGTTGAATGTCCACACGTGTGGCACACGTAACGTTATTTTCAAGTAGATGATTATAAAAAGGAATAAAAGATGGATATAGTTAATTATTTAATGATTTTATAGCCTCTTATGTCATAAATAATCAAAAAAATTGTTTTTTTTTTTTTTTACGTGCTTTTCTTTAACTCACAATGTTTCGTCGTTGTCGTCGTACGTTCAAAACTGCCAAGCTCTAGAACTTGGAGCTTGTAAGACCTGGAGGTCTGAAATTTTGCAGAGGGTCTAGGTTCGGATGACAATACATGAATCCGTAGTCACTTATCGACCTGGACCTCCAGGTCGCCGATGACGGGGGTACCTGAGGGAGTCATCTCCGAGAATTTGGGCTAAATTTTTCGGGGATGACTTTGAGGAAAGTTCTAGAGTATTTATCGAGGCAATTTGAACCAAAGTACCAAGGTCACTGATGATAGGGGTACCCGGGGTACCTGGGGGTCATCTCCGAGAATTCAGGTCGAATTCTTGGGATATGACTTAGGATAGATTTCGGGGGTGTTTTAGTGCATATGAGGAAGAAGTTTGAACCTGGAGAGTCAGGTCGACGATGACGAGTGTACCTAGGGAACCTGGAGGTCATCTTCGAGAGTTAGTAACAATTTCTGCGGAAATGACTTTAAGAGGTAATATAGAGTATTTATCGAGGCAATTTGAACATTAGTACATAGGTCACCGATGATAGGGGTACCCGGGGTACCTGGGGGTCATCTCCGAGAATTCGGGACGAATTCTTGGGATATGACTTAGGATAGATTTCGGGGGTGTTTGAGAGCATATGAGGAAGAAGTTTGAACCTGGAGAGCCAGGTCGACGATGATGAGTGTACCTAGGGAACCTGGAGGTCATCTTCGAGAGTTAGGGACAATTTCTGCGGAAATGACTTTAAGAGGTAATATAGAGTATTGATCGAGGCAATTTGAACATTAGTACCAAGGTCACCGATGATGGGGGTACCTGGGGTACCTGGGGGTCATCTCCGAGAAGTATAATTTAGTTGAACAAAAATGCAGAACTTTTAAGTCATCCCCGCAGAAATTGGCCCAAACTGTCGAAGATGACCTCCAGGTTCCTCAGGAACAACCGTCATCGGCGACCTGGGTACCTAGGTTTAAGTTGCCTCGATAAATACTCTATAACACCTCTTAAAGTCATTTCCGCAGAAATTGTTCCTAACTCTCGAAGATGACCTCCAGGTTCCCTAGGTACACCCGTTATCGTCGACCTGGCTCTCCAGGTTCAAACTTCTTACTCATATGCTGTGAAACACTCCCGAAATCTATCCTAAGTCATATTCCAAGAATTTGATTCGAATTCTCGGAGATGACCCCCAGGTACTCCGGGTAACCCCATCATCGGTGACCTTGGTACTTAGGTTCAAATTGCCTCGATAAATACTCTAGAACTTTCCTCAAAGTCATCCCCGAAGAATTTATCCCAAATTCTCGGATGACTCCCTCAAGTACCCCCGTCATCGGCGACCTGGAGGTCCAGGTCGATAAGTGACTACGGATTCATGTATTTTCATCCGAATCTAGACTCTCTGCAAAATTTCAGACCTCCAGGTCTTACAAGCTCCAAGTTCTAGAGCTTGGCAGTTTTGAACGTACGACGACAACGACGAAACATTGTGAGTTAAAGAAAAGCACGTAAAAAAAAAAAAAAAACAATTTTTTGATTATTTATGACATAAGAGGCTATAAAATCATTAAATAATTAACTATATCCATATTTTATTCCTTTTTATAATCATCTACTTGAAAATAACGTTACGTGTGCCACACGTGTGGACATTCAACAGGGACTATAAAAAATTATTTCTGTATGGTAACTTTAATATTTTTTAGGACATTCTCAAATTGTCTTGAATATAAATCCCACAGTATAATGCTGTGGCAACATTAATTAAATAGTTACAGAAATTGAATTTTTCATTGATGAGAGAGCAATTCAGGTTAAAATAAAATTAAATCTGTAACTTTTGAAATAATGCTGCTACAGCACTATAGTGTGAGATTTATATTCAGGATAACTTTAGAAGGTCCTAAAAAATATTAAAGATTACCATACAGAAATAATTTATCATAGTCACTTATAGAAACATGTATCTCACTTTGCAGCGAGTACAAATTGGAAAGAGTTTTTGAGATATCTTTTCTACTACTTAATATTTTTGTATAAAACTTGGTAATAAACTTTGAAAGAATTAAAGAGAACTGAAAAGTTAATAAGTATAAGCTTGTAAAGATTATTTTAAAAAGTCAATTGGTCATCTAAGTTTATTTTATAGCATGGCTTGTGTCATATAGCATTACTTTATTAAGCTGTATACAGTTTCATTAATACTATGCACTAAAAACCATTTTTTTCCAAAAACTTTGTTTTTATATACTTAATTTATAAATTTCATTTTCAGGTTTTTTTTTGTTATACATAAATTTTCTTGTATTATTAAATTTGATTTAAAAAAGTAAAAAAAATTTTGTTTGAGTCAATATTTTTGATTGGTATAATTAAATAATATATTGCAAATTTAAACCAAATTCAATCAAATTAGTCATTTAAATTTATATTATATAATAAGGCTTGAGTCATGGCATTATGCCATTAAGCTGTATACAGTTTCATTTTATTATGCACTTATAACCATTTTTTTCAAGTCTCTGTTTTTTTATAAATTTTGTTTCCAGTTTTTTTTTTTTTATTCACTTCTCTTTTTTATAGATGGATTGTTAAATTTTCTACTAGGAAAATATTTTTGATGGGTATATAGTATTTTTTTGGTCACCAACCAATTATCGGTGCGTTATTCGTGCTGTTTTCTGACCAATATATGATCTGTTTTGCAGTCGCCATCTATCGGATCATCAAAAAACTTTCTAAAAGATGAAAACGACCAAGGAGCCAGGCTTTGAGGTTAGAACGCAGCAGCAGAGTTTATGACTGGGCTTGGTGTGTTTTTTTCAGAAAACAACACTCATAACACACCAAAAATTGATTGGAGTCGAAAAAGCATATATTTGAACATGTTCGATTATGGGGTTTATACGCAATGACAGCAAGTTCAGTCATAAACTGTGTTGCCGTGTTCTAATCTCAAAGGCTGGCACCTTGGTCGTTTTCATCTTTGAGTAAGTTTTTTGACGATTCAATAGATGGCGACTGCAAAACAGACCAAATATCGAATATTTGGTCTGAAAAACTGATCATATATACACCTTTTATTTGGTCAGAAAGCAGCTCGAATAACGCACCGATAATTGGTTGGTGACCGAAAAATGAAAATAACAAGTTTTTATAAGCTATACCGTTTATAAAAAAGTGAGTTTCTAATATTTGTACCCTTCAAAACTATTTGTTTAAAAAATATATCCAAGTGCGGAACACGTGTAAATACTCAACAGGGTGGTATCTTTAAGGTAGTTCTCCCCTGAATAACGTTCATTCGAGAAAATTCTGGAATTTTGGAAATGATTAGTTTGTACGTTCATACATACACTCACGAAAAATTGAACCGATTTACAATACCGTTTTTTTTCTAGGCTCTTTCAAAAGTAACTGATTTGGCAAAATTTTAAGAAAAAGTAACCTTTCAAGCACAAAATAAAACAAAACGTCAAAACTACATTCGAGATATGTCTAAAAAAACATTATATCATAGTTCAAGTATTCATTTATGTAAATACGCAAATTTAAAAAAGTTTACAATATAGTTACGGAGAAATTTCGATTAGAAATTAATAATTTTTGTAATTTTTTCAAAAACATGAGTCAAGTTGTAATAATGCTCGAATATATATATATATAACAAGAATAATTGTAATATAACCTGTTCAATATGATGGATGATTTAGAACAAAGTGATTGTGTTCATCATAATTTTTTTATTTTTATCTTTACATATCGCCAAAGAAAACTTCATTTTATATAATAACATAAAAATAAACAGTCGTATTTAACAAATTCTCTAATTATCTCGTAAATTAAAATTATTTAAAAATAATTATAATTCGAGCTATAATTTAAAACTGATCATATTTTAGAAGAGATTCAAAAAACTAATTTTATTTTAAAAAATTATTTATTGGAATTATGAAAATACATTTTTATGTTGTTAAAAAATTACAATCATCAATTACGCTGAGCATTTGATAAAGAGAATGCAATGTCTCGTTTTTCATTCAAAAGTTTATCCCTAAATTCTGGGCGTTTTTTTTTTCAAGAGCTTCTTTGCATTTAAATCTTTTATTTAAAACCGTTTTTTAATAAAACGACCATTATGTGTCGATTTTGAATACTTAATTATACAATAGTTAATTAACACAAACACTACTCCGACATAACCTTTGAAAATATTTAAGAACAATTTTTAAACGAAATATGAACGAACATCAACGTTGCCAAATTTTTAAGAACAAAAACCGATTCAAAAATACTCGGTGTGTCAAAGCAGAGTCAGGGGAGAACTACCTTAAAAACAATTCAGTTTAAAAAAATAAAATAAAATAAGAAAAAAAAATTAAATAATGATCTCCAATTGTAACTGATGGTGAAAGCTCTTTAAGATACTCCTATATAAGCAATTAACCCAGTGAGAAACAAATGTATATTTTTAATGTGATTTATAACTTTGTAATGACCAACTTTAATATTTAAGATAATCAATGTTTCATTATTATTACGTCGGCAGAGAAATAATATCCTGTCACATGTAGTTAAAAAAGTATGAAAAACTTCTCAAAGCTACTTCTCTATTCGCTCCGTGCGAGTTCGTCTGCGACAACACTCACAGGAAAATCCGCGCTGTAAATTCGAGGTGGCGTAGCGCTGGCGACAACACTTACAGAAAAATCTGGCTGTAAATTCGAGGTGGTGCCACTAACTCGCACGGAGCGAATAAGCCTTTACCAATAGTACAGTGAGAGGATGAAGTAAACTCAAAGAACACTACGCATATTAAGTCAACGTCACCGTAGCATCGCGTTGACCCGATACAGATGCAAAGCATGTCCTAAAGGTTTCTAATTCGGTGCCTTGGTGGCATGACGATACCAATGAATACTCTTTTTTCCTCGAAATACTAACTCTGCCTTCGGTGCGATCCGGACGTCTCTTTGTATGTTTCCCCCGTCGTACTGAAAACATTTATAGGTTCATAATTACTGAGAGGTCAGGGCTCTTGAATTAGCCCTGGTAAAAATATCATTACCTGATACATGATATATAATAAAATAAGTTTGTTCTGATATTTTAATTTAAAAAAGCATGTTGTACATTAAAATTAAAAAAAAAAAAAAAATGTAAAACTGAGAAAAAAAAAAGTTTTTACTGTTTGTAGAGAAGTAAAAATATTTAATGGATTTGATTTCAGGAAAAAAATGACTTTAAAAAATTAAAGCAATTATTTCATTCTTGTCCATCTCTAAAACATCGGCTGGTAAACCAGCTACGAAATTATTGAAACGGGAAACCAGCTGTTATAACAGTTGGTCAACTAGCTAGCAGCATATTTAAAAAATGTTTAATTTCTTTAAAAACTAAGCAACAAGCTAGAAATCGCAAATAACCTTTTTATTATAAGTAATCCAGATTGAGAAGAATTTTTTAACTTTTTTCAAAATTAAATATGCTAACATGTTAGCAACAAAGTAATCCAGTTGTACACTGGCCGGACACCGTATTGTTCCGAGGTTTGAACTGGCGTTCGAAACCTGACCGTCAATCTAAAATTTTTCTATTGCCAACCTTCGCGTCACGAATGCACTAAAAATATTATCTTTCCTAAAGTGAGGTTAGAGAGCCGATGTAAATGATCGAAATGAATCTCTACTTTTTACTTTTCAAGCTTTTTTATTAAAAAAATTAATAATCATTCATTGATTGAGTTTTTGATTCGTTGATAGTGAAAAGTGAAAAGTAGAGATTAATTTAGATCATTTACATCGACTCTCTAACCTCACTTTAGGAAATATAATATTTTTGGTTCGTTCGTGACGCGAAGGTTGGCACTAGAAAAATTTTAGACTGACGGTCAGATTTCGAGCGCCAGTTCAAACCTCGGAACGATATGGTGTCCGGCCAGTGTACCTAAAAAATTTTTTTAATAGTTAATGCTCCGTCTACACCGGTGGTTCAACCGCGTCTCCGGGTTAACTTTGTTTAAAGAATTTTTCAATGTTGCCGTTGTATTAAAGGATTAATTTTTACTTTAAAAATATGAAATAACTTATAAGATTAAGATGTTTACATCTGGAACTTCAATTTGATGGCAACATTGCAAAATTCTTTAAACAAAGTTAAGCCGAGACGTGGTTGAACCGCCACCCTACTAAAAAAGTTCACATGTAAATCCACGTGGATATCTACGTGATTCATCCACTCTATAAATCCACTTGACCAAATTAAAAAAAAAAAAAAACTAAGTTCCACATGTAAAGATTTTATAACTTATGTACTTTTTTATAAACAAAAAAGTTTTTTTAGTTGAATGAAATATCCCGAGTTGAATTGAGTATTTTGATTTTTTCTACACTTTCAGGAAATTGAAAATTTTGACACTTGTAAATTCTTCGGGACTTGATAAAATTATGAGCCTTGAACTTTTTTCAAAAATTTCCAGCATTTAGAATTTTTTAGGAATTTGGAATTTTCATAGACTTATAATATTGTTGTTGACTTAAAAGTTTTAAGGTCTGTGGGACTTAAAAATTTATCTATTCTATAAGACTTAGAAATTTTTTGAACCGCAGACACTTAGAATTTTTTCAGTCTCTGGAACTTAGAAATTTATTTTGTTTTCGGACTTGAAAATTTTTCAAACCGTAGACACTTTTAAAGTGAGTTAGGTCTGTGAAACATAAAAATTTTTTGAACGTCAGACACTTAGAATTTTTTCAGTCTGTGGGACTTAGAAATTTATTTTGTATTTAGACTTTGAAATTTTTCAAACTGCATAAAAAAAATTAAGACCTTAAAAAGATCTGTTGAAGACATATCTTAACACTATGGCTGTTTTTGAGACAATTTAAGACGAAAAAAATGTTTTATTTTTTATATGTATCATTTCAAAAATGTCTGAAAAAGTTCTTTTAAAGATAAAAATTAATGATTTTTTCGTTAATTTTCTTATGATACTAAGATGATTTTTAGATCTTTGATCATTTTGAGATAAATTTTAGATATTTTTAATTACGTAACCTTTTCTCTTAAAGATATTAATAATAGATTTTGGAAATGATAATCAGGCAAGTGATAATAATTGCAAGATTAATTTTGTGTATTTAAGATTTTTTTAAAGATCATTTTGTGATGAACTTTCGATATTATTTAGGCGCGTTTTTTTAAAGATATATATTAATATATTTTTAAAGATAGCAAGATTCTTTAAAATAAATTTTGTACGATTTAAAAAAAATTTTCAACCAGCATTTTAAATATTTCAAGACCTTTTTTTGAAACTAATTAAATTTCATTATTTTTTCAAATTAAAGAGTTTACCGTGAATTACTTTCGTAGATCACTGAGGACTCGGGTACAATATGTGCATGTTCGCGGCTAACCTTTATTTTTCTTTAATCGAGTTTCTGAAAAAGAAAAAAAAAATTGCCACAAAGTATCATTCAAACATTAAACACCAAATTTAAATTACTGCTTAATATTTAAGACTTATCTGATCGGATGTTCTCCAGTAGAAGTTCAAACGGCTGACCAACTTTTATTCGCTCTCTTGACTTCTTTCGCTACTTTGTATCATTTGTCTGTCGATTCTCTATTTTTTCTAGTTGTTGAACACATTTTTATTTTTATTTTATATAATTTACATTAAAAAATATATATCTTGAATACTCAAAAAATATATTGGTGATATCTTACCGTCTTTGTATGGTTGGAAAAAATACGAAAATAAACAAAATGAATTTAGCTGCTAAGACGATCGATCGAATCAAACGTATTAATAACAACGACCTGTGCACACGTCGTTGTTGGTGATAATGTTGGTTAAACTTCAGCATACCGAGATGACGAAGTTTAACCAATATTGCTAAGTTTTCAAGATATATTTTTTTAATGTAAATTATATAAAATAAAAATAAAAATGTGTTCAACAACTAGTAAAAATACAGAATCGACAGACAAATGATACAAAGTAGCGAAAGAAGTCAAGAGAGCGAATAAAAGTTGGTTATCCGTTTGAACTTCTACCGGAGAAAATACGATCAGATAAGTCTTCAATATGAAGCAGTAATTTAAATTTGGTGTTTAATGTTTGAATGATACTTTGTGGCAATTTTTTTTTCCTTTTTCAGGAACTCAATTGAAGAAAAATAAAGGTGAGCCGCGATCATGCACAGACTGTACCCGAGTCCTCAGGGCTCTACGAAATGAATTCACGGTAAACTCTTTAATTTGAGAAAATAATGAAATTTAATTTGTTTTAAAAAAAGGTTTTGAAATATTTAAAATGCTGGTTGAAAATTTTTTTAAGATCGTATAGAATTTATTTTAAAGAATCTTGCTATCTTTAAAAATATATTAATATATATCTTTGAAAAAACGCGCATAAATAATATCGAAAGTTCATCACAAAATGATCTTAAAAATAATCTTAAATACACAAAGTTAATCTTGCAATTATTATCACTTACCTTATTATCATTTCTAAAAACAATTATAAATATCTTTAAGAGAAAAGGTTACGTAAAAAAATTTATCTCAAATTTATCTAAAATTTATCTCAAAATGATCAAAGATCTAAAAATCATCTTCGTATCATACATATAAAAATTAACGAAAAAATAAGTAATTTTTACCTTCATAAGAACTTTTTCAGACATTTTTGAAATGATACATATCAAAAATAAAACATAATTTTTTTGTCTTAAAACATCTCAAAAATAGCCCATAGTTAAGATATGTCTTCAAAAGATCTTTTTAAGATCTTAATTTTTTTTTACACGGTTTGAAAAATTTCAAAGTCTAAAAACAAAATAAATTTCTATGTTTCACAGGCTTAACTCACTTTAAAAGTGTCTGCGGTTTAAAAAATTTCCAAGTCCGAAAACAAAATAAATTTCTAAGTCCCAGTAACTGAAAAAATTCTAATTGTTCACGGTTCGAAAAATATCTAAGTTCCAGAGATTGAAAAAATTCTAAGTGTCTGCGGTTCAAAAAATTTCTCAGTCTGCACATTCAAAATTTGCTAAGTATCACAGACTGAACAACTTTTAAGTCCGGAAGAACCAAAAAAATTTCTCATAGACTAGATAAATTTTTAATTCCCACAGACCGAAAAATTTCTAAGTCAACAACAATATTATAAGCCTATGAAAATTCCAAGTTCCTAAAAAATCCTAAATGCTGGAAATTTCCAAAAAAAGTTCGAAACTCATAATTTTATCAAGTCGCGAAGAATTTATAAGTGTCATAATTTTTAATTTCCTAAATGTGTAGAAAAAAATCAAAGTACTTAATTCAACTTGGAATATTTCATTTAACTGAAAAAACTTTTTTGTTCGTAAAAAATTAAATAAGTTATAAAATGTTTACATGCGGAACTTAGTTTTTTTTTTAATTTGGTCAAGTGGATTTATAGATTGGATGAATCACGTGGATACTCACGTGAATTTACATGTGAACTTTTTTAATAGGGCAGTGTAAACGGGGCATAATCAAATGGTGTATTAGCTAGTTTTCTATTTCATTTTCGACGCTGATAAAAGTTTTAGGTTTTTAAATTCAAATTCACAGCAACTATGAAAGTACTAAAAATAGTAAAATGATGTCTCTCTAAATCTTGTAATTTCTAAAAACGGCGATTTTTTTTCTTTAAAATATAATCTCGGTAATTTTTTTCTTCTACAAATTTAATTTTTTGAATAATTGAAAATTTTGAAATTTTTCATGACATTTTTTAGACGAGAAATTTTTAGAAAAGTTTTTATCCCATTTAATCTTTAATCAATACAATAAAAATACTTTAATAACAATTACAAATCTATTTACATATCTAAATTTTAATTAGATATTAAAGTTCACATGAATGACAATCAATCGTCAGTAGTAAATAAAGAATTACAATTATTAAGCAAATGGTACTAAAACAACAGACTGAAAAGTAAAAAAAAAAAATCAAGGTGCTTTCTAATATATCTAGTGAAAACAATTAAATAAAAATAAAACAATACAATTGTTTTATTTAAAGCATATAAATAGACATGTATTTCTTCATGTTTAAACTGAAGCTGATGAATCCATACTAATTGTAGGGGCTTCTAGATCATAAATTAATAAATGGATAAAAAAAAAAGAAAAGAAAAGATGCTTCGATTAAAAAGAACAAATTGACAAATTTTAAAAATAAATTCCAACGATTTTTCGGCCTATGTTGAAAAATTTTATATTTTTATTCAATTTTTAACTGTAACTGCTAAATTTTTATAGTTTGTATGTTGAAGTTTATTTCAATGCTTTGATTAACTATTTAAAAATTAAAATGAATTTTTTCTTGAAACCAAATGTAAAAAAAAAAAAAAAAAAAAACTATTATTTATGTTTACAAAATTTATAACTTGCATTGAGTATGTTAAACTTGAAAATTTATCTACACCGTTTAAGAATGATATAAATACCAAATGGTGCATTTATTTATAAATATATATAATAATATCAGTGTAACAAATATAAACGAAATTAACTTATTCTATTGTATATAAATATTTTTCTTTTTAATATAATCTAATAAGATGAAAAAAATATTAATAAAAACTAAAAACATTATTTTTATCTGTTTAATTATATCCCTGCTAGAAGTTTTAAGAGATCTTCTTGGGTGCTCGGCAGATTCTGGACAGAACTGGATAGCATACGCTTGTAGTCAAATTGAACGAGTTTACCTATACATACGAATAGATGTAGAAAATTGAGAAACTACGATTAATAAAAATGTTGCAAAATTTTAATAAAAGTAAATGAATCTTTATTTTTCCTTTAGCGCTTTACATCAATTCTAGGTAATGCCGTTGTGGCGGCCGGTATTCAATTTCTCAAAAAATACAAAATCCGCCCCATTCTTTGTTGCAACAAAAAACTTAACCGTATAATCAAATTAGGCAAAGATCCTATGGTTCTGCCACACCAAACTAGCGTTTTTTACAAATTCAATTGTAAATCTTGTCCTACTACATACATCGGCCAAACAAAAAGGGAATTGAGGCATAGGATTTAACATTGAACATAAAGGCCGGGACAGAGATCTTGCACAGGCCTTTTTTTTTTTTTTTTTTTTTTTTTTTAAACTCCTTTTTCACGGGTTATCCTCCTGTGGAAGACGTACCCGTACCTTTTCACCCCAGCGAACTGGAGGACCGATAAGAGCCAATTGTGTGAAGTGCCTTAGATAAAGTGAGATAAGTCGCTTACAAACAGTCGATACAATTACTGAATGGTGTGATCAGTCAAATTACAAAATTGTTGGTTATTAAATAATCACAAAAGACCTTAACAGTGAGTACGCTGTGGGAGTTGATGAAGGAAGAAAGATCAGTGCCCTCAGGGGCCCCGGCCCTAGCCAACGTTCGAACGGCCGCTTCTCTGCCTGCAGTGCCCAGGGGGCAATCCCACAGCAAATGCTCCAGTGTCTGAGAGTCCTCGCCACAGTCACAAAGGTCGCTGTCGATAATGTTCTTGCGATGAAGGTGGGCTTTGGTACGGGTATGGTCACACTTAATCCTATTGAGCATACCTAACAGCGCCCTATCGAAATCATAACCATGGAACCAAGGCCGATTGGGGAAATCTACCTGATGTGCAAAGTATCTGACCCCCTTGTTGCTCCTAGAATAAACGATGCAATAATCGAACGCCTACGTACGACTCCCAGCCCCTAGCAATACAGAAAAATCCTTGTGCCAAACGCCATAAAAACAGATATCAATAAGGAACTGAGAAAACTTGGCAGCCTCACCCACCTTGCAACAACCGGGGAGACCAATCGCGGATGAGATCCAGACTGTCCTGACTTCGAGTCCCTGGAGACAAGATGGTGCATTATGGTATAAGAAAGAGCCCCAATCGAGCTTAGGTATGACCAGTGCCAAATATATGGATCTAACTGTACCGGGATGTACCCCCCATTTGAACCCGACGACAGAGCTAATCATGACGATGCCAGCCCTGACTTTGGGCAATATACTCCCGATATGCCCAGACCAATCCCTACCCTGATCAAAATAGACTCCGAGGTATTTGAAACCAGACGAGTTGAACAATCGCTGTCCATCAAAACAAACAAAGTATTCGCCGGCGGACAGAGATCTGGACCCAAATATAACGAAGCTGCATTTCTGGAAAGAGATAAGCAAATTCAAAGAGGATAGGAGGTGACTGATTCTGGCGATTGATTCCTCGATACGGCGAATGCCTTCCAGAATGGAGCAGCATCTCAAGTAAATGATGACGTCGTCCGCAAAGCTAATCATCCTAACCTCTCCTACTAGGCAACCCAACAAGCCAATGATGTACAGATTAAACAAGAGGGGGCTAAGACAAGATCCCTGAGGAAGACCTTTGTTAGTTTTACCTGAGGCGAACGAATTACGATCATAGATCCCAGTAACCCTCCTGTCTCCCATGACGTTGACTATAAATCTGACAAGCTGACCGGGAATTTTGAGAGAAACAAGAATACGAACGAGAAGTTCTAAATTGACGTTGTCGTAAGCACTGGCGATGTCTAAGGAGAAAACAAGGAGATGCTCGTTCGACAGTTCAGCCATTCTGATCTCCGCATCCAGCTTGGCCAGGCAATCCTGGCACGATTTGCCTCGTCGAAAGCCGTGAAAATTGGCCGGGATGACATGTCTGGCCTCCGCCCACCACTGTAGCCTGTCGTTAATGACCCTGTCAACAATCTTCAGTAGAGTACAGGCTAGGGCTATCGGGCGGAACTTGTCCGAACCAGACTTAGGGATGAATACAACCTTAAAATCCCTCCACATGTCTGGGATAGAACCAACCCTGAGCACGAGGTTATAAAAGTCAGTCAGCCAACAGACCACTGATTCAGGCAAGTTCTTAAGTAAAGAGTACGTGATGTCATCTGCACCAGCTGCAGAATGGAGTTTCGCTCTGGATATGGCAGCGAAGACCTCAGTAGAGGACAAATCAGAGGAAAGAAGATCATCATGAATATCAAAGTCGACGCCGGAAAGTAGATGGCCTGAGTACACATAAGATTTCGAAATAATATCAAAAGCGTTCTGTAAATTAGGAAGATTACGAGGGTCGTTCGAAGCCTTGGAGTTTGCAGGTGGAGTATAGAACCGGTGTTTATACCTCTTAAAGAATCTGAAGTTCTCACGTATGGGCTTAGAAGGATTTAAAGTTGACGCTTTGTCTCTGAACGAAGACCTGTTGGCTTTGGATAAGATCCTGGAACTGGCCTTCTTGGCAGCCAAATAACAGTCCTCATTTGTGGAGGATGGATCACGCTTGTAAGCCTTAAAAGCCTGAACCCTATCTGAAATAGCCTCAGAGCAAGCCTCATTCCACCAAATGGCATTAGGGGGAGTGCATCTGGCCTTGCGGCCACCCAGCGCAACAACCTTGCCACCTGACTGTTCCACTGAACGTAGTATAGCACAAATTAATTCACCATATCCATCAATATAATTACCGGCGTCCAATGGAGATTGCAAGGCTACCCATGCGTCCATACAACCACGAAAGGTGGACCAATCGACCCTAGACAACTGAATGTGGGAGCCAGTGTTGACTCGATGTATGAGGGGAATGTTCGATGTCAGAGTGACAGGGAAATGGTCACTACCCCAGGGGTCAGAGTCGACGCTCCACGATATGTCGAATGCAAACGGTTTCAATATAAATGAAATGTCGGGACAGCTGTTGCCGACATGTGCCCTAGTAGCGGAGCCATCGTTCAGAACAGAAAGGCCGTTAATTGCGTCCATGCACCTCTGAAAATTGCGACCATTGGTGTTGTCCCTATCACTACCCCAGGAGGAGTGTTGAGCATTAAAATACCCAGATACCAAAACGTTGGGGAGACCGGACAATTCATTCACAAAATGAACAAGCTGACTAGAACTGACTGTGTTGCTAGAGGGATTATAAACTCCAACAAAAGTGAGGTCCAAACCATCTACCTGAATACCCAAACCTAAAACCTCAAACCCAGAGGGAATTGAGTGGAATGAGATTTGGCCGTAGCGAATAGAACAATTGACGTATGCTAAGAGGCCACCCCCCTGGCCTGAAGGCCTATCGACACGTATAAGATTAAACCGGTTAAAATGGCGAGAGACTACCTCTTTGGACAATAATGACTCACAAACGAATACTATGTCGTAACGACCAGAAGCAGCAATGTTCTCGAGTTCCCTCCACTTACTCCTAACTCCCCTGATGTTCCAGGATAAAATATTAAGAGTGCGCATAATGACGAAATATAAAACAAAAGTCAAATTAAAATAAAATAAAATAATATAATATAATATAAAATAAAGGAATAGAAAGGAAGAATAATAAATGAGTTAAAATTAGAATGAGCTGAGATGAAATTTGAATTTAAATTTGATGACATGTGACGGAAATGGGATAAAAGACAAAAACAGGGAATCCGAATCGACAGGAATACTGGAAGGAAACCATCGATCCTGTGTCCTTGCCGAAAATGTCTAAATAAAAGTGATATCCCAAGCATGGGAATAGGAATCCATGGATATGCATAAGCAATATGTGTAAACAATTACTATGCATGCCCGAAGAAGAGTCAAACCCATGCACGAGAAATCATGAAAGAGAAGCCAACGGGAGGACAGAATGATTATGACAGCTGCGCAATCTTAAGCCCAATAGACTTAGTCTACCAGTGCAAGATCACGCACTGTCCTGTGAAAAGGAAATAGTCCGACCGACCCGAAGAGAAAGTCCCTACCGAAAAATCATAAAAATGGTAAAAAAGAAAAGAAGGGCTGAATATATAAAATGAAAGTGAACCTAAAAATAAAACTACAGGTAAAACATAAAAACTAATAACTAATACTACTACTACTACTAACGCTTAAACTTAAAAGTAAAAAAGAGAAAAAAAGACGAACTAACCTACCTACTATACCTACCGCGGCGAGACTTACCCCGGTGGCCGCTATTCTGACCGACAGACGGTCTCTTACGATTGTTTCGCGGATAGTCAGACCCCTCTCGAAGCCCGCTTGGATCCGTGAGGTTACCTCGACCAGACTTATCAGACCAATCCGGGGAAACGGAGCCAGATCTTCTCTCCGCAATTTCAACATCGCTATACCAGTCAACGACCTTATCTAAAACCCCCGTCGGGTCGCTAGCAGCTGAAGAAGATCTGGGGCGATTCCTAGTGCCAGACAAGGCGGCAGAGTCGTCGCGCGCAGTAATCTTCGCTAATTTAGGCTCAAAAGGAAGCTCGATGGTCGACTCGACATCAGCCAAAGGACAACCCGGGATCTGAGTAAGAAATGGATTACCGTTCAAACCGGACGAATCCGTGGTGCGAATGCCATCAGCCATGGCATCAACCAAGTCGAGCCTAGAATTAATCACCCGTAGAGATTTCAGTCCAACCTGCGATCGGTCCTCCGGGTCACTGCCATTGGGACGAGTGCAGTCAGGGAATAACCCTGCCGTCCCGTTCTCGAGAGCTTCCCTCGAATCTATAAAAGGATTACGAACGTCCAACACCCTACCGACATCGAACTCCCCTGGATTATCCTCAAACCGTTGCTGAACCAGAAAGATGACCGGACCCCTAGTGATACCCAAAATAGCTATGGTGGCATTGACTTCCCTGTTGAACTGGAAGTGAGGACAGAACTTACTAGTGGTCGGGTGGTCTAGATCACAGTTGCAACACGCCGGAATAAAGTTCGAATCCTCCGAGCGGAGGCAAGAAGTGGAAGGATGAGGGCCTCCGCAGAAGCTACACCGGACCGGGTTCTCACATCTACTGCTACCATGGCCATACGACTGGCAGTTGTGGCACCTCATCACTGGTTGGACAAACAAGCGAACCGGACAGACGACACCAAAAATGGATACGAACCTAGGGAGGTATCCACTGGACAGAACCTTGACGTCATGCGAGGCGAAGTGAACTGGACTACCATCACCGGACGTGGTCTTTTTTATAATCAAACAAAATCAACAAAATCGATATCGCCATAAACCCACCCCAAGCCCCATCAAGGTCACCGAGAAATTCCGAGAGATTGGCTCAGCGATAAACAGAAAAGCAAATAAAATCGCAAATAAAATCACAAATAGCAGAGAAACCAATCCTCCTAACCTCCCAATACCGAGAGGAGCAGAGCACTAGAGTATATTCACAAAACACATGCTGAAAAATCAGAATAAAGTCAATTGATAAATCAGACTAAACTGCATAGGAGCGAGCAGGCAGAAGTCGACAAAATCAAAATGCCGAAAATAAGTCGCCAGAGCCGCACAAAAAGGGAAATATTGTAAAAGGGGCAAAGGAACAACCAAAGCCCCTGTTGTGCAGCACCGCCGACTGAAAAACCCGAAATAAACTGCCCGCTTACTCCAATGCGCGTTACAATAGGTCTAAGTGTATTAGGGAAGGAAGTGTCGCCTAAATCATCAATAAGCAAAAAACTCAAAAAGCAAGAAAAATTCGGCGTGCTTAAAAATAGGTTATAATAATACGCAAGATCAAACACCAAACAGTCTAACAGAATAATAATGATAATTAAGTTGTAACGAGGAGACGTACCTCACCAGGATGAAAGATTGAGTCGGAGAAAAACTTAAGTAACTCGGTGATTACAACTGCATCCTCGAAAGTCACGTGTGTGCTATGATCCGGAAGGCTCGGCAGCGAGAAAGTTCCGGAAGGCTCAGGATCAAAAATCAAAATGGCACAGTAGAAGGTTGACGTAGAGAATAGCCAAAATCAAAGAGGCAGTAACCAGGTTCTTCAACGACGAGCAAGAAATCCTCCGGAGAAAAGGTACGGGATCAAAGCCAAGCCAAAAGGAGAAGCCGACAAGAGAGTAGCGCAATGGAGGTGTTAACCGTTCGGTGTCCAAACCAAGAATCTTGCACAGGCCTTCTGTGCATCTGTGCAGCTCACACCTACTGCCTACATGGTTTGTGCACACTAAAACCAGGCGGTGCGCATGTATAACCTGCACTAGGGATCTTACCGGGAAGATCCCTAACCTGGACAGGCCGTGTAGGTGTAAGCTGCACAGACGCACAGGAGGCCTGTGCAAGATCTCTGCCCCGGCCCTAAGACTAAAGAAGACTCTCTTGTTTTTACATGCACATGGTAACAATCATGATTTTGATTGGAAGGAAGTTCGCATTTTAGACAGGAAAACAATTAGGGAAAAACGTCTTATTTCGGAATCACTTTTCATTAACAGTTATGATGACACTTTGAGTCAGAAGGAAGACTCGTTAATCGTATTTACAAAAGTTTTATACAGTATATTTCACGCTGGGCTCTGGAAAGTATTAGCAAGCCCTAGCAAACCCAAATTGACGCCCGAGCCAAAGGCGAGGGTTTTAAGGGTTTGCTAATTCTTTTCCAGTATCGCATGAAATATTTTTTCCGTACGACGGGTCCGGGAAGTGCTACTGACTGTAGCGCTTCCCGGGCGGAGTACGGAAAAAGTCATTTTCTGACTAAATGTGAACTGTACATAAAATCTCCCCCCCCCTTTCCCTTTTCCTTTCTTAATTACATTTTCTCACACAATACCATACTCTTAATTTTAATTTTATGTTCAACTGTTGACCGAGACCGATATAATTATCGTCTTCACTGTACAATATTTTATTTAAACTTGGTAAGAAATTTATCCATACTTGTAATACCTTTAATTTGTATTGTATATTTAATTTTTACTTTATAATAAAATTAAAGCCTGAAGAGGTCCACTACTACATGGACGAAACGCTGCTGTAAAAAGAAAAAAGAAGTTTTTTATTGGCCTTGCCCGTTACGATCCTAATATAATTATCTTAGTTATTCAATTTCCCCTCTTTTCCTTCGATCTGCTCCTCTCTTTCTCTTTACAATACACACACACACGCGCGTGTGCGCGCGCAAACACTTTCAACGTCTCTCCGCGCTTTCTGTACATTGTACCGTTCGTTCGTTTTGCCCTTTGTGACAATGTAGGGGCCTAGTAATTTTAACTTGGCTTTCAATCCGGGTCTTTCTTGGTTGCGGACGATTGATAGTAAGTCGCCGACTCGGTATTTTGTGGCAGCCTTCCGTTTACGGTTGAACTGCTGCTGGTTCTCGAGCTGGATCTTCTTGATCTATTTTCGAGCGGCTACTCTCTCTTAGTCTCTGTCCGCCTGGAATTCCACCAAGATCTCCTCCTCAGTGCTTGCTCTACAGAATCCTTGACACGGGTGTTCAGTCTTACTTGGCAAACTTTTTCACTGAGAGGCTCGGCTCTCGCCCGGAAAGGGTAGCGAATCCGCATGCGCCGTTGATCGTTCCCCCCTTCCGTACGGAGTCTCTGAAACGTTCCTTTCATGTGTCAACCACCTATCTTTGGAACAGATTACCGCCTCTTATTCGCCTATCACCATCTCTTTCCATCTTTAAACATCTCATTAAACCACACATTTTTACTACCGAGGGAGAAGATTAAGTACTCACTGTCATCGTGCACTTTGTGATCCCGATGAACTGTATGCTCAAATTGTGGTGTTTTTCAAGTATTCAGTGATACTGCTATGCGAGTTCTACCGGCAATTGATTTTTACCACTGCAAATGCAACTATGTCATTTAAGATTGCAATATTTCTGATGTATACCTTTACTTACATTTTTATTTTATTTTTTTATTTTTTATTTCTATTCTTATTTGTATTTTATTATATTTGTATTTACGTTTTTTTTCTCATTCTTATTGTCATTTTACTGATATTATTATGATAATTATTATTATTGTTATCTAATCTCTGTATATTATATTTCCGTTTTTTATTTTCCCCTAAATTGGATCTTCGAAAATTTGAAATTTTTAAAAACACGTTCAAAACACAGGTATTATCGATCAGCTCACCAGATGTAAGTCTAAACGTCTTTTATCAAAAAATCAGCTAACCAGATGTAAATGAAAAACTAATCATATTGATCAGATGTAAACTCTGGGTGGCATTAAAGCACATACGACAGTAGTTAGTAGTGCAAGATTTTATATGTATTTTACACAACATTTACTTGTAAAGAAACATCTCGCTGATGTGTTAAATAAATACAAGATCCTTTCACATTCGCGTTGAAAAAAAAAACGCATCGAAGTATTGGATTAACGAAGATCCAATTTAGGAGATCCAATTTGGGGGATCAAAAAAGTACGATATTTAACTGTTTTGACCGTGTTTTTAAAAATTTTAAATTTTCGAAGATCCAATTTAGGGGACCCAATTTAGGGGATCAAAATAAAAAACGGAAATATAATATAGTGAGATACTATATTCAACCATACTTGCTTCGAAGAAACAACACATAAATGTGTTCAAGCAATACTAGATCCAATGACATCGAGAATACAACGATCCATGTATTGGATCAATATTAGATTCAGCCACAGTCACGATAAAGAAACAACACACCTATGATTTCAAAAATCAAAAAGTAGTCCAGAATAAAAATTAATCAGGAATTAAAATTTGTGCAGTACGAGAAATATTTTAGAGTAATCAAGGAAAACTTGTGGGCAGATTTGCGCAATCCCAAGCCAACTGGTTAGATAAGCAAAATACGTTAGTTCAGTAAGAGCTAATCATTTAAGTCGGTTCAGGTTGGTAAGGTAGATGAGGTTCGTTAGGCGGAGTTTTTGGGGAAGGAGGGTAGCAGGGTTTGTTATTGCACTTAAAAATTTTAATAGAGCTTTTTCAAAATTTGAAGTACACTCGACGGCCATCAATATCTGTTCAGTGGTTTGAATTTGGCGGTCGATTTATGTTTCCCAACCTGAAAATTCCAGGGCCGTATGAAATTGATTTTTTGTAAGGAGGCAATGGAGGCATCGGAATTAGAGGTTATGTTTTGTTTATCAGTGTGTTTTATTTATTTATTTATATAACGAATGAAAATTTTGATGATTTATAGTTTAAAACGGTGTTTATTTGAAAAACTTTTTTCGAAAACTGAGTGGTTTTATTTATTTTCGGTTTTTGTGACTTGAACTTTTTACAAAATTAATCTTGCCAACAAATTTAAAATTTTTTTATTATGTTTGAAGCAAAAAGAATTAATAAAAATAAATATAACAAAATAAAAATATTATTAAAAATTGTCATCTTAATATACTATTGTTAAAAGAATTAGTAAGGATTAGGAGAAGGGTCGTGCACTAGTTTTAAATAAAACAATTGTCTAAATAAACAAAATAAATATATTGGTGCTTGGGGCACATGGTTACGCAGGTGTGGCACGCGGCGACCAGAGGAGAACTGAGCGCATGAAGGCAACGCAGCGCCGCGGTCAGTCACTTAGCGCGCGAAGATTCAAAATAACAAAAAATTAATAACTCAAAAAAATATTAAATACTAAATTGTCGATTTCCGACATGCCGCCTACTTTAATACGTCGCAGCGTATTAAGACGGCTTTCAATAACAAAAAATAAAGGAAAAAATTAATAAAGTAATTTACTAACATTTGACTATAAACAATCTAGTGAGATCAGTCCCTTAAAGGGCCAACAAAGCAGTAACAGAAAAAATGACTCGATACAAACTAGATTTTTTTTTTTTAGATAAACAAATCAGATTAATATTAAAGCTTATAATAAAAATTAAAAAGTCAATAAGTTTAACTTGCACTGGTTTAACTCAGACATCGTCACTGGCGAGCTCGTTGGCGTGCAGCAGCAAGATCAATTTAACCACTGGCCTAGTGTAGGTCGAGTCCGCTGTTCTCACATCAGCGACTCGCACTTGACCATCAGTTCCCAGGTGAACTGCTTCCACAGTGCCAAGGGACCAGTGTGCAGGAGCCAGGAGATCATCCTTGATCAGGACCAAATCGCCTGGTTGAAGGTTGCGAGAGGGCTTGAACCACTTTTGCCTCTCCTGCAGCGTTTTCAGGTGACCTTTGGACCATTTACTCCAGAAGTCCTGAGCCATTTGATTGATCCACCTCCATCTTTTGCCCAGAGGTACCTTCTCAGCAGGGTTGAGTGGCTCAGGAACGATGAACGAAGGCCTCTGTATCAGGAAGTGGGCAGGAGTGAGAACCCAGTCCTCTGCGTCTTCGGAGACCCTGCCCAAGGGCCTTGAGTTGAGGCAGGCCTCGATTTTACAGAGCAGAGTGTTGAACTCTGCAAAGTTCAATACGTGTTCACCCACAATGCGGCGCAGGTGGAACTTTGTAGATTTGACCACAGACTCCCACACACCACCAAAGTGTGGAGCCTGAGGCGGGTTGAAGACCCATTTCGTGCCCAAGGTAGCCAACGAGGGTATGATGGTTGACATCTGCTCGGAGGCCTCGTTGAACCTTTTGCGCAACTCCTTGTCGGCACCGACGAAGTTAGTGCCTCTGTCGCTTCGCATGAGTGAGCAGTGACCACGTCTGCAAGTGAAGCGTGTGAAAGCTGCTAAGAACGCCTCGGTCGTGTAGTCCTCCGCCAATTCCAAGTGTGTAGCTCTGGTGGCCAAGCAGATAAACACGCAGATGTAGGCCTTCATTGTGCCCTTGCCACGGGACTTTGTTAGTCGCAATTTGAAAGGCCCAGCGAAGTCCACGCCTGAGTGCTCAAACGGGAAGGCTGGACGCACTCTGTCGCTCGGTAAAGAGGCCATAAAGGGGTTGATGACCTTTACAGAATGACGATGACAGACCAAACAGGAACCAATAATGCTTTTGACCCTCTGCCTACCCTTCAGGATCCAGTAGCGACAGCGAAGCGTAGCCAGGGTCAACTGTGTACCACCATGCAGCGAGCGTTGGTGGGCATCCAGTACCAAGAGTTTGGTGAAGTGACTATGGTCAGGCAGTATAAGAGGGTGCTTCTCTTCGTAGTCCAAGACCGAGTGCTTGAGCCTGCCACCAATCCGGAGCAAGCCATCCACCAAGAAAGGGTTGATCTTGAGTAAAGTGCTCTGCTTGAGCGGTTTATGACCAGCCAGTAGTTCCATCTCGCAAGCAAAGTGCTGTTTTTGCACAATTGAGATCCACAGCAGCTCTAGTCGTGGAGTTCCGCTGGAGTCAGCTCAAAAGAGTTTGCATCTATGGTGGCCAATCGAAGAGATGAGGTAAGTTTTTGTTTGAGCCGGAGGCTGACCTTAATGGACCTGATGAAGCGCAGGCACCAACAGGTGACTCTGAAGAGTCGGTTGAGTGACGAGAACCGGATCAGCAGGTCATTGGAGCAAACTCCAACAGTGAGGACAACTGGTTTCGCAGGCCTTTCTTCTTTAGGCGACGTCTGGACCAATTCAGCTAGCTCTGGCCATTCGTCGTTTGAGGTAAGTAAAAACTGAGGACCTGCCCACCAAAGTTGTAGGTCCTTGAGTTCCGTTGGGCTGACACCCCTGGAGATAAGATCAGCAGGGTTTTCCGACCCTCTGACGTGGTGCCAGTAGGCCTGAGGTAGCAAGGTCTGTATTTCGTTGCACCGGTTGGCCACGAATGTCTGCCATCTAGAAGGGTGGTCCTGGATCCAGTATAGTACATCTTTGGAGTCTGACCAAAGGTGTACCTTGGGCTGACCTAGGGAGGAGACAGACAAAAAATGGTGAGTCAGTTTTGTAAGTAACAGAGCAGCGCACAGTTCCAAACGAGGAACACTTATGTTTGGCGATATTTTGGTTTTTGCACACAGAAGGGAAGTGGTGACCATTGAACCGTGCAACACTCTCACGTAAAGCACAGCGCCATAAGCTCTCAGAGAGGCATCGGCGAATCCGTGCAATTCTATGAACCTGCCTTCAGGCATAAAACCTATCCAACGGGGTATTTTGATTTTGGAAAGAACTGGTAACTGAGAGTAGAACTCGTCCCAGTGACAACAATAGTCCGGAGGGAGAGGACTATCCCAACTACATTTAAGAAGCCAAAGTGATTTGATAAAAGCCTTTGAGTTGACAGTCACTGGGGATAGAAAACCTAGCGGGTCGAAGAGCTTAGCTATCATGGAAAGCGCTGAGCGCTTAGTGAGTTTATCGTAAGGTTCCAGCGAGATGTTGAAGTGGAAATAGTCACCCTCAGGGGACCAAGCGAGTCCAAGGACTGAAGTTGACTGAAACTCATCGAACACGGAGACCTCAGTAGTCCTTTCGCCTGGCGCAACCCAATCGATCAAAGCTAGGTTATTAGCTGCCCATTTCCCCAATTCGAAACCTCCCAATTTTAACAGAGAAACTAATTCTTGCATCTTACGTAAGCATTCTGCAATGGAGAAGCCCCCTGACAATACATCGTCAACGTAGCTCTCGTATAAGATGAGTATCACGGCTAAAGCAAAATGAGCACCTTCATCTAGAGCTAGCTGACGCAGGATTCTAATGGCTAGAAAAGGGGAACATCTAAGGCCGTAAGTCACTGTATTAAGGGCGTAAGTCAGAATTTCACCCCCATAGAGCTGCCATAGGATGAGCAGGTAGTGTCGATCGTCAGGGTGGACAATGATTTGTCTGAACATCTTGACCACGTCCGTAATGAACACGAACGGGTATCGTCTCTACTTTGAGACTATAACACGCAAGTCGGGTATCAAATTTGGTCCCGGAAGTAAATAATCATTCAGGGACAAACCATCCCCCACCCTGGCTGATCCGTTGAAAACAGTACGCAATTTTCCCTTCGAGTTCAAGACGCCGTGATGCGGCAAGTAAAAGGCATAGTCTCTCTGTACTGCGTTCAACGGAGAGACCAATGACATGTGACCTAGTTGCTCGTATTCGGCGACGAAGTCGCAATATTTGGAACAAAATACTGGGTCCTTGAACTTTTTTCTAAGTGACAATAAAACTGCTAGGGCTCTGTTGAAAGATCCACGTAGGTTGAATCCCTTGTCTCGTATTACCTTTTCATTAAAGGGTAACCTGACAATGTATCTGCCTTCCGCATTTCGAGAGTGAGTATTGATAAAGTGGTCCTCGTAGGCCTGTTCATCCTCAGTATACAAGGGTTGAGGAGTTGTGATTTCCTCGTGAGTCCAAAATTTCTCAACTGCCCTGAGTAGGCTTGTGTTGTCGATGAGATGACACGACTTAGTATTGAGAGCCGAGGAAGAACCTGCGGGACCTGAAACCATCCACCCTAGACGAGTGTTAGTGGCTACTGGGTCTCCTGGGGATCCTTTTTGAACCTCATTCAAGACGATGTTAGCGTGCACTTCGGCACCTAACAAAAGGTCAATAGTTTGGAGGTTATAAAATTCTGGGTCAGCTAAAGATAGTGCCGAAAGGTGGGGGAGTGTAACCACTTCGGAAGAGATCAGAGGTCGATAATTAGTAATTCTATCCAGGATCATTGCATCAACATCAAAAACAAAGTCCGTATCTACAAGGGATCTGACTTTCAAAGTGACTCGACCTCGAGTCTTTTCCGAAAACAATGATGACACTCCCTCTACTGAAGTATCAGAGCGTTGCCTAGGGAGGCCAAGTCGTTGAGCGCAATTTTCAGTGATCAAGGAGACCTGAGAGGCCTGATCTATGAGGGCCCTGAACATGTGGGTTTTACCATTATATTCAGCTTTTACCCAAGCCGTAGGTAGCAAAACAAACGAATTCCGAGCAACAGTATTCATCGAGTGATGAAAAGCCTGAGGTGTCTGCTGACTAGGGTTAAACGCGTTGGCACTAGTGTTTAGGCCAGGAAGTTGGGGATGAGGCCCCGAAGCTGTAGCTTGAGTACTAGGCTCGTCATTTTTCAAAGGCCTATTGGCAGTGATACCATCGTGTAACAAAGTGTGGTGTCTTTTCTTGCAAAGAGCACAAAGGATTTTGCTATCACATTTGCCAAAGGAATGATTTCCCAAACAAAGGAAGCATAGGCGTTTAGATTTGGCCAAAGTCAACCTGTCAACGCTTGACAAGCTTTTATATTTTTGGCATTTAAAAAGTTGGTGTGATTCACCACAGTTCACACAGGGTTTTGACTTTGGAGTACTGCTTTGTTCCGCAGTAGTGGAAACGTGAGTTTTCGGGTTAACCAGTTTGGGCTGAGAAGAGTTGCCCCGGTTACTCGCCTCAACAGATTCCAAAAGCGCCATCTGGTCACGGAAAAATTTCTTTAGTTCCTCCAGGGTCGAAGCTTGAGTGGAGTCCTTCAAGGATTTTTCCCATTCGCGACGCGTGACTGGGTCGAATTTAGACACAGTAAGGAACACGAAAAGATCCACCCCGGTTGTCTCAATAGACCGACCTAAAGAGCTTAAGAAGCCCAGGGTGTCAAAAGTCGAAGTATAAAGCGTACTGATCTCGGCATAAGTATCAGATTTCATGGACCTGGTTGAGAAAAGCTGTCCGACAGAGTGGTTAATCAACCTCCGCTTATTCTCATAAAATTCAGTCAGCGTAGTCCAAGCTACGTGATAATTTTCAGTAGTCACTTCTAGATTCTTAATTTTATCAGAGGCAGCGCCCTCAAGTAATGGGACAAGTGATAAAATTTGATCACAGGAGTCAAGTCGGTACGGTTATGGACAAGTGAGACAAAAAGGTCTCGAAAGCGGGCCCAATCAGTGAGCTTACCACTAAATTTAGGTATCTCTATTTTAGGCAAGGATTTATTCAAAAGGTTAACCACACCTTCTGCTACAGACTGGTTGCCTGGGGCGATGGATTCGTCCAAAGTGGCAGGAGCCTTGCAGGAGATTAAGTACTCCTTGAAGTTGACAACACACTCGAAGTAAATTTCCTAGGCCTTATCAAAGACCTCCGAAGTGGAGTATTCATGCTTCTGGGATTCAGCGAGCTGAGTTATGTTGTCATGATTCGTCAAGAAAGTAGAAAAATCACGCTCTAATTGAGCGAGCCTAGTTTGACATGCTGTTGCAGTCATCTTAAGTTTCCCTAATTTTGTAAAGTTAGTGTAAGAGTTACCTATTCTCCTAATAAGTTCCAGCTGTCTCGCATATAACCCTTCCATTTTCCCCCCAAAAATTCTAAAGCTAAAAAATAAATATATAGGATAAAAAATATAAAGAAAATGTAAAATAATACTCAAGCGATCAAATTCCTAGACCTAAATCAAATAAATAAGATTGTTGGTTTAAATCATTGTAATTCTCATTTTAAATAAAAGAGTTGCAACTTAGTGATTGGATTAAAAATTTTTTACAAAAGTAATCAAGGTGTACATTACCCAAAAAATATCCTTAAGTGGCAATAATGTAAACAATGGCATTGATAACAACAGTTAATTAAATTCCAGTAATGATTGTGTGAGAAAATTATAACCAAACAAGAATTCAAACCAATAACCAACTGAATGTTCAAATAAATATTGTCACCAAACCCAAAGCTTTACCAACAAACTGTTTGTTTACAATATGGGTGTGAGATTGTAACAGGCTTGAGTCCACCAATAACCAAACTGTCTGCTGCTGCTGTGTTTACAATACACCAACTGCTGCCTTCTCCTCACCTATAGCAAAGTAATTAGTTAGTTTGGTCCTTTTAAAGTGAGCTACTTTTGCTTTCAAAAGCAAAAACAACACAAAGGTAAAACAATAACATGGTAGGAGTGCCAGCTTGAATGCACGCTGATGATTCTTAGATTAATTTGGCGTTCACCTCCTCTTTCAATTTAGCACTTTTTAGCATTGGAAAAAAACACATTCACCAATAAACCGTGGTGAGACGCAAAAATCACACGCGGCACACCGAGCTAAAACGCCTAGAAGGTTATGGCGGTCGACCATGTGCTCCAAAAGCACCACGAAATTTTCTTCTAATCCTCAGCTGGCTCGTCCATCTGGACATAAACTCACGAGCTCGAAGGACCATAAAAGAATTAGTAAGGATTAGGAGAAGGGTCGTGCACTAGTTTTAAATAAAACAATTGTCTAAATAAACAAAATAAATATATTGGTGCTTGGGACACATGGTTACGCAGGTGTGGCACGCGGCGACCAGAGGAGAACTGAGCGCATGAAGGCAACGCAGCGCCGCGGTCAGTCACTTAGCGCGCGAAGATTCAAAATAACAAAAAATTAAACAACAAAAAATTAATAACTCAAAAAAATATTAAATACTAAATTGTCGATTTCCGACAATTGTAATTTTAATTTTTAATTTCTTATGAGCTACAAAAACTTAGTGACCACTAAATATGTAAAAGCAAATTAATTAATAATAAGAGCAGTTGGATTTATTATGTCAAATTCAGTTTATTCTAAAAAACTATAATACATTAACACTCGCTTTTTTAACCACTCAGTTTTCGAAAAAAGTTTTTCAAATAAACACCGTTTTAAACTATAAATTATTAAAATTTTCATTTGTTACATAAATAAATAAATAAAACACACTGATAAACACAACATAACCTCTAATTCCGGTGCCTCCATTGCCCCCTAATAAAAAATCAATTTCATACGGCCCTGGAATTTTCAGGTAGGGAAACATAAATCGACTGCCAAATTCAAACCACTGGACAGATATGATGTTCGTCGAGTGTACTTCAACAAAACTTTAAAGTTAGTGCCTGAGTTGATGAATAAGGTGAGTAGGATTTGTCGATAGATCGGGTGTGATAAGTTTGGGGGATAGAATACGGTATTTGAAGTAAATCAAATTAGTGAGGTCAGTAATGTGGATTAAGGAGGCTTGGTAGTTTTTTCAAAATCCAAAAGTAAGAACCCAAAAAATTCCTGTAGATTCCTTGAAGTAAGACAAACAACTTTCCTATTTAACACAACAATGGTTGTCGGACTCGTTTTCGAGAAAAAAATTAGTTTAGAATTTTTTTTTTAACATGGGCTCTTATGGAAAAAAACATTTAAAAATTTGGCAAATCATCAAAATCCACAAGTTTACTACGAGTCAGGTGTCATTTAAAAGATAAAAATTTGAAGATTATTTTAAAATTATAAAAATTTAAGATTATCGGACTAATTTACAAGAAAAATAGAAAATTGCGGTAGATAACCTTCAAAACATGCAATTTTTCAACGTTTTTAAAAATTTTTTATCTTAAATTTTGTTTTAATATGTTTAAAAATGATAAATAATCACTTACTAATAAAAATAAATAAAAAAATACTTTTTTTCTTATTTTCAATTTCATGCACCCGCAAGGGCTTCCGCTAGGTACGATCCCTACGCTGCCAAGCCTCCTCAAACTAGGTCAGGTAGTTGAAGATGAAAAGCAAGTATAGTTAGTAGGGTTCTTAATATGGGTGAGAATACTAAATCGGGTTAGATAAGGTGAGTGATGTTTGTGGGCTGGTAGATCAAATATTAAAATTTATAACTTTAGCTCTAACTATAATTTTCATATAAAATCTTATATCATTCAAAAGGTCTTGAGCTCAGCTTTCTAATTGTGCTATTCAAATTTTTATTAAATACTTTTTGTTGTCATGAGAAGGTGCTGAACAAAGCCATTTATCATTTTAAATCCAACCCTCCCCCTATAAAATCATAAATCAGTTAAAGCGCAATTTCGCGAGCTGTTACTATATAGGAAGTAAGTTCATTTCATGAAGAATCTGTAAAAAAAATTTGTTGAAAATCGAGGCTTGTTTGTACGAGATTGCAAAATTTGAAAATCATCGTGATTTTTTTCCTCAGGTTCAGAATGAATAGGGTGAGTAGGGTTTTTTTGGTCGAGTGAGTGAGAGATGAGTTGGGGATTAACTACGGTATTTGAAGTATGTGAAATCAGTAAAGTCAGTAATGTGCAGAGTTGACCAAGTATCCGAAGTTGAAATTTCGGATACTTTTGGGATTTCAAAAGTCTCTTTGGGTGCAAGATAAATTTCATGAAAGTATCTTCAGATACAAGATACATTTCGAAAGTATTCGAAAAAGTATCTTCAGATACTTTAAAAGTATCCGAAAGGGTATCTTCACATACTTTAAAAGTATCCGATAAACGTATCTTCGGATACTTTCGATTTTTTGAAAAATCATCTTCGGATACTTTTCTTTTTTTGAAAAAGTATCTTCGGATACATTTCATCTTTTAAATTTTTAAAGTATCCAAAAAAAAATATTTTGGATACTTTTCTTTTTTTGAAAAAGTATCTTCGGATACTTCTTAGTTTTGTAAAGTATCCGAAAAAAGCAGTTAGGGTTGTGAATCTAATTATCATAAGTAAGTAAAGTTGAAACTGAACTCTCGTGTCTGATTTTTATTGATTTTGAGCACTTTAGTCTTTTTATTATTTTATCAAACATAGAGCTTACATATTGTTTTGATTAATTTTTATAGTCATCAATTATAATTAGGGGGTTGGTGAGCGGAGCGAGCAGGGGGGTACCCCGCCTAGTTTTATATAACATCATCTGTTGTAATTCACTTATTTTTAAATTATGTATTTTGTACAACAAAATGTACAATTAATAAACTTATCGAAATCAAAATTATTATTATTATTTATTTATTTTCCGAGTACAGGGACGTAACGCTATCATACTTGTATGAGATATACATTTTTACAATTCACTAAAAATATAATACTTTGACGTAATAGGCGACAATGTAAGAAATTCAGTATAAAATATATAATACATTTTTAGAACTTTAAGAAATTATTTATAAAATATATATAATACATTTTTGACAAGAAAGTCAAAAGTTAAAACTAAGTTAACAGTATTTCAATGTTGATAAATTCTTTCTCGATTTCTCTTGACGAAGTCTCTTCTTTCTGGATTGTGTGATTGATAATGCAGCCTTGATCTGGAAATTGATTTGATGTTGAGTTGTTTTCAAGTCGTCTTGTGCAATGTGTACATTAGTGTATTTCAGATTTTCTAGCCTGACACGACGATATTCCTTTCTGATAAAATATCTGGCAGAACCAAGTTTAACTGAGGGGGGATTAAGGGGGGACAACGGTGTGAAAATTAAAAAAAAGTCATTTTTTTTTTTTTGTTTAAAACTATTCTAAAACATCTCAAGAATGACCCTGAAAAATTTTACCACGATATCTTGAACGGTATTAAAGTTATTGACTGTACCGACGCACAGTATAATTCGAGCGCTCGAGCGGTAAAGCGACCCTCCGTGCGCCGCACCAGAGATGCTCGAAACCGGAGCCGTTTCTATTTTTCCCGCCTTTCGCCTTTCTTGGTGGAGTATATACAAGGTTGCAGGATCTTTGGCAACACTGTACGTAAATCGTAGCCTGTTGCTATTTTAGAAAAGGATACAATATGAATGAAACGCTCAGCATCGTTAGCTGCAGCTGTCAAGTTTACCTGCTTCAAAACGGTCAGTTTTCTTTCAATATTCAAGTTGAATACACGTAGCTAGTGAGTGCAGAGTCTATTAATCGTAAAATGTCTCAATTTAATAAGCCAAAGGGAAGCAAGCGTGTGCGAATTGACAATTCTCAATCGAAAAAACGTAAGTTTTGCGGTAATCGATATATGGATCAAGAAAAAAATCCGGTGTTGGAAAATGCACCGGGGCTTATTGCCAAACCTTTTGATGAAACTCCGATAAGTAAAGACATCTCTTATCGTATAATAAATTTTTGTACAGTGTTCGCTGCTCTTTCTAACATTTTAATTTGTGGTACGTGCAAATATGCTGTTAAATTTAAAGATACCCCACTCCGAGGCTTAAGTTTCAAAATTGTTGTCGCTTGCAGATGTGGAAACCGAGAAATTAATTCTGGTCCTCAAATAAATAATGTATATGAAATAAACTGCCGGTTCGTTTTTGTAATGCGTTTACTAGCAGTCAGCCACGAGGGAATAAATTTATTTTGTAACCTTATGGATATTGGTAAAGGTTTCTGTAGAGACACCTACACGTCTGCTAACAGCAGATTGAGTGCTGCTTGTAAACAAGTATATAATCATTGTGCAAAAAAGCCGTTGCAGAAGCCGTAGCCGAAAATGTCAAAGTGAATAAAACGCCAGCCACAGATTTACCTGTTTCCGGGGATGGAACTTGAAAAAAGCGAGGTTACAAGTCACTTTTTGGAGTTGTTACACTTATGGCTGCAACAGTGAACAAATGTATCGCACTAATGGTAAAAAGTAGCTTTTGTGAGGAATGTTCTTCAAACAAATTAAAAAAAAAACTCCCTGGAATATCTAGAGTGGAAAGCTAATCACGAAGCTGGGTGTTCTAAAAACCATGAGGGTTCAGCAGGATCTATGGAACCGGCTGGTATGGTCGAACTTTTTAAAGAATCTCCGCAAACCTTTGGTGTCAGGTATTCTGTGTACATCGGCGACGGGGACTCCAGTACTTATAAAAATATTGTTGATAGTAAGCCATACGGAGATGACTTAACAGTGCTCAAGCGAGAGTGCGTCGGTCATGTTCAGAAGCGCATGGGCAGCCGACTGCGTGCTTTGAAAAAAGAAGAAAATCTTGGTAGCGTCAGCAAGCTTACGGAATCTTTAATAAAAGAACTGACTATTTATTATGGTTTGGCCATCAGGAGGAATATTGATGATAAACAGAAGATGAAGAGCGAAATAATGGCAACTTATTACCATAAGATATCGACGGATGAAAGCCCCCAACACGAGTTTTGTTCACCGAGCTGGTGCTGGTGGCAGGCACGGGAGCAAGACGAAGAAAGTGGGAACGAAGATTCGGAACATGACAAACCCTTGGATCCCATTGTAGCTGAAAAAATTTTACCCAACTATGAAGAACTTAGCAGAGATGATTTACTTGAACGCTGCCTCGGTGGTTATACTCAAAACGCGAATGAAAGTATAAACGCTTTGATTTGGAAGTTCGCTCCCAAACATCTGCACTTGGGATATGAAACTGTGGAAATAGCAGCCTTATTAGCGGCGTGTATCTACAATGAAGGCTACTTCGGAGTATTATGGATAATGCAAGCTATGGGTATCGAAGTCGGCGACCTAAGCTATCAGTATGCGGTTTACGTTAATAAAGGCGATGGCACGAACTCGCGGGATGCGGGAAATTCTGCGTCCCGTGTCCCGCGTTTTGCTTTTATACCAAAGACGCAAGACGCGGGATGGAAGATTTCCCGCATCCCGCGAGTTCGTGCCGATCAACCGATTAATCTGAAATTTGGCAGAGATCTTTCTGACAGTATATAACACCAACTAAACTAACAATATTTAAAAAAATTCGTTTAAAAGGCATTTTTTATGAAAAAATTGACGAAAAAAAAGGGTTAAAATTTTTTTTTGGTCATAATTTCATGGAAAAAATTTTTTTTCAACTTTTTTAAAGTTTACTTAGTGTCAAAAAGCATAACAAATAACACTCAACCTTACTTTTTCGTTTCAGAGTCACCGGATCGGAGTGAGAATGTGGGCCGATTAAAAAAGACGCTCCGCGCGATGGACTCGACAGCCGCCATTTTGCCGGAAAAAAAAAAAAATTTTCATGCTCTTGAAACCTGTATTTAACTGCCATGATTTACACCGTTGACCTCCTTAATTGAAGATTTTGAAAGTTCGATCTTAAAAGCCAGTCATCACAGTCGCGCCGGAAAAGTTCGTGTTTGAGTGCTGGCTTGAAAGAATCAAGTAGTGGATTAGAATGAATGATCGTTCGGAAATTATTGATAGATATGGACGACTGTGTCGTGAAAGAGAGATAATAGTGGTTTGTATGAGGTGTGGAGTAATTTAGTGGTGGCCGAGGTCGACGAGCTGATCGCCAAAGGTGTTCTGCTCCTGGATTGAGTTGGAATTTTTGAAAAAGATATACGGGTTCATCCGTTTTAATAATACTGAAGGCTAGTGTGGTAGTGAGATACTCGCGACGAGCTCTAGCTGATAGCCAACCGAGACTGATACGAAAAGGCAAAACATGCAGAGATATTATATAGCCTTTCCACAACCTATGTTTCGCGTGCTTTTTCGTATGCTTTTTCTGCTTTTTCTGCTTTTTTGACTGCCGAGCAGCAGACGCGATAATCGAGGTTAGGCCGTTCATTTTATGGTAGTTAGATTTTGGTTAGCGCGCGTAAGCATGGAAAGCACCTGCTGTAGAGAAAATAAAAATGAAATTAAAAAAATTCAAATCATCAAATAATAATTAAAGCTCAGTAGGAAAAAAATTGTTTGATTTAGATGAATGTGTTATAAATAAAATTAATAACTCGAGTTTCAATTTTAGTTGAAGTGTAAGATTTTTTAAAAATCATAATTATTGAATCTACATGGTTAAATGTCGTTTATTTAATCAAACAAGCAAAGATTTATAATAAATTTAGTAAATAATTTAAAAATTAATATTTTATTTAACATGAATAATTTTTTTTATGAAAAAAAGCTCTGAAGTGAAATATTTTATTCTTTCCAATTTTAGGTAACAGCAGTATTAATTTTTGAAGTATATAATAGTTATGTTACGCTAATAAATTATTAAAAATTGTGGTTTTTAAGTTATAGTAGTACTTCGCGGATTGCCCACCCATCGAGACCGACAACCTCGCCAAATGACTTTGGCGGCTCCTTTGATTTATAAAAAATTTCCACGGTTTTATAGGGACAATTTGTGAGTTTTGTCAATTTGTGAGGAGTACTGTATTTTAATCTTTAATTATAATTTATATGTGCTGTAAAATACAGAGAAATTTAAACTAAAAACTAAAATTGTAGTCTCAGTTTTATTAGTAAGTTATTGAACTAAAAACTAAAATTTTAGTCTCAATTTTATTAGTAAGTTATTAAACTAAAAACTAAAATTTTAGTCTCAATTTTATTAGTAAGTTATTAAACTAAAAACTAAAATTTTAGTCTCAATTTTATTAGTAAGTTAGCCCAAAAAATTCTTTATCTTCAATAGGAAAACTACTCATTACCAGCAGGCATTACCCCTATATTATTGATACATAAAAAAAAAAAAAAATTATAATAATAATTATTAGAGCTTAAAGTAGTGATTTACTGTTTAGAAAGGAAGCTTTTGAAATTGGGATTATGGTGAAGTGTTCATGATAGAAACACACTGAGGTCGATTATTCAACAAATCTTCGTTATCAAAATCGGAGGTACTTAAAAAAAAAAAAAGTAGTTTGGCATGCTCAACGTAAGCCATTTATATTATATATGAACAGTCCAGCACTCTTCAATTTTTTTGTTAAGTTAAAGTTTATTTTCAAATGAAAATTTTTCAATTAAATGAAAATTCCATTTTTGATAGTATAAAATCATGTACCAGATAAATGTGTTAATTAAATTAAATTTTATTTACTTTACTACATTTAACAAATTGTTTATATTTAAAGAATAAAAAAACTGCAATAAATTTAAATGTATTTTTCCTGCCAACTGACGCTTCCTTCAGGGGATGAAAAATAATCTTTAAGTACATTTCTTTGAGCTGTCACTGAAACATTTAGTGCGGCATCTTCAAACTCATTTCTTATAAAACGACCAACATTTATGTTGTCGTTTCGAGTAAGTGTCTCATATCTGGCATCACCAGTACTTTCATTTGTCATTAAAAAATTATGAAGACAGCAAACAGCTTTTATAACTACGTGAATATTTTTCATTTTGAGTCCCAAAGAAGATTGAAAAATAGGCCAACGAGCTACTAAAATTCCAAAAAGATTTTCAATACACATCCTTGGTCTAGTGTGTCGATAATTGTAAATTTTTTCTTCTTTTGATAATGCATTTCTCCGAGCAAAGGGCTTCATCAAATGTTTTTCCAATGGAAATATTTCGTCCCCTATGAATACACAGGGTAATTTAGTGGCAGTATTTGGTAGATATTTTGACTCAGGCAATCCGAGAGTGTTATTTTTCAACATGTCATAAAAATCAGAATTGGCTAAAATACTAGCGTCATTGCAAGAGCCTGTAAATATAATTTATCATCAATGTATATTTTATTTTGTGTTTATTATACAATTAACTGCCACAGGAAGTCAGATTCTAAGTTACAAGGGCTCCTCTCGTATTTTATTTATTTAAAAAAAGTAAATTGAATTTAACTAAGCTGAGCTAAGGTGCACTAGATAAATATACAATATACTTCAAAAACATTTCTTTAGCCTACATTTTGAAGGCATTTTTCCATACTTTGGTTGGTTCCGAAAATTTTTTTTTACCAAATGAACTTTATGGTAATATTTTGTAGAAAATAAAATTTTCGAAATCAAAGTATGAAAAAGTGCAACGGGAATGGAGGTTGAAAATTTTTTTTTTTCAATATATTGTATGTTAATCTAGTAAACCTTAGATAAGTTAAGCTATGCTCAAATTACTTTTTTTTTAATCAATACAATTAAAATGCGGCTCCAAAGAATCTTAGAATCTAAGTATCCGTGGCCCTTAAAATTTTAAGTAATTTACCATAATCCCCAAAATTGAACCAGGTTATCCTTTTTTTCGCATCCGCTATCGCCATCATGACTACACTAAAAAAGCCCTTAAAACTCATGTACAAACTTCCCGAATCATGCGGTTTGTTTATTTTGAAATGTTTCCCGTCCAAAGCCCCTAAACAATTAGGATATTGCCAAAGTTCAAAAAATTCTTTTACTATCTTGGACCATTGCTCGGTATCCGGTTTGTTTAGGTAAAGCGGTTGAAGAACATTCCAAATTATGAGGCAAGTTTCTACTATAATATTGTAAAATGAACTTTTAGAAACCCGCCAAAAATTTTTATTCAAAGTGACCGTACCACCATTAGCTAAAAACCTAAAAAAAATTAAATTTCACTATAATCTAGAATATGCTATAAATAATCGTAGTATTTTGCTCAAATAGGTTTATTCTTAAAGATTAGTAATTTTGAAGTAGAGCAAGAAACAACAAAAATTGTTCTTGAAATTCTTTTTATTATTAAGTTCGACGTTTTGACACTACAAGAGGGGAATTAGAAAAACCGAAGCCACGGTTACGGGCACGATTGCATGAAGAAGGATCTAGAGTGACTTTTAAAGCCCTTTAGCCGTGGGCTCGACAAGAAAAGAGATCCAGCTCCGTCAGAATTTTAATGCCCTTCAATCGTAGGCTTGGTTTTTTGAATGTCCGTTGGTTTGTCTTCGTAACAGGTTGACGAGGATACGGAGCTTTTTTCGCGGCGAGCCCACGATCAAAGAGTGGTGAAAGACTGTCTAGATCTTTCTTCGTGACCGTAAACATGGGTTCGGTTTCTCGAAAATCCGTTCGTCCGTCTTTGTGGCAGGTCGACGAGGACATAGCTGGGTCTTTTTTCGCGGGGTGCCCACGGTTAACCGGCCATAAAAGTCACTCTATCACTTTATCTGTGCCCTTATACCGCGGGTCCGGTTTTTCGAATATCAGTCCGTAAAAGGTCGACGAGGACGGAGCTTGAGCTTTTTTCGTGATAAGTCTGCGGTTGATGAATGTTTAAAAACCCTTGGCCCTCTTCGCCGTGATTCTAGACTGAATTGACTCTGGGCTTTTTAGAAAACGCTCCTGGACTTTGAATTTTATTAATTCAAGCTATAAATACATTTTTTTTCATTATGCATTATTATTTTTTTTTTCATTAGTAAATTATAAAATACATGTACTAGAAATTAAAGTTGTGGCCATAATAGTTCCATTAGGAGTAAATTAGGCAAAACCTCGCGCTAAGCACTGATTAATATAGTATAAAATTTGATAGGAAATGAGTTTGTCAAAAAATCAATGTAGGATTTACAGTTGAAGTGATAAAGAATACAGCCAATGAGCTCGCCAATTAGTTATTATTTATACCTTATTCTATCTATTTTCAAAATTAAAAAATATTTTTTTTAAAAGACACTTAACATCAAAATAACCATTATAAATAAAATTATTGATAATTCTTACGTTATTGTTAGGGCTAACCGAAGACCAGGTGACAATGGTTTACGGAAGCTTGTTTTGACTAAATGCGGTGCCACAAGGTTGTACAGAAGTTCATATTGTTGGACATTGAAACGTGTTAATTTGAAAAACTCTTCTTCATCATTGGCCTTAAAGTACTTAAAAGTAGTATTGTAAGCTCCAAAATGATCTCTGAGTATTGGGTTGAGGTATGGCTTAACATGCCATCTGCGGGGACAAATACTTTGTTTTTCTTGCAATAATCCAATGATTATCATGAGTATTTTCCATACTTTTACTAAACAGTAGAATTTCCGAACCTCTCGTCTCATTTTTAATTTTTAGATATTTGTTAATGACATTAAAATTAAAATGTTGAATAATCCTCAAAACTGCGTTAAATCTTTGAATTCTTACTTTAACAAGGTTAAGTAATCGAGATCGTATTTTATTTCTAATTAAGAAAGTTTATAAAAATACCGCTAGAAGGTCCATCAGTTTGTTGTGGGGGTAGAATGAGTAAAATATAAAAAATAGGAAATAAACAAATAAACAATTATTGTTATCTGCACTTTTTTACAAAAAATTTTTTTTTTAATTAAAACTGAATTCAAAAAAAAATTTATACTTGTTTTTGAATAATAATCGATCAATAAATGGAGTATATTTTCCTGATTCCGTTAATTATAAGTTGAAGAAAACATGATAAAAATGCACCTTTTACTTATATTATTGTGTAAACTATAAAATATTTCAATTCTATACAAAAGTTTTAATGAAGTTAAAAATATTAAAACTTAAAAAATATTTCAGATATTATTCAGTTTTAATTTGTAGTTCTTAGTTTTCAGTGATGTAAGAGTGAAACAACATCATTAAAAAAAAAAAAAAGTCTAGTGAAAATAACGAAATGAAGCTGTTTATAATAATTTCATAATTTTATAATTTATTTATAATTATCATTTAAAAAAAAAAAAAAATTTCTTTTATAAATATTCAATTTTTTCTGTAAGTAGTTATTATATCAGCAGCTGCCAAAAATGCTTTTTCTTTGATTTCATCGTTTAAAGATAAATATTGGATTTTAATTTTTTCCCAATATGGATCTTCCGTTTCTTCTTCATCGTTTTTCAGTTCATCTAACTCTCTCAAGTATTTATCTAATTTTTCTTCTGCGATCAAAAGCTTATCGTCTATTTTCTTTGATTTTTTCATATTTTTAATTGCAAAATTATCAAAGTCAGGCATATTTTTGTTTCCTTCTAATTCTTTTTCTGCATCATTGAATTGGACAGTATTTTTATTATTTTTTGCATAATCAAATTTTCTTTTTTTATTTGCTGGTAATAAGCTCAAAGATGAGTTTAAATTAGCGCCTTCAGTACTAGACTCAATATCACTCACATTTTCATTTTCACACTCTTTTGCAGTTTTTTTTTGGTTCGTTTTTAATTTTGCACTTGAGTTATTTGTCGATTTTGATGTTTTAATATAAGGTAATAGAAAAGATAATTTTTTTTCTAAATAGTATCTTTTTCCTTCCCTTACAGCTCTTACCAGACTGTTTCTTAAAACTTGAAACCTTGACTTTGCATCAGAATCTAGTTGAAAAAAAAAAATAATATAGGACAAATTAAAAAAAAAAAAATATTATTTTAACAAAAAGTTTTGTTGAATATTTTTTTTATTTAAGTTAAAATATTAAATTTCAAAAATTATTTTTTTGGGTATCTTTCTATAAATGTTTGAATTTTTACGAAGTATTTTATTTGCAGAGGGAAAATATTGTTTAAAAATAAATAATGTAAGATAAATACTTGTATATGAAATTATTAAAAGTGTTTTTTACTCAGTTCTATCATACTCAGTGTTTTTTTATGACTATTTATGAGGATCATTAGATAAGAAAATAATTTTTCATGATCATCGAGAAATCATACGAAGACGTGTATGTATATTATTTTAATGATAAAAAACTCATTTCATCATTTGAAAAATATATTTTGAAATTTACCATTTGTTATTATATCAGCGTATTTCTCGTTAGTGTCTTCAACAATTCTTTCATAAATTTTCACCCATGCTTCTTTTCTATCAGCTGCTTCTTTTTTTTTAATACTCTTAAATAAAAATGGATTTTTCTCTACTTCTTCTATTATAATTAAATCCACTTCGTGAACATCGATAGCTTCCTTTTCGGACATTTTATAATTCCTTGGACAACACCTTTATCAACTTTATTTTATTATAAACACAGGTAATGGGTTAAAGCAAATGAAGAAAAAAGAAAGCTCAATTTTGTTTTTCATTTGTTTTTTAACTCAACAATAACCTTTGAATGTTCAACAGGTGTACTTATTAACAGAGAATATAAAATTGCTACAATGTCCGATGAAAGTATTATAATAATAGATAGTGAAAATTCCATTTCAGAATCAGAATTAGATTCTGGTTCAGACCTTGATTTTGAATCAGATGATTTATTTATAAAAGAATGGCTAATTGCTCAAGTAAAAGGTAAATCATACATCTTTAATAAACAAGATAATAAATATTGTGAAAAGAGTACCAAACTGGATGACTTTCGGGCATTCGCTGTAGATCTTCAAAGTGAACTGGAAGTTTCAATGACTGGTTAGTTGTGAGCATATAATTATATTAATCATTTCATAAAAACAACTATGTAAGTGAATATCACTCTGAATCAGCTTCATTATTTTAAGGAGAGCAGTTGCTAAAACTTTGGGAGCAACTAAAAAAAAAATTTGGCAGTGAAAGAAATAAGAATAAAAAATACAAGAAATCAGGGTCAGGCTTGGACGATACATTTAAAAGTTCATGGCCACTATATGAAAGTTTGTTATTTTTGGAAAAACAATATGAAAGAAATAACACCATCACTTCTTCATTTAATGATGTCCAAGAATTTGAAGATACAAGTTTTGAATTAAATGAAGCAGCTGCAGGTCCTTCTATTTCTTCTTCTTCAAGTTCTTCACAATGTGAGCCAGATGCAGTGAATAAAGTATCTACAAGTAACCGTGGAAAAAGAAAAAAGAGCACCGGTGCATTAGAAACTTATTATGACTTAGCTGAAAAGCTTAGTTTATCTATTAAAAGCACAAGTAATTTGATTCAAGAGAACGCTTTAAAAAAAAATGATAAAATTAATTTGGCAGCATTAAAAAAAGCATTTTATAAACTTGAAGATGATGACAAATTTGATTGTATGAATACAATTTTAAAAAAGTGGAATGAATTATAATGCAGGGACCAACATTTATTTTATTTAAAACTAATATTTATTAAACAAAACAATAAAATATTTTTGAAAAACTCTGTACAATTTTTTAACAAAACATTCAGTCTACATTTATAAATTAACTTGCAAAAAAGAATTTTCCACGTCCCTTTATCCATGTATTACAGAAGATTTTATTATTATTATTATTATTACATTCTCTTATATCCAGGGATTTGTAATGCATTATGATGTTAATTCTGTGATTAAGAAAATAATTTTATTTCTCAAAAAGAATAAGCTAAAATTTTGTCTAATCTTCAAAATAGTTTAGTTAAAATTTTAATAAGGGAAAAAATACAACTACAATTCAAATAAAGTTTATTCAAACTTATTTTTTATTAAATTTGAAAAAACTCATTCAAAAAAAAAACATTAGTAGAAAAACTACGACTTTCTTAAATTAAGCATCAAATACACCGTGATTCAACTTTATTGCCCCAACTGAGATAATTATATTTTCCGATTCATTATTTTACGCTGATTCCGAAAATATATATGAGTATAGGTTTTTTTTAATCAGATTTTTAGTTATCGAGAATTGAAAATGTGTAAAAAGTTCCAAAAAAGCTCTGAAAAAGCTCCTCCATCTATACAATCAAGAAAAACAAAATATCGATCGTAACCTCTGAGGCATGTGTGTCCCAAAACATATATGCGATCTCCCCGCGTGGTGTACTATGTAGTAGGGGGTTATGCACTAATATGTACCACGTGTTGTTAAAATTTTTTACTCATTTTTTTTTTTTTTTTTTTTATCGAGTTATCAATGAATGAAGGAGTTTTTTTAACAGAAGGGTGAAAAAATATTTCGGAGGAAGTTTGGACTCCGGAGGGGTCAGGGCGGACACCTAGTGCACCTGGTGATACTTACGCCTTGGAGATGATTTCCCCAGGAAGTTTGGACTTCGGAGGAGTCAGGATGGACACTCGGTGCACCTGGTGATACTTACGCCTTGGAGACGATTTCCCCAGGGAGTTTGGACTCCGGAGGGGCAAGGGTGGACACTCGGTACAACTGGTATTAATGACGCCTTGGAAATGATTTCCCCAGGAAGTTTTGACTCCCAAGTGGCCAGGGTGGGCACCTGGTGCAACTGGTATTAATGACGCCTTGGAAATGATTTCCCCAGAAACTAAGGACTCCGGAGGGGTCAGGAGAGATACCCGGTGCACCTGGTGATACTTACGCCTTGGAGACGATTTCCCCAGGGAGTTTGGACTCCGGAGGGGCCAGGGTGGACACTCGGTGCACCTAGTGATACTTACGGCTTGGAGACGATTTCCCCAGGAAGTTTTGACTCCCAAGTGGCCAGGGTGGGCACCTGGTGCTACTGGTATTAATTACGCCTTGGAGATGATTTCCCCTGAAAGTTTGGACTTCGGAGGAGTCAGGGGAGATACCCGGTGCACCTGGTGATACTTACGCCTTGGAGATGATTTCCCCAGGAAGTTTTGACTCCAAAGGGGCCAGGGTGGACACCTAGTGCAACTCGTATTAATTACGCCTTGGAGATGATTTCCCCAGGAAGTTTGGACTTCAGAGGAGTCAGGGCGGACACCTGGTGCTCCTGGTGATACTTACGCCTTGGAGATGATTTCCCCAGGAAGTTTGGACTCCGGAGGGGCCAAAGTGGACTCACGGTGCACCTGGTAATACTTAAGCCTTGGAGACGATTTCCCCAGGGAGTTTGGACTCCGGAGGGGCCAGGGTGGACACCTGGTGCAACTGGTATTAATTATGCCTTGGAGATGATTTCCCCAGGAAGTTTGGACTTCAGAGGAGTCAGGGCGGACACCTAATGCCCCTGGTGATACTTACGCCTTGGAGATGATTTCCCCATGAAGTTTAGACTCAGTTCACGATGGTAACAGCACGTGCTGATATCTGTTTGATCTTTGGGGTTGGAAAAACTGACGCCTTGCTAGCGACCTCTCTAATATGTTTTTTTATGAATTATCACGAAATTTTAAAAAATTTCTAGGTGGAATAATTTTTACTTTAAGGTTAAGAACAAAGCCAGAGCTATTCTCACTACAAATCACAATGGTAACAGCACGTGCTAATATTAGTTTGCTCTTTGAGGTCAGCAAAACTGACGCCTTGCTAGGGACCTCTCTAATGTGTTTCTCACGAATTATCATGAAATGTTAAAAATTTTCTAGGTGGAATAAATTTTACTTTAAGCTTAAGAACGATGCCAGACAATTCTAACCTTAGTTCATAATAAGCTTTCCGAAATAAAACAAATCATTTTCCAATTAAATAGCAAAAATTTAAGTCAATCTCTAACAGTCCACCTGTCTCAGAATAGGTATTCCGGACACAAAAAGGATCTAACTTTTTTTTCAAGATATTTTGCATGATTGAACGTCATTTTGATCAAAAAAATCATTTGTCATTTGATTAGTATCTTTTAGAGAGTCTAAATTTGACTGTTCGGCCCCACCTAAAACAAGTGATAAAATATCGAAAAAAAACTAGCTCGATTTTTTTATAGTTTTAAATCTGAACTAAGCCCTCCTAGTTAAAAAAAATCATTTTCCAATTAAATAGCAAAACTTAAAGTCAATCTCTTACAGTCAACCTGTCTCAGGATAGGCATTACGGACTCAAATAAAGTCGAACTTTTTTTTCAAGATATCTTGTTTGATTAAAAGACATTTGAATCAAAAAAATCATTTGTCATTTGATTAGCACCACTCGGAATCCAAATTCAACTGCTCGGCCTGATCTGAAATAGATATCCCGGTACTGAAAAATGTATAGCTTGATTTTTTCATAATTTTAAATCCAAATGGAAGCCTCCCAGTCAAAAAAAATCATTTTTGAATAGAATAGAAAAAAATTCGGTCGATCTCCAACAGTCAACTAGTCTCAGGTCAGGTATTCCGGGCTCAAATGAGATCTGCCTTTTTTTTAAAGGATTCTTGAGTGTTTAAAAGGCATATGAATTAATAAAATCATTTGTCATTTGATTAGCACCTCTTAGAGTTGAAATTAAACAACTTGCCCCGGCCTTAACCTGTCTCAGGTTGGGCCTTCCGGGCTGAAAGTAGTTCTGCCTTTTTTTTAAGAATTCTTGCGTGTTTAAAAGGCATATGAATTAAAAAAATCATTTGTCGTTTGATTAGCAACTCTCAGAGTTGAAATTAAACAACTCACTCCGGCCTAAACCTGTCTCAGGTTAGGTATTCCGGGCTCAAATGAGATATAACTTTTTTTTCTGAAATTCTTGCTTAATGACAAGACATTTGAATAAAAAAAATCATTTGTCATATAATTTGCTTCTCTCAGAGTAAAAATTAAACAGCTCGGCCTGACCATAACCTGTCTCAGGCTAGGTGTTCCGGGCTCAAATAAGATCTGACTTTTTTTTCAAGATATCTTGTTTGATTAGAAGGCATTTGAATAAAAAAAATCATTTGTCATTTGATTAGCACCTCTCGGAATCCAAATTCAACTGCTCAGCCTGACCTGAAAAAGATATCCCGGTTTTGAAAAATGTCTAGCTTGATTTTTTCATAAATTTAAATCTAAATAGAGGCCTCCGAGTCAAAAAAATCATATGTGAATAAAACAGAAAAAATTTCAGTCGATCTCCAACAGTCAACTAGTCTCAGGTTAGGTATTCCGGGCTCAAATGAGATCTGACTTTTTTTCAAGAACTCTCGCTTGATTAAAAGGCATATGAATCAAAAAAATCATTCGTCATTTGATTAGCACCTCTCGGAGTTGAAATTGAACAGCTCGCCCTGACCTTAACCTGTCTCAGGTTAAGTATTCCGGGCTCAAATGAGATCCAACTTTTTGTTCAAAATAATTGCTTGATTAAAATGCATTTGAATCAAAAAAATCATTTGTCATTTAATAAGCACTACTAAAAGTTGAAATTGAACTGCTCACCACGGCCTTGACCTCTCTCAGGTTGGGTATTCCGGGCTCAAATGAGATCTAACTTTTTTTTCTGGAATTCTTGCTTAATTACAAGACATTTGAATAAAAAAAATCATTTGTCATATAACTAGCTTTTCTCAGAGTAAAAATTAAACAGCTCGGACTGTCCATAACCTCTCTCAGGCTAGGTATTCCGGGCTCAAATAAGATCTGACTTTTTTTTCAAGATATCTTGTTTGATTAAAAGGCATTTGAATCTAAAAAATCATTTGTCATTTGATTAGCAACTCTCGGGATCCAAGTTCAACTGTTTAGCCTAACCTGAAAAAGATATCCCGGTTTTGAAAAATGTCTAGCTTGATTTTTTCATCATTTTAAATCCAAATAGAGGCCTCCGAGTCAAAAAAATCATTTTTGAATAAAACAGAAAAAATTTCAGTCAATCTCCTACAGTCAAGTAGTCTCAGGATGGGTATTCTGGGCTCAAATGAGATCCAAATTTTTTTTCAAGATATCTTGTTTGATTGAAATTCATTTTAATCAAAAAAATCATTTGTCAATTGATTGGCACCTCTCAGAGTTGAATTTGAACAGCTCGCCCCGAACTTAACCTGTCTCAGGTTAAGTATTCCGGGCTCAAATGAGATCTGACTTTTTTTTCAAGAGTTCTTGCTTGATTGAAAGTCATTTTAATCAAAAAAATCATTTGTCATTTGATTAGCACCTCTCGGAATCCTAATTCAACTGGTCGGCATGACCTGAAATAGATATCCCGGTACTTAACAATGTCTAGCTTGATTTTTTCCTAAATTTAAATCCAAATCGAGGCCTCCGAGTCAAAAAAATCATTTGTGAATAAAACAGAAAAAATTTCAGTCGATCTCCAACAGTCGACTAGTCTCAGGTTAGGTATTCCGGGCTCAAATGAGATCTGAATTTTTTTCAAGAACTCTCGCTTGATTAAAAAGCATATGAATCAAAAAAATCATTTGTCATTTGATCAGCACCTCTCAGAGTTGAAATCGAACAGCTCACCCCATCCTCAACCAGTCTCAGGTTAGGTATTCCAGGCTCAAATGAGACCTAACTTTTTTTTCTGAAATTCTTGCTTTATTAGAAGATATTTGAATCAAAAAATCATTTGTCATTTAATAAGCACTACTAAAAGTTGAAATTGAACTGCTCACCACGGCCTTGACCTGTTACAGGTTAGGTATTCTGGGCTCAAATGAGATACAAATTTTTTTTCAAGATATCTTGTTTGATTGAAATTCATTTTAATCAAAGAAATCATTTGTCAATTGATTGGCACCTCTCAGAGTTGAATTTGAACAGCTCGCCCCGACCTTAACCTGTCTCAGGTTAAGTATTCCGGGCTCAAATGAGATCTGACTTTTTTTTTAAGAGTTCTTGCTTGATTAAAAGTCATTTTAATCAAAAAAATCATTTGTCATTTGATTAGCACCTCTCAGAGTTGAAATTAAACAACTCGCCCCAGCCTTAACCTATCTTAGGTTGGGCCTTCCAGGCTGAAAGTAGTTCTGCCTTTTTTTTAAGAATTCTTGCGTGTTTAAAAGTTATATGAACTAAAAAAATCATTTGTCGTTTGAGTAGCACCTCTCAGAGTTTAAATTAAACAACTCGCCCCGGCCTAAACCTGTCTCAGGTTAGGTATTCCGTGCTCAAATGAGATCTAACTTTTTTTTCTGAAATTCTTGCTTAATTACAAGACATTTGAATAAAAAAAATCATTTGTCATATAACTAGCTTCCCTCAGAGTAATAATTAAACAGCTCGGCCTGACCATAACCTGTCTCAGGCTAGGTATTCCAGGCTCAAATGAGATCTGAATTTTTTTCACGTACTCTCGCTTGATTAAAAGGCATATGAATAAAAAAAATCATTTGTCATTTGATTAGGACCTCTCAGAGTTGAAATCGAACAGCTCACCCCATCCTCAACCTGTCTCAGGTTAGGTATTCCGGGCTCAAATGAGATCTAACTTTTTTTTCTGAAATTCTTGCTTTATTACAAGACACTTGAATCAAAAAAATTATTTGTCATATAACTAGCTTCTCTCAGAGTCAAAATTAAACAGCTCGGACTGACCATAACCTGTCTCAGGCTAGGTATTCCAGGCTCAAATGAGATCTGACTTTTTTTCAAGATATCTTGTTTGATTAAAAGGCATTTGAATCAAAAAAATCATTTGTCATTTGATTAGCACCTCTCAGAGTTGAAATTAAACAACTCGCCCCGGCCTTAACCTGTCTCAGGTTAAGCATTCCGGGCTCAAATGAGATCTAACTTTTTTTTCTGAAATTCTTGCTTAATTACAAGACACTTGAATCAAAAAAATTATTTGTCATATAACTAGCTTCTCTCAGAGTCAAAATTAAACAGCTCGGACTGACCATAACCTGTCTCAGGCTAGGTATTCCAGGCTCAAATGAGATCTGACTTTTTTTCACGTACTCTCGCTTGATTAAAAGGCATATGAATAAAAAAAATCATTTGTCATTTGATTAGGACCTCTCAGAGTTGAAATCGAACAGCTCACCCCATCCTCAACCTGTCTCAGGTTAGGTATTCCGGGCTCAAATGAGATCTAACTTTTTTTTCTGAAATTCTTGCTTTATTAGAAGATCTTTGAATTAAAAAATCATTAGTCATTTGATAAGCACTGCTAAAAGTTAAAATTGAACTGCTCACCACGGCCTTGACCTGTCTCAGGTTGGGTATTCTGGGCGCAAATGAGATCCAACTTTTTTTTCAAGAGTATTTGCTTGATTGAAATTCATTTCAATCAAAAAAATCATTTGTCGATTGATTGGCACCTCTCAGAGTTGAATTTGAACAGCTCGCCCTGACCTTAACCTGTCCCAGGTTAAGTATTCGGGGCTCAAATGAGATCTGCCTTTTTTTTAAGAATTCTAGCGTGTTTAAAAGGCGTATGAATCAAAAAAATCATCTCTCAATTGATTGGCACCTCTCAGAGTAAAAATTAAACAGCTCGGACTGACTATAACCTGTCTTAGGGTAGGTATTCCGGGCTCAAAAAAGATCTAACTTTTTTTTCAAGAACTCACGCTTGATTAAAAGGCATATGAATAAAAAAAATCATTTGTCATTTGATTAGGACCTCTCAGAGTTGAAATCGAACAGCTCACCCCATCCTCAACCTGTCTCAGGTTAGGTATTCCGGGCTCAAATGAGATCTAACTTTTTTTTCTGAAATTCTTGCTTTATTAGAAGATATTTGAATTAAAAAATCATTAGTCATTTGATAAGCACTGCTAAAAGTTAAAATTGAACTGCTCACCACGGCCTTGACCTGTCTCAGGTTGGGTATTCTGGGCGCAAATGAGATCCAACTTTTTTTTCAAGAGTATTTGCTTGATTGAAATTCATTTCAATCAAAAAAATCATTTGTCGATTGATTGGCACCTCTCAGAGTTGAATTTGAACAGCTCGCCCTGACCTTAACCTGTCCCAGGTTAAGTATTCGGGGCTCAAATGAGATCTGCCTTTTTTTTCTGAAATTCTTGCTTAATTACAAGACATTTGAATAAAAAAAATCATTTGTCATATAACTAGCTTCCCTCAGAGTAATAATTAAACAGCTCGGCCTGACCATAACCTGTCTTAGGGTAGGTATTCCGGGCTCAAAAAAGATCCAATTTTTTTTTCAAGAGTATTTGCTTGATTGAAATTCATTTCAATCAAAAAAATCATTTGTCAATTGATTGGCACCTCTCAGAGTTGAATTTGAACAGCTCGCCTTGACCTTAACCTGGCCCAGGTTAAGTATTCCGGGCTCAAATGAGATCTAACTTTTTTTTCTGAAATTCTTGCTTTATTAGAAGATATTTAAATTAAAAAATCATTAGTCATTTGATAAGCACTGCTAAAAGTTAAAATTGAACTGCTCACCACGGCCTTGACCTGTCTCAGGTTGGGTATTCTGGGCGCAAATGAGATCCAACTTTTTTTTCAAGAGTATTTGCTTGATTGAAATTCATTTCAATCAAAAAAATCATTTGTCGATTGATTGGCACCTCTCAGAGTTGAATTTGAACAGCTCGCCCTGACCTTAACCTGTCCCAGGTTAAGTATTTGGGGCTCAAATGAGATCTGCCTTTTTTTTAAGAATTCTTGCGTGTTTAAAAGGCGTATGAATCAAAAAAATCATCTCTCAATTGATTGGCACCTCTCAGAGTAAAAATTAAACAGCTCGGACTGACTATAACCTGTCTTAGGGTAGGTATTCCGGGCTCAAAAAAGATCCAATTTTTTTTTCAAGAGTATTTGCTTGATTGAAATTCATTTCAATCAAAAAAATCATTTGTCAATTGATTGGCACCTCTCAGAGTTGAATTTGAACAGCTCGCCTTGACCTTAACCTGTCCCAGGTTAAGTATTCCGGGCTCAAATGAGATCTGCCTTTTTTATAAGAATTCTTGCGTGTTTAAAAGGCGTATGAATCAAAAAAATCATCTCTCAATTGATTGGCACCTCTCAGAGTAAAAATTAAACAGCTCGGACTGACTACAACCTGTCTTAGGGTAGGTATTCCGGGCTCAAATAAGATCTAACTTTTTTTTCAAGAACTCACGCTTGATTAAAAGGCATTTGAAAAATAAAATCATTTTCATTTGATTAGCACCTCTCGGAGTTGAAATTAAACAACTCGCCCCGGCCTTAACCTGTCTCAGGTTAAGTATTCCGGGCTCAAATGAGATCTAACTTTTTTTTCTGAAATTCTTGCTTAATTACAAGACACTTGAATCAAAAAAATTATTTGTCATATAACTAGCTTCTCTCAGAGTCAAAATTAAACAGCTCGGACTGACCATAACCTGTCTCAGGCTAGGTATTCCAGGCTCAAATGAGATCTGACTTTTTTTCAAGATATCTTGTTTGATTAAAAGGCATTTGAATCAAAAAAATAATTTGTCATTTGATTAGCACCTCTCGGAGTTGAAATTAAACAACTCGCCCCGGCCTTAACCTGTCTCAGGTTAAGTATTCCGGGCTCAAATGAGATCTAACTTTTTTTTCTGAAATTCTTGCTTAATTACAAGACACTTGAATCAAAAAAATTATTTGTCATATAACTAGCTTCTCTCAGAGTCAAAATTAAACAGCTCGGACTGACCATAACCTGTCTCAGGCTAGGTATTCCAGGCTCAAATGAAATCTGACTTTTTTTCACGTACTCTCGCTTGATTAAAAGGCATATGAATAAAAAAAATCATTTGTCATTTGATTAGGACCTCTCAGAGTTGAAATCGAACAGCTCACCCCATCCTCAACCTGTCTCAGGTTAGGTATTCCGGGCTCAAATGAGATCTAACTTTTTTTTCTGAAATTCTTGCTTTATTACAAGACACTTGAATCAAAAAAATTATTTGTCATATAACTAGCTTCTCTCAGAGTCAAAATTAAACAGCTCGGACTGACCATAACCTGTCTCAGGCTAGGTATTCCAGGCTCAAATGAGATCTGACTTTTTTTCGCGTACTCTCGCTTGATTAAAAGGCATATGAATAAAAAAAATCATTTGTCATTTGATTAGGACCTCTCAGAGTTGAAATCGAACAGCTCACCCCATCCTCAACCTGTCTCAGGTTAGGTATTCCGGGCTCAAATGAGATCTAACTTTTTTTTCTGAAATTCTTGCTTTATTAGAAGATATTTGAATTAAAAAATCATTAGTCATTTGATAAGCACTGCTAAAAGTTAAAATTGAACTGCTCACCACGGCCTTGACCTGTCTCAGGTTGGGTATTCTGGGCGCAAATGAGATCCAACTTTTTTTTCAAGAGTATTTGCTTGATTGAAATTCATTTCAATCAAAAAAATCCTTTGTCGATTGATTGGCACCTCTCAGAGTTGAATTTGAACAGCTCGCCCTGACCTTAACCTGTCCCAGGTTAAGTATTCGGGGCTCAAATGAGATCTGCCTTTTTTTTAAGAATTCTTGCGTGTTTAAAAGGCGTATGAATCAAAAAAATCATCTCTCAATTGATTGGCACCTCTCACAGTAAAAATTAAACAGCTCGGACTGACTATAACCTGTCTTAGGGTAGGTGTTCCGGGCTCAAAAAAGATCCAATTTTTTTTTCAAGAGTATTTGCTTGATTGAAATTCATTTCATTCAAAAAAATCATTTGTCAATTGATTGGCACCTCTCAGAGTTGAATTTGAACAGCTCGCCTTGACCTTAACCTGTCCCAGGTTAAGTATTCCGGGCTCAAATGAGATCTGCCTTTTTTTTAAGAATTCTTGCGTGTTTAAAAGGCGTATGAATCAAAAAAATCATCTCTCAATTGATTAGCACCTCTCAGAGTAAAAATTAAACAGCTCGGACTGACTACAACCTGTCTTAGGGTAGGTATTCCGGGCTCAAATAAGATCTAACTTTTTTTTCAAGAACTCACGCTTGATTAAAAGGCATTTGAAAAATAAAATCATTTTTCATTTGATTAGCACCTCTCAGAGTTGAAATTAAACAACTCGCCCCGGCCTTAACCTGTCTTAGGTTAAGTATTCCGGGCTCAAATGAGATCTAACTTTTTTTTCTGAAATTCTTGCTTAATTACAAGACACTTGAATCAAAAAAATTATTTGTCATATAACTAGCTTCTCTCAGAGTCAAAATTAAACAGCTCGGACTGACCATAACCTGTCTCAGGCTAGGTATTCCAGGCTCAAAGGAGATCTGACTTTTTTTCAAGATATCTTGTTTGATTAAAAGGCATTTGAATCAAAAAAATCATTTGTCATTTGATTAGCACCTCTCGGAGTTGAAATTAAACAACTCGCCCCGGCCTTAACCTGTCTCAGGTTAAGTATTCCGGGCTCAAATGAGATCTAACTTTTTTTTCTGAAATTCTTGCTTAATTACAAGACACTTGAATCAAAAAAATTATTTGTCATATAACTAGCTTCTCTCAGAGTCAAAATTAAACAGCTCGGACTGACCATAACCTGTCTCAGGCTAGGTATTCCAGGCTCAAATGAGATCTGACTTTTTTTCAAGATATCTTGTTTGATTAAAAGGCATTTGAATCAAAAAAATAATTTGTCATTTGATTAGCACCTCTCGGAGTTGAAATTAAACAACTCGCCCCGGCCTTAACCTGTCTCAGGTTAAGTATTCCGGGCTCAAATGAGATCTAACTTTTTTTTCTGAAATTCTTGCTTAATTACAAGACACTTGAATCAAAAAAATTATTTGTCATATAACTAGCTTCTCTCAGAGTCAAAATTAAACAGCTCGGACTGACCATAACCTGTCTCAGGCTAGGTATTCCAGGCTCAAATGAAATCTGACTTTTTTTCACGTACTCTCGCTTGATTAAAAGGCATATGAATAAAAAAAATCATTTGTCATTTGATTAGGACCTCTCAGAGTTGAAATCGAACAGCTCACCCCATCCTCAACCTGTCTCAGGTTAGGTATTCCGGGCTCAAATGAGATCTAACTTTTTTTTCTGAAATTCTTGCTTTATTAGAAGATATTTGAATTAAAAAATCATTAGTCATTTGATAAGCACTGCTAAAAGTTAAAATTGAACTGCTCACCACGGCCTTGACCTGTCTCAGGTTGGGTATTCTGGGCGCAAATGAGATCCAACTTTTTTTTCAAGAGTATTTGCTTGATTGAAATTCATTTCAATCAAAAAAATCCTTTGTCGATTGATTGGCACCTCTCAGAGTTGAATTTGAACAGCTCGCCCTGACCTTAACCTGTCCCAGGTTAAGTATTCGGGGCTCAAATGAGATCTGCCTTTTTTTTAAGAATTCTTGCGTGTTTAAAAGGCGTATGAATCAAAAAAATCATCTCTCAATTGATTGGCACCTCTCAGAGTAAAAATTAAACAGCTCGGACTGACTATAACCTGTCTTAGGGTAGGTATTCCGGGCTCAAAAAAGATCCAATTTTTTTTTCAAGAGTATTTGCTTGATTGAAATTCATTTCAATCAAAAAAATCATTTGTCAATTGATTGGCACCTCTCAGAGTTGAATTTGAACAGCTCGCCTTGACCTTAACCTGTCCCAGGTTAAGTATTCCGGGCTCAAATGAGATCTGCCTTTTTTTTAAGAATTCTTGCGTGTTTAAAAGGCGTATGAATCAAAAAAATCATCTCTCAATTGATTGGCACCTCTCAGAGTAAAAATAAAACAGCTCGGACTGACTACAACCTGTCTTAGGGTAGGTATTCCGGGCTCAAATAAGATCTAACTTTTTTTTCAAGAACTCACGCTTGATTATAAGGCATTTGAATCAAAAAAATCATTTGTCATTTGATTAGCACCTCTCAGAGTTGAAATTAAACAACTCGCCCCGGCCTTAACCTGTCTCAGGTTAAGTATTCCGGGCTCAAATGAGATCTAACTTTTTTTTCTGAAATTCTTGCTTAATTACAAGACACTTGAATCAAAAAAATTATTTGTCATATAACTAGCTTCTCTCAGAGTCAAAATTAAACAGCTCGGACTGACCATAACCTGTCTCAGGCTAGGTATTCCAGGCTCAAATGAGATCTGACTTTTTTTCGCGTACTCTCGCTTGATTAAAAGGCATATGAATAAAAAAAATCATTTGTCATTTGATTAGGACCTCTCAGAGTTGAAATCGAACAGCTCACCCCATCCTCAACCTGTCTCAGGTTAGGTATTCCGGGCTAAATTAAGATCTAACTTTTTTTTCTGAAATTCTTGCTTTATTAGAAGATATTTGAATTAAAAAATCATTAGTCATTTGATAAGCACTGCTAAAAGTTAAAATTGAACTGCTCACCACGGCCTTGACCTGTCTCAGGTTGGGTATTCTGGGCGCAAATGAGATCCAACTTTTTTTTCAAGAGTATTTGCTTGATTGAAATTCATTTCAATCAAAAAAATCCTTTGTCGATTGATTGGCACCTCTCAGAGTTGAATTTGAACAGCTCGCCCTGACCTTAACCTGTCCCAGGTTAAGTATTCGGGGCTCAAATGAGATCTGCCTTTTTTTTAAGAATTCTTGCGTGTTTAAAAGGCGTATGAATCAAAAAAATCATCTCTCAATTGATTGGCACCTCTCAGAGTAAAAATTAAACAGCTCGGACTGACTATAACCTGTCTTAGGGTAGGTGTTCCGGGCTCAAAAAAGATCCAATTTTTTTTTCAAGAGTATTTGCTTGATTGAAATTCATTTCAATCAAAAAAATCATTTGTCAATTGATTGGCACCTCTCAGAGTTGAAATTAAACAACTCGCCCCGGCCTTAACCTGTCTGAGGTTAAGTATTCCGGGCTCAAATGAGATCTAACTTTTTTTTCTGAAATTCTTGCTTAATTACAAGACACTTGAATCAAAAAAATTATTTGTCATATAACTAGCTTCTCTCAGAGTCAAAATTAAACAGCTCGGACTGACCATAACCTGTCTCAGGCTAGGTATTCCAGGCTCAAAGGAGATCTGACTTTTTTTCAAGATATCTTGTTTGATTAAAAGGCATTTGAATCAAAAAAATCATTTGTCATTTGATTAGCACCTCTCGGAGTTGAAATTAAACAACTCGCCCCGGCCTTAACCTGTCTCAGGTTAAGTATTCCGGGCTCAAATGAGATCTAACTTTTTTTTCTGAAATTCTTGCTTAATTACAAGACACTTGAATCAAAAAAATTATTTGTCATATAACTAGCTTCTCTCAGAGTCAAAATTAAACAGCTCGGACTGACCATAACCTGTCTCAGGCTAGGTATTCCAGGCTCAAATGAGATCTGACTTTTTTTCAAGATATCTTGTTTGATTAAAAGGCATTTGAATCAAAAAAATAATTTGTCATTTGATTAGCACCTCTCGGAGTTGAAATTAAACAACTCGCCCCGGCCTTAACCTGTCTCAGGTTAAGTATTCCGGGCTCAAATGAGATCTAACTTTTTTTTCTGAAATTCTTGCTTAATTACAAGACACTTGAATCAAAAAAATTATTTGTCATATAACTAGCTTCTCTCAGAGTCAAAATTAAACAGCTCGGACTGACCATAACCTGTCTCAGGCTAGGTATTCCAGGCTCAAATGAAATCTGACTTTTTTCACGTACTCTCGCTTGATTAAAAGGCATATGAATAAAAAAAATCATTTGTCATTTGATTAGGACCTCTCAGAGTTGAAATCGAACAGCTCACCCCATCCTCAACCTGTCTCAGGTTAGGTATTCCGGGCTCAAATGAGATCTAACTTTTTTTTCTGAAATTCTTGCTTTATTAGAAGATATTTGAATTAAAAAATCATTAGTCATTTGATAAGCACTGCTAAAAGTTAAAATTGAACTGCTCACCACGGCCTTGACCTGTCTCAGGTTGGGTATTCTGGGCGCAAATGAGATCCAACTTTTTTTTCAAGAGTATTTGCTTGATTGAAATTCATTTCAATCAAAAAAATCCTTTGTCGATTGATTGGCACCTCTCAGAGTTGAATTTGAACAGCTCGCCCTGACCTTAACCTGTCCCAGGTTAAGTATTCGGGGCTCAAATGAGATCTGCCTTTTTTTTAAGAATTCTTGCGTGTTTAAAAGGCGTATGAATCAAAAAAATCATCTCTCAATTGATTGGCACCTCTCAGAGTAAAAATTAAACAGCTCGGACTGACTATAACCTGTCTTAGGGTAGGTGTTCCGGGCTCAAAAAAGATCCAATTTTTTTTTCAAGAGTATTTGCTTGATTGAAATTCATTTCAATCAAAAAAATCATTTGTCAATTGATTGGCACCTCTCAGAGTTGAATTTGAACAGCTCGCCTTGACCTTAACCTGTCCCAGGTTAAGTATTCCGGGCTCAAATGAGATCTGCCTTTTTTTTAAGAATTCTTGCGTGTTTAAAAGGCGTATGAATCAAAAAAATCATCTCTCAATTGATTGGCACCTCTCAGAGTAAAAATTAAACAGCTCGGACTGACTATAACCTGTCTTAGGATAGGTATTCCGGGCTCAAAAAAGATCCAATTTTTTTTTCAAGAGTATTTGCTTGATTGAAATTCATTTCAATCAAAAAAATCATTTGTCGATTGATTGGCACCTCTCAGAGTTGAATTTGAACAGCTCGCCCTGAACTTAACCTGTCCCAGGTTAAGTATTCGGGGCTCAAATGAGATCTGCCTTTTTTTTAAGAATTCTTGCGTGTTTAAAAGGCGTATGAATTAAAAAAATCATCTCTCAATTGATTGGCACCTCTCAGAGTAAAAATTAAACAGCTCGGACTGACTACAACCTGTCTTAGGGTAGGTATTCCGGGCTCAAATAAGATCTAACTTTTTTTTCAAGAACTCACGCTTGATTATAAGGCATTTGAATCAAAAAAATCATTTGTCATTTGATTAGGACCTCTCAGAGTTGAAATCGAACAGCTCACCCCATCCTCAACCTGTCTCAGGTTAGGTATTCCGGGCTCAAATGAGATCTAACTTTTTTTTCTGAAATTCTTGCTTTATTACAAGACACTTGAATCAAAAAAATTATTTGTCATATAACTAGCTTCTCTCAGAGTCAAAATTAAACAGCTCGGACTGACCATAACCTGTCTCAGGCTAGGTATTCCGGGCTCAAATGAGATCTGCCTTATTTTTAAGAATTCTTGCGTGTTTAAAAGGCGTATGAATCAAAAAAATCATCTGTCAATTGATTGGCACCTCTCAGAGTAAAAATTAAACAGCTCGGACTGACCATAACCTGTCTCAGGCTAGGTATTCCGGGCTCAAATAAGATCTGACTTTTTTTTCAAGATATCTTGTTTGATTAAAAGGCATTTGAATCAAAAAAATCATTTGTCATTTGATTAGCACCTCTCAGAGTTGAAATTAAACAACTCGCCCCGGCCTTAACCTGTCTGAGGTTAAGTATTCCGGGCTCAAATGAGATCAAACTTTTTTTTCTGAAATTCTTGCTTAATTACAAGACACTTGAATCAAAAAAAGTATTTGTCATATAACTAGCTTCTCTCAGAGTCAAAATTAAACAGCTCGGACTGACCATAACCTGTCTCAGGCTAGGTATTCCGGGCTCAAATGAGATCTGACTTTTTTTCAAGATATCTTGTATGATTAAAAGGCATTTGAATCAAAAAAATCATTTGTCATTTGATTAGCACCTCTCAGAGTTGAAATTAAACAACTCGCCCCGGCCTTAACCTGTCTCAGGTTAAGTATTCCGGGCTCAAATGAGATCTAACTTTTTTTTCTGAAATTCTTGCTTAATTACAAGACCCTTGAATCAAAAAAATTATTTGTCATATAACTAGCTTCTCTCAGAGTCAAAATTAAACAGCTCGGACTGACCATAACCTGTCTCAGGCTAGGTATTCCAGGCTCAAATGAGATCTGACTTTTTTTCACGTACTCTCGCTTGATTAAAAGGCATATGAATAAAAAAAATCATTTGTCATTTGATTAGGACCTCTCAGAGTTGAAATCGAACAGCTCACCCCATCCTCAACCTGTCTCAGGTTAGGTATTCCGGGCTCAAATGAGATCTAACTTTTTTTTCTGAAATTCTTGCTTTATTAGAAGATATTTGAATTAAAAAATCATTAGTCATTTGATAAGCACTGCTAAAAGTTAAAATTGAACTGCTCACCACGGCCTTGACCTGTCTCAGGTTGGGTATTCTGGGCGCAAATGAGATCCAACTTTTTTTTCAAGAGTATTTGCTTGATTGAAATTCATTTCAATCAAAAAAATCCTTTGTCGATTGATTGGCACCTCTCAGAGTTGAATTTGAACAGCTCGCCCTGACCTTAACCTGTCCCAGGTTAAGTATTCGGGGCTCAAATGAGATCTGCCTTTTTTTTAAGAATTCTTGCGTGTTTAAAAGGTGTATGAATCAAAAAAATCATCTCTCAATTGATTGGCACCTCTCAGAGTAAAAATTAAACAGCTCGGACTGACTATAACCTGTCTTAGGGTAGGTATTCCGGGCTCAAAAAAGATCCAATTTTTTTTTCAAGAGTATTTGCTTGATTGAAATTCATTTCAATCAAAAAAATCATTTGTCGATTGATTGGCACCTCTCAGAGTTGAATTTGAACAGCTCGCCCTGACCTTAACCTGTCCCAGGTTAAGTATTCGGGGCTCAAATGAGATCTGCCTTTTTTTTAAGAATTCTTGCGTGTTTAAAAGGTGTATGAATCAAAAAAATCATCTCTCAATTGATTGGCACCTCTCAGAGTAAAAATTAAACAGCTCGGACTGACTATAACCTGTCTTAGGGTAGGTATTCCGGGCTCAAAAAAGATCCAATTTTTTTTTCAAGAGTATTTGCTTGATTGAAATTCATTTCAATCAAAAAAATCATTTGTCGATTGATTGGCACCTCTCAGAGTTGAATTTGAACAGCTCGCCCTGACCTTAACCTGTCCCAGGTTAAGTATTCGGGGCTCAAATGAGATCTGCCTTTTTTTTAAGAATTCTTGCGTGTTTAAAAGGTGTATGAATCAAAAAAATCATCTCTCAATTGATTGGCACCTCTCAGAGTAAAAATTAAACAGCTCGGACTGACTATAACCTGTCTTAGGGTAGGTATTCCGGGCTCAAAAAAGATCCAATTTTTTTTTCAAGAGTATTTGCTTGATTGAAATTCATTTCAATCAAAAAAATCATTTGTCAATTGATTGGCACCTCTCAGAGTTGAATTTGAACAGCTCGCCTTGACCTTAACCTGTCCCAGGTTAAGTATTCCGGGCTCAAATGAGATCTGCCTTTTTTTTAAGAATTCTTGCGTGTTTAAAAGGCGAATGAATCAAAAAAATCATCTCTCAATTGATTGGCACCTCTCAGAGTAAAAATAAAACAGCTCGGACTGACTACAACCTGTCTTAGGGTAGGTATTCCGGGCTCAAATAAGATCTAACTTTTTTTTCAAGAACTCACGCTTGATTATAAGGCATTTGAATCAAAAAAATCATTTGTCATTTGATTAGCACCTCTCAGAGTTGAAATTAAACAACTCGCCCCGGCCTTAACCTGTCTCAGGTTAAGTATTCCGGGCTCAAATGAGATCTAACTTTTTTTTCTGAAATTCTTGCTTAATTACAAGACACTTGAATCAAAAAAATTATTTGTCATATAACTAGCTTCTCTCAGAGTCAAAATTAAACAGCTCGGACTGACCATAACCTGTCTCAGGCTAGGTATTCCAGGCTCAAATGAGATCTGACTTTTTTTCGCGTACTCTCGCTTGATTAAAAGGCATATGAATAAAAAAAATCATTTGTCATTTGATTAGGACCTCTCAGAGTTGAAATCGAACAGCTCACCCCATCCTCAACCTGTCTCAGGTTAGGTATTCCGGGCTAAATTAAGATCTAACTTTTTTTTCTGAAATTCTTGCTTTATTAGAAGATATTTGAATTAAAAAATCATTAGTCATTTGATAAGCACTGCTAAAAGTTAAAATTGAACTGCTCACCACGGCCTTGACCTGTCTCAGGTTGGGTATTCTGGGCGCAAATGAGATCCAACTTTTTTTTCAAGAGTATTTGCTTGATTGAAATTCATTTCAATCAAAAAAATCCTTTGTCGATTGATTGGCACCTCTCAGAGTTGAATTTGAACAGCTCGCCCTGACCTTAACCTGTCCCAGGTTAAGTATTCGGGGCTCAAATGAGATCTGCCTTTTTTTTAAGAATTCTTGCGTGTTTAAAAGGCGTATGAATCAAAAAAATCATCTCTCAATTGATTGGCACCTCTCAGAGTAAAAATTAAACAGCTCGGACTGACTATAACCTGTCTTAGGGTAGGTGTTCCGGGCTCAAAAAAGATCCAATTTTTTTTTCAAGAGTATTTGCTTGATTGAAATTCATTTCAATCAAAAAAATCATTTGTCAATTGATTGGCACCTCTCAGAGTTGAATTTGAACAGCTCGCCTTGACCTTAACCTGTCCCAGGTTAAGTATTCCGGGCTCAAATGAGATCTGCCTTTTTTTTAAGAATTCTTGCGTGTTTAAAAGGCGTATGAATCAAAAAAATCATCTCTCAATTGATTGGCACCTCTCAGAGTAAAAATTAAACAGCTCGGACTGACTATAACCTGTCTTAGGATAGGTATTCCGGGCTCAAAAAAGATCCAATTTTTTTTTCAAGAGTATTTGCTTGATTGAAATTCATTTCAATCAAAAAAATCATTTGTCGATTGATTGGCACCTCTCAGAGTTGAATTTGAACAGCTCGCCCTGAACTTAACCTGTCCCAGGTTAAGTATTCGGGGCTCAAATGAGATCTGCCTTTTTTTTAAGAATTCTTGCGTGTTTAAAAGGCGTATGAATTAAAAAAATCATCTCTCAATTGATTGGCACCTCTCAGAGTAAAAATTAAACAGCTCGGACTGACTACAACCTGTCTTAGGGTAGGTATTCCGGGCTCAAATAAGATCTAACTTTTTTTTCAAGAACTCACGCTTGATTATAAGGCATTTGAATCAAAAAAATCATTTGTCATTTGATTAGGACCTCTCAGAGTTGAAATCGAACAGCTCACCCCATCCTCAACCTGTCTCAGGTTAGGTATTCCGGGCTCAAATGAGATCTAACTTTTTTTTCTGAAATTCTTGCTTTATTACAAGACACTTGAATCAAAAAAATTATTTGTCATAAAACTAGCTTCTCTCAGAGTCAAAATTAAACAGCTCGGACTGACCATAACCTGTCTCAGGCTAGGTATTCCGGGCTCAAATGAGATCTGCCTTATTTTTAAGAATTCTTGCGTGTTTAAAAGGCGTATGAATCAAAAAAATCATCTGTCAATTGATTGGCACCTCTCAGAGTAAAAATTAAACAGCTCGGACTGACCATAACCTGTCTCAGGCTAGGTATTCCGGGCTCAAATAAGATCTGACTTTTTTTTCAAGATATCTTGTTTGATTAAAAGGCATTTGAATCAAAAAAATCATTTGTCATTTGATTAGCACCTCTCAGAGTTGAAATTAAACAACTCGCCCCGGCCTTAACCTGTCTGAGGTTAAGTATTCCGGGCTCAAATGAGATCAAACTTTTTTTTCTGAAATTCTTGCTTAATTACAAGACACTTGAATCAAAAAAAGTATTTGTCATATAACTAGCTTCTCTCAGAGTCAAAATTAAACAGCTCGGACTGACCATAACCTGTCTCAGGCTAGGTATTCCGGGCTCAAATGAGATCTGCCTTTTTTTTAAGAATTCTTGCGTGTTTAAAAGGCGTATGAATTAAAAAAATCATCTCTCAATTGATTGGCACCTCTCAGAGTAAAAATTAAACAGCTCGGACTGACCATAACCTGTCTCAGGCTAGGTATTCCAGGCTCAAATGAGATCTGACTTTTTTTCACGTACTCTCGCTTGATTAAAAGGCATATGAATAAAAAAAATCATTTGTCATTTGATTAGGACCTCTCAGAGTTGAAATCGAACAGCTCACCCCATCCTCAACCTGTCTCAGGTTAGGTATTCCGGGCTCAAATGAGATCTAACTTTTTTTTCTGAAATTCTTGCTTTATTAGAAGATATTTGAATTAAAAAATCATTAGTCATTTGATAAGCACTGCTAAAAGTTAAAATTGAACTGCTCACCACGGCCTTGACCTGTCTCAGGTTGGGTATTCTGGGCGCAAATGAGATCCAACTTTTTTTTCAAGAGTATTTGCTTGATTGAAATTCATTTCAATCAAAAAAATCCTTTGTCGATTGATTGGCACCTCTCAGAGTTGAATTTGAACAGCTCGCCCTGACCTTAACCTGTCCCAGGTTAAGTATTCGGGGCTCAAATGAGATCTGCCTTTTTTTTAAGAATTCTTGCGTGTTTAAAAGGTGTATGAATCAAAAAAATCATCTCTCAATTGATTGGCACCTCTCAGAGTAAAAATTAAACAGCTCGGACTGACTATAACCTGTCTTAGGGTAGGTATTCCGGGCTCAAAAAAGATCCAATTTTTTTTTCAAGAGTATTTGCTTGATTGAAATTCATTTCAATCAAAAAAATCATTTGTCGATTGATTGGCACCTCTCAGAGTTGAATTTGAACAGCTCGCCCTGACCTTAACCTGTCCCAGGTTAAGTATTCGGGGCTCAAATGAGATCTGCCTTTTTTTTAAGAATTCTTGCGTGTTTAAAAGGTGTATGAATCAAAAAAATCATCTCTCAATTGATTGGCACCTCTCAGAGTAAAAATTAAACAGCTCGGACTGACTATAACCTGTCTTAGGGTAGGTATTCCGGGCTCAAAAAAGATCCAATTTTTTTTTCAAGAGTATTTGCTTGATTGAAATTCATTTCAATCAAAAAAATCATTTGTCGATTGATTGGCACCTCTCAGAGTTGAATTTGAACAGCTCGCCCTGACCTTAACCTGTCCCAGGTTAAGTATTCGGGGCTCAAATGAGATCTGCCTTTTTTTTAAGAATTCTTGCGTGTTTAAAAGGTGTATGAATCAAAAAAATCATCTCTCAATTGATTGGCACCTCTCAGAGTAAAAATTAAACAGCTCGGACTGACTATAACCTGTCTTAGGGTAGGTATTCCGGGCTCAAAAAAGATCCAATTTTTTTTTCAAGAGTATTTGCTTGATTGAAATTCATTTCAATCAAAAAAATCATTTGTCAATTGATTGGCACCTCTCAGAGTTGAATTTGAACAGCTCGCCTTGACCTTAACCTGTCCCAGGTTAAGTATTCCGGGCTCAAATGAGATCTGCCTTTTTTTTAAGAATTCTTGCGTGTTTAAAAGGCGAATGAATCAAAAAAATCATCTCTCAATTGATTGGCACCTCTCAGAGTAAAAATAAAACAGCTCGGACTGACTACAACCTGTCTTAGGGTAGGTATTCCGGGCTCAAATAAGATCTAACTTTTTTTTCAAGAACTCACGTTCGATTATAAGGCATTTGAATCAAAAAAATCATTTGTCATTTGATTAGCACCTCTCAGAGTTGAAATTAAACAACTCGCCCCGGCCTTAACCTGTCTCAGGTTAAGTATTCCGGGCTCAAATGAGATCTAACTTTTTTTTCTGAAATTCTTGCTTAATTACAAGACACTTGAATCAAAAAAATTATTTGTCATATAACTAGCTTCTCTCAGAGTCAAAATTAAACAGCTCGGACTGACCATAACCTGTCTCAGGCTAGGTATTCCAGGCTCAAATGAGATCTGACTTTTTTTCGCGTACTCTCGCTTGATTAAAAGGCATATGAATAAAAAAAATCATTTGTCATTTGATTAGGACCTCTCAGAGTTGAAATCGAACAGCTCACCCCATCCTCAACCTGTCTCAGGTTAGGTATTCCGGGCTAAATTAAGATCTAACTTTTTTTTCTGAAATTCTTGCTTTATTAGAAGATATTTGAATTAAAAAATCATTAGTCATTTGATAAGCACTGCTAAAAGTTAAAATTGAACTGCTCACCACGGCCTTGACCTGTCTCAGGTTGGGTATTCTGGGCGCAAATGAGATCCAACTTTTTTTTCAAGAGTATTTGCTTGATTGAAATTCATTTCAATCAAAAAAATCCTTTGTCGATTGATTGGCACCTCTCAGAGTTGAATTTGAACAGCTCGCCCTGACCTTAACCTGTCCCAGGTTAAGTATTCGGGGCTCAAATGAGATCTGCCTTTTTTTTAAGAATTCTTGCGTGTTTAAAAGGCGTATGAATCAAAAAAATCATCTCTCAATTGATTGGCACCTCTCAGAGTAAAAATTAAACAGCTCGGACTGACTATAACCTGTCTTAGGGTAGGTGTTCCGGGCTCAAAAAAGATCCAATTTTTTTTTCAAGAGTATTTGCTTGATTGAAATTCATTTCAATCAAAAAAATCATTTGTCAATTGATTGGCACCTCTCAGAGTTGAATTTGAACAGCTCGCCTTGACCTTAACCTGTCCCAGGTTAAGTATTCCGGGCTCAAATGAGATCTGCCTTTTTTTTAAGAATTCTTGCGTGTTTAAAAGGCGTATGAATCAAAAAAATCATCTCTCAATTGATTGGCACCTCTCAGAGTAAAAATTAAACAGCTCGGACTGACTATAACCTGTCTTAGGATAGGTATTCCGGGCTCAAAAAAGATCCAATTTTTTTTTCAAGAGTATTTGCTTGATTGAAATTCATTTCAATCAAAAAAATCATTTGTCGATTGATTGGCACCTCTCAGAGTTGAATTTGAACAGCTCGCCCTGAACTTAACCTGTCCCAGGTTAAGTATTCGGGGCTCAAATGAGATCTGCCTTTTTTTTAAGAATTCTTGCGTGTTTAAAAGGCGTATGAATTAAAAAAATCATCTCTCAATTGATTGGCACCTCTCAGAGTAAAAATTAAACAGCTCGGACTGACTACAACCTGTCTTAGGGTAGGTATTCCGGGCTCAAATAAGATCTAACTTTTTTTTCAAGAACTCACGCTTGATTATAAGGCATTTGAATCAAAAAAATCATTTGTCATTTGATTAGGACCTCTCAGAGTTGAAATCGAACAGCTCACCCCATCCTCAACCTGTCTCAGGTTAGGTATTCCGGGCTCAAATGAGATCTAACTTTTTTTTCTGAAATTCTTGCTTTATTACAAGACACTTGAATCAAAAAAATTATTTGTCATATAACTAGCTTCTCTCAGAGTCAAAATTAAACAGCTCGGACTGACCATAACCTGTCTCAGGCTAGGTATTCCGGGCTCAAATGAGATCTGCCTTATTTTTAAGAATTCTTGCGTGTTTAAAAGGCGTATGAATCAAAAAAATCATCTGTCAATTGATTGGCACCTCTCAGAGTAAAAATTAAACAGCTCGGACTGACCATAACCTGTCTCAGGCTAGGTATTCCGGGCTCAAATAAGATCTGACTTTTTTTTCAAGATATCTTGTTTGATTAAAAGGCATTTGAATCAAAAAAATCATTTGTCATTTGATTAGCACCTCTCAGAGTTGAAATTAAACAACTCGCCCCGGCCTTAACCTGTCTGAGGTTAAGTATTCCGGGCTCAAATGAGATCAAACTTTTTTTTCTGAAATTCTTGCTTAATTACAAGACACTTGAATCAAAAAAAGTATTTGTCATATAACTAGCTTCTCTCAGAGTCAAAATTAAACAGCTCGGACTGACCATAACCTGTCTCAGGCTAGGTATTCCGGGCTCAAATGAGATCTGACTTTTTTTCAAGATATCTTGTATGATTAAAAGGCATTTGAATCAAAAAAATCATTTGTCATTTGATTAGCACCTCTCAGAGTTGAAATTAAACAACTCGCCCCGGCCTTAACCTGTCTCAGGTTAAGTATTCCGGGCTCAAATGAGATCTAACTTTTTTTTCTGAAATTCTTGCTTAATTACAAGACCCTTGAATCAAAAAAATTATTTGTCATATAACTAGCTTCTCTCAGAGTCAAAATTAAACAGCTCGGACTGACCATAACCTGTCTCAGGCTAGGTATTCCAGGCTCAAATGAGATCTGACTTTTTTTCACGTACTCTCGCTTGATTAAAAGGCATATGAATAAAAAAAATCATTTGTCATTTGATTAGGACCTCTCAGAGTTGAAATCGAACAGCTCACCCCATCCTCAACCTGTCTCAGGTTAGGTATTCCGGGCTCAAATGAGATCTAACTTTTTTTTCTGAAATTCTTGCTTTATTAGAAGATATTTGAATTAAAAAATCATTAGTCATTTGATAAGCACTGCTAAAAGTTAAAATTGAACTGCTCACCACGGCCTTGACCTGTCTCAGGTTGGGTATTCTGGGCGCAAATGAGATCCAACTTTTTTTTCAAGAGTATTTGCTTGATTGAAATTCATTTCAATCAAAAAAATCCTTTGTCGATTGATTGGCACCTCTCAGAGTTGAATTTGAACAGCTCGCCCTGACCTTAACCTGTCCCAGGTTAAGTATTCGGGGCTCAAATGAGATCTGCCTTTTTTTTAAGAATTCTTGCGTGTTTAAAAGGTGTATGAATCAAAAAAATCATCTCTCAATTGATTGGCACCTCTCAGAGTAAAAATTAAACAGCTCGGACTGACTATAACCTGTCTTAGGGTAGGTATTCCGGGCTCAAAAAAGATCCAATTTTTTTTTCAAGAGTATTTGCTTGATTGAAATTCATTTCAATCAAAAAAATCATTTGTCGATTGATTGGCACCTCTCAGAGTTGAATTTGAACAGCTCGCCCTGACCTTAACCTGTCCCAGGTTAAGTATTCGGGGCTCAAATGAGATCTGCCTTTTTTTTAAGAATTCTTGCGTGTTTAAAAGGTGTATGAATCAAAAAAATCATCTCTCAATTGATTGGCACCTCTCAGAGTAAAAATTAAACAGCTCGGACTGACTATAACCTGTCTTAGGGTAGGTATTCCGGGCTCAAAAAAGATCCAATTTTTTTTTCAAGAGTATTTGCTTGATTGAAATTCATTTCAATCAAAAAAATCATTTGTCGATTGATTGGCACCTCTCAGAGTTGAATTTGAACAGCTCGCCCTGACCTTAACCTGTCCCAGGTTAAGTATTCGGGGCTCAAATGAGATCTGCCTTTTTTTTAAGAATTCTTGCGTGTTTAAAAGGTGTATGAATCAAAAAAATCATCTCTCAATTGATTGGCACCTCTCAGAGTAAAAATTAAACAGCTCGGACTGACTATAACCTGTCTTAGGGTAGGTATTCCGGGCTCAAAAAAGATCCAATTTTTTTTTCAAGAGTATTTGCTTGATTGAAATTCATTTCAATCAAAAAAATCATTTGTCAATTGATTGGCACCTCTCAGAGTTGAATTTGAACAGCTCGCCTTGACCTTAACCTGTCCCAGGTTAAGTATTCCGGGCTCAAATGAGATCTGCCTTTTTTTTAAGAATTCTTGCGTGTTTAAAAGGCGAATGAATCAAAAAAATCATCTCTCAATTGATTGGCACCTCTCAGAGTAAAAATAAAACAGCTCGGACTGACTACAACCTGTCTTAGGGTAGGTATTCCGGGCTCAAATAAGATCTAACTTTTTTTTCAAGAACTCACGCTTGATTATAAGGCATTTGAATCAAAAAAATCATTTGTCATTTGATTAGCACCTCTCAGAGTTGAAATTAAACAACTCGCCCCGGCCTTAACCTGTCTCAGGTTAAGTATTCCGGGCTCAAATGAGATCTAACTTTTTTTTCTGAAATTCTTGCTTAATTACAAGACACTTGAATCAAAAAAATTATTTGTCATATAACTAGCTTCTCTCAGAGTCAAAATTAAACAGCTCGGACTGACCATAACCTGTCTCAGGCTAGGTATTCCAGGCTCAAATGAGATCTGACTTTTTTTCGCGTACTCTCGCTTGATTAAAAGGCATATGAATAAAAAAAATCATTTGTCATTTGATTAGGACCTCTCAGAGTTGAAATCGAACAGCTCACCCCATCCTCAACCTGTCTCAGGTTAGGTATTCCGGGCTAAATTAAGATCTAACTTTTTTTTCTGAAATTCTTGCTTTATTAGAAGATATTTGAATTAAAAAATCATTAGTCATTTGATAAGCACTGCTAAAAGTTAAAATTGAACTGCTCACCACGGCCTTGACCTGTCTCAGGTTGGGTATTCTGGGCGCAAATGAGATCCAACTTTTTTTTCAAGAGTATTTGCTTGATTGAAATTCATTTCAATCAAAAAAATCCTTTGTCGATTGATTGGCACCTCTCAGAGTTGAATTTGAACAGCTCGCCCTGACCTTAACCTGTCCCAGGTTAAGTATTCGGGGCTCAAATGAGATCTGCCTTTTTTTTAAGAATTCTTGCGTGTTTAAAAGGCGTATGAATCAAAAAAATCATCTCTCAATTGATTGGCACCTCTCAGAGTAAAAATTAAACAGCTCGGACTGACTATAACCTGTCTTAGGGTAGGTGTTCCGGGCTCAAAAAAGATCCAATTTTTTTTTCAAGAGTATTTGCTTGATTGAAATTCATTTCAATCAAAAAAATCATTTGTCAATTGATTGGCACCTCTCAGAGTTGAATTTGAACAGCTCGCCTTGACCTTAACCTGTCCCAGGTTAAGTATTCCGGGCTCAAATGAGATCTGCCTTTTTTTTAAGAATTCTTGCGTGTTTAAAAGGCGTATGAATCAAAAAAATCATCTCTCAATTGATTGGCACCTCTCAGAGTAAAAATTAAACAGCTCGGACTGACTACAACCTGTCTTAGGGTAGGTATTCCGGGCTCAAATAAGATCTAACTTTTTTTTCAAGAACTCACGCTTGATTATAAGGCATTTGAATCAAAAAAATCATTTGTCATTTGATTAGGACCTCTCAGAGTTGAAATCGAACAGCTCACCCCATCCTCAACCTGTCTCAGGTTAGGTATTCCGGGCTCAAATGAGATCTAACTTTTTTTTCTGAAATTCTTGCTTTATTACAAGACACTTGAATCAAAAAAATTATTTGTCATATAACTAGCTTCTCTCAGAGTCAAAATTAAACAGCTCGGACTGACCATAACCTGTCTCAGGCTAGGTATTCCGGGCTCAAATGAGATCTGCCTTATTTTTAAGAATTCTTGCGTGTTTAAAAGGCGTATGAATCAAAAAAATCATCTGTCAATTGATTGGCAGCTCTCAGAGTAAAAATTAAACAGCTCGGACTGACCATAACCTGTCTCAGGCTAGGTATTCCGGGCTCAAATAAGATCTGACTTTTTTTTCAAGATATCTTGTTTGATTAAAAGGCATTTGAATCAAAAAAATCATTTGTCATTTGATTAGCACCTCTCAGAGTTGAAATTAAACAACTCGCCCCGGCCTTAACCTGTCTGAGGTTAAGTATTCCGGGCTCAAATGAGATCTAACTTTTTTTTCAGAAATTCTTGCTTAATTACAAGACACTTGAATCAAAAAAAGTATTTGTCATATAACTAGCTTCTCTCAGAGTCAAAATTAAACAGCTTGGACTGACCATAACCTGTCTCAGGCTAGGTATTCCAGGCTCAAATGAGATCTGACTTTTTTTCACGTACTCTCGCTTGATTAAAAGGCATATGAATAAAAAAAATCATTTGTCATTTGATTAGGACCTCTCAGAGTTGAAATCGAACAGCTCACCCCATCCTCAACCTGTCTCAGGTTAGGTATTCCGGGCTCAAATGAGATCTAACTTTTTTTTCTGAAATTCTTGCTTTATTAGAAGATATTTGAATTAAAAAATCATTAGTCATTTGATAAGCACTGCTGAAAATTAAAATTGAACTGCTCACCACGGCCTTGACCTGTCTCAGGTTGGGTATTCTGGGCGCAAATGAGATCCAACTTTTTTTTCAAGAGTATTTGCTTGGTTGAAATTCATTTTAATCAAAAAAATCATTTGTCAATTGATTGGCACCTCTCAGAGTTGAATTTGAACAGCTCGCCCTGACCTTAACCTGTCTCAGGCTAGGTTATTCCAGGCTCAAATGAGATCTGCTTTTTTTTTTAAGAATTCTTGCGTGTTTAAAAGGCGTATGAATCAAAAAAATCATTTGTCAATTGATTGGCACCTCTCAGAGTTGAATTTGAACAGCTCACCCTGACCTTAACCTGTCTCAGGTTAGGTGTTCTGGGCTCAAATAAGATCTAACTTTTTTTCTGAAATTCTTGCTTAATTACAAGACATTTGAATCAAAAAATCCATTTGTCATATAACTAGCTTCTCTCAGAGTAACAATTAAACAGCATGGCCTGACCATAACCTGTCTCAGGCTAGGTATTCCGGGCTCAAATGAGATCTGACTTTTTTTTCAAGATATCTTGTTTGATTAAAAGGCATTTGAATCGAAAAAAATCATTTGTCATTTGATTAGCACCTCTCAGAGTTGAAATTAAACAACTCGCCCCTGCCTTAACCTGTCTCAGGTTAAGTATTCCGGGCTCAAATGAGATCTAACTTTTTTTTCTGAAATTATTGCTTAATTACAAGACACTTGATTCAAAAAAATAATTTGTCATTTAACTAGCTTCTCTCAGAGTCAAAATTAAACAGCTTGGATCGACCATAACCTGTCTCAGGCTAGGTATTCCAGGCTCAAATGAGATCTAACTTTTTTTTCTGAAATTCTTGCTTTATTAGAAGATATTTGAATTAAAAAATCATTAGTCATTTGATAAGCACTGCTAAAAGTTAAAATTGAACTGCTAACCACGGCCTTGACCTGTCTCAGGTTGGGTATTCTGGGCGCAAATGAGATCCAACTTTTTTTTCAAGAGTATTTGCTTGATTGAAATTCATTTCAATCAAAAAATCATTAGTCATTTGATAAGCACTGCTAAAAGTTAAAACTGAACTGCTCACCACGGCCTTGACCTGTCTCAGGTTGGGTATTCTGGGCGCAAATGAGATCCAACTTTTTTTCAAGAGTATTTGCTTGATTGAAATTCATTTTAATCAAAAAAATCATTTGTCAATTGTCTGGCACCTCTCAGAGTTGAATTTGAACAGCTCGCCCTGACCTTAACCTGTATCAGGTTAGGTATTCCAGGCTCGAATGAGATCCAAGCCTTCGTTCGGACAGTAATATATTGACAACTACCAAATTAGAACTCCTGCAGTACTCTTAAGTCATGCCAGCAGAATTTGGCCCAAGACTCTCGAAGATTACTTCCAGGTTCCACGGGTACACTCGTCATCGGCGACCTGGGTACCTAGGTTCAAATTGCCTCGATAAATACTCTATAACTTCCTCAAAGTTCTCCCCGAAGAATTTAGCCCAAATTCTCGGAGATGACCCCCCAGGTACCTCCGTCATCGGCGACCTGGAAGTCCAGGTCGAGAAGTGACTACGGATTCATGTATTGTCATCCAAACCTGGACCCTCTGCAAAATTTCAGACCTGTAGGTCTCATAGGCTCAATGTTATAGAGCTTGGCAGTTTTGAACGTACGACGATGATGATCGATGATTCGATTGACATCTTGAGTAAATATTTACTTTTAGTCGTTTTATGTCTTCCAATTTTGGAAATAGTATATTGCAATACTAGAGCAGAAAGTTTAATATTGCTGCATCGCACGATATGTGCCTGAGGCGAAGCCGAGGACATTTTTTTGCCGTCAAGCTGATACACTCATGGGCAAAAAAATTCACTTTAAAATATCGTAGGTTAATTTTCAGGGTGTCTTTGCATGAGGTACTGATAAAAAAATGAATAAAAATTCTTAATTTTATGCTGTTTTTTTAAAAATTATGATTTTGACGGTACAACAAAATACAAACCTTAGCCAACCGTTGCCTGTGGAGCTCATTTATCTCAAACGTCCCTGAATAATACAAAAACTAAAAATAATAATACAAAAACTCTTTTTTTGGTTTTTCCGATCTCAAAGAAAAAAATGATATCGGCATGAGCTGTTACCATTGTGAACTGTAGTTAGACTAGCTTCAGCTTCGTCTCTTACGGAAATGTAATATTTATTCAACCACGAACTTTTTTAAAATTCAATGAAAATTCATAAATGACATATTAGAAGGGTCCCTGGCAAGGCGTCAGTTTTTTCGACCTCAAATATCAAACTGATATCAGCACGTGCTGTGACCATTGTGAACTGTAGTTAGAATAGCTATGGCATCATCCCTAAAATTAAAGTATAATTAATACCACCTCGAATTTTTTTCAAATTCTTTGAAAATTCATAGAAAACGGATTGGAGGAGTCTGTAGAACAGGCGTGGTTTTTTCCAACCTCAAAGAACAAACTGATATCGGCACGTGCTATTACCATTATGAACTGTGGTTGGAATAGCTCTGGCTTCGTCTCTTACGTAAAAGTAAAATTAATTCAACCAAGAACTTTTTTAAAATTCAATGAAAATTCATAAATTATGCCCCATAAGTTTTTCCCCAAAAATATCATTTGTCAATTAATTTTCAACTACAAGAAAAAATCAGTAAATAAATAAATCAGTTATATTAAAAAGTTTTATTTGAAATTTATCTAGATGAAAAAGCTAAAGTAATTTTATAAAATGTATAATTTTAAACAGAAAAAAAATCGTAAAGGAATACCTAATAGATACTTCAACGTGTCAAATACGAGGTAGAGATAACACTTTTATATCATGTTTTTTTTACCACGCTAATCCACAGCGTTAAATAATGAGTACTATTTAAGCCGCATTTTTTTCAAAGTACAGTATTACATGATCCTGTTGAATAAAATATGATACACAATTTGTGTCCGAAGTATTACACTTACATCTCGAAATCATCTTCAAGGCGTAAGTATCACCAGGTGCCCCAGGTGTCCATCTTGGGCCATCCGTAGTCCAAACTTCCTGGGGAAATCATCTCCAAGGCGTAATTAATACCAGTTGCACCAGGTGTCCACCGTGGCCCCTTTGGAGTCAAAACTTCCTGGGGAAATCATCTCCAAGGAGTAATTGATACCAATTGCACCAGGTGTCCACCCTGGCCCCTTTGGAGTCAAAACTTCCTGGGGAAATCGTCTCCAAGGCGTAAGTATCACCAGGTGCACCGGGTAACTCTCCTGACCCCTCCGGAGTCCTTAGTTTCTGGGGAAATCATTTCCAAGGCGTCATTAATACCAGTTGCACCAGGTGCCCACCCTGGCCACTTGGGAGTCAAAACTTCCTGGGGAAATCGTCTCCAAGGCGTAAGTATCACTAGGTGCACCGAGTGTCCACCCTGGCCCCTCCGGAGTCCAAACTCCCTGGGGAAATCGTTTCCAAGGCGTAAGTATCACCAGGTGCACCGGGTATCTCTCCTGACCCCTCCGGAGTTCTTAGTTTCTGGGGAAATCATTTCCAAGGCGTCATTAATACCAGTTGCACCAGGTGCCCACCCTGGCCACTTGGGAGTCAAAACTTCCTGGGGAAATCGTCTCCAAGGCGTAAGTATCACTAGGTGCACCGGGTGTCCACCCTTGCCCCTCCGGAGTCCAAACTCCCTGGGGAAATCGTCTCCAAGGCGTAAGTATCACCAGTTGCACCAGGTGTCCGCCCTGACTCCTCCGAAGTCCAAACTTTCTGGAGAAATCATCTCCAAGGCGTAATTAATACCAGTAGCACCAGGTGCCCACCCTGGCCAGTTTGGAGTCAAAACTTCCTGGGGAAATCATTTCCAAGGCGTCATTAATACCAGTTGCACCAGGTGCCCACCCTGGCCACTTGGGAGTCAAAACTTCCTGGGGAAATCGTCTCCAAGGCGTAAGTATCACTAGGTGCACCGGGTGTCCACCCTTGCCCCTCCGGAGTCCAAACTCCCTGGCGAAATCGTCCCCAAGCCGTAAGTATCACTAGGTGCACCGAGTGTCCACCCTGGCCCCTCCGGAGTCCAAACTCCCTGGGGAAATCGTTTCCAAGGCGTAAGTATCACCAGGTGCACCGAGAGTTCACTTTGGCACCTCTGGTGTCCAAACTTCCTGGGGAGATCATCTCCAAGGCGTAAGTATCACCAGTTGCACCAGGTGTCCGCCCTGACTCCTCCGAAGTCCAAACTTTCTGGGGAAATCGTCTCCAAGGCGTAATTAATACCAGTAGCACCAGGTGCCCACCCTGACTCCTCTGAAGTCCAAACATCCTGGGGAAATCATCTCCAAGGCGTAAGTATCACCAGGTGCACCGGGTATCTCTCCTGACCCCTCCGGAGTCCTTAGTCTCTGGGGAAATCATTTCCAAGGCGTAATTAATACCAGTTGCACCAGGTGCCCACCCTGGCCAGTTTGGAGTCAAAACTTCCTGGGGAAATCATCTCCAAGGCGTAATTAATACCAGTTGCACCAGGTGCCCACCCTGGCCCCTTTAGAGTCAAAACTTCCTGGGGAAATCGTCTCCAAGGCGTAAGTATCACCAGGTGCACCGGGTAACTCTCCTGACCCCTCCTGAGTCCTTAGTTTCTGGGGAAATCATCTCCAAGGCGTAAGTATCACCAGGTGCACCGGGTATCTCTCCTGACCCCTCCGGAGTCCTTAGTCTCTGGGGAAATCATTTCCAAGGCGTAATTAATACCAGTTGCACCAGGGGCCCACCCTGGCCAGTTTGAAGTCAAAACTTCCTGGGGAAATCATCTCCAAGGCGTAATTAATACCAGTTGCACCAGGTGCCCACCCTGGCCCCTTTAGTGTCAAAACTTCCTGGGGAAATCGTCTCCAAGGCGTAAGTATCACCAGGTGCACCGGGTATCTCTCCTGACCCCTCCGGAGTCCTTAGTCTCTGGGGAAATCATTTCCAAGGCGTAATTAATACCAGTTGCACCAGGTGCCCACCCTGGCCAGTTTGGAGTCAAAACTTCCTGGGGAAATCATCTCCAAGGCGTAATTAATACCAGTTGCACCAGGTGCCCACCCTGGCCCCTTTAGAGTCAAAACTTCCTGGGGAAATCGTCTCCAAGGCGTAAGTATCACCAGGTGCACCGGGTAACTCTCCTGACCCCTCCTGAGTCCTTAGTTTCTGGGGAAATCATCTCCAAGGCGTAAGTATCACCTGGTGCACCGGGTATCTCTCCTGACCCCTCCGAGTCCTTAGTCTCTGGGTAAATCATTTCCAAGGCGTAATTAATACCAGTTGCACCAGGGGCCCACCCTGGCCAGTTTGGAGTCAAAACTTCCTGGGGAAATCATCTCCAAGGCGTAATTAATACCAGTTGCACCAGGTGCCCACCCTGGCCCCTTTAGTGTCAAAACTTCCTGGGGAAATCGTCTCCAAGGCGTAAGTATCACCAGGTGCACCGGGTAACTCTCCTGACCCCTCCGGAGTCCTTAGTTTCTGGGGAAATCATTTCCAAGGCGTCATTAATACCAGTTGCACCAGGTGCCCACCCTGGCCACTTGGGAGTCAAAACTTCCTGGGGAAATCGTCTCCAAGGCGTAAGTATCACTAGGTGCACCGGGTGTCCACCCTTGCCCCTCCGGAGTCCAAACTCCCTGGGGAAATCGTCTCCAAGCCGTAAGTATCACTAGGTGCACCGAGTGTCCACCCTGGCCCCTCCGGAGTCCACACTCCCTGGGGAAATCGTTTCCAAGGCGTAAGTATCACCAGGTGCACCGAGTGTTCACTTTGGCCCCTCCGGTGTCCAAACTTCCTGGGGAGATCATCTCCAAGGCGTAAGTATCACCAGTTGCACCAGGTGTCCGCCCTGACTCCTCCGAAATCCAAACTTTCTGGGGAAATCATCTTCAAGGCGTAGTTAATACCAGTAGCACCAGGTGCCCACCCTGGCCACTTGGGAGTCAAAACCTTCTAGGGAAATCGTCTCCAAGCCGTAAGTATCACTAGGTGCACCGAGTGTCCACCCTGGCCCCTCCGGAGTCCAAACTCCCTGGGGAAATCGTTTCCAAGGCGTAAGTATCACCAGGTGCACCGAGTGTTCACTTTGACCCCTCCGGTGTCTAAACTTCCTGGGGAGATCATCTCCAAGGCGTAAGTATCACCAGTTGTACCAGGTGTCCGCCCTGACTCCTCCGAAGTCCAAACTTTCTGGGGAAATCATCTCCAAGGCGTCATTAATACCAGTAGCCCCAGGTGCCCACCCTGGCCACTTGGGAGTCAAAACTTCCTGGGGAAATCGTCTCCAAGCCGTAAGTATCACTAGGTGCACCGAGTGTCCACCCTGGCCCCTCCGGAGTCCAAACTCCCTGGGGAAATCGTCTCCAAGGCGTAAGTATCACCAGGTGCACCGGGTATCTCTCCTGACCCCTCCGGAGTCCTTAGTTTCTGGGGAAATCATTTCCAAGGCGTCATTAATACCAGTGGCACCAGGTGCCCACCCTGGCCACTTGGGAGTCAAAACTTTCTGGGGAAATCGTCTCCAAGCCGTAAGTATCACTAGGTGCACCGAGTGTCCACCCTGGCCCCTCCGGAGTCCAAACTCCCTGGGGAAATCGTCTCCAAGGCGTAAGTATCACCAGGTGCACCGGGTATCTCTCCTGACCCCTCCGGAGTCCTTAGTTTCTGGGGAAATCATTTCCAAGGCGTCATTCATACCAGTTGCACCAGGTGCCCACCCTGGCCACTTGGGAGTCAAAACTTCCTGGGGAAATCATTTCCAAGGCGTCATTAATACCAGTTACACCGAGTGTTCACTTTGGCCCCTCCGGTGTCCAAACTCCCTGGGGAAATCGTCTCCAAGGCGTAAGTATCACCAGGTGCACCGAGTGTCCATCCTGACTCCTCCGAAGTCCAAACTTCCTGGGGAAATCATCTCCAAGGCGTAAGTATCACCAGGTGCACTAGGTGTCCGCCCTGACCCCTCCGGAGTCCAAACTTCCTCCGAAATATTTTTTCACCCTTCTGTTAAAAAAACTCCTTCATTCATTGATAACTCGATTAAAAAAAAAAAAAAAAAAAATGAGTAAAAAATTTTAACAACACGTGGTACATATTAGTGCATAACCCCCTACTACATAGTACACCACGCGGGGAGATCGCATATATGTTTGGGACACACATGCCTCAGAGGTTACGATCGATATTTTGTTTTTCTTGATTGTATAGATGGAGGAGCTTTTTCAGAGCTTTTTTGGAACTTTTTACACATTTTCAATTCTCGATAACTAAAAATCTGATTAAAAAAAACCTATACTCATATATATTTTCGGAATCAGCGTAAAATAATGAATCGGAAAATATAATTATCTCAGTTGGGGCAATAAAGTTGAATCACGGTGTATAATTAATACAAACATGAAAATTTATAGAAATAAAATCACATATTTTTAACTAGCACTTCATAAAAAAAATTCTACATATGGTAATCTTGAAGTAACATTGAGAGATTGAGTATGTATAAACACAGTCCAAAAAAAAGTTGTCAAGAAAAATAGAACTTTTAGTGTAAGATTTGTGATGTGTAATACTTTCAAGTAGTAGGAAACACAAGCACATTGCAATATACAACTTTCTGCACACATTTAATATGAATTTCTGGTGAATCACTGTATGATTTTGATTATTAAGAATTATATTTGTTGTGAAAAGTTCAATGTTTAAAACTTTTTTTTAATTTAAATAAATATTACAACTTATTAATCATTCATTAATTCTGAGATCTTTTTTCACTCACAATTTTTAAAATTTAAGGTATTATTATTTTCTCAAATAGTAATAACTCTTGTATACCGTGTACGCGCGCGCTAATCAAAATCTAACTACCATAAAATGAACGCCCTAACCTCGATTATCGCGTCTGCTGCTCGGCAGTCAAAAAAGCAGAAAAAGCAGAAAAAGCATACGAAAAAGCACGCGAAACATAGGTTGTGGAAAGGCTAATAAGACGGTGTGACATGTCCTGTCTCGTCACAAGACACGTCGCAAGACGGTCTCGGGACCACCTCAAGTCTTCATGACGTGACGATGTTGCAAAAATGTCAAATTTTCACATGCATGGTGAAATAAAGTTAAAAGGTTTTAACTTTATTTCACAATGTTCACATGGTCTTGTGATATTGTCACATGACAAAATTTTTCAAGACGTGTCACGTCATAACTATATAGACAATAAGGTATTATCAATTTATTAATGTTTTAATTCTTAATTTTTTTTCCATGCAAAAATGTTAAATTTTACGTGGTCTTGTGACATTGTCATGAGACAACATTTTTCAGGACGTGTCACGTCATAACTATATAGACAATGAGGACTTGAGGACAAGAAAATTTTTCGTGACATTGTCATATCATATAGAAAGTTTTGAAAAATTTCCGTGACATGTCCCGGACGTCACAAGACCGTCCTATTTTCTGTCATGTCACGAATTTTTTCAGGACATGTCTTGTCGTAACTATGAAAACATGAATTAATCGTGGTATCCCAGCATGTGCAAAACAGACGCATACATTGTAAAGAGTGTGCAATCTTGTTTCCTGAATTTTCGTAATAGACGTGAGCAAAGGTGCAGCATTATCAAACAAAGGCAGAACGAGAGTTTCAACCAGTTTAACTCTGACTTTTCGAGTTAGCGATCTATAAAAATGACGTAGCAGATGTAGGGAGTAGTGAAATCTTCTGGTAGTCTCATTTATCTACCTATCCCAACTTAATCCTGACTCGAGGTAGATACCAAGAGTTTTAATACATTCCGAGTATTTCACTGGTGTGTTGTTGAGATCAAGGCAAGGTAATTGACTGAGATTTATATGATAACCACTGCTGTGAAGGATCATTGTTGTGGTTTTTGCTGGATTTAAAACTAGATCATTCTCATCTGCCCAGCGTGCGACGGCTCCAGCATCTTCGAAAATAAGCTTCAATATTTCATGCAACTCGCGCAGTAAGGCATGTATATAGATCTGCGAGTCGTCAGCATAAATGGCATGTCTGGAGTGATGCAGACATTTCGGAAGATCATTTATAATAGGTAGAAATAAGAGAGGGCCTAAAACGCTACCTTGTAGAACACCTGCCATTATGCCGAGCCACTCCTCATGTAGACTATCTTCACGACGAATAGCTTGCTTTCGATCCTGCAAGTAGCTTGCAAACGACCTGACAACCCGATCTGAGCATCCGACTTCACTAAGCTTACGAAGTAACTTCGAGTGCGAGGGTATCAAAGGCTTTCGAGAAGTCGAAAGAAATCAAAACCGTAAACTTCTTATTGTCCATCGAAAGACGTGCATCGTCAATGATCCCCAGAAGGGCAGTCTGAGTGGAGTGCAGCTTCCTGTACCCTGATTGATTAGGATCAATGATTTTATTCCTGGCCAGATAATCAGAAAGCTGCACATGAACAACACGTTCAAGTAACTTAGAAAGCTCGCAAAGTTGAGCTATTGGCCGGGTGTCCAACAGGATTTGAAGGTTGCTCGACTTTACGACAGATGCGAGCTTCCATAGTGATGGAAAGGTGCCACTCGATAAAGAATCATTGAAGATATAATTAGATAATATGTTGGTTGGTCGAACGAACGAAAATATTAATTTATTTATGCCAACGTTTCGTCATCAATTTATAATGACCTCTTCAGGGCTAAAAAATTAACGAAGATCACAAAGTTTAAATTACAAAAAAAAATTTTTTATAAAACATTTAAAAGTAAAATATAAATATTAAATACCAGTAGGTTTATTATTAAACCTTGTCAGAAAATAAAACTAACGATGCTCATAGTTCAAATGATAAAGTTTGACTGGGCTTAAAGACTTACTTTGTACAACGCTTTGAAAGTAGCAACGCCTCAATTATTCGCTTATAATCATTTCTCAGAAACTGAGTGTCCAACTGTTTGTTGATATTATTAGGATTATAATGGATATATAACATTTCCAAAAAGGTTCGTTTTTTCAAAACTAACTCCGTGTCTAAAATTTTGACATTATCAAAATCAAAAAAATGATTATTATTATTGCAATGTAATGCAATTACAGATTTGTCATCCAAAAGTCTGACATAAGACTCATGTTCATTAATACGTTCTCTCAAAAATCTTTTAGTTTGACCTATATAAGTTTTTTCGCAATCTTTACAATTAATTTTATAAATAACGTTAGTTTTATTAAATTTATCTACAGAATCCTTGCCTAAATTTACAAATTTATTTAATTTATTAGTGTACCTATAAACAACTCTGACACCAAATTTCTTAAAAATAAACTGAACATTGGAAGAAAAATATTTGTGATAAGGCAAAACTATAAAAGGTTCATTGTGAAAATCATCTACATTATTATGAATATTGGGACTGTCAAGCTTTCTCAATCTGAATTTTGTGTATTTAGAAATAAAATCAACAGGATAACCATTATTAATAAGCAAATTTTTAACCAAACTCAAATTAGTCTTATGAAATCTTCTATCAGAGAGCTTAACAGCTTTATCAACTAACATATAAACGATAGATATTTTCATTTGTATCGGGTGATGGGAATCAAAGTGCACATACCTACCAGAGGATGTATTTTTCCGGTACCAATTGGTAATTAATTTGCCATTTTCCCTTTTAACTTTTAGATCCAAAAAATTAATTTCCAAATTATTATTTTCGTGTTCTATTGTAAATTTAATTGAATCATCATAGCTGTTAAAATAATCATGTATGTTTTTTAGGCGCGATTTTTTACAAATTAAAAAAATGGCATCAACATAACGTTTAAATATTAAATAACTAGTTTTGAATTTTTCTAAACAGTTATTTTCAATAGCTTCTAAACATAAATCTGCAAACCAAGGGCTGCAACAACCACCCATTGGAGCACCCTTAATTTGATGGTAAAACTTATTATTAAATTTAAAAAAAGTGGAGTTAAGAATAAAAATGATTAGATCTAAAAATTCTCGTTTGTTTAACTTTGTTTTGTTTCTTAAAAAATGCCATTTGTTGTTAATAACTTGTAAAACTAAGTGTTTGTCTATGTTTGTGAAAAGGGAAACAACATCAAAAGAAACCATTGTATAATTATGTGGGACATGTATTTTATCAATATGACTTTTAAATTCTAAGCTATTTTTTGCTGTATGTTTAGGTTTTGGTAAATGTGCATTGAATAAAGCAACAATACGCTTTTCAAGCTCATGTGTGGGTCCATTAACAGTAGAAACAATTATACGAACAGGATGACCATCTTTATGAATCTTAATCAAACCGTAGGCTCTAGGCAAGGACGAACTGTTTACATTATGTAGTTTGTTTTTAAAAACATCGCAATCTATATAATTTGTCTTACTATTTATTTTCTTAATAAGATTGTTAGTGCTGTTTTTGATTTTATTAAGAGGATTTTCAATAACTTTCTCATAATAATTAGTATCATCAAGAACGGACTCAACTTTGGAAATATAAACAGATTTCTCAATTATGACAGATGTGTTACCTTTATCACTCTTACTAATGTGTAAATTTAAATTATTTTTCAAAAAACAATTAGCCAATTTTATTTTACGTTCATAAATTTTATCAATAATATTAATGTGAATTTGATTTTTTATACTATAGTTCAATTTAGTGATTATTTCATTCCTGATATTATTTTGAAAGTGAGGAAATCTATAGAGAGAGCTTTGCAAGTCTTTCATTAATTGAAAAGAAAATTTTTGGTCAATTATTGTAGAAAAATTAAATTTATTACCTAATCTTAAAACATCAGAAATTTCTGTAGGGATAAAAGTATCCGTGAGGTTAATCAACCACCTGTCATCATTGTTTACATCAATAATAGCTGAGTTCTGGTTACAATTACGTTCAAAGTTTAGATGCGTAGAATTATTATTTGAATTATTTGAAAAGAATTTTTGATAAGTATAAAAATCGGTTTTTTTGAGAGATTTTTTTTGTAATTTAAACTTTGTGATCTTCGTTAATTTTTTAGCCCTGAAGAGGTCATTATAAATTGATGACGAAACGTTGGCATAAATAAATTAATATTTTCGTTCGTTCGACCAACCAACATATTATCGAATTATTTCTTCATCCCACGAACAACCAACAAACCACTACAATCATTGAAGATCTTGGTAATCACCGGAAGCAGTGCAGGGAAAGCTAGTTTCAACATGGTTGACGAGATATTGTCATGACCAATACCCTTTGACGAGCTGTTTGAGAAAATATCGAAAACATCTTGCTTTCGACTCACAGGTTTAAAGTCGAAATGAGGCAAAAGCGGGTTGAGACGTGTAATCAGAACGTTTTCAACATCTAGATCTCTGAGGGGTTGGCGATCATGGGTGACTGACGCATAATGGGCATTTAGAATTTCTGCTGGGAAAAACTCAAGTGGTGAAGGATTCTGCTGACGAGTGATACCGAGTTTTCGGAACTCACGCCACAGGGCAGCTGGATCTTTCTGAGCCTAAAGCTTTCCGAGTATACATCTGTTTCTGGAACGTTTCAGTTCGTTCGTGACGAAATTTCGAAGTGTCTTGTACTCAGAAAATAGTTTTTTGGCCTGTCTGGAGTCCGGCTCGCAACGTGAAGCACGTTGATGAAGAGCGTCTCGTTTTTCATTTTAATTCTCACATCCTTGGTTATCCAAGAAAGATTGTCTTGTGCTATCAGTTCATACGGTGCCAGGATATCAAAAGCATTCAAGACAGCAGTAGTAAGAATGTGGATATCTGAGTTTAACTGTTGCTGAGTTAGATGTTGATATTGCGGAAGACTTAGGTCCGGTAGATAAGTAGGCGGATGTGCAGGGCTGAGTTCGGTCGAAAAATTAGTCAAATTAGAACGTTTAAGATCAGTAAGTGTGGAGTTATCAATAAATCTGAGTTTGCGAGTACGCATATATTTTGGTGAAATGTGTGGGGTGACAATGTTGTATGTTATCTCAATAAGATCATGACCAGGTGTGAAAGGTGATACTGATTTTTTGAAAGTAAGAACTGGATTTCTTGTTATGAATAGATCCACGCAGGTATGTCGTACGACAGCACCATGCCTCATATCATGATGAGTAGGTACACGACTAACAAGGGAGAGGCAGTGAGCTGTGATCAGATCACTAAACTTCCACGAGTCTCCTTCACTTTATGATATATCGTAGTTAAAGTCTCCAGTTAGCACAACATGTGCACAAGTCGGCAACAGTGGTGAAAGTTTTTGGAAAAAAGCATCTGGAAAATCAGTATCAGGCTGTGCCTCAGGCGGTAAAAATTGATCCGAGGTGGTTGGCATCAGTATGGTGAGCTGGAGTCTGTGCAACAGACAACGCTTGTTCCTCCCTGACAGCATTTTCAAAGTCGAGCAAGTAATCCTCAGAAAAAATTTCACACGGAGGTTTCATTTGCTTTCCTTATAATAACATTATGAGGGTGAAAGACTGGACGATTTATCCCTAGCTCCCGAGCAAGTTTTATAGCCTTTATGCGAATGTTGTGGTTTGTTGCGGACGTGATCGAGTCCATTTAGACAGGACTTTTTGGCCTTTCCCCGAAAATGTCATAAAAGGTTTTACCACGAAGAGCTCCCTTATGTGACATGACAAGGTCACGGGAGGTGGGTCCGGAAAATTTTACTAGAAATGCGGTAGGCTTACCATTTATGGGCTTATACTTCCATTCGCGGTGGTCAGCGATTTGCGGGATCACAAGAGGACATGATATAAAAGTGAGAATTTTCTTAACGACCCCAAGTCTCTTCTCAGCAGGAATTACCGGAACTCCACGAAAACGAACTTCGCATGGATCAGTCTCAATCAGCTGACGTTTCAACGTGAAGGTGCCTGTCGGAATCTCTGGGTTGACACAGTTTTTGTGAGCAAGGTTCCTACACAATACACATTACACAGACTCACCACTACGTTGTAGAATTTCGAGGCATACCAGGCAGGAGCGCGGCGACATGCTTACATAGTAGGTGTCCCCATTATCGGCAGAGGAGATGAGCTTCAGACTGTGGAAGCTGATGAAATCGCTGTATCAGCTTCTTGGTGACGACTCGAGGGTATTCTTGGTCCTTTCCATCGACGAGCTAGACACCAGGGCACTGTCAGATAACCTTAAAGCTCCGAGAATCAAGCTTTCTCACACGACAAGCCCACTACGTCTTACTAGGACGAGCGTTCGAACGAGACAAAATCAAATCAAATCAATGAGTTGAGATGCCTTGAGGGCTCCAGCGACACGTGGGTCAATCTTGAACGTCACTCATTAGACACTAGTTCTGTTTGTCCTGGAAAAGGTGAACTTGAGTGCTCGCTGCACTTGGCTGATATGCTTGTACCATCGTTGATTGTCGTTGGCTGCGATCTTTGTCAAAGTGTTGTTCACTACGCTGTTGATACGTTCCACCTGGCCGTTCCCACGGGGTACTCCTGTAGTTATCGGCTGTCTTCGTATCTTCTCTGCCTTGCATAACTCTTTTGACCAAATGAATACCGAACCCCGATCCGTGATTACTTGCATGGATGTGCCAAAGTGCTGAAACAGAATCTTCAACTTAGCAATCACTTCCAGCGCTCCAGTTAATCGGGTTGGGAAGATTCAGGTGTATTTGGAGAATCCATCGATGACAACCAAAACATGGTTATACTGTTTCCGGGTCAAGGTATACGGGCCGACATGTTGATCTCCCTTCGGGATCGGGTGAAGGTAACCTTCGGCATTGCTAGCTTCACGAATCGCCAAGATGCAGTGCAAGCAGTTTTTGTAGCAGCAGTCCACGTGTCTCTTGGCGTCTAACACCCAATAGTCCCTAGCTACCAGTTCCGCGGTTTTCCGGGCTGCAGAATTACCAACTTCTAGAGTTATAGCCCACCTGGCGATTCTTGGTGATAGTCGAGTATTCCCATTCATAACTGCAGAACTTGTTCTCTGCTGGCGTCGTCTTCCGGTTCATGAGGTACACAGGATGGAATTGTTGATCTTGCGGGTGAGTTTGCATGAGAATGGCCCCATAGCCTTCTTGCAAGGCGCCCGTGTGCAGCTCCGTTTCTATGCCTTCTTAATAAAGCTGTAGCAACAGAGCCTGGGCCTAGACCGTCTTCAAGGCTTCGAACGCCGCTTGCTGTGCTTCTCCAAATCGAAAGGGGACGTCGCTCTTCATGAGGTCACTGAGAGGTTGGGCGATCCGTGCATAGCCGTGGAAGAATTTTCTGAACGTCCAAGACCTAGGAATTTTCCGACCTGCTTCTTGGTGCAAGATTCAGAATACTCAATCATCGACTTGATTATGTCTTCAGAGGGAGATATGGTTCCCTTAGGCGACTGTATATCCCGGAAGCGTAATCCGGGTCAGTAGCTAGCACTTCTACCAGTTGACATTCAGTCCAAATCGCGCTGCCATCTGCAGCACTTAACGTAGTCGATCGAGATACTCTCGAGCAGTTTGGCCCCTAATCACACCGTCGTCCTGGTAAAGCACCAGAATTTTCCGACGTAAGAGTTCATGAAAGATGTGTCTCAAGAACTTGGGGAACAACTCTTAAACTCGTATTGCGCTCTGTGTCAAGAACGAGGTGTTTTTCTGACTGTCTTTCTCCACCTTTACTTGGAAGTAGCCGTCCTTGAGATCGATTGCACTGTACCATATTCCGTTGGCGATTTCGTCGATACAGTCCTTGATGAGGAATTAAGGGGCGTGTTCCCTGGCAATCACTTTGTTCAGCGGTCTGAAGTTAATGCATAATCTAGGCCGTCTGTCCTTCTTTCGCGCTACTAACACCTGCAAGGCGTACTTTGAAATGCTCTCTACGATGACCCCTGCCTAAAGCCATTCGGACAGCTGAGCGTCTTACTTACTTTTTTTCCTTGGGCGCTAGTGGTATCGTCGCGCAGCGGATTTCTGATGATTGCCTTGAATCTCGGCAACACGACAGGCACTGTAACGAACTCGAGCTCGTAGTTTTCTTTATCGATGTGTGTCTCGAGAGTGATTTGCCCGAGTGGACACATGAATTCATGAGACCCGAAACATCGCAACTTGGTGGGGCACGCTTCTAATTGATCTTTCACTTCCGTCTTTCTGCTCCGATGGATTTCTTCCCTCAACTCGACCTATAAAATATTAGCATCGGACCCATAGTTGATGAAAGCATTTACCCTTGAACCTCCGATGGAGACCGACTTGTGGCTCCTGTCCTATGCTTGGTTAGAACTCTCCTCACTTTCGGAAACCCTCCTAATACGGACTGGTGGCCACTGAGAGGGCTACGTCGATGCAAAACGGTTAGGTCGTCTGTCGGAGAAATTCCGGGCAAGGTGTGTGGGCTTCTAGTGTTCGAAGTAGACTTTGCCCTTTTCTCGTTCTGGACAGTCACGACTTAGGTGACCCTTGCGGCCACAGTTGTAGCATAACTTTTTCTCTGGGCAGTCAAGGCTCAGATGAACGGATCAATGGCATGTCAAGCATAAGCGTTCGTTGTCCCTTTTAAACTGTGGCCTGGACTGGTTCAATGCTCGAGCTCGGCTGAATCGTTCTCGTGAAGCTTGCTCCACTTTTCGTGCTTCTTCGTCCATTCTATTGCGGGCTAACAAATGCGTTTCAGAGGGTCTTTTTTGGCGTAATGAAATTTATAATCGTTTAACAGTCTCAAAGACTGTCGAAAAGTTGAATTCTATTGTTTGCTGGCAAATTTAAAAGGTTTTAATGATAAAAAGCATATAATCTGGTTAGCCAGATTCTAACATAGATATCATTATGTATAAACATTTTTGAGTATTTAAATTAAAAAAAGGACGTACATGATTTCTGGAACTTTACAGAGAAGTTAAGTAAGAGCTGGAGTAGATGTGAGCTTGGTTGTGATGAAGGATAAATTTGTTTTTATGCCCAGTAGAGCTGGTCCAAACCTGTTTGAACGATTGCGGGCTAACAAATGCGTTTCAGCGGGTCTTTTTCGGCGTTATGAAATGATATTTTTATTCGTTTAACAGTCTCAAAGACTCTAGAAAAGTTGGATTCTATTGTTTGCTGGCAAATTTAAAAGGTTTTAATGATAAAAAAACATATAATCTAGTCAGCCAGATTATAACATAAATATCATTATACATAGACATGTTTAAGTGTTTAAATTAAAAAAAGGATTGATTTGATTTGATTTGATACATTTATTGATTGTACATTATGTTGTACAAAATCAAATGGAAATAATAAACTTAGAAGTAGATAATGATACTAAAAATCGCAGTGATATAGCTGTAACAAGATAATAGATATAAAATAAAATAAAGTAAAATAAAATAGTGACAGAAATAATATAAATAATAAAAATCATGATGATAATAAACAATAATAAATAAATAATAATACTAGCACTAATAATGATAATAATATTATATAGTAATAACATAGGTAATAGGTAATAGCAATTGTAAGGTTCAAGCTATAAAAGAATGCTCAAACAGGAGGTATGCTCAACAACAGTCCTTCCAAATGCACAAAAGTTCAGTCACTTCCCGAACAGAAAGATCTTTAGGAGCGAATGTGGCCCTCGTAAGGTAGGAGGACCTTGTTAGGATTGTAACGGGGCTCTAACAAGGCGCGAACTAGGCCCCTCTTCGCCACAGCGATATTTATTTATTTTTTCGGAAAAGATATTCACACGGTATTAGAGGTTATGTTCACAGTTGACTTTACAAAATAACGACTTCTCTGTTATTTGTTAATGAAATCAACTTAATTTTTCTTAGTTCTGTTACAAATACTAGCATTTAATTTATTTACAACAATTCGCTTTGCATGACAGTTTAAATGTTTACGATTTATTATGCATGTAAAAAGTCAAATGATCGCCTAACGTGGGTCTTATTCGCGCCCCGTTACACTCGTAAGCGCTGTCAAGCCAAATTTTGAACGAGGGCCTAACTAGCATCTTAAGGCATCGAACGAGGCCCTTGCTAGCGCCCTTAGAAACTTTCTGTTCGGGTTATTACTCTTCAGTACTTGGTGTAGTGCAGTGTAACTTATCACAGTTCACAATTAAAGGCCAGAACAGCATTGAGAGCACAAACATAACCAAGGTATTTATGCATCATCTTCCTCTGCGGCAAAAATATGAGATTTAATGAGATTCTAGAAGGTGAAAAATGAAGTAGCATTGCGTATATGTGGGGGGTAATGAATTCCAAAGGTAGGTGGTTAAAACGTGAAAGGAGAGTTCAAGGCTATTGGTAGTGTGGTGAGGAACAACCAAGGCTTCACGAATAGCAGTGCTGCTCTCAAGGCAAGAGCTGTGCTGCACCAAGAAGAAGTTCGCAAGGTAAGACGGTCTCTCCGTCTCCAGGATTCGATACACTAGACAAGATGCAAAATAATCCCTGCGACCTTTCGACGTAAGCCAGCCAATCTCAAGCCTATAAGGAGCAATATGCGCAGTCCTCGCCACCCCATAGATGTACCTAATGCCTCTGTTGAGGACCCTTTGTAGCCTAAGATCCTGTTCACCCGAAATGTTGCAATAGACAAGAGAGCGATAATCCACAATAGGAAAAAGGAGCGTCTGAACAAGATGACGACGTAAGTTGAGGGAAGTGCTACGTCTGAAATGAAAAAGCCTATACATAAGAGCGTAGGCTCGTTTACAGACATAGTTGACATGCTCGTTCCAACTCAGTTTTGAATCAAGCACCACCCCCAAGCTACGTGCAAACGACGTACAAGATTTCGGGAGCTTCATAGAGAAGTTAAGTAAGAGCAGCAGCGTAAGGACGTCTAACATCTCGAACAACAACAGCCCAAGCAGCAGCACGAGGGCGCGCACCACTTCCTTCATCGGCATCAACTCCAACATCCAGTCACGACAGGAGGACGTAAGGAGACACATCGTTCACCCTTTGAGTATCATGACTTCTGGCATGACTATGATCCTGAAAAACAAGAATATTTTAGTCATGTGTTACGCATTACTTGACGAGGGATCGTCGGTGACGATTGTGAATCCGTCCATTGTCAAGAGTTTGGATTTAACGACTTCGCGAACTAGCGTATTATTAACGGGTATAAAGGGTAACGACACTTTCACATTGTCTACAGAAAAAGTTGATTTAAAGATTAATTGCGATTCTAAGAATTTTGAATCAAAAAATTCTCTAGTAGTTGTTGACCTCGCTCTTCCCATGCAAGATGTGAATTTGGAGTTATCCGAATACTGTGCTGTAGCGACTGGGGTTTTTATTCAACCTTTTAGTGGTTCGCCAGATTTTTTAATTGGACAAGACAATTGACATTTGATTATTACTCGAGAATTTTATGAATTAAAGGAGAAATCTTTATTTGTTTCTCGAAGCTCTCTGGGTTGGTCGATACATGGGTTTTTAAACAAATCAGATTCAGGTATAGTAACTTGTTTAAGTTCAGTTTTGGGAGACACGAATAGTCGCATCGGCGAGGAATTACAAATTTTAGTGAAAAATTATTTTAATATACAGGATGTAGGGGTGAAAAAAAGTGAAACACTAAATCCGAGAGATAAGCGAGCGATCGAAATTTTAGAAAATACTTGTAACTACGTGAACGGAGTTTGGGAGATTGGCGTAGCTTGGGTTTCGGACTACAAAAATGTTCCCAATAGTCGTGATAACGCCCTCCGGAGATTGCAGATTCTTGAAAGAAAATTATCGCGAGATTAGGCTTATATGGAAATGTATCATCGAGAAACGATTCGTCTATTCGAAAACGGTTTCGCTGAAGAAGTTGGGCCGGGTTCAGGTGAGAAAGAGCTACGGTACTTACCGCATTTTGATGTCCAAAATATCAATAAGCCGGGAAGATGTGAGCTCGGTTGTGATAAAGGATTTATTTGTTTTCATGCCTGGTAGAGCTGGTCCAAACTTGTTTCAACGATTGCGAACTAATAAATGCGTTTAAGAGTGTCTTTTTTGGCATAATGCAATGATATTTATAATTGTTCAACAGCCTCAAAGACTCTCGAAAAGTTGAGTTTTATTATTAGCTTTCACATTTAAAAGGTTTTAGATTTTATCGGGAACTTCACAGAGAAGTTAACTGAGGGTTTCGGAATATGTGAGCTTGATTGTAACAAAAAATAAATTTGTTTTCACGCCTGGTAGAGCTGGTCCTTCCAAACTACCTCGTACGTGGCGATGTGCTCCCTGAGATGGTTCAGATCGGTGAATGATACATAGCCTGTTTTTCGCTTGGGCCATCTGAAGATGTGGCGGATAATCCATGGAACGGCGAAACCTACCCAAATTCCAATCGACTGCATTCTCAGGCTAAATCTTCAAAAGCTTTCACCTTCCTTTAGCCGCTAAATTCTCGTGCGCTCGATGATGCGGATTCCATCTGCCTGCTGATCGAATTCTTTGGTGAGTACCTTTTTAATGTTGGACCAGGTGCTCACGTTTCGCTGCGCCCGCAGCTAATCTGCAGCTGGCCCTTTTAACACTTTTTGGGCGGCTTATCGCAGCTTATGTTGACTCTATTTGAAGCCTTCGACGAGCTGCTGCGCTCGTTCGGTCTAAGCTTTTACCGGGTAGGAATCATCCTCGCCAGTGAAGACGTCCATCTTTTTTATCGCATCCCGGAAGGAGATTTCGTTTCTTCGAGGAGATCGTGACCGCTCTCTGCTGCTGCGACGCTGACTGTGCAGCTGATCCTCCAGTTTGTGGATTTCGCTTACTGCCTTTACTTGCCCTCGGTGAGTCCGGATCGTGGGGTTGGATTTTTTGAGGCCAGGGAGCAGTGGAGTCCCTCCTCAATCAAGATGGTCGTGCCTTTCATTGCTGATCTGATGATGAGCTATCCTTTCACTTATCACTGGAGTTAGTAGCGGTGACTCTGCCAGCCCGTTACTTGTTGACGTCGAGGAGCCTCGGTTTCCTGTTCCACTCATCGTTCACCTAAAAAACTTTTTGTCAGTTCTGATCCAACTACCATAGCGCTCACTTAAAATCTACCACCCCAAGCACCTTCTTATTTCTCGCAACTGCGAAGTGATCCACATTTCGCGCGGCCTTTTTGACTTATCCTTTGTAGTACAGAGACAGTACCAAACTGCTGAAATCTCGTTCCCCGTTCCTTTCCTTTTTCGTACAGCCTTTTCCCCGTTTTGGCAAGTCGCTGTTCGCCCTGTTCGCTTCTTCGCTCGTTCTTAACCTTTCTCTACTCACACTTCGCAACGTCGCTCAATTTCGCTCATACTTTGCCCTTACTTAGCTACCGCTAATTCTCTTTGTTTTACCTACCAATCGTCTTCGTCTCGTTTTTTTCAAAATCTCATTCGAATTACAATGTAGGAAATTGAGAAACTACGATTAATAGAAATTTTGCAAAACTTTAATAAATGTAAATAAATCTTTATTTTTCCTCTAGCGCTTTACATCAATCCTATGTTATGCCGTCGTAGCGTTATTCAAGTGCCCTTCCTTTCCTTTGCGCATGCTTCTCTCTCTCTCTCTCTTCCACTCTCACGTCACTCAGCGCGACTCCTGCGAGGTTCGCATCTCCGGCATCCCTCGAGCACTCATTGGTGACCACGACTCTAGGATCACCCAGGCCATTGATCATATTTATGCCAGCCGAATCTTCGAGGGTAAAACACCCAATTATTTACCTTCGACCTCTGCCACTATGGCGGTGCAGTTTTCCTCCACCGTTGTGCGAGATGACGTCGTCTCCTCTGGTCGCAAACTGAAAGGCATTACCGCGCAAAAGCTCTTCGAAGAGGGCGACGCAGTCGGTATCTACGTCTACCCAATACTTCCTGGCCCCATTAATAAACTCCATGCTGCCGCGCGTCAGCGTGCCAGGGAGATTAACTATGCTCTACCCCTCGTGTCCAACTCCGGCGTATTCATGCGGCCTACGCTCACGGCCACCCCTATTCCGATCACCTTTGCTTCCGATCTTACTCGCCTCACACCCACCACACCGCACGCGCCCTGGTAGTGAGGCTTACCGTGTGCTTCAGCTCCCCGCCCCAGCCAAGCCCTCTCGCTTCACGTAGGCCACGTCAACATCAACGGCTTTCGCACACACTTCAGTAAGTTCGAAAACCTCTGGGCCAGCCGCAGATACGACCTTTTCGCTATCACGGAGTCCCGCATCGATAGCGCAATTTCTTCCGAACTTTTCGAGCTCCTTGGAATGTCCTTGTACAGACACGATTGCGAGAACAAGCCCGGCGGCGGCATTTGTCTATTCGATCTGACTTCATCATTACTGAGTTAGATAAATCTGATCCCACCGACAACTCCTGCACTGCCTACGTTATTTTTTGCGTCAAATCACCGCCTTTTGACGATGTCCGTCGCGCGATTGACTCCAAGAAAATCGTTGGGCTCATCGCTTTCGATTTCTCGAAGGCCTTTGATTACATCCCCCACCCATGGCTGCTCCTCAAACTCCGGCGTATTGGCTGCTCTGATAGAGTGATCAGATGGTTCGCGGATTATCTTCGTGGTAGGTCCCAAACGATCAAATGTGACCAAAACGAAACACCCGAGTGGATCCCTCTTCACGCAGGTGTCCCTCAAGGCAGTGTACTTGGCCCTTTGCTCTTTTTAATTTTTATCCTCGATCTCCCCCTTTGCCTGCTCTACGCCTTGTACAAGCTGTTTGCTGACGATCTCCAAATCTACCTCGAAGCCCCAGCCACCCCGGAAGGCCTCGCCTCGATCATCCGACGGCTCTCCCACGACGCCTCTTCTGTGGCCAAATAGGCCGATGAAAATGGGCTTACGCTCAACGCCAGTAAAACTGTGGCCATACTCTTTGGCCCTCAGATCGCTTGAGTCCCTGCCCTCCCCCCGTGTTCTCGTTGCTGACGATCCCATCTCATTTGCCAATAAATTAAAAAGCCTCGGCGTTTTCATCACCCCACACTGGACTGGAACGAGCACCTCAATTCCATCGCCGCCCGGGTTTATGGATCCCTCCATAGCCTTCGTTTCTATAGGCATGCCCTTACGCAAGCCCTTAGGCAAGAACTTGTCGAAGCCCTCATCTTTCCCCATTTCGATTACGCCTGCGCCGTGTAACACAACCTTACAGCTGCACAAGTTCTCCGGCTCCAGCGCCTCCTTAACTCCTGTGTGAGGTATGTTTACGGCAACATTCCCTGGATGGCTCATGTAACTCCTTACCGGCTCGCCCTGGGATGGCTCTCAGCCAAACGCCGTCGAGAGTATTTCATCGGCTCGCTCACTCACCGGCTGATCTTATCCCACCAACCTCCCTACCTTTACGACAAGCTACCAGCGGTCTCGCGTTCAACCTGCAGTGGCATCGGCTACTTCATCGTTCCCCGCGCCCGCACCAATATACCCTCCGTTACTCTTTCGCTGGCTATGCGACTCGAGTTATCAACTCACTCGGCCGTCACGACCTCGGCGAAATCTTGACCGAGTCATTCAAATATTTCCTCCATGACACGCTTCTCGGACGTGACCGCATGGACTGGGCTGATCGGTCCATTCGCGAAAGACTCACCACTGTCTCACCCACCCTCTCCCACTCCGCTATACTTCCACGCTCCCTACGTTCCCATATCTAACTTCACAATGTCCCTTTTCTTTGCCTTTTTCCTCGCACCTAACCTAATTTTTGTACTATTTTACAACATATATAGCACATACTTTATTATTATCTGTAAAAGTTTACTCCCCATATATGCTTTATATTATTATAATATTAACAGTCTGTAACGCCTAATAATCAATCTCTCGCTTTACCACACACACGCATGCACACTTTCTCACTCTCTCTCTTTAACATTCCAATCCATCTCCCCACATATATGTATATAACGCGAGCAACATAAATCTAACCACTATTTCGTGTCTTAGGCCTTGTCGGGTGTTTGCAAAAATTTTGTTATGAAAAAACTTTTTTAACAAGAATCCCTCTTTACTTTCGCTCCTTAGATGTGTAATATACTATATCTTTCAAAAGCCATGAAGCACTGAATTATTTATAATGAAATCAATTTAAAAATTAAGTTTACAGCTTTTCTAATCAATGTGAAGAAAAAATATGTTAAATGATATATTTACTCGAAATAATTAAAACTAGCTTATAACTAATAATAAATAAAAAGAACACATTTGACTCATCGAGTTGTATCATTACATTTTAATTTGATTAAAAAATATTGTTGATAATGCATTATTTAGAAATAAAATTTTACATGCGTCTCTCCCATCTGTATAGCCACATGTAAAATAAACTTGAATAATTTTTTTCTTTGCTAAATATTTTCTAACCTCGTTCTACATATTGAATAAATTACACCCAACAACAAAATAAAATCACAACATTGTCATCAATGATTAATTATCATAAACAATATAAATACACAACAAAATTTATTGTTGCTTAATCTTTTAGGTTAAATAACTTTGTTTTTCAACACTAATTTTATAGTCTGTTTTTTTTCTGTTCTAATTTTTATTTTTTCTGTTCTATTTTTTTCTTATGTTCTAATTTTTCACTATCCAACGAGTCCTTTTTTTTGGACACGTACTTATGAACCATTTGTCAATTTATTGAAAGTCGAATATTATTTCGATAGTTACCAATACAGAATCTTTCTTGTTGGGATGGTAAGACATCAATCACAACAAAAAACACAGTCAAAGATCGATCTACCTAATTTGAGGTTACGACTGACAACAGGTCAGATGGCGCGCCATTTATACCCCTGGGAGACTCCCGGTTGTCCTGGATTCATAGCTTGGTCTCTGGACGGCCGGAGTTTCCCTCTACGCACCTTCTCGCTTCCGTGGACGTTAGCTGGGCGTTTGTTTGTATTTTTTTTAGTTAAATTTAGTTATGTAACAGTGAATATGCGCGTAGATAAAAATTAACGTGCCTGCTGGCAACAACGAAAATATAAGAAATATTGTTTAAAAAAAAAGAGTGAACGAAATTAAGCTATTATTTATTATCAAAAGACGGTGTAGCCTATCGATTCCTCGTTGAAAATCTCGTTCTTCCTAGGTGATTGGTTTGAACAGTGAAGGAAGAATAAAAAAAATACACCACATAAATTTCGGGATGAGGTTCAATGATTTATGGGTTAAAACTAGAATTATTTATAAGTATATTGATTAACTAACGTACTTTATTCCGTCCTATACGGCTACAAAGTTTTTTTGATTTGTTTGTTTTATAATTATTCAACAAGCCCTCTAATTTTTCGTGACTAAATATACTGAGCTTTTATTCGTAAATAGAGAAAGACGAGGGTAAAAAAAAATAATTTAGCGAAATTTATGATCGACAGCGCAAGGTCCCGTGTACGACTCGATCCGCGCGCGGTGATTTAAGGTGACCTTTTTGTGAAAAGATTGCCAAGATAATTGACGAGTATTTAATCAGGGTCAAGATTACCATGAGTTAGTGGGTGTTGAACTGAATACGTTCCACTGGGAAGTGCAAGCACTTCCCACTCAGTTGAAACTGACGTGTGATAACACCGTTTGTAACTGCGTTGTGGTGTGATCAGTTCGAGAAAGAAAAAAAAATAATAAAAAAAAAATGTTATCCTTGCTAATTATTATGATAAGCTCACGTCTGAGTTTACCGCGACTAATCGAACAGCGATCGCGTTCCACGGGACACACCTCAGCACGGCTCGGCAAGTCCAAAAAAAAAATCCTTTGCGGTGAGATAGACAGCGAATCCACTGGGCTCGAGTACAAACGCTCCAAGGAATCACTGCACGAATAAATTTTGAGTTCTACCAAAATCCAGCTAACTTCTAATTATAATTTAGAACTTTAGCTGATCAGTGAGATTTAATGGGTAGATTACAAGTGCCCTTCTTGCTGAACCGAGGTAAACACGATACCTCACTTCTGGCCAAAATTTTTGGTGGGAATGAGCGGGCTCTATAATACGTAAATGTAAATGCTCGGTACGCGTCGCGTTTATCTACCAATATTCTAGTACGTTCTGCGCGTGGTGTTGTGATTACGTGCCGCTCACTGACCAATTTTAAATAAAATAAAATTTATTTTCATGCCAATCAATCTTCAAATAATACAGGGGACTATCCGCATCCCTGCGAACGGGAACGTTGCACCCCGCCGGAGCGGACCATTTGTGCCCCGATCAGATTTTTTTTTTAACTTGCAAGGTACCCCCCGCTCGTTTCGCTCGCCAACCCCCCAGAATTTTATGCTTGAATCTACACTTGTACCTACACTTATACACATACCCTTGTGTCTACCTCTGTGCCTACTGTGATACATACCATTGTTTCTACGCTTATAGCTTATTATACTGCACTTACTGCTTTTTATAACTAGGCTCTTACCCAGGAATATACTCATGTTTATATATCTGTTTCTATCATGGTGATAACTGTAGTTTGAATTTTTTTCATGCTTTTATTTCTAACTCTAAGACTACTTTGTTCTTATCGTTGAGCATGCTTTCGTTTCTATCCTTAGTTAAACATCTGTTTCTATGCTTTCACCGACTTATTTTCGTCTTTCTATTTATTAACCTTCCCTGCTTCATAACCTTGCTACTATCCACGTTTCTTGAGTTTTTTTTCCAACTACGTCTGTTGACTTTTTCTTCTTTCTACATATGTTAATAATTTTGTGCTTACTACCTATTTTTTACTTAAGATTCTAAAGCTGAACCTTCTGCACATGCATTTGTTTCTACATCTGTTTCTACTCCTGTGCTAACTCTAGTTCTTTATTTATTTTTTTTTAAATTTTTAACACTGAATCTGGCCTTGTGCATAATCTTTTTTTATCCTCTTGTGCTTACTATTGTAAATAACCTTATAACAAACCTTGTTCATAACATTGTTTCAAACTTGATAACTACTCTGGTAACTACATTGTACTTACTCCCGTACCTGGACTTGTCATTACGTTTGTAACTTTGAACCTGTGTTTATATGTACATTTTTGTTTAATATTGTTCCTATCTCTTTCACATGAATCTACTTGCTTCAATTTTGGTGTTTGCTGTTGTTTTTTCTTTTTTTTCTGCTTTGGTCTAACTCTGAATCTTTGTTCTCATCTTTGTGAAAACTATCGTTTCTATTGTTCTTCTCAAATCTTTTTGTAATTACAATCGTGAAACTAATCTTCTTCATACACTTTTGCCCATACAGTTCTTTAACTTTTATGACAAATATTTCCTACATCCTTTTACATTTGTAATCAAAGCTTTTTCTACTTTGGTTTCTCCCAATTAACCTATCCTGATTAATATCGAAGTTTACCTTACGACACCAGTTTCCAGCCATGTGCAGCCTCTTTTACTTTGTTATTATTTCTATACTTCAATTTGTAAATTTGAACGTATGTTGTTCTTTTTTTTTTTTTTTCTCAACATCTAACCCTGAAACTATCATCTTTTATACTATTGTTTTCGATTCTGTACAAATTTTTGTAGGTAAACACTTACCCACTTTTGAATCTACCCATGTACCTACTCTCTTGCCAAACCTTGAAGCTCTCTAAGCGAAGCGCACGCGCAATTGTCTTATATTATCTAAAACAAATTTTGTCGAAGCTTCATCTAAATTAATCTAGAATAAGTTATATATACCCTTTACCTTTGCGGTACGTTCAGAGTTCATATTCATTTAAACTTTTGTGGTTATAGATTCATTGGTTTTGTTTCAGTTTGTATACTAATAATTATTATTTTCATGATTTTAATCGAATAATTTCGAACACTTGATTACATAATTATTTTTTTATCAAATCTATTCTCTAGATTTTTTAATTGAACTGTAATCTAAAAATTGAAAATAAAAATTCAAATTTTAAATTTTGTTCTTCAACCAATCAAATCACGAATAAAATGCTGACATTCTTTTTGGGTTCTCTCTTTTATCTTAGGATATTAGTTTATTTTTTTAAATGTTTCGTAGTTACTTTTTAAATTTCTATAGTTATATAGCTGATAACATATATCAAAAATTGGCGGTGTGGGTAGAAACTGATAACATATATCAAAAATGGGGTGCGTGAGTAAAAAAAGGGCGTCGGGGGGGGGGGGGTGATTAGAAAAGGGTGCGATTTATTAGCACGGGAAAAAAAGCAAACGTACGGGAAATTTTAGGTCAAATTCACGGGAAAAAAGACATTTTCACGGGAAAATAAGTGATTAAACGGGAAAGAAAATAAATGCACGGGAAAAAAATACTTGAGCGAAAGTTAAATGTGTTAAACAGGTAAAAAAATATATTGAACGGGAGTAGAATTAACATTGCACGAAAAAAAATGTATTAAACGGCAATAGAATTGATCTCGCAAGGGAAAAAGAATTGAGAGCAAAACTCAGCAAAAATCAAGCAAAAAATTTGTTTTATTGAACATTATACAACTGTAATTGAAATTAAGGATATTTAGCTTTTTTCATTTTGTAGATCAGGTTGTAGGTCGCATCCGTGTACTTATATTAGTGCATACCTTTGTACGTATCATTGTGCCTACTGCAGGAGTGAAGAAAAACTACTATATAAGATCTTGTACCAAATCCGTACCTACTCTCGTGTCCACTCCTGTGCTTACCCTCTTGCCTAAACTTGTATCAAACCGTGTGCGTATCCGTATTCTTACATTAGTTCATACCTTAGTACGTATCATTGCGCCTACTGCAGGAGTGACGTATTGAATGCACTTTTTAAGTATTGTGTAATAATAGTAAATTTTTACTGACTTGAAAAAATTATAAAAATATATTTTTTAAACTGTTTTATATATTTTGATTATTGCTATTATTTTGTTATTTTTATTTTATGAAACATAAGTTTTTTTTAGTATTTCAATAGTTACTTTTTAAATTTGTATAATTACATAAGAAATAACATATATCAAAAATAGGAGGTATATGTAAAAGTGATAACATATATCAAAAATGGGGGGCGTACGTAAAAAAGGGCGTGGGGGGGGGCGTGATTAGACAATTATAGAAAAAATTAAAACACATAGAAATAAGCATATTTCGGTACACTTTTACGGTTAGTTAAGCACTTTTTTGAGGGGCCTGTTGGGGGCGTGGGAGAGGAAAAACAACTTTATAATATAGTAAGATATATATATAATAGAAGAATAAATAATTATAGAATGCAACTAAATAATGAAACATAATGATAACATATTAATAAGGTAAATACAACTAGTTTTTTTTTTTTTTTTCAAATATTTTGGTTGGTGTGCCCCGGCAAAGTTCCTTCACGCACATAATACTGCCAGTCTAATTAATCATTATTCAAAATATAAACCAAAACAATAATTTTCGTACCAGTGTGCACTAAAAAAAAAAGAACTTTTTTTTTCACTATTTAACTGATCACTAACTTAACAAAACTCCGAGGGTTGAGTGTTGATATCCAAGTAGTCGACATCGACGTCTTCTTCCTCTGTTGGTCTCGTACTTGTTGGTTTGGCGGCTTGCTGCAGCCAATGATTAACCTTACTTATTTTCATTAATTCTTGAAGTTGGTCTGCATGTTGGTGATGACTATGTCTTCGACCTTTTGATTTACATACTTTCGTTTTATTTTGGGGGTCGCCTGGTGCCTGCGTGCCTTTTTTTCGACCTTACCTGCCCTTTGGGCAGCCCTTCCTTTTTGCGTCCGCTGGACTACTGCCTCCCAAGCGGTCTCGTAGCCGGATGGGAAAATCTGGCTTATATCCATCGGGAATAGTGCCTGTGGCTCGATTTCAAACTGGTTGGCTGTGATATAGTCGTGTCTTCAGTTGGTTCATTGGGCGCCTGCGTGCTCTTTTTTTATGCTCTCACGATAACGTTCTCTTATGGTGCGTGAGTCTAACTTGCTGGGTGTGTTGACATGACCTTCTTCTGCTCCGGAGGCCAGCTTGAGCTTTTCCATTTGTCCTTCAAGAGAGTGCTTATCTTGCCAAGCTTGGATTTTCCGGAACTCGTGGATTTGACCACTTAAGGTAATTTTTCCTGCGAAGAGCTCTTGAAGGGCAGTAGTTTGCTTACGGCACTGATAGACATGCCATTGTTTTTTCAGGTTCTTCTTCATCTTTCTCTGCGACTGGGACTGGACTTCTTGACTAACGGCCTCGATTTACTTCTGGGTGCGCTGGATTTGCCTAGCCAATCTTTTCAACCTCTTTGCCCTCGTTTTGCGAACCAGTTTCATTTTTGCCGCTTTAATATGGTCGTAGCGATGAGCCATGATAATAACCCTTTATCGGCTGACCATATGCCAAGGTATAAGTACAGTCGTGATATCGAGAGAGAACTTGATACGGGCCGTTGTAAAGTGGCAAAAATTTCGCGATAGTTGAGTCGATCGCGCTCGATATGTTGCTGGCTTTAACCAGAACCTTCGCGTTTAAACCATATGAGACAAGCTGATGTTTCGAATTGTATTCGTCGGCGCGGGCCTTACCGATTCGCGACACACGATCGCTCGCGATCTCTAGTTTTTGTTAGTGAGTGTGCTTAAATGTTTTCTCCGGTATCAATTTACCACACGGGCGCTTGGGAGCTTTGTCAAAATGAAGCTCGTTCGGTGTGAATCCAGTCATCCCGTGTGGCAATTCATTCATCGTATATTCGATCAAACCGATCCACGAAGCCCAGTTTTTATGCTTATCGGATTAAAGTGTCCGGATGCAACACCCGAACTCTTTATTTATTCTTTCAACAATGTTGCTCTGTGGGTGCCGAACACTAGAAAAAATAAACGTAATACCCTCACTCGTAAGTTTCCGAATCCATACAGGAGATGTAAACTGAGTACCGTGGTCGGAAGATATTTTTTTCATTTTGCCGTGTATTGGGATATAATCATTAAAAATTTTATTAATCACAACCTGAGTCGTAGCTCTCTTAATAAGATACAATTTTACTACCTTAGAAAAGGCGTCGTGGACCGCTAAGATATAGCAAACACCCCCAATTGAAACAGGAAGGGTACCCATAAAATCGATATTTGCGAGCTCATTGATGGTCTTGGGCAAAATCGCGCGAGATTCTGCAGCGGTGCTCTGAGTATAGACTTTGTTCCGCTGGCATGAATCGCAGTGGCGTACAAAGTCCGAGATAAATTTCTTAAAACCAGGATAAAAAAAGTCTGGACTAAGAAGCCGAATCATCTTTTTAGCACCCGGGTGACAGTAAACCTCATGTGTACTACGGACGAGATCTAAAATGATGGATTTTGGGACGACAACTTTTGGGCCTAACCCCTTAAATGTCCAGCACAGCAAATCCCCCGAAATCTCGTACCCAGAAAGCTCCACCCCTCTTTCAAGCTGCTCATAAATCCCATACAAGTTCTCGTCCTTCCTCTGAGCTTAATGAAATTTTCCTACGAGTTTATTTAGAGTGGCTTTCGGTTCTTTAACCCATTAGGTCCCAAGAGTTATGAATTTTTTTTTGTACTTTGAGCTTATAAATCAAAGCAAAAAAGTTGAAAAATAATTTAAAAAATACCCTACCCCCCTATTTTCGGATATGCCCTACACGATGGCATTGTTTAAAATACTCAAAAATAACATTTTAGTTTGTTAATAACCAAATTAAAAAAAAAATGAAAATTTTTACGTCATTTTTTTTTTTTCAAGCTGGTGAACAATGCCAAAAAAATTATTTTTGCCCTCAAAAAGTTGACCACGGGTGTTCACATTAGTTGAACTTTACGTGCATATTTGATTTTTTTGGTTTCGATTTTTTTAAACAAAATGGCGGACTAAAAACTTCAACGCCAATAATTGTACGGCAGCGCATGGTTGAATAAATACCGAAAAATTACTTTTTATAAAAAATGACTGTGGCTCCTTAGATTTTTGTGGTCGCTGATTATGAATCTGAGATCAGAATATCAAAATTGTAAGAATTGGGCCCAATACCATAGGACCCAATACTCAAAGTTAAGATTTTATAAAAACAAAAAATATCATCATATTTTACGTAGAATTTCAAGATCAAAGTATACTTGGTCGTTTTTCGAAAAAAATCGTCATTTTCGAGTAAAAAATCAAAAAAAGTTTAAAGTATTGGATTTACTTCCAGAGATCCACAACAGCTCGTCCCCGTGTGCCTGTAACGAATTGAACACAACTTTTGAGATGGCAAAAATATATTTACGAGGTTTTTGGGTTGCTGATAGTGTATCTGAGGTAAAAACATGAAAATCCCAAAAATAGGGCCCAATACCGTAGGACCCAATAGTAAAAATTGAGATATCATAAAAATAAAAAATGCCATCTTATTCTGCGCAAAATTTCAAGATCAAAGTATAGTTGGTCGTTTTTCGAAGAAAATCGTCATTTTCGAGTAAAAAATCAAAAAAAGTTCAAAGTATTGGATTTACTTTCATAGATCCACAACAGCTCGTCCCCTTGTGCCTGTAACGAATTGAACACAACTTTTGAGATGGCAAAAATATATTTTGGGTAGCTAATAGGGTATCTGAGGTAATAACATGAAAATTCCAAATAAAGGGACTCAAGGACATGCAGCACCACGTGGTTTAAAAAAATTTTTTTTACTTTTTGTTTTTTATTTCGTCGATCTTTTTATACGACGTAACTCACGTGAAATGATTAGAATGCAGGATCTCTGCACAGATTTTTTATCTCATTTTTTATTTTTATGATATCTCAATTTTTACTATTGGGTCCTACGGTATTGGGCCCTATACTTGGGATTTTCATGTTTTAACCTCAGATACACTATCAGAAACCCAAAAACCTCGTAAATATATTTTTGCCATCTCAAAAGTTGTGTTCAATTCGTTACAGGTACAGGGGGACGAGCTGTTGTGGATTTCTGGAAGTAAATCCAATACTTTGAACTTTTTTTGATTTTTTACTCGAAAATGACGATTTTATTCGAAAAACGACCAACTATACTTTGATCTTGAAATTTTGCGCAGAATAAGATGGCATTTTTTATTTTTATGATATCTCAATTTTTACTATTGGGTCCTACGGTATTGGGCCCTATATTTGGGATTTTCATGTTTTTACCTCAGATACACTATCAGAAACCCAAAAACCTCGTAAATATATTTTTGTCATCTCAAAAGTTGTGTTCAATTCGTTACAGGTACAGGGGGACGAGCTGTTGTGGATTTCTGGAAGTAAATCCAATACTTTGAACTTTTTTTGATTTTTTACTCGAAAATGACGATTTTATTCGAAAAACGACCAACTATACTTTGATCTTGAAATTTTGCGCAGAATAAGATGGCATTTTTTATTTTTATGATATCTCAATTTTTACTATTGGGTCCTACGGTATTGGGCCCTATTTTTGGGATTTTCATGTTTTTACCTCAGATACACTATCAGCAACCCAAAAACCTCGTAAATATATTTTTGTCATCTCAAAAGTTGTGTTCAATTCGTTACAGGCACACGGGGACGAGCTGTTGTGGATCTCTGGAAGTAAATCCAATACTTTGAACTTTTTTTGATTTTTTACTCGAAAATGACGATTTTTTTCGAAAAACGACCAAGTATACTTTGATCTTGAAATTCTACGTAAAATATGATGATATTTTTTGTTTTTATAAAATCTTAACTTTGAGTATTGGGTCCTATGGTATTGGGCCCAATTCTTACAATTTTGATATTCTGATCCCAGATTCATAATCAGCGACCACAAAAATCTAAGGAGCCACAGTCATTTTTTATAAAAAGTAATTTATTCAACCATGCGCTGCCGTACAATTATTGGCGTTGAAGTTTTTAGTCCGCCATTTTGTTTAAAAAAATCGAAACCAAAAAAATCAAATATGCACGTTAAGTTCAACTAATGTGAACACCCGTGGTCAACTTTTTGAGGGCAAAAATAATTTTTTTGGCATGGTTCACCAGCTTGAAAAAAAAAAAATGACGTAAAAATTTTCATTTTTTTTTTAAATTTGGTTATTAACAAATTAAAATGTTATTTTTGAGTATTGTAAACAATGCCATCGTGTAGGGCATATCCAAAAATAGGGGGTAGGGTATTTTTTAAATTATTTTTCAACTTTTTCGCTTTGATTTATAAGCTCAAAGTGCAAAAAAAATTCATAACTCTTGGGACCTAATGGGTTAAGAAACGCGGCTGCAATGAGCGCCTTTGAACCCCGGTCGGTTTCTGGTTGTCCCATCCGGCTCAGGCAATCAGCCACAATATTTTCCCTCCCTTTGATAAATTCGATCCGTGAAGCAAAGTCCATTATTGCAATCGCGCAGCGGTATAAACGACCCGAGAAGTGTTGACATGTAAATAGGAATTGCAGGCTTTTGTGATCGCATTTTATCAATATTTTTTCGCCCATTATGTAAGTCCTATATTTAATCAAAGCCCACTTAATAGCACAGAGTTGCTTCTCGCTAGTAAAGTACTGTTGCTGAGACAGATTCAAAGTTTTACTCGTGCAGGCCACGATTCGTAAATTATTATCTTCATCGTACTGACAAAGCAGCGATCTCATGCAAAAGTCCGAGCAATCTGTAAATAAGATCAATTCGCCATCGGCCTATTATGCACGGCCGAATTAGTTTGGGTATAATAATTAATGTCCCTTCCGCCTCAGACGATCCCAATTTTATAGTTGCAAAAAACTGTTTTTCAATCGTACGGTCTTTTCCCCGATAAACCCCGAAGCACTAAGATTACATTTAAGAAAAGTCGGAAGATCCTACCAGGACCTTGTGTTCTTTGTACAGACACTCGGAGACACACGAAATGATGCTACCGGAGTCAATAAACGCGTCCACCTTAATCCCACTAATAAATATCGGCACGACTGGTTCTGTATCTGGCAACCGCTAATCCATTTGATCCTCCTCTTTCAACAAAAAATCACAGGGCAAGCAAAAATCGAGACCACGCTCGCGTCTGAATTGCGTATTAGCGGAGGCCTATCGTAAGAAAAAAAATCAAAAGTTTTATCTGTTGTAGCAGACGATGACTCATAATTATAATTTATGGTCTGGTCCGAGGCTCCTGCCACAACAGTTATTAGTTTTCCCCTCCCACTACGCCCTCACATACTGGACCATCATCATTAATCTCCTGGATATTCACCTCGTTAACCTGGAGATTTTTTGGTGGATAACGATCAAGGTTCAGGGGATTATTTTGGAAGGAATTTGGCCGTGGGGGGTGATTTGTCATTTGGCTTCGAGCTTGCGTATTATTGTCATTTCGGCCAGGTGTTGAAGCACGAAACCCTGCATTACCATTCGAGGGATTAGCCAAAATCTTTGCCGGTCCCCGCCGTTCAAAGGTTACATTTGCAAAGCTCTCGCGTTTAAGATTTTCAACGGTCGCGTTCTCCAACTTATCGAGCAGACTCAAGAAGGCATCTATCGAAGTTATTCCGCGAGTGACTACTGCGGTATGCACTTGCTCGTCGAAGTGCCTCGATAGTGAGTCAATAATGAGACTTTCCGCGGGTGGGTCATTCAATGCCTTCACATCATCAATCAATCTAATTGAGTATTCCGAACGGTTCAGGTTGTCCCCGGCCGCGTAACTCGAGTTATGCCCGAACTCAAGTTTCCGTCTCACAGCAAGCTGAATGTCAACGCTCCAGAATCTACGGGTAAACAAAATTTTAAAATCCTCGAACGTCTCAAAATTATCGCCCGCATAAATGTACCAGTCAAGGGCTAAGCCGTTGAGTGATTGTTCAAGCACGTGCTTCATCCTCTGGATAGGAACATTGGTAGCGTTCGATTATATGCGAACAGTGTACGGTTCGGACGGTTCGTTCGGTCCAATAGTATTCCGGTTTGTTGTTCGTACGGTTCATTCGGTCCAATAGTGTTCCGGTTTGTTTTGATCCAAACTGATTTGAGTTTTGAACTCTTAAACTGAAAGCTGAAACTTTTTCTTGAAGACTAAAATTTGACGAGTATCTTTCTATAAAAAACGGAACAAAAATTTCGATAGTTTGATTAAATTTGTGTCGTAAAAGCTATTGGTGAATTTTTCATTTTAAACTTTGAAGTCATTATGTCAACATTAATTCCAGCATTTGGTTTATACCTAAGTACATTATTTATTATGATGCTGACAGCTTATCTGCATATAAATAATATTTTTGCGCTAGTATTGTGTCATCAGTTATCTCTAGTTGCTCCTTTGAAATTATTTAGGTAACCATTATTAATTATTACAAATTTCAAGTAAAAAATGAACCATTATTTCAAAAAATGTATTCTGTTTTAGATTGAAAGAAGATTCTGTTCAAATTTTTCACGACTATTTTGAAAGTGTCGAATTAATGTCAGATAGACAATTTATTCAAGATTTTCGAATGCCAAAGAGTCATTTTCAACTCTTACATGAAAAGCTGATAACCACTGCATCTTTTCAATGCAATTCTCCTGGAAAGCCTCCAGTTGATACTGAAAAATGCCTCTGTATAGGATTATGGGTTCTTGCTAATCCAGATTCGTACAGGAGCATCTCCAGAAGATTTGCTGTCTCAAAGTCAACAGTGGTGCAGTGTACTAGAAGAGTGATTCAAGGCTTACTAAGTGATGTTTGTCAAAATGCAATACGAATGCCAAGGTCAGAAAATGAAAAAAGATTAATATCTGAAGACTTTGAGGATATTGCTGGCTTTGAAGGTGTCCTCGGAGCGATTGACGGATGTCATATACAGATTAAAGCTCCCCCAGGCCAGATAAACATACATATTTCGATAGAAAGAAGAGGTATTCTATACTGTTACAAGGGCTTTGTGATGCCAATTGTATGTTTATCAATGTTGATATACGATGGCCTGGGAGTGTGCACGATGCTAGAGCTTTTTCAACCTCAGACTTATATCCTCTTTGTGAGAATATCTGTGGCAACGAGTACCATTTCATAGGCGATGCTGCTTATCCACTGAGTAGTTATTTGATGAGACCGTACAGAAGAACTCATCGACTCAATATTAGACAGAAAGTGTTTAACAAAGTATTAAGTAAAAGTCGTCAAGTTATTGAAAGGGCGTTTGGTTTTCTGAAGAATAAGTGGAGGAGACTTTATTTTTTACACAGAGTTCATATGGAAGATACTGTGGCCACTGTATTAGCTTGTTGCATTTTGCATAATATATCTTTAGCAAGTGAAGAATATGCCTTGGAACTAATATTTGGTCCTGAAACTGAAGAAAATATTGAAGAAAATCAAGAACAAGTAGTTCTTCAAGAAAATGGAAATGAGAAAAGACAGCGCATTACCCAACAACTTTGGAATATATATCATTAATAATAATAATTTTTAATGTATAAAAAAAGTATAGAAAATTAAAAATTAAAAAATAAATTGATTAAGATTGATGGACATTAATCTTTAATTCATAAATAAAAGTGAGTCAATCTGACAATGAGATATTTATATGTTATTAGTTACTAGTGCATTAATTTATTTATTTTTATTATGTCTGCTGCGAACCAACTTATGTACATTCATTGTTTTTTATTATTATTATTTATTTTTTTTTTTTTATAATTTGGTCTGAATAAAAAATTTTCAGCATCTTGATTTTTATTTTCAATTCAACACCAAGGGCTGTAAGGTGAATAAATAATAAAAACAGCGATTTATTATTTACTTTTTTACTTTTAATTTATAACAACATATTAAGCTAGTACATAGTATTTCTTTAAAGTTTACATTAAATTTTACTTATGACAAAATTTCAATGGAATCATTTGATACTCTTCATATTATTATTTGTACTGCTCCGAATTATTTTGTTCATAGAATTATAGGCAACAGTGTTATATAATATTTATATTTTTATTTAATATAACTAAACTAAATTAAAATATCGAGCTATTTTCTATCATAAAATTCAATAAGTATAAACAAACTTTAATTATTCAATACATAACATTTGTAATTAATGTTCTTTAACTCTTTGGTTTAATTTGTTATAATTTTAACTTAATTAGAATTAAACACTGGAAATCTTAATATCTTTTTTACTTAACTACATGATTGACTCAAATTAGTGACAAACTATTCATAAAAATAAAATAAAATAAAATAATTTTTCAATATGCTCAGTTTCACTTAGTGTTTAGCATTCGTAAAGCGTATTCAATCTTAAGTTTTGATGCTAAGTCAAATATTTTTACAAATAAAATAAACATTATTTATATAGTTAATATTTTCATAAACACATTTTTAAACTTGTTTTTTTGTCGCAAATAAGGTAAATAAAATTAAGAATTTTTTAAAACAGTAGAAAAGAATTTGGCCCCTTAGTCTAAGCATGTGTGCCATCTCTGGAACGATTATACAATTAATCACTATATATTCTCTTCTGCCTGTATTTATGAACTACTTTGATTAATACTATAGCCTTGTAAACAATGTTTCCTCTTAATATCACATTTTTTTTTAGAAGAACATTTTCTAACTAAAACTTACTGTCAATAATTTAAGAGTAATGTCTACATTTATAGATAGATCTTTTATAAATAATTTTTTTTTCTGAGAACTCTCATTAATACTGAGCAGAGTTTTAAATATTCGATTCGAATACGAATAACAAATAATTATTCGCGAATAACACCTTATTCGTAGCTGGCGAATAAGGTTATATTCGAATTTTACTTATTCATATTCGTCATATTCGTATTCGCGTTATTCGTTAGATTAAAAGATGAAATAAAAAAACAAATTATTATTACTTTTTTTTTTTCAATTTATGAATGAATTAAAGTGTAGTTATTTATTTAAAGAAAATGTACTTACATTAACTAAATTTAAACCTCGATTTAATTTGAAATAGGAGTGAGATTTAAATAAAATTAGTGAATTCAAAATTGAAGTGATTAGTCAGTATTCACAGATTTTCGAAGGTACCGACCATGAATCTAACATTAATTTTTGAATTTAACCTAATTAACAAATTACTTAATCAAGATTTGAAATAATTTTTCTGAAGATTTCTGTTAAACTCAGTTTTCAGGTATTTTTGAGGATACTGATTACGAAATAGACCTTACTTTTCAAATTTCATCTAGGTATTTAAACTAATTACCTAAGGTAGAAAATTATTTTATAGATTATTTCTTTAAAACTCGTTATTCAGTATTTTTTGACAATGCTAATGACGAATCAGTCCTCTTCTAAAAAACCCCACGTGTAAATCTAAATGGTTCCTCATCTTGGCTCCTGTCCCGGGAAAATCGTGGGATCCCTTAATACTATTCTTAAAAACATATATTTGTCATATCTTATTTATAATATACAAGAAATTTAGTTTTTATGACACCCTGTCAATATTTTAAAACCTTTTAAAACAACAAATTTTCATTGAAATAAGTACTTTTTTCACTTTTGAATCAATTACGGATTTTTAGTTTTCATACAAAAATAGACTTGATTCAATTTAAAATGAGATTTTATTAAACGCAGTTAGTTTTTTCAAGATTTTTTACATGAAAATTATCTCTTTGTATACATGGCTCATTTCATTTCAGATCATACAACGTTCTCAGAACATTTTCTCCAAAACGGTTAAAAATTTTTTTGCAGGTTTTTTATTATATTTTAGGGGACACTCATTTCGGAAATTTCTCCGCCCCCCCCCCATTTTCAATTTCCCGAGCTATGGAAGTTTTTCATAAAAAAGGCACTAAAAATAAAGAAGACACTGAACAATGATCATAACTTGGACCAGTTTTAACCTTTTTGGACGTTCTTGTTCGTATTTGCCTCTACTTTATAACTCAATTTAAAATCACGTTTTCTCAAAGAATGCTACCTCGATTATTAGAAAATTTTAGTATGTTTTTGTACTTCAAAAAATTTAAATTTTAGCTTAGTCACAATAATCTTTTATTCTTCGTTGATTTTTAACGAATTTTTCATCTTTTATCGTCTTTTTGGCATTTTTAGACATCCTAATAATTATTTCTCCTGTTGTTAGTGTTCTGCGTAATTTTTATAATTTGAAAATGATTAAAGAATTAAAAACAATCAAACTGAATACAAAAATTTCTTTCAGAATATGTAAAACAAATGTTATAATTATTTTTTGAATATATGTATTTTCTAAATAAGTAACTGCAAAAAAAGACTATTTTGATGTCTTTTTAAAAAAATTCTATCTAATCGCTTAAATGAGATAAAAAAATCAAGTAATCGTTTGAAGCGAGTAGTTATTGCAAAAATTTTGTTGGTATGAAAAGTTAGTTTTCGTTCCTCTAATCTCAAAATCGGAACTTCGCCCCTTGTTTTCGGTTAGAAGGACGAAAAATAGTATATTTCCCTTAGGCTCGAGGGTTTGATTTAGCCTCCTCGTTGCAACCCTCGCCTTCGGCTCAGGTCGCAAACCTCTCGGAGCCCAAATCGAACCATTTCACCTGCGGGAATAATATACTAATAAATAATCGTTTATCATCCCTCGAGAAAATGCAACAATAATACACTTTCTAGCGAATCAATATATCAAAACGTAAATCGATGGCCCGTGCGAAGAAAAACATTGGGTCAAAATTTGGTGAGTAAAAAGTAACATGGAAGGCTTGCGATGACAATAATATCTCTAAATTCACATTTCAGGCCACAGTGATAAAAATAACAGGTCGCAGGTAGTAGCGGAGATAAAAGTAACAACCCCACCCCCAGTGGCGGTAAAAAATTTCTTAAAAATTAAATTGATTTTTAAAGGCCGCGACGAATAAGATCATCCTTCAGTTCCTGACGGAGATAACAACCCCAACTACGCGATACCGGCTGAGAAAAAACATAACTAATCATTTTGGGCCGCAAAAATTATAACCCCTTAATGGATGAGTGACGACAAAAGTACGCATGTTCGTTCCCTCAACATAAGGGCACAGAAAAAATAACCCAGCAATAATTTGTGGCGAAAAAAAAGAAACCTTGCCCTTGTCTTGATAGAATTTTGGTCTCTCAAGCACCGGTCGAGAATATAATGTTCTCGATCAAGCGCAAGAAAAAGGGAAATTTTACAATGGCACAGTTTTAGCATGTTCTAAAAGATCGCGCTTTGCGCGATTGTAAAATTTTCCGGTTTCTCGTGCGAGACTTAGAACGTTTTTTCTTGGTTTGAAACCGAGAAGTCGGCGATGAACAGATCGAGAAAAAATGACTCCTGCCTTTGTCTTGACAAAATCTTCGTTTTTCGAGGACTGGCTGATGAAAAATGACCCTTTCCTTTCTCTTGACAAAATTTTGGTCTCTAGAGGACTAGCTACGAAAAAAAGACTCCTGCTCTTCTTTTGACAAAATAAGGCTCTCTCGCCGGCCGCGAAAAAAATTAGCCCTGCCCTTTTCTTGACAAAACTTTGATCTCGAACATCGGCTGCTAAAAAAATGACTATAGCCTTTCACTTGATAAAATTTTAGTCTCTCGAACATCGGTTGCAAAAAAAATTACCCTTGCCCATCTCTCGACAGAATTTCGATCTCTCGAGCACTGGCAAAGTGACAAAATTTCTCTGACAGAATTTATTAGAAGGTCAAGGGTCATTTATTTGAGGCGAATCCTCAAAAGTCTTTCTGACATTTGATAGAAAGAGCCTTGATATGTTGTTTGAAGGTGAGTTATAGTCAAAAATTAATCCCAAAAAGGCAGATTAAACCGAAGTTACTAAATATTCATCTACAGTAATTGAAATTTCACCAGGAATAATACCATTCCTGCTGTACTAATTTAGTCTTCTTGATACTCAGGATTAGGCCTAGTTTTAGAAGATTAGAAAAAATCACCTCAACTCATTTTTCCAACAAATTTTTGTTTTTGCTAAAAGGCAAGACATTGATGTAGAGAGCAATATCATCGGTGAAATAGGAAATTTGAACAAGTATAGAGACCCCCTTGGAGATGTGTATAACATAAATCAAATAGAGTAATGGGCATAAAACACCTCCCTGGAAAAGACCTTTTTAAGAATATCGAGAACTATTCATGTTCAGTTCGGTGAAAATTAACGTTGAAACATGAGATGCTGCACAAAACTTAAATCCAAGTCCGAGACATCAATACTCTCCAGTTGCTCCAATAAAATTTGTGGCTAAACATTGTCAAATGCACCCTGTACACACAGAAAAGTCTGATATAATGTCAAAACTGTATAATCCGTCTTAACTGTTAATCGGCATGTAAAGTAACTTATGAAATCTTCGTATATTTTGGTATATTTTCCACGTTGTTTAATTGTTAAGACGACTGATTTAACTGTTACATCATACTTTTCTGTGTGTTCATTCAAAAAAGCTGCCAATGTGTCTTTGCCTTTAGTGAAATCATATTCTATGTAGAGTGCTAAATTTGAAAGGTTATCATTGCAAGCCCTTTCTAAAACTAGATTGCTTAGGAGACAAGAGTTGATTATGTTCGCAACACCACTGTAATCTATTTTTAACCGTAATTTCGATGATTTTTCAAAGACAAGATGTCATTGGGTGTAAGCCCAGAATTATCAGGCTTATTAATGAAATGAAATTATCATTCCTAGCTGGATAGATAAGTTTTACTTTCTTGCATCTGGTTAAAAATATCAAGAAACTCTAGCCTGTACTGTATAGAAACATGCACAAACGAGTAGTAATTAAGACCATCAAGACTACAACTGGAGTGCTGATTTGACTCAATTGCTTGCTGATTGTGACTCAATTTAGCTCGACAAAGTCAAAAGGAGAGTCGAAAAACGTAACCAGATTATTAGAAAATTTACAGGTAGGGCTTATCATGCTGTTAGGAATTGAGTGTTGCGCTATCTTGTGTAGAAGAACCTCTGCTTTAGGTTTGAAAGCTTCCTAGTCGTGGTTAGACAAAGAGGTTCTGACCAATTCGTTTGAAAAAATCTTGGTCTTACTCCAGTCATATGAAGTATTTCTGCTGTAGTCAATGGTTTGAGAAAATTCCTGAAAGCATTTCTTTTTCTTCCTTTTAAAGGTTATTCGCAAAGTTTTATCAGCCCCGATGTACACTTCAAAATTTTCAGGACGACTAGAATGGTCCCATTTTTTGTAGGCGACTTTTCTTAATCTCTTGAGCTTATAGCAGTCTTCGTCCCATCACGGAACTGGGTTCACATGTCTGAAGTTGGGAATTTTCTTTGTTAAAGGAGTGCATTCTTTAATAGCACACGTAACCTTGTACCAAGTTTGATACTTTTCTAAAGCTGGCGAATTTAAATGATTACAGTCAAAAAATCTTTATAGCAGATGTAACCTTGTACCAAGTTTGATACTTTTATAAAGCTGACGAATTTAAGTAATTAAAGTCAAAAAATCTTGATATTCATTATTTGGAACTTCGTGAAATTTCGCTAAATCCGTTCTTTTTGATTAAAGTTTAAAAGATTTTGATCTGATCTGTGAGGTTCTTCGTACACTTCCTTCTTCGTTTCTTCCTTGCCCAAAGGCATGCACTTGCACTTTCCTTGCCTTGTGTTTAAAAAATGTATACACACGAGAGAGTGCTAAAATGAGTAAATCCAAATTGACGCTCAAGCCGAACGTGAGGGTGCCAGGGCTTACAAATTTTTGTCTGCCTCAGGTGTGTTACATAATATTATTTGAACATCAGTGCCACCAACTTAAATACTACCGACGTTTTCAGCGAGCATTTTTGCTCGGCAGGCCTTTTCAAGTGCAACACAAAGCCATTCTCCTGATATTTTTGAGACGTAAATAAAACTGTATTCACTCTGAACATATCTGTTGAGTTTTGTAACGTAGGTTTTATTCGAAACATTTTTTTGAATAGACAAAACCACGGCTCGCGCGTCTTTTGGGCAAATTTCACTTGGATTGGTTGGATTTACTGAAGGATGAGCTGGTACAACGTAATCAGCCGAGAAGGTGATCATTTATAGTTTAGTTGCTGAAGGGCTAAACAAGCCCAACAAAAACCCAAATTCTTCACTCTAACAAGCAAAAAATACAGTACCTTCACCAAGCACTAAGGCGAAGGCTAGCAGCCCAGCGAAAAATCAAAACAAACGTTATCAGTTGTCACACCAAGTAAACACCGAGCGCCCGTATACACGTCCGTCGCGTCGCCTCGCAAAGCGACGGCCATACTGAACTGTAATGGTCATACTTCCATTTCTTAAGCCTAAAACTCTTCCATTCCTTTTTTTTAACTCTGACAATGCTATAACTAAATTCGTCATACTCCAACAACCCTATGACAGAATTTGGAAGACTCCAATAATTTCAAAACCGAATTTTTCAGATGCCGACAATCCTATAACTGAGTTTATCAATTCCAACGTCGAATTCGTCAGACCCAAAAGGATATCACGGGAACTCGTGGGATGCGAGAATTCTCACATCCCACCCATATTAAGTCACGCATTTTGACTGTGAAGTTAGTTTAGGGTGATGCGAGTTCCTGTGATAGCCTTTACAACCCTATATCTGCATTGGTCAGATTCAACAATTCTGACATTGAATTCTTCAGACCTTTAAAACTCTACAACTGAGTTTTTCAAAATCCTGCTACCCCATATCTGGATTCATCAGACTCCTATCCTCAATCAACTCTTTAACCGAATTTGCCGGACTTGTATTGTGCCGAACTCGCATCACCCTAAACTAACTTCACAGTCAAAATGCGTGACTTAATATGGGTGGGATGTGAGAATTCTCGCATCCCACGAGTTCCCGTGATATCCTTTTGGGTCTGACGAATTCGACGTTGGAATTGATAAACTCAGTTATAGGATTGTCGGCATCTGAAAAATTCGGTTTTGAAATTATTGGAGTCTTCCAAATTCTGTCATAGGGTTGTTGGAGTATGACGAATTTAGTTATAGCATTGTCAGAGTTAAAAAAAAGGAATGGAAGAGTTTTAGGCTTAAGAAATGGAAGTATGACCATTACAGTTCAGTATGGCCGTCGCTTTGCGAGGCGACGCGACGGACGTGTATACGGGCGCTCGGTGTTTACTTGGTGTGACAACTGATAACGTTTGTTTTGATTTTTCGCTGGGCTGCTAGCCTTCGCCTTAGTGCTTGGTGAAGGTACTGTATTTTTTGCTTGTTAGAGTGAAGAATTTGGGTTTTTGTTGGGCTTGTTTAGCCCTTCAGCAACTAAACTATAAATGATCACCTTCTCGGCTGATTACGTTGTACCAGCTCATCCTTCAGTAAATCCAACCAATCCAAGTGAAATTTGCCCAAAAGACGCGCGAGCCGTGGTTTTGTCTATTCAAAAAAATGTTTCGAATAAAACCTACGTTACAAAACTCAACAGATATGTTCAGAGTGAATACAGTTTTATTTACGTCTCAAAAATATCAGGAGAATGGCTTTGTGTTGCACTTGAAAAGGCCTGCCGAGCAAAAATGCTCGCTGAAAACGTCGGTAGTATTTAAGTTGGTGGCACTGATGTTCAAATAATATTATGTAACACACCTGAGGCAGACAAAAATTTGTAAGCCCTGGCACCCTCACGTTCGGCTTGAGCGTCAATTTGGATTTACTCATTTTAGCACTCTCTCGTGTGTATACATTTTTTAAACACAAGGCAAGGAAAGTGCAAGTGCATGCCTTTGGGCAAGGAAGAAACGAAGAAGGAAGTGTACGAAGAACCTCACAGATCAGATCAAAATCTTTTAAACTTTAATCAAAAAGAACGGATTTAGCGAAATTTCACGAAGTTCCAAATAATGAATATCAAGATTTTTTGACTTTAATTACTTAAATTCGTCAGCTTTATAAAAGTATCAAACTTGGTACAAGGTTACATCTGCTATAAAGATTTTTTGACTGTAATCATTTAAATTCGCCAGCTTTAGAAAAGTATCAAACTTGGTACAAGGTTACGTGTGCTATTAAAGAATGCACTCCTTTAACAAAGAAAATTCCCAACTTCAGACATGTGAACCCAGTTCCGTGATGGGACGAAGACTGCTATAAGCTCAAGAGATTAAGAAAAGTCGCCTACAAAAAATGGGACCATTCTAGTCGTCCTGAAAATTTTGAAGTGTACATCGGGGCTGATAAAACTTTGCGAATAACCTTTAAAAGGAAGAAAAAGAAATGCTTTCAGGAATTTTCTCAAACCATTGACTACAGCAGAAATACTTCATATGACTGGAGTAAGACCAAGATTTTTTCAAACAAATTGGTCAGAACCTCTTTGTCTAACCACGACTAGGAAGCTTTCAAACCTAAAGCAGAGGTTCTTCTACACAAGATAGCGCAACACTCAATTCCTAACAGCATGATAAGCCCTACCTGTAAATTTTCTAATAATCTGGTTACGTTTTTCGACTCTCCTTTTGACTTTGTCGAGCTAAATTGAGTCACAATCACTTTAATCATTTTCAAATTATAAAAATTACGCAGAACACTAACAACAGGAGAAATAATTATTTAGATGTCTAAAAATGCAAAAAAGACGATAAAAGATGAAAAATTCGTTAAAAATCAACGAAGAATAAAAGATTATTGTGACTAAGCTAAAATTTAAATTTTTTGAAGTACAAAAACATACTAAAATTTTCTAATAATCGAGGTAGCATTCTTTGAGAAAACGTGATTTTAAATTGAGTTATAAAGTAGAGGCAAATACGAACAAGAACGTCCAAAAAGGTTAAAACTGGTCCAAGTTATGATCATTGTTCAGTGTCTTCTTTATTTTTAGTGCCTTTTTTATGAAAAACTTCCATAGCTCGGGAAATTGAAAATGGGGGGGGGGGCGGAGAAATTTCCGAAATGAGTGTCCCCTAAAATATAATAAAAAACCTGCAAAAAAATTTTTAACCGTTTTGGAGAAAATGTTCTGAGAACGTTGTATGATCTGAAATGAAATGAGCCATGTATACAAAGAGATAATTTTCATGTAAAAAATCTTGAAAAAACTAACTGCGTTTAATAAAATCTCATTTTAAATTGAATCAAGTCTATTTTTGTATGAAAACTAAAAATCCGTAACTGATTCAAAAGTGAAAAAAGTACTTATTTCAATGAAAATTTGTTGTTTTAAAAGGTTTTAAAATATTGACAGGGTGTCATAAAAACTAAATTTCTTTTATATTATTAATAAGATATGACAAATATATGTTTTTAAGAATAGTATTAAGGGATCCCACGATTTTCCCGGTATAGGAGCCAAGATGAGGAACCATTTAGATTTACACGTGGGGTTTTTTAGAAGAGGACTGATTCGTCATTAGCATTGTCAAAAAATACTGAATAACGAGTTTTAAAGAAATAATCTATAAAATAATTTTCTACCTTAGGTAATTAGTTTAAATACCTAGATGAAATTTGAAAAGTAAGGTCTATTTCGTAATCAGTATCCTCAAAAATACCTGAAAACTGAGTTTAACAGAAATCTTCAGAAAAATTATTTCAAATCTTGATTAAGTAATTTGTTAATTAGGTTAAATTCAAAAATTAATGTTAGATTCGTGGTCGGTACCTTCGAAAATCTCTGAATACTGACTAATCACTTCAAATTTTAATTCACTAATTTTATTTAAATCTCACTCCTATTTCAAATTAAATCGAGGTTTAAGTTTAAAATTAAAAAAAAAAAAAAAAAAAAAAAAGAACAAGATAAAATAAAAGAAGATTTGATTTTGAAAGTAATAGACGAATTGGTATTTATACTCGAATTGGTATCTATCTCAGTCACTTTTATAAATACTAATTTTTTATATACAATGCTAAACCTTAAAAAAAACTATATTTTAATAATTTTAATATGCCAATACTTATGTTTGAGGACTCTGATTTGAAAAATACAATTTTTTTGGCCTTTTCAGCAATTCTCAGAGTTATTTTAGAATTGAGGGGGGGGGGGTCAAGTGCAGACTGGTTAATGTGCAGACGACTCATTATCAGAATATTTATAACAGAAAAGCGAATACTAATCTGTGGTAATATTTTTATCGAATTTTTAAAAATAAAATAAAATGTTTTATAAAAAAGTTATAAGAAGTTGATACAACCGCAAGTAGAACTCAAGAAAACTAATGAGAACAGATGTAAGTTTTGAAATTGTACTTTAGTTCTTTTTATTTTCTTTTAATAATTTTCTGAAACTTTTAATTAATTTAATTAATTTAATTTTAATTTAATTAATTTATCATCACAGCTGTTATCTCGGAAAACCAATGTTCTTTTAAAGTTTCCTCGGAAAATTCGCCCTGTTACCTTTTACATGGATTTTTCGGTTGTTGTATTTTTGCGAACGAACCGCCGAAATGTTCTAGTAGAGTACCAAACCAAGCTTTAAATTTACTATACAACCCAGTGAGATTATTGTGCTCGACGAGAAGCACACAGATGTGTTGTCAACCTTTTACGCTTGAGATTTTAGCAGCTTGAACGCGTCAATTATATTTATTTCGCACAAGTATACATTGAGTTTCAGAGTTTATTTTTTTCAAGTGATAAAAAAATGAGACAACTCTCTTGAACTTCGTACGCTTGAGCTGATCAAAAAACCAAGTAGCCTGAACATGAGGTAGCTGTCGATATAGCACTCGCCCGTCGTCGGCAGGACGTAATGATATATTGCTTAACTCGTGTGGTAGGTTATACTTTGCCGTTGAGAGTTTTAATTGCTGCACAAGGCGCAACTGTAGCCGAGTGCAGCAATAAAACTCGAGACATCAAAGTATAACCTATCACATTAGTTAAGTACCATATTTTACTCCATTGGAGCATGTAATAGGTACTTTGAAAAAAAAACTCGAAATATTAAATGCACTTATTTTTAAAGGATGTTGCCTTTAAAACCATGTAATAAGTATTTTTCGACGTGTAAAATACGCGTGGTAGGTACAACTTTTCCATCCCCCCAAAATATTTTCATCAGCTGACGGTAAAAGGTACTTTACCTCCCCCTAGTTTGAGTTCAAAAAACCATAAAATTTTAATAGCTTCTACGATGCTGCTTACCTGACCCGCGCGGTCGTAAAATCACATATCCACCCCTCCCGTTATTTTATGTATCATTGGCTACGTTCGAATGTAGAACAATGCATCTCTTTATAATTTTTTTATTTTGTTTCTCAAAGTACCCAATTATGTGTCCCAATAGAGTAAAATATGATACTTAACTAATGTGATAGGTTACATTTGACATCTCGAGTTTAATTAATTAACAAACAAAACTCTCGATGGCAAAGTATAACCTACCACACTAGTTGAGTAATATCTCATTTGCGGTTGATTCGAATATTTAAATTAAATATTTAACGACAAAAGTCTCAGATAATTCCAAATAGAAATCTAAAATAAATTTCAGATAAAACAGTTTTTCTTCATCCAATGGTCGAAAGTGTGTACTTTCCTCCTCGATTTATCAGTCAAAAGATCAACATTACCGCGTTCTACACTCTATTACACTCTCTATAACTTGTTGGGCCGGACAAAAAAAAACACCTGAGACCAAGAATCCATGAAAAAAGTACCATTACGTGATTTTCCGGGGAAAGAATAACAAAAAAAAAATTTTACGCGATGAATGTAACGTTGCAATTTTTTCCAAGAAAACTGTCATGATGTATATTTTTTTCGAGAAAACTGTCATGTTAAGCTGCTGCGGGTCGGAAGACAACATTCCCCGAGGAAAGTGTCACCAGTGTGTTTTTATCCGGGAAAGCAATTACATTCACTCAAGATGGAAATATATCCCGAGGAAAAAGTAATCTGCACAACTTATTCCGGGTAAAGTGTAACGTTAAGATAATTAACGATTGAGAAATTATTTTTTCATGTAAAAAGTAACAAGACCTATGTCAACTTATTTGAAGCAAACTAAGGGAGCTTTTCCCGAGGAAATCGTAACGTTGAGAATATTTTCCGGGTAAAGTGTAATGTTGAAGTTATCGACGATTAAGGTATTATTTTTCCAAGTTGGAATTTACAATATCAATGTCAATTTATTTGAAGCAGGTTAAAGAGCTTTTTCCAAAGTAATCGTAACGTTGAGAACTTTTTTCTGAGTAAAGAATAACGTTGATCAAATCATCGAATATAAAATTATTAAAAAAAAAAATTTACAATATCCATGCCAACTTACTTAAATCAGAGAATAGTATATTCCTGTATAAGCACGAGAACGGCGTCGTTTCCGCGAGAGTTGGATGTTTCAGTACGAGACCGTCGTGTTTACTGGAAGGCACGCGCTACGCGCGAGTACTGAAAAAATCCAACTCGAGCGGGAACGTTGCCGTTTTCGTGCTTATACAGGAATGTGCTTTCTCAAATTTGATGGATAATCTTGTTAATTTCTACAAAATAATACTAGGAGACTCCATAGCGAATTGTTTTCAGAATGAAATTCAAGTGTCGCTTACGATTAGCTTATCGCTCCAGCTTCATATTCGTAAATAATCGGTACACCAAAGTTGACATCTGATGCGAGAAACTTTTTCGTTTCTCGCATCAGATGCGAAACTTTTCACGATAAGAGCTTCATGAGAATAGGCTTGTTTATCGTATAGTATAAGCAAAGAGAAACAGAGGTATTCTCGTTTCAGATTTGAGAAAGGAGATTTTCCCGAGGGAATCGTAACGTTGGGACTTTTTTCCGGGTGAAATGTAACGTTTAATAAATCATCGAATATAAAGATATTTTTAAAGGAAAATTAGCAATATCCATGCCAACTTACTTAAATCAAAAAAGGAAGATTTTTCCGAGGAAATCGTAATGTTGGGACTTTTTTCCGAGTGAAATGTAACTTTTAGGTGATTAACGATTAAAATAATATATTTCTATGTGAGAATATACAATATCAATGCTAACTTGTTTAGAGCAGGCCAGGGAGCTTTTTCCGAGGAAAACGTAACGTTAAAACTTTTTCCCGGGTAAACTATAATCTTGAAGTTGTCAACGATTAATGTATTATTTTTCCAAGTTAGAATTTACAATATCCATGCCAACTTATTCAAACCAGACTTGGGAGCTTTTCCCGAGGAAAACGTAATGTTAAAACTTTTTTCCGGGTAAACTATAATGTTGAAGTTATCAACGATTAAGGTATTATTTTTCCAAGTTTGAATTTACAATATCTAAGCCAACTTATTCAAACCAGACTTGCGAGCTTTTTCTGAAGTGATCGTAACATTGAGATTTTTTTCCAGGTAAAATGTCACGTTGGGGCAATTTCCGAGTATGGTAATATATTTTTTGGTCAAAACTTTCAGTAGGATATTGCTAATTTTCCTTTAAAAAATATCTTTATATTCGATGATATCCTAAACGTTACATTTCACCCGGAAAAAAGTTCTCAACGTTACGATTTTCTCGGAAAAATCTCCTTTCTCTGGTTTAAGTAAGTTGGCATGGATATTGTAAATTTTCCTTTAAAAAATATCTTTATATTCAATGATTTGATCAACGTTACACTTTACTCGGAAAAAAGTCCCAACGTTACGATTTCCTCGGAAAAATCTCCCTTCTCTCGTTTAAGTATGTGAGCATAGATATTGTAAATTTTCCTTTAAAAAATATCTTTATATTCGATGATTTCCTCAACGTTACACTTTGCTCGGATAAAAGTCCCAACGTTACGATTTCCTCGGGAAAATCTCCTTTCTCTGGTTAAAGTAAGTTCGCATGGTTATTGTAAATTTTCTTTAAAAAATATCCTTATATTCGATGATCTCCTCAACGTTACACTATACTCGGAAAAAAGTTCTCAACGCTACGATTTTCTCGGGAAAAGCTGCCTTAGTCTGCTTCAAATAAGTTGGCAATGGTCTTGTTACTTTTTACCTGGAAAAACAATACCTTAATCGTCAATTACCTCAACGTTACACTTTACCCGGAAAAAGTGCACCCGTTACTTTACTCTCGGAAATTTTCCCTTTTTATTGATCGTTATTGTTATCACGCAAAAAATATACTAATTACTCTTTTCTCGGAAAAATGTGGCTCATATATTATTGGCCGATTTTTTGTTGTCACAGTTATCTCGGAAAATTGTTAACTTGTTACAGTTTTCTTGTAAAAAAAAAACTTGTTACGTTTTTCATGAAAAATTGGTACTGTTACTGTTTAACCGGATTTTTTGGCAGGTGTTTTTTTTCGTTCGGGCCAACGAATTGTTGATATATTCATGGTAAATTTTGGTCTAAGATTTTTCTTCACCCGGGCAATCGAAATGGATCAAATTTGGTTTCTACATTTAGCAGTATCATCACAAAAATCTAAAAACCGAGTTCAACTGTAATTTTTGATAAAAATAAAATATTTACCTCAACCAAGTAGGTCATTAAGGGTTAAAATTAAAAACTAAAGTTAATTTTTAATCAACATCACCGTACAACCCTAAAAATCAAGTTGAAAAAAAAATTGCTCTCAAAAGTTTTTATATTAATTAAGTAGCTCTTATGAAAGTTTCATTCTAAAACTTAGATCAGATTTGTGTTAAGCACCCTTCTAAACTTTTAAAAATAGAGTTCATGAAAATTACTCTCGAAATTATCGAAAAAACAATTTTCATACCTTAAATAGGTCTTATACAAAAATATAAAAATCAAGGTCATTTACTCAATGAGCATCCTAAAAACCTAGTGAAAAGGAAACTTTAGAAAATAATTTTTTTATTTTAATCTGGCAGGTATCAAATAAGTCAAATTTGAAACACATCGGCATCCTTATAAATCCTTAAAAACTTAGTTGAAAAGAAATCTTTAAAAAATGATTTTTTAATCTTATAAAAGTTTTTATAAAGTTTTATAAGTCAATTACAAAAATGAATATTAGATTTATCAACATCATCGCCATGTATCCAAAAAAACTGACTTCAACAGAATTCGTAAATATAATTTTTCATTTTATTGTAGTAATTAATTCTTGTAAAAGTAAAGTTCGAAAACCAATGTCAGTTTATTAATCTGCATGCTCATTCCTCATAAATCCTTATGAGCTTATTTAAAAAAAAAAATCGTTGCAAAAATAATCATTCTATCTAAAATAAATAGCACTTATGAAATTTAAATTAAAAATCTTTAGGTCAAATTCATAATCAGAATTGAATCATAAACCGCTAAAACCTGAGTTTCACCGAAATTGATGCAAAAAAATTTTTGACCTTACTTATTAAATATTAAACAAGTCAAATTCAAAACCTAAAGTCAGATTTTTAGTCGGCATCTTCGTTTAATCCAAAAAACCGAGTTTAAGAGAAATCTTTGGAAAATAACTTTTTAAGTTTAATTAAGGTAGTAGGTTCGCCTCAGTGCACATCTTAAATTAATTTTAAAATGAAAATATGTTGTATATAAACACCTGATCTTTCAAAATATCACTTAAAAAAATAGGTATCAGTATTTTTTTTCAATTTATTCAAATAAGAAATAGCCACGCGCGGTGACGGTCGTGTTTTTCGCTCGCTCCATGCACTTCACGTGTTTTCCTAGTGTGCGATCTTCTGGTGAATCTTCGGCCTCTGGCCCGTGTTTTGATCACCTCAATACCTGAATATTTTCTTTGTTGCAGTTTTAGCTTGATAGAGCTAATATTGCAATTTTCTTCGAGTTGCAGCGCGCTTTTGTTAACAAGGACAGCTGCTTGATTCAAAATGGCCGTCTCATTACCAGCTGGCTACACAGTGTCTATTCGCGACTTTAGTGACCCGAGTAAAAAATGCCCCAGCGACAACCAAGTAATTGTTCTTTCCATCAAGAGAGACATTCCCTTTCCCAACTACAAGCACTGTTTAGAGCTTTACAAGTACGTGAAGGATCAGGACAGCTTCGATTTTGTTTCCCGAGTTTCGGGCGATCGGTTGTGCGTTGTCCTCAAGAGTCACAAGCAAGCCGACATTTTGGTTAATGAAGTTCAAAGCATAACGGTTGAAGGGGAGTTTGTCCCCATCAAACATCTCGTAGCTAAATCAGTAAATGTTTTCATATCGAACGCGGGTCACTGCGTTACAAATTCTGCGATCAAGAAGTTCCTGAAAGATGTCTGCAAAATCAGGACTGCGTCGAGCGTCTCCTACTTAAAGGCTAACATGGACCCCGATACCAAGGATTTCTCCAACACGCGTGGTTTATATCCACCCCGAGGATGTGGGTAAACACTCCCTGCTGGACCCATCAAGTTATTCTGCCCCAGCATCTCTTATAACGTTTTTTTCTCCCCAAAATGTGTTATTTGTGGCCAAACGAGGCATTTCAGAAATGCCTGCCCGAAAGCTGTCAACATTAGTGCTGCGCGCGTTGACGACCTCGCTCATTTCCCGGAAATTGGCGGTCGAAACATAAACAACAATAAAGACGGCTCGCTTGCGGAACCCTCTGGCCTGGTTGGAGATAGCGCTTCGAGCACGCAGGTATTTCAAATCTATGAGCTTGTCTCGCTTATTTCAGCTCCGCAACTAAACGACGTGGCTAGCTCTCAGGTCAGTGACACGCTCCTAGCTCCCTATAAAGACTGTCTGCTACCCTCTCTCAAGTTAGTTCTACCAAGCAATGGTTTTCAAGATATTGTGCCTCTCGAGGAAAATCAGGGAGGAGTGGGCATCAAAAGACCCTCTTCGTAGTCAGTTGGTGAAGTGTCTGAGCAAAGTTCTCAATTGACGATCCCTACATCTAACACCGAGACCCCCCAGAACTAAGCCGCGATAAAAACAAGTTTATTAAGCCTAAAAGAAAGCGAAGAAAGAAGAAGTATGGAATGAAAAATTTCGATGAAACCGCTCCTCTTTCAGCCATCGATCTTCAATTCCTACCGGCAAAGAATCACATTGAGTCCTCCAAAGCTCTGCATAATCTTGATTATGCTGATTTTGTGAAGTTGCGTGTCCAATCCTCGGCCACCAAGCCGAGGGATAAGTAACCAATCACGGAACGGATGTTCAGATGTCCAAACTGTTAAGTGAGGTGCACGCGTTGGTCGCTGACAGTGGGATGAAGCGTAGGCTAACCTCGGTAATCAAGGCTCTAAACTCTGACAAGGTGGATCCGTCGCCCATGTTTGTCTTTCTCCTCCACCTCTTTCTCGTGAAAACGTGTGAGGTAAGGTTAGAGAAAGGAAAAAAAAAGAAAAAAGGACTCGGACATTCTCATCTGTGTAGAATCCTTCTTGAAACCCATAATCCAGTTTCAATTCCTCGGCTTCAAGACCCTCCAAAAATATTGGCCAGAGAGAAAAGGAGGTAAAATTGTTTTCCTCTTCAAGAACAACTTGACATTTCACGAGATCCAGCTCCGAGGTGGCAGCAGCGCAGTGGAGATTGCAGGCATCAGGATCACCAACGTATATCCTCAGGTAGATATTCACTGCGTCTATAGAGTACCTGGGAAATCTCTCTCGCTGATCCAGTGGGATGAGGTTTTTGTTGATTTCAATAGCGATAACTACACCCTTATTGTAGCATTTTAATGCACATCGCACCTACTGGAACTTCGATAAGATTGACCCTGATGGTTCGAGTCTCCTAAGTATTATTGATCGTCTTGACCTTTTTTTACACAATACTGTACCTTAGTGGCTCTATTTCCGTTAACGTTTAGGTGACTCCCTGGGCTGAGACCACTACCCTTTGGACGTTAATCTTTCTATCAAGAGAAACATTTACCGCAAGAATAGTATATTATTCCCAGAGGGACTAAAGTTTGCAGTGGAGGCCCGCTGTCATTGCAGCCCGAGACGAAGTCGAGGGCTGCAAATACGTGGGCCTCCTCAGCAAACTTTAGTCTTGAGGGATATATGCACTTTTTTAAAGTCCGTTGATCACAAAAAATAACTTGATTTCCTCCGATTAAAGCCAAAAGAACGAAATGTACTCCCGAAGCGCCAGCGGCCGACACGCAGCCGGCCGCCATGTTGCGGCCCGAGCGCTAGCGAGGGCATGCAGTAGGCCGGGTGCGCGTTGGTCGATGGCGCAGGGAGTACATTTCGTTCTTTTGGCTTGCGTCGGAGGGACACAAGTTATTACTTGTGATCAACGAGGTTAAAAAACCTTTAACCTGAGGTCGAAGAAGACTGACCAGTCTAAACTTAGAGAGCAGTTGGAGGGTCAATATGGGCAATATTGCAACCAGTATTTGTTTTTTATTGCTCTCATCACCATAGTGTTGAGAGCCTGCACTCCAGCGAGGAGAAGATTTCCTAATTCAAAATACAGAAACCCTGTTCACTGGTGGGATTCTGACTGTGATAAAGCCAAGCGGCTCCAAAACGCAGCTTTCAAGCTTTTCAGATTTACTAGATTACTTTCGGACTTCATTGATTTTAAGAAATTTTCCGTCCAGGCACGTAACCTTTTCAAGTTTAAGAAAAAATCCTATTTTAGGAAGTTTGCCGAGAAAATTAATTTATCTTCCGGTCTCAGTTATGTTTAGAATACTTGTAGAGTTCTTAAGAATAAATGGGTTAAAACCCAGTCGCAGTCGTGGTCAGAAAACCCTCAGCAGCAGGACAAGGTCCGTGCCGCCCTTGACAAGCTCTGCCCGGATGCAGGAGCCTGCGCGCTGGACCCGGAGTGGATGCCCAGGGGCATTCGAGAGAACAATTTTCTTGACTCTCCTTTCAGATTTGTAGAATTTAACATCGCGCTCGAGGGCAAAAACGATGGGGCCTGCGGTATCGATGGGATTCATTACTGTTTCTTGAAGAACCTCCCGGTCAGGTTTAAACTCATCTTGGTGAACATATTTAACGGCCTTTACGCTTCGGGTTGTTATCTTGAGGAATGGAACACCTCCTTCGTGAATTTTATCGGCAAATGCGATGGTATGGAGGTCAAGCCCATTAGTTAGATCAGCTGTACCTGCAAATTGTTTGAGATAATGTTGAAAAATAAGTTACAGTGGTGGTTGGAATTCAACAACTTACTTCCCGCAACAGCCATTGGTTGCCGTAAAGGTCACTCGACGGCTGACGGGCTGCCGGGTCTGACTCTTGACATCGAGGAGACGTTTGCTGCTGGGAAGGGACTCCTTCGGGCTTTTCTCGATCTTAGCGGCGCTTTCAATAATGTTAATTTCAGACTCTTCTTCAGATCCTCGTGGACATTGGCATATCCGCCAATGTCCTTTCTTGCGTTAGATTTGCTACTTTCGTTAGGAGAATTTACTGTGATCTTCTGAGATCTGAGTTCAGGCTCATGCATCGAGGAGTGCCCCAGGGGGGCGTTTAAAGTGCACTGCTCTTCATCTTGTACGTGAGGGACATGGCCAGAGGTGTTCCCAGGAGCGTTGTCGTGTCGCAGTTTGTTGACGACACCTCATTGCGATTTAAATGGGGATCCCTGGAAACCAGCTGTAATTTGATTAGAAAGGTTATTGAGGTCATACATGACATTCTTTTGAAACTCGATCTGCAGTTGAATCCGGGTAAAACTGTCTTGGTTTACTTTAATAAGCTGGGTATCAAACCCGGTTCTTTCTCACTGGAGATTAAGGGGACCCCCATCCGTAATAGCGACTCAGCAAGGTTCTTGGGTATAACCTTTGACTATAGACTTAACTTCGATCTTCAGGTTAAAGCAATCCAGAACAAGTGCTCCCGTGCTTTGAACATTATCAAATTTCTCAGAGGCACTTGGTGCGGTGCCGACCCAGGCACACTGCTCATTTTGTACAAGAGTTTCGTGCGCTCGATAATTGATTATAGCTCTTTTGTATATTTCCCCACAAGAAAGTCCTCACAAGATAAGAGGTAATTCAAAATTCTGCTGTCAGGCTGGCCCCAGTTTTCGGGCTAGCACGCCTAGGAACTTACTGTTGGCTGAGTCGAAGCTAATTCGTCTTTATGACAGAGCAGTGTACTTGGGTCACAAGTACCTTAACAAGATCGCCTCTAACTCCGGTTTGTTGGCACATAGGTCGCCGCAGAGAATTGGTCGAAAGATTCGGTACAGGAGGAATGTCAATAAGTTCCAGAGTCACATTATTTTTCAATGCATTCGAAGCACGGGGGTATTTGATGACCTTGTTTACAGGGCAAGTCACACTGGCATATTCATGGTGCCGTACGAGGCGTTAATTTTTGAGGTCTTCACTGAAACTCATCTTGGTTGTCTGCTTACTGAAGTACAGTCACCTGATCTGGTCTTGAGCGAACAGCTCCTACGGGGCGATAACGGGGTCTGGTATACGGACGGAAGCAAGTTGGACGGCCCGTCTGTGGGTACTGCCTGTCGGTCTTCTGGTTATGACACCACTGTCACTAGGAGTATCGTCTCCCGGGCTTCCATCTTCACGGCCGAATGCATAACTTTGCTGGACGCGGTGAGGATGGGAGTTAAAAATAGGGACCGTGATGTCCTCGTTTTCTCCGACTCCTTGAGCGCAATAAAGGCCTTGAGCAGCCGCTGAATAGGAGTTAAAGTTAGTCCATGTATTCTCCGGATTAAATAATGGCTTTGAACTTTTACAGGGAAATGGGATTTAGCGTCAAGATTTCTGTGGGTGCCAGCTCATAGGAATATTGGAAGAAACGAGGAGGTCGACCGAGTCGCCAAGGAGGCCGCCTCTCTCCCGCCGGATTTTTCTATGTTAATTCCCTATACTAACTTGAATGTCATTAACGCTAGTCACGCTTACTTCAACACTCTTGTTCATTTTATTTCAGAGGGTATAGATAAAGGCACTCACTACATGCGGACCTATTTTAACTCAGCGAAGAAACCCTGGTTTCATGGTCTTAACCTATCGCGGGAGGTTGTAGTCGCTGTTAATCGGTGTAAAGTAGGTCATTACAGCCTTGGCACTTCTTTGGCCAAGATGAAAATTGTTGATAGCAAGGAATGTTCTTGTCGTTTGGGTGATCAGGATCTGAATCACGTACTGTGGCAATGCCCTCATTATGATATATGGCGTGTCTGCTTGATCAGAGAGTTTGTCAAACTCAAGAAGTATCCGCCGTATATTAATACAGTATTTTTGTACGAACCTACAGCGTACCTCTGTAAAATTTTGGTCGACTATATTAAGAATTGAGAGCTCAAAATTTAATGTACCTCTCAACAATTGTTATAACTTAAGAATTCGATTGTATTTATTTATTTATATATTTATCTTTTTTTTTTCATTACACAATGTATTTATTATTATATTATATTGTATTCTAAGCATAAGAATCTGTATTATGGTTAATAAATCCTAATATTAAAAAAAAAAAAAAAGTAATAGTCTGAATAATCTGGTACTGATTTACAATATATTTCAATTTTAGAAATAGTTTGAGTTGTATGATGATTGCATGTGATTTCCCATGTATGTGTTATATATGGCGGATATAATACCTTAAGTAACTCTTATAAAAGTTCATTCAAAAAAGACAGATTCTTTATCAGTATTTTCATAAACTCTTTAATCCCAAATTGAATTGAATTTGTTGAAAAAAATTATTTTACCTGAATTAAGTAGTTATTACATAAGTTTAATTAGAAAGCTTAGGTCAGCTACTTGTTCGAATCATTGAAAAAATTAATTTTTTCACTTTAATTAAGTAGGTGTTTTACCGACCTAATTTGAAAACTAATTTGTCTGAAATAAAACCAGGATTCTTAAAAATCCCTTACATCAAGTTTGTCAAAAAACTTAAAAACCAAACTACCTATATTTCTTTATTTAAGTAGTCCGATTGTAGGTCAAATTCGTTAATTAACGTATGATTCGTAATAAGCTTCCTTGAACTGTGTATAATACTTTTTCTAAAAAGTAATGTATCTTTTAGACAAACGATTAGCGCGGATACGAATACGGCGAATACGAATAAACGAATATTCGAATAATATCTTATTCATCCGGTACGAACAAAATCTTATTCGAATATTCGCATATCTTTTTATTCGTAAATTTAAATTTATTCGAATATTTAAAACTCTGATACTGAGTAGGTCAATTTTATGTAATTATTATGAAAAACTTTAATTCAGTTACTTTAATTTGTTATCAATTAATTTTTAATATGTGAAGCTTTTAAAAATTTAAATTTTTTATAATACTTTTTATGATCATATTCTTTTTAACATGAAAAAATATTTACCATTTTTTTGTTTTAAAAATTTTTTTCAAACCTTATTCTTTTATTGAAATTATTTTTACGATTTAATTTTGTTTCTTATCCATTGCTATCAATTTATCAAATTCAGTCGAAACGTTTTGCATCAAACTTGAAAAAGCGCTTATCAAACTTTCATTGTTTTGCACCATAGCATCCTTAATCGAATCTGACGATTTATTGACAGCTTCAATTAAAGCTTGATTATCGCTTTTGCTTTTTTTTACCTTTACTTTTTTATTTTCCAAGTCTTCTAACGACCCTTTCTTAGTTGTGTTTTCATTTAGATTTGATTTGGAGCTTGTTGCTTGTTGAGCAGGATCTTGAGGCATAAAACCAACACTTTCATCATACTTAAATGGTTCAAGACTCAAAGACTCTGAAACAGCAGCTTAACGTGGAACTGGATTCAATGAAGACAGTGGTGCAACGGGGACTACATGTGCCTCTTTGGAATGCATGCTTTCGAACACATCATAGTATTCAAAATTTTGAGCCTCATGCCCTGAACTATTATTGTTTTTTTTAATTTTTTTGTATTTATTAAACAAATCTAAATACTTTCTCTTCACTTGTTTTTCATCGTAAATCAGGCTGTAAAAAAATATTAATAGTTAATAATAATAATAATATAATTATAGTTTAAATAATAATACAATTTGAGTCTAACTTTTTGGCCTTTAAGTTGTTCGAAATTTGTTTGTACATATTCCGAGAGCATCCTTTATTTTTCGTGTACAATTTTCTAAATTCATACAGCATATCCAAAACTGCTCTAGGAGGCCAAATGCTGTTTGGATGGCGTTTCTTCTCTTTTTCCCCATCCACCTCGCTAACTAGTTTTTGAAACTCTTGATTAGCCATTTTTGCAGCTTTTAAGCAATCTTCATCAAAATCCTGTTCCTCATCATAAATATCTTTATTTCTGTTCATCAAGTGCTCGAGGTAATTTTCATCATCTACAAAATAATCATTAATAGAATAGGGTTGTAAAATTGTTCAGACACAATGTCATACATACCTCTTGATGAATCACTTTTATTTTCTTCCAAACTTTGTGTACTTGACATATATTCTGTATAATCATATTGTTCGCTATCCGTTGAATCCGATTTTTGAGAGTAATCATTGTTTTTCGTTATAAACTCCTTAATGAAAACAAGACCTTCATCTTCCTCATGACTATCTTCATCTTTTAGCAAATCCTCAACGGCTTGAAAAATAATAAATTGACTTAACTTTCGCTTACTTTTTTTATAATATAAAACTTAAAATTCAGATTACAATAACTACTTACGCCCAAATTTTTTATTTTTTTTTAGTTGGTTTTTTTTTGGTCCTGACTTTTTATTTTTTCTTTCAACGGCTGGCTGCTCAGGAGACAATTCTTGACTGTTTGATGGTAAGTTTTCTTTGACATCAATATTTTCAAAAAACATTGATGTGCACTTGTGGATAGTCAAGAATTCTAATGGCACAAACTCTTTGCATACCTTACATTTGAAGATCTACATTTGAAAAAAAAAAGTATTATTAAAATCTAATGCTAATAAATGATATTGCTCTTATGAAGAGATAGCCTTAAAATATTGTAATTATTAATTATTATTAATTACTACCAATTTTGTACTATTCTTTATTAAGAGTTACTGAAGTCGACTTCTATAAACAAAATCTTTTCATTCCTAGCTTTCTTCAACAAACTTTTTTATCAAAGTAGTAACCTTAATTTTTAAACTACTCTTTAATGTTAAGTTAATTTTAAGATCGTTTTAATTAATTTTCGTCCCTCTAACCTCAAAATCGGAACTTCGCCGCTTGTTTTCGGTTAGAAGAACGAAAAATAGTATATTTCCCTTAGGTTCTAGGGTTCGATTTGGCCTCCGAGAGGTTTGCGACCCGAGCCGAAGGCTCGCCTTCCGAAAACAAGGGGCGAAGTTCCGATTTTGAGGTTAGAGGGACGAAAATTAATTAAAACGATCTTAAAATTAACTAAACATTAAATAGTAGTTTAAAAATTAAGGTTACTACTTTGATAAAAAAGTTTGTTGAAGAAAGCTAGGAATGAAAAAATTTTGTTTATAGAAGTCGACTTCAGTAACTCTTAATAAAGAATAGTACAAAATTGGTAGTAATTAATAATAATTAATAATTACAATATTTTAAGGCTATCTCTTCATAAGAGCAATATCATTTATTGGCATTAGATTTTAATAATACTTTTTTTTTCAAATGTAGATCTTCAAATGTAAGGTATGCAAAGAGTTTGTGCCATTAGAATTCTTGACTATCCACAAGTGCACATCAATGTTTTTTGAAAATATTGATGTCAAAGAAAACTTACCATCAAACAGTCAAGAATTGTCTCCTGAGCAGCCAGCCGTTGAAAGAAAAAATAAAAAGTCAGGACCAAAAAAAAACCAACTAAAAAAAAATAAAAAATTTGGGCGTAAGTAGTTATTGTAATCTGAATTTTAAGTTTTATATTATAAAAAAAGTAAGCGAAAGTTAAGTCAATTTATTATTTTTCAAGCCGTTGAGGATTTGCTAAAAGATGAAGATAGTCATGAGGAAGATGAAGGTCTTGTTTTCATTAAGGAGTTTATAACGAAAAACAATGATTACTCTCAAAAATCGGATTCAACGGATAGCGAACAATATGATTATACAGAATATATGTCAAGTATACAAAGTTTGGAAGAAAATAAAAGTGATTCATCAAGAGCTATGTATGACATTGTGTCTGAACAATTTTACAACCCTATTCTATTAATGATTATTTTGTAGATGATGAAAATTACCTCGAGCACTTGATGAACAGAAATAAAGATATTTATGATGAGGAACAGGATTTTGATGAAGATTGCTTAAAAGCTGCAAAAAAGGCTAATCAAGAGTTTCAAAAACTAGTTAGCGAGGTGGATGGGGAAAAAGAGAAGAAACGCCATCCAAACAGCATTTGGCCTCCTAGAGCAGTTTTGGATATGCTGTATGAATTTAGAAAATTGTACACGAAAAATAAAGGATGCTCTCGGAATATGTACAAACAAATTTCGAACAACTTAAAGGCCAAAAAGTTAGACTCAAATTTTATTATTATTTAAACTATAATTATATTATTATTATTAACTATTAATATTTTTTTACAGCCTGATTTACGATGAAAAACAAGTGAAGAGAAAGTATTTAGATTTGTTTAATAAATACAAAAAAATTAAAAAAAACAATAATAGTTCAGGGCATGAGGCTCAAAATTTTGAATACTATGATGTGTTCGAAAGCATGCATTCCAAAGAGGCTTTTCTAATCCAAAACTTTGAATTAAAAAAGTAAGCAGAAAAATTAAGAATTGAAAAAACTTTAAGTGAGGAAGTTGTTTATTTGCTTTCAAAGAATATTTCTCTGAATTTGCAAAAAAATATTCTTAATAGGACAAATATTGCAGCAATTTTGAGAGAGCCCCCCCCCCCCCCACGAAATCCGAGTGAACCTTCTCTCCGTGCGGGGTAACCTCTGTCTGCGCTGCACCACCAGCATCACTCTCTTCCCCGGCAGTCGTTTCCCTTTCCAGGATTGGTTCCCTCCCTGATGGAGCCCCCACCTTTCGCTTCGGAGCCGTCTTCCTCTTTGTCGTGATCTCAGAACAAAAAGGCGAAATAATACGAAATAGCAATAAAAAAAAATAAAGTTCGGACAATTAATAATTTAAGTTATCCGGCCTTGGTGGGACTCGAACCCACACAGTCACGTATGTCAATACAAAAACCAAAAAAACGAAATATAACCGAGGAGACGAGATATTCACTGTACCTGGTTTCCCCCTTTTTTTTTTCTTCTCTCAAGATACATGCCCCCCTCCCAACCTGTGGTTACACCAAAGTCATGGTAGGGTTAATGAAGAACAATAATCCTGACTTGGAATCAATCTCCCGAAGTGACAGTCTCCAAATGGGAAAGATAGAGAAAAAAAATGCTTAAAAGATAAATAAAAGTGCGTAAAAAAAATGACTCAACAAAGTATACCAAGAGACGCTACGGTACTATAGCCCGCGCGAACGAATCTTCTCCGTTCAGCTTGCCTCAGTGGTTCTCGCGCTCGCCGTTTTGAACGCTTTGAGTGGAGAGCACCAAGAGGAGAAAAAAAAAACTAGAAGAAGCAGTTGTTTTTCAACACCGCCACAAATTCCTCAGTGTTTACGCTAAGCGACGCACATAAAGTTGCGTGATCGCGGACGAATAAAGGACTTTTATACGTATGCTCTCACTGACCGTCGAGACAAAGACTTTGTCTTCCTTTGAAATTTCACGAAATTCACGCTTGATTGTAGAATTTTAACCACGTTTTGCCCCGTATAACTCCGAGTTTTAATCAGTTTTTGACTGTGAATCTGCCCGATTGACGTGATTTTTTTCCGATTTTTCACGTCAACTGTCCTTAACCGAGGGTAATATGAAGTTTTCCCTATATTCTGGGACTTATGCAGTCTAGAATTCAGACTGTTAAAATAAATTTATTCATATGAAAAATTGACAACGAAGAAAAAAAAATGACGGTTAATGATAGAAAAAAAGAATTTATAAAATTCTGTAAATTAAGTAGGGTATGGGAGGACAAATAAATTCAGTCAGTTGAAAATCGTCGTAATCCAAATATACAAAAGAAAACTTATTTATTCAAATCAGTTATTCATCCCGTTTTATTACGGGTACACTTTTTTTTTCAATCGCGATTTCCGATATATCTCACACTAAACGTAACCGGTGTGGTCTTCGGACGCGTATGAGCCCCTTCTGGGATGACGAAATATTTCTCGTGGATTCAGATTACTTGCCCCCGATACACGTTCGATATCAATAAAAAAAAATCGATAAAAAGAAATGTATGTTTGCAACCGCCTCAAATAAATAACGCGATTGATTCACGCGAGTCTCTCTCGATAATCGCGAGGCACTATGATAATATCAAATTCAACTCACTATGCCCAGGACTATTGTTTAAATAGTCCACTCTGTCCACACTGTCATGGAATAATCCACCGTTTATGACTAGAGGCAGACAAGTGAGAGAATCGAAATAAAATACCTTGGCAAAAAAAAATGATAGAAAAGAAATTACAGCAATATGAATTCTTACATGAGCAAACACCGCTCTTTCTTTTACAGACACTTGCTTACACCAGGGTTGCTCGTAAACGGGTGGTCCTGTCGGTTGCTGCCTCGTTTGCCAAGCTTGATTCGTCCCGAACGTCGTCGGGCTCGAGAAAATGTCCGTTAGAACCGGCGCGTGAATCACGACAAACCGAGCACGTTGACACGGGTGCGATTAAAATCACCGATAGAATAATTGTACGCGTCGAATCCCGATAGCTCTGTATGCCAACAGATTTCTTCTTTTATTCGAGTTCGCGAAAGATGCTTCAATACCGTATGTCCCGATCTGATTAACTTAGACTCAAAAAGGTTTTTCAGAGAATAAGTTTCGTCTCGAACGTGGCAACGGGTATCAAAAAAGTGTCTCGCGGCGCGCGGTTCGAGAGCGAGCGGACCGCCGGATAGATTCTCGTGAGGCATGGTGGGGGTACGCACTGCACACGGGACCACTCTCGTTTGCAGCTGCGTTACGAGAATCACGGGTTGCTCGTGTACAGGCTTTGGTTTACCGCCGCGGTTTATTAACTCGCGCGATTAACCCATTACCGCCCATGGAAAAATCAAAAGTGATATAAAAAAACTAGCTGTTGAAAAACCTGTCTCATGAAAAAATAGTAGATACGTATTTTTTCTTTTTTCAATTTTCATTGTTTAAACATTATTTATTTAAACAAATTCGGAAAAAATTTTAAATTTTTATAAACTAATAACGGCATTCAATTCTTTGACCAAAAATAAGGCGAAAGTCATCTAAGTAATTTTTTGATCAGACGCTTAGATCTTTTGCTACGAGCGCTCAAACATGTAAAAATATGGTTTTATAGTGGTGAGCTCTGACTAAAAGTGTATCTTCGGTGCGGCGCCTCGGAGCTCACCACTTTAAAACCATATTTTTACATGTTTGAGCGCTCGTAGCAAAAGATCTAAGCGTCTGATCAAAAAATTACTTAGATGACTTTCGCCTTATTTTTGGTCAAAGAATTGAATGCCGTTATTAGTTTATAAAAATTTAAATTTTTTTACGAATTTGTTTAAATAAATAATGTTTAAACAATGAAAATTGAAAAAAGAAAAAACACGTATCTACTATTTTTTCATGAGACAGGTTTTTCAACAGTTAGTTTTTTTATATCACTTTTGATTTTTCCATGGGCGGTAATGGGTTAACGAGAGAAACAAAATAATGAGGTAATAATAAACAAAAATTCAAAAAAAAAAGATTTATAAATAACATAAGTAAAACAAGATAACGGGTTATTCCAACTCCCGGTGATAAATTCATCAGTCCCAGAGGCTCATACTTATTAGTAACATAAAAAAAAAACCTTAACGATAAAGAAAACAAATTTTCATTTCAGGCGTCTCTCGGACCATTGAATGTTCTAAGCCCCATGCAAGATAGCTACCTTGCAATACCATTGCAGTGAACTACGCCCATACTACGAAAACCCCTCACAAGAAGAGGATGAGACAACGTAAACGAAAACGCCGTGATATGATTTATGCAGCTAAGGGAGCAGATCGACTAAAGTACGAGTTGGCATTGGTGGAGTTAACTCCTGAAGAACGAGAATATGAGCTATACCATGGTCCAAGAGCAGAGAGAACGCCCCCGTCAAATATTAAACTAACTCTTCAAGACCTAGATACAAAAGATAAGGTAAGAGGCCACAAGGATCCTCCAATTGGTTTTCCCAAAAACCGACATGATGCATCTACAGAGGAAGAGGAAAAGGTCAGATACACCGATATGATTCGTAAGCGAGTGAGTGAGGGGATCCTGAAAATCAAGAAAAAAAGCTCGCTATCCATGCAGGCCACTAATGATGATGTATTGGACATCCAAGTATCTGTGTAGGAGAACTTCGACTGGCTTACTCCATTGTACCACTTTTACTATTGCTATCATGTTTGTTAAAATTAAATTAATTCTTTTTTCTACACTAAAATCGAAAGGTGAGAATCCCTCGCTGGTTTGCATAATCACTCAAAACATTTGCTGTTTTATCATGATTCTGGGGGGCTACGCAACGTCGTGATTCAGGTGGCCTTTATTTTCGTGTGTCGATTCGTTTGAGTCAGAGCGTAAAATTTGACAGCCTCGGTTGAATGATTTTTTTTTTTTACATTTGTATATTTTTTTACTATCGTTCAACTTGTAATCTCAAAAAATAGAACTCTCAAAATTATTAACAAAAATTATAGTTCTCTAAAAATATTTTTTTTACATATAAAATTCTTTCAGAATATTTTATTGGTATTAAGAGTAGAGCTGGAATCTTCGATAGTAGTAGTTTTATGAGAATCATTGGCAACAGTATTCGGTTCAGCAATAGGAGCATATACTGCGCACATAATTGTGGCTTTTCTTTTTTTCTTAACTAATCTCAATCGTCGCGCAATTGCGCTTAATTTTTAGTTTTTAAAGTAAATAAACAATGATTTTTACTTTTATTTTTAAAAAAATGAAGTTGAAAAAAATTTTTAACACCAAATTCATTACATATCGTTTGTAACCTGCAACTAAGTTCAGTTAGATATTTTTGTGGTTATAGGATAAAAAACTTGTTTTTAAGATAATAAAGATTCTCATTTTATTTTATAGAATCCTACAAAGAAATTTAATTCATTAATTAAAACAAAGTATAGAATTATTCAAAAAATTATTGCAAAAAATTCTTAATAACAAAGTATTTAATATTTCAACTTAAACGTGCTTCAAATTTTGAAATTAACGTTCTCAACAAACAAAATCAATTATAAAACAAAGACATTCGAACATGCTTCATCATTATAAAAAGGGATGATTTTATCTTGTATCTAAGATAGCTAAGCAGCACCTGTTCTCCTAAAAAGTAAAGAAAAAAACATTTGATTTTTTTATTTAAATGATTTTTTCAATAAATATAGAAAAAAATATATTTACTATCTTTGGGCAGGAGTGTGCCGAGGAGCGTCGTCATGTCACTCAACTTTGATGCGCACATACGCGAGTTACAGTGTAGATGCTCCAGAGCGCTTAACATAGTTAGGTTCCTCAGAGGCAAGTGGCGGGGAGCCGACCCGAGCACTCTGTTAGTACTCTATAAGAGCTTCTTACGGTCGAAGATTGATTGTGGCTCGTTTATTTACTTCCCCACTCGTTCCAAAGCGCGAGAGAAAATTGAGTCAATTCAGAACCAGGCCCTCAGATTGGCCCTTGGTTTCAGGATCAGTACTCCTAAAAATTTACTTTTAGCAGAATCGAAGTTAATAAGGCTCACGGATAGAGCGCTTTATTTAGGTAACAGATACATCAATAGGGTGATCTCAAACTCTGGTCTCTTGGCTCACAAGTCGGTGCAGAAATTTAAAAATAAGATTATTATTTATATTTATCTATTAAGTATATATTTACATTCATAATTATTGTATGCATAAAAATCATGTTGGTTAATAAATGCAATTAATAAAAAAAAAAAAAAAAAAAATCTTTCGGTCTCTTCACTTGATATTCAAGCAAACATATTTTATTCTGCCACACGTGTGGGATAACAACAGGGAAGAACCTCTGCTATATGACGTAATTTTCAATTTGTCATAACTTTTGAAAATGACCGATGACCCTGAATTTTTTCTTATACCGATCGAATCTACAATTAATAAAGAATTATATTTTTCAAGTTCTAGCTTGCTACACAATTTTTAACCAAAATCGAATGAGCCTCCTTAAACAAATTTTTTCATGCTACGCATTTTCTGTTAAAGTCTTAGATGGTGTCCTAGCCAAAAGAACTTTTTTGAGCAATGGGCTGCATGAAAACGCTCAATTTATGAAATACAAAATGTTGGACAGCAAAATTATAAACCTAAACTAAGAATGAAAAATTAAATAATAATTTTTGTCCCCTTTTGATTTTTTACTCCGCACAGCTATTAAAAGCTGGATACCTAGAAAATTTTTTCCCAAAATTGTGTCTGCTAAAGCAGCTGCGTATGTGTCCATTAAAAATTTTACATACGGATCTTTTCAGCTGATTTTTAACCACAGTGCTAGAAACACCTGTGTTTTCAACACTCTGAGATCTCTCACTGCATCAAGAGCAGTCAAAAGCTGAATGCCTATAAGTGTTTTTTTTCGCAGCATTCTGAAAGCAGTATCTTTTATATTGGGTGTTTCCATTAACATTTTGATATGAATCTCTGTACACATCTGTATGATCTGTACAGCTAGGTGAGTTTTAACAGTCTCAGATCTTTCACTGCATCTAGCAGGCAAAAGCTATTTCAAGCAATATTTACAGGTATACAAATTGCCCGAGAAATTGGTATAACTTACAGCAACTGTTTCTCGTGCAAGAGATAATATTTTGGTATAACTTGTAGAGCGCTCTCTGACGATGCTCGGACATGCGAATAAGCCTAAGAATTCTTTTTTTCAAAATTATAAAAGCAGCTGCTTTGGTGTTTCAATTTGTCTTCCAATGGTATTTCTGGTGCAGAATCTTTTTTTTTCCTGTTGTGTTTGAAAGCTCTGAACAAATACATTGCTTAAAGTCTTAACTGTCTCCACCAATTCATCTTTTTTAGGCTTAGTTTGTTTTAACAAGATGTTGGATTAGATGTACCCGATTTAGCAAAAATCCGAGGTGAAGGTACTTTTTGGGAGAACAGTGGCTGCTGAGCTAGCTCAAATAGAAGAAAAAATTAAAAAAAAAAAAAAAAAAAAGAAGAGCCACAATTATGAGCGCAGTCTATGCTCCTATTACTGGACCGAATACTGTTGCCAATGATTCTCATAAAACTAATATTACCGAAGATTTCAGCTTGACTCTTCAAACCAATTAACTATTCTAAAAGAATTTTATACGTAAAAAAAATATTTTTAGAGAACATTAATTTTTGTTAATTATTTCATGCTTGTTTTTTAGATAATATAATTCCTCTAAATTAAAAGACATTGATAATTAAAAAAAATTTTATTATAATTTTGTTATGATGATAAATATTTTTTATCAATTTCGTAGTTTTATAAACATGTGCACTGCAAAGCCAAGTGTCTTGAGAAGTTCGATACAGGTATACTTGACAAGTAAATTTTGTCACGATTTTTAAACACATGTCCGCGGCGTCGAAAAAACCTTAACAACCGGTATAATTACAGTGTACATCAAATTTATAAAAAAAAAATTAGCTTGAACTACATTAATATTTAATGCGAATCTTTGTGAATTTTCGTGAATCTTTAAAAAAAAATTTCAAATTCGTGTAATAATTCACAAAGATTTATAAATATTTACGAAGTTTCACAAAAATTCACAAAGATATTTTCTGCAAGGGTGGTTGAAAAAGTTGAATTCAGCTTTCTAATTCTGAAGTTAGAAGAAATCTTTCGTTTTAACGATACTCAGCTTCTTTTAGATACTCTTTAAAATTTCGACCCAACGTTTTAAAGTTTTTTTACATATGTATTTTTAAAAAGATCGATTTATGAAATTTTAACCTTGAATTCATGAGGACCATTAAAAGCAAACAAAAAAATTCTCTTAATTTTTTTACGCATGAGGTAATTTGTAGCTTCAATGAAAATTTCAAAAATATTTCTATTATGTTCTATCAATCCCATTACTACTGCTCCTTCTTTATACTACTTAAACTACACTTTACATACTAAAAAAAAATTGACTTAATTTATATACGAAAAAAATTTTGAGGATTGAACTCTGAGGATCGAATTTTGAGGACAAAATAGAGGACTTCATAGTGAGGATCGAATTTGAAAGGTGAGGATCGAATTTTGAGGATCATAGTAGTATATGTACCGCTTTGGCGAAAGTAAACAAACATGATTCATTTACTTCGCCAGGCGCAGTGCTCGGCGGCGGCTGCCTCATGTGTCGCGAGCGCAGTAGGGTTAGCGGTGTGGTCGGGGAGCGCGTGACTGCTTCTCGCAGCCGATGCTGACTCTGCATGAGAGAGAGCATCATCATAGTTAGCTTTTAAATTAAAATTAAATTTTGAAATTAAATTAAAAACATTAAAATTAATTGGTATCTATTTTTTATAGGAAATTTAATTACTTTTTTACTATTTTAACATTTTTTAATTTTTAAATATTTTTAAAAGAGAATTAGAAAGTTTTAAATTTTAATTTTTAATAAAAAATACATTAATTATCAAGGAATAAATTTTAGAGGTACGGGTTAAAATAAAAAATTGGCTTTTTCACAACTATACATATATTTTGTTTCATTTAAATACACGGTTAAATTCCCATTACAATTTATTTAATAAGCATATATTTGATAAATCTACATAAAAACTTTTTCACACTTAGTCTTCGAAAGTCATTAAAATGTTGATTTAGATAAAACTTTTTTTTTACGTTTACACTCTTACAATTCAACAGAATTATTTATTCAAAATACGATTTTTACGAACGGTCATTTTTTTTTCCACGAGGAAATAACCACTCACACTCTGCAATACACAATTGACACAGCCACCCGCGACAATCGTGGTGACACATAAACCATTCTTCTTCTTCTCCAGACACATAATTTTCATTACACATAACACACGACGTCTCACTATTTAATCTTAATTTCTCCGGTACCAGTCTTGGTCTTGTCGCCATTTTGCTACTGTCGTTTGAGCTTAATCTTAATTTCTCCAGTACCACTCTTGGGCTTCTAGCCATTACTTCACGGACGTTTAAGCTTGATCTTAATTTCTCCGGTACCAGTCTTGGTCTTGTAGCCATTTTGCCACTGTCGTTTGAGCTTGATCTTAACTTCTCCAGTACCAGTCCTGGTCTTGTAGCCATTATGTCACGGTCGTTTAAGCTTGATCTTAATTTTTCCGGTACCAGTCTTGGTCTTGTAGCCATTATGCTACTTTCGCTTAAGCTTGATCTTAATTTTTCCGGTACCAGTCCTGGTCTTGTAGCTAAAAAGTCACGGGCGTTTAAGCTTGATCTTAATTTTTCCGGTACCACTCTTGGTCTTGTAGCCATTATGCTACTGTCGTTTGAGCTTGATCTTAATTTCTCCACTACCAGTCCTGGTCTTGTAGCCATTATGTCACGGGCGTTTAAGCTTGATCTTAATTTTTCCGGTACCAGTCTTGGTCTTGTAGCCATTATGCTACGGACGTTTAAGCTTGATTTCTTCTTATTTAACGGTATTGGTTTTGATGTCCTTCTGCTCTTTCTGGTGCTGTTGTTCAAGTTTAATTTCGTTGGTAACAGTTCTGATGCTTCTTTACTTAAAATGCGAATAAGGGAATTGTGAAAATTGTCTCGTTTATTTTCTGAAAAACCCACTTCGTTTTTTGTAAAACCGATAAAATCTTCATCGTCAAGATCTGACTCAAAATCACTAACTATAACTTCAGAGTCAGTAAAAATATTTTATATCGTCAGCTAAACTTGTTAAAGCATCACAACAGTGACACAATACTATACAAAGGTGCAAAAGGATTCATATATTTGGACAAAGACAAAAGGATTTTTTTTAATACAACCTTGTAAGGTCACGGAGAAGTTGAATCTAAAAATTTAATCGAACATGTAAACAGTTTTTTTACCTGCATTACATGCATTTTTAAAAGTCTCCGTCTTGCGCTGGGTAAGTTTTTCCATAAAATAGTAACAATTGCGATGTTTCATACTGAAACAATCTATGTAAAGTTCTAAAATCGGAGATCAACAGAGAAAGGCTAAGTAATTGTTTAACTATTCGAAGTACCACAGAACTAATTATCAAAGGTTGTAAGAATTTTTTGGTTAGCATTGTTTCGTTCCCTTTTTCTAAACAGTCATCTGGTTCGGGTATCCCGAATTCGATCGAGTCATTGAAAAAGGGTTTGTAGTTGAGGTATCGCATAATTATAACGGCCAATAAACTGTGCTTCTCCATCCAGGTCGGCCAGGGCATCTTCTTCTTCATCAGTCTCATAAGGTTCAAGATCAAAAAGATCTTGAATTTGTTGAGGGTCTCCGTGCACTTGGTTTAGATGACGAGCTAATTCTTCTTCTACAGCATGACCTAACACATCGACACCGTCCATCAAGCGTCTACGTTTTTTCACTAGTTTGCGCTTCCTACAATTTTGATTTTCACTTTTTAATCGTAAATATGGGTGCTTAGCGACTCTAAAAGAGCTACTCACGGTTCGCGACATAACTTTACACTGATTCTCGCCGAACACGAGCGCTATAGAAAAAACTGCAGCTCTTTGAAGTGACTTATTCAAGGTAAGACCAGGCGCAGTGCTCGGGTGTTGCGAGCGCAGTGGGTATGCTGACTCTGCAGGAGACAAGATCGCTGAGGCTGTTGCTGCTGCGGCTGCATCTTCTTCTTATTGATTGTTTTTTAGGATTTAACAATGAAAAATTTGCATCTTGTTCTTATTGATTGTTTCAAGGTTTTAACAATGAAAAATTTGCATATATTTTAAGAAAGAATTTTAACTCTGCTCATGTATTTACTCTTATCGCGCAACGTCAGCTTTCATGGTTTGCATTCTTTCACCTTGTTTGGTACTGTCGTGTCGGCACCAGCTCCCCTTTTTAATATTAAAATAGTTTTCAGCTAATTCTTAAGTTATTTACAGATTATTCAATTATTAGTTAAATAAGATAAATTAGTAAGTATAAGTAAGAGAGAGAGAGAGAGATAATAAAAGAAGAAAAACAGAGAGAGAGAGGAAAAGCGAACAGGAGCTGGGAAAAAGAAGAGAGGGAGAGGACAAAAGAAACGCGTCAGCACGGGACGCCTGGCTGAGTGAAGGAAAAGCCAGCAGCGGACCCCGACAATAGAGCGTCACGGCAAGGAGGCGGGAGGCCATAAACAATCCCCCGCGACCGCCGGTCAGTGACATTGACCCAATGAGGCCTCAAGGAATCGGGTCCCATAATAGTTTAGGCGGACTTTACTTGTAGGAGAGGGAGTCCACACATGAGGAGTATTATAATAAATTAGGCCAAGGCCAAGCCCTCGTGGAAAAGAGGCCAAATCATTGGTTTTTCCCCCAGATTCGGGCACACATGGGAGGGTCCATGATCCCCTCTACGGGGGTTGGTCCTCCTGCGTAGGGGTATAAATAGGGCCGCGAACGCGAGCCCGATAGCTTGGTTAATTCAGTCACGTACCAGAACTCGTCCCGCGCACATCGTTCCGCGAGGAAGATCTCTACGACCGGACTCACGAGAGTTAAAGATTTCAAGGTCTCGATACTTTTATAAAAATAGATCGAGATCAACCTGAGTGACTATTTATAGTCTCGTTTTAAGGGCAATCTGAGAGTACTAATCAGTGCACCTTATTCGCGAGTTTCGGACAAGTGCGAGTTAAAATAAAAATTAGAGCTTCGGTAGTGACGATTATATTTTGAAAGACTTTTAAAGAAACAACAGCCTTTGTGACCGACTAGAGAAAAGTGCCGGAAAGTTCCTTCAGGACTGTGCTGAACCACCGATTCACCACCTCAAGCAGCCCAGCGGGAGTCTTCAGCCTACAACAGCGTCACACTCTCTCTCTCTCTGTGAAGTGACTAGAACGTTTATAGAAGTAAGATTATATTAAGGAAGAAGCGTGTAACGTTTTGTAATGGTTTGGTTTTTTTTTAATAAATAGAATTTCAAAGTAGTCTTTCGGGTTTGTAGTTTTGTCAATTAACCCCTCCTCTCAGTTATTTCGATTCACCTACCCGGTAATTAAAAAAAAGGGTGAAGTAGATTCAAATTAATTAAATAGATTTGTCCCGATTTTGGGACATGACACTGGTGCATCGGCCGTTTTATTTTAATAACTGAGAGACTAAAATTAATAAGAGAGGTATTTTTTTTGAAGAAAAAAAAAAAAGAAAAAAAAGAAAAGTAGAGAGACGAGAATTTTTCTTCAGTCGGTCCGAATTTCATTGATTTTTGAAAAAAAAAAAAAAAAAAAAAAAAAGAAAGTTCCCCGATACTAAAATAGAGAAAAGTAGAAAAAAAATTTTTTACAAGTTCAATAATAAATAAAATATAAATAATTATAAATATACAAAAAAAAAAAAGGGGGGGGGGGTCATTACGAGAAATTAAATTGTGTTCAAATAATAATAATAAACAAATTAGTAAAGATTTTAGTATAGAAATTTTCGAAGTGAGAGATCGAATTTTTCTTTAAGATACTCGCAGACTTAGTATAGAAATTGTTGCAGTGAGAGATCGATTTTTTCTGTAAGAAATCACAGATATAAGTATAGAAATTTTCGAAGTGAGAGGTCAAATTTTCCTTTAAAAAAAAAAAAAAAAAAAAAGTAACTAGTATATTCTGTACAGTTTTTGGTTTCAGTCCGCTGATAGAGAGTTACCCTTACGATGAATTGAAAGTATCGATGCACAAAGAGCTAGAGAAAAAATTCTCAAGGGCACAAGACTCTTGCAACTTGACTGAGGTTCAGACCTATATGCCAAAGCACTGACAGGGTCTAACCTACATATAGTCGAGGCAATAAAAAAAAAAAAATTTTGTCTGATGAGTCCAGAAAATACAGAGTTTTATAATCTGTGATTCGGTGAAATTTTTAAAGCAGTATAAATTATAAAAAAAAAAAAAAAGAAAAAAATATATATATAAAATTTCATATGAACTGATTAAACAATTTAGTTTCTTGATGAAAATGACGAATTATGGATGCAGCTTCTAATGACTGTAGTCTAAGTAAGTCCGGGAGTACTATACAAAATAATAAAAATAAACTTGAAGAGATTATAGCCCAAAAATATAAAGAATTAAAGCAAGAAAGTTTGAAAGGTCAGGAAGACATTAAAATATTACAATTACGTAGAGAAATTAAAAATTTAAAAAAGCTATTAACTAAATCCGTGGATAAATACAATATTGACATTCCGGTAAATTCATTTTTACACCCCCAAAATCGAAAGGATAATTTAGACAATAAAGATAAATTTTTACAGTACCGTGAGAAAGTAGTCGAGTCGGTTTCAACACTTTGTGAAATTTCAGATAAATCTGAACCGAACACTGTTTTCGAGCGCCAAATAACACCCAAGAGGCCTATTCTTAAGCCAGCTGTATTAAATTTGACAGAAAAATTAGATAATTCGGAAATAATTAGCGAGCTTTTAGAAATAGAGACAAGCCCCGTAGTAAGAAATATAGCCGCAAGCACACCCTATGCGGAAAATTCAAGCGATATACTATTAAAGAAGTTCGAACTAAACTTAAATTTTCAAACAATACAGGTAGAGGAAGAGGCTTTACCTGAAAAATTAATTGTTCAAATCGTTAAAGAAAGTCTGTCAGAAGAATTACCACCCGCGGTAATTAATTCGTTCTTCAAAGAAAAGGAAGGGTTGAACGAACTTGAAAAATCTTTAGTCAAAGATTTTAAATTCCCAAACGTACTGCAGTTTTTGAAAGATAAAATAATAGCTTTTAATGAGAAATTAAATAAAAATAATAGTAATAGCCAAATTGAAGAGATTGATTCAACTTCGTCAATTGAATTTAATAGTTGCATTGAAAATTTATCAAATATGAGCAACGAAAAAGTTAAGGTCGAAAATAAAACCTCCGTCGGAATGGAATCAGTAATAATGCAAATGAGGGGTCTATTCTTGCGGGATATTATAGAGCTAGTACCGCGTTGGTCAGGATCAAATGTTCAGATTGAACAATTTTTAAAGGGATGTTATGAAGCAAGAAATTTAGTTGCCCCTGAAGCCGAAGGGGAATTAGCTAAATTAATACGCAATAGATTATTTGGCGACGCACTCAGATGTGCGCGTGATCATAATTTTAAAACAGTTCGCGAAATTGAGGACTTTTTCATGCCGATCTACGGGAACACTAGAACGTATTTTAAACTTGCAGGGGAATTGGCAAATATGAAACACAAAAGGGGGGAACCGGTTATGCAATTTTTAAACAAAATTAGAGCATTAGAAAGGGAGTTGATAAAAGCGATTTGTCGCGAAAGGAAAAATTTGGGGGAAGATTTGGCAGAAATTGAAATTAGAACTGACTGTTTGCGGTATTTTGTTAAAAACCTTTCATGGGAGTTACGATCACGATTAAATAGTCCCAAAAATTGGGAAGAAGCGCAAGAGCAAGCGCTGCAAGCGGAACGCGAAATCGCGGGAACATTAGTAGAACTAGATCAGTTCGATGATACAAATAGAAGTAGGAGCGAAAACCCTCGTGAAATAAGAAGAGTAAATTTTATGGAGTAAGAAACAAATAATGCTACTTGTAGTTTTTGTAACGGAATGAATCACTATTTAATGAACTGCTGGCGATACGCAAAATTTATGTTTGAAGATACGAATTTAAGAGATAAACTAGTGATTAATTTAAAGCGTAAATTGGCCGAACTCGATCCAGAATCATTCGGTACTTGGAAGCGAGACGAGGTATATGAAAAGAATACAGCGTCCGAGACCACCCGCGGTATTTTACTTCAAGGGGAACTCCCAATGAAAGACCTAGGAATCGGTATTCAAACAATTATTATAATAACCAATCATCAGCCTGGCGAAATAATCAAAATAATTATAATAGAGATGGGCGTAACACCTCAAGCAATCAAAATTTTAATAGATCAGAATATTTTAATCGTCAAAACAATAATCAAAGATTTGATCTAACACAAAATAGGGGGGCATCCTATTATAACACTAACTCAAACTCAATGACATGTTTTTACTGTAATAAACAAGGCCACGGAATTAAAACCTGTATGAAATGGCTACGCGATACTAATCAGACAAACGCAGGTAGCGGAAGCGCTCAAAACTTTTCAAAAAACCTGCACTCCCCCGCCGAACAGGCGGGGACGCGTGAAAATACCAACCAGAATCCAGCTCCATGGCGAGAGACTGGCACAATACCAAAATCGAGACTATAAATATAACGCAAGCTCTTACAAGCCCCACAGTTAAATTGTTCGCAGAAGAGTTTAAAAATTCAATTATTTTTCTGTTAGATACGGGGGCATCGGTAAGCATAGTAAAGAAAAGCGAAATTAACGAGAATGTTGAAATTGATTTTAACCATATAATTTATTTAAAGGGGATAACATCTCAGCTAGTGCAAACACTAGGAAAAATCACTTTTTATTTTAATGGTAGAAACATTGAATTACATTTAGTTGATGATGATTTTAATCTTCCGGTAGGAGTTTTGGAGACAGATTTTTTTAGAGAAAGCTCTGCAAAAATTGATTATGGAAATAATTGTTTAAACTGTGATGGGAAAATATTATTTTTCGAGAATCAAATCCAATCTAAAAATGAAAGACAATTTGATCAAGAATTTCGCGAAATAAAAACTTTATGAATAATAACTATCTAAAAGCGATCGATTTAAAGAATGAAAAATCATTTACACCAATTAGAAAAGTCTGTGAAAGCAGGAATGAGAAATCGGATAAATTCAGTGGTAAGGTAAAAAGCTATTTCGAGAATAAATTCAAAAACGAGAAAAGTACGCAGCAAGAAAATTTTGTAAAGAATCTAGGTACTGGTGCCGGTTGAAATGAATGCAATTTAGACGAAAATTTATCGTTTAACTTGAAAACCAATGCGGTCGAAAGCGAGACGACCAAAGAAAAAAGAGAAAACGATGATGAAGAAAATAGGGAAGACGTTCAGAGTAGTGAAGGGCAACAAAAATACCATAACAATGGGAGCCTGATCATGGGAAAAGCAAAATTTTTCTTACGCAACGCGGAAAGCCCGGTGATGGCTTGCAATAACCGAGTAGAATGCGAGTTACCTTTAGAATTAAATGAAAAGGCTAAGCCGGGGGTTTTTAAAGACGACCCCATAGACAAAAAGACGGCAGAGTTCGAAGAACAACCACGGCCCGTTGATCAGACAAATTTACGAGTGGGGCAGATTGATCGCTGGGAAAAAAGCGAGTCAGAAATTTTTGACGATTTTGAAGGTCTAGAAGAAATAAACACGTTTGAAATTTTTAAAAATGAAAGCAAAAATCCGTTTATCAATCATTAAACCGAAAATTTGTTCACTTTCGAAAATTCGCGGAGGGAAGAAGAAAACGCAGATACCTTTATTTCAGACAAAAATGAACGGGCAGTTAAAATAAAAAATTTAATAAAATTAGATCACTTAAATGAGCCGGAGAAAATAAAAATGGAGGGGATGATCGAAAAATGTTCTGATTGTTTTCACTTGAAAGATGAAAAATTAAGCGCTATTGAAATATTGAGTCATCGTATTAATACTACAGATCACAGACCTATTGTTTCAAAACCTTTTCGTTTACCACATGCGTTGAAGGGCGAAATTGAACGCCAAGTTCAATAAATGCTAGATGATGGAATTATTAAACCAAGTAATAGTAACTATTTAAATAATATTTTTCTTGTGGCTAAGCCATGAGACGGGACTAATAAGAAAGCTTATCGCTGTGTATCTGATTATAGATCGTTAAACAAAGTCACATTAAGGGACCAATATAGACTCCCCTCGATATTAGACTGTTTTGATGCAATGAAGGGCGCAAAATATTATGGTCATTTGATTTAGCGCAGGGTTTTTGGCAAGTGCCTTTACACCCCGACGATAGACACAAAACGGCTTTTGCGACTTCTGCGGGATTTTTCCAGTGGTGTAGAACTCCTTTTGGGTTATCAAAGGCACCAGCAACTTTTCAAAGAATTATGGATAAAGCCTTTTTCGATATGCAGAAAAAAACAATTTTTATATATAGTGATGACTGCTAGGGTGGGCCGAAAATGAAAAATTTTGGAATTTTGACACACCTGAGGTCTCAAAAGTTGTCTTTTAACAAGAAAATAAGAAAAAAAAATTTGTACACGCAAAAAAAAAAAATTTTAGGTTTGCCCAAAGCCCTTGAAGTTTTAGTAAAATTTGTTTAAAATGAGCTAATTTGAAAAAACATGTTTTTTTTTCAATACATGATTACTTTGCGAAAAAAAATCGTAGAGACGCGAATAAAAAAAGAAAATAAAGCTCTTTAGTTGTAGTTTAAGCCTCTATAAATTAGAATATCATAAAAAAATTTTGGAAACTGTTTCGCAAGTACAAACTTCATACTTTTTTTTCTTTGTTTGTAGTGGTTGTAACCCGAAAATCACTGAAATGCGATTTTTTTTTTAAATATTAATAACTTTGAGAAAAACAACCGTAGAGATACGAATAAAAAAAAAAAAGAAAGCTCTTAAGTAGTACTTTAAGCCTTCGTAAACTAAAATACCATAAAAAAATTTTGGTAGCTGTTTCATAAATGGAAGTATGCTATTTTTTTGTAAATTTTTTTTTTAATTGGTAAAACTCGTCTATTTTCTTTAAACTTCAATATCTCTGCTAGAAAAAATCATGGAAACACGAATAAAAAAAAGAATTGAAGCTGTTTAATTGAATTTTAAGCTAACGTAATACAAAATTGCATAAAAATCGTAAAACTAGTTAATAAAAGGTTTTCGTCAATATTTCTAGTTATTTTGCCAAATTTCAACATATTTGTATGAAAAACTTTAAAATTTTTCTATAAAATCTTCGAAAAAAGTTTTTTCATATATTTTTTCAGTTTATTTGTTTTTACTCGAAAATTTTCATGTAATTGTTAAAAATCCGTACATTTCTTACTTTTTTATACACATTAGTTGAACAATTTTTCATTAGATGGCGTTTTTATCTATACAAAAAAGTAATAAACTATTAGTCATAACTAAACATTAGTTAAATATTTTTTTCCTATGTGGCGAAGTTTTTTAAAAATCTATAAATAAAGTAATAAACCATTTGCATAAGTATGGAGTTTTTTCATGAAAAAGTACTGTTTAATTATTTAAATACTAGTGAAAATGTCAATAGTCAAACGTTCAAAACGATCATTTAAATAGAAAAATTTTTAAGTTTTTCATACAAATATGTTGAAATTTGGCAAAATAACTAGAAATATTGATGAAAACCTTTTATTAACTAGTTTTACGACTTTTTATGCAATTTTGTATTACGTAAGCTTAAAATTCAATTAACAGCTTCAATTCTTTTTTTTATAAGTGTTTCCATGATTTTTTCTAGCAGAGATACTGAAGTTTAAAGAAAATAGACGAGTTTTACCAATTAAAAAAAAAAATTTACAAAAAAATAGCATACTTCCATTCATGAAACAGCTACCAAAATTTTTTTATGGTATTTTAGTTTACATAGGCTTAAAGTACCACTTAAGAGCTTTCTTTTCTTTTTTTATTCGTATCTCTACGGTTTTTTTTCTCAAAGTTATTAATATTTAAAAAAAAAAAATCGCATTTCAGCGATTTTCGGGTAACAACCACTACAAACAAAGAAAAAAAAATATGAAGTTTGTACTTGCGAAACAGTTTCCAAAATTTTTTTATGATGTTCTAATTTATAGAGGCTTAAAGTACAACTAAAGAGCTTTATTTTCTTTTTTTATTCGCGTCTCTACGATTTTTTTTCGCAAAGTAATCGAGTATTGAAAAAAAAACATGTTTTTTTAAATTAGCTCATTTTAAACAAATTTTACTAAAACTTCAAGGGCTTTGGGCAAACCTAAAATTTTTTTTTTTGCGTGTACAAAATTTTTTTTCTTATTTTCTTGTTAAAAGACAACTTTTGAGACCTCAGGCGTGTCAAAATTCTAAAATTTTTCATTTTCGGCCCACCCTAATGACTGCATTAGTTATTCTGATTCAATTGAAGAACATATTTTGAAAATTGAAAAATTTCTACAGAGAGTCCAAGAGGTGGGCTGAAAGTTAAAACCAGAAAAATGTGAATTTTTAAAAAACGAAATTATATTTTTGGGTTATCATTTAAGTGAAATCGGAATACAACCAGACAGCTCAAAATTAATACCGGTCCGAAATTTTCCGAAATTAAATAACATTCACTCGACTCGCAGTTTTCTTGGGTTGTGTAATTATTACCGTAGATTTATTCCAAATTTTTCTAAAATCGCAAAACCACTTACCGACCTGTTAAAGAAAGAAAAGAAATTCGAATGGACAGACACAGCTAATGAAGCTTTTGAAACACTTAAAAATAAATTATGTGAAAAACCGGTTTTGCAGTTTTTCGATGAGACCTTGCCCTTACACGTTTATTGCGATGCGGCTCAAGCATCGATTGGAGGATTGCTTGCGCAGGGTGCTCAAGGATACGAGAGACCAATCGGGTATGTAAGCAGGGTATTACGCGGCAGTGAATTAGGATATTCAACATATGAGCGAGAATTTTTGGCAATTGTGTATACAGTTACAAGTTTTAAATGCTATTTACTCGGCAGAACGTTTACGGTCTATACGGACCACCTTCCGTTAACATACCTCACCAAATCCGATGACCCGACGGCAAGAATTAGCAAATGGTTGATAAAATTAAGTTGTTATGATTATAAAGTTGTTTATTTCCCAGGGAGATCAAATGTACAGGCGGATTGCCTTAGTCGTTACCCCGTAGATGCTAAAGAAAAGGAGATGCGGGATATAAGTATAATAACAAGATCTGCCACAGGAAAAATTCAGAGGAAAAATTACAAAATAACACGCGGTAGGAAACCGTACGAAAGGCGGGTGAATAAATCGGGAAAGCCTGCCGTGGTAGCAAAACCCATAATAGATACTAAAGAGCGCGTCAGTAGAAACGAGGAAAACGACCTAACAATAGAACCCCTCCGAATGGAAAGTCCCACAGCGGGAGATATTGGGGAAGGACTGAGTGAGACCTTACCAGCGACTAATAACAGCGAGTGCAACCAAGCGCAGGGGGAATTATTTGCAAAGTGTAGAGAAAAATTGTTTATGCGAAAAGATAATTATTTATATTTCATTACCACGGAAGGTAAACCATGTGACGAAGGCTCTAAACAATTATTTGAATGTAAGAAGTTACCTTATTTCAAAGATTTAAATGTAGGCGAAATAAAAGTTCATAAAGTAAGAGCACAGTCGTGCTTACGCAAACACAGATACAGTTTCGCGGTAGTAGTACGAGGAAAGGAACTCTTGATACAGAAGAGATTAAAAAAAATTTAAAGAATGCACTTAATGTGTTGAAAGATTTATTAACGAAGTACGAAATAGCTTCAGTTAGTTTAGCAGAAAGTAGCGAAATTGAAAATGTATTGTGGGGAGAGGTACTTAATATTTTTACAGATATCTTCAAAGAGTGTTCAACAAAATTTATTATATGTAAAGGGTTGATAGAATACGTCCCGGAAAGCGAAAGAGAGCGAATATTGCGCGAAAATCATGGTACGGTTATGTCGGGACACCAAGGTGTACAAAAGTGTTACCAAAAATTAAAACAAAATTATTACTGGGAAAATTTGAAGGAGACTGTACAAGAGTTTATACTAGGTTGTTTAACATATAATTTAAAAAAATTGAGAAGAGTAAAAACAAAACAGGAACTAGTTCTTACACCGTCAGTTCCTGAACCTTTTTTTGTACCGCGATAGATATAGTAGGACCTTTTAAGCCTACACCGGATAATTATAATAATATATTAACGATTCAATGTACTTTCACTAAATATAGTTTAACACTTCCTCTACGCGACGTGACCGCCGCAACAGTAGCAGAAACGCTAGTAAAAAGGTTTATCTGTGTATTTGGAGCACCCTCGGTTATATTATCGGACCTAGGAACAAATTTTTGCAGCAAATTGATGAAAGAAGTCGCTAAAATATTTCGGTTTAATCAAAAATTTACTACGCCGTAGGCCAAACTCGAATGGCAGTATAGAGAAAATGCATCACAGTTTATGCGAATACATTAAAACAATCGTTGACAAAAATAATTCTTGGAGCGATATGTTAGAATTAGCTTGTTTCTCGTACAACACGACGTACCACTCGTCACATTCTTTTTCGCCGCACGAACTTGTTTTTGGTCGGGTAGCGACAACTCTCGCAGAGAATTCCCGTGGCGACCTTAGGAAAAAGGTATTGACCTACGACCAATACATTGAAGGTCTCTGCAAACGATTAAATAGCGTACAAGGAATAGCTAGGGAAAAATTGATAAATTCCAAAATTCGTGCTAAATATTACTATGATAAAAAAATCAACCCACAAGAGTTCAGAATCGGCATGTCCGTGTATTTGTTAAAAGGTGGGAAGATACATAAATTCGAAGACCAGTATACTGGCCCTTTCACGATTGTTGATATTCCAAATAAAAAGGGAAATGTGACCATAAGAATGAGAAACAATAAAGTAAAAACGGTGCACGCAAATAGACTGAGAGTTTCGTATGTTGAGCAAGAAAGTTAATAGCTTACATGGTAGTTTATAATTGATACATAAAATTTAAAAAAAAAAAAAAAAAAAATAGAGTAGTTAATGCATGAAGTAGGGTAGAAAGTTGAAGGGAAAAATACGATTAAGTCGATTAAGTCTAAATTAAATTAGAGTAATTTTTAAATTACAGAAAAAAAAGGAGAATGCAGAAAACTTCGCTATTGCTTCTTGTTCTTTGGGCGAGTTATATTAAAGCTGACAAGTTAATAGAAATCGAAGCCTTAGATAATCCTGGATTAATATTTACAGAGTTACCTGAAATTCGCTTCGCGGAAGATTTTTGTGTTATAAGATTAGTTTTTAATTTTGATATAGGACAATATTATATTAAAGAGGCGTGTGAAGATTTAATTAAGTTAAAAATTTGCATACCACCTATGAGCAATGACCAAAATAAGACTGTTTTTGAAAAATTCGACGAAATTATAAGAAATTACGATGATATTTTGAGTAAACATGAAACCGTAATTAATTACTTTAACAAATCAAAGGTAACTATTACCAGGGAAGAAACTAGGAGGCATCTAGGGAGAGAAGAAACGCAAAAGGAAATAAGAAGGGTTGTTTTTGAAAGCGGGAGTGAGGTTTGGTTGGAAACTTCGGCAGTTATTGATAAGACTAAGGCATTATTAAAACTAAGCAATATGGGGGAATCTAATATAGCTCGTCTACACCTTGATGAATATTACCACTTAGCTCAAGCAGCGAGAGAAGCATATAGATTGATGATAGAACATCTGGATAATTTGAAATTGATGATTTCTGCTTTTCAAAAGGGTACTGAATTGTCTACACTTCTGGAGAATAAATTGTGCGAAAACACCTTATGGCGTTTAGAATATGATATGCGTTTTACTAATAAAAAACTTTGACACTCCTAAAAGCTTGCAAGAATTATTAAAATTTGTGCCTTTGATTGAAATAAAAAGAGGAATGTACGGAACACAGGGCTTAACGGAATATTTTATACCTATGAAATTTGATGATGCAGCAAAAATTTACAGGATAATTCCCATACCCTTGCCGCAAAATATTTTTAAGGATTTCAAGTGTACAGCCTTTATCAATCCAACGGATAAATTTATTATTGTCAAAAATAAGGGACATAAATTTATTAGTAACAACGAACTAAATAAATGTCTAGTGAAAAAGGGGTTTCATCTATGCCCCAAAAGAACGTTCGAGTACTTAGAAACAAACAGCTGTGAAAAGACCTTGCTAACAAAACCACGTGACATAAATTTCCATGAGTGCGACATAAGAATTGCGAATAATTTTACGAATTACATGTTGAAACTAAAACCATTCTATAAAACAATCGTGGGGACAGGGGACGAAAAGAAACTAAGCTTGAAGTGCGGAAATATAATAAAGGGGGCAGTAAGCACAAAAGGGCTGAGAATTTTATCCCTTCCATCGAACTGTGAATTTGAATTGAGTGGAAATTATTCAAATATGTACTTTAACGCAAGCACAGAAATTAAAAATATTGTTTTTCCGGAAGCCAAGTTAGATCTCAATGAACTATCAAGTATTTTCGCAAATAAAGCGCTAGAAAGAAAGTTTTATGAAACGTTAGAAAGCTCACATAATCATAACTCCTTTTGGACGGCCGTGAGAGAAAGCGAAATTTACGCAGCTCACGACAAACTGAAAGAAGATTTTGAAGAATCTAGACTCAGAATACAAATTATTTGTGGGATAGTAATATTAATCTCAGCTGGCGTTCTTATATTTTTGGGAATATTAGTTATAGTAGTAAAAGATACACCAAACGAGGTTGAACTCGAAATTAATTCGGAACGTATCGAGAAGGGGGGAGTATTTGAAGATAGTCCCAAAAAGGCTGTAGTTCGGTTTTTATAAAGAATATGATTTTATTTTTGAGATGGTGGTACAGAAATTTATCGGTATTTTCGCAATATTAAATCTCGTCAAAATTCCTGTAGCAATTTACGGGTTCGATTGCACGGGAGACTTAACAAACATTACGGCTATTTCCTTGGTAGAAGTGGGGGATTGCGACATACAGCCGCCTGTATTAAACGTCACAAACAAGCATGTTAAATTATTACAATTAAATGAATTTAGTTCAACTAGGGTACTCATTTGCTCAGTTCGTGTAAATCGCGAAATCACGGTCTGCGGAAACATAGCATCTTACAGTTCAAGGGTACATAACGGGGAAATTACGTACTATAAAGATTTAACGCGCGAAGAGTGTGCAAATATTCAAATGACGGGGGAATATACACTTGGTAAAACAAAAATTACGGGAATAAAGCGAAATGGCACTACAAACACACCAGTTAAATTTGGCGGGAAGTACCGGTGTATCGGGTCACTGTAAGGGGGGCGGATTTACGGATAAATGGGGATCTTGGGAGGATATCATGGTTCAAGGTTGGGCAGAAATAATTTTGAAAGACTATTATGCGGATGTCCATCTCGAAACTAATAAAATCAGATTACAATCGGGTTTAACATGCCCCTTAACTATGACGACTTGCACAGATTACGACGGTAGCATGGCTTTTTGGGATATGTTACCACCAGACACGTGTGGATTAAAAAAATATTCAGTGCTGTATGACGGAAAGGTGCAAATCACTCACGAAGCGGAAGAAGACAAAGTGTTATACAGCGTAGAGTCGGAAGATTATACTTTTGCATTCTGGAAGACAGGTTACCTAAACACGTGTGGTTATAAATTAATACGCACTGAACATCCGAGACTGTTCTTTTTACAAGAACAGGTAGACGAAGAAAACATATTTAATACTGATATCGCCACCTCGAATCTAGATCTTTTTGCGTATATAAATTCCAAATTTGTATACGTAGAAAAACACATAAAAACCCAAATTAATAATTTGTATTACGACATTTTAAAACAGGAATGTGAGCTTGAAAGAAAAGTACTGAATAACGCTTTATCGATCGCATCAATTTCACCAGACGACTTTGGTTATAAACTAATGAACGAGTCAGGGATTTTAAGTTTGACGGTGGGGGAAATTATTTATACCATGAAATGTGGAAAGGTAGAGGTAGAGTTGAGACCTACTTTAGATCAGTGCTACGAGCAGTTACCTGTTTTTTGGGGAAAGGATGAATTCTTTCTAGCACCACGAACAAAAATACTATTAGAAAAAGGTACAGCGATTGACTGTAATCAGAAATTACCACCTATGTATAAGGTAGGAGATACGTGGATAAAATTAGCCAAATCGAGTCCGTTCACAGGCGAGCCGAAGGTCCTTCAACCCATAACAAAACCTTTTTGGAATTATACAGATGCTAAAACCCTCGCAACGGGAGGTATTTACAGCCAGAAAGACACAAAACGTTTAAGAAATCACATCATGATGAGTTTAGAAAAAAAGGCGATTATATCAAACAACCTAAGGGGTTTTTCGGGAGCAAAGGTGACAGATCAGGGGCTATCAATCGAGGGGTTTTTCGACAATGACACACTAGAATCATTGGTAGAAAAGACTTGGAATAAAATGTGTAGCCATCTTTTAACACTGGGAAACGTTTCTTCTATTTTTATTGCATGTTTTATGATTATTAAACTTATTAAAATGATGGTTGACACCATCATAAGGGGACATACATTATTCTTAATTTTCGGAGTGAGCTTTAAACTGTTAGGCGCTTTGTTTAACTCGGTGACTCAACTTTTCGTTTACATGGGAAGAAATATGAAAGAACAGGGGAAAGAGAAAGACGTAGAAAAAGACTCAGCGGGAAATCCTGAGAAAAACAAAAATGCGAGTGAATGGCTTACGCTTTAACTCAACGACAGAAATTAGACATTATGCAACAAAAATAGTAGTAGAATTTTAACAAATTCGAGATTAATATTTGTTTTGGTGATTGGCTCATAGGAGAATGCAATTATAAAAAAAAAAATTTTAGCAATTATAATATTATAGTTAAGAAAGAAATTTATTATAAGTTGATATGTAAGGTTAAAGGTTAAGCATGTGAAACTCTATGTAAAATTGAATGTCGGGAAAAGCATGTAAGAAAAATATAGTAATAATAATAATAATAAAAATAAACAAGTAAGAAAGAAAATTTTTTTTTAAACGCAGAGACTTGCAAGAAGATATCCTGAGGCAAACACTCCTTGAGAAGATAATAGCGCAGCAGGAAGAGACAAGGAACTTTTTAATTTTAAGATAGTTTATAATTTATAATTTATAATTTAGTTTATAATCTATTGTTAAGTACAAAAGAAAGCTAATAATAATCATAATAATAATGAGTAAATAAAACAAATAAAATAAAATAAATAAAACCCTTGAGCAAAATTAGAATTTAACATAACAAAATAAAAGTACTTCTGAACGACAAAAGGTGTTTAGTAAACCGAGATTTTAAACATGAGATCTTTCGCTAAACAAGTCTACTTTAAGTCAGCAAACGAGGAGATACTATGTTCCCGCTGCGTTATACAACGCAGGGGAGAATTCGAACAGGTTACGAAAATAAAAGAGGACGATGGTGAATTAATAGTTTGCCAAGGATGCCTTAGCGAACTTGAAAAAGTTTGGTTTGGAGGTCACGACAGGTTAGAGATAGGGGCATTTTTACACTCAGCGGGCATAATAAGATCACCAGACACAGTGATCGAGATAAAATATAAAATAACTTTAGAGGGGAATCCTACAGAAGAACCTCAATCACCACAAGCCAGTATCCATGAAGAAGAAAGTGCCAGCAATAATCCGGAAAGGCAAATGGAATTAGAGCAGGAATTAGCACCTTTTGTAGCATTACCTTTTTTTTATGTAGATGATCTAGTCGGCAGTGCTCTGAGTTACACTGGGCCTACAATTGTAGAGACAGATGTCCACGCAAGGGTTACAGAACCAACAGTAGAAGAAATAGAGGACGAAGTCGCTATAGATTACAACGTTGAAAACATAAGGTTACAGACTTTTATTAATTGGCCAAACGAACTTTTTCACCCTGCAAGGCTAAGCGCGGCTGGGTTCGTATACACGGGAATTCGTGATCAAACCGGATGCCCTTTTTGCGGATTACGACAAGAAGGGTGGAGTTACGATTCACACCCTTTAATAACACACATGTTTTGGAGTAGTAGGTGCGCCTTCGTGATAGCCAACACCGATAGAATAAATACACTTCTCAACGGTATGTCGGATAATACGCGAATAAATATTCTGGAACAAGAGCTAATAAATAATTTTGAAGCAACAGAATGGCCAGTCATCGACCACAACATAGATGTTCAAGGGGTCATTGATCAGTTGGAGCTGGAAGAAGAAGAAGAAGAGGAAGAAGTTTCAAAAGAAAAAGAATACCCCGCTGAGGAAGACGGTGAGAGTGACAATGAGGATATTCGAACAGAATTAGCCTGTGAAGTATGCTTGACCAGAGAGTTAAAAACGATATTCCGACCTTGTAATCCCGTAGCTTGTTGTAAAAGATGTGCTTCAATGTCAGAAACATGTCCGATTTGTAGAACTAAAACAACAAATTATACAATAGCTTTCGTCGCGTAAAATAGTGTTACAAAAAATAAATAATAAAATTAAATAAATAAATAGAAAGATAATGCTAATAGTAAGATATTTTTAAGCAAGAATATAGAATTTAGATCTCAATCTTTAAATTTAATTTAATGCTAAATCAAACTGTAATTGTAAACTATACGTGAAAAATTGAGATCTTGACAAAAAAATTTTTTTTATAGTTTAACAAAAAAAAAAGGAATATGATTGATAGAGAACGTAAAATTCAGAATTTTTAAACATTAAATCAAAATAAAAAAAAAAAAATTTAAATAAATAAAAAAAAAAAAAAAATTTGAGATAAGGTAAAGATACCAGTTATGATCACAAAAATCGCTACTTTTCAGCATTTTGAATTTTATTGAAAAAACAAAGCATGTTAGACTAAATATTTTTTTAAATACTTAGATTTTAGGTTTTTAGGAACTTAAATAATTTTTTTTTATATGAAATCGTATTTATTTATTGAATAATTAATGTTTAAAGACAAGACCTTTTGGCCCCAGTTTATTAGACAAGTTTAGCTTGGGCCCCAGTTTATGGAACACTTTTACACGTAAAATCCTGTCTGTGTTTATGTACCCCAGTTGATGGAACGGTTTATCTAATTTTTGGTTAGATATGCAACTTTTTCTCATTTTGGAGTGATGAAACCCTCGAATTTTGACGATTCCGTTCCATCAGCTGGGGTACTTAAGTCACAGATATGATTTTACGTGTAAAAGTGTTCCATAAACTGGGGTCAAAGCTGAAGTTGTCTAATAAACTGGGGCCTTGACTTTAAAAAGGGGCATAAAAGATCTTGACTTCAAACATTAATTATTCAATAAATAAATACAATTTTCATAAAAAAAAAATTTATTTAAGTTCCTAAGAACCTAAATTTAAGTATGTAAAAGAAGATTTAGTCTAACATGCTTTGTTTTTTCAATAAAATTCAAAATGCTGAAAAGTAGCGATTTTTGTGATCATAACTGGTATCTTTACCTTAAGGTTTTGAAAATAAATACAAAAAAAAGTTGTAATTGAATTGAATTTTTATTATAAAAAAAAAAAAAGAAAGGAAAAATGGTACATATTTTTTTACACCAAAATTGCAAATTAATTTTAGAAAATCTTTCGAACAACAGGGGGATACACCCAAGTAGATCCTCCGAGTAGCGGCCACACCAATAATGTAGATTGGTTAATCGCTCACTCTTCCGCCACCGCTCAAACTGAAAACAAAAAAAAAAAGGGGGGAAAACAATTAATATAAAATCAAAAAAAAAACAGGGAGGAAGATATTTTTAACAAAAAAAAACTTACTTTAACGGGAATTCTCATCCTCCGATGAAATAGGCGCTCACGCCAAATTTTACTCCGGTACTGCTCGGTGATCTCAGGAGACACCGGGAGGCCGGCGGCTCGTCGCTCGGCTAGTGCCTTGCGTAGTTTACGCTTCTGGATCCACAGCTCAAACTGGAAAGAAACAAAAAGTAAATGAAAAAAAAATATATAAAAATAAAAATTATAATGATAATAATAGTAGTGAAAAAAAAAAAAGGGAGGGGTATAATTTATAAATCATAATGTAGAAATAGAAAGGTACAATTTTTACTTACGACGACAGTCTTTACTGCAGGCATCTTGGAAGAACTTTTTAACTTTAATACGAAACGCACTGTTCAAACTTTCAGGGGAGACTGAATCGTCTCCGTCGCAAGAAGGATTCTCGTCCTCAAAAATTTTCTAGCTTCTAATGTTAAATAATAGAAAAACGAAAAAAGTGGGGTTTTCTTTCCCTGTAAAAAGGGAATAATAATAACCAGGAAGATATAACTTCCAAAAAGCTAAAAAGAAAAAAAAAAAACCAAACCGGCATAGGAGTCTGTAGAAAAAAAAAAAGGGGAAATTGTAGGTGCGACCTTGTCGCTTTGGTGAGAAAGGGAGGGAAAAGAAATCCTTGAGTAAAGTACGAACATAATTTTAAGGGATTTCTTTTACAACTACCTATATTCAAAAAAAATACTAATCACAATTTTGTTCACAGAATATTTGAAGTAAGTCATTCGGAAAAAGGTACAGTAAATTATGAATTTAATTGGAGTTTGATCAATTTCAAGTCTTTATATAAATGAATGAATAAAAGAACAGATAAGTAATACTGTTTTAGTAGAGAATTAAAATTTTACAAAAAACCTATAGCATAAAACAAAAGAAAAGAGTTATATCATGTATTTCAAAATTTTTAATACATAAGGAAAACACCTAATAAGTGAGAAATTCCTAAAAACAAATAGAAACAAAAATATATTAAGCGAAACGACTTATTTTAAAATAAATTTAGAGAAATTTCAGATAGAATAATATTTTTATTTTTAATACTTCTTAAGTACTACGAAATAAGTTTATATCATAAATTAATCGAATTTATTCATTATACAAACAAAATTAATAATAATAAAATAAACTTGTTTGGCGTCCTAGATTCTAGTAAAAGTTAAAAAAAAAAAAAAAAAAAAAAAAAGGGTATAAAGGTAATCAAACAATTTTTTTTTTTATACTAAGGAGTTCTTACTATAGTAAACGATTGGAGTTGTCTAAACAACCTCCAATCTTGAAGGGTAGGAGAGATGTCGTGTCGGCACCAGCTCCCCTTTTTAATATTAATATAGTTTTCAGCTAATTCTTAAGTTATTTACAAATTATTCAATTATTAGTTAAATAAGATAAATTAGTAAGTATAAGTAAGGGAGAGAGAGAGAGAGAGAATAAAAGAAGAAAAACAGAGAGAGAGAGAGGAAAAGCGAACAGGAGCTGGGAAAAAGAAGAGAGGGACAAAAGAAACGCGTCAGCACGGGACGCCTGGCTGAGTGAAGGAAAAGCCAGCAGCGGACCCCAATAATAGAGCGTCACGGCAAGGAGGCGGGAGGCCATAAACAATCCCCCGCGACCGCCGGTCAGTGACATTGACCCAATGAGGCCTCAAAGAATCGGGTCCCATTATAGTTTAGGCGGACTTTACTTGTAGGAGAGGGAGTCCACACATGAGGAGTATTATAATAAATTAGGCCAAGGCCAAGCCCTCGTGGAAAAGAGGCCAAATCATTGGTTTTCCCCCCAGATTCGGGCACACATGGGAGGGTCCATGATCCCCTCTACGGGGGTTGGTCCTCCTGCGTAGGGGTATAAATAGGGCCGCGAACGCGAGCCCGATAGCTTGGTTAATTCAGTCACGTACCAGAACTCGTCCCGCGCACATCGTTCCGCGAGGAAGATCTCCACGACCAGACTCACGAGAGTTAAAGATTTCAAGGTCTCGATACTTTTATAAAAATAGATCGAGATCAATCTGAGTGACTATTTATAGTCTCGTTTTAAGGGCAATTCTGAGAGTACTAATCAGTGCACCATATTCGCGAGTTTCGGACAAGTGCGAGTTAAAATAAAAATTAGAGCTTCGGTAGTGACGATTATATTTTGAAAGACTTTTAAAGAAACAACAGCCTTTGTGACCGACTAGAGAAAAGTGCCGGAAAGTTCCTTCAGGACTGTGCTGAACCACCGATTCACCACCTCAAGCAGCCCAGCGGGAGTCTTCAGCCTACAACAGCGTCACACTCTCTCTCTCTCTCTGTGAAGTGACTAGAACGTTTATAGAAGTAAGATTATATTAAGGAAGAAGCGTGTAACGTTTTGTAATGGTTTGGTTTTTTTTTAATAAATAGAATTTCAAAGTAGTCTTTCGGGTTTGTAGTTTTGTCAATTAACCCCTCCTCTCAGTTATTTCGATTCACCTACCCGGTAATTAAAAAAAAGGGTGAAGTAGATTCAAATTAATTAAATAGATTTGTCCCGATTTTGGGACATGACAATACAAAGCAAAAAGCACGGCAAGCATATTTTGTTACACTGCAATAATAAAACTTTTATTGAAAAATAAAACTTCACAAGCATTGTACTTTACCGTGTAAAAAAATGCTTATCTAGATCCTTTACTTCTCTTTCTATTTCAACGATCAGTCGAATGAAAGCCGTATGAGCTTTCGAATCACACGCGTTACTCAGAGCATTCAAGCATATTTGAATATAACATTTTTTTCATCATGTCGGAAGTTACATTGAAAAAGGTAGTGAATGTTATAAAGTGCGTTTTGAGGGTCGCTTATCAGAGAGACCCTTACATCAAAACAATGTGTGGTGAAGTATGGTCAAAAAATTTAACAAGTTTAATCATGGAAGTTTTGGAAAAAAAGCTGCATTTTTTGATTTTGCACTGCAGCGAAGGTACAATCGAGTACCTATATAATCGAGGAATTTTCCACGAACAAAAAATTATTTTGATTTTGAAAAACGTTTTAAAACTTAAAAATTTATTGGATAAACCTACATTCAAGCTTCTCAACACCTGTAAAGGTAGCTAAATTGTTTGTGTTATTGTTATTATTTAACTTCTAATTTTGAAACTTTTTTTTTAACTTATAATTTTAGAATTCGATGAAATGATGACCGATCAAGAAGGAGATGAGTTTATCAACCGTTGCGTATATGATCTGGGTGAGCCATCGACATCAGCCGAAAATAACAATCCGCAGCCTTTGTCATCTGAAAGTAGCTCTGATTCAAACGATTCAGATACCGATACAGCTGCTGATGATGATGATGACGATGAGCTCCAAAATGTTAATAGTAAGAATTAATTGTTTATAGAGTTGAAAAATAAATTCAGACTCTTATAGTTTTTTATTTTGGATGTATTTTTACAGGCTGGTAATGGAAGACAACAAAATCAACGAATAGTTATAGATAGCGATACAAGTAGATATTATCAAAGATTTGGAATCGAAGGTCGTGAAATAAATGTAAGAATAGTGCCACCGCATGTTGAAACCAATGTTTTTCAATGGTTAGAGGAAGCTTTACGCGATTTGCACGCTGAACTTGTTAAAAAAGCGACTCCTTCTGATTTTATCGGACTTACAATAAATTCAGAAAGACTCACTCATGGTCCAGTGTGGCTTTCATTTAGGCCAGTGCGTGATTTCAACGCAGAAGAGTTATGGCAACTGCTTTTTAGCATATCTCAGAGTTCAAATGAGTACAACATCAAGGACTCTTTGAATATAAATTGCAGTATAGTTAAAAATATAACAGGTTGCGGACGCGTGAGGTTGACCGAAGAATCTGTAAAAAAAAAATCAATATTTACTATTCGAAATGACGATAATCTATGTTTGCCGCGTTCTCTCGTTGCTGCTTGCGCTTACAGCATCAGAGGTGAAGTACGATCAGGTGTTTTACATGATTATTGGAACAGCATACGACAGATCAATGGAACAGCTCAAAAAAAAGCAGCTCTTGATTTAATAAAATTAGCTCGAGTTGACATTCCTGAAGAAGGTTGTAGTTTAATAGAAATTGAAAAATTTCAGCAGTATCTTGCGACAAAAGGAATCGCTATAGTTGTCTACTCTTTTAAAAATTTTGCACGGGGTGAAAAACCTGTTTACGATGGAACGAATTTAGTTAATTACAAGCACAAAAGCGTCGATTATATTATTCGTATAATGTATTATGAAGCTTTACATCATTTTGAACCTATACTTAATCTCGTTGGGGCATCAGGAAGTCATGGCTACTGCATACCCTGCAATAAAAGCTATTCAAGATTCATTAATCACAGATATACAAACAGGTGTTCAAAGTGTTTGCACTACTCTGCGTGCGACGAGAGACAAACATTAATCAAATGTCACTTGTGTTTTCGATTTTTTTTAGGCCAAGAGTTTTTTCAAAATCATTTAAAAACGAATTTATCTGAAAAATCTAGTGTATGTTCAAGTATTAGGATTTGTCAAATATGTTTCAAACTCGTTTCTAATCCTAAACACGAGTGCGGAAAAAGTTTTTGTAAGACTTGCTGCATGTACATGCCAAACCATCAATGTTTCATGCAACCGATCAAAGCATCTGAAAAGTCAAACAGAGTCATATTTCTTTTTTATGATTTTGAGACGCAACAAACTGTGCCTGTGCTTGGAGATGATGAGAAAAAAATTCATAAACCGAACTTGTGTGTTGTGCATCAAGTTTGCAATTTTTGCTTACAAGAGAGCAATATTTCGGTCTCATGCGACAAGTGTGGAGAACGTGAATATGTTTTCAAGACCAACCCTGTGAAGCAATTCATGGATCTAGCTCTGAAGCCCCATAAAAATTTTAAGCGAGTCGTGTGTATAGCTCATAATGCTCAAGGTTATGACGCACAGTTTATTTTCAAGTATTTGGCCGAAAAAAGTGAACGTGAAAAACCGTCTGTGATTCTGATTAACGGTACGAAGATTATAGTGATGCAGTACAAGGGTGTAAAATTTATTGATAGTTTGAATTATTTCCATATGCCCCTTAGTAATCTACCAAAGGCATATGGTTTAAAGAACATAGAAAAAGGTACATTCCCACATTTTTTTAATAAGCCTGAAAATGCAAATTACGTAGGGGTTTTACCACCAATGAAATTTTACTCCCCTGATACCATGGGTGAAAAAGAAAGAGAAAGCTTTATTACATGGCACAGAGAACAAACAAGCAAAAACTTTATTTTTGACTTTGAAGTGGAACTAATTAAATACTGCAAACAAGATGTAAAAATCTTAAGACTGGCATGCTTGAATTTTCGAGAAACTTTTATGAAATTTGGGGTGGACCCATTTCTGGAGTGTACGACGATTGCTTCTACTTGCATGAGAGTGTTCAAGAAAAAATTTTTGAAAAAGAATCAAATAGGTATAATTCCACCAGGAGGTTATAGATTTTGTAATAAGCAATCTATGAAAGCAATTCAATGGCTATTTTGGATGGAAAAATCATTGAATCGAACCATCGAGCACGCAGGTCGCTGCAGAGAAAAAAGATTATTGGAAGGAATTTTGGTCGATGGTTACAGTGCTCCAAAACATCAAGAAAAACATAGAGGATTGGTTTTTCAGTTCCAAGGGTAAGTTGAAAATTTTTTTTTCATTTAATTTCTCATAATCAATTATATCAACTAAATTTTTTCTTACTTTTAGATGTTATTGACACGGCTGTCCAAGCTGTTATCGATTTAATAGAGATGAAAAGCTGTCAGTCGGTCAAACAATGGATAAGAAGTTTGAAAGTATTCACGCTCAATCAGAGCGAATAAAGAGTTTGCAGTACAAATTAATTGAGATCTGGGAGCACGAATTTGATGACTTTAAAAACACAAACGAATATTCAAAACAGTTTTTAAGTGAAAAAATAGAAATGATTTATCAAAGTCCGTTGAATCCTCGCGATGCTTTGTTTGGAGGTCGCACGGGTAATACTGTTAAAAAGTACTTTTGTAAGCAGGATGAAAAAATCAGGTACGTTGACGTGAATAGTCTGTATCCTATGGTGTGTAAAAAAGCCAAGTATGTCATGGGCCATCGAAAATTGTACGTAGGCGAAGAGGAATGTCTGCGCCTTGTGCAAAATAAAAACGACTTTTCAAACGTAAACGGTTCTGTAAAATGTAAAGTGTTACCGCCTAGAAATTTGTTTCATCCTATATTACCTGTAAAAATGCACGATAAGTTGCTCTTTCCACTTTGTCGTATGTGTGCCGAGCAAATGACGCAAAGAGAATGCAGGCATGAAAACCCAGCGGATAGACAGTTTATTGGTACGTGGGTATCCGAAGAATTGAAAAGAGCAATAGAATTAGGCTACGTGATTGTCTCAATTTTTGAAATTTGGCAGTATGATGTAACGCAGTACGACCCTATAACAAAAAAAGGTGGAGTATTTGCCGAATACATAGATACTTTTTTCACCCAAAAAACTCAAGCTTCTGGTTACCCTCCCGAGTGCACAACCGAAGAAGAAAAAGAAAAGTTTATTTCAGAGTTTGAAAAAGTCGAAGGTTTCAAATTAGATAAAAAAGCTATAAGTTTTAATCCAGGTTTGCGTCTCGTTACAAAACTTGCAATAAATTCTATTTTGGGGAAAATTCGTGCAAGCTCAAAATAAGCAGCAAACCGAAGTGCTTACCTCATCAAGCAGATTGTTTGAGTTATTACACAGTAAAGATATAGATGTTAATAGTATCCTACCTGTAAATGACGAGTTGTTGTACATTGGTTGGTCTTACAAGTCTGAAGCGCTTACTCCCTCACGATCTACGAATGTTGTTGTCGCGGCATTCACCACCACGCAAGCCCGATTAAAACTCTTCGAATATTTGCATTTTTTGGGTCCCAGAGCTCTCTATTATGACACAGATTCCGTGCTTTACATTAGCAAACCTGATATGCCCGATTTACCTATCGGAACTATGCTGGGAGAGTTGACGGACGAGTTAGCCGATAAAGGTGTCGGTACTTATATTACCAAATTTTTATCTGGAGGTTCTAAATTCTACGCTTATGAGTACGTGAAACCAGACGGTAGCAAGGATTACGTGTGTAAAGTAAAAGGAATTAGACTTAACTTTATAAATAGACAGCAAATTAATTTTGAATCTATGCACGATATGATAGTAGGAAAAATTGAAAATATCGTTATTTATTCTTCAAACATACGCCGAACAGCTTTTCATGAAATAATCACGCAAAAAGAATCCAAGATTTGTAAACCCGTGTACGGTAAGAGGTATTTTAAAAGCTTAGAAGAAAGTTATCCTTATGGTTTTAAATCCCCAACGCTTGAATAGTCTCTCTGTGTTTAAAAAACTTGAAAAGAAAAAAATAGTCAGCATATCAGCTTTATTTCGACGATGACTTTAACGAAGAGCTCGTCAGCGTTTTTCACTAGGCTGCGTACAATCTTGTAGGTGTGATACGCGGGCATCACAGTGCTCACGGTCGTAGACCCCTTCGCAGCTGGTGGTGGTGGTCGCGCACTCGCGTTTCTCCTTCGCTGATAAGTATGCAACGCTACTTTTCTGCTGCTGCTGCTGCTGTTGTTGCCAACGAGTGAGATAAGACCTTGAAAAAAAGATTTCGCGTGCACAGTGCGTCAAAAAGTGTAAAATGGTTAAAAGTGAAATACATCTCTCGAAAATTTTAAGTATTGTAAATAAAAATTGGTCCAAAAAAAAAAAAAAAAAAAAAAAAAAAATGTGTAAATGAATTAAAAAGCAAAATAAATCTATTGTTGGCAAAAACCCTTTTTTTCCCTCTCCTGCTTTCTTTATTAACTGAAAAAGTTCAAAATTTTTAACTTTCATGTTTTAATAATTAAAAAAAAAGCAGCAATTTTAAGTCTCAACAGTCTTCACTTTCTTTTTAAAAATATTATTGATATAAACAAAAACAAATGCAGAAACTCAAGCAAATGCTCAAGCTCAAGCAAATGCTCAAGCAAATGCTCAAGCAAATTCTCAAGCTCAAGCTCAAGCTCTAGCTCAAGCTCTAGCTCAAGCAAAAAGAGCATCAGGCGCTTGCGCTCTGTCGGAGACCAGGCGTCTCCCTCTCCGGCGGGGCGGCAAAATTTAGACAATCGAGTAAATCGCGTCAGTTGTAACGATGACCTTACAGTGGGAGCACTCGTTTACGTCAATTCTGAGTAGTCCCACAGGGTGTGGAAAAACTGTGTTTGTGAAAAAATTTTTAAAATTCATCGATCGTATGTGCGACACTCGCTTTCAACGAATAATATTGCATTACGCCGAGTGGCAAAACGGCTATCTCGAACTTGGTGAAAAGATTGAATTTCGTGAGGGACTGCCTCAAAGCGGGGATTACGCAAGCGACCCTAGGGTAAAACTCGTAATTGTTGACGACTTGATGCGCGAATCGAGCACAGGGGGCGCAGTTGTCGATTTATTTACAAAAGGGAGTCACCACAATAACTTGTCGGTAATATTCATTACTCAGAATATTTTTCATCAAGCCCGAGGTCAACGCGACATATCGCTGAACGCGCAGTACATCGTTGTTTTTAGAAATCTCTGCGATCGCGCTCAGATTACGCATTTCTCGCGTCAACTGTGTCCCGAAGATCCGCGTTTTTTGCAGGAAGCATACTGGGACGCTACTTCTGAGCCCTACGGCTATCTGCTACTGAATTTGAAACAAAATACTCCGGAAAACTGCAGATTTCGGACATCTATTTTCCCCGACGACGAGTGGCAGTACGTTTACGTGCCGCGTAAAAATATAAAAGGTGGTGACAAAGCAAATCTCGTACCAGTCGCGTCACTGTGATGGCTCGTAAACGTAGAGAGCCGTTTTCCGAAAAAGAAAAACATATTTTGCGAGCCTTGTATCACCTCAACGAGGAGCAGAGAAAAGCAGTTTTGCGCAAAGCTGATTCTTCATTGATTAAACGTATTTGCGAGTGCACCTTGAATATCTTAGTGGGGAACGTACCACTGGGAAAAAACCACAAGACGCGTCTTCGGCACCACGCCTCTACTTTACGAACGCTATCCAAGCCCAAGGTTAGTTTGGCTCGAAAAAAAAACTAATCGTTCAGCGGGGAGGCGAATTTTTACCTGCGCTGTTGGCACCTCTTCTCGGTACCGTTTTATCAACTCTCATAGCTAAATAATGGACCACGCCCGAAAATTAGTTTTACTACCGTACGACAGTCTTCAGCGAATACAACAGCTGGTAGGCAAAGATGGCCTCCTCAAAACAGTCCAGACTCCTGGCACACCAAGTGAAAGGCTCGACGCGCATATGAACGATATTTTAAACTCAGCCGAAAGAGGAAAAGACGATCGAGAAAAGTGGCTCGATTACAGTCGTGCGTTGCAGAGATTTCTTCTTTTTAACGATAAGACGGAAAAAAGAATTGTCTCGGCCCCTGATAATTTAGCTCAAGATCGCTCGACCAATGAAAGTGAAGAGAAAAAAAGAAAAACTTTTTTGGAAGACAGCTTCATCATCGCAGGAGTACCCAAGACTTTTAAAAGCGCTGCTACTAACCTTGTGCGTCATTTGAAACGGGCTGGTAACGTCACATGGTCCCCGAGTGGCGCTGTAACTATAAACGGAAATCCGGTGGCGGGGGCTAATATCGTCGACTTGGTTGGCGATGCTCTGAGACACAGAAAACGCGCTCCACCTACAGGTCGTAAACAGTTTGATGCTGCTCTTCGAGACGCGAACACACTGCACGAGTTTATCGGAAATAATCAACTGTGGGAGCAAATCGTTTCCAGTGCTCATAGTCAGTCATCCAGTGCTACTTCTTCTCCTTCCTCGAATATTTTGGCTCATGGCTACAACTCAGGAGGGGAACGACCTCATTTGATTTCACCAGCTGATATTACCGAAGACCGAAGTAGTGCTTTCGAAAAAAGTGACAATTTTGAAAAAAGTTTGTCGAGACGGCAAAAGAGAAACGCTAAAAAGGCATTGGAAAAAAATTCATTCGCTACCGGAATTTTGAAAAAACAAAAATTAAATAACCTGGGAAGATGGAAGTGTCTGTAGAAAACGCTACTTTCATCGAGAGCGAAGAGGAAGAAAAAAGTGCTTTGGATGCTATCGTAGACCCGATGCCTTTTGAAATGCATGTACCAGGTTATAAGTTTTGCGGTCCAGGTACAAAATTGTCCAAGCGTTTGAATCGTGGTTACGTAGGCATCAATCCTCTAGACGAAGCGTGTCGTGAACACGATATAGCGTCCGCCGATAAAAAGGCCAACCACCGTCAAGCTGATCGCGTGCTTGCCGAAAAAGCGTTTTCTCGCTTGTTAGCCTGTGAGACTCCTCCTGATGAAAGAACAGTTGCAATGATGACGGCCTGCTGCATGGTCAGCAAGATTACATTTGAAAAATTATTCAATCGAATAAAAAAAGCTATCAAGAGGAAGGACAAGAAAAAGACAAAGTCAGTAAACTGTCAACCTTTGCAGAAGAAGAAGAAGAATAATAAAAAGAGCGATAAAAAAAATGCATAGACGATTGCAAAGCTTGTATTACGGCCTACCTCGCGACACGGCATACGTGGGTGCAAACAATCTTTTACACTACACACGAAAGCAATATAATAAACCGAAGGTTTTAAGTTGGCTAGAAGGTCAAGATACCTATAACTTACATAAGCAGGTGAGAAGACGGTTTCCTCGACGCCATAACAACGTTCGAAACATGGATGATGTATGGGAAAGTGATTTGATGGACATGAGGTCCCTAAAATCTTACAACAATAATTACGCTTATCTTCTTACCGTTACAGACGTTGTGAGTAAATATTCATGGGTTGAGCCGATAAAAGACAAATCTGAAAAAAGCGTAATTCTTGCTTTCGATAATATATTTAAAAAGGTTAACAACAGAGTTCCCGTTTCCATGCAATTCGACAAAGGTAAAGAGTTTGTAAATCGCGAGTTTCAACTTTAGCTGAAAAACAAAAATATATTGTACCGCGTTGTCCGTAGTCCCGATGTTAAAGTCGCGATCGTAGAGAGATTTATAAGATCGATAAAAGAGCGAATTTACAGATATTTAACGCATAAAAACACGCATAGATATTTAGATGTTTTGCCTAACATTGTAGAAGCTTATAATCATACTAAACACACAGCTACAAAAATGACACCGGCGTCCGTTACCCTTGATAACGCTGCCGAAGCTCGTAGAAACATCAAGCATCGTTACGAACGCCCCATCGTCAGAGTTCCTAAATATAACGTGAACGACCTGGTGCGCGTCAGTCGAGCTCGAAACCTTTTTGCGAAAGGTTACGAGAGTGGTTGGACCTTGGAGTTATTCAAGATTTCTCGGATATCCTTGACTAGTTATCCTCCTGTTTATCACCTCAAAGATTTAGCCGATGAAGAAATCGATGGATTTTTCTACGAGGAAGAGCTTAGTCGCGTAAAAAAAGATTTAAAAAAGGTTTTTTCTGACGTCGAAAAAATTTTAAAAACTAGAATCAGTGGTCGCTCGAAAGAATTTTTTGTTTGGTGGCGTGGTTATCCAGAAAAATTTTGCCCTTGGATCAAAGCAAGTCAATTGAAAAATCTAAAATGAAGGATCAATTTTATATTTTTCTTCCCAGTATCACTAGCATGCATTATTACCCTGACAATACTACAACTCACTTCGTCACGCAGCTACCTCAGCAAATACGCTTACACGGCACCTGGGCAGTCGCTTTAACGGAGATAAGGATTCCATTGACCTTTCAGCACATTCCACTTGAGCGTGAAGAGAGATTAATTTCTGTAATACGATACCGAAAGAAACCGACGATAGATTACTTGTTACTCGACGCAGAAAAAAAAACACAGGTGTTGCGGATTTACTGCTTCATTAATTTTATTTTTTATTTGCCGGATTAAAAGCTGGTAGGGGAGGGTTGTCAAATAAATTGAGTAGACCATTAATTAAGTTTATTTGAATTTTATTCTCTAAGAATATATTATTATTTACAAAAAAAAAGGTTCAAGTTTAATAACTTTTATTAAATCTCTTAATAATTAATCAACAAGTATGAAATTTAAGTAGTTAATGTGTATTGACAGATTAATAAGTTTGATGTTGATAACATGAGCTCATTACTATAAAATAGAATAAGACAAATCATCAAAGTATAAAATAATTTAATTATAAATTATGGAGAATCACTATTGAGCCAGGTCCAGTTGAAATGTAAAATGAGATAAAATAAATCAGTGTAGTACACTTAAGAGAACTATTCAGAAGGTTAAGTTGAATTTAATGAATTAATGCAAATGAGCTGAGAATGAGCTTGAGAGAGAGAGAATAATAACTGATTAAAGAGAGAAACTGAGATATGAGAATATGTTGAATTGAGAATTGCCAGCATTAATTTCCGTGTAAAGAAACTTAACTAATTTGAGAAACCGCCTAGTCAAAACTCTTGACGAATTTGATTATATTAATTCAAACCATAAATAAGAGTTTTGCTTGAGTACAGTTGAGGTAAACAAAGCAACAGCGACTGGCCTTGAAAAGAGTAGAAAAGAAAATGGCTGCGTGTAAGACAGCACAAAGAAAAGAGAGAGAGAGCAAGAGAATGCACAGTAATTTTATTGATTTTCTGGCTGTGAGAAGGACAATGTAAAAGCACCGGTAAATTATTGTTACCGGTTCTGAGTGAAATACCTGAAGATCCCACGCCGTGAAAGCTCTCCTTGCTGAGCAATTAACCCAAGAATTGAATTGAGCCGAGCCGTTTGAGTGAATTGAAGATCAAATGTCTCCCGAGTTGAGCCAACACTAAGTAGATGATTCGTCGAGTTGACTGTACTGATGAGATGACTACGTTGAGGATGATGAGAAAGAGTCACGAGAAAGAACCAAGAGAAACCCGAGAAGTTTCACAAAATGGCGAGTGAAACCGTCTATTCACGAGTGTTGTCTTGAAGAGAGAGAGAGGCCCGAGCGTAACAGTCAAGTCATAAGTAAATGTAAACACCGATATTGATTTGAACTTAAATTATGAGAGTTTTCTTATTTACATTAAAAGGTGTGAGCGTTGGTCAAGTAGCAGCAGAGAGTGGCCTTGAAAATAGAGAGAGATAACCCGATAAAGAGAGAGAGAGAGAGAGAGAAAATGGCCGAAATGGCTACGTGCTTGTGCACATTGAGATAGACGAAATCAGCACAGAGTCGTAAATTCTGTGCTAGAGAAAATGAAAAGTGAGAAGGGGCAAGGAAATGACTGTTCCTTGCACCTGAATACCTGGAGATGTTCGATGAGTGAGGATTGTCCTTGAACCAGACAAATTCTCCGTGGACCACCGGTGAAGAGTAGCTGGTACACGTGGTAATGGCGCGGCTCCGAGGTTGTTGATGATCACAGAATTACTGTCTGTGATCGTCCGGATGAGCTGGTGCACGGTGAAAAAGCAGGTTCCGGGACTACCTGGTGAAAAAGGCGATTAGAAGAGCCGTTGAGAAGAACCGTGAAAAAGCCAGGAGAACTCTCTGCTGCACACACACACACACTTGAGCACCAAAACCAGAAGCCAGCACGCGAGGCCTGTGGCAGCAGCAACGGCGACAGCGGTACTGCCCCGCACTACGGCGCGCGGGAGTGAGAATTGGGACTAAAGTCCCCGCCTAGACTCATAGATGGAGCCATGTAGTCTATCAATTTAAAGTTGAGCGAATGAGCCGAAATATTTACGAGCGAATAGTGGTCCACTCCGTAACAACAGGCTTTGACTGCTGCTTATGAAACTAATTTAACCTCTGACACAGGTGAAGAAGATCAAGAAACTACGGCTTCGACTTCAACTGTGTCGCCGGGGGTTTATAAAGATATAAAAACTTTTATTCACGAACTCAGTAATTTGGCTTGTACAAAAAATCATCTAGAGTTTGGCATTGAACGCGGTGATTATGTATCTGTTAAACGTCTCTGCACTGAAGCAGAGTGTGCAGGTTTCAACCATAAAGTTAATCTCTCTGCACGAATAAAAACTATTCTTGGCTTGGACGTCAACAGTGTCAATATATTTGAATCAAACGAGGCGATTGTTGGAATTCGTCCTGCTAATCTTTCAAATTGTCTACCATCGATGTTGATGGTTTACACAGACATTTGTGAGCCGTATTTTACAGGTGACGTGCAAACTCGACTGTTACGCGTTGTCTCGCTGGGTACCGATGAATACACTTACGAGGGTCTTCGAATCAAAAGTTTCTCCCCGCCCATGTATTTAGATCTAATATTTAATTATTTTGAGACTATCGAAATCGATATAAGAGACGAACACGGTGAACCAATACCATTTGATTTTGGTACGTTGGCAGTGACACTACATTTCAAGCGTACGGATTAAACTATTAAAAAAAAAAAAAAAAAAAAAAAAGGATATGGAGCGCTACGACGAATTTTTTATTCTTCAAAATGGCGGAGGTGTTGGAAAAGGTGTTGGTCATATTTTTATCGGATCTCCCTATCAAAGAGGTCATGGAGGCATAGGATCTTTTCTTGCGGGCATCTTTCGGCGAGTTCTACCTTTACTATCGAGTGGTGCTCGAGCCGTTGGCAAAAAAGCTTTTCGTGCTGGTATGAACGTTGTGACCGACGTGACTCAAAATACTCCGGTAAAAGAGTCACTGCGCAATCGCATACGTGAGTCTGGAATGAACTTGAAGCGTAAAGCCGAAGATAAATTGGATGCAATGATGATGGAAGGATCAGGTTATAAAAGGCCTCGCGGCATGAGCGCTTTGCAGTTGTTAACCGACTCTGAGACTGTTTGCAAGCGCAAGAGAAAATCAAAAATAAAAAAAAAGCACTTAAGAGAAGTACAAAAAAAAATAATAATAAAGTAAAGAAAACAAAGAAAAAAATTGTGAAAAGAAGTGCAAGAGATATTTTTGATTAATCAGCAAAATGGCGTTTCTACATACTCAATCGTGCGAGTGTTTAAAATCGGAGCTCTTGTTATTCGATATTCCTCCAACCTTAACAGCTATAGAAAGTTCAAAGTACGTTCAATATAAGCCAATATCTTCGCTCACTGACGATTCACCTATAGAGTTTGTTATCACTGGTACAGGAGACGAATATCTTGATTTAACCCACACGATGTTGAGTTTGAGAGTAGCTTCAAAAGGTACAGTTCCAAAAGAATCTTCAGAGGAAGAAGCAAAAAAAATTGGACCTGTTAACAATTTTATGCACTCCCTGTTTAACCAAGTGGATGTCTTTTTCAATCAAAAAGCTGTTTCGCCACCCAATCATGCTTACGCTTATAGAGCGTACGTAGAAACTTTACTCAACTACGGCCCCGCTGCCAAAAAATCTCATTTGACAAACGTTCTTTGGTACGACGATACAGCTAAAAATATGGATGACTTAGGAACAGCAAACAGTGGCCTCGAAGCTCGTAGAAAACTTTTCAACTACAAAAAATCTGTGGATCTGATTGTTCATTTACACGGAGATGTCTTCAATCAAGAAAAATTATTAATAAATGGCGTTGAAGTGAGAGTTCGCTTGGTAAAATCGAGAGATGCTTTTAGTCTTATGGATCCTGTAGGATGCTACTCTGTTCATATCGAAGAAGCGTCTTTATTAGTGCGCCGTGTTAAAATCAGTCCTAGTGTTTTGTTAGCTCATGCTAGAGCGCTTTCAAAGTCAACTAGTAAGTATCCCCTTATGCGCGTAGAAACAAAATCTATTACGATGCACAGCGGTATTCACAGTGAAACCTTAGATAACGTCATTTTAGGGCAACTTCGAAAAAGAATAATTTTAGGTTTTGTTAATAATAAAGCTTTCAACGGTGATCGTCGCCTTAATCCCTTCAACTTTAAAAATTTTAACATTAATTTTCTATGTCTGTATGTTGACGGTGTGCAGGTACCGTCGAAACCTTTGCAGCCTGATTTCAAAAAAAACGGTGCGTATATTAATTGTTATCACTCTTTATTTTCGGGTACCGGTGTTCATTTTCTTAACGAAGGTAATAACATACCTCGCGAGTCTTACCCTGATGGCTACTGCCTTTTTGCTTTCGATTTAACGCCTAACTTATCTGCAAACGATTGTACTCATTGGAATTTAATTTAACACGGTAGCGTTAGAATAGATGTTAGATTTGACGATCCTCTGACCGAAACAGTAAATTGTATAGTTTATTCGGAATATGAAAATATTTTAGAAATTGACGCGTGGAGGCAGGTTCTTGTAGACTTTAGCGGTTGAATCACTAGATGTCGCTTTTTAAGTATTTAAAGTTAGTCTCGTTAAAAATTGAGTTAGTTTAACGAAATAGAGTCCTACAATGGAGCTCATTGCAGATGTTCAATTATTCAAAGATAAAAATAACAAGTTGGTAGCTAAAGAAATAGCTTTGTTATCTTTAAAAAATGAATTTGTCGTGCATTGGATTGTTAGCGCTGTGCATCGAGTAGATTCGCTACCTTGTGAAGTTCGTAAAGAGAATAATTGGTTGACAAGGAATCAACACGGCATAGATTATTGAGAAGGAAGTGTGACTTTGAAAACGCTTAATCGTACGCTCAGCGATATTTTTGAAAGTGTCCATAAAAGTTATGTTAGGGGTAAAGAAAAGTGGTTAATGTTTCATAAAATGACTACTAGAGAAGTTATTAATTTAGAGTACCATAGGAACTGTCCGTCATTTAATAACCTACCGTGGAGCGACAAGTACTGTATAAATCACGCTGTAAAAAATAATTATTTAAAATTTGCTTGTACTTTAAATAACGTCTACCGAATTAAAGCATACTTTCTATCTAAATCTCAAAGCTTAAATAACGATTTCCCTTTAAGTTCACCTGTAATATTTTACAATGAACAGCCTGCAGATTCTAAACAAGTTATCGCTGATGCCCTCACATACTATCGGTGTGTTCCCTGCGGATCGGATTCCATGAGTATGGATGAAACCGACGGCCTTTGTATTTAACACTGATAATCACACTCAGCCTGGTATGCATTGGGTTGCTATACATGTAGATTCACACGGTTTTGGGCATTATCTAGATAGCTACGGTATACCCCCGTTCATACCCAATCATATTAAAACTTTGCGCAAAAATTGTAAGCACTTAAGATGGAATGTTAAACAACTTCAGAGTGAGACATCCGACGTATGTGGTCAATATTGTTTAATGTTTTTACATTGTATGACTAACGGATTGGGTTTCGAAGCTTTTCTAAATAATTTTTCTGATGACTTGAAAAAAAAATGATTGTATTGCAAGATCTTTTATTAAACACAAATCACGTGATAATTATCAATTTACGGGTAACGGCGGCTGTGTCATACATTGTTTACAAAGTAGTAGTGCGAAAATGTCTTTATTGTAAAATCACATTGTCAGGACTTTGTAAAACGCCAATGCTGCAATTGCGGGGCTTGCAATATTTATTTTAAATAATTTATACCTATAAATTGCACGACGAAAGTCAGTCTTTCCATCAATCACAAAGTGTACAGCCCTCGACTTAACTGACCACCTACTCTTTACCAGCCGAACAAAAGCCAATAAACAAGCTCTCGGATTTTTGAAAGTCATCTTCCTGAAAATACTTGTAAGTAGATTTGGCGACCTCTATTATTTTTACACTTTATTTATTAATTTTCTTAAATTAATCAAAAAAATTTGTTCCAGGCTTAAAAATATGGCTGCAGAAGAAGTAGGCATCGACTGGCTTAACAGTATATTTCAAGCACCTGATTTACCCCGTAAAAACTTAAAGCAGCTGGACATAAATCACAAATACAAAAAGACATCTGTAAACAAGACGAACACAAAATATGGACGCAAAGTTTTGGCTACCTTTGATAACGAATTTGCTATTTATCTGCCTCAAAAAATTTCGGATGCACTGACCAAGCACAATTTCTTTTGGGAAAAAGTGCAAGATAATGTTGAAAAGGAAAAAGTTTATGCCACCTACATGGACAATTTTCAGTTCGATTTTACTTTCAATGACTAAGTGTGAAAAAGTAAAAGTTTTGTAATGAAATGTAAATGTAATGAAATAATGTAAACATTCAATAAATGGAAAAAAAGTTAAAAAATATATACTTCACTTGTTTTTAAATATCCTTCTTCGGACTTGAATCATTTTTATCAGGATTAAAAGTTATTATAAAAGTAAGATTGATTAGTATTAAAGTAAAATCAATGTATTTTTCAAAGGAATAAAAATTATTAAAAAGTAAAATTAATTAGTATCAAAGTATATTCAAAGTATTTTTTTCAATGGTTTAAAAATTATTATCATTAATTTCTAATTTTTTTTTATTTCTAAAACTATTTAATTAATTTAAAAATGACCGATCAAGAATTAAATAATCTCTTGAAGAATAGAACAAGATACAGATGCCGCAGCAGCAGCAGCTCCTGCAGAGTCAGCAGCAGTCGCGACGTCTGAGCGCAGCCGCCACAGCGACCCCGAGCACAACCTCCCGCAGCAACCTCGACCGCGTCACCGCACCAGGAAGCCCTCCTCCTCCTTCCAGAGCGGCCCCGAGCACCCCCTCCCGCAGCATCCGCGAGCCGCCGCCTCGAAAAAGCTAATATGATGATGCTCTCTCTCATGCAGAGTCAGAATCGGCTGCGAGAAGCAGTCACGCGCCCCCCGACCACACCACTAACCCTACTACGCTCGCGACACACGAGGCAGCCGCCGCCGAGCACTGCGCCTGGCAAAGTAAATGAATCATATTTGTTTACTTTCGCCAAAGCGGTACATATACTACTGATCATCATATTTACCCCATTGCAAAGATCACCGATGATATCACCGATGATATCATCGCATTTTACGGTGATATAGAGGAATTCTCTCGCGACAGGTCATCGACCAGGTTACCGAAACGACTTCTCCAGGAACTTTTCCTCGCGAACGACTCCAGGGGGGTTATAGGGGAATTCGCTCGCACCAGGTCATCTATCGGGTTACCGAAATGACTTCTCCAAGAAGTTTTCCTCGCGAATGACTTCCGTAGACCTGGTAGACGACCTGGAGCGAGCGAATTCCTCTATAACCCCCCGGGAGTCGTTCGCGAGGAAAACTTCCTGGAGAAGTCGATTTGGTAACCTGGTAGACGACCTGGTGCGAGCGAATTCCTTAATAACCCCCCAGAAATCGTTCGCGAGGAAAACTTCATGGAGAAGTCGTTTCGGTAACCTGGCAGTCGACCTGGTGCGAGTGAATTCCTTAATAACCCCCCGGGAGTGGTTTGCGAGGAAAACTTTCTGGAGAAGTCATTTCAGTAACCTGGCAGTTGACCTGGTGCGAACGAATTCCTTAATGACCCCCTGGAAGTCGTTCGCGAGGATAGCTTCCTGGAGATGTCATTCCGGTAACCTGGCAGTCGACCTGGTGCGAGCGAATACCTTAATAACCCCACGGAAGTCGTTCGCGAAGATAACTTCCTGGAGAAGTCGATTTGGTAACCTGGCAACCGACCTGGTGCGAGCGAATTCCTTAATAACCCCACGGAAGTCGTTCGCAAGGAAAGCTTCCTGGAGCAGTCATTTCGGTAACCTTGCAGTCGACCTGGTGCGAGCGAATTCCACCATTACCCCCCGAGAGTGGTTTGCGAGGAAAACTTCCTGGAGATGTCATTCCGGTAACCTGGCAGTCGACCTGGTGCGAGCGAATACCTTAATAACCCCACGGAAGTCGTTCGCGAAGATAACTTCCTGGAGAAGTCGATTTGGTAACCTGGCAACCGACCTGGTGCGAGCGAATTCCTTAATAACCCCACGGAAGTCGTTCGCAAGGAAAGCTTCCTGGAGCAGTCATTTCGGTAACCTGGCAGTCGACCTGGTGCGAGTGAATCCTTATATAACTCCCCGGAAGTCGTTCGCGAGGAGAACTTCCTGGACAAGTCGTTTCGGTATCCTGGCAGTCGACCTGGTGCGAGTGAATTCCTATATAACTCTTCGGAAATCGTTCGCGAGGGAAACTTCCTGGAGAAGTCGATTCGGTAACCTGGCAACCGACCTGGTGCGAGCGATTTCCTTAATAACCCCAAGGAAGTCGTTCGCGAGGGAAACTTCCTGGAGTAGTCGATTCGGTAACCTGGCAACCGACCTGGTGCGAGCAAATTCCTTAATAACCCCACGCAAGTCGTTCGCGAGGATAACTTCCTGGAGAAGTCGTTTCGGTAACCTGGCAGTCGACCTGGTGCGAGCGAATTCCTATGTAACTCCCCGGAAGTCGTTCGCGATTATAACTTCCTGGAGAAGTCGTTTCGATAACCCGGTAGTCGACCTGGTGCGAGCGAATTCCTGAATAACCCCACGGAAGTCGTTCGCGAGGATATCTTCCTAGAAAAGTCCTTTCGGTAACCTGGTAGTCGACCTGGTGCAACCGAGATCCAGGACGGACATCGGTTACGGGGAACACTTCCTGACTTCCTGAAGATATTTATTCCTGACCTGAGTCTTGTACTGGGTGCACAAGAAACCATTTTTTCATTTCAGAACTCTTGAAATTTTTGTAAAACCTGTATTCGATGATATCATCGCATATTACATCACCGTTTATATCACCGTAAAATGCGATGATATCACCGATGATATCATCGGTCATATCATCGGTGATATCATCGTTGATATCATCGGTGATCTTTGCAATGGGGTAGTTACCAGTACGGTGTCTTTACGGTGTTTTTATAATAATTAAAAAATGTGAGGATCGAATTATGAGGATCGAATTTTGAGGAGGAAAAAAAAACGAAAATATAATATAGGGAGATATATAATGAAAATTATGGGCTTATTGACTTAAAACTCATACATATCGAGGATAATTCCAAAATAACTAAATCATTCTTACTTCCCAAGATATGTATACTCTTAGTTCATGTAAGCATCAATCATAACTATAAATTTATATAATTTCATTGAGAAATTTTTTTTAACTCTCTTTCGACTAACTTATTTAGAGAAGCGTAAGCAATTTTTTTTCAAGTGTATAAGAAAATTTTTGTAAAACGAAATTACAATATTCATTTTTAATAATTGTAACCAAAACTTCAAATTAGTATAGAAATAATTGAGTTATTTTTAATTTTATGCTCACACACGCATATTCACCAAAAAATTCATTTTTAACATGGTTGAATGCACCTTCAAGTCTCCAACACAACAACAACACAATTAATTTCAACTCACAGGGCACACCAAAATCATTGGAACATCTTAGATGATGATCGTAGGACTACTGTAGACATTATGTATTTTAATAACTCTTTTTAAACAAATTGTTTTATTGTTTTTTTCATAAATTTCCTAACCTAAAACCGATAATCAAAGTATATAAAGCGCTGCACGCGCTTTCACGGCCGTCAGTTTAGAGAAAAAAAAAAAAACCTACTCGCCGTTAAGGAGGTTCCATACCAAATAGATCTAGCCCACAGATTTTGATTCAATTTTACGTACAGTCAATTTTTGATGTAAGAAATGGTTAGCTCAAATTTCAAGACGCTTAAAAACTTCAGAAAAAAGAAATTAATATTTCAGTTATGACTCAATTAGCATAGTCTCTTATAGGAAAAGGTATAGCCGGTTAAGGGGGGGTAATTGGCTCCCAGAGCAAACCCCTACAATATATATATCATTCGAAAGGGCATGAAAAAAGAAAAATTTTGGCACCAACCCAGCGTTGGTATCGATATTCTGTTCAGGGGATTAAGCTATAAGTTCAGGGCATACTTTTCGACCAAGCATTAGATTCAGGTTGTTCGATGGGCTAGTACAGGAATCCCACTAGTTTGACAACCCAATAACGCTGGGTACAGCGATAAATAAATTATTTTTTGTAAACAAATAACTAACCAGCAAGCTTCAAACCATCGTGACGATGGAAAAAAGGATAAATGAATATTTTTTTATAAACAAATAATTAACCGACGAGCTTGAAACCCCCATAACGCTGGAAAAATAGATAAATAAATTATTTTTTATAAACAAATGATTAACCAGCAAGCCTTACACCCCCATAACGCTAGAAAAATAGATAAATAAATTATTTTTTATAAACAAATAAGTAACCAGCAAGCTTGAAACCCTTGTAACGCTGGAACAATAGATAAATAAATATTTTTATATAAACAATTAAATAAACTGCCAAGCTCTAAGCCCCCATAACGCTGAGGAGAGCGATGAATAAATAATTTTTTATAAAAAATTAAATAAACCGACAAGCTGTAAGCCCCAATAACGCTGGGGAAAGCGATAAATAAATTATTTTTTATGAACAATTAAATAAACCGACAAGCTCTAAGCCCCCAAAACGCTGAGGAGAGTATTGAATAAATTATTTTTTATAAACAATTAATAAAACCACCAAGCTATAAACCCCCATAACGCTGAGGAGAGCGATAACTGAATTATTTTTTATAAACAATTAAATAAACCGCCAAGCTCTTAACCCCTAAGACCCTGGGGAGAGAGATAAATTCATAATTTTTTATAAACAATTAAATAAACTGACAAGCTCCAAGCCCCAATAACGCTGGGGAAAGCGATAAATAAATAATTTTTTATAAACAATTAAATAAACCGACAAGCTCTAAACCCCCAAAACAATGGGGAGGGAGAGATAAATACATAATTTTTTATAAACAATTGATGAAAGCTGTAAGCCCTAATAACGCTGGGGAAAGCGATAAAATAATGATTTTTAATAAACAATTAATTAAACCGCCAAGCTCTAGTCCCCCATAGCGCTGGGGAGAGCGATGAATACATAATTTTTTATAAACAATTAAATAAACCGACAAGCTCTAAACCGACATAACGCTGGGGAGAGCGATGAATAAATAATTTTTTATAAACAATTAATTAAACCGCCAAGCTCTAAACCACCAAAACGCTGGGGAGAGCGATGAATAAATTATTTTTTATAAACAATTAATGAAACTGCCAAGCTGTATGCCCCAATAATGCTGGGGAAAGCGATAAATTAATTATTATTTATAAAAAATTAATTAAACCGCCAAGCTCTAAGCCCCAATAATGCTGGGGAGAGCGATAAGTAAATTATTTTTTATAAACAATTCAATGAACTGACAAAATCTAAACCCCCATAACGCTGGGGAAAGCGACCAATTAATTATTTTTTATAAACAATTAAATAAACCGCCAAGCTCTAAGCATCCATAAAGCTGGGGAAAGCGATAAATTAATTATTTTTTATAATTAATTAAATAAACCGACAAGCTCTAAACCCCCAAAACAATGGGGAGAAAGAGATAAATACATAATTTTTTATAAACAATTAAATAAACCGCCAAGCTTCAAGCCCGAATAACGCTGAGGAGAGCGATAAATACATAATATTTTACGAACAATTAATTAAACCGCCAAGCTCTGAACCCCCAGAGCGCTGGGGAGAGCGATAAATACATACTTTTTTATAAACGATTAAATAAACTGACAAGCTTTAAACCCCCATAACGCTGGGGAAAGTGATAAATTAATTATTTTTTATAACCAATTTAATGAACCGCCAAGCTCTGAAAATATTAATTTATCGAATATTATTAAAAAAAATAATTAATTTATCGCTATTATAAAAAAATAATTATTTTTTATAAACAGTTCAATAAACCGACAAGCTCTAAACCCCTCATAACGCTTGGGAAAGCGACCAATTAACTATTTTTTATAAACAATTAAATAAACCGCCAAGCTCTAAGCATCCATAAAGCTGGGGAAAGCGATAAATTAATTATTTTTTATAATTAATTAAATAAACCGACAAGCTCTAAACCCCCAAAACAATGGGGAGAAAGAGATAAATACATAATTTTTTATAAACAATTAAATAAACCGCCAAGCTTCAAGCCCGAATAACGCTGAGGAGAGCGATAAATACATAATATTTTATGAACAATTAATTAAACCGCCAAGCTCTGAACCCCCAGAGCGCTGGGGAGAGCGATAAATACATACTTTTTTATAAACGATTAAATAAACTGACAAGCTTTAAACCCCCATAACGCTGGGGAAAGTGATAAATTAATTATTTTTTATAAACAATTTAATGAACCGCCAAGCTCTGAAAATATTAATTTATTGAATATAATTAAAAAAAATAATTAATTTATCGCTATTATAAAAAAATAATTATTTTTTATAAACAGTTCAATAAACCGACAAGCTCTAAACCCCTCATAACGCTGGGGAAAGCGACCAATTAATTATTTTTTATAAACAATTAAATAAACCGCCAAGCTCTAAGCATCCATAAAGCTGGGGAAAGCGATAAATTAATTATTTTTTATAATTAATTAAATAAACCGCCAAGCTCTAAACCCCCATACCGCTGGGGAGAGTGATAAATTAATTATTTTTTAAAAACAATTTTATGAACCGTCAAGCTCTGAAAATATTAATTTATCGTATATTATTATAAAAAATAATTAATTTATTGCTTTCCCCAGCGCTTTGGGGGTTCAGAGCTTGGTGGTTTTTTAAATTGTTTATAAAAAATAATTTATTGATCGCACTCCCCATCGTTTTGGGGGTTTAGAGCTTGGCGGTTTATTGAATTTTTTTTAAAAAATAATTAATTTACCGCTTTCCCCAGCGTTATGGGGGTTTAGATTTTGTCAGTTCATTGAATTGTTTATAAAAAATAATTTACTTATCGCTCTCCCCAGCATTATTGGGGCTGAGAGCTTGGCGGTTTAATTAATTGTTTATAAAAATAATTTATGTATCGCTTTCCACAGCGTTATGGGGGCTTAGAGCTTGTCGGTTTATTTAATTGTTTATCAAAAAATTATGTATTAATCGCTTTCCCCAGAGTTATCGGGGTTTAGAGCTTGGCGGTTTATTTAATTGTTTATAAAAAATAATTAATTTTTCGCTTTCCCCAGCGTTATTGGGGTTTGGAGCCTAATTCAAAATAATGCTGGTGAGAGCGAAAAGTAAATTATTTTTTATAAACAATACAATAAACCGACAAGCTCTAAACCCCTCATAACGCTGGGGAAAGCGATAAATTAATTATTTTTCATAAACAATTAAATAAACCGACAAGCTCGAAACCCCCAAAACAATGGGGAGAGAGAGATAAATACATAATTTTTTATAAACAATTAAATAAACCGACAAGTTTTAAACCCCTAAAATGCTGGGAAGAGAGATAAATACATAACTTTTTATAAACAATTAAATAAACCGACAAACTATAAGCCCCAATAACGCTGGGGAAAGCGATAAATAAATTATTTTTGTTAAACAATTAAATAAACCGACAAGCTCTAAAACCCCAAAACGATGGGGAGAGAGCGATGAATACGAACTAAAGAGTCGAAGCGGCTTGAGTGGAGAGGGTGTTTGTTCCAGGGTCCTCAGGCGACTCAGAGAGCTAGTTCGGTAAAGAACCTCTGTCCGCCCGAACCCATGAGGTTTGGCCTCTAGATGGCCCTCTAAGGAGGTGGATTAAGACCGGTCCTTTTGACTATTCCCTCCTTGGATAATGCCTGGTGGTTAAGAGTTTCTGTTATTGTTGTTATTTTTTTTAACTTAAGTTAGTTGTAAGAGTATTTGTATTTTCGGTTGATCATTATTATTACTATTTATTTGTAACAATTATGTAGTGGCAAGGGGTAGGTACAATTGTATTACCAATGTTACGAGGGCAGCGGCCCTATAATGATTCTTGGGAAAGGTTGTTCTTGAAAGGGTGTGGATGTTGTTTGTTTTGTCGGTACGAAGTACCGTTTTCGTGGGGGGTGGTCTGTGGCGTGGAATCGCCCCAGAAATTTCTGTAACGTGGAAAATTTGAATTTTAGCGGTCTAAAGAAAGAGTTCGGTGGTAGTCCGGTAGACGGCAGGTTTTGGAGTTCGCCGCCCGGCTTCTTCTTCGGGCAGTAATTTATGCTCCGCGAATTAATCTTGGACTGGGAGTCGCGTAGAGCGGTCGCGACGGTGCCCTTTTACTTGGTGATTGTCGCGTTTGCCGGTCGTACGGTTTCCCGACAACGACCACGCGGGCGTCGGGATCGCGAGTGACTTGGCGAGGAGTGCGGAGGTCCCACGTGGAGCAGGGACGATTTTCCCCGAGCCGCCGCGTCCTCACCATCACGCCCGAGAGACGCCGATCACCGGAGATAGAGAGGCCTGGACAACGATCACCGGAGTCGACTACAAGGTGGTCCCAGAAGAAGAGTTTCGTGAATGGGTTACCTGTACGAGTGCGGGAAATCTTATTATCTGTGAGGTTTGTGAGTGCGAGGCCAGCGGGCCGTATTGCGTCTTCCCCTTGCCACGTCCTTTGATTTTCTTTTATTAAAGAGTCCGAAGAGAGAATTATAGTGTTTCGTTATTTATTGTAGCATACTTTTCCCCTTTTCTCCCGATTTTCAGATACTCACAGCAGCACGATTAGCAGCAGGCCATCGAGTTCAGCGAGATTCCCACGGCCGACGGATGAGCTGGCTGGGCCAAAGGCGCCCTTGATAAATATTTGGCCCTGAAGGGCGTTCTCGCCTATTCTTATTACTTTCTTCTTGAGATAATTTTGAGGGTTTTGTTCGGGGTTAATTGTGGGCATTTTATTTTTATTTTTCACCGGGTTCTATTAGGAATTCCCGCGACAATTATGTACCTATAAGTAGTGCATATGAGCCCTACTTATTATGCAAAAGATATTTTTAGAAAGATTTAACCAAATTTCATCATAAAATTAAGTATATATTTAAATAATCGTTTTAATGTCGGCTAATCTTTTTTTTCTAGGTTATGTTTTCAGACATACCTTTGAAACGCCTTTTTAAAAATAAAAAATAAAACTTTCAAATACATCACAAATGCAATTGAAAATTAAAGTTCTTCAGCTGGGCACATTTTTTTTTTTTTAACTCGAGAATTTTTATCCAAAATAAAATTTTTATAGCGCATTGTGTATGCATAACTTTTTTCTTTTGTTATTATTTCTCGATGATATGTTCGCCGGATACAAAAGCAGCTTAAATCTTTTTCATATTATTCATTCTTTACCTCGTTAATCGAACTAAAAGTACCTCTTTCGCGTTATTTTATCTTTTTACTTTTTCAAGTATGTCGCTTTTTTCTAAGTGTTCATAATAGTCTAGCCGCCATATAGAAGGTTTTACGTGCAAGTTCGCGCCACGATGGCAACCCTGGTTTAAAAGACGTATTTCGATGTCCTCTTTCGAATTAACCAGGGTTGCCGTGCTCAAAATTACAATAACAACAATTAAACAACAATTTGTATATTTTCATCATACTTTATATACACGCAAGACTCCATCATATGTCATATGCGTCTTGGTGGAATAGTTAGAGGTCTTACCTCTGACCAGGGAGATCGGGGTTCCATTCCCGTCACGATTGATATTTTTTTTTTTTTTTTTTTATATAGGTTCGTGAAATAAAAAAAAATTTTAATTTTTATTTAATGATTTTCTTTTTTATTTTATACCGTTGAACATATATAAATATATAAAAAAATTTCTTGAAAATCTGTATTAAAAATTTAAATAGAATATTCACAAAATTAATCAATTTTTTATAAAAAGCTTTTGAGTTGCAGCTATTATACCGTGCTGTTCATTTTGTTATTGCAAAAAGACTGATACGTGCAAAAACAAATACAACGACTGCGGATTTAACGATTGCGATTCTGAATCCATCCTAGAAGAATCAATGTCGGACTAAAAATTATTGTTTATTTTTGTCGGATACAGAGTTTTTCATTGTTTAAGTAATTTAAGTTAAATTAAGAGTTATTTGCTTTTAAATACTGATTTTCAAGAATTATAATTATTGTATGTATGTTCAACGGTATAAAATAAAAAAGAAAATTATCAAATAAAAATGAAAATTTTTTGTTATTTAACGAACCTAAATAAAAAAAAAAAAAAAAAAAAAAAATCAATTGTACACGGAGAGAAAAAATACACGATTTTAGTGTGATAAGTTAACACTGCAGAATTCTGCGTGAATTGTACACAAAAACGCTGCGCCGTACACGAAAAAATTCTGTGACAAAGCACAGTTTTTTTGTAGCGCTCGCATAAAATTTATGCGCGACTTCAGCACACAAGTTTCTCGTGCAGCGTCCACACTAAAATCGTGTATTTTTTCTCTCCGTGTAGTGGGAATGGAACCCCAGTCTCCCGGGTCAGAGGTAAGACCTCTAACCATTCCACCAAGACGCATACGACATATGAAGGGGTCTTGCGTGTATATAAAGTATGATGAAAATATACAAATTGTTGTTTAATTGTTGTTATTGTAATTTTGAGCACGGCAACCTTAGTTAATTCGAAAGAGGACATCGAAATACGTCTTTTAAACCAGGGTTGCCGTCGTGGCGCGAACTTGCACGTAAAACCTTCTATATAGCGGCTAGACTATAAGTTTTAGAATTTTTTTCATGTTCATTTATATTATGCATTGACTGTTCCTTTACCTTCTTCGAATTATATTATCCTATTACTACCATTGACCACACAGTGTTGGGAACGATTATTTTTATGCCCCCCCCCCCACCCTGCCAACTTCAGAGTATTCAAGAGGAATTTATTTTCCCTTCGAGTTGCGGTGTTGCCGGACGTTCTAAAAAATGGGTCTGTTCGGATTTTTTCTGCGAGAATACGATGGTTATTAATTAGCGACTTAATTTATTTATTTGTATCAAATATACTTTTATTAATGTTGAAATGAGTTTGAATAAATTTTTAACTCAGTCCGAAAAATAATTTTCAGGATAAGTTAATAATTACGACAGCTGTAAAATTTCAAAAAATGTGAAATTATTTTTTTAATCATAATACAAATTGAGAAAATGCATGAATATTTAAATAATAAAATTTTAAATTTTTTTTTTTTAATTATAATAATGGCTTGGATTATTTATTTTAGAATAACACTTCAAATAATTATAGGATACTTCAGCAACATCGCCTAATTATTACACATGAAGAACATTAAAAAAATGATGATTAATAAAAATAATTCTTAATTCCAAATCTGTATTAAATAAAGATATTTGATACAGTATAATTAAATTTTTGTGTAAAATATTTCCTTTTAAAGACATATTTTTCTAAAAGTGTTGCACTATCAACATTAAAGTTCCTTCGTTTTATCAGTTTTTATTTTTAATGAAAACATTTTTAACTTTATTTTAGAAAGCTGCTCAGAGCAGGCGCAAAACAATGGGGGGGGGGGGGCGGAGATGTCCTGACACCTCCTAAGCTAGTAGAGGACACCCTTTACAATTTCTTGTGGGTGTCCAAGACCCTGGGCGGCCGAGTTCAACAAAAAAATTGATCAGCTATCCCCCAAGCTCCAAGCCACCAAATACTCTGGCCACCCAAGTACAACAAAAAACTGGTCGACTATCTCCCAAGCTCTAAATCCCCAAATACCCTGGGCGCCCGAGGTCAACGAAAAAACTGATCAGCTATACTTCAAGCTTTAAACCTCCCAAAACTCTGGGCGTTGAGTTGGATAAATAATCTGATCAGCTATCCCCCAAGCTCTAAACCCTCCAAACTCAAGGCGTAGAGTTCAATAGATAAACTGATCGGCTATCCCCGAAGCCTTGATCTCCCAAATAACCTGAGCGCCCGAGTTCAACATAAAAACTGATCAACTATGCCCCAAGCTCTAAACCCCCAAGACCCTGGACGCCCGAGTTCAATAAAAAAACTGGTCGGCTATCCCCCAAGCTCTAAACCCCCAAATACCCTGGGTTCCCAAGGTCAACGAAAAAAATGATCAGCTATCTCCCAAGCTCTAAACCCCCAAATACCCTGTGCGCCCAAGTTCCCCCTTGGGGGATAGCTGACCAGTTTTTTTTTTGACCTCGGGCGCCCAGGGTATTTGGGGGTTTAGAGCTTGGGAGATAGCCGACCAGTTTTTTTTATGAACTCGAGTGCCCAGGGTATGTTTAAAGCTTGGGGGATGGCTGAACAGTCTATTTATTAAACTCAACATTTTTTTTTTTTTAGACGTCAGTTTCATTGGGGGCGGGGGAGGGAGGGAGGGTTGAACCTCAGGAAACCCCCTAGCTGGATGGAGTTGTTGCGCCCCTGGCTCAGAGATATATTACAGGATCAATGCAAAGATATTTTAATTAGTTTTGCAATGGAAAAAAAGGTAGAAAAAGTATCTTAGCTTTATAAATAGAACTTAATTAGTCAGAAGATTTGTTCATTTATTTAGTAATAAATGTTTTTTATAACAGTAATTATTTGAAGTGTTATTCTAAAATAAATAATTCAAGCCATTATTATAATTAAAAAAAAAAATTAAAATTTTATTATTCAAATATTTATGCATCTTCTCAATTTGTATTATGATTAAAAAAATAATTTCACATATTTTGAAATTTTACAGCTGTCGTAATTATTAACTTACCCTGAAAATTATTTTTCGGACTGAGTTAAAAATTTATTCAAACTCATTTCAACATTAATAGAAGTATTTGATACAAATTAATGAATTAAGTCGCTAATTAATAACCATTGAATTCTCGCAGAAAAAATCCGAACAGACCCATTTTTTAGAACGTCCGGCAACACCGTAACCAGCGCTGTGAAAAGGTGCAGGCTGCTCGTCAGTAAAGGCTATCACAGGAACTCGCGGGATCGCGGGATTCGCTCGATCCCGCAATCCCGCGTCTCGCGCTTTTTCAATGAGGTTAGGTTAGGAGCAAACGCGGGAACGCGGGACGCGGGATTGAGGGATCGAGCGAATCCCGCAATCCCCCGAGTTCCTGTGATAGCCTTAACGGTTCATTTTCTCTTTGCTGACGCCTGGCCGCGCATGGCCAGCCTAGTTGCCACTTGCCTGTCTTCTGCTTCTCTTCTCCCTCCCCCATAACAAACAAGCAAAGTGAACTTAGCAACGTAAGAGGTTTTGGACAAATTTCAAAATAAAAGTAGTTGCTTCAGCGAAAGAAAATTTTTAGTGTTAATAAATAGAAGTATTTAATGATCGTAATTTATTTATTTAGATATTGTACAAGAATAGCTGATACACATTTTTTAAAAATGTACGTTATAAAATTCGGAGACAAATAATGATTTTCGTAGTATTTTAATCACAACTTAAAAGTAATTGATATTTTTTAATTGCTTTGAACAGTGTATAATTTAGCTGTGTTAAACTCAAGTTTTATTTTGGACCTTGAAGTAAATGTAACTGACAAAAAAAAAAGTTAAGCAAGTTTGCAATATTAAAAACGACTTTTTTTATCGAAGCAACATTTTAATTACTCGACTCGAGTAAAAATATTGAAGTATGTACTTTTTTTTTAGCCTCAGTTAATGATCGATTTCATAATTTTGAAACTTTGTTCTTTTGAGAGAAACGTTAACAAAAAATTAGTCTTAATTTATTAATTTAAGTAATATTCATTTACGGGTCATTCCACACTACTTAAAACCAGAGCAAAAACGAATTTTTTACAATATTTCAAATATTTTTGATAATTTGAATAACAAACAGACAATTGAGTTTTATGAGAATATGTCAAACCCACCTTTTAAACAAAAATTATTTAAAAAATTCTTTTATGCAGTTAATTTTTACGTTTTTCTCTTTTTTCGACTAAATAGCCGAGTAAAAGTCTTAAAAAAGCCTTGTTGAGAGGCTGAAAAAATGATTCAAAATCAACTATCTAATCATAGCTAATTAATTATACCTACAGTCCAATATTATGAGAACGCTCCTAGTTTAATTAGAAACGTTCAAAAATCCTCTTTGGTAAAAATAAAAGGCCTCGAATTTTCGGTTTCGTGTCCCACCTGGAACGGTACTATCTTCTTTTTTACAAGTAGTACAAGTAGTAAACCTGAAGTTAAGTTTAAGGTATAAACTATAGTTAGGAATTTTTGGGCATGTTTATTGTCATTGCATTCTTTAAACAGACAAATAAAAATTAAAAAAAAAAAGTGGCTCCCGTTTCGCGTCTCACCCACAACGGCCCTTATTTTTAATATAATTTTTTCTCAGTTGAAATTCACTTCAAGTCGTACAAATGTCCCACCCCCGCAACCATGGATTGACCCTTATGTTATAGATAGTCTTTTTCAATTTAAGTTTTATTTTTTTATAATTTTACTTTTTTGATAAATTTCAATAATTATTTAGTATTTAAATTGAGATTGGTAAAAAAATAAACCACTCTTTTCTCGTGAAAAACTTAAGCAGGTTTACGATTTAAAAAAACAACTTTTTTTTTATCCAAGCAGCATTTTATTTATTAGAATCAAAGAGTATAAAAGGGATTACTAGAAGTCAGTGGTTTTTTTTTCATAAAAAACAATAAGAAACAGAATTTTTGTTGAGTTTATCTCGACGTAGCTTATTTTGCTAACCTTTTCAGGAACTTTATTAAAAAGATACAAAATAATAAAATTAATACTTAATATAAGTATATAAACATAATAAAATATATAAACTTATTTAGAATTTTTACACAAAATATATTACTTTAAAATAGTCTTCAGAACTTCATTATGATTAAAGTTAAAAAAATAGAGACTAGATAATCACAATAATGTCAAGTCAAAAGGTCATTATAATACTGGACTTTAGTGTAAAAGTTTACAGATACAGTTGTAAATAGGACTAAGATCTTTACCTTCTTCCTTTTCATTTCAATTTCTTTTGTTGGAATTAATGAATAAAATTTTATTGAATTGATTCCAGGAAAAAATATTGAAGTGTGTACATTTTTTTTTAGCTTAATAATTTCATACTTTTGAAACTTTATTTTTTGAAAGAAACGTTAACAAATTAGTTTTGTAGTTCTTATATTTACAGCAACATTCATTTATGTTGCAGATAATCTTTTTCAATTTATGTTATACTTTTTTATAATTTAACTTCATTTTAAGTTTAATAAATTAAAATTCTCTGTATAGAATAATCAAATCTTCACTTTTTATAAAAAGGAATTTTATAGATCTTCACCAAGTAAAGGCTACTACCATTGATTATAATTTTAATGTTTTGATAAATTAAAATAATATAGTAATTAAATTGAGATGGATAAATAAGTTTCATTTATCGCTGTTTTTTGTGAGAAACTAATATTAATAATTCAATGAATTTTCTTTGGTTCTTATATAAATGTAAGATTAAAAAATATCATGATCAAATTCTATTTTTAATTTGAAAAGACAGCATCTTTTTACACTGATAGTGTAATTTTTGTGAATTTAAGATTAAGTTAGGGGTGTTTCGAATATTTACATTAAAATCTATAACTAACGACCAAATACAATAAAAACATAATATAATATATCACAGAATTAAATTTTTCACAGTTAAGTTTTTATTAAAAAACAAAATTAATGTTTGTCTTCGCTGATATCGTCTTCTTCATCTTGAATGTTGTTGTTATTTATATTATCTTGTTTTTTACGATAAGCATAACCATATTGCCTCGAAAGTACTTTTTGAAGCATATCATCCGTAGGTTGTAATTTTCGGATGTCGCCCCAGCAACCTTGGATCTTTAAACTGTCGTCGACGAACATAATAGAACGTAGAGTTTTTAAAGATAAAGATGCTCTAAACTTATCTTTTGTAAGTCTTTCTTTGCTCCAAACTCTCTCTGGAGCTGCATTAGAATGAGGTGTGCTGAAGATATTTAAAACAAACTTGGAAAGATTTGAAAACATTTTTTGGTTGTTTTTAGGGTCTATTACTTTAGAAATACTATACCAAAAGTTGACATACGAAAGATCATTGAATATTCCTCGGATAGAGGGCAATCTATCATACTCTTTTTGTAGTATTTCGGCTGGTACATTTGCTGGTATCGCTCGACAACAAAGATTAGCAGCTTCCTGAATAACATTCATATTAGCCTGATGAAATTCGCGCCTTAAAGCGTTGTTTGGATCGAGACATTTTAAGACAGAAAATTTTTTGTATCTTACAACCATTCTTGTATGATAAGTACTTGTCAACTCTTTAATATAATTAAAACAATCAGCCATGAAAAAATTCCAATCATTACTGTCAAGTTTCGAAGCTTCTGTGGTTGCATCTTCCCCAATAGTTATATGAGCCAATGGTAGATAATTATCTTTATTTTCAAAATCAATGATTAAATCTTCTGAGTGAAGTTGAATGTAGTCTTTTTTAAAAATACAAGCGAGTAATTCAAGGTAAGTTATTTTTATTTCTTTAAAAAAATGTGGTAAAATAACTTCATCGGTTTGTAAATTTCTATTTAAACTTTCTATTATCGGCAAATAAAAGTTTAAGAAATGCAAGTAGCAGATACTTTTAGGTGCAGCTAATCGTTCTTTAAGAGATTCTACATTATCGGGTGGCTTGGGCAAAGACGCTACCTCTTCTAATGCAAGCTCCACTGGCTCCCACTGATGCAATAACCGTTCGACACATGGGCCCATACTTAGCCATCTAGTAATTACTGGTCTCAACAGATTTTGAACATCTTTATCCAGGTCTATTTGAGCTTGCTTTCTTTTCGGGAACTTCAAGAAGTTATATACGGCCCCAGTCAACTCCATGATTTCTTTTGGAAGTTTCGCTGCTGCGTCTTTTGCACATAGATGGAGAGAGTGTGCGGGACAAATCATGTTTAATGAACCTTTAAAATCTCTTTCAAATTTTTGACTATCTGAATTAAATTTTCCAACCATAACATTAGCTCCGTCCGAGCTGAATCCTTGAAAATTATCACGTGGGATTTTTGTAAAATTCTCAAAAGACTCACTAATTCTCTGATAAAGACTCTCCGCTGTAGCATCACTGTCTTCGTGGTCCAAGTGAATAGGAATGATGTCCCACAGTGAAGTCATAATTTTTTTTAAATCATCGTTAAAGTATCTTACCAGTACGCAACCATGAGATTCAGATGTTATATCGGTAGATTCGTCAAACAAAACAGTAAAATTTGTTTTTTGCAAAATATTCAATAAATTCATTCTGTGAACCGGAGCAAAAATATCGTTGATAATGTCAGTCATTTTTGTTCTACTCATAAGTACATCGTTTAGTGCTTGCACGTCTTTGCATAAGTCGTGAATCAGGGGTAAAAGTTGATCTTCGAGACAAAGTGCTATCCGGTTTTTACAAAAAAAAGCTATTAATTTTAATTGAATAACTACCATCCGATTGTTAAATTCATTTATATTGTTGTAAGCATGATTATTATTAATATTTGGACCAAGATTTTCAATATTATCCACATGAGCTTTCGAGTTTTCATGGTCTTTAATTACAGAGAGCCGAGGTGATAATGTAACCCTACACACGTTACAATAACCACAGTTTGGAGTGGTGGGATGCGCTTGTAACCATCGCTGTCTGCCACTGTATATCCACGAATATCTAAACCTGTAGTTTTTCGTTTTTTTTTCCTGCTGACCCTGTTGACGCTGTTGTCGTTGTCGTTGACGTCCTTGTTGTACTTGTCGCTGTTGTCGCCCTTGTTGAATTTGTTGTAGTTGGCCTTGTTGTTCTTGATGTTCTCGTAATATTTGCTGTTGTCCTCCAAGCGTGCTGCTGTGAGGAGTAGAATTTTCATTCATTAGTCTACCACTTGATGCTTGAGAACTAACATTAAAATGTTGCTGTTTACGAACTTCACGTAGTTCTGGATTAATTTGACTAATATTATGATCTTCACATGGAACTAATGGCACATCATGTCTTTGTTCGTGAAGTTCGTGTCGATTTTGATTGCTTCGATTAATTGTATTTTAAGCTCGAGGAGTAAAAGTAACAGTTCTGATTTGTGTATTTGCTTCTGGATTTATCAGACTACCACGCTGATATTGAATAGTAACGCGCCGAGGAGCAAAAGATATTCTTTGAACAGTCTGTCTTTGTGGTCTAGGCTGTGTAGGCAGCGTCTGATAAGTCTGTCTTACGTTTGGAAGTCGAGAATTATTAGATAGAGCTTCATTTCCTAATTCTCGAAGTGTTTCATCGATATCAACATGCATAGGTTCCATACTGAAAATTAAAAAAAAAAAAAATACTAAAAATAAAAAAATAAAATTTATGAATTTGAATAAATTATTAAGTTTGGTTAGAATTACTTTATTCGTGTACAAATATTTCGACCTTGATAAATCAAACTTAAATTTATTACAGTAATTTAATTCTTGTCATAACTGTTCTAAAGCTTCAAAAAAAAAGAGCCTACTACCATTGAAGTGGTTGTTAAATACTTTTATCATAAATTTTTCAAATTATTTTCAAAATGTTACTTAACATAAGACAAAGAAAAATTTAAAAGATGTGAACTTTTCCACCAAAAACATTACAGTACAGCCATAAATCTTAAATAAACTTTTCAAAATTGTACTTTTCATTATTTTCAATATAATGTGAGAATTATGTGTCTTGTAAAGCTATAAGTTTTATAAACACCTCCTACAAAATTGTCAAAATCTCATCCTCAGGATTCAAAAAACTAACCACTTATTTTTATAATTTTATTTTATTTTAATAATGGTTTTTGGACACTTAAAAAACGACAACTGCACCTTTTCTGATAGTGGGCTGCTTTCAGAAATATCCTTTTTCAGGCTATTAAAAATAAAAAATTTGACAATTTTTGATACTTTCGTGTAAATAAAAGTTGTAAAAAGTGCTTGAAAAAGAAATTTTTTAGATAAGAATTTCCTGGACCGGTGAATTTTCAGAATGAGTTTAATCAACGTTTTTGCGGTTTCATAAAAACATATTGATACTTCATAAAAATCAAAGAATGTATTTTTTGGATCCCGAGGATCAGAATTTGGTGATTTTGCAAGAGGTCCTTAGTTCGTAATTATACTTACAACTTCATATTTAATAATCAAGTTGTTTGATTCGATATATTTGTAAAAATCAGTAGTTATAAGAAAAATTAACTGAACAAAGACTATTTTTCTTAAATCAGTCTTTTTTTTTACTCACACGATAATTTATGGTTTAAAGTTCTAGTAAACAGAACTAATTCTTTAATACTTAAAACAGTAAAAGTTTTTAATGAAAAAATTTGAAACTTGTAATTATTTTTTGTAAAATAACTATCTAAATATATCTATACATCTATATTTATTTCTTTTTAAGAAGCCAAATTATATAATATCAGCAAACTAAAAAAAGAGTGGCTCAAAAACCTTTTTGAGTTAAAAAAATTGTATAGAAAAAAGCTTTGAATTGTTTGCATGAAGCTTTGTGCAAGCCTAAACATTTATTGCTATGAAATTGACAGATTACTTTAATTGAATACTTACGTTAAAATCTGCACTCACTAGTTTTCGACTTCGATTACTTTAGTGATAATTTCCTTCCGTGCTATATATATTAATTGGACACTAGAAACTTATACTTTAGAATTAAATGAAGAAAAAAACGCTTTAAACAACTATAAAATCAATCTTCCGAACAAACGAGTGCTTATGTTTTGCAAAACACTATAAACAAAACTTTTCGTTTATGGATTCAATCACCAATTACGTAGCCAACTTGAAAATTTGTTGTTGATGAGCAAAACAAAATACGATGTTTCCTCGATCTTTTCTCGCGAAGTACTGAGTAGGGACGCGCTTCTGGTTGCACTGGTGAAAATTCCCACAAGAAGATTAGAAATCGGAAAAATCCGTCTAAACTGCAAAAAAAATCTTCATCGCATTATTACCTGAAGGTCGAGCAAATAGGTAAGCGCGCCGAGCGCGCGTCGCACCGGAGGCTCGGGTGGCTAAGCGCACTGGTGGCCCACGAGCACATGGCGAACACATGCAGACCGAGCGCTCTTACAACCCCTGGTACCAAGAGCCAAGGGGTGAAAGCTGCGAGTAAATAAATAGCTTTCCCTTTCGTTTTTCAAATTTTTTATTTATGTATAGTTTTAGAAATTTCTGCAGGGTCCTAGTCATGAGAAAGCATTTGTTATAAGTTATAATTTTTGTATCGTCAATGCAACAACAAAATTTACCTATGTTATGTTGTTTGAAAAATTCAGCGTCTCGCTACTTTATTTGTTATTTTGTGATGAGAAAAGTTCTGTAAAAATTTAAACTTTTTTTTATTAAATACTATTTGAAAATCGAAACCATTCTTCATCGTCGTATAATGTTACGAAGATTGATTAAACAAACTATTCAATTTTTTCAGCAGTAACTAGACAAAGTTTTATAATTACATAATATTTCGAATTAAACCAGTATCTTACGAAACCCCAGCATGCTAATTGTTTGTTTCATTGTTCTCCTTTAATTGTTTAACCATTTTGAAGCTTTAAATGTAAATATATAATGATATACATTTCTGCTTGATACTACATCAAACACAGAAGCCTCTTCATTTGAGAAAATAAGCTTGAAACAAGAAAATTTTCAATTTAATAAAGCGTCAAGTGGATTTTTTCGATTGAGTTAAGAGGTTACTTTTTAAATGTCACAATCATGGTTTCTACTACTGCTTACTTTTGTTATTGTAAAATGCTCTCAAAATTTATTAATCTTTAAAATTATTTTGAAAAAAATTTCCAATATAAAAGTTTAGTTAAGTTATAAGTTAATATTAATGAAATCAAGCTCCGTATTATTAACGCCCACATGTCAGAAATTTTTCGGTAAACTTTGCAGGACAAAAAATGTTCAGAAGACAGAAGTTTAAAATGTTTATTGAAAAATGATAGTTTTTCATGCACATTTTTATTTTTTATGGAGTTATACATTTTTTTAATGTTGGAAAAAAAATTTATTTAATCTAAATTAATTTTTTTTTTTACTGTTGGTTATAAGTTTTACTAATCTTTTTTAAAATTGTTGTTGACAAAATTGTGACAAGTTACTTGTATATAAATTATCGCATTGCGGTTATAATGATAGGACTGACAGAAAAGATGATTCCAAATTCAATGAATTTTTATTCAAAAACGGAAGGTTCAATAAAAAAACTGTAAATATTACTTTATTCTTGAAATTTTAAACAATTAACTGCAGTGGTATTGTTTAATTTTTGATGACTTAATTTGTATTCATTGGTCCTAACGAAACTGGGTATAATATTTCGAATTTTGCATTTTCAATTATAGAAATTAACATAAACCAAGTACAACATACTTTTATATGCTCAAATTGTATTCAGTTTTAAGCAAAATTAATTTCTTAATGTCAGTACCGCCATCGGCCGCAATGTGTTAATTTATATCAAAGTTTGTTTGCCACTATTTAAAAAAAAAAAAAAAAAGTCACTACAACAACTGTAAAGAAAATTTGGGTACTTCAAACTTAACGTCCCAGATTCAATTTTCCTAAATTATAAAATAATAGTTCCTATTTTTCCTAAAATTTTATTGGAAAAAAATGTCTGAAACCGTAATTTTTTTTTAATTGTTACCACACAATTTCAAAAAATTATTTTAGGTATTTTAAACTACATGATCTAGTAAAGCATACTCAAAAATAGTTAGAAATTTCTCGGTTAATTTTTCAACTTTATCTTAAATATATTTGAACCTAAAGTTTACTAAAAAATTTCGGTCATTTCGGTGTTAATGGGTTCAATAAGTATGATTTAAATGCTTGAAAATTAAAAAAAAATGTTATCAGTTGATAATTTAAAACTAACAAGAAACCCTCAAACAACATCTTTTTTATTAAAGCATTTTCACACTGAGGTTGAATTCTTGAAAAATCAGTTTCTTTGTCGCTTTTTGTATGAAAAAATTAAAAAATGGTTATTAGAAAGATAAAATAGAAAGTTATAACCTTACCTCAATTGCAACAGTATAAAAATATTTTTTCATTATAAAAACTGTGATCGTCAAAAAAATGTTAAAAAAACGTCAAAAAATAAACATCTTTTTGACCTGTTATAATAAGTATGTACAAAATGAAATTTTTATGTAACGTAAAATACTTAAAAATGGAAACTTCTCGGTTAATTTTTCAACTGTATCTTAAATATATTTCAACCTAAAGTTTACGAAATAATTTCGGTCATATGGGCGTTAATGGGCTTAATAAGTATAATTTAAATACTAAGCATGTAACAGACTTGAATATTTTTTTTAAATTTTTATCAGTCGACAATTTAAAACTAGCATAATAAAAACCCTCAAATATATTATTATATTATCCCTGCTGTATAGCCACACATATATTCCACACGTGTGCCACACGTAAAATGGACTTGAGCAAATTTTTTTAAAGTTTGCTAAATATTATAACATTATGAAGTCAGGGTGGACACCAGGTGCACCTGGTGATGATAACGCCTCGGAGATGACTTCCCCAGGAAGTTTTGACTTCAGAAGGGTCAGGACGGACACCTGGTGCACATCGTCATAATAACGCCTTGTAGATGATTTCCCCAGGAAGTTTGGACTCCGGAGGGGCCAGGGCGGACACCTGGTGCACCTGGTGATACTTACGCCTCGGAGATGATTTCCCCAGGAAGTTTTGACTCCGGAGGGGACAGGGCGGACACCTGGTGCACCTGGTGGTAATTACGCCTTGAAGATGATTTCCCCAGGAAGTTTGGATCTCAGAGGGATCCGGACGGACACCTGGTGCACCTAGTGGTGATAAAGCCTCGGAGATGATTTCCACAGGAAGTTTTTGCTTTAGAAGGGTCAGGACGGACACCTGGTGCACCTAGTCATAATAACGCCTCGGAGATGATTTCCCCGGGAAGTTTTGACTCCAGAAGGGTCACTACAGACACCTGGTGCACCAGGTGATGATGACGCCTCGGTGATGATTTCCCCAGGAAGTTTTGACTCCAGAAAGGTCACTACTGACACCTGGTGCACCAGGTGATGATGACGCCTCGGTGATGATTTCCCCAGGAAGTTTTGACTCCAGAGGGGTCAGGATGAACACCTGGTGCACCTGGTGATGATAACGCCTCGGAGATGACTTCCCCCGGAAGTTTTTACTTCAGAAGGGTCAGGACAGACACCTGGTGCACCTGGTCATAATAACGCCTTGTAGATGATTTCCCCAGGAAGTTTTGATCCCAAAGGATTCAGGACGGACACCTGATGCAGCTGGTGGTAAGAACGCCTCGGAGATGATTTCCCCGGGAAGTTTTGACTCCAGAAGGGTCACTACAGACACCAGGCGCACCTGGTGATGATGACGCCTCGGTGATGATTTCCCCAGGAAGTTTTGACTCCAGAAGGGTCACTACAGACACCTGATGCGCCTGGTGGTAATAAAGCCTCGGAGATTGTTTTCTGGGTCCTGACCCCTCTGGGATCAAAACTTCCTGGGGAAATCATCTACAAGGCGTCATTCTGACGAGGTGCACCAGGTGTCCGTCCTAACCCTTCTGAAGTCAAAACTTCCTGGGGAAGTCATCTCCGAGGCGTTATCATCACCAGGTGCACCTGGTGTTCGTCCTGACCCCTCTGGAGTCAAAACTTCTTGGGGAAATCATCTCCAAGGCGTTATTACCACCAGGTACACCAGGTTTCTGTAGTGACCCTTTTGGAGTCAAAACTTCCTGGGGAAATCATCTCCGAGGCGATCTTACCTCTAGCTGCACCAGGTGTCCGTCCTGACCCCTCTGGGATCAAAACTTCCTGGGGAAATCATCTACAAGGCGTTATCATCACCAGGTGCACCTGGTGTTCGTCCTGACCCCTCTGGAGTCAAAACTTCCTGGGGAAATCATCTACAAGGTGTTATTATGACCAGGTGCACCAGGTGTCCGTCATGACCCTTCTGAAGTCAAAACTTCCTGGGGAAGTCATCTCCAAGGCGTTATCATCACCAGGTGCACCTGGTGTTCGTCCTGACCCCTCTGGAGTCAAAACTTCTTGGGGAAATCATCTCCAAGGCGTTATTACCACCAGGTACACCAGGTGTATGTAGTGACCCTTTTAGAGTCAAAACTTCCTGGGGAAATCATCTCCGAGGCGTTCTTACCATTAGCTGCACCAGGTGTCCGTCCTGACCCCTCTGGGATCAAAACTTCCTGGGGAAATCATCCACAAGGTGTTATTATGACGAGGTGCACCAGGTGTCCGTCCTTACCCTTCTGAAGTCAAAACTTCCTTGGGAAGTCATCTCCGAGGCGTTATCATCACCAGGTGCACCTAGTGTTCGTCCTGACCCCTCTGGAGTCAAAACTTCTTGGGGAAATCATCTCCAAGGCGTTATTACCACCAGGTACACCAGGTTTCTGTAGTGACCCTTTTGGAGTCAAAACTTCCTGGGGAAATCATCTCCGAGGCGATCTTACCTCTAGCTGCACCAGGTGTCCGTCCTGACCCCTCTGGGATCAAAACTTCCTGGGGAAATCATCTACAAGGCGTTATTATGACGAGGTGCACCAGGTGTCCGTCCTGACCCTTCTGAAGTCAAAACTTCCTGGGGAAGTCATCTCCGAGGCGTTATCATCACCAGGTTCACCTGGTGTCCACTCTGACTTCATAATGTTATAATATTTAGCAAACTTTAAAAAAATTTGCTCAAGTCCATTTTACGTGTGACACACGTGTGGCTATACAGCAGGGTATTATTGATAGATCAAACAAAAAAGGTTAAATATTTAAATAAGGCATTTTTACTATAACATAATTAAGCACCTCACTTCTTAAATTACTTTTCATTTTTTAAATTCAAAGGTGTATTTTTTATTTTTTCAGTAATACTATTTTTTATTTATCATCAATTATTAAGTTTCATGTCTTAAAGAGTGACCCCGAAATTCGCCCGTTTGCTTCGATTGTCGAAAAAAATTTTGTTGCAAATGGTTGTTTATGGTCAGATATGAATCCCCATTAAGTTGCAAGTGGGGAAACTTTTTTGTTGCAGAGGTATGACCAGTCTAAGTAGTGATCTTAATGGGACGTTTTTTATAAACAATCCTGAAAGGTCAAATTTTTATAAAACAAAAAATACTATCGTGTTCTAAGTGAAATTCTAAGAAGAAAATTTACTTGGAGTTTTTTGAGTTATCTCACCAACTTTGCATGAAAATTCATCAAAAATCACAATTTTACCAAACGGGCGAAAATTTGTCGATTTTTGGGGGCACTCTTTCTCATTTCAAAAACTTGTCCAAAGCATCTTCCGAGGCTACTTTCATTTTGCTCGGTCGCATGCGCTGAGTGCTGTTGCAGCTCAGCTGCTTGCTCGCAGCACCAAGCCAATAGCCGTCCACGACTTCTATGACAAGCATAACCGTATTCCGTACCGTTACCGTGACCGTCCGTGCCTGCACCTTTTCACAGCGCTGACCGCAACTCGAAGGGAAAATAAATTCCTCTTGAATACTCTGAAGTTGGCAGGGTACGGGGGGCCATAAAAATAATCGTTCCCAATACTGTGACCACAAGGCTTCGGTTCGAGGTTATTCAGCGCCGCGTAGGCTTTTGTTTATCGGTAGTAGTATAGTAACACTATGGCGAATGTAAACAAAGATGATTCACCGCAGCGAGCAGTCTCGCGCGGTGGGGGCGGCCGGTTACGCGGTTGAGGCGGCTGCTCGCGGGTGCTGCGGGAGGGGGTGCTCGGGGCCGTTCGGGAAGGAGGAGGGCTTCCTGGCGCTGCGAGCGGCCTCGCGCGGTGGCGGGGGCCGGTGACGCGGTCGAGGCGGCTGCTCGCGGGTGCTGCGGGAGGTGGTGCTAGGGGCCGCTCGGGAAGGAGGAGGGCTTCCTGGCGCTGCGAGCGGCCTCGCGCGGTGGCGGGGGGTGGTGACGTGGTCGAGGTGGCTGCTCGCGGGTGCAGCGGGAGGTGGTGCTCGGGGCCACACGGGGAGCAGGAGGAGGACTTTCTGACGACGGCAACGAGGCTGATGCAGCGGAAGCGAAGGTCGCTGAGGCGGCTGCGCTAGGGAGGAGGGCTTCCTGGCGCTGCGAGCGGCCTCGCGCGGTGGCGGGGGCTGGTGACGTGGTCGAGGCGGCTGCTCGCGGGTGCTGCGGGAGGTGGTGCTCGGGGCCGTTCGGGAAGGAGGAGGGCTTCCTGGCGCTGCGAGCGGCCTCGCGTGGTGGCGGGGGCCGGTGACGCGGTCGAGGCGGCTGCTCGCGGGTGCTGCGGGAGGGGGTGCTCGGGGCCGTTCGGGAAGGAGGAGGGCTTCCTGGCGCTGCGAGCGGCCTCGCGCGGTGGCGGGGGGTGGTGACGTGGTCGAGGCGGCTGCTCGCGGGTGCTGCGGGAGGGGGTGCTCGGGGCCGCTCGGGGAGCAGGAGGAAGACTTTCTGACGACGGCGACGAGGCTGATGCAGCGGAAGCGAAGGTCGCTGAGGCGGCTGCGCTAGGGAGGAGGGCTTCCTGGCGCTGCGAGCGGCCTCGCGCGGTGGCGGGGGCTGGTGACGTGGTCGAGGCGGCTGCTCGCGGGTGCTGCGGGAGGGGGTGCTCGGGGCCGTTCGGGAAGGAGGAGGGCTTCCTGGCGCTGCGAGCGGCCTCGCGTGGTGGCGGGGGCCGGTGACGCGGTCGAGGCGGCTGCTCGCGGGTGCTGCGGGAGGGGGTGCTCGGGGCCGTTCGGGAAGGAGGAGGGCTTCCTGGTGCTGCGAGCGGCCTCGCGCGGTGGCGGGGGGTGGTGACGTGGTCGAGGCGGCTGCTCGCGGGTGCAGCGGGAGGTGGTGCTCGGGGCCACACGGGGAGCAGGAGGAGGACTTTCTGACGACGGCAACGAGGCTGATGCAGCGGAAGCGAAGGTCGCTGAGGCGGCTGCGCTAGGGAGGAGGGCTTCCTGGCGCTGCGAGCGGCCTCGCGCGGTGGCGGGGGCTGGTGACGTGGCCGAGGCGGCTGCTCGCGGGTGCTGCGGGAGGTGGTGCTCGGGGCCGTTCGGGAAGGAGGAGGGCTTCCTGGCGCTGCGAGCGGCCTCGCGCGGTGGCGGGGGGTGGTGACGTGGTCGAGGCGGCTGCTCGCGGGTGCTGCGGGAGGGGGTGCTCGGGGCCGCTCGGGGAGCAGGAGGAAGACTTTCTGACGACGGCGACGAGGCTGATGCAGCGGAAGCGAAGGTCGCTGAGGCGGCTGCGCTAGGGAGGAGGGCTTCCTGGCGCTGCGAGCGGCCTCGCGCGGTGGCGGGGGCTGGTGACGTGGTCGAGGCGGCTACTCGCGGGTGCTGCGGGAGGGGGTGCTCGGGGCCGTTCGGGAAGGAGGAGGGCTTCCTGGCGCTGCGAGCGGCCTCGCGTGGTGGCGGGGGCCGGTGACGCGGTCGAGGCGGCTGCTCGCGGGTGCTGCGGGAGGGGGTGCTCGGGGCCGTTCGGGAAGGAGGAGGGCTTCCTGGTGCTGCGAGCGGCCTCGCGCGGTGGCGGGGGGTGGTGACGTGGTCGAGGCGGCTGCTCGCGGGTGCAGCGGGAGGTGGTGCTCGGGGCCACACGGGGAGCAGGAGGAGGACTTTCTGACGACGGCAACGAGGCTGATGCAGCGGAAGCGAAGGTCGCTGAGGCGGCTGCGCTAGGGAGGAGGGCTTCCTGGCGCTGCGAGCGGCCTCGCGCGGTGGCGGGGGCTGGTGACGTGGCCGAGGCGGCTGCTCGCGGGTGCTGCGGGAGGTGGTGCTCGGGGCCGCTCGGGGAGCAGGAGGAAGACTTTCTGACGACGGCGACGTGGCTGATGCAGCGGAAGCGAAGGTCGCTGAGGCGGCTGCGCTCAGACGTCGCGACTGCTGACTCTGCAGGAGCCGCTGATGCTGCTGCGGCATCTGTATCTTGTTCTATTATGCAAAAAATACATTTTATTTTAGTTGCTCGTCAGTTTTTATTTTGTTTCTTTTCTTGATGTGTAATATCAAGTTATCAATTTTCCATGAAAGCAAAACACTGAATGAAAGTCGTTTGAGCTTTTAAACGTTCTATAAGTGATGAAAAAATAAAAAAGTGCAACGCTTAGACTTCAGCATTACTCGTGTTCTTAGTCGCTTTTCGAACGTTACAGAATTCACAGCACTTGAGCAAAATACTTTTAAACATGTCTGAAATAACAGTAAAAAAGTTAGTGAATATTATAAAATGCATTTTGAGAGTAGCTTATCAAAGAGATGTATATATTAAAACAATGTGTGGTGTAGAGTGGTCGAAAAATTTATCAAGCTTACCGATGCAGATCCTGGAAAAGAAACTGCATTTTTTGCTTCTACACTGCAGTGAAGATACAATTGAATACCTGTACAAGCGAGGAATATTTCACGATGAGAAAATTATTTTGATTTTAAAAAATGTTTTGAAACTCAAAAATTTATTGAACAAACCAGCTTTTAAGGATCTTAACAAACCTAAAGGTATTCGAATAATTTGTGTGCGTGCGACAAAAAAAAAAAAAAAAAAAAAAAAAAGAGCCATTCTTTTAATTTTTTAACTTTGTATATTATAATTTTAGAATTTACCGAAATGATGCTTGATCACGAAGGTGATGAGTTTATCAAACTCTGTGCGTACGAGCAAGGCGAACCATCAACATCAGCAGAAAATAACAATTCACCGTCTTCGTCATCTGAAAGTAGTTCGTGTTCTTGCAGTACTGATAGCGATTCATCTGATAACGATTCATCTGATGATAATGATGACGATGTCGCGGCTCAAAATCTTAATAGTGAGTATAAAATTGTTTATTGGATTAAAATAATAATTAACGAATTTTGCATTTTTTATTTTTTTATATTAGATGTATTATTTCAGAATGGCAGCGGTAGACAACAAAATCAACGATTAGTCATAGAAAACATTAGAACTAGATTTTACCAGAGATTCGGAGTGGAAGGGCGTGAAATAAATGTAAGGATACTGCCACCGCGTGCTGAATCAGACGTTTTTCGGTGGCTAGGAGAAGCTTTAAGTGATCTGCACGCTGACCTTATTAAAGACACAACTTCTTCTGATTTTATCGGGCTGACAATAAATACAGAAAGACTCACTCACGGTCCAGTATGGCTCTCATTTCGGCCATTGCGCGATTTTAACGTAGAAGAGTTGTGGCAACTACTTTTCAGTATATCTCAGAGCTCAAACGAGTATAACATTGAAGATCCTTTGAATATAACTTGCAACATAGTTAAAAATGTAACAGGTTGCGGACGCGTAAAGCTCACCGAAGAGTCTGTCAAAAAAAAGTCAATACTTACTATTAGAAACGATGATAATCTTTGCTTGCCTCGCTCTCTCGTTGCTGCATGCGCTTACAGTATCAGAGGACAGATACGTTCAGGTGTTTTGCATGCCTATTGGAACAGCGTACGTCAAATCAATGGCTCTACTCAAAAAAAAGCAGCTCTTGATTTAATAAAATTAGCTCGAGTTGATGTACCTGCAGAAGGTTGTGGAATGAGAGAAATCGAAAAATTTCAACAATATTTTGCAGCAAAAGGAATAGCTATAGTAGTTTACTCTTTTAGAGATTTCGCACGAGGTGAAAAGCCTCTTACGATGGGTCAAATTTAGTTATTTACAAGTACAAAAGCATCAAGTATATTTTACGTATAATGTATTATGCCTCTTTAAATCATTTTGAACCTATACTTAATTTGGTTGGTGTATCAGGGAGTATAGGTTATTGCATTCCATGCAATAAAAGTTATTCAAGGTTTCTTAGTCATAGATGCACGAACAGATGTTCAAAGTGTTTACAATATCCTGTGTGCGACGAGCAACATCCAATGACTCGATGTCAACTGTGTAATAGATATTTTTACGGTGAAGAGTGTTATCAAAATCATTTAAAAATTAATTCTTTCAAAAAATCTAGCGTGTGTTCGAGTATTAAAATTTGTCAAATATGTTTTAAAGTTTCCGATGACAAGCACGAGTGCGGTAAAAGTTTTTGTACAATTTGTTGCAAGTACATGTCTGATCACGAGTGTTTTATGCAACCAATAAAAGAATCTGAAAAATCACACAGGGTGATATTTTTTTTTTACGACTTTGAAACTCAACAAAACGTGCACGTGCTTGGAGATGAAGACAAAAAAATTCATAAACCAAACTTGTGCGTAGTTCATCAAGTTTGCAACTTTTGCTTACATGAGACCGATATAACGGCTGAATGCGATAAGTGCGGGGTACGTGAACATATTTTTAAGACAGACCCTGTAAAACAATTTATGGATTTAGCTTTGAAGCCACGTAAACTGTTTAAGCGAGTTGTGTGTATAGCTCATAATGCTCAAGGATATGATGCCCACTTTATTTTTAAATTTTTGGCTGAAAAAAGTGAACGTGAAAAACCTTCGGTGATACTGAATGGTACAAAGATTATAGTGATGGAGTATATGGGCATAAAATTTATCGACAGTCTAAACTATTTTCATATGCCTCTTAGTAACTTACCCAAAGCCTATGGATTGACGAACATAGAAAAAGGCACGTTCCCGCATTTTTTTAATAAACCAGAAAATGCGAATTACATAGGTCCTTTACCGGCGATTGAATTTTACTCCCCTGATACCATGGGTGAAAAAGAAAGAGAAAGCTTTATTACGTGGTACAATGAGCAAGCAGCTAAAAACTTTATCTTTGACTTTGATGCTGAATTAACTAAATACTGCAAACAAGATGTAAAAATCTTAAGACTGGCCTGTTTGAATTTTCGAGAAAAATTTATGAAATTTGGTGTGGATCCGTTTCTGGAGTGCACCACTATTGCTTCCACATGTATGAGAGTGTTCAAGAAAAAATTTTTGAAAAATAATCAGATTGGTATAATACCAGCAGGAGGATACAGAGGTCGTAACATACAATCTTTGAAAGCTGTTCAATGGCTGTTTTGGATGGAGAAATCATTGAAACGCCCCATCGAGCATGCAGGTCGCTGTCGAGAAAGAAGATTATTGGAAGGGATTTTAGTCGATGGTTACAGTGCTCCAAAACACCTGGAAAGTCACCGAGGATTGGTTTTTCAGTTTCATGGGTAACTTGATTTTTTTTTTTTTTTTTTTTCGCAAACACTGATGACACTTAAATTTTTTTCTTTCTTTTTAGCTGTTATTGGCACGGCTGCCCGAGTTGTTACCGCTTTAATAGAGATGAAAAATTATCGAACGGTCAATCGATGGATGAGAAGTTTGAAAGAACTTATGCTCAATCAGAAAGGATAAAGAGTCTGCAGTACAGGTTAATTGAAATCTGGGAGCACGACTTTGATGAATTTAAAAAAACAAACGAAGATTTAAAACGGTATTTGAGTGAAAAAATAGACATGATTTATCAAAAACCCTTGAATCCTCGCGATGCTTTGTTTGGTGGGCGCACGGATAATACTGTTAAGAAGTACTTTTGTAAGCAGGACGAAAAAATAAAGTACGTCGATTTCAACAGTTTGTATCCGTTAATTTGTAAACGATCGAAGTATATCGTAGGTCACCCTAAATTATACGTAGGTGAAGAGGAGTGTAGTCTACTCGTGCGCGATAAGAGCGATTTTTCAAACGTTAACGGTTTAGTAAAATGCAAAGTGTTACCTCCTAGAAATTTGTACCACCCTGTATTGCCAGTGAAAATGCACGATAAATTGCTTTTTCCACTGTGTCGAACATGTACCGAGCAAATGATACAACGAGAATGCATCCATGAAAATCCGAAAGATAGATATTTAATAGGTACTTGGGTATCCGAAGAATTAAAAAAAGCGATAGAAGTAGGTTACGTAGTCATTAAAATGTTTGAAATTCGGCAGTACAATATAACGCAGTATGATCCTGTAACAAAAAAAGGAGGAATATTTGCCGAATACATAGACACTTTTTTTACTCAAAAAACGCAAGCTTCAGGTTACCCCGCCGAGTGCACGACCGAAGAAGATAAAGAAAGATATATTTCGGAATTTGAAAAAGTTGAAGGTATCAAACTAGATAGAGAAGCTATAAATTTTAATCCAGGCTTGCGTCTAGTTTCGAAACTTGCAATCAACTCTATATGGGGAAAATTTGCACAAGCGCAAAATAAACAAAAAACTGAAGTGCTTACTTCACCAAATAGATTGATCGAGTTATTACACAGTAAAGAAATAGATGTAAATAGTATCTTACCTGTGAATGACGAATTGCTGTATACAAGCTGGTCTTTCAAAGCTGAAGCGGTTACACCTTCACGATCTACGAACGTTGTAGTAGCCGCATTTACTACAGCGCAAGCACGATTGAAACTTTTTGAGTGTCTACACTTTTTGGGGCCCAGAGCCCTTTATTTTGACACAGATTCAGTGATTTACATCAGCAAACCGGGTATGAACGACTTACCTACTGGTTCCATGTTGGGAGAACTGACGGACGAGTTAGCTGACAAAGGTGTCGGTACATATGTGAGCAAATTTTTATCAGGAGGGGCTAAATTTTACGCTTTTGAGTACGTGAAACCCGACGGTAGCAAGGATTATGTATGTAAAGTAAAAGGCATCAGACTTAATTTCGCAAACAAACAAAAAATTAATTTCGAGTCCATACACGACATGGTAACAGAAAAAATTGAAAATGTCGTTGTAGAATCTTCTAACATACGCAGAACAGCTTTTCACGAAGTAATAACACAAAGCGAAACCAAGATTTGCAAGACGGTGTACAATAAGAGATATTTTAAATCCGTAGAAGAGAGTTATCCTTACGGTTTTAAAATGTAAGCGCCCCGCGGAGTTGCTCGTCAGCGTTTTTTACTAGGTCGATTACGCGCGCTGTCATACAGTTGTGATACGAGAGTATCAAAGAGCTCGCGGTCATAGAACTCTGCGACCGCACATCGCTGCTACTCGCAGCTAAAATGTGAGCCTCTAAAAATATTGTATCCTCGATGTTTCGAAAAGTGTACATGATTAAAGTCGAAAGGCATATCTCTGGAAAAGTATAATTAACGTTTGAATTTAAGTATTGTTATTAAAAACTGCATTTAAAATAAAACCTGTAAGAGAATAAAATAAAGTAAATAAATAAATCCATAACCTTGCTTAACTTTTTTTTTTTTCATTTATTTGAACAGATCCCGATTTTCACAATACGCCCGCTCGCGAGCGTCAGCTGAAGACTTTGTACGTTGAAAAAGTGCAAACCAACACTTGCTTTTTTTTTTTTTTTTTTTTTTTTTAGCTCAAGCAAAAGCTAATGCTCCAGCTTAAGCTCTAGCTCTAGCTCAAGCTCTAGCTCAAGCTCTAGCTCTAGCTCAAGCTCTAGCTCAAGCTCTAGCTCAAGCTCTAGCTCTAGCTCTAGCTCAAGCTCAAGCAAAAAGAGTATCAGGCGCTGGCGCTCTGTTGGCGAGCAGGCGTCTCCCTCTCCGGCGGGGCGGTAAAATTTAGACAATCGAGTAAATCGCGGCAGTTGTAACGATGACCTTACAGTGGGAGCACCCGTTTACGTCAATTCTGAGTGGTCCCACAGGTTGTGGAAAAACTGTGTTTGTGAAAAAATTTTTAAAATTCATCGATCGTATGTGCGACACTCGCTTTCAACGAATAATATTGCATTACGCCGAGTGGCAAAACGGCTATCGCGAACTCGGTGAAGAGATTGAATTTCGCGAGGGGTTGCCTCAAAGCGGGGATTACGTAAGCGACCCTAGGCCAAAACTCGTAATTGTTGACGACCTGATGCGCGAATCGAGCACAGGGGGCGCAGTTGTCGATTTATTTACAAAAGGGAGTCACCACAATAACTTGTCGGTAATATTCATCACTCAGAATATTTTTCATCAAGCCCGAGGTCAACGCGACATATCGCTGAATGCGCAGTATATCGTTGTTTTTAGAAATCTCCGCGATCGCGCTCAGATTACGCATCTCTCGCGTCAACTGTGTCCTGAAGATCCGCGTTTTTTGCAGGAAGCATACTGGGACGCTACTTCTGAGCCCTACGGCTATCTGCTACTGGATTTGAAACAAAATACTCCGGAAAACTGCAGATTTCGGACATCTATTTTCCCCGACGACGAGTGGCAGTACGTTTACGTGCCGCGTAAAAATATAAAAGGTGGTGACAAAGCAAATCTCGTACCAGTCGCGTCACTGTGATGGCTCGTAAACGTAGAGCGCCGTTTTCCGAAAAAGAAAAACATATTTTGCGAGCCTTGTATCACCTCAACGAGGAGCAGAAAAAAGCAGTTTTGCGCAAAGCTGATCCTTCATTGATTAAGCGTATTTGCGAGTGCGCCTTGAATATCTTAGTGGGGAACGTACCACTGGGTAAAAAACACAAGACGCGTCTTCGGCAACACGCCTCTACTTTACGAACGCTATCCAAGCCCAAGGTTAGTTTGGCTCGAAAAAAAAAACTAATCGTTCAGCGGGGAGGCGGATTTTTACCGGCGCTGTTGGCACCGCTTCTCGGTACCGTTTTATCAACTCTCATAGCTAAATAATGGACCACGCCCGAAAATTAGTTCTACTACCGTACGACAGTCTTCAGCGAATACAACAGCTAGTAGGCAAAGATGGTCTCCTCAAAACAGTCCAGACTCCTGGCACACCAAGCGAAAGGCTCGACGCGCATATGAACGATATTTTAAACTCCGCCGAAAGAGGAAAGGACGATCGAGAAAAGTGGCTCGATTACAGTCGTGCGCTGCAGAGATTTCTTCTTTTTAACGACAAGACGGAAAAAAAAAATGTCTCGGCCCCTGATAATTTACCTCAAGATGCCTCGACCGATGAAAGTGAAGAGAAAAAAAGAAAAACTTTTTTGGAAGACAGCTTCATCATCGCAGGAGTACCCAAAACTTTTAAAAGCGCTGCTACTAACCTTGTGCGTCATTTGAAACGGGCCGGTAACGTGAAATGGTCCCCGAGTGGCGCTGTAACTATAAACGGAAATTCGGTGGCGGGGGCTAATATCGTCGACTTGGTTGGCGATGCTCTGAGACACAGAAAACGCTCTCCACCTACAGGTCGTAAACAGTTTGCTGCTGCTCTTCGAGAGGCGAACACACCGCGCGAGTTTATCGGAAATAATCAACTGTGGGAGCAAATCGTTTCCAGTGCTCATAGTCAGTCATCCAGTGCTACTTCTTCTCCTTCCTCGGATATTTTGGCTCATGGCTACAACTCAGGAGGTGAAAGACCTCATTTGATTTCACCAGCTGATATTACCGAAGACCGAAGTAGTGCTTTCGAAAAAAGTGACAATTTTGAAAAAAGTTTGTCGAGACGGCAAAAGAGAAACGCTAAAAAGGCTTTGGAAAAAAATTCAATCGCTACCGGAACTCCGAAAAAACAAAAATTAAATAACCAGGGAAGATGGAAGTTTCTGTAGAAAACGCTACTCTCCCTGAGAGCGAAGAGAAAGAAAAAAGTGCTTTGGATGCTATAGTAGACCTGATGCCTTTTGAAATGCATGTACCAGGTTATAAGTTTTGCGGTCCCGGTACAAAATTGTCCGAGCGTTTGAATCGTGGTGACGTAGGCATCAATCCTCTAGACGAAGCGTGTCGTGAACACGATATAGCATACGCTGATAAAAAGGCCAACCGCCGTCAAGCTGATCGCGTGCTTGCCGAAAAAGCATTTTCTCGTTTGTTAGCCGGTGAGACTCCTCCCGATGAAAGAACAGTTGCAATGATGACGGCCTGCTGCATGGTCAGCAAGATTACATTTGAAAAATTTTTCAATCGAATAAAAAAAGCCATCAAGAGGAAGGACAAGAAGAAGACAAAGTCAGTAAACTGCCAACCTTTGCAGAAGAAGAAGAAGAAGAATAATAATAATAAAAATAGTGATAAAAAAAATGCATAGACGACTGCAAAGCTTGTATTACGGCCTACCTCGCGACACGGCATACGCGGGTGCAAACAATCTTTTACACTCTACAAGAAAGCAATATAGTAAACCGAAGGTTTTAAGCTGGCTCGAAGGTCAAGATACCTATAACTTACATAAGCAGGTGAGAAGACGGTTTCCTCGACGCCATTACAACGTTCGTAACATGGATGATGTATGGGAAATTGATTTGATGGATATGAGGTCCCTAAAATCTTACAACAATAATTACGCTTATCTTCTTACCGTTATAGACGTTGTGAGTAAATATTCATGGGTTGAGCCGATAAAAAACAAATCTGCAAAAAGCGTAATTCTTGCTTTCGATAATATATTCAAAAAGTCTAACAACCGAGTTCCCGTTTCCATGCAATTCGACAAAGGTAAAGAGTTTGTAAATCGCGAGTTTCAACTTTACCTGAAAAACAAAAATATATTGTACCGCGTTGTCCGTAGTCCCGATGTTAAAGCCGCGATCGTAGAGAGATTTATAAGATCAATAAAAGAGCGAATTTACAGATATTTAACGCATAAAAACACGCATAGATATTTAGATGTTTTGTCTAACATTGTAGAAGCCTATAATCATACTAAACACACAGCTACAAAAATGACACCGGCGTCCGTTACCCTTGATAACGCTGCCGAAGCTCGTAGAAACATCAAGCATCGTTACGAACGCCCCATCGTCAGAGTTCCTAAATATAACGTGAACGACCTGGTGCGCGTCAGTCGAGCTCGAAACGTTTTTGCGAAAGGTTACGAGAGTGGCTGGACCTTGGAGTTATTCAAGATTTCTCGGATATCCTTGACTAGTTATCCTCCTGTTTATCACCTACAAGATTTAGCCGATGAAGAAATCGATGGATTTTTCTACGAGGAAGAGCTTAGTCGCGTAAAAAAAGATTTAAAAAAGGTTTTTTCTGACGTCGAAAAAATTTTAAAAACTAGAACCAGTGGTCGCTCGAAAGAATTTTTTGTTCGGTGGCGTGGTTATCCAGAAAAATTTTGCTCTTGGATCAAAGCAAGTCAATTGAAAAATCTAAAATGAAGGATCAATTTTATATTGTTCTTCCCAGTAACAGTAGCATGCATTATTACCCTGACAATACTACAACTCGCTTCGTCACGCAGCTACCTCAGCAGATACGCTTACACGGTGCCTGGGCAGTCGCTTTAACAGAGATAAGGATTCCATTGACCTTTCAACACATTCCACTTGAGCGCGATGAGAGATTAGTTTCTGTAATACGATACCGAAAGAAACCGACGATAGATTACTTGTTACTCGGCGCAGAAAAAACACAGGCTTTGACTGCTGTTTATGAAACTAATTTAACCTCTGACACGGGTGAAGAAGATCAAGAAACAACTTCTTCGACTTCAACTGTACCGCCGGGTGTTTATAAAGATATAAAAACTTTTATTCACGAACTCAATAATTTGGCCTGTACAAAAAATCATCTAGAGTTTGGCATTGAACGCGGTGATTATGTATCTGTTAAACGTCTGTGCACTGAAGCTGAGTGTGCAGGTTTCAACCATAAAGTCAATCTCTCTGCGCGAATAAAAACTATTCTTGGTTTAGACCTCAACAGTGTTAATATATTTGAATCAAACGAGGCGATTGTTGGAATTCGCCCTGCTAATCTTTCAAATTGTCTACCATCGATGTTGATGGTTTACACAGACATTTGTGAGCCGTATTTTACAGGTGACGTGCAAACTCGATTGCTACGCGTTGTCTCTCTGGGTACCGATGAATACACTTACGGGGGTCTTCGAATCAAAAGTTTCTCCCCACCCATGTATTTAGATCTACTTTTTAATTCTTTCGAGACTATCGAAATCGATATAAGAGATGAAAATGGTGAACCAATACCATTTGATTTTGGTACGTTGGCAGTGACACTACATTTCAAGCGTACGGATTAAACTATTGAAAAAAAAAAAAAAACAAAATGGATATGGAGCGCTACGACGAATTTTTTATCCTTCAAAATGGTGGAGGTGCTGGAAAAGGTGTTGGTCATATTTTTATCGGCTCTCCCTATCAAAGAGGTCATGGAGGCATAGGCTCTTTTCTTGCGGGCATCTTTCGGCGAGTTCTGCCTTTACTATCGAGTGGTGCTCGAGCCGTTGGCAAAGAAGCTTTTCGTGCTGGTATGAACGTTGTGACCGACGTGACTCAAAATACTCCGGTAAAAGAGTCACTGCGCAATCGCATACGTGAGTCGGGAATGAACTTGAAGCGTAAAGCCGAAGATAAATTGGATGCAATGATGATGATGGAAGGATCAGGTTATAAAAGGCCTCGCGGCATGAGCGCTTTGCAGTTGTTAGCCGACTCTGAGACTGTTTGCAAGCGCAAGAGAAAATCAAAAAAAAAAATAAATAAAATACTTAAGAGAAGTACAAAAAAAAAAAATAAAACAAAGAAAAAAAAGAAAAAAATTGTGAAAAGAAGTGCAAGAGATATTTTTGATTAATCAGCAAAATGGCGTTTCTACATACTCAATCGTGCGAGTGTTTAAAATCGGAGCTCTTGTTATTCGATATTCCTCCAACCTTAACAGCTATAGAAAGTTCAAAGTACGTTCAATATAAACCAATATCTTCGCTCACTGACGATTCACCTATAGAGTTTGTTATCACTGGTACAGGAGACGAATATCTCGATTTAACCCACACGATGTTGAGTTTGAGAGTAGCTTTAAGAGGTACAATTCCAAAAGAATCTTCAGAGGAAGAAGCAAAAAAAGTTGGACCTGTTAACAATTTTATGCACTCCCTGTTTAACCAAGTGGATGTCTTTTTCAATCAAAAAGCTGTTTCGCCACCCAATCATGCTTACGCTTATAGAGCGTACATAGAAACTTTACTCAACTACGGTCCCGCTGCCAAAAAATCTCATTTGACAAGCGTTCTTTGGTACGACGATACAGCTAAAAATATGGATGACCTAGGAACAGCAAACAGTGGCCTCGAAGCTCGTAGAAAACTTTTCAACTACAAAAAATCTGTGGATCTAATTGGCCATTTACACGGAGATGTCTTCAATCAAGAAAAATTATTAATAAATGGCGTCGAAGTGAGAGTTCGCTTAGTAAAATCGAGAGATTCTTTTAGTCTTATGGATCCTGTAGGATGCTACTCTGTTCATATCGAAGAAGCGTCTTTATTAGTGCGACGTGTAAAAATCAGTCCTAGTGTTTTGTTAGCTCATGCTAGAGCGCTTTCAAAGTCAACTAGTAAGTATCCCCTCACGCGCGTAGAAACAAAATCTATCACGATGCACAGCGGTATTCACGGTGAAACCTTAGATAACGTAATTTTAGGGCAACTTCCAAAAAGAATAATTTTAGGTTTTGTCAATAATAAAGCTTTCAACGGTGATCGTCACCTTAATCCCTTCAACTTTAAAAATTTTAACATTAATTTTCTATGTCTGTATGTTGACGGTGTACAGGTACCATCGAAACCTTTACAGCCTGATTTCAAAAAAAACGGCGCTTATATAGATTGTTATCACTCTCTATTTTCGGGTACTGGTGTTCATTTTCTTAACGAGGGTAATAACATACCTCGCGAGTCTTACCCTGATGGCTACTGCCTTTTTGCTTTCGATTTAACACCTGACTTATCTGCAAATGAGTGTACTCATTGGAATTTAATTAAACACGGTAGCGTTAGAATAGATGTTAGATTTGACGATCCTCTGACCGAAACAGTAAATTGTATAGTTTATTCGGAATATGAAAATATTTTAGAAATTGACGCGTCGAGGCAGGTGCTTGTAGACTTTAGCGGATGAATCACTAGAGGTCGCTTTTTAAGTATATAAAGTTAGTCTCGTTAAAAAAATGAGTTAGTTAACGAAATAGAGTCCTACAATGGAGCTCATTGCAGATGTTCAATTTTTCAAAGATAAAAATAACAAGTTGGTGCCTAAAGAAATAGCTTTGTTATCTTTAAAAAATGAATTTGTCGCGCATTGGATTGTTAGCGCTGTGCACCGAGTAGATTCGCTACCTTGTGAAGTTCGTAAAGAGAATAATTGGTTGACAAGAAATCAACACGGTATAGATTATTTAGAAGGGAGTGTGACTTTGAAAACGCTCAATCGTACGCTCAGCGATATTTTTAAAAGTGTCGATAAAACTTATGTTAGGGGTAAAGAAAAGTGGTTAATGTTTCATAAAATGACTACTAGAGAAGTTATTAATTTAGAGTACGATACGAACTGTCCGTCATTTAATAACCTACCGTGGAGCGATAAGTACTGTATAAATCACGCTGTAAAAAATAATTATTTAAAATTTGCTTGTGCTTTAAATAACGTCTATCGAATTAAAGCATACTTGTTATCTAAATCTCAAAGCTTAAATAACGATTTCCCTTTAAGTTCACCTGTAATATTTTACAATGAACAGCCTGCAGATTCTAAACAAGTTGTCGCTGATGCCCTCACATACTATCGGTGTGTTCCCTGCGGATCGGATTCCATGGGTGTGGATGAAACCGACGGCCTTTGTATTTAACACTGATAATCACACTCAACCTGGTATGCATTGGGTTGCTATACATGTAGATTCACACGGTTTTGGGCATTATCTAGATAGCTACGGTATACCCCCGTTCATACCCAATCATATTAAAACTTTGCGCAAAAATTGTAAGCATTTAAAATGGAATGTTAAACAATTTCAAAGTGAGACATCCGACGTATGTGGTCAATATTGTTTAATGTTTTTACATTATATGACTAACGGATTGGGTTTCGAAGCTTTTCTAAATAATTTTTCTGATGACTTGAAAAAAAATGATTGTATTGCAAGATCTTTTATTAAACACAAATCACGTGATAATTATCAATTTACGGGTAACGGCGGCTGTGTCATACATTGTTTACAAAGTAGTAGTGCAAAAATGTCTTTATTGTAAAATCACGTTGTCAGGACTTTGTAAAACGCCAATGCTGCATTTGCGGGGCTTACAATATTTATACCTATAAATTGTACGACGAAAGTCAGTCTTTCCATCAGTCACAAAGTGTACAGCCTTCGACTTAACTGGCCCCCTACTCTTTACCAGCCGAACAAAAGCCAATAAACGAGCTCTCGGATTTTTGAAAGTCATCTTCCTTGAAATACTTGTAAGTAGATTTGTCGATCTCTATTATTTTTACACTTTATTTATTAATTTTCTTGAATTAATCAAAAAATTTGTTCCAGGCTTGAAAATATGGCTGCAGAAGAAGTAGGCATCGACTGGCTCAACGGTATATCTCAAGCACCTGATTTACCCCGTAAAAACTTAAAGCAGCTAGACATAAATCACAAATACAAAGTGACATCTGTAAACAAGACGACAACAAAATATGGACGCAAAGTTTTGGCTACCTTTGATAACGAATTTGCTATTTATCTGCCTCAAAAAATTTCGGATGCTCTGACGAAACATGAGTCCTTTTGGGAAAAAGTATTGGAGAAAATTGATGAAAATAAATTTTATGCCACGTATATTGGTAATTTTCAATTTGCGTTTACTTTCGATGCTTAATTGTAAAAAGTTTTGTGTATGTAAAACTTTAAAAAATTAAAAATAAAATTTAAAATAAATATATACTTGGATTGTTTTTTAAATATCCACCTCCTCCTCTTCACTCAAATCATATTTTCTTTAAAAAAAAAAAAAAAAAAAAAAAAAAAAAAAAAAAAAAAGTAAAATTAGTTAGTATTAAAGTAAAATTAATTAGTATCAAAGTATTTTTTCAATGGATTAAAAATTATTATCATTAATTTCTAATTTTTTTGATTTCTTAAACTATTTTATTAATTTAAAAAAAAAAAAAAAAAAAAAAAAAAAAAAAAAAAAAAAAAAAATCCCGATCCAGAATAAAATAATCTCTTGAAGAATACGTAATCTAAACGCAGTTGCAACAACCTTCACTTCTGTGGAGTCAGCACCGTCGTCGGCGTCAGGAGCCGCCTCAGCGACCTTCGAACAAGATACAGACGCAGCAGCAGCTCCTGCAGAGGCAGCAGCAAAGCCGGTCAGACCCCCCCCCCCCCCCGCAGCAGCCGCGACGTCCGAGCGCAGCCGCCTCAGCGACCTTCGCTTCCGCGGAGTCTGTCTCGTCACCGTCGCCAGAGGGCTTCCTGCTCCCCGAGCGGCCCCGAGCACCACCTCCCGCAGCAGCCGCCTCGACCGCGTCACCGGCCCCCGCCACCGCGCGAGGCCGCTCGCAGCGCCAGGAAGCCCTCCTCCTGCTCCCCGAGCGGCCCCGAGCACCACCTCCCGCAGCACCCGCGAGCAGCAGCCTCGACCGCGGCACCGGCCCCCGCCACCGCGCGAGGCCGCTCGCAGCGCCAGGAAGCCCTCCTCCTTGCCGAACGGCCCCGAGCACCCCCTCCCGCAGCACCCGCGAGCAGCCGCCTCAACCGCGTAACCGGCCGCCCCCACCGCGCGAGACTGCTCGCTGCGGTGAATCATCTTTGTTTACATTCGCCATAGTGTTACTATACTACTATCGGTCAACTTAGCTCGCCTCAACAATGGACGTCAACTATCATACGAAGCATTCTGATTGGCCAACTTTTACCCTTGATATAAATTAAATTATATAAAAAAATTATATAAAAATATATATTTTTGGAATCAGCGTAAAAAAAGGAACCTGCTGGTTCAGGGAAATACTTTCCATCCCGACCGCCCTGTATACTGTCTATTATGGTAGCGATGGGCGAGACTGCTGTATTTTTGGGCAAAAGTTAACAAACAACAATTGACCATGTAGGAGCTTCATCGATCTATGTTCCTTATATGGGCTACGAGAGTGCGCGTGTTACATGCATCTTAGCAATCCGTTTGAATGGAACAAAAGTTGTACCATTGCTTATCAGTAAAGGTAAAAAAGAAAAAATTGAAATTCTCGAGGGTATTTACGTCATTGAAACCTCTAAAGCATGGGCCACTCAAAGTGTCATTAGAAAATGGATTAATAAGACGTTGCCACTTATTTCAGGAGGGAAGGAAAGAGGTCTAATTGTTTGGGTTTCAGCTAACACGCATAGAGCAAAGGACATGAAAACCTTCCTTGCCCGTCATAGAGTCGATCAAGCAATGATACCCGCAGGCACGACTGGCTATCTCCAGACATTGGATATTGTTATTAATAAGCCGTTTAAAGATTATTTGCGTTCAGAAGTCAATGATTATATTGTAAATAATGATTAGTGTGATAAATTTTTGTTTCTACCTACTGTTTGTAAACATTTTAATTAGCACATAAAGTATAAATTGACTCGACAGATGACGGTGTTATTTTATTTTTACCTGCTTCATGCCTTCAACATGAAAAAATATAAGACACAGCACCGATAATAAGCCACAGAGCGTTTTTCAGACAAAAAAAGAATATAAGCCGCGTCTTATTTTCGGTAAAACACGGTAAGTATAACCACAGCTCCTTAATTATTTAATTGTCTCACTTTACTTATTTTTTAATCTTTCATTTTTTCATGCTACAATTTTTTTCATTCACTGTGGCTTGATTATAATTTTTAATAAAAAAAAACCTTATTTTTAACCTTATTTATCTTACTCGGCTTCGCCTCGTGTGGCAAAGTTCACTCGAGACGGACATGTCAAACTTTGACCTTATGTTAAACAATACATCATTTTTTTTTTTTTTTCAGTGATAGTTACGAATTATATAAATGGATATTTTCTTTATATTTCTTAACCTGCCCTGAATTTGGAGCAGGTTTGCAAAACTTTGAAGTCGTAAAAAATCGATCAAAGTAATAAATAATAATAATGATAATAGTAATAAATAGTAATAATACTGTGAGAGTATTTAGAATTAGAACCCTATTGTTAAAGCTCAACTGAGAATCACTTGAGAGTGTTGCCAAAATAACAATTAAAAATCAACTGATTCTCAATTGATTATCAATTGATTATCACTTGATTCTCAACTGAATTTTTTTTTTTGTAACAATAATAATAATAAATTTTTTTAAATAAAAAATTAAACGTGTTTAGAATACCAACAATATATATTTTTTCATTTAAAGAAATGAAGATTATAATATTTGTACAGAGAGGAAAAAAATACTTCATACAACGATTTTGATGTACAGTCAGCGGACATCTTAACATTTAGTACAGTTGTGATCAAAATTATAAGGCACCCCCTAAAATTCGTCTGTTTCAAGTTAATATTTTGACTTTGTGCATGCCTGCACGTGTTTAAATATTTTAGTAATCATCTCTAAAATTTTTTTTGTTCAAAACAAGTTCAGTACTTGAAAAAAAAACGTTTACTTTATATTAATTCGTCTTTCCAATCAATTTTTATCCTCTTTTAAGCTTAAAATGACTTTTTTTAAAAAACAGCTAAATTTAGTTCTTTTATGATCTAGATAGTGTTTTGTAAAATTTCTATAAACACCTAAGTGAATAAAATATTTTTTTTTGCGTTTCTCCGATGTTCAAGTTTATCGAAAAAAATTTTCAAGCTGATTAATAGAAAAATGTTTAAGCCACAAAGAAAAAATACATTTTTTTAAACTTGAAAAAACATTGATTTTTTGTACTTTTACATTGTTTTTCGCTAAAATTTGCTTTTTTTTATTAATTTGGGAGGTAAAAATTATATTTAACTGATATTTGATGAATTTTAAACTAATTCAATTTATTATGAATCAAAATCTTACAGAGAATTTTAAAAAAATATGTTAAAAAACAGTTTTTCTAATACAGTTAAATTTCACAAAAATAACTTCAATTTGTATTTAATTGATAATAAGTAATAGTATTAATTTATTTTTAGAAATAATTATTATATTCATTTTTATTATTTGATATAATATGTTTTTTATATATTTAATAATTAGTTTACCCTTCTTTAGTACTTAGTTGATCCTCCTTTAGCCTCGAAGCAAGCGCTAACTCTTCGGACCATAGATTCTGCAAGTTTTTTACAGTAACTCGGACTCAATTTTTGCCAGGCTACAGCAATCTCTCGTTTTAAATCTTCCAAATTTTTCAGGTGTTTGTCTTTGATCATTATCTCTATTTGATCCCAAGCATTCTCAATTATATTCAAATCTGGAGAACGTGCTGGCCAATCTAGTATAGGTATTTTATTATCATTAAACCATTGCATCGTTTTCTTTGATTTGTGACACGGAGCGTTGTCTTGTTGGTAATACCAAATTTTTTGACGTCCATAAACCTTTGTTTTTGACGGAAGCATAAAATTTTCCATAGTCTCGATGTATTTTTCGCTGTTCACTGTACCTTGCACAAATTGAAGTTCTCCTTTTCCTTTTCCTGACAGGCAACCCCAAACCATAATTGATCCACCACCTTTCTGCACTCTTGGAGCAAGGCAATCAGGATTGTATTTTTCACTGCTGGTACGTCTTATTCGCTTTGGTCTTTTTGAAAAAGTTGGAAGCTAGATTCATCGCTAAAAAGAACTAAATTCAATTTTTCAACTGTCCATGATAGCTTGTCTTTGCACCATTCATACCTAGCTTTTCGGTTTTTTGCAGTTAGAAGAGGTTTACGAGTTGCAACAGCAGATTTCATGTTCTTCTCAAGCAAACGTCTATTAACTGTTACTCGAGACACTTTTACATTAAGTTCTTCATTTATTTGATTTTTGATATTGTTTGCTGTAACTGCACGATTATTCTTTGCCTTTTTAATAATAATTCGATCAATCCGGTTACTTGTTATTCTTGGCCCGCCAGTGCCACTTTTCACTTTTACGGATTTCGTGCTTTCATACGTCTTAATGGTGTTTTGAACGCAACACCTACTAACTTTTAATATTTTTGAAATTTGACTCTGATTTTTTCCTCCTTTCAACAATCCTATAATCTGCCACTTAATTTTATCAGAAACTGCTTTTCTTCCCATGATGGAAGTTATGCAAGCTTATAAACATTTAAAAAACTAATTTATCAATAATGACGGCTCGGTAAGTAATGTAGATAAATTCTTTACCGATCGAACAATTATCGCTACTGGCATTCGAATTCTACGAATTTGAAAAATTACTTCAAGTTGAATAAACTCTCTGAAACTTCTGTCGTGTCGGCACCAGCTCCCCTTTTAAAATTAAAATAATTTTAAGCTAATTCTTAAGTTATTTACAAATTATTCAATTATTAGTTAAATAAGATAAATTAGTAAGTATAAATAAGAGAGAGAGAGAGAATAAAAAGAAGAAAAAGAGAGAGAGAGAGGAAAAGCGAACAGGAGCTGGGAAAAAGAAGAGAGGGAGAGGACAAAAGAAACGCGTCAGCACGGGACGCCTGGCTGAGTGAAGGAAAAGCCAGCAGCGGACCCCAACAATAGAGCGTCACGGCAAGGAGGCGGGAGGCCATAAACAATCCCCCGTGACCACCGGTCAGTGACATTGACCCAATGAGGCCTCAAGGAATCGGGTCCCATAATATTTTAGGCGGACTTTACTTGTAGGAGAGGGAGTCCACACATGGGGAATATTATAATAAATTAGGCCAAGGCCAAGCCCTCGTGGAAAAGAGGCCAAATCATTGGTTTTTCCCCCAGATTCGGGCACACATGGGAGGGTCCATGATCCCCTCTACGGGGGTGGGTCCTCATGCGTAGGGGTATAAATAGGGTCGCGAACGCGAGCCCGGGAGCTTTGTTTTTCAGTCGCGATCTAGAACTCGACCCGTGCACATCGCTCCGCAAGGAAGATCTCCCCAACTTGACTCACGGGAGTTAGAGATTTCCAAAGTCTCGATATTTTTAAAAACATATCGAGATCAACCTGAGTGACTATTTATAGTCTTATTTTTAAGGGCATTTCTGAGTTTTCGAATCAGTGCACCTAATTCGCGAGTTTTCGAATAAGTGCGAGGGTTAACACAAATTAGAGTTCCGGCAGTGACTAGTTTGGTTTTAAAAGACTTTTAAGAAACAGCATTGTGTCCGACTAAAGAAAAGAGCCTGGAATTTCCTTCAGGACGGCGTAGAACCACCGATTCACCACCTCAAGCAGCCCAGCGGGAATCTTCGGCTTTCAACACTCTCTCTCTCTGTGCAGTGTCCAGAACTTTAATAGAAGTAAGATTATTTTTAAGGAAGTAGATCGTGTAACGTTTGTAATGGTTTGGTTTTGATAATGAATAGATTTTTCTTAGTAGTCTTTCGGGTTCTGTAGTTTTATTAATTATCCTCCTCTCAGTTATTCGAATCACCTACCCGGTTATAAAAAAAGGGTGAAGTAGATTCAAATTAAGTAAATAGATCTGTCCAAATTTTGGGACATGACACTGGTGCATCGGCCGTTTTATTTAAATAACTGAGAGATTAAATAAATAAGAGAAGTAATATTTAAAGAAAAAAAAATTTTTCCAAGTTCAATAATAAAAAAAAAAAAAAAAAAAAAGTATCAATATACAAAAAAAAGGGGTCATTACGAGAAATTAAATTGTGTTCAAATAATAATAATAAACAAATTAGTAAAGATTTTAGTATAGAAATTTTTGAAGTGAGAGATCAAATTTTTCTGTAAGAAATCACAGATATTAGTATAGAAATTTTCGAAGTGAGAGGTCGAATTTTTCTTAAAAAAAAAAAAAAAAAGGAAAAAAAAACTAGTATACTTTGTACAATTTTTGGTTTCAGTCCGCTGATAGCGAGTAACCCTTACGACGAATTGAAAGTATCGATGCACAAAGAGCTAGAGAAATAATTCTGAAGGGCACAACACTCTTGCAACTTGACTGAGGTTCAGACCTATATGCCAAAGCGCTGACAGGGTCTAACCTACATACGGTCGTGGCGATAAAAAAAAAATAAATTTTGTCTGATGAGTCCAGAAAATACAGAGTTTTATAATCTGTGATTCGGTGAAATTTTTAAAGCAGTATAAATTATAAATAAAAAAAAAAATAATAATATATATATAAATAAAGTTTTATATAAACTGATTAAACAATTTAATTTCTTGATGAAAATGACGAATTATGGATGCAGCTTCTAATGACTGTAGTCTAAGTAAATCCGGGATTACTATACAAAATAATAAAAATAAACTTGAAGAGATTATAGCCCAAAAATATAAAGAATTAAAGCAAGAAAGTTCGAAAGGTCAGGAAGACATTAAAATATTACAATTACGTAGAGAAATTAAAAATTTAAAAAAGCTATTAACTAAATCCGTGGATAAATACAATATTGACATTCCGGTAAATTCATTTTTACACCCCCAAAATCAAAAGAATAATTTAGACAATAAAGATAAATTTTTACAGTACCGTGAGAAAGTAGTCGAGTCAGTTTCAACACTTTGTGAAATTTCAGATAAATCTGAACCGAACACTGTTTTCGAGCGCCAAATAACACCCAAGAGGCCTATCCTTAAGCCAGCTGTATTAAATTTGACAGAAAAATTAGATAATTCTGAAATAATTAGCGAGCTTTTAGAAATAGAGTCAAGCCCCGTAATAAGAAATATAGCCGCAAGCACACCCTATACGGAAAATTCAAGCGATTTACTATTAAAGAAGTTCGAACTAAACTTAAATTTTCAAACAATACAGGTAGAGGAAGAGGCTTTACCTGAAAAATTTATTGTTCAAATCATTAAAGAAAGTCTGTCAGAAGAATTACCACCCACGGTAATTAATTCGTTCTTCAAGGAAAAGGAAGGGTTGAACGAACTTGAAAAATCTTTAGTCAAAGATTTTAAATTCCCAAACGTACTGCAGTTTTTGAAAGATAAAATAATAGCTTTTAGTGAGAAATTAAATAAAAACAATAGTAATAGCCAAATTGAAGAGATTGATTCAACTTCGTCAATTGAATTTAATAGTTGCATTGAAAATTTATCAAATATGAGCAACGAAAAAGTTAAGGTCGAAAATAAAACCTCCGTCGGAATGGAATCAGTAATAATGCAAATGAGGGGTCTATCCTTGCGGGATATTATAGAGCTAGTACCGCGTTGGTCAGGGTCAAATGTTCAGATTGAACAATTTTTAGAGGGATGTTATGAAGCAAGAAATTTAGTTGCCCCTGAAGCCGAAGGTGAATTAGCTAAATTAATACGAATAAGATTATTTGGCGACGCACTCAGGTGTGCGCGTGATCATAATTTTAAGACAGTTCGCGAAATTGAGGACTTTTTCATGCCGATCTACGGGAACACTAGAACGTATTTTGAACTTGCAGGGGAGTTGGCAAATATGAAACACAAAAGGGGGGAACCGGTTATGCAATTTTTAAACAAAATTAGAGCATTAGAAAGGGAGTTGATAAAAGCAATTTGTCGCGAAAGGAAAGATTTGGGGGAAGATTTAGCAGAAATCGAAATTAGAATTGACTGTTTGCGGTATTTTGTTAAAAACCTTTCATGGGAGTTACGATCACGATTAAATAGTCCCAAAAATTGGGAAAAAGCGCGAGAGCAAGCGCTGCAAGCGGAACGCGAAATCGCGGGAACATTAGTAGAACTAGATCAGTTCGATGATACAAATAGAAGTAGGAGCGAAAACCCTCGTGAAATAAGAAGAGTACATATTATGGAGAAAGAAACAAATAATGCTACTTGTAGTTTTTGTAACGGAATGAATCACTATTTAATGAACTGCTGGCGATACGCAAAATTTATGTTTGAAAATACGAACTTAAGAGATAAACTAGTGATTAATTTAAAGCGTAAATTGGCTGAACTCGATCCAGAATCTTTCGGTACTTGGAAGCGAGACGAGGTATATGAAAGAGAATACAGCAGGCGAGACCACCCGCGGTATTTTACTTCAAGGGAAACTCCCAATGAAAGACCTAGGAATCGGTATTCAAACAATTATTATAATAACCACTCATCAGCCTGGCGAAATAATCAAAATAATTATAATAGAGATGGGCGTAACACCTCAAGCAACCAAGATTTTAATAGATCAGAATATTTTAATCGTGAAAACAATAATCAAAGATTTGATCAAACACAAAATAGGGGGGCATCCTATTATAACACTAACTCAAACTCAATGACATGTTTTTACTGTAATAAACAAGGCCACGGAATTAAAACCTGTATGAAATGGCTACGCGATACTAATCAGACAAACGCAGGTAGCGGAAGCGCTCAAAACTTTTCAAAAAACCTGCACTGCCCCGCCGAACAGGCGGGGACGCGCGAAAATACCAACCAGAACCCAGCTCCATGGCGAGAGACTGGCACAATACCAAAATCGAGACTATAAACATAACGCAAGCTCTTACAAGCCCCACAGTTAAATTATTCGCAGAAGAGTTTAAAAATCCAATTATTTTTCTGTTAGATACGGGGGCATCGGTAAGCATAGTAAAGAAAAGCGAAATCAATGAGAATGTTGAAATTGATTTTACACATATAATTTATTCAAAGGGGATAACATCTCAGCTAGTGCAAACACTAGGAAAAATAACTTTTTATTTTAATAGTAGAAAAATTGAATTACATTTAGTTGATGATGATTTTAATCTTCCGGTAGGAGTTTTGGGAACAGATTTTTTTAGAGAAAGCTCTGCAAAAATTGATTACGGAAATAATTGTTTAAACTGCGATGGGAAAATATTATTTTTCGAGAATCAAATCCAATCTAAAAATGAAAGACAATTTGATCAAGAATTAAATTCAAAAAATAGGTATGCGCGAAATAAAAACTTTATGAATAATAATTATCGAAATGAGGTCGATTTAAAGAATGAAAAATCATTTACACCAATTAGAAAAGTCTGTGAAGACAGGAATGAGAAAACGGATAAATTCAGTGGTAAGGTAAAAAGCTATTTCGAGAATAAATTCAAAAACGAGAAAAGTATGCAGCAAGAAAATTTTGTAAAGAATCTAGGTACTGGTGTCGGTTATAATAAGTGCAATTTAGACGAAAATTTATCGTTTAACTTGAAAACCAATGCGGTCGAAAGCGAGACGACCAAAGAAAAAAGAGAAAACGATGATGAAGAAAAAAGGGAAGACGTTCAGGGTAGTGAAGGGGCCACAAAAATCCTGTAACAATGGGAGCCTGATCATGGGAAAAGCAGAATTTTTCTTACGAAACACGGAAAGCCCGGTGATGGCTTGCAATAACCGAGTAGAATGCGAGTTACCTTTAGAACTAAATGAAAAGGCCAAGCAGGGGGTTTTTAAAGACGACCCCGTAGACAAAAAGACGGCAGAGTTCGAAGAACAACCACGGCGCGTTGAACTGACTAATTTACGAGTGGGGCAGATTGATCTCTGGGAAAAAAGCGAGTCAGAAATTTTTGACGATTTTGAAGGTCTAGAAGAAATAAACACGTTTGAAATTTTTAAAAATGTAAGCAAAAATCCGTTTATCAATCATCAAATCAAAAATTTTTTCACTTTCGAAAATTCTCGGAGGGAAGAAGAAAACGCAAGTACCTTTATTTCAGACGAAAATGAACGGGCAGTCAAAATTAAAAATTTAATAAAATTAGATCACTTAAATGAGCCGGAGAAAATAAAAATGGAGGGGATGATCGAAAAATATTCTGATTGTTTTCACTTGAAAGATGAAAAATTAAGCGCTATTGAAATATTGAGTCATCGTATTAATACTACAGATGACAGACCTATTGTTTCAAAACCTTTTCGTTTACCACACGCGTTGAAGGGCGAAATTGAACGCCAAGTTCAAGAAATGCTAGATGATGGTATTATTGAACCAAGTAATAGTAACTATTTAAATAATATTTTTCTTGTGGCTAAGCCATCAGACGGGACTAATAAGAAAGCTTATCGCTGTGTATCTGATTATAGATTGTTAAACAATGTCACTTTGAGGGACCAATATAGACTGCCCTCGATATTAGACTGTTTTGATGCAATGAAGGGCGCAAAATATTATAGTAAATTTGATTTAGCGCAGGGTTATTGGCAAGTGCCTTTACACCCCGAAGATAGACACAAAACGGCTTTTGCGACTTCTGCGGGATTTTTCCAGTGGTGTAGAACTCCTTTCGAGTTATCAAACGCACCAGCAACTTTTCAAAGAATTATGGATAAAGCCTTTTTCGATATGCAGAAAAAAACAATTTTTATATATATTGATGACTGCATTATTTATTCAGATTCAATTGAAGAACATATTTTAAAAATTGAAAAATTTCTACAAAGAGTCCGAGAGGTGGGCTTAAAGTTAAAACCAGAAAAATGTGAATTTTTAAAAACCGAAATAATATTTTTGGGTCATCATTTAAGTGAAATCGGAATACAACCGGACAGTTCAAAATTAATAGCGGTCCGAAATTTTCCGAAACTAAATAACATTCGCTCAACTCGCAGTTTTCTTGGGTTGTGTAATTATTACCGTAGATTTATTCCAAATTTTTCTAAAATCGCAAAACCACTTACCGACCTGTTAAAGAAAGAAAAGAAATTCGAATGGACAGACATAGCTAATGAAGCTTTTGAAACACTTAAAAATAAATTATGTGAAAAACCGGTATTGCAGTTATTCGATGAGAACTTGCCCTTACACGTTTATTGCGATGCGGCTCAAGCATCGATTGGAGGATTGCTTGCGCAGGGTGCTCAAGGATACGAGAGACCAATCGGGTATGTAAGCAGAGTATTACGCGGCAGTGAATTAGGATATTCAACATATGAGCGAGAATTTTTGGCAATTGTGTATACAGTTACCAGTTTTAAATGCTATTTACTCGGCAGAACGTTTACGGTCTATACGGACCACCTTCCGTTAACGTATCTTACCAAATCTGATGATCCGACGGCAAGAATTAGCAAATGGTTGATAAAATTAAGTTGTTATGATTATAAAGTTGTTTATCTCCCAGGGAGGTCAAATGTACAGGTGGATTGCCTTAGTCGTTACCCCGTAGATGCTAAAGAAACGGAGATGCGGGATATAAGTATAATAACAAGATCTGCCACAGGAAAAATTCAGAGGAAAAATTACAAAATAGCACGCGGTAGAAAACCGTACGAAAGGCGGGTGAATAAATCGGGAAAGCCTGCTGTGTTAACCAAACCCATAATAGATACTAAAGAGCGCGTCAGTAGAAACGAGGAAAACAACCTAACAATAGAACCCCTCCGAACGGAAAGTCCCACAGCGGGAGATATTGGGGAAGGACTGAGTGAGACCTTACCAGCGACTAATAACAGCGAGTGCGACCAAGCGCAGGGGCAATTATTTGCAAAGTGTAGAGAAAAACTGTTTATGCGAAAAGATAATTATTTATATTTCATTACCACGGAAGGTAAACCATGTGACGAAGGCTCTAAACAATTATTTAGTAAGAAGTTACCTTATTTCAAAGATTTAAATGTAGATGAAATAAAATTTCATGAAGTAAGAGCACAGTCGTGCTTACGCAAACACAGATACAGTTTCGCGGTAGTAGTACGAGGAAAGGAACTCTTGATACAGAAGAGATTAAAAAAAATTTAAAGAATGCACTTAATGTGTTGAAAGATTTATTAACGAAGTACGAAATAGCTTCAGTTAGTTTAGCAGAAAGTAGCGAAATTGAAAATGTATTGTGGGGAGAGGTACTTAATATTTTTACAGATACCTTCAAAGAGTGTTCAACAAAATTTATTATATGTAAAGGGCTGATAGAATACGTCCCGGTATCCGAAAGAGAGCGAATATTGCGCGAAAATCATGGTACGGTTATGTCGGGACACCGAGGTGTACAAAAGTGTTATCAAAAATTAAAACAAAATTATTACTGGGAAAATTTGAAGGTGTCTGTACAAGAGTTTATACGAGGTTGTTTAACGTGTAATTTAAAAAAATTGAGAAGAGTAAAAACAAAACAGGAACTAGTTCTTACACCGTCAGTTCCTGAACCTTTTTTTTGTACCGCGATAGATAAAGTAGGACCTTTTAAGCAAACGCCGGATAATTATAATAATATATTAACGATTCAATGTACTTTCACTAAATATAGTTTAGCACTGCCTCTACGCGACGTGACCGCAGCAACAGTAGCAGAAACGCTAGTAAAAAGGTTTATCTGTGTATTTGGAGCACCCTCGGTTATATTATCGGACCTAGGAACAAATTTTTGCAGCAAATTGATGAAAGAAGTCGCTGAAATATTTCGGTTTAATCAAAAATTTTCTACGCCGTATAGGCCAAGCTCGAATGGCAGTATAGAGAAAATGCATCACAGTTTATGCGAATACATTAAAACAATCGTTGACAAAAATAATTCTTGGAGTGATATGTTAGAATTAGCTTGATACTCGTACAACACGACGTACCACTCGTCGCATTCTTTTTCGCCGCAAGAGCTTGTTTTTGGTCGGGTAGCGACAACTCCCGCAGAGAATTCCCGTGGCGACCTAAGGAAAAAAGTATTGACCTACGACCAATACATTGAAGGTCTCTGCAAACGATTCAATAGCGTGCAAGGAATAGCTAGGGAAAAATTGATAAATTCCAAAATTCGTGCTAAATATTACTATGATAAAAAAATCAACCCACAAGAGTTCAGAATCGGCATGTCCGTGTATTTGTTAAAAGGTGGGAAGATACATAAATTCGAAGACCAGTATACTGGCCCTTTCACGATTGTTGATATTCCAAATAAAAAGGGAAATGTGACCATAAGTTTATAATTGACACATAAATAAAAAAAAAAAAAAGATAAAAAAAAATTAGAGTAGTTAATGCATGAAGTAGGGTAAAAGGTTGAAGGGAAAAATACGATTAAGTCTAAATTAAATTAGAGTAATTTTTAAATAACAGAAAAAAAAGGAGAATGCAGAAAACGTCGCTATTGCTCCTTGTTCTTTGGGCGAGTTATATTAAAGCTGACAGGTTAATAGAAATCGAAGCCTTAGATAATCCTGGATTAATATTTACAGAGTTACCTGAAATTCGCTTCGCGGAAGATTTTTGTGTTATAAGATTAATTTTTAATTTTGATATAGGACAATATTATATTAAAGAGGCGCGTGAAGATTTAATTAAGTTAAAAACTTGCATACCACCTATGAGCAATGACCAAAATAAAACTGTTTTTGAAAAATTCGACGAAATTATAAGAAATTACGATGACATTTTGAGTAAACATGAAACCGTAATTAATTACTTTAACAAATCAAAGGTAACTATACCCAGGGAAGAAACTAGGAGGCGTCTAGGGAAAGAAGTAACGCAAAAGGAAATAAGAAGGGTTGTTTTTGAAAGCGAGAGTGACGTTTGGTGGGAAACTTCGGCAGTTATTGATAAGACTAAGGCATTATTAAAACTAAGCAAAATGGGGGAATCTAATATAGCTCGTCTATACCTTGATGAATATTATCACTTAGCTCAAGCAGCGAGAGAAGCATATAGATTGATGATAGAACATCTGGATAATTTGAAATTGATGATTTCTGCTTTTCAAAAGGGTACTGAATTGTCTACACTTCTGGAGAATAAATTGTGCGAAAACACCTTATGGCGTTTAGAATATGATATGCGTTTTACTAATAAAAACTTTGACACTCCTAAAAGCTTGCAAGAATTATTAAAATTTTTGACTTTGGTTGAAATAAAGAGAGGAATATACGGAACACAGGGCTTAGCGGAATATTTTATACCTATGAAATTTGATGATGCAGCAAAAATTTACAGGATAATTCCCATACCTTTGCCGCAAAATATTTTTAAGGACTTCAAGTGTACAGCTTTTATCAATCCAACGGATAAATTTATTATTGTCAAAAATAAGGGACATAAATTTATCAGTAACAACGAACTAAATAAATTTCTAGTGAAAAAGGGGTTTCATCTATGCCCCAAAAGAACGTTCGAGTACTTAGAAACAAACAGCTGTGAAAAGACCTTGCTAACAAAACCACGTGACACAAATTTCCATGAGTGCGACATAAGAATTGCGAATAATTTTACGAATTACATGTTGAAGTTAAAACCATTCTATAAAACAATCGTGGGGACAGGGGACGAAAAGAAACTAAGCTTGAAGTGCGGAAATATAATAAAGGGGGCAGTAAGCACAAAAGGGTTGAGAATTTTATCTCTTCCATCGAACTGTGAATTTGAATTGAGTGGAAATTATTCAAATATGCACTTTAACGCAAGCCCAGAAATTAAAAATATTGTTTTTCCGGAAGCCAAGTTAGATCTCAATGAACTATCAAGTATTTTCGCAAATAAAGCGCTAGAAAGAAAGTTTTATGAAACGTTAGAAATCTCGCATAATCATAACTCCTTTTGGACAGCCGTGAGAGAAAGTGAAATTTACGCAGCTCACGACAAACTGAAAGAAGATTTTGAAGAATCTAGACTTAGAATACAAATTATTTGTGGGATAGTAATATTAATCTCAGCTGGCGTTCTTATATTTTTGGGAATATTAGTTATAGTAGTAAAAGATACACCAAACGAGGTTGAACTCGAAATTAATTCGGAACGTATCGAGAGGGGGGGAGTAATTGAAGATAGTCCCAAAAAGGCTGTAGTTCGGTTTTTATAAAGAATATGATTTTATTTTTCAGATGGGGGTACAGAAATTTATCGGTATTTTCGCAATATTAAATCTCGTCAAAATTTCTGTAGCAATTTACGGGTTCGATTGCACGGGAGACTTAACAAACATTACGGCTATTTCCTTGGTAGAAGTGGGGGATTGCGACATACAGCCGCCCGTATTAAACGTCACAAACAAGCATGTTAAATTATTACAATTAAATGAATTTAGTTCAACTAGGGTACTCATTTGCTCAGTTCGTGTAAATCGCGAAATCACGGTCTGCGGAAACATAGAATCTTACAGTTCAAGGGTACAGAACGGGGAAATTACGTACTATAAAGAATTAACGCGCGAAGAGTGTGCAAATATTCAAATGACGGGGGAATATACACTTGGTACAACAAAAATTACGGGAATAAAAAGAAACGGCACTACAAACACACCAGTTAAATTTGCGGGAAGTACCGGTGTATCGGGTCACTGTAAGGGTGGCGGATTTACGGATAAATGGGGATCTTGGGAGGATGTCGTGGTTCAAGGTTGGACAGAAATAATTTTGAAAGACTATTATGCGGATGTCCATATCCATAGCCACCTCGAATCTAGATCTTTTTGCGTATATAAATTCCAAATTTGTATACGTAGAAAAACACATAAAAACCCAAATTAATAATTTGTATTACGACATTTTAAAACGGGAGTGTGAGCTTGAAAGAAAAGTACTGAATAACGCTTTATCGATCGCATCAATTTCACCAGACGATTTTGGTTATAAACTAATGAACGAGCCAGGGATTTTAAGTTTGACGGTGGGGGAAATTATTTATACCATGAAATGTGCAAAGGTAGAGGTAGAGTTGAGACCTACTTTAGATCAGTGCTACGAGCAGTTACCTGTTTTTCGGGGAAAGGATGAATTCTTTCTAGCACCACGAACAAAAATACTATTAGAGAAAGGTACAAGGATTGACTGTCATCAGAAATTACCACCTATGTATAAGGTAGGAGATACGTGGATAAAATTAGCCAAATCGAGTCCGTTCACAGGCGAGCCGAAGGTGCTTCAACCCATAACAAAACCTTTTTGGAATTATACAGATGCTAAAACCCTCGCAACGGGAGGTATTTACAACCAGAAAGACACAAAACGTTTAAGAAATCACATCATGATGAGTTTAGAAAAAAAGGTGATTATGTCAAACGTTCTAAGGGGTTTTTCGGGAGCAAAGGTGACAGATCAGGGGTTATCAATCGAGGGGTTTTTCGACAATGACACACTAGAATCATTGGTAGAAAAGACTTGGAATAAAATGTGTAGCCATCTTTTAACACTGGGAAACGTTTCTTCTATTTTTATTGCATGTTTTATGATTATTAAACTTATCAAAATGATGGTTGACACCATCATAAGAGGACATACATTATTCTTAATTTTCGGAGTGAGCTTTAAACTGTTAGGCGCTTTGTTTAACTCGGTGACTCAACTTTTCGTTTACATGGGAAGAAATATGAAAGAACAGGGGAAAGAGAAAGACGTAGAAAAAGACTCAGCGGGAAATCCTGAGAAAAACAAAAATGCAAGTGAATAGCTTACGCTTTAACTCAACGACCGAAATTGGACATTATGCAACAAAAATAGTAGTAGAATTTTAACAAATTTGAGATTAATATTTGTTTTGGTGATTGGCTCGTAGGAGAAAGCAAATAAAAAAAAAAAAAAAATATTAATTATAATAATATAGTTAAGAAAGGAATTTATTATAAGTTGATATGTAAGGTTAAAGGTTAAGCATGTGAAACTTTATGTATTTTCGGGAAAAGCATGTAAGAAAAATATAGTAATAATAATAATAATAAAAATTAACAAGTAAGAAAGAAAAATTTTTTTAAACGCAGAGACTTGCAAGAAAATATCCTGAGGCAAGCACTCCTTGAGAAGAAAATAACGCAGCAGGAAGAGACAAGGAACCTTTTAATTTTACGATAGTTTATAATTTATAATTTATAATTTAGTTTATAATCTATTGTTAAGTACAAAAGAAAGCTAATAATAATCATAATAATAAGAAGTAAACAAAACAAATAAAATAAAATAAATAAAACCCTTGAAAAAAAAATTAGAATTTAACATAACAATCAAAATAAAAGTACTTCTGTAAGACAAAAGGTGTTATAGTAAACCGAGATCTAAACATGAGATCTTTCGCTAAACAAGTCTACTTTAAGTCAGCAAACGAGGAGATACTATGTTCCCGCTGCGTTTTACAACGCAGGGGAGAATTCGAACAGGTTACGAAAATAAAAGAGGACGATGGTGAATTAATAGTTTGCCAAGGATGCCTTAGCGAACTTGAAAAAGTTTGGTTTGGAGGTCACGACAGGTTAGAGATAGGGGCATTTTTACACTCAGCGGGCATAATAAGATCACCAGACACAGTGATCGAAATAAAATATAAAATAACCTTAGAGGGGAATCCTACAGAAGAACCTCAATCACCACAAGCAGCCAGTATCCATGAAGAAGAAAGTGCCAGCAATAATCCGGAAAGACAAATGGAATTAGAGCAGGAATTAGCACCTTTTATAGCATTACCTTTTTTTTATGTAGATGATCTAGTCGGCAGTGCTCTGAGTTACACTGGGCCTACAAACGAAGAGACAGAGGTCCACGCAAGGGTTACAGAACCAACAATAGAAGAAATAGAGGACGAAGTCGCGATTGATTACAACATTGAAAACATAAGGTTACAGACTTTTATTAATTGGCCAAACGAGCTTTTTCACCTTGCAAGGCTAAGCGCGGCTGGGTTCATATACACGGGAATTCGTGATCAGACCGTATGTCCTTTTTGCGGATTACGACAAGAAGGGTGGAGTTACGATTCACACCCTTTAATAACACACATGATTTGGAGTGGTAGGTGCGCCTTCGTGATAGCCAACACTGATAGAATAAATACACTTCTCAACAGTATGTCGGATGATACGCGAATAAATACTCTGGAACAAGAGCTAGTAAATAATTTTGAAGCAACAGAATGGCCAGTCGTCGACCACAACATAGATGTTCAAGGGGTCATTGATCAGTTGGAGCTGCAAGAAGAAGAAGAAGAGGAAGAAGTTTTAAAAGAAAAAGAAAACCCCGCTGAGGAAGACGGTGAGAGTGACAATGAGGATATTCAAACAGGATTGGCATGTAAAGTATGCCTGACCAGAGAGTTAAAAACGATATTCCGATCTTGTAATCACGTAGCTTGTTGTAAAAGATGTGCTTCAATGTCAGAAACATGTCCGATTTGTAGAACTAAAATAACAAATTATACCATAGCTTTCGTCGCGTAAAATAGTGTTTAAAAAAAAAATAAAAATAATAAAATTAAGTAAATAAATAGAAAGATAATGCTAATAGTAAGATATTTTTAAGCGAGATATAGAATTTAGATCTCAATCTTTAAATTTAATTTAATGCTAAATCAAACTGTAATTGAAAACCATCCCTCTTTATAATTATGAAACAAGTTCGAATGTCTTCGTTTTATAATTGATTTGATTGGTTAAGTATGTTAAATTCAAAATTTGAATTGCGTTTAAGTTGAAATATTGAAAATTTTGTTATTAAGAATTTTTATTAATATATAAAATATATATATTTTTTGAATTTATTAACACTGTGCATGATGATATTAAATTCACAATAGAAATTGAGACAAAAATAAAACTTTGAAATTTTTGGACCTGACGGTAACCAAGAACAGTAATCTTAATACAAATCACGATGAATTTAGTTTGGCATTTATCACAAAAAGACACAAACTGATACTGTCATAAATAATTTTTCTTTCCACCCGTACCCCCATAAACTTGCATCTTTTAATTGCTAGATTTACAGATTACTCTCAGTTCCTTTGTCCAGAATGAACTATTATAAAGAATTAAATATCACTAAACAGATGGCTGTTAATAACAGTTACTCTTCTGAATTGATAGATAATTTAATAAGTAAAAAACGAAAAAAAAAAAATGTTCTTTAACAAAATTTACCCACAAAATGATCTAAGAAAGAAAAATTATTTATCTTTTAGTGACTTAGGCAATTTATCAAATAAAATTAAGAATATTATCCAGAAGTTGGATAAAAATTTGGAAGTTTACATATTCAAGGAAAAAGTAAAATTACTAGATTCGTTAGAATCTTTAGAAATAAACAGACTAAAACACAAGAACGTTTTATTGAATGATAAGTTAGATTTAAATAACTCCCCACTCCTAAACTTGAGTTGATTGACCGTTCGTATTCTACCCTGACTGTTTACTATCACTATACTTAAACACTCTGTACACTCACTTTAGCTTTAGTATTATATTGTACTCGGTTTGATAAAGACGCTTAGTCGTCGAAACATGTTACCATTTTAAATAAATTGTGTAGATATCATAAAATTAAAACGTTGTTTTATTTTTATTAACCATTTAATAATTGCTATGGATCTGCATCAAGTATCACCGGATCAAATTAAAATTATTAAGAATTTTTGCAATAATTTTTGAACAATTTTGTTTCAATAAATGAACTAAATTCCTTGTCAAATTCTATATGATAAAATGAGAATCTTTATTATAAAAAAAAAAAAAAAAAACAACTTTTAAGCCATAACCACAAAAATATCGAACTGAACTTAGTTGCAGGTTGCAAACGATAAGTAATGAATTAAGAGTTAAAAATTTTATTTGAAAACAAAAGTAAAAATTTATCGTTTATTTAATTACAAAATTAAAGATTGAGCACGCTTGCGTGCCGATTGAGACTAGTACGTGAAAAATTGAGATCTTGACAAAAAAAAAAAAAAAAAAAACAAATTTTTTTTAGTTTAACAAAAAAGGAATATGATTAATAGAGAACGTAAAATTCAGAACTTTTAAACATTAAATCAAAAAAAAATTAAATTAATAATAAGAAAAAAAATTTTGAGATAAGGTTTTGAAAATGAATATAAAAGAAAGTTGTATTTGAATTCAATTTTTATTATAAAAAAAATAAGAAAAAAATGATACATATATTTTTTTACACCAAAATTAATTATTTAATGAAAATCTTTCAAATAGCAGGGGGATACACCCAAGTATATCCCCCGAATAACGGCCGCACCAATTATGAAGATTGAGTATTCGCTCACTCTTCCGCCACTCACGAACGGCACGCCACCGCTCAAACTGAAAACAAAAAAAAGGGGGGAAAACTATTAATATAAAATCAAAAAAAAAAAAAACAGGAAGGAAGATATTTTTAACAAAAAAAAACTTACGTTAACGGGAATTCTCATCCTCCGATGAAATAGGCGCTCACGCCAAATCTTACTCCGGTACTGCTCGGTGATCTCGGGAGACACCGGGAGGCCGGCGGCTCGTCGCTCGGCTAGTGCCTTGCGTAGTTTACGCTTCTGGATCCACAACTCAAACAGGAAAAAAAAAAAACAAAAACAAAAAAAAATATAAATAAAAAAAATAAATATAAAAATAAAAATTATAATGATAATAATAGTAGTGAGAAAAAAAAGGGGGGGGGTATAATTTATAAATCATAATGTAGAAATAGGGTCGACAACCGGTACAAAAAAAAAAAATTTTTTTAAGTACTTGATTTTAAGGAATTTTAACATTTTTTTTTTTTAGAATTTTTAAATCAAAATTGAGCAAGAAGAATATTAAGAAAAGTTTTTAAAACTACGGGTTGATGACGTCATTAACCCGAAATCCCATTAAAAGTATATCTATATATATTGAAAAAAAAAAAAAAATTTTAAACACTTGTAGTTCTTATAATTTTAGTTTTTTTAAAAAAAGAAATAGTTCGTGTCGATTATTTTTCGATATTTTAACTAAATAAGCAAAAAAAAAAAAAAAATATTATAAATTTCAAAAAGTTGCCAACCCTACAGAAAAGTAAAATTTTACTTACCACGACAGTCTTTACTGCAGGCATCTTGGAAAAACTTTTTAACTCTAATACGAAACGCACTGTTCAAACTTTCAGAGGAGACTGAATCGTCTCCGTCGCAAGAAGGATCCTCGTCCTCAAAAATTTTCTAGCTTCTAATGTTAAACAATAGAAAAACGAAAAGAGTGGGGTTGTCTTTCCCTGTAAAAAAGGGAATAATAATAACCAGGAAGATATAACTTCCAAAAGCTAAAAAGAAAAAAAAAAAAAAAAAACCAAACCAGCATAGGAGTCTGTAGAAAAAAAAAAAGAAGGGAAATTGTAGGTGCGACCTTGTCGCTTTGGTGAAAGGGAGGGAAAAGAAATCCTTGAGTAAAGTACGAACATGATTTTAAGGGATTTCTTTTACAACTACATATATTCAAAAAAAATACTAATCACAATTTTGTTCACAGAATATTTGAAGTAAGTCATTTGGAAAAAGGTACAGTAAATTATGAATTTAATTGGAGTTTGATCAATTTCAAGTCTTTTATATAAATGAATGAATAAAAGAACAGATAAGTAATACCATTTTAGTAGAGAATTAAAATTTTACAAAAAACCTATAGCATAAAACAAAAGAAAAGAGTTATATCATGTATTTCAAAAAATTTTATTACAACATAAGAAAACACCTAATAAGTGAGAAATTCCTAAAAACAAATAGAAACAAAAAATATTAAGCGAGACGACTTATATTAAAATAAATTTAGAGAAATTTTGAATAGAATAATATTTTTATTTTTAATACTACTTAAGTACTACGAAATAAGTCTATATCATAAATTAATCGAATTATTTATTATTCAAACAAAATTAATAATAATAAAATAAACTTGTTTGGCGTCCTAGATTCTAGTAAAAGTTAGGAATAAAAAAAAAGGGGTATAAAAGTAATTAAACAAATTTTTTTTTTTGATACTAAGGAGTTCTTACTATAGTAAACGATTGGAGTTGTCTAAACAACCTCCAATCTCGAAGGGGAAGGAGAGATGTCGTGTCGGCACCAGCTCCCCTTTTTAAAATTAAAATAATTTTAAGCTAATTCTTAAGTTATTTACAAATTATTCAATTATTAGTTAAATAAGATAAATTAGTAAGTATAAATAAGAGAGAGAGAGAATAAAAAGAAGAAAAAGAGAGAGAGAGAGGAAAAGCGAACAGGAGCTGGGAAAAAGAAGAGAGAGAGGACAAAAGAAACGCGTCAGCACGGGACGCCTGGCTGAGTGAAGGAAAAGCCAGCAGCGGACCCCAACAATAGAGCGTCACGGCAAGGAGGCGGGAGGCCATAAACAATCCCCCGCGACCACCGGTCAGTGACATTGACCCAATGAGGCCTCAAGGAATCGGGTCCCATAATATTTTAGGCGGACTTTACTTGTAGGAGAGGGAGTCCACACATGGGGAATATTATAATAAATTAGGCCAAGGCCAAGCCCTCGTGGAAAAGAGGCCAAATCATTGGTTTTTCCCCCAGATTCGGGCACACATGGGAGGGTCCATGATCCCCTCTACGGGGGTGGGTCCTCATGCGTAGGGGTATAAATAGGGCCGCGAACGCGAGCCCGGGAGCTTGGTTTTTCAGTCGCGATCTAGAACTCGACCCATGCACATCGCTCCGCAAGGAAGATCTCCCCAACTTGACTCACGGGAGTTAGAGATTTCCAAAGTCTCGATATTTTTAAAAACATATCGAGATCAACCTGAGTGACTATTTATAGTCTTATTTTTAAGGGCATTTCTGAGTTTTCGAATCAGTGCACCTAATTCGCGAGTTTTCGAATAAGTGCGAGGGTTAACACAAATTAGAGTTCCGGCAGTGACTAGTTTGGTTTTAAAAGACTTTTAAGAAACAGCATTGTGTCCGACTAAAGAAAAGAGCCTGGAATTTCCTTCAGGACGGCGTAGAACCACCGATTCACCACCTCAAGCAGCCCAGCGGGAATCTTCGGCTTTCAACACTCTCTCTCTCTGTGCAGTGTCCAGAACTTTAATAGAAGTAAGATTATTTTTAAGGATCGTGTAACGTTTGTAATGGTTTGGTTTTGATAATAAATAGATTTTTCTTAGTAGTCTTTCGGGTTCTGTAGTTTTATTAATTATCCTCCTCTCAGTTATTCGAATCACCTACCCGGTTATAAAAAAAGGGTGAAGTAGATTCAAATTAAGTAAATAGATCTGTCCCGATTTTGGGACATGACACTTCTAACTGAATATTAAAATTAATGAAAAAGTCAATTCGATAAATATATTGCTTGTAATCAATTAAATACAAATTGAAGTTACTTTTGTGAAATTTAGCTGTATTAGAAAAACTGTTTTTTAACATATTTTTTTAAAATTCTCTGTAAGATTTTGATTCATAATAAATTGAATTAGTTTAAAATTCATCAAATATCAGTTAAATATAATTTTTACCTCCCAAATTAATAAAAAAAAGCAAATTTTAGCGAAAAACAATGTAAAAGTACAAAAAATCAATGTTTTTTCAAGTTTAAAAAAATGTATTTTTTCTTTGTGGCTTGAACATTTTTCTATTAATCAGCTTGAAAATTTTTTTCGATAAACTTGAACATCGGAGAAACGCGAAAAAAAATATATTATTCACTTAGGTGTTTATAGAAATTTTACAAGACACTATCTAGATCATAAAAGAACTAAATTTAGCTGTTTTTTAAAAAAAGTCATTTTAAGCTTAAAAGAGGATAAAAATTGATTGGAAAGACGAATTAATATAAAGTAAACGTTTTTTTTTCAAGTACTGAACTTGTCTTGAACAAAAAAAATTTTAGAGATGATTCCTAAAATATTTAAACACGTGCAGGCATGCACAAAGTTAAAATATTAACTTGAAACAGGCGAATTTTAGGGGGTGCCTTATAATTTTGATCACTACTGTAGTTTGAATTTGCCGGAGAATAAACATGGCCACCATAGTCGAAATTTTTATGGCCTGCCAGCCTGGTACAGCAAAAAAAAATTCATTAACTTAGACAAAAGTGAGGTTAATAAATACAAGTTTTAATAAAGATTTTTATCAATTATAAAATGCTACTCATATAATAAATTGATACCGCATTTATACATTTCACAATTGAGGGAGTTGATGGTCTTGGTCAAAATGTGATGTTGTAAAATAACACTAGAGGAGTAGATGTTAATGCTTTATGGTCATAATTTTTCAACATTTCGATATTTTCTTCAAGAGCTATAATTAATTACAAGAATTTAATTCATTTTATTATACTATAATGAAACTTTAAATAATTAAAAGAAGTCAATTATGTCAGAAATTATTTCTGACCGTCAAAAATCAATATTGTTTTTTATATGTATTCAATAATGTTTGTTATATTTACATTAACATCGACTCTTTTAAATTATTCACAATTTCACTCTTATTATTAAAATATAGCTCTTCAAGTGGATATCATACATACAGGGTGAGTCATTTTAATCTATAGGCTCCAAAATCTCGAAACTGAAACCCCGGACCAAAAAATTTTTCGTATAAAAGTTTTATGATTTGGAGGGGCAAAGAAAATGGTTACCTTGGATTTGGGCCCGGGGCCTTATTTTGGGCCCTAGGGACCCAAAGTCCGTTTTTTTAAATGAGAACCCCTTTTTTTGACCCCCGATTCAGAAAGAGCAGAAAATTTTACGATTTTTAAGTATTTTTTGAAAATTTTTTTGGGCCCCCTGAGGCCCTGCAGGGGCTTGTAAAGCTTTTATAAGGTCCATTTCTTTTTAACTCGAATCAACTCTGAAATAACGCATTTTTTGTATAGCACATGCATTGGAAAAGTTTTTTGGTTTGAAATTTCTAACAAAATGGGCCAAAAAAATTGGGCCCGGGGCCTTACTTTGGGCCCTACGGACCCAAAGTCCGGTTTTTTAAATGGGAACCCCTATTTTTGACCCCGGATTCGGAAAGAGCAGAAAATTTTACGTTTTATAAGTATTTTTCGAAAAAATTTTTGAGCCCCCTGAGGCCCTGCAGGGGCTTGTAAAGCTTTTATAAGGCCCATTTCTTTTTAACTCGAATTAACTCTGAAATAACGCATTTTTTGTATAGCACATGCATAGGAAAAGTTTTTTGGTTGGAAATTTCTAACAAAATGGGCCAGAAAAAATTGGACCCGGGGCCTTATTTTGGGCCCTACGGACCCAAAGTCCGTTTTTTAAAATGGGAACCCCTATTTTTGACCCCGGATTCGGAAAGAGCAGAAAATTTTACAATTTTTACGTATTTTTCGACAAATGTTTTATTTTGGTTATTTGTAAAAAGATATTTAGCATTAACTTTTTTTGGTGATACAGAGTATTTAGGACTTAGTAAATTTGGCAGAATTTTTTTTTAACTATTCATTCAGATTTGGCTCGAAGTGTCCTCCATTAACTGTGATACATAAATTTATTCTTTTTTGAAAGTTAACTATAGTTTTTAGTAGTACTTCACGTGGAATACCATCACACGCTCTTTGGATACGGTTAATCATATCTTGCCGAGTCGTTGGGACTGTTGCGTCGACAATATTTTTCAAAAAACCCCACAGATAAAAGTCCGGCGAAGTCAAATCTGGTGAGCGTGGTGGCCATGCAACAGGTCCACCACGTCCAATCCATTTGTTTGGATACTGATCATTCAAAAAAGCTCGTACTTCCGCTTTATAGTGTGGAGGTGCTCCATCTTGTTGGAACCACATTCTTTGCCTGGTTTCTAAATCAACGTTTTCAAATAAATTTGGAAGATGATCTCTGAGAAACTCTAGATATTTGTTACCATTTACAGTCCCATCGAAACAGTAAGGACCTATTAAATAACCATTAATGATGCCGCACCAAACAGTAACACTCCATCGGTTTTGATTATCCACAGCTCAGGTCCAATGAGGATTTGTTGTAGACCAGTAATGGCAATTGTGACGATTTAACTGTCCATTGTTTTTAAAAGTGGCCTCATCAGAAAACATCATGTGATGAAAAAAATTGGGATTTTATTGAATTTTTTGAAGAGCCCAATTGCAAAAATTTATTCGACTTATAAAATCAGCAGGCGTTAACGCGTGAGTCAAATTTATATGGTATGGGTGATATTTAAGTTTTTTAAATATCCGTATTACTGTCTTCTGGGGTATACCATGTTCTCTTTCGATTTGTCTGCTGCTCGTGTGAGGATTTAAATGCCTTACCGCTAAAATTAATACAGCTCGAACATCGTCAGTGCCATATTCTCGATGTCGTCGTTGCCGACATAAATGCCCAGCCCCAGCTCTTGCAGTAATATCCCTAATCGTAACTTGTGATGGATGTCTTATACCAGGAAATCGCTGTGCATATAGCTCAGCAGCTTGAGCAAAATTTTCTCTGCATTCCCCAAGCACCATGATCATATTAACTATTTCGTCGGGCGTAAAATCTGCCATTTCAAGGTTTTTAATAAAACGAAATAATTTGTTAAAATGAATTTTAACGTAAAAAATATTTTCACTACTTCTTGTTTATAGATGAGTTTTACTAAGATAACTACGTATAAAAATAGCCAAAACCGAATCATACGTGAAACTAAAACTCACCAGTTTTTTAACTAAAACTTTATCAAACTTATTTTTAGAGTGATCCTAAAGTGCGGTAGCACTTTGACGGCGAGTAGGTTTTTTTAACCGACTGCCGTTAAAGCGTACGCTTTATATACATTGAAATTCGGTTTTAGGTTAGGTCGTTCATGAAAAAAACACTATTAGGATGATTATTTTTCCTTGACCATATATTCTACGCGTAGCCTAAGATCCCCTGAGAAGATTAAAAAAAAAATCATCCTGAAAAATTTCTGCGTAAAGAAGTTATGACCGTCTCAAAATTCGAAACGGTGATTTCCTTTAGAAATTTTTTCGTTTCCAGTCCCTGAGCATCCGGTTTCTCTACATGCGCTGCATGTGGCTTAAACCGGATCTTACGTAACGCTGTCTCACTCTTGCAGCCTGCAGCAAGGCATGCGAGCAGGCTGCGCAGGTGAGGTGCGCGCACGCAAGAGGCCGAGCCGCCGAGACCCGAGCAGCTGAGCAAAAGACAGCGGTCATAATTATTATTATTTTATTACATGATTTAGAAATAATTAAGTAATTAAAAAAGTAGGATATAATAAAATATACAGCGGCATCACGCTAAATTCACTATTAACATAATTTAATTAATAAATATTATGACCGTTAACCATCAATAATTATAGAAAAATATTTGGCTATAATTTTTCAAAACAAAATATCTAAAGTCTCCCTATGATAATCATCTATGAGTTAGAGTGAGTTGAACTTGTGAAACCTTCTGCTGGTGCTGTAGAGATTTATTTATCCAGTGAAAATTGCTGCAACAAATGTCAATGACCAAGTTGAGGTAGTTTAAATGTGAATGGTGATCAATGTCTCATGGGGTTATTCAAATTGTCAGACAAGTAAATACATTTAAATCATCATTGGAATTTATAAATTCTGAGTCAATACACCAACATGGATAAGGTTTACTGCTCTCAGTTTATTTTCCAAGATGAATTTGTCTGACTATCAAGTTTAATTTTAGTTTTATCCGCTATATACCAACTACCTTAACTTGCTGCAGCAAATGTCAATGACCAAGTTGAGGTAGTTTAAGTGTGATCAATGTCTCATGGAATTATTCAAATTGTCAGGCAAGTAAATACATTTAAATCATTACTGGAACTTATAAATTCTGAATCAATACACCAACATGGATAAGGTTTATTGTTCTCAGTTTATTTTCCAAGATGAATTTGTCTGACTATCAAGTTTAATTTTAGTTTTATCCGCTATATACCAACTACCTTAACTTGCTGCAGCAAATGTCAATGACCAAGTTGAGGTAGTTTAAGTGTGATCAATGTCTCATGGAACTATTCAAATTGTCAGGCAAGTAAATACATTTAAATCATCACTGGAACTTATAAATTCTGAGTCAATACACCAACACGGATAAGGTTTATTGTTCTCAGTTTATTTTCCAAGATGAATTTGTCTAACTATCAAGTTTCATTTCAGTTTTATCCGCTGTGTACCAACTACCTCAACTTGGTCATTGACATTTGCTGCATTCAAATGTGATGGTGATCAATGTTTCATGGGGTTATTCAAATTGTCAGACAAGTAAATACATTTAAATCATCACTGGAACTTATAAATTCTGAGTCAATACACCAACACGGATAAGGTTTATTGTTCTCAGTTTATTTTCCAAGATGAATTTGTCTGACTATCAAGTTTCATTTCAGTTTTATCCGCTGTGTACCAACTACCTCAACTTGGTCATTGACATTTGCTGCATTCAAATGTGATGGTGATCAATGTTTCATGGGGTTATTCAAATTGTCAGACAAGTAAATACATTTAAATCATCACTGGAACTCATAAATTCTGAGTCAATACACCAACATGGATAAGGTTTATTGTTCTCAGTTTATTTTCCAAGATGAATTTGTCTGACTATCAAGTTTAATTTTAGTTTTATCCGCTATATACCAACTACCTTAACTTGCTGCAGCAAATGTCAATGACCAAGTTGGGGTAGTTTAAGTGGGATCAATGTCTCATGGAATTATTCAAATTGTCAGGCAAGTAAATACATTTAAATCATCATTGGAATTTATAAATTCTGAGTCAATACACCAACACGGATAAGGTTTATTGTTCTCAGTTTATTTTCCAAGATGAATTTGTCTGACTATCAAGTTTAATTTTAGTTTTATCCGCTATATACCAACTACCTTAACTTGCTGCAGCAAATGTCAATGACCAAGTTGAGGTAGTTTAAGTGTGATCAATGTCTCATGGAATTATTCAAATTGTCAGGCAAGTAAATACATTTAAATCATTACTGGAACTTATAAATTCTGAGTCAATACACCAACACGGATAAGGTTTATTGTTCTCAGTTTATTTTCCAAGATGAATTTGTCTGACTATCAAGTTTCATTTCAGTTTTATCCGCTGTGTACCAACTACCTCAACTTGGTCATTGACATTTGCCGCATTCAAATGTGATGGTGATCATAAGTTGTTTGTTCTAGTCAGGAATCAATTGGTAAATTTTACCAATTTTTTTAGTTTCACCTTATACCTAGTTATTAAATAGTTTGAAAAATAAAAAATTAATAGTTATTAAAATATCATTTTTTTTTTTAAAGCCTGGAGATAAATAAAATTAAAAAAAAAAAACATTTAAAAATGTAAGATACCAACGGCAACTTAGGTTTTTACTGCTATAGTTGCTATAACAGAATTATCAAAATAAAAATTTTTTTTTATACTTGATGTTTAAAAATCAGTAAAAAAAGTTTACAATAAAATCAATTCATTTTAATTGTCCTTCAATATCGATAAAATCATTCATCTCAATGGAGTCATAAGTTTTTTGTTCTACTCAGGTATCAATTGGTAAATTTTACCATTTTTTTTTTAGTTTCACCTTATACCTAGCGAAAGAAATGAAATCTTTAAAAAGAAAGACCTTTAAAAAGGTAAGAATTTACGGCGAGTGGTTTTTTTTTGGACAGAACTAAAACAAAAGTATATATGTTGTTACTTTCAGATCTATGTTAATATTAATGAATTTATCCCGAAAGATACGAACAGATGAATAAAATAAAAAAATTAAAAAAAACCATCTTTCAGTAGAGTTACAGTGAATTCTGTTCATTTTTTTAAACTTTAATTATAAATTAATTCGAGTATCTACTCTGATTTTGATATTATGTTTTCGGGGATACGAATCTAATATTCCACCTTCGAACAATTATGCCGACGTCGACTGGCTTCATCGGGTTGCCTTGAGCCTGGATTGACTCCTGAGTGGCTAAATCAGCCGTCTGCTCATGGCTTCTCAACTGTTCGAGTTCGGTTTGCAAGGCCTTAATTTGTTGTTCCAGTTTTTGTACCTTGTCCAGTCTCGCGACTATAGGACTGGAACTATCTCTCGCGTCTCGCACTGATGTCTCACCGAAGTTGACTCTAGCGTGCGGTAATTGACCGTCAGTCGACATACTGCAGTCATTTAGCGAGTTTTGCATTTCCGGTCTGATTGTCGAGGAAACCGGCCCCCCCGGTCCTCGGTTCCGATCTGGCTGGCGGTACCTATCAGCCTCCATTGCTGCCAATCTTGCCTCGGTATCCTCATTTGACCTTTTCAACGCCTTAAGCTCTTCTGCCACCGCTGTTATGGCTTTGAGCACCTCGGCGTTAATGTCGTCCTCCCGGTCCGGTTGTCCATGCTCAGACAAATTCCCCCGTTCCGGGTTTCGATCATGCTCCCGAATGCCCGAGTAACGACTACCGGGAGGCCTCATGGGCAAACGTTGGGCGCCAATTGTCACAGGGCTCGAATTAAGGAATTTAATTCTTATGAGGATCGTGATTTGCACGAGAACCCACGACGTTCGTTCTCTGCACTCCTCCGCCTTGCTGACAAAAATGCACTTCTCGTGCACACGACAATTCGTCGATTTTCTCTCAATACCTGAAAATAGGGGGGGGGGGAAGACGCGTACGCGAACTAATGTTTTTTATTACGCGGCGCGGCTGCTCTCCTTCGTCGGTAGTGGCGTGAGTCTACGAGGACCGATCGCAGAAACACAGGTTAATTAAATTAAATGTCAAATGTAAATTTTAATAATTTTAATTAATCATAAAATAAAAGTTATCAAAAATTACATAACATCTAAATTAATTTCTAATAGACGCTTATTGGACTTACTATTATTCAGGTGAACCTGCGCTCGAAGGAACTATCGCAATCCTGTCTGCCCCACTGGGCCAAGAATGCCTTCGAAGACCGAACGCCGGTTGCTGCGAGTTTTCCTGGTCGACTACCTCGTCCGGCTCGAGTGACAACTCGAGGACGAGATAACCCAAACTCCACAAACAACACTGCACCGATATCAACAATCACGACGTTGAACAACTTCGCGATCTCGAACAAATTAATTTTCTTTATCAAACGCACAACGGATTCTCAACACACGTGTGATGTCTCGCGCGGTTAAGACTAGAGTGACGCAACTCGGCCGGTGGCGCTGTCGCCTCATTACCGACCGTGCGTCTACGCGTTTCTAACGGTCGCGTGCGAATAAAATTTGAATTTATTTTATTTCCCCACGCGCCCGTTACACTGTCCAAAATAATTGAATAACTACAAATAATAAATTGCTATCCAACATCTTATTGTTTTTTATAAAGGTAACCTGATTGCGTTGTATTGTTTTTTCTTGAAATTTTTATTGTCAAATAAGACATTTGATACATACATATTCTTACTCGCAGATTTTTTATGATTTTATCAATGTATTGGCCAACCTTTAAAAAGGTAAGAATTTACGGCGAGTGGTTTTTTTTTGGACAGAACTAAAACAAAAGTATATATGTTGTTACTTTCAGATCTATGTTAATATTAATGAATTTATCCCGAAAGATACGAACAGATGAATAAAATAAAAAAATTAAAAAAAACCATCTTTCAGTAGAGTTACAGTGAATTCTGTTCATTTTTTTAAACTTTAATTATAAATTAATTCGAGTATCTACTCTGATTTTGATATTATGTTTTCGGGGATACGAACAGATGAATGAAATGAAATCAAAAATCATTTTCCGGGCGAGTTTTTAATAAATTTTTTTCAGTTTTATTTCTTTAATTAATTTTTACTCAAATTATTTAAAATTCCTACTCTGATTCTGTTGATATTTTTTTGGAATATGAACAGATGAAGGAGATGAAATCAAAGAATCATCTTCCGGACGAGTTTTAAGTAAATTTTTCTTTTCTTTTTTACGCATCTTTTTTCTTTTTTTTTTTTTAAACTTGAATTCAATTATTTTTTAGTAAAAGTTTACTATCAATTGATTCAATTTAGGTGTCGTTCAATATCGTTAAAATCATTCGAACTCGACGGAGCCGCAGATTTATTAATTAGAATAATATTACTTTTCAAAGAATCAATTAAAAAAAAAAGCTCTTAGATTTTTAAGTCTTTTTATTTTTAGTTACCCTAATACAGTTTCTGCTTTTCGGTGATGCATGAATATCTTTGGTCGACTGTTAATCGTTAATCTGCGGCTCCGTCGAGTTCGAATGATTTTAACGATATTGAACGACACCTAAATTGAATCAATTGATAGTAAACTTTTACTAAAAAATAATTGAATTCAAGTTTAAAAAAAAAAAAAGAAAAAAGATGCGTAAAAAAGAAAAGAAAAATTTACTTAAAACTCGTCCGGAAGATGATTCTTTGATTTCATCTCCTTCATCTGTTCATATTCCAAAAAAATATCAACAGAATCAGAGTAGGAATTTTAAATAATTTGAGTAAAAATTAATTAAAGAAATAAAACTGAAAAAAATTTATTAAAAACTCGCCCGGAAAATGATTTTTGATTTCATTTCATTCATCTGTTCGTATCCCCGAAAACATAATATCAAAATCAGAGTAGATACTCGAATTAATTTATAATTAAAGTTTAAAAAAATGAACAGAATTCACTGTAACTCTACTGAAAGATGGTTTTTTTTAATTTTTTTATTTTATTCATCTGTTCGTATCTTTCGGGATAAATTCATTAATATTAACATAGATCTGAAAGTAACAACATATATACTTTTGTTTTAGTTCTGTCCAAAAAAAAACCACTCGCCGTAAATTCTTACCTTTTTAAAGGTTGGCCAATACATTGATAAAATCATAAAAAATCTGCGAGTAAGAATATGTATGTATCAAATGTCTTATTTGACAATAAAAATTTCAAGAAAAAACAATACAACGCAATCAGGTTACCTTTATAAAAAACAATAAGATGTTGGATAGCAATTTATTATTTGTAGTTATTCAATTATTTTGGACAGTGTAACGGGCGCGTGGGGAAATAAAATAAATTCAAATTTTATTCGCACGCGACCGTTAGAAACGCGTAGACGCACGGTCGGTAATGAGGCGACAGCGCCACCGGCCGAGTTGCGTCACTCTAGTCTTAACCGCGCGAGACATCACACGTGTGTTGAGAATCCGTTGTGCGTTTGATAAAGAAAATTAATTTGTTCGAGATCGCGAAGTTGTTCAACGTCGTGATTGTTGATATCGGTGCAGTGTTGTTTGTGGAGTTTGGGTTATCTCGTCCTCGAGTTGTCACTCGAGCCGGACGAGGTAGTCGACCAGGAAAACTCGCAGCAACCGGCGTTCGGTCTTCGAAGGCATTCTTGGCCCAGTGGGGCAGACAGGATTGCGATAGTTCCTTCGAGCGCAGGTTCACCTGAATAATAGTAAGTCCAATAAGCGTCTATTAGAAATTAATTTAGATGTTATGTAATTTTTGATAACTTTTATTTTATGATTAATTAAAATTATTAAAATTTACATTTGACATTTAATTTAATTAACCTGTGTTTCTGCGATCGGTCCTCGTAGACTCACGCCACTACCGACGAAGGAGAGCAGCCGCGCCGCGTAATAAAAAACATTAGTTCGCGTACGCGTCTTCCCCCCCCCCCCCTATTTTCAGGTATTGAGAGAAAATCGACGAATTGTCGTGTGCACGAGAAGTGCATTTTTGTCAGCAAGGCGGAGGAGTGCAGAGAACGAACGTCGTGGGTTCTCGTGCAAATCACGATCCTCATAAGAATTAAATTCCTTAATTCGAGCCCTGTGACAATTGGCGCCCAACGTTTGCCCATGAGGCCTCCCGGTAGTCGTTACTCGGGCATTCGGGAGCATGATCGAAACCCGGAACGGGGGAATTTGTCTGAGCATGGACAACCGGACCGGGAGGACGACATTAACGCCGAGGTGCTCAAAGCCATAACAGCGGTGGCAGAAGAGCTTAAGGCGTTGAAAAGGTCAAATGAGGATACCGAGGCAAGATTGGCAGCAATGGAGGCTGATAGGTACCGCCAGCCAGATCGGAACCGAGGACCGGGGGGGCCGGTTTCCTCGACAATCAGACCGGAAATGCAAAACTCGCTAAATGACTGCAGTATGTCGACTGACGGTCAATTACCGCACGCTAGAGTCAACTTCGGTGAGACATCAGTGCGAGACGCGAGAGATAGTTCCAGTCCTATAGTCGCGAGACTGGACAAGGTACAAAAACTGGAACAACAAATTAAGGCCTTGCAAACCGAACTCGAACAGTTGAGAAGCCATGAGCAGACGGCTGATTTAGCCACTCAGGAGTCAATCCAGGCTCAAGGCAACCCGATGAAGCCAGTCGACGTCGGCATAATTGTTCGAAGGTGGAATATTAGATTCAGTGGCGATAGTGAATCTAGTATTGAGCAGTTTTTATTGCAGATAGAGGAATACAATAGACTCGCTGGTTTGACCGGTTCTCAATTACTGGATGCATTACCAATGATGCTAACCGGTGTAGCAGCTACGTGGTTCCGTAACGTGCGAGACACGATCAACTCATGGGAGAACTTTTGTCAAGAAGCTTGTGAGTGGTACGGAGTTGGAGACTACCAGCAGACCGCAAGGATGGAAGCAACAACCCGGACTCAAGGAGAAAACGAGCCGGTGCGAACCTACTTGACATGCTTGCAGTCTTATTTGCTAAAAATTAGACCGATACCGACCGAGAGAGAACAAATTGACTTTATGTTGACGAACATGTTGCCTCGATTGCGTAGACAGATCAGGCGTGAAGAGGTTAAGTCAATTAAAGGCTTATTAAGCCAAGCGGTCGAGGTCGAGAGAATTACCAATATGGAATTGGTGTATAAGCCACCACCGTCACCCTCTACGTCAGTTTGGCCACATCTGGCATATAAGGAAGAGAAGACTAATAAAAAACCAAAAGTCAATATAGCCGCAACGGATATGACAGGCAGGTCTGCCGACTTGACGGTTATTAGCCTTCTTGAGACGATAGCAAACAAGATCCAAGCTAAAAGCAAGAATGATGGGAAACCTCAGGGCCCGAGGCCCCAGAATTCATCCAAAGCCAGACTTACCAAACAACGACGTAAATTTGAGGACGACGGCAAGGCAAGGAGCCCATCACCAAGGCAGAACAAGAGTGGTGATAAAGATAGAAAGGCTGATAGACAGGAAATACCTAGGTGTTTTCATTGCAAGCAGCTGGGACACATAAGACCAAATTGTCCCGAACGTCCGGGAAACGCCAAAGCGGTGGAGTAAAAAACATTGGCACTTACTCCGCCGAGATACCGGCCAAGTCATCACTCGGAGATGGCAATCAGGCATGCTCAGTGGGTCAGGAAGATTCTGAGCAGACGGAAGATCCGAACGAGCCAGCAGAAGATAACCTTGATGTGGAAGGCAGATGGTGGATGCCAGTTAATATAGGTGACTTCTGCATAAGAGCATTATATGATCCCGGTGCATCACGCACGGTAATGGGATCAACAGCAATTCAAATTGCTTCAGCATGCAACAGAAAAATCGAGGCATATTGCGGTAAAGGAGCTAAAGCGGCAGACGGCCGCAGATGTCCAATCGCTGGACATGTTGTTTTACCTTTTGAGGTTGCCGGGGTAACTCGGGATATAAAGGTAGCTATTCTGACACGTCTCGACGCGGATTGTTATTTAGGTACAAATTTCATCCGTACGTTCGATACCGTGCTAGATCCCGCAACGAACAAGCTGGAAGTAAGGATAGCTGGGAAAGCGATTGACCTCGAAGTTGCAGCTGTGTCAGACACCGAATTGACGAGTTTGGCGTCAATTGGGTTATCTGACGTTCGTTCGGAAGAATTGGAAAGGCTTAATGAGGTGTTAGATCGAGCCATTCCGGAGGCTGATGGGCCATTAGGTTGTTCAACGTGGACAGAACACGAAATCGACGTTGGTGACGCTAAGCCTATCAAACAACGGTACTACCTAGTCTCACCAGCTGTGAAACTGGAAATGTACGAGCATGTTCTACAGATGTTAGACGACGACATAATCGAGCCTGCACCGAAAAGTGGCTGGTCGTCACCTGTAGTGATGGTAAAGAAAGAGAACGGTAAACGACGTTTTTGTATTAACTTTAAGAAAGTTAATTCTGTCAGTAAAAAGACAGAGGCTTACCCTTTACCATACATGGACGACATTTTACGCAAGCTGAAGAAAGCTAAGTATATTTCGACCATTGATTTGTCATCGGCTTATCACCAGGTTCCTTTGAGTAAGAAGTCGAGGCCGATAACGGCATTTACAGTACCTGATTTAGGCACTTTCCAGTTCAAAAGGATGCCATTTGGGTTAGAGCAGGCTGGCGCCACCTTCCAACGCCTGATCGAAATGATAATAAGAGAATTCGGACCTTATGCTTACGCGTATTTGGACGATATTATTATCGTTACTGAGGATTTCGAAACACATCTACGAATCCTCGAAGCCGTTTTGGAAAAGCTCAGGGAGGCAGGTCTTACGGTGAATAGAGAAAAAAGTAAGTTCTGCCAATCTGAAGCGAAGTACTTAGGCGTTGTCGTTAGCCGTGACGGAATTCGACCGTGCCCGGAAAAAGTCGAAGCCGTTTTAAAATTCAGTGTACCAAAAAACCGTAAACAATTAAAAAGGTTTTTAGGCATGGCCTCGTGGTATAGAAAATTTATTAAAAATTTCGCCACGATTGCAGAACCACTGACACAGTTAACAAGCACGAGAGTGTGCTACAAATGGGACGCAGAACAACAGGACGCCTTTGAGAAGGTGATAGTCTTGTTGGCGTCTGCCCCAGTGTTGGCTAGACCTGACTTTACCAAGCCATTTACCATACAAACGGACGCCTCGAATACTGGTATTGGAGGCTGCTTGACTCAAACCATTGATGGGGAAGAACGAGTCATCGAGTACTTCAGTCGAGTCTTAAACCCGGCACAACGGAATTACAGCGTGACAGAACGAGAATGCCTAGCCGTAGTTGAGGCAATCCGGAAATTCCGTTGCTACGTCGAAGGATTTCAATTTCACGTAGTGACGGATCATAATTCACTTCGGTGGATAGATAGGTTGAAGAATGTAACGGGCAGATTAGCAAGATGGTCGCTAGAGCTTCAAGGCTACACTTTTACGACAGAGTACCGTAAAGGGTCTCTAAATGTCGTGCCCGATGCGTTGTCACGCATGTATGAGGAAGACGATGAACCTACCGTCGCAGCCGTAAGCTATCCTGTCGGAGAGCTGGACGACTAGTACTTAAACAAGATAAAAGCCGTTCAAAGAAATCCTGGCAAGTTTCTCAGGTGGTAAGTCGTGGCAGACAGGTTATATTATTATAAGTCTGACGACTTGATTGAACAGATGGTAGGTGATGATGATGCCTGGAAATTGGTCGTACCGTTGTATTTACGTCAAACGGTAATACAAGAAAAGCACGACGAGCCGTTGGCGGGGCACTTGGGCCGAGATAAAACCTTGAAGAAAGTAGCTCAGGAATTTTTTTGGCCTGGCATGTACAAAGACATCGAGGCATATGTCAAATCATGCCAAACCTGCCAAATGCAAAAGGTCGAGCAACGACTACCGGGAGGCCTCATGGGCAAACGGGCAATTGTAAGACCATGGCAAGTCGTATCGGGAGACATATTAGGCCCATACACCAGAAGCAGGAATGGACACAAATACGTGTTAGTTTTGACGGATTTGTTTACTCGATGGGCAGAGGTAACACCGCTAAAACGGGCTGAAGGTGAGGCCATTTGGGATCATATCTGGCAAGACGTGATTTTAAGATGGGGTCAGCCAGAAAAGTTTTTATCGGATCAAGGTTCGGAGTTTAAAAACCATGCAATTGACGACAGATTAGTCAAGTTAGGTATTGAGCATGAAAACTTTCCGACGAATAATCCTGAGTCTAACGGCCAAGTTGAAAGGCTAAATCGGACTTTAAAAACGATGATTCGGTGCTTTATTGCAGAAAACCAGCAAAGTTGGGATGAATTGTTACCCGAACTAGTCTGTGCATATAACAGGGCGGAACACTCAGCCACCAAAACGAGCCCAGCCATGTTAAACATGCTACGACAACCGAGTGACTGTAGCGTAGTCAACAAAGGATTGGCAGATGAGCTGTTACGGAAATATGAAGAATTGGCTCTGGAAGAATGGAGGAAGAAAGAAGAGGGAGCAGTTATTCTTCGTGGTAAGGCTGGTGAAAATTCTCGCATGCAACAAGACAGGGCAGCGGAGCATTATGACAAACGGCACCGCGAGGTTTTCTTTGAACCAGGAGACATGGTTCTAAGGAAAAATAAAGTCCTGTCGAACAAAGCCAAAGGCTTCACAGCCAGTCTGGCACCCAAATACTCAGGTCCGTATATAATTATAGAGAGGCTTGGTAGTAATACGTATGCGATGAAAGATAAGTTTGGCAACGAAATTCAGCCAGTAGCAGTTCAACAATTGAAGAGGTGGATCGGAAGAGAAGAACTGGAAACTTCAGCTGAAGAAAGTCAGACACCGAGGGATGCGTGAGAAAATCCTGAAGCTAGCGAGCATCAGGTAGCGTGCGAAGGCGAGCGAGATCTGAGCAATCTGAACGGGCCTGATCAAGCCAAACCGGTTGAATTGGCCCACGCGAAAAGGGGCCGAGGTAGGCCGAAAGGCTCCCGAAAAGGGGGGATCGCCGTATTGGCTTCGCCATCACCGCGAAGAACTCGTGCGCGACCGAAAGCAATCTGATTTCCCTGTTCTTATCCTTTCCTTTCCTAATCTGTTTCAGGAATGGCCGATCAATACTCAAGAGAGGACTTAGTCCGAATCATGGAGGAGGAGGTTAAAAAGGGGATAATACCACCACCTCCTACCAAAGAAGAAGAGAACCAGTCAACCACTTCTTTGGCTAGTGCAATAGGGGCACTATAAATAAACCCTAACGGTGACGCATCGTCGGAGAGCTCAACATCCACTCCCACCTTGGACGATTGGAATAAAATGTTGGAGGAACTTCGGGAATGCCGTGACTGGTCGGTAAAACAAGAGGCCTATGAGCACGAGACATTCCAAAAGTTTTACCGACTGATAGAGGCCTGGCAAGGACCATTACCTGCTACGATGGTATCTTGGAGCCAACTGGTTATAGATAGAGAGTCTGATCTGTTAGACATCCAGCAGCGCCGAACAAATCGCAGACAATTGCGAGAGAGGGAAGCCAAGGCGAAAGCCGAACAAGCTAGGTTAGAAGCCTTAATGGAGTCAACGGCCGAGCAGAGGAGAAAGTTGAGAAAAGAAGCCCAGAAAGTTCAACGAGATCTTTTCTTCGTCTCGATCGAGGCCCAGAAGGCAGCGGCGCACATCGAGAACCGCAAACCGAAAGAGCAACAACGACGCTGTCCAAATTGTGGTTACCCGGGAGTCGCTGATCCAAGACTCTGTCCAGGAAAGGCAAACCATCGCCGTGGCGGCTAGAAGCCAATAGTATGACTTGGTAGTCATTTGGGTTGGCTAAATAGCCATTCAAGGTGATTAATAAACTCACTGTTCAGAGTAATGAATAAAGATGTAAGTTACTTAATCACAATACATTGATCATTCAATTCCTATCTTATCCTCGTACCATCCCAACTCGCTTAGGTCGCGTTTCGGGTAGATATCGATGCGACGAATCCAAGGATACGTCGAATCTGGTCCGGGAGTGTAACGGGCGCGTGGGGAAATAAAATAAATTCAAATTTTATTCGCACGCGACCGTTAGAAACGCGTAGACGCACGGTCGGTAATGAGGCGACAGCGCCACCGGCCGAGTTGCGTCACTCTAGTTTTAACTGCGCGAGACATCACACGTGTGTTGAGAATCCGTTGTGCGTTTGATAAAGAAAATTAATTTGTTCGAGATCGCGAAGTTGTTCAACGTCGCGATTGTTGATATCGGTGCAGTGTTGTTTGTGGAGTTTGGGTTATCTCGTCCTCGAGTTGTCACTCGAGCCGGACGAGGTAGTCGACCAGGAAAACTCGCAGCAACCGGCGTTCGGTCTTCGAAGGCATTCTTGGCCCAGTGGGGCAGACAGGATTGCGATAGTTCCTTTGAGCGCAGGTGCACCTGAATAACAGTAAGTCCAATAAGCGTCTATTAGAAATTAATTGTATCGCGCGCGAGAGTGTGTTTGTCGGAGTACCGCAGTACTCAGAAAACCTTCGCCTTTGTTATTTTGGCGCGCTGCAGCTAGTAGCCGAGCGGGAGAGAGTGTGTGTGTGCGTCGGTGTGTTAGTAGCGACCACAACACAACCGGCGAATTTTATTTTGTAAAACTAATTTTTGTCGTATCAAGACATAGAGTCATTCGGGTTAAATTGTTTGTAAACAATAGTAGATAATTAATTTAGATGTTATGTAATTTTTGATTTCTTTTATTTTATGATTAATTAAAATTATTAAAATTTACATTTGACATTTAATTTAATTAACCCGTGTTCCTGCGATCGGTCCTCGTAGACTCACGCCACTACCGACGAAGGAGAGCAGCCGCGCCGCGTAATAAAAAACATTAGTTCGCGTACGCGTCTTCCCCCCCCCCCCCTATTTTCAGGTATTGAGAGAAAATCGACGAATTGTCGTGTGCACGAGAAGTGCATTTTTGTCAGCAAGGCGGAGGAGTGCAGAGAACGAACGTCGTGGGTTCTCGTGCAAATCACGATCCTCATAAGAATTAAATTCCTTAATTCGAGCCCTGTGACAACAGTTTTAATGTTAAGATCAGATTTATTTCTAAATTCAATTGATTATTATAGTTAACAACAGCTCATTTAAAAAAAATAGTAAACTCCTTCTTAACTCTGATAACACTTACGATAAAGAAAGTAAACACGAACAGGTGGTAATGGTTCTCGCGCTTTAAGGCTATATCACGCAAAGACCATGAACACACGCAGGACGTACCCAACGAAAAGCTAGAAACGCATAGCGTAGTGTGTATCTTAGGTATGCGTGCGAGGTGTATACAACACGTAGTGATACTTCTAACGCTAAAGCTATGTAGGGAAAAATTTGACGACCCAATACACTGGACATTCAAGTAATTTTATGAATAAATAAATAAATAAATAAAGAAGACCTTAAACTTTTCCAATGCATGTGCTATACAAAAAATGCGTTGTTTCAGAGTTAATTCGATTTAAAAAGAAATGGGCCTTATAAAAGCTTTACAAGCCCCTGCAGGGCCTCAGGGGGCCCAAAAATTTTTTCGAAAAATACTTAGAAATCGTAAAATTTTCTGTTCTTTCCGAATCCGGGGTTCAAAATAGGGGTTCCCATTTTAAAAAACGGACTTTGGGTCCGTAGGGCCCAAAATAAGGCCCCGGGCCCAATTTTTTTGGCCCATTTTGTTAGAAATTTTAAACCAAAAAACTTTTCTAATGCATGTGCTATACAAAAAATGCGTTATTTCAGAGTTAATTCGAGTTAAAAAGAAATGGGCCTTATAAAAGCTTTATAAACCCCTGCAGGGCCTCAGGGAACCCAAAAAATTTTTCGGAAAGTACTTAAAAATCGTAAAATTTTCTGCTCTTTCCGAATCGGGGGTCAAAAATAGGGGTTCCCATTTAAAAAAAAGGACTTTGGGTCCCCAGGGCCCAAAATAAGGCCCCGGACCAAAATCCAAGGTAACCATTTTCTTTGCCCCTCCAAATCATAAAACTTTTATAAGAAAAATTTTTGGTCCGGGGCTTCAGTTTCGAGATTTTGGAGCCTATAGATTAAAATGACTCACCCTGTATATTGAAATGTTGAGAAAAAATATGACCATCAACATTAAGCATTAACATCTTCTCCTGACCAGTCTTTTTTTACTACAGCCAAGCATCGCATTTTGACCATGAGTCCATGACTATCAACTCACTCAACTGTAAAATATATATATGCAGTATTAATTTATTAAATAAGTACCATTATATTATTGATGAACATTTTTATTAAATCTTGTATTCATTAACCTTACTTTCACCTCAGTTGATGAGTTTTTATTTTTATTTTTTTGCCGAGTTTGCAGGCCATTAAAATTTCTACTATGGCGGCCATGTTTTTTCTCCGGCAAATTTAAACGACTGAATGTTAAGATGTCCACTGACTGTGCAAGGGTTTTTTTAGAGTCAGAACTGAAGCATTAATTTTTTTATTTATTTTTCATAAAATAAAAGGATTTTCAAAAACGTAAAATTCACAAATGGTTCCTATCAAGTTAAAAACTCAATTTAGTTTTTTTTTTTTTTTTCAACAATAGTAATAGTTGTTGAAGTCACACAAGGATTAGCTCCTACTGTTAAAATTCAATTGATAACTAATTGAGAATCATTTGAGAGCGTGGCCAAAATAACAATTAAAAATTAAGTAACTCTCAATTGATTATCAACTGAATTTTTTTTATTGTAATTATAAATTATACACTTTTAAAATACTGATGATGGCTTTCAACATTTTTTTGGAACGAAGTTCCTTATCGGAGCTTGCGACGCGCAGGGGGGCCTCAGCAAAAAAAACGTAACGTAACGAAAAAGTGCCAGATTACGTTGCAGTATACCTATATATATTTTTCCCCCTCCAACAAGCCCAGACTCGCAGCTGCACATGCGTTAGAGAGAGAGAGAGAGAGAGAGAGAGAGAGAGAGGCAGAGAGGGAGAGAGAGAGAGAGAGAGAGAGACTATGCCGTTCGTTCGAGGATGAGTAACACGTGTGTTTTTATTTTATTTATTTATTTATCATGCTTTTCTTTAACTCACTATGTTTCGTCGTCGTCGTCGTACGTTCAAAACTGCCAAGCTCTATAACTTTGAGCCTAAAAGACCCAGAGGTCTGAAATTTTGCAGAGGGTCTAGGTTCGGATGACAATACATGAATCCGTAGTCATTTCTCGACCTGGGCCTCCAGGTCACCGATGAGGGGGTACCTGGGGGTTATCTTCGAGAATTTGGATCGAATTTTTCGAGAATGACTTTTGGGGTTGTCATAGAGTGTACGAGGAGGAACTTTGGACCTGAACAGCCAGGTGGCCGATTATGGGGTACCCGGGGCACCTGGGGGTCATCTCCGAGAGTTGGGAGCGAATGTTTGGGGTAAGACTTTGGATGGAGTTCGGGGATGTTTTAGAGTATATGAGAAAGAAGTTTTGACCTGGACAGCTAGGTCGCCGATGACGGGTGTACGTGGGGAACCTGAAGGTCATCTTCGAGTTTTGAGCCGAATTCTACTGGGATAACTCGGTAGGGTGTTCCAGAATATTTATCGAAACAAATTGGACCTATATACCCAGGTCGCCGATGACGAGTGTACCTGGGGAACCTGGGTATCATCTTCGAGAGTTTTGGGCTAAAATCTGGGGGGATTACTTTAGAGTTCTGCAGGGGTTTTTATTTTGTAGTTTTTAATATATTTGAAAAAAATATATATTTCAAGTATCATAATTGTAAAAAGAATGATGTAAATTTCAATACTAACTAAATTTTAAACAATAATAAGATTTAAAATTTTATGCTAAAAATACTCTTTTCATTTTTCTGTTAATTCATATAAATTACATAAATTAAACTAAGACTAAAAAGTAGAAAATAAAAAATAAATAAATAAAAAGTTTTTTAAAAACATGCTTTTCTTTAAAAAGTTTTGAGAAATTATTAAAAAATGTACTAATAAGTAAAAAATAAAATTTTAATACTGCTTAATTCTTTCAATGTAATTTAAAAGATTCTAATATAAATTGAGCAATCAAAATTTCGTGAGGACTCTAAATAAAAGCATGGGGCACTATATAGATGACTTAAATCCAAGGTGTATGACTGTGTTTTGCCAAGTTCATTGAAATAGTACCTAAAACACTAAAATTAATAAAAAAGAGTTTCACTGAAAAAGAAAAAAAAAAAAAAAAAAAAAAAAGCCCGCGGAAGGAACGAAGTTCCCGACGCTTTACCCCTCCAGTAATGCGAGTGAATTTCAAGTGAGATAAAAGAATTCAATTTACGTAAAAATACAGATAACTACACTTCATCTGAGATCCACTCGCGTAACTGCAGGGGGAAAGCGTCGGGAACTTCGTTACTTCCGCTGAACCCGAGTTCGTCTTTTTTTTTTTTTTTAAATTCTTTGTGGAGGTTATAGTATTAATGCATAAAGAATACGCTTTAAATAACTGTATTTGATCTGCTAAAGTTATTCAACAGAACTAGCTGCTCAATTGTTTATTTCACTTTTGTTAGATAAAAGGATTTTCAAAAGCGTAAGAATCATAAAGGGTGCCTGACGAGGTTAAAACTAGATTTGCTGTATATATTTTTTAATAATAGAAGTAAATTAAAATTTTTTGGTAAAGCAAGTTGAACTTTCAAAAGTTAAATGGTTATGTAAAAAGTATCAATAAAATCAAAATAAAATTTCAAGATTTGGATGTTTCAAATCCTGCATATTTCATAGATAAACTGATTCCCAATTGATTATCAATTAATTATCAACCAAATTGAAGTATTTTTTTTTTTTTTTTTTGTAGCAATTCCTTTAAACGACGCATTTTTGACATACTGACGACGGCTTTCAATATTCATATTTTTTTTTTTATTTTTTTTTTTTCTTTGTGAAGATTAGAATATTAGTACGGAGAGGAAGAAGAAGCATCAAATAGCGATATTTGATGTGTCAGGATTCTCTTCCCAGCTGAAAAAATCCATATGGAAATCCATGAGAGACCCCATACGGAAATCCATAACAGAATCCATATTGAATTCTGTATGGAAAATTGAAACAGATTTCCATATGGATTTCCATATAAATTTTCAAAAGCAAAGAATTTTTTTTTTAAATAAATTTTTTTTTTTCCAAGTGTTTTTTATTATTTAATAATAATTAAAAAAAAATTCGTTAGTATAATTATTTTTATGCCTTTTTCCAAAATATTTGTACATATCTTTTCTCTTTATCCAAATTTTTTTTTTTTTTTTGAATTCAATTCTTTATATTTTGATTTTATTCTCATCGGTAAAAATTAATACTTTACAAACTTCATATTTTATTTTGATTATTGATAGTTACTGATCCTCTCTTAAAAGAGACCCCAAATACTGCCATACAGGAGCAAAACCGCATTAACTGCATTTTTATGAAAATTGAGTTTTTTATATTGCCAGAATCGTAAAAAAATTGTCTATTTAATAGTGCAAAAATAATTTGCAAAAAACAAATAGATTAGAAAATACGCTTGCCTATCTAACATTTTTCCTGTTTTATTAGCTCAAAAAGACCCGGTGATACAGAGAAAACTTGCCTATCTACCTATCTTTTTGTAGTTAGTGCGCTTTTGCTCCTGCGTAAGACTCAAGAATCAGCCAAAAATACAGGAAATTTTTGCTTATGTACACCAGCCGGACACCATATCGTTCTGAGGTTTGAATTAGGCGCTCGAAATATGACCGTCATCCCAAAGTTTTTGCAAAAGTGCCAACCTTTGGGACGGCCCGTCCACCGTGCAACGGGTAAAAAATAATTTTTCATAAAGTAGGGTTAGAGAGTCGATGTCAATGATCAACGTCAGAAATAAATCAATGTTGATCATTGACATCAACTACCTAACCATACTTTTTTGTTGAATAACTATTATTACGTAATTACATAATTGTTTTTAATATTTTACTTTCATTTTGAGACAAGGTTTTTGTAAATGGATAAAATTTTTAAAATAATTTATATTCGATTTTTTAAATACGGCACACATTCAAAACAGTAGACCGCAGCGATCAATCATTAATTTTTTCAATAAAAAGCTTGACAAGTCTGAAATAAATCAATGTTGATCATTGACATCGACTCTCTAACCCTACTTTATGAAAAATAATTTTTTACCCGTCCCAAAGGTTGGCACTTTAGCAAAAACTTTGGGTTGACGGTCAAATTTCGAGTGCCTAATTCAAACCTCGGAACGATATGGTGTCCCGCTGGTGTACATAGTGCGCTTTTGCTCCTGTATAAGTCCTAAAAATTGGCCGAGAGTACATGAATTATTGCCTATCTGCATTGAAGGTTTTATCGATTCTAAAATTAGACATAAATTATTTAAAAAAGAATTCAACAATTAAATTATGCATTAAGTTATAAATTATTATAAATTATAAATTAAGTAATTATTTTGGAAGGATGGACTAAGGCGATAAATATATTGTTGAATTTTTTTTTGCAAAATTCTTTGTAGAACCTAATTTCCTGCTATTTCAGGCTAACTTAACTTATAAATAATTATCAACAAATTAAACAATTCGTTGATCTGAATCAGTAGCTTTCGTAAAAGTTATCGGTTCAGTTTTAAGAAAGAAATTTTAGAAGTGCAAGTTTTAAGGCAAGGTCATATTTCTGAAATTGTAAGTCACAGAAGGGTAAAAAAGTTCAAATTTTTTTGTGAGTCAAAGCCGTAATAGCAAAAAATGTAAAAAAAATCCTACCGTAAGAAATTGTAAAAAATCTATTTTCTGAAAAAAAAAAGATTTAAGACTAATTTAAAAAGCCGAAAATTAGCGAAAATTAGCTGGTCCAAAGGAAATATTTAGACTCCTCATAGGTAGAATTTAATATTTAAGAGCTATCATAAAGCCAAAAATGAAATATTAAAACGTTGAAAATTTTGAAAATATGATATGCCCCAAAATTTACAACTTCTGAAATAGTGTAAGTTCAGAAGGTACAAAATCCCAAAAAAATCCATGTTTCGAAAAAATCCAAAAATAAAATTCTATTTACTTATCAATTTTTATTTTTTTTTGTTACAAGCATTCAATAATAACAACTAATAAAACGATTATAGTAAAAAACATTCATTAAATAAACTTAATTAAGTACGGATGAAGCAGAGTCATATTGCATATTTTTAGAGAAATTTTGTACGTCTAAGCTTAATCAACATTGATACTCAAACAAATGAATGGATTTTTAGGAGCTACTTATAAATTATTATCGTTGAAATTGAAAATAAGGTAAGTGTGCCTAATATGGCCCTGTGCCTAATATGGCTCTCCCTGTTATTTTGAATATGCTAGGTATGTGGCATCTCTACAAGGTAGGAAGAAGTCAAAAACACTGAATTATGAAGTTTTCAGTTGTTTAGAACATTTTAAAATTATTTTTGCGCACGCCTAATAGCTAAAACTCGTTTCGTATACCTCCGTTATTATTTTACGTTGTAATTAAGTGGTCTGCCAAAATATTTAGACACACCTGATCAAAATTTGAATAAGTAGCTTCGATTCGTTATTGTTTCAGCTTTAAAAGGCGACCTTAGTTTTTGTTCAACTCGTTTTCTAACGGGTTTTATTCTTAAATAACTTTTTATTATGCAGTGTACCTAATATGGCCCCCCACGAATTAGTATAAATACCGATATTAAGAGTCCTTAGTTTCATGTTTACTTTTTAGAAAATCCTATCCTAATGTTATTTAAGAAAAATAAATTTAGTTGTTTCAAAGCTTTTTTTCATTTTATAACTAAAAAAGCATTCTAGCTCAAAAAAAAAACTTTGACCAAAATTTAAAGTTGAAATTTTTCTACTGGTTGCAAAGCTTTTAAAAACATTGTAAAAAAGGCTCAATTTTTAAATAAATCATTTTTAAAATAATAACAATTTTGAAGTTTTTAAAATCTTATATCCTGATTGATTTAAAAAGTAGGAACAAATTGCAATTAATTAATTACTTCAAGGGGGGCCATATTAGGACACAAATTTTAGGTGTCTTAAAAAACCGTGTTTTGGTAAATCCTCTGGCATTTGAAGCTCATTGATCAAAATCGAACGTGTAATGTCTCATTTTAAAGCTCTTGAATTAAGCTTTAAAATGAGACCTTACCCGTCAAAAAATATTGATTAGATTCGCCACAACGTCGATTCTCGCTTAGGGGGGCCATATTAGGTACAGGTACCTTAGTTTAATTTTAAAAGTCAATTATTACACATCTAAAACCGCCAGTTTAAATATTTTTTATATTCTTGAAAAATTGAAAATTTGAAAATTTAAGAAATTTTTTTTGTAACTTATTTTTTGTTAAAAGTTAAATTAAATAACAAAAATCTGTACATTATCAGAATTTATTTGGAATAAGATTGTTCAATCAAATTACCAATCAATAAAGTTAGACTCTTAAACTGATAATATTATTTTTTCTGACAATTTAAAAAAAAAAAAAAAAAAAGAAACCAGTTAATCATTTTTGTTTTCACAAATAAAATTTCTATTAAGAAGCATCAGCTGTTATTCTCTTGATTGTATAACTTACATTTTATTATAAATGTATAGCAAGCGTAACGTTTACAATAAAGATATAAAGATGATTCATTTTATTGGTTTTTCTCTGCAGCTTTTGGTAAGTTTTTCCAAAAGCATTTTCTGCTCGATGGCATTAATGGACACAAGTTATGCTCCATTTCTTCTTTTTTTAAAGCTGGGATTCCATCACAAGTGTCAGCACAAGGAACTTCATGAAATTCATGCTTGAGTACTTTGTACTATAAGAAATCTAAATCTTTCAAAGACTAATCTTTATCATAGGATAATTTGTATTGAATGTTGTGACTACCTTTTATTACTCTAACCTGCTTTATTTCAGCAAGATAGGGACGATCAGTCATTTTATCAAGTTTAGTTTGCGACATAAGATCTGGCCACAATTTAAAATGTCTGGGATCCATTTCGATAACTGTCACATTTTTAGACGCATTGCGAACACAGTTTTTAAAATCTGTAAAGTCGTAAACTTTCTTTTTGGCTGCCATTGAATTTTCGACCATGTGATGGAAAGAGTCTGCTGACATAAAAGTATGGCCCACCTCAAAAAAATAAACATCATTCAATTTTTGTTTCTAATTCATCAGAATTAATTATATGAACTAAATATGTTAACAATGCCCAGTTTTTATTTTGAGAAGAGCAATTATCTGCCCATGGTATGTACTAATTATCTGCTCCTTGTTCCTTCCGATTATTCCTTCATGCCATACGGTTGCCACGATCTCAGTGTTGGTGTTGGTGAAAGTTCCTAATGGAACAAAACATTCATTGTACGTAGTTAATCTTCTGGTAAAAATAGTAGTTTTAAACATGTCTAAACGGGGCAACATGACAACTTTTTGTAAGTCAATAGAGTAATAAGCTGTATTAGAATTTGCTTTTTTGGCTTCTTCAGCGTGATCATTATAAAGTTTTCTCGACTGAACTGCTCTCAATTTATGATCTTTCCATTGCATACAAACTGAGCAATCCGAACAAAGATTATCTTTTCCATGCAAAGCATTGTGCTCAAAAAACACCTCGCAAACTTCACATTCCTCGTGCCCAAGCTTCGTGAAAGATATGTTCATGTCTGAAATGGACGAACGATATTTTTCGTAAGAACATGTCGCATGCTCTGGATATTTTAAAATGAATTCATCGTGCATGCCTTTCACGGTTAGTTCATGCGGTAAGTATCTTCTTTTGGGAGCACGAGCTCGTCGATAATGAAAAATTTCTGGTTTATATGATTCAATATGGTCTCGGATGCACTGATCTCTCGTTGCGACTGCTGTTGCTGATCGAGTACCACCCCGAGTTTCTGCTGCAGGTTCCAGCGTCACAGGACTTTTAGTTATTAAAGTATGTTGAAGAGGATTTGTATTTGTAGATTTATAACCTAGAGATGTTAAAAAAAAGTTTTTGCAAACTTTTTGGAATACTCCATTTTCATTCGGTAAAAAATATTCAAAACTATTTGTCCTATTTTTTGCTGTTTCTGTACCTTCTGTATTTGTTGAAAGAACTGCAGAATGTTCTGCGTTTTATTTCTCTATTAACTGAATGCGAAATTATAAAACGTTTTCTTTTTTCTGAACTTAAGCTCCAAAACTCTTTATTTACATTAATTTGTTTTTCTCTTGACTGAAGAACACTTAAATTTGCATCCAACCTTACATACATAATTTATTACAGGGTATTGTTTTTGATTTGCTTGGTGACGAAGTTTTTTTGATTTTGGCTCAGTTGAATCATTATTTATAATCTCAGATGTAAGTATTTTATCTGCAGAACTACTGTTCCAATTTGAGGCAACAATCTTGTCTGCCGCTGCAAAAGATAATTTTTTAATTGTTTAGTTAAAAAATAATTTCATGTTTTCAAAAAATTATTTATAATAAATAATTGATCATCAAGAGCCGCGGTGGCTCGACGGGTTGGATACCGGACTCTCACGCCGAGGGCGCGGGATCGATTCCCGCTGCCGGCACCTCTGAAAAATTTTTCATGTGCCTATTACCGCGGTTCTGAATGGGGGACCACGGCTCGGTCGGAGACCTATAAACGCTCTCTCGATTGAAGCGTGATCCCCACAGAGGCTGGAAGATGGGAGTTCGATGTAAAGTAACGTACCACAGGGACAGGCGACTGATACCAACGGGAGTTCATGCATCAAAACTCCGTACTTACGGCCTCGGTCATCCAGGTATAGGTTTTTTCCCTACGATGTGGGTTTTTACTATACTCATAGCACGCTTAGCATTGCACCTACCGGCTTCCGTGCTATGTAAAGGAGACTGGGATTATTATAGGGGAGAAGAGGTCTCTTCTGGAGCAAAAATTAAAAGGCTCTAGAAGAACGGCCACTTAACCGGGGGGATAGGGATACAATGGCGAAAGTTCAGTGTCCCTGAGCCAAAAGGCACCCCGGTCAACTTTCACTACCAATAACCAATAACCAATAATTGATCATCAAATAAAAAATAATATTTTATAATTAATAATAAATAATAGGACAAATATTTATAGTAAAATAGTAGATAACTAATAAATACCCTTACTTGTTACATTAATTTCTTTTTCATTACTTGGAAATTGTTCAGCTAAAAATGTCTCAGCAGAGTGTGATTTTGATGAATGCAAGAGGTGTACATTTGATAATGGAATTTCTTCACCAGCAGAAATATCATATAATTTTTCATGGAAAACCACAGAATTGGGATTTTCAGTAAACTTGGATTTTTCTAAATATGAAGTTTGAATATTGCAGTTCATTTGCATCTGAGGATAAACTTCATTCCTGTTGATTTTTGAAGGCTGCTCAGCACTATATTGTGGTACGTTTACTTTATATAATTCAGTATTAATTGAATGAAAAAACGGTTTAGCATTAGATGACAGCCAATTCCCTGCTAAACCTGGTTGAAACTCTGGACCAGCAATCTGTGGCTGTTCATTAACAGCAGCGCCGTTATAAGCATAAACTGGATCATATTGCAGAGCTACAGGATTATACGTTGTGGGAAGATCTGGTCGGACTCCAGTCCTTGGACCCCCAAGTAAATTAAAATTTTCATTTGGCTGCGGAAAACCAGCTGGTAGAACTCCTGCACTAGGATATTGGGGTTGACCATTTTGCACTGTGGGATGGTTTGGAGGAACGCCCTTTGCTTGATTATTAGACGTGTAATTAATTGTATATGTTTTTGATTGATCTGATAGATCCTGAATTGAATAATCTGAATATGAATCTTGTTGCATTAAAGATAATTTTAAGTGATCAACTGTATCTTGAAGAAATGAAGTTATGGAATAGTTATCACTAGCTGGTAGATCGTGGTAATGAGAACCTACAAAATATTATTTATGTTGAATATACGTTTTATGGGATATTGTGTTTTTAAGAGGAGCTCGTTCCTAACTTTTAATGTTAGTAATTTTCTGTAGTAGAGAACAGAGAGTGTCATTCGTGACACAAAACGATTAAAAAAAAAAAAAAAAAAAAAAAAAATTTAATTAAAATGTTTAAGTATCACAGAAGAATTGAAAAAATGATTCGATCAATATTTAGTTTATTTTTAGATAGGAAAATTAAAAAGTATATTATTGATGGAGTATTATGTAAAAAAATTTTACCGCTCATGCTGCATTTTATTTTTTTAAAAGCAATATAGGTTACGATAATTTTCGCGCTCTATAAAAATTTGTATGAGAAAAAAAGTTTTGTTGACTCAAATAATATTTTTGTGCACCAAATAACAATTAAACAATTATAAACTCTAAGTCTTTTTTTCATGATACATCAATCACGCAATTTGAGGTTAGAACTCGCGGAAATTTGAAGTTGTGCAGTTTGAGGTTATATATTCGCGTTTCCTAAATAATTGTCTACTTAAAAAAGAACGAATTCTCCTCTTTAAACAAAAGACTTTAACAATAACAATTAAATATATCTTACCTAGATTTTCCATTTTGAAGTCGAGAAACTCTCGTCAGATTTGTGTAGAACTTATATCAGTAACTTGAACGGGAGTTGCTATTATTGCAAAAGATGAATTAGAAGACACGCTGACTGTATTTCTTGAAGCTGGTTCTGAAGATACAATAACTGTATCTTCTGAGGAAGCAATATGGCCTTGACTGTCTGTAACTATTTGTTTCTGTAGATAGTTTTTTGGTAGTGCACCCGGAATTTGCCGATTAATCCACTGCGCGACTTGATCCAGTCTTTCATACATGGCTTAAACGATTTAATTTAAGGAGTAGCCACCTTGCAAGTGTGCAATTGGCAAGTTCTTGTTGCAAGTGTAACTTTTTACCACTATAAAAAACGAGTGAGACTCAATGCACTTTAAAACAGTGTGAGATTGATGATCTCTTTGCTCTGAGCCAGCTTGGCGGGAAAAGTACTGCCGCGTGTAGCGGCGACTACTCGCAACTCTTGAATTTAGTGCTTGAATGCGCCGAGCGAGTAGACGCATCTATCATGATAAACTTCTTCTCCCGAAGTAATCAAAAATGAGAAAAAACTTTAAGTATAAAAAATAAGCTAGATATCTCGAATTTGGAAAATTCTATGAATCTTAATTCATACTTCTGAAAGTTACAAAAAATTTATTTACTACTTTTTTATTTAAAAAAAACTGTCTCAAAATAACGTTATTTTTAAATAGGATAATAAAAAACTGAAAATTTAATATTGAATTTTTTTTCAGTATTTTCAAAACTATCATAAATTTGATACAAAATATATTTTTGTACAAATATTTCGTTTTAGTTGTTGAAGCACACCTCTATCAATACTTTGCACAGCGGTGTGACTTTTCATCTAAACTGACAGTTTAAATTAAAGAACGTTGAACAAATGTAGTAAACGATAATGCTATTAGCTAAAAATTGAACAAACTTTTTTAAAAATATTTATGTTCACAACTTTTATTTATATTTTCTACCAAAGCTAACAAAATTCAAAACTCAAAAAAAAAAAAATTTATTGACAATCGTATTAAAAATAAGTTGTTCAAAAACAAATTTTATATTTTTTAAATTTTTATTTTTTATTTTTTATTTTTTTAAACTCCGGTGCGCGCTGAGTAATTTCTAGTATATTAAACAATAAAATTTTTAATTGTTTATTTGTAAATCGAACAAAATTTGTTTTACTTTATAAATAAACAACTTGTTAATTAAATTCTATGTTTATAAAAAAAAAAATAACTTTTTTCGTCTTAAAAGATGAGTTAATGTTATTTAGTAAGATGAGTTTATTATATTTTATCACAATTACTATTTGAAGCAATGCAGTTAGTGCGGTTTTGCTCCTGTACAGGTAACCAAATCGAGCAAGAAATACAGGGAAATTTTACCTATGTACATAGTGCGCTTTTGCTCTTGTATTTTTGGAAATTCTTACCCGAATTTTTTGCCTATCTACAGTTTTTAGATGAAAGAGTTATTTTAATAAAAAATAAAGTATGCCATTAAAAATTTTGACCACAACTTAGTTTAAAACCAATTTTACATTATGAAAATATTCAAACCCGTTCAAATGCTAGATAAAAACGCGTTTTCCTTGATTTCTCGAGTCTTCCAAAATGCAGTTAGTGCGGTTTCGCTCCTGTACAGCAGCTTAGCGCGCGCCGGAGTCTGTAAAGCAGGCACTTCACCGCGCGCTAGCTTAGGTACTTTCCACCGCTGGTTTATAGCGGTGCACTCATCGAAAATTCTGCGGTGCAAGCACCGCGACTGATGCTTGCACCGCAGAATATACCTATACAACCCATACCGCTTAATTCGGTGGTGCGTGCACCAGATTTATTTTTTCCGTGTGCAGATATCGTTGCAAACGCTTTTTTTTTTTTTTCATAGAAACAAATTTAGTTTTTCCCTGACATTTCAGAAAAAAGAGCGAATTCCCTGACTTTCCATGACTTTCCCTGACTGTTTTCAAATTCCCTGACTTTCCCTGACTTTCCAGTTTTCCCTGACGGGTGGCCACCCTGTTTTAACCTCACCTTTGAATACCGCAGTTTTGGAGGTTATTCACGTGAAAATTATTATTGTAAAGTTTGTAAAAGGTCAATTTTTTGTAGTTTAAAAAAATGAATTCTTTGATAGTGAAACTATATGTATGTGGTTTTTCTAAAGGATCTCTATTGTAAGAAGACCAATATCAATAATTTAGTACACTTTTTCAGCGTAGCGGCCATACGCGTAATGAAAAAAATTCAATCTTTAACTTCCTGTAACTTTTAAACTATATGGTCAATTTTGGCCAGACTTCGTAGAAATGCTTATTAATATCTAATAAACTCCTCCAGAAAATTTGAGCTGATTCTCTATTGTCATGCATTTGGTAGAAAACTACTTTAAAAAATTTGTAACACAAATATAAGGCAATTGTATTGTTGCAATTTAAACTAAACAACAAAAAATATATCTGTAAACATAAATCATTCACATCAGTAATACACTAATTCACTCATACACAAGTAATCACATCAGTAATACACAATCACTAATTTGTGAGCTGATTGATGGAGAAGTTTTTACAATATTCGAAAAGTGCCTTTTGAGGTTACAATCATTGTTTCTTCCTATGCCCGCTTGCAGCGCGCTGAGTGGTGCTAATCACTAAAATTAGACACTTGTGTACACAGCTTATTATGTTATTTGTTGCTGCTGAAAACTATGTTGCCTTGCAGCCTGCACTGGTGGAGCAGAGAAGAGATAAGGCTGCAGGCATGGTTGTCATGTCCAGTGGAGTGGAGATCTCCATTGGATGTTCATTCTAATGGAGATAACATATATATGTATAGCGTGAGCATAGCGGTATAGCAGAGCACAAAAAAATTAAATTAAAAAAACACTACGTAGAGATGATTTCCCCCGGAAGCTTTTACGCCGGAGGGGTCAGGACAGACACCTTGGTGCACCTGGTGATACGTACGCCTTGGAGATGATTCCCCCAGTAAGTTTCAATTTCGGAGGGATCAGGGCGAACACCTGGTGCCCCTGGTGATACGTATGCCTCGGAGATGATTTCCCCAGGAAGTTTCGACTACAGAGGGATCAGGGCGAGTACCTGGTGAATCTTGTGATACTTACGCCTTAGAGAGGATTTCCCCTGGAAGTTTTGACTCCGGGTGGGTCAGGGCGGACACCTGGTGCTCCTGGTGATTCGTACGCTTTGGAGATGATTTCCCCAGGAAGTTTTGACTCCGGATGGGTCAAGGTGGACACCTGGTGCTCCTGATGATTCGTACGCTTTGGAGATGATTTCCCCAGGATGAATCGACTCCGGATGGGTCAGGGTGGACACCTGGTGCACCTGATGATACTTACGCCTTAGAGAGGATTTCTTTAAGAAGTTTTGACTCCAGAGGGATCAGAGCGGACACCTGGTGCACTTGGCGATGAGTACGCCTTAGAGGGGATTTTCCCAGGAAGTTTTGACTCCGGAGCAGAGCCAGCTTTAGGGTCAATGACGCCCCTGGGCAAAATGATTTTTAATGCCACTAATAAAAATAAAGTTTGCAGTTTTTTGGTAGCTAACCCCCAAAACCCTGGGGGCCTGTGATCAACGAAAAAACTGATCAGCTATCTCCAAAAATAAAGTATGCCATTAAAAATTTTGACCGCAACTTAGTTTAAAACCAATTTTACATTATGAAAATATTCAAACCGGTTCAAATGCTAGATAAAAACGCATTTTCCTTGATTTCTCGAGTCTTCCAAAATGCAGTTAGTGCGGTTTTGCTCCTGTACGGCAGAATAAGTGAAGCCTCATCGCATGCGCAGTATGATCGCGATATCAGATGTTGGATTGGTTGATTCAACGTTCAACTCTAGCTATCGCATGCGCATTATGATCGCGATGACACGCAGTTATCACGTGGTAACTTTTAAATTTATATTTTGATTTCTATAAATGTAAATAAAAGTAAAAATATTAGTTTTTAATCTGTAGCGCGAGAAGAGCGTTAATTTTTTTTTATTTTTAAAAATATAACATACATGATAATTAATTTTATTTGAAAAGTGAATCAATGGGGAGGATAAATAAATTTGAAAGTGTATCAATAGGGAGGATAAATAAATTTGAAAGTGTATCAATAGGGAGGATAAATAAATAAAAAAGATGGTTTTTTACTAAATGCAAGGCAATAGAGAATCAATTCAAATTTTCTGAAGATGTTTATTAGATATTATTGAACATTTTTGCCAAGCCTGATCAAAATTGAAGTACATAAGATAAAATAAGTTAAAGATTGCATTATTTCCATTTCGTGCATGGCCGGAAAAGATTGAATAAATTATTGATATTTAATTTCATAGAATTAAGAGATACTTTACAAAAATTCTAAGAAAAAATTTTCACGGGTATAACCTCTAAAACTGCGGTATTCAACGGAGAGTTAAGTTTAAAAAAATGTTTTGAGATGATACTCATTGTTTTTTTAGTGATTAGGGATTACAATTTTTTTTAGACTTGAATTGGTAAAAACCACCTGAAAATTGAAAATTTTAAAAATTCGTTCTATAATTTTTTATGTTAAGATTTAAATACTCTTTGACTTTCACAAATATAAGCTACTCAGTATAATTGTTTAGAATAATTAATAGCCAATACGCATTGTTATAAAATTTGATGTACTCTGATAAATTTTTGTACTCATCTACAAAAATAATTTTGATGTTTCAAAAATAATTGATGAATAGTTTTTTAGAAATACATAGAAGTCAATTAAAATTTAATACTTGAATAATTTTGATTAAAGTTCATTTCAAATATTTCAAGGTAATCTGTTCACTCTCATGAAGTGAAAGTAGATATAGTTTGTCTTACTTTAAAATCATTAGGCGTGTTTGATTATACAGCGAACTGTTCGGTTCGCGGTTCGGTTCGCGATTCGGTTCGTTTTTTCCAGCCTTCCCCTTATTTAAATCCAGAGTACAAAAAAATGAAAAGTTGCCCATCTACAAGGTTTATGCAAGTGTTAGTATTTAATAAATTTTTTCATTGTTTACATTTGCAAGTTCGCGCGCTTTTTTACAATTTCGGAGTAAAAATTTACAGCTGATTGCATCCAAACTGATGAGTCTGCTACCTACAACTCTGCCTGTGAGCTTTAAAAAGGTCCGAACTTGCAAATGTAAACAATGAAAAAATGTATTAAATTCTAACACTTGCATAAACCTTGTAGATGGCAACTTTTCATTTTTTTGTACTCTGGATTTAAATAAGGGGAACACTGGAAAAAACGAACCGAATCGCAAACCGAACCGCGAACCGAACAGTTCGCTGTATAATCAAACGCGCTTATATTCAAAGAATTTATTATTGATTATTTTTATTTAAAAAAAAGGTCATTTTTTCCCGTTGATCTTAGAAGAAAAAACAGAAATTATAAACTTAACTACAAAACAATGATTTCAATGAGACAATAATTTCATTCAAATGAAACATCATTTTAGACTTTAAGTAACAAAAAAATTTTTAAATATCAATAGTAAGATAAGATCTGGATTTGGACGCGCGAAGCGCGTTAGTTGGCCCTAGTACTTATATAATTTAATGTTTGAAGTCATGCGTTATTCATTGTTTTTGTTTCGTTATCTCAAAATTTAATACCACTTGCTATATTTTTCTTCGTTCCTCACGATTCCTAACATCTTGCTCTATCAGAAAACCTGTTTTAAGAAAATATTCTAAGAAAATTGAATATGCAATTCAAAAATAACCTTCAAATTTTTACGAATTTTTATGCTTGGCAGAGCACTTCCCCCTAGCGAAAATATATGATGCGTACACACACACGTCCGCACGTGCTGTTAACGTTCAGTAATTTTTTTTTTTTTAAATAACAACAACTTTATTATTTTTAAAACAGTAAACAACAAGGTAACAGTTATAAACAATAAGTTCAACATCAAAACTTAACTAGTCTCTGCCCTCTGCTCGGCTTGCAACCTGCACGAACTCTATCATTGTGAACCTTTCTCCTGTTTTCGGCCATCACTGCTGCTGCTGATCATTTGCGACCATGTGTTAGCAATTTTTTTTTTTTTTTTTTTTTTAAGTCGAAGAAGAAAGGAACTGTATAAATATGGAAAATTTGTATAAATTATAAATTGATACTCAATTTATTTAAGTTAAAAATTTGAGATTGTTATTTCTTTGTGCTTTCTTGATTGCACAGATCTATGCTCATCGCAGGTTTTAGTGTACCTGACTTTGGACATTCCAAAAATGGATTTCAAATTTTTTAGTTGAGCTTTAATATTAACATTAAATGAAAAAATTCTAAAAACTTTTTCATTAAAAATATATAAAATTTTAAGATAATAGCAAACTAGTGGTAACATGTTTTTTTCTAATACGAAAAATTTCAGATACACGGATATTTGGTTCAGTTCACCATAAATTGAAAAATAAATTCTTTATTGTTGAACTTGTTGTTTATAACTGTTACCTTGTTGTTTACTGTTTTAAAAATAATAAAGTTGTTGTTATTTACTGAACGTTAACAGCACGTGCGTACGCATGTGAGTACGCATCATATATTTTCACTAGGGCCATGCAATGAGTTGAAACTTCCGAGCTAAATATCTCAAAAATTAGCCCCGGTTGGGGTATAATATGTAAAATACCAACGTGTAGGGGACACAAAAAACTAGCTCTGTGCAAAATTATAAAAATTTTGTAAGAAACACGAAAGCTATAGGGAGCGCACTTAAGGCTACATTTTTTAATCTTTTCATACCTTAAAAAAAATAATTAATCAAATTTAAAAAAATCACAATTAATTATACTGTTTGGTTACATCAAATTATATAACTTTCAATAACTATCAATAATCAAAATAAAATATGAAGATTGTAAAATATGAATTTTTAAAATATTAATAAAATCAAAATAAAAAGAATTGAATAAAAAAAAAAAAAAAATTTGGATAGAGAAAAATATATACAAATATTATTTTGGAAAAAAGCATAAAAATAATTATGCTAACCAAATTTTTTTAATTATTATTTAATAATAAAAAACATTTGGAAAAAAAAATTATTAAAAAAAAAAATTCATTGCTTTTGAAAATCCATATGGAAATCCATATTGAAATCTGTTTCAATTTTCCATACGGAATTCCATTTGGATTCCGTTATGGATTTCCATATGGGGTCCTGCATGGATTTCCATATGGATTTTTTCAGCTGGGTTAGAGAACCAGTAAAAAATATCAATTGTGGTCCCTTTTGTGGTTATCAATTGATTATCAATTAAGATTTAACAGTAGAAGTTATTCCTTGAGCAATGAGTCGGATTCACCAGCACTCGTGCGTGACTATCACACGCGAGAATCCAGAGTCTTCAACAACCATTACTATTGTTGAAAAAAAAAATAATAATAAATAAATAAATCGATTGCAGTTTTAACTTGTTATGGAACCATTTGTGATTTTTACGTTTTTGAAAATCCTTTTATTTTAAGAAAAAAAATTAATGCTTCAGTGCTGGTTCTCTAAAAAAAACCCTTGTACATCAAAATCGTTATTTGAAGCATTTTCTTCCTCTCCGTACAAATATCATAACCTTCATTTCTTTAAATGAATATATATTGTCGATATTCTAAAAAAGTTTAATTTTTTATTTAAAAAAATTTATTATTATCATCACAACAAAAAAAAATTCAGTTGAGAATCAATTGATAATCTATTGATAATAAATTGAGAATCAGTTGATTTTTAATTTTTATTTTTGCCACAGTCTCAAGTGATTCTCAATTGATTATCAATTGAGCTTTAACAATAGTTTAAACTATTTAAAATATACTTTGAGAGGGTTAGTTTTTGGCAGTATCATCAAATTCATTTTAATTGTTTTTTCATAAAAATTTCATTTAATTTATAAAAAGTGGACGAGCCTACCCCCCTATCCCCTACCCGAACCGAAAACTCTGCGGTGGAAGCACCACGAGCGATCTACGGTGCATGCACCGGTTTTATTTTTTTCGTGCATCATGATCTTTTAAAAAGTTTTTTTATTCTGTTAGAGTAGGATTTATTTCAAATATATGGTATATACCAAATAACTCAATGTACTTTTCAACCCTCAAATCAGGATATCAGATTCAAATTGAATTAATCGGTATTCTACTCTTTTAAGATATTTAAATGATTTCGCATTTTAAGATGTAAAATTAAAAAATCCATTTAGGTATGAGAAATTTAACTTCCGTTCTTGAAAAAGCTTTTCCCGCAAGTCTAGTTATACAAGAGAATAAAGAGATATATTAGAGATGAGAATAAACAGCGGATGGCAGCAGTCACGTCGAAACTTTTTTGAGTATTTTTTCCAGTAAATTTGGCAATGAAATTTACTAAAAATTAAGAGTATCCAAAAACACTAAAAATAAATAATTTTTGCTTATCATTTTTCTTTAAATATTTGCTAACACTGAAAATAAGACCCTTGCAATAAGATAAAAAAACGAACATTATTTTATTCACCCATTTATTCGATTTGTTAATTGGCTGTCAAGATATTCTTCACAATTTGACATTCATACTCAATCCTGCTACTTTGATAAAAACTCGAATCTCTACTAGAAAAAGAGGTCAGAATTGTGAAATTTTTTTAAAAGATATAAGAAAAAGTCATAAAATGTAATAAAGGTTTTTATATTGAAGGTGCGAATGATCTTTTAATCAATTCGAGAAGTCCCCAGCTCGTAAAACTTGCGCGACGTAAACAAAGATCGTCGGAGGCAATAGTCAAAGATATACAAATGACTACGCTAAAGGTATAAGTGGTATCACCTCCTCCCATCCATGGATTTTACTCGCTACGCTGCAGTGACTAGTGACTCTGCCGCTAGTGCTGGTGAACGTCTGCAGCAGCATAAAACCTCCGATTTTGTCGCGGTCAGCAGTCACGCTACCGAGGTGAAGCCGGCCAGACGCGCTCCAACCCAATCTGTAGGTGCATTTTCTCTTCGTTCAGTAGCGAGCTCCTCTTTCACCACTTGCTGCTTGTAATGGACTGAGTTGGATTTTTGACCTTAACACTCGGAGAGCCTTGGCCGGAATTCTGCACCTATCTGCCCACAAGCCAAACGTGGGTTGAAATTCATTGTCAACATTTTCTTCTGATTCTTCTCCATTTTGATATTGTGTTTGTTTTTTGTCTGTAATTGTGTGTATGAGAAAGTTTTCAGTGTGCACCAGACTGTAAGTGTCTGCGATTGCTGCTGCCAATCTCGGTGTGGTCTATTTTGCTGAAGGAACAGGCGTTCACCAACACTTTGCATATTTAGAGGTGAGTTTACTTCCCATATCAATTCTTCTTCTTTTTTTTTAAGTTTACAAATACGAGGCTAATGGTATAAATTGTTGAATGTGCGTAGCTTATGCGTAATTTTTTTTTTATTATTTATAACAGAAGTCATTTGGTGAGTTTACGAATTCTATTACTAATGTGATTGGTATTATCTTATTTCTTTCCATGAAATCTTATTTTAATTCTTCTAATACGTAAGAACAAAGCGAGAATCTTTTTTTTAAATAATGAGTTATTATATTGCACCACTTAAAGAATCACAGTCAAATTTTTCTAGCTTACAAATCTTTTATGTTGTAACAGCTCAATAAAAAATTTCTATGGTAACAAAAAGATGTTGATTGAATCCTAAAAAAAAAAAAAAAATCCATTATTAAATGGATAAAATAAACAAGAGAAATGGTTATATTTAAAAAATTATTAAATTTACAATTCATTTATGAATTCTCTATAATAGCACTACACAGTTGTAAGTAAAAAAAATTAAAAAGTATAATAATAATTTATAAAAGTTGTTTAAATTTTTTAAAATTTTCATACTATTATTATTATTATTATTTTTTTAATATGATAAGTTTTTTTGCTCTGCTTCTAAATTTTTTTGCTAATCTTTGCTTCTTTCTTCTATATTGGTTAAACTTGCAAATAAATTTTAATATTTTTTCTTCATGAATATATACAGTGAATGTAAGAAATTTAGAAAATAATATAATATACATAGCTCCTGCAACTCTGTAAATTAGTTCTAAGATTTTTTTTTCGTTAATAAAAACATTGAATTCGGAGAATGTAGTAAGTATATGCATGGTATATACATTATACATGTTCATACACCCTTAAAGGATAAACTATAACTTTTAGATTTAGAAAAAAAAAAGTTTTCGTTAATCATGTCTTCATAGATTTTTTATTTGCAAATTTTATCGTGTAAACCTGTGAATTCCTATGTAAATAAAGCCGTTAAAGTAGCGTTCTCCATTTTGGAGAGCGTATAGAGTCGCATGTAGGTATGGTGCATATGCACTACACTGATATTTGAAGCAAAACTTCGAGTATGATTAAACATTTTCCTTATTTTTAAGAACGTAAGATAGTAAAATAATAGTCATTTTCTGAGTATTGTAATTTTTTGACAAATGCTTGAGGTAGGACCTTTGTTACCAGAAGGAAATGTCCGAAAAATGTATATTTCGAGTTACCTAGAGGTAAATATCAAAAACTAATACTGCTAAATTTTCAAGAGTTGAGATGACCTAAAATATTATCATCTAAAATATTATTAACTTTTGTGTCGACTATTTAATCCGCAGTCTTATGGGAAACGCTCATTTTTACGAAATTTTTATGCAACGAAATATCTTCGCACGGTGTAAATTTTTCACAATAATAAAAACTATTTAATAAACATGTGATTGCAAATTATTTGTGCATTCATGACCTCTAAGCATGAATTAAAAATTTTTTACATGATAAGTAGGTGAAAAAACGTCTACTCTTAACGTACTTCTATAATAATTAATTGACTTATCATTATAATCGTAATTCCTGCTTCTTACTATAAGGGTAATAATTTTTACTAGAGCATCGATGACTGAGAGTAAAACTTTTTATTTTTAATTTCAACTATCTCTCTCTCTCTCTCTCTCTCTCTCTCTCTTTCTCTTCCTTTGTTTTTTGTGCAATATAATATATGTACAACTAATAAACTTATTCAAGTCAAATAAATCTCTCTCGCTTGCATAAAACAAAAAAGAGTAAAAAAATATAACAAGTGATAATGTAGACGGTATTTTTCATACGTGGTCGGGGATAGGTTTCCGGTAGTTTCTGGTCATTAGTATGAATGACTAGTTATTGCGTAGAAATGTTGGAAATGGTGTGTGTAGTTGGTTACTCTAACCCAATTTCCAAGAAGAATCTCTCTGCTGCCTACACGTTCTGTCCACTAGTACCTACGCATTACAATGAGCAAAGCATGATTTTTGTAGGTGTGACATTACTTATTCGTATCTTTTTATTTTATTTTTTTATTTTTTTTTTATTTATTTTTTTTTTATAGATTCACTCATATTCAGAAAGTGCATGCTTCAATAAAAATCACTAGCTTCAATTAAACTATTAGTTTTTTGAATTTTAGAGACGTTCGCTTTTTGCGTGACGGCATTCTTCTTGAGTCAAACGGTCAAAATATCGTATCGCATTGATGTTGTAGTGCCATTCGTTTACTTTTTAATTTTTTTTCTTTTTCAGAATTTCCAACGTGTCGCTCTGTTGAAGCGCTCGAATTTGGGTAGGGAATTTTCAAACGTGGGTGCTGTTGCGAAGGTTAAAAAAAAACAGTGAGTCAATCGGGCCCGCCGCAATAGAATGGAAAGCAAACCTTGATCACTTCGTTTGCAATCTCTCTTTTTATTTTTTTTTATTTTTTCATTTTTTTTCTGGCGAATCCAGCAGTTTATTATTATAGGAATCAAAATTAAAAAATGAAATCATCTTACGAGTATTTATCGTTATTAAGAGATTTGTACTTTTTTTTGTAATTTATATGTCTCTATTAATAAGTCTTTATTTTGTAATTTATTTGACTCTAGATTACTCAAGACTATACAATCATCAACTAGATTTGTGCCTACAAATTTTTAAATTAAACATTCTCAAAATATATGTCTCTCTACTCTTATCTCACTTGGCCTAACTCTCTTATTTTTCACCGTATAAATCAAAATTTATAATATTTACATTAATTCTCTGTAAAAATTTAATCAGTTGGTAATTGAATCTTGACACTAATTTTTAGTCTTCATTTTTTTTAAATTCAAAAAAATACTCACTATTTTTTATTTATATATGAAGTGATTTTTTATTAAATAGCTACGGTTTATTCAAAAAATTTATAATTTCAAATTCTTTCAAAATTAGTTTTTATTAAAATCGGCTATTACAGTTTTAAATTAAAAAAATGCGTACCTACACAAAAAAGTCTACACAAGAATCAATTTTCGTCGAAATGAAAATTTAAGAATAAACAAGTTGCGTGATAATATTTATAAAATCTTGATAAGATATCAATAGTATTAGACTGTCCAACAAAGTCGGCGAGAGGGTTTCTTACACGGAATCAGATATTTTAAAAACAGTTATTGTAAACGTAAATTAAAAAAAAATTATAATAATTTTTAATGTCGTATGTCAATTTAAGAATACAAATAAACATGTAAAATAAAATCAATAAATGTTGTAACGACGAGTAAAACGATTTAACAAATATATAATTTAAGTTAACTAGCAGTGCTCTCATTAATACTGTAATTTAAATCAAATTTTTAAGATTAACTGAAGAATCCACTCTTAAAATTGAGTAAGCGATATCGATTTTTGAGTTTGAGACTTTTATTTTTGATTCTATTGGTTAAACATGTCGTCATCTATCGAGTTTCTTCATCGTGAACTTGGTTATTAATCAACAATAAATTTTAGAGGTTGTAATTTTGTCAAATTCTGCGCGGCGCGCGTACGCGTGCCCACTCGTGAAGTAAAATCGACAATTTTTACTCTAACTTTTTTTGGCATAGAGTGCAACAAAAAAATCTATCAAATAATTCATCGAACTTAAAAAATTCAATTTATTTAAAAGTATTCAAAATTAACAAAGATATTAAAAAATATTAAATACATATATTATCACCGAAGCCGTCATGGCGGCTGGTAGCTCTGATGGGGCTGCTAGATCGATTTATTATAAATGCCATCCAAAACAGAAGTTCGCATCAGTTATTTGTCTGATTTGCGAAAATATATTTCACAAGTCTGATTTCAATCGTTGTGATAATGTTACGTATATAAGTGAAGTTTTTGTTATCTGTAATCAACATCCCAGTATTAACATAACCTCTACTCCCGATGAGGAATTATTAAGTGAGACAGCTAAAATACTGATTGCACAGATCAAGTTGCAAGAGAAAGATAATGCTAGAAGTTTATTTCAAGAGAGTATCATAAACTCAACAAAGAATGTATCTAAGGAGACACTGGATCAGTCATTGCTTCAAGATGACGAAATGATACAGGCTGTTAAGACTGAGAACTCACTTCTTAGACAACTCAATAGTGAACTTGTTGATAAAAATTTGTTACTTAAGGACGTTTCAGGGATTTTCGGTCAACGTTATCAAATTTTGTAACTCGGCATACAAGAAGATTTTTATGTGTTCTTTCCAATGGCACAAAAAAAATAGGGCAAGCGGGACTCGTTTTTGAGTTATGAACGCTCAAAGTTCGGTCGTTTTGCATGGGATGGCACGTAGAGCACTAAAATTTTTTAATGTTATCGACGACTGTAAATTAACTAGTAGTTAACTTTTTCTAAAAAAAAGAGTATATTCTAGCTATTGAAATAAGAATCAATCTAACATTTTTCAAAATACGGCAACCGGGCCTACTTTCAGAGTAATTTAACAGTAAAGTTGATTTTTTAGTCTTTGCGGTTATGCTGCGCCACGAGAGCGAGAGAGACAGAACGACCGGCGCGTCAGCTGTTTCTCGTGCGGAGAGCCCCAAAACTGAATGAGAGTCACTGGAGGTCTGAAACGTCCTTAAGGACTTGATTAAATGTAAAAATGCTGATCAATCTAATCATTCTCCCTCTTTTGCAGCTGTCACTAAAAACTCCCCTAAACCTATCACTAAAATACCTAAGATTATTGTTCATGCCAAGAAGGAAGATTTGAAAAAGGATACCTACACATCTGTCGCCTCATGTTTACAAAACAATATTATTTTACCTATTAATAACATTCACTCTAAGAATGACTCCAGTGTTATTGTTAAATGCAATAATCTATGTGATGTGAACAATGCTCAATCTAGTCTTACTAGTAAACTTGGTAAAAATTTTACTGTGGAGATTGAGAGATTAATGAAGCCTAAAATAAAAGTAATCGGAATTGAAAATTCTATGGACTTGGAAATGATGCAAGACGACTTAAATGTGAGAAATTTTGCAGACCTAAACAGCACATGTGTGATTGTTCATATTTTTGAGAGCAAGGAGGACGATAAGCATAGATCTGCTATCATTGAAGTAACCCCTGAAATTTACACAAGAATTAGATCCAACAATAGTAAATTATTTATTGGTCACCAGTGTCTTAAAGTCTATGATATTCAGAATATTCAACCATGCCTAAATTGTGCACAATTTGGACATGGCGCAAAGAAATGTACTAATCAAGTTACCTGTGTTAGATGTGCTGGTAATCACAAAGTTACTGACTGTCTCAGTAAATATAATAATAAATGTTCAAACTGTCTTTATCATAACCAGAATTTTCGAAAGAACTATAAGACTGACCATGCAGCTTATGATCTAAATTTATGTGAATCTCTTAATGGTAGAATAAATAAGTTACTCTCCTTGATAGACTATCCTATTAATCCCCTGATTAACAGCAAGATGATATTCAATGATAAATTACTTTTCAAAAACAAAATAAATAGTATTGAAAATGTGAAGGGCGTAGCTCCCACAAACTCTGCAAGAAAGAAAAAATAACATTTCATGATATTGATATTGACCTGGATGACTTCATGTGTGAATATTATGATATGACGTCCCTGAATGAAGCTCTGTCTAAAAGTATAACCAGTAACATCTCTAGACTGATGATTTTAAGTATTAATGTAAGAAGCCTAGACCAGAATTTTGTTAGACTTTTAGTACACCTTGACAGATTGACTGTCAAACCGGATGTGATAGTTTGTTCTGAAACTAGAAATTTACCTAATCCTTACTTGTACTCTATTGAAGGTTACAAACTGTACTATAATGATAGTCAACAAAATCAAAATGACGGTCTTGTCATCTATGTTAACTCCAGTCTGAATGAGGTGACTACCATTGACACTCACAATGGATTTAATTTTCTCAATACAACTATTTCACTTGGCGATGGTGCTGGACAACTTCTGATAACCTCGATCTACAGATGTTTTGCTACTCATGTTGATGAATTTACAACAGCTATCGAGCTCTACCTGGCAAGAAAATCAAAATTTGTGAATCACATTATTACCGGCGACTTTAATATTGATACATTGAGTGAAAATTGTAACACCCTCCGTTTTCTGGAAATACTATCTATATATGGTCTCAAACCCTGCCTTAATGGTATCACACGGCCAAGTACACATGACTACAATCATGGATCATGTATTGATAATTTCTTTGTTAAAGGTTCTTTTAAGTTAGCTCCAATTATCCTTAAAAACCTTTTTACCGACCATTACAGCATTTACTTGGACATCAACTTGGATATACCTACCACAAAAACAGCTACACATAACTCTTTAATCAATTATAAGCAACTGTCTAACCTAATTTCACAAGAGCAATGGACTGATATATCTGTGATCCAAGATGTAAATTTCGCCACCACTTTATTCCTAGACAAGTTAACCGAACTAGTCAAACTCTCCACTCATAAAATAAGAGATAGAAGAAAAATTCCAAGGAAACCCTGGATATCACCTGCAATCATAAACTCTACAATTGAGAGAGATAGACTTTACAAATTATGGTGCGAAAATAAGTCTAATACTAGTGCTAAAAATGAATATGATAATTATAGTAAAAATCTCAGCAAAATTATTAAACATGCTAAGCTTAATTTTGACAAAAATCTCGTGTCGAGCAAAAGTAGCAACCCCAAGAAACTCTGGCAATTTATAAACAATAAAATTAGTGATAATGACAAATCTAAGAAAAATCATTTTGATTTTGTGTACAATGTGGAAAATATCTCTGTTAGTAATCCTGTGTCTATTGCCAATGAATTTAATAATTTTTTTATTGAAGTCGGTGAAAAAGTATCTAATTCAATGAATAACCCAACCTTGCATCCTCAAGTTGATAAACATAAAGTGTCAGTTGGTGAGTCCATATTTTTTCATCCTACCGATGTAAATGAAATTGTTAATATTGTCTCTGAGCTAGAAATCAAACAAGGTGGTGTTGATGGTATTACTGTCAAAATTATTAAATCCAATATAAACTACCTATGCTACCCATTGATGCATATCTATAATCTCAGTATTATTAATGGAGTATGGCCTGATCAATTCAAATGTGCAGAAGTCATACCTTTACTTAAGAGTGGTAGTAAACACATACTGAATAACTATCGACCGATATCCCTTACCTCCAACTTTGCAAAAATTCTGGAGAAAATAATTCACAAACGTCTGATATCTTTCATCGTGAAACATAAAATAATTCATCCCAATCAATATGGCTTTCTAAAGGGGCGCAGTACCAGTGATGCATTGGCCAAAGTAACTGGGTTTGTATACGAAAATCTCAATAAGAACAATTGCGTGGCTGCTGTCTTCCTAGATCTGTGTAAAGCTTTTGACACTGTGGATCACTCTATTCTTTTGAATAAACTTGACATCATTGGAGTCAGAAGAAGTGCCAATGACTTGCTTACAAGTTATCTTAGTGACAGAAAACAATTTGTTGTTATAAATGGTGTTAGGAGTGAATCAAGAACTGTGAAAATTGGCGTCCCTCAAGGGACCAGGCTTGGGCCTCTACTCTTCCTCATATTTGTAAATGACCTCCTTAACAAATTTATGATTGCTTTTGCTGATGATACTGTCCTACTAAGTGCTGCTAAGAGTTGGAAGATGGTTGAGTTAGATTTGAACAATAAGTTGAAATGTTTGAATAGTTGGCTAATTGTTAATAAACTTGCCTTAAATGTAGAGAAAACTGTCTGCATGACCTTCGGATGCTACTGTGATAGCGTTCCTTCCAACTTTGAAATTGTGATTGATGGTAGTATACTGAGAAGAGTTGAGACTACTAAATATCTGGGGATTACAATTGACTACAACCTAAACTGGAAAAGACATATACTAAATATTGTCAAGAAACTGAGATCCCTGCTGTACGTATTTTTTAAACTCAGAAAAATTATGAAGCCAGACATACTTATGATGATATATTATGCCCTCTTCCATAGCATATTATCCTACGGTATTGTTGCGTGGGGAGGTGCACTTACTAATGCTAAACAGTCACTCTCTTCTTTACAAAAGTCAGCACTTAGACTGATAGACAAAAATTATGTTAAAACACCGCTTGATGTTGATCAATGCTTTACACTGGAATCACTCTATTATTACTACAATCAGCTTAGTAATATTCTACAGACCTCTATGAGCACTACCAGAAACAAGAGCCTGAATATCCCAGTGATAAATAAATCTATTTACAAGAAAAGTTGTGAGTACACTGCTCTGATCACCTTTAACAAGCTACCCCGCAACTTGAAGACTGGTGTACGCTCCAAACTTTTGAGGAAACAACTAAAGCTTTGGATTATCAAAAACTTGTGATAATAATGTTGTACTAATATTACAAATGTTACTGTACCTAACTATGTTTTATTTATTTTTAATTTCTATGATCTTTATTTATACTACATTTTAATTTCTTACTATGTATGCTTTTTGTTTTTTTTTTTATATTTATTCTTTCATTTTCTTTTTCTTTGTACACAGTAACTCTATGCACAGTTGTGTTACTCCTGCTAATGATTATATCTTTATTCTTATTGATTAATGATACTATGTAATATATTTTACTCTCACTGAGTCTCATAACTCTTTAGAGATTTGTACTGTTTATATAAATAAATAAATAAACATACTTTACTTCATTAAAAAGAAAGAGTTTAATCAATATTCTTCAATATTTTTAAATGAATCGAATTTTTTAAGGTCAATCGATTGTTATACATATATATACATACTAGGGGGTACCCCCCTGCTCGCTTCGCTCGCCAACCCCCATACAAATAGTTATAAAATATGGAGTTTTTTGATAGTTAATATTTAACATGTTTTTTGAGTTGAGTTTGTGTATTGAATAAAAGTTCAAACATGTTTAGGTAAAATTGTTGAATATGATTTAAATTGAAAAAAGAAAATTTTATTATGGTGAGTCTAAAAAAATAGTTATAAAAATTAAATAGTAAGTTAAAATACTTCAAGTACTTGAAACATGAAAAATATAATATTTTTTAACCGTTTTGAAGTGCTCCTTTAAAAAGGTCTTTTAAAATTACGACTCCTCTAGGAAAAGCGCCCTTCAAAGAGGTTAAATATGGAGTTTTTTGACAGTTAAGGTGCTCGTACAGGAGAAGCTCCTATAATTTAAAATCAACTCCTCCGGGAGGAGCCCCTTAAAACATGTTGAATATAAGGTTTATTGACGTTTTGAGGTGTTCCTCCGGGAGGAGCTCTGGAAATTACGGCTCCTCCGCGAGGAGCCCCTTAAAACATGTTAAATATAAGGTTTTTTGAAGGTTTTGAGGTGCTCCTCCGGGAGGAGCTCTTTAAACTACGGCTCCTCCGGGAGGAGCTTTTAAAATTAAGAGCTCCTCCCGGAGGAGCACCTCAAAACCTTCAAAAAACCTTATATTTATCATATTTTAAGGGGCTCCTCCCGGAGGAGCCGTAATTTTCAGAGCTCCTCCCGGAGGAGCCAAAAAAAAGAGCTCCTCCTGGACATAACAGTATAATATAGGAAGATATATATACTAGGGGGGTACCCCCCTGCTCGCTCCACTCGCCAACCCCCTAATTATAATTGATGACTATAAAAATTAATCGAAACAATACGTAAGCTCTATGTTTGGTAAAATAATAAAAAGACTTAAGTGCTCAAAATCAATGAAAGTTAGACACGAGAGTTCAGTTTCTTTACTTACTCATCATAATTTGATTCATAACCTTACCAACCCTACTTAATTTTTCATCCTTAGTAATATAACATATTTTAATCTTAGCCACATTACAGACCTTACTAATTTCACTTACTTCAAATACCGCACTTAATCCCCAACTCATCTCTTACTCACTCTCCCAACAAACCCTACTCACCTTATTCATTCTGGACCTTCCTCATCTTGGATCTCTAGCTTAAACTGCCCACCCTAAAAACTACTCTAGTGATTAGCGGAATAGTAAACAAAATCACGATTATTTTCAAATTTCTCAATCTCGTATAAGCAAGCCTCGATTTTCAGTCGTAATATTCCTAGTGCTTCAAAATTGTCGATAATTTTCCGACTGTGTTTTGTTACACATGTGATTTTTTGTCAAACTTGCCCCGCAAGTTGCTGTGCAAAAAAACTGGAGGAAAATTATCTAAAATTTTGAAGCACGAGGGGTATTCGGCTGGATTATTTTCCCCAGCTGAATTTCAACTCATAGAAATGCTGTATTTTATATTTTTGCGGTAATAGTTCTATTACTCTTTGTTTACTATGAATATACCTATGAATACTCATATATAGGTATACACCGCAGAGACTCGGGTCTAACTCAAAAGCTGATTTAAGTAAGTCTAACAATTCAAGTTGCTATACGACTCAAAACGTTCGAATTGGAAATAACCAGCAAATTATCGAAATAATTTTAGCCACACCCTTCCGCCAAATGCCAAATGCAGCGTTCCTATTGGTTGGAATTCAGCTCGGGAAAATAATCCACAAAATTTTTTTACAGATTCTTCATGAGATGAACTTACTTCCTGCATAGTAACAGCTTGCGAAATTGCGTTTAAGCGGATTTATGATTTTGTAGGGGTAGCGTTGGATTCAAAATGATAAACGGTTTTGTTCAGCACCCTCTCATGACAATAAAAAGTATTTAATAAAAATTTCAATGACATAAAATGACATCATTAGAAAGCTGAGCCCAAGACCTTTTGATGATATATGATTTTATATGAAAATTCAAATTAGAGCCAAAGTTATAATTTTAATATCTGATCTACCAGCCCACAACCACCTTACCTACACTCCACCCTCCGCACACACTCGCCTTATCTAACACGATTTACTATTCTCACCCATATTAAGAACCCTACTAACTATACTTACTTTTTTATCTTCAACTACCTGAGCTAATTCAATCTTCTACTGACCTCACTAATTTCATTAACTTCAAATACCGTATTTTATCCTCCAAACTTATCTCACCCAATCTACGAACAAATCTTACTCACCTTATTCATCAACTCAGTCACTAACTTTAAATATTGAGAAAGCTCTATTAATATTTTTAAGTGCAATAACAAACCCTTCCCACCTCATCTCCCCTTCCACGCTCCTCCCCCATAACCTCCGCCTAACCAACCTCATCTACCTCACCAACCGGAACCGACTGAAATGATTAGCTCTCACTAAACTAACGTATTTTGCTTATCTAACCAGCTCGCTTGAGATTGCGCAAATCTGCCCACTAAAGTGTCCCTTGATTATCCGGAAAAATTTCTCGTACGGCACAAATTTTAATTTCTAAGTAAATGTCTTATATCAAAAAGTAAACATTGGTATAAAGGTTAGGTTTAGATTTAAAAAAGTTTGTTTCAAATTGAAATAAAAAGTTTTCAAATGAAATTCATTATTATTTATAAATTACTAAAATTAATTATTTATTTTTTTGATAATAAAAGATACTATATTTCAGTAAAAAATTTTGAAAAAAAGGGGATCCAATATTTTTGATGAAGATCCAATTTGGGGGATCAAAAAAGTGCGATATTTAACTGTGTTTTGACCGTGTTTTTAAGAATTTCAGATTTTCGAAGATCCAACTTGGAGAATTCAATTTATGGGATCAGAATAAAAAACGGAAATATAATATAGAGAGATCAGAATTTTTAGATGTTGATAATGAAACGTATGATTGTCCATGAGAAAAAAATTCTGTTTTTAAATACAAACCTACTTCATTAAAACTTTGTCCTTGAGATTTATTAACTGTCATTGCAAAAGTTAAAATAATTGGAAACTGTTTTCTGTGAATTATAAATGGATAATTTGAATTTTCATTGGTACTTAAACTTATTTTTGGAATAAATACTACTCTTCCTATTTTTTCACCTGTAGCTTCAATATTATGTTCATATAAATTTGTTATTTTCAATCTTGTTCCATTGCATGGACCATATTTTTTACTTAGATTTCTAATTAACATTACAACTGCATTTTTTTTAAATTTTAGTTCATGGGTAGAAAGCCCGTCATTTACTGAATTTAAGTATTCAATTGGATAATCTAAACATATATTTGAATCAGTTTTATCTACTCCGTAAATATAATATGTCTATACTGTAATATGTTTTACTTGGTCCATTTAATATGTTTAATACTTTTCTGTTTAACATTGCAACATTTTCATTTTTTGGAGCAATAACTTTGTTTAGATTATTATTTTCATTTATATCTCCAAAAATTGAATTGCAAACATCTTTACTTTTCCATTTCATAGGTATTTTAAAATTTTCAATTTCACCTTCTCCTATTTTTAGTAATAAATTAGAAAAAATTTTATCTTTACATCTCATATTTTCAGAGAGTTTAAGAATTTTGAAATTTTTCCCCAATTTACTGTATTTAATCGTATCTTCTACAATAATTTTTTCATTGCCTCTTTTGACTACAGGAAGGATTTGTCCAAAATCGCCACCTAAAATTATTAATTTTTCTCCAAAATGTCATGTCCCGAAATTAGGACGGATCTATTTAATTAATTTGGCTCTATTTCACCCTTTTGTGTGACCGGGTAGGTGATTCGAATATCTGAGAGGAGGTTAATTAATGAAACTACAGAACCCGAAAGACTACTATGAAAATATATTTATTATAAAAACCAAACCATTACAAAACGTTACACGAGCTACTTCCTTAAAAATAATCTTACTTCTATTAAAGTTCTGGACACTGCACAGAGAGAGAGAGAGAGTTGATGGTTGTAGGGTTTGAAGGTATCTGGGTGATACTATTTGGCAGGAGGCCCTATTCTCCTGGTGCAGGTTTCACTGAGGTATAAATTACTGACACAAGGTGTAGGATTAATTACGTTTATTTATTATACTTTAAGTACAAGCTGTCACACGAAGCGCGAGCAGCTTAGGTCTGTGCCGTTCGGTAGCTAGGCACGCACTGGTGGGCCGGCAGGCTAAGCTTGACGTAGCGAGCTGCAGGCGGCGTTACTCGTTCACTCTCTTTCTCTCTCGTTCTCTATCTCACTCGCACTACCGTGGTCTCGCAGCGCGGAGCCCACAGTACTCCCCCCAAATGAATTAAAAGCGCGAGCTTTTCTCCAAGTTCTCGCGAGATCGAATCGAGAGGCTTCGCATAGGGGTGCTCGAAATGCACTCGCTTACGAGGGTAAGCCTTCTCGCGGGTGGGGGGCACCGGAGATGGACCTATCGGAATGGTATGTGGGCTACGATACTCGGTGGTGTGCGTAGTTGGAGGCAATAAAGCCGAACAAACGGAATTGCCGCGAGACGCGCGCTTACCTTGATCGCAAACTGGAGCGCGACTAACAGACGGAGCGGGGCTACCAGGTGGAAACGGCGTAGGTCCCGAAGGAAGTCCGCTCGGGACAGGGTCCTCGATGGGCTGCGGGCTTTCGATCTCCGCATGAGCCAAAGGGTTGACTGGCATAGGATCGATTGCTGGGCCGAGAATCTCGTCTGCGAAACTTTCCGGGATAAAGTGAGCCGGAATGAGGCGTTCGACATTCACGATTTCGTGCTTGCCGCCCACGTCGATCAGAAAATCGAGGTTCGAGAGACGTTGCATGACCTTGTAGGGTCCATGGTAGGGTCTTTCAAGGAAGCGTTTGACAGGCTTAGACCTCATGTGCACCTGGGTGCACGTGGCCACGTCCTTGAAGACGAACGGCTTGTAGTTATATTTCCGTGCAGAGGGGACGGGCTTCACCTCTCTCATAAAGCCACGGAATTCCTCGAGGAAAAATCTCCGGTTAGGCTCGTAGTCGCCAGGAATGCAAAATTCGCCTGGAATGCGCAAGACGGTGCCGAAGACAAATTCAGCCAGGCTCGCGTCCAAGTCTAAACGCACTTGGGTACGCAAGCCAAGAAGAACGGACGAAAATAACCAGGCCCATTCTGAGTTGTCTCCGTAGCACATTATCGCTGCCTTCAAGTCCCGGTAAGATCGCTCGACCAAACCGTTCGGCTGAGGTTGATAGGCCGTGGTGCAAATTCGTTCGCAGCCGATCAGCTGTAAAAGGGCCGAGAAGAGCTGCGACTTGAACTGCGAACCCTGGTCAGAGGTCAAGATCTCGGGCGCTCCGTAACGGGAAACCCACGTGTCGAAGAATGCCCGGGCGACAGTCGGGGCCTCCATGTCGGGTATAGGTACAGCCTCGGGCCACCGTGAATACCGGTTGACAATGGTGAGGGCGTACAGGTTGCCGTGGCTGTCGACAAGGGGACCTTCAAGGTCGATATAGACATGAGCGAAACGGCCGTCAGGGACCGGGAATTTCTGGGACAAGAACCGGTTGTGGCGGGTCACCTTAGCTTGCTGGCAAGGGATGCACGCCTTGGCCCAGAGAGAAATGTCACGGGACATGTCTGGCCAAATGTAGCTCCTACGTATGAGCCTCACGGAAACTTTGGCACTAGGGTGCGAGTTTGAGTGGAAAAGATCGAAAATCCCTCTGCGCAAAGGAGGTGGAACGTACGGACGGATGGAGTAGTCGAACGTGTCACAGTAGATTGGCGTGTAGTTCTCGCCGAGAGTAAACCTGATCAATATCAGAGGGTCAGCGAGGATCTCACGAAGTTGCTAGTCGGCTGCTTGGCTAGACGCAAGCTCAGCAAGGAAAAACGTCGTGGGGAGACGAAATACGTCGATCCTGGTCATAATAGACTGAACTGCCGGAAGTTGAATCGCGTCAACGGACATGGCACTCCAGTCGAGGACGGCTGGGGATGCCGGCCTGGGCGAGACGATTGAATTCCTCGATGGCAAACTTCCGTTTCTCAGTAGAAAGTGGACGGGCGCGTTGGGCCACGGGGGGCCGGTGGTTTTGATGTGGTGAAAGACACCACGCTCCTGAAGTAGAGCGGTTGGCTCAAGGCCAAGAACGCGAGGAAACTTAGAGGGAATGTGGTAGTACTTGTGGCCAGGGTCTACGGAGCTCACGCCAAAAACTGAAGGCTCGCGGAGAGTCCCAGAGGCGTGCAACTGGGTCACGTTATCTACCAGGCGTTTGCGTTTCCAATTACAGGAGGAGATCGAAATGACTAAGGACGTCTGCTCCAAGGATGAAGTATGGGATGTCCGCAACGTAGAAATTCCAGGCCATTACGAAAGCCTCTCTCTCACTCGCACTACCGTGGTCTCGCAGCGCGGAGCCCACACGGTGTTGAAAGCCGAAGATTCCCGCTGGTTCGGTGGTTCTTACACAGTCCTGAAGGAGATTCCAGGCTCTTTTCTCTAGTCAGGCACAAAGGCTGCTGTTTCTTTAAAAGTCTTTCAAAATCAAATAGTCACTGCCAGAACTCTAATTTTTTTATTAACCCTCGCACTTATTCGAAAACTCGCGAATTAGGTGCACTGATTCGTAAACTCAGAAATGCCCTTAAAATGAGACTATAAATAGTCACTCAGGTTGATCTCGATCTATTTTTAAAAAGTATTTGAAAATCTCTAACTCCCGTGAGTCAAGTCGTGGAGATCTTCCTCGCGGAACGGTGTGCGTGGGTCGAGTTCTGGATCGCGACTGAATAACCAAGCTGCTGGGCCCGCGTTCACGGCCCTATTTATACCCTGGCATATGAGGACCCACCCCCGTAGAGGGGATCATGGACCCTCCCATGTAAGTCCGAATCTGGGGGAAAAACCAATGATTTGGCCCCTTTTCCAAGAGGGCTTGGCCTTGGCCTAATTTATTATAATACTCCTCATGTGTGAACTCCCTCTCCTACAGGTACGGTCCGCCTAAACTATTATGGGACCCGTTTCTTTGATGCCTCATTGGGTCAATGTAACTGACCGGTGATCATGGGGGTTTGTTTATGGCCTCCAGCCTCCTTGCCATGACGCTCTATTGTTTGGGTCCGCTGCTGGTTTTTCCTTCCCTCAGCCAGGCGTCCCGTGCTGACGCGTTTCTCTTGTCTTCTCCCTCTCTTCTTTTCCCAGCTCCTGTTCGCTTTTTCTCTCCCTCTCTGTTTTTCTTCTTTTTATTCTCTCTCTCTCTCTCTCTCTCTCTCTTACTTATACTTATTAATTTATCTCATTTAACTAACAATTAAATAATTTGTAAATAATTTAAGAATTATCTGAAAACTATTTTAATATTAAAAAGGGGAGCTGGTGCCGACACGACAAAAAGGAAAAAATGTTTTACCTGTACCACCTGGTCCATCTATAAAGTACATATTATTTTTGTTTTTTGTTATTGTATTAAATATATTTTTTTGATAATTATTAAATTTTTCAAACAACTCTTCTTTTCAGTTTATTTTGCAGTCATAATTTTCAGAAATATTAGAAATATTTTCTAAGCTAAACCAAAAGGTAAACCAAAATATTTATAACTTAAATTAGAATCTTCGCTAGATAGAAATTTGTTTATTTCATTTAAACCTCCATCTTCTGCATTATCTTTTAAATCTTTTATAAAATATAATTTATATTTATTCCAAATTAAATTACCAGGAATTTTTTCAGACAATCAAAAAAATCCAAAAAATTCTTGTAATTTTTTCAGAGTTAAATAGTTTATAGCTTTTTCAAACATGGCATTACATTTTTATCATTTTCTATTAAACCCATTTAAATAGCTCCTTCTCTATATGTTTATAAATAATTTTCTCAAGTATTCGTGAGAAGTATCACCTTTTACTTAATCTAATATTAGTTTTAAGTGAAAACTCTCTGAATCTTTAGAAGAAACAACGTTTATTCTACCTATAGTTTGAAATTTTTTTTATTTTTTTATCTAACAAAAGTTTTATCATCAAGAAATCTTTAGTAATTTGGTATACCGGCGTATTTAATATTTCTAACAGATCAATTTTATTTAATTCAAACCAAGCTGTTAAAGTTGTTTTCCAATTTTTAAACTTTTTTCTTCTTCATTTTCTTACATATTATGTTTTGTTAATTTTCTGTATGAATTGCTCAACGTTGTACTGAATAGCTACATTTACACAATTCAAATCTTTCTATACACCAAGCTGCTTCTATAGAAAATATTATATGAGAATCTAAAAAACACCGTTTTGAGAAAAGGAGGACTCAACTTTCCCGTCGTAGACTCAACTTTGAGGACTCAGAAGTATCTTTTTTACGTGTCTTTTCACCATGTTTTTATTGATTTTCAATTTTGAGGACTCAACTTTGAGGATCATAAAAAAAAACCAGATTATAATATAGGGAGATATACTAGGGGTTCAATATTAAATTAAATGGTTATGTTTATCTTTAATCTTTTTTTTTTTTTTGCTTAACAAAAAATGTTAAATAATTTTTAAATTAAAAGAATAGGAATAAGAATAAAAAAAGGTAAAAATTTAAAAATGTTTGAGAATCTCCTAGCAGAACATGGAATATAAAAAAATTTGTTAGATTTATTTAATTTAATGAAATTTTTAATTTTTTGTAATTGTTATTTTCTAACCATATTGTATTTTTCTATTATTTTTTCAAGTTCTTTTTACAAGCGATTAAAACTCTTCACCGTGAAGTGGGGAGGGTGAGGAGGGTGGGGCGGGTGGGGCCGAAAATGGATCAGCCAAAAAAGGGGAGGGGTGGGGAAGAATGGGGAGGAAATGGGGAGGTATTGAATAAAAAAAAATATTAAAAAATTGATATGTTTTACGGTTAAAAAGTAAAGAATTAAGGGTGGGGAGAAATGGGGAGGTAGTGGGGAAGAGTAGGGAGTTAATGGGGAAAAAATGAAAAAAGTGACTATATAATATAGTAATATACATATATATATATATATATATATATATATACACACATACATTAATATACATTTCAAAAAATATTTGTATACATAATTAGGACGTCATCGTTACACATATATTCTTGTGGAGTTTTCAGTAGGGTAACGTGGGGTAACAGGAGCTTTTTAGATTTCCTTGCATAAATAACTGAAACTAAAATAAATAAATAAATTTACTCTAAAAGTATTTGCTGCAGCGCATTTTTCTGTGCAGAAAATAAAAAATAAAATATTGTGCATCTTTTATGAAAAATCTTCAAACTACAGTCTTACCGATTCGTCAAAAAAATCGTTTTTCAGCTGATCTTGTATCATTAAAAATTAATGTAAATAATCGAAAATTAAAAAACTGTTGAATGAAGAAATAAAAAATGAAGCTCAATTGAATATTTCAATAAGCCAAATGATTATTTTTAGTATAGAAAATAATATTTTTAAGGTTATGACACCATAACCGTAAATTTTTAAACTTATTTTTAATTAATTTTTTTTTATAACGACAAGTATTTTACGTTTTTAATATTTTATTCGGTTTTTTCAATTCAAAATCTTTTAAAATCATTTATAACATACCATTTTTCATCCCATTTAATATATTCAACTTAAATCTGAAAAAAAAAATCAAGCCAGTGGACAAAAATGTGGAAATTTTTTTTTAGCGCGACCTATGTACGAATTTTTTCTTAATTTGGGTTTAAAATAAAAATAACAATGAAAAATCGTTTTACTTCCTATGCTACCCGTGTAAATCAGGCAACCAATTTCTTATACAGACGATTTCTCTGTAGTTGTATCCCCATATACTTGTATGAAATGAGTACAAGTTTGGAAGACTCACTTTCTCTTGGCTGGGTACGAGTGCGTGTTCGGTTTGCAACGAGGACGCGCTTGCGACCAATCGAGCGAGAGGTGCAGCCCACGCACATTTAATGTTGAGAAATGTATGAGAAAAACTGAATCGAGATCGCGTAGAATTATTCCATCGGAGTTTATCGACTCGATCTCTTCTCTGGTCATCCTTCGCTTTGCGTAAGTAATAGCTTTTAAGGTCTATCGTGCTGCGCAGTGTTGCTGATTTTACTCAAACTTATTTCACAGATGTTATAAAGAATTTAGGAATTATATTTAATAGTAAGAGTTAGTTTTTCCTATTTTTTTAACAGCGTTTGAACTCAACTTACGACCTTGGTTATAATCAAATGTGACCAAATCATTAAATCATTGGTTGCATGAACCATACTTTGGAAGAAACTAAAAATAACTAAGTCTTGATTGATGCAATCAAATCCTTCTCTCAGTGTGTGAACGTATGATTTTGTTTTGAGAGTTAAAAAATTTTTTCAAAAGTGTCCCAGGATTTTCCAAACGATATTTTTCCATTGTTAAATAAAAATGACCGAGAAGTCAGTGTTGAATTGATTTGAGAACTATTTAAATAACTAAAGCATACTTTCCTTGTTTCCTTGTTTTATTTTTTAGAAACACGTCCATTAAAAAATCAAGTTTCATTTCAATTTTGAAGAATTTTGGTATTTGCAAATCGTATAACTCAATCCTGAAAATAGAAAAAAATTATTCCCGTTTCAAATTAAATGTTTTGTAGGAAACTGATTTTTCTACGCATCAGTGATGATTCTAAAATGTTTGTTCTTTTATTTATTTCAGATTCAGAAATAGCTTTCAAGATTTTGTTTCAAAAATGGAGTGGTCCAACTGGACAATATTGCTGCTGTTTTGTAGTCTAGCCGTAAGCAGTGCATCTGGACAAGCGTAAGTGCAGCTTAAATAACAAGTACTATTATCTAGTAGTCCAGTACCGTTACTGCTAAAAATAAAAAAATAGAAAAAAATATAATCAAGTAACTGACGGTGCAGGTCTGTAGTATAAATGGTACTGATTACTGGAAAAATAATTTAAGGTGATTTCAGTGGTTAATGAAAAAATGGGGTGGGTTTTTAGGGGTGGAAAATCGTTTTTCTCATTTTTTGAAAAAACTATTGATTTTATCAAAAAAGTTTGAATGTAAAAGTTGTAGATAATTAAAAAATCTACAAATTTTGTTCTAAAAATTTTTTTACATAACCTCAAAATTTCCGAGAAAAATGCAAAAAACTTTTTTTTTCGTTTTTTATTTTTCGTGACCATAAAAATTGGTTAAATTTAATAAAATTTGGCTAAAGTTTAGCATTTTGTATGCAAAATAAGTGGTTTTTTTTGGAAAAAAAAATATTGAGTAGTTTCTGAGAAATTCACAAAAAACGTCAAAAATTTTTTTTTTCATCTGCCTTTCTAACCCAGCAAAGTTGTTGAAAAAAATTTTGGTTGGGCTCATTTTTTTCCTCTAATCTGCAACTTTAAATATATGTGTTTACAGAGGAAAAACTATTAGAAAACACGAAAAACTGAAAAATTGATGTTTTAAAATTGCATTTTTCATCAAAATTATGTTTTCTGTTAAAAATTTTTTATTGTTTATTATTATTTGATGCATGTGCATCAAATAGTGATACAAACAATAATATTTATTAATTAAAAATTGTAAAATGCATTTTTTATCAAAATTATTGTTTTTGTTATAAATGTTTTATTGTTTATTATTATTTACGGTTGAAGTTAATGTTATATGTTTTTTATTATTTGCAAGCATTTATTCATTACATTCAAACCATTTTATAAATAACTTTTTAAAAAAAATTTGAAGCATATTTGAAGGAGGAGAAGGTGAAGATGATAGCGACGATGTTGAAGATTCAGAAAGCAACGACCAAGAAGAAGTAAAAGAAGAAGAAGAAATCGCATGCCCATCTGCGCCAAAGAGAAGAAGGAAGTGACCATATATTTACACTCTTTATTCTGAAAGTATTATGTAAATATGTAATTTTTATTAAAAAATAGTTGATAAATAATCTGATAAGTAACTTGTATTTTTTTTTTTATTTCAATACCAATTGTAATTTATAAATAACCTCTTTAAATTAATATTACTGACAGGACAGTTGTAGACTAAAGAAATTCTTAAAATGATTATTTTCTAAAGTTTTTATAAAAAAAATTTAACGTAAATTTATCAAAGAAACAAGTATTTTTTTAAATACAAATTCTCCTCACTAATACCTATTTTTTTATAAATTTCAATTTTCCAACTTTCAATGATTTCATAGTTATTTTATTCACTTACCATCGCTGTGTTTATTTTATAGTAATGTAATTTAAAAAAAAAAATTATAGTCAACATTTGATACCAAATTCAACCGTAAATAATGATGAACAATAAAAAATTTATAACAAAAACAATAATTTTGATGAAAAATGCAATTTTAAAACATCAATTTTTCAGTTTTTCGTGTTTTCTAATAGTTTTTCCTCTGTAAACATATATATTTAAAGTTGCAGATTAGAGGAAAAAAATGAGCCCAACCAAAATTTTTTTCAACAACTTTGCTGGGTTAGAAAGGCAGATGAAAAAAATAAAATTTTGACGTTTTTTGTGAATTTCTCAGAAACTACTCAATATTTTTTTTCCAAAAAAAAACACTTATTTTGCATACAAAATGCTAAACTTTAGCCAAATTTTATTAAATTTAACCAATTTCTGTGGTCACGAAAAATAAAAAACGAAAAAAAATGTTTTTTGAATTTTTCTCGGAAATTTTGAGGTTATGTAAAAAAATTGTTAGAACAAAATTTGTAGATTTTCTAATTATCTACAACTTTTACATTTAAACTTTTTTGATAAAATCAATAGTCAAAAAATGAGAAAAACGATTTTCCACCCCTAAAAACCCACCCCATTTTTTCATTAACCACTGAAATCACCTTAAATTATTTTTCCAGTAACCAGTACCATTTATGGAAGTGTATAGGGACCAGGGCCGTGTATCGATCACGGTGCACGGTACTCGGTACACGGTGCACGGTACACGGTGCACGGTCCACGGGGTCTGTGTAAGAAACTTTCCTTCAACTTTTTCTTTCACGGTACACGGCGCACCGTACACCTGGTGAACTTTTGGTCGCACGGTGCACTTAATTATACATGTGTTTGCGTACACGGTGCACCGAGCACGAGGCACTTTACTATGCATGTGCTTGCGTACACGGTGCACCGAGCACGGTCCACTTTTAGTTATACGTGTTTACGTACACGGTGCGCCGAACACGGAACAGTTTTAGTTACATGTGCTTGCGTACACGGTGCACTGAGCACGGTACACTTTTAGTTACATGTGCTTGCGTACACGGTACACCAAGCACGGAACACTTTTAATTACGTTTGCTTGAGTACACGGTGCACCGAGCACGAGGCACTTTACTATGCATGTGCTTGCGTACACGGTGCACTGAGCACGGTACATTTTTAGCAATATGTGTTAACGTACACGGTGCGCCGAACACGGAACAGTTTTAGTTACATGTGCTTGCGTACACATGCACTGAGCACGGTAAACTTTGAGTTATATGTGCTTGCGTACACGTTGCACCGAGCACGAGGCACTTTATTATACATTTGCTTGTAAACACGGTGCACCGGGCACGGTACAATTTTAGTTACATGTGCTTGTAAACACGGTGCACCGAGCACGGTACACTTTTAGTTATATGTTCTTGCGTACACGGTACACCGAGTACGAGGCACTTTATTGTGCATGTGCATAGGTACACGGTGCACGTAGCACGGGACACTTTCAATTATATTGTTTTCTATACAATGTGCACCTGGAGACACGTTACTTGGTTTTCGAGTAAAAATTTTAGGGCTTGTTAGGGTACTTAACTTTAAACATTTTAAATAAGGATTGGTGACAGTGGTTCTCTAAGCATTTTTAACAGCATTAATATTGCTTCGAGTCGTTTTAAGGTGGACACGGCAGCCCTTGCACTGCTTAGCTCACTCAAAATTAAAGCTTATGTGCTCTGTAGAGCGTGGGCGAAACTCGACAGTAGGTAAATAAGCTTTTTATGACGGCTTGCCTACCCATAGAATAAAAAGCTTTGATATAATTTTTTATTTTTTCGCTATGCATTGTTGATTTTGGGAAAAAGGTAAAACAACGCGCAATAGCTTTTTCTTACGAGTTTCTTAGTCTAAAAACATACTTTCTAAAATTGCATTGCATTCTGTATGGGCGTTAATACCTTTCACTTAAACATTAAATTTAATATTGCAATTTCATTTTTGGATTATTTTTTATTTTCAAATTGATTTTAATTAACCCATTACCGCCCATGGAAAAATCAAAAGTGATATAAAAAAACTAACTGTTGGAAAACCTGTCTCATGAAAAAATAGTAGATACGTATTTTTTCTTTTTTCAATTTTCATTGTTTAAACATTATTTATTTAAACAAATTCGGAAAAAATTTTAAATTTTTATAAACTAATAACGGCATTAGATTCTTTGACCAAAAATAAGGCGAAAGTTATCTAAGTAATTTTTTGATCAGACGCTTAGATCTTTAGCTACGAGCGCTCAAACATGTAAAAATATGGTTTTATAGTGGTGAGCTCTGACTCGTAAAAGTGTATCTTCGGTGCGGCGCCTCGGAGCTCACCACTATAAAACCATATTTTTACATGTTTGAGCGCTCGTAGCTAAAGATCTAAGCGTCTGATCAAAAAATTACTTAGATGACTTTCGCCTTATTTTTGGTCAAAGAATCAATTGCCGTTATTAGTTTATAAAAATTTAAATTTTTTTTCGAATTCGTTTAAATAAATAATGTTTAAACAATGAAAATTGAAAAAAGAAAAAACACTTATCTACTGCTTTTTCATGAGACAGGTTTTCCAACAGTTAGTTTTTTTATATGACTTTTGATTTTTCCATGGGCGGTAATGGGTTAATAAGTTAATAAATTCATCCCAATTAAAATTCAAAATTTTTTTTTACTAATTTTCAATTTTTTGTTTCTTGTAATTTTACTGGTAAAGTTACAGTTTCATACTATCGATTTATAAATTTCCATTTTACGTTAGAAATACCATGAAATCAAATATGCTGGAAAAGTAAAGCCAATAACTTAATTTCATAAATAATTTCTGTTTTACTTCAATTACTTAACTTAAAAGTTGAATTCAAGTTCAATTGACTATATCTACAAGTAAATTTTAAAATTTACAAAAACTTATTCGAATTCCATCGTAATAAAAAATTTGAGATTTTTAATTATATGTGTAAGCTCACGACACCGTCAACTCCTTTTGCGCCTGATTGGCACAATGAACTTTACTTCGAATCTGCTTATTCGTCAACACACTCTGTATATTATGTGAAATTTTAATGTACGTTCATTCAAAACAAAAAAAAAAAAAAAAAAAAAAACTTTTATCTCAAAACTTTTTTAAACAAACATTAAAATTTTCCATATGGAAAAAGCGTAACTTTATTCTAACGAAAAATTTATTTTAAAAAATTTATTCGAGTAGAGAAAGCGTACCTCTTTTTCACACAAATTAAAAAATTTTTTCTTATAAATAGTCGACGAAAAATTTCAGAAACATGCAAAGAATTTTCTTTTCTTTTTTTTTTTTTTTTTTTTTTAACCTACGTGTACATATTATTTAATAATTTGCAGGATGAAAGGAGTAAATTAAATATTCATCTTAATTCTTTATTATGAATCAAAATTTTCTTTCTGAGGTACTTATTGTTGTACGACATTAATATTTCCAATCAAAGTATAAAAGTGCGCATGTGTCGAATAAATACTGTGATTCATTAAGTTTGAAATTAGTGAAGAATCAAAAAAGTCCATGGGCTTAAGAAGTGCTTCCGTAATAGATCAGTTGAAAGTTATGTTTTTTATTCAAATAACCAACCTAAAATGTGGTCTGAAACCTATGACATGACTTGATTATTAGAGCAAAAATCGGTCACGGTCGTATCACGTTATTCAACCGTGAAATCGGAATGAACCATTAGAATTCTAAGAATAAAATTAGGGCTGTGCGAGTACTTGAATTCTTGAGTTACTCGACCAAAAAACTCGATTCTCCGAGTTCGAACAGTTCGAGTCGAATACTCGAGTTTTTCGAGTACTCGGATCTTGTCGAATTACTCAAGACAAAAAATAAAATCGACTCATTAAAATAATTTTAAGATTGTAAAAAGTAAAATTTTTATGATTTCTTTTATTATTGAATAAAATAAGAAGTTAACCAACTGATTAAAAAATTTAAATAATCTAAAACCAACTTTATCAGGATTCAAATTTATTTTACATCTCGAGTGACTCAAAATGATTCGAGTACTTGAACAACTCGAGCAGCTCGACATGATTCAAGTACTCGAAAAATTCGAGTTACTCGACAGGATTTGAGTACTCGGAAAACTCGAGTACTCGGCTCGAACTCGGACAAAAAAACTCGAAGCTACTCGAACTCAAGAATTCAAGTACTCACACACCCCTACCTGCATCGTGGTTTACAGTGTACGCAAGTCGTCATAAAAAGCTTATTTACCTATTGTCGAGTTTCGTCGACGCTCTACAGAGCACATAAACTTTAATTTTGAGTGAGCTAAGCAGTGGAAGGGATACCGCGTCCACCTTAAAACGACTCGAAGCAGTATTAATGCTGTTAAAAATGCTTAGAGTACCGCCGTCACCAATCCTTATTTAAAATGTTTAAAGTTAAGTACCCTAACAAGCCCTAAAATTTTTACTCGAAAACCAAGCAACGTGTCTCCAAGTGCACATTGTATAGAAAACAATATAATTGAAAGTGTACCCTGCTACGTGCACCGTGTACCTAAGCAAATGTATAATAAAGTGCCTCGTGCTCGGTGCAACGTGTACGCAAGCACATGTAACTAAAAGTGTACCGTGCTCAGTGCACCGTGTAGGCAAGCACGTGTAACTAAAAGTGTACCGTGCTTGGTGCACCGTGTACGCAAGCACATATAACTAAAAGTGTTCCGTGTTCGGCGCACCGTGTACGCAAGCACATATAACTAAAAGTGTACCGTGCTCGGTGCACCGTGTACGCAAGCACATATAACTAAAAGTGTTCCGTGTTCGGCGCACCGTGTACGCAAGCACATATAACTAAAAGTGTATCGTGCTCAGTGCACCGTGTACGCAAGCACATATAACTAAAAGTGTTCCGTGCTCGGTGCAACGTGTACGCAAGCACATGCATAGTAAAGTGCCTCGTGCTCGGTGCACCGTGTACTCAAGCAAACGTAATTAAAAGTGTACCGTGCTCGTTGCACCGTGTACGCAAGCACATATAGCTAAAAATGTACCGCGCTCGGTGCACCGTGTACGCAAGCACATATAGCTAAAAATGTACCGTGCTCGGTGCACCGTGTACGCAAGCACATGCATAGTAAAGTGCCTCGTGTTCGGTGCACCGTGTACTCAAGCACATGCATAGTAAAGTGCCTCGTGCTCGGTGCACCGTGTACTCAAGCAAACGTAATTAAAAGTGTTCCGTGCTCGGTGTACTGTGTACGCAAGCACATGTAACTAAAAGTGTACCGTGCTCAGTGCACCGTGTACGCAAGCACATATAGCTAAAAATGTACCGCGCTCGGTGCACCGTGTACGCAAGCACATATAGCTAAAAATGTACCGTGCTCGGTGCACCGTGTACGCAAGCACATGCATAGTAAAGTGCCTCGTGCTCGGTGCACCGTGTACGCAAGCACATGCATAGTAAAGTGCCTCGTGCTCGGTGCACCGTGTACGCAAACACATGTATAATTAAGTGCACCGTGCGACCAAAAGTTCACCAGGTGTACGGTGCGCCGTGTACCGTGAACGCAAAAGTTGAAGGAAAGTTTCTTACACAGACCCCGTGGACCGTGCACCGTGTACCGTGCACCGTGTACCGGGTACCGTGCACCGTGATCGAGACACGGCCCTGGTCCCTATACACTTCCACCATTTATACTGCAGGCCTGCACCGTCAGTTACTTGATTATATTTTTTTCCACTAAAAATATGAACGGTACTGGACTAACGGCCTGTACTAATGTTCCTAACAATTGATTGTCTGCGGGGCTTGTCTAATAAAAATTACATGAATACGCATAACTTTATAGTGGATTATTTATTTTAATTATGACAAAAAATAAATATAAAAAAATAGGTACTATGCCATAGTAGCGCCTCGATTCGTGCGACCGAATTCCGAGTACCACGTAGCGGTGAGCATCATCGGACTGTCCGAACCAACGACCACCTTCGTCGAACTTTCAGGACAAATGGACAGCGGCGAGTCTTTTGTCATTTCAGACAACATTGTTGTCGAGCCTTATGCCACTAGACTTCTTAATCTTGAGGTAATCAATTTTTATGAATAATTAGTTTTTCAATAGCTTATGTAGTTTTTTTTTTTTTTTTTTTTATACTATCTAAGTTTTTAAAAACGTCACTGAGAAATTGGTGCACAGAATTTTATTTTTCACATATCGATTAGGATTGTGGAAGAGAAAAATCTCGTCTCATTTCGTATCGAGATCGTAGAGACGAGACCGAGTATTAGCGCGACCCAGCTGAAAAAATCCATATGGAAATCCGTAAGGAAACCCGTACGGGGACCCGTAAGGGTTCCCGTAAAGGACCCCATACGGGTTTCCGATACTGATATTTGGTCAGGGTTTCCATACGGGTTTCCATACGGGTTTTTTTTTTTTTTTCTTTTAATTTTATTTTCACACTATTTTTTTATTTATTTAATTTAATATTATTATTAGATATTGATATATTATTCTTTAAAAGATTTAATTATTAATAATAAAGTTATTTTGAATAAAATTATCGAAGATAAAAATTTTGTTCGACTGAGATTCGAACCCACGACCCCAGGCATGGCAAGTAGACACTCTACCAACTGAGCCATTGAGCTAGCTTGCTCGAAGACTTTAATTAAACTACTTTAACAACTGTTTTATATTTGATTTTTAACTAGTCTCACTCAACGCGCAAACACGAGCAATTTTATTACATTATCTAAATCTAAAACAAATTTTGTCGAAGCTTCATCTAAATTAAAGGGCTTAACCGACAATAATTTGTATATTAAAGGAGTTTAATTGAGGTCTTGATGCATGCTAGCTCAATGGCTCAGGTGGTAGAGTGTCTGCCTGTGATGCCTGTGATGCCTGGGGTCATGGGTTCGAATCTCAGTCGAACAATATTTTTTTCTTCGATAATTTTATTCAAAATAATTTTATTATTAATAATTAGATCTTATAAAGAATAATGTATCAATATCTATTAATAATATTAAATGAATAAAAAAATAGTGTAAAAATAAAATGAAAAGAAAAAAAAAAAAAAACCTGTATGGAAACCCATACGGAAACCCTGACCAAATATCAGTATCGGAAACCCGTATGGGATCCTTTACAGGAACCCTTATGGTTCCCCGTACGGATTTCCTTACGGATTTCCATATGGATTTTTTCAGCTGGGGACCGAGATAAGACGAGACTGCTACACAGTAATAATAACTTGAAAAAACTTTTTTTCTTTTTAAGTATTTTTTTAAACAAAAATTTAAATTTTCTAGTGTCCGAAGTTGTCTTGATTCATTAAAAGGAGGCACCGGTGAAATTTAACTTGTCATAATTTTCAGTAATGTTATAATTTTTAGAGGATAAAAATTTGCTTTTATGCTAACTTTTTCGAGTGAAATCATACGGTGGGGTAAAAAAATTAAAAACATAATTTTTAGGCCCTTTGCGTCTACTCATTTGAGCCTAATCGAGAATCGAGAATCCACTCTTAAAATTGAGTAAGCGATATCGATTATTGAGTATACGTCTTTTATTTTTGATCCTATTGGTTAAGCATGTCGTCATCTATCGAGTTCTTCATCGTGAACTAGGCATGCGCGATATTTATCGATATTTAGATATATCGATATATTAAGGCCTAAATATCGATATATTTATCGATATTTGATATGCTCGATGTGAAAAATATCGATATTTTTGACACAATATCGAAACAAAAATTTCAATAATTTTGATTCAAATTTATATTTTAAAGCTTACATTTATTAATACTTATAAAATTTTTATTTTTACAATTTTGTTATAAAAAACAAATTTTTGTTAAAATTTATAAATATTTTTATAGAAAATTCAACGTTAGTACGCTTTTTACATTAATAAAAAAAATAAAAATTTATGATCAAAATTTAATTTCAATTTGGAGATTTTACGAACAGAGATGATTGGTAGAAAAATCATTATATTACTGGCCAGTTCTGTTCAAATTTCTTTTATTATTTTTTGTAAATTACATAGCAACGTTTCGCGTGACTATTTTTGTTTCACGCCTTTTGTCAAAATGCTAATGAGCATTTTGACTGTGCAATCATGTTGCAATACTTTTATACCAAATATTAATTTTAGCTTGAAAAGGCGTGAAACAAAAATAGTCACGCGAAACGTTGCTATGTAATTTACAAAAAATAATAAAAGAAATTTGAACAAAACTGGCCAGTAATATAATGAAAATTTCTTAAATTTCAAATTTCTCCGGAGAGCAAGACAACAATATTTCTTCCTTAAATAGCTTTTCTTTTAAATATAATTGAGATATTATTGATGATTTGAAAGAATGCTTCCATCTTCGTTTATGAGGTAGGTGTACCTAATATGGCCCTGTGCCTAATATGGCCCCCCCTGTTATTTTGAATATGCTCGATATGCGGCATCTCTAGAAGGTAGGAAGAAGTCAAAAACATTGAATTATGAAGTTTTAAGTTATTTAGAACATTTGAAAATTATTTTTGCGCACGCCTTATAGCTAAAACTCGTTTCGTATATCTTCGTTATTATTTTATGTTGTAATTAAATCGTCTGCCAAAATATTTAGACACACCTGACCAAAATTTTCATAAGTAGCTTCGATTCGTTATTGTTTCAGCTTTAAAATGCAATTTTAGTTTTTGTTTAACTCCTTTTCTAACGGGTTTTATTCTTAAATAACTTTTTATACTGCAGTGTACCTAATATGGCCCCCCGCGGATGAGTAGAAATACCGATAATAAGAGTCCTTATAGTTTCATATTTACTTTTTAGAAAATCCTATCCAATGTTTTTTAAGAAAAATATATTTAATTATTTCAAAGCTTTGTTGCATTTTAAACTACAAAAACATTCTAGCTCAAAAAATAAACTTTGATAAAAATTTAAAGTTGAAATTTTTCTACTGATTGCAAAGCTTTTAAAAAAATTGTAAAAAAGGATCAATTTTTAAATATATAATTTTTAAAGTAATGAAAATTTTGAAGTTTTTTGAATCTCATATCCTGATTGATTTAAAAAAGAGGAACGAATCGCAATTAATAAATAACTTCAAGGGGGCCATATTAGGTACACAAATTTTAGGTTTCTTAAAAAAACGTGTTTTGGTAAATCCTCTGGCATTTCAAGCTCGTTGATCAAAATCGAACGCGTAAGAACTCATTTTAAAGCTCCTGAATTAACCTTTAAAACGAGACCTTACACGTCAAAAAATATTGATTTGATTCGCCACAACGTCAATTCTCGCTTAGGGGGGCCATTCTAGGTACAGGTACCTTATATTTTTAAAATTAGAAAAATTTATGAAATTTATTTGATGATTCATTTTATAATAATTACTATAATTTAGAAATAAAACATTGCTTCGTTTCGTTTCTTGTTTTTTATAGATTAATTTATAAAAATATTAATATTCTATTTGTGTTTTTAGGTATCTCAAAGTTACCCAAGGATATTTTTAATTATAAAATTTAAATTTTATTAAATATAGTCGTCGATAATCATGATATCGATATAATTTTAGCTCAATATTTTGATATCGATATTCTTCCGCTCGATAGTATCGATACGTCGATATCGATATTTTTTCAAATATCGCGCATGCCTATCGTGAACTTGGTTATTAATCAACAATAAATTTTAGAGGTTGTAATTTTGTCAAATTCTGCGCGGCGCGCGTACGCGTGCCCACTCGACTCCTAGTTTTTTTTAAATCCATGCGCTCGATTGTTTGAAATTACTATTAGGAGACAGAACACCAAATATTAGCTCAAAATATTAAAAATTGTGGAAGTAGTAACCTTTAAATGAACCTAAATAATGTCTAAAAAAAATATCCTGAAATTCATTTTTTTTTTTTTTTTAAATTTGCACCAAACCCGATTTTTGTTGCTTAATTAGGCTTAGAAATAAAAATAAAAGTGGAAAAATCTTTATTTAAGGCTACAGTTCCTCCACAAAGGTACTAAGGTTCCAAAAAAATCACCAAAAATTTTATTTTAACAATACTTTGTAAATGATCTATAGTTTGTTTAGGTCTAGTGTCTTATTGCTCATAAAAATTATTTAATACTTCCACTCAAACTATGCGTGCATACACAAACATACATATATAGTTATAATTATAATATGAAAAGAATAAAATGACTTATATAGAATAACTTACAAGAGATGATCAAGTCTTTTGGTCCTCTCTTGTAAGTTATCTCGTAAGTCTCATCGATTTTAATTTTTTAGTTACTTTTCAAAGAATTCGTGGTCAAAGCCTATAGCATTTACAGAGATGCGGTACGTCGCATTTTTTTCGTCTTTTATAAACTTAAACGGAAAAATATTTTCAAACCTTAATTCAAAAAATTCAAGACGCTTTTATGATTTTTTTCATTTTTTAACTTGTTTTCAAAGAATTCGTGTTCAAAGCCTATTACACTCACAGAGATAAGGAACACCGCATTTAAAAATCTTTTTATTATCTCAAAAAGTTCAAATCAAAATAAATTTTATTTCTCAGTGCCATCTCCACTCTATCTTTCACCAACTTTAGGCCATCCTTGATGGCCATGTTGACTCCCCTCTGCGACTTGCACGACTCCATCATCTTGTTGACTTTGAGCTGGATCTCTTCCAAGAGATCTCTCTCAGCCTGCCTTGCTTTGACGAACTTCTGCCTGTCCTTCTCGCAGTGTCCTATATCATCCACCGTGGCGTTACTAAAAGCGCTCACGTTACTGTCGATGCTAGAGTTGCTTCTACTCCATTCCTCCCGAGCTGGTATTTTGAGGAACACATCTTGTCTCTCTACTTCCATAACTACACGTTCTTGCCCCCCCCCCCTCCCCCTCAGAATACATGGGACCAGCGTAGGCCACCCGGGCTTGCACCGAGTCGGAACCTACGGGAAGATTTACTCCCTGGGGTACGTCAGTTTTAAGAGTCGTGTCTATGATGGGGGTTTGAATTCGAGTTATCCTTCCCCTAGATTGGTTTTTCTGTCCATCCCGGGTATTTTATTTCCCCGGTACCCCCTACAAAGTAGTTAGCGTGCCCTTATCCGCAACCTAGGGAGGCGCTGGATGGGAGAAACCAACAAAAAACCCGCACCAGGAATAATAATAATTATTATTATTATTAGTATTATTATTACTATTACTATTACTATTACTATTATTACTATTATTACTATTATTACTACTATTACTATTACTATTACTATTACTATTACTATTACTATTACTATTACTATTACTATTACTATTATTACTATTATTATTATTATTTTTTTTTTTTTTTTATGAAGTTGATGAATGCACTGACGCACCTTCAGTTTTCAAAAACACCCGGTATGTGGGCTTTCTTGACACACCCATCTCCTTTACCCCGGCCCAGCCCGGAACTATTTCTTCAGCATTACTTCTTGGGCGGGCGGTGTGTCCGGCCTTCTCTATCGAGGGCGTCCGTATCCATCCTTTCCTCGCTCCTACCGTTGAGCGGTTGCACGGCGTTCCTTCGCGACTTTGAGCTCACGCTAGAACACCGCACAGGATCCACTTCCCGCGACTTGGTCACACTCTTTGTGTCCTTCTTTCTTGTAGAGAAGACAGAGTGGTGTTTCCACGCACTGTGTCTTCTTATGTCCGATCTTCCCACATCGGAAACAACAATTCGACCTGGTTTAGTCATTCTTGCAATCTTTCCCAATAGCTTTAATACCAACATAAAAAAATTAATAAATGAAACAAAAATTGTTTTGATAGGTTGGTGATACTGGATTAGGAAAGTACAGACTTTTGGTCCGGGGCATATCTGGTTTTACGTTTGTCAATTCAACTAAGCTCGAGTACTTGCACAAAAGCTACACTGTCTTCGTGCAAACCGACAGGTCGGTTTACAAACCTGGCAGCAAAATACAGTTTCGGTGCGTTGTCCTCGACTCCAGACTCAAGCCTACCGTGAATCGACAAATCGAGGTTTACGTTACGGTCAGTATTTACAAAAAATTATTTCTTTACAACTTTCATTAAATCTGTTAGGTGAAAAATTATTCCTCTTTATAATGATGAAGCGTGCTCGAATGTCTTCGTTTTATAATTGATTTGATTGGTTAAGAACGTTAAATTCAAAATTTGAATTGCGTTGAAATATTAAATACTTTGTTATTAAGAATTTTTTGTAATAATTTTTTGAATAATTGAATAATTTGTTTCAATAAATGGACTAAATTTCTTTGTAGAATTCTATAAAATAAAATGAGAATCTTTATTACATATTTTAAAAACAACTTTTTTAAGCTATGACCACAAAAATATCGAACTGAACTTAGTTACAGGTTGCAAACGATAAGTGACGAATTTAATGTTAAAATTTTTTCAAACTTCGTTTTTTGGAAAATGAAAGTAGAAATTATCGTTTATTTACTTTCAAGATTAAAAATTGAACGTGCTTGTGCGTCAATTGACACTAGCTCTTTTAATAGTACTAATTATAAAAGGCTAGTAAGCTTTTATTTGACATGTGCAGGGAAGATAAATTTTTTTCCAATACTGCTATTTGTATCTATATGTAAAAAAGGAATATAACGCAGATAAAAATTGAAATGTGTTATCTTAGACTGAAGATTTCTGAAGTAGGCACGACGTTTTTTAAAAAGACTTGAAAATCAAATATTTTTGCATATTTTTCAAGTATTTGTTATAACAATATTACACTAAAAAGTTTTTGAAAAATTAAATTGCTTAATTAATTTTTTTATTTATTTCTTTAACAATTAAGTATCGCAAGATAAAAGAGAGAACCAGAATAGAATGTCAGCATTTTGTTCGTGATGTGATTGGTTGAAGAACAAAATTAAAAATTTGAATTCTTAATTTTTATATTACAATTCAATTAAAACATTTAAAGAATAAATCGCAAGATAAAAGAGAGAACCCAAAAAGAATGTCAGCATTTTTTCGTGATGTGATTGGTTGAAATACAAAATTTAAAATTTTAATTTTAATTTTTAATTTTTATGTTACAATTCAATTAAAACATTTAGAGAATAGATTTGATAAAAAATAATTATTTGATCAAGTGTTTGAAATTATCCGATTAAAATCATGAAAATAACAATTATTAGTATATAAACAAAACCAATGAATTTATAACCACGAAAGTTTAAGTGAACTCTGAATGTAGCGGCAAAGGTAAAGGGTATATATAACTTATTGTAGGTTAATTTAGATGAAGCTTCGACTAAAGGGTATAGCCGGTTAAGGGGGGGGGGGGGGGGGGTAATCGGCCCCCAGAGCAAACCCCTACAATATATATTATTCGAAAGGGCATGAAAAAAGAAAATTTTTGGTGCCAACCAGAATTTTTTATACCTTACTTTTATACACTACTGCGCATGCGCAGTCCAAAATAGTGATTTTTCAACTTTAATTCATATCTCAGAACCTATTAGGGCTAGGGACATGCGGTTTGCGGCAAAATTTTCTAAAAAAAAAATGTAGTTCACTTAGATTTTTTAATATTATTTTTGACGCCAAATTTAAACCGTTTGAGCCATTTTTCGAATTTTTTTACCTTAAATTTGCGATAAAAAAAAAAGGTGTGGGTCTATAAAAAATATATGTGACGTATTTTAACAAAAATTAACCAATCTGATTTTTTCAGATTTTTAAAAGGGGGGGGGGGAGGAACTTTCCTGGCCGATTTATCAAGACTTTTTACATAAAACCCCGTCTAGTGGGCGCATATTTAGTCAAAATTAAAAATTATATATATGGTTGAGCTACATTTTTTTTTTTTAGAAAATTTTGCCATAAACCGCGTTTTTACTACTAAACTAGTAGTAGCTAATTCAAAGAATATTAAATAAAACTCCGTTTTTCCGCAAAAATGTAAAATACTGCATTTCTTTGAGTTGAAATTCAGCTGGGGTAAATAATCTAGCCGAATACTCCTCGTGCTTCCGAATTGTAAAAAATTTTCCTCCAGTTTTTTTAAAATCATGGCAGGCAGTGTTGGGAACGTTACTAAAAAAAAAGTAACTTCGTAACGTTACTATACTTAAAAAAAAAAATGTAACTTCATTACTTTACTTTATTTATAAAGTAACGAAAAGTTACCATAAAGTTACTCTAATTATCGTAACCAATTTTATGCCGATAAAAAACCTAATTATTTTATATTTCATCATTTATATAAAAAATGATATAAATCAATCTAAATAATTTTTATCTTAACTTTTGGTATTAAAAAGATTAAATAAGGTTTTAAGGTATATTAAATTTTTTATTTGTCATAGTTGATTAAAAGAGGTCTTGTACAACATAATACAAAAGCAAATGAAGCACTTATTAAATAAAAAACAACGATAGAATATAATTATGTAGAATATAATTATAGTCAAGGACCCTAATATCAAAGTTTTATATCATGTTTTTTTAAATAACAGAACAAATTTTTTTTATGATGTTTTTTTGGTAATAAAATTACAGTGAAACTTGAAATAATTTTCTTAAAGGGATCAAATATAGCTTCATAACAAGTTCAGATTTTTACACGATTTTTGTTACTTGAAAAAATAAGAAAAGTTTATTTTGTTATGTTATTGGAAAATATAATATAAAAAAATTTCTTTTTCTATTATTTTTTGGTAACGAACAGCAAATTTCAAACTTAAAATGTAATTAAAATGTAATAATAGGTTGTTTACAAAATTATTTTCGACATTAAAAATTTGTAAAGTAACTAAAGATAAACTAAAGATAAGTTACCACGATAGTCTAAAAAATGTAACGAAGTTACTTTACAGTTACTTATTTTAAAAGTAACGAAATTACTCAAAAAGTTAAAAGTAAAGTAACTTTTTAAGTAACTTCATTACTTGTAACGAGTTCCTTCCCAACACTGATGGCAGGTTAAAAATCACGAGAGCGAAGCGCGAGTGATTTTTTGTCAAACTTGCCCTCATCGTTGCTGTGCAACAAAACACAGTCGGAAAATTATCGACAATTTTGAAGCACTAGGGATATTACGACTGATAATTTCGAATACTTGATTAAATAATTATTTTTTATCAAATCTATTCTCTAAATGTTTCAATTTAATTGTAATTTATTTATTTATTTGTTTATTTAACATCATCAACGGACATTAATGTCCTTTAATACATAATTAATACATAATAACTTTCTTATTCGAATTGTAAAAATTTTGATTTAATATCTTTCTTAAATAAACTTATATAGTTACAATTTCTTGTATCAACCGATAAGCTATTCCAACTTCTTTTCAATCTGTTAGTAACAGAATAATATAACATATTTGTTTTTCAATTATATTTAACCAATTCTCTGGGATTTCTTACATTGAATCGAATATTTATAATCGGAAATAAATCAATTATATCACCCTGAGTAGAGTTTAAATTTCTAACAGCTTTGAAAGTAAAAATATGATCATTAACATCATGCAATGATTTTATAGATGCAACTGAATACTTCCTAGCTATACTCTCATAATCGCACGATATTTCATTCATTGGATTTCCATCCTTAAAAGCCAAATATCTCAAAAATTTGTAATTCACCGTTTCAAGTTTATAACTACCAATCTCATAATTTGGTGTCCATATAGGTGAACAGTATAACAATTTAGGAAGTACTAAAGTTTTATATAAATATTAAAACGTTTCAGGTTTTTTGAAGTTACTCGATGATTTAATAATAAATCCTAACGACTTCTTTGCCCTTATAATCACATCATCAAGTTGCATGCCAAAATCAAGTTTATCATCAAAAATTACACCCAGATCCTTGGGTCTTGAAAAAAATCTTGATTTGTATAGCAATCCAAAGTAATATTTAAATTCTCCAAAATGACTGAATCATTTCCAAAATAAGTTGCACTTAAAGTTTCACAATTCATCTAATTTGTTTTGGGTGAATTAAAATCCCCAGAAATTACAAATTCATGTTCAGGTATTCCTTCTTTAGATATTTAATCACTTTTATGGTTTTTGTACATCTTTTTATCTGATCTTGGAGGAATATAAACTGTTGTAATGTAACTTTTATTATTTGATATTAATTCAACGAATACTTTTTCAACGGACTCATCAGATATTGAAGATATATCAATTTTTCTTGTAAAAAATGATTTTTCAGCAGCAATTAAAATTCCACCAGCAGCAGCAGCATCAGAGTAAGAATACCTATCTCTTCTATATACATTATAATTTTTGAATTCCAACAATTTACTATTAAATTGACAAGATAACTTAGCTTCAGTCAGTAAAATAGCACTCGGCTTCGGTGATAGTAAAGGCAAATTTAAATTTAATTCATCACACTTTATTCTTAAATCATTCACATTTTGATAATAAAAAATTAAATCCGTTGATGATGAAAAACTTCAGTTTTCTTTATTTATATCAGTATTCCTTATTTTTTTTTTTTTAAACAACAGTGGATAACTTTTCACTCATTTCTTTCTTAATTTTCTGAACTTCAACCTTTGTAGAAAAAATTCTAGCATTATTAGCATTTTGCTCAACAATTTCATTATGCAGTTCTTCTTTCAATTTACTGATATTTTGTGTAGTAATGTCTAGCTTAGATGCAGAATTTTCTGTTGATATATCATTAACTTTATCTTTCAGTTCATAAATAATGTTTTTTAGATCGGTAATATTAGCAGCATTGTTATTCTTCAAACAAGTTTTACATTTGAATATAGACTTTGCTAATTTAGTATTCATAACTTTAATTTCTGTAGCGGTTAAATATGTGCAATCACAATAGCAAATTGTAAGCTCTACAATAAATAACAGGTGTATCACCAAATGTTTTTTCACAAAAGTGACAGAAAGACATTTTAAACAATAATTTTCAAGAATAATATATTCAAGTATAAGAGTTCAAAATGTAAACACTAACTTTGTAGTATAACCTCAAAAACCTACTAACCACACTTTTAATTCACGAAACTTTTAAGGCACTTCAATTTTCAATTTTACTTTTGTTAAGAAAAAATTCAAAAAATCAAGTGAATGATAATTTTTAGTTCACAAAATACTTATCAACATAATCTAACAATAAGATAATTTATCAGAGCTAAAGTTCAGCTAATGTTACCGCGTCAAGCAGACGATTTGATTGTAATATAAAAATAAAAAATAAAAATTCAAATTTTAAATTTTGTTCTTCAACCAATCACATCACGAATTAAAAGCTGACATTCTTTTTGGGTTCTCTCTTTTATCTTAAGATCAACGAAATTAAAATTTATTTTTTTAAAAATAAGAGTGATTCTTGAAGTATATTCAGGTTGTGAGGAAGAATTAAGTTGAGGAAAGGTGTATTGTGCAGTATATAAACAATATAAACTATGATTTTTTAAATTTATTTATCACAGAGTAAAATGAATAAGTTACAAAAGCGCACCTGTCATAGGACGGCCGATAGAAGCGTAACTTTAGTCTCTTAGTACATAGAAGATTTAAATTGCATTTCTCGTTATAATGCTGATTTTTTTTGTTTTGTTTTTTATTTTTTTTTTGGGAAGCTTGGATCTTAAGCTTTATTTTCCAATTTTTTTTTTCTTCAAGTCAATTTGGGAAATGAACAGAAAGGAGGGTCCGCTTTACAGAGAATGACTCATATGGATTTTATATTTTTGAAGGATGTTTGGTACTTTCGTGAGGACAAAAGAGGGGAGGGGACGGGCACCGCAGCGCTCGACTAGACGATTTTATTTTCAACTCATGAGTACTTTGACCCTAATGAAAGAATCATTTTGAAATCTTACACAACATAGTTGAAAGTCGCTTCTTTCATGGAAGTATTAATTTTATGTTTAAAAAATATTTTTAAAAATTAGGAAAAATCACGAAAACATAACCTAATTTTCAATTTACAAAACTCTGCGACAAAAGCTTAAAAACGTTAACTTCCTTAATCTCACATTAAAAACAAAGACCTATAGACATTGTGTATGTAAAAATTTTTAGATCAAATTATGCAGTAGAAAAAAAGTTAGAGCATTTCTTGTTCAGATGCGCATTGAATTTAACTGATGCGCGCTTATTTTTCTTTGTTATCTTTTTCAAATGGTCGGAATGGTATTATAAAAAAATCTTAAAATCTTCTTCGAGCTGAAATCTACAAATCCCAATGATTCTTTTAACGATCTCTGTATTTTTGGAAGAGTGACATATGATCAAAGAATAGTATATTCCTGTGCAAGTAAGGGAAACGCGTCGTTTCCACGAGAGTTGGATGTTTCAGGACGAGACGAAGTCGAGTGCCGAAAAAATCCAACTCGAGTGGGAACGACAAGTTTCCCTTACTTCTACAGGACTGTGCTTCCTCAAATTTGATGGATAATCATTATTATACGTATTTAAAATATTCACTTTCGATTATTGTGCTGTGTTTTTTGTTTCTCAATTTTGTTGGTTATAAGTTCGAATTTTTTGTCTGCTTACAAGAAAAACCTATATACTATTATGTATTATCCATGGAAACAATAGTATATTACACACTGGGCGCTGAAAAAGTATCAGCTAGCCCTAGCAAACCCAAATTGACGACTGAGCCGAGGGCGAGGGTGTCAAGGGTTTGCTAATAGTTAGCTCATACTTTTCCAGCGTCGTGTGTAATGTTTTTTTCAACACAAGACAAGAAAAGTCCAAACTCCCTTTTTGGGACAAATCAGAAAGTTTGAACTTTCTGTGCCGTGTGTTGAAAAAACTATAGCATGGAAACGCCCGTTTCCCACCGTGTTTAGATATTTCTCCATAGTAACAAAACTGTGGTAGAAAAGGCTCGTTTCCAAGCTTGTATACACGCGTGGCAAAGTGCCGTTTCCACGATCAGATTTGAGAAAAAATTTGATTTCCATAAGAGTTTGGGTTAAAGTATTTAAAAAAATACTTTGATTTTTAAAAAAACGTAATCGAACAAAAAAAGGGAAAAAATTCAATGATTTTTTTGATATTGATCATAAATCGATCCGATCAAAATTGACGAAATGGCTGCATTTTTTCGTAAGTACCAAATATCCTCTACCCAAACCGCTGCGTCACCGCCAATTATTGGCCCAAGCTTGACCAACTCGATCAGAAAAAAAAGATTGACCTTACGAGCATGAAAAACCAAGTTTTCGAAATGGTAGCTCCGGTGTTTCTCAGAACGTAGTCCTACGCATTACAAAAATACTAAATAGCAAAAAAAAAAAAAAAAAAAAAAAAAACAATAAATAATTGAATTTTTCAAAAACCATTTGGTGGAATATTGTTGTATTCGTAATACTTGAAAAATATGCAAAAATAATTGATTTTCAAGACGTTATAAAAAACAGTGTGTATGTACACTTGAGAAATTTTCAGTCGTAATAACCCGACTGCTTCAAAATTGTCGATAATTTTCCGACTGTTTTGTTGCACAGCAACGAGGGGGGCAAGTTTGGCAGGTTAAAAATCACTAGCGCGTTTCGCTTTGTTCGAGGGCAAGTTTGACGCGTCAAACTTGCCCTCGAGTTGCTGTGCAAAAAAACTGGAGGAAAATTTTTTCGAATCGAACATGTGAAACGTACCGATTCTCGTGTAATGTACCCAATGGAAATCGGTTTTTTTTCCGTATAATCCGAATGGAAGCTGAAACTAAATGAAAAACGCGTTTTTAGATCAGTTTTAAGTTCAAATTTCAAATTCCACTGGTCTATAAACACAAAAATTTAAACTGAACTGAAATGATATACCGCTTGCAATAGCACGTAATATACTGTAAGCATTGGTTAACTAACCGTCATCGTTGCATCATGTAAACATGAAGATAACCTTAAAACTAACCAAGAAGAGGCTCGCTCTCAGCGCAATTTCAACCAAAGTCCAGCCAAATAAATGCCTAATTATCAAGATAATTCATCGGGTTCGAGAAAATACATTCTACAATTTTGAAGCACGAGGGGTATTTGGCTAGGTTATTTTCTTCAGTTGAATTTCAACCCATATAAACGCAGTATTTCACATTTTTGCGGAACAACAGGCTTTTTATTTTAAATTCTTTGAATTACAGAGGTTACTATTAATACGAATAGACCTATTCGATTCGACTTTTGGGTTGGACCCGGGCAAGTCAGCGTGGTGTATACCTATATATTATAAAAAAAATTAAAAAATTAAAAAATAAAAATTAAAAAATTAATCAAATATTAGTCAATCTCAACATAACACAATATTAATAAAAAGACTTTAAACTCAGTTTTTATTCACTCAGAAATCAATAACACGACCGAACCTCAACTCACATTCGAGCTCTCTGAGTAACAGCAACAACAATAACACTTGGTAACAATAACATAACAACCATTCAATATTTACATAGCAAAGCGCGCGACATTCACAACGTTCCAAATTCTAACCCAATCATAACGATATATGTACTAGGGGGTACCCCCAACTCGCTCCGCTCGTCAACCCCCAACTTACGTTATTATTAAAAAAATTTCTGTATGAGGTAATCCAATCTGCCTGTTCTAGTATGGTATTTTTAATATTTGAAAAATATTTTTTTTTTTTATGTGCATAAACAAATTTTGATTGCAGAGTCCATGCCAAACACAATTTTTGTTTTATTTTTAATTTAATTTAGAATCAAATGGAGTACAAAATCGAAAATCTAAAATCAGAATCTTTTAGAATATAATGCACTTTTGACTTTTACCCATAGATACTGTAGGAATCTGCCATGGGGGTCGATCTGACTATCTTACCCGGTTATACCCTTTTTATAATTCAATAAAATACAATAAAAGTTTTTTCTCATAAAGTACATACGAAGTGCAGTATCTATATATACACTCAAAAAAAAAAAAAACTTTTTTTTGGTACTTAGTAAAGTATTTGATAGTTTTGTAAATGATAACAGATGGGCCAGTCACAGACTCCAATGATTTCAGATGAATTTAATTTTAACTTACTTTTGAAATTTTTTCTAATTTATTATAATTTAGTGTGTTAACAAACTGCTACTTTGGCTGGGCCTCAGACCCTCAAAATGGAGGTCTGAGGTGCAGCGAGGCACAGGCACATTTCCCAATAACCCAATAACCCAATAATCCAAAAAAAAGTGCTTGAGTTCCGATATTTTTGACCAAAATAACGCGTATTTAAGAAGTTTTCGGCTGTGCCTCGCTGCGCCTCACGGAAAAAAATTATGCCCTCCAACTATATAATAATAAGGTAAGATACACCGCAGTGACTCTGGTGTAATCCAAAAATTAAATCGAATATTGTAGACTACCCAACATGAGTGAGAAGTTCTACGTGGCCGCCGAGAGTTTAATGTGCTGCATGAGGTGAAGGAGCACGCGCGAAGCGCGGTACTACGTGCCCCCGTCTGACATCACGTTAGGTACCATACTTTCTTCAACTGGAGCATGTATCAGGGTACTTTTCGATTGAGAAAACGATGGGACAAGTATTACAATGCCGTTGAGTGTATCAGCTCGGCAGCCTTGTATATTTTTCTCCATGCAAGATGGCGAAGTAAAAAAGGTCGTCGAGTAATTTGGGAGCGTTAGTGTCAAGTGCGAGTCGTTAAAAAAACTCATAAAAATTTGATGACTCCTTGCTCTTGTTTCCACTTGAAAATGTAAGCGTTGCATTCTGAGAATCCTCCATTTTTCTCAAAGTACCTTAATACATGCCCTATTGAAAAATAGTATATTACCCAATATGTGTGAGAAGTTCTACATGTCCGTCGAGAGTTTGATGTACTGCACGAGGCGTAAGGGCACGCGCGAAGCGTCTCAAATAGCGTATCCTTACTAGGAGAGGCTATAACCCTGCGTGCTGCGGGTCACCGATCTTAAGAAAACTTTGAGGATCGATTTATAATATCAAAAATTGAAGAAATTCATCAATAATCCCGTCTCTACCAGGTGTAGCCTCTTCTTGTTAGTAAGCTTAAATTTCTCTTTTATAAAGAATGTAAATTGAATTTTTTTTTTGTCAAAAGTAAAAAGTTTATTTATGAATTCACTACACTTTTCCCTTCTAAATAGTGAGTGTGTACAAAAAAATGTTTGAACAGAAAACACTCGACCCTCTACTTGGTGTAAAACTATATGTACTTATTTTTCAAATATCGTCGATGCAGGATGGCCAGGGCAACCGAATAAAGCAGTGGAACAGACCACAGTTATACCAAGGTATATTCAACGGAATACTGGAGTTGTCGGAGTCACCTGTTCTGGGAGACTGGGAGATCGTTGCCAACATTGGAAATCAAACCTTCAAGAAGGGTATCCAAGTTGCTGAATATATCCTCCCCAAATTTGAGATTACTATAGACTCGCCTCCTCATGCCACCTTCAAGCAAGAAAAAATTACAGTCATCGTTCATGCCAAGTAATTTCATTTCTTTTCTCTCTAAATTTATTTAAGCAAACTCAAAGTTGATCATTTTAAAGATATCCGAAGTTGATTATGAAGATAATTTTAGTTTACAAAATTCATTGGTTTATTTGAAAACTCATTTTGAAGGTCTTGCAGCATTGGGTAAATTTGAATAGCTCAGTGACATAAATTTATGATCACTGGTAAATTTACATCGGCTAACGAGGTAATTTTACCATAACTATTTTTTAAAGTGTGAAATACATTTTGAGATATTTTTTACAATCTGAAATACAAATATACGGGCACTTATGCATAATATAAGCGCCCTTATATTTCAGATTACTCTATAATAATTTTTTTGTCAATAACGACTCCGATGATCTCACTTTTGATTCATACCAAAGTTAGAATTTATGAAGTAAGGAATCAACTGGATTTTTTTGAACCTGATTTCTTAAAATTTTCGTTACTCTCCGAAGTTTCCTTAAATAAAATAATTTATACAAATATTCTGAGGAAAAGAAAATAATTTCAATGTTTGCGGGAGTGCAGAAGATTATCTTACTTGCCCAAGTGTGAATTGAACACTGATCAAGTTGCGTAACAGTATTATTGCAAACGTTACCATGCCAATGCACATATAGCATTGGCAGGATAAACAACTGTACATAAATTTGCCTAATAAGTAAAAATAAAAATTACCATTGTTATTTTTTGAAAATTATTCTAAAAGAAGAAAAATCGGCTTGAATCGAAATTCGTTCAAGATTAAAATAAACAGGCACGTGCCGCAACATAGTAATGAGCTAGTACGAATAAATACCTTGTACAATGTAAACAAGAGAGTGAAAGTAAGATATGTATAAAATTATGATGACGGTATAAAAATTGTTGATAAATTGATGAATTACAGGTATACCTATGGCAAGCCAGTGAAGGGTGAGGCAACGATAACAGCTTTCCCGGACATCTACTCACCGGTGCTCCAGCCAATCTACCAGGCTCCGATTCGTAAAGTTGTCCCAATCGAGGGCAAGACCACCGTTGATTTTGACATCATCAAAGATCTCAGGTAATAATAGTAAATTTTGGCCCTGGCAGCTTTGCTAATCAGCCTGGTCTTTGCGGACAGCCAGTTCACAGACCGTACAGGGAGAAATCCGGCTAGAGTCAGGGCCCGTACGTTATTTCGATCCAGCCGGACCCATGTTCATAATCTTACTTTTTAAGTTTGAACATAATAGTATATTATAGTACTATACGAAATAAAATCTATATACTATTTTATAGTACGAGTAACCAAATCTTCGATTTTCAGGTTAGAGCGACCAGCAGTGACATAAAAAATAATACGGAGAAAACATTATTTTTGAAGACAATAACTCATACTTAGATAAAAAATGATTTCTCAAAAACTTTTTTATTCTTTTTTGTACAACGTAAATATCTGAAAAAAAAATAGTTGACTTTTGCAGTTTGAGGATACGGTCGCTTTTTTTTGTGTGTTTTTAGAGTTATTTTTTTACTTCTTTCACTAAAGCCGGGCTTTTTATTAGGATCTGACATGAATATGAATAGGTACAATAGCCTACAGAAAAATCGTCTGCTATAATCCACCAAGGAGGCTCACGCGACTTTTGTCTACGAGGTCAATATTCTACCTACACAATCCTACAATTTTAAGAAAACATAGTTTTTATACCATAGATTACATTTCTAAAAAAAATACTTAGGTAGGCAATCTAAATTTCAAGAAATTGCAAATATAAAATTTGGATCTTTAACACGTGCCCTTATGGCAAATCATAGATTTTTCGTTCGCTTAAAAAATTGTACTAACAGTTTATTTCATCTTGAATATTGTGGCATAAAAAAAAAAACATAGGTTGGCGGATTAACTTTAGAAAAAAAAATAAAAACTTAAAAATCAGGTGATCTTACACTGTTTATTGTCCACACGTGTGAGCCACACGAGTAGCCTACATGTAAAATGGACTTGAATAATTTTTTTTTTTCTTTTGCTAAATATTTTGACACCTATGGGGTCTGGGTGGACACCTGATGCACTTGGTGACAGTTACGCCTTGCAGATGATTTCCCCAGGAAGTTGTAATTCCGGAAGGGTCAGGGTAGATACCTGGAGCACTTAGTGATAGGTACGCCTTGGAGATGATTTCCCCAGGAAATTTTGACTCATGAACGGTCAGGGTAGACACCTGGAGCACCTGGTGATAATTATGCCTTGGAGATGATTTCCCGAGGAAGTTTTGACTCTGGAAGGGTCAGGACGGACGCCTGGAGCATGTAGTGATAATTATACCTTGCAAATGATTTCCTCAGGAAGTTTTGACTCCAGAGGGGTCAGGATGGACACATAATGCCTGGGATGGTGATAACTAAATGAAAATGATATCTCCAGGAAATTTATATTCCAGTTTGGACATATTGGACCCCTGATGCACCTGGCAATTAGTACAATCTGTAAATGATTTCCTCAAGAAGTTTAGACTCCAGAGGGGTCAAATCATCAGCTTTACTACGAGGAGATAATCTCCAGGGTGTAGTTATTACCAGGCACAAGAAGTACTTACCTACTCTGACCCCACCGGAGTCAAAACTACCTGGGGAAATCATCTCCAAGGTTTTATTATCAGCAGGTGCTCCAGGTGTTCACCCTGACCCCTCTGGAGTCATAACCACGTGGGGAAATCATCTCCAGGGCGTAACTATCACCAAGCGCACGACGTGTCCACCCTGACTCTTCCAGAGTCAATACTTCCTGGAAAAATCATCTCCAAGGTGTAATTATTACCAGATGCTCCAGGTATCCCTTCCTGACCTTTCCGAAGTCAAAACTTCCTGGGGAAATCATCTCCAAGCTGTCATTTCACCTGGTGCTCCAGGTGTCCACCTTGACCCCTTTGGAGTTAAAACTTCCTGGGAAAATCATCTTTAAGGCGTAACTATCACCAAGTGCACTAGGTGTACACCCTGATCCCATAGGTGTCAAAATATTTCGCAAAAGAAAAGAAAATTATTCAACTCCATTTTACGTGTAGTGCACGTGTGGACATTTAACAGGGTAACCTAACTTTTTACTCAAAAAATATACGAATGCAGCTTTAATTGTTTGAATCAATAATTAAAAAAAAAAAAAACATTTGATTTGTTCATTTAAAGTTTTTTTTCATCGTCGGCTTGGGCTTTGTTTTTCAAAAAAAAAAATGACTTAGATGTCTCTAATCGATAAGAAATTTGGTACTCGGAGGTTTTCGGGCCTGCTGATTATGAATCCAACATTTATTCTTAAATTTGACCTATGTAAAGTCTATTTATTCAAGGTTGTAATTTATTTTTTCCGAGGCTCTTTTCAAACTTCGACGTATATGATTAATTAGAGATTGAGTTATCGAGGGGTTTTTGGGGTCGCTGATTACGAATCTGACCTTCATTTTTGAAATTGACCTAGGTTAGGGCTACTTAATTTAAGTGAAAATCTATTTTTAATAGCATCTTTTTCAAACTTTGTCTACGGGGGTTTTTAAGGTTGCTAATTACTAATGTGACCTTTATTTTTTAATTTGGACTAGTTAAAGGGCTACTTATTTAAGATAAAAAAAATTTTTTATAGCATTTTTTTCAAACTTTGTAAACGGGGTTTTTGGGATTTCTGATTACTAATGTCACCTTCATTTTTAAAATTGATTTATGTAAGAGCTATAAAAACAATATATTACCTATAAAAATTTTAAAATTTAATATATTTCAGTATAATTTATGTTTAATACATATTTTATTTTCGTATTTCATTTTAGATACTTTAAATAACAATATATAAACTTTTTGTTTTAATTTAAAAATAAAATAAAAATAATTAAATTCTCAACCGAGCAAGCGTTAGCGCTGCAAGGTATAGAAGCTAGTTATAATTAAATGACTGTACAGATTAGTGTTTGTGGCGTCCATCTTGCCTGTAGGTTAGTATTCCTGTATATATTTTTTCCTTCTATCATGTCAGTTCCCAATTAGGCACGACTGTTCTCTACGAGCTCGAAAAAGCCTTATATTTTCGGTAGAACAAAAAGTGTTACTTCCTCAAAATCGAACACAAATTACGAAAAAATGGGCAGAACGTGTTTTGAAGCCGTTTTGAGTGTTTTTTCGCCAGTCCCACTTTCAATAATTTACGCTTTTACTGGAAACTATAAAATAGTACAAAGGTTTCATCGCAAGCCAATGAACCAAATTTGATCGGATCAACGAGAAAATGTTCGTTTTTGCACCCCACAATGATTTAAAAAGAAATTATACTCGTTATTATCGCAATTACAATATTGTGCAAAAAATTCTTTGCATGCTAATAAAGCAAATTTAATGGAGTGAAATAATCGATTTTTGTACAACTTATAGGTAACGTTTACTTAAGGTACTGTTCCGATGGTCATATTTTTAGTTTATTCCATTCGTATACAAAATACTGTGGTGAAAAACACGATTTAATGTAGTTATAAAGCGTAAAAAAGATAAGTTTAAAAAAAAATTATCCCAGAATTGAATTTTACATTAAAATAAACCACAGCAAAATGCATCAGGAGAAAATGTGAGTTAAATTAAAAAATAAATTTTACTCAAACGACTTCCTTTACCAAAATGTAGTCTAAATAAGAGTTTTAAGTTTGAAACAAAAGTCAAAAATCAAAGTAAAAAAATCGTTTATTTCAACTCAACTTACAAAAATCGATTTTATGAAAAAAAAAAAATACATTTACAAAAATAGTAGGTAAAGAATACATTAAAATAAAAAATAATTTATCAACATTTTCAAAATGGTTGTGAATAAATTATTTAATGTACAATTAATTTTTATTCTAAAAACTTACAAAAAAAACGTGTGCCCTCTCAAACAATTTTTACATAAGAATTATACTGCATTTAAGTCTCGTCCTCGAGATCAAAGTGTTGTCATGTCCGTGGCACGATCCATACACAACATTTTAGAGCAAATGTTCTCAAAGATATATAGGCAAAAGTCAAAAAGTCATTAAACAAAGTGTTCAGACACTAGAAGCTGTTAAATTTTGAAAATCATATATCATTTATAGATACCTTTTATCTGCGGAATTACATGACATGCTGCGACACTAAAGTGTCCGACTTTTTGACTTTGGCCCACATACACCTCAATATGTAGCAACTCTCTCGCTGCAACTTCATTATGTTTGTTGGGCGGTCCAAGCACCAACTTATATTTTCATAATAACAGTAAAAACTTTATAAAAATTAAAAATAAGCATTGAATTATTTTAAAAATGAGAAAATTTCGATCTACAGATCGTCATCGATGCTCTCTAGATCGTACAAGAAGGAAAAATCACCACAGGAGGAGATATGACTATTCTTATTCTCGCTCGAGATCAAGGTATAGATCATCGTCAACTTCGTCGTCAAGATCAGGGTATTATACATCGAAATACCGAGATCAGAGGGGATCGTCTTCAATATACACCGATCATTTGGGAGGGTTTTCGCCCTATTCAAGGAAAAAGACGCAAAAGGGGTCTTACGATAGGCGTTATCAAAGAAGCTATAAACATGATGACAAGCGCCAGCACACTCGTGCATCGCCGTCGGTTCACTCTCGATCAAGCCGCTCGCGAACTCCTCGTTCTTATAAATCGCGCAAAGATAATGATGCGCATGATGAACCATTAGGAATGGCATCACTATAGGCGATGCGGGAATTCATTTCCCTAATTGTTTTTCTGCTTCAATTAATCTCAGGTAAATATAGAAAATTTTCTTTTTGTCGGTTTTTAGTCTGTTTAAGTTGCAATTTACATGGACAAAATCATTAAAAAAAAATTTGTAAAAATTTTTATTGAAATTTCTTGAAAAAACGAAAAAATGCGAGATTATATAAATTTCTATACGGTCCAAGCCGGAATTTTTCGAAAATGAGGTCAAAAACGGCTTTTTATTGGAATTAGTCTACTTTTTAACACAGGGGCTACACGAAAAGTAAGTGAAAAAGGGCCCATTCTGGAAAAAGAAGGGGTAAAGGGCTTTTTTTATAAAGAATGAAAGCTGTGTGCAAAGTTTCAGAAAAATCCAGGTCCCAAAGGACAAATAATCTCTTTGTTAGTAAAAAAATATCCAGCAACAAAAAATTGCGAGTCTCTTAATGCTTCTGAAAATAACCCCGAAAGTAAAAGAATTTTACATAAATTTATGGATACTAGAGATGGTTCAACCAAAGATAGGCAAAATTAGCTGGGTTGCGGTATTACTGCAATCGGTCAAGTTTTAACAACTGTTTTGAATTTAAAAAAAAAGATTTCAATCCTGACCTAAAAGCTATAATCGTAGAAATTAAGGGACAGTGGTCGGATTTTGACGGATGTCTTCAACGATTTGAGTAAACGCAGACGTTTGTCAATATACCTTGGTCTCAATCCTACTGCCAAAAAAGTTGCTGAAAATAGTAAAATCGATAATTTCTTGTTTGGTAAAGATTACTCTGAAAGAGTGCATTAGATGTCGAAAAAGAAGGTAAAAACATTGCAAAAACTCCTGGTAATTCAAAAAGAAATCAACGCTTTGATGCTGAGTAACACAAATCCAACACCAACGCCAACGCCAGTCAACGTAATTTATACTCGAAATTCCCTTTTCGAAAAACGACATGTTTACCTCATAAAAACCAATTTTTATCAAATTTTTTTTACGAGATAAGCTGGATGGGAACAAAAGATTTATTCTTAACCTTAAAAATTTGAATAAATTAATTAAAAATGAGCATTTTAAAATGGAGGATAGAAACATTACTGTCTAATGTTTTTTTTTTTTTTAAAGAAATGACTATCTGGCTAGTATAGATTTACACGACGCTTTTTTTCTTAGTTCCGGTTGATAAGGAAAGCAGGAAATATTTGAGATTTTCTTTCGAGAATAAACTACATGAGTTTTATTGCCTTCCATTTGGCTTGAATGTCTCACCTTATGTATTTACAAAAATATTAAAACCAGTTCCCGCTTAGAAAATCAAGCTGAGCGCTGGCCAGGACCTGATCAGCCACCCTAAAATTCTGACCGGGGCCCGTGCTGGCAATCTTTAGAAATGTTACGGGGCGCTGGAGTGGCCCCGCTAGGGCGAGGTTCATTTGCCCGAATTAGTATATTTTACTTGAAAAAATTATTTTAATAGGTTATGTTATCGTCTTTAATGTATGTATAAAAACTACGGACGTCTCAATAAATTAATCATAAACCGACGAACTCAATCAATAATTTTAGAAGAACAGTAAATAATTTTTAATATCTCAGCAGTAGTGATCAAAATTTCTGAATTAAATATACACTTATTTCAATGTTTTTTTCATTTTTCATTGCATTAAGAAAAAAATATACTAAAATTTAATTTCAACTTTTTAAATCTTAAAAATATTAATTATGATCATTACAGATGATTTGTTGTAAAATTTTTGTTATTTTAAAATTACCTAGTTCATAATTCATTGATAGATTAAATTTTTGTATTTAGCAGAAGACAACAGAACCTGTTAAAAAAAGATTTTTTACTTAATATGCACACAAAGTCGGGCAAATGAACCTCTACCCTAGCGGGGCCATTTCAGCGCCCCGTAACATTTCCTACTCGGGCGGGCCCGACCGGGGGAATAGATTTTGGCAGTACTGGGCCTGATAATCAATGCGGGCACTGGTAGGGCACTTTCTACGTGGGTTGCTCAATATTTGAGATTGAAAAAATCCAGATCGGTTTTTTATCTGGAGTACATACTTCTTTTTGGTAGAACAGAAATTGAATGCTTAAAAATATTTCTGAAACTAAGAAATTACTTGAATCTCTTAGGGTTGTTTTAAACTTTAAAAAGTTCAAATTGAAGCCATCTTAACTATGTGATTGTCTTGGTTTTACATTTGATTCAGTTGATTACTCAATAAGTTTCCAAAAAAAAATGTGTAAAACTCCTTAATTTAGCTAAATTTTATAAGAATAAATACCAATGTAAAATTAGAGAGTAGGCTCAATTTTTTGGAAACTTAGTAAGGCTTAATAAAATAAAATGGGCAGTCAATTTTCAAGACTATCAAATTTAAATAGAGAAACTTGGCAATGCCGCAAGAGAATAATGATATATTGTTTAACATAAGGTCAAAGTTTGACATGGCCGTCTCGAGTGAAGTTTGCCACACGAGACTAAGCCGAGTGTGGCGATGCACTCGAGACGGCTACGAAAAACTTTGTCCTTATGTTAAACTAGATAAATTTTATTCCACTAGGTCATGTAAATTGGTACTTTGAGAAACTACTAAAAATAAGATTTTTTTTATTAAAAATTATAATTAAGCTACAGTGAATGAAAAAAATTGTAGCATGAACAAATTTTATTTTTACTTATTTTAGTCTTTTAGAATGTAGATTACTAGAACTATTATTCATAAAAAATTAAATTTTTTAAATAAATCTTTATTAAAGATTAAAAAATAAGTAAAGTAGGACAATTAAAAAAGGAGCTGTAGTTATACGTATCATTTTTTTATACAATATTCATAACACAATTTAAAAAACTAAGCACTTTTTATTTAATTTAATTAAATTTTGGAATAAACCTTTATGAAAGATTTAAAAATAAGCAAAGTGAGACAATTAAATAATTAAGGAGCTGTGTTTATACACATCACTTTTTTATAGAATATTTAAAACACAATTTGAAAAACTAAGCACTTTTTATTTTATATTTCATTTTTTTGTCGACTGGAGGAGCTGATACATCATTAATCATGTTATTAAGACTACTTTGGATCAAAATTACCTTTTAATAAGAACGATAGAGGAGTGAGGTTGCACATTTTAAAAAAACTCTTACTGACGATCAAAAAAAAGGAACAACAATGTTTCAAAATCCATCGAACGTGGTGGAATCTTCATATTCTAACTCTGTTTAATATGGCAAGAATCTAATGCTTTATTCCACAGAACTGACACGTCGAAAAGTACCAATTACATGGCCGAGTTGAATAAAGTTGTTTTTTCTTGCATCATACATAAAATCATCAGATAACGTAGTCGCTGATAAGCAATCTAGAATTATGTCTGTAGAGACTGAATGGTCTACTGCCAGATACGCTTTTGATCCATATTTTACAATTTTGACACATTTGATTTTGATTTATTTGCTTCAAAAGTTCAAGAAGTTTATCTCATAGTTTCCTGATCCTGAGACTTTTGCAATTGATGCTTACACTATATCATGGTCAATTATTTATTTTTATATAATTCCACCTTTTTCTTTGATTTTAAAAATTTTGAGAAAAATACGACATGATAGAGCTAAAGGTGTACTAGTTGTGCCTAATTGGCCAACTCAAGCATGGTTTCCGATATTTAAAGATTTACAAATTTCTAAAATAATTATTTTGAAATCAAATAAAAAATTAATTTTATCTCCTTTTAGAAAGGAGTACCCAACGTGGAAATCTCTTACGTTAGATGCCGCTATTTTATCAGGAAAGCATTCATGAAGAGAGAATTCTTGAAACAGCTATTGACACAATGATTGCATCCGTATCATCGGCTACTTTACGACAATACAATAAACCATTGAAACTTGCAAGGTACCGAACTTGCACGAGTTAGTTTAAAGAGAAAAGTGACGGGTTCATTTGAATTCAAGTTAGAGGCCTGAGATATTTAAATTCACGCGCCGAAAAACTGCCGCGATGAACCGTGTCATGAGCATCGGGCAAAAGAAATCGATATTCTTCGCACGGCTAGTATCTCCGCAGTCCATCTCCCACTCTAAGTCCCACACGCACACTAGGACTTCGCTAGACCTAGGTGAGGCTCAGAGGGAAGATTTTAGGTACCCCTTTGAACCTACAAGTGGGGGTAGTTGAAGTCGGGTCCTCCGGGGTATAAATAGCGCATCCCGGCAACGCTCGAGAGTCATTTTTCCTCGAAATTTTCATGTATACAATGAATCTCTGCCAGTCGGCCCTGTAATTTTGTTTTCTTTAAGAGAACTTAGTTTTTTTTCTTTTTCTACAAATTGTAGCGAATTAAACTTAGTCAGATCTATCGGGAATACGCACGATTTACTAAGCCGAATGCACAGATTAAATATAGTTTCGGTAAACTTTAGAATTTAATTTAATTTAATAATTTATTTAAATATTTAATTACAATCAATTACGTACATTCCATATAGTATCGGAAAGAGTATAATAAAATTAAGTTCGATTCTTTTTTTTTGAGTTGGAATTCTTTTTTTTTCTAAATTTTGTCAAAATAAGAAGGTTTGGTCCTGTCAATTTTAAAATTTTATATTCAATACACAGCAGAAATCAGGCCAAAGAATTGCGAAAACTTAATTATTACTATTAAAAAACCATATCATGCTGTCTCCTCGCAAACGATCAGTAGGTAGATCAAGTCAACTCTAAATAAGAGTGGCGTTGACACTGATATTTTTAGTGCACATAGCACGAGAGATTCAGCTACGTCAGCAGCTGCTCGAAAAGGGGCTAATATTGAAGTAATTAGGAAAGCTGCGCATTGGTTAGAAAAATCTAATATATTTGCTAGGTTTTATTACTTTCCATTGTGCGATGAACAAAATTTTGCTAATTATGTATTGTGATTTGAAAAAAATAAATTGAATAAATAAAAAAAAAAAACAAACAAACAAAGATTGGAGGGAGCAACAATTGGTATAACATTGCACCCACTCTTTAAACAACTATAGTTTGATCTCGAGGACGAGACTTACATGAGGTATAATTTAACAATCAAACGAACTTACCTGTGAGTCAAGTTTGACTGTAGTTATACTCATAGTCTCGTCTGAAGAGATCATAACCCACCACGCCTTGACTTAATTATATTAAAATCCGTCATGAACTAATTATTGTTCATAAGTGAATGCAATTCAGTCTTTGAATTAATGAAAATACAGCGAGAGGGTTGCGACATATTGAGGTGCATACATCTTTGAGAACATTTGCTTGAAAATGTTGTGTAAAAACCGTGCCATGGACATGACTACACTTTGATCTATTCGGACGAGACTATATGAGTATAATTACAATCGAACTTCACTTACCGGTTAGTTCGTTTGATTGTTCAATTTTTGCAGTAAAAATGAAGATGATAGTTTTAGATGCTCTCATTATATATGACGCGTTGGATGCAACAACGACCTAATTGGAAGGAGTCCCATAGGGGTTAGGTCGTTGTTGCATCCAACGCCTCATATAATATCTTATACCATAAGTTTGCTTAAAAATTTTTATAAAACTTCATATTTATTTTCTAAATTATTTTACATAAATAAATTGAACTTGCAATTTTCATGCTTGGTAAGAAAAAGTTTTTATTAATTTTTAAAATTTTTTTAGTTTCTTCAAAGAAAATTTTTAATTTTGCTGAAATTTCATACTTATATAATAACTTTTATGGCTGCTCCTTAGGTATCTACGAAAATTAACAAGCTGAGCATCCAAAACAAATATACGAAAAAAAGTAGCTGAAAATGACCCGAAAACCTTATTTTTACTTAAATTTTTTGTTTGCTTGCTCTTCTTTTTAAATTTCATTTCTTTTATAACTCCAAATGTTTTTAGCCTTTGTTTATGAGATAATCATTACCCAGTTTGTATGTTCAAAGAGTAGTTTATAAATTTTAATCACGCTCATGCAAAATATTGTTATAACGCATTAATAGGTTACGTATTAAATCAAGAAAGTAAGTTCTTATGTGTCTGTTGATTAGGGTGACAGACGACGATTATAGACGACCAATTATTATCGAGGTCGTGGTCGAGGATGCCATCACGGGAAGAAGGCAAAACAACTCCATGCAAATAACCCTTCATAAGCACAAGTACACCATGGAGCTATTAAGAACTGCTGAGTATTATAAGCCCGGTCTCAAGTATACGGCCTTTGTAAGTTTCCATGTTATATCTTACTTTTTTTTTAACGTAGCTTCTTTACTTAGCTTATTACTTATCGACCAAATCTACCCGCATCTTCACCCAATAACGAACCACCCGCTACCAGATAATGATGATCTCAATCGACTAGAAAACACCTGCGTTAGAGACATCATTGTGAATACTCTCGATCACGCCGCAAATTGAGGCTCTATACATCTTTAATAGTTTCTCTCTAAACTCCCACTATGCATCTGTCTCCCAAGCTATGCCTTTCACCTCCAGACCTCATTGACATCCTATCTATTCCACCAAACCTCTCTCTCTCTTACCGTCAACAAAAGTCATTCCACGGGAATGGATCCAGACCATCTATCGTGCCCCATGCTAAAACCGGACTCAATTTCTCCCTACATAACTACAATCATAAACTCATCCCTCTTCGACAACATTCCCCACCGTCTCCTCCTGCCCAAGTTATGTCAGCTAGGTTTCGGACCTCGTCATCCGCTGGTTTTATTCGTACCTCTCTGACACCGTCTCGATAACGGACAGCACGAGTAATGGCTCCCAACAACCACTGGCGTACCTCAAGTCAGCGTTCTTGGTCCCCTTCTCTTTATCCTTTACTCCCTCTGGGCCATCTTTGTTTATGACTCCAACCTTTACATCCATGACCCCTCCGCACAACTCCTCCACTTATTATCCCTCATCTCTAAAGACTCTCAATCCGTTGCAGTTTGGGCAAATCACCTTAACCTAAATTCTAACAAAACCACACTTACCATCTTTGCAAGTGAATCCTACTTCTCCAAGATTGACTTTTAATTTTACTCGACTCCCTGAAGATGATCTCACGGTGCCCAGGCCCTCGGCGACCTGGTTACCTGGACAGTCGAAGTTGTCTGAAACTTCGAGTTCAATTAAAAACATGAGTCCAGAAACATTTTACTCTACTCCCAGAAGATCTTCATGTACTCGGGTCATCAGCGACCTGGTGTTTCAGGTAGGAGAAATCACTCAAGACTGAAAAAAACAGCTAAAAAAATAAGTCCAAAAATATTTTACTTTACTTCCCAAGCATAATATCCAGGTATCCGAGTCATCGGCGACCTGGTTGTCTGAGTTCAGAGGATCTTTCATACCACCATCAAAGAAACTTCAAAATCTTGATTTTCTAGGAAGTCAGCTTACATCTTTATAAAGAAAAATATCAGTACACTTTAACCTCAAAATCGGATATTTAATCCTAATTTTTAATTACCTTGATATATTGTTGTAACTCGTAAATAAAAATAATTAATTAGTAATCGTTTAAACACAATAAAACACTGTATTTAGAAAAGAAACTTTGAATACTCAGCTTTTATTCTCTAAAAATAAACAAACACGTTCGAACCTCAAAATTCACATATGAACACTGAGCAATAACAACAACACTTGGTAACAATAAAAAACCAGCCATTCAATATTTACATAGCAACGCGCGCGACATTCACAACGTTCCGAATTCGAACCCAATCATAACATTACTCCCCCCATTGTTTAATTGTCGTCCTCGACAAAAACAAAAATTTTGCATGTATTCAATCAAAATCATCACACAAAATTATTTACAATCAAAAATACATTCATTCAAAATATCCTTCCATAACTATTTACAAAACTGATCACTCTAAAACATCGCATAAAAATTCACAACACAGAACAATTTAAAGTCTTCAGAACACCACAGAAGATCTTTTCTTCTTCTTGCTGTAGATAGAGCTGCGAATTCCTACCATGAATCCATACCCTATCACCACTCTGACAATTAGACTTGTTCAAAGCCCAAGGGAAAACCATGGCTCTAAAAACCTTGGGAAGAGCAGTCAGCTTCAGGTGTGTTCCTGTTTGTATATCCAGCTAATCTTTGAACGTTAACTATCTTTTGTTTGTATTTTGAACTTTTTCTTATGCAATAGACAATATCATTGTGTACGGTCCTTCCCAGTCTGCTTGCATTTTCGGAGTTTTTTCAACTGTCCGTTTTGGGTTGTACAGCCAAAATTTTTCATTTACTTGAAAAATCTTGTCTTTAGCTTTTCGATCATAAATGGCTTTCGTTCTATCCGACTGAATCTTCATCGCTTTTCTTGCCACATTGTGAATCTTAATAAGTCTTTCCCTCAATTGTTGAACGTAATTACCGCAGCTCTGTTCTTCTCGCTCAGGCGGACGACCTCATACCAGATCAAGGGGAAGACGCAAATCAAAACCAGTCAATATTTCAGCCGGTGTAGACCCAGTCGCAGCATGTCCAGAGGACCTGTAAGCTAATAAGAATAAATTAATCTAACGATCTCAATCTTTTTGATTATCAGACACAAATTTTTTCAAATAATTCAAAATCGTTTGATGTTCTCGTTTAACCTGACCGTTCGGTTGTGGGTGTAAAAATGTTGTTCGTGTTTTATGTATAACCAAAAGAAGTGACCATTCCCTCACCAGCCTAGAATCAAAATTCTTACCCTGATCTGTACTTATCTCTAAAGGAACATCAAACCTATTAATCACCTGATTCACAAGGACCATCGCAATAGTTTTTGCTAACATATTGGAAAGAGGAAACGCCTCAACCCATTTAGTAAAATTATCAACCACTGTCAGTAAGTATTTATTACCTGAAGATGAAATTGGAAAAGGACCTAAAATATCTGTCTGTAATATTTCAAAAGGCAAACCTGCATTGTAAACCATCATCTTCCCATGACCTTTGTCAGATGGACCTCTCGTCGATATACAGACATCACAAGACTTACACCAATTCTCAACATCCCTTTTACAAGTTGCCTAATAGAACCTCCCACGAACTTTTCCTAACGTCTTATTAATTCCAAAATGACCGCCTGCAGGAACGTCGTGAGCAGCCTGCAAAATCTCCTTCACCTTGTGCCTTGGAATAATTAATTGTAGAACACTCGAATTCAAACTAGGAGTTACCCATCGATGATATAAAATCCCATCATTCAACACAATAGAATCCTATTGTCTACAATAAATTTTAACAAATTTATCCTTCGAAGCAATATCTTGCCAAACTGGTCTCTCTTCCCTCTTTTTTCATCCTAAAACAAAATTTAAAGCTGGATCTTTGGACTGATCTTCCAACGATTTCTCTCCCAACTCCTCCTGAAACAAAATTCTCCCAACATACAATTCGGACTGACTAACATTCCTAATGAATCTATTCCCTACCTTACAACAATATTCACAAGACAAGTCTTCACAAGGCCTCCTTGACATTGCATCAGCATTCGCATGTGATTTCGCTTTCCTATGAACCGCCTTAAAATTAAACCTACTTAACCTGTCCAATTATCTAGCCAGTTGTTCATCTAAATTTTTGAAAGATAACAACCATTTAAGAGCCGAATGATCTGTACTAGCGGTAAATTCTTTACCTAACAAATAGTATTCAAAATGACTCATCGATTCTACCACAGCAAGAAGTTCCCTTCGTGTAACACAATAATTCATTTGAGTTCTATCTAAGACTCTACTCTACCAATCACTCTTTCAATTCCATCCTGAATTTGTGAAAGCACGGCTCCAATCTTATGATTCGACGCATCAGTATTCAAAAGAAACTCATCATCCTTAGTTCAAAACCCAAAATTGGTGAAGACGAAAGAACCTCCTTCAGTTTCTCAAAGGTCTGACTACATTAATCAGTCCATAAAAATCTAGCGTGTTTCCCGGTTAAATCATAAAGTGGTTTTGCAATCGCAGAAAAATCCTAGATAATTTGACGATAGTAAGAACCAAAAGAAACAAAACTCTTAACTTGTTTCTTATTCCTTGGCACTGGCCAATTCATTATTTCAATAATTTTCTTTGGATCTGTAGAAATTCCCTGTTCCGAAACCAAATGACCTAAGAATTCAATTTCAAACCTGCAGCCCGAAGACGAAGAAAAACGATCCTTAACCTATCCAACATTTCTTTAAATGTTCTAGCCACTATTATAAGATCATCCAAATAAACCAAACAAATCCAACCTATCAAGCCTCTCAAAATTTTTTTCATCAATCTCTGGAAAGTAGCTGGAGCATTACACAATCTGAAAGGCGTAACATTAAATTGCCAAAGTCCTTCCCCTTTTGAAAATGCAGCATTATCCTTATCACTGCACCTCACTTTCACCTGCCAATAGCCACTCTTTAAATCAATCGTACAAAACCACTTAATACCATGCAAATTTATCAAAATCTGATCTATACGAGGAAGAGGATAACTATCTTTAATTGGGAAATTATTCAAAAGACGATAATCAATACAAAATCTAATTGAACCATCCTTCTTCCGTTTCATAACTGCTGGGGAGCACCAAGAACTAGAAGATTCTTCAATTACATTTTGACTCTTCATTTCTTTAATTGCCTTCCTCTCTTCAGCCTGCTGATGAAATGGAATCCAACGAATAGGTTGTTTAATCGGACGAGGATCGATCAAATTAATCTCGTGCTCAACAACATCACAATTACCTATAACCTTCTCACCATTAAACAAATCCCGAAAATCTGACAGAAAATCCAAAAACTCATCTTTCTGAATTTCATCTGAATTTTCAGAATTTTTCTTACAAATCTCTTGAAGGTGGTCTGGAGCATCCTCGACCATAACCCTACCACAATTCTCCCTTGAACTAGTAACAAAACCAAATAATTTCTCCAAACCTGCCTGCATATTTTCCAAAATTCCAATCTGAAACAAAAAATCAGTTCCCGAAATACAATCTTCCCCTATATTCCCAACAAAAACTTAAAGTTCTAACTCAAATTTTCCTAAGATTGAACTAACCTTACTTTTTATATCAACAGAAACATTTTCTCCCGTAGGATATTTCAATGAGGTATATGTAGATTGGGATCTTTTCTGAATTCAAATCTACCAACCTAGAATTCAAAATAGAAACATCAGAAGTGACAGAACCAGTATCAATCTTGAATCTGGATCTCTTCCCATCAAAACAACCGATATTCCCATCAATGCTCTCAACAGAATGCGTACAATCAGAATTCAAAGGGGAATTTTCAATTTTCGTCAAGCTAACCCCATCTTGCCTGACAAAATTCAGTTTCCCTGACTCATCTGTTTAGGACAATTCATTCTATAATGACCCACTTGGTGACATAAACAACATTCATTACTAGAATTTTGTTGCTGTTGTACATTGTTATATGTCTGAGTGTTTGTTTGTGTGTTAAAATTCTGACCCTGTTGTCCAGGGTGTACTGTGTATTTGTTCCTTGAAAAGAATTCCAACCATTATTAAAATTTTGAAAAGTCCTATTCTAACTATTGATCACCACCACCTCAATTGCCCTTGTCAAAGCTTGTCTCAAACAAGTCTTCCCCTGCAGCTGCAAAGTTTTCCTAACAGAAAAGTTATTAACAGCAACAATGAACTGAGAACAAGCAATCTTATCCTGAATATCAAAAGAACATTCAGGATAAACAGTTGAAACCATCTGTTCCAAATGAGAAGCTAGAGACGGTAAATCTTCCCCCGGCTTCTGTCTCCTGTTTTGAAACAAAGTATAATTCGTCGTTGACAAATGCGCATCCCCGAATCGTATTTCAAGCTTCTCCTTAAGTTTAGAAAAATTCAAACTGTTACTCGAAAAATTACCCAAAACTGCCCTTGCTTTCCCCTTAAATAAGATACTAAAGCAGTAGTCTTGATCAAATCATCCCAATTATTATTCTGTAAAATTATCTCAAACTGATCAAGATATTCCCTCAAAGGTTTCGACACGTCATAAAAATCAGGCTTCAAATTAAACCCCAAACCAAAATTCAATGAATTACAATTCCCTGAATTAATGTCATCTCGCTGTATTCCCCTATCAACCCCAGAGTCTAAATTTCTTTCAACCCTATTATTATTCTGACTCGGTATAACCCCTGTATTACCAATGTCATTAGTTTGTATGTGTTGAGTGTTTTGATTGTCATTAGTGTATAAATTATTCAAACGACTTATCTGGTTTAAATGATCCATCATCTTGAGTAAATTGGACCGTTCCTCTTCAAAACTGTCCCTTTCACCAATGAGTTTCGTCTCCAAATTATCAACCATGGATTTGAGTTCACCAGATGGTCTTTTCACTGTCAACCAATTTCTCTTTCAGCTCATCAATTTCCTTCAAAGCATCTTGAAGAGACATCGAAGGTGTACTCGACCGCGAAGATGATTTTGAAGATGGTCTCCGGGGGGCCATTTTAAATTCAGTCGATCTAATCTTCACTTAAACAACCTCTCTGGTTTCTTTCTATTTGTAGTTCAATCCCGGACCGAACCTCCAAAATGTTGTAACTCGTAAATAAAAATGATTAATTAGTAATCGTTTAAACACAATAAAACACTGTATTTATAAAAGAATCTTAGAATACTCAACTTTTATTCTCTTAAAATAAACAAACACGTTCAAACCTCAAAATTCACATTCGAATACTGAGCAATAATAACAACACTTTGTAACAATAATAAAACAGCATTTCAATATTTACATAGCAATGCGCGCGACAACGTTCCAAATTCGTACCCAATCGTAACAATATAATAAAGTACGGCACTAGTGCAACTCGTCACCAGGGCTCATAAAATCGCTCACGATCCTATAATCCCTGATGATGATGTTGCATCTGAACAAAAATAAATACAGCTGTTGAAGTAGTGAATCCACCTCTGCCTAAACGGCTGAGATGGGATCAGCTGAAATGACTAAACATTAAGAGCTTAGGCTACCTCTCCCAAAACAACTTGACTCCTCAGCCGTTTTGGCTAAACTTTTTTCTCCGTGCACTCACAACACACTTATTCTTTTTACAAATGCACTCATGCTACCTCTATTTGACTATTCAGCTCCATTTCTCACCGATATAACCAAACAAGGACAACAGAAACTCCATACCCTTCACAACGCCTGCACTCGCTCCACCCGTGGACCCATTCCCCGTACTGCTCATGTCACCCCCTACGGCCACTCCCTGAACTGGTTCTCAGCCACTTCCCTCCGTGAATAGCTGACCACCTCCATAGATTATGCAATGGTTAAGTCAGGCCAACCTCCACACCTTTACGAAAACTTTAAAATTGACTCTGGTGAGGACTCCATAAGATGCTCCGGCCGTCGCCCCCCCCCCCACCCTATCCAGCCCATCCCACGCGCGAACACTTTCAAATACTCATTTATCTTACAATCCTCTTGCTTCATCAATAATCACCCCTCCATTTTACACAGTAGCACCTCCATCTAAGAATACAAAAACTCCCTCAAATCCACTCTTGCTAAAATAGACTGCGCAGACTGGATCGAATGTGCCCACAAAGAAAACCTCACCCCCATACCCTCCTCCCTCTCTCCACCCAATATTCTTATGTCTGCTACGCCCCCCCTCCCTGTCCACCTCAAAACCTCTCTCCTTTCCCCATACCGTTACACTGTCTCCGAGGACTCCCCCCAAAAGTGATTTCAGTTAACTCTCAACGAAAAGACTATATGTTTTAATCTGTTTGAATCAAACTGTATCGAATGTTAAATATCAAATCATTTATTATATTGTTATATTTTTGTACTACAAAATGTATTTACAAAGACGAGCAAGATAGGGATTCATCTCTTTGCTCTCACTCTCTCTCTGTCATAAGGATTTCATCGATGCCCACCCACGCATCATATTTGGTATATATATCTCTCTCTCTCCTGGCCTCCTCAGGCTCCTTTGGCTGGCTCTGGCTGGCTCCGTGTGTCGCTCTTGGTGTTTGCACCTCGTTGCAGTTTTCACTGAGTGATTTTTTCTTGTGAAGTGGTTCTCGCGTTTCTTTGAGTGGATTGATTGACTGTTTTATGTTACTGTGATGATCGCATAGTAATTAACTTTCAAAAACTTATTCATTTACATCTGTGCATAATGAGGTTAGTGCGAAATTTTGGTGGCATCAGTATTTGGGCGCGCAAAGTGCCTTATGTTTTGACTACAATAGTGCGCGCATAGCCATTGTAAACCCAGTGAATCCAGTGCAAATCTGCGCGAATCTTTGAATTCTAATTAGGCTGCGAAGTTCTTAGCTGGCAACCCGGCATACCGTGGAGCCTGTACGGTGAACTATAACCTCACACTGCTGTGGATGACTATTTTGACAACTACCACCCCTTGTCTGCAGTTTTTATGGCCTGTAACATCTATTCACTTGCATCACCTTACAGCTTGAAAAGACCCGCAATGGATGCCAACTCGAAGGATGCTGAGATTTGCTCCGTCTGCAACAAACCTGCTTGGTCTAATTGCCATGTCCACACGTGTAACAGTTGTGACAAAGGTTTTCACCCTCCATGTGCAAAACTAGCGACTGTTAATTTGTAAGGCAAACCTGGCCTGTCTTCGCTGCATTGCGTTAGCCACTTCACCAGTCAATAAGGACACAAACCGGTTACGCTCGATGTTGACCTCATCATCAACCTCGGGTACCAGTGCCAACGAAACAATGACTGAAAACTCTCCCAAGGTTGGGGAGCCTACGACTGATAAGCTCCTGAAGTCAATTCTAGCTCAAATGCAAGAGATGAACGTTGCTAACAGGAAACGCTTTGACGTCATCGATGAAAAACTCAAGGACCTCGACAAGATTTCTGACCTTGTACGCAGAGTGGAAAGCACCGAAGTTGGTCTCGAAGTAATCCAAGGTGAGATGAAGTCCCTTCAAGAGCGACTTGTTGGGGCTAAAGGTGACGAGGACCTTCAGCGAATGCAGTGCGATAGTGACTCGCTACGACAGCAGGTTGATAATGTTATACAAGCTCAAGCATCGACCAGTGTCTCTTGTCCTGGCGGAGAAGATCAACTACGCAAGGAGTTCTTGACCCTGGTAAAGAAGAACGCGGAATTGTCAGCTAGCCGCGATAGGACTCTCGAGAATACCTCTGCTGACCTGGTAATTGGTGGGTTGACTGTACCCAAGAGTGTGGACATTAAAACTCTAGTCACCGCAGTGCTGACCACGGTCTAGCCTGACTTCGAGCGTCGTGATCTCATATCTGCGAGACCACTAATTAGCAAAAGTGCAGTCGGAAGTACAGTAGCCCAAGCCACAAGCTCAAGCAGTGAACCAGTCGAGACTAGCAAGCAGGACACTCGTTCAGCCACAAAGCCTGTTCGGCCTCCACTTGTTAGAGTTACGCTACATTCTAAACCTCTGCTGATCGAGATTATGAAAGCCAAAATTAAATTTTGAAATCTCCAAACGTCTGCTATTAAGCCTGACCTCCTACCTGACTTTTATGTGACCTCGCTCTCTCCTGGGCTGCACTACGTCAACGAGTTCAGCTTTACATACCAATACTTATATAATCCTGTTTTATATATTTCTAATTTCGTTTTATTTATAATTATTTGTTTTACTACTATATTGTAAAATATTCTGTAATTTTTTTTTTTTTTATTACTTTTTGGTTCTATGTACAACATACTGTACAATCAAAAAATATTATCTATCTATCATCTGTATACGCGCGCGCGTGTGTGTGTGTGTGTGTGTATGTTTACACTATATAAGTAATTTCTTGTGTAAACGAACATGTCACTTTCAAATTACCTACTGTGTGTGCATTCTTTTTCACTTCATAAAAACATACTTGTTAATAGTGATGAACATGCTTTGTGTGAATGAAAACAGTGATGAACAAAAACTAAGACATTGATTCTTTGAATAAATACGGATGCATTATGCATTTCATTTTTTAAAAAATACGTTCTTATATTTATAAATCCACTACGTTACTGGGCAATAGGGTTAGGGTCCGTTACTCAAATTTTTTTATCGAATCTCTGTAACGTTGAAGTAAAAATAGCTTTATTATGTCAAAAAAATAAGCCTCAAGTTTTTTCAGATTTTTCAAATGTGTTTTAAAGGTCGCTAAAATCGTTACAAGGGCAAATTGATGATTTTCAATTTGAATAATTTTTTGAGGGACTTAAAGGATGATTCTTTTTTTTGAATGATTTTGTCCATGTAAAATTGAGGTTTCTAAAACCAGTTTTTAGTCTGCTTGTGTTACAATATACATGGACCAAATCATTAAAAAAATTTTCGAGTGACCCTACAATACATTGCTAAAAATCTAATTATCTTATAATGCGTCATAGTTACCTCGAAGAAAATTAATTATTTACAGCTGAAAGTAACTAATCACGATGGATCACCCGTAATAGACAACCGAAATCCTGTACAAATTTCTTATGGCTACACTTACGACCAGGAAAATCTTTTCAATGTGACGAAAATGCTTAACAAAAATGGAATGATCGAGCTCAACTTTTATCCACCCTTGACGACACCTGACAATATTTTTCGTCCTCTTAGAATTGAGGTAAACTATTTTTTTTTTCTCTACTGAAATTTAGATAATAAAACTTCAATGGTGTCCCAGGCACAATACTTGAACCTCCACGAATGGTTTCCATCGACAAATCCAGCTAAGTCCAGAAGTGAAACTTATATCCAGGCAATGCTTCGTACTGAAAACCCCAAGGTACTGTTTTTTTTTTTTTTTTTTTTTTTTTTTTTTTTTTTTTTTTTTTTTTTTAATATATTTTTACCATCTATGTCTTATGTACTTCCTGTATAAATTAACAGGTAAATGAAGACGTAGAAATTGAGGTCAATTCAACGGCACCTCTTAAGTACATTAGCTATCAAATTATTGGACGCGGAGATATTTTAAATGCTGCTTCCATTCAAGTCTTGGATCGTTACACAGTACATTTTCGGTAAATCATTATACTTATAGGGTCAAGTTAAAAAAATTAATGTCTTTGTATTTCGCAATACTTTCCTTTTAATATACAATAACAATAATAATAATAATATTATTATTAAGGTTTCTAGCGACGTATGTTATGGCTCCGGTTGCACATGTTTTAGTTTATTACGTAAGGGAAGATGGAGAGATTATTGCTGACTCTTTGAACGTAGAGTTAGATGGAACTCTACAAAATCATGTAAGTAAGATTGTGAAAAAATGATTTTTTTCCATCTCGTTTTACCTTTTGCGGTTTTTTCTTAAAATTTATTCATCCATTTCAGGTTGAAATTGAAACAAACATAGATGAAGTTCGACCGGGAGGCTCTGTCGATCTTACGATAAAATCAAAACCATACTCATTCGTAGGTCTTCTTGGTATTGATCAAAGATCAATTTTATTGAAATCTGGCAATGATATTTCATACGTAAGTTTTATTTTCTATATGGGTGAAAGTCAAAAACTCAGCCAATTTGATAGGTCTGCTAAATCGTAAAAAGAATTTTTTTTTTTAAGCCAAATGTATTTTTTTTGTTAGTGATATTCATAAAAGCACGAAAAATTTAATCTGCCACGATCACAAATCAATAGATAACACTTATTTGCTCATTTTAAACGTATTTTAGATCAAAAATGTTAAAAAAAAACTGATGACTCGAAGCAGTTAACACATTTCTATAAGAATTTAAGTAGGTTATGTGCCTGCGCACTACCTGTTTTCTGCAGGAAATCTTTCCGTTGTACAGACATAACACTTATTTCTCGCATAAAAATTTTTTAATTTGCTTACTGTTTTTTACACATTTTGAAACAAGAATACAAGATCTCGGATGAACAAAATCTTAAAGTAAAAACCTTGTAGAATCCATTTTTGCTAATAGTTTTACGATTGATTACGTGTATACCTTGTAACACCTTGGGACCGACATAACATTAATAAACGTACGCGTACAAAAACGCTTTAAAAATCGATCAGGACTACAATATAAGTTAATAAATCTTACCTAAAACGTATTACTTTGCGTAATCGTATCAAAAAAAGCCTGCATCAAAAAAAATTAGGTTCAATCAATTTTTTCTATGAGTTTTTTTACAAAGTACAGAGTAGGACCGACATAACGCCAAAATTTCGGACGCATATAAAAACAGTTGTAGAAATTAATAAAAAAAGAAAAAAATACTTTTGACAGCGTTTTACGTTACTTTTAGATCTGAAGAAAAAATCGTGTAATTTTTTTTCCGTAAGTACCAACGTTTGTTAGTAAAATTTTGACTTTTTTGGAAAAAAAGTAATCATAGGGCACGGGACCGACCCTTTTCGTGGTTTTTTATGAATATCTCAGAAACCGTTTAATTTATTGTCCTGAAACTGTACAGTAATTTAGTTTAAGTCACATAAAGTCAGTATACATTTTAGTTATAACGAAACTTAGCATTATTTTCGTTTAAAGGACTTGGGACATTAGCTGGCCAACTTTTTGACTTTTACCCGTATACAATGCACAAGTTAGGTAAATGTAGCAAAAAATCTAATTAATTGGTTGTGAATTGAAATAGAATCAAGTGAAGAAAGAACTATTGTCCTATGATAATAATGAAGGCACTATCTATGACGATGAAACTTTTTCGCACTCGTGGATTAGGCCAGGTTCCGCTAGTAGTGAAGAAGTTTTTAGGGTAGGTAAACTTTTTTTAAATCAAAAGGTTGCTACATTGTTTTTTAAAATTAATTATCACAGAATTTTTGATAAGTTGCTAAAAAATAAACAAATGCATGTTTAACAAGACAAAAACTACTTGAAAGGCTAATTTTGGGCATGATGAGATAACAATATGAAACCAATTAGTTGTTATCTAGCTCGCCCAAAAAAGCGACTCAACTTAAAAAACATCTGATATTTATATTTAAAATTTAGAAAACCGGAACTATCGTACTTACTAACGGATATCTTCATGAGAACCCGCAACTGAGTGAGTAAACCTCAAAATGGTAGCCGCATTTATTGCATATCAGATATTAGATTACTAATGCAGTATAATCATCCTCAAGCTTTTTCATTCGTGCAAAATTAATTGATTATTCTTTACTACCAATTAAATTTTATTTTTCGGAAAGTTTAGAAAAAATATTTATCCTTTGATTTCAACCAAAAGGTTTTTTCATTACTTTTTAAAATATTATCGTGTGAGGTATTCGTTAATGAACGGTTTAACGTAGAAAACATGATTTTTACACAAATTCTCAATAGCTAATTTTTAATAAAAATAATTGATAATAAGCATGTAGTTGGGGCGAAGCCCCCTTTTAACTGATTCGGAAGAGATTTTCGATTTGATTTTTTAAATAAATTTTCTCCGAAACTACTGAAAGGATTTTCACAAAATTTTGCACAAGTCTTTGACTAGATTTCAAGAGTTCACTGTTTTAAGGTGGTTTTCCACCAGAGCTAGTCAAGTTCAAGACTAAATAAAAATTATTATACTAAATTACTAACAATTGGTTATTAAAATTTATTTTTTAACTTTTTATGGCTTCTGAAATTATTTTCTACCAAAAAATATTGACAATCACAACGAAACATTTTTTATACTTTTAACCTCACCTTTGAATACCGCAGTTTTGGAGGTTATTCACGTGAAAATTATTTTTGTAAAATTATTGTAAAATTTGTAAAAGGTTAATTTTTTGCAGTTTCAAGAAATGAATTCTTCGACAGTGAAACTATACGTATGTGGTTTTTCTAAAGGATCTCTATTGTAAGAAGACAAATATCAATAATTAAGTACAGTTTTTCAGCGTAGCGGCCATACGCGTAATGAAAAAAAATTCAATCTTTCCCTACTAAAAAAGTTCACATGTAAATCCACGTGGATATCCACGTGATTCATCCACTCTATAAATCCACTTAACCAAATTAAAAAAAAAAAACTTAGTTCCGCATGTAAAAATTTTATAACTTATGTACTTTTTTATAAACAAAAAAGTTTTTTCAGTTGAATGAAATATCCCAAGTTGAATTGAGTATTTTGATTTTTTGTACACTTTCAGGAAATTGAAAATTTTGACACTTGTAAATTCTTCGGGACTTGATAAAATTATGAGCCTTGAACTTTTTTCGAAAATTTCCAGCATTTAGAATTTTTTAGGAATTTGGAATTTTCATAGGCTTATAATAATGTTGTTGACTTAAAAGTTTTAAGGTCTGTGGGACTTAAAAATGTATCTATTCTATAAGACTTAGAAATTTTTTGAACCGCAGACACTTAGAATTTTTTCAGTCTCTGGAACTAAGAAATTTATTTTGTTTTCGGACTTAGAAATATTTCAAACCGTAGACACTTTTAAAGTGAGTTAGGTCTGTGAAACATAAAAATTTTTTGAACGGCAGTCTGTGGGACTTAGAAATTTATTTTGTATTAAGACTTTGAAATTTTTCAAACTGCATAAAAAAAATTAATACCTTAAAAAGATCTGTTGAAGACATATCTTAACTATGGTTGTTTTTGAGACATTTTAAGACGAAAAAAATGTTTTATTTTTTATATGTATCATTTCAAAAATGTCTGAAAAAGTTATTTTAAAAATAAAAATTACTGATTTTTTCGTTAATTTTCATATGATACTAAGATGATTTTTAGATCTTTGATTATTTTGAGATAAATTTTTTTACGTAACCTTTTCTCTTAAAGATATTTATAATTGTTTTTAGAAATGATAATAAGGCAAGTGATAATAATTGCAAGATTAACTTTGTGTATTTAAGATTATTTTAAAGATCATTTTGTGATGAACTTTCGATATTATTTATGCGCGTTTTTTCAAAGATATATATTAATATATTTTTAAAGATAGCAAGATTCTTTAAAATAAATTTTATACGATCTTAAAAAAATTTTCAACCAGCATTTTAAATATTTCAAGACCTTTTTTTGAAACTAATTAAATTTCATTATTTATTTAAATTAAAGAGTTTACCGTGAATTACTTTCGTAGAGCACTGAGGATTCGGGTACAATCTGTGCATGTTCGCGGCTAACCTTTATTTTTCTTTAATCGAGTTTCTGAAAAAGAAAAAAAAAATTGCCACAAAGTATCATTCAAACATTAAACACCAAATTTAAATTACTGCTTAATATTTAAGACTTATCTGATCGGATGTTCTGCGGTAGAAGTTCAGACGGCTGACCAACTTTTATTCGCTCTCTTGACTTCTTTCGCTACTTTGTATCATTTGTCTGTCGATTCTGTATTTTTTCTAGTTCTTGAACACATTTTTATTTTTATTTTATATAATTTACATTTAAAAAATATATCTTGAATACTCAAAAAATATATTGGTGATATTTTACCGTCTTTGTATGGTTAGAAAAAATACGAAAATAAACAAAATGAATTTGGCTGCTAAGACGATCGATCGAATCGAACGTATTCATAACAACGACCTGTGCACACGTCGTTGTTGGTGATAATGTTGGTTAAACTTCAGCATACCGAGATGACGAAGTTTAACCAATATTGCTAAGTTTTCAAGATATATTTTTTTAATGTAAATTATATAAAATAAAAATAAAAATGTGTTCAACAACTAGTAAAAATACAGAATCGACAGACAAATGATACAAAGTAGCGAAAGAAGTCAAGAGAGCGAATAAAACTTGGTTATCCGTTTGAACTTCTACCGGAGAATATACGATCAGATAAGTCTTCAATATGAAGCAGTAATTTAAATTTGGTGTTTAATGTTTGAATGATACTTTGTGGCAATTTTTTTTCCTTTTTCAGGAACTCGATTGAAGAAAAATAAAGGTGAGCCACGATCATGCACAGACTGTACCCGAGTCCTCAGGGCTCTACGAAATTAGTTCACGGGAAACTCTTTAATTTGAAAAAATAATGAAATTTAATTTGTTTTAAAAAAAGGTCTTGAAATAAGGTAAAGGACCCAATTGTGGACCCCAAAAATCACAACTTTTGGGGTTTTTGAATTTTATAGAAAAAACCAAGCAAGTGAGGTTAATTTTTTTTGTACATACATAATTTTAGTGGTCTTAAGAATCAAAATCAATTTTTTTTATTAAAAAATTTTATTTATTTACAGAGTAATTAATGTTTAAAGTAGAGACCTTTTGGACCGTATTTTTGAAACTGTGTGTCAAAGTACCCCGATTAATGGACCTTTTTTACATGCGATATCCCCTTAACATTTTTCTTACCCCAATTAATGGACCCTGTGATTTTATTTCAAACTATTGACTTTTGAGGTTACGATTTTTGTTGACATTGAAGTTAAAAGTAGTTACAGTTTTCATTGACAAAAGTAATTTAACCACATTAGAAGATTTATAAAGCTGATATTTTAGTGTATAAAACTCGGTATGAAAGCCAAAACTAACGTCTCATTAATTGGGGTACTCGGAGTTTCATTTAAAGGTTCGTATTAATGGACCGCTGCTCTTCAGGACCATTAATTGGGGTACCTTGAGACTAGGGCCCAATTATGAGAACTGCATTATTTATTTAAAAATTTATATTTCTAACTTACAAAATTGATACTATACTAATTTTTGAAGTCTAAGCTTTTCATTGATCAGTGATACATTGCGTAAATAAATAAAGTATGCCTAGAAATTCAAGTTTGAAAGTTGCTTGATTCGCTGCAACGAGAACACCAATCTAACCCTCGAGTCAACCAACATTGTGACTTTCAAAATAAAACGGAATTATTAACGTAAACTTGAAAAAAAAATTTCGAAATATTCTTTGATAATATAAGTTTATTTTAAAATAGTTTTATGCCGATATTTGCATTAAAAAAATATTTAAAAATGATTTTTGCTGAAGGGGACCATTAATTGGGGTAAGGGGTCCACAATTGGGTCCTTTACCTTATTTAAAATGCTGGTTGAAAATTTTTTTAAGATCGTATAAAATTTATTTTAAAGAATCCTACTATCTTTAAAAATATATTAATATATATTGTCACAGGGCTCGAATTAAGGAATTTAATTCCTCGGAGGATCGTGATTGAACACGAGAACCCGCGGCGATCGTCGTCCGCACTCCTCCGGCCTGATGACAAAATGCACTTTCTGTGCACACGACAATCCGTCGATTTTTCTTCAATACCTGAAAAGAGGGGGGAAGACGCGTACGCGAACTAATGTTTTTATTACGCGGCGCGGCTGCTCTCCTTCGTCGGTAGTGGCGTGAGTTTACGTGGACCGATCGCAGGAACACGGGTTAATTAAATTAATGATAAAATGTAAATTTTAATAATTTTAATTAACAAGAAAAATAAATGAATCAAAAATTTACATAATATTCCAAATTAATTCTATCTGATTGTTTACAAACAATCTAACCCGAATGACTCAAAGTCTTGATACGACGAAAATTAATTTTACAAAAATAAAGTTCGTCGTCTGTGTTGTGGTCGCTATCAACACACCGACACACACACACACTCGCGCACGTCTGCTTGCTGCAGCGCGCCAAAAGAACAAAGGCTTGGACTAACTCCGATACAAAAATCTAAGTACTTCCTGTACTTCGCACACACTCTGACTCTAACCATCACACAAGCAAACATACAATGTCTAACCGCTACGCGGACTTACTTTTCTAGCAGGTGCACCTTCGCTTGATGTAACAATAATTATAATAATTACAACTAGCCCGAATGGCTTCACACAAGACGACAATGCCTTCCAAGGCCGCACGCTGACTTTCCGTGAGATGTTCGCCTTCCCCGCTCCGATCCAATGACAACTGGATCACAGGAAAATCTACACAACTTCTCACTGATAACTTTATCTAACACACTCCAATAAAGTTATCTAACAACACAAAAAAGTAAATTCTATATTTGCTCTCGGATACACGTGTGATCGCGCCAAGCGCTAAACTTAGAGTAATGCTGATCGGTAGATCTCGTCATCACCTGACTTACCGATCCGCATCTGCGTTCCATAACAGTTAGCGCCGAATTCGAATTTAATCGACGCGGTAGCTGTTACAGTCCCCTCCCAGAGGTGACGTATCCGGGATTCGTTACCTCGACAATCCCAAGAACGCAGCTTATTTAAGTAGGGATTACATCAATTCCCATATCGTCACAGGGCCCAGATTAAAACAATCCCCATAACACCCGATCGCACGCTACCTGACACTTGCGAGTGTCAGGATTTTCGGACGCATCCCTCGGTGGTTGAATTTCCTCTTCCGACGGTTCTTGCTCCAGTCTTGCGATCCAAGTTTCCAGCCAGATACTGTAAGTACCGACTGTCTGGTTAATCAAGTCGTTGGGCTTACAATCGCCAAGCCCGTCATCCACGACTCCTAACCTTAAAAATTTTCTAAGTTTTTCTTGACTTAAAACCTCATTCAATCTCCAGCCGTCCAGCTCTCTGACCAGATAGCTTATGGCTGCATCAGTCAGATTCTTCCTCAGCAAACACTTGTCGGCCTGACCGATTAACCTTGACTTCGTTAATTCGGTCATAACCACAGCTGTATCTTTAAATTTCTTAATAACCCACAATTGAATTTTCCAGATACCTGCTGCCATCTTATGTTTACTAGCTTGCTCAGTATTTATCTGACCAACTGGACAAGCTTGGGTGCCATCTCCGAGTGATGGCTCGGCCGCAACTTTGGCGGAGTAGAATTTATGACTTTCTACTCCGCCGGTTGTTCGTTTTCCGGCCGTTCAGGACAACTAAACCTTATATGTCCTCTTTTCCCGCATTCCCAGCACTTAACTGGAGAACCTTTGCCAGGACTTCCCTTACTTCCATCACTCTTACTCGATCCTGGAGATGAGCTTCTAGCCTCTTCGTCATCCGTCGACTTACGTCTTGCTTTGGTCCTTCTGGCCTTGTATGAACCTTGGTGCCTTGGATCCGTAGGCTTTCCAAACGACATACAATTAGTCTCGAGTTTGTTAAGCACAGTCTCGAGACGGCTAATAACCGAAGTCTCGGCAGACCTGCCTTCCACAGCCGTTGCGGCTATATTAACTTTCGGTATTCTATTAGCTCTATCATCTCTATAAGCCAGATTAGGCCATACTGACGTAGACGGTGATGGAGGTGGCTTATACACCAATTCCATATTGGTAATTCTTTCGATCTCGACCGCTTGGCTCAATAAGCCTTTAATTGACTTAACCTCTTCACGCCTGATCTGCCTGCGTAATCGAGGTAACATGTTCGTTAACATGAAGTCAATTTGTTCTCTCTCAGTCGGTATCGGTCTAATTTTTAGCAAATAAGACTGCAAGCATGTCAAGTAGGTTCGCACCGGCTCGTTTTCACCTTGAGTCCGGGTTGTTGCTTCCATCCTTGCGGTCTGCTGGTAGTCTCCAACTCCGTACCACTCACGGGCTTCTTGACAAAAGTTCTCCCATGAGTTGATCGTGTCTCGCACGTTACGGAACCACGTAGCTGCTACACCGGTTAGCATCATTGGTAATGCATCCAGCAATTGAGAACCGGTCAAACCAGCGAGTTTATTGTATTCCTCTATCTGCAATAAAAATTGTTCCATACTAGATTCACTATCGCCGTTGAATCTAATATTCCATCTTCGAACAATTATGCCAACGTCGATTGGCTTCATCGGGTTGCCTTGAGCCTGGATTGACTCCTGAGTGGCTAAATCAGCCGTCTGCTCATGGCTTCTCAACTGTTCGAGTTCGGCTTGCAAGGCCTTAATTTGTTGTTCCAGTTTTTGTACCCTGTCCAGTCTCGCGACTATAGGGCTGGAACTATCTCTCGCGTCTCGCACTGATGTCTCACCGAAGTTGACTCTAGCGTGCGGTAATTGACCGTCAGTCGACATACTGCAGTCATTTAGCGAGTTTTGCATTTCCGGTCTGATTGTCGAGGAAACCGGGCCCCCCGGTCCTCGGTTCCGATCTGGCTGGCGATACATATCAGCCTCCATTGCTGCCAATCTTGCCTCGGTATCCTCATTTGACCTTTTCAACGCCTTAAGCTCTTCTGCCACCGCTGTTATGGCTTTGAGCACCTCGGCGTTAATGTCGTCCTCCCGGTCCGGTTGTCCATGCTCAGACAAATTCCCCCGTTCCGGGTTTCGATCATGCTCCTGAATGCCCGAGTATTCCTCCTGGAGTCTTGAAGCTGCCTCTCGGACTATTTCTTCGTCCATGAGGACAGCAAAGGGGTGTGTGCCGCTTGTGGTGTAGTTTGGATCGATTATTGTCGATCCAGACTTCTCCCACATTGTTGTCGCTATGTAGGTGGCTCTTAGATTTTCGCGCTTAATTTTAACCTCGTCTGCCTCTTCAGACTCGGTTGCAAGAAAGTCTTCCGCTGAATAATTGCCTAACAGCCATTTCAGCAGCCTACCACTTTTATCAATCAGCGTACCTTCAGGCTTGAGCTCAAGCTCATTCAAAGCCTCTGACACGACATCTGCCCCTTCGGCCATGATCCACGAAAAGACCAAGTCTTCCTTTGTAAGTTCCTGAATCATAACTGCGTCCGATGTCACCTAGCTTACAAAGAAAACAGTACCCTAACCCACGTGACAGTTTCAACACACTCTAATTTATTAATATTTTACACAAAATATATATCTCGCAATCCTGAAATAGATAACAAAATTTCAATTATATTTCTGAGTTATGTAAGAAAACAAAAAAAAAAAAACAAAATCGATTCACTGATCTCAACAGCAATAATCCGAAATGACCAAAAAGTCCACCAACCACGCTTGGTTTTAACAAAAACTCCCGATTGGCTAAAAAAAAACGAATTACCCGTTGAAGCCAGGACAGAATCAAAATAACTAAAAAATCAATCGTTTTAACCCGTGTCAAAACCCGATTTTTTTCACTCAGAAATATAAGTTACAGTTGTTACCGAACGTTAGTCGATAACAGCCTGCAAGTAAAATAATATTTTACAATACTTATACAATAAATTAATATCATTCAGCGCTCTACTCTCGCTACTGTCACGTATAGGTTCTGCCTGGTGGAGTACTTGCTCTAAAAAAAACCAAAAAAAAACAAGTTAAAATCGAAAAACGCAGCTCGAAATATCCAATAAAATTCAACTTCGAGTTGCAAAACTCTCAAACCCGAGAAAAGAAAAAAAATAAATTAACGATTTTAACTTAAATCCAGCAAGCACTCGCACTCCACCGAGCAATTAACAGGAAAAAAAAATTCCTCGACTTGCTACTCTGCCTTTGTCTTTATCCTAAGATTAACTCTGCCGACCGACCTTGAACCCCCGCCGGTCAGCGCACACCTGCGATCACTCACACTAACCAATAACCTTTGTTTTGGTTACCTAACTACCTACACGTTGTTGGGCGCCAATTGTCACAGGGCTCGAATTAAGGAATTTAATTCCTCGGAGGATCGTGATTGAACACGAGAACCCGCGGCGATCGTCGTCCGCACTCCTCCGGCCTGATGACAAAATGCACTTTCTGTGCACACGACAATCCGTCGATTTTTCTTCAATACCTGAAAAGAGGGGGGAAGACGCGTACGCGAACTAATGTTTTTATTACGCGGCGCGGCTGCTCTCCTTCGTCGGTAGTGGCGTGAGTTTACGTGGACCGATCGCAGGAACACGGGTTAATTAAATTAATGATAAAATGTAAATTTTAATAATTTTAATTAACAAGAAAAATAAATGAATCAAAAATTTACATAATATTCCAAATTAATTCTATCTGATTGTTTACAAACAATCCAACCCGAATGACTCAAAGTCTTGATACGACGAAAATTAATTTTACAAAAATAAAGTTCGTCGTCTGTGTTGTGGTCGCTATCAACACACCGACACACACACACACTCGCGCACGTCTGCTTGCTGCAGCGCGCCAAAAGAACAAAGGCTTGGACTAACTCCGATACAAAAATCTAAGTACTTCCTGTACTTCGCACACACTCTGACTCTAACCATCACACAAGCAAACATACAATGTCTAACCGCTACGCGGACTTACTTTTCTAGCAGGTGCACCTTCGCTTGATGTAACAATAATTATAATAATTACAACTAGCCCGAATGGCTTCACACAAGACGACAATGCCTTCCAAGGCCGCACGCTGACTTTCCGTGAGATGTTCGCCTTCCCCGCTCCGATCCAATGACAACTGGATCACAGGAAAATCTACACAACTTCTCACTGATAACTTTATCTAACACACTCCAATAAAGTTATCTAACAACACAAAAAAGTAAATTCTATATTTGCTCTCGGATACACGTGTGATCGCGCCAAGCGCTAAACTTAGAGTAATGCTGATCGGTAGATCTCGTCATCACCTGACTTACCGATCCGCATCTGCGTTCCATAACAGTTAGCGCCGAATTCGAATTTAATCGACGCGGTAGCTGTTACAATATCTTTGAAAAAACGCGCATAAATAATATCGAAAGTTCATCACAAAATGATCTTTAAAATAATCTTAAATACACAAAGTTAATCTTGCAATTATTATCACTTGCCTTATTATCATTTCTAAAAACAATTATAAATATCTTTAAGAGAAAGGGTTACGTAAAAAAATTTATCTCAAATTGATCTAAAATTTATCTCAAAATGATCAAAGATCTAAAAATCATCTTCGTATCATACATATAAAAATTAACAAAAAAATAAGTAATTTTTACCTTCAAAAGAACTTTTTCAGACATTTTTGAAATGATACATATCAAAAATAAAACATAATTTTTTTGTCTTAAAACATCTCAAAATAGCCCATAGTTAAGATATGTCTTCAAAAGATTTTTTTAAGATCTTAATTTTTTTTACACGGTTTGAAAAATTTCAAAGTCTAAAAACAAAATAAATTTCTATGTTTCACAGGCTTAACTCACTTTAAAAGTGTCTGCGGTTTAAAAAATTTCCAAGTCTGAAAACAAAATAAATTTTTAAGTCCCAGAAACTGAAAAAATTCTAATTTTTCACGGTTCGAAAAATATCTAAGTTCCAGAGATTGAAAAAATTCTAAGTGTCTGCGGTTCAAAAAATTTCTCAGTCTGCACATTCAAAATCTGCTAAGTATCACAGACTGAACAACTTTTAAGTCCGGAAGAACCAAAAAAATTTCTCATAGACTAGATAAATTTTTAATTCCCACAGACCGAAAAATTTCTAAGTCAACAACAATATTATAAGCCTATGAAAATTCCAAGTTCCTAAAAAATCCTAAATGCTGGAAATTTCCAAAAAAAGTTCGAAACTCATAATTTTATCAAGTCGCGAAGAATTTATAAGTGTCAAAATTTTTAATTTCCTAAATGTGTAGAAAAAAATCAAAGTACTTAATTCAACTTGGAATATTTCATTTAACTGAAAAAACTTTTTTGTTGGTAAAAAAATTAAATAAGTATTAAAATGTTTACATGCGGAACTCAGATTTTTTTTTAATTTGGTCAAGTAGATTTATAGATTGGATGAATCACGTGGATACTCACGTGAATTTACATGTGAACTTTTTTAATAGGGTTAACTTGCTATAACTTTTAAAATATATGGTCAATTTTGATCAGACTTCGTAGAAATGTTTATTAATATCTAATAAGCACCTCCAGAACATTTGAGCTCATTCTCTATTGTCATGCATTTGGTAGAAAACCACCTTAATTTCATGAAAAAATATTTAAAAAAGACTGTGTAATGAATATTTGAAAAATAATTGATGGATTTATGCGCAGCACGACATAAGAACTACACCTTGCCACGCAGAAAACACGCATCCGTATTCGGCAAACGACTTGAGTAGTGCAAAGTGTTCTTCGCGTCTTATTTTCGTTCTTTAGTACAGATGAAATTTTGATTTAGAGTTTTGTATTTATTTTTCACGTGAGCCATAGGAATTTTCAAAAGTTTATTTTTAATATACCTTTCATAACTTATAGAGGGGAGTAACCACGTCGTCTGCTTGCTTGAGAACATACCTACTAAAGAAAAATAACCCTAACCAAGAAAATGGCTCAGCAGTTTAGCAGTTCAACTGCCAGTTCTCTCTATGCGGGCTAGCTAATTGCTTAGATAATGTCAATATTTTTTTATTTAATTGAATAAAAGTTGAAAAAATTAGACGTGTATACTTTATTGTTTATAATTTATTTATTCAACTTTTTTACGACTAGGACCCCTCAGCGCGCTGCAAGCGTTCATAGAAAAAAAAACAATTTTAACCTTAAATTGCACTTTTCGAATATTTTAAAAAACCTTCTCCACCAATCAGCTCACGAATAAAAAGTTTACGCAAAATGGCACTAGCTCTCTTTTAATAGTGGATAATTTATTATATTTGAAGTAGAGATAATCTCAAAGTAGTCTTTACTGTTATTAATACGCTCAAAAACACCTGTACCTTAAAAAAATTTTGGACATTATAGTATAATTGTGACTTAATCCCACTTAATTAAAGCTATTAATCAAAAATTAATTTTTTCAAAATCCTTTATTACCTAGTGTAAAATATAAGGCTTTTTCACGAACAGACGATATTCATAACCTTTTTTGAGTGAATAAAAAAATTGATTGACGATTTTTTTGGCTATATACGGGTTACAGAAGGAGAGATAGGATAAACAAAAATGACACCATAAACGGACTGCGAGGCCTTTCACCTCCAGAAGGTTTCTAGAGAAAAATCCTTTTTGAATCAAAATCCTATCTGCTCATTCTTTCAAGTTATGTAAAAATAATTATTTTTAATAAAAACAACAAAAAATCGCGTTTAAGCTTAATTAATTTTTATTTCTTTTACCTGATTGTCGCTATTTACAGGACTTTAAAAAACTAAAAAAATCATTTTCATAAAAACTTAGAGCAGAATCTAAATTTTTACTCACAAGGAGATGACCAGACCTTTGGGTCAGCGATTTTAATGAAAATTTGGGGATAGTTTTTTGATATCGAATGATGAGTGAAACCATCATTATTTGAATGAATGGGCCTTTCTAAATATGACAACAGTACCTAATTGATGATTACATACTTGTGTGGCATCATTATTTGGGGTTATCAAAAAATAGGGCCCCAGTTATGAAACAGCAATAATTATCAAGAATAGATGCATATCCAAGTTTAATTAGAATGATTTTTTGAATATTTGAGCTTTAAAATAATATATATATATATATATATATTATACTAGGGGGAACCCCCCTGCTCGCTTCGCTCGCCAACCCCCATAAAAATAGTTATAAAAGTTTTTTTGACAGTTAATATTTAACATGTTTTTTGAGTTGAGTTTGTGTATCGAATAAAAGTTCAAACATGTTTAGGTAAAATTGTTGATATTTTAATGTGTTTTGTGATACTTGATGTAGATCCATAATAATAACTTATTAATAAAAACAGCTGTCATATGAATAAAGTTTGTGTAGTTCACAAAAACTAAACGTTTGTTTTGTTTTTATTAATAAGTTATTAAAATTGTTGAATATGATTTAAATTAAAAAAAGAAAATTTTATTATGGTGAGTCTAAAAAAATAGTTATAAAAACTAAATAGTAAGATAAAATACTTCAAGTACTTGAAACATGTTAAATATAATATTTTTTAACCGTTTTGAAGTACTCCTTTAAAAAGGGCTTTTATAATTACGACTCCTCTTGGAAAAGCGCCCTTCAAAGAGGTTAAATATGGAGTTTTTTGACAGTTAAGGTGCTCGTACAGGAGAAGCTCCTATAATTTAAAATCAACTCCTCCGGGAGGAGCCCCTTAAAACATGTTGAATATAAGATTTATTGACATTTTGAGGTGCTCCTCCGGGAGGAGCTCTGGAAATTACGGCTCCTCCGGGAGGAGCCCCTTAAAATATGTTGAATATAAGGTTTTTTGAAGGTTTTGAGGTGCTCCTCCGGGAGGAGCTCTTTTTTTTTGGCTCCTCCCGGAGGAGCCCCTTAAAACATGTTAAATATAAGGGTTTTTGACGTTTTAAAGTGTTCCTCCGGGAGGAGCTACTAAAATTGGCTCCTCCGGGAGGAGCTTTTAAAATTAAGAGCTCCTCCCGGAGGAGCACCTCAGAACCTTCAAAAAACCTTATATTTAACATGTTTTAAGGGGCTCCTCCCGGAGGAGCCGTAATTTTCAGAGCTCCTCCCGGAGGAGCCAAAAAAAAGAGCTCCTCCTGGATATAACTATATAATATAGGAAGATATATATACACAGTGAGTATTAGGGCCGATTTCATGATGGCGAGTATTCGCTAGCGAATGAAAATCTGAGGTCACGTGACTGACAAAAAGTCGCTGAAACGGCCAGAGCAGCGAGTGATTTTCATTCGCTTCATTAGTTGGATTTTTTTAACTAATAACGAGTAGAAAAAACGAGTAGCAAAAATTGAGGTTATCAACCCATTAATTATATTAAAATTGAATTTTTATATAAAAGAACTATTTTCATTTTAAGAAATGTTAGGAAATTTAAATTGTTAATAATTTTTTAGTTCACTGTCAATAATTACTAATATACGATTGTATGTTATGATAATATCTTATAGTCTCTACTATTTTATAGTATTTATGTATAAAATAAGATTACATCTGATATAGTATATTTTACCAAGAGTTATGTTTTTATTTCAAAATTATTTACAAAATGCACTTAAATACATTGACAAAAGAAGGTTTTATTGTTTATCACTTTTAGTGAAATAAAAAAGATTCAATTGCAATGAAAAATAATTTTATTGTATACTGACCAATCGATTTTTTTATTTCAGAATTGGTTTTTACAAAATCAAGCCTAAATAGTATATTGCTACAATCTTAAATTTAACATGGAAAATTTATTAATTCGACTGTTTATGAAAAATTCAATATTTATTTTCCGTTTTATTATTATTTTTTTTTAGATTTAAAAGAACTCATATTTTACATAAGTTTTTCGCTTTGGAACTTTATTTTTTTGAGTTATAAATACTGAATAAATATTGACTATGTAAATTTAAAATTAATCAAATTTACAATATTAATTATAATTAAAGTAAACAACATTTAACCAATACTCTGTCAATAATTATTTTTCTCAACCATTTGATTATTACTTTTTCGTTTTTATTGCTGCTCCACTAAAATAACTTCTAAATGTAAATAACCAAACTTTGAAAAGATACTGTCAATTATATAAACATAAAGATTTATTTTTTATTATAAGTCCGACAGTTTTTTTTACCAAAAAAAGTTTTGAGGTTAATCTATAGGTTGAATGCCTTGAAATTCATTCGTACACACTGCAGCGAGCCAGCGAGTACTCGCTGCAATGAAAACACAGGGGGCGAATATATTCGCTGCGAATTATTTTTTATGGTATTTTAAGGTCTGGTCACCTTTAGGGCTTATTCGCTAGCGAATACTCGCCATCATGAAATCGGCCCTTATTCTGACATTTCATATATATACCCGGAACTATTCAAACATTTTGGTATTATCATGACGGTCAGGATAGCGACGTGACTTTTAAAATCAAAAAACTCGAGTTCCAGGTAAAACCAACGTCCAGGAAATGGGTGATGGGTTATTTGGGATGGGTTATTGGAAAAAGCATTAAAATTAGTGCGGGGGAAAACCTAGGAAAAGTATTTATTGATGGGTTATTTGGAAAAAAGAAAAAAAAAGAAAGATGGGTTATTTTGGTTTTTTTGAATACGTGGGTGGATTGCGCGTGATTTGTGCTTAAAGAGGGTGTATTATTGCTTTAGTAATTTTTTACGTGGTGAGTACAGTGGGCATTATCCGTACGAAGGCCGGATAGTGACACCTGTACTTACTACATGAAAAATTCCTAAAGTAATAATACACCCTCTTTAAGCGCAAATTACGCGCAATCCACCCACGTATTTAAAAAAACCAAAATAACCCATCTTTTTTATTTATTTTTTTTTCCAAAATAACCCATCAATAAAAACTTTTTCTAGGTTTGTACGGTCCAACCAAAATAACCCATCCAAAATAACCCATCACCCAATTCCTGGAACTCATTTTTATTTATTCTTGGAAAAAATGGGACCAAACACTATCCTGACTGTCCGGATAGTGTCAAAATGTCCGGATAGTACCGAACGTGTATATGAAATGTCCGGTTAGTGACGTGATAATATATTTATACTATTATACTAACAATAATCTAGACATATCGGGACCTTTAGAAATGAGCGGCACTGGAGGGCGCTACTGGCAATAGCCTCCTCTCCCAGCAGTTCGGCATGGAGCAAATGTTTTAGTGTGTGTGTAGTCTCACGCATGTGCACACAAACAAAGGACTGCTCTACGCCAAACTGCTGAGTGCTGGGAGAGGAGTAGGCTTTTGCCAGTACCGCCCTCCAGTGCCGCTCGTTTCTAAAGGTCCTCACAAAAATAGTCACACAAAAGGCACGGAGGCTAGACCATAAGCCTTCGTGCAAAAAGCTTCAAAGTGCGCCCTCCTGACACCTGATGACTCTTTTGCGAGCGAAGTTCACAGATTAGTTACTGTATGAGTTAATAAATATTGAAAAAATAACCAATTATTTGTTAGAATCCTCAAATTTAGCTTTTTGTAGATTAAAAATTGAATTATCTTTACTAAAATAATTTTTCTAATAAATAAATAAAAAAAACCATTATTTTCATACCCATTCCATGAATTGGGATACTGTGATCATAATTGGGGTCTTTACCTTAATCAAAAGTCATAAATTTTTAAATGTTTTATGAAAAGTCAAATAAATTTTCCAAAAATCAAAGCGTAGATTAATTCAACTCAAGTCTGTCCCACACCTAAGCAAAAAAAACTGTTGGTTAAATCGAAAAACTAACCTCAAAATTGAATTCCAGGAAGTAAAAAACATAAGTACACCACTTTGTATTTTGTAATAGAAACTTTGTTCAAAGGAATGAAACGCTTTTATTGCAGATCAAAGCGTAGATTAATTCAACTCAAGTCTGTCCCACACCTAAGCAAAAAAAACTGTTGGTTAAATCGAAAAACTAACCTCAAAATTGAATTCCAGGAAGTAAAAAACATAAGTACACCACTTTGTATTTTGTAATAGAAACTTTGTTCAAAGGAATGAAACGCTTTTATTGCAAATTTAAACACAAATCTTGTTCACGTCTGTCACACCGCAAGCTATTCTGCAGGAAAATGACGTCGAACGCGTGATCAGCTGATCGGAGACCAACTTTTAGTTTGGTGGGAAATGATCATATTTATACTTTTAAGGAATTAAATTGAACTAAAAATCATTAAAGCAGAGATTTTTAAATGGATTTGAGACTTTAAGGTATTAGTTCCGCCTCAATGCACAACTCAAACTAATTCTGAAATTAAAATATGTTGTAAATGAACATCTTATCTTTCAAAATGTCACTTTTAAAAAATAGGCATCCATGCTTTTTTTCGAGATAATTGAGTTAGAAATAAACTAAATCACAATATATATTTAATATTTATACTTAATTTGTAAAATTTAATATTCTTTGAACTTAATTATCTCGAAAAAAAACATGGATACCTGTTTTTTGAAAATTATATTTTGAATGCTCAGATGTTTTTATACAGATGTTTTTATATTTTAATTTCGAAAAGTATTTGAGTTGTGTGCTGATTGCATGTGTTTTCCCATATATGTGCTATATATGGCGGAACTACTACCTTAAAACTCAATTTTAATATGTCTAGATTAGTCATTCGGCGAAATTGTAAATTTGAAATACCGCATTCCAGTAAGATTAATTAATCAAAATGAGATATGTAAACTATTCATGAACTAAGTTGTAAATTAAAAAAATTAGTAATAACTGTCATTGAAAAACTTATTAAAAATTTCATTTTATTTTTTTGATAGTATCAATAGTATTTAATAATATGAAATTTATATCGTGGTAAATAAAAAAAATTATTATCATTTTTCAACTTCTGTAAAATATTTGAGATCTTCAAAGGGATATTTTTATTGAAGTGAGTAAAAATTTAGTTTCTGCACTAAGTTTTACCAAGATAATGATTTTTTTAGTATTTTAAAGTCCTATAAATAGCGACAATCAGGTAAAAGAGATAAAAATTAATTAAGCTTAAACTCGATTTTTTTTATTTTTAATAAAATTAATTTTTCTACTGTAGTGGCATCTACTTGATGAAGATAAATAAACATTTTGAAAATTATTAAATAAATAAAATCAAACTCAATATATAGAGTCGAAAAATCTTCACTTTATTAAAAATTATATGTTACGGCCGTTTCAACAACACTGTGTCTTGTTCAGACGGCGGTCGTTTCAAGATTAAACTCATTTTGGTCAAATTGTGCGCAAGTATACATACAATATACATAGTCAATATTAATCTTACTTACAATTCAAAACAATTTCAAATACAATCACAAAGGTAATCAAAACAAATTTAAAATAAATTTAGTAAAGGGAACGATACAAAATCTGTGTGGCAATTTAAAAAGAGTTCAGGTGTTTTCTTTTTTACTCTGTTAATTTCCAAGGACTCTAACAAATCGAGTTGCCTACTTTTGCTAACCGTATGTAAAATCTCAAAATTCTCATCGAAAAAATGATTACTCTCTAAACAATGGTTAGCAAAATGAGACTTCTCTGGTTTATTATTCAAATAGGCAGCTTTGTGTTCCTTGATTTTTGCTTCGAAAGCTCTGCCCGTCTGTCCAACGTAAACACAACCACAATCATTCGATGTGCATTTTAAAAGATAAAAACCTGACTTTTTATTTTCATCACTCTTAGATTTGTTATTTTTAATGAGAATTTATAAACTTTTATTAGTAGAATGCTATATTCATATCGTAATTTTTAAAAAACTGACAGATTTTTTCACATAAATTACCAGTGTAAGTTAAAACATGGAAAGATTTTATTTCTTCCTTCACAGACAAAGGGAAAATAGTACTGATAATAAAACAGTACTGATTGCTAATTTTATAGTTTATAATTTGCTAGTTTATATCTAATTTTATTCAATAAAATGTCAATAATCTTGGGTTCATAATTATTATTAAAAGCTATTTATTTAATTATGTTAAGTTCAGCATTAAAATTATTTTCGGTCATAGGGATTTATAATAATCTATAAATATAACTACGGAAAGCTGCATGTTTGTGTGAAAAAGGGTGTAAGGAGTAATTATAAATTGTTGTATCTGTGTGTGTAGGTTTATGGAAAATGTTAAAGTCTAAGGAATCGTCTCGTTTTGTGATTGTTGAGTCTAAAAAGTTAATACTATTGTTGTTTTCAAGTTCAATTGTAAAATTTATGTTTTTGTTCAGTGTATTTATATGATTCAAAAAAATATCTAATTGTCGCGTAATGCCCGTCCAACATGAAAAAACATCATCGACATACCGATACCAAAATAACAAAAACTTACTCAGTGGGTGACGCATAATCAACTCCTCTAAATAATCCATAAAGATCTCAGCAAGGAGAGGACTCAAGGGGTTTCCCATAATTAAACCATCTTTTGCTAAGTAAATCTTCTCGTCAAATTCAAAATAATTCTGACTTAAGCAAACTTATAAAGTTTGCTTATTTTCATCAATAATCAATGGATTTACTCTATTCTTAAGCAACAATCTATCGATAACGTCAATTACATCTTTGGTCGGGACACTAGGAAACAAGTTTTTAACGTCAAATGATATATTTATTCAAGATAACTTCCCCCCCGAAGGAGGGTACAAATCATGTATATGCGTGTGTATGTTGCTGATGTATTCTCCCATGATTAAATAGTTCATTCGCATTAGGCACTCAGTCAGATCTCACAATGCTTTCCGGCAATACTTCAACAAAATAATGTCAGTCGTACAATTGCTATAACTACATACACATACAAATATATAACATCGAGTATTACATAAATATTCTCAGTCAAATATTCACTATAAAGTGATCACAGTCAATATCGGGGATCACAGTCAGGTAATTGCTAAGCAACTGAATCATACAAAATAAATAGGCAAATAAATAAGACTGCTGTGCAGCAATCAACATAACAATGTAGAATAGGACAAAAACGCTACGTACAACAAAAGAATAAAGGACGCGCCTTGGTGGGGCCAGGCTAAATCACACAAAGGGACAATATAACAAATAATAAAACAAACTACGCAAGAACAAGGTCAATATTGCCTGACCCCCGACAGGTGCTCTACATAAATGTTCCGGGACCATTTAATAGTGTCGCTGATCATGAGCCTTCTCATCATCCGCGCATAAAACGGGCTGATGTTGAGAAGTCCCATGACCCGCTCGTTGCCTGGGTCCCAGCCGCCAAGGGCGCCGACGACGAACGCTTCCACTACGACCGTGTAGCCCTGCCGTTGCAAGTTCTCAGCGAGCGGGCGGTACTTAGTAAGCTTCCCTGCTCTTGCTTCACAGAATCCCTCCATCCAATTTTCGAACGGCACGGCTACATCAACGATCGTGATCTTTCTCTCGATCTCGTTCCGGATCACTAGATCGGGCCGCAGTCTGGCGAACTCCTCGTCAACACCCCGGATGGCTCGATTTACCCTGATCCCCCCGGGTACATTACTGGCCTTGGCGAGCCTGTCCAGGATGGCATCATGGCGTTTGGTGTGAGCGTCAGAGTGTACGCCGCAGTGCTGGAGCACATGAGGCAGTGTCTCAAGGTCACCGCATTTCCTGCATTGCCTGCCCACCCCAGGAGCTTTCCATCGCATGGTGGCGTTTAAACACACTACCCCCAGGCGAGCTCGGTGGACAAAACGCTAGTCAGCGAAGCGGGTGAAACTGCCGGTGCGGAGGAAGTGATTGCTCACCGCACTCCAGCCGGTTACCTCGAGCACCTTGCCTTGATCTGGCTTGGCAAGAACTCTTTCCTCGTAGTGCCCCACCAGTGTGGCCCTCAGCCTCCGTACGACCTGTCCGCGAGCCATGGGTGGGATGATGATAGTGTCATTGCCGTCCCTGTTGCCTGGGCGGCGGCACTCCAATGAGAGTTCAGCACGCTCGGCAGTCCACCTCCATTTCAGACCCAAGGCAGAGGACATCCGTCTGGTCGCGTTTCTGGCCCTCGACCTAAGTGAGGAACCTCTTGATGGTCGAGCGAATCCCCCCTCTAGGGAGCCCGACGGATAGTTTGCCATGTCATGCTCGTCGGCGGGGTGGCCCACTCGTTTAGCTACGGTCTCCCGCAACGTAGACATGGCCACATTAGCCACGCTTGTATCCTTAGAGCTCAAGAGCTTAAAGGCATGAATGATGCTAAAGATGTCGGCCATGTCTGCGAGAGGCAAAAGCCCTCCGCCCCCATGTATGGAGGGAGGAAGACCAATTCGGCGCTCGCACGTCGGGGGAGATTCATCCATCTCTTGGCAATCCTTTTCAACTCCCTGTCGGCCTCCCCGGGATGACCTTTCCTCACATCCGACCCCCTCAGGCAAAAGTCCATTCGTTGCAGGATAAAGGTAGCCACAGTCTCAAGTTTCTGCCAAGGGGCCAGCAGTGAACCGTCAACCGCACGGATGTCCGCCGACAGCTCTTCTATGGTGGTGTACGGCGTCTGCTTGACTTGAAATCCCGTTGGGGTGCCCAAATGCTCGTAAGCTTCGCCACGGTCTAGGGCGCGCATCACCTCACCCTGTATGCTGAACTGCGTTCTCCTGACCGCATCGACACCCCTGCCTTTCAGGTGTAGGGTGGCAGATTTTGCAGGGTTGAAGCTGAGGCCAACAGCCGCAGCAGCGTCCTCCGCAGATCTCAGGAGGATTCTCATCGCCTCGGGCGAGTCTGCAATGAGACCCATGTCATCTGCATAGTCAAGATCTGTGAAAACCTCTCCCGCAAGTTCGTAACCCCCACCTGAAGCCACAACTGCCCTAATAACAGGCTCCAGAGTGAGGTTAAAAACTATCGGGCTCATGGGATATTCTTGCTTCACGCCCGAGTCAATGGAGATAGGCTTGGTGATGCCGTACGCTGTCCTGACGCAGGTGGTCGCGCCATCATACGCTGACGCGATCAACTTCCTGACCGGCTCCGGGACCCGATGCTGCTCGAGGGCACTGAAGATAGAAGCGTGGGGGATCAAGCCAAATGCATTGGTGAAGTCCAGCCACGCGACCACAACCTCCCTCCCTTTGGACTTCGCGTCGCGCAGAATCTCCTGCAAGACAAAATTGTGTTCATGGCATCCCTCCAATGGGAGGAAGCCTTTCTGGGACGCGCTTATTCTGTCGTTAGCCATGGCCCAGCAGGTGAGGCGGTCGGCGACAAGTGAGGAGAGGAATTTAGGGGTAGTATCCCCCATCGCAATTGGCCACCAGTTCCCGATTTGGTCCCTCTCGCCTTTCTTAAAAAGCAACACAGTGTCGGAGTTTTTCCAGCACTGTGGTACTGCGCCCAATCTGAGGCAAGCATTGAAAAGAGCCGTTAGCACGTGACATCCCGGGTCAGCCTTCCTTAGATCCGCGTACGTAACGCCGTCGGGCCCCGGGGATGAGTTACTCATGCCTCGGAGCATTTTTGCGACTTCGTCGGATCCGAATGGGCGACACAGGCTGGCACAGCTTTCGGCACTGGGCTCGTCGGCGTTGAACAGAGGGGGCAATTCGCCGCCAGGCTCTCTCGCAGAATGTATCTGCTGGAAGTGCTCTTCAACTTCCTGGACTGGTATTTCACAGTGCCGGGAAGGACCACCTAGCACTTCCTGGACCGCTTTCTTGCGGTTGGAACGGTAGAGAGCCTGGATGCGCCTGGACCTCTCCACCCACGCCATCCTGTCATGACCTGGGACCTCATCGGGAGCTGGTTGGCCTTGTGTGGCTGGCGTTACATTGCACCTATCGTCACGGTATCCGGATCTCCTCAGCCCCCGTCGACGACCACCACGACTGCGGACGAAGCGCCTCCGGTGGCGGGTATGTCGCCCCTCCCGACTCGTCATCCTGGACAGAAATACAGCAGCTTGAAGGGCAGCCTCCTCCAGCTGAAGGGCATCCCACGCTAGATTTGCCAGTTCAACGAACGCTAGCTGGTCCTCTGATGGACCACGATTACGGCCCCTGCGCCGGATACGTTGGCGAGGGGCATTCTGGGTCCAAATCGGGCGTTCAACTGGGTCCTCCAGAGTTAATGCGGTCAGAGAGTCAGGAGGAGCGGCGCTCCCGCCCCACGGGGTATGAGAAAAAAAAGCTGGTGGTGAGACTCCGTCCACAGGAAGTTCTGGTCCAAGAGCAGCATCCGGTGCAGGAGCCGATTTTCTTCCGGCGCCACCCTCCACGTCAGGAGAGCCAATAGGGGGGTCTCCCGGAACATCAGCGCTGGATTGCGACACGTCCCTGGAATGGTAAGAAACATCAGTGTCACGGTCGCAGACTCCGAGACAGTCAAAAATATTATGTGATATAAATAGAAACAGTTAATGATGATGCTCACAACTTTTTTACTGGGGGCAAACAGATTTTTCCAAGAGCTTTTAAAAAAGAAATCATTTAAAATTTTTTTATAAAAAGTTGTGAATAACATAAAATGATTAAAAATCTATAAGACTTTTTTAAAAGATTAATAAACACTAAAAAAATTAAATAAAACCAAAACAAATAAATTTGAAAATCAACCGAACCTGTATTATAGTAAAAAAATCTTTTTTTTTTTAAGTCGTTCATTTCAAAAGTTCTCATTAAATCAAATACTTCTTTAAATATTTGTTTTCCCTTTATAAAAGAGAGCTATCGCCATTTTGGTGAGATTTTCAATGTAAGATTTTATTCGTGAGCTGATTGGTGTAGAAGTTTTTAAAATATTCGAAAAGTGTCTTTTGAGGTTACAATCATTGTTTTTTTTCCTATGCGTGCTTGCAGTGCGCTGAGTGGTACTAGTTATAATAAATTTATGCTAAAATGATTATACTTATTTATTTAAACAGACCGAAATAAATATTTTTATATGTGTAACATAAAAATTTCTTGGGTCACATAAAAAATAATGTTTGACTAACTAAACGTGGCTTCGCCCCATTCTGTCCGGAGGACATTCTAGAATTTGAGATAAGGCAAAAAATTGTGAAGTTATGGTGGTTGGGTTCAAATTGATGAAATTGATGGAATTTCTATACCTTTTCTACCTTTGATCGAAAAATTGACCAAATCATCGCTTCGATCATGCGTAATGCTTATAACTTATCTATGCATAGTATACTACCGAAATAGTTTGGATCCAGTGAAATATTCCGCCGCTGCGGCGTCAGCGGGACCTCCGCCAACATTTTCATCAAGGAACATGAAAGTTCGCAAGAATTTCGTTGAAACATGGATTTGGGAAGCGATCGACACTGGGTAATAATGATAATCAATCATCTGTTTAATTTAAACTTTCACTTCCAATTCAGGATTGCGCTATTTTACATTCATCTTTTGACACTTTTCATTGCTAGTTTAGAACTGGGTGTATATGTATGAACATCAAACTTGCTTTCAAATTTCTGTTGGTTATGGTAACTAATTTATACTGAATAAGTATTTTAACCTTTATAAATATTTATTGACACGGTTGTATGATATTTATGTATCATAATTAATCCAAAAAACTTACAAATAATTAACAAATTAAAAATAAGGGACTAATTAAAAGTGATTGTAAAGTAACTTTACTATTTAAAATATCAAAAGGAGATGAATATATACAAAAGATAAAACATATACTGATAAAATTTACTCAAACTGTTAGCAGATAGTTAAAATCTTTCTTAAACTTGGTAGCGTCTAAAAATAGTATGATTTTCTTAAGTCTTGCGCATCGATCGATGATATTAGTTGTTATCATACATAATATTACATATATTGAAGTTCAATCAATTTTCCGGAATAATACTGCTCTTTTGTGTACTGCACCAAGAACCCAACCATAGTAATGACAATTAAAGCATGAAAAAATAATAATAATAGTAATAACATTCTTTCTGATAAAATAAAACTTACATGAGTTTTGCAAGCATATAGAAATTGTATTACCCATACGTGTAATGCAGGAAACTGATGCAGTAGACTAAGGAGCTTGTGATGTTGCAAAGGCTTAGACGATATATGTTGTGTCCATGTTTTTCAGTAACGGACAATACAAGGGTGCGGGGTTCTTTGCACGGATTGACTGTGTCGACTTTGCGGCCGGACATTGGACCTCCGGTTAAGCACAGATCTGTGACTCGACCCGCATGGGCCGGTCGCTATGCCTTTTCGTACGTGCCGCTCCATCCATGGAGACCTAGAATTTTCCTAATGCATGACATCTCCGACACTTGGCTTTTTTCCAACATGACTTTAGGGTAACAATCAACTATCACCTATCAACAATCACCGTTTTATCAATGTTTCAAGCCTCTTAATTTTCTCTCCAAAGGACCCCGCAATAATCTTATGGAATGGGGTTTCAGCGGAATTTTCTAAATTTTTGATATGATATAGCCCTTAACATCTTGAACAAAAGTCCCAATGAGCACAACTCTCTGTATTGAATATTTTGGCCGCTAGAGGGCATCAAAGTTTCTCAGATGGTGCGTGTAACGCATCAGAAAATTAAAAAAAAACTTGGTTGTAAAACAAAAATGTGATTAATTTTTACTTCTTGCGGGATTTCACGTAGTAGTTAAGTATTAATATTAGTTTTTGAAGTCTTAATATTTTTCTAACCTCAAAAAAAGTGCTAAGGAAACGAAAAAAATGGGTTAATAAAGAGTATAATATACAAAGTACGCGAGATCTGGTCATTTTCAAAACTTTCTTTAATATTATTTGCAAAAAAAATTTTTTGTATCTACTGACAAGGAAAGGACCAGACATTTGGGTCATGGATTTGGCTAAAACTTGATATATGGGCTCCAAATATGCCAAAAACAAACCTCCAAGTGTCAGTTTCTCTGAATGGGCCTTTTAAAGTCACTCCACACCTCATGTTAAAAAATCAGCATTTTATCAGCATTTTTCAATAAAAAGCTGTTTTTGACCTGATTTTCAAAAAAATATTGCTCAGACCCTTTTACACTTACAGAATTCCGAAACCTCGTACTTTTTTTGTCTTTTCAAGTACTTTCTGGAGAAAATTATTTGAGATTTTTTTTTATGTATTAGACCATGAAAAATTAAGATGTTTTTCGTCATTTTTTCATTTTAAATATCTCAATTTTACGTGGTCTAAAGAAAAGAATAGGGTCTGAGCAAAATTTTTTATAAAATCAGGTCAAAAACAGCTTTTTATTGAAAAATGCTGATAAAATGCTGATTTTTTAACATGAGGGAACATGACTTTAAAAGGCCCATTCAGAGAAACTGACACTTGGAGGCTTCTTTTTGGCATATTTGGAGCCCATATACCAAGTTTAAGCCAAATCCATGACCCAAATGTCTAGTCTTCTCCTTCTGAGTTTAGTTTGATATTTTTTCTAACCTAAAAAAAACAACTGAAAAATTGAAGAAACTGTTTCTATTGTTACTATAGAATTTTTAAAGCAAGATTAGTTTGGTTTTTCGTATTTTACACTAGAATAAAGAATTCAAGGATTAATCTTTTTTTTATTTTTATTTCAACCTCAATAAATAAAAATAGTGTGTTCAAACCTTTATCATAAATGTTACGATGTTTATTATGCATAAGGTATAGTACTGAGCAGACGATTGTTGTTACTAGAGATTTGCTGTAAAAAAAAGTGAAAAACAATCATCTTATTATTTGTGAGAGTTAATCGTTTCAGTTAAATGTTTTATTAAAATAATTGTTGTAATACTTCGTTACTGTCTTATTTTACTTTAAAAAAATATCTATTATGGCTCACGCAGGACGACCAGAGGTGTGTAGTAAAGTGAAGAGTGAACTTAAGTCGAAACGACTTCACTTCACTTGAGTTGGGAGTTGCGCATAGCGTGACGCTGTGCGCTGTATGTATATATATATATATATATACTTAAAATGGACTAAATTATTTTTTTCTTTGCTTCATATTTTGACATCTATAAAGTCAGGGTGAACACCTGGTTCACTTGATAATAGCTTCGCTGTGGAGATGATTTTCCTAGGAAGTTTTGACCCAGGAAGGGTCAGGGTAGACTCCTGGTACCCTTGGTGATAGTTGCGCTTTGAGGACGATTTCTCCAGGAAGTTTTGACTCGGAAGGGGCCAAAAAGGACACCTGGTGCCCTTGGTGATATTTAGACCTTGAGGATGATAACCCCAGGAAGTTTTGACTCCTTAAGGGTCAGGGTGTACTCCTGGTGCATTTGGTGATACTTACGCTTTGAGGACTATTTTCCCAGGGAGTTTTGACTAGGAAGGGGCCAGGGTGGACACCTGGTGCAGCTCGTATTAATTATGCCTTGGAGATGATATTCCCAGGAAGTTTGGACTTCGGAGGGGTCAGGGCGGACACCTGGTGCACCTAGTGATACTGACGCCTTGGAGATGATTTCTCAAGGAAGTTTTGACTTCGGAGGGTCAGGGTAAACACCTGGTGCACCTGGTGATACTTACGCCTTGGAGATGATTTACCCAGGAAGTTTGGACTCTGGAGAGGCCACGGTGGAAACTCAGTGGACCTGGTGATACTTACGCCTTGGAGATCATTTCCCCAGGAAGTTTTGACTCCAAAAGGGCGAGGGTGGACACCTGGTGCAACTGGTATTAATTACGCCTTGGAGATGATTTCCCCAGGAAGTTTGGACTTCGGAGGGTCAGGGTGGACACTCGGTGCACCTGGAGTACTGACACCTTGAAGATGATTTCCCCAGGAAGTTTTGACTCCAAAGGGGCCGGGGTGGACACCTGGTGCAACTTGTATTATTACGCCTTGGAGATGATTTCCCCAGGAAGTTTGGACTCCGGAGGGTCAGGGCGAACACCTGGTGCACCTGGTTATACTTACGACTTGGAGATGATTTCCCCAGGAAATTTTGACTCCGTAAGGGTCAGGGAAAATACTTGGTGTGCCCGGTAATAACTACACTCTGAAGATGCTATCCTTATAGTAAACTTGATGACGTGAACCCGCTGGGATCAAAACTTCCTGGGAAAATCATTTTCGAGGCGTAAGTATCACCAGGTGCTCCTGGTGTACACCCTGACCCACCCAGAGTCCTAACTTCTTGGGGAAATCATCTCCAAGGCGTAATTAATACCAATTGTACCAGATGTCCATCCTGGCCCTTTTGGAGTCTTAATTTCCTGGGAAAATCATCTCCAAGGCGCAAGTATCATGAGGTGCGACGAGTGTCCACCCTGGCCTCTCCGGAGTCCAAACTTCCTGGGGAAATCATCTCCAAGGCGTAATCAATACCAGTTGCACCAGGTGTCCACCCTGGCGCCTTTCAAGTGAAACAGGAGTTCACCCTGACTTTATAGATGTCAAAATATTAAGCAAAGAAAAAAATTGTTCAAGTCCATTTTACGTATGTTTATATACACAGCGCACAGCGTCACGCTATGCGCAACTCCCAACTCAAGTGAAGTGAAGTCGTTTCGACTTAAGTTCACTCTTCACTTCACTACACACCTCTGAGGACGACTGCCTTGTTTTATTTGCTATACGGCAATGCCTCCAGCTCAGATGCGACGTATCGATAGACCAGAAGATGAAGGAAAAAGAGAAATAGCTATTATACTTCACGATAATGCCTATAGAGAACCTCTTCAAGTAACAGACGCAACTCGGATTTGCTGTAATTGCAATATATCGATTCTCAACGAAACTGAGGTTATGCAACTCGACCCATCATGTTTTAGGCTAAATCTTCAAACTAGTTCTCTTACTTGTCTCATTTGAAACAATAATCATAATTTAATTAGACTTTGCATTCAATGCCGCACTCAGATTTACCTTAAAAAGAATATATATGCTAATCATAATATAAAATGCTGTCCCGGTCATTTGGATGACTCTGGTTATCTTTTTGATGAATTACTAGATTTATTACGTTTTGTAAATAGACCTCACACATTAAAGGGAAATGAGCTTAAAAGCATTTTAGAGGAGCTGCGTAATGTTGCCAATTATGCATCTCGTTCGAAATATGATTTCATCTAAGAGATTTAACAGTTGGAGTCTACCAGGTCACAGTTGCCCCAGCATGTATTCAAGATAAATTATTAAGCGATAATGCTCAAGAACTACAATTCGATACTCTGATTAGTGAACCAGGACAACTACGAGCGCGTGTATACTAGGTTTAGTGGTAGTAAAAGCCATCATGTTTTAGGCTAAATCTTCTTGCTCGCTTTTGTATATTTGTCGCTTTTGTAGACCATATAGCTGATGCAGCCAACAATGGTGACGAAAACGCAAATGATGATGAAGATTTGATACTTGTCTACTATTGCACATGTAAGGCTGGAGCAAGAACTTTAGGCTCTTGTGCCCATGTAGCTAGCATTTAATGGTACATAGGATATGCTCGTCATATTAATATTGTAAAATATCCATCCAAAAGAATTTTACGTAGTATTGAAGATTCAGTGCACAGAAACTGAATCTGAATGCATTAATATGTGAAAGGTCTGCTCAATTTATCTGTTTCTTGGACGTAAATATTGGATAATGCTAGCTCTGGCAACACGGACTAAAATGAGTGAAATTACTTATCCTTGGGACTCTGAGATTTTATTCAGATAAAATATATCTGTGACAATGATTAATAAATGAAGCTTACATATGTAAAAACCAAAAAGATTTAATTGCTTTAATTATTAATAAGAATTAATAATAAAAATTATTTATTGAGGTTGAAATAAAAATAAAAAAAAGATTAATCCTTGAATTTTTTATTCTAGTGTAAAATACGAAAAACCAAACAAATCTTGCTTTAAAAATTCTGTAGTAACAATAGAAACAGTTTCTTCAATTTTTTTAGTTGTTTTTTGAGGTTAGAAAAAGAATACCAAACTAAACTCAGTAGATACAAAAAAATTGTTTTGCAAATAATATTAAAGAAAGTTTTGAAAATGACCAGATCTCGCGTACTATGCATATTATACTCTTTATTAACCCATTTTTTTCGTTTCCTTAGCACTTTTTTTGAGGTTAGAAAAAGATCAAGACTTCCAAAACAAATGTTAATAAATAACTACTAGAAAATCCCGCAAGAAGTAAAAATTAATCATATTTTTGTATTATGACCAAGTTTTTTTTTTTATTTTCTGATGCGTTACACGCACCATCTAGAAACTTTGGGGCCCTCTAGCGGCCAAAATGTTCAATACAGAGAGCTGTGCCCATCAGGACTTTTGTTCAGGATGATAAGGGCTACATCATATCAAAAAATTAGAAAATTCCGCTGAAACCCACATTCCATAAGATTATTGCGGGGTCCTTTTTTTCGTTTCTTAACGTATGTGCATATTATTTTTTCCTCTTTTCTGTTGTGTGATGCACGAATACTGTAAAAAATTTTTTATTTTTTAAACCATCTTTTTATACTGACGAACGCAACAAGTTTTTTTTTAATTAGTTGACTTATTATTTAAAAAAAATTAAATGTAAAATTTTTAAAAAATTCATATTTTTGTTTAAACGATTGATAATTCGTCATTATTATAAATTTTTAGCCTTTGTCGTCAAACGTGATTCAATAAATTTTTTGTTAAATCGTAAAACTTTTTTAAAATCTTTAATCAAAGTTTTGCGATGTCGAAAAAAACATAAATTTTTTTCAAAATTAATATTCGTTGAAAATTGATGTTTTTGGTTTATTTTTATGAAAAAGATTTTTTTATTTTTTGTTTTTAATTTTTTTTCAATAACTTTTTTATTATTATATTACATTTGTTTAATGAGTCCTTTCGTAAGATTTTTAAGCATGTATTATTTTACTTTTATTTTTGTAAAATAAATTTGTAAATATATTTTGGAGGTTCAAATTTTTTTCTTTATTCCGTTCGGAAAGTGCTACTTCCATGCCGCTACCGCTTCAGTAATTAGCACTTACTGGCTGTCATGTGGAAAAATAGTATACATACCTTGGCAGCTGTAGAGAAAGACCTCAGATTACATTTTTTGTCACTCTTCCCTAATGGGTTAGCTTTGACGTGGTTGGCCATTTCATGTGATCTGAGACATTTCTTATTTCAGCTATCTAGCTGTGTAATTTATTTGAAGAAAACTATATAAGTAATCATTCACATTTTTGAACTAGCATCGAAGGAAAAACAATGATCAAAAGAAACGTGCCAGATAGCATCACGTCCTGGATTTTGACTGGTTTTTCGGTGGATCCAGCCTATGGATTTGGTTTAATCGAAGCTCCAAGAAAGGTGTGACTTCTGGAACCAATCTTTACAGTTATGAAAATTAATAGTTTCATTATATTTATTTCTTACGAATTTTTATAGCTCAAAGTTTTTAAACCATTCTTCATTTCTATGAATTTGCCTTATTCTGTGATTCGAGGTGAAATTGTAGCAATACCAGTAGTTGTATATAATTACATGAACAAAGATCTAACTGTAGAAGTGTTATTAGAAAACAATAACAAAGAGTTCGAGTTTGCTGAAGTATCTAATGAAGTGCACGATATCAAACGTATGTTCGGTTGTACTATTTATAATAATTTTATTTGCAACAGTTTTAAAAAGCTTACAAAATGTTTAATGTTGACATTTTAGAAGGAGAATTGTATCGAACAAAAAAAATTTTCGTTCCGGCTAACACACCTCAAAGTGTTTCTTTTATGGTAATACCAATCAAACTAAACCACATCATTTTAAAAGCTAAAGCAACAAGTTTAATGTCAGTTGACAGTATAGAATTTCCCCTTCTAGTTAAGGTATAAGTTTTTTTCTTATTAACTGTAGATTTAAAAAATCTGTTAATTCAAACAAATCGATTTTCAGCCTGAAGGAGAAACTCAATTTAGAAACAAGGTCGTTTTCGCTGACTTGAGAGACAAAGATTCTCTAAAAACTAACATGACGGTAGATATTCCAAAGTTCTTCGTTTCAGATTCTGAGTACATAGAAGTGTCAGCTGTCGGTAAACATAAAACATCTTTATTTTAAAACAATTTTATATTACGCGTTTAATTAATAATACAGATTTAATGAAATTTCTAAAAAGGTGATATTTTGGGTCCAAGTATACCAAATCTATCGAAATTAATAAAAATGCCATTTGGATGTGGGGAACAGAACATGCTTAACTTTGTACCAAATATCATTATTTTGGAATATTTATATGTGAGTAACTCTTAAATTGGTTAAACAAACTCTGCAGAAAAGTGAATAAAAAAACATTTGTCTACTGTGTGATTTTAGAACACGAATCAATTGTCTCCAGCAATCGAGAGCAAAGCTTTAAGATATCTTGAAACCGGATATCAGCAGGAATTGACTTATAAACACGCCGACGGTTCTTTCAGTGCTTTTGGAAAATCCGATCTTAGTGGAAGTACATGGTTCGCAACTAGTTATACTTCTTTTTTATAATAATTAAAATTATTTATCAAAAAAAGTATGCTGATGCTCAAAATTATTTATAAATTTCAAATTTTTACTTCTTCTAGGTTAACAGCATTTGTCGCAAAATCGTTCAAACAAGCCGAGAAATATATAACGGTGGATAAAAAGGTAGTTTCAGAAGCTTTGAAGTGGCTTGCCGAAAAACAGTCAGCAAACGGTAGTTTTCCAGAAGTTGGAACCGTCAGCCATCGGGACATGCAAGGTGGTGCCGCCCGAGGACTCGCTCTTACAGCGTACGTTCTTAGCGCCTTTCTTGAAGTTGAGGTATGTAGGTATTCCTAATTTTGTTAAAAAAATTAAAATAAAATTGTTCGTGATGGCATATTTTATCAATTGATACTATTAATAGAAGTGTAAATAATATCAAATAAATAAGTATTTATTAAAAACAGGGTGGTGTCGATGGCCAATATCGTAACGTAATATACAAAGGAGTAGATTACATAGTGCGAAACGTCGAGGGTTTGGATGACGACTACGCATTAAGTATCTGCACGTACGTATTGGGTTTGGCTCGCAATGCCTATGAAGACGAGGCCTTCGGGCTACTTGAAGCGCATTCAAGCAACAAAGATGATATGAAATGGTGGAGCAAATCTATACCCGAGGACGACCAAAAGAACCCCTGGCACTCGTCTCTATCAAATACGGTAAATGTCGAGATGACCTCGTACGCTTTGATGATCTACGTCAGGAGGAATCAGCTCGTTGAGGCCACAGCCATCATGAAATGGCTCGTAAAACAGCGAAACGTCGAAGGTGGTTTTGCCTCCACTCAAGACACTGTCGTTGGTCTCCACGCTCTTGCTAAATTAGGAGAGAAACTCAGAGCCAACGTATACGATCTTCGTATTCGCGTTACAACTGATCTTGGCGAGCAAAAAGAAATAAGCATAAACTCGAGAAACTTTATGATAGTTCAAAAGCACGAGGTTCATTTTTTCAATATTTAAATCAATTTTAAGAATGATTCTTTAAAGTTTAACTTTATAAATATTTTTTCTTCAATATTTCAGCTTTATGGAAAGACTAGGATCATGAATATAACCACGACTGGGAGAGGATTTGCCATTATTCAAGTTTCTTCTCGTTACAATCTTAACGTAACCGGAGCTTTCCCTCTTTTCACATTAGATCCTCAAGTTGATAAATTATCGACTAACGACCATCTTTCACTATCTATTTGTTCTGGGTAAGGTTTCAGTTTATTCTGCCAAAGTTTTTTTTTTTTTTTTTTTTTTTTTCTGGAAAAATGATTTATTAATTAATTAAAAATGACTTTTTAACATTGAAAAGAATTTTTCGAACAAAATTATTTTTTGAAAATTTAAGTTAAAAAATACAGTCATGAAAATTTATAAAAACCACTTAAATAAAAGTAAAACAAAAAACGGAGAAACAAACAAAATTTTACTGTAGTACTTCGAGAATACTAAGAAAATCTGTTTTTTAAATTAAAAATAAATATATTTTCTGTTTTTTAACTATTTAATATTTTCCTTAAAGAAAAGAAAAATGTTCATTCATTATAAAACAATGTACACCAGACGGACATCGAATCGTTTCCCCATTTCAAAATTACCCCTCAGAAAAAATGGCCGCTGTCCTATAGGTTAGGAACGGAGGTCAGCCATTTTTTCTTAGCACTAATTCAAAAGAGGGAAAGGATTCGATGACCGTTTGGTGTACATAATAATGAATTAAATTTAGGAAGTTGTCTAGCGGAGCAAGCAGGAGGGAACCCTCCTCCCCGTTCACATAGCGAATATCGCTATGTAAAAACTTAAAGCGCCCCCTGGATCGGAACTAAGTGAAGAACCTGAAAGAACTGATCCTATTTAAGGAAACTTGGCAGTTTTTTCAAAATCCAAAAGTAAGAACCCAAAAAATTCCTGTAGATTCCTTGAAGTAAGACAAACAACTTTCCTATTTAACACAACAATGGTTGTCGGACTCGTTTTCGAGAAAAAAGTCAGTTTAGAATTTTTCTTTTAACATGGGCTCTTATGGAAAAAAACATTTAAAAATTTGGCAAATCATCAAAATCCACAAGTTTACTACGAGTAAGGTGTCATTTTATAGATAAAAATTTGAAGATTATTTTAAAATTATGGAAATATGGGATTATTGGACTAATTTACAAGAAAAATAGAAAATTGCGGTACATAACCTTCAAAACATGCAATTTTTCAACGTTTTTAAAAATTTTTTATCTTAAATTTTGTTTTAATATGTTTAAAAATGATAAATAATCACTTACTAATCAAAATAAATAAAAAAAAATACTTTTTTTCTTATTTTCAATTTCATGCACCCGCAAGGGCCCCCGCTAGGTACGACCCCTACGCTGACAAGCCTCCTTAAATACAAGGGATCGGACTATCGAAATAAAAAATTTTAAAAAACTCTACGTCCAATATGTTGATGCAAAGTAATTTTTTAAAATATTATAGTAATTTTAAAGTTATTATAGCTGCTCCAATGAATAAAAAATATTATTTTTAATAAGTTTCTCTAATAAGTGTGAGTTTTTAGGGTTATGTTGCTCTTAAAAAAATACATCGGTGGAAGAAAAAATAATATAATCGTCTAGAACTTAACTTAAAACAAGTTATCAATAAAATATTTTGCTTATTTATCAGTTTTTATTAGAATAAATCAAATAGTTAAGCTACAAATAACATTTTTTTACTCTGCGTGATTATATACACGGAAAGAAAGGCGCACTGTAAAAAGTCTGCCGTGCACCGAAAAATCGGTGCAAGGCACCAGTTTCTCAAAATTTATAACCTCCACAAGGATTACTGCCTTACCGACAGTGTCGATTTTAGAATTTTCGGTGCCAAGCACCGAAAAATCGGTGCAAGGTACAGAAATTTCAGTGCCTGTCATGCAGAAAGTAGTGACGGTTACTCAGTTTTTTAAAGCTCTATGAAACCACCGCTTTGCAGTGCGTCCTTCTTTCCGTATAGTTTGAGAGACTCAAAAATGCATTTGATTTTTTTTCATAAATTAATTTAACGTAGCTATTTTTATAATTTTCTTTCAACAGTTTTAAAATAAATTGAAGGTTGAGTATGTTGGTCGCGCGTGAATGCTCTTCACTTAGTTCACTTTTTCGTCTCCATGAGCTCTAAGATCGAATGCGCTATCCCCTCTCTTCAGCTCTGCATAGCGATAGTTACAAAGAGAAGGTCTGTCCTTTGGGACCTGGATTTTCATAAAACTTTGCACACAGTTTTTATTCATCATAAAAATAAGCCCTTCAGTGTTCTTTTTTCCAGAATGGGCCCTTTTTCACCTACTTTCCATACATCCCCTGTGTTAAAAAGTAGTTTGTTTCCAATGAAAAGTCGTTTTTGGCCTCATTTTCAAATAATTCCTACATGAACCGCATTGCACTTAAAAATATCTGGGTCCTCGCATTATTTTTGTTTTTCTAAGTACTTTTGAAAAAAAATTGTTAAAAAAAATGTTAAAAAAATTTTTTGAATGATTTCATCCATTCAAAAAATATTTTTGAATGGATACGGCCGGCGGAGCGCTAAACCCATTATTCCACCGAGCTATTCAATTTCTATGTATACCATCCAGTATGAATTGATTATCAAGGCTCTTGTGGTAGCATTAAAAAAGGGAAAAAAAAATTTCTTGCTGGTAAAGCTTCTTTTTATAAAAATATCATAAACAAAAAAGTGGAGGAGGGGGACGAATATCGGGGGAGTTTGAAATGATGCGTGCGAAACGGAATATCTCCAATATGATAAATTGATAATACATGATGAGTTGAAACGCAAGAAAAAAATGCTCTATATCATTATTATATTGCTTTTCGCAAGTGACAGTGTTTATTTAAAGAATGCTAACGAATATGTAAACTAAAATTAAGAAATAAAATAATGACAAGTTACAACTCCAATAATTAAATCAACCAATAGTTTATTTTAATTTTAGATTACTAATATAAACTAAAAATTGAAGTAATAATAAAAAATCTTATAGTTGACGAGTTTTACTTTAATCTTTCCATTAATTGCAGTGCAATAGAACAAAAATAAAATATTCAATAATTATATACTAAACTTGAAAATTTCATTCAAAATAATAATATACTCGACCAGCAACACATTTAAAAAGATTGAATTTTTAGTAAAATGAAAAAAGGTTTGATACTGGACTAAAATAATTTATAACTCTAAATTAATGAATTTTTCAAATTAATGTAAATTTTTTGAATATTTTATTTTTGTTCTACTGCACTGCAACTATAAATTAAACGATCAGAGTAAAACTCGTCGATTTTAAGATTTATGATTTTACGAACATTTTTTTAGTTTATATTAGTAATCTAAAATTAAAATAAACTATTGGCTGCGGTGAAATTATTGGAATTATATAACTCGTCGTTATTCTATTTCTTGACTTTATTTTACATATTTTTTAGCATTTTTTAATTGAAACTTCAGCAAAGTCCAGACCAAGCGTCCGACACTGTTGCTTCCGAAAAGCAATAATAATTAATTTAGGGTATTATTTTTCTTACGTTTCAATTCCACTCATCATATTCCATATATTCAGTATAAAAGTCAATGTGAAGCAGACAACATGTAGGGTAAAAATATCGACTACGCGTTATATCGAAGCGCGCTTAAAGAAAAAGTTGACAATATCCGAGAAGTGAAACTTCGTGAAAAATCAAAAACTCAGATAGCTAAAGAAAACAGAATTCCTTCAAGTACGTTGTCAATTTTTTTGAAAAATAAAGATAAGGTTCTCAAAGACTTCTCCAAAATTTGCGTTGGTGAAAAGCGTAAGAAGTTTTAAAATTTGGTAGATGAAGCTCTCACATGTTGCTTTTTCGAAGTATTCAGAAATGTTGAAAAGCTATTGCTTTTCTTAAAGCAAAAGCTCTATAATTTTCAAAAACGGTGAAAATAATTTTACAGCAAGTAACTCTTGGATTTTTCAACAAATCATAAATGTCTAATATAATAATGTGCGTTCATTTAATAATAAATGAATAATTCAATAAAACCTCCATGATTCGAATTTTTTTTTTTTTTTTTAATTTACAAAATTTACTTCTGCAATTCGAACTTCTAGAATTCGAATTCCTCTATAATTCGAGGTTTTTTTTTTTTTTTTTTTTTTTCTTCAATGTTTGACACCAGCTGCCTCTTTGCTGGCTATATGGTCATCAACTATAACTTTTTGAGGTTTGCCATTAGAAGGGAGGATAGTAGAAGGTAGTAAACTGTCTCGTCTGTCACTGTCGTGGAGTACTCATCCGACAAGGCGGATTCCACGAGACGAGTGTAACGAAGCACTGATGAGATGCTATTTCGTTGATTCACGTTGCGAGGTCCGCCTTATCGGCTGAGACCCTTTTGACCGATGCAGAGAATATTAAATTTATCCTCTCTCAGGCCATCACCCAGGTAGAGAAGATAAATTTTTTAAATATTTATTGTCATCGGTTTTGTCAACGTCAGTCGGGTCTTGGGTTCACCTCACCATCTGAAAAAATTTTTTTTAAGAAAAAAAACTTTCCCAGAGTGGGGATTGAACCCACGACCCTCACCGCGACGCTAGTTTAGCAGCCAAGGATTTAGCCCACTAGACCACCGTGGCGGTTAATTCGAGGTTGATGCTCACGAGCACTTGAGTTTCGAATTATAGAGTTTTCACTGTATTATGTAAGGGTTCCACTGTTGACAATGAAGCCGGTTAAAAAAATGCATTGCAAACGACTTCTTTAGAAACTTTGAATTAAATTCGATATTTTTAGTTGAAAAATTAAAGCAGGCAAAGTCTTGACGTCGGTCGTCCCGATTGATCCTTGTGCACCAGGTTGAACAAATTCATTGCAGACGATTCCTCTTGGAACTTTGATACAAAGTCGATCTTTTTAGTTAAAAATTTAAGATAGATAATGATTATTGAGTCTTCGCTAAGTATTTGTTATTTTACGCAAGATAAAAAAAAGTAATGGATCGATTTTTTAATTTTAATAAAAAATTATATGATTCGTATTACTTTGTGCACTGCACATATAATTTTTAAATGTATGGCTTTTGTAATGTCAAGTTCAATACAGTTTTATTAGATTACAAAAAAATTGTTTCATTTTCAAATTTCAACTTACTATCGAAGTTTTTAAATTAGATAAAATAAAAAAAAAATTTACTTTTAATTTTATTCCGTAAAACAAATTTTTTTATTTTAAACTTTTGGAATATGATTGATACTTAACATTTCAAACTCTATAAAATAATAATGTGAAAAATGATTTAATAAATAAAGATTTTTCAAAGTTTTTTCGATCTACTGCAGCGAGATTGATCGGGTCGACGTCGAGACTTTGTCTGCTATAATTTTTTAACTAAAAATATCGAATTTACATTAAAGTTCCTGGAGAAGTCGTCTGTGTGAGTTTTTTCGACTTTGTGAACCAGGTGTCAAAACTGGAGGGTGTAGATTAGTTGCTGGGCTTAGAGGCTGTTATCCTATTATCAAAAATAAGCTAAAAAAAAATTTTTTGTTGCGTCACGACTACACTACAAATCCTTTTTCGTCCTACTTCATGTACGATGATTTTATATTTTTCAACCATTTATCTTTAAAAATGGGGATTAAAAAACCTCTTTTATTGATGATTTAGTTGGTTGTCAAAAGAAAACATTATAAATATAAATTTTATATTTAAAACTCTATTGATATTTCATTGAGAATCAATTGAAAATCAATTGTTATTTTGAGTTGATTCTCAATTGAGCTTCGTCAGCAGTGATCCGATTAAACCCTTCATATCCCACTCAACTTTACTTGTAATTATATTAATTTTAAACCATAGTTTTCATAAAACTTCAAGGATCTTGCAGCAGTATTAAAAAGAGGAAAAAATTTGTTTGTGGCAAAGCTTCTTTATTATCATAAACAAAAAGTTGTGGGTGGGAGGGGAGAGAAAACATCGGGAGAGTTTTGGGAAATAAGGAACATGTTCATCAGTTAAAATTTTAAAACATTCCTCCTCGAGTTCCTCCATCACCAAATCCACGAAAATCAGAGAGATTGGAGAGCCCATTGACGAACCGTTGATTTGTTTATAAATCTCATTTTTGAAGACAAAGTAGTTATTATCGAAGTTAGTTATCAACAAGAATTTCACAATACGTATGTCATCATCAAACGGTATTTTACATTTGTTATTAACGTTCAAGTTTCTTTTATCTAAAATTCGAAGTACTTGATACAAAGGTTTTATATGATAATGTACATATTAGGGTGGGGTGAACTTTTCTGGAGGCCTTAAAAAAAAAGTTAGGAGTCTAGAAAATTAGTAAAAAATTCAAAATTAAAGGCAAGGCTATAATTACCAGGTTAGGATGACTATTGACCTAAGCACACCACGTTTTAACCTCAAAAAATTATTTTACCCCTTAAAGAATGTGAAATAATTATGTTCAATAGTAAAAATCGAAAATATATGTCATTAAAGATGACTTACAACAGTTAGAATATAAATATTCAAGTAAGGGGCTTAATCACGAAGACCGAATTGTTGCAAACTAAGAATTGGAGGTTCAAAAAAATACTGCGATAATCTTTGTAAAAGTTAAATCGAATTTTATACTTGATATTTTTTGCAAAAAACGTTTCGTTTTCAAGTAAAAAATCAGAGAAGATCCCAATTCGTCAAAATGGGACGAATAAAGCTTTTTTTTTGTTTCAATTGCAAATTTAGTCTTTTGTTATGAATTTTCGTCGTATATAAAAAGCGTTTGGGTTTTCATTTAAAGAATGTTGAGCGGATTACCTGATTTAAACTATGATGATGCGAACTATGCCCTAATCAAGTGATAAATACAAAATTTTGTCCTTCTAGCTGCGCTACTCGTGAATATCAGCTCCAATTTTTTCCAAATCATACAGTTTACAAGAAAACCTTAAAGGAAAGAAAAAAACCTCAGTTGAACCTGCGGAAAGGATTGGCGAGGGCCTGTTGGCGCCCTTAACGACTGATGAACACAAAAATCGGTCATTCTTGCTGCTCCACTCATGAAATACCAGCTCTGACGTTCATCAAATCACAAAGGATTTGAGAAAATTGCGTAAAAAATACAAAAATCCTTGATGAACCTTTGGAAAGGACTTGCAAGGGACCAAAAGTGCCCTTATCAAGTGATAAATCCAAAATTTCGTCCTTCTAGCTGCGCTACTCGCAAATATCAGGTCAAATTTATTTCAAATCATAAAGTTGACAAGAAGATCTCAAAAGAAAGAAAAGAAAATTGCAGTTGAACCTGCGGAAAGGATTGTCAAGGGCCTGTTGGTGCCCGTATCGAGTGATGAACACAAAAATCTGCCATTCTTGAATGCGCCACTCATGAAGTATCAGCTCTGACGTTTATCAAATCACAAAGGATTGTAGAAAATTGGGTTAAAACATACAAAAATCCTAGATGAACCTTCGGAAAGGACTTTCAAGGGACTAAAACTGCCCTTATCAAGTGAGAAATACAAAATTGAGTGAGAAAGAAAAAAAATCTCAGTTAAACCTGCAGAAAGGATTGGCAAAGGCCTGTTGGCGCCCTTAACGACTGATGAACACAAAAATCGGTCATTCTTGATGCTCTACTCACGAAGTGCCAGCTCTGACGTTCATCAAATCACAAAGGATTTGAAAAAATTGCGTAAAAAAATACAAAAATCCTTGATGAACCTTCGGAAAGGACTTGCAAGGGACCAAAAGTGCCCTTATCAGTTCATAAATACAAAATTTGGCCCTAGCTGTGCTACTCGCAAATATCAGGTTAAATTTATTTCAAATCATACAGTTTACAAGTAAATCTTAAAGGAAAGAAAAAAAAATCTCAGTTGAACCTTCGGATAGGATTGGTGAGGGCCTATCGGCAGTCTTACCGAGTGACAAACACAAAAATCTGCCATTCTTGCTGCGCGACTCACGAAGTACCAGCTCTTACGTTCATCAAATCACAAAAGATTTGAGAAAATTGCGTAAAAAAATAAAAAAATCCTGGATGAACCTTCGGTAAGGACTTGCAAGGGACCAAAGGAGCCCTTATCAAGTGAAAACTCGGTACTTGGTACCTTACTCGGTAAGGGTGCTGACAGGCCCTCGCCAATACTTTCTGCAGGTTTAACTGAGATTTTTTTTTCGATCCTTTAAGATTTTCTTGTAAAAAAATTGGAGCTGGTGCTCGCAAATAGGGCAGCTAAAAGGACAGAATTTTGTATACCTCACTTAATGAGGGCCCTTTTGGTCCCTTGAAAGTCCTTTCCAAAGGTTCATCTAGGATTTTTGAATTTTTTTACGCAATTTTCTCAAATCTTTTGTGATTTGATGAACGTCAGAGCTGGTACTTCATGACTGGAGTAGCAAGAATGACCGATTTTTGTGTTCATCACTCGATAAGGGCCGCAACAGGCCCTTGCCAATCCTTTCCACAGAATTAACTGAGATTTTTTTTCTATCCTTTCAGATTTTCTTGTAAACTGTATGATTTGGAAAAAATTGGAGCTGGTGCTCACAAATAGGGCAGCTAAAAGGACGGCAATTTTGTATTTCTCACTTGATAAGGGCACTTTTGGTCCCTTGCAAGTCCTTTCCAAAGGTTCATCAAGGATTTTTGTATTTTTTTAAGCAATTTTCTCAAATCCTTTGTGAATTGATGAACGTCAGAGCTGGTATTTCGTGAGTGGAGCAGCAAGAATGACCGATTTTTGTGTTCATCAGTCGTTAAAGGCGCCAACAGGCCCTCGCCAATCCTTTCCGCAGGTTCAACTGAGATTTTTTTCTTTCCTTTAAGGTTTTCTTGTAAACTGTATGATTTGGAAAAAATTAGAGCTGATATTTGCGAGTAGCGCAGCTAGAAGGACAAAATTTTGTATTTATCACTTGATTAGGGCATAGTTCGCATCATCATAGTTTAAATCAGGTAATCCGCTCAACATTCTTTAAATGAAAACCCAAAGGCTTTTTATATACGACAAAAATTCATAACAAAAGACTAAATTTGCAATTGAAACAAAAAAAAAACTTTATTCGTCCCATTTTGACGAACTGGAATCTCCTCTGATTTTTGACTTGAAAACGAAGCGTTTTTTGCGAAAAATATCAAGTATAAAATTCAATTTAAATTTTACAAAGATTATCGCAGTATTTTTTTTAACCTCTAATTTTTAGTTTGCAACAATTTGGTTTTTGTGATTGAGACCCTTACTTGAATTTTTATATTCTAACTGTTGTAAGTCAACTTGAATGACATATATTTTCGATTTTTACTATTGAACATAATTATTTTACATTTTTTAAGGGGTAAAATAATTTTTTTGAGGTTAAAACGCGGTATGCTTAGGTCAATAGTCATCCTAACCTGGTAATTATAGCCTTGCCTTTAATTATGAATTTTTTACTAATTTTCTAGACCCCTTACTTTTTTTTTAAGGCCTCCAGAAAAGTTCACTCCACCCTAGTACATATAATATTTCTTTTTTTCATACCTTGGTAAAATGGATGAGTTTTGAACACCATGTTTCAGATTATCGAAATGTTTTAATGGTCAACTCATAAAAAATTTATTATGTGCTATAACATCAAAACATATATTAATAAAGCTTTTGGCATGGTTTTAAGAAAGTTTATAAAAAATGATAAATATTTTTATTAACAGTTTCATACCCACGAAAGAAGCAAATGAAAGCAATATGGCCGTGATGGAAATAAGCTTCCCATCAGGCTTTACAGTGGACCAAGATGCCCTACCAAGTTTAGAAGTATCGCATAATGTAAAGCGAGTCGAAACTAAAAATGGTGATTCAATGCTTATATTATACTTTGACAAGGTCAGTAAGACTGCATATTATAAATTTTAATTAATTATTATTATTATTATTATTATTATTAGTTGTTATTATTATTTTTATTTTTATTTTTTTTTTATTTTTTTTTTTTTATGGAGTTGGTGATTGAACTTACGTGTGGGACTTCGACCTTGATACCCACTGAACACCCGTCTCCTTTACCCCTGCCCAGCCCGGAACTGCTTCTTTAACATTACTTCTTGGCTGAGCAGCGTGTCCGGCCCCCTCTCATGAGGGCGTCCGTTTCCTTCCCTGGAGTGGGATTTTATATCTATATTCGAGGGTCGAATATAGATGGGTGAGCAGCTGCACGGCGCTCCATTGCGGCTTTCAGCTCGCGTTGGAACACTGCACAGGATCCACTTCCCGCGACGTGGTCACACTCCTTGTGTCCTTCCTTGCTGCAAAGAAAACAGAGTGGTGTTTTCACGCACTCTGTCTTCTTATGTCCGATCTGCCAACATCGGAAACAACAGTCCGAACTAGTCTCTTCCTCCTTGCAGTCTTTCCCAATGTGTCCGTATCCCAGGCACTTGTAGCAACGCACTACTGTCCGTGTGTTGCATACTATTTTTCTCCATTTGAGGTCGAAAGTACGTTAATTTATTAAAATGAGCAGTTTCACTAAACTTCAGCTGATCGAGATAGACGCGGCCATGTCTCAATAACGCTGGGCGTCTAGTTTATTTTATTGATAAGGAAATAAATAAATAACACCCCAAGCACCTACAACTCAATAACGCTAGGCGTCTAGTTTTTTTTTAATAAATAAATAAATAAATAATTAATACCCCAAGCTCCAACAACTCAATAACGCTGGGCGTCTGGTTTATTATTATTATTATTTTTTCAATTAAACAAATAAATCATACCCCAAGCTCTTAAAACTCAGTAATGCTGGGTGTCTGGTTTTTTTTTTTATAAATAAATAATTAAGTAATACTCCAAACTCCTACAACTCAAAAATGCTGGGAGGCTAGTTTTTTTTTTTAAACAAATAAATGAAAAAAACTAGCCTCCCAGCATTTTTAAGTTGTAGGAGTTTGGAGTATTACTTAATTATTTATTTATAAAAAAAACCAGACACCCAGTTACTGAGTCTTGTAGCTTGGGGTATGATTCATTTATTTGTTTATTTATGTAAAAACTAGACGCCCAGCGATATTGAGTTGTAGAAGCTCGGGGTATCATTTATTTGTTTAATTATTTATATAAAAACTAGACGCCCAGCGATATTGAGTTGTAGGAGCTTGGGGTATTATTTATTCATTTATTTGAAAAATTATAATAATAAACCAGACGCCCAGTGTTATTGAGTTGTTAGAGTTTGGGGTATTATTTATTTATTTATTTGTTAAAAAAAAAAACTAGACGCCCAGCGATATTGAGTTCTAAGAGCTTGGGTATTATTTATTTATTTATTTATCAATAAAATAAACTAGATATTGAGTTGTAGGAGCTTCCCTGCTACAAAAAATTCATTCATTTTCATTGAAAAGTTGAATGATTTCTAATTGACATTTCAATTAGTAAGGTAAAAGTGCCTAATATGGCCCCTTGCCTAATATGGCCCCCCCTGTTATTTTGAATATGCTAGGTATGCGGCATCTCTGCAAGGTAGGAAGAAGTCAAAAACACTTAATTATGAAGTTTTCAGTTGTTTAGAACATTTGAAAATTATTTTTGCGCATGCCTAATAGCTAAAACTCGTTTTGTATACCTCCGTTATTATTTTACGTTGTAATTAAATGGTCTGCCAAAAGATTTAGACGCATCTGACCAAAATTTGAATAAGTAGCTTCGATTCGTTATTGTTTCAGCTTTAAAACGCGACCTTAGTTTTTGTTCAACTCGTTTTCTAACGGGTTTTATTCTTAAATAACTTATTATTCTCCAGTGTTCCTAATATGGCCCCCCGCGAATCAGTAGAAATACCGATATTAAGAGTCCTTAGTTTCATGTTTATTTTTTAGAAAATCCTATCCTAATTTTATTTAAGAAAAATAAATTTAATTGTTTCAAAGCTTTTTTTTATTTTATAACTAAAAAAGCATTCTAGCTCAAAAATCAAACTTTGATAAAAATTTAAAGTTGTAATTTTTCTACTGGTTGCAAAGCTTTAAAAAAAATTGTAAAAAAGGCTCAATTTTTAAATAAATTATTTTTAAAATGTTAAAAATTTTGAAGTTTTTTTTAATTTCATATTCTGATTGATTTAAAAAATCGCAATGAATAAAATACTTCAGGGGGGAGAGGGGGGCCATATTAGGACACAAATTTTATGTGTCTTAAAAAACCTTGTTTTGGTAAATCCTCTGGCATTTGAAGCTCATTGATCAAAATCAAACGTATAAGGTCTCATTTTAAAGCTCTTGAATTAAGCTTTAAAATGAGACCTTACCCGTCAAAAAATAGTGATTTGATTGGCCACAACGTCGATTCTCGCTTAGGGGGGCCATATTAGGTACAGGTACCTTACTTTTAATTGATGGTTTGTCAATTGATATTTATTAGAATGTGAAGGTCGATTGAAATTCATTGGAATTTATTCAGCAATAGGCCATATAATTCATTCATTTTCATTGAAAAGTTGAATGAACTCGAATAAGTATCTCAATTCGTACTTTTAATTGACGGTTTTCCAATTGAGTTCTATTGAAAATTTCAATGGTTTTCAATGGGTACTTTTAATCAACGAATCGTCGATTAGATTTTATTGTTAATGGGATTGCCATTGAAGTCGATTGCAAACATATTCGTGTAAAAATTCCATGAAAAATCATAAAAAACTACATAATGTAGCGGCAAACAGATCTTTTAGACTTCCAAGTCGATTGCAACAGGGCAATCAGTTAAAAAACTATAGCTAAGCATATCTTAGTTACTTAATCATGAGTTTTTTTTTTTTTTTTTTTTTTTTTTTTTATGTAAACCAGGAGGGGAAATCTTTAGAAAGACACCCAAGGAGGAGTTGCTTGGGTAGTGTCGGATTCTTACCGACTAAAACCACCTCCTGGTTGTGGGTTACCAGCCTAAGGAAGCTATGAACCATTGTTGTTGAAAAGATGGTAGAATGCCCCAGTCCAAGGGTGGGAGGGACTGGGCGCTGAACACTCAGAGTGGATAGAGTGGAATAAACGACGAAGTCGTTGGAGAAACGAGGCTCGGTGAGCGAAGAAATGTACCCTCCTTTAAGGGTAGTAGAAAGAGGTGCTGCCCGGTATGGGAGCGATTGGTGATCTTTAAAAATTTCCAAGTGAGAGGATCACCACTCTCAAATGGTTTTTATGTCGAGATCGGGCTTCATCCCACCACCCAAGAAAAAAAAAAATCCGAATAAATTTTTCCCAGAGTGGGAATCGAATCCGCGATCCCTTGGTCGAAGTTGTATCGGCCGACTAGGTGCAAGCACTTAGCCGACTGAGCCAACGTTCGACCTTCCTTAATCATGAGAACCTTGCTCTGGATTATGTAATCCAAAAGCATTGACTTTAGTTCTAGATAGAGATAACAGCTGGCCATCTATCGGCGTACAATTAAAAAAAGTCGATTGAAATTTATTGAAGTCTATTGGATTTTACTGGGCAAAAAATTATTCATTAGCAATAACTTTCAATAGAAATCAATGGATTTAAATAGATTTTCAGCTCAATGAAAATCAATGAATTTTAATAGACTTTTGGCTCAATGAAAATCAATGGTCGCTAATTTTATAAGCTTAAAAAAAAAATACCGATTGGAATGGTATTTTTAATAGAGATGAATAGATTTTAGAAGACTTTCCGCTCAATGGAAACAATGGTCACGAATTTTATCGGCTCATAAAAAAAATCGATTTAAACGGTTTTTTCCATGGATATTAATGATTTCAATAGATTCTTCACTCATTGGAAATCAATGGTTACGAATTTTATAGACTTATAAAAACAAATCGATTTTAATGGTTTTTTCAATGGAAATAAATGTATTTTAATTGCATTTCTGCAACTCAATGGGAATCAATGGTCGCGAATTTTATGAGCTCATAAGAACAAATCGATTTGAATGGTTTTTTTCAATAGATATGAATGGATTTCAATAAATTTTCTGCTCAATGGAAATCACAGCTAATTTCATGACCTTCAAAAATTCATCGATTTGTCAGTTTTGTCAATAGAATCGACAAATATTAATGGTTTTTTTTTTGATGGAATTTGGCTGCCGTGAATTCCATATAAAATTTAAAAAATTAGCCAATTTAAATGGTTGTGTCGATTGTCTACAATAAAAAAATCGATTGATTTATTCTGATCAGAACAGTTCTTACTTTTTAACAGTTCTTTCAACAGAATAGTTCTTACTTCTTTCTTCTTTTAATAAGTATGAATGTTTGAAAACTTTTCAGTTTAATAGAATTTAATTGTCTCAAAATTTCAAACTTGTATCAAATAGATTGTTTTTCCTGTTTTTTTTTACAATAAAAATTAATTAATCTATAATTTATAGTTCATTAAGAATTCAACTGTCCTAAAGTTGATAAAAATTTTATACAATGAATAGGTTTTAAAGGACTGTTTTTTAACAAACTTTTTTTTTTTTTTTTTTTTTTTTTTTTAATAAAAATCAATCGATTTTAATAAACTGTTTTTGAAATTTTAACTGTCACGAAAATTATAAATACTTTAGAAAAAATCGATATCAATTTTTCTGTCAATAAAAATCAACTGATTTCAATAGACCCCCTACTGGAAAAGATCCATTAATATCGACTCAACCGATTTATGACTGTCAAATCACTTAGAAAAAAATGCGTCATTATTATCAACTCTTTTTTTATGAATTTTGCACGAAATTCATAAAAGTTAAGGACGTTCTTTCACGTTTTAAAATCCATAAGAATCGTCTGAAAACTATTAAAATCTTTAAATTTAAGTGTAAGGAATAACATATCCAAATTTTAAGAAGACTCCTAACACGGTTATTGAGATATTTTAATTCAAAGTTGGGCTAAAATCGCTCTACATCGGGTAGTTTAACACAGGCTCTTATGAAAAAACCATGCTATTTTTTTTTTGCTGTAGTTTTTGAACCAGATTACAAATTATCTTGAAATTTGGATATGTTATTCCTTAAGCCTTAAGGAACAAATTGCTATGTTTTTGGAAAATTTCTTATGGCTTTTTAAACAATTTCAGCATTATTTTGTTATTAAAAAATCAGTAAAATGTTTGCTGATTTTTCCTAATTTTTTAAAAAGTGATTTCATTTTTTGATTTACACTGTCAGAAACTAGAAGTTTTCAGTAATTCAGTGTTAAAATTTCAAAAAGTTTTGTTCATTAAGTATTGAGTACTAACTAGTTAAGAATAAAATAATTTTATCCAGTGGCCGAGAAGACTCAAAGCCCGTGGCAGCTGTTCCCGTGCCTAACCTATAAGTCTCTTCCCCCACCACCACCGCTACGAAAGAACGTCCTGAATACAAAAACTTTTAAATTCGATATATTTCTATTTAAAGTACCATTTAAAACAATTCATTTTAATAGATGATTTTGAAATTATAAAAGTTTAAGCTCATTGCAAAGAAACCCATTGAAGCGATTATATTTTCATTATTTTTTTCGAAAATAAGTACAATAAAATTGATTTGAATGGATTTAAAGAAATTTCACTGATGATTGAAACCTTTCAAGACCTTGCAGAATCATCAAGTCGTAATCGATCCAAATCCTTGGAAAAAACCATTCAAATCGATTCATTTATAATAAGCCTATAAAATTTGCGACTATTGATTCTTATTGACCGGAAAGTGCATTGAAATTCATTCAAATCTGACTTTTTCAAAAGTTGATTTAAATCCATTGATTTTCATTAAAATAACCATTAAAATTAATTCGATTTTTTAGACATTGATGAAATTCACGATCATTGAATTTCATTAGATAAAAGTTTTTCAAAATCCATTGGTTTTCATTGGAATAACCATTTAAATTGATTCGATTTTTTCACCTTCATGAAATTTACGTTCATTGAATTTCATTGAATAAAAAACGATTGAAATCAATTGATTTTTATTGAAAAAACCATTAAAATCGATTGAATTTTATTCGATCGTTACAATTAAATTCTATTGATAAAATAAACTATTTGAATTAATTCATTTTTATTGAACTTGCCATTGCAATTGATTCAATTTTATTAAATTACGTTTTCAAAAAAAAAGTTTAAATTGAAATCAATTGTTTTCAATTAAAAGATTTTCGACTGACCATTCAAACTATTCAAATCTATTAAAAATCATTCAAATACATTGAGTTTCAATAAAATTCAATGAATCTTTGACAGCAAGGAATTAGGATATCATTTATTTGTTTATTTATTTATAAAAAAAAAAAAAAACTAGACGCCCAGCGTTATTCAGTTGCAGGTGCTCGAATGATTGTTACTATATTTATTTATTTATAAAAATAAACTAGACGCCCAGCGTTATTCAGTTGCAGGAGCTTGAGGTATCATTTATTTGTTTCATTATTTATAAAAAAAAACTAGACGCCCAGCGTTATTGAGTTGTAGGTGCTCGAATGATTGTTACTATATTTATTTATTTATAAAAATAAACTAGACGCCCAGAGTTATTGAGTTCTAGGAGCTTGGGGTATTATTTATTCATTTATTTAACAAAAAAAAAAAAAAAAACTAGACGCCCAGCGTTACTGAGTTGTTGGAGCCTAGGGTATTATTTATTTGTTTATTTAAACAAAAAAAAAAAACTAGACCCCCAGCGTTATTGAGTTGTAGGAGCTTGGGGTGTTATTTATTTATCAATAAAATGAACTATACGTCCAGCGTTTTTGAGTTGTTGGAGCTTGGGGTATTATTTATTTATTTATTTACTTATTAAAAAAAACTAGACGCCCAGCGTGTAGGAGCTTGGGGTATCATTTATTTGTTTAATTATTTATCAGGATATTGAGTTATTTATTTATTTACCAATAAAATAAACTAGACGCCCTGTGATATTGAGTTGTAGGGGCTTAGGATATTATTTATTTGTTTGATTATTTATAAAAAAAACTAGACGCCCAGCGTTATTGAGTTGTAGGTGCTTGAAGGATTGTTACAATATTTATTTATTTATAAAAATAAACTAGACGCCCAGAGTTGTTGAGTTGTAGGAGCATGAAGTATTATTTATTCATTTATTTAACAAAATAAGAATAATAAACCAGACGCCCAGCGTTACAGAGTTGTGGGAGCCTGGGGTATTATTTATTTGTTTATTTGTTAAAAAAAAAAAAAAAAACTAGACGCCCAGCGTTATCGAGTTGTAGGAGCTTGGGGTGTTATTTATTTATTTATCAATTGAATAAACTAGACGCCCAGCGTTATTGAGTTGTTGGAGCCTGGGGTATTATTTATTAGTTTATTTGTTAAAAAAAAAAAACTAGACGCCCAGCGTTATTGAATTGTAGGTGCTCGAAGAATTGTTTCTGTATTTATTTATTTATAAAAATAAACTAGACGACCAGCGCGTAGGACCTTGGGGTATCATTTATTTGTTTATTTATTCATCAGGATATTGAATTATTTATTTATTCATCAATAAAATTAACTAGACGCCCAGCGTTATTGAGTTGTTGGAGCTTGGGGTATTAATTATTTATTTATTTACTAAAACATACTAGTCGCCCAGCGTTATTGAGTTGTAGGATCTTGGGGTATCATTTATTTATTTATTTATTAGGATATTGGGTTGTTGATTCGGGATGAATAAAATGGTTTAAATTTGGTCACGTGGGCCCCCACGCTGTTGTGCGCATGTCTGATTACTTGGATTTTTTTTCGCTCCTCTCCGCTCCCTCCGCACTTTTTGCTAGTCATATAGCGTTTTGTGTCTTGTCGATGGTTCATCAGGGCCATCTCTACGTCCTCCCTCTACTGTGGGATCGATCCCTCGAATCTCCATCGTCATTGTCCTACGCCTTGGCTTCTCAATGCTTCCCACACCTTGGACGGCTTCTTCGACTTTCGAGTTGAAAGTCTCCAGTTAGGGTCCGCAGGAGTATATCTCCCTTCCTAGTCTTGCCGACACCAGTAACGAATTCCTCATCTTCTGGTCTTTTAATTTTCTTCCTCATCTTTGATAATACTCCAGCGTAGGTCTGGCCTGTGCCGAATTTTATCACCAGAATACTGGTCACGCTGGTGCCCTTACTATCCTTCGCCCGCTGGTGCTTCTTTTTGCCCTTCCTCTTCTTCGCCTCCCCGACGACGTGTTCTGCCTTTCTGGGCGAAACGGCGCCGTCGCTCGTCTTCTTGGCTTCATGGGAGAGTTTTCCCCCGATCTCGTCTCTCGCTCGAGAAACAGCGAGGACTGCGTCTCGCATCATCTGACCTGTACTTCCCTGCCCTTCTTAGCCCTGTGCGTCTCCCTGGCCATCCTGCCTTCCTCAGCTCTCTGGAGACTCTCCTGGTAATCTTGCTCCTTCTCTTCACCCTCTCTGTGTTTCTCCAGTGCCTCTCCTGCCAATCTTGCAACTATCTTCAAACCATCTTTGATCGTCATGTTGACCCCTTTCTGCTTACTACAGGACTCTATCATCAGATTTGCCTGCTGCTCTATCTGTTCCAGGATTCTTTTCTCCTCTTCCCGGCGTCGAAGTAGCTCTCTCCAAATCCCCTCGTCGTACTCCTTGTCTATAGCCGTAACATTGCTGACTCCACTACTGGCGCTTCCAATGCTAGCTGTGCTTCCTTTCCGTCCCTGCAATTTTGGCACTTGCAGGAACACACCTTGATCATTTCATTCCATATGTACACGGTCTTAGCCTCCCCCAGAATCCGTGAGGCCACCTGCCGCAGCCACCCGGGCTTTCACCGGATGGGAACCGCTGGGGAGATTAGTTACTTCCTGGGGTACATCTGTTTTAAGGGTCGTGCCAATCATGATGGGGTTTTTATTTAGGGTATCCCTCCCCTAGATTGGTTTTTCTGTCAGCCCCAGGTATTTTATTTCCCCGGTACCCTCTACCAAGTAGCGAGCGTTCCCTTATCCGCAACCCAGGGAGGCGCTGGATGGGAGAAACCAACCGAAAACTCCGCACCAGATTATTATTATTATTATTATTCTTTATATTATAATTTTGTTTTCTTAGATCCTTAAAATCTAAAATTCCTGATAGTTTAATTTTATTTTCTTAGGTCCTTAAAATATAAAATAAAAAGAAAAGTATGGTTTAATGACTTTAAAAAAAACCTTAATTTTTTATGCTGAAAGGTGAGTCCTCAAAATTAAGCATTTCTTACAAATGTTAACAATTTAAGTATTCTAATAGAAATGGCACTTTTTCAATAGGAGCATGTATTAGGGTACTTTTCGATTGAGAAAACGATGGGACAAGTTGTACAATGTCGTTGAGTTTTTCAACTCGACGGCCTTGTATATTTTTCTCCACGCAAGATGGGAAAGTAAAAAAGGCCGTCGAATAATTTGGGTGCGATAGTGTCAAGTGCGAGTCGTTAAAAAAACCCATAAAAATTTGATGTCTCCTAGCTCTTGTTTCCACTTGGTAATGTAGGCGTTGCATTCTGAGAATCCTGTATTTTTCTCAAAGTACCCTAATACATGCCCTATTGAAAAAAGTATGGTACCTAACGTGAGTGAGAAGTTCTACTGGCCGTCTCGAGTTTTTATGTGCTGCACGAAGCGGAGCGCAGCGTAGCCGAGCATCAAACTCTCGACGGCCATGTAGAACTTCTCACTCATGTTGGGGCATATACCAATACGCGATATAAAAGTGTTATGATTTTGAGGTCAACCTGTAACGAGTGATTTGATGATTTTTTTAGTATTCAAATTTATTTTATATTGAACAGTTTTATATGTTTAACTTCTAATTTGATATAAAAAATGAATGAATTGAAAAACTAATTTGTTTTAATTAATAAAAAAAGAGGAAAGTTTGCACTTTCTGCGTGGTGTGTTGGAAAAGAAGTTTGCAGCACTCGTACTTCTGGTGGAAAAAATCTAATTGGAGCGAAGCTTCATGTATGTTTTTCGTCTACACTGTCGGTTAAACCACCTCCCGATAGGCAATTCAAGTCTGGCTGCATGCTTATTTGCCTTGGCCTCGTATGGACAGCCCGTAAACAGCCGTACGGGGTGAAACGCAGCTAGAGTTTGGAAGGTCGAGTGCACGTGCGCAGTCATACAATCCTGATCATTCGGATTTTTGAGTAATGTTATGATGACCTTTTAAAGTTTTTTATGATTGTTCGTAGTAAAAAAGAAAACACAACTAAAATTAAAAAAAAAAAAAAATACTAATAAATAAACATTAATAAATAGAGTCTGGTTGGTTGCTCTTAACGAACTTTATTTGAAATTACAGGGTAATAATAACCTGCTAACGTTTCGCCATAGTTATCGGGATAGCCTTTTCAGAGCTACAAAAATTTTTTATAAACAAAATGAATTTACAATAAATTTACAATTAAAATTAGATTACATCTAAATATGTATAAGAGCAAATCCACCAAACTCCGTTTTTTTTCAGTAATTTTGAAACTTTTTCAATTTTCGAAGCACACTCTTGAAATTTTGGAAATAATTCTTTAAAATAATACGTAAAAAAATGTAACGTGGATGGTCATAACAAGTTGCCTGAAATAATTATTCAAACAATTAAATTATTATTTTAAAAAAATGAAAATCTGTCTATGCCAATCGATTTTTTATTAAAAAAATAAAAGGATGGAGAGTATTTTTTCAATTAAAATCTGAGTTTTTTTATAATAATCATCTAAGCAACTTAAATTTTTTATAATAGTCATCATACGACACTTTATGAATAGGTTAGGGTCATCTATTTTTTATGTATTTTTATATTGGCAATAATAATATATAGGCGATAATATTCACCTACTGATGTTTTTACACTAATCTACTAAGTAAATTATACGTAAAGAGCAAAAAAAAATTGATAAATATAAGTTCACAACTACGTCGTTGACTGCCGGCTGCTGAAAGACATTAGTCAGTGTCGTCTGCTACAGGTTGAGTTCGAAGGTGCGAATAATAGGAAAACTCTTTTTTTTTTTTTTTAACTAAATAAACTTTTTTGGCTTCAGGCAGCTGATCTTAGTTAAATAAAGTCATGTTTTATTGTTCACACTTGAATATGGAAACTTTTTTTTTAATCTGTGGATGTGCCAGCTGAAAATAACATTTTTTACAAGATTTCACGCTCGAACTTTTCAGAATAAAACGATGTAAACAATAGCTTATTTTGAAAGCACATTATTCGGATTGGTCTTAAATTATTCTTCAAAGTATGTAGTTTCAGATGAATGTATATTTATAGCGTTTGAATAATGCCTGAGCCTGCAAAAACTTGAAAAAATAGGTTATTCATTTTTATCAAAAATGCGTGTATACATTTTTGAAGTTATGTCATTTCTCAAAAAATACAGGCACAATCTTTTTATTGGTTGTAAAATATTCCTTGAACCCAATATTAATACCTCCATCAGTTGTAAATATGTAAAAAGATTGCCTGAAAAAGTTACAGCAGATAATATTTTCAAAACTTAGTTCCGGACATTGCGTTTTCTTGGGTTTTACAGAGTAAAACCTAATTTTTTAAACATTTACATGAATTTTTCAGCTTTTGTATTTGTTTCCACAATCTCAAAAAGAGTGAATCCAAATAATTATTTCATTACATATAAAAAAAAAATTGTCTTAAACCTTTTTACTGGGCCCCGACTGTGAAAATAAGAGTTTGGCGGATTTGCTCATATATATATATATATATATATATATAAAGTTACCTTAAATTATTAAATTTTATTCAATAAAGTGATGTTTAAAGAATTTTCTGTTGTTAAAAAATAAATTAAATTAAATTATTAAAATTCTTCCTCTCGTTTGTGGGCAAAAATAAAAATAAAATTAAAAGTCATTTAAACACAGTGTAAACTCAAAAATTTTCAAAATCTACACAAATCTTTACAAGAACTGGCTTTGTTCAAGATTAACTCTTTTTCACCACGGAATTGGTCATCTGAGTAACCCACGCCAGAGCTGCCCTGAGCGACCAGTTTCCGCCAGCACCAGTCGTGCTGCAACCATGATGCCGCAACCACGCGTCACGGGACTCATTCCGTTGTCGTAGATCGCCCGCTTATCTACGACAAATTCACCCAACTTACCCGAGGCTGAGAGACTCCCGGACAAAACGGCGAGCTCTCTCTCTTCATTTGTACATAGTGTATAATAAATAGTTAACTAAAATTCAACGTTAAACCTCAGTGTTGTGCTTTTCATCTGCCCTCATTTCAGTTTCCCACTCCCTCGCGATAGTGGTAATTTATTCCTTATATTTAATACACTCCACTCAGCTTAATTACAAACAGACGTGATTCAAGAATTCCATTCTTATAATTTAGAAAAAGTTAGGTTAATACTCTTGCAGAATGACTTTCCAAGAGATTTTATCTCATCGCAGATTGAAAAAAGAGTTAGAATGATTAGTAAGGATCTGCCTCATGTTGATAGCAAAAAAAATAATCATATAGGTTTAATAGTACTACCCTTTCATAAATATTCTATACCAAGAATTCAACATATTTTTTACAGATATAATATCAAAGTAGTTTATAGAAACATAAACAAAATTAATGTATTGTTCACTCTAGGTAAGGATCCCACAGAAAAGCTAGATAACCGTGATGTCGTATACAAAATTAAATGTAATGATTGTAGCTAAACTTATGTACGTGAGACTGGAAGAACTCTAAGAAAGAGAATTTCCGAACATGCAGGTGATGTGAGGAAGAAGGATCCTTCCTCTGTAGTTGCTATGCATTGCTTTGATAACACACACACTTTTGATTTTGAGAGTGTGTCAATTGTCGGTAGAGAATCTAATGTTTATAGGAGAAGATTCATGGAGATGTTGAACATTCATTTTTTTGATGACAATGTTAATAAGGAGACAGATACGCTGTCTCTTAAGCATGATTATAGGAACTCGTTAGACTTGATGTCAATTTAAGGTAGTAGTTCCGCGATATATAGCACATTTATGGGAAAACACATGCAAAAGGCAAACAACTCAAACACTATCTGAATTTTTAATATGTTGTAAATAAACATCTGATCTTTCAAAATATCACTTAAGAAATACAGGTATCCATGCTTTTTTTCGAGATAATTGAGTTCAAAAAATGTTAAATTTTACAGGTTAGGTATTACTATATATTGTGATTTGGTGAATTTCTAACTCAATTATCTCGGAAAAAAGCATGGATACCTGTATTTTTTAAGTGATATTTAGAAAGATCAAGTATTTTTTTACAACATATTTTAATTTCAAAATTAGTTTGAGTTGTGCACTGAGGTGGAACTACTACCTTAAGGAGTTTGAAATTTCTCACTCCTTTTTGTTTTTCTGATTCTTGGTTGAATTCTCCCAGTCTCAGCCTTAATGTTTACCTCTTTGTATTAGTCATATACTCTCATGTACAGATTGATCGGTTTAAGGTGATACCTCGCACCCGAATCATGTCAGTTCTTGTAAAGATTTGTAAAGATTTCCAAAATTTTTGAGTTTACACTGTGTTTAAATGACTTTCAATTTTATTTTTATTTTTATTATTTTATTATTTTTGACTATGAATAAGAGGTAGAATTTTAATAATTTAATTTAATTTATTTTTTAACAATAGAAAATTATTTAAACATCACTTTATTGAATGAAATTTAATAATTTAAAGTAATTTTATACATTACTTATCGATAAATAAATAAAACTATTGTGCTCCTCGACATGAGCAAACGAGGAGCAAACCTCCCACATATTCAAAAAAACCAAAATAACCCATCACCCAATTCCTGGAACTTATTTTTATTTGGTCTCGGAAAAAATGGGACCAAACACTATCCTGACTGTCCTGATAGTGTCGAAATGTCCGGATAGTGCCGAACGTGTATATGAAATATACGGATAGTAACGTGATAATATATTTATATTTAAATGTAATCTACTTTTTTATTATAAATTTATTATAATTTCATATTGTTTATAAAAAAATTTTTGTAGCTCTGAAGAGGCTGTCCCGATTACGATGGCGAAACGTTAGCAGGTTATTATAACCCTGTAATTTCAAATAAAGTTCGTTAAGACCAACCAACCAGACTCTATTTATTAAAACTCAACGAACAACCACAACAGTTTTTAAGCTTTCGTTTGTAGGAAAGGCTAGGGTAAATAAATAATATTGAAGCAATAATTATCAATTAACTATAGGAGTACTTTTATTCAATCAAGAGAGCTAAGATCTACATGTTATCGGAAGCGAGGCACAAGCCGAACAGGCAGCCTACACACGCTATGTGTCAGTCACACAGATTCTCACGTACACATACATATTAAACTCATAAGTATTACTCATTAGTCGGCTAAGCTAAGCGCGCTCTTATTCAAAATCTTATTTAATTTTTTGTAATTTCCAACATCGTTTAATAAATAAACAGTAATAAATGCAAGTGATACGCATGAATACATTAAGCAAATGTGTGAATGAATTTTATGTTTAATTTCTAACCTTGACTTGTAAAATTTTTTATCTTTGATGATAACTACTTCATACGAATCAGATTTCATCTTAATTAAATAAGAAAAAAACAAAAAAACAAACAAATAAACAGAAATAAAAATTCCTAACCTCAAATTTAAATTTTGCGAAACCATTGTTTATATAAATTCGAATAATCATTGTTATTTATATAAAATCGAACATTGAAAACGTATAATATACGAACTCTACTTTTCTTGATTAAAAATATTTAAAATAAGATTCATGCATACAGATTCGTAAAACTATTTAGTTCAACTATAAACTCAAGTTGATTATACGTACGACTGAGCAAACGACGCTGATAATTTACACTACCGCGCATACATACTGCATGTCGTAGATCTCCCTATATTATAATCTGGTTTTTTTTTTTTATGATCCTCAAAGTTGAGTCCTCAAAATTGAAAATCAATAAAAACACGGTCAAAAGACACGTAAAAAAGATACTTATGAGTCCTCAAAGTTGAGTCTACGATGGGAAAGTTGAGTCCTCCTTTTCTCAAAACGGTGCTTTTTAGATTCTCATGTAATATTTTCTATAGAAGCAGCTTGGTGTATAGAAAGATTTGAATTGTGTTAATGTAGTCATTCAGTACAACGTTTAGAAATTCATACAGAAAATCAACAAAACATAATATAGTTAAAAAATTAGATAGTTAAAAAATTGGAAAACAACTTTAGCCACTTGGTTTGAATTAAATAAAATTGATCTGTTAGAAATATTAAAAATGCCAATATACCAAATTACTATAGATTTCTAGATGATAAAACTTTTGTTAGATAGAAAAATTAAAAAAAATTTCAAACGATAGCTAGAATAAACGTTGTTTCTTCTAAAAATTCAGAGTTTTCACTTAAAATTAATATCAGATAAAGTAAAAGGTGGTACTTCTCACGAATACTTGAGAACTCATAATAAAATTATTTATAAACATATAGAGAAGGAGCTATTTAAATGGGTCTAATAGTAAATGATAAAAATGTATATGCCATTTTTGAAGAATCTATAAAATATTTAACTCCGAAAAAATTACAAGAATTTTTCGGATTATTTTTATTGTCTGAAAAAATTCCTGGTAATTTAAATTGGAATAAATATAAATTACATTTTATAAAAGATTCAAAAGATAATGCAGAAGATAGAGGTTTGAATGAAATAATCAAATTTCTATCTAGCGAAGATTCTAATTTAAGTTATAAATGTTTTGGTTTACCAGAACCATGCTTAGAAAATATTTCTAATATTTCTGGAAATTATGACTGCAAAATAAACTGAAAAGAGGAGTATGAAAAAATGTTTGAAAAATTTAATAATGATCAAAAAAATATATTTAATACAATAACAAAAAACAAAAATAATATGTACTTAAAAGATGGACCAGGTGGTACAGGTAAAACATTTTTTCCTTTTGTAGGAAAATTAATAATTTTAGGTGACGATTTTAGACAAATCTTTCCTGTAGTCAAAAGAGGCAATGAAAAAATTAGTGTAGAAGATACGATTAAATACAGTAAATTATGGAAAAATTTCAAAATTCTTAAACTGACTGAAAATATGAGATGTAAAGATAAAAATTTTTCTAAATTATTACTAAAAATAGGAGAAATTGATAATTTTAAAATACCTATGAAATGGAAAAGTAAAGATGTTTGTTATTCAATTTTTGGAGATATTAATGAAAATAGTAATTTAAACAAAGTTATTTTAGCTTCAAAAAATGAAAATGTTGCAATGTTAAACAGAAAAGTATTAAACATATTAAATGGACCAAGTAAAACATATTGCAGTATAGACAAAGCCATTCATAAGGGAGTAGATCAAACTGATTCAAATATACAGGGTGAGTCATTTTAATCTATAGGCTCCAAAATCTCGAAACTGAAGCCCCGGACCAAAAAATTTTTCGTATAAAAGTTTTATGATTTAGAGGGGGAATGAAAATGGTTACCTTGGATTTGGGCCCGGGGCCTTATTTTGGGCCCTAGGGACCCAAAGTCCGTTTTTTTTTAATGGGAACCCCTATTTTTGACCCCGGGTTCGGAAAGAGCAGAAAATTTTACAATTTTAAAGTATTTTCCGAAAAATTTTTTGGGCCCCCTGAGGCCCTGCAGGGGCTTATAAAGCTTTTATAAGGTCCATTTCTTTTTAACTCGAATTAACTCTGAAATAACGCATTTTTTGTATAGCGCATGCATTAGAAAAGTTTTTTGGTTTAAAATTTCTATCAAAATGGGCCAAAAAAATTGGGCCCGGGGCCTTATTTTGGGCCCTACGGACCCAAAGTCCGTTTTTTAAAATGGGAACCCCTATTTTTGACCCCGGATTCGGAAAGAGCAGAAAATTTTACAATTTTAAAGTATTTTCCGAAAAATTTTTTGGGCCCCCTGAGGCCCTGCAGGGGCTTATAAAGCTTTTATAAGGTCCATTTCTTTTTAACTCGAATTAACTCTGAAATAACGCATTTTTTGTATAGCGCATGCATTAGAAAAGTTTTTTGGTTTAAAATTTCTAACAAAATGGGCCAAAAAAATTGGGCCCGGGGCCTTATTTTGGGCCCTACGGACCCAAAGTCTGTTTTTTAAAATGGGAACCCCTATTTTTGACCCCGGATTCGGAAAGAGCAGAAAATTTTACGATTTTTAAGTATTTTTCGAAAAAAATTTTGGGCCCCCTGAGGCCCTGCAGGGGCTTGTAAAGCTTTTATAAGGCCCATTTCTTTTTAACTCGAATTAACTCTGAAACAACGCATTTTTTTGTATAGCACATGCATTGGAAAAGTTTAAGGTCTTCTTTATTTATTTATTTATTTATCGATTTATTTATTTATTTATTTATTTATTTATTTATTCATAAAATTACTTGAATGTCCAGTGTATTGGGTCGTCAAATTTTTCCCTACATAGCTTTAGCGTTAGAAGTATCACTACGTGTTGTATACACCTCGCACGCATACCTAAGATACAAAGTACGCTATGCGTTTCTAGCTTTTCTGCGTGTGTTCATGATCTTTGCGTGATATAGCCTTAAAGCGCGAGAACCATTACCACGTGTTCGTGTTTACTTTCTTTATCGTAAGTGTTATCAGAGTTAAGAAGGAGTTTACTATTTTTTTTTAAATGAGCTGTTGTTAACTATAGTAATCAATTGAATTTAGAAATAAATCTGATCTTAACATTAAAACTGTCCAAAATAATTGAATAACTACAAATAATAAATTGCTATCCAACATCTTATTGTTTTTTATAAAGGTAACCTGATTGCGTTGTATTGTTTTTTCTTGAAATTTTTATTCTAAAATAAGACATTTGATATATACATATTCTTATTCGCAGATTTTTTATGATTTTATCAATGTATTGGCCAATCACTCTAAAAATAAGTTTGATAAAGTTTTAGTTAAAAAACTGGTTAGTTTTAGTTTCACGTATGATTCGGTTTTGGCTATTTTTATACGTAGTTCATCTTTCTAAAACTCATCCATAAACAAGAAGTAGTGAAAATATTTTTTACGTTAAAATTCATTTCAACGAATTATTTCGTTTTATTAAAAACCTTGAAATGGCAGATTATACGCCCGACGAAATAGTTAATATGATCATGGTGCTTGGGGAATGCAGAGAGAATTTTGCTCAAGCTGCTGAGCTATATGCACAGCGATTTCCAGGTATAAGACATCCATCACAAGTTACGGTTAGGGATATTACTGCAAGAGCTCGGGCTGGGCATTTATGTCGGCAACGACGACATCGAGAATATGGTGCTGACGAAGTTCGAGCTGTATTAATTTTAGTGGTAAGGCATTTAAATCCTCACACGAGCAGCAGACAAATCGAAAGAGAACATGGTATACCCCAGAAGACAGTAATACGGATATTTAAAAAACTTAAATATCACCCATACCATATAAATTTGATTCAGGCGTTAACGCCTACTGATTTTATAAGTCGAATAAATTTTTGCAATTGGGCTCTTCAAAAAATTCAACAAAATCCCAATTTTTTTCATCACGTGATGTTTTCTGATGAGGCCACCTTTAAAAACAATGGACAGTTAAATCGTCACAATTGCCATTACTTGTCTACAACAAATCCTCATTGGACCAGAGCTGTGGATAATCAAAACCGATGGAGTTTTACTGTTTGGTGTAACCAAACACAAGTATCTAGAGTTTCTCAGAGATCATCTTCCAAATTTATTTGAAAACGTTGATTTAGAAACCAGGCAAAGAATGTGGTTCCAACAAGATGGAGCACCTCCACACTATAAAGCGGAAGTACGAGCTTTTTTGAATGATCAGTATCCAAACAAATGGATTGGACGTGGTGGACCTGCTGCATGGCCACCACGCTCACCAGATTTAACTTCGCCGGACTTTTATCTGTGGGGTTTTTTGAAAAATATTGTCTACGCAACAGTTCCAACGACTCGGCAAGATATGATTAACCGTATCCAAAGAGCGTGTGATGGTATTCCACGTGAAGTACTATTAAAAACTATAGTTAACTTTCAAAAAAGAATAAATTACGTATCACAGCTAATGGAGGACACTTCGAGCCAAATCTGAATAGATAGTTAAAAAAAAATTGAGGCTGCCAAATTTACAAAGTCCTTAATACTCTGTATCACCAAAAAAAGTTAATGCTAAATATCTTTTGACAAATAACCAAAATAAAACATTTGTCGAAAAATACTTAAAAATAGTAAAATTTTCTGCTCTTTCCGAATCCGGGGTCAAAAATAGGGGTTCCCATTTAAAAAAACAAACTTTGGGTCCGTAGGGCCCAAAGTAAGGCCCCGGGCCCAATTTTTTTTGGCCCATTTTGTTAGAAATTTCAAACCAAAAAACTTTTCCAATGCATGTGCTATACAAAAAATGCGTTATTTCAGAGTTGATTCGAGTTAAAAAGAAATGGACCTTATAAAAGCTTTACAAGCCCCTGCAGGGCCTCAGGGGGCCCAAAAAAATTTTCAAAAAATACTTAAAAATCGTAAAATTTTCTGCTCTTTCTGAATCGGGGGTCAAAAATAGGGGTTCCCATTTTAAAAAAACGGACTTTGGGTCCCTAGGGCCCAAAATGAAGCCCTGGGCCCAAATCCAAGGTAACCATTTTCTTTCCCCCTCCAAATCATAAAACTTTTATACGAAAAATTTTTTGGTCCGGGGCTTCAGTTTCGAGATTTTGGAGCCTATAGATTAAAATGACTCACCCTGTATGTTTAGATTATCCAATTGAATACTTAAATTCAGTAAATGACGGGCTTTCTACCCATGATCTAAAATTTAAAAAAAAAAAATGCAGTTGTAATGTTAATTAGAAATCTAAGTAAAAAAGATGGTGTATGCAATGGAACTAGATTGAAAATAACTTATTTATATGAACATAATATTGAAGCTTCATGTGAAAAAACAGGAAAAATAGTACAGGTTGGTAAGGTAGATGAGGTTGGTTAGGCGGAGGTTATGGGGAGGAGCGTGGAAGGGAAGATGAGGTGGGAAGGGTTTGTTATTGCACTTAAAAATGTTAATAGAGCTTTTTCAAAATTTAAAGTACTTCAACAAAACTTTAAACTTAGTGACTGAGTTGATGAATAAAGTGAATAAGATTTGTTCGTAGATTGGGTGAGATAAGTTTGGGGGATAAAGTATTTGAAGTAAATCAAATTAGTGAGGTCAGTAATGTAGCTAAAATTGAATTAGGTCAGGTAGTTGAAGATAAAAAAGTAAGTATAGTTAGTAGGGTTCTTAATATGGGTGAGAATAGTAAATCGGGTTGGATAAGGCGAGTCTGTGCGGAAGGTAGAGTGTAGGTAAGGTGGTTGTGGGCTGGTAGATCAGATATTAAAATTGTAACTTTGGCTCTAATTAGAATTTTCATATAAAATCATATATCATTAAAAAGGTCTTGAGCTCAGCCGCTTTCTAATTATGCCATTTTATGTCATTGAAATTTTTATTAAATCCTTTTTGTTGTCATGAGAGGGTGCTGATCAAAGCCGTTTATCATTTTAAATCCAACCCTTCCCCCACACAAATCATAAATTGGCTTAAACGCAATTTTGCGAGCTGGTACTATGCAGGAAGTAAGTTCATCTCAAGAAGAATCTGTAAAAAAAATTTGTATAATCCAGCTGAATAACCCTTCGTGCTTCAAAATTTTAGATAATTTTCCTCAGTTTTTTTGCACAGCAACGAGGGGGGCAAGTTTGACAGGTTAAAAATTTTTTGTCAAACTTGCCCCGCTAAACACAGTCGAAAAATTATCGACAATTTTGAAGCACTAGGAGTATTACGACTGAAAATCGAGGCTTGCTTATACGGGATTGCAAAATTTGAAAATAATCGTGATTTTTTTATTATTTCGCTAATTACTAGAGTAGTTTTCAGGGTGGGCAGTTTAAGCTAGAGATCAAAGATGAGTCAGGTCCAAAATGAATAAGGTGAGTAGGGTTCGTTGGTAGAGTGAGTGAGAGATGAGTTGGGGATTAAGTGCGGTATTTGAAGTAAGTGAAATTAGTAAGGTCTGTAATGTGGCTAAGATTAAAATATGTTAGGTGGTTAAAGATGAAAAATCAAGTAGGGTTGGTAGGGTTATGAATCTTTTGGTAACATAATTTGGTAAAATTATGATGAGTAAATAAAGTTCAAACTGAACTCTCGTGTCTAATTTTTATTGGTTGTAAGCACTGAAGTCTTTTTATTATTTTACCAAACATAGAGCTTACGTATTGTTTCGATTAATTTTTATAGTCATCAATTATAATTAGGGGGTTGGCGAGCGGAGCGAGCAGGGGGGTACCCCCCCTAGTCTATATATAAACCTATATATGGGGAGACCGGACTGGCCCAGACTTGCGCCGCATTTCTTTTATATTTTTTCACGTGCTTTTTAGACGTTTAGCCCAGATGTGCCCTGTATTTAGCCCATACGAGCACGGACTCTAACCCGTTCTTTAATTGCGTGTTAGGCTGTCGGCTGTACTTCGCTTCAACTTCCAAATTCGTTAATTCGAGTTTAAGTTAAACTCAGCTACACTGCCCTTCGTGGATTGACAAATTAAGCGTAAAAATTTTATTTCACAAAGTTGGTAGAACTGATATTTTTTTAAAGTGGTCGTTGGAACTATATAGCTTAAATAGGCAGCTGGAATCAGTGATGTGAGATGACGTGTCTTGAAAAAAGTTGTAAATGACTGATATCAGAACAGTCTTGAGACATCTGTGATGTATCATGGATATTTTTTAAAATTCTTCATGTTAGATGACAGTGTCACGGAAATTTTTTTGGCCTGCAAGTACATCTCATCTATATAGTTGTAAGATGATAACGTTATGATAATTTTGATCACGTGACATTGTCACAAAATTTATAATTTTATTGAGAAAAAAATCGAATGATTGAATAATAACGATATTTAAAAACAGGATTCGATATTTCTGGTAATAAATAGCAATGATAGAAATATAATTAACATAATCCCAGTTTTCGTTTGAATTATGATAGGTTAGGTTAGGTTAGGTTTGGGGTTGGGAGGGTTTGGCGGTTCCTGCTCGGGAACATGCGACCGCAGCACTCAGGTATATACCAATTATACTGAATTCTCTGCCTTACTCATTCCTAGCCCAAAGCTCTGTCTATGGAGCTGATTACCGTCATGAATGCCGATATGCTGACTTCCCTTAAATCCTCTGGATCTATAATGGGTCTGCCCAGCCTACTGGTCCGGAGTATGTCCCAGGCGGGACACTCACATAAGAGGTGTCCTGTCGTCTCAGCTGCTTTCCCGCACCACCTGCATTCCGAGACATTCTCCATCCCTTTCTTGGATAAGTGGTGTCTCACCTTCCAGTAGCCCGTGAGCCATCCGATGACCAGTTTGAGTTTCCTCTTACCAGTCTTCTTCAGATCTCGTAGCCATTCCTTGGGTGGCCACCCGCCCATAAGGGCTTTTGTCAGCCTCAGCCTCTGATGATCGGCCCATCTCCGATCCGCTTCCTCTGATGTCCAGCGGGCCATGGTGTCGTGCAATGAGCAGTCGGGCATACCCACACTGCAGTCGTCTGCCCTGATGCCCAGTGCACCACGGTTTGCGAGCTTGTCTGCCTTCTTATTGCACAAAATCATCGAATGCCCTGGCAGCCATAGTAGGGTGACACAATGGTTCGGTGTAAGGCTCTTAGTGCCTCTTTGCAGAGGGCTACTTGCCTGGGGTTCGTGGTCCAGCCTTTCAGTGCTAAGAGCGCCGCTTTTCTATCCGAGAAAATTGTGACTGGTCCTCTCGTGTCCGCTTCCGTCAGGGTAACTCGCGCGCACTCCGTTATCGCCCTCACTTCAGCTTGAAAAACCGTGGCGAAGTCGTCCAGGTGCAGCGCTATCTCCCTGGCGCGGCCCTGTCTCCAGGCTCCTACCCCTACCCCTTCTGCCCGTTTCGAGCCATCTGTAAATCAAACGACTGTCCAATATATCTGTGCAGTCTTCGCTGTCAGTCGGACCTGCTGCCCGTTTCGACTCTGAAAGGCTTGTCGAATCTGGTGCTCCAAACCGTGTGGTCGAGTTTGGGCAGCTTCTCCAGCTTCAATCTTCTGTTTATCTGCCAATCTACTAGATAGTCGACTCCCGCGTTATCCTCGTATCGAAAAACAGCCGGGAAGGCCGTACATCTAACCACCAGGTCAAGTGGGAGGGTTCCCATCAGGTTTTCCATCGCTGCCAGCGCTGTAGTGCCCATGCATCCTGTGAGGCCCCTTAGAACTAGGGCCTGCACGCGCCCTAGTGCCGTTCTAGCGTCCTTCGCCTTTGCTACTCAGGGAGCCTATATGCGCGCCCCGTGTAGTAATCTAAGTTTCAACACGGCTGTATACAGCCATATCTTCTCTGGCTCCAGTTCCCATGTCTTGCCGAAAGCCCTTCTGCATGCCCAAAAGAACTGTAGAACTATAAAGAACTGTAACTGTAAAGAACTTTTTTTTTTATTTTTCACATAAATCAACAACATTATCTCATGATGTGTTTTTTTGTCTAAAAATACTTTTTTTTTTACTCCATTACCCTGTACAGCCTAAATTGGGCCTATTAGCGTAGGCACCCCCACCTCTGTGGGTCATATGCCAATCCTGTATGCCAATCCTATAACCTCACTATCTCCTCATTATCCTATATTTTTCCTCACTCTTCCTTTACCTTTCATCTCCACTCTCGCATCCACCCAGGGACTGCCTGTGGATTCGTAAAATTCCTCTGAGATAAATTCTCAGAGGTAAAACATCACCCAAGAGTGGCCAGTATATTGAGCGATTCTGATTAGATATTTATATCACATTTGGTAGACATTAATACCAAAACTGAATCGTTCACACCTCCCGGTCGTTGAATCGGAAAAAACCACCTAGTCAGTCACCCATCCAAGTACTAACCGCACACAATGTTGTTTAAGGTAGGACTTCAGTTTCACAGGTAGTCAAGTTCTAATTTTGACCTCACATTTGACTAGCTTCACGCAGTAGAAGTGCGTTGAGAGCAGACGCTTTTTTACCCATTTTACAAATAAATAATTTTTAATTCATAGTTAGAGGTCACGAATGTACAAATAATTTGCAATTACATGTTTCTTGAAGAATTTTATTATTGTGAAAAATTTCGCAAAAAATGAGCGTTACCCATAAGACTGCGGGTTAAATAGTCAACACAAAAGTTAATGATATTTTAGAGTACAGGTCACCCCAGGTCTTGAAAATTTAGCAGGATTAATTTTTTATATTTACCTTTAGGTAATTCGAATTATACATTTTTCGGATATTTCCTTCTGGTAACTGAGGTCCTACCTTAACTTCGCTGATCAACCGAGGCATGGATTCTCCGCTATTCTATGACGTCGGTTATCTGAAAATTCAACACGTAAAAACAATGTTTAAACAAAAAATTTTTTTTTAATTTTTTTTCTCTAATATCGCATACTTTTTTTTTTTTAAGATGGTCTCGGAAAAAGAATATTGTCCAACAGTATCGGCGTATCGGACCCACAAAGTGGCAAAACAGAGGCCAGTTCCTGTATCAATCTATGACTATTACGACTCATGTAAGTAGATATTTTATCGTACGCCATGTATAGGACTCTATTTTACTCATACTGGCATAAGCAAAAGAGAGTGCTACAAATGAAATACGATAAAAGATATATTGTTCTACATGTGAGTTAAAGCGATTTCCGAGTAGTAGGAAATCATTTTAACGTATTTGTATAATAATATGAATAATAACTAAAAAAGTAAGTTTTGTGAATTTTTAAAACTAAATTTAATGAAATACTTACAGCCAGGCGAGCTAGAGTTTTTTACGAACCAAAGATGACAACGCTCTGTGACATTTGTGAAGATGAACAGTGCGGCAACGTGTGCAAAAGCATAGGGGTAACAAACAAGCAAGGTGGCGATGCTTCTACATCTTCATCTTACGTCATCCTGGAAAATTTTGCCCTCGTTCTGTCCATTACAATCTTCCTTTCTGTTCATTCTCTTCGAACTGTTTTGTAAATTTAGACTTTTTTTATCACCGGAAGCGTGTAAAAATTTTGAATCTATTGTTGATAAAAAATAAAACATAAAAATGACTGACTTTTAACTAATAACTAAATCATGCGTACATTTTTTTATTTTAATATAATTGTTACCAAAGCGTTTTTAATTTGAATGAAAATATTCCAAGAGGAATTCACTTTGAGTTAACTTGCTGCATATACTGTTTGTTAAATTAATCGATTACTTTATAATTTTGAATTTATTTTGTTTGCATTTTGATAATTATAATTTTACATAATGAATGTTACTAAATAAGTGATTTTTTTCTTAATTACAAAGAATTATAATTTACAAAATTTTAATCATTATTGTTATTTTTTGGTACTCACGTAAAAGAATATTTTTTACAAGTGTGTTTTTCTTTGTAAAATTAAAATTAAAAAAAACTTCAAACTCTTTTCTTTTCTAGATGTTTCATTTTTCTTAATTTTTTTTTTTTAATAAATTTTGATTTCAATATTTTTTTTTGGTTAAGTTTAATCCTGCAGTTTCAATTTATCTTTTTTAAGAATTTGTTGTACACTCTCGATGCTTGCTGAACTAAAATTTATTATGAACTTATTTTTACATTAAATTACAATTTTGTGAAACAAAATTTTGCATCGCGGAGAAAAGGTTTAACCTCAAAACACAGCGCCCCCACTGAACGACGTTCGGATTTCAGGTACATGCACTAGATTTTCGTGTGCACGCACCTGAAACGAAATCCTAGTTCAACTGCAAGTTTTCCTTTTGCTACAGTAAGTTAGTAAAATGCCAATTTTTATACGGAATAACATTAATTATTATACTTTCAATCGTTCAAGAATTAACTATAACTCATGACACAATAAATTAGTCCCCTTTTTTTTTTTAAGAAGTGCCATGTTTAAATGCTAGCTATTTGATGCGATGTCGAAGTTGTTCATATAAATTTTCAGTTATTGTAGGAAGTTCTTTATCACACGTGGCTGATTTGAAATAAGCGGAGCAAATAAATCTACACGTATGACTTAAACATGAATCGTATCCTTTATTACAATCCAGACAAAAAAACTTTTTACCCACGCAACCGGTCAAAATTGAGATGGTATCGAAATGTGATTTGTCACAGGGCTCGAATTAAGGAATTTAATTCCTCGGAGGATCGTGATTGAACACGAAAACCCGCGGCGATCGTCGTCCGCACTCCTCCGGCCTGATGACAAAATGCACTTTCTGTGCACACGACAATCCGTCGATTTTTCTTCAATACCTGAAAAGAGGGGGGAAGACGCGTACGCGAACTAATGTTTTTATTACGCGGCGCGGCTGCTCTCCTTCGTCGGTAGTGGTGTGAGTTTACGTGGACCGATCGCAGGAACACGGGTTAATTAAATTAATGATAAAATGTAAATTTTAATAATTTTAATTAACAAGAAAAATAAATGAATCAAAAATTTACATAATATTCCAAATTAATTCTATCTGATTGTTTACAAACAATCCAACCCGAATGACTCAAAGTCTTGATACGACGAAAATTAATTTTATAAAAATAAAGTTCGTCGGTTGTGTTGTGGTCGCTACTAACACACCGACGCACACACACACTCTCGCGCTCGTCTGCTTGCTGCAGCGCGCCAAAAGAACAAAGACGTGGACTAACTCCGATACAAAATCTAAGTACTTACTGTACTTCACGCACACACTCTGACTCTAACCATCACACAAGCAAACATACAATGATTAACCGCTACGCGGACTTACTTTTCTAGCAGGTGCACCTTCGCTTGATGTAACAATAATTATAATAATTACAACTAGCCCGAATGGCTTCACACAAGACGACAATGCCTTCCAAGGCCGCACGCTGACTTTCCGTGAGATGTTCTTCTTCCCCGCTCCGATCCAATGACAACTGGATCACAGGAAAATCTACACAACTTCTCACTGATAACTTTATCTAACACAACCTCGATAAAGTTATCTAACAACACAAAAAAGTAAATAAGTATATTCGCTCTCTGACACACGTGTGATCGCGCCAAGCGCTGAAATTAGAGTAATGCTGATCGGTAGATCTCGTCATCACCTGACTTACCGATCCGCATCTGCGTTCCATAACAGTTAGCGCCGAATTCGAATTTAATCAACGCGCTAGCTGTTACAGATTTTTGAACGTCAAATAAAATATTTATAACATCTTCAATTTTATCGAGATCTTTTCTACCATCAAAAAAATGTGGTGCCTTTTTCCCGATTGTTGCTAGTTCGTAAACAACAATAGTGATATTTTTTTTCCTGTAAAATTTTTGAAATTTATGTATCTCGAATAAACTACAACCGTTTTTAGGAATCTTAACGTGCACGTCTTTAGAAAGTTTCTCACCGTACTCTTTTTGTAACTTTTTACATACTTCGTCGAATTGCGTCATAAAATTTTTGACATTTCTTTTTTCGATAACTTACATACGCTTCACCGACCGCTAAAGCTCTAGGAAGGCAGCTATTATCACTATTGAAAATCTGAACTATAGATTTACTATTCGCGTTATCTATAGTAATTTTTGTTTTTTTCGAACCCCTGGGTGATTCAATATAAGTTGCTTCGATGATAAAACTATTATCAATCGGAAAACCATTATTCGAATCACACAACTAATAACCTCCCACCAATCTGTAAAATTTAAACTTTGAACCGGTCTAAACGATAAACCTCCTGCGCCGTTCATAAAATGCTCACTACGTACGCTGAGTCCTATCCATTCGTTATCGGACCTACTTCTATTAATTAAATGGATATGTATATCCCTAAAAACTAATTATAAATATTCTATTATATTAATATTAGCTAAAGGCTCAACGATTCTAATCGTGAAAACTAAACCTAACAACCCGAATCGAGTCATATTTCTCTCGCTGGTATTAATAATGGTAAATCTATTTTGTTTCACTGTGGCATTCAATGTGTACTTTTCGATGCGCGCGCTCTGGGAGCCATGTGTTACTTTGACGCCGCTAAGAGAGCGGGAGTCTATCGCATACATTGACGCCCGCAGCCTCTCGAGCTGTGCCTCGGGCCGAAAATTTCTCTCTCGACGTCAATGTGACGCTTGCCTTCTATGTATAACAATATATCATTCCCCACTACCTGATTGTTCCACGTTGTAGGGTTCGTTGATCTCGTCCGCTTGGTGGTCGTCTTCTTGCTGTTTGCTTGCGAGCACTGTACCAGGCTCTTGCGAGTAATTGTTCTGTACAGGGTTTTGATTGCTACCTGCCAATGCTCTTGGCTCTGTCGGCCTGCTGCTTCCACTGATGTTGCGTAGGTATTTTCAAAATCACGTGGATCGACTATTATTTTATTAATTTAAAAATTATTTTTGTGTGAAAAAAAAATTTTCAAACTTCTTTGTAATGATTAAATAAAATCTCAAAGAAAAATTTAAAAAGAAATATTTTTGAACAAAAATTTTGAAATTAAAAAGCAAATAATAATATTTAAAGTTTATCACTAAAATTATAAGTAAATGAATAATTTTGAGATTTTCAAAATTTTTAAGAGAACAAAAAAAACTTTAATTTTAAAATGTAGTAAAAATTTTAATTCAAATTTTTAATTCCGGGAAGGTGTAATTTAATAAAAGCGTCGCAAAGTTTTTATTCTTTTCCATTGTTTATTAACCCATTACCGCCCATGGAATAATCAAAAGTGATATAAAAAAACTTTTATTTCTTCCATGGATGATTCGACCTCTGACGATACGTCGGGTGATTTTCCTCCTGAACCAATGACTCAATAATTTCTGAAAAAAAAAAAAAAAAATTTCATTGGAATTACACCAAAACAACACTTCAGAAATTGAAACACTATACTCACACAATTTTAAATCAGCTAATTACGAAAAAATTAACAAATTAATACAATCTGAACTAACAAACATTTACGTTTCAAATGATGTCAATAAACAATGTGACACTTTTTATTCTATCATGGAAAAAATTATAGATCAAAATGTACCCATCATACCAATCTATCACAGTAATTTTCCAAGATGGTATACCAATGAACTTAAACATTTAATAATTCTAAAGAAAACTACACACAAGAGATGGAGAATTACTCAAGACCTTAAATTATATATTGAATTCAAACGTTTGAGAGCACTATGTGTTAGGAACTCCAAAAGAACAAAAAAAGAATTTGACAAAAACGTCGAATCACACATAACAAAAAATCCGAAATCTTTTTGGAATTACTTTAACTCACTACATAAACCCGAAAATATTCCACCTACAATGAATTACAATAATATAACCTCAAATAATAGTAAAACCAGTGCAAACCTTTTTAGTAAATTTTTTCAATCTGTCTATAAACCCCAAACTATGACCCCCTCAACTGTAAATTATTCATCTCAAGCCGATAATTTCCAAATTGATATTAATGAAGTCATTACAGCAGTCAAAAATTGTAAACCTAGCTTCGATGATAGGATTGACGGTATACCATCTAACATCATAAAAAACTGCCCAAATATCATACCATTCTTACACTCAATATATAATCTATCCTTAGAAACCAGTACCCTCCCACAGAAATGGAAAAACTCTATTACCATACCCATATTCAAACAAGGTCAAAAAACTGAAATCACAAACTACAGACCCATAGCCCAAATTCCACCTGTTGCAAAAATTTTTGATAATATCGTCACACTCAAATTAAATGAAATTCTATTACCCTCTATCGTTGAAAATAACATGGTTTTGTCCCTAATAAATCTGTTATAACAAATTTGCTCTTTTTCAATGACCACATTGCTAATGCCTTAAACAATAAACACCAGGTTGACACTGCTTACATGGATTTTAGTAAGGCCTTTGATTCTATAAATCACAATATTCTTATTGAAAAACTCAAAAAACTTAACCTAAACAAAAACCTTATAGATTGGATTATTTCATACATATCTGATAGAACCTATAAAGTCCTCCTGAATAATGAATTCTCAGATCCTTACAAAGCCACTTCAGGAGTGCCGCAGGGCAGCCATTTAGGTCCACTCCTGTTCATCATCTATATAAATGATATAACCTCAAGCATTCACAACTGTTATATACTAATATTCGCAGATGATGTCAAAATATTTAGGACAATAAAATCATTAAATGACTGTATCCTCTTTCAAAAAGACCTTCACTCTATTAACAATTGGGCTATAAAAAATCTACTGCCATTCAATCTAAAGAAATGCAATATTATGTCTTTTCACACGGGTCACACTTACATACATAAAGATTATTCAATCCTAAACACTACACTTACTCGGGTTAGCAAAATTCGAGACCTAGGCATTATTTACAATAATCGATTTAACTTTGACGATCACATACAAGCCACAATATCAAATTCACTAAAAAAGCTAGGTATATTAAAGTATTCCTCTCGAACTTTCAAAAACCCAAACACTATTATTCAACTATACAAAACCCTTATCCTTCCCAACTTAATCTTTGGATCTATCATCTGGTCACCTCAATATCAAAATCAGATATACAGACTTGAAAAAGTCCAACATAAATTTCTACGTTACCTTGCATACAAGATAGATGAACCAATGGATAGATTCTCACATGATTATTCTCCAATAGCTAAAAAATTCAACATCCCTTCTATTCATTCACTCCACAGATATTATGACTTAGAATTCATACATAAATGTATTCATTTCAACTACCTTCCTAATGAACAAGAAATATTTAAACTTAAACCAAGGCCATATCAAACAAAAAGAAGCTGGATCGTCCAAGAATCAAACTATTATTCTACTGAAATTGGAAACTCTACCACATATAGAATGCGTCGACAATGGAATAATTTAGATGAACACCATAGGAAAATTCAAGAACTATCCACATTTTCAAGAAGTATCAAGCCAACTATCTTATCCTTTGAATAGGTGTTTGTGATAAATTAAATATTTTCTAAGCTTTATAATTACCAATTAGTTTATAACACTTTATTTAATTTCTATGAACTTATAATTTATAATTTATAATTTATAATTTATAAAATGTTTTTGATATATGAAACTCTGTTTCTCTATATTATGTTAATTTTATACAATTGTTACTTAGTAATTAATTCATTGAATTAAATTGTAATGAGCCCACAAGCTCGTATATTTAAATAAAATAAAAAAATAAAATAAAAAAAAAAATTAATAATCCACTAGCATCTGTACCTCGCTGCGCTAACACTTGCTTGATCGAATTTAATATTAATTTGAATCTAATTTAAATTTGAATGTTTTCCTCTTAAATCAGTTATTTAAAATATATTTCTCTCAAAATGTCGTTTAATATTTTTAATTAGTAAGGTAATATTATATAAGATGATTTTAGAAAGCATACTTTATAAATAAAAAAGTTTAAATTCATAAGAATTTATGAATAAGTTTTTATAAATTTTTGTCCATTGATTTAATTTTTACTTTAAAATTAACAATAAAATCATACAAAAAAAATTAAAATGTTACTATAAACTTTATATAATATTAAGAATATATCAAATTTGAACTAAAATTAATGTAATAAAACTTTAATATCGTGCTTATTTAATTTCAAATTCAAAAAATAAGGCCAGATTCATAATCAGCGACCACAAAAACCCTCCTACACTTAATTCAACAAAAAAAATTTTTTTTAATAATTTTGTATTTTACTAGATCAAATTCAAAAAGTAAGCTCGGATTTATAATCAGTAACATCGAAAATACTCTACACTTCAACAAAAAACTATTAAAAAAAAATCTTCACTTCAATTGAGTAAACCTTACGTGGGTCGAATTCGAAAAAGTAAGCTCGGATTTGTAATCAGCAACCTCAAAAACCTCCGACTACAAAATTTCAAACAGAACCAATAAATCAAAATAACTTTTTCAAATTCTACCTAAAACAAGTGTCATGAAACTTCAATATCATGCTTATTTTAGGTCAAGTTCAAGTTGAAAACATTTACATACTAAATTTAAAACCAATTGGGAAGAAAAGTGCAGTTGTGGTGGGGATGAGGTCACGTGGTTCACGCGCTGTTCTAGTGGATTTAAATAGTTATGGGCAGCCATGTTGAATTTAGGGTTACGTCGTCATGCGCGCTGATCCCACTGAAAATAGTTATGGGCAGCCATATTGCTTCCCTCTCTATGACTGCACTTTTCCTCCCAATAGAATACGTGAAAGTCCCTTTTCTTAAAAAAAAAAGCCGACTTTCCATGACGACGACGGGAAACAAAAAAAAGAGCAAAACATATTACTATTAGTAAGGATATTAACGTGGTGGATGGTCTTTGCAATGGAACGCGTTTAATTGTTAAAAAATTAAATACATTTTCTATCATTGCCGAAAGAGCAGAAGGAAATAATAAAGGGAAAATTACAATTTTACCACAAATTATTTTATCACCATCAGAAGAAGAATGTAAAACGATATCCACTAGAGGTAGGTATATCGGGCGATATATGCGTAAATATTGCGAAGGCAGCTTTAAGGTAGTCGGGATGGCTGCTAGCCGCCCGATCGGTGAAGAGGTTAGGCTCGCCAGATTTGGTTGAAATAAATTAATGACAACAAATAAAACGTTTTTCATCATCGTATTAAATATAAGCAGCAGTTAAAAAAAATATAAGTGAAAAATATTCAGAAGCTTGCCTATTATTTACTTAAATAATTAAACTGTACAAAGATTTTTTGGGAGTTGATGTCAATGTGAAAATTTTATAGTCTAAGTACTTTAATTACTAACTTTTATACAATTTTTTGATAAAGTATCTCAGGAAGATTATACCGAGATTATAATTATTATTATAGTTCTTATTATCATTCGCTCTGATTATACCAGAGAGGTATCGATACTAAAAGCAGCAAAAAATCATGATTAATCATTAACATCTACTCTTATGCACAAGGTCGTTTCTTACACATATTTTTGAATTGCTGGACGAAAAATTCACGCAATAGTTATAACAAAATAATAACTTACAGCCACACAATATCATAGTTAGCATTATTAATTCCGCATCTTTTTAGCCAAGCTCTAAATATTTTCATCATTTAGTTTTTTTACGCTTGATCTTAGCTCAAGTTTTTGACACTTGGAAATAATTTACATGGAGAGGATGGTTGCACCTATTAATTTTAATGGCTCTATTCAGCTGCTTCTTTACCCTAAGCAAATTTTGAGATAAAATACTTATTACAAAAATTTGATCAAAAAAACTATTAGACCAATAAAAAAAAAGCAACACATCTTTAGATTAATATTTTTTTTCTATTTTTCAACATAATTTTATTAGTTATTTAATTTTTAACTGCTACTTATATTAAATACGATATAAAAAAAACATTGTATTTGTTATCATTAGTTTATTTCAACCAAATCTGGCGAATCTAACCTGTTCACCCATCTGGCGGCTAGCAGTCGACCCGACTACCTTAAAGCTGCCTTCACAATATGAACGCATACATCGCTCGATATACCTGCATCTAGCGGATATCGTTTTACATAATAAGGCCCCAGAACAAGATCAAAGAAAAATTTAAAAATTCTTCTGAGCAAAAATGCAAAGTTGAAACATAAAAATACTTTATTTACTAGAAACATTGTATACATCAAGAAATTTTATAAATAATTTATTTTATTAATCTTTTTTAAAAGTAATAATATTATTTTTTTAAAGTTTGTTTATCAATTTAAATTATAGTTTAAATCTACTTTTTTAGTTAATTAAGGTAATTTACTTCATATTGTATGAATATTAATTTATTTTATTAGTATAATTTACTTTATATTGTATCGATATTAATTTATTTTATAAGCATAATTTACTTTATATTATCTAGAAATTAATGTAATATTAAGAAATAAAACACTTTTTAAACTGAAATTTATTACAAAGGAAGGGTTGCAATTTGGCCGAAATTTACCCTACGCCAAATTGGCTGAAACTGCAGGATGAGGTGTCTTTTTGGATCTAAAAAAACATCCCGTAACTATTTTTTCGATAAATTCATTAGCTGTGCATGCGCAGAAACATTTGTCTCCCATTTAAAATACTTGGGAAACCACAATTTTAGGTAGTTTTTCGTTTATTTATCGAAAACCAGACTAGATCCATCTCTGAAATTTAAGTATGTTATGAAGACATAAGAAACTCAACTTTTCAGGGTGAATCCGTGAAGGGGCAAGGTGGGCGACCCACTTTTTAAGGCCTCTGAAAGACCCGAAATTTTTTTTTTTTTTTTCAAAAATTCATAACTCGGCCTCTAATCATCCGATGGGAACCTGGTTTGGCGCAAAATATTTGTCTTTATTTGTACTTTTTAGAAAAATTTTTGTCTCTATAGTTTTAAGAAGTTTTACTGCACGTAAATCGTCCATAACCTCAAAATTTTGAAAAAAACCGGGTTTCTCAAAAAAATGCATTTTTTCTTTTCTGTGGTCTATATTCGATTTATGCGTTTAAAGTCGATTAAATTCACTTTAAAGGTAAAAATCGAGACAGTTCGTTAAAAAACCGTTCAAAACTTGAAAATTTTGAACAAAACCCCCATTTTTTTTTTTTTTTTTAAAGATGCCTTTTTGCTCTAGTTTACCAGGGACGTTGATATATATATTTCAGTTGGTAAACGTATATACGTTTACCAACAGACACTTATGCCAACATGTTGGCATAAGTGTCCTTAAATAAGGTACCTGTACCTAATATGGCCCCCCTAAGCGAGAATTAACGTTGTGGCCAATCAAATCAATATTTTTTGACGGGTAAGGTCTCATTTTAAAGCTTACTTCAAGAGCTTTAAAATGAGACATTACACGTTCGATTTTGATCAATAAGCTTCAAATGCCAGAGGATTTGCCAAAACACGGTTTTTTAAGACACCTAAAATTTGTGTCCTAATATGGCCCCCCTTGAAGTAATTAATTAATTGCAATTTGTTCCTACTTTTTAAATCAATCAGGATATAAGATTTTAAAAACTTCAAAATTGTTATTATTTTAAAAATGATTTATTTAAAAATTGAGCCTTTTTTAGAATGTTTTTGAAAGCTTTGCAACCAGTAGAAAAATTTCAACTTTAAATTTTGGTCAAAGTTTTTTTTTTGAGCTAGAATGCTTTTTTAGTTATAAAATGAAAAAAAGCTTTGAAACAATAAAATTTATTTTTAAATAACATTAGGATAGGATTTTCTAAAAAGTAAAAATGAAACTAAGGACTCTTAATATCGGTATTTCTACTAATTCGTTGGGGGCCATATTAGGTACACTGCATAATAAAAAGTTATTTAAGGATAAAACCCGTTAGAAAACGAGTTGAACAAAAACTAAGGTCGCGTTTTAAAGCTTAAACAATAACGAATCGAAGCTACTTATTCAAATTTTGGTCAAGTGCGTCAAAATATTTTGGCAGACCACTTAATTACAACGTAAAATAATAACGGAGGTGTGCGAAACGAGTTTTAGCTATTAAGCGTGCGCAAAAATAATTTTAAAATGTTCTAAACAACTGAAAACTTCATAATTCAGTGTTTTTGACTTCTTCCTACCTTGCAGAGATGCCGCATACCTAGCATATTCAAAATAACAGGGGGGGGCCATATTAGGCACACTTACCTTATATAAAAAACACTTATGCTAACATTTTGTCATATTACATTTAAGGACACTTATGCCAACATAAATATATTAACAGAAATAACCCAATAAACCAATAACCCTCCTAGGCTCACCTGGATACTAGGTTTAACCTACAATCCCATAACCCATCCTAAATAACCCTCCTAGGCTCACCTGGATACTAGGCTTAACCTCCAAACCAATAACTCATCCCAAATAACCCTCCTAGGCTCGCCTGGATACTAGGTTTAACCTCCAAACCAGTAACACATTCCAAATAACCCTCCTAGGTTCGCCTGGATACTAGGTTTAACCTCTAAAATAACCCTATTATTCTTAACCAAAAACACCCTTTTACGCCCTCCTAGAGTAAGAATCATCCCTTTTTGATCCCCTCCTATAGTCATAATCATCCCTCTTTTTCTCCCCAACTAATAAACCAAAAAACCCTTTAAAACATCCCTTATAACAGGGAAAAAAATAATAATAACCCTAACCCTTTTCCACCCCACCCGTACAACCCCGAATTCCCTTACACCCCAAGACACATTTTTATAGTGGTTTTTGCGTGGAACTATATATCTTCCTATATTATATAGTTATATCCAGGAGGAGCTCTTTTTTTTTAGCTGAAAATTACGCCTCCTCCGGGAGGAGCCCCTTAAAACATGTTAAATATAAGGTTTTTTGAAGGTTTTGAGGTGCTCCTCCGGGAGGAGTTCTTAATTTTAAAAGCTCCTCCCGGAGCAGCCAATTTTAGTAGCTCCTCCCGGAGGAGCAACTCAAAACCTTCAAAAAATCTTATATTTAACATGTTTTAAGGGGCTCCTCCCGGAGGAGCCGTAATTTTCAGAGCTCCTCCCGGAGGAGCCCCTTAAAATGTCAAAAAACCTTATATTTATTATGTTTGAAGTGGGCTCCTCCCGGAGGAGCCGTAGTTTAAAGAGCTCCTCCCGGAGGAGCACCTCAAAACCTTCAAAAAAGCTTATATTTAACATGTTTCAAGGGGCTCCTCCCGGAGGAGCACCTCAAAACGTCAATAAATCTTATATTCAACATGTTTTAAGGGGCTCCTCCCGGAGGATTTGATTCTAAATTATAGGAGCTTCTCCTGTACGAGCACCTTAACTGTCAAAAAACTCCATATTTAACCTCTTTGAAGGGCGCTTTTCCTAGAGGAGTCGTAATTTTAAAAGCCCTTTTTAAAGGAGTACTTCAAAACGGTTAAAAAATATTATATTTAACATGTTTCAAGTACTTGAAGTATTTTAACTTACTACTTAATTTTTATACCTATTTTTTTAGACTCACCATAATATAAAATTTTCTTTTTTCAATTTAAATCATATTCAACAATTTTACCTAAACATGTTTGAACTTTTATTCAATACACAAACTCAACTCAAAAAACATGTTAAATATTAATTGTCAAAAAACTCCATATTTTATAACTATTTTTATGGGGGTTGGCGAGCGAAGCGAGCAGGGGGGTACTCCCTAGTATATCTTCCTATATTATATAGTTATATCCAGGAGGAGCTCTTTTTTTTTGGCTCCTCCGGGAGGAGCCCCTTAAAACATGTTAAATATAAGGTTTTTTGAAGGTTTTGAGGTGCTCCTCCGGGAGGAGCTCTTAATTTTAAAAGCTCCTCCCGAAGGAGCCAATTTTAGTAGTTCCTCCCAGAGGAGCACCTTAAAACGTCAAAAACCCTTATATTTAACATGGTTTAAGGGGCTCCTCCGGGAGGAGCCAAAAAAAAAAGAGCTCCTCCCGGAGGAGCACCTCAAAACCTTCAAAAAACCTTATATTCAACATATTTTAAGGGGCTCCTCCCGGAGGAGCCGTAATTTTCAGAGCTCCTCCCGGAGGAGCCCCTTAAAACGTCAAAAAACCTTATATTTATTATGTTTGAAGTGGGCTCCTCCCGGAGGAGCCGTAGTTTAAAGAGCTCCTCCCGGAAGAGCACCTCAAAACCTTCAAAAAACCTTATCTTTAACATGTTTTAAGGGGCTCCTCCCGGAGGAGCCGTAATTTCCAGAGCTCCTCCCGGAGGAGCCGTAATTTCCAGAGCTTCTCCCGGAGGAGCCGTAATTTCCAGAGCTCCTCCCGGAGGAGCACCTCAAAACGTCAATAAATCTTATATTCAATATGTTTTAAGGGGCTCCTCCCGGAGGAGTTGATTTTAAATTATAGGAGCTTCTCCTGTACGAGCACCTAAACTGTCAAAAAACTCCATATTTAACCTCTTTGAGGGGCGCTTTTCCTAGAGGAGTCGTAATTTTAAAAGCCCTTTTTAAAGGAGTACTTCAAAACGGTTAAAAAATATTATATTTAACATGTTTCAAGTACTTGAAGTATTTTAACTTACTATTTAATTTTTATAACTATTTTTTTAGACTCACCATAATATAAAATTTTCTTTTTTTATTTTAATTCGTATTTAACAATTTTACTTAAACATGTTTGAACTTTTATTCAATACACAAACTCAACTCAAAAAACATGTTAAATATTAACTGTCAAAGAACTCCATATTTTATAACTATTTTTATGGGGGTTTGCGAGCGAAGCGAGCAGGGGGGTACCCCCTAGTACATATATATTTCTTTGACTTATGCCAACATGTTGGCATAAGTGTCTATTTATTGATGGAAATCTTGGCATAAGTGTCTAATAATATATGTATTTTTATATACTTTTATTCAATATTTTACTGTAAAAAATTCATAAAACATAGAAAAAATAGAAAAAAATGCCCCTTTTTTTCCTCAAAGTATATAGCCGGGTAAGATAGTCGAATCGGACCTCACGGCAAACCCTTACTATATATATATATATATCAATACATAAGGGCATAAAAAAAGAAAATTTTTGGCGCACACCGCAACTCCCTATTTCCTCCCTAGGGACCCTGGAGTCTAAAATAGTGATTTTTCAACTTTAATTCATATTTTAGAACCTATAAAAGCTAGAGACATGCGGTTTGCGGCAAAATTTTCTAAAAAAAATATAGTTCGCCTATATTTTTAAATATTATTCTTGGCTCCAAATTTAAACCGTTTGTTAAATATATGACGTATTTTTACAAAAATTAGCTGCTCTAATTTTTTTTTTTAATTTTTTTTTTTGGCGAGGTGTTTGTCTTAGATTTTTTTCAAACGCGAAATTAAGGTTAAAAAATGGCACAAACGGTTTCAATTTGGAGCCAAGAATAATATTAAAAAATATAGGCGAACTATATATTTTTTTCAGAAAATTTTGCCGCAATCCGCATGTCCCTAGCTCTTATAGGTTCTGAGATATGAATCAAAGTTGAAAAAGCACTATTTTAGACTCTAGGGTGCGTTATTCGCTCGACTCATGTTCTGTACCATGGTCGTCACCAGATTCTGTCTCACTCTCACTCACCTTACTTCTTCCCTTTGATAGCCTCTTCTTCTCTCCTGCACTCTGTTCGTCCCTCGCATTCACTCTTTCCCCGTCGTCCACTGTTGATACTACACGCTTCTCTATTCTACCTACATCCACATAACCTGTCCCCTTTACCCTCATCCTCTCTGATGACGTTGGGGGCACATACCTGCCATCCAGATCCAGCTGTCGTTCCCACTGGCGGCCATAGTCTTCCAACTCGCTCAAAGTCTTGGCCCCTCTATCGGGTATAGCTTTCTTGTAGGCTGGCAACAGGTTTCTATACGCCGTGTCCACCAGGTACCTCTGTGAAGGAGGTCGAGTGAACCTCGACGCAATGTACCGCACATTGGTTAAAAATTTGGCAATTTTCTCACCTATACCCTGTGTTCGCCTTCGCAAGTCGTCCCTCAAATCTTCCTCGTTGTACTCCCCGATGAATTGGTTTCTGAACTTCTTATCGAAGTCAGACCAGCTTCGTAATTCAGCTCAAACTGTCCTATACCACAAAGCAGCTCTCTTGTCCAAGATGCAGGGGAGTGCGTCGATCAAGTCCTCGTCCAACATTTCAGTCGTTCGCCTGCAGTCCACCATCTTCTCCAAAAATTCCTCCGCATCTTCTCTGTCGTCCCCAAATTTCAAATCCCACTTTTTCAGTATCTTCACAGCCTGCACTTTCTTACCTATTTTTCGTTGTCTTCTCGTCCTTCCTCGTGGCGGCCTTTCTCGCGTTGACTGCCTCTCGATCTCACTTTCTTCGCTGTCCACTACCACTCTTCTTTCCAAACTTCTGTCGATCTCTCTCTCTACCTTCCTCGCATCTCCCTGGTAGTCGTCCAAGCCATCCACTCGAGCCCTTGGTCGGCATCTCGATGGCAGTTGCGGACGGGGAGAAAAAAATTTTCGCCCGCTATTAACTGCATTCCATCGTCTGTCGTCCACAAAATCACTTCCACCATGCCAATCTGGATCCCTGTCGTCAAGCTCTTCCACTCCATCTTCATCACGACTCTGCGACTCAGTTAACTCCGACTCACCTTGCGATGCCAACCTAACCTCACCTGGGTCCACCAAGTACCATGGGGTTTTCCTGACAGGTGCTGTAGGTAACTGGTTTGGTAACTGGTAACTGGTAACTGTTTCTATGTCACAGGTCCACGTCGTCCTTTAACTTCACATCCTTCCGTCGTCCGACTCACGCGAGCGTCACCAGAAATCTTCGTCCCGATCAAGCGCGTGCACTGGTATTCGACTTGCTGCATCCCCGATGAATAAGGGACCGACGCTGCCCCGACTGACATTCGCGTTCCCGTTGCGGTCGTCGTCCTCGTTGGTTCAAAACTAACTCGCTGTGCTTGATTAGCCATCGTCGTAACGACCGACGTCGTAGTCGTGCTGTAGTTCGGCCTAAAATAAGTCCTCGCTGCAATCGGGTCTTGCAGCGCATCGATCATGCGGCGCGCACTCAGCGGAAGTTGAAGATACTTGGGTAAAAAGTTCAGACTAATCGGCTCTGTCTGAGCTTGCACCATCACTCTCTCGTCGTCCATCCTACGCACTCCGATATTCGACATCTTCCGAAAAAAAAAATCTCTACCTCAAACTCAATAACAAAATCTCTCAAAATTGTCACGAAAAATTAATTATCCCGCACGTTAAAATTCACAATCCCCGATCAACAATCCACCGAAAAAAAAATTCAACCACGCCGCTAGCTACAGTTGCAGCGCGCGCGGCACACGAAAGTCACTCCCCCCTCTTTACGTAGAAGCGGGCCCAGTCGGCTGTAATCCGAGCGGTGCAAGGAGAGAATTCTCGGTACTCGCGACGTCTCGCCCGTCACTGCAGCGTGCGTGTTTGAACTTGTCGACAAAAGAACTATCGTCGACCACCGAAAAATGCAAATAAAATTTTTCACGTCTTCCTTCACGCACAAAAATTTTTACTTATCGACACCGCGTACTTCACTACTTTCTTCCTTTGTCTCTCTCTTTCGTCTCCCTCTCTTCTTTGTATCTCACTTCAAAATTAAACAATCTCTTTCCTCCCAGCAACAAGCCCCACGTTGGGCGCCATTTGTGACGGGGTGAAATAAATAAAGAAACATAAATGAATTGAGTTTAACAAAATTTATTCACCTGTCCAAAAATAAAATACAACATACAAAATCTCGGAGGGAATTCCGCCAAAAGAAAAGAGATTATTTAATAGTCGTCCACACTCTACTTACACCTTTTGTTGTCCTTACTGCCTTCCTGATGAATGTCCTCGTCAACTAGATGTCCACGCGTCGAGTCGGGGATGGCTACGATGGTACTTCGGTTCCGGTCTCTTCTTATGGCCTGCGCGAGGTCGACCCGATCGTCGTCCTGGGATGCCAAGGTGCGAGTTGCCGGGGTGTTGTCCACGTAGAACTGCCGTCCGAACCTCTTGGTGATCCTGCTGTCTTGGTACTATCAGGATGCAGGAAGATACGTCACGCTGCTTCAAAATCCACTTCTTCTCTCTCCGCCACACTTCAACTCATCGACCACTCTTCTTTGCCACTCAACTGCAACTGCGCCGCGCGGGCCAAAGTCCGGCGTTCGCTGATAGCAGCAATGGCTGCGGCGGCGGTTGAGCCAATCACAACGCTCCGTTGGCTTCGAACCTGCTGCCGCCGCTGCTGCTGTCTTCTTTCTTCTTCTGTCGTCCTCGCTCTGTCGCTCTTGCTGCTGTCGTCTTCTGTCACTTTTCTCTATGTTTCGTCGTCCATACTATTTACAATAGAAAAATAACTATTTACACGTCTTTATAAATAAGCGACGGGAAACCCCGTCGCAAGGGTCCCTAGGGAGGGAATAGGAAGGTGCGGTTTGCGCCAAAAATTTTCTTTTTTATGCCCTTTCGAATGATATATGTATATGGGTCAAAATAATACTTTTTTAAAAAACCGTCCGCACGAGGTTCACCGATTTTATTGCAATTTTTTTTGGCAAAAGTACTATTTAATAGAAGACTTTTGCCACAAACTAGAGGTCTCTATCTTATTTCTGCTTGGTGCTAGATTTTTTCAAAGATTGAAAAATGGCCTATTTTTAAGCTGTTTTGAGCAATTTTAAGGTATTTTTCGAAAAATTCTAACTTTTGATCAAAATGAGATAGAGACCTCTAGTTTGCGGCAAAATTTTGTTCAAAATAAGTTCTTTTTTGTAAAAATATTTTGACAACATAGTTTGGTTATTTTTATAATAATACAGTTCTACACAGATATTGCTATTTTTGCTCATTTGCAGGTATCTTCAAACGACCGTAGCTTTTTCTAGGCTAAATTTTTGTGCATATTAAAAAATTGTTAAATTTTTTTTATGAAAAAACAAAAATTTTGCAACCAACCGGAACCCTGTACGATCTTCCGCTTCCAAGATACAGCTGTTTAAAGTTGTCAAAAAACACAAAAAACGCATTTTTTACGATTTTCACACGCATTTTCGAACGGTTTCGACCTTTTTTTTTCTCTCAAAAATATGTGGAATCTTCTTTTCATATTTTTCCAAACAAGCTCCCATAGTAATTGTAGTGCGGATTTGGGGTTTTAGTTGATTCCAAAGCATACACTTTTGACACATTTTATGTGCTAAACTAGTGTTTTTTTAACAATATACACGCTAAATTTAACTTTTTCGTTCATTATAGATGTTTTGAAATTATTTTTTGACTAAAAACTATTCAAATTCCAGACAAAATTAGGTCACCTGCTTTGAAAAAATTGATACTCAACGAAATATTGATCTCAATGTCAAAATGATATACTACTTTTATTCATTTTTTGAGTTTTTTGATTCGTTAAAAATCTATGTTCAAATATTGTAAATAATATACCACTTGTTTATTTATTTTTTTCTATTTTTGAAATTACAAATAATTGATCATAGTTTATCAATTGTTCTGATAAAACAATCATGGATTACTATTGCTTACTCTGAAAAAAATGAGTCCAAATTAAAAATGTTATTTTTTGAATTCTATGAAGAATGCAACAATCTACCAATCTACATTCTACTTATAATTATGTCCTTTTATGAAAAAGAGAATGAGAGATTCGATTAGAAAGTCGAGTCGATACATCGAATCGAAACTTGATCTTTGATTCTTGGAGCAAGAGCGCCGCCTTAAAGGCCTCTCAAAAGTGTGAACCAGCTGGACGTGCCAAATTTGAAATCTTCAGGCATGCCTGATTTGATTTTTTTTTTTTTTTTTTTTTAATTTTTTAATTAATAAAGTGAGTAACGAAATTTAAATTTTTCATAGCCAAATATGCGGACAAGCTTACAACCCCATAACTCTAGTCGTAGTGAATAACAAATAATTCACTTTAGTAAAAATAATTAATTTTTTTTAATAAACAAATAAGCCAATAAGCTACAACCCCATAATTTTGGGAATGGCTGAAAAAAATGTTAATATTTTTAATAAACCAATAAGGCGACAAGCTACAACCCCATAACTTTGGGCATGGCTTAAAAAAAATGTTAATATTTTTAATAAACAGATAAGGCGATGAGCTACAACCTCATAACCTTGGGCATGGCTAAAAAAAATGTTAATGTTTTTAATAAACAAGTAAGGCGATGAGCTACAATCCCATAACACTGGGCAGAGTGAATGAAAAATAATTAAATTTTCTAATAAACAAATAAGCCGATGAGCTACAACCCCATAACCTTGGGCATGGCTGAAAAAAATGTTAATATTTTTAATAAACCAACAAGGCGATAAGCTACAACCCCATGACGGTTGGCGTAGCGAATGAAAAATAATTAATTTTTTTAATAAACAAATAAGCCGATGAGCCACAACCCCATAACATTGGGCGTAGTGAATGAAAAATAATTAATTTTTTTAATAAACAAATGAGCCGATGAGCTACAACTCCATAACATTGGGTGCAGCGAATATAAAATATGTAAATATTTAAATAAACAACTAAGCAAACAAGTTTACCACCCCATAACCTTGTACATGGATAAAAAAAATTTTTGAGCTATGCCCAATGTTATGGGGTTGCAGCTAATCGGCTTATTTGCTTATTAAAAAATTTAATTATTTCTCATTCACTCAGCCCAGTGTTATGGGGTTGTAGCTCATCGCCTTATTTGTTTATTAAAAATATTAATATTTTTTTTAGCCGTGCCCAAGGTTATGAGGTTGTAGCTCATCGCGTTATTTGTTTATTAAAAATATTAACATTTTTTTTAGACATGCTCAAGGCTATGAGGTTGTAACTTATCACCTTATTTGTTTATTAAAAATATTAACACTTTTTTCAGCCATGCGCTAGGTTATGGTGTTGTAGCTTATCGGCTTATTTGTTTATAAAAAAAAATTAATTATTTTTACTAAGTACGCCCAGTGTTTTGGAGTTGTAGCTTATCGGCTTATTTGTTTATTACAAAAGTTAATTATTTGTTATTCACCACGCCTAGGGTTATGGAGTTGTAAGCTTGTCCGCTTATTTGTCTATTAAAAATTTAAATTTCGTTACTCACTTTATTAATTTAAAAAAAAAACAAAAAATTCAAATCAAGCATGCCTGAAGATTTTAAATTTGGCGTGTCTGGCTGGTTCAGACTTTTGAGAGGCCTTTAAGGCGGCGCTCTTGCTCTAAGAATCAAAGATCAAGTTTCGATTCGATATATCGACTCGACTATCTAATCAAATCTCTTATTCTCTTTTTCATAAGTGGACATAATTATAAGTAGAATGTAGATTGGTAGATTGTTGCATGCTTCATAGAATTCAAAAAATAACATTTTTAATTTGGACTCCTTTTTTTCAGAGTAAGCAATAGTAATCCATGATTGTTTTATCAGAATAATTGATAAACCATGATCAATTATTTGTAATTTCAAAAATAGAAAAAAATAAATAAACAAGTGGTATATTATTTACAATATTTGAACATAGATTTTTAACGAATCAAAAAACTCAAAAAATGAATAAAAGTAGTATATCATTTTGACATTGAGATCAATATTTCGTTGAGTATCAATTTTTTCAAAGCAGGTGACCTAATTTTGTCTGGAATTTGAATAGTTTTTAGTCAAAAAATAATTTCAAAACATCTATAATGAACGAAAAAGTTAAATTTAGCGTGTATATTGTTAAAAAAACACTAGTTTAGCACATAAAATGTGTCAAAAGTGTATGCTTTGGAATCAACTAAAACCCCAAATCCGCACTACAATTACTATGGGAGCTTGTTTGGAAAAATATGAAAAGAAGATTCCACATATTTTTGAGAGAAAAAAAAAGGTCGAAACCGTTCGAAAATGCGTGTGAAAATCGTAAAAAATGCGTTTTTTGTGTTTTTTGACAACTTTAAACAGCTGTATCTTGGAAGCGGAAGATCGTACAGGGTTCCGGTTGGTTGCAAAATTTTTGTTTTTTCATAAAAAATATTTAACAATTTTTTTATATGCACAAAAATTTAGCCTAGAAAAAGCTACGGTCGTTTGAAGATACCTGAAAATGAGCAAAAATAGCAATATCTGTGTAGGACTGTATTATTATAAAAATAACCAAACTATGTTGTCAAAATATTTTTACAAAAAAGAACTTATTTTGAACAAAATTTTGCCGCAAACTAGAGGTCTCTATCTCATTTTGATCAAAAGTTAGAATTTTTCGAAAAATACCTTAAAATTGCTCAAAACAGATTAAAAATAGGCCATTTTTCAATCTTTGAAAAAATCTAGCACCAAGCAGAAATAAGATAGAGACCTCTAGTTTGTGGCAAAAGTCTTCTATTAAATAGTACTTTTGCCAAAAAAAATTGCAATAAAATCGGTGAACCTCGTGCGGACGGTTTTTTAAAAAAGTATTATTTTGACCCATATATATTGTAAGGGTTTGCCATGAGGGCTGATTCGACTATCTTACCTGGATATATTCTTAGAGTTAAAAAGGGGCATTTTTTTGTATTTTTCTATATTTTATGCATTTTTTACGGTAAATATTGAATAAAAGTATATAAAAATACATATCAACGTAAACAAGAGCAAAAAAGGCATCTTTTTATGAAAAAAAATGGGGGTTTAGCCGCAAAATTTTCAAGTTTTGAACGGTTTTTTAACGTACTGTCTCGATTTTTTACCTTTAAAGTGAATTAAATCGACTTTAAACGCATAAATCGAATATAGACCACAGAAAAGAAAAGATGCATTTTTTTGAGATCTTTCAGAAAATATATATTTTGTTATCCTTTTAAGCTAAAATGGCATTAAAAAGTCCAAAAAACCACGTTTTTTTCAAAATTTTGAGGTTATGGACGATTTACGTGCAGTAAAACTTAAAACTACTACTTTTCTAGTCTGCTAGATGCTGCAGCTACAGCTGGGTACGGGCAGCAGTATGGTGAGCTAAGTGATTTAAATAAAAAAAAGTGCTCTTCAGGTGAAAATAAAAAAAGTGAAATGATAAAAAACTTTAAAAATTTGTTAATATTATTTAAAAAATAAAGTTTATTAGCAAATCCCTTCCAAAATTTTGCGATTCGAACTTGATTTTTGCAATACTGCTGCATACGGACAGTGAGCTAGGTGATTATAATTTAAAAAAGTGCTCTCTGCAGGTGAAAATAAAAAAAGTGAGGTGATAAAAAACTTTAAAAATATGTTGAGATTATGAAATATTAATTTTATATCGAATCATAACTTCCAATATTAAATTAAGTAACTGATGCAAGAGTCAGTTTACAATTCACGATGATGAAGACAGAAGACTCAGTCGATCTGGTTCTGTAGGTAAAGAAGAGCCGAGCGTGACGGGTCAAGAGTAACCTCACTCGTCGGTGGAAATCAACTCGAAAACAAGCTTTTAAAAGTGCTGTGCTGATGAAGATTATATTTTTAACCCATTGGGTCCCAAGAGTTATGAATTTTTTTTTGTACTTTGAGCTTATAAATCAAAGCGAAAAAGTTGAAAAATAATTTAAAAAATACCCTACCCCCCTATTTTCGGATATGCCCTACACGATGGCATTGTTTAAAATACTCAAAAATAACATTTTAATTTGTTAATAAACAAATTAAAAAAAAAAATGAAAATTTTTACGTCATTTTTTTTTTTCAAGCTGGTGAACAATGCCAAAAAAATTATTTTTGCCCTCAAAAAAATGACCACGGGTGTTCACATTAGTTGAACTTTTCGTGCATATTTGATTTTTTTGGTTTCGATTTTTTTAAACAAAATGGCGGACTAAAAACTTCAACGCCAATAATTGTACGGCAGCGCATGGTTGAATAAATACCGAAAAATTACTTTTCATAAAAAATGACTGTGGTTCCTAAGATTTTTATGGTCGCTGATTATGAATCTGAGATCAGAATATCAAAATTGTAAGAATTGGGCCCAATACCATAGTACCCAATACTCAAAGTTAAGATTTTATAAAAACATAAAATATCATCATATTTTACGTAGAATTTCAAGATCAAAGTATACTTGGTCGTTTTTCGAAAAAAATCGTCATTTTCGAGTAAAAAATCAAAAAAAGTTCAAAGTATTGGATTTATTTCCAGAGATCCACAACAGCTGGTCCCCGTGTGCCTGTAACGAATTGAACACAACTTTTGAGATGGCAAAAATATATTTACGAGGTTTTTGGGTTGCTGATAGTGTATCTGAGGTAAAAACATGAAAATCCCAAATATAGGGCCCAACACCGTAGGACCCAATAGTAAAAATTGAGATATCATAAAAATAAAAAATGCCATCTTATTCTGCGCAAAATTTCAAGATCAAAGTATACTTGGTCGTTTTTCGAAGAAAATCGTCATTTTCGAGTAAAAAATCAAAAAAAGTTCAAAGTATTGGATTTACTTTCATAGATCCACAACAGCTCGTCCCCTTGTGCCTGTAACGAATTGAACACAACTTTTGAGATGGCAAAAATATATTTTGGGTAGCTAATAGGGTATCTGAGGTAATAACATGAAAATTCCAAATAAAGGGACTCAAGGACATGCAGCACCACGTGGTTTAAAAAAAATTTTTTTACCCTTTGTTTTTTATTTCGTCGATCTTTTTATACGACGTAACTCACGTGAAATGATTAGAATGCAGGATCTCTGCACAGATTTTTTATCTCATTTTTTATTTTTATGATATCTCAATTTTTACTATTGGGCCCTATATTTATTATTTTCATGTTTTTACCTCAGATACACTATCAGCAACCCAAAAACCTCGTAAATATATTTTTGCCATCTCAAAAGTTGTGTTCAATTCGTTACAGGCACACGGGGACGAGCTGTTGTGGATCTCTGGAAGTAAATCCAATACTTTGAACTTTTTTTGATTTTTTACTCGAAAATGACGATTTTTTTCGAAAAACGACCAAGTATACTTTGATCTTGAAATTCTACGTAAAATATGATGATATTTTTTGTTTTTATAAAATCTTAACTTTGAGTATTGGGTCCTATGGTATTGGGCCCAATTCTTACAATTTTGATATTCTGATCTCAGATTCATAATCAGCGACCACAAAAATCTAAGGAGCCACAGTCATTTTTTATAAAAAGTAATTTTTCGGTATTTATTCAACCATGCGCTGCCGTACAATTATTGGCGTTGAAGTTTTTAGTCCGCCATTTTGTTTAAAAAAATCGAAACCAAAAAAATCAAATATGCACGAAAAGTTCAACTAATGTGAACACCCGTGGTCATTTTTTTGAGGGCAAAAATAATTTTTTTGGCATTGTTCACCAGCTTGAAAAAAAAAAATGACGTAAAAATTTTCATTTTTTTTTTTAATTCGTTTATTAACAAATTAAAATGTTATTTTTGAGTATTTTAAACAATGCCATCGTGTAGGGCATATCCGAAAATAGGGGAGTAGGGTGTTTTTTAAATTATTTTTCAACTTTTTCGCTTTGATTTATAAGCTCAAAGTACAAAAAAAAATTCATAACTCTTGGGACCTAATGGGTTAATAATCCTCACAAATTTTCAAAGTTTTTTATTGTTTCACTTTTTTATTTTGCACAAGGAAATCGGTTTATAATTATAATCAATCGGCTCCCTGCAGCTGCATACTAAGACATACTATTGTGATTATTTTTCACGGCTATGACCTAAACGCACGCTGCTTGACCAGAAATGTAATCGGCGATTTTACGCACTCAAAACACGTCTTTTGCGTAAGTAAAATCAGTACTTTACAGCGTTGGTATCGATATTCTGCTCAGGGGACTAAGCTATATCGACGGCTCGTGCGAAGAAAAATCATTCGCCAAAATTTGGGGAGATGAACGTAACAAGGAGGGCTATTAAAATTTCTCCAAACCCACATTTTTCCCGATTTTAGCCTGCGGCGATAAAAATAATAGTTCGAAGGTACTAACGGAGATAAACGTAACAACCCCACCCGCAGCGGCGAATAATAAATTCGTTAAAAATTAAATTCATTTTTTTTAAGGTCGCGACGAATAAAATCATCCTTCAATTGCTGCCGGAGATAAAAGTAACCCCAACTACGCGATATAGTCCGAGAAAAATAACCAATCATTTTGGGCCGCGAAAATAATAACCCCTTAATGCGAGAGCGACGGAAAACGTACGCATGTTCGTTCCCTCAACACAAGGGCGGAGAAAAAAATAACCCGACAATGAATAGCGGCGAAAAAAAAAACCCTTGCCTTTCTAACGATATAATTCTGGACTCTCAAGCACCGGCCGTGAAAAAAGTAACCCTTGCTCAACTCTCGATAGAATTTCGGTTCTTCGAGCACAGGCCACGAAAAAAATAACCTTTGCCTATCTCTTGACAGAATTTCGGTCTCTCGAATACAGGTGGCGAAAAAAATAACCCCTGTCATTTTAACGATTTAATTTTGGCCTCTCGAGTACAGGTAGCGAAAAAGTAACTCTTTCCCATTTCTTGACATAATTTCGATCTTTCGACGACTGGGCGCGAAAAAATGACTCCACCACTTATGTTGACAAAATCTTGGTCTCTTCACCACTGGTTGCGAAAAAAATGACCCTTGCCTTTTTATTGACAAAATTTTGGTTTCTCGACCACCAACTGCGATTAAAATTACCACTACCTTTCTCTTGACAGAATTTCGGCCTCTTGAAGACTGACCACAAAACAATGATCTTAGCCCTTCCCTTGATAAATTTTTACTCTCTTGTGTATCAGCCACGAAGAAAATGTGACTCTTGCTTTCTCAAAACAAAATTTTGATCTCTGGAGCATCGGCCGCGGAAAAAAAAACACCTCGTGAAATCGAAATTATCTCAAGACTAAGGCAGTTTTCATTTTTTTTGCGGCTGGTTCTGAAGAGACTAAAATTCTATCGAGAAAAGTTTAAGGCTAAATTTTCGCCGCCAGTCTTCTAGAGACCAAGATTTGTAAAGAAAAGGGCAATGGTCGTTTTTTTCGCGGCTTGTGCTTGAAGGACCGAAATTATATCGAGAGTTGGGCAGGGGTTATTTTTTTCCCGGCCGGTGTTCAAGAGACCAAAATTATATCGTTAGAATGGCAGGAGTCATTTTTTTCGCCGCCGGTGCTTGAGAGACTGAAATTCTGTCAAGAGATAGGCCGGGGTTATTATTTTCGCTGCCGGTACTCGAGAGACCGATATTCTATAGAGAGTTAAGCAGGGGTTACTTTTTTCGCGGCCAGTGCTCAAGAGACCAAAATTATATTGTTGAATGGCAGGGGTTATTTTTTTCGCCGCCGGTAGTCGAAAAACCGAAATTCTATCGAGAGTTGAGCAAGGGTTACTTTTTTCAGGGCCGGTGCTTGAGAGTTCAGAATAATATCGTTAGAAAGGCAAGAGTTATTTTTTTCGCCGCCGGTAGTCGAGAGACCGAAATTCTATCGAGAGTCGAGCAGGGGTTTCTTTTTTCGCGGCCAGTGCTCAAGAGACCAAAATTATATTGTTAGAATGGCAGGGGTTATTTTTTTTTCGCCGCCGGTGCTTCAGAGACTGAAATTCTGTCGAGAGATAGGCAGGGGTTTTTTTTTCGGCGCCCGGCTCGAGACATCGAAATTCTGTCGAGACAACGGCAGGAGAAATTTTGTTGAGAGATAGGCAATGGTTATTTTTTTCGCCACCGGTACTCGAGAGATCGAAATTCTATCGAGAGTTAGGCAGGGGTTACTCTTTTCACGGCCGGTGCTTGAGAGTCCAGAATTATATCGTTAGAAAGGCAAGAGTTATTTTTTTCGCCGCCGGTAGTCGAGAGACCGAAATTCTATCGAGAGTCGAGCAGGGGTTACTTTTTCTCGTGGCCAGTGCTCAAGAGACCAAAATTATATTGTTAGAATGGCAGGGGTTATTTTTTTTTCGCCGCCGGTGCTTCAGAGACTGAAATTCTGTCGAGAGATAGGCAGGGGTTTTTTTTTCGGCGCCCGGCTCGAGACATCGAAATTCTGTCGAGACAACGGCAGGAGAAATTCTGTTGAGAGATAGGCAATGGTTATTTTTTTCGCCACCGGTGCTTCAGAGATCGAAATTCTATCGAGAGTTAGGCAGGGGTTACTCTTTTCACGGCCGGTGCTTGAGAGTCCAGAATTATATCGTTAGAAAGGCAAGAGTTATTTTTTTTGCCGCCGGTAGTCGAGAGACCGAAATTCTATCGAGAGACGAGCAGGGGTTACTTTTTCTCGTGGCTAGTGCTCAAGAGACCAAAATTATATTGTTAGAATGGCAGGGGTTTTTTTTTTCGCCGCCGGTAGTCGAGAGACCGAAATTCTATCGAGAGTTGAGCAGGGGTTATTTTTTTTGGCGCCTGGCTCGAGACACCGAAATTCTGTCGAGACAACGGCAGGAGTCATTTTTTTCGCCGCTGGTGCTTGAGAGACTGAAATTCTGTTGAGAGATAGGCAATGGTTTTTTTTTTTTGCCGCCGATACTCGAGAGACCAAAATTCTATCGAGAGTTAGGCAGGGATTACTTTTTTCACGGCCGGTGCTTGAGAGTCCAGAATTATACCGTTAGAAAGGCAAGGGTTATTTTTTTCGCTACCTGTGCTCAAGAGACTGAAATTCTATCGAGACAACGGCAGGAGTCATTCTTTTCGCCACCGGTGTTTGAGAGACTGAAATTCTATTGAGAGATAGGCAAGGGTTATTTTTTTTGGCGCTATTCATTGTCAGGTTATTTTTTTCTCCGCCCTTGTGTTGAGGGAACGAACATGCGTACTTTTTCCGTCGCTCACGTATTGAGTGGTTATTATTTTCGCAGCCCAAAATGATTGGTTATTTTTCTCGGTCTATATCGCGTAGTTGGGATTACTTTTATCTCCGGCAGCAACTGAAGGATGATTTTATTCGTCGCGACCTAAAAAAAAATGAATTTAATTTTTAACGAATTTATTATTCGCCGCTGAGGGTGGGGTTGTTACGTTTATCTCCGTAAGTACCTTCGAACTATTATTTTTATCGCCACAGGCTAAAATCGGGGAAAATGTAGGTTTGGAGATAATTTAATCGCGGCAAGCCCTCCTTGTTACGTTTATCTCCCCAAATTTTGGCCAATGGTTTTTCTTCGCATGGGCCGTCGATATGTTCAGGGCATACTTTTCGACCAAGCATTAGTTTCAGGTTGTTTGGCGGGGTAGTACAGGAATCCCACAAACTTGACAACCCAATAACGCTGGGTACAGCGATAAATAAATTATTTTTTATGAACAAATAACTAACCAGCAAGCTTCAAACCCCCGTAACGCTGGAAAAAAGGATAAATAAATATTTTTTTAAAAACAAATAATTAACCGACGAGCTTTAAACCCCCATAACGCTGGATAAATAGATAAATAAATTATTTTTCAAAAACAATGAACTAACCAGCAAGCTTTGAACCCGTCTAACGATGAAAAATAGATAAATAAATATTTTTTTATATACAATTAAAATAACCGCCAAGCTCTAAGCTCCAATTACGCTGCAAAAAGCGATTAATGAATTACTTTTTATTAACAATTAAATAAAGCGCCAAGATCTAAACCCCCATAACGCTGGAAAAAAAGATAAATAAATTATTATTTATAAACAATTAATTGAACCGCCAAGTTCTAAACCCCTATAACGCTGGGGAGAGCAAAAAATAAATATTTTTTTATAAACAATTAAATAAACCGCCAAGCTCTAAGCCCCAATAACGTTGGGGAGAACGGTAAATAAATTATTTTTTATAAACAATTAACTAAACCACCAAGCTCTAAACCCCCATAACGCTGGGGAGAGCGATAAATAAATAATTTTTTATAAACAAATAAATAAACCGACAAGCTCTAAACCCCCATAACGCTAGAAAAATAGATAAATAAATTATTTTTAATAAACAATTAAATTAACCGCCAAGCTTTAAACCCCTGTAACGCTAAAAATTGATAAATAAATATTTTTTTATAAACAATTAAATTAACCGTCAAGCTCTAAGCTCCAATGACACTGGAAAAAGCGATTAATGAATTACTTTTTATAAACAATTAAATAATGAGCCAAGCTCTAAACCTCCATAACGCTGGAAAAATAGATAAATAAATTATTATTTATAAACAATTAAATTAACTGCCAAGCTCTAAGCTCCAATGACGCTGGAAAAAGCGATTAATGAATAACTTTTTATAAACAATTAAATAAACCGCCAAGCTATAAACCCCCATAACGCTAGGGATAACGATAAATGAATTATTTTTTATAAACAATTAAATAAAGCGCCAAACTCTAAACCCCCATAACTCTAGAGAGAGTGATAAATGAATTTTTTTTTATAAACAATTACCTAAACTGCCAAGCTCTCAACCCCCATAACGCTGGGGAGAGCGATAAATAAATAATTTTTTTTAAACAATTCAATAAACCGAGAAGCTCTTAACCCCCTAATGCTGGGGAGAGCGAAAAATAAAACGATAAGCTTTAAACCCCCATAACGGTGGGGATAGCGATAAATAAATTATTTTTTATAAACAATTAAATAAAGCGCCAAGCTCTAAACCCCCATATAGCTGGGGGGAGCGATAAATAAAATTTTTTTTTTTTATAAACAATTAAATAAACCGACAAGTTCTAAATTCTCATAACGCTGGGCACCCGAGTTCAACAAAAAAAACTAATCGGCTATACCCCAAGCTTTAAACCCCCAAAACTCAGAGCGCCCAAGTTAAAAAAAAAAAGCTTATCGGCTACCCCCCAAGCTCTAAGCCCCCAAGACCCCGAGCGCACGAGTTCAACAAAAAAGCTGATCGGCTACCCATCAAGCTCCAAGCCCGTAAACCCTGAACGCATGAGTAAAGCAATGAAGCTGATTGTCTAGCCCCCGAAACCCTGGGCGCGCGAGTTCAACAAAGAAGCTATTGGCTACCTCCCAAGCTCTAAGCCCCCAAAACTTCGGGTGCCCGAGTTCAACAAATGAACTGATCGGCTATCTCCCAAGCTCTGAACCCCCAAATGATCATTTTTTTTTATTGAACTCAGGCACCCAGGGTCTTGGGGGCTTAGAGTTTGGGGGGAAGCCGATCAGTTTTTTTGTTTAACTCGGGCGCCGAAGGTTTTAGGAGCTTAGAGCTTGGGGGGTAGCCGATCAGCTTTTTTGTTGAACTCGGGGGCCTAGGGTTTTGGGAGCTTAGAGCTTGGGGGGTAACCAATCGGCTTTTTTGTTGAACTCCCCCTGCCTTATGAGGGTTTAGAAATTGACGGCTTAGTTAATTGTTTATAAAAAATTATTTATTTATCGCTCTCTTCAGCGTTATGGGAGTTTAGAGCTTGGCGCTTTATTTAATTGTTTATAAAAAATTATTCATTTATCGCTCTCCCCAGAGTTATTGGGGCTTAGAGCTTGACGGTTTATTTAATTGTTTATAAAAAATAATTTATTTTTCGCTTTCCCCAGCGTTCTGGGGGTTTAGAGCTTGTCGGTTTATGTAATTGTTCATAAAAAATTATCCATTTATCGCTCTCCCCAGCGTTATGGGGGCTTAGAGCTTGGCGGTTTAGTTAATTGTTCATAAAAAATTTTTTATTTATCGCTCTCCCCAGCGTTATTGGGGCTTAGAGCTTGGTGGTTAAGTTAATTGTTTATAAAAAATAATTCATTTATCACTCTCCCAAACGTTTGTCACAGGGCTTGAATTAAAGAATTTAATTTCTCGGAGGATCGTGATTAATCACGAGAACCCGCAGCGATCGTAGTCCGCACTTCTCTGACCTGCTGACAAAATGCACTTTCTGTGCACACGACAATCCGTCGATTTTTCTTCCAATACCTGAAAAGTGAGGGGAAGACGCGTACGCAAAGTAATGTTTTTATTACGCGGCGTGGCTGCTCTCCTTTGTCGGTAGTGGCGTGAGTTTATGTGGACCGATCGCAGGAACACGGGTAAACACAATTAATAATCAAATGTAAATTTCAATAATTTTAATCAACAATAAATATAAAAAATCTTAAAGGGCGGTAGCCCTGGACGGCGAGTGGGTTTTTAAAACCGACTACCGTGAAAGGGTACCGCTTTATATACTTTGAATTTCAGTTTTAGGTTAGGTCGTTCATGAAAAAAACACTATTAGGATGATTATTTTTCCTTGACCATATATTCTACGCCTAAGATCCCCTGAGAAGATTAAAAAAAAATCATCCTGAAAAATTTCTGCGTTAAAAAGTTATGACCGTCTCAAAATTCGAAGCGGTGATTTCCTTTAGATTTTTTCGTTTCCAGTCTCTGAGCATCCGGTTTCTCCACATGCGCTGCATGTGGCTTGAACCGGATCTTACGTAACGCTGTCTCACTCTTGCAGCCTGCAGCAAGGCATGCGAGCAGGCTGCGCAGGTGAGGTGCGCGCACACAAGAGGCCGAGCCGCCGAGACCCGAGCAGCTGAGCAGAAGACAGCGGTCAGGCCTCTCGAAAGTGGCAGAATTGCAAATGGCGGGAATGAAACAAAAATTTGAAATTTCGGGGCAGTGGTGGCACAGAAAAATTAAATTAAAAAACCCACAAGCCTACAACCCCATAACGCTGGGCATAAATATTAATGAAATAATTTATAAATAAACAAACAAGCCTATAAAACCACATAACCTTAGGCGGGTAAAAATTAAAAAATAAATTTATAAAAAAACAAATAAACCAACAAGCCTACAACCCCATAACGCTGGGCGAAGAAATTAATAAATAAATTGATAAACCAACAAGCCTACAACCCCATAATGCTGGGTGAAAAATTAATAAATAAATTTATAAATAAACAAATAAACCAAGAAGCCTACAACCCCATAACGCTGATCGAAAAAATTATTAAATAAATTTATAAATAAACAAATAAACCAACAAGCCTACAACCCCATAACGCTGGGCGAAAAAATTTATAAATAGATTTATAAATAAACAAATCAACCAACAAGCCTACAACCCCATAACGCTGGGCGGAAAAATTTATAAATAGATTTATAAATAAACAAATAAACCAACAAGCCTACAACCCCATAACGCTGGGCAAAAAATTATTAAATAGATTTATAAATAAACAAATCAACTAACAAGCCTACAACCCCACAACGCTGGGCGGAAAAATTTATAAATAGATTTATAAATAAACAAATAAACCAACAAGCCAACAACCCCATAACGCTGGGCGAAAAAATTAATAAATAAATTCATAAATAAACAAATAAACCAACAAGCCAACAACCCCATAACGCTGGGCGAAAAAATTAATAAATAAATTCATAAATAAACAAATAAACCAACAAGCCTACAACCCCATAACGCTGGGCGTAAATATGAATAAATAAATTTATAAATAAAAAAATAAACCAACAAGCCTACAACCCCATAACGCTGCACATAAATATTCATAAAATAATTTATAAATAAACAAACAAGCCTATACAATCACATAACCTTAGGCGTGTAAAAATTAATAAATAAACAAATAAACCAACAAGCCTACAACCCCATAACGCTGGGCGAAAAAATTAATAAATAAATTTATAAATAAACAAATAAACCAAGAAGCCTACAACCCCATAACGCTGGGCAAAAAAATAATAAGTAAATTTATAAATAAACAAATAAACCAAGAAGCCTACAACCCCATAACGCTGGGCAAAAAATTAATAAATAAATTTATAAATAAACAAATAAACCAACAAGCCTACAACCCTATAACGCTGGGCGTAAATATGAATAAATAAATTAATAAATAAACAAATAAACCAACAAGCCTACAACCCCATAACGCTGGGCGAAAAAATTAATGAATAAATTTATAAATAAACAAATAAACCAAGAAGCCTACAACCCCATAACGCTGGGCGAAAAAATTAATAAATAAATTTATAAGTAAACAACTAAACTAAGAAGCTTACAACCCCATAACGCTGGGCAAAAAATTAATAAATAAATTTATAAATAAACAAATAAACCAACAAGCCTACAACCCCATAACGCTGGACGAAAAAATTAATAAATAAATTTATAGATAAACAAATAAACCAACAAGCCTACAACCCCATAACGCTGGGCAAAAAATTATTAAATAGATTTATAAATAAACAAATCAACCAACAAGCCTACAACCCCATAACGCTGGGCGGAAAAATTTATAAATAGATTTATAAATAAACAAATAAACCAACAAGCCAACAACCCCATAACGCTGGGCAAAAAATTATTTAATAAATTCATAAATAAACAAACAAACCAACAAGCCTACAACCCCATAACGCTGCCCAAAAATGAATAAATTTATAAATAAACAAATAATCAACAAGCCTACAACCCTATAACGCTGGGCGTAAATACTAATAAACTAGTTTTTAACTAAAATAGTTTTTCACTATCCTCTGAGCTCTAGACCTCCAAAAGTTGGGCGTAGAGTTCAATAAAGAAACTGATGTGCTACCACCCGAAACCCTAGGCGTCGAGTTCAATAAACTAACTGATCAGCATCCCCCGAGACCCTGGGTGCCCGAGCTCTACAAAAAAACTGGTCGGCTATCCACTCAGCTTTCAAACCCCCTGGGTGCCTGAGTTCAACAAAAAACTAAACCCTCAAAACCCTGGGTACCCGAGTTCTACAAAGAAGCTGATTGGCTACCCCTCAAGCTCTAAACTCCCAAAACCCTGGATGCCCGAGTTTAACGAATAACTGGTTTCTACCCCCCAAGCTCTCAACTTCCGAATACCCTGGGCACCCGAGTTTAACAAAAAAACTGGTCGGCTATTCCCCAAGCCTTGAGCCCCCATTCTATGTTGAACTCGGACGCCCAGGGTCTTGGGGGTTTCGAGCTTTGGGGATAGCCGATAAGTTTTTTTGTGGAACTCGGGGATCCAAGGTTTTGGGGTTTAGAGCTGGGGGGGTAGCTGGCAAGTTTTTTTGTAGAATTTTGGCACCTAGGGTTTCGAGGGATAGCTGATCAGTTCATTTATTGCACTCGACGCCCAGGTTTTTTGGGGGTAGCTTATCAGTTTCTTCATTGAACTTTACGCCTAGAGTTTTGGGGGTATAGTGCTTGGAGGATGGTTAAAAACTATTTTAGTTAAAAACTCGTTTATTAGTATTCACGCCCAGCGTAATGGGGTTGTAGGCTTGTTGGTTGATTTGTTTATTTATAAATCTATTTATAAATTTTTTCGCCCAGCGTTATGGGGTTGTAGGCTTGTTGGTTTATTTGTTTATTTATAAATTTATTTATTAATTTTTTCACCCAGCGTTATGGGGTTGTAGGCTTGTTGGTTTATTAATTTATTTATTAATTTCTTCGCCCGGCGTTATGGGGTGGTAGGCTTGTGGGTTTATTTGTTTATTTATAAATTGATTTATTCATTTTTACACGCCTAAGGTAATGTGTTTCTATAGACTTGTTTATTTAATTATAAATAATTTTATTATTTTTTTCGCCCAGCGTTATGGGGTTGTAGGCTTGTTGGTTTAATGGTTTATTTATAAATATATTTATGAATTTTTTCGCCCAGCGTAATGGGGTTATAGGCTTGTTGGTTTATTTGTTTATTTATGAATTTATTTATTAATTTTTACACGCCTAAGTTTATGTGGTTGTATAGGCTTGTTTGTTTATCTATAAATTATTTTATTAATATTTATGCCCGGCGTTATGGGGTTGTATTCTTGATGATTTATTTGTTTATTTATAAATTATTTTATTCATATTTACGCCCAGCGTTATGGGGTTGTAGGCTTGTTGGTTGATTGCCCAGCGTTATGGGGTTGTAGGCTTGTTGGTTTATTTGTTTATTTATGATTTTATTTATTAATTTTTTTCTCCCGGCGTTATGGGGTTGTAGGCTTGTTGGTTTATTTGTTTATTTATAAATTTATTTATTCATTCTTACACGCCTAAGGTTATGTGGTTCTATAGGCTTGTTTATTTATTTATAAGTAATTTTATTATTTTTTTCGCCCAGCGTTATGGGGTTGTAGGCTTGTTAGTTTAATGGTTTATTTATAAATATATTTATTAATTTTTTCGCCCAGCGTAATGGGGTTGTAGACTTGTTTGTTTATTTGTTTATTTATGAATTTATTTATTAATTTTTACACGCCTAAGGTTATGTGGTTGTATAGGCTTGTTTGTTTATCGATAAATTATTTTATTAATATTCATGCCCAGCGTTATGGGGTTGTATTCTTGATGATTCATTTGTTTATTTATAAATTATTTTATTCATATTTACGCCTAGCGTTATGGGGTTGTAGGCTTGTTGGTTTATTTGTTTATTTATGATTTTATTTATTAATTTTTTCCCCCAGCGTTATGGGGTTGTAGGCTTGTTGGTTTATTTTTTTATTTATAAATATATTTATTAATTTTTTCGCCCAGCGTAATGGGGTTGTAGACTTGTTTGTTTATTTGTTTATTTATGAATTTATTTATTAATTTTTACACGCCTAAGGTTATGTGGTTGTATAGGCTTGTTTGTTTATCGATAAATTATTTTATTAATATTCATGCCCAGCGTTATGGGGTTGTATTCTTGATGATTCATTTGTTTATTTATAAATTATTTTATTCATATTTACGCCTAGCGTTATGGGGTTGTAGGCTTGTTGCTTTATTTGTTTATTTATGATTTTATTTATTAATTTTTTCCCCCAGCGTTATGGGGTTGTAGGCTTCTTAGTTTAGTTGTTTATTTATAAATTTATTTATTAATTTTTTCGCCCAGCGTTATGGGGTTGTAGGCTTCTTGGTTTATTTGTTTATTTATAAATTTATTCATTAATTTTTTCGCCCAGCGTTATGGGGTTGTAGGCTTGTTGGTTTATTTGTTTATTTATGAATTTATTTATCAATTTTTTCGCCTAGGCTTATAGGGTTGTAGGCTTGTTGGTTTATTTGTTTATTTATAAATTTATATTTCAATTTTTTCGCCCAGTGTTATGGGGTTGTATGCTTGTTGGTTTATTTGTTTATTTATAAATTTATATATTAATTTTTTCCCCCAGCGTTATGGGGTTGTAGGCTTCTTGGTTTATTTGTTTATTTATGAACTTAGTTAATAATTTTTTCGACCAGCGTTATGGGGCTGTAGGCTTGTTAGTTTATTTGTATTATAAATTTATTTATTAATTTTTTGCCCAGCGTTATGGGGTTGTTGGCTTGTTGGTTTATTTGTTTATTTATAAATTTATTTATTAATTTTTTCGCCCAGCGTTATGGGGTTGTAGGCTTGTTGGTTTATTTGTTTATTTTTAAATTTATTTATTTACTTTTACACGCCTAAAGTTATGTGGTTGTATAGGCTTGTTTGTTTATTTATAAATCATTTTATAATATTTATGCCCAGCGTTATGGGGTTGTAGGCTTGTGGGTTTTTTTTAATTTAATTTTTCTGTGCCACTACTGCCCCGAAATTTCAAATTTTTGTTCCATTCCCGCCATTCGGAATTCTGCCACTTTCGAGAGGCCTGACAGCGGTCATAATTATTATTATTTTATTACATGATTTAGAAATAATTAAGTAATTAAAAAAGTAGTATATAATAAAATATACAGCGGCATCACGCTCAATTCACTATTAACATAATTTAATTAATAACTATTATGACCGTTAACCATCAATAATTATAGAAAAATATTTAGCTATAATTTTTCAAAACAAAATATCTAAAGTCTCCCTATGATAATCATTTATGAGTTAGAGTGAGTTGAACTGGTGAAACCTTCTGCTGGTGCTGTAGAGGTTTATTTATCCAGTGAAAAATGCTGCAACAAATGTCAATGACCAAGTTGAGGTAGTTTAAATGTGAATGGTGATCAATGTCCCATGGGGTTATTCAAATTGTCAGACAAGTAAATACATTTAAATCATCATTGGAGTTTATAAATTCTGAGTCAATACACCAACATGGATAAGGCTTACTGTTCTCAGTTTATTTTCCAAGATGAATTTGTCTGACTATCAAGTTTAATTTTAGTTTTATCCGCTATATACCAACTACCTTAACTTGCTGCAGCAAATGTCAATGACCAAGTTGAGGTAGTTTAAGTGTGATCAATGTCTCATGGAATTATTCAAATTGTCAGGCAAGTAAATACATTTCAATCATCACTGGAATTTATAAATTCTGAGTCAATGCACCAACACGGATAAGGTTCATTGTTCTCAGTTTATTTTCCAAGATGAATTTGTCTGACTATCAATTTTAATTTCAGTTTTATCCGCTGTGTACCAACTACCTCAACTTGGTCATTGACATTCAAATATGATAGTGATCAATAATTCATGGGGTTATTCAAATTGTCAGACAAGTAAATACATTTAAATCATCATTGGAGTTTATAAATTCTGAGTCAATACACCAACATGGATAAGGCTTACTGTTCTCAGTTTATTTTCCAAGATGAATTGGTCTGACTATCATGACCAAGTTGAGGTAGTTTAAATGTGATCAGTGTCTCATGAAATTATTCAAATTGTCAGACAAGTAAATACATTTAAATCATCACTGAAATTTATAAATTCTGAGTCAATACACCAACACAGATAAAGTTTATTGTTCTCAGTTTATTTTCCAAGATGAATTTGTCTGACTATCAAGTTTAATTTTAGTTTTATCCGCTATATACCAACTACCTTAACTTGCTGCAGCAAATGTCAATGACCAAGTTGAGGTAGTTTAAGTGTGATCAATGTCTCATGGAATTATTCAAATTGTCAGGCAAGTAAATACATTTCAATCATCACTGGAATTTATAAATTCTAAGTCAATGCACCAACACGGATAAGGTTCATTGTTCTCAGTTTATTTTCCAAGATGAATTTGTCTGACTATCAAGTTTAATTTCAGTTTTATCCGCTGTGTACCAACTACCTCAACTTGGTCATTGACATTCAAATATGATAGTGATCAATAATTCATGGGGTTATTCAAATTGTCAGACAAGTAAATACATTTAAATCATCACTAGAACTTATAAATTCTGAGTCAATACACCAACACGGATAAGGTTTATTGTTCTCAGTTTATTTTCCAAGATGAATTGGTCTGACTATCATGACCAAGTTGAGGTAGTTTAAATGTGATCAATGTCTCATGGAATTATTCAAATTGTCAGAAAAGTAAATACATTTAAATCATTTCTGAAATTTATAAAAACTGAGTCAATACACCTACACAGATAAAGTTTATTGTTCTCAGTTTATTTTCCCAGATGAATTTGTCTGACTATCAAGTTTAATTTTAGTTTATCCGCTATATACCAACTACCTCAACTTGGTCATTGACATTTGTCTTGCTGCCTTTAAATTTGGTGGCGATCAATGTCTCATGGGGTTATTCAAATTGTCAGACCTGTTGCAAAAATTGTTAATATAATAAATTTTATCACCAAAAATTCTATCGGTACAGTATCTGTTATAACTGCAGATCGCAATATTTTTGTGAAACCTTCAAATTGTGTGGGTTTTAAGTCAGTTTACCCCATTGCAAGTATCCTCGGTAAAATCAACGATGGATTCATCGGTGAAATCCTCGGTGAATTCCTCGCTTTTTGCGGTGAAATCCTCGGTGAATTTTAACAGTAAAATCCTCGGTGAAAACCTCGGCAAAATCCTCGGCATTTTAACGGTTTCGAAAACGAAGGGGTCAAGACAGACATCTGGTACACCTGGTGATGAGTACTCCTTGAAGATGATTTCCCCAGGAAGTTTCGACTCCGGAAAGGTCAGGGCGAGCACCTGGTGCCACTGGCGTTACTTACGCCTTGGAGATGATTTCCCCAGGAAGTTTCGACTCCGGATGGGTCAGGGTGGACACCTGGTGCACATGGTGATAAGTACGCCTTGGAGATGATTTCCCCAGAAAGTTTTGACTCCGGAAGGGTCAGCGCACACACCTGGTGCTCATGATGATACTTACGCCTTGGAGACGATTTCCCCAGGAAGTTTCGACTCCGGATAGGTCAGGGCGGACGCCTGGTGCCCCTGGTGATACGTACGCCTCGGAGATGTTTTTCCCAGGATGTTTCGACTCCGGAGGGATCAGGGTGAACATCTGGTGCATCTGGCGATACTTAGCCCTTGGAGATGATTTCTCTAGGAAGTTTCGACTCCGGATGGGTCAGGGCGGACACCTGGTGCCCCTGGTGATACGTACGCCTCGAAGATGATTTCCCCAGGATCTTTCGTCTCCGGATGAGACAGGGCGGACACCTGGTGCCCCTGGTGATACGTACGCCTTGGAGATCATTTCCCCAGGAAATTTCGACTCCGGAAGGGTCGGAGCGGACACCCGGTGCTCATGATGATAGTTGCACATCGGAGATGATTTCCCCATGAAGTTTCGACTCCGGATGAGTCAGGGCGGAGACTTGGTGCATATGGTGATAAGTACGCCTTGAAGATGATTTCCCCTGGAAGTTTCGACACCAGAGGGATCAGGGCGGCACCTGGTGCCCATGGTGATACTAACGCCTTGAAGATGATTTCCGCAGGAAGTTTCGACTCCAGAAGGGTCAGGGCGGACACCTGGTGCTCATGATGATACTTACGCCTTGGAGATGATTTCCCCAGGTAGTTTCGACTCCAAATGGGCCAGGGCGGAAACCTGGTGCAGTTGGCGATAGTTGCACATCGGAAATGATTTCCCCAGGAAGTTTCGACTTCGGATGAGTCAGGGCGGACACCTGGTACCCTTGGTGATACGTACGCCTCGGAGATGATTTCCCCAGGTAGTTTCGACTCCAAATGGGCCAGGGCGGAAACCTGGTGCAGTTGGCGATAGTTGCGCATCGGAAATGATTTCCCCAGGAAGTTCCGACTCCGGATGAGTCAGGGCGGACACCTGGTGCCCCTGGTGATACATACGCCTCGGAGATCTTTTTCCCAGCATGTTTCGACTCCGGAGGGATCAGGGCGAGCACCTGGTGCCACTGGCGTTACTTACGCCTTGGAGATAATTTCCCAAGGAAGTTTTGACTCCGGAAGGGTCAGCGCACACACCTGGTGTACCTGGCGATACTTACGCCTTGGAGATGAATTCCTCAGGAAGTTTCGACTCCGGATGGGTCAAGGCGGACACCTGATGCACCTGGTGATACGTACGCCTCGGAGATGTTTTCCCCAGGAAGTTTCGACACCGGATAGAACAGGTCGAACACCTGGTGCCCCTGATGATACGTACGCCTCGGAGATGATTTCCCCAGGAAGTTTCGACTGCGGAGGGATCAGGGTGAACATCTAGTGCATCTGGCGATACTTACGTCTTGAAGATGACTTCCCCAGCAAGTTTCGACTCCAGAGGGATCAGGGCGAGCACCTGGTGCCACTGGCGTTACTTACGCCTTGGAGATAATTTCCCAAGGAAGTTTTGACTCCGGAAGGGTCAGCGCGCACACCTGGTGTACCTGGCGATAGTTACGCCTTGGAGATGAATTCCCCAGGAAGTTTCGACTCCGGATGGGTCAAGGCGGACACCTGGTGCACCTGGTGGTACGTACGCCTCGGAGATGTTTTCCCCAGGAAGTTTCGACTCCAGAAGGGTCAGGGCGGACACCTGGTGCTCATGATGACCGAAAAATAAAAAAGTGGTCATTTATACAGTCTTATTATATTTTGCTATGAAATTTCAGTATTTCAAATCGAGTTGATAGATTCTTCATGTATATTTTATATCCGAATTATAAAGATGTATTTTAAATTTAAATTATTTTATTAACCTCCTGGTCTTGATTATAAAAAAGGCCCACAAGATTTAAAATCCCCTTGGCGGTTATCCATTGTGGATTTAAGTTCATAGAATAAACTCGCGATATAAATGCTTTTCAAGACCGGATCTTTGATTCGTTGACCAGACTTTAATTCACAAAATTCAGTTATTAAATTTTTAGTAATTGAAAAGTACTTTTCGTAATGTAGTATGGTTTACCAGCAAGTCAGTTATTGCGATTATACTATAATGTGCTGCGAAAGTGAAAGACTCTTACTTAGTGAAAATATTTTGTTTCAGATAATGAAACTTCAGACCTGGAGGTTGGAGATCATGAAAAACCCGATGAAGAAGGTGAGAACTTGAAAAAATTATTAAAAAATCAGTAGTTAGTTTAAAAATGCGTTCAAGTGGATTTTCCGTTTCTCTTAGCTTTGATAACGGGTAAAAGTGGTCATTTATACAGTCTTAAGAGACCAGAAACAATGAAAAAATATTTGAAAAAATCATTCAACAAGAAAAAAGGTTTTGTTGGCTTTTTTTGTTGTAGATTTTAGCAACAGTTAGGAATCGAGTGTTTCTCAATAAAGTCCTTGGAGTCTAGAAACATGAGCGTTCGGGTGGATTTTACGTTTCTCTTAGCTTTGATAACGGGTAAAAGTGGTCATTTATACAGTTTTAAGAAACCAGAATAAATGAAAAAATATTTTAAAAAATCATTAAACAAGAAAAAAAGGTTCTGTTGGTTTGTAATAAGGGGTAAAAGTGGTCATTTATACAGTCTTATTATATTTTGCTATGAAATTTCAGTATTTCAAATCGAATTGATAGATTTTTCAATTATATTTTATATCCGAATTATAAAGATGTATTTTAAATTTAAATTATTTTATTAACCTCCTGGTCTTGATTATAAAAAAGGCCCACAAGATTTAAAATCCCCTTGGCGGTTATCCATTGTGGATTTAAGTTCATAGAATAAACTCGCGATATAAATGCTTTTCAAGACCGGATCTTTGATTCGTTGACCAGACTTTAATTCACAAAATTCAGTTATTAAATTTTTAGTAATTAAAAAGTACTTTTCGTAATGTAGTATGGTTTACCAGCAAGTCAGTTATTGCGATTATACTATAATGTGCTGCGAAAGTGAAAGACTCTTACTTAGTGAAAATATTTTGTTTCAGATAATGAAACTTCAGACCTGGAGGTTGGAGATCATGAAAAACCCGATGAAGAAGGTGAGAACTTGAAAAAATTATTAAAAAATCAGTAGTTAGTTTAAAAATGCGTTCAAGTGGATTTTCCGTTTCTCTTAGCTTTGATAACGGGTAAAAATGGTCATTTATACAGTCTTAAGAGACCAGAAACAATGAAAAAATATTTGAAGAAACCATTCAACAAAAAGAAAGGTTTCGTTGGTTTTTTGTAACTTTTAGCTACAGTAAGGGGATCGAATGTTTCTTAATAAAGTACTTCGAGTCCAGAAACATGAAAAGATACTTGGAAAAATTATTAAAAAATCAGTAATAACTGAAAAAAGTCGTTCCGGTTGATTTTACGTTTCTCGTAGATTTGATAACGGGTGGAAGTGGTCATTCATACCATCTTTAGAGACCAGAAAAAATATTGAAAAAATTCATTAAAAAAAAGTAAAAGGTTTTGTTGGTTTTTTTGTAGATTTTAGCTTCAGATAGGGGATCGAGTGTTTCAAAATAAAGTCCTTAGAGTCCTAAAACATGAAAAGATACTTAAAAAAATTATTAGAAAATCAGTAATAACTATAAAAGACGTTCTGGTGGATTTAACGTTTCTCAGAGCTTTGATAACGGGTGAAAGTGGTCATTTATACCATCTGAAGAGACCAGAAACAATGAAAAAATATTCGAAAAAATCATTCAACAGTAAAAAAAAAGGTTCTGTTGTTTTTTTGTAATTTTTAGCTACAGTAAGGCGATCGAGTGTTTCTCAAAAAAGTCTTTAGAGTCCAGAAACATGTGAATATACTTGAAAAAATTATTAGAAAATTAGTAATAACTATAAAAGACGTTCTGGTGGATTTTACGTTTCTCGTAGCTTTGATAACGGGTAAAAGAGGTCGTTTATACCATCTTAAGAGACCAGAAACAATGAAAAAATATTTTAAAAAATCATTCAACAGTAAAAAAATGTTCTGTTGGTTTTTTTGTAATATTTAGCTTTAGATAGGGGGTCAAGTGTTTCACAATAAAGTCCTTAGAGTCCAGAAAAAATGAAAAAATATTTTAAAAAATCAATAAACAGTTAAAAAAGGTTTTGGTTTTTTTGTATTTTTTAGCTACAGATAGGGAATCGAGTGTTTCAAAATAAAGTCCTTAGAGTCCAAAAACATGATAAGATACTTGAAAAAATTATTATAATATCAGTTATAACTAGAAAAAGTCGTTCCGGTTGATTTTACGTTTCTCGTAGATTTGATAACGGGTGGAAGAGGTCATTCATACCATCTGAAGAGACCAGAAACAATGAAAAAATATTCGAAAAAATCATTCAACAGTAAAAAAAGGTTCTGTTGTTTTTTTGTAATTTTTAGCTACAGTAAGGCGATCGAGTGTTTCTCAAAAAAATCCTTAGAGTCCAGAAACATATGAAGATACTTGAAAAAATTATTAGAAAATTAGTAATAACTATAAAAGACGTTCTGGTGGATTTTACGTTTCTCGTAGCTTTGATAACGGGTAAAAGTGGTCGTTTATACCATCTTAAGAGACCAGAAACAATGGAAAAATATTTTCAAAAATCATTCAACAGTAAAAAAATGTTCTGTTGGTTTTTTTGTAATCTTTAGCTTTAGATAGGGGATCTAGTGTTTAACAATCAAGTCGTTAGAGTCCAAAAACATGAAAAGATACTTAAAAAAATTATTAGAGAATCAGTAATAACGATAAAAGACGTTCTGGTGGATTTTACATTTCTCTCAGCTTTGATAACGCGTGAAAGTGGTCATTTATACCATCTGCACGGAGAGAAAAAATACAGAAATTTACTGTGTTAAGCTAACACGTAAATTTTCTGCGAGCGCCACACAAAAATCGTGTGTTAGCTTTACGCAGAAAAAATCTTAAGCGGCACTGTAGCGGAACCAATCAGGTGCGACCGGAGTGATTTTGATTGGCTCCAATGCAGTGCGCTTAAGATTTTTTCTGCGTAAAGCTAACACACGATTTTTATGTGTGGCGCTCGCAGAAAATTTACGTGCTTTAGCAGCACACAAGTTTCTCGTGTCCTCCACAGTAAATTTCTGTATTTTTTCTCTCCGTGTGAAGAGACCAGAAACAATAAAAAAAATTTTTTTAAATCCATATACAGTAAAAAATTGTTCAGTTGGTTTTTTTGTAGTTTTTAGCTCTAGATAGGGGATCGAGTGTTTAACAATCAAGTCCTTAGAGTCCAGAAACATGAAAAGATACTTGAAAAAATTATTAATAAATCAGTAACAACTGAAAAAAGCGTTCCGGTTGATTTTACGTTAGTCAGAGCTTTGATAACGGGTGAAAGTGGTCATTTATACAGTCTTAGGAGTCCAGAAACAATGAAAAAATATTTGAAAATCATTAAACAAGAAAAAAAGGTTTTGTTTTTTTTCAATAAGGGGTAAAAGTGGTCATTTATAGAATCTTATTATATTTTCTATGAAATTTTAGCATTTCAAATCGAGCTGATAGATTTTTCATGCAGACGAGGACATCGTTAAGTGTGTTTCTCCAAAGATTGATGATGCAAAAAAGTTTGTATAACATTTTGCTAAAGTAATGATCACCCCTCTTTTATCCCAACAATAACGTTACTGATTCGTGGTTTAGTTGTAGTATTTGTATACCTGGATAGACACAAAGAAGTATGACCAAGAAACCTGGAATGTGGTGAAAAAGTCCAATTTGCACACGTTCACATTATTCAATTTTAACGAAAATTTTGCGTCCAAGTAAAGTTATTATCGTCCCTTATAAAATTCAAACAATTATATTAAAGGTTCGTGACCGGGGTACCGTTGTATCAGGGTACTCATCTGGGTGTATAGGTATTGGATATACAAACACTGTAGATATCAAAACCGTTGATTCATCGAATAATACTGTTAATAGTCGCAACAGAATTATTCACATCAATACATTTTCATTTCTGTTTTTTTTTTGTTTTAAATATTTTGTTTTCCTACAATATTCACTTAAAATTAAGTTTTTTTTATAACGTTAACCAACCTTTTGTTTTTTCATTGGCCATAGTAAGTATGCGTTTTGTATTTTCTAGCACCAAGCACAAAATCACAATTACTAATGCTCAAAGAGAATATATACTTCCAATAGATAAATATTAGTATTGAAACATTTTATAACTCGTAGGGAACGCGTTACATCGATGGTTGATTTATTGTCAAGCCGTATTAGCTTTGTGCGGTATTAAACTCCTCTGAAACATCCGCTATCAATCCTTCGGTTTTTCTTCGGTCAGTTTGAATTGCGGATACCCACACTTTTTGCGTTGCGTCGTTTCGCTCAGCTGTACCATCTAAGTAAAAAAAAAAAAAAAGACAACAACAACAAATAAAAAAAAAAGAAAAAAAATAAATATCAAGTGTTTCAATTAAATCTTTAATCATTTCTGAATTTTTTAAGCAAAAAATCAAAAATTATTAACAAAAGTGTTTGACAAATGGATGAAAACACATTAATTGTACCATCTAATGATTCGCACATAACATCTAATAATAAATGTGAAAAATATTGAACAAAGAAATCAAAATAAATTTCTTAGCTAAAATACACAGCTGTTTTTCATAAATTAAAGTATTATACAAATGTAATAAACTTACCTTGATGTTGATGTTGGTGGCGTAGTTATGATAATTACTCAGAAAAATTGTGTAGACAATGATCCCCAACGGTCCCAACGATCCCCAACGATGTGGAAAAAGTTCCCAGCGATCCCCAACGGTCCTAACAATCTCTAACGAAGTGAAAAAAGTTCCCAACGATTCCCAACGAAGTAAAAAAAGTTTCCAACGATCCCTAACGTTCTCAACGATCCCCAACGAAGTGAAAAAAGTTCCCAATGATCCCAACAGTTCGAACGATCCCCAACGGTTCCAGCGAACCCCGTCAAAGTTAAAAAATTCCCCAACGGTTCGAACGACGCCCCGCAAAATCAAAAAATTCCCCAATGGTTCCAACGACCCTCCGAGAAGTGAAAAAATTCCCCAACGGTCCCCATCGGTCCCCAACGAAGTAAAAATTCCACAACGATCCCCAACGGTTCCAACGACCCCCTGTAAAGTTAAAAAAGTTCCCAACAACTCCAACGATCGCCAACGAATTAAAAAATTTCCCCAACGATCCTCAACGGTCTCCAACGAAGTAAAAAATTCCCAAACGATCCGGAATTTTTTAACTTTGCGGGGGATCGTTCTAACCGTTGGGGAATTTTTTAACTTTGCGGGGGTTCGCTGGAACCGTTGGGGATCGTTGGGAACTTTTCCCACTTCGTTGGGTATTGTATAAGTTTACCGACGATCACCAATTAAAGTACAAAAAGAAAGAAAAAACTAAATTCTAGGCAGAAGCATAAAATTTTGGTGGTTGGCGAGCAGAGCGAGCAGGGGGGTACCACTCCCCCCAGCATATATATATATGTGTGTGTGTGTGTGTGTGTGTGTGTGTGTGTGTGTGTGTGTGGGTGTGTGTGCGTGCGCGCGCGCGCGCGCGTGTGTGTGTGTGTGTGTGCGCGTGCGCGCGTGCGTGTGTGTGTGTGTGTGTGCGTGTGTGTGCGTGCGCGCGTGTGTGTGTGTGTGTGTGCGTGCGTGTGTGTGTGCATTACTCACACATTGTACACACACACAGACACACGCGCGCGCGCGCGTATATATATATCTTACTATATTATATAGTTCTTTTTTAGCTATCACGCCCCCCCACGCCCTTTTTTTATCATTCAAAAAAGTCTTAACTAACCGTAAAAGTGTATCGAAATATGCTTATTTCTATGTGTTTTGGTTTTTCTCATAATTTATAAATCACGCCCCCCCCCCCCACGCCCTCTCCACGCCTTTTTTCACCCACGCCCCCCATTTTTAAGAATTATCAGGAAACGTTACGAGCCGTCAAGAGTTATAAGGAATTTTTTGGTTATCTTAAAGGCAGTTAAAAACCTTTGCAAGTCGTTAGAAATTTATTGCTTCGTTGAGGTTTGATGTGAATCATCAGAAGTCGTTAGGAATTTTTGAATCAGTAGGTACACACGGGAGACATCAGGAGTCGTTAAGAACTTCTATTCATAGTTGGGAACCGTTCAGAACCGTCAAGAGTCGTTGGGATTTCTTTCGCATCGTAAGAAAATGTCTGGTATTGTTGAAAAATTCTTAAGCATCGTTGAGAACCATTGGGAACCACCAGGAGTCATTATAACTTTGTTTAAGTCGTTAGTAACCGTTTGAGGTCGTTACGAATTTTTTACATTGTGTGGAACCGTCGTTAGGGATTTTCTTCTATCGTTGAGAACCGACAAGAATCGTTTGTAATTTTTTCGCATCGTTGCGATCTGTTAGGAACCGTTAAAGGTCTTTGGGAATTTTTTACATCGTTGAGAACCTTTAGGAACCGTCGGAATTGGTTAGGAATTTTTTGCATCGTTGGGAACCATCAGTAATCGTTGGGTATGTTTTTCCTACTTCGAGGTTTGCTGGGAATCGTCAGGAGTCGTTGAGAGCTTTTTCGCATCGTTCGAAACCGTAAGGAAAATCAAGGTATTTTTTCGCTACGTCGGGGTTCATTGGGAACTGTGAAGTGTCGTTAAGGACTCATTTGCATCGTCGGAAACCGTTAAAGATCCTGGAGAACTTTATTGTTGTCCTTAGGGGTTGTTGGAACTGTCAGGGGATTTTTACACTTCGTGGAAGGTCGTTGGAACCGTTGGGGAATTTTTTCACTTCGTTGGGGATCGTTCGAACTGTTGGGGATCGTTGGAAACTTTTTTCACTTCGTTAGGGATCGTTGGGACGGTTAGGGATCTTTGTTGAATTTTTCAATTCGCGGAGGGTCGTTGAAACCGTTGGAGATCGTTGAGGAAATTTTTTAATTCGTTGGGGATCGTTGGAACCATAGGGGATTGTTGGGGATCGTTGAGGATTTTTTGGGAAATTTTTCAATTTGTTGGGGATCGTTGGAACCGTTAAAGAATTTTTTAACTTTGCGGGGGGTCGTTGGAACCGTTGAGGATCGTAAAGGAATTTTTACTTCGTTGGGGACCGATAGGGATCGTTGGGGAATTCTTTTACTTCGTGGGGGATCGTTGGAACCATTGGGGAATTTTTTAACTTTGCGGGGGGTCCTTGAAACCGTTGGGGATCGTTGGTAACTTTGCGGGGGTTCGCTGGAACCGTTGGGGATCGTTGGAAACTTTTTTCACTTCGTTAGGGATCGTTGGGACGGTTTGGGATCGTTGGGAACTTTTTTGGAACCGTTGGGCATCGTTGGTGAATTTTTTCACTTCGCTGGGGGTCATTAGAACTGTTAGGAAATATTCTTACAACGAGGGGGGTCGTTGGAACCGTGAGGGAATTTTGTTACTTCGTGGGAGACCGCTGGGACCGTTGGGGATAGTTGGTAACTTTTTTCACTTCGTTGGAGACCGTTGGGACGGTTAAGGATCTTTGTTGAATTTTTCATTTCGTGGAGGGTCGTTGGAACCATTGGAGATCGTTGAGGAAATTTTTTAATTCGTTGAGGATAGTTGGGAACTTTTTCGATATCGTTGGGTATCGTTGTGGAATTTTTTACTTCGTTAGGGATCGTTGAGGATTTTTTTCACTTCGTTAGGGATTGTTAGGACCTCTTGGGATCGTTCGAAACTTTTACCACATCGTTGGGGATTGTTGGTCACTTTTTTCACTTCGTTGGGGATCGTTCGAACTGTTGGGGATCGTTGGAAACTTTTTTCACTCCGTTGGAGACCGTTGGGACGGTTAGGGATCTTTGTTGAATTTTTCAATTCGCGGAGGGTCGTTCGAACTGTTGGGGAATTTTTTATCTTTGCGGGGGGTCGTTGGAACCGTTCGGGATCGTTAAGGAATTTTTACTTCCTTGAGGACCGATGGGGATCGTTGGGGAATTTTTTCTTTTCGCGGGGGGTCGTTGGAACCGTTGGGGATAGTTGAAACCGTTGGGAATAGTTGAAACAGTTGGGGAATTTTTTAACTTTGTGGGGGGTCGTTGGAATCGTTGGGGATTGTTGGTCACTTTTTTCACTTCGTTGAGGATCGTTCGAACTGTTGGGGATCGTTGGAAACTTTTTTCACTTCGTTAGGGATCGTTGGGACGGTTGGGGATTGTTGGAAATTTTTTTTACTTCGCTAGGGATCGTTGGGAACTTTTCCCACTTCGTTGGGGATCGTTAGGACCGTTGGGAACTTTTTTCACATCGTTGGGGATCGTTGGGAACTTTTTTTACTTCGTTGGGGATCGTTGGGAACTTTTTCCACTCCGTTGAAGATCGTTGGGAACATTTTCCACTTCGTTGGGGATCGTTAGGACCGTTGAGGATCGTTGGGAACTTTTTCCACTACGTTGGGTATTATAAAAATTTACCGACGATAACCAATTAAAGTACAAAAAGAAAGAAAAAACAAAATATAGGCAGAAGCATAAAATTTTGGGGGGTTGGCGAGCGGAGCGAGCAGGGGGGTACCCCCCTAGTATATATATATATATGCATGAGACCACTATATCACTTTAAATCTTGTTTTGTAATTTCCTCTTTCGCTTATTTTTTTTTGTTTTTAGGTTAGACTTCAGGTCCTTAGAGTATATTTTATCAACACTCTGTAAACTCCAATATTCCTCAATTACTATAAAATATCTGCGCCTTATTATGATAATAATGATTTTTCATTAATTGTTAGCAAGAAATAAAGGTTGGTAGTTACTCCCAAGTACAGGCCAAACTCTTTTGTCAGTTGTTCGTACTGGTCATGCGAAACTTCATTGTCCCACCATCTATGAGTCTTTCAGACATTAATGTTTCGATAAGGAATTATTGTAGTCATTTTTTAAAATCATTTGTCTAATGCGCTGAACACGAAGGTCCTCTATGTTGTAAGTACAAATAAAATTGCTGAAAAAATGAATAACTTTTTTGAATCAAAAATATTGTTAATATTATCTTCCGAGACATCATGTATATTTCCTTGTAGTAGTCGTCCTTCCAGGAGTCTGGAAGGACGAGTACTAAGGTGGTAAGATTCAATGGAGTTGTTCCGAGTCGGTTTCATTTTCTTATTGGCCATTGCCAGCCTGAAACTTCATACTCGGATACAATGGACCATCTAAACATTAAATTCATTGCATCAATTTCTTTGCTGCTTGTTGTACAAATTTTACAATCAAGGTATTCTTAATAATATTGTATATATGTGTGGACCGTTTGTAGAAATTTTTGGTTTCTTTACAATATTTGACTAAATTTTATAGCAGAGTAAGTAAGCCTCTGCAAATAATTTTATTGAACCATTGTATTAATAATTGTGAATAATCATGAACTTGAGTACGTACTTTGTACAAGGCCTTCCAGTTTTTGTAACTCAAGTCCATCATGAGCAATGAATGTCCTTGAAGTAGACTGACGTCCCAACCACCCTGACCACGACATAAAAGAAATTTAAAGTTTCGACCAAGTTGTCACAAGTATCTTCTTCTCGATTGGGTTGTCCAAAAGAGGGCTTCAAAACTTTGAGATGCAGACTGCTTCTGTCTTTCCTGGAAAAAAAAGTTTTGCATGGTATTCACTTCGAACTGGATTTTTTTTCTTCCATCGCCAGACAAAACAGTTTCATCATTTAATAAAATGTTCACCCTAATACGGGGCGATCGCAAGTCTTGATCATAATGTATTTCTGGACTTGTATGTAAGGTGACTTGCAGACGAGATAAAACATATTGGTGCTTAAAAACTTCAGTATTAAGATATGGTTTAAACGTTTAAAAAAAAAAGAACACAAAACATACTAAAAACTAAACCAACCTAAAACATACTTAATACTAGACTAACCTAAAATGTAAACTACTAATAAAAATTCTCAACTACAAACTATAAAAAAATAAAAAATAAAAAATAAAAGAAAAAAACATCTTTTGCTGAAACCTATTGTACATTTGAGGGAAAAGACCTCGTAAGGGGAAGAAAATTTATTTTTTCAATTTTCCCTTGTTATTTGCAAAAAAATTGAAATATTGTTTTATTTTAATATCTTGCATTGAGACTGTCAGAAGCATGTTAACGTACTTTAAAACATATTTGTATGTGCTTCTTGAGCACTTTTTACAATAATACAATAGGGTTGTCAACTTTTTAAAAGTTGTTATATTTTATTGCTTAATTCTAAAGAGCATCCAAAAATAATTGACACGTGTTTTTTCTTTTTTCGAAAAAAACAAAAACTGAAAGAACTGTAAGCGTCCAAAATTTTTAAAATTTTAATATATATAGATATACTCCTAATGTAATTTCCTAATGACGTCATCGGACCGTAGTTTTAAAAACTTTTCTTAATTTCTTTTTTGATGAGTTTTGATTTGAAACTTCAAAACAAAATAGTAAAATTCATTAAAAATTATGTACTTTCAAAAAAAAAATAATTTCTAAGTATCGGTTGACAACCCTATTGTTTTTATCAGAATTGAAGAAATGTATTATCAGAAAGTAAAAAGTGTCTTGAAAGATTTTTTTCAGCAAATGTCTGACGGAGTATTTTAAATTTGGCCTCTTTAAGCTCGAATTGCATCTGATTTATTTTTGAACATGAATAATAAAATTTTTGAAAGTCGCCTCCGATACATGAATCTGAAAACCTCCAAAAATACTTCGTATTTTATGTCTTAAATGTTGAGAATGTTTTTATTTTGTTCCAACATATCATTTTCAAACATTGTCTTAAAAACAGGACTATGAAAAGCTAATACACCTTTGTAAACATGGAGTTTTTTATCTTCAACTGAGATAACTGTGAGATCACTTAATGTTTCATCTAAAAAAAGTTTTTCAAAGTGATCAAACTCATCAAGTCTTTCATAAGAAGCTATTCCAATTATTAATTGCAAACAAGTATTCTTTCACCCACTTGGAAGTTAAAAATCAAATAATAATAATCATACAATCGACATAAATTTTTTGAACCACTTAACATTAAGTTTTTGTTAAATCTAAACCTTTTATGTTCAATGTTTATGCTAAATAATCGTTGCAGATCCAAAAATATGCATTCGTTTTGATTACAAAAGTAAACTTGTGTTGTGATATACCGAAAACTGTCACATTAAATCAGGGTGCGCTTGCTGAGCGTTATTAAATTTATGAATAGATTGTTTCTCTATACACAGAAGCTTAAAAAAATTTATTAAAACCGTGAAATTAAAGTTTTAATTTACCAATTTTTATATGAATAGCAGTCTATTTTTTCAAAAAATTTTCCAAACATTTACTCAAAAAACCTTTAATTCGATGAGACCACTTATTTTGTAAATATTGGTGACAAATTTTTTCCCACTTGTCATTTAAACAAGCATGAACTTGTTTATGTACTTGTAAAAAGCCTTCCATAAAAAAAAAGTAAATCAATGTACTTAATAGTTATATCTAAATACGCATCTGGATGTTCCATAGAAAAAACTTTGTAATAAGGTGTTTTTGTAAACTCCTCCAGGTGTTTGTTTAAACTCCTCGCAGACACCACTTATTTTGTAAATATTGGTGACAAATTTTTTCCCACTTGTCATTTAAATAAGCATGAACTTGTTTATGTACATTGTAAGAAGCCTTCCATAAAAAAAACAGATTTGGAGTGTTAGCAAGAAAGAAAGTTTCGGAGTCACTCACAAGAAAAGATCTACCTCTTTTGACATTTGTTCGTACTGGTCATGCGAAACTTCATTGTCCCACCATTTATGAGTCTTTCAGACATTAATGTTTGGATAAGTAATTATTGTAGTTATTTTTCAGAGCAGTGGTCGAATCTAATATCATCCTTATAAGTTGCAGTTATGTCTGAGTAATTCTTCAAAGAAGCAACCCTTAAAATCTTGTAGTGCAAAGTACTCCGTCGCTTATTATTTTTTTATTTTTATGTTAGACTTCAGGTCTTTAAAGTCTATCTTATCAACACTCAGTAAACTCCAATATTTCCCAATTATTTTAGAATATCTGCGCCTAAATATGAAAATTTTGATTTTTCATTAATTGTTAGCAATAATATAAAAGTTCGGAGTCACTCACAACAAAAGATCCTACCTCTTTTGACGCTACTTCGTACTGGTCGTGCGAAACTTCATCGTCCCACCATCTATGAGTCTTTCAGACATTAATGATTTGAACAATGGCTTCGATTATTTAATCTTTTTATGTTGGACTTCAGGTCTTTAAAGTCTATCTTATCAACAGTCTGTAAACTCTAATTTTCCCCAATTATTTTAAAATATCGGCGCCTGAATATGAAAATTTTGATTTTTCATTAACTGTTAGCAAGAAATAAAGGTTCGTAGTCACTCACAAGAAAAGATGTACCTCTTTTGACATTTGTTCGTACTGGTCATGCGAAACTTCATTGTCCCACCATCCATGAGTCAATAATAAATTTTTTGTATAAGAAATAAAGAATCCTTGAAATTTTAATTTTCAAGTCGGTACACAAGTAGATTAATTCTGACCTTGAAAACAACACCGTTCGTAAAAACAAAGAAAAGAGCAACTCGCTGGCAATATTACATCACTGAAGAATAGAAAAAAAACGAGAGAGATAATATCGGAGTCGCGTGTAGGCGGTAAAAGCGGAGAGGCAGCTCGACGTCGCCGAGTAATTTTTACGAGCGCTCGCGCTTGTTTTGTTTCTCGTAGTGCGCTGGCCGGCCGATATCATAAACCTTCTTCTGTTTCGAAGGGTTCCTATTTTATTTACAATTTAATTTGGGTGCAGGAGCATGGATGAAAAAATGTGCTCGGTTACTAAGATTTTTTTCACGAAATAAAAAAAGCAGTCGTCAAAAGCGAAAACTTACCTAGATTCCCTGAGCCATCCGATCTCCACCGAACCGCGGAGAATTTTTGCAGAAGAACCAACGATCCGTTTGAGCAATCGCACAATCTAACAGCCTAAGAACAAGTTAACCAGAGAGTGGGCTGAGTTCTTAATGAAAAACGGAGCTGAAAGAGGCAACGTCGAGTTGGCACCCGATTTTGGTGGTTCCTGCGTCGACAGGATTTAAACGCTTTTCGAACGCGGTCTATATCCGAATTACCGTTCTAGAATTGGCAACAACTGTATAAGCACTTACCTTGGGAACTGCCGTAATAGTTAAGATACCGGTTGCGTTGTTGAAATTGTTAAAGAATTTAAAGACTCTAGGGTGTCGATTAATCAGAGTAACAAGAAGGGAAAGACTAAGCTTCATTACGCCGTTGATATCGACAACCCCCAGTTGATTTCTTATCTCATGAGGGAAGGAGCAGATGTCAATCAGAAAGGCAAGTTTGGCTTTACTCCACTGCAGTGGGCTGTCAAAAATGAAAAGCGAGCTTCCGTTGAAGCATTTCTGTCCAACGGAGCCAGTATTGAAGCTAAAAATGCATGCACTTGTGACTCATATTCGGATATGATCTGGTTGTTACTGCAAAGTGTAGTTGATGTAAGAAGTAAAGATGAGAGCGGCAGGACACCTTTTTACAACCTCCTTCAACATGTTTTTACGGAGAAAGATAATGATTCATAAGAATGATGATTAGAGAATTTGCAAAGATGACTTTAAATAATATTCCAGTTGCTAAATATGATGTGGAGTGCATCCAAAGCAATGATAACGCTTTTGTGTATTTTGACAGTTGCCTTAAAGAAGTGAATGATGTGTCAAACTTTCAATTTTATGGCTTCTATTCCTACTTTACTGTTTTGGAGATGTCAAGAGATATCGAAAAACTTGAAAAGCTAGTGAAAAATGAAGATTTTGTAAAAATGTTAAAAGCTGGCTTAGATAAATTACACTTCAATTTTTTCTGATTTTTGTCATGATGATCTGGACGCTTGATGTTGAAATTTTCAAAATCCATAAACTTCCACTCTTTTTATCATCAGAAACTTCACATTACCGATAAAACAGTTCCCCTCCTAACTTCTTCTCTCCATTTTTTACCATGACGAAGTCAGACTCGATCATGTGACCTGCCTTCACTACGCAATAATTCTTTGTTCTGATATAATCAAACTTCCGATGAATTTACGTTAGAATATTTCATCATTGTGAATTCTGTTGATTTAAATAATTACGGCATTGTATAATTTTCAAGTAAGTCTGAGGTGTTGTGATATAATATTTTTGTAGTGTAATCTTTATGTGATATGTAGACTAAATGTTATTCATTTTTCTGCTTAATAAAGTACTCCTGATGAGGCTAGCGAAACGTTGAGTAGTATAACTTAGATTATAGTGAATTTTCTTTCAATTTAACTACACCTCTTGCCTTCAAGTGACCCTTTTTTGATACAACATATTATTATTATCGTTATTATTATTATTATTATTATTATTATTATTATTATTATTATTATTATTATTATTATTATTATTATTATTATTAATTAATACATTAATTATTGTTTCTCAAATTTTTGCATATTCAAACAATAATGATAAAAATTTATAATTTCAGCAATAACACGAAACTGTGGATGCAAGAATGAGTGCTGTGAATGCCCCGTAAAATCACCAAATCGTAAGCAAAATTTTTATATTTTTAGCAAAATTTTGGTTAAACTGATAATTTTAGTTATTTTGATTTATCTTTAAACGTTATTAACACTAAAAAAAAAAAAAAAAAAAAAAGATTTTATTGAAGTGTCAAGCAACTGTCGCTCGACAGTTGCAAGCAGAAGGTCTGAACCAATGATGAAAAAGTATTGCTAGTTTTACTATTTAGTATCGAAAATTCCAAAACGCGATTGATAAAATAATAACATAACAAATGAAATCTTTACATTGAGTGCCGTACAAAATATAGACGATATTACATCGGTCTTACAGCCTAACAAATAAGTGCATCATTAGATGATCCCTACTTAAAATCACCCTCGGAGAACCTGAAATGAAAAACATAAATTAAGTATTAAAAAACCCACAATGTATTAAACTTGTGGGTTTCATAACAAAGAAACATGTAATGACTCTCTGCTACGCCACCTAGGAAGTTTCCTTGATAAAAAAACTGTATCAAATTAGTATTCTCCGCTGTCCAACGTTTCGAGCTCGCTTCTGCACCTCTTCATGGAGTCCCTGAAGAGGAGCTTAATAGATACAGAATACTAATTCAATACAGTTTTTTACAGGTTTTTTTACAGCTTATCGAAGATACTTTCTTGGTAGCGTAGCAGAGGATCATTAGATGTTCGTTTGTTAGCAGAGTCTCTGCAGCAACTTCATTCTCTAAAGCTTCTTTTTGTTGTTGTCTGATCCGAATTCGGGCCTCTTTACACTTGACCTCGGCAGCTTTTTCAGCTTTTTTAATTCGCTTGATGTCGTATCTCCGCACGTATTCGTGTGCATCGTTGTGAATTTTGTCGCAAATGACTTAAAATTTTGTGACAACATTTCTGAGATATTTTACTGAAAAAATGAAAAAAAAAAAAAAATCGATTTTTTGAAACCCAAAGGTCAAAGTACCCCCTTAATCTACTCTGAGTAATTCAATTTTGAAAAAAATACTTAAAAAATTGACCCCCTCTTTTATTTGTTCTTTAACTCTCGAGTTTTATTTTCGTTATCGTTATGAGAATATTTTAAATTTGTAGCACTATTATTATATAAAGATTGAAAATATTATTTAAAAACAACAATAGTGTCCAAAGTTAGTTAAAAACTTGTAAATATTTAGTTTTTTCATACTTCTGTAAGTAACGCATATTTTGTTCATTTTTGAAATGAAATATTGTAAAATAAAAATTAAATTGTTATTTTAATTTATACATACTAAATGTGTTATTTTTTAAAACCTAAATCCCATAAAAAATATACACTGCGCAACTGATATCAAAAGCTTCGCTTCTTCCACGCGTCCCACGACGGGTGTTTTTTTTTTTTTTTTTTTCTTCTCAGAGTAGACTAAGAGAAACGTGATCGGTATTCGAGCCACCCGTAATCGGAAAGTTAGACGTTTCCTTATACACAGTACCACATGTCCTACCATAATCGAATAGTCACTTGTGCGCCAAATTCGGCTAACATGTGAAACAGCTAACGAGCGCGGCGTAGAGACATAACCTTATCATATTTTTCCCAGTGTACGGAGATTTCTTTGAGAAAAAAAAAAATTTATATCAATAGTTCTCTAGAGAAACTTTTGCTAAAACCTGCAGAGCAGAGGTTATTCTAAGGGTACCGAAAGTATCAAACGGGTAGTTACAAACCCTGAACAGGTAGTTACAAATGGTCATTTCGGGTAGTTATTTTATTATTTTATTATTATATTAAGTACGGCCAGGTACTCAGGGACACTTAGTTCATCACCATTGTATCCCTATCCTCCTAGCCTTCTAAACCGAGGTGTTCATAATACCCAGCACCCTCCTCCATTCTGCCGTCTGACTAACTTTAAAAAGTCGTCAGCGTTTTTAACTCCCGTTGGCAGCCAGGTCATCACTTTGATGACTTTGAGCTCCTCCGGTCCTACTACTCTTGCTCTTAGGTTCAGTGGCCCTATTTCGAGCTCTGTCGCAGCATTCCCCAGCCAGGTCTTTGAGTCCTCATCTTCACAGACGAAGATCATTGCACCCTTTCTGGGGAATGAGTCGACGAATTTGGGTACAAAGGCCGCACCTTCTTCTATTACCAGTAGTCTATTGACCGCTGCCTCCTTCGGACTAACACAGATATCGGTTGGCATCTCCCTGCCAAGGAAGTCCCCACATGTGAGGAATACTCTAGGCAGTTTTGACGCAGCAACCGCAAAACTACCCGAAATTTTGGGCCGTTTCAACTGTGCCTGTTTTTCCGGAATCTCTAGGCTTGAGGTAGCGTTCCTCTTCCCATATTCGGTTTCCGGAGTGGAGGTAGAGATGAGGGCGGTTCTAGCCTGCTCCTCTTCTCTCTTCCTCGCTCTCCGCAGTTCCCCGAATTTGGGAGGAGGTCGACCCTCCGGCCTGCTGCTTTAGGGGTTTCCTCCTTTGTGCACCACTCAGGTTTCGATTACCAGAGCTCGTCCCTGAGTGGTTTTTAATTGGCATGGGTTCATCAGCCCCCATGTCTTTGGTCTCCGAGGAGGGGTTAGTCGGTTCTAAGTCCCGAATAACCATCTCCTCGTTTGTTTTTGTTGGAGTAAGACAAGAAATCCTGCTCCCACGAGCACAGCGGATCTAAAAGTCCACCCGCCATCGACCGCAATTGACGGGTAAGGCCTAAATACTGCGGGATTCGGCCTGGTGTCCCGAAAGCATTATTTGTTGCACAGCTCCCCCTGTACCACGCATCCATCGGCACGGTCATCTAACACCTTAGATTGGGTGGGCCACTTCTTGGTCACCGCGAACTCTCTTTCCCCTCCTCCCGGCATCTGGGCCGACCGTGAGACCCAGATACCGAGGGGGAATTGGGGCCCCTAAGGCTGTTGGTTTTCAGGCCCTATCTTCCATTCCATCCATGGGAGAGCCCGTCTATAGGGAGTCCCTTCATTCACTTGTATGGAGAGCTCGTTTATAGAGATCCATACATTCATTCACACATTCACCCGTGCCCTAAGACCTCCAGTCCAAGTGGCCCAGAGAGAGATCGTGGTTTAGCCTTCACACCACGGCAAGGTCCAGTGGCCCCTTGTGAGAGATTTCGGGTAGTTACTAAAGTGAAATTTAAAAATAAAATTAAAAACAAAATTCAAGTTAAAAATCAATTAAAATAAATGACTATTTAAATTAATTAATTTTTGGAAAATAATAGAGCCAGAAAAAGTAATTATGCCAAGGAGAACCGCCTACTTTGAAACAGGCCTAAATTATAAAAAGCAAAAAGCAACGATACTTTTAAAAATTGAACTTTCAAAAAATAAAAAAAATATTGAGATGGATTGTTGTTTTTTAGTAAGATTAGGCATGTACTGTTGAATGTAGGAATAAATCGAAATTTTCCTATTTGAAACCTGTTTTTTTTTTTTTTTGTGTATGATAATAAAATATTTGTTTTAAACTGTTTTATTACGATCAGATGAGCTCTCTTAAGCTCTCGGAGGCAACATATTTTTTGGCTGATGACCTTCTTTTTTTTTTTTTTTTTTTTTAGCTCATCGATATGTTCGGGTAGTTACAAAACCCACCTTAGAAAAACCTCTGCTACAAAGTTAATATTTTTTTTTTTACTTTTACAGCTCCCATGAGAGAACTCTGTGTAAGGCTGACAAGGATTCCATATCCGGATCCGCAAGCTTCGACTTCTATTCGTGGTAAGCCTTCATAATTCATATTTTTAAAACTAAAATTTCTTGTCACTATCACTCATATGGACCATGCTTTTTTACTCGCGGTATATCTAATCATGTAAATTTAAAATTTCATATCACTAGAAATTTTTTAAAAACCTTCAAGACTTTAATTTTTGGAAAAGTATAGTTTTTATGATTTGAGCACCCACTTTGATTTTATACTTAACTAATGGATACCCACGTCTTCGACTGCGTTTTTTAAATTCATGTTTATTGAATAAAAGTTGTAGTTAGTTATTAACTCTAAATAATTTTGAAATAAGATCTTTATTTTTTCGGTTATTTTCTTGAAGAATCTCGGGCTCCGTTTCGCTATGCCCTCGGAGTCTCCAAATCGCTTTAGTCAACATGGTGCATCAGTGTAGTAATATATTATTTTACTCGTGATAATAACCGCAAATAAGGATAAAAGTTTTGATTTTCTGGTTACAAAGCGGGAGAATTCACATCTCGATTAGGTCATCTACGTGTCTGTCTGTGTATTTAGATTTGAAAAACTCACTGATAAATGCATAAGTTTTGACACGGTTTTCGCCGTTTTTTTTTTTTTTTTTTTTTTTTTTTTACTTTTTACTCCAGAACGTATAATTTCATGGAATTTCTTTAATTACACGTTCTGTTCAAAGTAACATTTAAAAATAACGTGAACCACTTCAAAGAATTTGATATTGTTTGTGATTTAGTGGAAGTTGAAGGAAAATAGTTAGTATTGCCAGATCTAAATTTTTTTTAAGCTCTGTGAAATTTTTCATTATGTAATTTTTTTATAGTTCTGGAGTAAATGTATGTATCCGTTTTTCCTAGAAAAAAAATAACACAAAATCAAAATTTCAAAATTAAATCCATCTATAAAAGAGAGAAGGCACTTTTCGATCTTCGAGTTAGAGATCAACAGTCAAACTGAATTTTTATTGGTTCAAAAGTTTCAAACTCTTATTCATTGGTCAATTCCATTCAATCTTAGAGTTATAGCTCCGCCTACTTTTTAAACTAAAAAAAAAAGAGCAGAAGACTTTATATATGTAATGTTGCAGGCTAATTAAAAAATTATTACAAGCAATTGGTTTTGTATTCACAAAATCGTAAAATTAATTAAAAATCTACTCCTTTTTTCAAAGCAGGAGTGTGAACAAGTGCCAATAAGTATAATAATTTTGCTTCGTATTGCGTAGTTTTATTCCAATTGACAGTACTGTTATGGGGTTATGTCTCAACTTCAATTTTTTAGTATTTTGGTTAAATAAATACTTTCAAAACCTGCATTTATTTAGTCTGTTTAAGTCATCCATGGTTAAAGTTCATTGAATCATTTAATTAACCACCGGTAGAGGTTAAGTCAAGTAGTGGTTCAGGATTATCTAAAAAGTAGATAATCACTTCTATTATTATGTATTTTCTTTTTTTTTTTTTTTAACTTAAATTTTGTTTCTGTAAAAATTAGTATGTATCAATTGAGTTTTTATCTAAAATATAATTGTGAAGTTTATATTGTTCTTTTTAATTACTAATTAATTACTAAAAAGTAGAAATTAAAAAAAATATTTTGACTTAATTGTTCAAAAAATGAGACGCTGTTCATTATTTTGAAAATCAGTTTTAAACTTCAAATTTCTATTTTTAAAAATTTCATAAATTAGTTTACAAAGCATAATATTTAATATTAAAATTAGTAGACAAAGCATAATATTTGGCATTAAAACATGATAATTTCATAAACAGTAGGAAGTACTCAAAAGATGTTTAGAGTCATGGCGTACAATGTAAAAAAAGTTAATACGGAGTCAAATTTCAGCTTTTCATTGTTTTTGACATAAAGTCTCACTTATATTATTATTAAAAAACTTTACTTTATAAGCTTTTACACATAGAACCATATATATGAATACTAATAAATATAAGTAAGATAAGATCTTACAGCAAAAATTATATTTGCTGAATAAATCCTTCAAATCATATCCAATGGTCTTAAGCTGAAGCTTGAAGAAAATATAACTTTTTCAGTTAAGTTTTTATCTTGATATTTAGATTCAATTTTTGACTGTTGGTGGTTGGGAAAAAGAAATCTTTATTAAAGAACTTAGATTTTGTTCAAAATTTAATTGCAGACCGACCACTTAAAATTGGATTTAAGATCAACCGGATAAGTGAAATTAAATTAAATTCATTGGTTTGGTTTATTTCTTGAGTTAAGATTGTTGATATGGGTTTTATCGGGGTATTTAACGCGTTAGGATTTTTTCTCAAATTGCAGGAGTAGTTTCTGGGTGGGAAAAAGTAATATCCTTAGTATAGGGAGTAATTAGACTGTAAGACGATAGAAATATGTATTTGTTGTTCAAAAAAGTTAGTCAATGGAAAAATAAATTAAATTTAGATCATATATAAATATAAACTTACTAATTTTTTTTTCAGCTTTAACATTCGACCAATTTCATTATAAACTTCAACAAAGAGACTGGAAAAAAGAAGAATTGTTGATAACAAGCGAACAGAGACGAGCTTGGAATAAGAGAAATAAGGGAAAAATACGCGACCAAATCCTACAAAAATTATATGAACAGTATACATATAATCTCAAGAATAACATAAGAGTTAGTAGTGATGATAATGTATCAGAAGAATATGAAAAAAATATTTTGAAAAAATAAAAATTTGTTCTTTTTTTTAACTATAAAATAGAAAAAAGTAAAAACTGAAAATGTAAAAAATATATCAAACTAGGGGGGGTACCCCCCTGCTCGCTCCGCTCGCCAACCCTCCTAAATTTTATGCTTCTGCCTAGAATTTATTTTTTTCATTCTTTTTGTAGTTTAATTGGTGATCTTATACAATACCCGAGGAAGTGGGAAAAGTTCCCAACGATCCCAAATTATCCCCAACGATGTGGAAAAAGTTCCCAAGTATCCCCAACAGCCCCAACGATCCCCAACGATGTAGAAAAAATTCCAAATGCTCCCCAACGGTCCCAACGATCCCCAACAATGTGGAAAAAGTTCCCAACGATCCCCAACGAAGTTAAAAAATTCCCCAACGGTTCAAATGATCCCCAACGAATTAAAAAATTTCCCCAACGGTTCCAACCACCCCCCGCGTATTGAAAAATTCCCCAACGTTCCCAACGGTCTCCAACGAAATGAAAAAAGTTACCAACTCTCCCCAACGGTCCCAGCGGTCCCCCTCGGAGTAAGAAAATTCCCTAACGGTTCCAACGACCCCCCTCGACGTAAGAATATTCCCTAACGGTTCTCATGACCCCCGCGAAGTGAAAAAATTCACCAACGATGCCCAACGATCCCCAACGAAGTAGAAAAAGTTCCCAACGATCCCCAACGAAGTGAAAAAAGTTACCAAAGATCCCCAACGGTGCCAGCGAACCCCGCAAAGTTAATAGATTCCCCGACGGTTTGAATGACCACCCGCAAAGTTAAAAAATTCCCCAATGGTTCCAACGATCCCCAACGGTTCCAACGACACTACGCGTAGTGAAAAAATTCCCCAACGGTCCCCATCGAAGTAAAAATTCCACAACAATCCCCAACGGTTCCAACGACCCCCCGCAAAGTTAATAAATTTCCCCAACGGTCTCTAACGAAGTAAAAAATTCCCCAACGATTACCAATGGTAGCAACGACACCCCACAAAATTAAAAAATTCCCCAACGGTTCCAACGATCCCCAACGAATTAAAAAATTTCCTCAACGATCCCCAACGGTTCCAACCACCTCCCGCGAATTGAAAAATTCCCCAACGGTCCCAACGGTCTCCAACGAAATGAAAAAAGTTACCAACTCTCCCCAACGGTCCCAGCGGTCCCCCTCGGAGTAAGAAAATTCCCTAACGGTTCCAACGACCCCCCTCGACGTAAGAATATTCCCTAACGGTTCTCATGACCCCCGCGAAGTGAAAAAATTCACCAACGATGCCCAACGATCCCCAACGAAGTAGAAAAAGTTCCCAACGATCCCCAACGAAGTGAAAAAAGTTACCAAAGATCCCCAACGGTGCCAGCGAACCCCGCAAAGTTAATAGATTCCCCGACGGTTTGAATGACCACCCGCAAAGTTAAAAAATTCCCCAATGGTTCCAACGATCCCCAACGGTTCCAACGACACTACGAGTAGTGAAAAAATTCCCCAACGGTCCCCATCGAAGTAAAAATTCCACAACAATCCCCAACGGTTCCAACGACCCCCCGCAAAGTTAATAAATTTCCCCAACGGTCTCTAACGAAGTAAAAAATTCCCCAACGATTACCAATGGTAGCAACGACACCCCACAAAATTAAAAAATTCCCCAACGGTTCCAACGATCCCCAACGAATTAAAAAATTTCCTCAACGATCCCCAACGGTTCCAACCACCTCCCGCGAATTGAAAAATTCCCCAACGGTCCCAACGGTCTCCAACAAAATGAAAAAAGTTACCAACTCTCCCCAACGGTCCCAGCGGTCCCCAACGAATTAAAAAATTTTCCCAACGGTCCCAACGAAGTGAAAAAAGTTACCAACTCTCCCCAACGGTGTCAGCGGTCCCCAACGAAGTAAAAATTCCACAACGATCCCCAACGGTTCCAACGATCCCCAACGAATTAATAAATTTGCTCAACGATCCCCAACGGTCCCAACGATCCCCAACGAAGTGAAAAAAGTTCCCAACGGTCCCAACGATCCCAAATGAAGTAAAAAAAGTTCCCAACGGTCCCAACGATCCCCAATGAAGTAAAAAATTCCACAACGATCCCCAACAATGTGGAAAGAGGTCGCAAGTATCCCCAACGGCCTCAACGATCCCCAACGATGTGGAAAAATTTCCGCAACGATCTCTAACAGTTCCAACGACTCCCCGCGAATTGAAAAATTCCCTAAAGATCCCCAACGGTCCCAACGGTCTCCAACGAAGTGAAAAAAGTTACCAACTCTCCTTAACGGTCCCAGCGGTCCCCCTCGATGTAAGAAAATTCCCTAACGGTTCCAATGACCCCCCTCGACGTAAGAATATTCCCTAACGGATCTCATGACCCCCCGCGAAGTGAAAAAATTCACCAACGATGCCCAACGGTTCCAACCACCCCCCGCAAAGTTAAAAATTTCCCCAACGAAGTGGAAAAAATTCTCAACGATCCCCAATGAAGCAAAAAAAGTTCCCAACGATCCCTAACAGTTCAAACGACCCCCCATGAGTTGAAAAATTCCCCAACTATCCCCAACGTTTCCAACAACCCCTTATGAAGTGAAAAAATTTCTCAACGATCCCCAACGGTTTCAACGACCCCCCGCGAAGTTATAAAATTCCACAACGTTCCAACGACCTTCCACAAAGTGTAAAAATCCCCCGACAGTTCTAACGACCCCTAACGACAACATAAAAGTTCCCCACGATCTTGAACGGTTTCCGACGATACAAATGAGTCCTCAACGACACTTCACAGTTCCCAATGAACCCCGACGTAGCGAAAAAAAACCTTAATTCTTCTTACGGTTTCGAACGATGCGAAAAAGCTCTCAACGACTCCTGACGATTCCCCATAAACCAGGAAGTAGGAAAAACATACCTAACGATTGATGACGGTTCCCAACGATGCAAAAAATTCCTTACGAATTCCGACGGTTCCTCACAGATCGCAACGATGCGAAAAAATTACAAACGATTCTTCTCGGTTCTCAACGATAGAAGAAAATCCCTAACGACGGTTCCTCACAATGTAAAAAATTCGTAACGACCTCCAATGGTTACTAATGACTTAAAGAAAGTTTCAATGACTCTTGGTGGTTCCCAATGGTTCTCAACGATGCTTAAGAATTTTTCAACAATACCAGACATTTTCTTACGATGCGAAAGAAATCCCAACGACTCTTGACGGTTCTGAACGGTTCCCAACTATAAATAGAAGTTTTTATCGACTCCTGATGTTTCCCGTCGGTACCTACCTATAATACTTGAAAAAATTATTAAAAAATCTGTAAAAACTGAAATGAGCGTTCTGGTGGATTTTACGTTTCTCGTAGCTTTGATAACGGGTAAAAGTGGTCATTTATACCATAATAAGAGACCAAAAACAAAGAAAAAATATTCAAAAAAATCATTTAACAGTAAAAAAATGTTCTGTTGGTTTTTTTGTAACTTTTAGCTTCAGATAGGGGATGAAGTGTTTAACAATCATGTCCTTAGAGTCCAGAATCATGTAAAAGATTCCTGGAAAAATCATTAAAAAAATCTGTAAAAACTGAAATGAGCGTTCTGGTGGATTTAACGTTTCTCGTAGCTTTGAAAACGGGTAAAAGTGGTCATTTGTACCATCTTAAGAGACCAGAAACAATGAAAAAATATTTGAAAAAATTATTTATTTGTATAAAAATGTTCTGTTGGTTTTTTTGTAACTTTTAGCTTTAGATAGGGGATCAAGTGTTTAACAATCAAGTCCTTAGAGTTTAGAAACATGAAAAGATACTTGAAAAAAATATTAAAAAATCTGTAAAAACTGAAAAGAGCGTTCTGGTGGATTTAACATTTCTCGTAGCTTTGAAAACGGGTAAAAGTGGTCATTTAAACCATCTTAAGAGACCAGAAACAATAAAAAAAAATATTTGAAAAAATTATTTATTAGTATAAAAATGTTCTGTTAGTTTTTTTGTAATTTTTAGCTTCAGATAGGGGATCAAGTGTTCAACAATCAAGTCCTTAGAGTCCAGAATCATGAAAAGATACTTCAAAAAGTTATTAAAAAATCAGTAATAACTGAAAAAAGCGTTCTGGTGGATTTTACGTTTCTCGTAGCTTTGATAACGGGTAAAAGTGGTCATTTATACCATCTTTAGAGACCAGAAACAATGAAAAAATATTTGAAAAAAATCATTTAACAGTGAAAGAATGTTCTGTTGGATTTTTTGTAATTTCTAGCTTCAGATAGGGTATTGAGTGTTTAACAATCAAGTCCTTAAAGTCCAGAAACATGAAAAGATACTTGAAAAAATTATTAAAAAATCAGTAATAACTGAAAAAAGCGTTCTGGATTTGACGTTCCTCCTAGCTTTGATAACGGGTAAAAGTGGTCATTTATACCATCTTTAGAGACCAGAAACAATAAAAAAATATTTGAAAAAAATCATTTAACAGTAAAAAAATGTTCTGTTGGTTTTTTTGTAATCTTGAGCTTTAGATAGGGGATCAAGTGTTCAACAATCAAGTCCTTAGAATCCAGAATCATGAAAAGATACTTTAAAAAGTTATTAAAAAATCAGTAATAACTGAAAAAAGCGTTCTGGTGGATTTTACGTTTCTCGTAGCTTTGATAACGGGTAAAAGTGGTCATTTATACCATAATAAGAGACAAGAAACAAAGAAAAAATATTCAAAAAAATCATTTAACAGTAAAAAATGTTCTGTTGGTTTTTTTGTAACTTTTAGCTCTAGAGAGGGGATCAAGTGATTAACAATCAAGTCCTTAGAGTCCAGAAACATGAAAAGATACTTGAAAAAATTATTAAAAAATCAGTAATAACTGAAAAAAGCGTTCTGGTGGATTTGACGTTCCTCCTAGCTTTGATAACGGGTAAAAGTATCATTTATACTATCTTTAGAGACCAGAAACAATGAAAATGTATTTGAAAAAAATCATTTAACAGTAAAAAAATGTTCTGTTGGTTTTTTTGTAATCTTTAGCTTTAGATAGGGGATGAAGTGTTTAACAATCATGTCCTTAGAGTCCAGAATCATGAAAAGATTCCTGGAAAAATCATTAAAAAATCTGTAAAAACTGAAATGAGCGTTCTGGTGGATTTAACGTTTCTCGTAGCTTTGAAAACGGGTAAAAGTGGTCATTTGTACCATCTTAAGAGACCAGAAACAATGAAAAAATATTTGAAAAAATTATTTATTTGTATAGAAATGTTCTGTCGGTTTTTTTGTAATTTTTAGCATTAGATAGGGGATCAAGTGTTCAACAATCAAGTCCTTAGAGTCCAGAAACATGAAAAGATACTTGAAGAAATTATTAAAAAATCAGTAATAACTGAAAAAAGCGTTCTGGTGGATTAGACGTTCCTCCTAGCTTTGATAATGGGTAAAAGTGGTCATTTATACCATCTTTAGAGAAAAGAAACAATGAAAAAATATTTGAAAAAAATCATTTAACAGTAAAAAAATGTTCTGTTGGTTTTTTTGTAATCTTGAGCTTTAGATAGGGGATCAAGTGTTTAACAAACAAGTCCTTAGAGTCCAGAATCATGAAAAAATTCCTGGAAAAATCATTAAAAAATCAGTAATTTCAAAAAAAATCCTTCTGGTGGATTTTACGTTTCTCAGAGCTTTGAGAACGGGTAAAAGTGGGCATTTATACCATAATAAAAGACCAGAAACAAAAAAAAAATTAAAAAAAATCATTTAACAGTAAAAAAATGTTCTTTTGGTTTTTTTGTAACTTTTAGCTTCAGATAGGGGATAGAGTGTTTAACAATCAAGTCCTTAGAGTTTAGAATCATGAAAAGATACTTGAAATATTAATTAAAAAATTAATAATTTCAAAAAAAATCCTTCTGGTGGATTTTTCGTTTCTCAGAGCTTTGATAACGGGTAAAAGTGGTCATTTATACCATCTTAAGATACCAGTATCAATGAAAAAATATGTTAAAAAATCATTTAACAGAAAAAAATGTTCTTTTGGTTTTTTTGTAATTTTGAGCTTCAGATAGGGGATTAAGTGTTTAACAATCAAGTCCTTAGAGTTTAGAATCATGAAAAGATACTTGAAAAATTGATTAAAAAATCAGTAATTTCAAAAAAAATCGTTCTGTTGGATTTGACGTTTCTCAGAGCTTTGAGAACGGGTAAAAGTGGTCATTTATACCATAATAAGAGACCAGAAACAAAAAAAAAATATTCAAAAAAATCATTTAACAGTAAAAAAATGTTCTTTTGGTTTTTTTGTAATCTTTAGCTTCAGATAGGGGATGAAGTGTTCAACAATCAAGTCCTTAGAGTCCAGAAACATGAAAAGATACTTGAAAAAATTATTTAAAAATCAGTCATTTCAAAAAAAATCGTTCTGGTGGATTTTACGTTTCTCAGAGCTTTGATAACGGGTAAAAGTGGTCATTTATACCATCTTAAGATCCCAGTAACAATGAAAAAATATTTTGAAAAATCACTTAACAGAAAACAATGTTCTTTTGGTTTTTTCGTAATCTTTAGCTTTAGATAGGGGATGAAGTGTTTAACAATCATGACCGTAGAGTCCAGAATCATGAAAAGATTCCTGGAAAAAACATTAAAAAATCTGTAAAAACTGAAATGAGCGTTCTGGTGGATTTAACGTTTCTCGTAGCTTTGATAACGGGTAAAAGTGGTCATTTATACCATCTTAAGATACCAGTATCAATGTAAAAATATTTTAAAAAATCATTTAACAGAAAAAAAGGTTCTTTTGGTTTTTTTGTAATTTTGAGCTTCAGATAGGGGATTCAGTGTTTAACAATCAAGTCCTTAGAGTTTAGAATCATGAAAAGATACTTGAAATATTAATTAAAAAATCAGTAATTTCAAAAAAAATCCTTCTGGTGGATTTTTCGTTTCTCAGAGCTTTGATAACGAGTAAAAGTGGTCATTTATACCATCTGAAGATACCAGTATCAATGAAAAAATATGTTAAAAAATCATTTAACAGAAAAAAATGTTCTTTTGGTTTTTTTGTAATTTTGAGCTTCAGATAGGGGATTAAGTGTTTAACAATCAAGTCCTTAGAGTTTAGAATCATGAAAAGATACTTGAAAAATTGATTAAAAAATCAGTAATTTCAAAAAAAATCGTTCTGTTGGATTTGACGTTTCTCAGAGCTTTGAGAACGGGTAAAAGTGGTCATTTATACCATAATAAGAGACCAGAAACACTGAAAAAATATTCAAAAAAATCATTTAACAGTAAAAAAATGTTCTTTTGGTTTTTTTGTAATCTTTAGCTTCAGATAGGGGATTAAATGTTTACTAATCAAGTCTTTAGAGTCCAGAATCATGAAAAGATACTTGAAAAAGTTATTAAAAAATCAGTTATAACTAAAAAAAATCGTTTACGTGGATTTTACGTTTCTCAGAGCTTTGAGAACGGGTAAAAGTGGTCATCAATACCATTTAAAAAGACCAGAAACAATGAAAAAATATTTGAAAAAATCATTTATTAAGATAAAAATGTTTTGTTGGTTTTTTTGTATTTTTTAGTTTCAGATAGGGGATCAAGTGTTCAACAATCAAGTCCGTAGAGTCCAGAATCATGAAAAGATACTTGAAAAAGTTATTAAAAAATTAGTAATAACTAAAAAAAATCGTTTACGTGGATTTTACGTTTCTCAGAGCTTTGAGAACGGGTAAAAGTGGTCATTTATACCATTTAAAGAGACCAGAAACACTGAAAAAATATTTTAAAAAATCATTTTACATAAAAAAAATGTTCTTTTGGTTTTTTTGTAATCTTTAGTTTAAGATAGGGGAAAGAGTGTTTATCAATCAAGTCCTTAGAGTCCAAAAACATGAGAAGATACTTGAAAAAATGATTAAAAAATCAGTTATAACTGAAAAAGTCGTTCTGGTGAATTTTACGTTTCTCAGAGCTTTGATAACAAGTAAAGGTGGTTATTTATACGAACTTAAGAGACCAGAAACAATGAAAAAATATTTTAAAAAATCATTTATTGGTATAAAAATGTTCTGTTGGTTTTTTTGTAATTTTTAGCTCCAGAAAGGGGATCAAGTGTTTAATAACCAAGTCCTTAGAGTCCAGAATCAAGAAAAGATACTTAAATAGTGATTAAAAAATCAGTAATAACTAAAAAAAATCGTTCAGGTGGATTTAACGTTTCTCAGAGCTTTGATAACAAGTGAAAGTGGTTCAGATAGGGGATCGAGTGTTCAATAATCAAGTCGTTAGAGTCCAGAATCATGAAAAGATACTTGAACAAGTTATTAAAAAAATTAGTAATAACTAAAAGAAATCGTTCAAGTGGATTTTACGTTTCTCAGAGGTTTGAGAACGGGAAAAGTGGTCATTAATACCATTTAAAGTGACCAGATACAATGAAAAAATATTTTAAAAGATCATTTTACAAAAAAAAGATGTTCTGTTGGTTTATTTGTAATTTTTAGCTTTAGATAGGGGATCAAGCGTTTAACAATCAAGTCGTTAGAGTCCAGAATCATGAAAGATACTTGAAAAAGTTATTAAAAAATCAGTAATAACTAAAAAAAATCGTTCAGGTGGATACGACGTTTCTCAGAGCTTTGAGAACGGGTAAAAGTCGTCATTTGAACCATCTTAAGAGACCAGAAACAATGAAAAAATATTTAAAAAAATCATTTATTGGTATAAAAATGTTCTGTTGGTTTTTGCGTCGTTTTTAGCTTCAGATAGAGGATCGAGTGTTCAACAATCAAGTCGTTAGAGTCCAGAATCATGAAAAGATACTTGAAAAAGTGATTAAAAAATCAGTAATAACTAAAAAAAATCGTTCAGGTGGATTTAGCGTTTCTCAGAGCTTTGATAACAAGTGAAAGTGGTTCAGATAGGGGATCAAGTGTTCAACAATCAAGTCCTTGGAGTCAAGAATCATGTAAAGATACTTGAAAAAGTTATTAAAAAATCTGTAATAACTAAAAAAAACCGTTCAGGTGGATTTAACGTTTCTCAGAGCTTTGAGAACTGGTAAAAGTGGTCATTAATACCATTTAAAGAGACCAGAAACAATGAAAAAATATTTGAAAAAATTATTTATTAGTATGTAAATGTTCTGTTGGTTTTTTTGTAACTTTAAGCTCTAGAGAGGGGATCAAGTGTTTAACAATCAAGTCCTTAGAGTCCAGAAACATGAAAAGATACTTGAAAAAGTTATTAAAAAATCAGTAATAACTTAAAAAAAATCGTTCAGGTGGATTTGACGTTTTTCAGAGCTTTGAGAACGGGTAAAAGTCGTCATTTATACCATCTTAGGAGACCAGAAACAATGAAAAAATATTTAAAAAAATCATTTATTGGTATAAAAATGTTCTGTTGGTTTTTGTGTCGTTTTTAGCTTCAGATAGTGGATCGAGTGTTCAACAATCAAGTCGTTAGAGTCCAGAATCATGAAAGATACTTGAAAAAGTTATTAAAAAATCAGTAATAACTAAAAAAAATCGTTCAGGTGGATACGACGTTTCTCAGAGCTTTGAGAACGGGTTAAAGTCGTCATTTGAACCATCTTAAGAGACCAGAAACAATGAAAAAATATTTTAAAAAATCATTTATTGGTATAAAAATGTTCTGTTGGTTTTTTTGTAATTTTTAGCTCCAGAAAGGGGATCAAGTGTTTAATAATCAAGTCCTTAGAGTCCAGAATCAAGAAAAGATACTTAAAAAGTGATTAAAAAATCAGTAATAACTAAAAAAAATCGTTCAGGTGGATTTAACGTTTCTCAGAGCTTTGATAACAAGTGAAAGTGGTTCAGATAGGGGATCGAGTGTTCAATAATCAAGTCGTTAGAGTCCAGAATCATGAAAAGATACTTGAACAAGTTATTAAAAAAATTAGTAATAACTAAAAAAAATCGTTCAAGTGGATTTTACGTTTCTCAGAGCTTTGAGAACGGGAAAAGTGGTCATTAATACCATTTAAAGTGACCAGATACAATGAAAAAATATTTGAAAAAATCATTTATTGGTATAAAAATGTTCTGTTGGTTTTTTTGTAATTTTTAGCTTCAGATAGGGGATCCAGTGTTCAACAATCAAGTCCTTAGAGTCCAGAATCAATAAAAGATATTTAAAAAATGATTAAAAAATCAGTAATAACTAAAAAAAATCGTTCCGGTGGATTTAACGTTTCTCACAGCTTTGATAACAAGTGAAAGTGGTCATTTATATCATCTGAAGAGACCAGAAACAATGAAAAAATATTTTAAAAGATCATTTTACAAAAAAAAGATGTTCTGTTGGTTTATTTGTAATTTTTAGCTTTAGATAGGGGATCCAGCGTTTAACAATCAAGTCGTTAGAGTCCAGAATCATGAAAGATACTTGAAAAAGTTATTAAAAAATCAGTAATAACTAAAAAAAATCGTTCAGGTGGATACGACGTTTCTCAGAGCTTTGAGAACGGGTAAAAGTCGTCATTTGAACCATCTTAAGAGACCAGAAACAATGAAAAAATATTTAAAAAAATCATTTATTGGTATAAAAATGTTCTGTTGGTTTTTGCGTCGTTTTTAGCTTCAGATAGAGGATCGAGTGTTCAACAATCAAGTCGTTAGAGTCCAGAATCATGAAAAGATACTTGAAAAAGTTATTAAAAAATCAGTAATAACTTAAAAAAAATCGTTCAGGTGGATTTGACGTTTTTCAGAGCTTTGAGAACGGGTAAAAGTCGTCATTTATACCATCTTAGGAGACCAGAAACAATGAAAAAATATTTAAAAAAATCATTTATTGGTATAAAAATGTTCTGTTGGTTTTTGTGTCGTTTTTAGCTTCAGATAGAGGATCGAGTGTTCAACAATCAAGTCGTTAGAGTCCAGAATCATGAAAAGATACTTAAAAAGTGATTAAAAAATCAGTAATAACTAAAAAAAATCGTTCAGGTGGATTTAGCGTTTCTCAGAGCTTTGATAACAAGTGAAAGTGGTTCAGATAGGGGATCAAGTGTTCAACAATCAAGTCCTTGGAGTCAAGAATCATGTAAAGATACTTGAAAAAGTTATTAAAAAATCTGTAATAACTAAAAAAAACCGTTCAGGTGGATTTAACGTTTCTCAGAGCTTTGAGAACTGGTAAAAGTGGTCATTAATACCATTTAAAGAGACCAGAAACAATGAAAAAATATTTTAAAAAATCATTTATTGGTATAAAAATGTTTTGTTCGTTTTTTTGTAAATTTTAGCTTTAGATAGGGGATCGAGTGTTCAACAATCAAGTCCTTAGAGTCCAGAAACATTAAAAATTCTTGAAAAAATTATTAGAAATCCAGTAATAACTACATAAGACGTTCTGGTGGATTTTACGTTTCTCGTAGCTTTGATAACGGGTAAAAGGGGTCATCTATACCATCTCAAGAGACCAGAAACAATAAAAAAATATTTGAAAAAATCATTCAACAAAAAAAAGATGTTCTGTTGGTTTATTTGTAATTTTTAGCTTTAGATAGGGGATCGGGTGTTTAACAATCAAGTCCTTAGAGTCCAAAAACATGAGAAGATACTTAAAAAAATTATTAAAAAATCAGTAATAACTGAAAAAGTCGTTCTGGTGAATTTTACGTTTCTCAGAGCTTTGATAACAAGTAAAGGTGGTTATTTATATCATCTGAAGAGACCAGAAACAATGAAAAAATATTTTAAAAAATCATTTTACAAAAAAAAGATGTTCTGTTGGTTTATTTGTAATTTTTAGCTTTAGATAGGGGATCAAGCGTTTAACAATCAAGTCGTTAGAGTCCAGAATCATGAAAGATACTTGAAAAAGTTATTAAAAAATCAGTAATAACTAAAAAAAATCGTTCAGGTGGATACGACGTTTCTCAGAGCTTTGAGAACGGGTAAAAGTCGTCATTTGAACCATCTTAAGAGACCAGAAACAATGAAAAAATATTTAAAAAAATCATTTATTGGTATAAAAATGTTCTGTTGGTTTTTGCGTCGTTTTTAGCTTCAGATAGAGGATCGAGTGTTCAACAATCAAGTCGTTAGAGTCCAGAATCATGAAAAGATACTTGAAAAAGTTATTAAAAAATCAGTAATAACTTAAAAAAAATCGTTCAGGTGGATACGACGTTTCTCAGAGCTTTGAGAACGGGTAAAAGTCGTCATTTGAACCATCTTAAGAGACCAAAAACAATGAAAAAATATTTAAAAAAATCATTGATTGGTATAAAAATGTTCTGTTGGTGTTTGCGTCGTTTTTAGCTTCAGATAGAGGATCGAGTGTTCAACAATCAAGTCGTTAGAGTCCAGAATCATGAAAAGATACTTGAAAAAGTTATTAAAAAATCAGTAATAACTTAAAAAAAATCGTTCAGGTGGATTTAACGTTTCTCACAGCTTTGATAACAAGTGAAAGTCGTCATTTATACCATCTTAGGAGACCAGGAACAATGAAAAAATATTTAAAAAAACCATTCATTGGTATAAAAATGTTCTGTTGGTTTTTTTGTAACTTTAAGCTCTAGAGAGGGGATCAAGTGTTTAACAATCAAGTCCTTAGAGTCCAGAAACATGAAAAGATACTTGAAAAAGTTATTAAAAAATCAGTAATAACTTAAAAAAAATCGTTCAGGTGGATTTGACGTTTTTCAGAGCTTTGAGAACGGGTAAAAGTCGTCATTAATACCATCTTAGGAGACCAGAAACAATGAAAAAATATTTAAAAAAATCATTTATTGGTATAAAAATGTTCTGTTGGTTTTTGTGTCGTTTTAAGCTTCAGATAGTGGATCGAGTGTTCAACAATCAAGTCGTTAGAGTCCAGAATCATGAAAGATACTTGAAAAAGTTATTAAAAAATCAGTAATAACTAAAAAAAATCGTTCAGGTGGATACGACGTTTCTCAGAGCTTTGAGAACGGGTAAAAGTCGTCATTTGAACCATCTTAAGAGACCAAAAACAATGAAAAAAAATTTAAAAAAATCATTTATTGGTATAAAAATGTTCTGTTGGTTTTTGCGTCGTTTTTAGCTTCAGATAGAGGATCGAGTGTTCAACAATCAAGTCGTTAGAGTCCAGAATCATGAAAAGATACTTAAAAAGTGATTAAAAAATCAGTAATAACTAAAAAAAATCGTTCAGGTGGATTTAGCGTTTCTCAGAGCTTTGATAACAAGTGAAAGTGGTTCAGATAGGGGATCAAGTGTTCAACAATCAAGTCCTTGGAGTCAAGAATCATGTAAAGATACTTGAAAAAGTTATTAAAAAATCTGTAATAACTAAAAAAAACCGTTCAGGTGGATTTAACGTTTCTCAGAGCTTTGAGAACGGGTAAAAGTGGTCATTAATACCATTTAAAGAGATTAGAAACAATGGAAAAATATTTGAAACTATCATTTATTGGTATAAAAATGTTCTGTTGGATTTTTTGTAATTTTTAGCTCCAGATAGGGGATCAAGTGTTCAATAAAAAGGGGTTTCGACACCCAGGAAGTTTCGACTCCAGATGGGTCAGGGTGGAAAACTGGTGCAGTTGGCGATTGTTGCACATCGGAGATGATTTCCCCAGGAAGTTTCGACTCTGGAAGTGTCAGGGCGGACACCTGGTGCTGATGATGATAAGAACCCCTGAGAGATGATTTCCCCAGGAAATTTCGACTCCGGAAGGGTTAGGGCGGACACCTGGTGCTCATGATGATTTTTACGCCTTGGAGATGATTTCCCCAGGAAATTTCGTCTCCGGATTGGTCGAGGCAGACACCTGGTGCCCCTGGTGATATGTATGCCTCGGAGATGTTTTCCCCAGGATGTTTCGGCTTCGGATGGGTCAGGTTGAACACCAAGTGCCCCTGGTGATACGTACGCCTTGGAGATGATTTCCCCAGGAAGATTGGACTCCGAAAGGGTCAGCGCACACACCAAGTGTACCTTGCAATACTAACGCCTTGGAGATGATTATCCAGGAAGTTTCGACTCCAGATGGGTCAGGCCGGAAACCTGGTGCACATAGCGATAGTTGCATATCGGAGATGATTTCCCCAGGAAGTTTCGACTCCGGATGAGTCGGGGTGGACACCTGGTGCACATGGTGATACGTACGCCATGAAGATGATTTCCCCAGGAAGTTTTGACTCCGGTTGGGTCAGGACGGACACTTGGTGCTCCTGGCGTTACTTACGCCTTGGAGATGATTTCCCCAGGAAGTTTTGACTCCGGAAGGGTCAGCGCACACACATGGTGTACCTGGCAATACTACGCCTCGAGATGATTATCCAGGAAGTTTCGACTCCAGATGGGTCAGGCCGGAAACCTGGTGCACTTGACGATAGTTGCACATCGGAGATGATTTCCCCAGGAAGTTTCGACTCCGGATGAGTCAGGGCGGACACCTGGTGCTCATGATGATACTTACGCCTTGGAGATGATTTCCCCAGGAAGTTTCGACTCCAGATGGATCAGGGTTGAATACTGGTGCAGTTGGCGATAATTGAACATCGGAGATGATTTCCCCACGAAGTTTTGTATCCGGATGAGTCAGGGCGGGCACTTGGTGCACATGGTGATAAGAACCCCTAAGAGATGATTTCCCCAGGAAATTTCGACTCCGGAAGGGTCAGGGCGGACACCTGGTGCTCATGTTGATTTTTACGCCTTGGAGATGATTTCCCCAGGAAGTTTCGACTCTAGAGGGATCAGGGCGAACACCCAGTGTACCGGGCGATACTAACGCTTTGGAGATGATTTCCCCAGGAAGTTTCGACTCCAGAAAGATCAGGGCTCACACCTGGTGTACCTAGCGATACTTATGCCTTGGAGACGATTTCCCCAGGAAGTTTCGACTCCGGACGGGTCAGGGTGGACACCTGGCGCCCCTGGCGATACTCACGCCTTGGAGATGATTTCTCCAGGAAGTTTTGATTCCGGAAGGGTCAGGGCCGACACCTGGTGCACCTGGTGATACTTACGCCTTGGAGATGATTTCCCCAGGAAGTTTGGACTCCGGAGGGGCCAAAGTGGACACTCGGTGCACCTGGTGATACCTACGCCTTGGAGACGATTTCCCCAGGGAGTTTGGACTCCGGAAAGGCCAGGGTTGACACTCGGTGCACCTAGTGATACGGACGCCTCGGCGATGATTCCCCCAGGAAGTTTTGACTCCAAAGTGTCCAGGGTGGGCACCTGGTGCAACTGGTATTAATTACGCCTTGGAAATGATTTCCCCAGAAACTAAGGACTCCGGAGGGGTCAGGGGAGATACCCGGTGCACCTGGTGATACTTACGCCTTAGAGATGATTTCCCCAGGAAGTTTTGACTCCAAAGGGGCCAGGGCGGACACCTGGTGCAACTGGTATTAATTACGCCTTGCAGATGATTTCCACAAAAAGTTTGGACTTCAGATCAGTCAGGGCGGACACCTGGTGCTCCTGGCGATACTTACGCCTTGGAGATGATTTCCCCAGTAAGTTTGGACCCCGGGGGGGCCAAAGTGGACACTCGCTGCACCTAGTGATACTTACGCCTTGGAGATGATTTCCCCAGGAAGTTTTGACTTCGGAGGGTCAGGGCAAACACCTGGTGCACCTGGTGCACCTGGTGATACTTACGCCTTGGAGATGATTTCCCCAGGAAGTTTGGACTCCGGAGGGGCCAGGATGGGCACTCGGGGCACCTGGTGATACTTACGCCTTGAAAATGATTTTCTCAGGAAGTTTTAATCCCAATGGGTTCACATCATCAAGTTTACGATTAGGATAGCATCTTCAGAGTGTAGTTATTACCGGGCCCACCAAGTATTTTCCCTGACTCCTACGGGGTTAAAATTTCCTGAAAAAACATCTTGAAGTCGTAAGTATCACCAGGTGCACCAGGTATCCACCCTGACCCCTCCGAAGTCCTAACTACCTAGGGAAATCATCTCCAAGGCGTAAGAATCACCAGGTGCACCAGGTGTCCGCCCTCACTCCTCCGAAGTCTAAACTTCCTGGGAAAATCATCTCCAAGGCGTATCACCAGGTGCACCAGGTATTTGCACTGACCCTCCGAAGTCAAAACTTCCTGGGGAAAATCATCTCCAAGGCGTCAGTATCACCAGGTGCACCAGGTGTCCGCCCTGACCCTTCCGAAGTCCTAACTTCCTGCGGAAATCCTTTCCAAGGCGTAATTAATACCAGTTGCACCAGGTGTCCGCCCTGACCCTTCCGAAGTCCTAACTTCCTGGGGAAATCCTTTCTAAGGCGTAATTAATACCAGTCGCACCAGGTGTCCTCCCTGGTCCCTTTGGAGTCGAAACTTCCTGGGAAAATCATCTTCAAGGCGTAAGTATCACCAGGTGCACCAGGTGTCCGCCCTGACCCTTCCGGAGTCCAAACTTCCTCCGAAATATTTTTTCACTCTTCTGTTATAAAAACTTCTTGTGCGTATGCAGGTTACAAGCATAAGCTGCTGTGCGTAGACTAGACTTGACTCGACTCGACTCGAGTTTACAACCATGGATTCTGTGCGCTTATGCAGCTGCACAGAGCTCTTGTGCAGCTGCACAGAGCTCTTGTGCAGCTGCACAGACAGCGCCTGAGCAGTTACTTACACCTTGGAGATGATTTCCTCAGGAAGTTTTGACTCCGGAGGGGTCAGGGTGGACTCCTGGTGCACTTGGTGATAGTTACACCTTGGGGATGATTTCCTCAGGAAATTTTGACTCCGGAGGGGTCAGGGTGGACACCTGGTGCACTTGGTGATAATTACTCCTTGGAGATGATCTCCTCAGGAAATTTTAACCCCGGAGAGGTCAGGAAAGACACCTCGTGCACTTGGTGATAATTACACCTTGGGGATGATTTCCTCCGGAAGTTTTGACTCCGGAGGGCTCAGGAAAGGCACCTCGTGCACTTGATGATAACTACACCTTGGAGATGATTTCCTCACGAAGTTTTGACTCCGGAGGTGTCAAGAAAGGCACCAAGTGCACTTGGTGATAGTTACGCCTTGGAGATGACCTCTCCGGAGTCAAAACTTCCTAAGGAAATCATCTCCAAGGTGTAATTATCATTGGATGCTCCAGGTTCCTTTGCAGACCCCTCCGGAGTCATAACTTCCCGAAGAAACCATATCAAAGGCATAACTATCAACAAGTGCACGAAGTGCCTTTCCTGAGCCCTCCAGAGTAAAAACTTCCTGAGGAAATCAACCCTAAGGTGTAATTATCAGATGCTCCAGGTGCCTACCCTGACCCGTCCGGAGTCCAAACTTCCTAGGGAAATCACCTCCAAGGCGTAACGACCACCAAGTGCACTAGGTGTCAACCCTGAGCCCTCCGGAGTAAAAACTTCCTGAGGATATCATCGCCAAGGTGTAACTATCAACAAGTGCACCAGATGTCCACCCTGAACCCTCCGGAGTCAAAACTTCCTGGGGAAATCATCTCCAAGGTGTAATTATCACCAAGTGCACCTGGGGAAATCATCCCCAAGGTGTAAGTAACTGCTCAGGCGCTGTCTGTGCAGCTGCACAAGAGCTCTGTGCAGCTGCATAAGCGCACGGAATCCTGTGCAAATATCTCTGTTCCGGCCTTCAGAGAATTAAGAAAAAGAAGTGAGACAGTCGGTCGACACCTCCGTATCTGTTAAAAGTTTTGATATAGTTTTGGGCAGTGGTAGTGCTCAATTTTGAAATTTGACTTAATAGACTAATTCGATTCAACTTTGTGAGCAGCTACCGTTTGTACTCACGTTAGCGTGAGCAACTCGGATGCGAATCGAACGCGCGTTCGTTTCGATATTTTTCGCTTGGATTTACTCACGGGAGCGCTCTTGCACGGAAAAAAAAAGCGGGAGAGATTGCACAAAACTCAACGCATTCATTGTGTCGGTAATACAGTGTAACTGCTCTACCTGTTAAATACATTCAGTCTAATGCGGCGGCGCAACTGTTCTATTAGACAGCTTACACAATGACTCTCGAAAAAAAACTACACTGAGTACAGTTTTTTCAGTGGCAGTGTTTAGGCCGGCAACACTGAGGCCGGGACAGAGATATTTGCACAGGATTCTGTGCGCTTATGCAGCTGCACAGACAGCGCCTGAGCAGTTAGTTACACCTTGGGGATGATTTCCTCAGGAAGTTTTGACTCCGGAGGGGTCAGAACGGACACCTGGTGCACTTGGCGATGAGTACATTCTGTAAATGATTTCCTTAAGAAGTTTTGACTCCGGAGGGGTCATATCATCAAGTTTACTACGAGGAGATCATCTACATGGTGTAGTCATTTAAAAGACACACAAAGTACTTACTCTGAGCCCACCGGAGTCAAAACTTCCTGAGGAAATCATCCCCAAGGTGTAACTATCACCAAGTGCACCAGGTGTTCGTTTTGACTCCTCCGGAGTCAAAACTTCCTGAGGAAATCATCCCCAAGGTGTAACTATCACCAAGTGCACCAGGTGTCCGTTCTGACCCCTCCGGAGTCAAAACTTCCTGAGGAAATCATCCTCAAGGTGTAACTATCACCAAGTGCACCAGGTTTCCACCCTGACCCCTCCGGAGTCAAAACTTCCTGAGAAAATCATCCCCAAGGTGTAACTATCACCAAGTGCGCCAGGTGTCCGTTCTGACCCCTCCGGAGTCAAAACTTCCTGAGGAAATCATCCCCAAGGTGTAACTATCACCAAGTGCACCGGGTGTCCGTTCTGACACCTCCGGAGTCAAAACTTCCTGAGGAAATCATCCCCAAGGTGTAACTATCACCAAGTGCACCAGGTGTTCGTTCTGACCCCTCCGGAGTTAAAACTTCCTGAGGAAATCATTCCCAAGGTGTAACTAACTGCTCAGGCGCTGTCTGTGCAGCTGCACAAGAGCTCTGTGCAGCTGCATAAGCATAAGGGATAATAATTGAATAATAATATTTAATGCTATTAAATATTGATAGGATAAAACACAATATAAATGCATCAATAAATATACTCATATGTGCAGGTAAAAAGTAACGCGCCGTGTGAATTCAGCTCGCAACAAAAACTATACTCAGTGCAGTTTTTTTCGAGAGTCAGTGTACATGATTTTGTGTGGAGCGGTTGCGTTGATGAAATGCGCACTCAGTCAATAGAATAGGTGTAATAGTTGCGCGTTTTACCGACAGAGTCACAGCGTACAGGTTTACTGTAATCTCTCCCGCTCAGGGTTGGGTGGTGTGGCACTTTGGTGACTCACCATGGTAAGCCACCTGGTGTATTGGTGTATTAGGCGCATTATACCCAGCGTTCGAAATAAATAATTTTTTATGAACTATTAAACAAACCGACAAGCTCCAAAACCTCCATAACGCTCGGGAGAGTGATAAATAAATAATATTTTATAAACAATTAAATAAACCGACAAGCTCTAAACCCCCATAACGCTTGGGAGAGCAATAAATAATTTTTTATAAACATTTAAATAGTTCGACAAGCTCATAACCCCCATAACGCTGGGAATAGCGATAAATAAATAATTTTTTATAAACAACTGAATAAACCAACAAGCTCGTAACCCCCATAACGCTGGCGATAGCGATAAGTAAATAATTTTTTATAAACAATTGAATAAACTGACAAGCTCTAAGCCCCCATAACGCTGGGCAGCTGAGTTCAAAGAAAAAACTAATCGGCTATGCCCCAAGCTTTAAGCCCCCAAAACCCGGAGCACCCAAGTTCAACAAAAAAGCTGATTGGTTACCCCCCAAGCTCTAAGCCCCCACACCCTGGGCGCGCGAGTTCAACAAAAAAGCTGATTGGCTACCCCTCAAGCTCTAAGCCCCCAAGACCCTGGGTGCCTGAGTTCAATAAAAAAAACGGATCAGTTGGGGGTTTAGAGCTTTGGGGACTGCCAATCAGTTCAGTTGTTGAACTCGGGCGCCCAGGGTTTTGGGGGCTTAGAGCTTGGTAGCCCATCAGCTTTTTTTTTTAACTCGCGTTTCCAGGGATTTGGGGGCTTAGAACTTGGGAGGTAGCCAATCAGCTTTTTTGTTGAACTTGGATGCTCCGGGTTTTGGGGGTTTAAAGCTTGGAAAATAGCTGATTAGTTTTTTCGTTGAACTTGGGTGCCCAGCGTTATGGGGGTTTAGAGCTTGTCGGTTAATTCAATTATTCATAAAAAATTATTTAATTATCACTCTCCCCAGCGTTATGGGGGCTTAGAGCTTGTTGGATTATTTAATTGTTTATAAAAAATTATTTATTTATCCCTCTCCCCAGCGTTATGTGGGTTAGAGCTTAACGGTATATTTAATTGTTTATAAAAAGTTATTTATTTATCGCTATTCCCAGCGTGATGGGGGTTACGAGCTTGTCGGTATATTCGTTTGTTTATAAAAAATTATTTATTTATCCCTCTCCCCAGCGTTATGGGGGTTACGAGCTTGTCGGTATATTCGTTTGTTTATAAAAAATTATTTATTTATCCCTCTCCCCAGCGTTATGGGGGTTACGAGCTTGTCGGTATATTAAATTGTTTATAAAAAATTATTTACTTATCGCTATCGCCAGCGTTATGTGGGTTTAGAGCTTGTTGGTTTATTAAGTTATTTATAAAAAATTATTTATTTATCGCTCTCCCCAGCGTTATGGGGGTTACGAGCTTGTCGAACTATTTAAATGTTTATAAAAAATTATTTATTTATCGCTCTCCCCAGCGTTATAGGGGTTTAGAGCTTGTCGGTTTATTTAATTGTTTATAAAAAATTATTTATTTATTACTCTCCCGAGCGTTATGGGGGTTTTGGAGCTTGTCGGTTTATTTAATAGTTCATTAAAAATTATTTATTTCGAACGGTGGGTATAATGCGCCTAATACACCAATACACGAGGTGGCTTACCATGGTGAGTCACCAAAGTGCCACACCACCCAACCCTGCTCCCGCTTCTTTTTTTCGGTGTGGGTTTGATCCTAGCGAAAAATATCGAAACGAACGTGCGTTCGATTCGCATCCGAGTTGCTCACGCTAACGTGAGTACACACGGTAGCTGCTCACAAAGTTGAATCGAATTAGGCTAATACGAGTTGCAGCGAGAGTTTTTAATTATGTATACTTTATTAAATGGATTCTATAAATATTTAGTACGAAAAGATGAGTATTTTGTACTCATATTAGGGCTTGATAATGCTGGAAAAACTGTTAGTTTTGATTCTTTCACTTTAATTTAAAATCTTTTATAAAATAATTATCATTATTAATATATTTTATTAATATATTAATATTACTCACCAAAATATTTACACATTTTGTGCACATATTCTGTATGAAGGTTACAAAGAGGTGGTTAACAATTAAAGTTTTACTGTATCAAATGAATAACCTACCATACTATAGAATAAAATATAATTTAACCATAAAATTTTTAAAAAATCATTCAAATAATTCAAAGATTCAAATAATTAGAATTGTAGTAGCCCTCCATTATTATCAAATAATTGTTGGATGTGGGTCTTCAAGAGCAAGGCCTTGGTTATGATTATAATAAAACAACACAATTTTTTCTTTTTTCGTGGTAACATTTCATCTATTTATGTAAACCTCTTCAGACCTTTATTGAATAATTATAAAAACTCATGTACAAATTTATTTATTTTTGAATCTGTTATAATCGTAAATAAATAAATTTGTACATGTATTTTTATAATTAATTAATAAAGGTCTGAAGATTTCTATTCAGATAGACAAAACGTTACCACAAAAAAAATGAAAAAACTAATTGTGTTGTTCTATTATAGTTACAACCAAGGCGAAGCCTTGCCCCCAAAGAGCCACAATCACTCAAAGATTAATGATTCTAACTATCTCACAATATATTAATAAATATGTATTAATTTTAAATATTTCTAGACTTACTTAGAAACTGCAAAAGCCAAATTCACAAAAAATTACAAAGGGATAAACCCTTGCAAAATTACCACCACAGTTGGATTAAATATTGGAAAAATTGATGCAGCTGGTATAAGACTTAATTTTTGGGACCTTGGAGGACAAGAAGAATTACAGTCCCTATGGGATAAAGTAAATTTTGATTTCAAATTATGATTACAAAAAATTTTTTCAACACACGGCGCAGAAAGTTCAAACTTTCTGATTTGTCCCAAACAGGGAGTTTGAACTTTCCTTGCCTTGTGTTGAAAAAAACATTGCACATGACTCTGGAAAAGTATCGCCCTTGCCTTTGGCTCAGCCGTCAATTTGGGTTTGCTAGGGCTAGCTAATACTTTTCCAGCACTCGGTGTGTAATATACTATTTTAATTCAATAGCAATTTTATTTCTTTAGTATTATGTAGAATCACATGCTGTAATTTATATTGTTGATTCATCAGACAGAGATCGAATACTAGTATCAAAAGAGATTTTTGGTATGTTTTTTTTTTTTCATGCAAATTTGGAATTGAAACTAATTTATAAGTTCAAAATTGTTTAATAATTGGTTTAGACAAAGTTATATCATCCGAACATCTTCAAGGAGTACCACTATTAGTGTTAGCGAATAAACAAGATATTCCTGAATGTATGGGTGTTAGAGAAGTTAAACCCATTTTCAATCAAAATGCTCATTTAATAGGACGTAGAGACTGTATGGTTATGCCTGTATCTGCGCTGAATGGGTATGAAAATGCAGAAATTTTTTTAATTAAGTTTTTTGTGAGTAATTTAATAGTTCTTTAATTTTTAATCATAGAGAAGGCGTGGATGAAGGAATTTGTTGGCTTGTTGAATGTATTAAAAGAAATAGTGACATTCGACCTCCTCGAAATCAAGATAACAATTGTTTTACATAACTTGTAGTTTTCTTGAATTCTGTGTTTACATAATTATTAAAAATGAGATGTTTATATGTACATATTAAAATTTTTTGTGTTAACCTTATTTAATAAAAGCATGCAAGTCTTTTAAAGTTACATAAGACTGCATTGTTTGAATTTCCATTAGTTCAAAGTTATTTAAAAAATACTTTTAATTGTTAGTTTTTAATTTCAAAGTATTTATATTGATTTTAATAAAGACATTGAAAAATTTTTTTCCTATATTATTTATAAATATAAGTATGATATTGTACATATATTTTTCTGCTATAATTAAAGAGAAAATTTAATGTATTTTAAAAAAATATGAATATTACTTTATTATTTATTATTTATTCCATTAATAACTTAAAAAACAGTTAAGAATTAACAAGTATTGACAGATCTGAAAAGTCCATTCCAATAATACATATAGATACAAACACCTGCTGATAACAGGGATAAGAGATAACAATTCACAGCAGTTCTTTCCTTCTTTCTACTGAAACCGGCGATATTTGATAAAAAGTTGAAACGGTGTCGTGAACCAGATGTCTAGAGGTGTTTATTAAGTATTTTATTATGTGGCCATATTATGAAGCTGATGATTGGAGCATTCTACCTCCAGAATTAAATAGAAGGTAATGACTGAAAAATCATTGACATTTATGTATTTATATAAAATAATGTACATAATTTCACCGCATTTACAAGTTTTACTTACCATTTAAGACTAAGAAAGTCTTATCTTTTTATTGTGCTACAATGCACTTACATTGTACATACTATTTCAAAAATTAGATTCACATATTGTTAGCATCATCCTAGAAACATAAACAACTTGTAAAAATAATAAAAATAAATAAGGACAATAAAAAAAATATAAAAATTACCGTACAAACTTCAAGGTGGTTTTCTACCAGAGCTATTCAAGTGCATTAAAATTTAAAAAAAATGAAAATTATTATTCAAAATTCCTAAAAATTGTTTTTCACGCTACTAGCCCCAAAAATGGGGGGGGGGGCTACTAGGTTTTTTGTACTTTCGGTCTACTAGCGTGAAAAATAGTAAGACGCGTCTAGGGAGTGCAAAAATGAGCCAACCTGAAGCAAACCCTTAATGACCTCGTCTTCGGCTCGAACATCAATTTAGGTTTGCTAAAGGCTAACTCATTTTTGACTCCAAGCGTGTAATATACTATATTAAAATTTATTTTTTAATTTTTTATAACTGTAGAAATTCTTTTCTACTAATAATTGTCAATCGAATAGCGGTCAAATCCCCCAGCGGCCAAATCCCCCACCAATCAGATTGTCCCCTTTGAAAGGTGCCCCCACGAATCACAGCGTTGTTGTCACATGTTACAAAATTGCATAAGGTATAAAGAGGTAAATTTTGGAAATAATATGTCAAGAGGTTGGGGACTTTGAATTTCGGTGGTTAGGTCGACCACACGCACAGCGAGTCTCGCAATTCGCGTGAATATGTTGCGACGGCCGATCCAGACGGACATTTAGTGCACTTGGTGATGATTACGCCTTGAAGATGATTTCCCCAGGAAGTTTTGACTCTGGAGGGGTCAGGACGGACACCTGGTTCACTTGGTGATGATTACACATCGAAGATGATTTCCCCAGAAAGTTTTGACTCTGGAGGGGTCAGGACGGACACCTGGTGCACTTGGCGATGATTACGCCTTAAAGATGATTTCCCCAGGAAGTTTTAACTCTGGAGGGGTCAGGACGGACAGCTAGTGCACTTGGTGGTGATTACGCCTTGAAGATGATTTCTCCAGGCAGTTTTGACTCTGGAGGAGTCAGGACGGACACCTGGTGCACTTGGTGATGATCACGCCTTGAAGATGATTTCCCAAGGAAGTTTTGACTCTGGAGGGGTCAGGACGGACACCTGGTGCACTTGGCGATGATTACACATCGAAGATGATTTCCCCAGAAAGTTTTGACTCTGGAGGGGTCAGGACGGACACCTGGTGCACTTGGCGATGATTACGCCTTGAAGATGATTTCTCCAGGCAGTTTTGACTCTGGAGGAGTCAGGACGGACACCTGGTGCACTTGGTGGTGATTACGCCTTGAAGATGATTTCCCGAGGAAATTTTGATTTCAGATTGGTGATAGTGGACACCTTAGGCAGATGACGGTTAGTACATTATTTAAATAACTGTCTCAAGAAGTTCTTACTCCAGAGAGATCAAATCATCAGGTTTATTGAGAGAAGATCATTTCCAAGGTGTAGTTATTAATAGGCACACGAAGTACTTACTCGGTCCCCACCGGAGTCAAAACTCCTTGGGGAAATCATCTCCAAGGCGTAACTATCACCAGGCCCTCCAGTGGTTTACCCTGACCCCTCTGCAGTCAAAACTTCCTGGGGAAATCATCTTCAAGACGTAATCATCACCAAATGCACCAGTTGTCCGTCCTGACCCTTCTGGAGTCAAAACTTCCTTGGGAAATCATCTCCAGAGAAGAATAAGTAGTACACTTATTTTATTCATGAAATTTCTTCACGGAATCGTCAATATTATATTTTTTGTGCATTAAAGCTGTAACTTTAGGTTTCATAACTTACATAAGTTATGTTGAAAACAGACATTAGTTATCAACATTACTAATTGTAAAACCCCGTAGGAGTAGGTCTAGTCACTTAGAGTGAAATTTATCACAGTTTACATAACTGGTAGAAATTATTTTCATTCATCAATATTTATATGCGCGCACAAAATTGAATGAATATACAATCCTTTTATATTTTTTTGAATTAAATACTCCAGATAATATGAAGACTTGTAAATATTAAATAACTTGTGAATTCGGTAAAAATTATAATTTGTAAATTTTAATGTGAAATGAACTTGTAATATTGTAATTATTTTTATTTTTTTTATTAAATTTTGTTTAGATTTCTTGTTGATAAAAATACAGTTGCATATGTACTGTCTTTCAATAATTAAGTACTCTAAAACTGTAATAACTCCTGAGTTCGGTGCTTTTAGGTCCAGTAAGTACGTACTTACGCAAAAAATAAAATTCACTGTTTATAATTTGTCCATCACATGTATTTAAATTTAGAACAAGTGGCCAGATGACTTGCCTGGCTACGCACAGAGGGCAAAATCGAAGGTCCATTTTTGAAAATTAATATCCCCTAGAATTTTAGGAGAGGAGAATACATCCGGAAGTCGTTTTCTTCGTTTGGTGGAGTACTTTAAGAAAAAGTCCCATTTTATTGTAAAAAATTGTTCTAAACAATTGTTATTGCAAATAACTATTAAAAAGTGAACGATGAACAACATGAATAAATTGTATAAAAACAAGTAGTGCAATGCTCCCGGATTTTTTTGCGTCAATCTAATGGTTATACAGCATCTAAGTCGCACCAAAAATGCCGAGTCGTTTTACTATCGGGAACCACCCCAACTAGCTGCAGAGAGGGGAATAAAACGTTAAATAAAACTATAAGAAAAACGAATAAAAACAAGGAGTGCAATTCTAAGCCCCCAAAACCCTGAGCGCCCGAGTTCAACAAAAAACTGATCGGCTATCCCCCAAGATCTAAGCCCCTGAAACCATCGGTGCCCGAGTTCAACAAATGAACTGATCGGCTACCCTCTCCCCCCCTCCCCAGCTCTAAGCCCCCAAAACCCTAGGCGCCCGAGTTCAATAATGAAGTTGATTGGCTACCCCCTAAGCTCTAAGCCCCCAAACCCCTGGGCGCGCCAGTTCAACTAAAAAGCTGATCGGCTACCCCCCTAGCTCTCAATCCCCAAAACTCTGGGCGCCTGAGTTCTACAAATGAAGTGATCGGCGAGAAGACTACTGGTGGGCTAGGATCTAGCGAGGCGTTGGTTAGCCAGAGTCTTCCTTTGCGCTGGTTTTATTCGGTACAAAATTAGGGCAATGATCCTTTCATAATTTAATTTTATTTAAATGAAGAAAATAAATATTCGCAGATAGATTGTTGAGTGCCTGCGGGCACTAATAACTTGCGGAAACAAAAAAAAAGTTAATTATAATTGAAAAAAAAGAATAAACAATTTTTATATGATAATCTCAATATTTATTAACTTTTATTATACTCATGCTGTCTTACTGCAGCTAGAAAGCTTTCTTTCCTAATTCATTTCTTTCATATAACAAGTTTATTACGCGCAAACGTACAGGCAAATAACGTGCAGTGAGCGATACAAAAAAAAGAATCAGAGAGAAAAATAAGAATTATGATCGGGAAAAGAAAAGATAAGAAATTTGTTAATTTATCCCAGTGATCACGGTAAACAGAATGCGAGAGAAGAAAAAAATATTAGAATAAAATATACGGTTAATTTCGATTTTAGAAACGTATCGTGATTGTTTTTTTATTCAGTCGCTTGATCGTCCCTGGGACATGCGAGCATCTTTCCCTCGATTGAAACTGACGTGCGAAATGCACCGTTTTTGATCGAGTTGGGACGTTAAACGTTTGATACAATCTGGGTTTAGCCTCGTTGACTCTTATGATGACTTACGAAGCTGCGTTGAGACGTACAGATTCCCTAGTCCGGGGCGGCAATCAGAGAAAACTTCGCGCGACCAAAGTAAAGAGATCCGGCGTAATCAGGGACGAGCAACGACTCAAGTCAACCCGGTTCGGCTCCACGGCGTCCTGTGACTTTTGCGTAAGCGGGGACGAGCAGCGACTCAAGTCAGCCCAGTTCGGCTCCACGACGTCCTGTGACTTTTACGTCAGCGGGGACGAGCAACGACTCAAGTTAACCCGATTCGGCTCCACGGCGTCCTGGTAAAACACTCGTGTCTCGTATTGAACGTACACGAACGCGATTTAAATACTGAGTAGGGTCTTAACTGAATCCTTTGACTTAAAAATCTAAGAATAGTTTAGTTTTCAAGTTTAACTAGAAAGTTTCAGGAGTAAAGATCAAGTGACTCACCTTTCGTTTAAAGGTTGGCTCGTTACCTCGGTTCGAGCCAATTCGATCAGTGGGGATGCGCGAATTATAATAATTAACACGTAAACTATTATCACGCATCTTTAGGGAGTAGGAGAGCTATCACGATTCATTCTCTGTGGCTCGGACACGTAGTGGAGCTAATCGAAATATTCAAGTCAAACATTAAATTAAATTATCGCGTCGCTCACTGCATTACATTATTATTATTTTTTTTTAAAGAATGTAAATTATAAATTGACGATACATAAATTTTAGGTACTCGTTTGTACCACTGCAAACGGAAACGTTGCATGGCTATCCCTCAAGAGCTGAGGCCCCAAAACCCTGGGCACACGAGTTAAACAAAAATGCCGATGTGCTACCCCCCAAGCTCTGAGCCCCCGAGTTCTAGAAAGAAGCTGATTGGCTATCCCCCAAGCTCTGAGCCCCCAAAACCCTGGGTGCCTAAGTTGAACGGAAAAGCTGATCGGCTACCTACCTAGCTCCAAGCCCCCAAAACCCTGGGAGCCCGAGTTCCACAAATGAACTGATCGGCTATCCCCCAAGCTCTAAACCCTCAACTGATCAGTTTGTTTTATTGAACTCAGGCACCCAGGGTTTGGGGATTCAGAGCTTGGGGAGTAGCCGATCAGTATTTTTGCTGAACTCGGGTGCCCAAGGTTTTGGGGGCTCAGAGCTTGGAGAATAGCCTATCAGTTCATTCACTTCATTTGTTGAACTCGGGTGCCCAGGGTTTTGGGGACTAAGATCTTGAGGAGTAGCCAATTAGCTTCTTCGTTGAACTCAGGCTCCCAGGGTTTCGGGAGCTCAGAGCTTGGGAGATAGCCGAATAGTTCATTTGTTGAACTTGGGTGCCCAGGGTTTTGGGGATTGAGAGCTAGGGGGGTACTCGATCAGCTTTTTTGTTGAACTCACGCACCCAGGGTTTTGGGGGCTTAGAGCTGGGGAGGGGAGGAGGGGGTAGCCAATCAGTTCATTTGTTGAACTCGGGCACCGAAGGTTTCAGGGGCTTAGATCTTGGGGGATAGCCGATCAGTTTTTTTGTTGAACTCGGGCGCTCAGGGTTTTGGGGACTTAGAATTGCACTCCTTGTTTTTATTCATTTTTCTTATAATTTTGTTTAACGTTTCATTCTCCTCTCCGCAGCTAGCTGGAGTAGTACACGATAGTAAAACGACTCGGAATTTTTGGTGTGACTTAGATGCTTTATAACCATTAGATTGACGCAAAAAAATCCGGGAGCATTGCACTACTAGTTTTTGTACAATTTTTTCATGTTGTTCATCGTTCACTTTAAATAGTTTTTTTGCAATAATAATTATTTAGAACAATTTTTTACAATAAAATGGGACTTTTTCTTAAAGTACTCCACCAAACGAAGAAAACGACTCCTGGATGTATTCTCTCCTAAAATTCTAGGGGATATTAATTTTCAAAAATGGACCTTCGATTTTGCCCTCTGTGCGTAGCCAGGCAAGTCATTTGGCCACTTGTTATAAATTTAAATACATGTGATAGACAAATTTTAAACAGTGAATTTTATTTTTTACGTAAGTACGTACTTACTGGACCTAAAAGCACCGAAGTCAGGAGTTATTACAGTTTTAGAGTACTTAATTATTGAAAGACAGTAAATATGAAACTGTATTTTTATCAACAAGAAATCATAATAAAATTTAATAAATAAAAAAATAATAATAATAATATTACAAGTTCATTTCATATTAAAATTTACAAATTATAATTTTTACCAAATTCACAAATGATTCACAAGTCTTCATATTATCTGGAGTATTTAATTCAAATAAATATAAAAGGACTGTATTTTCATCAATTAATTTTATGTGCGCACATAAATATTGATGAATGAAAATAATTTGTACCAGTTATGCAAACTGATAAATTTCACTCTAAAGGCGATGGCACGAACTCGCGGGATACGGGAAATCCTGCGTCCCACGTCTTGCGTCTTTGGTATGAAAGCAAAACGCGGCACACGGGACGCAGGATTTCCCGCATCCCGCGAGTTCGTGCCATCGCCTTAAGTGACTAGATCTACTCCTGCGGAGTGTTACCATTAGTAATGTTGATAACTAATGTCGGTTTTCAACATAACTTATGTAAATTATGAAACCTAAAGTTGTGATTACAGCTTAAATGCACAAAAAATATAATATTGACGATTCCGTGATGAAATTTCATGAATAAAAAGTGTACTACTTATTCTTCTCTGGAGATGATTTCCCAAGGAAGTTTTGACTCCGGAAGGGTCAGGACGGACAACTGGTGCACTTGGTGATGATTAAGTCTTGAAGATGATTTCCCCAGGAAGTTTTGACTGCAGAGGGGTCAGGGTAAACAACTGGAGCACCCGGTGATAGTTACGCCTTGGAGATGATTTCCCCAAGAAGTTTTGACTCCGGTGGGGACCGAGTAAGTACTTCGTGTGCCTATTAACAACTACACCTTGGAGATGATCTCCTCTCAATAAACCTGATGATTTGATCTCTCTGGAGTAAGAACTTCTTGAGGCAGTTATTAAAATAATGTACTAATCGTCATGTGCCTGAGGTGTCCACTATCACCAATCTGAAATCAAAATTTCCTCGGGAAATCATCTTCAAGGCGTAATCACCACCAAGTGCACCAGGTGTCCGTCCTGACTCCTCCAGAGTCAAAACTGCCTGGAGAAATCATCTTTAAGGCGTAATCACCACCTAGTGCACTAGCTGTCCGTCCTGACCCCTCCAGAGTCAAAACTTCCTGGGGAAATCATCTTCAAGGCATAGTCATCACCAAGTGCACCAGGTGTCCGTCTTGACCCCTCTAGAGTCAAAATTTCCTGGGGAAATCATCTTCAAAGCGTAATCTTCACCAAGTGCAGCAGGTGTCCTTCCTGACTCCTCCAGAGTCAAAACTGCCTGGGGAAATCATCTTCAAGGCGTAATCACCACAAAGTGCACCAGCAGTCCGTCCTGACCCCTCCAGAGTCAAAACTTTCTGGGGAAATCATCTTCAAGGCGTAATCATCACCAAGTGCACTAAATGTCCGTCTGGATCGGCCGTCGCAACATATTCACGCGAATTGCGAGACTCGCTGTGCGTGTGGTCGACCTAACCACCGAAATTCAAAGTCCCCAACCTCTTGACATATTATTTCCAAAATTTACCTCTCTTTACCTTTTACAATTTTGTAACATGTGACAACAACGCTGTGATTCGTGGGGGCACCTTTCAAAGGGGACAATCTGATTGGTGGGGGATTTGACCGCTATTCCATAATACTCACCCCATAAAATGAGGTATTCAAGTCCCCCTGTTAAATTTAATAGGCATTTCGATTGGCTATCGCGTCTTTGGGCAAATTTTATAAGCCTCGGCTTATACTTGCCACTGTGAACGCACCTTTAGGCTGACCAATGATGAAAATATATGATGAAAAACACGAAAAAAGCTGATTGTTTACAAAGAAATAACCTTCGAAACTTTGAGTATGTCTTTTAACTTCTGGTTTAAATAATCCCGGTCACATTGAATAGTTGATTTTTTCTTTTTAATAATAAATTTCAATTACAAACTGAAAACTGCTTTATGCGTGCACTTATTTATCAATAAAAAAAAATCACCTTGAGTCAGCACTTAGCATTCAGCCCAAAACCCACCATAACAGCAAGCCAAATGACGAATAGCGGCGCATGTGGCAGACGACACGCCACTCCCAATACTAAGTTTTGAAAAATACATAATGATAAAAGATTTAGGCGACGATAAACTTATTACCATTAGGCCTCGCCGAATGGGAGATTTCCATTTTTATAAATACATACTCAAAAATCAATCGTATTTTTAAGTAATCTCAAATTTAATGCTCTGCCCCAAAAGTCACTCTGCAAAGTTACTAGGCGAATCGATGGTATTTTCGTTTATTGATCATAATTAATTATTTATGGGAAAAATCGATTAGAAAAAAATACTGGCATTTCTCGCAGATTGAGAGAAATCCAATGACTACTTTAAAAGTTTATTTACGGTGCTTTTTGACAGTTTAAAAAATAAAAATAGACCTACCGCCCAAGGATCTTGTTTATTGAATAACTATCGTAAAAAGGTCTCGCAGAATGTGATTTTTAAGGAGTATATTCTCGCAGAATAGGAGAAATCAAGTAGTCCTGAAAAAATTAATTTTCTAAAATATTTAATTTTTGCGGGCGTCAGCTTCACAAAGTCTATAGATACGGCCTGTGGCTGTGGCAGCCATCACTCTGCTGTGGCCACATTGCCACAGTTAGACTGAGTTGGACACCGCCACGGTGTACGAAGACAGGTGTCGGTGGGTGTCGGTCGACGTTGGGCCGTTGGTCCCTAAAATACATAATTAGTAATCGCGCAGGTTTCGGGTGATGTGTGTCCGTGTTGAATCTCTTGTAACCGTGGTACCTACCTTAACGATAATAGCTACTAAATACAGTAAACATTGTAAACTGCCAAGCTCGACTGTTCGAGTTTTCGAATCGACAAACAGGCTTACTACCAACTACCAGCGTCTTCTCTTTCCTCTTTCATCCTCGTCCCCTGATCTTCGTCTGACTCCTGTGCACATCGCATGACCCAACTCCTAACTCCTAAAGCTCCAAAGAATCCAAACATGTCGGTCGAGCTTTGAGAAGATCGACCGGTTTTTTTAAACCACGCTGCATCATAAATTTTTTCATTTACACTCACCCACCGCACATTGTTATTGAGTATTATTTTATCGTCTAGGGTATGTATGTGCGCTTTCTGTAGCACATTTATTTCATGTACCTACTCGTTGCTTTTAGCTTAATACATTTAAAAGTTCCTACGTTTAAACGCATACGTTTCCCACCTCATAAACGCATCCTATTGTAGACACTCGACAATTCATATATAATATTAGTTATGTCGATATGTTCTTAAATATAAAGGTTAACTAAATCTGAAATTGGTAGAATTTTGGAAGCTTTTTGGCATAACAATTTTATTGTCAACCTAATTTTTTCATATTTGTTGACAACCTGGATGTGAAAAATAGTAAATGATCATCAGAATTCACTTTGTTTGACAGATTGTAGTGAACTAATATTTAGAATTTAGATCTTGGACCCTAGCCTACCTAATACCTATTAATACACGCGAATGTTGTGTTTGTGAATTGTGATTTGTGATTGCCTGAGCGTTAGGTGTGGTGAGGGCGCTTTTCATGGACGACGACTAATGACTACGTTGTGTTATTTTTTCTCTTCATTTTCATAAGGCAACTTTTTATCCTGGAGCTGAAATTTATTGTAGAATTTGAATATTAATTATTAGCAAGTTTTGAAGTCGTGACTCAAATGTGCTCAGAATGCGTAAGTGCGTGAGTATACTGCTACCGCACGGATTTACTAATTTTTTCAATTTTAATAGTTTTTATTTAGAAGTTATTGGATACTTCATAATAAATCTTACTTCAGTTTCAAGACCAATCGTAATAAATTTCCCATAGCAGAAGGTTTGAGTTGTTTTTCGATCATCTTTTTTTTTCTACTGTTTCTGAACCATTTCCTCTTCCTAGTCATTACGAGAGTAATAATGTTATCTGTTATAATGTTATGTTTAAAAAAAAAAAATAAAAAAAAATAATAATGTTATTGGATTAAACAGCTGCAACTTTTAAAAAAGATTTCAACTTTTGATGTCATGCACAAATATTGATTGTTTTACAACTCAACTTAATAATTCTTTCTAAAGCTTCTTGATGATCAATAAACTCATTTAAAAAACTATTATTAAATCATTTAATGAATAAATGAAACTTAAAAATAATAATTTCTTACTGTCATCTCCGATTCTTTTCCTGTTACTTTTATTGTAACCTCACTTTCATTTTCATTTTTTACTTGCTATGATTTTTTAGTCACCTAATAATATTTTAGATAAAAAGTACTATATTATTTGCTTAATGAACTTTTTGATGTATTGTAAATATAATTGCATAAGTAAAAATTTAAATATGCATTAATGTCTATTAAAAATGCAACATATTTAATCCTTGTAAATCTGTCAACACACTTAAATTAAGTTATTAAAAAAAATTGATTTACTTTTTAAATCGATAAACTAAAAATGAAAAAACTAAGCAAAGTTGAATAACAAAAAAAATTAAAATATTTGAAATACCCACCATACTTTGAAATTTTATAGCATATGTCACCACCGCAAATGTACTATTATCACTGGTACAGGTCAAACAAGACAAGACAATTTTGCCAAAGTTGTGTGCACTAACATCAAATCATATTTTGTTTTGTCTTTGCAATTGTTGCCAGAAGGGGCCAATTATTTAACTGAGAGACAATGAATACCTCAGAACATGGGTAAATTTTCCCTTTTACAAACCGTCAAAACTATTTTATAATTAGCCACAACTGTTGTGCTCATTGCCTAATATATTATGGTTGGAGTGAATATAATCCAGCATGACTATGTATTTTCAGGTTTAATCCAGCCTTTAACATGGCCTCCATCAAACAAGCCATCAATGAGGCAGTGGAAAGAGGTGGGTCTTTCTTAAGTTTAAATTCATTAAGTTGCCCTAATTTATTCATTTATGTACACTGCTTTTGCATTTTAAGACAATCTTAAACTTGTGAAATTAATCATTTTCTTTTGCTAAAACAGAATATGATATCCCTTATCTCTTTGTATAAAATAATTTGAAGCTTATTTCAAGGGTATAAATTTATTTTTAAAAGAATTCAAGATTAGAATTTCAGTTCAATTTTGTAGTTTTTAAAAATTCCCTTAACTTTCAGCTCTTCATTTGGCTACATTAAAATATTCAAATTGGTAATTTTTTTTTAAATGTTGAATGTTGATCTAAATTTTATTTATCTAAATTTCCAGTTCAATCTAAAATAGAAAAAAAAAATGTGAAACTCAATATTAAATTGAATTTTTGAAGATATTTTAATCGTAGTGTAACCCTAAAATATGTAATAATTATTTTTATTTTAAATATCTTTGTTAAAGACAAACTATTTAAATACTTTGCACTTGACACAATGCTCTCATCTAACACTAAGCAATGATAACATATTGTTAATTACAAGTTTCAACAGTGAGAATGCCAGCACCAACTAGATTAAGAGATTTAATAAGACAAATAAGAGCAGCAAGAACTGCTGCTGAGGAAAGAACTGTTGTCAACAAAGAATGTGCTTACATACGATCAACATTTAGAGAAGAAGACAGTGTTTGGAGATGTCGTAACATTGCCAAACTTCTATACATTCACATGCTAGGGTAAGTGATTAGGTATATTATATTATTCAATAAAAAATTTGAATTTGAACTTGGTTATGGCTAAACAGATGAATTTTAACACAAAAAAAAAATTTTGTTCACTAAAATCGCAGGGTGACTTTTGATTCTTGAAAAGTTTAATAAAAATTGTTTGTACACAAAATTTTTCCAGAATTAAAAAGCGCAGTAAGAAAATTATTGTGCACAATTTATTAAATAAAATTTTTTAGAGTCAAAAGTTACCAGATTTTTTTGTAGTTTCACCTGTTTAACCACAACCATTTAATTATTATTCAAAAAATTGAATTTAAGGCAAAGTCATATGTGAGTTTCAAAATTTGCGTAAAAATCACTTAACATTAAACTAAAACGAAAATGTAAAAAGGGGCTCAGTAGCACCCAAGCTACTACCTTAAGCTATCTTTTAAGCCCAAACCGATCAAAATTGGATTAAAATTAACGTTAGAATATGGGAAACAGTTTTGTACATTTTTGTATCTTAATATCATTTGCTGTATATCCATCTATATTGAATTTTTAGGAAGGATTTTCCATATTCTGACGTTAATTTTGATCCAATTTTGATTGGGTTGGGCTTATAAGATATATTTAGGTAGTAGCTTGAGCGCTACAGAGCCCTTTTTTACAATTTCATTTTTAATTTTACTGAATCTTCAATTTTTTGTTAAAATGACCCCTTTGACTTCGCCATTAACCTATAAACATTTAGTACAGATAGTGTCACAAGTTGTTCAATCATTGTTAATAATTTCTTAAGAGTTGATGATTTTTTTTTTTTTTTTTGGTCAAAATAAAGTGTAAAGTTTTAAGTTTGAGAAAAATATTAACTAATGCATAAGTAGGTGTATCAACTCTTTAAAAATATGAATAATGATTTTAGAAAAATTGAGAAAATTTTTTTTAAAAATACACGCAAAAAACTCGGCGGAAAGAAACGGCCGGTAAGGCATACCAAGAAAAAAGTCGGGTGAAGTTACGCCCGAAAAATCGGCGGAAGGTTTCTGATTTTTTCCAAAGCCTATATAGGTATATGCCGCGGCCGAGTGCTGCCAGCTGGGCTCGCTGGAGCTTGATGCAGGCAGATCCATCCGCTTTTTCAAAAACGCTGTCAATTTTTATTTGTTTGAACAATTTCTTTCAAACTTTTCAGAAATGTTCTTTAGGACCTAATCATAAACTTCTTCGCTGGAAGTTTTTTCAAATATGAATTCTTATGCTTACTTTTTTAATCTAAAGTTTTTGGTTATAAAGTGCTTACTTTTATTTTTAAATGTTTATTACTCGGTTCTGAAAATTTTTAAAAATATTTAAACAACTCCGTTGGCAGCGGTAAGGGTTCAAGAATATAAAGCTAAAATTTCGTCAAAAAATATTAAGTGGTTTTCGAGTTATCGCGTGTTGAGCAGAAACTTGAATTTTTCTCGATTTACGTATTTTTTCGCATTTTAAGTTCAAATTGCAAGAACTCGAAAACCACTTAATATTTTTTGACGAAATTTTAGCTTTATATTCTTGAACCCCTACCGCTGCCAACGGAGTTGTTTAAATATTTTTAAAAATTTTCAGAACCGAGCAATAAACATTTAAAAATAAAAGTAAGCACTTTATAAACAAAAACTTTAGATTAAAAAAGTAAGCATAAGAATTCATATTTGAAAAAACTTCCAGCGAAGAAGTTTTTGATTAGGTCCTAAAGAACATTTCTGAAAAGTTTGAAAAAAATTGTTCAAACAAATAAAAATTGACAGCGTTTTGGAAAAAGCGGATGGATCTGCCTGCATCAAGCTCCAGCGCTACAGCCCAGCTGGCAGCACTCGGCCGCGGCATATACCTATTGGGATGAAAAGTGCAGTCGTGGTGGGGATGAGGTCACGTGGTTCACGCGCTGTTCTAGTGGATTTAAATAGTTATGGGCAGCCATGTTGAATTTAGGGTTACGTCGTCATGCGCGCTGATCGCATTGAAAATAGTTATGTGCAGCCATATTGCTTCCCTCTCTGTGACTGCACTTTTCCTCCCAATATAGGCTTTGGAAAAAATCAGAAACCTTCCGCCGATTTTTCGGGCGTAACTTCACCCGACTTTTTTCTTGGTATGCCTTACCGGCCGTTTCTTTCCGCCGAGTTTTTTGCGTGTAGATTGTATTGGTTTTGAACCGACATGATTCACATACATTACATATACAGCGTGGCTACAAAAAAATCACTTTTTCGACTACCCTTGCTCTAGCAAAGTTTTTTTTTTTCAAAATCTAGGATCTAATGGGCTCAACAGAATAGGGCCCAAAAGAATAAGGACCGGGCCTTTACTTTGGGACCTAAAGAGTGTAAAGTAAAATCGTTTTAAATAAAACTGAAATTTAGAATCAAATTAAAAACTACTGAGACTTACAAGTAAAATAATAATTACAATATTTAAAAGGAATTGCCTGAGTCTTGGTGGAGGTCCACAAACCCCCACTAATCATGACATCTGAATAACTCAGAAAAAACACCACTCACGTGAGATTTGAAATAATTTTTTTATGAAGTTTAGCCTGTAGTAGGGCCCAGTAACTCACTAGGTGTTAGCCCGATGAGTATGTAGTATTATCTTTTATTGGTACAAACTGATTATCAACTCAAATTTGAGAAAAACTCTAAAAGAAAAAAAAATAAAAAAAATTTCAAAAAGAATTCATGCAGCCCTTAAGCCTGCATACCTGAAAGTTTTATACGCTAAGCTCACAACCATCGAGCCGGTAACCTCAAAGCCCTTACCCCTTAAAGCTCTCAACTTTCGTGCCCGAGACATCATAACATTTATCCTCTAAACCAATACCCCTTGAGCCCGTAACCATGAAGCCTTTATCCTTCAAGCCCTTTACCCCTAAGCACACAATTCTCGAGCCCATAACTATAAAACCTTTATCTCTCCAGCTTGTAATCCCGAAGCCCATACCCATAACCGCTGAGCACCTAACCCTTGAGCTTACAACCTTCATCAAGTCCGTATCTACAAAACCTTTATTTTACCAGACTATAACCTCGAAGCCCGTAGCCCCCGAGCTTACAACTCCCAAGCTTTTCTAGCCCACAAACCTCGAAGCCCTTACCCGCAAAGCCCCTAACTACAAAATCTTCATCCCTCAAACCCATAACCCCTAAGCCCTTACCGCGGAGCTCACAATTCCGGAGCCCGTAATAAGTGTTCTAATTGTTTGAACAAATTAACAATTAAAAAAATGGATTTCGGTCCGTAGGGCCCACAGTAAGGGCCCAGGCCCTATTCTGTCGGGCCCATCTGATCCTAGATTTTGTAAAAAAAAAACTTTGCTAGAGCAAGGGTAGTCGAAAAAGTGATTTTTTTCCGAGTTATTCAGGTATTAACGTTAAAGAGCTCTTTGGGCCCTCTACGGGGCCTCAGAATGGACTAGAAACATTTTCTTTAAGTCCTACAGGAGCCTGAAATTTTCCGCTCTTTCCGAATCTGGGGTGGAAAGTATGGGTTTCCATTTGAAAAAATTGTTTTAGGGTCCGTACACGGAAAGAAGGGCGCACTGCAAAAGCGGTGGTTTCAGAGTAGTAGGAAGTCAGCACCCACTTTTGTAAAATAATTTAAATTTATATTTAAAAAAATGTTAGTTTCTTCCTCTTTATGAATATGTTATTTAAAAAATTGTTAGTCGATTAGTTTTTGATTTATTGATAAAAAAGTGACGGGTGCTGGAAAAAATAAAATCTCAATTTTTTGCATGAAAATATTTTTTTTTTCAATTAATAGTGCTTAATCGACAGATATTTCAACTAACAATTAGTACTAATTAGTTTTTTTAACTAAAAACGAATATTTTTGATAAAATTTATTGCTTAAATACAGGCTGATTTGATGGCTTCGTCCCCCGCAGTCCACGTTTCCATTCCTCGTTTCTAACATTTCAACTACCCATGGTGGCGGAGTTTTGGTGCGTAAACGGTACTTTTGGGAGCATCTCAAAGTTAGCAACTTTTTTTTTTTTTTTTAATTCAATTATGTTCAAAAAATTACTAGTATTTCACTGATCAAAATGCGCTGAAAAAAAAATGCTAGTCACTTGGTTTTTTTATAAATAAATAAAAAGTGGTAGATGCTAGGCGACCACTGGAGTCGGTTTATTTTAATGAATATTAATTTAATCGGTACATTATTTATGCTCAATCGAAAGATGATTTGACTAGAAATTAGCATCTTTTGGTTTCACGAAGCTAGCACAATTATTTTTTAAGATACATATTAATTAGTTTTTTCTCTGGTTCCAAATTAATTAAATAATAAGTAGTTCTTGCGTTGGTCAATTTTAAAAATAAATGCCGAATTCGTAATATGCACCCTCAAGAACACACATTCCAAGTTTGAAAAAAAAAGTTATTTAAGATAAATTTTTATTTAAAACAAGTAGACCTTATCTTGGTCAATTTTAAAGTCGAAGGTCAGATTTCTTATGAGCGCTCTCAAAAACCCTATTTTAATGAAACTTTGGAGGTAGTTTTCTGGTACCGAATGATGAGCGAAAGTCTAACAATATTTCAGCTCTGAATGGGTTTTTTCTACCTGTTTGCTATGTAAATTATCAGAAATTTTAAGCATTTTTTTCATTTCTTAGTTAATTTTTAAAAAATTCGTGTTCAAAGCCTATTGCATTTACAGTGATGCGAGACCTCGCATTTTTTTCGTCTTTCTATGATACTGGAAGTACCTATTAGCATTTTCTGAGTTTTGGAACATAAATTATTCATGGTTAAATTATGTGAACTAAGATTTGAAAATATTTTTCTCAGTTCAAAAAGAGACAAAAAAAATGCGAGGCATCTCCGTAAGTGCAATAGGCTTTGAACACGAATTTTTTGAAAATTACCTAAAAAACCAAAAAAGTGACCCAAATGTCTGGACCTGCCCTTGTAAATTTAAAAAAAATTATATTGAAAATAAATTATTACTTTTAACAAATAGACCTAACGTAAGTCAATTTTAAAAATCAAGGTCACATTCGTTGTTAGCTTACAAAAAAATCCTGTAAATAATTGATTTTTCCGTTAACCAAGTAGCCCTTATGTAGGATAAATTAAAAAATGAAGATCAGATTTGTCATTGGCGACCTCAAAAATCTCCGAGTACTCAATTTCTAAGGGCCACAGATACTCAGATTCTTTGGAGATGCACTTTAATTTTATTTATTTAAAAAAAAGTAAATTGAATTTGGCTAAACTCAGCTTTTTGCATGGCAAACCAGCAAAAAGGACCATTCAGAGGAAACATTTATGGTTTCGCCCATCATTTAGTACCAGAAAAGTACCTCCAAAATTTCATTGAAATCGGTGACTCAAATGTCTGGTCCTCTCCTTATTAGCGAAAACGCTCTAAGCTTATTGCAGAGGGACCTATCGCGGAACATCAATTTATATTTACGAGTTTCGGTAAATAACTTTAATTAATAATAAATTAATCATTTCAAAGTTATTCCATTTGTTTATTAGGTGGGAAACCAGTGATTAAAAAAAAAAAAAAATTAAAAATTTATTTTAAAATTTGTCCTACCGAAGGTCTACTTATTCAAGGCTGCCATTTATGATTAGTAATTAGAAATTTAGTACTCGGAGATTTTTGAGGTCGCCAATGACAAATCTGGTCTTCATTTTTTAATTTATCCTACATAATGGGTACTTGGTTAACGGAAAAATCAATTATTTACAGGATTTTTTTGTAAGCTAACAACGAATGTGACCTTGATTTTTAAAATTGACTTACGTTCGGTCTATTTGTTTAAAGTAATAATTTATTTTCAATATAATTTTTTTTAAACTTACAAGGGCAGGTCCAGACATTTGGGTCACTTTTTTGGTTTTTTAGGTAATTTTCAAAAAATTCGTGTTCAAAGCCTATTGCACTTACGGAGATGCCTCGCATTTTTTTTGTCTCTTTTTGAACTGAGAAAAATATTTTCAAATCTTAGTTCACATAATTTAACCATGAATAATTTATGTTCCAAAACTCAGAAAATGCTAATAGGTACTTCCAGTATCTTAGAAAGACGAAAAAAATGCGAGGTCTCGCATCACTGTAAATGCAATAGGCTTTGAACACGAATTTTTTAAAAATTAACTAAGAAATGAAAAAAATGCTTAAAATTTCTGATAATTTACATGGCAAACAGGTAGAAAAACCCATTCAGAGCTGAAATATTGTTAGACTTTCGCTCATCATTCGGTACCAGAAAACTACCTCCAAAGTTTCATTAAAATAGGGTTTTTGAGAGCGCTCATAAGAAATCTGACCTTCGACTTTAAAATTGACCAAGATAAGGTCTACTTGTTTTAAGTAAAAATTTATCTTAAGGTGGTTTTCTACCAGAGCTAGTCAAGTTCAAGACTAAAAAAAAATTATTACTCCAAATTACTAACAATTGGCTATTACAATTTATTTTTGAACTTTTTATGGCTTCTGAAATTATTTTCTACCAAAAAAACATTGACAATCACAACAAAACATTTTTTTAAACTTTTGACCTCACCTTTGAATACCGCAGTTTTGGAGGTTATTCACGTGAAAATTATTTTTGTAAAATTATTGCAAAATTCCTAGAAGGTCAATTTTTTGCAGTTTCAAGAAATGAATTCTTCGATAGTGAAACTATATGTATGTAGTTTTTCTAAAGGATCTCTATTGTAAGAAGACAAATATCAATAATTTAGTACACTTTTTCAGCGTAGCGGCCATACGCGTAATGAAAAAAATTCAATCTTTAACTTGCTGTAACTTTTAAACTATATGGTCAATTTTGATCAGACTTCGTAGAAATGTTTATTAATATCTAATAAACATCTCCAGAAAGTTTGAGCTGATTCTCTATTGTCATGCATTTGGTAGAAAACCACCTTAAATAACTTTTTTTTTCAAACTTGGAATGTGTGTTCTTGAGGGTGCATATTACGAATTCGGCATTTATTTTTAAAATTGACCAAAGCAAGAACTACTTATTATTTAATTAATTTGGAACCAGAGAAAAAACTAATTAATATGTATCTTAAAAAATAATTGTGCTAGCTTCGTGAAACCAAAAGATGCTAATTTCTAGTCACATAATCTTTCGATTGAGCATAAATAATTTACCGATTAAATTAATATTCATTAAAATAAACCGACTCCAGTGGTCGCCCAGCATCTACCACTTTTTATTTATTTATAAAAAAACCAAGTCACTAGCATTTTTTTTTCAGCGCATTTTAATCAATGAAATACTAGTCATTTTTTGAGCATAATTTAATTAAAAAAAAAAAGTTGCTAACTTTGAGATGCTCCCAAAAGTACCGTTTACGCGCCAAACCTCCGCCATCATGGCTAGTTGAAATGTTAGAAACGAGGAATGGAAACGTGAACTGCGGGGGACGAAGGCATCAAATCAGCCAGTATTTTAGCAATAAATTTTATCAAAAATATTCGTTTTCAGTTAAAAAAACTAATTAGTACTAATTGTTAGTTGAAATATCTGTCGATTAAGCACTATTAATTGAAAAAAAAAATATATTTTCATGCAAAAAATTGAGATTTTATTTTTTCCAGCACCCGTCCCTTTTTGTAGTATATTATATATACATTATTAGGGATTTGAATTCACGATCTTTCAACTTCCAAGTTGTCACCTCCCGAGTAAACATTATGATTCGGCGCGACTTCGGCCCGAATTCGTATCCGAACTAGCCGAAGTGCTGCCGAATTCGGCCATACGTCGGTGGGGGGCGCGGCGACGCTTTCGGCCCGAACTCAGCCGAAAACAAAACAGTGCAAAGCTGCTCAGCTAGCTGACGATAAACTTTATCGATGTGCCATTATACATTGATATTCTTATACAAAAACTGAATTTTTATATAAATAATTACTTCTAGAGCCCTGAGAGAAGTAATTATTTAGAAGCTATTCCTAAAATTTTACAAAAGTTAGTTCTACTACACTAAATGCAATATTTTTTTGAGGTTATATTTGGCTCACTGGTATCAAATTTTTTTTAAATACGCTGAAAATTTAGCTTTTTATTTCTAAAAACATTTGATATTTTTAGAATGGGCCAGATTCTCTACAGAGAAAGAGAATTGATTTGAAATACACTACGGTGGAGCACATTTCACACCAGATAGTATCCACAGGTTTCATACCACAATCTAAAGTACTTTATAAATAAAAAATGAAGGATTCAAGCTGTTTCAAAACTGAAAATCTATTAGGATCATTTTACCACCTGTGTTATGTTTATTTTGTCAGTTTTAGCTTTTTTGCTTAAGCCGTACTTAGTCTGCACCTTCCACTATATTGAAACTATGACTTACCCAAGTTGTTTCATGTTTTTCACTTAAGATACAATAAAGTTGATAAAAATATTTTATGAAACATGCTCAAAATGATAATTATTTTTTTCTATACCAACAGTTTTCAATTATTTAGGTAAGTGTAAACAAAAAATAAAATCATTTAAAATTATTGACTAAAACCTATTAGATATAAATTAAGTATGTTTTGAAACATCAATTTTACTGTGTCCTGTGTGAAAAACAAAAATCAAGTAACTTGAATATATACTAACTAAAAAGAATCAGTTGAAAGCATTGAAGTGTCTGTTTGGAAAAAATAAAAAAATGCAAAAAATTTGATAAGTTTCAGTTACATGATGTTGGGTGGTGCAGACTAATTTAAGCAAAAAAAGCTGAAATTGACACAATAAATTCACCTAAAATAGTTTTGTGGGCTTATTCACTTTGAAATAGCATACATTTTTCATATTTTCTTTATAAAATACTTTAAGTTGTGGTATCGAGTACCTATGGATACTATCTTGGGTTAAATATGGTATATTTTTTGCTCATTATATAGTTTAAAATTTATTCTCTTGCTCTATAAAGCACCTGAATGAGTAAATTTGATCCAATGTTAGAAAGATTTGGGTGGCTAAATCTGACTGCTCCTTGACAAGCCAATATAAAAATTTTATTGTCGTAAATATCTGACTTTTGTTTTACATTTTTTTTTTTGATTAATTCTGAATGCAACTATATTATCTATTTTCTTTTCACACCTTCAACTACAATCATAATAAATTTTTATTTATACAGTTGGTTTATTATAAATGACAACTCACTTTTATTCTAAGAAGTTTTTTTTTTAATTCCTCAAATTGATAACAAAGATTTAATTCATTGATAAAGTTTGATAAAAAATTATCTACTACATTTATTAGACCAAATTTTATAGTAGTTTGTTTATAACTGAATAAAAAAATGAAGTTTTTAATTCATTGCAATACTAAATTTGTTTATTAAATTTCACTTAGAAGCCACCGAAAAAAAACTTTTTTCATATTTTTTTTCAGCATTTTCAGTAGGATCAACTTAGGTTCCTGCTCATCTAAATAACTGCTATCAGACTCCTTTTTTAAACGTTTATTTTGATTTACTTTTTTTAAATTTAATCTTCTCTTTTCTGTAGAAAACATTTTGTGTTACAGATAGCTGAAACTTTTTTTGTCAAATACTTACATCTCAGGTTTCAGCTAATTCTATGGATTATATTTACACTCACTAACAAAATTGTTTATTGATTTTAAATAGCAGAAGCAACATAATGTGCATACTTTATAATAACATAACCTTTAAATACCTACAGTAATCCATCGGCCGAGTTCGGACCGAGATCACTACCGCGCCCCCAACCGACCTCGGGCCGAGCTCGGCTGCCGAACTCGGCCCGAATTCGCGGCTTCAACAGCCGCATTATAATGTTTACTCGGGCTAGTCCATTACGATACAAATACTTTTGTAAGAAAGGTGCTTAGTACTTATGGTACCTATACCTAGTATGGCCCCCCTAAGCGAGAATCGACGTTGTGGCGAATCAAATCAATATTTTTTGACTTGTAAGGTCTCATTTTAAAGGTTAATTCAAGAGCTTTAAAATGAGACCTTACGCGTTTGATTTTGATCAATGAGCTTAAAATGCCAGAGGATTTACCAAAACACGTTTTTTTAAGACACCAAAAATTTATGTACCTTATATGGCCCCCTTGAAGTTATTTATTAATCGCGATTTGTTCCTATTTTTTAAATCAATCAGGCTATGAGATTAAAAAAACTTTTAAGTTTTCATTATTTTAAAAATTATTTATTTAAAAATTGAGCCTTTTTACAATTTTTTTGAAAGCTTTGCAACCAGTAGAAAAATTTCAACTTTAAATTTTTATCAAAGTTGGTTTTTTGAGCTAGAATTTTTTTTTGTTATAATATAAAAAAAGCTTTAAAACAATGTTTTATTTTTATTTATTTAAATTTTTTTTTCCTAAGTAACATTAGGATAGGATTTTCTAAAAAGTAAATGTGAAACTAAGGACTCTTAATATCGGTATTTCTACTAATTCGGGGGGCTACATTAGGTACACTGCAGTCTAAAAAGTTATTAAAGAATAAAAACCCGTTAGAAAACGAGTTGAACAAAAACTAAAATCGCATTTTAAAGCTGAAACAATAACGAATCGAAGCTACTTATGAAAGTTTTGGTCAGGTGTGTCTAAATATTTTGGCAGACCATTTAATAATAACTAAGGTATACGAAACGAGTTTTAGCTATAAGGCGTGCGCAAAAATAATTTTCAAATGTTCTAAACAACTAAAAACTTCATAATTCAGTGTTTTTGACTTCTTCCTATCTGTAGAGATGCCGCATATCGAGCATATTTAAAATAACAGGCGGGGGCCATATTAGGTACACTTACCTTATAATAAAGTAGATCGCTTAAATAAACCTTGTCAAGGTATAAACAAGCTCTGGAAAGTAATTTAAAAATGCATTTTTCAAGGTAGTTGATTACTTGATAATTAAGGGACTAATGAAAACATAATCAACGATTTAAAAATTAATAAAATTAAATGAAAAATATAATTATTATAAAAGGAACACCAGCATAAAGCAGATTCACAAAATGAAAATACAGCCCAATTTGTGCCCACACTCAGGGAAGCCCGGTATGACAGTAAAGGCAGTGTGCATTAACTGTTAAGTCGTAGATGCAAACTTTAACAGTTAATGCATGCGTCTTAACAGTTAATGCGGGACGTATTAACTGTTAAGTATCAAGTCGACTTGATTTTCATGCATGTTCGGGGTTATGTTCATCATATTAACTAGATCGAATTTAAAAATTTACTGATGATTATTATACTGTTATACGTCCCGCATTAACTGTTAAAATCAAAATATTTTCGGCGTGCGAGTGCGATTACGCTCGGTGCATTTGCGCGGAATTGTGCATGAGATCTAGTTTATCACTTGTGTGATATAAATCAATGCATTTATATTTTAGTAAAAACATTAATACTCAACATTTTATATGCAAGTATAATAATCATCAGTAAATTTTTAAATTCGATCTAGTTAAGTGAAAATCAAGTCGACTTGATACTTAACAGTTAATGCGGGACGCATTAACTGTTAAGATGCATGCATTAACTGTTCAAGTTTGCATCTACGACTTAACAGTTAATGCACGCTGCCTTTACTGTCATACCGAGCTTCCCTGAGTGCATGAATAATTATGTAAACAGCCCGTTAAGATAATTTTAAGAAAAATAGAAAAACTGTTTAAATAAATAATCAACTTACAAAAAGGCAACGCACGCCTGCAGTTTCGTCCTCAAGGACTCATCAGGTATATAAAATAATATAAGAAATAGGATTTGCAAAGTTAAAGAATCTTTTATTGTACGTAAAATAACTCTTGTGTACGAAATTAAAGTTTAAACTGAAATTTTTTTTTGCTGATTTTTTTTTTTAATATGAAAAAAAAATTTGAGTTGAAAGTGAATAACCAACTTATTTCATTAAAAACAAACTAAATTTGCAACGTACAGAACTCTTTCTGAAGTCATCCCCGAAGAATTCAATCCGAACTCTCGAAGATGATCCCCAGGTATCTCCGTCATTTTCCCAAGTATATACTCAGAAATAAATTCCGACAACCCCTGATATCTCCTGTAACTTTTCTTTGTTACTACTGCTCGGAACTTAAAATAAGGTACCAGGTGTCGAGTCCTGACGCACCAGGTAGACATATTCTAGAACTTTTCTTTGCTACCGGTGCTAAGGACTTAGAATAAGATATACCAGGAGCCTCGAGTTAACCTCTCCTGGAAGTTTTCCTCCGGGTGCGCCAGGAGTTGACCCGGTGCACCATGTAGCTTGTAGTAGGTCTCAAGCACCGATTTCCAGTAAAAATTCCAGGAGAAGTCGACTGAGTGCACCTGGAGTCGACAAGGGGCACCCTGTACCTTATTGTAAGTTCTGAGCACCGATTACAAGGAAAAGTTCCAGGAGAAATCGACCATGTGTGCGAGGAGTCAACCTGGGGCACGTAAAATTTATTTCTGAGTATATACCTGGGAAAATATTAATTGTGTAATTATTATAATTAATTAATTTATTATTATTTTTTTTTTGATACTCTAACTATTTAAGCAATAAAATATTAAAAATTTTAAAAAGTTGTAAAGCCTGTTATTTTTTATATGTTTAAATTATAAAAATTATTTTTACTCGAAAAATATGAAAAAAATTATTGTAACAAAAATTTATAGTTTCAATGCATGTTAAATTAAAAAAAAAATCTCTTTATTATAAAAAATGTTTATTTCAAACTGAAATTGAAATCTAAATAGGGGTTTGACGAGCGGAGCCCCCCCCCCCCTCCGGTATAAAGTTCTAAAAAATTTATGATAGTCACTAAACTTTTATTAATATTAACAAGCTTTAACATGACTGATAAACTAAAATTTTCAGGTACCCAGCCCATTTTGGGCAGTTAGAATGTTTAAAATTAATTGCCTCTCCAAGATTCACAGACAAGCGTATTGGATATCTCGGCGCAATGCTCCTTCTTGATGAACGTCAAGATGTTCATTTATTGATAACAAACTGTTTGAAAAAGTAATATTCCCTTTAAAATGAATTTTTTATTAAGCATTTTGAATTAATTTTATCTTTTGTATTTGCAGTGATTTAAATAGCACCACCCAATTTGTGATTGGATTAGCCCTGTGTACTCTTGGTGCAATTGCATCACCAGAAATGGCTAGAGATCTGGCTGCAGAAGTTGAAAGGTTAATGAAATCTCCAAATGCATATATTCGGAAAAAAGCTGCTCTTTGTGCATTTAGAATAATCAGACGAGTGCCAGAGTTGATGGAAATGTTTTTACCTGCAACACGAAGTTTACTTACAGAAAAAAATCACGGAGTTCTCATTACTGGGGTGACATTAATTACAGAAATGTGTGAGAATAGTGTAGATACCTTGAATCACTTCAAAAAGGTTAGCATACAAATAATGCATGTATCTATTCATAGTATATTATTCACCGAGGGAGTAAAGTGTGCCGGGGAGGCCCGCTGCGGTTGCAGCCCGAGCCGAAGGCGAGGGCTGCAATTAGCGGGCCTCCCCGGCACATTATTAGTTCCGAGTGATATATACACTTTTTTAATCTCGTATCGCAAGATTTAACTTGATTTCCTCCGATCAAAGCCAAAAAAACGGCGAGGTTGCTCCCTGCGCATAGCGACCAGCGCGCATCTCACAGCAGATCAGTGTGCGTCTCCCCGAGCCGCAGGCGAGGGGAGACAGCTGATCTGCTATGCGCGCTGGTCGATTGCGCAGGGAGCCCCCGCCGTTCTTTTGGCTCTCATCGGAGGGACTCAAGTTATTACTTGCGATGCACGAGGTTAAAAAAGTATTTATAGACTATAACACTTTGTTCATCAAAAATTTTTAACTGTGATGCACAGAAACTTAGATGTACTTACGTAAGAATTTTTTATATTTTTCGCGCTTACTCCAATCCAACCGAAAAAGAATTTTTTTTTTTAAACCTTTACAAACTACAAGTAATAATTTTGTCCTGTTTAGGAATGCGGCCATCGTGAGGTAACTGCGAATTGCTTGGTTTTTTTTGTGCATGATTTGCTTATCATTATCATATGCAAAGGCTTTGCTAATAGATACTTTACAAAATATATATATTTTTTTTAAACCCACTCACAGATCAATTTATTTAAAAATTAAACATCAGATTTTGAAAAAAAAAATTCAAGATAATATTTTGAACTTATACTTAATTTGATTTTGAACTTATACTATACTTCAACAATGTTTCAAGCGATAATTTGTGCATGCGTGTCAAATTTTTCAATTATATTATTATTGAAAAATTAATATTTTTGTTGAGTCACTTGTAAATACTTTACCTTTGTTATATTCTTATACAGTATTAAAAATTATATAAATAAAATATGTGAGTGATTCCACATTGACTCAGACGATTTCAATCTCAAAAATTATTTCAAATTTCAAAATCTAGTTAATTTTAGTATATAAAGTAAGGACAAAAATTTTTATAGTGATCAATGAATAAAAAAAAGTTGTAGTAGTTGAAAATTCAGTTTTTACCCTTTTATATCAATTTTACACCTTATCCAAAGAATATCGAATTCAATATAAAAGAAATTTAAAGTACATTATGTGATGAATTTCAAATATTTTAAAAACAATTTTTAATTTTTCCCTTCAACACCAAACTTTTATTCAGTTGGTGCAATGTTAAGTCTCCAAGGTAAAGATGTTTGTCATCTTTAATATTGAACTCTATTATGGAAACAATTAGGTGTTTACTCAAGCTTTAATTTAAGATCAACTTAAGAAAGTTCAACTCGAAAAACTAATCGTGATGAATAAATTATGAAAATTTAGAGTTATTTTGATTGAATAATAAGAAGTCCTCTGTTAAAATCTGGAAGCAATTAGGAGTCTAATAACAAAGATATCAATAATTATTGTTTTGACCCATTAACACAGTGTCATATGGGAAATCGAACTTTTTCGCGCTTTTTAACAAAGTCTCTCAATAATGGATGACACCAAGCACAGTTTTTTAGAGGTGTTAAAAGAGCATTTGAGGTTTATTTTAGGATGTTTACGGAGACGATTAGGAGAATATGAATAATAGAAAAAAATAGTCAAAGAAAAAAAAATAGTACTTTTGGGGTTAGGTTAGATTCAAGCAATCAATCAGCGTGTTTCTATATCGGAAAAATAGTCATACGAGAAGACTTGACTTGAGTAGTCAAAGATGAACGTCCTTAATGACATGACTGTAATGCATGCATTTTATGAGAGTGAATGAGCCAGAAAGAATATTAAAAGTGCTAAAGCGTAGTTAGCAAAAAGTATAGCGAGCGGGTTATTGACACGCTGATCGAGCGTTATATGTACAGCGAGCGATACTCTTACTAGAGTTCAGTCACAATGTAACGTCAATGGAATAAACTAATATCTTTAACTTTACACCAACAGCTCATTTAAATACTCCTCCCTCAATCCATTACAATTGGCGACGAGGATAAAAGCAAAAAATCCGACGAGGATGAAAGCAAAGTAACCAACGAGGTTGAAAAATAGTGATAAAAGTTCAAGAAAAAATCCGACGAGGAATAAAAATAATAAAACGTGAAAAAGTGCATACAAAAAAAGGGCGTGACGAGCGCTAAAGTGTTTAACAAATAAAGTGTTTACACTATAAAATTTACAAAACGTGACGAGCGCATAAAATTTAATGTGTGAGAAAAGTGGAATTTGTGAAAACATAAAAAAGCTAATAGAAGATAAAACACCAACGGGGGTTCATACGTTAAATAAAGAAGAGTTAGTGGAATTCTTAGAAAAATTCAATATAAAAACAGTACTAGAGGAATTTTCTGAAGAAGAATTACGTAAATTAGCAAAAAATTTCAGCTCTATCAACGCAAAAGAAGTGGCAACACACATTAATACATCTTCTAGCAGTATTTAAATATTACTGCAACAGCAAAGAAAGAAACTTGAAATTACTGAATCTGTACAAATTCGACAATTTAAGAAGGATAGCCAAAAACTTGTTAAAAAATTACAAAGAAAGCATTGAGAAAAGCAAAGGTTCGATTGAAGAAGAAAAAGAAGAAGAAGAAGAAGAAGAAGAAGAAGAAGAAGAAGAAGAAGAAGAAGAAGAAGAAGAAGAAGAAGAAGAAGAAGAAGAAGAAGAAGAAGAAGAAAGCGACTTAAACGCCACAATAATAAATTCAAGCTTAGAAAATAAAGAAGAAAAAATTGCGCAAACTGAAACTGAAGCAGTAAACTCAGCAGAAAGTGAAGAAATTATTTTAGATCTTGAAATGGCAGATCTAGAATTTCACAAAAACAAGGACAGCTGGGAGGAGTACGTCGAGAGAATAGAGTTATACAGCATAACCAATAAAATCACAGAGGATAAAGCACAAGTAGCTACATTGCTCACAAAATGTGGTTCAGAAACATATAAACTAGTTAGAGATTTATGTTCTCCAGCAAAACCTAAAGATAAGAAGTTTGAAGATATAATCAAACTTATGAAAGAGCATTTAACACCAAAGAAGAACTCGGCAATAGAAAGGTGTATCTTCAGTCAAGCTAAGCAAAATACTGGAGAAACAATCAAAGAATACGTGGCAGGATTAAGAAAACTTGCAATGACTTGCAATTTTACAGAGTTGGACGAGGCTCTGTGTAACCAATTAGTGTGCGGTGTAAAAGATCGCTATACAAAAATCGCATTATTTAGTGAAAAAGCTCTAACGATAGAAACAGCAACAGAAATAGCTACAACTAGAGAGGCAGCAGTTAAAAGTGCGACGAGCACTGAAAAGAAAACAAACTTCGAACAAATTCAACACGTAAGCAGCTCACAAAGATTCCAGAGGAAGGGCGGAGCACCATACAACGGCGGCTACAACAAGGGCAACAGCAGCAGCAGCAACTACAAGAGCGGTAACGTAAATAATAAGTATAGCGCAAGTAATTCGCGTTATTTTTTATACAATTGTTATCGGTGTGGCATGAATAATCATTTAGCGAAAGAGTGTAAATTCATAAATTATAATTGTAACTTTTGCAAAAAAGTAGATCATTTAGAAAAAGTATGCATTAAAAAACACGGAAAAAATATAATTTTTAAAAATGTTGACGGTAACGCGAGAAGTAACAGTAGCAGGCAGTGCAATCACTTGCAGCCAGAAGAGCGCGAATCAAACGATAAGTTCGAACATTCTGATGAATTTTATTCTATTTCAGAAAACAAAGTGAAAATTAATAAAATAGACCCGAAACCTCAATTTGCAGAGGTAATAATAAATAATATTCAATTTGAAATGGAAATTGACACTGGGTCATATGTAACAGCTATGTAAGAAAAAGATAAGAATAAATATTTTCCAAACGAAAAATTAAGCAAAAGTGATCTTACATTAACGTGTTACGGAGGATTACCACTGAATCCCATCTGAATTTTAAAAGTAAAATTAAATTTCTTAGAAAGCGAGAAAAACTTAGATTTGTACATTATAGCCGGCTCAGGACCTTTATTGTTAGGTCGGCAATGGCTGAAAGCTTTTAATTTATGGCCGTTAAAGTTAATGAAAAATGAACGTGAAAGTAATGTTTTAAAAATATAGAGTGAAACTATAAAACTTAACATGTTAAAAAAATTTCCAGTCTTATTCTCAGACACGTAAGGGTGTTATAAAAGGTAGAAAAGTACATTTAGTTTTTAAATATAATGTAAAACCGATACAACTAAAGCCTTGTCATGCATGCTAATGCTAAAAAATTCAAACGAAATTCAAAGATTAATTAAATTGGGAAATTTAGAACCAGTAGAGTGTAGTGAATGGGCAACACCCATTATTCCGGTATTAAAGAAAAACGAAGAAGTGCGTAATCGCGGTAATTTTAAACCAACAGTCAACCTGCAGTTAGTAATTAAAAGGCATCCAATACCTCTTAAAGAAAAAATTTTTAACACGTTAAGAGTCGGAAGTAAATGGTCGCAAATAGACTTAAAACACGCGTTTATGCAATTTAAATTAGATGACGAATCTAAAAACGCTCTAACAATTATTACACATGAATGTTTATATCAATACACAAAGCTGGGCGAAGGTATAGCATCAAGTCCGGGAAAATGTCAGGATATTCTCAAAAAAATTTTAAAAGGTATAAAACATACGGAAATTTACATTGATAATATTTATATTACGGGTCAAACGGACCAAGAACATATTGAAATTTTAACAGAGACTTTTGCGAGACTAGATGAAGCAGGTCTACGCGTAAATTTAGATAAATGTGATTTTTTTAAAGAAAGCATTGAAATTTTAGGGTTTTTATAAACGAGAACGGGTTAAACCCAAGTCCATCTATCATAAAAGCAATTAAAGAAGCACCATCGCCAAAAAACCATAAAGAATTAGAAGCTTTTTCAGGCTTAGTAAATTTTTACGAAAAATTCATAAAATGCATACATTACCATGACCGAACCTGAAAGTTTAAAAAGTTTTTGTGCTGTGTGAGAAGTTGGCATATAATTTTACTTGAAAAATATTTAGACTAGCTTCCACTTTTATAACTCCGATTCCAAGCAGGTTTTCAACTTACGAAAATTCTTGCCTAGAGCATCTGCAACCTTGCATTGTTTCATGAATTTTTAGATAAAAATATTTTCAAATCAAATTTTACTGATTTTGAACATTACATGCAGTAGAATTTCTAAAATTCAAAGTACATTTAAAGATCCCAAATGTATAGTAGTCAAAGTCGCTAAATAACAATGATCAGTTAAAAAATTGAGGATTTTTGCCCATTAAAGTAGTTGCATAAATACATATATATGAGGGTACCCCCCTACTCGATCCGCTCGTCAACCCCCAACTTACGTTTTTAATAAAAAAATTTCTGTATGAGGTAACCCATTTTTAATATCTGAACAATATTTTTTTGTTTATGTGCAAAAACAAGTTTTGATTAAAGAGTCCATACAAAATACAATTTTTGATTTATTTTTAATTTAATTTAGAATTAAATGGAGTACAAAATGGAAAATCTAAATCAGAATCTTTTAGAATATAATGTAAAAATAATTAGATAATATGTTGGTTGGTCGAACGAACGAAAATATTAATTTATTTATGCCAACGTTTCGTCATCAATTTATAATGACCTCTTCATTTATGTTTAGAAGCTATTGAAAATAACTGTTTAGAAAAATTCAAAACTAGTTATTTAATATTTAAACGTTATGTTGATGACATTTTTTTAATTTGTAAAAAATCGCGCCTAAAAAACATACATGATTATTTTAACAACTATGATGATTCAATTAAATTTACAATAGAACACGAAAATAATAATTTGGAAATAAATTTTTTGGATCTAAAAGTTAAAAAGGAAAATGGCAAATTAATTACCAATTGGTACCGGAAAAATACATCCTCTGGTAGGTATGTGCACTTTGATTCCCATCACCCGATACAAATGAAAATATCTATCGTTTATATGTTAGTTGATAAAGCTGTTAAGCTCTCTGATAGAAGATTTCATAAGACTAATTTGAGTTTGGTTAAAAATTTGCTTATTAATAATGGTTATCCTGTTGATTTTATTTCTAAATACACAAAATTCAGATTGAGAAAGCTTGACAGTCCCAATATTCATAATAATGTAGATGATTTTCATAATGAACCTTTTATAGTTTTGCCTTATCACAAATATTTTTCTTCCAATGTTCAGTTTATTTTTAAGAAATTCGGTATCAGAGTTGTTTACAGGTACACTAATAAATTAAATCAATTTGTAAATTTAGGCAAGGATACTGTAGATAAATTTAATAAAACTAACGTTATTTATAAAATTAATTGTAAAGATTGTGAAAAAACTTATATAGGTCAAACTAAAAGATTTTTGAGAGAACGTATTAATGAACATGAGTCTTATGTCAGACTTTTGGATGACAAATCTGTAATTGCATTACATTGCAATAATAATAATCATTTTTTTGATTTTGATAATGTCAAAATTTTAGACACGGAGTTAGTTTTGAAAAAACGAACTTTTTTGGAAATGTTATATATCCATTATAATCCTAATAATATCAACAAACAGTTGGACACTCAGTTTCTGAGAAATGATTATAAGCGAATAACTGAGGCGTTGCTACTTTCAAAGCGTTGTACAAAGTAAGTCTTTAAGCCCAGTCAAACTTTATCATTTGAACTATGAGCATCGTTAGTTTTATTTTCTGACATGGTTTAATAATAAACCTACTGGTATTTAATATTTATATTTTACTTTTAAATGTTTTATAAAATAATTTAAACTTTGTGATCTTCGTTAATTTTTTAGCCTTGAAGAGGTCATTATAAATTGATGACGAAACGTTGGCATAAATAAATTAATATTTTCGTTCGTTCGACCAACCAACATATTATCTAATTATTTCTTCATCCCACGAACAACCAACAAACCACTACTATTTTATAATGTAAAAATTTTGTATTCAGATATATTGTATCAAAAACAAACAGATGGTAGAAAATAAGTAGGGTAACTAGAGGTGTTCTGGCCAAACTTGTGTTGGTGAGCTCTGACGTCACACACACACACACACACACGCACGCGGCTTTTGGTGCGTGCGTCTCGGGTGGGGGCCTGGGCGGCCTGGTGGGCCTGGGGGGGGGGGAGGTGGCGCGCGGCGGCGGCCGCTGGACCACCACGACGGCCTTGACGCGGTGCGTGCGCTAGACCATGCGATCAAACAAAATTTCGACGCAACGTTACACCTACAATAATCATGGAGCCCATGAAAAACCCATTAGTCAGTATTGACCAACGTATGTTTTTTTGTTTGCGTCTCCAAAAAAAGTCGTGACTCGGCGAAAATTTCAAAACATACAATTATTTCCAATTACACTGCTCCAATAATGCGTCCAACTTGCGTATCAAAAAAAAAAAAAAAAAAAAAGTTGAGCCTTTGTAGGTCCGGCAATTTAACGGCATTAGTCTTCGGGCGTTCCGAGAATAAACAATCGCGGGAATAAATCCTTTTTTTTGCTAAAAAGTTTTTCAAAATTAAGTTACAGTGACACATTTAAGCTTTCTTACTTTTGCTAAAGTACGATAAAATATTTGAAGAGGTAGAAATTTGTGACAGTAGAAAAATAGTCGCAACAGAGGTAACTTGTGTGACGTGTCATCCAGTTATATTTTGGAAAAAATAAAATCAATAAAATGCGATCCTTCTACATTGTGCCTGATTTTGAGTTTTAAAAAGCAGTCATGGATCAGTTATCAAAACCGTCAACGTCAAATGATGTTAATAAGGAGGAGGAGGAGGAAATCTCGTTCAATTCTGAAGAAAAAAGAATTAGAGGTGAATTTTTCAGCCTCAAACGGCAACTTCAAGATGACGATTGGCGCGCTCGTTGTGAAGAGTGTATAAAACGTATGCGTCTCACTGGACCATGCGAAAAAGTTTTGACTGGTAAAATTGAACGATTAGAAGGACTTTTGTGCGAATACAACAATCTGCAACAACAGCATGAAGGCGCTGGTTTAGAAAATGCACAAAGTATGCATGAAGAACAACCCAATCATCGTTGGAAACAAGTTCACTCAGCTTTAGACAACAATATCAGAGAATTTAAAATTAAAAATATTCGACACATTGACCCCATCAATTTTTTAACAGATGTTTCTTCCTTATTACTGTCAAAAATTAAGGAAAATGTAAAAGAATTATTGAGTTTGAAAATAAACCTAATATTGGTTGCGGAGTTTGTGCGTGCAGATAAAAAAGACGTGTTTTATTCGGCCTCGGATGTTATGAAAATTTACAAATCAACAAACCTAAAAAAGTGGTTCAATAAAGCAAACAAACAAATTTTAAATAATCTTGAGGATTTCAAGAATGTGAGAGTGGCTGGGCGCTGTCGCGAATTCTCAGACTAGACATTAAAGTTGCAAAGATTAATGACTTGCGCGGTTCTGGATGTTGCATACAACTTCCGGAAAAAATTGTAAAAAAAAAAGCAATTATTAATATTGACAATGCTTCGGATAACGCGTGTTTTGCCTGGGCTGTCACGGCTGCTCTTTACACAAGAAAACAAGGTAAAAATATCCCACACAGTAATCTTACAAGTTCATATCCGCACTACACAGAAATGCTCAATGTCAAAGATTTTAAATTTCCCTTTACTTTGAATCAAATTAAAAAATTTGAAAAAATAAATAATGTTTCTATCAATGTTTATTCGGCATCGAAAAACTTACTTATATTTATCCGGTGTTGTTGACAAAAAAAAAGAAGATAAAATCAAAGAGACATATAAATCTTTTTTTTCAATTTGATGGTAAAAATTCACATTTTTCTTGGATAAAAAATTTTTCAAGACTGGCACACTGGCAAATGAATCGTAAGAAGGGTAAAATGTTTTTTTGCAATAGATGTGTTCACGGATTTTATACAAAATATAGACTCAAGAAACACGAAAAAATTTGTCTGAAAATTCACAAGGAAGAAGGTGCAATTTTTTCACCATCTAAAAATGATGCAACTCTCAAGTTTAAAAATTTTCATAAGAAATTGGACGTGCCTTTTGTTGTATACGCCGACTTTGAGTGTATGTTGATCGATCGTAAAAACACTGACAAAATTATTGTTTACGACGATGACGACGACGACGACGACGACCATAATTATGATGAAAATTGTATACCTAAAAACACCTTTCAATAACATAAGGTTCATAGCGCGGCATATTACTTACACTGTACCTATGACAATTCTTTGTCGCGATTTGCATCTTATCAACATCCTACAGATGCAGGAAAATGGCTGATGCTCGAACTTTTACAAATAGCTTTTGACGTAGATCAGGTAAGAAATTTTTTGGATAAAAAAAAAAATCATATCTCAAACTATTTATTTATTTTTAGATTTTAAAAAATGTTCAAGAAATCACTCCAGCCCTCACTGAGGCAGAAAGACAAAAATTACTCTCAGAAACGAAGCAATGTCATATTTGTGAAAAAGACTTTGAGAGTACCGATGAAGATCGTGTCTTGGATCATTGTCATTTGACAGGTGCAGTGCGTGGCTTTGTACATAATCGGTGTAATTTAAACTATAAAATGAGTTTTTTAAATTTGCCCATTTTGTTCCACAATATGTCTGGCTACGATGAACACTTTATTATTCAAGAGATTGTAAATTTAGGAATTGAGGGAAGAATGAATGTCATTCCAACCAGCATGGAAAAATATATAGCAATAATGAAAAAAGTAAAAGGTACGGAAGTAACCCTTCAATTTATCGATTCTTATGGATTTTTAAATTCAAGTCTTAGTAAATTGGCTTCTTATTTGGATGCTAAAGATTTTGATATTCTTAAAAATAATTTTCACGAAGCCGACACTATAGAAAAACTTGAATTGATAAAAAGGAAGGATGTATTTCCGTACGAATATGTAAAAAATTTTGATGTATTGAACGAGCGTTCGCTACCTTCGCACGATAATTTTTATTCAAACTTGATCAAATCAAACATTAGTTTGGATGAGTATCGTCATGCAAAAAAGGTGTGGGATATATTTGCCATAGAGACTCTAGGCGATTACAGCGATTTGTATTTGAAAACTGATGTGTTGTTACTGGCAAGCGTATTTGAAAATTTTCGAAAAAAATGTAAAAATATTTATAACCTCGATCCCCTTCATTATTTTTCTCTTCCAGGGTTCGCTTTTGACTCTATGCTAAAATTAACTGGGGTAGAATTAGAGCTTTTAAGAAATATAGATAAAATTTTATTTATAGAAAAGGGAATTAGGGGTGGACTGAGTCAATGTTCAAACCGACATTCAAACGCAAATAATAAATATATGAAAGAGGGGTACGATCCTAATTTAGAAGATGTTTATATCAAATATTACGACAAAAATAATTTGTACGGTTGGGGAATGTCACAGCTCTTACCGTGCAAAAATTTCAAGTGGATACCTGAATGGAAATTTCATAAATATTACAACATTCGAAAATTTTCAGATACAGCCAAAACAGGATATATTTTAGAAGTTGATTTAAAATATCCAGAAAAGTTGCATCCAACACATAAAGATTTACCATTTTGTCCCGAGCATAGAAATGGAAAATTAATGGCTACGTTGTATGATAAAAAAAATTATGTAATTCATTATAAAAACTTGAAACAATGTGTCGAAGCAGGTTTGATTATAACTAAAATACATAGAATTCTGCGATTTCGACAAAAAGCGTGGTTGAAACCATACATCGACTTAAATAATAACTTGCGCGCAAATTCATCAAATAAATTTGAAGAAAATCTGTACAAATTAATGAATAATGCGGTTTATAGTAAAATGATTGAGAATGTTCGCAAGCGTGTGAATATAAAATTGATTAAAATATGGAAGGGTCGATATGGTGGGGAAGCTCGCATATCAAATCCTTATTTTAAGCGATTTAAAATATTCAACAAGTCTTTGGTTGGTGTTGAAATGAGAAAAAAATTTACCGTACTCGATAAACCCGTCTACGTAGGTATGGCAATATTAGAACTATCAAAAGTTTGCCTCTATGATTTTCATTATAATTTTATGTTGAAAGAATATTACGTTGATAACTGTAAAATTTTATACACAGATACAGACTCACTCCTTTATGAATTAAAAAATAAAGATATTTATGAAGTTGTAAAAAAGAATGTTATTGAAAAAAAGTTGGAATCGGAATTCGACACAAGTAACTATCCTAAAGATAATGTTTTTGGTATTCCTCTGGAAAATAAAAAAGTCTTAGGTTTGATGAAAGATGAGTGTGCCGGGAGGATAGTTTTATTGTACAGAGGATTGCGTGCAAAAGTTTATTCTCTTGTAATTGAAAAAAACGATGCTAGAGAAAAAAATGATGCTGTGAAAAAAATAAAAGGAATATTACAGTCTGTTGTTGCAAATGAAATAAAATTCGAAGATTTCGATGATTGTTTAAATAATCAAGAGAAACAAATATTCATTACACAAGGTTTGATTGTCTCAAGTTGTCACCGTCTCTTTTCTATTATGCAAAAAAAAATTGCACTAAATGCCTTTGACGATAAGAGGTGTATGCTGAAAAATTCACACGACACGCTACCTCACGGTTACAAAGGATAAATATTGTAGATTTGCAAAAGTGTTATAAACTCAATGTGTAATGATGATGAAAAAAGTTAGATTTAGTGACAATGTTTCAACGCGTGTTATGTGTGTTTATTCATATGCGAGTATGCAGGCAAGAATCGGTCCGTGGGAACAGATAGCCCGAGATCGAGAGCGTTTTAAACTACGATGTCAAAGGGCCGCGCTCATACTCAATCCAATAATTATTAAAAAAAAGAATAAAATATATGGAATATGTATTAAGTCCTGTATTGATTAAACGTCTATGTTAAATTTTTATCTGTAGGATTGGTTTTTGTGAATTAAATGTAATAATAAAACATACTTTGTTTGTCTTTTTATTTTTATTCCTTTAACACAGTGTTACATATAATTACATTAATAAAAAAAAAAAAAAATTATGAGGTAAGTTTTGGATTGAACAAAAAAAAAATATTACAAATCTTTTTTATGAATGTAACTATTGTGACTGTCATCGAATCCTAGCCATTTGACCAGCAGACGATTACCACGTTATTCAATCACCTTTTCAACTAAATAAACATTTGGACAAGTGGTTTTTTGCAACTCTTCGGCGTAGAAGCCTCCTTTCATCGGATGGTCTTTGTAATCTTTTAGGTAGAACATGGGTGGATTACTTCGTCTGACACGAGTAACTGTGAAGACTTCAACCATCCAGTTTGGCGTGTAACCTTTCTCAAATATATGTTTTGTTTTACTCACGCGCACTTTATCCCCAACTTTAAATTTCAGAGGCTTTCTTGATTTTCTTTTACATTTTCTCAATCTTTGCAGGACCTCGTGAGCGTTATCTTCGTTGACGTCCTTTGGCTTCATACCTATACTTCGATGTTTTTGATTGTTGTACTCTTTAACGAGCTTGGGTAAGATATCAAGCCAGTCGTAGCTACCTTGCAGGCTAAACTGTTTCCACATCTTCTCCTTCAGAGTTCGATTAAATCGTTCGCATATCGAAGCCTTGAGTCCGCTGTGCGTAGAGTACATGTTGATCTTGTACTTTTGTATCAACTTTATAAAATCTTCGTTGTAAAATTCTTTTCCCTCATCTACATGGATATTACGCGGAGGTGTGATTGTTTTCAAGATGGATTTCATTGCGTTTGTAACTTCTTTTCCAGACTTTGTTTTTAGCGGAATTGCCCAAGCGTACTTTGAGAATATATTTATTGCGGTGAGTATGTATTTGTAATCGTCGTTTTCATCAGCATACGGAATCATTTCTACCAAGTCGCATTGCAGTGTGTCGTTTATGCCTCTCATTTCAACTTTTCTTCGAGCATACTTGCGTCGAGCTGGCTTGTGCAACTCATTAACCAACACGTGCTTTTGATCCATTCTTTTTCAACTTGGATATTTCTTCCTCGATATTAAGTATATTAGATTTAAAAAACTCCTGCAGACCCTTTTCTTTACCCGCCACATACATGCCGAGATCTACTCTTTGTTTCTGCAATAGATATTCGAATTTATCAGTATTATCTGATTTTGCTTTATTAAATTCGTCGATAATGTCGGATTTTTGTTTTAGCAGCAAAGATTTTAAGGTTGCAAGATCAACCGCGTCGTTTGGTTGCACGGGCGACGCGATATTGGTTAACCTCTTGTTTTCAATGTCAAAGTTACCCTCGCGTGTAAATTTGAATCCATTGCCCGGCGGTCCGCGTTTGTCTTTTGCTGTACTGCTTCGACGTCCAAACACATCAACACCCATATTGATACTAGGATGATACACCATCCATTTCTTTAATATATGTACTTGGCTTCTCGCAATTCCTCCAGAATCGAATGAATTTCGTTTGTGTGGTTGAGATTGCCTGCAGCTTGTTCGGCCATTAACAACCAAAGACGATCGATCAGCTCATTTGGATCGTCCCAGTAGACATAATCTAAAGACGAGTTTCGTTTTGCAATTTTCAAATGAGGAGTCAAACCTCTACCCAACTTTGTAGGTGTGTGCTTGAAACTTTTTTTATCAAGCGCAGTTTTTTTCAAGGCATTTGCTGGAGATTTAACTTTAGGAGGTGTATCTATAGGCTCTATTTTAAATAAAGGCGCAATAATAAAATTATATTTATTACTTGTGGTATGTTTTTTTATTTGCGAGTTTGGTTTGTTACTCTTTCTGTGCGCATTCGAAATTTCAAGAATTTGTTTGTACAAAGTTAAATCTTTAATTTCATAATTTTGTGGATTTCTATGCGCAATGAGTTCGAGTAAGCCAGGAGTCATGGAGAAAGATTTATCATCAACGATAATGTCATCTCTTTCAAATTTTATAGGAACACTTCCAAGCGTGTATCCGTCATCGGTTTTTTTCACTCCATAAATTCCATCTGGCTCAAACTTTGACAGATCTAAAACATTTTCATCGTGTTGTTTTAATTTTTCAATTTCGTGAAACGATTCTTCGTCATCTGTTTCTGCAGTGTCATGTGATTCGAAATTCACGTTTTTGTCCTTTTTTTCGTGTTCATCATCTTCTTCGTTTATCAAAGAAAGATTGAGTAGTCTTTGTTTAAATGCATCATCATCATCATCATCATCATCATCATCATCATCTTGCATGAAGCTTTCATTTTTTCTTTTGGTATGAAAATTTTCGTTTTTTTGAACAAGTTGTTGCAGAGGATCGGTTATAGGTTTAAACGTTTCGTTCAAAACACGTTTGGTATTATCCTTTTGCGACTTGATGAGATTAAACTTTTTTTTCACGGCTTCGCGAGCTTTAACAAGTTCCGCAAGAACACTTTTTTCGAGAAATTTGGGCCATGTTAGCGCATCAGAGACACATAAGAGACTAATGATTTTCAATAGTCTACGATATATTTATGATAAAACAATCAAAACCTTTTCGATATCTGCCTTCGTTGATATCCCTATCTTTGTCGACAACAATAAAACTGTGTTTGCCTTCGATCCAACACTTTGAACACAAGTTTTTAAATTGATTGAATGACATGTCGGTATTCACGTGATCGTCATAAATATGCTTTAGATTAACTTCATCTTGACGAAACAAAATTAATAAATTAACGTTGTCTCTAACTAAGTGTTTCGGCACTGCAGCATAGGATTGGCATAGGTAGAAGCAGTCAACATTTTTGTGTCGACCCATACAATAAAAAGCTTTGACGTTATCTTTTTTTTCGCATGCTATATCATCAAATATTATTGAGTTTGGTAGGGCCTTATCTGGTGCTACTACTTCGTCGTGCTCACTGAAAGGTAGGTAATCCATTCCGTCTATGGATTTCAAAAGTTTTTCCAAAAACTTATACTTTGGCTGATCAAGCGATTTCGAATAAATATAAATATTTTCGAATCTCACGCCGTTTGGATGTGTTATAACAGCTAATAAACTATTAGTTTTTCCACAATTAGAGGGTCCCGAGATGACTGCGCGAATACTACTAGGTAGTAAATCACCATGACGCTTTGCTTTTTTTCTCGCTCAGCAATAACGTCAAAGTTGAGCACGGGAAGTCTCAAAGAATTTTCACTAAAATCCATGTTGATGCTTAAAAATACACGTCAAAACTACTTGCTAAAGGTATAAATACTACACCTTTTATACTGTAAGGTCAGTCTTGGATGAAACGTTGAACACAGATGATTACGTACAATAAAAGAAAGAAAAGTAAGCGGGGAAGAGGTTTGCTCAACAAAATCATTGACAAACTTCCCGTCGAATTACACTTACCCGGATACAATTATTGCGGACCGGGCACAAAACTGAAAGCTCGATTGGCTCGAGATGATTTGCCAATCAACCAACTTGATAACGCTTGCAAAGAACACGATATTACTTATTCGCAAAATGGAGACAACATGAGTGCAAGACACACCGCCGACAAAACTCTAGCCGATAAAGCTTGGCAAAGGGTACTGTCTAAAGATGCTAAGCTCAAGGAAAAAGCTGCAGCCTATGCTGTTACAAATGCCATGAAACTAAAAACAAAATTAGGAATGGGATTGAAATTAGATTCTTAAAGAAAAACTACTAAGAGGAAAGCTAAAAAAAAAAAAAAAAATCAAAACTTTAAATAGTATTATTCAAAAAACAAGAAGGTCAATTGATCCGCGCGAAGGTCCTATCGGTATAATTAATTCGGCATTTAAAACTTCCAAGTCTGCCGTCAAAGAGGCTGGTGGAAAAAGTAAAATAAAAATCCCTCGAGTCCTACCTGTGCCTTCGAAGATTGGAGGGTTCCTACCACTCGTACCTTTGTTTGCCGGTTTGAGTGCCACGGGTGCATTACCGGGGGGTTCTGCAGGAATATACAAAGCTATCAACGATGCAAAATCAGCTAAACAACAGTTGGAAGAAAATAAAAGACTCAATAAAACTATGGAAGCATTAGCCATAGGCAAAGGTTTGTATCTTGGATCTCGCAAGAGGGGTTTCGGCTTATACCTAGGTTCACGAAAAGGAAAAGGCTTGTATTTGAGATCGCCAAAGGGTCAAGAATTGTACATGAAATCGCAACAAGGTCGGGATTTGAAATCAAAAAAGGGGTTAAAAAAAAAAAAAAGTTCAAAATAATTTTACCCGATCGCGCACTAACAAATTTTGACTTGGTTAAATTTGCCAAGTTGCTTAAAATTCCATACTTTCGAGGAGTGTTTATGAAAAATAAACTACCATCAACAGGCTCTCGTTACAGAGAATCAGCTATTGTAAATTTAGATGATGACAGTGGACTTGGAACACACTGGGTTGCTTATCGGAAACGCGGCAACGATGTTGTCTACTTTGATAGTTTTGGAAATCTTCAACCTCCTCTCGAGTTGATGGATTATTTAAATGTTGATTCAATAAAGTACAATGCAGAGAGATTTCAAGATTACAATTCTTACAATTGTGGTCAGTTGTGTTTACAATTTTTATGTGGAAAATTAAAACGTATATAAGAATATTGTTCACCATCTTCTCTACTAGTTTATCTCGAGATGTGATGGAGTCAATTACTCTAACTTTATCAGGCACATCTTCGATTCTTGAGGCACAATATTTTCCCCCGATTGAGCTTTCACCGGACAAAAGCTATACTCTAGGACTTGTCGAGTTCTTAACCTTCAAAAGTATACCAAACATTGACGCTGAAAATAATCAGTTTCATATAGGTGATCAAACGATTACCATCCCAACTGGTACTTACGAAATAAGAGGTATTGAGAAACATTTGCAAGATATTTTAAAAGCTATTGTTAAAAAAATTACACTTTCGATCAAGCCAAACGAAAATACATTACGATCTGAGATTACAAGTTCTCTAAATATTGACTTTACTCGTGCGAATTCGGTTGCAAAATTATTAGTATTTGATAAACGCAAACTCGTCGCAAATAAAAAACACATTTCCGATTTTCCTGTGTCGATAATCAAGATCAATTCGTTTAGAATTGAGTGCAATATCACAGACGGTGCTTACATAAACAACGAAAAAGTTCATACAATTCATCAATTTTTTCCTTCCGCTGATCCAGGATTCAAAATTATAGAAGTTCCAGGACAAGTCATTTACCTACCTGTAAGCGTAAAGTCTATCGACTACCTACAATTGCGCGTCGTCGACCAAGACGGAGACTTGGTAAACTTTAGAGAAGAAGTGATAACAATTAGACTGCACATAAAGGGTGCATAATGGGAATCGTGGAAGTGGAGTTAAGAAATTTTATCCTCCGCAAAGATATAAAAGCAACAAAAGATGTGGGTTTTCAATCAGTCATCATCGAGCTCGCAAAGCGCTCACTCGAGACAACAAAGAGTTTCTGAAAAGTTTAGGGCTAAAAATCGTTCGTGGTGGAAAGTAACTTGTCATTTCTTTTGTTGTTTTAAAAACAATATAAAAAATGGAAAACGTTCTGGAGATTCAAAGTCCAATTGAGTTCGATGATAGTATCACGAACTATGAGTTGCATGCTCATCAACCTTACACCGGATCGAACTTCAATCACAGTGATGAAATTCATATCGCTATTCAGTATCAGGACTTGGCTGTTTTACCGTCGCGAAGCTATTTACATATAACCGGTCAATTGCGTAAATCAGATGGTACAGCAGCAACATCTTCACCATTCAGTCCTAATGCTATATGTCATTTATTCGATGACATCAGATATGAACTTAACGCTACAGAAATTGATCGTATGAAAAATGTAGGAGTAACTAGTACTATGAAGGGTTACGTGTCATTGAATAAAAGTGTATACATCGAGAATGCTGGATGGTATTACGACGGAGTTAACTTATCTGACGCAGAAGGACAATTTGATTTATGCATTCCCCTGAGATATTTGTTTGGTTTTGCTGAAGATTACACTAAAGTTGTTGTTAACGCCAAACATGAACTTATCATTCGTAGATCAAATACTGATTTTAATGCTGTCAATCAAAAAAAAGTAGGAACTACTTTTGAAGAAATCAAGATAAACATTTCTAAAATTGAATGGTTAATGCCTTACGTAACGCTTTCAGACACAAATAAAGTAAGCTTGCTAAATTATCTTCAAAAAGAACGTTCAATTGCTATGAGTTTTCGTAGTTGGGAACTCCATGAGTGGCCTCTAGTACCTAAAACCACTAAAAATAATTGGCTTGTAAAAACATCCAATCAGCTGGAGAAACCTCGTTTCATGATAATCGGTTTTCAAACTAATAGAAAAAATAATAGAGAGCTCTGTTCAAGTTATTTTGATCATTGTAAAATCAATAATTTGAGAGTATACTTAAACTCGCAATACTATCCGTATAATAATTTAAACACCGATTTTACGAAAAATCAAATTTCAATGCTTTATGAGAATTATGTAAATTTTTATGATTCTTTTTACAACACGAATAACGAAAATCGGATACCGATGTTAACTAAACTACAATTTAAAAATGAAGCGTCTCTATTTGTGATTGATTGTTCAAAACAAAACGAATCCTTAAAAAACGGTCCTGTCGACGTTCGCATTGAATTTGAATCTTCAGAGAATATACCTGATAAGACCGCAGCATACTGTTTAATCATCCACGACCGTATAATAAACTATAATCCAATGAATGGTGATGTGAATAAAGTAATTTAAACCAATTAGTATAAGCGAGTTACAATAAAAAAAAAAAAAAAAAACAGCTTTGTATTTTGAATCTTTTCCCGCGTCTTTTTATATATATAAAACAAGTCACGACAGAGGGCGGTCGTCAGTCGTTAACGAGACGCTAAAGTGTTAACAACGTTTGAAAATCAATATGGATTCGAAAATCATTCTTGATATGTTGGATGATAGTACGATCATTCCAATTAAAAAAATTCTAACGGACATCGTGTCTGAGTTAATGAAAGAAATATCAAACAATGAAATAAACTTGAGTGAAAGAACAACCGAGTTTCGAGATGATATAACCAATATCCTGCAAAGATTGCAATCATCGGAGCATCGCCTATTCAAAATTGATAGAAACATAGAACAGTAATTTTTTAATTGATATTTACTGCGCATACGCGGAAAAATTTTCAAATAGCAGACACATTTTAATTTTTTCGTCAGTCAAATTTTGTCTATTGAACTGAGAGGAATTATGTTTTTCACGCTCCTCATTCACAAGGATAACATTTTAAGTCTTTCCGCCGACGAGTTAAAATATATATCAAAATACGTGCTGCTAAATTATTTTGAGCGCGACGTACAACATTTGTTTGAAAAGCTGCCCGAGCATTTACGTTACGATATAGATATTCGCGACTGTCTACCTTGCTTAGCCCATTGGAATACAAATCTTTTTGAGACCAAGTGTCTCATAAAATACTGCGCAAAATGTCAGGAGACGAAGTTGATCAACATCAGCAACAACTGCAAAACTCTTTCGATGAAAACATAAATCTTTGGACTTTTCTTGACATGCCCAATCGTAAGTAAATAAAAAAAAAATAAAATACTTTTTGCATGAAGAATAAAAAAAAAAAAATTCTTTTGACAATTGTAACTTTACAATAAAGGAAAAATTAAAACTCTGCATAAAAATTAAACTTTTGAAAAAATAAAAAAAAACTCTTTTGATAATTGTAACTTTACAATAAAGGAAAAATTAAAACTCTGCATAAAAATTAAACTTTTGAAAAAATTGAAACTCTACAATGAAGAAAAATTAAAACTCTGCATAAAAATTGAAATTTTAGAATAAAAAATTAAACTCTTGTTATAAAAAAAAAAAATTTTTTTTTAATTCCAGTTGACGCACAACAAAATCAATCTGTTGCTACACAAACCATTCACACTGCTGATGAGGTTGCTGAGGCTGATGATTCTGACAGAGAAAATAAAAATTTGTTTTGCCGAGCTATGATGACTGGTTTGGAAAAATTTTTGAACGCGATGAAAAAAAAAAATAATAATATGCAAGTAAAAAAGAAAAGGAGCAGTCTTCTTGGTATTAAAAAAAACAGAAATAAAAAGTCTATTAAGATTGTTAAACAGAAAGAAAAAAAAAAAACCTGAAAAAAAAAAGTATGTTTCGAAGTCTATAAAGATTAAAAATAAGATTGTTAAACAGAAAGATAAAAAAAAAGATGTTTCGAAAGTTGATAAATTAAAAAATAATTCGTTGTAAGTGTGATTTGAAAATAAAAATAAAATAATTCATTGTTAGTATGATTTGAATAAATGTAATTTAAATAAATGTAATTTGATTTAAATAAATGTAATTTGATTTAAATAAATGTAATTTATCTATTGTAAGTTGAAAAATAAAATAAGTAACTTTGTGAATTTGGTGTACCTTTTTATTGAATACATTCTCCTTATTATGTTTCTACATTTGTAGCGATTACGATTTCATCAGCCTTGTTTTTAAACAAGGATAATATTCCTTTTTTTGAAGCCTTATTTAAAATTGCAGAAGACTTTTTATTTTTATGTATTGTCGTAGCTATTTTCTTTGGTAAGAAGTAATCGTATTTGTTATTTAAATTCACCACTACAGCCGGTCCACAACGTGTACCAATTTTGCGAATGTTGTGGATGGTGTATTTTTTATTCATCTTCAAATCTTTCTTTTTTTTTTTTGAGGTAAAAAACCATCTTGCTGTTTTATAGCTGAGATGTCCAATAACTCATTCTGGAAATAAAAAAAAAAATTTTTATTTTACGTTCTTTTTTTATTTAATATGTGAAAAATACCTTCAATTCATTTTTCCATTCATCATTGGAAGTTGACGAGAGAGATGAAGGCGATGATGGTGATGATGACAATGATGACTCCTCAGATGATGATGTCTCGTCGTCGTTGCCTTTCTTCACTTTTTTAGATTTCATGGCTGTAAATTACAATTTACAAATTTAATTTACAAACTTTTTGCATTTTAAAATGTAAAGACTTACATTGTTCTTGTTTTTTATCTTGACCACTGCAGTCACCAGTTGTTTTAGATGTTGAAGCCATTTTTTTTATCCGTGAATATTGTTACAAAGAGTTAAAATTGCGTTTTTAAATTTAAATAAAATCTTTGAAACAATACTCACCAGGACGTCTTCTATGTTACTCGGACGAATGCTCAAACTTGAATGATGAAAAATAAGGATATTCTTTTCAAAACAATCATCACTATAAAAAAAAAGTCAATACTGACTAATGAGTTTTTCATGGGCTCTATGATTATTGTAGGTGTAACGTTGCGTCGTAATTTTGTTTGATCGCATGGTACAGCGCGCTGCAGAAGGTCAAAGTCGTCGTAGTAGTCCAGCGGCTTTCTACCGCCACTACGCGCGATCCTCTAGCCCGCCCGAGGCCGAGCCACGACTTTTTTTGGAGACGCAAAAAACATAATACTGACTAATGGGTTTTTCATGGGCTCCATGATTATTGTAGGTATAACGTTGCGTCGAAATTTTGTTTGATCGCATGGTCTAGCGCACGCACCGCGTCAAGGCCGTCGTGGTGGTCCAGCGGCCGCCGCCGCGCGCCACCTCCCCCCCAGGCCCACCAGGCCGCCCAGGCCCCCACCCGAGACGCACGCACCAAAAGCCGCGTGCGTGTGTGTATGTGTGTGTGTGACGTCAGAGCTCACCAACACAAGTTTGGCCAGAACACCCCTACTTACCCTACTAAAATATTTTTAATAAAGTGTTAAAAACGTCATTTTAGAACTCGTAGACTAAGTCTGTCACAAATCATCAGCACGGTCACCGACTCATCTTTAATCGTCTTAATAACTCGAGTAATAACTATAAAATATTATCTTAAAAAATATCTTTTTTTTTTTTATTTTAGTGAATGAACTCGGTATGCGCCCTCTAACGCAGAAAGTAAAACTTAAAAAAAAAAAAAAAAAAAAAAAAAAAAAAAATTACCTACTGCTTTAAATTATAAAGCCTCTTATATATAAATCCTATACTTTCTTTCAAAAATTCAATTTTTTTTTTTCAAAAGCATATTCTAAAAATACCTTTTACATGAATTTAATATTGTGTAGAAACAAACATTTAAAAATAAAAATACATGTAAAAAATACATAAACCTTTAAGTTAAGAACTAAAAGTATATATTCGGCCAAAGAGGGCGAAGGGGTGTGGGTAAAATGATTTCGATAATTTTTCGGTTATTTCCAATTCGAACGTTTCGAGTCGCATGGCAATTCGAATTGTTAAACTTGTTCAATTCAACTTTTGGGCTAGACCCGAGTCACTGCGGTGTATACCTATATATGAGTATTCATAGGTATATATAACCGCCAAAATGTAAAATACAGCATTTCTATGGGTTAAAATTCAGCTGGGGAAAATAATCCAGCCGAATACCCCTCGTGCTTCAAAATTTTAGATAATTTTCCTCCAGTTTTTTTGCACAGCAACTCGCGAAGCAAGTTTGACAAAAAATCACTCGCGCTTCGCGCTCGTGATTTTTAAGCTGCCAAACTTGCCCACCTCGTTGCTGTGCAACAAAACACAGTCGGAAAATTATCGACAATTTTGAAGCACTAGGGGTATTACGACTGATTATTTTAGAAAAAATTGGTATCACACAAAAAATTAAAAATATTTGAAATTTTTTGAAACCATTCAATAGTAAATCAATTATGACAAAAATTATAATAATAATAATTTTTTAACATGCTTTCCCAGCTGAAAAAATCCATATGGAAATCTATGCAGGACCCCATATGGAAATCCATAACGGAATCCATATTGAATTCCGTATGGAAAATTGAAACAGATTTCCATATGGACTTCCATAAGGATTTTCAAAAGCAATGAATTTTTTTTTTAATAATTTTTTTTTTCCAAATGTTTTTTATTATTTAATAATAATTTAAAAAATTTGGTTTGCATAATTTTTTTATGTTTTTTTCCAAAATAATATTTGTATATATTTTTTTCTTTATCTAAATTTTTTTTTTAATTCAATTCTTCTCATTTTGATTTTATTAATATTTTACAATCTTCATATTTTATTTTGATTATTGATAGTTATTGATAGTTATATTATTTAATGTAACCAAACAGTATAATTAAATGTGATTTTTTTAAATTCGATTAATTATTTTTTTTAAAATATGAAAAGATTAAAAAATGTAGCCTTAAGGTGGCTCTATAGTTTTCGTGTTTCTTACAAAATTTTTCGAATTTTGCACAGAGCAAGTTTTTTGTGTCCCCTACACGTTGGTATTTTACATGACATACTCCCAACCGGGGCTAATTTTTGAGATATTTAGCTCGGAAGTTTCAACTCATTGCATGGCCGAAGTGCTCTACCAAGCATAAAAATTCGTAAAAATTTGAAGGTTATTTTTGAATTGCATTTTCAATTTTCTTAAAATATTTTTTAAAAACAGGTTTTCTGATAGAGCAAGATGTTAGGAATCGTGAGGAACAAAGAAAAATATAGCAAGCGGTATTAACTTTTGAGATAACGAAACAAAAACAATGAAAAACGCGTGACTTCAAATATTAAATTATATAAGTATCAATAACTATCAATAATAAAAATAAAATATGAAGTTTGTAAAATATCAATTTTTACCGATGAGAATAAAATCAAAATATAAAAAATTGAAATAAAAAAAATAAAAAAAATTTGGATAAAGAGAAAGATATGTACAAATATTACTTTGGAAAAAGGCATAAAAATAATTACGCTAACCAATTTTTTTTTTAATTATTATTAAATAATAAAAAACATTTGAAAAAAAAAAATCGAAAAAAAAAAACAAATTCATTGCTTTTGAAAATCCATATGGAAATCCATATGGAAATCTGTTTTAATTTTCCATACGGGATTCTATATGGATTCTGTTAAGGATTTCCATATGGATTTTTTCAGCTGGGTTTATTTAAAAAGTACTATATTTTGTATACTTACTTATTAAAAATTCACTTCCGAAAATCACATCCAACAAATTAGACCCGATTCCTCGGAGAAGACCCCCAGGTACCCCCGACATCGGTAACCTGGATGTCCAAGACTGCAGATTAATGTATCGACATCAAATCTTATACCGTCTGCCAAATTTTAGACCTCTAAGTCTCGTACGCTCAAAATTATAGTGCTATTGGCAGATATGGACATACGACCTCGATGATGTCAAAACTTTGTTGTGAGTTAAAGCATTAGAATAAATATAATTAATAATAATAAGTTCAGATCAATTTATCACACAAAAAAGAAATAAGTTTACTTAATTGTTTTATTTTCTGACCAATAAAATAAAAAAATGAATTTTTATGAAAAACACTCGAATTTTGGGTGTTAACACTGAAATTTTTATTTGAATAATTGTTAATATTGTTTTTATAAACAAGTTAAAGTAATGTTTTTTAATCATATATAAACTAAATAATCCAATAAAGTTTGTTTCAATGTTTATATATAATTTTAAACATATCATTTTCAGTTCAGAGCGTGGCTAAGTGGATTCGCCTTGTCCAGACCAGCGTCAACGCACCCTCTAAGCTAAAATGTGAAGTTGCGAGTGGTGGGTAAACAACAGCTGATGCGTTGCTTTAGCATGGGCACGGATGAAATTTTTTTTCAATAAATTCGTGGGAATTTCAAGTAATTGTGACGGGTTTGAAAAAATATAAATGAATACTTGGAATATAGTAAAATCTGATAAAAATAATTCAAAGCCAGCCAAAGTTATTGAAATGCTTGAAAAAAATATCGAAATGCCAAAAGTGTGGTTATGGTATGTCTTTAGCTCGGGAGTTGTTGTGAAAATTTTTATGCAAGTGATAATCACAACTTTTTTCTTCACTAATTAATGCTAAGAGTTTGAAAAAATAAAAAATAATCATTAACCTACAGTTTTTAGAGTACTACAAATAATTTAAATGGATTTAAACACTATAACTATTTATGTTAAGTTTATTTGCTACTACTATCATAATAGATCATACTTTACAAAAAACTTTTAAAAAAAAGGTATTCCTTTTACTAAAAAAAAATCCACGTTGAGATGTTATGATTATGACTATGACTAAAACAGTCTATGAACAGCTTAAAAAAAAAAGGCTTTTGTAATAAAATTTAAAAGCGTCTTAATTATATTTTTATTTTAGTTATAACTAAACTTGCATACAAGACTTAATAAAAATAATGACTACTGAATCTATTTATCTGTTTATAACAATTTTTGACTGCAAAAAATTTATATGGATTCAAACATAAATAGTTTAAGGGGGGGAGTCTACCCTTGAGGGCCAAAAAAAAGCAAATTTTTGTGAATTTTTATTTTAAAAACGGAAAAATTTATTAAAGTCAATTATTGACTACATAATAAAGTAACATTTTAAGTATGTTCTCAAATTTTTTCATGTAAGATACGTAGAAACAAGCCGATGCCAGTCATTTTTTTTACGATGCTTCCGTCTTACGTTTTTTTGCGGTGAGGAATGCCATTTTGTTCCAGATCATTTAAAATCAATTTTGAAGGAAGATTCTGTTAGAAGACAAGTTTATCTTGGTAATAACACGGGGATTTTTTTTTTTTTTTAATTTTTGATGATTTTGCAGTGATTTGAAACAAAAAGTCGTTTTTTCGGCAAAAAAATCCGCCATTTTGTCGGTGTCCTGACCGTAAAAATTGAAATTTTCAAAAATCCTCGTGTTAATACCTGGAAAAGTATATAATAAAGACGTGGTTAAAATTTTAGAACGATCGGTGCAGAGGTTGCGAAGATATTTTCCTCACCGACTTTGAAAATACTAGTTTTGAGAAAAACGAGTTTAAAGTTTCGTGCAGCCGCTCGGAGCAGGCTAAAATACGTCGCACGAAAAAGGCTGTAACTTATGAGATCAACTCAGAATGACTCAAAATTTCAACACAACATTCTTGAGATGTTGTACTATCAGAAAAAAAAAAAAAAAATCGATTTTTTGAAACTGTCTAGGGTAGACCCCCCCCCCCCCCCTCCTAAGTTTATTTGCTCCTTCTATCATATAGATCATACTTTACAAAAAATTTTTAGAAAAAAAGGTAATCCTTTTGCTAATAAAATAAAATCCATATTAATATATGATTATGACTTAGCAGTCATTATTTTTATTAAGTCTTGTATGCAAGGTTAGTGATAACAAAAATAGAAATATAACTAAGACGCTTTTGCATTTTATTACAAAAGCTTTTATTTTTAAACTGTTCATAGACTGTTTTAGTCATAGTCATGATCATATCTTGACATAGATTTTATTTTAGCAAAAAAATTACCTTTTTTTCTAAAAATTTATTATAACTTAGTAGTCATTATTTTTATCAAGTCAAGTCAAGTCTTGTATGCAAGTTTAGTTATAACTAAAATAAAAATATAATTAAGACGCTTTTAAATTTTATTACAAATTATTATTTAATGAAAAGCCTTTTTTTAAGCTGTTGATTGACTGTTTTAGTCATAGTCATGATCATATCTTAACATAGATTTTATTTTAGCAAAAGGATTACCTTTTTTTCTAAAAGTTTTTTGCAAAGTATGATCTATTATGATAGAATAAACTTATAAATAGTTATAATGTTTAAATCCATTTAAATTATTTGTAGTACTCTAAAAACTGTAGGTTAATGATTGTTTTTAATTTTTTCAAACTCTTAGCATTAATTAGTGAAGAAAAAAGTTGTGATTATCACTTGCATAAAAATTTTCACAATAACTCCCGAGCTAAAGACATACCATAACCACACTTTCGGCATTTCAATATTTTTTTCAAGCATTTCAATAACTTTGGCTGGCTTTGAATTATTTTTATCAGATTTTACTATATTCCAAGTATTCATTTATATTTTTTCAAACCCGTTACAATTACTTGAAATTCCCACGAATTTATTGAAAAAAAATTTCATCCGTGCCCTTGCTAAAGCAACGCATCAGCTGTTGTTTACCCACCACTCGCCACTTCACATTTTAGCTTAGAGGGTGCGTTGACGCTGGTCTGGACAAGGCGAATAAAGTGGTTGGTAAAATTTCTTCGACTTGAAGATTGAGGGTACAAATCCCCATGAGGTCAATTTTTTTTTTTTTCGGTTTAGTGTAACACTCCTTTAGGTGTAACACCGCATTGGGTGTGCGAAATCACACCCAATGAAGTTCGGTGTTATTTTTCGGTGTTTACACCAATTTTTTCGATAACGGCGGGAAGCGATACTTCCCTGCTGCTACCTTTACAGTCAGTAGCGCTTCCCGGCGCCGTCGCACACTGTTCTGTGAAAAGGTGCCAATTCTCAAAAATCTGCGATAGCTCAATTTTGATCGCAGAATTACCATTTTGGTCAATTTTTCTTCCTTAGGTCAAAAGGAATCGAGATCCGTTTCCCCCATGTATCAGGTAAACTATTACAGGGTAGTTTCAGCAGGTTTTTAGGGGATGAAATGGAAAAAAACCAGAAAAAGCATGGTTTTACGATGATTTTCATAACTTGTCGGATAGAAAAAATTATTATTGGTTATTTTTTTTTAACAAATCAATTGTTCTAGGGTAATACTACATTATTTTCTAAAAACTACCCCTAAAAAGTTAATTCGGGGGTGGAAAAAGGGTTAATTTTAAAAATAATCGCTTGCAGTCTTTGAACATTTTTTAAAGATAAAAAACGTTATACTCGTCATTATTTTACGTGAACTTGTCTAGTAAAAGTTTTTCTACAATTTTTTTTTGCAACCAACAACCCTTATTAGGGGGTGTTTTTTGTTTTTTTTCTAATATTTAGTCAGAAACAGTAAACCTGAAATAAAACTATGCAGATCTTTGAAAAATAAATGTTAAAACTATGACTTTACGAAATCGTTCATGTTTTGTGATTTTACATTTATAAAAACTACCCCTAAAAAATTAATTCGGGGGTAAAAATTTGAAGAAATTCTTAAGGAAATAACATGGCTACATATTTTTTTCAAGAGTTCAATTATATTCTAATGTTTGATTGGATACTCGAACTAATTTTTCTGTTAAAAATTTTTTCATTCCAATTATAACATATTTCATATAATTTTTACCAGTCTTTTGTATTAAATTGTCTTTGAAGAAGGGTATAAGAGTATTAAGTTTTTTTTTATAATATTAACAAAAATTGTAGAACAACTTTTACTTGACAAGTTCACGTAAAATAATGACGAGTATAACGTTTTTTTATCTTTAAAAAATGTTCAAAGACAGCAAGCGATTATTTTTAAAATCAACCCTTTTTCCACCCCCGAATTAATTTTTTAGGGGTAGTTTTTATAAATGTAAAATCACAAAACATGAACGATTTCGTAAAGTCATAGTTTTAACATTTATTTTTCAAAGGTCTGCATAGTTTTATTTCAGGTTTACTGTTTCTGACTAAATATTAGAAGAAAAAAACAAAAAACACCCTCTAATAAGGGTTGTTAGTTGCAAAAAAAATTGTAGAAAAACTTTTACTAGACAAGTTCACGTAGAATAATGACGAGTATAACGTTTTTTTATCTTTGAAAAATGTTCAAAGACAGCAAGCGATTATTTTTAAAATCAACCCTTTTTCCACCCCCGAATTAATTTTTTAGGGGTAGTTTTTATAAATGTAAAATCACAAAACATGAACGATTTCGTAAAGTCATAGTTTCAACATTTATTTTTCAAAGATCTGCATAGTTTTATTTCAGGTTTACTGTTTCTGACTAAATATTAGAAAAAAAAACAAAAAACACCCCCTAATGAGGGTTGTTAGTTGCAAAAAAAATTGTAGAACAACTTTTACTAGACAAGTTCACGTAAAATAATGACGAGTATAACGTTTTTTTATCTTTAAAAAATGTTCAAAGACAGCAAGCGATTATTTTTAAAATTAACCCTTTTTCCACCCCCGAATTAATTCTTTAGGGGTAGTTTTTATAAATGTAAAATCACAAAACATGAACGATTTCGTAAAGTCATAGTTTTAACATTTATTTTTCAAAGATCTGCATAGTTTTATTTCAGGTTTACTGTTTCTGACTAAATATTAGAAAAAAAAACAAAAAACACCCCCTAATGAGGGTTGTTAGTTGCAAAAAAAATTGTAGAAAAACTTTTACTAGACAAGTTCACGTAAAATAATGACGAGTATAACGTTTTTTATCTTTAAAAAATGTTCAAAGACTGCAAGCGATTTTTTTTTAAATTAACCCTTTTTCCACCCCCGAATTAACTTTTTAGGGGTAGTTTTTAGAAAATAATGTAGTATTACCCTAGAACAATTGATTTGTTAAAAAAAAATAACCAATAATAATTTTTTCTATCCGATAAGTTATGAAAATCATCGTAAAACCATGCTTTTTCTGGTTTTTTTCCATTTCATCCCCTAAAAACCTGCTGAAACTACCCTATAATAGTTTACCTGATACATGGGGGAAACGGATCTCGATTCCTTTTGACCTAAGGAAGAAAAATTGACCAAAATGGTAATTCTGCGATCAAAATTGAGCTATCGCAGATTTTTGAGAATTGGTACTTTTTCACAGAACAGTGTGCGTCGTGCTGAAAAATAGTATACTCAACTTGGCAGCTGAATGGGAAGGCCTCAGATCACATGTTTGTCACCCTCGGCTTCGCCTCGGATGACAATTTCATGTGATCTGAGATATTTCCCATTCCAGCTGCCTAGTTATGAACCTAGTTATGATATATACGGGGTTCGCGCGCTCCCCCTGCGTCTCGGACAGCGAACTAACCTCTCGACGGTAAAGTTTAACTTACTCCTTAAGGGTAGTTTAATATTTTACTTCTCTAGGGCATGCAATATGGTACTTTGAGAAAACTTAAAAATGTAAATATTAAATATATATTATTTTACAACTTATTTACTTTAGAAAATTAAAAACTAAATTCATTTATTATTAGGATAGAATATGAACGTATAATATAAATATAATTTAATATAAAATACATAATTTGAATGGCCAATATAAAAAACATTGTTATAACTATTTAATGATAAGGTGTATTTTTTATTCATTTATAAGTTATATTAATAACGCAGTTATTGCAGTTAAAATATTACCTCAACTGCAAAATGTTTGCAGGAAATGCAAAACTACGCATTGTCCTATACCTTCTCAATTTTTTGTGCGTGGAGTTTTCAGAAAAGCGAAGCGTTGAAAAGTGTAGAGGGAACATATGTTTTATTGGTGGTATTAGCTTAATTTTGGGAATTTTGGGAAAGAGTGTTGCAGACCAGGTAGGTCATTAGACTGGGTCCGACCCGCCGACGCTACGGTTTTTCCCCTTTATGCCTGGCGCTCTTCGGTAAGCACGTAACGGTTGTAAACAAACGCACCGTCGTGGAATCGTATAGTGCAGCAAAAATTTTACATCTCGCCGGGATGGAAAAAAATTTTCCATCCCGGCGAGGTGTAAAATCTCCCCCTCCACTGCTCGAGAGTAAAGAGAAACTTACCCAGGCTAGCTCAGCAGTCGAAAAGTACCTATTGCATGGCCGAGAGAAGTAAAGTAATATACTATTTTTTGGTACTTAGTAAAGTATTTGATAGTTTTGGAAATTATTACAGATGAGTCGGTCACAGACTCCAATGATTTGAGATGAATTTAATTTTTACTTACTTTTGAAATTTTTTCTAATTTATTAAAATTTTGTGTGTTAACAAATTGATACTCTGGCTGCGCCTCAGGTTGCCCCTCAGGTCCTCAAAATGGAAGTCTGTGGCGCAGCAAGGCGCAGCCAAAGTGCTTAAGTTCCGATATTTTTGACCAAAATGACGCGCATTTAAGGAGTTTTTGGCTGCGCCTCAAGGAAAAAAATTATGGCCTTCAACTATATTATATAGTAAGATATATATTCTTCAAGTTTTTAACTTGCTAAAACGACAGTGCAGTTAAAAAAACTTTCCAAGCCTGGGAACATTGTTATTGTTGAGATTAAATTTTGGTAAGAAAAATAAATATTCTTATTTTATTATAAATAAATGAGAGTAATATAATGTATAATCATCATTTTTTTTTTTTTTTTCAATAATGCAAGCGATACTCTATTATTCAAATAACTATTGCAAAAAAAAATTCATAAGAACAAAATATTCAACATTTTTACATTAACAATGTAACTAAATTGAACTATTTACACTATGTGGAGTGTTTCTCGCCGTTTTTGCTGGGAGAAGTTCTACCTCTAAAAGTCGCCATGCGACGAACACGAATATTAATTCGATTGTGTAGAGATTATACCGTGATGCGTAATACTGGCATCACAGTCGCAACTAGACTGGTTATCAGACGTAAGTTGATCTCTCCGGGCAGCTTCGGTGTCTGTAGCTTGGATGACCAGCACGCTTGATCTTCGAAAACAAAGAACCCACGAAATTTCAAATACTTTTTGACACCGAAAAAAGGTATAGCACCTACGACAGGGAACTTCTGGCCGTCTACGCTGCTATAAAATACTTCCGACGAATCCTCGAAGGACACGTATTCAAAGTTTGTATCGATCACAAGCCTTTGACCTACGCAGCTGACAAGAATTCATCGAAAGCTTCAGAAAGGCAAGCATGACAGCTTGACTACATTTTTCAGTTTCGGGTTACCATTGAAAACATGAAGGGCAAGGACAATGTGGTCGCTGATGCTCTCTCCCGTGTTAACGCTGTCGCTATGCCTTCGATCATAAATCCTGAAACAGTGCCAAAAGCTCAATCCTCGGACCCAGAGTTTACGAACCTGATCAGCAATCCACGGTTATCAATTCAGCCACTAGGTATCGATGGTCAAACCGTTCACTGCGATTCTTCGACGGGATTCATTCGGCCTCACTAACCTGAGTTGTTACGAAAAAAGGCTTTTGAGACGCTACATAACCTTGCTCATCCTGGCGCGAGATCCACGGTAAGGTTTGTCTCTGAAAAATTCATTTGGCCTGGGATTCGCAAAGACGTCGCACGGTGGGCACAACAATGCGAACCTTGTCAACGCTCCAAGGTCCATCGCCACAATCGATCAGCTTTGGGGAACTTCAAACTACCCGACGTACATTTTAACCATAATTACGTGGACATCGTCAAGATGCCTTTGATTCATTACCGTACTACGTGACAATCATTGATAGGTAGACCAGGTGGAGTCAAGCAACTGCAACGCAGGATATTAGGGTGATGGCACGAACTCGCGGGATGCGGGAAATCCTGCGTCCCGTGTCCCGCGTTTTGCTTTCATACCAAAGACGCAAGACGTGAAACGCAGGACGCGGGATGCGGGAAATCCTGCGTCCCGTGTCCCGCGTTTTGCTTTCATACCAAAGACGCAAGACGCGGGACGCAGGACGCGGGACGCAGGATTTCCCGCATCCCGCGAGTTCGTGCCATCGCCTTTACAGCAGAAACTGTTGCTAAGGCCATGGTTAAGGACTGGATCAGTCTCTTTGGTTCTCCACTAACCTTCACGTCGAACCAAGGGAAACAGTTCGAGTTGGCTCTTTTCATCGAATTGGGCAAGCTCATCGGGTCGAATCGAGTTCGTACGTCAACTTATCACCCTCAATTGGACGGGATGGTGGAACGTTTTCACCGCACGCTCGAGTCTGGTCTTATGTGCAACCCGGGAATTCCTTGGCCTGACATGATTCCGATAGTTTCGTTAGGCCTACGGACGGTATAAAAGGAAGATCTCCAAGCTTCGCTGGCCAAGATGCTGTTTGGCATGCCTATCAGAGTTTCTGGTGATTTCTTTTCAACAAATAACGATACTTACATCGACCCGCCATGGTTCGTCGAAGGTCTCCGCTGGCTCACACAGGCCATCAAGCCTATGGTTGCATCACGACACACCCGGCCAGAAAGGCCTTTTGTTTTTAATGATCTGCCTACTTTTACAGATGTTTTCAGGCGTATCGACTCTATTCGGAAGCCTTTGGACCCACCCTATTCTGGTTCGGATCAGGTGATTCGTCGAACCAGCGAGCGCAACTACGTCATCGATATTAAGGACAAAGCTTGCACCTACTCTACCGACGTCCTCAAATCTGCCTACATGGAAGCTGCAGACTTACCAACAACTACTACTGCTGCTCCCCCCGGAGAGAAAGATGGTACGTTTCCAGCGGTCCCTGTTTATTCAAAAAACTCAACTTCAGCAAAATCAACTGGCGAGAAGCGAGTATCTTTTTGCTCAAAAACTTCGACCAACACTGGAGGGGGAGTACCTGTGGTGGTTCGAATACCTGTCTAGAATCGAACCCTTTGAACATCGCGTGCTTGAAGTCATCAAGGTCAACAACGTCCAAGCAACGGTGTCAACAACGCAAAAACAGTCATTCGAATACTAACCTCTGTACGCGTTCGTCGCTCGTCAAGAAAAGCAAATTAAATAAACTTAAACTGATTACTTAATTGAATAAATATTTTATTTTTGTTAATGAAACGATTTCTTAATTTATTTGTGAGTACGGGAAGACTCATTTTAACTATTCCCAAAAATAGAACAAACAGTGATGGAAACGGGCTGTTTCCAGGAGGGATTTGAGAAATAATAATTTCTTGGTTATAACGGGGCTCGAACCCGAGATCTCTGGGGGGAGCGCGCGCTTTAGCAGTTGTAAGCTGTGAGTCCCTTATTTTTAAATCTTAAGTACTTGAATTTTGTTGTATAGTGTCACTATAGGACCAACCCTATTTTATGAATTGTTATGATTCAAACATGCAGTGGGAGAAAATTTATGGTTGTGTCTAGGTACCATCGCCGTGTACCGCACACGGTACACGGTACACGGTAGCTTTTTACTTTCATCCTATAATTTATCCCAAATAACCCACTTAACTTTAAAAAACTACGAGTTTTTACTTTAAATCCAATTGACCATCCTAAATAACCGAATTAAATTCACAGAGTATCTAAAATAACTCTTATTTGGTAGCGTGTACCGTGCACCGTGCACCGAATACGGTACACGGCGATGGTACCTAGACACTTTCAAAATTTATTTTTAAACAAAAAAAAATGTTTCCGAAAAAAAAAAAAAAAATCTTTCCCCTTTTAAGATAGTGCTGCATAAACAAAGTTTTAAAGCTACATGCGAGATTTAAAAAAAAAAAAAAGTGTTAGTCTCGGGACCTGCGGTGAAGTGAAACTTCAAACTCGGGCAGTGTCCACCCATCGGGTCCACCCGATAACCTCGCGAATTGTCCATGGTGGCTCTTTTGATTTTTTGACAATGTCCAAGGTTTTACGGGGACAATTTTCGAGGTCCTACTATATAAGGAAACAGAAATATTATATATAGAATAAGATACCTCATTGAATTTTTTTTAACTGGTGCACTTTAAATTTCTGATGCTGTTTTAAATTTCAATAATATTTATAAATGAAAGTAATATTGGCTAAACAAGAATAATTTTAAAATTTTATTTTATTTATTATCTGTCACAGATAAATGTTAGTTTTATTTTTTTCAGTTTCATTATTTTAAAAGTCAAGTTGAGGATTTCAGAAATTAAAAGTAATCATGTTGATTTGAAAAAAATATTTTTTTACTTACAAATCTAGTGGTTTTTAATACAAAAAAAGTATGGAGAAAATTTTCAGACGTAAAATCCCTGGTGTTTCAGAATTTTCGATAATTTTCCGACTGTTTTGTTGCACAGCAACGAGTGGGGCAGGTTTGGCAGGTTAAAAATCATGAGCGCGAAGCACGAGTGATTTTTTTGTCAAACTTGCCACGCGAGTATATTTTTTTAACTTTTCTTATTTTTTATTAACTTTTATTTTTAATTTCCTGTTTTCAATTCTATGATGGAAAATATTAGGTACACGCTTGAATTTGAATTTCAATGCTTGGTTTCATAATTATAAACGTTAACTGATATAATTATTTTTCTTATGTAAAACTATATACCAATCTTCACATGTCACAAGAACTTTCATAACTTTAAAACTGTAACCAAAAATACTGATAACAAATGAATTTTGGGTTGTAATTAATATTTATTTTGAATAACGATTAAATTCAAAAAAATTCTTCTTTTTTACTCTGAAAACTATTTTCAAAGTTTAAAAAAATTTTAAGACTACACTTACCTAAGTTGACATCATATCACCCACATAGATATACATGGATATTTGGAATGATTCTTGAAAGGCATGAAGACTTTTGATTGAGAACGCTGGGTACCCTTATGGAAAAAACCGGTGTAAACACCGAATTTTCAGTGTTAACACTGATTTTTCGGTGTAAACACTAGATTTTGAGTGTAAACACCGAAAGTTCGGTGTTGACACTCAACTGTTGGGTGTTGACACCCACAATTGGGAGTTTACACTCAATAGGTTCAGTGTTAACACCAAATTTAAGTGTTGACACTCAACTGTTGGGTGTTGACACTCACAATTGGGAGTTTACACCTAATAGGTTCAGTGTTAACACCAAAGTTAAGTGTTTACACTCAACTGTTGGGTGTAGGCCCCCACAATTGGGAGTTTACACCTACTAGGTTCAGTGTTAATACCAAAGTTAAGTGTTGACACTTAACTTTTGGGTGTCAACACCCCAATATTGCGAGTTTATACATAAAAGGTTTAGTGCTAACACCAAAGTTAAGTGATAATAATTATGGGTATTACACCTAAAAGAATTAGTGTTTACACCAAAGTTAAAAGTTAGTTGGAATGTTACACTCAAAATGGAATTTTGACGCTAAACCCGTTTTTAATAAAAAATTAATGAAGAATTCAATAGATGATGATATGCTTAATCAGTAGAATCAAAAATAAATACCATAACTGGAAATTCTTTATTATTGCACAGATATATCGTGAGTTCGTCGTGTACTATATAGTAAGTACAAAACGTCTGAGACAGCAATTGAAATACAAAAAAAGTAAATGATTTACTAAAAATTATTCCAGAATTCGAATAACTCATTAAATTTTTATCGTTAAACATTTAAGGTGGTTTTCTACCAGAGTTAGTCAAGTTCAAGACTAAAAAAAAATTATTTCACCATATTACTAACAATTGGTTATTAAAATTTATTTTTTAACTTTTTATGGCTTCTGAAATTATTTTCTACCAAAAAAACATTGACAATCACAACAAAACATTTTTTTTAACTTTTAACTTCACCTTTGAATACCGCAGTTTTTGAGGTTATTCACGTGAAAATTATTTTTGTAAAATTACTGTAGAGTTTGTAAAAGGTCAATTTTTTCCAGTTTGAAGAAATGAATTCTTTGATAGTGAAACTACATGTATGTGGTTTTTCTAAAGGATCTCTATTGTAAGAAGATAAATATTAATAATTTAGTACACTTTTTCAGCGTAGCAGCCATACGCGTAATGAAAAAAATTCAATCTTTAACTTGCTGTAACTTTCAAACTATATGGTCAATTTTGATCAGACTTCGTAGAAATGTTTATTAATATCTAATAAACGCCTCCAGAAAATTTGAGCTGATTCTCTATTGTCATGCATTTGGTAGAAAACCACCTTAAGTGTATTTTTTAAAGTAATTTGTTCAAAATTCATTTTTTTATTTAGAAAATTACGTCCGAATTGAAATAATGAAAAAACCCTTGTAAAAAATACATGAACCTTTAAGTTATGAACTAAAAGTATATATTCGGCCAAAGGAGCGGTAAAAATGATTATTTTAGAAAAAACTGGTAATAGACAAAAAAATGAAAATATTTGAAATTTTTTGAATTCAATCAATAGTAAGTCAATTATGACAAAAATAATAATAAGTTTTTAACATGCTTTTATTTAAAAAGTACTATATTTTGACGTACTTATTAAAAATTCACATCCAAAAATCACATACAAAGAATTAGACCCGATTGCTCGGAGAAGACCCCCAGGTACCCCCGGCATCGGTAACCTGGATGTCCAAGACTGCACATTAACGTATCGACATTCAAACTTATACCGTCTGTAAAATTTTAGACCTCCAACTCTCCTAGGCTGAAAACTATAGTGCTATTGGCAGATTTGGACATACGACGTTGATGACGTGATCGAAACTTTGTGAGTTAAAGGAAATCATGAGAATAAATATAATTAATAATAAAAATAATAAAAAAAGTTCAAATCAATTTATCAAAAAAGAAATAAGTTGGTTTAATTGTTTTAATTTCTGACAAAAATAAATAAAAAAATGAATTTTTATGAAAAACACCCAAATTTTGGGTGTTAACACTGAAATTTTTATTTTAATAATTGTTAATATAGTTTCACAAACAAATTAAAAGTAATGTTTTTTAATCATATATAAACTAAATAATCAAAAAAAGTTTTTTTCAATGTTCATATATTATTTTAAACATAGTTTTTTCAACTAAGAGCGTGGCTAAGTGGATAAAGTGATCGGTAAATTTTCGTCAACTTGAAGATCGATGGTTCGAATCCCCACGAGGCCAATTTTTTTTTTTTCCGGTTTAGTGTAACACTCCTTTGGGTGTAATACTCCATTGGGTGTAACACCGCATTGGGTGTGCGAAATCACACCCAATGCGGTGTAGAAGTTCGGTGTTATTTTCAGTGTTATTTTTCGGTGTTTACACCGATTTTTTCCATAAGGGTAGTTTAGATTTGCACATGAGTAATGAGAAACAAAGAGGTTATGATGCAGAATCTCAGCAGACACCATACAATTATATTTTATTTTTCACCGATCTGTTAATTGTAAAAATGAGGGGGGTTAGAAAAAAAAATCCGCAAGGGGCGCTACTGTCAACACCCTCCTTTCAAAATTCGGTAAATATAAGAAAGTGCGTTTGGACTCAGCACACCGTGGCTGCCGTTTATAAATTTATTTTAAAAAACTAGACCACAAATTGCAAAACCACAAAACAGCTTGAGTTCAATTTAATAATAATTAAATTAAAAATTTGTCTTTTTAGCTATGAAACGGTGAAACTCTGACTACCCGCCTTTAAAGTATTAGTTTTTTAATATTAATTCATAAAATTAATAAAAATATTAATTTTAAAAAATACTGGTTAACTGACTCAATATTATTGCAAATTAAATGAAAAAATTATCTTTCTTTCTATAAAACCACAATACCCATGCCACGCCGCCCGAGTTTAATTTATAGAAATGAATAAACGAATGATCTCTTTAACTCTGAAACTAGGACAATTCGGACCCCGAGTTCAATTTATTGAAAATAAATAAATATAAACAAATCATTTTTCCAATACTGAGATCACACAACCCGTGTCATCTTTTCAATTTGTTAATATATAAATAACCAGTATAAAAAAACATAGTACATACATTTATTTATTTAAACTCAACTGTAACGAGTTTTGTGAATTTACAGCTTGGGAGATAATTTTTTTATTAATTTTTAAATAAATTAAATACAGGAGCCACGGTATGCTGGTATCGAACGCACTTTCTTATAATTACAGTTTTTCGAAGAGGAGGGTCTTGATAGTAGCGTCCCTTGCGGATTTTTTTTTGTTATACCCCCCTCATAATGCGAGAGCGAGCGAGAGAGAGAAAGATTGCCAGAAATGCGAACCAGTATTAGAATAGATATAACTATGTACAAATTCATCAACTGATCGGCTTTCTATCTCTTTCTTTCCTACACTGACGGGCGGTACTGCACCTGCGCCCCACCATCGCAAGTGACGATTACCAAGTGGTGGGGATGGCTTACGTGGTGCAGAAAAGAGGGGAAAGTAGGAGAGGAAATCTGAAACGCGGTTTTACTCCCGTGTTTTATTTTTTTCTGACGCGTAAGGTAAAGAAGTTTCACTTAAAAAAAAAACTGCAAATAAAATTCACTCAAATGAGAATTAATCGGAGCTGAAGATGGATACAGAAGACAGTTTTCGAATTAGTAAAAAATTAATTAAAACAATACTCTTTTCGTTAGTTTTAACTATCACAGAGAGAACAGATTCGAGAATTTATCGTGCTACCTCAACTCCGAATTTTACCGTGCGAGTAACGTAAAAACTCTAAGCGCTACGGTACCGCCAGCCAATCAAATGGACTCTCTCCCCACTAATCGACGCCTTCAATCTTGTCCATCTATATTACTATATATATCGAAGTCAGCTGATCAAGATTCACGGCGTCAAAAAGTGGGGATAGAGTCCATTTGATTGGCTGGCGGTACCGTAGTGCTTAGAGTTTTTACGTTACTCGTACGGTATTTTATGAGTGTAGGTAGCACCATAAAACTACGTAATGAACTCCAGAGTTTCTGGAATTCTTTCCACGATAAATTCTCGAATCTTTTCCCTTCTTGTATTTTATAAGAGAAAAAAAAAAAAAAAAAGAGTAGATTTTACGTTTTTAGTTTGTGTTGAAATTCTAAGTTTCTTTTATTTTTTTTTTCCAATCCATAAAAAACGATGTAATTTTTTTTTTTTTTTTTTTGAATAGAATATTTAAAAAAGTATCTGAAGCGCTTTTTCGACTTGATTTTTTGATTTTTAAATATTAGATTACTTTTATTGACGCCGCCTTGACTCTTGAGGAGATATAAACTCAAAAAAAAAAACTGGATGACTTAGGAGAGATGAATTTTAAATATTTTCATTTATATATAATTTTATATAGTAATTCCTACTAGAAACAAAATTATAAAAGTTTCAAAATGAATTACAAAGACAGTGAAAAGTTGGGTTACGTAATTACACTGTAATAAAAAATCGAGGTAAATTTACCTCGCTCAGCGATGTAAAATTACTACGACCTGCGCAGCAAATTTACAAATATTTTGTAGATTTACAAATCTCTGGTAATTTTACCTTGTGCTATCCAGAAAAAAAATTATTGATAAAAATTAATCATTCAATACTAATAGGAAAAGATGAAAAACAACAAAATAGCTTAATTAAAAATATTAATTTATTTGTTCGTTAAGCAAACGATTTTTTTTCGTAAATTCACACTGATCTAACCTCACACACAATCTTAAAATCTATGTACTAATTGTAATAGTTTGAGGGAGGAGTATTTAAAATAAGCTTTTAGTGTAAGGTTAAATACATAAGTTTATTTCACTGACGTTACATTGTGACTGAGCTCCCGTAAGTGTCGCTCGCTGTATATATAACGCTCGCTTGGACAACGCATAATGCTTGATCAGCTTGCCATACTTTCTGCTAACTACGCTTTAGCAGTTTTAACATTCTTTCTGGTTCATTCACTTTCCTAAAATGCATACATCACACTAATTTGGCTATTTTTTCAGAAAAGTAATTTTTTTTTTTTTTTTTTTTTTTTTTTTTTACTTATTTATAGTTGCGACTTCTATGCCCCATATGTGCATCAATTGATGACTTGTTCCCTACTCTGCTTCGCATTAGCTCATGTGGACTACGGGAAACCCAGGCTATATGCCCTATTCGAGTTAATCGAAAGACCAGCGCTGAACCGGCAGGCTCATGGGGAACTTGTCCCAAATATTACCCCCAATCAGATAGTCTAGGATTAGACCAGCGCTGAACCAGGTGGCTCATTGGGAAATTATGTCCCAAATATCCCCCCAGTCGAGATAATCTCCGACCAGCGCTGAAATGAAAGCCCCCGGTAAAACCGGCTCCCAAGCAGTTGGGGTGAACGTAGGGATCGATGACGAAACTAACGAAGAAAATAATTTTAAGTTGGTTGTGCCGAGAATCGAACCCAAGACCCCTCGAACGACGTTGTTTCAGAATCGAGCACGCTAACCACTGACTCAACTGACGCTCCAGATAATTAATTAACCCTTTTGGAGGCCGAAGGTTTTGGGAAGTCAGGAGAAGAAACGGATTGCATTTTTAGTGTTTCCAATGCTTTCTGAACACGGATTTCAACTATTAGTTTGAAAAAATTCATGTTGACAGCCAAGATATGACAGCTGTCAACACTTGAATGTACAAAATTTCGAACCAAAAAAAATACTACCATCATCTACGTTCAATTTCATGATGAAAGTATAGAAATGGTTTTTTTGCTAAAACACTCCCTTTATGAGTAAATCATCAACAAATATTGAAACTTTGGATCCTACTATAGTAAAACTTCGTACTCCAGGCCGATGAAGAGGGATGACTTTCAAAATTGTAATGGATTTTTTTGAAGTTTTTTTGCTCGCTGATCATGAATCTGTCATTAGTTTTGAAAAATACTTATTGACAGCCGAGACATGACAGCTGTCAACACTTGAATGTCAAAATTTAGAACCAAAAAAAATACTACCATCATCTACGTTCAATTTCATGATGAAAGTATAAAAATGTTTTTTTTGCTAAAACACTCCCTTTTTGAGTAAATCGTCAACAAAGATTGAAACTTTGGATCCTACTCAAGTAAAACTTCGTACTCCAGGCCGATGAAGATTGTAACGGGGTTTTTTGAAGCTTTTTTGCTCGCTGATCATGAATCTGTCATAAGTTTTGAAAAATACTTATTGACAGCCGAGATATGACAGCTGTCAACACGTGAATGTCAAAATTTTGAACCAAAAAAAATACTACCATCATCTACGTTCAATTTCATGATGAAAGTATAGAAATGGTTTTTTTGCTAAAACACTCCCTTTTTGAGTAAATCATCAACAAAGATTGAAACTTTGTATCCTACTGTAGTAAAACTTCGTACTCCAAGCGGATGAAGAGGGATGACTTTTTTAAAATTGTTATGAGGTTCTTTGAAGCTTTTTTGCTCGCTGATCATGAATCTGACATTAGTTTTGAAAAATACTCATTGACAGCCGAGATGTGACAGCTTTCAACAACACTTGAACGTCAAAATTTCGAACCAAAAAAAATACTACCATCATCTACGTTCAATTTCATGATGAAAGTATAGAAATGGTTTTTTTGCTAAAACACTCCCTTTTTGAGTAAATCATCAACAAAGATTGAAACTTTGTATCCTACTGTAGTAAAACTTCGTACTCCAAGCGGATGAAGAGGGATGACTTTTTTAAAATTGTTATGAGGTTCTTTGAAGTTTTTTTGCTCGCTGATCATGAATCTGTCATTAGTTTTGAAAAATACTTATTGACAGCCGAGACATGACAGCTGTCAACACTTGAATGTCAAAATTTAGAACCAAAAAAAATACTACCATCATCTACGTTCTCCAGGCCGATGAAGATTGTAACGGGGTTTTTTGAAGTTGTTTTGCTTGCTGATCATGAAGCTGTCATTCGTTTTGAAAAAATCGTATTGACAGTTGAGGTACGACAGCTGTCAATACCTCAATGTCAAAGATTTTGGAAATAAATAGTTCCTTTTTTACATTTAAATTTTTTTTCACTTCAAAAAAATATTCAAGAATAGTGATGTTTCAAGATACAAATTCGTAAGTTTTCCAGGCTTGGTTTTTGTGTATATAAATAATGAAATAATAATTTTCAAAGATTATTTAATTTTTTACAATATTTATAATCGTTTATTGACATAAAAGTTTACATTTTCATTTCTAATCATTTGTTATTTACAAAGTATCCCGTCTGTACCATTTTCTTCCGATATACTTTCCTATCAACTGCTTAGCCTACTCCAATCGAAATGATAGTGATCTCCACCGTCATTTTCATTGTGTACTTTCATCATGATAAACGCGTCGATGATTGCCACATCAATATAATAGTACATTATTGAATGCCACCATTTTTTTTATTTTCGTCTAATCCTATACGACGCTCTCAACTGATCAAATCGGTCGACTCCACCCATGATTTCATTGTATTTTTTGATTGCAAGAGGTCTTGAAATATTAGTTGAAGCTCCATTTTTCAGTCTTCGGGAGACATCTTCGGTCGCTGCAGGATCAAAAGCTGAAGTGAGAAGTGTGACAGGTTTTGAATCCATCCACTTGATTGCAGCTACGTTTCCATTGGTCTCGTACGTGTGTTTTCCTCGTTCCATTTTTGTTTTTGTTTTCATCATATCTGGTAGTCCTTTACACTAGTCATATACACATTTATAAAAACACATTGTAATAACTCCATACATATGAAATAAAAAGTACCAAACGTTATAAATATATACTAGTTTAGTTCAAGCTAATAAATGTGAGTACTAAGAAGTAGGTAACAAATAACTAAGTATTATTACTAACATTTTTCATTTGAAAAGAATGAAAACGTTGAACGATTATGTGAAGCACAATGATAACAAATCCATAGCAACTATTGCGAACAAGAAAATGATTTGTTCTAAAGATGAAAACGAATTTTTCTGTAGAATTAGCATAATTTTTGGATCAAAATTACCGAATGTATAATTTTTAGAAAATTGATAACTCTTACGTCATCAGAACCAATTGACGTTCAAGTAAATCTTCGAATATTTATCGTAAAAATGGTGGCTTTTCGATAATGTACTACAAAATTGATGTGGCAATCATGAACGCGTTTATCCAATTGAAAGTACACAACGAAAACTACGGTGGAGATCAACAGTCATTTCGATTGGAGTTGGCTAAGCAATTGATAGGAAACTACAACGGAAGAAAACGGTACAGATTGGATACTTTGTGAACAATAAATGATTAGAACTGAGAATTCATCGGCCTAGAGTACGAAGCTTTACTTGAGTAGGATGAAAAGTTTTAATCTTTGTCGATGTTTTCCTCAAAAAGAGAGAGTTTTAGCAAAAAAAACCATTTCTATACTTTCATCATGAAATTGAACGTAGATGATGGTAGTATTTCTTTTGGTTCGAAATTTTGACGTTCAAGTGTTGTTGAAAGCTGTCACATCTCGGCTGTCAATGAGTATTTTTCAAAACTAATGTCAGATCATGATCAGTGAGCCAAACAACTTCAAAAAACCTCATTACAATTTTGAAAAAGTCATCCCTGTTCATTGGGCTGGAGTACGAAGTTTTACTTGAGTAGGATCCAAAGTTTTAATCTTTGTCGATGTTTTCCTCAAAAAGAGAGAGTTTTAGCAAAAAAAACCATTTCTATACTTTCATCATGAAATTGAACGTAGATGATGGTAGTATTTCTTTTGGTTCGAAATTTTGACGTTCAAGTGTTGTTGAAAGCTGTCACATCTCGGCTGTCAATGAGTATTTTTCAAAACTAATGTCAGATCATGATCAGTGAGCCAAACAACTTCAAAAAACCTCATTACAATTTTGAAAAAGTCATCCCTGTTCATCGGGCTGGAGTACGAAGTTTTACTTGAGTAGGATCCAAAGTTTCAATCTTTGTTGATGTTTTACTCGAAAAGGGAGTGTTATAGCAAAAAAACCATTTCTATACTTTCATCATGAAATTGAACGTAGATGATGGTAGTATTTTTTTTTGGTTCGAAATTTTGACATTCAAGTGTTGACAGCTGTCATATCTCGGCTGTCAACATGAATTTTTTTAAACTAATAGTAGTTCCGTGTTCAGAAAGTATCGGAAACACCAAAAATGCAATCCGTTTCTTCTCCTGACTTCCCAAAACCTTCGGCCTGTAAAAGGGTTAAATTAAAACTTCAAATTTTATGATGTTAGAATCTTGAAATCCAAATATATATAATCAACGTAAATTTTATTGAAAACTTCAAGGAAAACTTTTTGAAGCCGGCCAGTTAAGGAGGCTTCAGCGGATATCGAAAAATCCACCAAAACAGCTTGAAAAAAATCCTAGATTCCTTGAATCAAGACCTTCAAATTTTGTATGAAACAAAATTGAGGTCACCGGGGTCGTTTTCGAGAAAAAAATTATTTTATAAATTTTCCATTTAACACGGGCTCTTATGGGAAAAAAGCGAAAAAAACTTCTTAAGTGGTCGAAGTCCAATATTTTAAGATGAAACTTGGCAATTAAACGCAAAAAAGTATGAGGATTCGTTTGAAAAAAAAATAATAATATTAAATAATGGGAAAACGGACTGGTTTTTGAGAAAAAATTTAAGTTTAGACTAAAAAATTCCGAAACCGCTGAACGTGGGCAGCTGTAAAACGTTTTACGCATGCGTCGACTCTTTGCAGTCACTCTCACTAGTCACTCCAGACGACGCGGTGTTGCTAAGTCTTGAGAAGTACAGGAGCGTAACGATGTAGGTTTAAAGCAGGGAATTTTTTTCACAAAGAATAAATACATTTTTTTTGTGTTGTTTTTTCAAAATTATGCTCGGAATGTTTATTTAAGATTATAAGTTACGCATAACAGTATTAAAACGAATGAAAACAATCATTTCTACTCGTTTTAAAACATGCACCCGCGGGAGCCCTCACTTGATACGGTGCAAGTCGCTGAAGCCTCCTTAATTTTCATTTTTGTTGTTTTAGACTATCGAGGGTAAATCCGATTGATCCCACTATACTTAATGCCGACAAGTTTTACTGAGTGAAAATAAAACTTCTCTGTAATCTTCTAAATCGTTTTCTTTAATTTAGATCACTTAAATAAAAAAGTATGTTAAAATATTATCAAACCGGTTATACCTGCGACTGATATCATCGCCAACATAACCTCACTTTCAACTACCAAAACATATTTCCGTAACCTAGTGTAAAAATACGAAGCTGGGCGATATAGATTTACCAAAAATTTGTAACCTTCGAGCGTTAAATTTACAAATCTTGGTAAAATTACTCCGCTGGACCACGTTCCCATTTTTTACATCGCTGAGCAAGGTAAATTTACCCCGATTTTTTTTACAGTGTTCATGAAGTAATTATATTTTTTCATTTTCAAATAAAGCTTTTCAGTAAGCAGACGATGTCAATTTAGTGGGGCATACGAAACAATATTTCATGGCTTTATTTAATCTTAGAACTTAATCTACTTATTTTTTTTTTCAAATTTTTTTAGGCCGGGACAGAGATAAGTATAAGCGCTTGTGCATCTGTGCGCGGTTACAAGACTCACATTTACACGAGTTATAACCGCCACACATTAGCACTGTTAGTAGTTATAACTCGTGTACATGTGAGTCTTGTAACCGCGCATGGACGCTTATAACTTTATCTCTGTCCTTGCCTTTGGGGTAACTTGGGGCTCGCACAAACAGCCTAACACAAGCTTAACATACAGTGATGACTGTTAGTGCGACTTAGCTAAACCTCAAACACGTTCTCTTTGGATCGCACTAACAGCCAAACGCTTGCACAATAATCCATAATTTTTTTTTTTAATTTTGAAGGGACTATTTTTGTCTTTAAAAAACAAATTTTAGGTGTCGTTATTGAAACAAATTGCTTTTAAAGAGTTCAAACTTTAACTAAAAAAAAAAAAAAAAAAAAAAAAATTGAATACATCAAGTAGTTTTTTTTTTTTTTTTTTTTTTGAAGCAATTGAAGTTCGAAGTTCTCTGTCCGTTTGCTCAAACGCCAAAACTTACCCTAGTTATTTTGTCATTCTGGCTACTTTATTGAACAGTCAATTCATAGTGGAGATGTACACAGAAATTCAAACTAAAATTTTTTAGTTAAGAAACTAAGGAAAAGTGTAAAATCGATAGATGATATACAAATAAAAATGTTCAAGCAGCTCATCAAGACACTATATAGTATTTAATCATCTTTCGAAAATTTTTCATTTAAAAATAATTTTTCAGCTACGCGTAATTATTCAAGAACAATGCTTCAAAACAAAGAATTTTAATGACCCACACAAGGCCAGACTTCTCACTTTATCAAACAATGACTTTATGAAAGTGTTGTTACTTCATGATGAATCTAAAATTGAAAAATTAATGAGAACAAAATAATTTTCAAGAACAGATGAACAAACATTGAATAACTAGACATTGCATTCGCAAAAAATTTTAATAGAGTAAAAAACTAAAAAATTAAAATAGTCCTTCGTCTTTATATAAGAACACAACATGGTTGAGTAAGATGAATTTACCAATAACCTAACGAATATTTCTGGCCAACTCGAAAATGATAGATTTTTGTAATGACAATTAATTATCGTGTAAATAATTTTTTATCTTTAGTAAGCCTACTCTAAAACATCAAACTGCATATAGTTCTAGTTATAATATTACAAAACGAATAATAAGAAATTTAGATGAAAATTTTTTTGACGCGTACAATCGAGAAAAAGGTTGGAGAGTTGATAAGGCACCCAACGAGCAAATTAAATGTATAAAAATTAGTGAACCCAACGTCCGGATGATTTTTAAAAATTTCAAAAATATCTATTGGCTCATTATTAACTAAATTGGACCATTGAAAAAATTTTCACACAGAACATACTTGAAAATACAACTAAAGAAAGATAAAGAAAAAATGGTTACCTTTAAGTCTTATTAAACTAAGTTAAAAAACAAGTAAGAAAAAAATAACCATTTTATCGAGTAAGAAATGTAACAGATTCCACTGTCACTTGATACTAACTTTATGATACTTGCATTAGGTTCGATCCTCGCAATTTCCAGTTGGTACCATTTAAAAAATATCAATTAACTTTTTAGTTTTAAATTTTTTTTTTTTTTTTTTTAATGTTGATTCAATTACTAATTGTTATCCATCATAACTTGTTTAAAATTATTATTAGTAATTTTAAGTTTCAAGAGACGGTAGTCATTCATAATTTAGTCAAATTATGTCATGCTCAGTCATTAGATATTTTATCTAAGTGAATTTGAATACTGGTATTCAAGTATTTTATGTTACAATGTTTTTTCGTCTACTTCGTATGCGATATATGTAAATCATTCAAAAATTCGAGAGTCCGCACGGAGAGAAGAGTCGGAGATCCGTTTACAAAATTGGAACATAACCTGCTTGTGTTTAGTTAAGCGCGATCGGGCTTCGAACGAGTTCGCAATCTGATTGCGAACTCGGGCGAGAGGCCCGATGTCGAACTGAGATCGTAAACGAAGCGGCACCCTCTTGGGGCGACATTCCCAGATTACGTTCGCCTGTTCGATATCGGGCTTCGCGCAGTTCGCAATCTGATTGCGAACTAGTTCGAAGCCCGATTGCGCTTAACAAAGACAACCCGGTTAGGTCCCAATTTCGTAAACGGATCTCCGACTCTTCTCTCCGTGCGAGGATATTTTTATATAGTTCTAAGAACAATTGACTTTTATCCAGTTTTTTTACCGAAACTAGAATAAGATAATCCGATGACTTGAATAATCTGAGTTTAGAGAGCTTAAATTACGATAAGAGAAAAATTTGCTTAGCTTGAAGGTTCTAAGTTTCAATTAGCTACAAAGTAAAGTACCAAGCAATTCCTGGCTATTGGAAGTATTTGAGAGTCAATATATTTTTTAAGTTTCTAGGCAAGGATCGAAATTACTAAGCTTGGCTTCCGGCTTTCTAAAATAAGGCTTTAAACTAAAGGGCTCATGTAGTTAGCCCAGCTCAAATGTGACAAGCTAGAGCATTCTAAAGGCCATCACAGGAACTCTGGCGAATCGCTCGATGCTCCATCGATCGTTGCGCACCTAACCTCAATGCTGAACTGGGCGATCGGTTGGTTTAAGAAATCGGCATTATCCCCTAGCGGCGTGTATCGCAACGTCATAGCAGCTGTACTGAGCTTCCATGAATACCGCTAGGGGGCGCGAGTTTAATTTCATCTATTATTGAAGTTACAAAGACTAGATGATATAAAGGAGACGTATTTAATTCTAATCGAGCATTTTAAATATGCTCCTTAATTTCTTAATTAATATTTTTTTTTTTTCTGTTTTTCTTTTTCAAGTAGTATTTTTTTTATTTTTAATTATTGTGGTAGACTTTTTACCTTTTATATCACCTAGTCTTTGTAACTTCAATAGAAGATGAAATTAAACTCGCGCCCCCTAGCGGTATTCATGGAAGCTCAGTACAGCTGCTATTACGTTGCGATACACGCCGCTAGGGGATAATGCCGATTTCTTAAACCAACCGATCGCCCAGTTCAGCATTGAGGTTAGGTGCGCAACGATCGATGGAGCATCGAGCGATTCACCAGAGTTCCTGTGACGGCCTTTAGAATGCTCAAGCTTGTCACATTTGAGCTGGGCTACGAATGTTCAAGCTTGGCACATTCGAGCTAGCCTACGAATGCCCAAGCTTGATAAATTCGAGCCAAGTCAGGCTAAGAAATCCCAAGCTTGGCGAATTTCAAAACTTGACTAAAAAAGCACGCACTTTTTGTTTTGTTTTTTTCATTATTATTATGTATTCTTTATGTCAAGTTTCTTTTTCTAAATGAGCTAAGAATTCTACAAACTTATCTCGGAGGCTAACTACATGAGCCCTTTAGTTTAAAGCCTTATTTTAGAAAGCCGGAAGCCAAGCTTAGTAATTTCGATCCTTGCCTAGAAACTTAAAAAATATATTGACTCTCAAATACTTCCAATAGCCAGGAATTGCTTGGTACTTTACTTTGTAGCTAATTGAAACTTAGAACCTTCAAGCTAAGCAAATTTTTCTCTTATCGTAATTTAAGCTCTCTAAACTCAGATTATTCAAGTCATCGGATTATCTTATTCTAGTTTCGGTAAAAAAACTGGATAAAAGTCAATTGTTCTTAGAACTATATAAAAATATCCTCGCACGGAGAGAAGAGTCGGAGATCCGTTTACGAAATTGGGACCTAACCGGGTTGTCTTTGTTAAGCGCAATCGGGCTTCGAACTAGTTCGCAATCAGATTGCGAACTGCGCGAAGCCCGATATCGAACAGGCGAACGTAATCTGGGAATGTCGCCCCAAGAGGGTGCCGCTTCGTTTACGATCTCAGTTCGACATCGGGCCTCTCGCCCGAGTTCGCAATCAAATTGCGAACTCGTTCGAAGCCCGATCGCGCTTAACTAAACACAAGCAGGTTATGTTCCAATTTTGTAAACGGATCTCCGACTCTTCTCTCCGTGCGGACTCTCGAATTTTTGAATGATTTACATATATCGCATACGAAGTAGACGAAAAAACATTGTAACATAAAATACTTGAATACCAGTATTCAAATTCACTTAGATAAAATATCTAATGACTGAGCATGACATAATTTGACTAAATTATGAATGACTACCGTCTCTTGAAACTTAAAATTACTAATAATAATTTTAAACAAGTTATGATGGATAACAATTAGTAATTGAATCAACATTAAAAAAAAAAAAAAAAAATTTAAAACTAAAAAGTTAATTGATATTTTTTAAATGGTACCAACTGGAAATTGCGAGGATCGAACCTAATGCAAGTATCATAAAGTTAGTATCAAGTGACAGTGGAATCTGTTACATTTCTTACTCGATAAAATGGTTATTTTTTTCTTACTTGTTTTTTAACTTAGTTTAATAAGACTTAAAGGTAACCATTTTTTCTTTATCTTTCTTTAGTTGTATTTTCAAGTATGTTCTGTGTGAAAATTTTTTCAATGGTCCAATTTAGTTAATAATGAGCCAATAGATATTTTTGAAATTTTTAAAAATCATCCGGACGTTGGGTTCACTAATTTTTATACATTTAATTTGCTCGTTGGGTGCCTTATCAACTCTCCAACCTTTTTCTCGATTGTACGCGTCAAAAAAATTTTCATCTAAATTTCTTATTATTCGTTTTGTAATATTATAACTAGAACTATATGCAGTTTGATGTTTTAGAGTAGGCTTACTAAAGATAAAAAATTATTTACACGATAATTAATTGTCATTACAAAAATCTATCATTTTCGAGTTGGCCAGAAATATTCGTTAGGTTATTGGTAAATTCATCTTACTCAACCATGTTGTGTTCTTATATAAAGACGAAGGACTATTTTAATTTTTTAGTTTTTTACTCTATTAAAATTTTTTGCGAATGCAATGTCTAGTTATTCAATGTTTGTTCATCTGTTCTTGAAAATTATTTTGTTCTCATTAATTTTTCAATTTTAGATTCATCATGAAGTAACAACACTTTCATAAAGTCATTGTTTGATAAAGTGAGAAGTCTGGCCTTGTGTGGGTCATTAAAATTCTTTGTTTTGAAGCATTGTTCTTGAATAATTACGCGTAGCTGAAAAATTATTTTTAAATGAAAAATTTTCGAAAGATGATTAAATACTATATAGTGTCTTGATGAGCTGCTTGAACATTTTTATTTGTATATCATCTATCGATTTTACACTTTTCCTTAGTTTCTTAACTAAAAAATTTTAGTTTGAATTTCTGTGTACATCTCCACTATGAATTGACTGTTCAATAAAGTAGCCAGAATGACAAAATAACTAGGGTAAGTTTTGGCGTTTGAGCAAACGGACAGAGAACTTCGAACTTCAATTGCTTCAAAAAAAAAAAAAAAAAAAAAAACTACTTGATGTATTCAATTTTTTTTTTTTTTTTTTTTTTTTTTTAGTTAAAGTTTGAACTCTTTAAAAGCAATTTGTTTCAATAACGACACCTAAAATTTGTTTTTTAAAGACAAAAATAGTCCCTTCAAAATTAAAAAAAAAAATTATGGATTATTGTGCAAGCGTTTGGCTGTTAGTGCGATCCAAAGAGAACGTGTTTGAGGTTTAGCTAAGTCGCACTAACAGTCATCACTGTATGTTAAGCTTGTGTTAGGCTGTTTGTGCGAGCCCCAAGTTACCCCAAAGGCAAGGACAGAGATAAAGTTATAAGCGTCCATGCGCGGTTACAAGACTCACATGTACACGAGTTATAACTACTAACAGTGCTAATGTGTGGCGGTTATAACTCGTGTAAATGTGAGTCTTGTAACCGCGCACAGATGCACAAGCGCTTATACTTATCTCTGTCCCGGCCTAAAAAAATTTGAAAAAAAAAATAAGTAGATTAAGTTCTAAGATTAAATAAAGCCATGAAATATTGTTTCGTATGCCCCACTAAATTGACATCGTCTGCTTACTGAAAAGCTTTATTTGAAAATGAAAAAATATAATTACTTCATGAACACTGTAAAAAAAATCGGGGTAAATTTACCTTGCTCAGCGATGTAAAAAATGGGAACGTGGTCCAGCGGAGTAATTTTACCAAGATTTGTAAATTTAACGCTCGAAGGTTACAAATTTTTGGTAAATCTATATCGCCCAGCTTCGTATTTTTACACTAGGTTACGGAAATATGTTTTGGTAGTTGAAAGTGAGGTTATGTTGGCGATGATATCAGTCGCAGGTATAACCGGTTTGATAATATTTTAACATACTTTTTTATTTAAGTGATCTAAATTAAAGAAAACGATTTAGAAGATTACAGAGAAGTTTTATTTTCACTCAGTAAAACTTGTCGGCATTAAGTATAGTGGGATCAATCGGATTTACCCTCGATAGTCTAAAACAACAAAAATGAAAATTAAGGAGGCTTCAGCGACTTGCACCGTATCAAGTGAGGGCTCCCGCGGGTGCATGTTTTAAAACGAGTAGAAATGATTGTTTTCATTCGTTTTAATACTGTTATGCGTAACTTATAATCTTAAATAAACATTCCGAGCATAATTTTGAAAAAACAACACAAAAAAAATGTATTTATTCTTTGTGAAAAAAATTCCCTGCTTTAAACCTACATCGTTACGCTCCTGTACTTCTCAAGACTTAGCAACACCGCGTCGTCTGGAGTGACTAGTGAGAGTGACTGCAAAGAGTCGACGCATGCGTAAAACGTTTTACAGCTGCCCACGTTCAGCGGTTTCGGAATTTTTTAGTCTAAACTTAAATTTTTTCTCAAAAACCAGTCCGTTTTCCCATTATTTAATATTATTATTTTTTTTTCAAACGAATCCTCATACTTTTTTGCGTTTAATTGCCAAGTTTCATCTTAAAATATTGGACTTCGACCACTTAAGAAGTTTTTTTCGCTTTTTTCCCATAAGAGCCCGTGTTAAATGGAAAATTTATAAAATAATTTTTTTCTCGAAAACGACCCCGGTGACCTCAATTTTGTTTCATACAAAATTTGAAGGTCTTGATTCAAGGAATCTAGGATTTTTTTCAAGCTGTTTTGGTGGATTTTTCGATATCCGCTGAAGCCTCCTTAACTGGCCGGCTTCAAAAAGTTTTCCTTGAAGTTTTCAATAAAATTTACGTTGATTATATATATTTGGATTTCAAGATTCTAACATCATAAAATTTGAAGTTTTAATTTAACCCTTTTACAGGCCGAAGGTTTTGGGAAGTCAGGAGAAGAAACGGATTGCATTTTTGGTGTTTCCGATACTTTCTGAACACGGAACTACTATTAGTTTAAAAAAATTCATGTTGACAGCCGAGATATGACAGCTGTCAACACTTGAATGTCAAAATTTCGAACCAAAAAAAAATACTACCATCATCTACGTTCAATTTCATGATGAAAGTATAGAAATGGTTTTTTTGCTATAACACTCCCTTTTCGAGTAAAACATCAACAAAGATTGAAACTTTGGATCCTACTCAAGTAAAACTTCGTACTCCAGCCCGATGAACAGGGATGACTTTTTCAAAATTGTAATGAGGTTTTTTGAAGTTGTTTGGCTCACTGATCATGATCTGACATTAGTTTTGAAAAATACTCATTGACAGCCGAGATGTGACAGCTTTCAACAACACTTGAACGTCAAAATTTCGAACCAAAAGAAATACTACCATCATCTACGTTCAATTTCATCGACAGGTACACTAGGTGGCCACAAGCTGTTCCTATTCCGGACATGTTTGCACAGACCATCGCCCAAGCTATGTTTAAGGGCTGGATCAGTCTCTTCGGTACTCCGCTCGAGTTCACCTCAGACCAAGGCAAACAGTTCGAATCGGCCCTTTTCATCGAGTTGGGTAAGCTCATTGGCGCAAACCGATCCCGAACATCGACGTATCACCCTCAATCAGACGGGATGGTGGAACGTTTTCATCGTACGCTCAAAGCTGGTTTGATGTGCAATCAGGAAAAACCTTGGCCCGACCAAATTCCATCCGTCCTGCTGGGTTTACGTACGGCTTTCAAGGAAGATCTTCAGGCATCTCCAGCTGAGATGCTTTTTGGAACAACGATCAGAGTTCCTGGCGACTTCTTTTCGACCAAAAAGGACACTTACGTTGATCCGCCTTCATTCGTCGAGGGACTTCGTAGGCTTGCTCAGTCCATCAAACCTGTACCGGCTTCCAGACACGTCACTGAGAAGCCTTTCGTCTTCAGTAAGCTATCCACCTGCTCTCATGTTTTCAGACGAATTGACTCCATCCGGAAGCCACTGGACCCACCCTATTCAGGTCCTCACAAGGTTATTCGTCGTATCAGCGAGAGGAATTACGTGATCGAGATCAATGGAAAAGCCCGAACGTATTCTACTGACGTTTTGAAGCCTGCTTTCATCGAAGCCTCTGACATGCCAACTTCAACCCGTAAGCCTGCACTTGAAAAAGACGCGACACCAGCTAACGACACCTCGTCATCAAGGACTCGTCCATCCGTTGAACCTTCTACAAAGAAACGAGTCTCGTTCTGCTTACGTTCCGCGAGCAGCACTGGAGGGGGAGTACCTGTGGCGGTTCGAACATCCGTTCGAATCCCGCACCTTCGTTCGTCTCCGCGCGCTAAGCAACGACGCCGTGCTTGACAACGCCGAAACAACGACATCAACAACGAGAAGCGGGTATTCGACTTCCAACCTCCGCGCGCGCCTGTCGTCGTTTTCATATTTAAAATATAACACCAAAACTAATTGTATTTTACTGAATAAATGTTAAATAATTATTGTAAATAATTTACTTTTATTTATTCTTATTCTGAGCTCGGGAAGGCTCATTAAAATTTTCATTTCCCAAATCTATATATAGTGGCAAACCGGGGAGCCCGTACTGGGCCCGGCTACCGCCGCGTTTCTTTTTTGTGGTTTTTAGGGGTTCAGCCCGGTCATGCCCCGTTCGGGCAGCAGGGCAGCCCGTACGGGCCCAGGCTCCAGCCCGCACAGCAATTCCCTGTCGGGTAGTTCCTTGATTCTTATCTCAAAAAACTAACCAATTTTGAACTTTGACTGTATAACTTTAGCTTGCTTACAGAAAACTAAAAAGACTAAAATTTTCAATAATTGACTTATGCTGACCTAAATATATTTAGTTTTTCTGATTCAAATTTCTGAAATATAATTTTATCATCAGACAGAACACAAATCATTGATAAAATTTTATTGAAAATGTATAATCTAGTATTATGCCTCTATATTATCCCTCTTTTTTTAATACATAGGTACTTTAATGTAAATTAACTTAGAAAATAATAGAGCAAATGTTTATCCGTACCTAGAAAATCCATGCTAAATGTAATTACTAGTCCATTGGATATCTAGACCTGAAACTATCTATTTTTTTTTTGTACATGTAGTTCTTAACTCTTATCTCAAAAAACTAGCACTGTAACCAATAATTATGAACTTTAAAATCACTTTGACCATATAACTTAAGCTTGCTTACAGAGAACAAAAAAGACTAAAATTTTCAGAAAACATAAAAATCATTGATAAATTTTATTGAAATTGTATAATCTAGTATTATGTTAGGCCCTCTTTTTTTAATGCACTTAAATATAAATTACACAGAAAATAAAGGAGAAAATACTCATCCGTATTATGCTTAAGAGGATTTGCAGTTCATTCAATTTATACATAGGTATTCGTTTGAATAAAAACTTAGTTCAACTCCGCAGTAGAAAAACCAAAAAAATGTGATAGTAAAATTACTTTTTCCACAAAAAAAAAAAAAAAAACACTTATTTCAAGAAATTCTTTTTTACATGACCCAATTCTTTTTTTGTTATGCATGATTACTCAAAAATATGTTGCTAGAAAAAATTTTATCCAATGTTTACACATTAAATAATAAAAATCGATTAATAGATTAGAAACATAGGTTATATTATGGTTTAAAGTGGCTGCTATAATAATTGTGCTAGTCTGCTATACTCAGTAGTACTGTAGACAGCCGCATCGCGCGCTCCTTCCAAAATGTCTCGCTGGGCATTGGGAGTGAGAGAGACAGCGATACACGTTTTCCTGTTTAACCGGATGCTCTCGACTGAAATCCAAAATCGCCTGACTTTTTATCGAGATGATTTTGGCACTTTTCAAAATTGAAACGGCGATAACTTTATAACGAGAGAATGTTTTGTGACAATTTTTTTTTTAATTACTCGTGGGATCATCAGCTATGTAGGAAGTACATAATAAACTTGTAATAACCCTCGCAACATAGTTTTTTACATGACCAACCTAACCTCTAACCGTGAATTCAAAGTATAAGGCTTTTTCATAGCAGACTACATCTAGCAGAACATAGAATAACCAAAACGATATAAGTCAGTTTTATTTAATTTCATGACCTTTATAATTTTTTGTATTTGTTATTTTCCAATCTTATCATGATTTTCTATGATTTTGACAACTTCATTGAAAAAAGATCTATGCTGTTTTTACTTTTTCGTCGATTGAAAGTCTTCGCCGACCCCGAGCATTTTTGGTCAAATGCTCGGGGTCGGCGAAGACCTTCAATCAACTGTAAAGTGAAAAGAGCATAGATCTTTTTTCAATGAAGTTGTCAAAATCATAGAAAATCATGATAAGATTGGAAAATAACAAATACAAAAAATTATAAAGGTCATGAAATTAAATAAAACTGGCTAATAACGTTTTGGTTATTCCATGTTCTGCTAGATGTAGTCTGCTATGAAAAAGCCTTATATAAAGCGTACGCTTTGACGGCAGTTTTTTTCGTTGTGATTGTTGTTAAAAAAAACTCAATCGCCGTCAAGCGCTACCGCGCTTTAGGATGTAAAAATCTTTGTTGTACCCCAAGCTAAACGAATTATGCACGTTGTTTAGACTTTTTAACTTTTTGTATTTATTTTTATCAAGAGTTTTCAGATTTTTAAGATTTTTAAAATTCAATTCACAACAATTTTTAACTACTATCCCAGCAAAATCAACAAAAACAGCAATTTTTTATTAACACCAAATAAAAGGTTAAAGAAAATCGTCTGCTTACTGAAAAGCCTTATGCTTATAATTTTGTTTCTATTTAGAGTTTTTGCATAAACAATGTATGGTCAAAAAAGTTTATTATTATTATTAATCTTTATTACCTTATTTAGGTTATTAAATACAACACGAATTTAACATTGAATAGGGTTTTAACTGTTGGTTTAATGAAGTCCGTCGGGTGCTTCAGTCCTCGAATGCTTCATTTGGTAAGGTGAAGTTGCCGTCCGATATTCCATCAGCTATAGATGGGTAGCAGTGAAGGGTTGAAAGGTCTTACAGCCTTATCTGGTGTGATTCGTTTGTAATTTTAGAGAGCATTAATCCAATCATCGGTGGCCATCTCCTTTGATCCTCAGAATGTACTGATGTTCCCCAAAAATTCTTGTCTCGTCTCATGCGGGACGCGCGGCTCGCCTCGCCGCTGCTCGAAAAATCGAGTCAACGGAGATTCGAACCGGCGTCCCTTGGCGCGCCGATGTTTCAGCTGACTAAGACGCGTGCCGTAGCCGACTGAGCCAACGACGGCTCTTTTTTAACATTGTTCTTTGATCTAGAAATTTTTTCTCTAAAAATTATTGAAAAAAAAAAAAGATAATAGGAGGTTGCAGAACCCTCCAAACGCAATAGGCTTCGATCACGAATTTTTCAAAAATAAGCTCAAAAATCGCGTTTTTTGCGGAAAATAAAAAAAATATGCTGCATGGACAAGATTAAAAAGGTACAATGACGGTGTAATACTATTATAATCACCTTTATTGGTAGTTTTATTTATTATTCAACATTCGAAATTGGCCCCATAAGTTTCATCAAGCATGTAAAAAAAGTTATGACCTTCCTCGGCGAGTCTATGTGAAATCATCCATACATTTTTGGTATATTTGTATTTGTATTTTTTTTTTTTTTTTTTTTTAACATTAAGTATATCTATTAAGTATTACGTAATTTTGATGTTCACAAGTGGGTTTTTTTGCACATTTTGTGACTTAAAATAAATCTCTTCATAATTTTTACAATTTTTTTCTTTTTTATTTATTTCAGATCGTGCCAAATCTTGTTAGAATTCTTAAAAATTTAATACTTGCCGGTTATTCTCCAGAGCATGATGTATCTGGTGTATCGGATCCATTTTTACAAGTCAAAATTCTACGTCTTTTGAGAATCTTAGGAAGAAATGATGTTGAGGCATCGGAAGCAATGAATGACATTCTCGCCCAAGTCGCTACAAATACTGAAACTAGTAAAAATGTTGGCAACACGATTTTATACGAAACAGTTTTATCAATTATGGATATCAAATCTGAAAGCGGTTTACGAGTGTTAGCTGTAAATATTCTAGGCAGATTTTTATTGAACAATGATAAAAATATTCGCTATGTGGCTCTGAATACCCTATTAAAAACAGTATATGTTGACACCAGTGCTGTACAAAGGCACAGATCAACTATTCTTGTAAGTTTGAATTTTCAAAAATCGTTTAATTAAATAATGATTAATATAATTTTTGCGCAGGAGTGTTTAAAGGATCCAGATGTTTCAATCAGACGTCGTGCAATGGAACTTAGTTTTGCTCTTGTCAATACTAATAATATAAGAAATATGATGAAAGAATTACTTTTATTTTTGGAACGTGCCGATCCCGAATTTAAAGCCCAATGCAGCAGTAACATCGTTATGTCGGCAGAACGGTTTTCTCCAAACAAGCGTTGGCATCTTGAAACTCTTTTTAAAGTTTTAGTTGCGGTAAATAAGTTCTAATTATGTTAAAATTGAAAAAAAAATTGAGAGTTAGATTTTATAGTATATTATGCATCTAAGGAGCGAAAGTAAAAAATGTTTTAGAGCACGTTCAATAAGGTTGGCAACCGGTACTTTAAAAATATATTTTTTTAAAAGTACTTGATTTTTAATGAATTTTAACTTTTTTTTTTGAACTTTTAAATCAAAATTGAGCAAGAAAAAAATTAAGAAAAGTTTCTGATAGTACGGGCTGATGACGTCATTGGTCCGAAATCCCATTAAAAGTATAATATATATATATATATATATGGGTCAAAATAATACTTTTTTTAAAAACCGTCCGCACGAGGTTCACCGATTTTTTTGCAATTTTTTTTGGCAAAAGAACTATTTAAAAGAAGACTTTTGCCACAAACTAGAGGTCTCTATCTTATTTCTGCTTAGTGCTAGATTTTTTCAAAGATTGAAAAATGGCCCATTTTTAAGCTGTTTTAAGCAATTTTAAGGTATTTTTCGAAAAATTCTAACTTTTGATCAAAATGAGATAGAAACCTCTAGTTTGCGGCAAAATTTCGTTCAAAATAAGTTCTTTTTTGTAAAAATATTTTGATAAGATAGTTTGGTTATTTTTATAATAATACAGTCCTACACAGATATTGCTATTTTTGCTCATTTGCAAGTATCTTCAAACGACCGTAGCTTTTTCTAGGCTAAATTTTTGTGCATATTAAAAAATTGTTAAATTTTTTTTATGAAAAAACAAAAATTTTGCGACCAACCGGAACCCTGTACGATCTTCCGCTTCCAAGATACAGCTGTTTAAAGTTGTCAAAAAACACAAAAAACGCGTTTTTTACGATTTTCACATGCATTTTTGAACGGTTTCGACCTTTTTTTTCTCTCAAAAATACGTGGAATCTTCTCTTCATATGTTTCCAAACAAGCTCCCCTAGTAATTGTAGTGTGGATTTAGGGTTTTAGTTGATTCCAAAGCATACACTTTTGACACATTTTATGTGCTAAACTAGTGTTTTTTTAACAATATACACGCTACACGGAAAAAAAAAGCGGGAGAGATTGCACAAAACTCAACGCATTCATTGTGTCGGTAATACAGTGTAACTGCTCTACCTGTTAAATACATTCAGTCTAATGCGGCGGCGCAACTGTTCTATTAGACAGCTGACACAATGACTCTCGAAAAAAAACTACACTGAGTACAGTTTTTTCAGTGGCAGTGTTGAGGCCGGCAACACTGAGGCCGGGACAGAGATATTTGCACAGGTTTCTGTGCGCTTATGCAGCTGCACAGACAGCGCCTGAGCAGTTAGTTACACCTTGGGGATGATTTCCTCAGGAAGTTTTGACTCCAGAGGGGTCAGGGTGGACACCTGGTGCACTTGGTGATAGTTACACCTTGGGGATGATTTTCTCAGGAAGTTTTAACTCCGGAGAGGTCAGAACGGACACCTGGTGCACTTGGTGATAGTTACACCTTGGGGATGATTTTCTCAGGAAGTTTTGACTCCGGAGGGGTCAGAACGGACACCTGGTGCACTTGGTGATAGTTACACCTTGGGGATGATTTCCTCAGGAAGTTTTGACTCCGGAGGGGTCAGGGTGGACACCTGGAGCACTTGGTGATAGTTGCACCTTGGGGATGATTTCCTCAGGAAGTTTTGACTCCGGAGGGGTCAAAACGAACACCTGGTGCACTTGGTGATAGTTACACCTTGGGGATGATTTCCTCAGGAAGTTTTGACTCCGGTGGGCTCAGAGTAAGTACTTTGTGTGTCTTTTAAATGACTACACCATGAAGATGATCTCCTCGTAGTAAACTTGATGATATGACCCCTCCGGAGTCAAAACTTCTTAAGGAAATCATTTACAGAATGTACTCATCGCCAAGTGCACCAAGTGTCCGTTCTGACCCCTCCGGAGTCAAAACTTCCTGAGAAAATCATCCCCAAGGTGTAACTATCACCAAGTGCTCCAGGTGTCCACCCTGACCCCTCCGGAGTCAAAACTTCCTGAGGAAATCATCACCAAGGTGTAACTATCACCAAGAGCACCAGGTGTCCGTTCTGACCCCTCCGGAGTCAAAACTTCCTGAGAAAATCATCCCCAAGGTGTAACTATCACCAAGTGCACTAGGTGTCCGATCTGACCCCTCCGGAGTCAAAACTTCCTGAGAAAATCATCCCCAAGGTGTAACTATCACCAAGTGCACCAGGTGTCCACCCTGACCCCTCTGGAGTCAAAACTTCCTGAGGAAATCATCCCCAAGGTGCAACTATCACCAAGTGCACCAGGTGTTCATTTTGACCCCTCCGGAGTCAAAACTTCCTGAGGAAATCATCCCCAAGGTGCAACTATCACCAAGTGCTCCAGGTGTCCACCCTGACCCCTCCGGAGTCAAAACTTCCTGAGGAAATCATCCCCAAGGTGTAACTATCACCAAGTGCACCAGGTGTCCGTTCTGACCCCTCCGGAGTCAAAACTTCCTGAGGAAATCATCCCCAAGGTGTAACTAACTGCTCAGGCGCTGTCTGTGCAGCTGCACAAGAGCTCTGTGCAGCTGCATAAGCATAAGGGATAATAATTGAATAATAATATTTAATGCTATTAAATATTGATAGGATAAAACACAATATAAATGCATCAATAAATATACTCATATGTGCAGGTAAAAAGTAACGCGCCGTGTGAATTCAGCTCGCAACAAAAACTATACTCAGTGCAGTTTTTTTTCGAGAGTCAGTGTACATGATTTTGTGTGGAGCGGTTGCGTTGACGAAATGCGCACTCAGTCAATAGAATAGGTGTAATAGTTGCGCGTTTTACCGACAGAGTCACAGCGTATAGGTTTACTGTAATCTCTCCCGCTTCTTTTTTTCGGTGTACATTTAACTTTTTCGTTCGTTATAGATGTTTTGAAATTATTTTTTGACTAAAAACAATTCAAATTTCAGCCAAAATTAGGTCACCTGCTATGAAAAAATTGATACTTAACGAAATATTGATCTCAATATCAAAATGATATACTACTTTTATTCAGTTTTTTAGTTTTTTGATTTGTTAAAAATCTATGTTCAAATATTGTAAATAATATACCACTTGTTTATTTATTTTTTTCTATTTTTGAAATTACAAATAATTGATCATAGTTTATCAATTATTCTGATAAAACAATCATGGATTACTATTGCTTACTCTGAAAAAAATGAGTCCAAATTAAAAATGTTATTTTTTGAATGCTATGAAGCATGCAACAATCTACCAATCTACATTCTACTTATAATTATATCCACTTATGAAAAAGAGAATGAGAGATTTGATTAGAAAGTCGAGTCGATATATCGAATCGAACCTTAAACTTTGATTCTTGGAGCAAGAGCGTCGCCTTAAAGGCCTCTCAAAAGTAAGAACCAGCTGGACGCGCCAAATTTGAAATCTTCAGGCATGCCTGATTTGAATATATATATATTTTTTTTTTTTTTATTTGATAAAGTGAGTAACGAAATTTAAATTTTAAATAGAAAAATAAACAAATAATTAACTTTTGTAATAAGCAAATAAGCCGATAAGCTACAACTCCAAAACACTGGGCGTACTTAGTAAAAATAATTAATTTTTTTTAATAAACAAATAAGCCAATAAGCTACAACCCCATAACCTTGGGCATGGCTGAAAAAAATGTTAATAATTTTAATAAACCAATAAGGCGATAAGCTAGAACCCAATAATTTTGGGCATGGCTAAAAAAAATGGTAGTATTTTTAATAAACAAATAAGACGATGAGCTACAATCCCATAACACTGGGCAGAGTGAATGAAAAATAATTAAATTTTTTAATAAACAAATAAGCCGATGAGCTACAACCCCATGACGATTGGGGTAGCGAATGAAAAATAATTAATTTTTTTCATGAACAAATAAGCCGATGCATTACAATCCCATAACACTGGGCAGAGTGAATGAAAAATAATTAAATTTTTTAATAAACAAATAAGCCGATGAGCTACAACCCCATGACGGTTGGCGTAGCGAATGAAAAATAATTAATTTTTTTAATAAACAAATAAGCTGATAAGCTACGACCCCATAACCTGGGGTATGGCTAAAAAAAATTTTAATTTTTTTATTAAACAAATGAGCCGATGAGCTACAACCCCATAACGTTGGGCGCAGCGAATATAAAATATGTGAAGATTTCAATAAACAACTAAGCAAACAAGTTTACCACCCCATAACCTTGGACATAGATAAAAAAAATTTTTGAGCCATGCCCAATGTTATGGAGTTGTAGCTAATCGGCTTATTTGTTTATTAAAAATATTAACATTTTAGCCATGCCCAAGGTTATGAGGTTGTTGCTCATCGCCTTATTTGTTTATTAAAAATATGAACATTTTTTTTAGACATGCCCAAGTTTATGGGGTTGTAGCTTATCACCTTATTAGTTTATTAAAAATATTAACATTTTTTCAGCCATGCCCAAGGTTATGGTGTTGTAGCTTATCGGCTTATTTGTTTATTAAAAATATTAACATTTTTTTCAGTCATGCCCAAGGTTATGGTGTTGTAGCTTATCGGCTTATTTGTTTATTAAAAAAAATTAATTATTTTTACTAAGTACGCCCAGAGTTTTGGAGTTGTAGCTTATCGGCTTATTTGTTTATTACAAAAGTGAATTATTTGTTATTCACTAAGCCTAGGGTTATGGGGTTGTAAGCTTGTCCGCTTATTTGTCTATTGAAAATTTAAATTTCGTTACTCACTTTATCAATTAAAAGAAAAAAAAAAAAAAATATATTCAAATCAGGCATGCCTGAAGATTTCAAATTTGGCGCGTCCAGCTGATTCTTACTTTTGAGAGGCCTTTAAGGCGACGCTCTTGCTCCAAGAATCAAATTTTAAGGTTCGATTCGATATATCGACTCGACTTTCTAATCAAATCTCTCATTCTCTTTTTCATAAGTGGATATAATTATAAGTAGAATGTAGATCGGTAGATTGTTGCATGCTTCATAGCATTCAAAAAATAACATTTTTAATTTGGACTCATTTTTTTCAGAGTAAGCAATAGTAATCCATGATTGTTTTATCAGAATAATTGATAAACTATGATCAATTATTTGTAATTTCAAAAATAGAAAAAAATAAATAAACAAGTGATATATTATTTACAATATTTGAACATAGATTTTTAACGAATCAAAAAACTAGAAAACTGAATAAAAGTAGTATATTATTTGATATTGAGATCAATTTTTCGTTGAGTATCAATTTTTTCATAGCAGGCGACCTAATTTTGGCTGGAATTTAAATATTTTTTAGTCAAAAAATAATTTCAAAACATCTATAATGAACGAAAAAGTTAAATTTAGCGTGTATATTGTTAAAAAAAACACTAGTTTAGCACATAAAATGTGTCAAAAGTGTATGCTTTGGAATCAACTAAAACCCCAAATCCGCACTACATATTTTTGAGAGAAAAAAAAAGGTCGTAACCGATCAAAAATGCGTGTGAAAATCGTAAAAAACGCGTTTTTTGTGTTTTTTGACAACTTTAAACAGCTGTATCTTGGAAGCGGAAGATCGTACAGGGTTCCGGTTGGTCGCAAAATTTTTGTTTTTTCATAAAAAAAAATTAACAATTTTTTAAAATGCACAAAAATTTAGCCTAGAAAAAGCTACGGTCGTTTGAAGATACCTGCAAATGAGCAAAAATAGCAAATTCTGTGTAGGACTGTATTATCATAAAAATAACCAAATAGATTGTCAAAATATTTTTACAAAAAAGAACTTATTTTGAACAAAATTTTGCCGGAAACTAGAGGTTCCTATTTCATTTTGATCAAAAGTTAGAATTTTTCGAAAAATCCCTCTTTCTAATGATGAAGCATGTTCGAATGTCTTCGTTTTATAATTGATTTGATTGGTTAAGAACGTTATATTCAAAATTTGAATTGCGTTTAATTTGAAGTATTGAACTCTTTGTTATTAAGAATTTTTTAAATAATTGAAAACTTTGCTTCAATATAATAAGAACCTTTATTATTTTAAAAACAACTTTTTTAAGCCAACACCACAAAAATATCGAACTGAACTTAGTTGCAGGTTGCAAAGGATATATGATGAATTTAGTTTCAAAAATTTTTTTTAGCATCGTTATTTTGAAGATAAAAGTAAAAATTATCGTTTGTTTACTTTGAAAATTAAAAATTGAGCGCGCTTGCGCGTCTATTGAGACTAGTACCTTAAAATTGCTTAAAACAGCTTAAAAATAGGCCATTTTTCAATCTTTGAAAAAATCTAGCACCAAGCAGAAATAAGATAGAGACCTCTAGTTTGCGGCAATAGTCTTCTATTAAATAGTACTTTTGCCAAAAAAAAATTGCAATAAAATCGGTGAACCTCGTGCGGACGGTTTTTAAAAAAAGTATTATTTTAACCCATATATATATATGTATATAAGATATATATTAATATATATATATCATTTTATTCATATCCGAGGGGCTATTCACTGAGTGAAATCACTGACCAGTTTAATCTGTAATCAGCGTGAAATCACATGAAATCGTTATGAAATCATGAAATCAATTGAATTTATAGAATCTAAAAGTCGCAGATGAAATACGTTGAAATCATCTGAAATCACTGAAATCACTTGAAATCATTCAAAATCATTAAATCACATTTTTTTTATTTAATAAAAATTAAAAAAAAAAAAAATCTACCTATTCTACTAAAAAACTGATCAGCTATCCCCCAAGCTCTAAACCCCAAAACCCTGGGCGCCCGAGGTCAACGAAAAAACTGATCAGCTATCCCCCAAGCTTTAAACCCTCAAAACCCTGGGCGTAGAGTTCAATAAATAAACCGATCAGCTATCCCACAAGCCTTGAACCTCCAAAATCCTGGGCGCCCGAGGTCAATGAAATTTCTGATCAGTTATCCCCCAAGCCATGAACCCTCAAAACCCTGGGCGTCCGAGTTCAACAAAAAAACTGATCAGCTATCCCCCAAGCTCTAAACCCCAAAACCCTGGGCGCCCAAGGTCAACGAAAAAACTGATCAGCTATCCCCCAAGCTTTAAACCCTCAAAACCCTGGGCGTAGAGTTCAATAAATAAACCGATCAGCTATCCCCCAAGCTCTAAACCCCAAAACCCTGGGCGCCCGAGGTCAACGAAAAAACTGATCAGCTATCCCCCAAGCTTTAAACCCTCAAAACCCTGGGCGTAGAGTTCAATAAATAAACCGATCAGCTATCCCACAAGCCTTGAACCCCCAAAATCCTGGGCGCCCGAGGTCAATGAAAAAACTGATCAGTTATCCCCCAAGCCGTGAACCCCCAAAACCCTGGGCGTCCAAGTTCAACAAATAAACCGATCAGCTATCCCACAAGCCTTGAACCCCCAAAATCCTGGGCGCCCGAGGTCAATGAAAAAACTGATCAGTTATCCCCCAAGCCGTGAACCCCCAAAATCCTGGGCGCCCGAGGTCAACGAAAAAACTGATCAGTTATCCCCCAAGCTCTAAACCTCCCAAGACTCTGGTTACCGAGTGGAATAATCTTAGAAGTTAAGCGTACTTTATATTTGAATATCAAGTCCATAAAAAACTGTTTTTGTACTTTTATTTACATCACTTGAAAATATTACAAAATAATAAAAAAAATAATAATAATAAATAATTAACTAAGAAACAAACGAAAATTTTTACACTTTTCTCGAAATGTGTCTCATTCTTAGAAGCATTTAATTTATAGTTATAAAAAAAAAATTTGTTGTTAATGTTGCAAACAAAGAGTTAAACAATGTGTAAAAACTTATAGCGTTTTCCTAATCAACCACGCCATTTTGGAGTTAAAAATTTCAGATTTACAACTTTATGGCATAATTACACCAGTGCAGCGTAATTAAGTTTTTTTTTTTTTAATACTTATTTATAGTCGCGACTTTTTATGCTCCGTATGGGCTTATTGACGACTTTGTCCCTACACTGCTTCGCATTAGCCCATGGCCCATATGGACCATGTGGAGTACGGGAAAGCCAGGGTATGTGAGTCATTCGAGTTAATCGTAAGACCAGCGCTGAACCGGCAGGCTCATTGGGACTTATTATCCTACATATCGCCCCCAATCAGATAGTCTTGGATTAGACCAGTGCCGAAGCGAGTTTAGCTCATTGGGAAATTATGCCCCAAATATTGTCCCCGGTCGAGATAAACTTACGACCAGCGCTGAAATGATGGCCCCCGGTAAAACCGACTCCAAAGCAGTCGGGGTGAACGTAGGGATCGACATAACCGACGCAACGAACGAAGAAAATAATTCCAAGTTAGTTGCGCGGAGAATCGAACCCAAGACCCCAAAGAACGACGTTATTTCAGAAGCGAGCACGCTAACCACTGACCCAACGACCGCTCAGCGTAATTAAGTATCGTTACAAAATTATTTATTTCATTAACTAAAATGTACTCATATTTTTGGAATAATTTAACTCGGGCTCCCAAGGTTATTTAAATAATTTAACTCGGGCTCCCAAGGGGGTTTAGAACTTGGGGGATAGCCGATAAGTTTTTTTGTTAAACTCGGGCGCCCAGGGTATTTGGGGGCTTAGAGCTTGGGGGATAGCCAACCAGATTTCTTGTTGAACTTGGGCGCTCAGGGTATTTAAGGGTTTAGAGCTTGGGGGATAGCCGACCAGTTTTTTTGTTGAACTCGGACTCCCAGGGTTTTGGGGGTTTAGAGCTTGGGGGATAGCCGACCAGTTTTTTTGTTGAACTCGGGCACCCAGGGTCTCGGGGGTTTAAGGCTTGAGATTTTAAATTCCGTGGACACCCCCAAGAAACTGTAGAGGGTGTCGTCTACTAGCCCACGGGGTGTCCAGACCCCCCCCCCCCTCCCCCCGTTGTTGCGCGCCTGTGTTTATTGGATATCGTAAAGCCCTAATCATTCAGGATTTTGCGAGGGATTTTGAGGAGTTGGGGTTCTATGGATCTTAGATTTGAGAGTTAACAAATTCTCTCACCAATTTTTTATTTTAAATAATTACCGAAATCGCTTGAAATCATTAGAATATTTATGAAATCATTCGAAATCAATTCCAAAAAGGTTATTGAAGTGGAATTTATAATTTTATGAAATCAGTTGAAATCATCTGAAATCATTTCAAATTTTATGAAATCTGTAATCATTTTGTCACCTTAGACCACAGTGAATAGCCCCTCGTTCATATCAATAGGTACAGTGGGCATTATCCTGACATTTCATATATACACCCGGAATTATTCGGACATTTCCGGTATTATCCTGACGTCAGGACAGTGACATGACATTTCAAAATCAAAAAACTCGAGTTCCATGTAAAACCAGGGTCCAGGAAATGGTCGATGAGTTATTGGAAAAAGCATTAAAATTAGTGCGGGGGAAAACCTAGGAAAAGTATTTATTGATGGGTTATTTGGAAAAAAAAAAAAAGATGGGTTATTTTGGTTTTTTTGAATACGTGGGTGGATTGCGCGTGATTTGCGCTTAAAGAGGGTGTATTATTGCTTTAGTAATTTTTTACGTGGTGGGTACAGTGGGCATTATCCGGCCGAAGGCATACACACACACCCGCATATATATATATATATATATATAATGTAAACACTTGTAGTTCCTTTAATTTTAGTTTTTTTTAAAAAAGAAAAATACGTGTCGATTATTTTTCGATATTTTAACTAAATCAGCAAAAAAATATTATAAATTTCGAAAAGTTGCCAACCCTATTATCTGAGCCGCAGGCGAGGGTGATAAAATTGTGCTCTGAGGGATTCTTTTTTCGCTCCCTTGGTGAGTATTATGCTTTTCGTCATACCTTAGGCATAAAGTAGCAATTTCCAAAACGCGCAGGAAGGAAAGTTGCTACTTTCGACCAAGGTATGATGAAAATTTTTTCTCAAAACATGGTCGAGAAAGGTTTTTTGGCCACCTCGAAATCTTTCCGAGGCGAAAGAAACCCTTCCCCGACCGTGTTATAAAAATACTATTTTCATCACACGCTCGCCGAAGGTTATGTTTTTCGTCCCTCTGATGAAGGGTGAAACATCGGGATAAAAGAAACGTAACGTAACTTTCGGCGCGTGCTTCTGAAGAAAACTACAGTACACACCTACGGGCGCATACGTGCTTCCACACCGAATATGTGTAATATACTATTTCATTGCGCATACCCCGAAAGTGCAAACTTTCCTTCCGCCAGGCTAGGAGGAAGTTTGCATTTTCGAGGCTTTTGCAATGAAAAATACAGTACACGTCATAGAAGCAGATATGTAGTATACTATTTTACAATTTCTATGAATTTAACAGTTAACCAAATAAACTAAATGTAAGTCAACAAACTAAATATTTTTTGTCAGGCTGGAAACTATGTCAGGGATGATGTTGTTGCTTGCACCATACAACTCATTTCTGAGACACAATCACAACAAGTATATGCTGTAAGTGCACTGTGGAGAGCATTAGAAAAAGATACATTTGATAAACAGCCTCTTACACAAGTGGCCACTTGGTGTATTGGAGAATACGGAGATTCTCTTGTTTATGGGCCTCATTCTGATGATGCTGATGCTCCCGTTAATGTTGGTTAAGTTTTTTTAAAGCTCAAGTCTTAAAGATATTTTTCTATAATTGCATGTAAAAAAATTTTTATAGCTCACCGAAGATGACGTTATTGACGTATATCAGAGATTACTTTGGAGTCCTCAAAATAGCGTTGTTACAAAACAATATACATTGCTATCTCTTACAAAATTAAGTACGAGATTTCGTGCTGGAAATGAGTAAGTCTATTCAAAGTAGAATAATTTTTCAGTTTATTATTTTGCTTAAAAAATCATTTTTTATTTTCAATCTATAATAAAATTTTGCAGTATGCTACCTCCTTTTTACAGGAAAATTCGACAAATAATTGATACTTTTGGAAGCAATCTGAATATTGAATTACAACAACGTGGAACAGAATTTTCACAGTTATTCAGAAAGTATGATCATTTAAGACCTGCATTATTAGAAAGAATGCCGCCTATGGAAACTGCTAGACCACAAGCTAATGGAATCATAGGAATGGTGAATGGGGAATCTGAAATTGAAGAAGAAAAACCTTCTGCTGTTGAGACTTTGAATAATGCCCCACCTTCTGACTCGGTGAGTTTAATTAATTACATGAGTAAGCATCTAATCTATTTATTAGCAACAATGTTAACTTTGTCTATTCCCTAAATAGTCTAGTTGTGTAAAAAAAAATTACGGCACCGGTGATAATTTATAAGTCAACATTTCAATGCAATCCTGAATGTGTTATGCAATAAAGTATACCTTACTGAAATATACAATAATTTACTTTATTGAGCTACCGATTTGACGTAGTACCATTTGAAGTAACACATTTAAGTTAAAAGTTATTTTTATTGTATTTTTGGTCGCTTAAATATATATATTTTTATTGCGCTTAAATATATTTTTTTATTTGAGATGAAAAAAGCATTCCAAAAAACGCCTTTGGCTTGGGTGTGAATTTGGGTTTGCTAGGGCTGGTTAATACTTTTGTTTCACTCGTGCGACCTCTGTCGGTACATTGCCCGGCTCGGCTGTGCCTTTTTTTTGAATGGACAAATATGCGAATACCTTTTTTTCGACGAATAAATATTCAAATGTCCTTGATTTCGAAAAAAAAATACAAAAAATATTTAAATAAAGTCTTTATTCAATATACAAATACGAAACTTATGTAAATTAATGAATGTAAAAGAGTAAATAAATCAATGTAAACGTAAGCATATGAATTAAAGTGAAATGTTGCAACCGATGTTTTCTAAATAATCTACAATTTTATCTTCTCTTTTGTAATCTTCGTATTGTTCAGCAACAAACCGTATTCTGCTTTGATGATCGACCCATTTTTTTTCGGCGCCGCTTTAACCGTCTTACCAAGGCTTTACTCCGCTACCATACTCTCGCAATCAGCCTGTTCTTTCTGAAACTCTTTTAGTAAAGAGTATCGATCAGGGTGATTTCTGCCTACGACAATATGAAATCTGTTATGCCACCCTTCACTGACGTTATTCGTTTTGTGGAAGCCAGTGAGGGTGGCATTGTATTGATTCCATAACGGTATCGAGAATCTCGGAGGAACTGCTCTTCTTCTGCCACGCCCTGGACGACCATTTACGTAGTATTCACTGAAGTAAGTAAAACCGGGCTCAAGAGTTTCAATAGCCAAATCTCGTAGGAGGACGAAGGCTCGTTGAACGTCATCCGGAGGAGTAAATGCTAAAGATAGCAACATATGGGTGAACTTTTTCAATTCACGATCGTTTGTATCGTTGTAAGCATTCGTCAATAGGGTTGGCAACTTTTTGAAATTTATAATATTTTTTTGCTTATTTAGTTAAAATATCGAAAAATATTCGACACGCATTTTTTCTTTTTTTAAAAGAACTAAAATTAAAGGAGCTACAAGTGTTTAAATTTTTTTAAATTACAATATATATATAGATATACTTCTAATGGGATTTCGGGTCAATGACGTCATCAGCCCGTAGTTTCAAAAACTTTTCTTAATTTTTTTCTAGCTCAATTTTGATTTAAAAATTCTAAAAAAAATTTTAAAATTCATTAAAAATCAAGTAAGGTAAAGATACCAATTATGATAACAAAAATCGCTACTTTTCAGCATTTTGAATTTTGTTGAAAAAACAAAGCGTTTTAGAGTAAATATTTTTTTACATACTTAAATTTTAGGTTCTTAGGAACTTAAATAAATTTTTTTTATATAAAAATTGTATTTATTCAATAATTAATGTTTAAAGACAAGACCTTTTGGCCCCAGTTTATTAGACAACTTCAGCTTTGGCCCCACTTCGTGGTACACTTTTACACGTAAAATCCCGTCTGTGACTTACGAACCCAGTTGAAGGAACGGTTTATCTAATTTTCAGTTAGATTTGTAATTTTTTCGTGTTTGGGAGTAATGAAACCCTCGACTTTTGATGATTTCGTTCCATCAACTCGGGTACTTAAGTCGCAGACGGGAATTTACGAGTAAAAGTGTTCCATAAACTGGGGCCAAAGCTGAAGTTGTCTAATAAACTGGGGCCTTGACTTTAAAAAGGGGCATAAAAGGTCTTGCCTTTAAACACTAATTAATCAATAAATAAATGCAATTTTCATATACAAATAATTTATTTATATTCCTAGGAACCTAATATTTAAGTATGTAAAAAAAAATTTACTCTAACATAAACTTTGTAGAGTTATTGCATTCGCTTGGTGAAAATCCATTGTCAATTCGAGAATAATAAAAAAACAAAATGTTTTCGATCGTCACAATTTTCACATTTTTGGATTTATTAATCACGAAGAATATGAACAAGTTTGAATTTGATATCTTTCATAAGCCATCTCATACAGATACAGTAATAAATAATAAGTCTTCACATCCATTCCAACAAAAAATGGCGGCATTTCATTGTTATATTCATCGATTATTGAATGTTCCTTTGTCAGAGAATAATTTTAATAAAGAACTCAATATTGTTAGACAGATAGCTTATAATAATAATGTTAATGTTGGATTGATCGATAAAATATTGAATAAAAAGTTGAAAGTGAAATTTATGAATCAAATATATTCAAGTATAGTGAATAAAACAAATAATAATTATTTTACATTTACAGTAGTGATCAAAATTATAAGGCACCTCCTAAAATTCGCCTGTTTCAAGTTAATATTTTGACTTTGTGCATGCCTGCACGTGTTTAAATATTTTAGTATTCATCTCTAAAATTTTTTTTGTTCAAAACAAGTTCAGTACTTGAAAAAAAAAACGTTTACTTTATATTAATTCGTCTTTCCAATCAATTTTTATCCTCTTTTAAGCTTAAAATGACTTTTTTTAAAAAACAGCTAAATTTAGTTCTTTTATGATCTAGATAGTGTTTTGTAAAATTTCTATAAACACCTAAGTGAATAATATATTTTTTTTCGCGTTTCTCCGATGTTCAAGTTTATCGAAAAAAATTTTCAAGCTGATTAATAAAAAAATGTTCAAGACACAAAGAAAAAATACATTTTTTTAAACTTGAAAAAACATTGATTTTTTGTACTTTTACATTGTTTTTCGCTTAAATTTGCTTTTTTTTATTATTTTGGGAGGTAAAAATTATATTAAACTGATATTTGATGAATTTTAAACTGAATCAAAATCTTACAGAGAATTTTAAAAAAATATGTTAAAAAACAGTTTTTCTAATACAGCTAAATTTCACAAAAATAACTTCAATTTGTATTTAATTGATTACAAGCAATATATTTATCGAATTGACTTTTTCATTAATTTTAATATTCAGTTAGAAGTTTCAGAGAGTTTATTCAACTTGAAGTAATTTTTCAAATTCGTGGAATTCGAATGCCAGTAGCGATAGTTGTTCGATCGGTAAAGAATTTATCTACATTACCGACCGAGCCGTCATTATTGATAAATTAGTTTTTTAAATGTTTATAAGCTTGCATAACTTTCATCATGGGAAGAAAAGCAGTTTCTGATAAAATTAAGTGGCAGATTATAGGATTGTTGAAAGGAGGAAAAAATCAGAGTCAAATTTCAAAAATATTAAAAGTTAGTAGGTGTTGCGTTCAAAACACCATTAAGACGTATGAAAGCACGAAATCCGTAAAAGTGAAAAGTGGCGCTGGCAGGCCAAGAATAAGAAGTAACCGGATTGATCGAATTATTATTAAAAAGGCAAAGAATAATCGTGCAGTTACAGCAAACAATATCAAAAATCAAATAAATGAAGAACTTAATGTAAAAGTGTCTCGAGTAACAGTTAATAGACGTTTGCTTGAGAAGAACATGAAATCTGCTGTCGCAACTCGTAAGCCTCTTCTAACTGCAAAAAACCGAAAAGCTAGGTATGAATGGTGCAAAGACAAGCTATCATGGACAGTTGAAAAATGGAATTCAGTTCTTTTTAGCGATGAATCTAGCTTCCAACTTTTTTCAAACAGACCAAAGCGAATAAGACGTACCAGCAGTGAAAAATACAATCCTGATTGCCTTGCTCCAAGAGTGCAGAAAGGTGGTGGATCAATTATGGTTTGGGGTTGCCTGTCAGGAAAAGGAAAAGGAGAACTTCAATTTGTGCAAGGTGCAGTGAACAGCGAAAAATACATCGAGACTATGGAAAATTTTATGCTTCCATCAAAAACAAAGGTTTATGGACGTCAAAAAATTTGGTATTACCAACAAGACAACGCTCCGTGTCACAAATCAAAGAAAACGATGCAATGGTTTAATGATAATAAAATACCTAAACTAGATTGGCCAGCACGTTCTCCAGATTTGAATATAATTGAGAATGCTTGGGATCAAATAGAAATAATGATCAAAGACAAACACCTGAGAAATTTGGAAGATTTAAAACGAGAGATTGCTGTAGCCTGGCAAAAATTGAGTCCGAGTTACTGTAAAAAACTTGCAGAATCTATGGTCCGAAGAGTTAGCGCTTGCTTCGAGGCTAAAGGAGAGGATCAACTAAGTACTAAAGAAGGGTAAACTAATTACTAAATATATAAAAAACATATTATATTAAATAATAAAAATGAATATAATAATTATTTCTAAAGATAAATTAATACTATTACTTGTAATCAATTAAATACAAATTGAAGTTATTTTTGTGAAATTTAACTGTATTAGAAAAACTGTTTTTTAACATATTTTTTTAAAATTCTCTGTAAGATTTTGATTCAGTTTAAAATTCATCAAATATCAGTTTAATATAATTTTTACCTCCCTAAATAATAAAAAAAAGCATATTTAAGCGAAAAACAATTTAAAAGTACAAAAAATCAATGTTTTTTCAAGTTTAAAAAAATGTATTTTTTCTTTGTGTCTTGAACATTTTTTTATTAATCAGCTTGAAAATTTTTTTCGATAAACTTGAACATCGGAGAAACGCGAAAAAAAATATATTATTCACTTAGGTGTTTATAGAAATTTTACAAAACACTATCTAGATCATAAAAGAACTAAATTTAGCTGTTTTTTAAAAAAAGTCATTTTAAGCTTAAAAGAGGATAAAAATTGATTGGAAAGACGAATTAATATAAAGTAAACGTTTTTTTTTCAAGTACTGAACTTGTTTTGAACAAAAAAATTTTTAGAGATGAATACTAAAATATTTAAACACGTGCAGGCATGCACAAAGTCAAAATATTAACTTGAAACAGGCGAATTTTAGGGGGTACCTTATAATTTTGGTCACTACTGTACATATAACGGTGAACAAGGCAGAAAATTTTTAGATAATTTTAATATTTTGAATGATAATTTTAATTGTAAAATAAAATTTGCATATAAAACAAATAATACGATAGCAAAAAATATCAAAAATAATAAAAGTAAAACAAATAAAGTACTCAAGTCAGGAGTTTACAAATTAAATTGTTTAGATTGTGATAAAGTCTATGTTGGACAGACAGGAAGAACTTTTGATAAAAGAATCAAAGAACACATTAGCCATTACAATAATAAAAATGTAGAAAAATCTAATTACGCTAAACATTTGATAGAAGAAAACCATAAATTTGATGAGAATTTTGAAATTTTACACTATGAATAAGTCAGGAAAATTAAATTTGTTAGAATCTCTAGAGATTAACCGATATAGAAACACGAATAGATTACTAAACGATCAGGTAGACATAAATAACTCCCCACTTTTAAATTTGTATACTTTGTAAGTAAGGATAACTCTTTAAGTGAATAGATGTTTGTAATTAAGTTTAGTATTGTATATACTCATCTGAAGATGACATTGTATGTCGAAACGGCTGTCATGAAGCTAATGTATTAACTAATGTTAATAAATAAATTGTGAAAATCGAAAACATTTTGTTTTTTTATTATTCTCGAATTACTCTAACATGGTTTATTTTTTCAATAAAATTCAAAATGCTGAAAAGTAGCGATTTTTGTTATCATAATTGGCATCTTTACCTTACTTTAAAAAAATATATATTTTTAAAGTACTGGTTGCCAACCCTATTCTGCTTTTGTATTTGACGGTATACGTTTTGTCCAAGATGGAAAAAACAGCACGATTTTTTAGCCTCAGGAATAATAGCAGTACATGAATTAATAATACTGAGTTCAAAATCCGTCATCACTCTTAAATTTTCGGAAACAAATTTTATATTGTACTCTGCCATTGTAGATGCTACTGCATTCAAAACCTCGCTGTATTGATCGGTAGACTTCGATGATAATAATGCATATACGAAAGGTATAGCAACTTCGTTGAATGCGTTGCTGGCATTGGGATTCTGGGCTATTTTACGGACAGCTCCGAGAATCGCGAAAACTTGCGTGAATATCGTTGGTGCTGTCTAGATAATATAGAAAAATTAATACTATAATACTAGAATAATTATTTTTAAAAAATATTGACAGCTCATACCTTGAAAGTCCCATCTAGGAACCAGACTTTACTTCGTGAGAGAAATTCGAGATTTCTATGGGTACCAAAAACGATAACTCTGTTGTCGGCATTGTCGGTATTTTCGGCATTGTCGGGATCGTCGGAATCAAAAAGTAAAAAATTTTCGTCCAACAGAGTCTTTGCGTATTAGTTTGGTATTTTTCCCAAGGCTTCAATGCTGTTAGGGTTTGGATCGAGATCTTTCCTCTTTGCACGTCTCATCGCCTTTTTCAAATTTTCTCTATCTGGCAGTTCAACGAGTACTTCTTTTGAGACTTTGGGAAGCTCGTCACGTAAGATACTAGATGGTGCTAGGTTGATCTCTTACTTGTCTTTTCAGCCTATTTTATTATCAGGATTTTATAATTTTATATTGAGTGTACCGGTAAATGTTACTATATACTATCGACTCACTAACCTATCCATCACTATTTCAGCCTGATATTCTTCCTGATTTGGTCGGTAAGAATGGGTCGCGTTTTTCTGTTTCGGTCCCTTAGTCACAACAATCGATCCATCTGCACCATGCATAATTATCGCTCGTGCTGTGCATATTTTAAGCGGCAACAATCGACAGTGATAGTATGTTTTAGGTGGTACAACTTTTGATCGTACATAAACGAATCCGTCTAAAAGCATGATATTACCAGCGAAAAATGGCTGGTATACGTGATCACTCATTACGTAAAAAATGTATAAAAAAAAATAATATAAAAAATGTAAAAATACTAACAAACTTGCACTGTAAAAGCAAAGGTTATAAACTCAAATTTGAACAAAGTCGTTCGAAAACATTTTTCGGGAAAACTGTATTCGAATAAATGGTTATTCGAAAATTCGGATTCGAAAATATGGTCGTCGAAAAAAAGGTATTCGCATATTTGTCCATTCGAAAAAAAGGTTTTCGAATAAACGGATTCGAATAAATGGACGGCAACGCAAAGTAACACTTGGCTCCCATGGCGCGCATCGAAAAGTACACATTGAATGCCGCTGTGAAACAATATATATTATGATTTGTTTACGATTACTTTTAGCAAAATAAGTTAGTCAGATTTAGCCAAAATATAATAGCTTAGAATAATTTTAATGATAAACTTTTTGAAGAAGAATTTTGCATTTTTAGCAGCTTTGTAAACTTTTGATATCTTAGCTAATAAATTTTTAAAATTTTTAAATACTATATTTTGACATAATTTCCAAAGTAAACGCTTTTATTGTCTTATTCTTTTTACCGTGAAATAAGTCGATTTTAACGCAAGTACAAGTTAAGTGTGCTGCGGCCATAAGCAAAAGAGTCCGTAACTTCATGTGTTCGAAATTAAGATAATTAGTTTTTTAAATCCATTTTTTTACTTCTTTTTTTTATTTCATCCACCCAAAAGCTCTGGTAAATTTTATTCAACAGAAAATAGTTTATTAAAGTTAACCTCATAAACTATGAGACCAAATTTTACAATTACTTTTACTTTAAGATAATTTTATACACAATTTTTTAATAAATATTTTGAAAGATGGACACAAAATGTGCAAAATATTCATTAAGTGTTAAGTTTCGTCATTTCGTCTCTGTAACGATTTAATAAAGTGGAACGTTTAGTTTCCAACTCCAAATACTAAATGCTCGAAAAGTGACAGATGGAAATTACGGACTCTTTTGCTAATGGAGGCAGTGTACCGATTGGTTTCAAATCCAAAATAACCCGAGGCCTGAATACCTGAAAATATTCGAGTATTCAAATATATTGATGATTCAAGTTAAAAAAAAAACCTCTTTAGGATTATAAATAAAAAACTCAATAAACGGAGTTTATTAAACCTTCACTTTAATATGATTTTAATAAATCATTTATTTATTTACAAAATTATATAAACGTGACGACCGTTTCGACACACAGTGTCATCATCAGACGGCGGCGAGTTCAAGACTCTATACAAATTGGACCAATCAAATCTTTCTCTGAGTGTATATAATTTTGTAAATAAATAAATGATTTATTAAAATCATATTAAAGTGAAGGTTTAATAAACTCCGTATATTGAGTTTTTTATTTATAATCCTAAAGATGTCAATCGACCTTCATCAAGTAGATGCTCAATCAATTGAATTAAAAAAAAAATAAAAAAATAAATAAATAAAAATTCAGGTAAACAACAATTTCGGGTATCTAAATGTTTTTTGATACTTTGTCTGTACGGAAATTATTGAATACCTTATAGGTATCTGAGTATCCGATCGGGTATCCGGACACCTGGATCTGTATTTTTTTTCCTTAAGTAATGTCATTTTGAAACTCTACAGAAATATTCAGAAACGTAATGAAAAGTTTCCTCGTTTGAAGCTTTTTCAACTCTTGACTATTATGCTTACTTTTTTAACCCAAGTTAGAATTTTCTAAATTTTTGTTTTTAAAAGTTAGTACGTGGCTCATATAAACTTTAAAAATATATGGTTTACAACGGAAAAGGTTTAAAAATAACTTTCCTAAAATTTCATAAAGAAATATTCCGTGGTTGTTGAGTTCTTGGAAGTTGAATTAAAAATTCGAATAATGAACAAAATTTAAGCAAGTAAACATCCCAGTTATGATCACAAAAATCGGTACTTTTCTGCATTTTGAATTTTATTGAAAAAATAAAGCATGTTAGAGTAAATCTTATTTTACATGCTTAAATTTTAGGTTCTTAAGAACTAAAATAATTATTTTTTTTTATGAAAATTGTATTTATTTATTGAATAATTAATGTTTAAAGACAAGACCTTTTGGCCCCAGTTTATGGAACACTTTTACAAGTAAAATCCCGTCTGTGACTTAAGTACCCCACTTGATGGAACGGAATCGTCAAAATTCGAGGTTTTCATTACTCCCAAACAAGAAAAAAAACAAATCTAACCAGAAAATTAGATAAACCGTTCCATCGACTGGGGGTATTTACGTGTAAAAGTGCTTCATAAACTGGGGCTTTGACTTTAAAAAGCGGTATAAAAAGTCTTGACTTAATTAATTATTAAATAAATATATACAATTTTCATATAAAAAAAATTTATTTAAGTTCCTAAGAACCTAAAATTTAAGTATATAAAAAAAGATTTACTCTAACATGCTTTGTTTTTTCAATAAAATTCAAAATGCTGAAAAGTAGCGATTTTTGTGATCATAACTGAGATCATTACCTTATTTGCTTCAACTCGCAAGAACTCGAGAACTACTGAATATTTTTTTATGAAATTTTAGTACCACATTCTTGAATCTTTTCGCTGCCAATAAAATAATCCAAATATTTTTAAAGTTTTTATGAGCCGCATACTAACTTTTAAGAAAGTTTGATACTTTCGTGAGGGGAAAAGAGGAGAGGGGACGGGCATCGCAGTGCCCGGCGAGACGATTTTATTTTCAACTCATCAGTACTCTGACCCTAATCAATGAATAATTTTGAAAATTTTATACAGCATAGTTGAAAGTCTCTACACCTAAAGAAAGAGTCAGTCAAAAAACCGTGCTTTCAGTTGGCCCCAGAAAATAACTGAATTGAAACTACAATATTGATGCCATGCACTAAAACTTGGGTGCCTTGCACGATTTTTCCCGTGCATGACACAAAAATTTTCAGATCCAGAGCGCTGCTATGATTTTTACCGACATGTCGGTATGGAAGTTTTGTTTATTGAGGTTAATTTTTTATTTCATAAAATATTTCCAAACCTGCGATTTTCTACTTAAATTTATATTTTTTACAAATTGTTTATTCAAAAACCAATAATACTGAAATTATTTTAATTTAAACAAGTCTTTAAAAAACTTTAACCATTAAATTATAAATTAAGCTTTTTGAGGTAAGCAGACGTCACGTTTCCGATAGCCAGCATGCAGTGCGCAACTGATGCGTTGCACTGATTTTTTACTGCTCGTTCACGGGTTTTTCAATGCGTTGCATGATTTTTTGACTGATACCATCTTTCGGTGTAGTTTCATTTAGTATTAGATTTGTGTTTAAAAAATATTTTGAAAATTCAGAAAAAATCACGAAAACATAACCTAATTTTCAATTTACAAAACTCAGCGCGACAAAAGTTTAAAAACGTTAATTTTTTAAATCCCACATTAAAAATTAAGATCTCAAGTTATTGTGTACAAATTTTTAGATCAAAACATACAATAGAAAAAAAGTTAGAGCATTTCTTGTTCAGACGCGCATGGAATTTCACCGCTGCGTGCTTGTTTTTCTTTGTTATCTTTTTCAAATGGTCGGAAAGGTAGTATAAAAAAAATCTTAAAATCTTCTTCAAGCTAAAATCTACAAATCCCAATAATTCTTGTAACGATCTCTGCTTTTTTTGGATGAGTGACACACGATCAAAAAAAAAAAATTGCTTGATTTCCATATGAGTCCGGGTGAAATTATTTAAAAAAAATACTTTGATTTAAAAAAAAAACTAAATCGAACAAAAAAAGGCAAAAAATTCAATAATTACCTTGATATTAATCATAAATCAATCCGATCAAAATTGACAAAACGGCTGTTAAAATACATTTGAAGAGAGTAGTCGTCTGCTCATTGGCTCAGCCGCTTTCTAAGCTCCAAATTGTAACCAAGAGAAGTCATATTTACAAGAATAAAAAATCAATTGTTTATAATTATTGCTACAGGTACCCATTGGAAGTTTTGAAAAAAGAATAACCAAACTCTGATTTTTTGGATTTTTGTGCGAAGTTACATTAAAATATGTGGGCTAGATATTCAGTAATTCCAGCTTCGGTAAATTTCTCATAAAAACCCATGTTAATTTGTCAAATTTAAAATGTTGATAACTTTTTCACAAGTACCTCAGGGCATTAAAATTTTAGCTAAGCTATTTTTATACCAAAAACTATGTGTTTTTTTTTAATTTGGACAAAATCTGTGGGCTAGATCCATTAGGTAGGGAACCTCCTTAAAAACAAAAATTTGGGGAATTCTAACTTTGAATTAAAAAAGTAGGCAGAAAAGTTTTGTGTTAAAAAAACTTCAAGTGAGGAAATTTTTTATCAGGCTTTAAAGAATGTCTCTGTGGAGTTTTAAAATGATTTTTTTTTTGGGTAAAATATGACAGTTTCTTTTAAAAACGCGCCTTTCGCTTCATGAGTCAATCTCAAGCGCCTATTTAACCGATTTTTGCAACGAGCTGTTCAATTGAGACCTCTAAATCAATACATTTTACAAAGTAAATTCTCTCTGATATCAAAGTTATACATTGCATGTTTAACTTTTTTTGCTAGTAAATAAATTAAAAAGTAATTTTAAGCAGCTTCAAAAAATCGCCTTAAAAAAAATTTAGCATGGTAAAGAGTATAATCAAAAATTTAATTATGTTTGTTATGGTACTATGCTTCAATAGCATCTATTATTCCATTTCAGTACGGTACATTGTTGCGTTGAACCATCGATATTTACGAATTATTTTCAACTATAATTTTGACGTTTTTGTAATTTAAAAGATAGCAAAAGGCAGTTCCAAAAATCGGAAGATCTATCATTCATTAAAATAATTATTTCCAAAAAAAAAAATTTATTTTTTACGTAAAATTTTTGAAAAATTAAAAAAATTACTTACTGTGAAATATAATGAGAATTGATTGTTTTTTTAAGTTTAAAGAAACTCGTTTAATGGTTGTCATACATGTGTTTAAATTATTAATAATTTCTGGTAGCTATTGAAAAACTCATTACGAAAATGACATGCCTAATCCTTTCATTTTGTTTTTATGAAAAATAGGGTTGGCAACTTTTTGAAATTTATAATATTTTTTTGCTTATTTAGTTAAAATATCAAAAAATAATTGACACGTATTTTTTCTTTTTTTAAAAAAACTTAAATTAAAAGAACTACAAGTGTTTAAATTTTTTTAAATTTCAATATATATAGGGGTCAAAATAATACTTTTTTTTAAAACCGTCCGCACGAGGTTCACCGATTTTAATGCAATTTTTTTTGGCGAAAGTACTATTTAATAGAAGACTTTTGCTGCAAACTAGAGGTCTCTATCTTATTTCTGCTTGGTGCTAGATTTTTTCAAAGATTGAAAAATGGCCTATTTTTAAGCTATTTTAAGCAATTTTAACGGATTTTTCGAAAAATTCTACCTTTTGATCAAAATGAGATAGAAACCTCTAGTTTGCGGCAAAATTTTGTTCAAAATAAGTTCTTTTTTGTAAAAATATTTTGACAACATAGTTTGATTATTTTTATAATAATACAGTCCTACACAGATATTGCTATTTTTGTTCATTTGCAGGTATCTTCAAATGACCTTAGCTTTTTCTAGGCTAAATTTTTGTGCATATTAAAAAATAGTTAAATTTTTTTTTTGAAAAAACAAAAATTTTGTGACCAACCATAACCCTGTACGATCTTCCGTTTCCAAGATACAGCTGTTTAAAGTTGTCGAAAAACAGAAAAAACGCGTTTTTTACGATTTTCACACGCATTTTTGAACGGTTTCGACCTTTTTTTTTCTCTCAAAAATATGTGGAATCTTCTCTTCATATGTTTCCAAACAAGCTCCAATAGTAATTGTAGTGCGGATTTGGGGTTTTAGTTGATTCCAAAGCATACACTTTTGACACATTTTATGTGCTAAACTAGTGTTTTTTTAACGATATACACGCTACATTTAACTTTTTCGTTCATTATAGATGTTTTGAAATTATTTTTTGACTTAAAACTATTTAAATTCCATCCAAAATTAGGTAGCCTGCTATGAAAAAATTGATACTCAATGAAATATTGATCTCAATATCAAATAATATACTACTTTTATTCAGTTTTCTAGTTTTTTGATTCGTTAAAAATCTATGTTCAAATATTGTAAATAATATACCACTTATTTATTTATTTTTTTCTGTTTTTGAAATTACAAATAACTGATCCTAGTTTATCAATTATTCTGATTATTTTCCCGAGCTGAATTTCAACCAATAGGAACGCCGCATTTGACATTTGGCGGAGGGGTGTAGGTAAAATTATTTCGATAATTTTTCGGTTATTTCCAATTTGAACGTTTCAAGTCGCATAGCAACTCAAATTGTTGGACTTACTCGATTCAGTTTTTGGGTTAGATCCGCGTCACTGCGGTGTATACCTATATATGAGTATTCATTATTATATTCATAGTCAACAAATGATAATAGAACTATAACCGCAAAAGTGTAAGTTGAAATTCAGCTGGGGAAAATAATCCAGCCGAATACCCCTCGTGCTTCAAAATTTTAGACAATTTTCCTCCAGTTTTTTTGCACAGCAGCTCGCGGGGCAAGTTTGACAAAAAATCACTCGCGCTTCGCGCTCGCGATTTTTAAGGGGGGGGGGGCCTAAGCAACTTTAAAAAAATGATTTTTTTTTTTTTTCTTAAAGTACAACATCTCAAGAATGTTGTGTCAAAATTTCAAGTCATTCTGAGTCGATCTCAGAAAGTTACAGCAGTTTTCGTGCAATGATCGAGGATGAAAGCCGTATAGACAAAGCTGAGAAAGAAGCTACCAAAGAGTGTAAAGATGCCAGGGTTAAGCGTAGAAGGAAAGAAAAACAAGCTGAAGACGAAGCAGAAGCAGCAGAAGAAGTGCTTTATGGTGCAGGAATCAATGATTCCTTTTAAGGTAAAAAAAAAAAAATTTCATTACTTTTATCTTGTTCAAAACTTTAAACGCGTTTTTCTCAAAACTAGTCTTTTTAAAGTCGGTGAGGAAAATATCTCGGCGACCGCTGCACCGATCGTTCTGAAATTTTGAGGATTTCTTTAATATATATTTTTCCAGGTATTAACACGAGGATTTTCATTTTTACGGCTGTGGCGCCCACAAAATGGCGGATTTTTTAGCCGAAAAAACGGTTTTTCACTTTAAACAACCACCAAATCGTCAAAAATGAAAAAAAAAAAAAACCCTCGTGTTATTACCAAAATAAACTTGTCTTCTAACAGAATCTTTTTTCAAAATTGATTTTAGGTGATCCTGAACAAAATGGCGTTCCTCACCGTAAAAAATCGAAAAGCGAAAGCGTCGCCGAAAAAATACTGGCATCGGCTTATTTATTAATATTTTTACTTGAAAAAATTATGGAAGGTAGTTGAAATGTTGTATAATTATATGGTGAATAAATGACTTAAATAATATTAAGCGTTTTTTCAATGTAAATTCCCAAAAATTACCTTTTTTTTAGATTCTTAGGGTATACCCCCCCCCCCCTTAAACTGCCAAACTTGCCCCCCTCGTTGCTGTACAACAAAACACCGTCGGAAAATTATCGACAATTTTGAAGCACTAGGGGTATTACGACTGATAAAAGAATCATAGATTACTATTGCTTACTCTGAAAAAGATGAGTCCAAGTTAAAAATGTTATTTTTTGAATGCTATGAACCATAAAACAATCTACCAATCTACTTTCTACTTATAATTATATCCACTTATGAAAAAGAGAATGAGAGATTCGATTAGAAAGTCGAGTCGATATATCGAATCGAAACTTGATCTTCGATTGTTGGAGCAAGAGCGCCCGCTTTCAGGCCTCTCAAAAGTGTGAACCAGCCAGACGCGTCGAATTTGAAATCTTCAGGTATGCCTGATTTGAACTTTTTTTTTTTTAATTAATAAAGTGAGTAACGAAATTTACATTTTTAATAGACAAATAAGCGGACAAGCTTACAACCCCATAACCCTAGGAGTAGTGAATAACCAATTATTAACTTTTGTAATAAACAAATAAGCCGATAAGCTACAACTCCATAACACTGGGCGTACATAGTAAAAATAATTAATTTTTTTAATAAACAAATAAGCCGATAATCTGCAACCCCATAACCTTGGGCATGGCTAAACAAAATTTTAATTTTTTCAATAAACAAATAAGCCGATAAGCTACAACACCATAACCTTGGGCATGGCTGAAAAAAATAATTAATTTTTTTAATAAACAAATAAGCCGATAATCTGCAACCCCATAACCTTGGGCATGGCTAAACAAAATTTTAATTTTTTCAATAAACAAATAAGCCGATAAGCTACAACACCATAACCTTGGGCATGGCTGAAAAAAATGTTAATATTTTTAATAATCAAATAAGGCGATAAGCTACAACCCCATAACCTTGGGCATGGCTAAAAAAAATGTTCATATTTTTAATAAACAAATAAGGCAATGAGCTACAACCCCATAACCTTAGGAATGGCTAAAAAAAATGTTAATATTTTTCATAAACAAATAAGGCGATGAGCTACAACCCCATAACACTGGGCGGGGTGAATGAAAAATAATTAAATTTTTTAATAAACAAATAAGCCGATTAGCTACAACCCCATAACATTGGGCATGGCTCAAAAAATTTTTTTATCCATGCCCAAGGTTATGGGGTGGTAAACTTGTTTGCTTAGTTGTTTATTTAAATATTCACATATTTTATATTCGCTACGCCCAATGTTAAGAGGTTGTAGCTCATCGGCTCATTTGTTTATCAAAAAAATTAATTATTTTTCATTTACTACGCCCAATGTTATGGGGTTGTGACTCATCGGCTTATTTGTTTATTAAAAAAATTAAAATTTTTTTTAGCAATACCCCAGGTTATGGGGTTGTAGCTTATCAGCTTATTTGTTTATTAAAAAAATTAATTATTTTTACTAAGTACGCCCAGTGTTTTGGAGTGTAGCTCATCGGCTTATTTGTTTATTAAAAAAATTAACATTTTTTTTAGTTATGTCCAAGGTTGTGGGGTTGAAGCTCATCGGCTTATTTGTTTATTAAAAAAATTTATTATTTTTCATTTGCTACGCCAACCGTCATGGGGTTGTAGCTCATCGGCTTATTAAAAAAATTAATCATTTTTCATTCACTACGCCCAGTATTATGGGGTTGTAGCTTATTGGCTTATAATATATTAACTTAAAATATTAACCGTTTTTTCAGCCATGCCCAAGGTTATGGTGTTGTAGCTTATCGCCTTATTTGTTTATTAAAAAAATTAACATTTTTTTTAGTTATGTCCAAGGTTGTGGGGTTGTAGCTTATCGGCTTATTTGTTTATTAAAAAAAATTAATTATTTTTACTAAGTACGCCCAGTGATTTGGAGTTGTAGCTTATCGGCTTATTTGTTTATTACAAAAGTTAATTATTTGTTATTCACTACGTCTAGGGTTATGGGGTTGTAAGCTTGTCCGCTTATTTGTCTATTAAAAACTTAAATTTCGTTACTCACTTTATTAATTTAAAAAAAAAAACCAAAAAACAAAAAATTCGAATCAAGCATGGCTGAAGAATTTAAATTCGACGCGTCTGGCTGGTTCACACTTTTGAGAGGCCTGAAAGCGGGCGCTCTTGCTCCAACAATCGAAGATCAAGTTTCGATTCGATATATCGACTCGACTTTCTAATCGAATCTCTCATTCTCTTTTTCATAAGTGGATATAATTATAAGTAGAATGTAGATTGGCAGATTGTTTTATGCTTCATAGCATTCAAAAAATAACATTTTTAATTTGGACTCATTTTTTTCAGAGTAAGCAATAGTAATCCATGATTGTTTCATCAGAATAATTGATAAACTATGATCAATTATTTGTAATTTCAAAAATAGAAAAAAATAAATAAATAAGTGGTATATTATTTACGATATTTGAACATAGATTTTTAACGAATCAAAAAACTAGAAAACTGAATAAAAGTAGTATATTATTTGATATTGAGATTAATATTTCGTTGAGTATCAATTTTTTCATAGCAGGCGACCTAATTTTGGCTGGAATTTAAATAGTTTTTAGTCAAAAAATAATTTCAAAACATCTGTAATGAACGAAAAAGTTAAGGTAGGACCGCACCTACGGCTCTAGTCAAGATGCATTTTCGGTTAAACTTTGACTAGCTTCACGCGTATATAGATATAGAAATGCATTAGCAGCAGAAGCTTTTTTAACCTAAAACACATATTTTTGTTTTTTATTAATACTTAGAGGAACCGAATGTATGATTTAATTAATTCTATGTGATTCTTGTGCATTCTAGGTGAACTGACAAATTTTCTGAAAACCTGATCACATGTAATTATGTAAAAATTGTATAAAAAATGTGCCCTCCCATAAGACTACGGGTTAAATCGACGCGATGTTAATATTCAATTACTCAAAAACGAAAAACCCCCAGGTTCTGAAAATTTAGTGGCATCATTTTTTAATATTTATCTTCGACTTCCTAAAGTTTTAGATTTTTAACACATCTCTTTCTAGTTTGTGCGGTCCTACCTTAAATGTAGCGTGTATATTGCTAAAAAAACACTAGTTTAGCACATAAAATGTGTCAAAAGTGAATGCTTTGGAATCAACTAAAACCCCAAATCCGCACTACAATTACTATGGGAGCTTGTTTGGAAACATATGAAGAGAAGATTCCACATATTTTTGAGAGAAAAAAAAAGGTCGAAACCGTTCAAAAATGCGTGTGAAAATCGTAAAAAACGCGTTTTTTGTGTTTTTTGACAACTTTAAACAGCTGTATCTTGGAAGCGGAAGATCGTACAGGGTTCCGCTTGGTCGCAAAATTTTTGTTTTTTCATTAAAAAAATTTAACAATTTTTTAAGAAGCACAAAAATTTAGCCTAGAAAAAGCTACGGTCGTTTGAAGATACCTGCAAATGAGCAAAAATAGCAATATCTGTGTAGGACTGTATTATTATAAAAATAACCAAACTATACTGTCGAAATATTTTTACAAAAAAGTACTTATTTTGAACAAAATTTTGCCACAAACTAGAGGTTTCTATCTCATTTTGATCAAAAGTTAGAATTTTTCGAAAAATACCTTTAAATTGCTTAAAACAGCTTAAAAATAGGCTATTTTTCAATCTTTGAAAAAATCTAGCACCAAGCAGAAATAAGATAGAGACTTCTAGTTTGCGGCAAAAGTCTTCTATTACTTTTGCCAAAAAAAATTTCAATGAAATCGGTGAACCTCGTGCTCGGTTTTTTAAAAAAGTATTATTTTGACCCATAGATATACTTTTAATGGAATTTCGGGTTAATGACATCATCAACCCGTAGTTTTAAAAACTTTTCTTAATTTTCTACTTGCTCAATTTTGATTTAAAAATTCTAAAAAAAATGTTAAAATTCATTAAAAATCGAGTACTTTTAAAAAAATATATTTTTAAAATACCGGTTGCCAACCCTATTGATTTATCTTACTCTAAAATTTAATAAAACAAGTGATCCTTCTACATATATTACTAAACAAAATCATCCTATAAAAATTTATAATTCAAACATTATTCATAGGAATTATTTCGATGAAAAAGCTAAAACACTAAAAAATTATAAAAAATAAGGAATTAATAAGTGAAATTAAGTTTGTGAATGTTTTTAATTGACGAGAATCAATAACAATTTGACAATATATTTCCTATTTTTAGAGTGCCCTTTTAGATTTATTAGGACCTGGCGATTTAAATTCCCCAGTTTCGCAAACACCAGTCGTAAATATCCCTGTTATTTCTACACCCGTTTCGAATAATAATGATTTGCTGGACTTACTTGGAGGTTTGGATTTATCAGTATCTACTCCCGTCCCTGCTTTACCCCGACAACAAATAATGCCTCAGATATTAAATCCAACAAATTCTGCTAGTTACATGATGGAAGGACTTCTGAATTCTTCAATGCCAATTCAAAATCGTAAGAATTCGAGTTTTTTTTTTCTTCATTTAATGAATTTAAGTTAATCACAGATGTCATTGTAAATCTTAGCAAATGTACATACAAACTGTACGTCATTTGTGTACTTTTTTATAAGTAAATAATAATAATAATAATAATAATAATAATAATAATAATAATATAATTTTTTATAGCTGTAGAAACTCCATCTATGACGGTTTTTGATAAGCAGGGTTTGAAAATTACCTTCAACTTAGATAGATCTATGGATAATCCAGATTTGTTGATAATTAATATGATTGCTCAAAATTCAGGAAGATCTCAACTTTCTGATTTTCTTTTTCAAGCTGCTGTCCCAAAGGTAATTAAGATGTATCACTTATTTTTATTTATGTATTCATAGGTATATGTATATTAGACTTATTCGATTCAACTTGTGGGTCTGTTTTGGTTTAAGGACGTTGCCTCGTGAAATAAAATCCATAAGAATCGTTTGAAAATTATTGCAATCTTTAAGTTTAGGCTTAAGGAATAACGTGTCAAAATTTCAAGAGGATTTACAATACAGTTGTTGAGAAATTTTAATTCAAAGTTGGGCTAAAATCGCTCCAAATCGGGTCATTTAACATAGGCTCTTATGGGAAAACCATGTTGTTTTCATTTTGCTGTAGTTTTCGAACCAGGTTGGCAATCATCTTGAAATTTGGATATGTCATTTCTAAAGCCTTAAAGAACAAATTGCTATGTTTTTGGAAAACTTCTTATGGATTTTTAAACAATTTCGGCATTGTTTTGTTATTAAACAAGTTATGATGGTGTTCCACCAGCTAAATAATTACTAAAAAATATATAACATAGCAGCACTTTATGTACTTTAATAATATCATTTAACTATTACTGCAATATAATAATTATATTGAACATAAATATATTTTCTTTAGACATTCCAATTACAAATGTTATCTCCTTCTGGTACTACACTTCCCAGTGCTGGACAAGTTACTCAAGTGTTGAAAATAATGAACATTGGCAAGGTAATGTTGATTGCAACTTCAAAAATTTGTTTGGATGAATATTTGAACTTACACATCTATTTAAACATAATTTTGAAAATTATAGGGGGTTCTACGAATGCGTTTGCGCATATCGTACACAGGAGCTGCTGGACCAATTCTTGAACAAGCTGAAATAAATAACTTCCCATCGGTCGCTCTGCAGTGACAACACGTTATACAAAAACTAATTGTACATACGCCTAAAAAATCAAGTTTGTCTTGCGTAGACTGAAAACAGCTTTTTTACAATCTTGTTTTATTCGTCAGTGATAAGACTAATTTTTAAAAAAGGTTGATAAATTATTAAAAAATAAAAGAATAAACCTGTGAAGTTAAAAAAAAAAATTAATAAAAAAAAAAGAAAAAATACGTAAAAAGTTTTTTAGTCTTTTGCAATTTTTTGCATTGATCATGTCTTTTAAAATTGGATGTATAAATATTTAATGTTTTTTCTGCCGTTCAGGAGAAAAATTGCACTATTTACATAGGAAACTCGTATATCATTTTGCTCCTGTACGTCAGCATTGAAAAGCCGTGAACACTACAATCGTTTTTTACTTTGTATAAACAACTCTTCTGGAAAATGAAGACTACAAATGTATATATTAGGTAGAAAGCGTTTTAGTTAAAAAAAAAAATGCAAAATCTACTTATTTAAAGGATTTTAACCATTCACATATTTATAAATATTTTTTTTTAGTATTCATATGATATATAATTCTTAAAAAAAAACTTGTATACTTCGGTATAATTTGCTCGATTGTTTTTGTTTTGGACTTTTAAAAAATTGTTGTTGAGTATATAGAAACTTACAGCTATCAATTAAATTTAACCAGATATTTAACCCATTAACGCCTGAAATGCAAAAATTTTTCGGTAAACTTCGAGTTAAAAAATGTTTTAAACAAACTTACAAAATCAATCGGAAAACTCCCATTCCTTCTATTTTCGAGTATGTTCTATAAGATTCTGTAGGTTTAAAGTTTCCGAATCTCTTTTAAAATTAATGTTGCATCTTTTTTATACAAAATGGCGGTCACAAAAAAAAAATATTTTGTTCGAAAAATTATCGCACTGCGGTCAATGACAGAACCTATAGAGTCAAAATTTCTGAAATCGGACAGAAAAACAAAACTTTCGAAATTCGATAGCCTTTGTACGCAAAAGTCAAGTGTTATGCTTTAAAAAAAAGCCAGTAAAGTTTTTTTTTTAAATAATAATTTTTCTAAAAGTTGTTAACAATCAAACTTTTAGGTGACTATTTTTTTAAATCGCCATTTCTAGAGAACTATTTAATAAAAGTTTACAAAATTTTAACAACGACTTCACAAATAAGTAGAGAATTGAATGATGAATAAATTAAAAAAAAAAAATTTAATTTGTTTATAAAAAATTAATTTTTTAATAAACAAATGAAAATTTAATAAACTTCTCATATGGGTGGGCCAAAATTTTTTCAACGATATTTTTCTTTAAAGTGTTACCTAGAAGTACGTGAAAAAAAATTTTGGTAATATTCACAAGAACAAAAGTTGTGAATTTTTAAAGACCGCAAAACGAGCGCTGCGACGAGCGCGGTGAGGTGACGGAGCCACGGCGCACGACGCTACCGCTTCACGCGCGCTCGCATAACTATTTACATTTTCCGATTATTTTCAAAAATTGGGTTTCTTAATGACTGCGTTTTTACTTACCGTAAGTATGCTAATAAAAAATTTACTTTATATTTACATATAAATTTATATTCAAAAATATAAGTTTATTCATTACAAAATTATTTTTCGATTTCTAACTAATTTTGTTTTATTAAATACGAATTTATCACTATATATTTTTAAGCAAATATTTCAATTAACATTTCGAAAATCTTAAACATTTTTTTGGAAAAAAACACACTTTCACTCCCTTATTTAAAAGTTTGAAATCATTGGCTAAGCGGCAAAAATGGCGCGCTTAAACAATAGTAGCTCAATTGTTTTATTCGATTGTTTTTTTTTGTTCAATGAGAAAAACACGTGTGCCTCTGAAGCCTGCATTGCTGCAAGATTAGCGTTGTTTTCGGTTGTTTATTCTCAGTTTGTGTGTTTTTATTATGACTCCTCCACCAAAGTGCTGTAATCCGTTGAAAAAAAAGGGTCATAGTTGTTACAGAAAAAATTTAAAGTTTATATCGGAAAATTGCGATCCAAAGTTAAAAGAGTTATTCGGTTGTTACATTTGTGCTTCCTGTAAGACCCAAGCTTATGAAAAAAAAGAAACGATTCAATTCGAAAAACAGAACTTTGAAAAAAAAGAAACTGATAAGGGCGATGAAGGAAAAGATCAAGATTGTAGATTGTCGAAAATGTCCCGGAACGAATCAAGTTATCAAAGATTTAACAGAAAATTTACAAAAATGTGAAATAGACAGCATCACTTATAATCAATGGGTCACAACAGACAGGTTTCGTAAACTATATAATTTCTAAAAAATAATTTTTTTGTTTAATTTTATTATTTTTTCATACTGTCTCTTTTTTTTAAAAGGTGCCAACTGTTAAGTAAAACTGAAAATATACAGATTTTTACGGAAAGTCTTGCAGAAGATCTCCCAATTGTGTTGAAACATGATTACATAGCCCAATCACAAGCAGCGTATCTTGAAAAGCTGAAAAATTCACTGAAGAGTGGAGAGTTTTTGGTTACTCTGGATTTTTCAGAAAATTATTCATTTCATGTACAAGATGCTATACAGTCACAACACTGGTCCAAAGATCAAGCCTCTTTGCATGTGTATGTAATTTATTGCAAAGAAAATAATATTGTGAGAAACATCAATTATGTGGTTTTGTCAGAAGTCGAAAATCATGACGCTACAGGAGTATATTTGTACAACGCAAAAATGATTTCTTTTTTGAAAAAAAAATTTGGTACCAAAAACGTTAAAAAACTATTTTATTTTTCTGATGGCGCGGGGTCGCAGTATAAAAATAAATTTAATTTTTTAAATTTATTACATCACCGAGCGGACTTCAAAATTTCAGCTGAATGGCACTTCTTTGCTACTTCACACGGAAAAGGTGCCTGTGATGGCATAGGTGGATGCGTAAAAAGAAACACTTATCGAGCAAGCTTACAAAATAACATCCAAATTACAACTACAAAAACTCTTTTTGAATGGGCTGAAAAATTTTTTAAAAAAATTAATTTTGGCATGGTCATGACGAAAGAGTATGAAGAAATGAAAAAAAAACTCGAGCCACGTTTCTCGAAAGCCAAAACCATTAAAGGGACACGCCAATTCCACTGTTACATACCAGTAAATACTAAAAAATTAAAGTGTAAAGTTATTTCAGCTCACAAACAATTTTTTGTTCATAGAATGTAGTGATAAATTCGTATTTAATAAAACAAAATTAGTTAGAAATCGAAAAATAATTTTGTAATGAATAAACTTATATTTTTGAATATAAATTTATATGTAAATATAAAGTAAATTTTTTATTAGCATACTTACGGTAAGTAAAAACGCAGTCATTAAGAAACCCAATTTTTGAAAATAATCGGAAAATGTAAATAGTTATGCGAGCGCGCGTGAAGCGGTAGCGTCGTGCGCCGTGGCTCCGTCACCTCGCCGCGCTCGTCGCAGCGCTCGTTTTGCGGTCTTTAAAAATTCACAACTTTTGTTCTTGTGAATATTACCAAAATTTTTTTTCACGTACTTCTAGGTAACACTTTAAAGAAAAATATCGTTGAAAAAATTTTGGCCCACCCATATGAGAAGTTTATTAAATTTTCATTTGTTTATTAAAAAATTAATTTTTTATAAACAAATTAAATTTTTTTTTTTTAATTTATTTATCATTCAATTCTTTACTTATTTGTGAAGTCGTTGTTAAAATTTTGTAAACTTTTATTAAATAGTTCTCTAGAAATGGCGATTTAAAAAAATAGTCACCTAAAAGTTTGATTGTTTATAACTTTTAGAAAAATTATTATTTAAAAAAAAAACTTTACTGGCTTTTTTTTAAAGCATAACACTTCCCTGCGAGAAATTTCCGCCAGAATATTGCCAGACAGTGGGCAGATTTAGCGAAATTGGGCAGAAATTTAGTAGGGTTAATCGCCAGATTCTTGACAGAAGGCCAATGCTTTACGCATAGGGATTCTGGCGAGCTATAGCCTACACCTTTTTATTTTAAATTGTAACATTTATTACTAACAAAAATATGTTCAGTTTCATAACTTGACTCTGAAATTTTTCTTTTTTTTTTCCTTATGTTGAACATTTTTCTCATCCATTTTGATGTAATTTTAAAATATTATTCACACAATACCAGCCCTGCTGTATAGCCATACGTGTGGCATACGTGTGCCACACGTACAATGGACTTGAACAAATTTTTTTTCTTTTTCTAAATATTTTAACACCTATGGAGTCAGGGCGGAGACCTAGTGCATAGGATAGCGATTACAACCTGGACATGATTTCCCCAGGAAGTTTGGACTCCGGAGGGGTCAGGCTGAAAACCTGGTGCACCTGGTGATACTTACGCCTTGGAGATGATTTCCTCAGGAAGTTTGGACTCCGGAGGGGCCAGGGCGAATACCTGGTGCACCTGGTTATACTGAGGCCTTGGAGATGATTTCCCCAGGAAGTTTGCACTCCGGAGGGGTCAGGCTGAACACCTGGTGCACCTGGTATTAATTACGCCTTGGAGATGATTTCCCCAGGAAGTTAGGACTCCGGGGGGGTCAGGGCGGACACCTGGTGCACCTGATGATACTTACGCCTTGGAGATGATTTCCTCAGGAAGTTTGGACTCCGGAGGGGCCAGGGCGGATACCTGGTGCACCTGGTAATACTTACAACTTGGAGATAATTTCCCCAGGAAGTTTGGACTCCGGAGAGGTCAGGCTGAACACCTGGTGCACCTGGTGATACTTACGCCTCGGAGATGATTTCCTCAGGAAGTTTGGACTCCGGAGGGGTTAGGGCGTACACCCGGTGCACCTGGTGATACTTACGCCTTGGAGATGATTTTCTCAGAAAGTTTTGATCCCAGTGGGTTCACATCATCAAGTTTACTATTAGGATAGCATCTTCAGAGTTGGGTTATTGCCGGGTACACCAAGTATTTTCCCTGGCCCATCCAGGGTCAAAATTTCTTGATAAAATCATCTCCAAGGCGTAAGTATCACCAGGGGCACCAGGTGTCCGCCCTGGCCCCTCCGGAGTCCAAACTTCCTGAGGAAATCATCTCCAAGGCGTAAGTATCACCAGGTGCACCAGGTATCCGCCCTGGCCTTCTGGGGAAATTATCTCCAAGGCGTAAGTATTACCAGGTGCACCAGGTATCCGCCCTGGCCCCTCCGGAGTCAAAACTTTCTGGGGAAATCATCTCCAGGTTGTAATCGCTATCCTATGCGCTAGGTCACTGCCCTGACTCCATAGGTGTTAAAATATTTAGCAAAAGAAAAAAAATTTGTTCAAGTCCATTGTACGTGTGGCTATACAGCAGGGAGAGGTTAGGATTTTCAAACAGCAAGCATAATTCATCGATTAAAAATTAAAATTATATTTCTATAAAATTATTTGATTATTTTTTATCAATTTTGTAACATCGGAGCTGCATGCTGCTGCTCCGATTTGTAAACTAACCTCTCATCAACGCATCTAGGTACATATACATATATGTATATATATAGACATATACATAAAATAATAAGCTTGACAGAATTTTCTGCCCACTATCTGGCGGGCACCCCAGACGTTCTGTTGAAACTTCTAGCAGGGTTGACTTTTGCGTACAAAGGCTATCGAATTTCGAAAGTTTTGTTTTTCTGTCCGATTTTAGAAATTTTGACTCATACATAAAAAATGAGTTTTTCTTTGAACCAAATAAAACTTGAAGATAAAAAAGTGTGTTATACTTGGTTAATGGAAATTTCCAATATTACAGCTGCAAAATTCGAAATATTATGCCCGTAAGGGGCCAAAAGTAAAAATAGGGTTTTCGAAAAATTAAAAATAACTAATAACTAATAATAAAAAAATTAAAATAATAAAAGTATTTTACTAAAAAATTTACTTTAATTTTAAACTTTTTAGTAAAATACAGTGATATTTTTTATTTTGCGAAAACTCTAGTTTTAATTTTGGCCGCTTACGGTATTGGGCTTAATGATTCGAATTTTGCATGATCAATATTGGAAATTATCATAAACCAAATAAAACATACTTTTTTAACCTCAAGTTTTATTGATTTTTATGAAAAACTTTTTTTTTATGTCGGTTCTGTCATTAGCAAGGCGATAATTTATGTACAAGTTTTTTGACTTTTATTTTGTCCAAAAAATCACAACAATTTTTAAAAGATTCTGCAATTTGGTCCCCAGTTAATTAGGCTCTAAAATTCAAACCATTCTTTCTTAGATGCCTAGCCTTCGAGGGACTCTGCGTAGTAGGAAAATTGCAGAATTTCAGTTTTTTTTGCAATAATTATTTATATATATATATATCTTTCTTCCTATATTATATAGTTATATCCAGGAGGAGCTCTTTTTTTTTGGCTCCTCCGGGAGGAGCCCCTTAAAACGTCAAAAAACCTTATATTTATTATGTTTGAAGTGGGCTCCTCCCGGAGGAGCCGTAGTTTAAAAAGCTCCTCCCGGAGGAGCACCTCAAAACCTTCAAAAAACCTTATATTTAACATGTTTTAAGGGGCTCCTCCCGGAGGAGCCGTAATTTCCAAAACTCCTCCCGGAGGAGCACCTCAAAACGTCAATAAACCTTATATTCAACATGTTTTAAGGGGCTGCTCCCGGAGGAGTTGATTTTAAATTATAGGAGCTTCTCCTGTACGAGCACCTTAACTGTCAAAAAACTCCATATTTAACCTCTTTGAAGGGCGCTTTTCCTGGAGGAGTCGTAATTTTAAAAGCCATTTTCAAAGGAGTACTTTAAATCATATTCAACAATTTTACCTAAACATGTTTGAACTTTTATTCAATACACAAACTCAACTCAAAAAACATGTTAAATATTAACTGTCAAAAAACTCCATATATTATAACTATTTTTATGGGGGTTAGCGAGCGAAGCGAGCAGGGGGTACCCCCCAGTATATATATTAATATATATATATGTTGCGGTCACTATCCGGACATTTCATATATACAGCGGTTACTATCTGGACATTTCAACACTATCCGGACAGTCAGGATAGTGTTTGGTCCCATTTTTTCCGAGACCAAATAAAAATGAGTTCCAGAAATTGGGTGATAGGTTATTTGGGATGGGTTATTTTGGTTGAACCGCGCAAACCTAGAAAATTTTTTTATTGATGGGTTATTTTGGAAAAAAAAATAAAAAAAAGATGGGTTATATTGGTTTTTTTGAATACGTGGGTGGATTGCGCGTGATTTGCGCTTTAAGAGGGTGTATTATTGCTTTATTAATTTATCATGCGGTATGTACATATATATATATATATATATGAATGCAAAAATAGACCAGTGTTATATAGCAAAAGTTAATTGCTACTTTATTATTAAACAAAAAATTAAAAAATCAATTTTTTTTCAAAGTTATATTTAAGGTAGGACCGCACCTACGGCTCTTGTCAAGATGCATTTTCGGTTAAACATTTGACTAGCTTCACGCGTATATAGATATAGAAGTGCATTAGCAGCAGAAGCTTTTTTAACCTAAAACACTTATTTTTGTTTTTTATTAATACTTAGAGGAACTGAATGGAGGATTTAATTAATTCTATGTGATTCTTGTGCATTCTAGTTAAACTGATAAATATTCTGAAAACTTGATCACATGTAATTATGTAAAAATTGTATAAAAAATTTTCTCTCCCATAAGACTACGGGTTAAATCGACGCGATGTTCATATTCAATTAGGGAACGTTCACAAACCACGTGGCCCAAACAGGGGGGGAGGGGGGGGCGATTAAAAGGCTACGAAAGGTTACGTGGGGGGTAGGGCTGTTGATTCAGAAAGGCACGTGGTTTTTAAAGTGCATGAATCAATGTTTCGATTCATAATATTTTACTGTTGAACGTTAAAACCGAATCCGTGCCTGTCATCTGATTTGCGCCTGCGTGGCCGTGTGCAAGTAAAAACTCGTCAAAGTTTTGTTTTGACTGGCCCGTACGTGCTTCATTATCACCGTGTGTAGGTAGCTTCCGTAGTTCATGGTTCTCTGCAGTCTGCAGCTGTTTTGTGATCGGCTATCTCCCAAGCCTTGAACCCCCAAAACCCTGGGCGCCCGAGGTCAGCAAAAAAACTGGTCGGCTATCTCCCAAGCTCTAAACCTTTAAGACCCTGAGTGCCCGAGTTCAACAAAAAAACATATCGGCTATCCCCCAAGCTCTAAACCCTCAAAACCCTGGGTGCCCGATTTGAATTATTCCAAAAACATGAGTGCATTTTGATTAACGAAATAAATAATCTGATCAGTTTTTTTGTTGAACTCGGGCGCCCAGGGTTTTGGGGGTTTAGAGCTTGGGGGATAGCTAATCGGTTTATTTATTGAACTTGACGCCCAGGGTTTTGGGGGTTTAGAGCTTGGGGGATAGCTGATCAGACAATTCATTGAACTCTACGTCCAGGGTTTTGGGGGTTTAGAGCTTGGGGGATAGCTGTTCAGACAATTCATTGAACTCTACGTCCAGGGTTTTGGGGGATAGCTGATCAGTTTATTTATTGAACTTTTTTTTTTTTTTTTAATACTTATTTATAGTCGCGACTTTTTATGCTCCGTATAGGCTTATTGACGACTTTGTCCCTACACTGCTTCGCATTAGCCCATGGCCCATATGGACCATGCGGAGTACGGGAAAGCCAGGGTATGTGCCTCATTCGAGTTAATCGTAAGACCAGCGCTGAACCGGCAGGCTCATTGGGACTTTTTATCCCACATATCGCCCCCAATCAGATAGTCTTGGATTAGACCAGTGCCGAACCGAGTTTAGCTCATTGGGAAATTATGCCCCAAATATTGCCCCCAGTCGAGATAAACTTACGACCAGCGCTGAAATGATGGCCCCTGGTAAAACCGACTCCAAAGCAGTCGGGGTGAACGTAGGGATCGACATAACCGACGCAACGAACAAAGAAAATAATTCCAAGTTAGTTGTGCGGAGAATCGAACCCAAGACCCCTCGAACGACGTTGTTTCAGAAGCGAGCACGCTAACCACTGACCCAACGACCGCTCTAATTTATTGAACTTGACGCCCAGGGTTTTGGGGGTTTAGAGCTTGAGGGATAGCTGATCAGACAATTCATTGAACTCTACGTCCAGGGTTTTGGGGGTCCAGAGCTTGGGGGATAATTAACCAGTCTATTTATTGAACTCAACGTTTTTTTTGTTTTTTTTTAGACGTCAGTTTTATTGGGGGCAGGGGGGGGTAGACCTCAGGACACCTCCTAGCTGAAAGGAGTTGTTGCGCCCCTGGTATTAAATCATTAAATTATAACTTAAAAAGTAATGTTTTTAAAAAACTAATAAGGTAAGTGTGCCTAATATGGCCCTGTGCCTAATATGGCCCCCCCTGTTATTTTGAATATGCTAGGTATGCGGCATCTCTGCAAGGTAGGAAGAAGTCAAAAACACTGAATTATGAAGTTTTAAGTTGTTTAGAATATTTTAAAATTATTTTTGCGCACGCCTAATAGCTAAAACTCGTTTCGTATACCTCCGTTATTATTTTACGTTGTAATTAAGTGGTCTGCCAAAATATTTAGACGCACCTGATCAAAATTTGAATAAGTAGCTTCGATTCGTTATTGTTTCAGCTTTAAAACGCGACCTTAGTTTTTGTTCAACTCGTTTTCTAACGGGTTTTATTCTTAAATAACTTTTTATTATGCAGTGTACCTAATATGGCCCCCCACGAATTAGTAGAAATACCGATATTAAGAGTCCTTAGTTTCATGTTTACTTTTTAGAAAATCCTATCCTAATGTTATTTAAGAAAAATAAATTTAATTGTTTCAAAGCTTTTTTTATTTTATAACTAAAAAAGCATTCTAGCTCAAAAAAAAACTTTGACCAAAATTTAAAGTTGAAATTTTTCTACTGGTTGCAAAGCTTTCAAAAACATTGTAAAAAAGGCTCAATTTTTAAATAAATCATTTTTAAAATAATAACAATTTTGAAGTTTTTAAAATCTTATAACCTGATTGATTTAAAAAGAAGGAACAAATTGCAATTAATTAATTACTTCAAGGGGGGCCATATTAGGACACAAATTTTAGGTGTCTTAGAAAACCGTGTTTTGGTAAATCCTCTGGCAGTTGAAGCTCATTGATCAAAATCAAACGTGTAATGTCTCATTTTAAAGCTCTTGAATCAAACTTTAAAATAAGACCTTAACCGTCAAAAAATATTGATTTGATTGGCCACAACGTCGATTCTCGCTTAGGGGGGCCATATTAGGTACAGGTACCTTAGTATACATATTTACAATTTGAAATCGTAAAAAAACCACGTGACTTTAGGGGGAGGGGGGTCGAAAATTTGATACAAATACTACGCGTTGATCTTCATGGGAGAGAGGGCCCTTCAAAAACTTCGAAAAAATGACCACGTGGTTTATGAACGTTCCCTTACTCAAAAACGAAAAACCCCCAGGTTCTAAAAATTTAGTGGCATCATTTTTTAATATTTATCTTCGACTTCCTAAAGTGTTAGATTTTTAACACATCTCTTTCTAATTTGTGCGGTCCTACCTTAAAAAATAAGTAAAATTGACAAAAATAAGTCCAAAATAAGTCATTTTTGTGCTGCGTATAAATTACTCGAAATAAAACTTTGATGTGATTTTTTTATTGAGATTAAATAAAATACACCTCAAAATGAATAATTTTGCGAATTTTTTTTTTTTTTTTTTTTAATAGAAATTTTGCAGCTCAAAGTTGAGTGTAGTTTTACTTGTCCCGTCCGTAACGGTACAAAAATCAGAAAATATCAATCAAATATGTGATGAACTTTGTTTCTGATGATATAGTTTTTGAGTAGTATTGATTCTTAGAAATCGATGTATGCTCATCAAATATTATCAACTTTTTTTAATTACCAAAAAAAAAAATAGACTCCAGTTATTGCATTTAGAATTGATGTCCTTTCCTTTGTCCCGTATGTAACGGTTTTTTGAAAATTCATAGCTTCTTAATCAGTAAAAGTATCTTTATAAAAATTTAGGGTTAAATAGAATACACTTTGATCTAAAAACGTAGAGTATAAATTAGAATATAGAATATGGTTGGCAACCGGTAGTTTAAAAATATATTTTTTTAAAAGTACTCGATTTTTAATGAATTTTGACATTTTTTAAAGAATTTTTAAATCAAAATTGAGCAAGAAGAAAATTAAGAAAAGTTTTTAAAACTACGGGTTGATGACGTCATTAACTCGAAATTCCATTAAAAGTATATCTATATATATTGAAATTTTAAAAAATTTAAACACTTGTAGTTCCTTTAATTTTAGTTTTTTTTTAAAAAGAAAAAATACGTGTCGATTATTTTTTGATATTTTAACTAAAAAAGCAAAAAAATATTATAAATTTCAAAAAGTTGCCAACCCTATTATAAATTAAAATAAAAATTCAATTTAAAAAAAGCTATCACAAATATTCATTTATGAGCCGAGCTTCACTTTTACGCGGACTGACCCATACTACTATTGGATCTTTTAAGCTTTTAAATTAAGCACTTATATTACTGTTACGAATGAAATTTACATTATTGTTATTTTCCTTATTTTATTTGTTTTTAATAAATAAATAAATAAACTCGGAAACTTTAAACCCAACGTCCCCGATTCAACTTTTCTTCCGTAAAAAAAAATTCTAGCCTCCGTAAAATTTGATTGAGGAAAAAGCATGAGAAAACGTGATTTTTTAAAATTTGTTAATAATTAATTGAAAAACAATTTTATCGGTATTTGAAAGCACAGGATTTCGTATAGAGCCCACTCAAAAATAGTAGCAATCGGAATTTTCCGATTGATTTTTCAAGTTTGTTTTAAACATTTTTTAACCCCAAGCACGGAGAAAGAGGTATACATCATGAAAGTTGGTGTACAGCGCCATCGTTTTAGATGATGCGTGGTGCAGCGTGATTCCAAGTCACGGCCGTATTTCCAAGTGCATGCACCACGTGTTTTTCTCAAATCCGCAAGTGGAAAACGTCCTTTTCCATGCGTATGAACAACCAGGGAACCGAGCCTTTTCTACCACAGTTCAATGTACTCTGAACTCAACTGGAAAAAGGCCTTTTCTACCACTGTTGTCGTTTCTCTGCAGCTGTTTACGAAAGAACAGTTAAAGGAAGAAACGAAATAATATATATAGGTATATTATTTTTAAAATGCATAGTATACCGTACTATGAATCACACTCATTTTTACGACTTTAAAACCAATGAGAGATCAAGTGTCCGATTTCCCCCTCGCTTTGCTCGACTTATCGCCGCCCGGCCGCCAGCGGGGGGGATACATGGATACCGCTCCACTGTGTCGCCTCTCATCAGTAAATTATAGAAAATTGCATTGAAATTCAGCGAATTTGAGAAAGCACAGTCCTGTGCATGTAAGTGAACCTTGTCGGTACCACTCGAGTTGGATTTTTCAGCACTCGACCATCGTTTTTAAACGATGGCGCGCGCTACGCGCGCGCCATCCTTTAAAAACCACGGTCTCGTGCTGAAACATCCAACTCTCGTGGAACCGACGCGGTTCCTTTACATGTACAGGAATATACTATTCCAGTGCAAAATTTTTAGAGAGACTGTTCGATAGAGCAGACGACGGCGCTTGGAACACTCACGTATCCAGTTTTTCAAAGTTTTACACTAAAAATTGTATACGATTTTTACTTTGAAATTTTCATGCTATCTTTTCTAACAATTTTATAAAGTTCAATTATGATTACAAACTTGATATTACATTTATAAGATTTTAAAGTTTCGAGATTAGAGATTCAGCAGAACTTAGTAACCGAAGAAAAAGCATGCGTCGGATGCGTACATTGGAAAAAACACCGTGCACGCTTTGTGTGTCTCTTTCTCCGTGAGTATAGGTACCGAAAATTTTTTTGCATTTCAGGCGTTAATGAGTTAATGCAGGTAGTAAATTTGTTTGTAAATGAAAAATTTCAAAGTAGCAATTATATATTTTTAAGAATTCTATGATTTAACACCCCATTGAAGAGATGTTTAAAGTTGAGAATTTATCTTTTACTTCCAATATGTATAAAACTTGCATTTTTGCTTATTTTCGATTCTGCATCTGACTATTAATAAGGTAAACAGCATATTGTGATAACCTGTGTGCGTGATAATTGAAACAGTGGATGCAGGCAAACGCGCTTTTGGAGTTTCGAGCGCTCACCTGTTGTTGCAACCACTACCTCAATTGTTGAGTTTTAAAAAAATTTTAACAAAACGAATGTTCGAAATTGAATTGAATCAAAAAATTTTTTTTTAAGTTTATGGTGCAAAAAATAACAAGTACAGACTGTAGTTACGAGTGCTTCTTTTTGTTTTATTACAAATAAAGGAAAAAAATACCTGAGGAAACTGTAATGTAAAAAATCTACACTCTTATACAAGCAATCTTGTATGTAACTTAATATTGCATTCATACTTCAAAATTATATAACTCGGCCAAAAACCAATAGCTGTTATTTAAAGTTAGCGACAAAAAAATTTATTTAAATATGAAATTAGTATAAACGTGACAGTTTCAAATTTTTTCTTAAGTATTAAAATTTTTATTTCATGTGGAAAAATTTGAATTGTTGATCTTATTTTTTGTATTTTATAATTATTTTAACATGTATCAAGAGATAGATTTTAGTTAAATCATCATATGCTGGATTCAAAATTGTTCTTAAAGTGGGCTTTATTAAAAAAATTTTTAATAAATTCAAACTTGGGTCATTAGCTTTTAAAAATATTAGTCATATCTGCATCCATATTGTGGATAAATATGTTATGTATAAATGCAATTATTTAAAGATTATCTTTAAGATAAAGATTGTAAGTATGATACATGCGTTTTAGCTCCGTCCTTCGCGCGTTATGTATAGTGAGGTAATGAAATGCTACTAGAAAAATTGATGCTTGAAATTGTAGGAAAAAAAAAAAAAAAAATCTAGACGGTCGGCGTTGATCTTGATTCTGTAGCTCAATAACATCTTTTCGATGTATTATATTTCTGCATTTTTTCCATGGGAGGTTGCGTTTAATTTTTCTTCTTCTTCATAATATCGGCACCGAATTTAATCTCACGGCCATCAACAGTTGGGTATGGGTTTTGAGAGTAAAAATCTCAAAGTAGAATTACTAGTAATTGGCCTCACCAAAGACAGGCCATCAACAGTCGAATTTGCGATTCGACCTGATACTTGTACACGCGTCGTGTCAAGTCGTTACGGTAAAAAAATAGATAAAGATAAGAGAAAAAAGAAATAAAAGTGGTAAAAGGAAATATTAAAAGAGAGAGGAAAAAAAATTTATATGAAGTGTTAAGAAAAACAAAAGACTAAAGAACTGAGAAAGACTCAACAATGAGAAAAAACCATGCGCGATTTTAAGCCAAATAGCCACGTCTGCAACACGGAGGGAAAAAAATTGTTGGTAGTATCTACAATTTTTTAAAACTAGTATTTAGCGCGCAAAGTTCACTCGCTTGCAGAATCTAAGAGCAAAAATTGTAGTTTCTACAATTTTTAGTTGTGATCTTACCTACACTTTCAACCTTTTTTACTCGCAACTTTTAATAATGATGTTTACAATTATTTAATTTTATTGTGTTAGACAAGAATGTATTTAAAAAAAAAAAAAACTTAGCATGGGTGGGAACTAGAGCATTTTATCAATAACTTTTGAAGCAAATGAATCGGACTCAAATTAACGAATTTAACCTCGAAATTATCATGTTCCGATTCTCCAGGGTGATTGGTGGTCTAACATAGATATTGTAAAAACTGCAATTTTGGTAATACAATTCGGAATTGAAGAATCTACAATTTTTTTTTAGGTTTCAAATACGTATATATAGGTGAAATCAACAATTTTTCCCCTCCATTTTAATACTAATCTTCCATGGAAAAAAGACATTTCCGTATATTGGTTTTCAACACTTATTTTTTTTATAAAAAAATCTTATATAATGTATATACTATATAGTAATTTGTGTGAAAATAAAATGTATTTTTATTCCACAAACGTTTATGTAATATACACTTTTCTTGTTTTTAAATGTTTTTCTTTTTTATAATAATGTAATATAGGGATATTAAAAAATTTGTAAAAAAAAAAAAAAAAAAAAAAAAAACAGAAAAAAATTAATTTGAACTATTTATAACTAAACTTTTATTCATTGCTAATGTTGAATTAGTAATTAAAAAAATTAAGTGAATAAGAGAATTTATAAATTTATAAAATTTTTTTATTTGTATGTGAGTAATACTTTACAAAACAAATAAACTTCTTCCTGAGTTAAAAAAATTATTGGTTATAAAATTTTAAGATTAATTATCCATTTGATTATTTTCACTGGTTATTGTGTTACTAGGTTCAACTTGATTAAATAATCTATCTTTGATAACTTGAGCCATCAACCCATGTATCACTTCAATTGTAGTCTTACTGCTATCTCTAGTTGCTTTTACAAGTTTATCTACAATACTTCTATCATGCGAGTCAATACTACCAAGAACAAAACCTCGACCTAACGCCTGCTCTGATTGTTCTAGTTTATCAGATAAATCAAAAATTTGTCCAGTTGTGTAATCAGTATTTGTTAACAGACTAGAAGAACTCAAAGTATTAACCCAGTACTTGTTCCAAAGAGAATCAAGCAATCTTCTATCTAATGAAGACTTAAAGTATGTGACTTCTAGAGAATAATATTGTTTGCAATGAACTCCAAAATCTTCAATTTTATTTAGAGGAATTGTTTGGTACTCTGATGGTTCTTCATTGGCAGGTTTGTATCCCTATAAATTCAAATTAATTTGTTTTATCTATCACTTTTTAAAAAAATTTTGTGAAAATCAAAAAATTTGTTTTATTAATCAAATAATGGACCATGGATTTTCACCAATTAAATGCAAAAAATATGGAATCATCACTTTTTTGTTCATCACAAATCCAAAAATTGTTTTGTTTATTATATAAAATAAGAACAAAAATTTTAAAATGTGTACAATTTTTTGACTAAGATCTTAAAACTCTAAATCAAACTTAACAAAAGAATAATGATTTATTAAATATTATTAAATATTAAGACGTTAATAAACTTCTAAGTATGTGGATATAAATACAATAATACAAATACTACAAAAATACTCAAAACTTAACTTTGTCAACACTTTTGTATTAATAAAATTATTATAGTAGTTTTAAAAAATGAAAAGAAAAACAAATTTTTTCTAATGATGGATCTTTTATACTTTAATAATCTTTTGTTGAGTTTACCTTGGGATAAGTTCTAAAAGCTCCCAAACAAACTTTTCCTGCTGATATTGTTCTTACTGGATCAATTACTATAGCCACAAATGGTTCTTGAAAGTTTTGATTTAACATTTGAGTTGAAACATCAATTCCAGAAAGCCAGCATCCATAACCTGGATGACTGTGGTACCAACCAATAGCATTTTCTTGCCTGCCAACCTAATAAAAAAAAAAAAAAAAAATACATTTCAAAATATTAATAAAGTTCAATAAAATTAATACAAGAATAAAAAATGTATTAAGGTTACCTGCTTAGCAGCATCAATGTATGCTGTCATATATTCATAAGCTTGAGCTTGAGCATTAACTCGAGTTTCAGTTCCTTCCACAGGAAGTGCAAATGAATCCATGACAATCATAGTATTAGCAGTTACTTTACCTAAAAGTAGACCCATAACTTCAAGTGTTCCTCCAGATCGGGCATGCATAACCATTTTTAACAAAGCCAAAGCAGAAATTTTTATGTCTTTAAAGAAGTGTGGACTAAACATAAAATAAATAGAAAAAAGTTAGTATAAAATTTTTTTACATATATAAATTTGTATGACAAAACTAACTCTTTTTCCCAAGGTTTAGCTGCAAGGATATCTTGTTGTTCTTTCCTATCATACCTATAAATCTCATCAATGGTACTAATTGTTTCAATGTTATTTGCCATTTCCCATGTTTTTAGAGCAATGGAATTTTGCTCGCTGGAAAATCCTGACATGACTAAAAACTTTATTGTCTGTTCAAAATAAAAATAATGTCCATCAAATTAAGATGTTTCACAATAGTACAGATAATATAGAGGACCCATATTCAGTTGAGACTTTTGCTTCGAAGTAACCCTAATATTGACCATGCAAATCCCATGCAAGCAGTTATACTTACCACAATTAATGGATCCTAGACAGCCCCAATCATATTGATTTATTCATTGGGGTAACTGAAGCTGAATGCAATGTCCATAATCAGGGTACTTTGAAACAAAAGTCTCAAAAAATGAAGGGTGAGAGTGACTGAATTAGGGTCCTCTACCTCTGACAGGCTGTCAGCCAGTAAATGAGAACTGTAAGTATCAACAGTAATTTAATTGGGTATATTTTATATTTAGATTAATAGTATTAAAACAGGTGAGACAATTTATTCTGACAAAGAATTAATTGAAATAAAATACATACCTTTTTAATTCATCGAAGAATATAACCTAAAAGATCCAACTGCCAAGTCAGCCGCGGCAGTACAGTAAACAATCTTAAAACTTAGATAATTAATTCTCGGACATATAGAAATTAGAAACACAACTTAGCAAATATTACTAACGCGCCCTAAATACTTAAAATACTGTCGAAAAAATAAACAGACCTCATCAAGTCAAAAAACAATGAAAAAAAATTGAATGTCTGTAAAAACAAATATGCAGGCAGCCAAGCCGGCGTACATGAGTGTTTAATCTGTGACAGTGGATGTGGATTGACTGAGCAGTGAACGTACGCTATATGCCTGGAAAAAAGTGCGGACTGCGGACTGCGGTCTGCGGAGTGCGGAGGTAATAATCGAGTGAATGCATAAATAAATATAAAAGTATACTCACGGACGCTAGACTAGAGTACTCTTAAGGGCCGGGACAGAGATAAATGCACAGAATCCTGTGCGCCTGCACAGAGCTCTTGTGCCAGCATTGATATCGATATTCTGCTCAGGGGACTAAGCTATATGTTCAGGGCATACTTTTCGACCAAGCATTGGGTTCAGGTTGTTTGGCGGGCTAGTACAGAAATCCCACAAGCTTGACAACCCAATAACGCTGGGTACAGCGATAAATAAATTATTTTTTATAAACAAATAACTAACCAGCTAGCTTCAAACCCCCGTAACGCTGGAAAAAAGGATGAATAAATATTTTTTTATAAACAAATAATTAACCGACAAGCTTTAAAGCCCCATAACGCTAAAAAATAAGATATATGAATTATTATTTATAAACAAATAACTCACCAGCAAGCTTGAGATCCCTGTAACGCTGAGATATAGATAAATAAATTATTTTTTATAAACAAATAACTAACCAGCAAGCTTTAAACCCCCATAACGCTGAAAAATAAGATATATGCATTATTTTTACAAACAAATAACTAATCAGCAAGCTTGAAACCCCTATAACGCTGGAAAATAGATAAATAAATATTTTTTATAAACAAATAACTAACCAGCAAGCTTTAAACCCCCATAACGCTGAAAAAATAGATAAATGAATATTTTTTTATCATCAAAAACTTAACCGCAGGGAACAAGCTAAAAAATCGTATAACGCTGCAAAAAAAGATAATTAAATATTTTTCATAAACAAATGACTAACCAGCAAGCTTGAAACCCCTGTAACGCTGGAAAAATAGATAAATAAATAATTTTTTATAAACAAATAATTAACCGACAAACTTTAAGCCCCCATAACTCTGGAAAATAGATATGTATAAATTATTTTTTATAAACAAATAACTAACCAGCAAGCTTTAAACCCCTGTAACGCTGGAAAAATAGATAAATAAATTTTTTTTTTTTTGAAAATAATTAACCGACAAATTTTAAACCCCTGTAACGCTGGAATAATAGATACATGAAGTATTTTTTATAAACAAATAATTAACCGACAAACTTTAAACCCCCATACCGCTGGAAAATAGATAAATAAAAATTTTTATAAACGAATAACTAACCGACAAACTTGAATCCTCCCTAACGCTGGAAAATATATAAATAAATAATTTTTGTAAACAAATAACTAACCAGCAAGCTTGAAACCCCTGTAACGCTGAGATATAGATAAATAAATAATTTTTTATAAAAGAAAAACTCACCAGCAAGCTTGAAACCCCTGTAACGCTGGAAAAATAGATAAATAAATATTTTTTTATAACGCTGGGGAGAGCGAAAAATAAATTATTTTTTATAAACAATTAACTAAACCGCCAAGCTCTAAACCCTCATAACGCTGGAGAGAGCGATAAATAAATAATTTTTTATAAACAATTAAATAAACCGACAAGCTCTAAACCCCCATAACGCTGGGGAGAGTGATAAATGAATTATTTATCATAAACAATTAACTTAACCGCCAAGCTCTAGGCCTCAATAACGCTGGGGAGAGTGATAAATAAAAAATTTTTTATAAACAATTAACTAAACCGCCAAGCTCTCAGCCCCCATAACGCTGGGGAGAGCGAAAAATAAATTATTTTTTATAAACAATTAAATAAACCGCCAAGCTCTAAACCCCCATAACGCTAGGGAGAGTGATGAATTAATTATTTTTTATGAACAATTAACTTAACCGCCAAACTCTAAGCCCCAATAACTCTGGGGAGAGCGATAAATAAAAAATTTTTTATAAACAATTAAATAAAGCGCCAAGCTCTAAACTCCCATAACGCTAAGGGCAGCGATAAATAAATAATTTTTTATGAACAATTAACTAAACCGTCAAGCTCTAAACCCTCGTAATGCAGGGCGCCCGAGTTCAACAAAAAAGCTGATTGGCTACCCCCCAAGCTCCAAGCCCCCAAAACCCTGGGCGCGTGAGTTCTACAAAAAAGCTGATCGGCCACCCCCCAAGCTCTAGTCCCCCAAAACCCTGGGCGCGCGAGTTCAACAAAAAAGCTGATTGGCTACCCCCCAAGACCCTGGGTGCCCGAGTTCAACAAAAAAACTGATCGGCTACCCCCCAAGCTCTAAGCCCCCAAGACCCTGAGTGCCCGAGCTTAACAAAAAAACTAATCGGCTATACCCCAAGCTTTAAACCCCCAAAACCCAGAACGCTCAAGTTAAAAAAAAAAAAAACTGATCGGCTACCCCCCAAGCTCTAAGTCCCCAAGACCCCAGGCGCCTGAGTTCAACAAAAAAGCTGATCGGCTACCCCTCAAGCTCCAAGCCCCTAAACCCTGGGCGCACGAGTTGAACAATGAAGCTGATTGACTAGCCCCCGAAACCCTGGGCTTGCGAGATCAACAAAGAAAATATTGGCTACCCCCCAAGCTCTAAGCCACCATAACCCCGGGCGCCCGAGTTCAACAAATGAACTGATCGGCTATCCCCCAAGCTCTAAACCCCCAAATGATCAGTTTTTTTTATTGAACTCAGGCACTCAGGGTCTTGGGGGCTTAGAGCTTGGGGGGTAGCCGATCAGCTTTTTTTTTGAACTCGCGCGCCCAGGGTTTTGGGGGCTTGGAGCTTGGGGGGTAGCCAATCAGCTTTTTTGTTGAACTCTGGCGCCCTGCCTTACGAGGGTTTAGAGCTTGACGGTTTAGTTAATTGTTCATAAAAAATTATTTATTTATCGCTCGACCCAGCTGAAAAAATCCATATGGAAATCCATATGGAAATCCATGCAGTACCCCATACGGAAATCCATATCGAAATCCATATGGAATTCCATATGGTGAATTGAAACCGATTTTTATATGGATTTCCATATGGATTTTCAAAAGAGATGAATTTTTTTTTTCTAAACTTTTTTATTATTTAATAATAATTAAAAAAAATTAATTAGCATGATTATTTTTATGCCTTTTTCCAAAATAATATTTATTGTACATCTTTTCTCCTTATCCAAATTTTTTTTTTTTTTAATTCAATTCTTTTCATTTTGATTTTATTAATATTTTAAAAATTAATATTTTACTATCTTCATATTTTATTTTGATTATTGATAATTATTGATAGTTATATAATTTAATGTAACCAAACAGTATAATTAATTGTGATTTTTTTTCAATTTGATTAATTATTTTTTTGAAGTATAATATACTGAAAAAATTAATAATTTACACAAGTTTTTCAAGTAAAAAAATTTATTTTATTTTTCAACAAGTGATTTCTAATATGTGATATAGTAATTTTATCAATGGATGACAAAAAGATTTTAGTACATGAGTATATATACAGTTAGTCGCAGAAAGTTTCTAACAAAACAATGGTTGCTTTTTTCTGTTTTTAGTGAATCCAGAGTAACCAAATTTATTCTATTAATTTTTGAAGTAGCTTATTATGCTATTGCTACTATGTATTTTACTAATGAACACAACTTTTGACTAAATAAACAAAATTATAATTTTTTAGATAATCAACAACACTATATAATAATATTGTAAATATAGATGTCAGGACCATATTAAGAGAATAAGCTACGAAAGAGCCAAAAAAAAAATTAATTTCCCAGCTATTGAATCATTTCAGAATTTTAACAGAGTATTTTTAAGTTCATATCTAACTGTCCGTAAATTTTCAGAATTTTCTCAGCATGATTAGTTTTTAGAGTTAGATGTCCTAAAGCAATATGAACATGTGATTTATTGATACAGATTTTTAACAAGTATCTCACAACAGAAAAACTAAGAAATTATATTATTGTAATTTAAGAAAAAAAAATTAACGTTTGCAATTAGTTATGTAATATATCTCATCCATACTTTGTCTATACTTACAAGATATGATTATGAAAAAATTAGGTAAAAACCATGCTAACCTGGAATTATGTTCTAGGTTTGAAATTTCATGATCATACAAATTGCACACTTTTTTACACTTACTAATTCAAATATCTTCACTTTTCAACTTAAAATTTGAAACTACACTTTGAAAAGAAATTTGTGGTAAAGCGTCAACAGCAAATACTCCCATCTTTTTCGTATTGATCTTTAATAATAGTCTTCAGAATATTCAGCAAAGGAATTGTAGAGTTGACCCAAGTCCACTCCCAACACCAAGTGTTATCGGCCAAGACTGAAAGAAGAATTAAGGGGGTACATATACCTAAAATTTTTCAAAAAATCAATTTTCAGGTTTTTGTGTTTTTTGATGTACTTTTACATCAGCTTTCAAATGCCGCAAGCCGCGTTTCTTAATTCGTTAAGGAAAAAAAGTTACAGTTAATTTAATAAAGACATTCAATTTATTAAATTAACGTTGAAATGGCTTTTTTTGAAATTCAAGAATTTCAAGTCAGTTCTAGTAGCAGAAATACTTTCTACGATACTATAGGTACAAATGCTTTTTCGATGTATTTTTTCCTTTTTTAATTTTCGCTATGTAGGTATAATTTTTTTTTTTATCCACGAACAGAACTGTAAGTGTTTATATCGTTTTCGTCTAATAAAAGCGATGAAAAAACAGAAAATTTTTTTATCTGTGATTAGATTTTTTCCGTGACATAATATCTTAATAATGAAAATTAAGAATGACAGATTAACTTTCATTTCAAGTCTAATGCTAAAAACAATTTATTAAGTTAGAAACGATCGCATAAAAAAATTTATAACCTTTATGACATATATTACCTCTACGAGTCTACTTTAGTATATTACACCAATATCGATCTATCGATATCAAATTAGGTATTTCTACAGCGTTGCAAGTTCATGACGACTTTTTTGTTCTTTGAGTCATCTTTCTAGTGAAATTCTACTTTACTTGGTTTTGTTTTTGTTAATATTTCAATCTGAAGTAAATAAATTAGTTTTATTCAAAAAAAAAAAAATTTAAGAATAAATGACCAATTCTTACCAGGTAAACTAATGAAGTTTTTTAGTTGTTAAAAAAAAGGTGTTTATGTACAAATGTGAAGTGAAAAAATAATTCTGTGATTTAAAATTTAAGATAATTTTTAGATAATTGCATTTGAAGACTCCGCTGACTCAAAGTCTTAACTTGGTCTTGGTGTCTAATAGTGTGTGATCTGTGTTTTTGAAAAAAAAGCTAATTGGGTCACTTTAGGAGCAGGAGAAAAAAAATAAAGTATCCGGCTATGTGCAAAAGAGTATTTACATCAAGCAAGAGTCCTGTGACAAGATATTTTCAAGATATAAATGTTTATGTGTTGGTGTGTTACATTTTATTCATCAAAATCTGTTCAGAACTTTAAAAGCCATTTTCTCAAATATGTGATTTTTGAGAAAATGAGGGCATTGCTCGTAAAGCCAAAATTTTTCCAGACAGCGGATGGACCCAGGACTTTGCACACTTGTTGTACATGTGAACCCTCATGAGCGCAACCTCAGGCAACCAAATCTAAGCATTATTAAGCTGATGGCACACCATAAATTGACTAAAATGATAAAAACTATCAAAATTTTAACCACACTAAGCAATTTTAGAGTATGCAAGTAGCTTAATAGTGCTTGGATTTGGTTGCCTGAGGTTCCGCTCATGAGGGTTCACATGTACAACAACTATGCCAAGTCCTGGGTCAATCCGCTATAAGGAAAAATTTTGACTTTACGAGCAATGAACTTTCATAGCCTAAATAAGCTGAATTTTATAACACTTATAAAAACACTTATTTTAATTTTCTAAATGTAAAAAATTATGTAAAAATGTGTGTCTATTATGGAAAAAAAATATCTTTTTAAATAAATCATTTTTAAAAAACTTACAAAATTTTTTCTGAGTTTTTTTTTTTAGGTATTGTCACAGGGCTCGAATTAAGGAATTTAATTCCTCGGAGGATCGTGATTGAACACGAGAACCCGCGGCGATCGTCGTCCGCACTCCTCCGGCCTGATGACAAAATGCACTTTCTGTGCACACGACAATCCGTCGATTTTTCTTCAATACCTGAAAAGAGGGGGGAAGACGCGTACGCGAACTAATGTTTTTATTACGCGGCGCGGCTGCTCTCCTTCGTCGGTAGTGGCGTGAGTTTACGTGGACCGATCGCAGGAACACGGGTTAATTAAATTAATGATAAAATGTAAATTTTAATAATTTTAATTAACAAGAAAAATAAATGAATCAAAAATTTACATAATATTCCAAATTAATTCTATCTGATTGTTTACAAACAATCCAACCCGAATGACTCGAAATCTTAAGTCGACGAAAATTGATTCTATAAAAATAAAGTTCGTCGTCTGTGTTGTGGTCGCTATCAACACACCGACACACACACACTCACTCGCGCTCGTCTGCTTGCTGCAGCGCGCCAAAAGAACAAAGGCTTGGACTAACTCCGATACAAAAATCTAAGTACTTCCTGTACTTCGCACACACTCTGACTCTAACTATCACACGAACAAATATTCAAAGATTAACCGCTACGCGGACTTACTTTTCTAGCAGGTGCACCTTCGCTTGATTAAACAATAATAATAATTACTATTAGCCCGAATGGCTTCACACAAGACGACAATGCCTTCCAAGGCCGCACGCTGACTTCCCGTGAGAGGTTTGCCTTCCCCGCTCCGATCCAATGGCAACTGGATCACAGGAAAATCTATACAACTTCTCACTGATAACTTTATCTAACACAACCTCAATAAAGTTATCTAACAACACAAAAAAGTAAATAAGTACATTCGCTCTCTGACACACGTGTGATCGCGCCAAGCGCCGAGATTAGAGTAATGCTGATCGGTAGATCTCGTCATCACCTGACTTACCGATCCGCATCTGCGTTCCATAACAGTTAGCGCCGAATTCGAATTTAATCAACGCGCTAGCTGTTACAGTATATGTACCCCCTTAACACAAGTCCACTTCCAACACCAAGTGTTATCGGCCAAGACTGAAAAAAGAATTAAAAATTGCACAAAGTTTAAAGTCTTATATTTTACCACTGAATGAATTGAAGCAAATAGTAAGGTGAGCATAAACTTATCTAATGATGATGAATTCATTAGTAATTATGTATAATTTCTTCATTGGTGCAATTGAGTTTCATACTATATCACTTTAAATTATACTTAGTTTCAATTTTGTAAATATTTATTGACGGGCGAAAAACTTTTACTTTTGTTTAATCAAAAGTTCACCGTCTCTATTCTCTACAGACGTACTAATAAAGGTTTAGTAGGTACGCTTAAGGCCCGCGCACAGAGTTACTAGATCGCGCTGAAAAATCGTGGCAACGCTGTAGCAGCGAGCGGCGCCCGGCGTAACTCTGCCCGCGCATTGATTTCATTAACCGTAACTTTTCCTAACGATAAATTAATTGATAATGACAGTGCACAGACATTTTTCTGATAGTACACAACATTTTAAGTAAATATTTAATAAGCTTTCCATTATAAATTATGTTTCACGTTATTTTTAAACTCAATGCTAATGCTGAAAGCTAACTTCACGTTACATTTAAGTAAGTCTCTTGATCGATGCGCGGGCCCTAAGCACGTACCTACTGAACCTTTATCGTGACCTTTATTGATTGTTGTTCTCGCCGAGTAGACAACAGCAGAGTGCAGACACTCGCGATTTTAGTACTCTCAGTGTACGTCTATAGAGAATAGAGACGGTAGACTTTTGATTAACCAAAAGTAAAAGTTTTTCGCCCGTCAATAAATATTTACAAAATTGAAACTAAGTATAATTTAAAGTGATATAGTATGAAACTCAATTGCACCAATGAAGAAATTATACATAATTACTAATGAATTCATCATCATTAGATAAGTTTATGCTCACCTTACTATTTGCTTCAATTCATTCAGTGGTAAAATATAAGACCTTAAACTTTGTGCAATTTTTAATTCTTTTTTCAGTCTTGGCCGATAACACTTGGTGTTGGAAGTGGACTTGTGTTAATTCTTCTTTCAGTCTTGGCCGATAACACTTGGTGTTGGGAGTGGACTTGGGTCAACGCTACAATTCCTTTGCTGAATATTCTGAAGACTATTATGTGGGGATCAGACGGGAGTTAAGGTATTGACGGTAATAAAACACGACAATTACACAAGATTCAGATTTACTAGATATTCGGCACTTGGAGTAAGCACGCAACGTCTTGCGGCGGTCTCTCCAGCTAGACTAATTGAGCCCGCCTACGCAACGGGCGTTCATCCCTTGCAAGGGACGCGCTTCTCCCACTCCTGCATCCTTGGTCCTGTAGGACCCCATGCACTCTCGCTATGTCTCTCTCTCACTCAGGCTAGAGGCTAGAAGACCACGCAGGGCCTAATGGTTTCCTCACGCACACACACTTACTCTCATACCCCACAACCGGCCATCCGACTATTATCGTCTGCCCTCAGGCGATGTTAATTGCATGCATCATACCAACATAGAGTCACTTAAACTTTATCACGATCACCAAATTCACTTTCTTTCTTTCTTTTTTTGCACCGAACTTCACTGCACTGATAACTCATACTGCCCGATTGCATGCACATTCATTCCGACATGTCATTCCATTCATACTACTCACATTCATCTTCTTTCTTGCCGTCGTACTCGCCGAGGTCCTGGTTGAAATTGACTTCTTCGCCGAGATAGTCGTAAGGGTCGAGGTCGTCATAGTGGCCTCTCCACGGTTTCATGTTGTCCGCTGAGGTGGTGGTGTTAATCGGACCTTCGAAGTTGCCGATTTTTTGGACTTTGTATCGATCTTTACGCTGGACCTCGATCATTTTGTAGGGCCCGTGGAATAAAAAGGATAATTTTAGACCAGGGCCTTGCTGTGTCCTTCTTATCGCTACGATGTCATCGACCTTGTACTTTGTTGCTTCCTTGCGCTTCTTGTTGTAATTACGCATATTTTCTTGCTGAATTTTCTTGATTTGATTAGTTGCTTTCTTGCGCAACTCATCTCGAGCTTGAATTGTTCTCTTGATGCGTTCTTCCTCTATCAGCTGCAGAACGTCGGCATCGAGCGGGTTTTTGAGTTCAACCCCAAACAGCAGCTTGTGCGGCGATGTACCAATTGCTCTTTGAAACGACCCATTGATCGCTCTCTGTACCTTGTGGACGTACTTGTACCAAGTCTGTGGGTGCTCGCCTGCTATTCTTGTGAAGACGGCTTCGACGATTTTATTTATCCGCTCCACCTGTCCGTTGGCCCTCGGTACTCCTGTTGTTATCGGGTGGAACTTGATGTTTTCCTCCTTGCAGTAGTCCTGGAACTCTTGCGAGGTAAAAGCTGAACCTCTGTCCGAGATGTACCTCGTCGGGTTGCCGAAGTGCTGGTGAATGACGTTCAACTTCTGGATTGCTTCGTAGGACGTCGTTGATTTGACTGCGAAAATCCACGTAAACTTGGTAAAACCATCTAACACCACTAGTAAATGTTTGTAGTTTTTGTTCGTGGAGCTGAGCTTTCCCACATGGTCTACATGGAAGGTGTGGAGTGGTGTATCTTCCTTCGGGATCGGGTTGAGCAATCCTTCTTGCTTACCTTCCTTTCTATTCGACAGTATGCAGGTGATGCAGTTTTTTATGAAAGCATCGACCTTCTTTCTAAGCTCTGTAATGCTGTATTGTCTCCTTACTTCCTCAATGGTTTTTCTTGCTCCAAAATGACCGTTCTCGTGGGCTCTTCTGATGATCTCGGTCTGCATTGACCTTGGAACAGCCAATTTTTTCTCGTTGTCGAGCTGCCTGTAGAGTATGTCATCCTCCAGAAGGTAGTCGTCGTAGTCGATCCCGTTCTCCAAGTTTGATCGTACCACTTTCAGCTCTGGATCTTCTTTCTGAGCTCTTTTCAGACGGTCGGAGACTGGGTCGCGTATGTTCAACACGCAGTGCTGTCGGCTCAGCGCATCTACGTGCTGCATCTTTGTGCCAGGCCGGTGTTCGATCTCGTAGTCGAACATGCCTAAGTATAGCACCCAGCTTGCAAGTCGAGCTTTCGTCTTCTTCTTTTCCAATGTTTGTTTGAATGCCGAGCAGTCTGTAATTATTTTGAAATGTATACCTTTCAAATAAATCTCAAACTTTTCGACTGCTTTAAAAACTGCCAAAGCTTCAAGCTCGAAGCTGCTGTAGTTCTCTTGAGCTGGCGTCGTTCTCTTGCTCATGAAGTGGACTGGATGCATTTCTTGATCTTCTGGGCATCGCTGCATCAGAATGGCGCCATATCCACTTTTTGATGCGTCGGTCAGCAGTTCTGTCTCTCAATCTCTGTCGTACAGTTGTAGAACTGGGCTGCACGAGAGAGATTTTTTCAGCGTCGTGATAGCTTCCAAGTGTTCTTCTTCGATCTTGAATTTTGCTTCCTTTCGCAGCAAGTCCGTCAACGGTCTTGCTATCGTAGCGAACTTGTGGATAAACTTACGAAAGGTTCCTGCCAGTCCTAAAAAACGCTGCATTTGTTTTGGAGTTTTAGGAACTGCAAAATTCGTGAGGTCTTCCACCCTTCTCGGCGATGGCTCGATCTTACCTGCCTCGATGACGTAACCCAGGAAGTCGATCTTCTTCTGCATGATCTGACTCTTCCCCCAGTTGAAGCAGAGTCCGTACTCCGCTGCTCGTTCCAGTACCATCTTCAGGCGTTCGAAGGCTTCTTGCAAGGACTTAGCTTTTATGTAGACATCGTCCATGTACAGGACCATGATGCCTTTCTCTATGTAGTCACCATATATAAACAATACGTACCACATGAAAAATTTCGGTGACTCGGAGTACCCAAACGGTGCGTAAAGCGGCCAGAACTGTCCCCATAACGTTGTGAAAGCCAGGTACTTTTTGCTTGACTGCTGCACGGGCACATGGAAAAATCCATCTTTCAAATCGAGTGTGGTGTGAATTACTGCGTCTTGCGCCCGGTCCAGTACCTGCTCTATGAGCGGTGCGGGGAAGTTGACCTTCTCGACGATCTTGTTGAGCTTTTTATAGTCGATACATACCCGTGGTTTGTTATTCTTCTTCCACGTTATCACAATCGGATTTGCGTACTCGGATCTGCAAGGCTCGATTATTTTACGCTCCAACCACTCGTTGATTTGTTCTTTCGCTGCCTTTTCGTCCGCCGGAGACATGCGTCGGGCTTGGCTGATTACCGGCTTGTTTTCCTTGATCACGACTGCAAGCTCTACCGGTACCTCTTTGACTTTTCGCGGGTTGTAGTTCCTTATCAGCTCCTCCACCTTTGCTGCCCACTCCTTGTCGATAGTGGCTATTATTGGTTGAATCTCGTCGTCTGGCTCCATCTCGCGCAGGTGCTGCACGAGCTCATCTTTGACCAGAGGAAAAAGGATCGGTCCTTTCCTCGTCAATTTCACCACTGCATGGTCCAGGATCGGATCACCAATCAGCACCAGTGAGGGTATCGCATCTGAGGGAACAACGTTGTAATACAGATCGTAAGTCGTACCTTTAACAGTTGTCGGTAGCCGTATACCACCCTCCGTGTAAAATGCTCCACCGGCGCCGACCATCTTCCGTTTTTTGCTGTCCAGTTTGAGCTTGTGGCCGTTGTTCGCATTGATGACATCGAAAACGTCTCGCCGCAGGATGTGCTTGTCTGCCCCGCTGTCGATGAGGCATCTCCACTGGACACCTCCCACGGCGGCCACGAGTCAACTGCTGTTTTCTCCCTCGTCGATCACGTTGTTGATGTGAGGCGGCGACGGTGCTGGCGGTCCTGGATACCTCTTACCTGCGCCACCACCTGGGCGTGGACCGGTGTTGTTCGGGCACATTCTTGCTAAGTGGCCTGGCAACCCGCACTTGTAGCAGGTAAACGATGGTTTTTCAGGCGGCTGTGAGTTTTTCTTAGGGCATCCCCTTGCTAGGTGGCCCTCTTCGTTGCAGATGAAGCACTTCCTCCCGGTCCGGTTGTCTTCTCTCCCGCGATATTTACCTCGCTTTGCCGATGCTTGCTGCTTCAGGTCACCCTCGCGGCTTTGCAGCAAGTCCTTAAATTCCGACCGCGTTCTTGCGGTTCTTAGTGCCAGGCACTGGTTCTCGTCGTTTGTCATACCCCGTATGATGTACTCGCGCACCTCTCTATCTGCCAGGTTACCTTGCGCGCCCAGGCCTTCCATCGTGTTGACGTATGTTAGTAGGTCTTCGTCCGGTCGCCTTCTCCGAGTGCCTAGCGCCTGGTGTATGTCGGTTGCTGTCACGCGTCGCTCGAAGGTTTCTCGCAGCTTCCGCTGGAGCTCTTCCCAAGACTTCATTGAGCCCTGGTTGGCCAGCCAGTCTTTCGCTAGACCATCCAGCGCCCTTTTCGCGGCTACGAGTGTCTGCTGGTCGCTCCACCCGTATAGCGCCGCTTCTTCGTCGACCGTGTTTACCCACAACCTGATGTTGGACGTGGCTGATCCTGAAAATCGGGCCAACCCGTCTGCTACTATGTGAAAAGGTACACTTGCATTACCTGGAGTTTCTCTGGAGTCGGTCCCCGGCTGCTGCTCGCCGGTATCTGGGTGCTGCAGCGGCATCGCTGCTTCGCTCGCGTTCGTCCTCTGCTCGTCTTGCGTCGCTGGTCTCGTTCCCCGACGCCGACTTAGCTGTTCTTCGAGATTGCGCTGAATTGTTCCGGCCTCCATCGACCCTTGATCCTGCAGGAGTTGAGAAACTCCACCTTCCTGTGTTTGTTCGGTCGATGACCCCGGGGACGCCGGTTGCATAAAGCTGATTGTTTGGATCTGGTCCGCTGCATTCGATACCTGTTGTTGCTGGCGCTGCTGTTCATGACCCTGCAGCAGGAGTTCTAGTCTCCTTGACTGTTCCTCGTTCTTCCTAGCTTGCTCGTCCAGCTGATTTTTCCTTGCTGCATTTTCTTCCTCCTCTTGCCTTTGCTTGGCCTTCCAGGCCTCGTGCTCCCTTTTCATCTGGGCCATCTGTTTTTCCATCTCTCCGAGTTTGTTTTCCGCCTCCTCTCTCAGGGCTCGTTCAGTCTGCAGTTGTTTTTCCATCCTTGATGTGCTCAACTTTTTTGCTTGCCGAAACAGCTGGGGTCTTGCTGGTAGGGCTGCTCCCCCTGAGCTTTTATTTACACCGCTGGGACTTAAACGGTTTCTACCGTGGGCGGGCCTGCTCTCGTTTTTATGGCCTTCCAGATTGAGCCGATGGGCACGTTCACGTCGTTATGGTTTACGACCTAAGGCAGATGTCTTCGCCTAATTGCCGTTGCTTCCTAACGACCTTTGTTTTTTTTTTTTTTCGAGAAGAGAAAAAAAATTCCTCGTGAATTTCTGAAGACTTCGAAAAGAGAAATCGCTTTCTCCCCTTTTCCTTCTCCGCTTGCGCGTTTTGGTACACTCACTTCAAAAAACGTGCACTTCGATATCACTGTCTAGAACTTGTTGAGAGATTATCCTTCCTCTCAACCGACTATCACCAGCTCACACTGATGTCGATTTGCGCCCGCGTCTGAGAGCCGACGTTCTCCTCGCGATCTCGGTCCAATGCTCTCGCTAATTGCGCTGATCAGACGCACTCTTAGCCTGCAACTCACCCTTGAGTATGCACCACTTTCCGTTCGTGCACTTTAACACGCACAAACACAATCGCCGAATTTTCACTTTAACTGCTTGATTAACTCCCGAAATTATCCTCGGAGGGGCTCCCAATTTGTGGGGATCAGACGGGAGTTAAGGTATTGACAGTAATAAAACACGACAATTACACAAGATTCAGATTTACTAGATATTCGGCACTTGGAGTAAGCACGCAACGTCTTGCGGCGGTCTCTCCAGCTAGACTAATTGAGCCCGCCTACGCAACGGGCGTTCATCCCTTGCAAGGGACGCGCTTCTCCCACTCCTGCATCCTTGGTCCTGTAGGACCCCATGCACTTTAGCTATGTCTCTCTCTCACTCAGGCTAGAGGCTAGAAGATCACGCAGGGCCTAATGGTTTCCTCACGCACACACACTTACTCTCATACCCCACAATTATTAAAGATCAATATAAAAAAGATGGGAGTATTTGCTGTTGACGCTTTACCACAAATTTCTTTTCAAAGTGTAGTTTCAAATTTAACTTGCAAATTTTAAGTTGAAAAGTGAAGAAATTTGAATTAGTAAGTGTAAAAAAGTGTGCAATTTGTATGATCATGAAATTTCAAACCTAGAACATAATTCCAGGTTAGCATGGTTTTTACCTAATTTTTTCATAATCATATCTTGTAAGTATAGACAAAGTATGGATGAGATATATTACATAACTAATTGCAAACGTTAATTTTTTTTTTCTTAAATTACAATAATATAATTTCTTAGTTTTTCTGTTGTGAGATACTTGTTAAAAATCTGTATCAATAAATCACATGTTCATATTGCTTTAGGACATCTAACTCTAAAAATTAATCATGCTGAGAAAATTCTGAAAATTTACGGACAGTTAGATATGAACTTAAAAATACTCTTTTAAAATTCTGAAATGATTCAGAGTCTAATAGCTGGGAAATTAATTTTTTTTTTGGCTCTTTCGTAGCTTATTCTCTTAATATGGTCCTGACATCTATATTTACAATATTATTATATAGTGTTGTTGATTATCTAAAAAATTATAATTTTGTTTATTTAGTCAAAAGTTGTGTTCATTAGTAAAATACATAGTAGCAATAGCATAATAAGCTACTTCAAAAATTAATAGAATAAATTTGGTTACTCTGGATTCACCAAAACCGGAAAAAAGCAACTATTGTTTTGATAGAAACTTTCTGCGACTAACTGTATATATACTCATGTACTAAAATCTTTTTGTCATCCATTGATAAAATTACTATATCACATATTAGAAATCACATGCTGAAAAATAAAATAAATTTTTCTACTTGAAAAACATGTGTAAATTATTAATTTTTTCAGTATATTATACTTCAAAAAAATAATTAATCAAATTGAAAAAAAATCACAATTAATTATACTGTTTGGTTACATTAAATTATATAACTATCAATAATTATCAATAATCAAAATAAAATATGAAGATAGTAAAATATTAATTTTTAAAATATTAATAAAATCAAAATGAAAAGAATTGAATTAAAAAAAAAAAAATTTGGATAAGGAGAAAAGATGTACAATAAATATTATTTTGGAAAAAGGCATAAAAATAATTATGCTAATCAATTTTTTTTAATTATTATTAAATAATAAAAAAGTTTAGAAAACAAAATTATTTAAAAAAAAAAAATTCATTGCTTTTGAAAATCCATATGGAAATCTATATGGAAATCGGTTTCAATTCACCATATGGAATTCCATATGGATTTCGATATGGATTTCCGTATGGGGTACTGCATGGATTTCCATATGGATTTCCATATGGATTTTTTCAGCTGGGTAGTAATTATCAATAATTTCTTCATTGGTGCAATTGAGTTTCTGATAGAGTAATTAGGATTATAGGTGCGGGAAATAGGATTTGGGTGTACACAATGATAATACACTGGATTTGCTTTTAATATAAAAGTTTATTTAGCTTCAAGTATCCTACTCTAAAACTTTGAAAAACGGCGGTGTGCTTACTCCGTCGTGTCAGAGCAAGGACTGGGCTGCCGTGCAGCGGCACGGAGTCAGACTTCGATAGAGGCGCTATTTATCTACTGCGCTCTCTGCTACTGACCGTCGATACCTCGAACTTAACTCTATCACTCCCTCCTTTGGGGTCATCGACGATTAATACAAAAATTACAAAAGTAGCAAGTCATAAATACATAAAAGTTACAAAAGAAAAGTTTAATCTAAATACAAAAAGAACTAAAAAGTCAATGTCATTAAAATAAGTAATTATAAACGTCAGACAATCAAAAATCCAGGATCAGTAATCGGATCTGTAATAAGTGCGTGACTCTAAGTTCACTCGACCTTCTCGTCCTCCTCGACCGTCTCTGTAAATAAACAAAAGAAATTAAAAATAACCTTCAAAGATACAAGCATCTAATTTGTTAGCATCTACTTAATTTAAATACGTTCGATCTATTTATCCGAAATTATATCTCCCTCTAAATTCAGCAATAAACCTCTCAAATACTTGAACCTCGGATAAGCCAGAGGTTTGGTAAATATATCCGCAACATTGTTATCACCCTCTATCCATTTTGTTATCACTCTATTCTTAGTTACACACGATTTAACAAAATCACCATGAGTATCAGCCATACTTCTTTTTCTCCCTTCTCTCTTTCTAAATTCTAAATTTGCATTAATCAACTCTATACTATCATCGAAATAATTCAGTCGATTACTACCTTCCATTTGTGTGTTCTGAACTGCCGACTTATTGTCGTTGTAAACTACAGCGGGGTACATTGTTTTATTAATCATATCACGAATAGCTTTATCCAACGAAATTATTTCTTTACACGCGCCGCTCATCGTCACATATTCTGCGCCGCACGTCGAAGGCTGAGGTAGATCCTGCTTAAAACTCCTCCACGCAACCGGATCACCGAACAATCTAACCACGAAACCGCACGTCGAAATAGATTTATTATTGTCGCAAAAACTCGCGTCCGTCGAAGCTTCTAAAGTTTTTGTCTTTGCTCTAAACGTCAATCCTAAGTCTCTAGTGCCTCCGACATATCGGATCACTCTTTCTACATCCATCCAATTACTCACAGTTGGGTTCAACTGGAATCTAGCTAAAAAGCTTACAGAGTAAGCAATTTCTGGCCTCGATACATTCGCTAGATACAGAAGACTGCCTATGGCTTCACGATAAGGAAATTTAGTACCTTTGTACTCTTCTAACTCATTTTTCTCAACGAGGGTTCGGTTTTTCAACTGCCTAGTGACCATCGGCGTTTAAGGGTTGATCAATATATCTTTTCATCATATCATCTACAGCTCCTATCACTTCCGCATCTAAAATTTTTCTATTGAGTGTATTCTCATTCAGGTCGAAATCAATCGATATTGGTTTGGGATTATTTTCGTTTTGAACATCTACATCGAACTCCTTCGAAATCTCCCTCCCAATCTCAGATGGAAAACTTTCTACAACACCCTCCGAACTCGGGAAATCATCAATTTCATTTTCCACCTGAGATTGATTAAGGAGTTCTTCTATGGTACCGATTCTGGCCTTACAAACGTAATTCTCAAACTTCTCACTATCTACCTCATTATTCTCACCGTGCAACGAAATAATCCAGTTAGGTTTGTGATACTTTCCTGACAAATAAACATCATACGTACTGCGATCAAAAATTTTCAAGTCATTCTCATCTAAATAAATACCTAAACCGGCGTCTGCGAAACGCCTGAGAGACATTAAATTTTCCCCCATATCACCAGCGCTAATCACATTATTCAACCTAATCAATCTACCGTCATCTAATTTAGAAAATAAAAACAAATCCCCCTTACCATCTATCTTCATATCAGCTGAGCTGTTTTTATTCGCGCATCTAATTATACCCCCTTCGCTTTTCTCGAAATTTGAAAGTATAATACCTCTACCAACCATGTGTTCTGTCGCCCCGCTATCTGCGATAAAATCAATAGTATTAACAGCGGGAATATTCACACCGGACATACCTGCAGTGCGTGCTTGTGGAGCGTCGACACGTTCTCGCTGACTTCCTCTGCCTCCACGACTTGAAGAGCTGGGTCCGGAATTACCTCGATAACCTCTACCTCTCATATACGAGCCTCTAACCGATGCATAACCGCCCCGACCTCCTCTCGAAAAATTATTGGACCCACGACCCCCCTGATTTCCGCCTCGACCTCTAGATAAACCACGTCTATTTTTTACATAATTATTTTTAGCCTCAACAAACCTTTCATTGTTTCTGCGATTGTTAGGACAGTTCCAAGCTTCGTGGTCCTTAATTGCCTTGCAAATGTAGCAATAAGACCATCCTCTATCCAGGGTACAGTCGTCTCTGAAGTGTCCTAATCCGTTGCATCTACGACAACGATTTTTCATGTAATTCGGATCATAAGCAAAGGGCCTGGTTTGCCTTGCCACTGCACCTCCTCCACTACGACCTCCTCGATTTGCCTTTGTTGCCCTCGAACTTTCTAACTGCAAAACAAACAATTTCATCTTATCCAAGTCCATAGGTTTACCATTCGAAGTTTGCACTAAATCAGCTGTAATCAGCTCAGGGACAACTTTCGAGACAGTATTATAAAAGGCAGCACGCTGCTCTTCGGGTGGAATGGGAACAGCGTCGTTACAAAACTCCGCCTCACGAACTATAGCATCGAACTTATCGCAAAAATCAATTATTTTCTGACCTGGACTCAATTCCAGCGAATATAAACGTGACCTGACCGAGGCCATGGTGAAGTTAGTTTCTGCCTTCCGAAATTCCCTTAATTTTTTCAAAATTTCAACCGGATCGTCGATATTAATGATTTTACGATGATAATGTTCATCTATATGGTTAATTATAATATCGCGGACTGCGTTCTTACGTTTGTTTTGCACTTCGATAGAAAAGGTTTTTGGAGGAGCAATCTTATCATCTATAACGTCTAACATGTCCGATGTAATTAATTGAGATTTCAGCGAATCTATCCACAAGGTAAGATCATAAGTAGGCGTCAACTTATAAGAACGTTTAGAACAGGTTTTAGTCGCGTTACTCATTTCAATAGTTTTACCTAATTCGTTCAGGGTCGAGTTTAAATTTCCACCGAAAATCCCTCGCGGATCTGTCGCACGCGAATCAATTTCTCCCGCAGGTCCATTATTAGCATCTAAAAAGGTCGAATTTAATAAATTATTACTCGCGACGTTTTGCATCGTAACTAACATCTTGTTCGCGGACCCAAGCACTCTATCTACCTCCGAAAGGGCAGTTTGTATTGTGGCTACCTGTGTGGCTGTAGTCGGCTGGCTTGTACCAGCAGTTTCATTCGAAGCTGGCTCCGATGATGTTCCACCCGGCGGCTGACCTCCCGGGGCTCCCGGAGTCGTCGAATCATGCTGTTGTGGAATCTCAAGGTGTTCGTGCGCGTCGATTTGAGCCGGGCTAGAGCTCGGGCCAGTCGGGTCGGAAGGCACCTGCAGGTGGAAGCCCTCCGCCGGGGCCATTTCGATAATCCGATTTTGGACATCCTCCGGAACGGTCCACCAATCGATAGGTATTATCAATGTTGACTTCAACAACTTATATTGAGAACCGTTCCTCTCAGACCACGGTATTCCGTCGTCGAAGATGGCCATCTGATATAGCACACGCATTTGTTGCAATTCTTTCCAAGAATCAACTGCGTCCTGTGGGCCATTAAGTATTTCCAGCATCTTTTTCTGCATGCGCGTCCTTGCCCTCAAAATTTCTTCCGTGGTCATTACATCCTCGTCCACACGCACCGATTTGTCGGTCTCTTCGATTGTATTACCGGCCTCCTTGCTCGCCGTGGTTTTTGCCATGCCTTCCTCCGTCATTTTGTTCGATGTGTCTTCGTTTTCTGCCATCTCAAGCAACAGAGCACTTCTATCACTACTACACGCCCGAAAAACTGATGAAAAGGCCAATCAACCTCGAAGCACCCAATTTCCCTCTTGAAGCACCTTTGTTCAAACAAAAAAAAAATTTACTCTCCGCGTGACCGGGCTACCATAACCTGATAGAGTAATTAGGATTATAGGTGCGGGAAATAGGATTTGGGTGTACACAATGATAATACACTGGATTTGCTTTTAATATAAAAGTTTATTTAGCTTCAAGTATCCTACTCTAAAACTTTGAAAAACGGCGGTGTGCTTACTCCGTCGTGTCAGAGCAAGGACTGGGCTGCCGTGCAGCGGCACGGAGTCAGACTTCGATAGAGGCGCTATTTATCTACTGCGCTCTCTGCTACTGACCGTCGATACCTCGAACTTAACTCTATCAGTTTCATACTATATCACTTTAAATTATACTTAGTTTCAATTTTGTAAATATTTATTCACGGGCGAAAAACTTTTACTTTTTTTTAATTAAAAAGTCCACCGGGCACCGTCTCTATTCTCTATAGACGTACACTGAGAGTATTAAAATCGCGAGTGTCTGCACTCTGCTGTTGTCTACTCGGCGGGAACAACAATCAATAAAGGTCACGATAAAGGTTCAGTAGGTATAGTCTAGCCGCCATATAGAAGGTTTTACGTGCAAGTTCACGCCACGACGGCAACCCTGGTTAAAAAAACGTATTTCGATGTCCTCTTTCGAATAAACCAGGGTTGCCGTGCTCAAAATTTCAAAAACAACAATTAAACAACAATTTGTATACTTTCATCATACTTTATATACACGCAAGACCCCATATTATGTCAAATGCGTCTTGGTGGAGTGGTTAGAAGTCTTACCTCTGACCCGGGAGACCGGAGTTCCATTCCCACCACAATCAATTTTTTTATTTTTTTATTTTTTTTAGGTTCGTTAAATAAAAAAAAATTTTAATTTTTATTTGATAATTTTCTTTTTTATTTTATACCGTTGAACATATATACAATAATAATTTTTAATTTATATATATATATATATATATATATATATATATATATATATTAACCCATTACCGCCCATGGAAAAATCAAAAGTGATATAAAAAAACTAACTGTTGGAAAACCTGTCTCATGAAAAAATAGTAGATACGTATTTTTTCTTTTTTCAATTTTCATTGTTTAAACATTATTTATTTAAACAAATTCGGAAAAAATTTTAAATTTTTATAAACTAATAACGGCATTCAATTCTTTGACCAAAAATAAGGCGAAAGTCATCTAAGTAGTTTTTTGATCAGACGCTTAGATCTTTTGCTACGAGCGCTCAAACATGTAAAAATATGGTTTTATAGTGGTGAGCTCTGACTCGTAAAAGTGTATCTTCGGTGCGGCGCCTCGGAGCTCGCCACTATAAAACCATATTTTTACATGTTTGAGCGCTCGTAGCAAAAGATCTAAGCGTCTGATCAAAAAATTACTTAGATGACTTTCGCCTTATTTTTGGTCAAAGAATCGAATGCCGTTATTAGTTTATAAAAATTTAAATTTTTTTACGAATTTGTTTAAATAAATAATGTTTAAACAATGAAAATTGAAAAAAGAAAAAACACGTATCTACTATTTTTTCATGAGACAGGTTTTCCAACAGTTAGTTTTTTTATATCACTTTTGATTTTTCCATGGGCGGTAATGGGTTAATATATATATATATATATATATAATTTCTTGAAAATCAGTATTTAAAAGCAAATAACTCTTAATTTAACTTAAATTACGTAAACAATGATAAACTCTGTATCTGACAAAAATAAACAATAATTTTTAATCCGACATTGATTCTTCTAAGATGGATTCAGAATCGCAATCGTTAAATCCGCAGTCGCTGTATTTATTTTTGCACGTATCAGTCTTTTTGCAATAACAAAATGAACAGCACGGTATACTAGCTGCAACGCAAAAGCTTTTTATAAAAAATTGATTAATTTTGTGAATATTTTATTTAAATTTTTAATACAGATTTTCAATAAATTTTTTTATATATTTATATATGTTCAACGGTATAAAATAAAAAAGAAAATTATTAAATAAAAATTAAAATTTTTTTTTATTTAACGAACCTAAAAAAAATAAAAAAATAAAAAAATTAATTGTGGTGGGAATGGAACCCCGGTCTCCCGGGTCAGAGGTAAGACCTCTAACCATTCCACCAAGACGCATTTGACATAATATGGGGTCTTGCGTGTATATAAAGTATGATGAAAATATACAAATTGTTGTTTAATTGTTTTTATTGTAATTTGAGCACGGCAACCCTGGTTAATTCGAAAGAGGACATCAAAATACGTCTTTTATACCACTAGTGCGTAGGTACTCGATTTTACGCACGCTTCGAAATTTAAAAACTCGCCCTACGCACCAGTGGTATAAAATAGTATATGCAACGGTTGCAGCACGTCACCAGGGCTTCTTAAAGTTACTCGTGCTACGCTTCGCTTCGCACTCGGTACCTTTAAAACCGCCCTGGCGACGATACTGCAACCCGTTGCATAATATACTATTAAACCAGGGTTGCCGTCGTGGCGCGAACTTGCACGTAAAACCTTCTATATGGAGGCTAGACTAGTACGCTTAGGGCCCGCGCATCGATCATGAGACTTACTTAAATGTAACGTGAAGTTAGCTTTCAGCATTAGCATTGAGTTTAAAAATAACGTGAAACATAATTTATAATGGAAAGCTTATTAAATAGTTACTTAAAATGTTGTGTACTATCAGAAAAATGTCTGTGCACTGTCATTATCAATTAATTTATCGTTAGGAAAAGTTACGGTTAATGAAATCAATGCGCGGGCCTTAAGCGTACCTACTAAACCTTTATTGTTTGTTGTTCCCGCCGACTGCCGAGTAGACAACAGCAGACACCCGCGATTTTAGTACGTCTGTTGAGAATAGAGACGGTGAACTTTTGATTAAGGACGTTGCCTCGTGAAATAAAATCCATAAGATTCGTTTGAAAATTATTGCAGTCTTTAAGTTTAGGCTTAAGGAATATCTAGTCACAATTTCAAGAGGATTTACAATACAGTTGTTGAGAAATTTTAATTCAAAGTTGGGCTAAAATCGCTCCAAATCGGGTGATTTAACATAGGCTCTTATGGGTAAACCATGCTGTTTTCATTTTGCTGTAGTTTTCGAACCAGGTTGGCAATCATCTTGAAATTTGGATATGTCATTCCTAGAGCTTTAAAGAACAAATTGCTATGTTTTTGGAAAACTTCTTATGGATTTTTAAACAATTTCGGCATTGTTTTGTTATTAAAAAATCAGTAAAAAGTTTACTGATTTTTCCTTATTTTTAAAAAAGTTTTCTAGACTTTTGATTCACACTGTTAAAAACTAGAAGTCTTCAGAAATACTATGTAAAAACTTCAGAAAGTTTTATTAATTCAGTCTCGAGTACCAACGAGTTGAAAATAAAATAATTTTGTTAATCGACCGGGTAGACTCGAGGCGAATGTCAGCTGTTCCCGTGCCTAACCTATGGGAGGCTTCCCCCACTACTTCCGCGACGAGGCAACGTCCTTAAACAAAAGTAAAAGTTTTTCGCCCGTCAATAAATATATACAAAATTGAAACTAAGTATAATTTAAAGTGATATAGTATGAAACTCAATTGCACCAATGAAGAAATTATTGATAATTACTAATGAATTCATCATCATTAGATAAGTTTATGCTCACCGTACTATTTGCTTCAATTCATTCAGTGGTAAAATATAAGACCTTAAACTTTGTGCAATTTTTAATTCTTTTTTCAGTCTTGGCCGATAACACTTGGTGTTGGAAGTGGACTTGTGTTAATTCTTCTTTCAGTCTTGGCCGATAACACTTGGTGTTGGGAGTGGACTTGGGTCAACGCTACAATTCCTTAGCTGAATATTCTGAAGACTATTATTAAAGATCAATATGAAAAAGATGGGAGTATTTGCTGTTGACGCTTTACCACAAATTTCTTTTCAAAGTGTAGTTTCAAATTTAACTTGCAAATTTTAAGTTGAAAAGTGAAGAAATTTGAATTAGTAAGTGTAAAAAAGTGTGCAATTTGTATGATCATGAAATTTTAAACCTAGAACATAATTCCAGGTTAGCATGGTTTTTACCTAATTTTTTCATAATCATATCTTGTAAGTATAGACAAAGTATGGATGAGATATATTACATAACTAATTGCAAACGTTAATTTTTTTATCTTAAATTACAATAATATAATTTCTTAGTTTTTCTGTTATGAGATACTTGTTAATAATCTGTATCAATAAATTATTTATCGCTCTTCCTAGCGTTATGGGAGCTGAGAGCTTGGTGGCTTAGTTAATTTTTTATAAAAAAATTTTTATTTATCGCTCATCCTAGCGTTATGGGGGTTTAGAGCTTGGCGGTTTAATTAATTGTTTCTAAAAAATAATTTATTTATCGCTCTCCCCAGCTATATGGGGGTTTAGAGCTTGGCGCTTTATTTAATTATTTATAAAAAATAATTTATTTATCGCTATCCTCAGCGTTATGGGGGTTTAGAGCTTGGTGGTTTATTTTATTATTTATAAAAAATAATTTATTTTTCGCTCTTCCTAGCGTTATGGGAGTTAAGAGCTTGGCGATATATTAATTGTTTATAAAAAATAATTTATTTATCGCTCTCCCCAGCTACATGGGGGCTTAGAGCTTGGCGCTTTATTTAATTGTTTATAAAAAATAATATATTTATCGCTATCCCCAGCGTTATTGGGGCTTAGAGCTTGGTGGTTTATTTAGTTATTCATAAAAAATAATTTTTCATGCAACTAACCGCTCAATGGCTCTTTTCACAGCTCGTCTGGTTGCAGGGTATGAGTCTCTTTATCTGCAAGTTCCACTAAAAATTAATTCGGAACTTCCACTAAATAGCGCCAATTTTTACTTGTAAATCTCATAAGTGGTCCCACTTGGAACTACTCGTTCAAGCAATAGACTTTGGTAGCAGATACCGCAGCCATTCGAGCCAGCCTGTTGTATACCTATATTTAAAGTTTGTATACAATATATAGGTAAACGCGCTACCGTTATCTGCGCGTGCGCTGGTGATTTCTATGCGCACGTTTGCCGCTGCTGCTCGTGAGGTTAAGTGTGTGAATCACTTTTTATACTTATAGAGATATTGTTGACATAACTGTAAAAAGATCCTTTGAGCAGTTATTTGCAAAAAAAATATTGTTCATGAAGGTTCCATTTAAAAACAGGTAGAAGCAGAGCTTAGCAGCAGACTATTGTGACTCACTTCGCCCGCTTCGCGGGCTCGCTCGCCACAATAACCGTCTGCTGCTGAACTCTACTTCCACCTGTTTTTATGGAACCTTCATGAAAAATACTATATTTTTCGCTCTTCCTAGCGTTATGGGGGTTTAGAGTTGAATATTTATTTATCCTTTTTTCCAACGTTACGGGGGTTTGAAGCTTGCTGTTTATTTATTTGTTTATATAAAATAATTTATTTCTCGCTGTACCCAGCGTTATTGGTTTGTCAAGCTTGTGGGATTCCTGTACTATGATAGTACTACTATCCCGCCAAACAACCTGAACCTAATGCTTGGTCGAAAAGTATGCCCTGAACATATAGCTTAGTCCCCTGAGCAGAATATCGATACCAACGCTGCATTTATTTTATATTCATTTATAGCGTAAATTAAAATAATCTGTATCCAAAAAAATAATTGTGCTAGCTTCGTGAAACCAAAAGATGCTAATTGCTAGTCAAATCTTCTTTTGATTGATCATAAAAAATGTACCGATAAAGTTAATTTTCATTGAAATAAACCGATTTTATTGGTCGCTTAGCATCTACCACTTTTTATTTATTTAAAAAAAAACCAGGTGATTAGCATTTTTTTTTTTCAACGCATTTTAATCAGTGAAATACTAGTAATGTTCGAATATAATTTAATTAAAAAAAAAAAAAAAAAGTTGCTAACTTTGAGATGCTGATCGATCTGCGACTTTTGCGTGCATTCTGCCATTCTGCAATTAGTTGTTTTCATGTCACTATAACTTTAAAATATTGTTGAAGTATTAAAAATGTTTGAATGTGCGAGTACGTAAAAAAATATATCTTTATATAATCCTATTTAAATTTAGATAAAAACGTTCTCACTAATAATAGTCATTTAAACTTTTTACTTGAGATCAGCATTTTTTTGGTTAAGTTTTTTACACTAACGATTTGGGAGATTTTAACTGCACAAGGGACGCTTATTTACGTTTTCTCACTTTAAAAAAGGGTACTGAAGTCAAAATATCAAACTGTGAAATATTCAATCTATCAAATACATTATTTAATAGAATTAATTTTTTTCATTCAAAATTCAGGAAACAAATGTAAACTTTATAATTTGACTTTAATGAACTTTATTTTTAGTCAGCAATGAAATTCCAGAAGAGCCTGTTGTATCTCCTGTATCTGGCTCAATATTTGAAAGGCGGTATATTGAAAAATATGTTTTGGAAAGAGGTGTAGATCCCATAAATGGTAAAGAGTTGAAAGTTGAAGAATTAATTGAGATAAGAGGTTAGTTTAAAAAAAAATTAATTAAAAGTTAGATATATTGAATTCAAAAGGTTTATTTTTTGTACATGATTTTTTAATTTTAGGCCAAGTTGGTAAACCTGAATTGCCTAATTCTACTTCGATACCTTTCATTTTAAATACATTACTAGATGAATATGACACTACAATATTGAGTGCATTTAAATTAAAACAAAATTTAACTAGTACTCATCTAGCACTTAATCCAGCTATCTATCAACATGATGGACTTTGCAGAAAAATTTGTAAATTATCAAAAGAAGCTGCTGCAGCAAAGGAGGCTTTGGCTTTACTCAAACCACAGATTGGTGCAACTGTAGCAAACATTCCACATCCAGTAAATAAAATTAACTTTTTAATAACCGGTAAACATATTTCACACAACATATATTATTTTTATTTTTATTAAGGTGCTTGCAAAAGAAGCCAGTGGTAGAGCCGTGCAACCAGATGAACAAGCTGGTATTACAGAAGATATCATTCAGAAGTTGCAAGAAAAAGCTACTGTACTTACTCAAGAAAGAAAACGAAGAGGGCGTTCAGTACCAGAAGATCTTTCTACCCAGGAAACATTAAAAGCATTCCAAACTTTAGCATCACATCCTGTATTACCATTTATAAATGATTGTATCAAAATAATCAATAGAATGCAATAAAAACTTCTTAAATTTTTAGGGTCTTCATTCAGCAAGTATTCCTGGAATTATTGCTTTAGATATTCATGGAGCTGATACAAGCAAAATTTTGACAGGAGGAGCTGATAAAAATGCAATAGTCTTTAATAAAGATACAGAACAAATAGTGGCAATTTTAAAAGGTCACACTAAGAAAGTATGTTTTCTTTCTGTTACAATGAAACAATATTTTATTTTATTATGAAAAGATTATATTATCTAAGTACAAATGAATTTCCTGCAGGTAACTCGAGTAATTTATCACCCTACTGAAGATGTAGTCATGACTGCATCCCCAGATTCAACAATACGAGTTTGGAATGTGGATTCAAGTCAAACAACACTTTTGATGCGTACTCATGATGCTCCTGTTACTGGATTATCATTACATCCAACAGGAGATTACTTACTTAGTTCATCTCTAGATCATTGTTGGGCATTTTCTGATATTAAAACTGGCCGTTTACTTACAAAAGTATTTAATTTAATTTTTAAAAATTTGAAGATGTCGGAGAAACATAGTTGATAAAAATTTTTGTGTAGGTTTCAGGTCATAGTAGTCAGCCACTAACAACAGCTCAGTTTCACCCAGATGGATTAATTTTTGGTACCGGCACTGTAGATTCTCAAGTAAAAATTTGGGATTTAAAAGAACAATCTAATGTGGCTAACTTTCCAGGACATTCAGGAGTAATTACTGCAATCAGTTTTTCAGAAAACGGTTATTACTTAGCAACAGCTGCAGAGGATTCATGTGTCAAACTGTGGGATCTACGTAAACTAAAGAACTTCAAAACTCTTCAATTAGATGAATCATATGAAGTTAAGGACATATGTTTTGATCAGAGTGGTACTTATCTGGCCATTGGTGGTTCTGATGTCAGGTAAGTTTTTATTTTGTCTATTTTTTATGCAATTTATGAAAGAACATAATCATCAATTTTTTGTTTGTTTTAGAATATATGTTTGTAAACAATGGGTAGAGTTGAAAACTTTTAATGATCATTCAGCAGCCGTCAATGCTGTTCGATTCGGTAAAAATGCCGAATTTATGGCATCAGTCAGTATGGATAGAACACTTAAAATATATGGTTCTAGGTAGATTCCTATAAATATAGTTCTGTACAAGATCATTTTTAAATTTGGTGTTTTTAAAACAAAACAATATTAAATGAATATGCTTAAATTATTTGATATATATATATATTTCAATTTGACAAGGAGTCGAGTGGGCACTCGTGTGCGCGCCGCAGAGTTTGAAAAAATTAGCTTAACCAATAAAGGATCAAAAATAAAAACTTAAGAGTTGAAGTTGCTTACTCAATTTTAAGAGTGGATGTTTTGAAAATTTTGACAGTACTTCTTTAGAAATAAATTACATATTTTTTATAATTTAAATTATTTTAATTAGAGAGAAATCAATGAGTACAGTCTTAATTTATGAAAAATCAGTCATAAGTATTTGCAAGTTTTGCTACTCAAATACAATTAGCTTTGTAAAAAAAAATAAATAAAAATAAGTATAATAATGATAAGATAAAAAAAAACTTTTAAAAATTTATATTTTTATGTATTTTATTTTATTTACCTGTAATCCTTTTAATTGTTTTACATTCGACAAAAAATTATTCCCTAGACTATAAGCGCGAGAATATTTATTATCTATCTCTCTTTATAATGATGAAGCATGTTCGAATGTCTTCGTTTTATAATTGGCGCCAGCATCAAGAAAGAAGAAGAAGAAGAAGTTGAAATATTAAATACTTTGTTATTAAGAATTTTTTGAATAATTGAATAATTTGTTTCAATAAATAGACTAAATTTCATTGTACAATTCCATAAAATAAAATGAGAATCTTTATTATTTTAAAAACAACTTTTTTAAGCTATCGAACTGAATTTAGTTACAGGTTGCAAACGATAAGTTATGTATTTTTCAAACTTCGTTTTTTTGAAAATGAAAGTAAAAATCATCGTTTATTTACTTTAACTTTCAAGATTAAAAATTGAGCGCGCTTGCGCGTCAATTGAGACAAAAATTAAATATGAATGCTTTATACTGTATAAAAATCACAAAAAATGCTTCAAATACAATTTTTAGATTAACTCAATTAAGAGTAAAACTTTTCATTTTTCACACGATTACCACAAAGTGGCTAATTTTAACAAAAAAATAACTTAAATAAAAATTAAATTTTTTAAAAATAATGGTCGCGTTTGATTATACAGCGAACCGTTCGGTTTTCTTTCTGCGCCGAGTAGCTATGTTCAGGTCCGATATCGAAATGAATTTTGCGCACAGCAGCTTCGTTCAAGCCACGCCGCGGCGCGGTCAGCTACGAATAGGTCTGTTTCCATGGTTGTAAACTTGAGTCGAGAATCCAATATCGAGTAACTCGAGTCGAGTCAAGTCTAGTCGACGCACAGCAGTTTATGCTTGTATCCTGCATACGCACAAGAAGTTTTTATAACAGAAGGGTGAAAAAATATTTCGGAGGAACTTTGGACTCCGGAGGGGTCAGGGCGGACACCTGGTGCACCTGGTGATACTTACGCCTTGAAGATGATTTCCCCAGGAAGTTTAGACACCAAAGAGACCAGGGTGGACGCCTGGTGCAACTGGTATTAATTACGCCTTGGAGATGATTTCCCCAGGAAGTTTGGACTTCGGAAGAGTCAGGGCGGACACCTGGTGATACTTACGCCTTGGAGATGATTTCCCCAGGAAGTTTGGACTCCGGAGAGGCCAAAGTGGACACTCGGTACACCTGGTGATACTTACGCCTTGGAGACGATTTCCCCAGGGAGTTTGGACTTCGGAGGGGTCAGGGCGGACACCTGGTGCACCTGGTGATTCTTACGCCTTGGAGAGGATTTCCCTAGGAAGTTAGAACTTCGGAGGGGTCAGGGCGGAAACCTGATGCACCTGGTGATACTTACGACTTGGAGATGTTTTTTCAGGAAATTTTATCTCCGTAGGAGTCAGGGAAAATACTTGGTGTGCCCGGTAATAACTACACTCTGAAGATGCTATCCTAATCGTAAACTTGATGATGTGAACCCACTGGGATCAAAACTTCCTGAGAAAATCATTTTCGAGGCGTAAGTATCACCAAGGGCACCAGGTGTCCACCCTGACCCCTCCGGAGTCCTAACTTCCTGGGGAAATCCTTTCCAAGGCGTGAGTATCACCAGGTGCACCGAGTGTCAACTTTGGCCCCTCCGGAGTGCAAACTTCCTGGGAAAATCATCTCCAAGGCGTATCACCAGGTGCACCAGGTGTTTGCCCTGACCCTCCGAAGTAAAAACTTCCTGGGGAAAATCATCTCCAAGGCGTAATTAATACCAGTTGCACCAGGTGTCCACCCTGGTCCCCTTGGTGTCCAAACTCCCTGGGGAAATCGTCTCCAAAGCGCAAGTATCACCAGGTGCACCGAGTGTCCACTTTGGCCCGTCCGGAGTCCAAACTTCCTGGGGAAATCCTTTCCAAGGCGTGAGTATCACCAGGTGCACCGAATGTCCACTTTGGCCCCTGTGGAGTTCAAACTTCCTGGGGAAATAATCTCCAAGGCGTAATTAATACCTGTTGCACCAGGTGTCCACCCTGGTCCCCTTGGTGTCTAAACTTTCTGGGGAAATCATCTCCAAGGCGTAAGTATCACCAGGTGCACCAGGTGTTTGCCCTGACCCTCCGAAGTCAAAACTTCCTGGGGAAAATCATCTCCAAGGCGTAATTAATACCAGTTGCACCAGGTGTCCACCCTGGTTCCCTTGGTGTCTAAACTTTCTGGGGAAATCATCTCCAAGGCGTAAGTATCACCAGGTGCACCAGGTGTCCACCCTGGCCCCTTTGGAGTCCAAACTCCCTGGGGAAATCGTCTCCAAGGCGTAAGTATCACCAGATGCACCGAGTGTCCACTTTGGCCCCTCCGGAGTCCAAACTTCCTGGGGAAATCATCTCCAAGGCGTCAGTATCACCAGGTGCACCAGGTGTCCGCCCTGACTCCTCCGAAGTCCAAACTTCCTGGGGAAATCATCTCCAAGGCGTAATTAATACCAGTTGCACCAGGTGCCCACCCTGGTCCCCTTGGTGTCTAAACTTCCTGGGGAAATCATCTCCAAGGCGTAAGTATCACCAGGTGCACCAGGTGTCCGCCCTGACCCCTTCGGAGTCCAAACTTCCTCCGAAATATTTTTTCACCCTTCTGTTATAAAAACTTCTTGTGCGTATGCAGGGTACAAGCATTAACTGCTGTGCGTCGACTAGACTTGACTCGACTCGACTCGAGTTACTTCATATTGGATTCTCGACTCGAGTTTACGACCAATTCACAGTCGTATCGTATATTTAAAAAAAATTTCATATATTTTAATTTATTTTTTATAGATAATTATTCAATTAATATTAAATACGGGAGCAAAAAAAAATTATTTTCTGTTTTTTTGCTTATAATATTTAATATAGTAATAAAGATTTTTCATGAATCAAAAAGAGTCGATGCAGCGTGCACTCGGCTCAGTGGTCAAGGACGTACTGGCGTACCAGCCCAGTGATCGACGCTGAAGTTCAGGCTGAAGTTCAGTCAACATCAGTGAACTTCACTGAAGTTAAGTTGAGCCATATTTATATTTTTGGAGTCATATAGACATGGTGCCCCCCAGACATGGTAAATAAAAACCTTTACTTTATAAAAAAAATACTTTGTAAACAATTAAATAAACCGACAAGCTCTAAGCCCCCATAACGCTGGGGAGAGCAATAAAAAAATCATTTTTTATAAACAATTAAATAACCCAACAAGCTCTGAACCACCATAACGCTGGGGAGAGCGATAAATAAATAGTTTTTTATAAACAATTCAATAAACCGACAAGCTCTAGGCCCCCACAACGCTGGGGAGAGCAATAAATAAATCATTTTTGATAAACAATTCAATAAACCAACAAGCTCTAAACCCCCATAACGCTGGGGAGAGCGATAAAAAATAGTTTTTTATAAACAATTAAATAAACCGACAAGCTCTAAGCCCCCATAACGCTGGGGAGAGCAATGAATAAATCATTTTTTATAAACAATTAAATAAACAGCCGAGCTCTAAGCCCGAATAACGCTGGGGAGAGCGATAAATGAATAGTTTTTTATAATCAATTAAATAAACCGACAAGCTCTAAACCCTCATAACGCTGGGGAGGGCAATAAATAAATAATTTTTTATAAGCAATTAAATAAACCGACACGCTCTAAGCTCCCATAGCGCTGGGGAAAGCAAAAAATGAATGATTTTTATAAACAATAAAATAAACGCACGAGCTCTAAGCCCCCATAAAGCTGGGGAGAGCGATAAATAAATCATTTTTCATAAACAATTCAATAAACCGACAAGCTCTTAACCCCCATAACGCTAGGATGAGCGATTTGAATATTAATTTTTATAAACAATTAAATAAACCGACAAGCTCTAAGCCCCCGTAACGCTGGGGAGAGCGATGAATAAATAGTTTTTTATAAACAATAAAATAAACCGACAAGCTCTAAAATTCCATAACGCTGGGGAGAGCAATAAATAAAGAAATTTTATAAGCAATAAATTATACCGACAAGCTCTAAGCCCCCATAGCGCTGGGGAGAGCGATAAATGAATGATTTTTTATAAACAATGAAATAAACGTACAAGCTCTAAGCCCCCATAACGCTGGGAAGAGCGATAAATAAATCATTTTTGATAAACATTTAAATAAACCGACAAGCTCTAAACCCTTATAACGCTGGGGAGAGCAATAAAAAAATCATTTTTTTCAACAATAAAATAAACCGACAAGCTCTAAGCCCCCATAACGCTGGGGAGAGCGATAAATAAATAGTTTTTTATAAACAATTAAATAAACCGACAAGATCGAAGCCCCCATAACGCTGTTGAGAGCAATAAATAAATCATTTTTTATAAACAATTAAATAAAGCAACAAGCTCTAAACCCCAATAACGCTGGGGAGAGCGATAAATAAATAGTTTTTTATAAACAATTCAATAAACCGACAAGCTCTAGGCCCCCACAACGCTGGGGAGAGCAATAAATAAATCATTTTTGATAAACAATTCAATAAACCAACAAGCTCTAAACCCCCATAACGCTGGGGAGAGCGATAAAAAATAGTTTTTTATAAACAATTAAATAAACCGACAAGCTCTAAGCCCCCATAACGCTGGGGAGAGCAATGAATAAATCATTTTTTATAAACAATTAAATAAACAGCCGAGCTCTAAGCCCGAATAACGCTGGGGAGAGCGATAAATGAATAGTTTTTTATAATCAATTAAATAAACCGACAAGCTCTAAACCCCAATAACGCTGGGGAGAGCGATGAATAAATAGTTTTTTATAAACAATTAAATAAACCGACAAGCTTGAAGCCCCCATAACGCTGGGGAGAGCAATAAATAAATCATTTTTTAAAAACAATTAAATAAACAGCCGTGATCTAAGCCTCAAAACGGTGGGAGGAGCATTAAATAAATAAGTTTTTATAAACAATTAAATAAACCGACAAGCTCTAAGCCCCCATAACGCTGGGGAGAGCAATGAATAAATCATTTTTTATAAACAATTAAATAAACAGCCGAGCTCTAAGCCCGAATAACGCTGGGGAGAGCGATAAATGAATAGTTTTTTATAATCAATTAAATAAACCGACAAGCTCTAAACCCTCATAACGCTGGGGAGGGCAATAAATGAATGATTTTTATAAACAATAAAATAAACGCACGAGCTCTAAGCCCCCATAAAGCTGGGGAGAGCGATAAATAAATCATTTTTCATAAACAATTCAATAAACCGACAAGCTCTTAACCCCCATAACGCTAGGATGAGCGATTTGAATATTAATTTTTATAAACAATTAAATAAACCGACAAGCTCTAAGCCCCCGTAACGCTGGGGAGAGCGATGAATAAATAGTTTTTTATAAACAATAAAATAAACCGACAAGCTCTAAAATTCCATAACGCTGGGGAGAGCAATAAATAAAGAAATTTTATAAGCAATAAATTATACCGACAAGCTCTAAGCCCCCATAGCGCTGGGGAGAGCGATAAATGAATGATTTTTTATAAACAATGAAATAAACGTACAAGCTCTAAGCCCCCATAACGCTGGGAAGAGCGATAAATAAATCATTTTTGATAAACATTTAAATAAAACGACAAGCTCTAAACCCTTATAACGCTGGGGAGAGCAATAAAAAAATCATTTTTTTCAACAATAAAATAAACCGACAAGCTCTAAGCCCCCATAACGCTGGGGAGAGCGATAAATAAATAGTTTTTTATAAACAATTAAATAAACCGACAAGATCGAAGCCCCCATAACGCTGTTGAGAGCAATAAATAAATCATTTTTTATAAACAATTAAATAAAGCAACAAGCTCTAAACCCCAATAACGCTGGGGAGAGCGATAAATAAATAGTTTTTTATAAACAATTCAATAAACCGACAAGCTCTAGGCCCCCACAACGCTGGGGAGAGCAATAAATAAATCATTTTTGATAAACAATTCAATAAACCAACAAGCTCTAAACCCCCATAACGCTGGGGAGAGCGATAAAAAATAGTTTTTTATAAACAATTAAATAAACCGACAAGCTCTAAGCCCCCATAACGCTGGGGAGAGCAATGAATAAATCATTTTTTATAAACAATTAAATAAACAGCCGAGCTCTAAGCCCGAATAACGCTGGGGAGAGCGATAAATGAATAGTTTTTTATAATCAATTAAATAAACCGACAAGCTCTAAACCCCAATAACGCTGGGGAGAGCGATGAATAAATAGTTTTTTATAAACAATTAAATAAACCGACAAGCTTGAAGCCCCCATAACGCTGGGGAGAGCAATAAATAAATCATTTTTTAAAAACAATTAAATAAACAGCCGTGATCTAAGCCTCAAAACGGTGGGAGGAGCATTAAATAAATAAGTTTTTATAAACAATTAAATAAACCGACAAGCTCTAAGCCCCCATAACGCTGGGGAGAGCAATGAATAAATCATTTTTTATAAACAATTAAATAAACAGCCGAGCTCTAAGCCCGAATAACGCTGGGGAGAGCGATAAATGAATAGTTTTTTATAATCAATTAAATAAACCGACAAGCTCTAAACCCTCATAACGCTGGGGAGGGCAATAAATAAATAATTTTTTATAAGCAATTAAATAAACCGACACGCTCTAAGCTCCCATAGCGCTGGGGAAAGCAATAAATGAATGATTTTTATAAACAATAAAATAAACGCACGAGCTCTAAGCCCCCATAAAGCTGGGGAGAGCGATAAATAAATCATTTTTCATAAACAATTCAATAAACCGACAAGCTCTTAACCCCCATAACGCTAGGATGAGCGATTTGAATATTAATTTTTATAAACAATTAAATAAACCGACAAGCTCTAAGCCCCCGTAACGCTGGGGAGAGCGATGAATAAATAGTTTTTTATAAACAATAAAATAAACCGACAAGCTCTAAAATTCCATAACGCTGGGGAGAGCAATAAATAAAGAAATTTTATAAGCAATAAATTATACCGACAAGCTCTAAGCCCCCATAGCGCTGGGGAGAGCGATAAATGAATGATTTTTTATAAACAATGAAATAAACGTACAAGCTCTAAGCCCCCATAACGCTGGGAAGAGCGATAAATAAATCATTTTTGATAAACATTTAAATAAACCGACAAGCTCTAAACCCTTATAACGCTGGGGAGAGCAATAAAAAAATCATTTTTTTCAACAATAAAATAAACCGACAAGCTCTAAGCCCCCATAACGCTGGGGAGAGCGATAAATAAATAGTTTTTTATAAACAATTAAATAAACCGACAAGATCGAAGCCCCCATAACGCTGTTGAGAGCAATAAATAAATCATTTTTTATAAACAATTAAATAAAGCAACAAGCTCTAAACCCCAATAACGCTGGGGAGAGCGATAAATAAATAGTTTTTTATAAACAATTCAATAAACCGACAAGCTCTAGGCCCCCACAACGCTGGGGAGAGCAATAAATAAATCATTTTTGATAAACAATTCAATAAACCAACAAGCTCTAAACCCCCATAACGCTGGGGAGAGCGATAAAAAATAGTTTTTTATAAACAATTAAATAAACCGACAAGCTCTAAGCCCCCATAACGCTGGGGAGAGCAATGAATAAATCATTTTTTATAAACAATTAAATAAACAGCCGAGCTCTAAGCCCGAATAACGCTGGGGAGAGCGATAAATGAATAGTTTTTTATAATCAATTAAATAAACCGACAAGCTCTAAACCCCAATAACGCTGGGGAGAGCGATAAATAAATAGTTTTTTATAAACAATTAAATAAACCGACAAGCTTGAAGCCCCCATAACGCTGGGGAGAGCAATAAATAAATCATTTTTTAAAAACAATTAAATAAACAGCCGTGATCTAAGCCTCAAAACGGTGGGAGGAGCATTAAATAAATAAGTTTTTATAAACAATTAAATAAACCGACAAGCTCTAAGCCCCCATAACGCTGGGGAGAGCAATGAATAAATCATTTTTTATAAACAATTAAATAAACAGCCGAGCTCTAAGCCCGAATAACGCTGGGGAGAGCGATAAATGAATAGTTTTTTATAATCAATTAAATAAACCGACAAGCTCTAAACCCTCATAACGCTGGGGAGGGCAATAAATAAATAATTTTTTATAAGCAATTAAATAAACCGACACGCTCTAAGCTCCCATAGCGCTGGGGAAAGCAATAAATGAATGATTTTTATAAACAATAAAATAAACGCACGAGCTCTAAGCCCCCATAAAGCTGGGGAGAGCGATAAATAAATCATTTTTCATAAACAATTCAATAAACCGACAAGCTCTTAACCCCCATAACGCTAGGATGAGCGATTTGAATATTAATTTTTATAAACAATTAAATAAACCGACAAGCTCTAAGCCCCCGTAACGCTGGGGAGAGCGATGAATAAATAGTTTTTTATAAACAATAAAATAAACCGACAAGCTCTAAAATTCCATAACGCTGGGGAGAGCAATAAATAAAGAAATTTTATAAGCAATAAATTATACCGACAAGCTCTAAGCCCCCATAGCGCTGGGGAGAGCGATAAATGAATGATTTTTTATAAACAATGAAATAAACGTACAAGCTCTAAGCCCCCATAACGCTGGGAAGAGCGATAAATAAATCATTTTTGATAAACATTTAAATAAACCGACAAGCTCTAAACCCTTATAACGCTGGGGAGAGCAATAAAAAAATCATTTTTTTCAACAATAAAATAAACCGACAAGCTCTAAGCCCCCATAACGCTGGGGAGAGCGATAAATAAATAGTTTTTTATAAACAATTAAATAAACCGACAAGATCGAAGCCCCCATAACGCTGTTGAGAGCAATAAATAAATCATTTTTTATAAACAATTAAATAAAGCAACAAGCTCTAAACCCCAATAACGCTGGGGAGAGCGATAAATAAATAGTTTTTTATAAACAATTCAATAAACCGACAAGCTCTAGGCCCCCACAACGCTGGGGAGAGCAATAAATAAATCATTTTTGATAAACAATTCAATAAACCAACAAGCTCTAAACCCCCATAACGCTGGGGAGAGCGATAAAAAATAGTTTTTTATAAACAATTAAATAAACCGACAAGCTCTAAGCCCCCATAACGCTGGGGAGAGCAATGAATAAATCATTTTTTATAAACAATTAAATAAACAGCCGAGCTCTAAGCCCGAATAACGCTGGGGAGAGCGATAAATGAATAGTTTTTTATAATCAATTAAATAAACCGACAAGCTCTAAACCCCAATAACGCTGGGGAGAGCGATAAATAAATAGTTTTTTATAAACAATTAAATAAACCGACAAGCTTGAAGCCCCCATAACGCTGGGGAGAGCAATAAATAAATCATTTTTTAAAAACAATTAAATAAACAGCCGTGATCTAAGCCTCAAAACGGTGGGAGGAGCATTAAATAAATAAGTTTTTATAAACAATTAAATAAACCGACAAGCTCTAAGCCCCCATAGCGCTGGGGAGAGCGATAAATGAATGATTTTTTATAAACAATGAAATAAACGTACAAGCTCTAAGCCCCCATAACGCTAGGAAGAGCGATAAATAAATCATTTTTTATAAGCAATTAAATAATCCGACAAGCTCTAAGCCCCCATAGCGCTAGGGAAAGCGATAAATGAATGATTTTTTATAAACAATTAAATAAACCGACAAGTTCCAAGCCCTTATAACGCTGGGCAGAGCGATAAATAAATAATTTTTTATAAACAATTAAATAAACCGACAAGCTCTAAGCCCCCATAACGCTGGGGAGAGAGATAAATAAATTACTTTTATAAACAAATAGATGAACAACCCAGCTCTAGGCCCCAAAACGGTGGGAGGAGCAATAAATAAATAATTTTTTATAAACAATTAAATAAACTGACAAGCTCCAAGCCCTTATAACGCTAGGGAGAGCAATGAATAAATCATTTTTTATAAACAATTAAATAAACCGACAAGCTCTAAACCCTCATAACGCTGGGGAGGGCAATAAATAAATAATTTTTGATAAGCAATTAAATAAACCGACACGCTCTAAGCCCCCATAGCGCTGGGGAAAGCAATAAATGAATGATTTTTATAAACAATGAAATAAACGCACCAGCTCTAAGCCCCCATAAAGCTGGGGAGAGCGATAAATAAATCATTTTTCATAAACAATTAAATAAACCGACAAGCTCTTAACCCCCATAACGCTAGGGTGAGCGATTTAAATATTAATTTTTATAAACAATTAAATAAACCGACAAGCTCTAAGCCCCCGTAACGCTGGGGAGAGCGATAAATAAATAGTTTTTTATAAACAATTAAATAAACCGACAAGATCGAAGCCCCCATAACGCTGTTGAGAGCAATAAATAAATAATTTTTTATAAACAATTAAATAAAGCAACAAGCTCTAAACCCCAATAACGCTGGGGAGAGCGATAAATAAATAGTTTTTTATAAACAATTAAATAAACCGACAAGCTTGAAGCCCCCATAACGCTGGGGAGAGCAATAAATAAATCATTTTTTAAAAACAATTAAATAAACAGCCGAGATCTAAGCCCCAAAATGGTGGGAGGAGCATTAAATAAATAAGTTTTTATAAACAATAACATAAACCGACAAGCTCTAAGCCCGAATAACGCTGGGAAGAGCAATAAATAAATAATTTTTTATAAACAATAAAATAAACCGACAAGCTGTAAAATCCCATAACGCTGGGGAGAGCAATGAATAAATAATTTGTTATAAGCAATTAAATAATCCGACAAGCTCTAAGCTCCCATAGCGCTGGGGAAAGCAATAAATGAATGATTTTTATAAACAATAAAATAAACGCACGAGCTCTAAGCTCCCATAAAGCTAGGGAGAGCGATAAATAAATCATTTTTCATAAACAATTAAATAAACCGACAAGCTCTTAACCCCCATAACGCTAGGGTGAGCGATTTGAATATTAATTTTTATAAACAATTAAATAAACCGACAAGCTCCAAGCCCCCGTAACGCTGGGGAGAGCGATGAATAAATAGTTTTTTATAAACAATAAAATAAACCGACAAGCTCTAAAATTCCATAACGCTGGGGAGAGCAATAAATAAAGAAATTTTATAAGCAATAAATTATACCGACAAGCTCTAAGCCCCCATAGCGCTGGGGAGAGCGATAAATGAATGATTTTTTATAAACAATGAAATAAACGTACAAGCTCTAAGCCCCCATAACGCTGGGAAGAGCGATAAATAAATCATTTTTCATAAACATTTAAATAAACCGACAAGCTCTAAACCCTTATAACGCTGGGGAGAGCAATAAAAAAATCATTTTTTTCAACAATAAAATAAACCGACAAGCTCTAAGCCCCCATAACGCTGAGGAGAGCGATAAATAAATAGTTTTTTATAAACAATTAAATAAACCGACAAGATCGAAGCCCCCATAACGCTGTTGAGAGCAATAAATAAATCATTTTTTATAAACAATTAAATAAAGCAACAAGCTCTAAACCCCAATAACGCTGGGGAGAGCGATAAATAAATAGTTTTTTATAAACAATTCAATAAACCGACAAGCTCTAGGCCCCCACAACGCAGGGGAGAGCAATAAATAAATCATTTTTGATAAACAATTAAATAAACAGCCGAGCTCTAAGCCCGAATAACGCTGGGGAGAGCGATAAATGAATAGTTTTTTATAATCAATTAAATAAACCGACAAGCTCTAAACCCCAATAACGCTGGGGAGAGCGATAAATAAATAGTTTTTTATAAACAATTAAATAAACCGACAAGCTTGAAGCCCCCATAACGCTGGGGAGAGCAATAAATAAATCATTTTTTAAAAACAATTAAATAAACAGCCGTGATCTAAGCCCCAAAACGGTGGGAGGAGCATTAAATAAATAAGTTTTTATAAACAATTTAATAAACCGACAAGCTCTAAGCCCCCATAGCGCTGGGGAGAGCGATAAATGAATGATTTTTTATAAACAATGAAATAAACGTACAAGCTCTAAGCCCCCATAACGCTAGGAAGAGCGATAAATAAATCATTTTTTATAAGCAATTAAATAATCCGACAAGCTCTAAGCCCCCATAGCGCTAGGGAAAGCGATAAATGAATGATTTTTTATAAACAATTAAATAAACCGACAAGCTTGAAGCCCCCATAACGCTGGGGAGAGCAATAAATAAATCATTTTTTAAAAACAATTAAATAAACAGCCGTGATCTAAGCCCCAAAACGGTGGGAGGAGCATTAAATAAATAAGTTTTTATAAACAATTTAATAAACCGACAAGCTCTAAGCCCCCATAGCGCTGGGGAGAGCGATAAATGAATGATTTTTTATAAACAATGAAATAAACGTCCAAGCTCTAAGCCCCCATAACGCTAGGAAGAGCGATAAATAAATCATTTTTTATAAGCAATTAAATAATCCGACAAGCTCTCAGCCCCCATAGCGCTAGGGAAAGCGATAAATGAATGATTTTTTATAAACAATTATATAAACCGACAAGCTCCAAGCCCCCATAACGCTGGGGAGAGAGATAAATAAATTACTTTTATAAACAAATAGATGAACAACCCAGCTCTAGGCCCCAAAACGGTGTGAGGAGCAATAAATAAATAATTTTTTATAAACAATTAAATAAACTGACAAGCTCCAAGCCCTTATAACGCTGGGGAGAGCGATAAATAAATCATTTTTGATAAACAATTCAATAAACCAACAAGCTCTAAACCCCCATAACGCTGGGGAGAGCGATAGAAAAATAATTTTTTATAAACAATTAAATAAACCGACAAGCTCTAAGCCCCCATAACGCTAGGGAGAGCAATAAATAAATCATTTTTTATAAACAATTAAATAAACCGACAAGCTCTAAACCCTCATAACGCTGGGGAGGGCAATAAATAAATAATTTTTGATAAGCAATTAAATAAACCGACACGCTCTAAGCCCCCATAGCGCTGGGGAAAGCAATAAATGAATGATTTTTATAAACAATGAAATAAACGCACCAGCTCTAAGCCCCCATAAAGCTGGGGAGAGCGATAAATAAATCATTTTTCATAAACAATTAAATAAACCGACAAGCTCTTAACCCCCATAACGCTAGGGTGAGCGATTTAAATATTAATTTTTGTAAACAATTAAATAAACCGACAAGCTCTAAGCCCCCGTAACGCTGGGGAGAGCGATAAATAAATAGTTTTTTATAAACAATTAAATAAACCGACAAGATCGAAGCCCCCATAACGCTGTTGAGAGCAATAAATAAATAATTTTTTATAAACAATTAAATAAAGCAACAAGCTCTAAACCCCAATAACGCTGGGGAGAGCGATAAATAAATAGTTTTTTATAAACAATTAAATAAACCGACAAGCTTGAAGCCCCCATAACGCTGGGGAGAGCAATAAATAAATCATTTTTTAAAAACAATTAAATAAACAGCCGAGATCTAAGCCCCAAAATGGTGGGAGGAGCATTAAATAAATAAGTTTTTATAAACAATAACATAAACCGACAAGCTCTAAGCCCGAATAACGCTGGGAAGAGCAATAAATAAATAATTTTTTATAAACAATAAAATAAACCGACAAGCTCTAAAATCCCATAACGCTGGGGAGAGCAATGAATAAATAATTTGTTATAAGCAATTAAATAATCCGACAAGCTCTAAGCCCCCATAGCGCTAGCGAGAGCGATAAATAAATAATTTTCATAAACAATTAATATGAACCGACAAGCTCTAAGCCCCCATAACGCTGGGGAGAGCGATAAATCAATAGGTTTTTATAAACAATTAAATAAACCGACAAGGTCTAAGCCCCCATAACGCTGTGGAGAGAAAAAAAAATCATTTTTTATAAACAATTAAATAAACAGCCGAGCTCTAAGCCCGAATAACACTGGGAAGAGCGATGAATAAATAATTTTTCAAAAACAATAAAATAAACCAACAAGCTCTAAAATCCCATAACGCTGGGGAGAGCAAAAAATAAATAATTTTTATAAGCAATTAAATGATCCGACAAGCTCTAAGCCCCTATTGCACTAGGGAAAGCGATAAATGAATCATTTTTTATAAACAATGAATTAAACATACAAGCTATAAGCCCCCATAACGCTGGGGAGAGCGATAAAAAAATAATTTTTTGTAAGCAATTAAATAAACTGACAATCTCTAAGCCCCCATAGCGCTGGGGACAGCAATAAATAAATCATTTTTTATAAACAATTAAATAAACCAACAAGCTCTGAACCACCATAACGCTGGGGAGAGCGATAAATAAATAGTTTTTTATAAACAATTCAATAAACCGACAAGCTCTAGGCCCCCACAACGCTGGGGAGCGCAATAAATAAATCATTTTTGATAAACAATTCAATAAACCAACAAGCTCTAAACCCCCATAACGCTGGGGAGAGCGATAAAAAAATAGTTTTTTATAAACAATTATATAAACCGACAAGCTCTAAGCCCCCATAACGCTGGGGAGAGCAATAAATAAATCATTTTTTATAAACAATTAAATAAACAGCCGAGCTCTAAGCCCGAATAACGCTGGGGAGAGCGATAAATGAATAGTTTTTTATAATCAATTTAATAAACCGACAAGCTCGAAACCCTCATAACGCTGGGGAGGGCAATTAATAAATAATTTTTTATAAGCAATTAAATAAACCGACACGCTCTAAGCCCCCATAGCGCTGGGGAAAGCATAAAATGAATGATTTTTATAAACAATGAAATAAACGCACGAGCTCTAAGCCCCCATAAAGCTGGGGAGAGCGATAAATAAATCATTTTTCATAAACAATTAAATAAACCGACAAGCTCTTAACCCCCATAACGCTAGGGTGAGCGATTCAAATATTAATTTTTATAAACAATTAAATAAACCGACAAGCTCTAAGCCCCCGTAACGCTGGGGAGAGCGATAAATAAATAGTTTTTTATAAACAATAAAATAAACCGACAAGCTCTAAAATTCCATAACGCTGAGGAGAGCAATAAATAAAGAAATTTTATAGGCAACAAATTATACCGACAAGCTCCAAGCCCCCATAGAACTGGGGAGAGCGATAAATGAATGATTTTTTATAAACAATGAAATAAACGTACAAGCTCTAAGCCCCCATAACGCTGGGAAGAGCGATAAATAAATCATTTTTCATAAACATTTAAATAAACCGACAAGCTCTAAACCCTTATAACGCTGGGGAGAGCAATGAAAAAATCATTTTTTTCATTAATTAAATAAACCGACAAGCTCCAAGCCCTTATAACGCTGGGGAGAGCGATAAATAAATAGTTTTCATAAACAATAAAATGAACCGACAAGCTCTAAGCCCCCATAACGCTGGGGAGAGCGATAAATAAATAGTTTTTTATAAACAATTAAATAAACCGACAAGATCGAAGCCCCCATAACGCTGTTGAGAGCAATAAATAAATCATTTTTTATAAACAATTAAATAAAGCAACAAGCTCTAAACCCCAATAACGCTGGGGAGAGCGATAAATAAATAGTTTTTTATAAACAATTAAATAAACAGCCGAGATCTAAGCCCCAAAACGGTGGGAGGAGCATTAAATAAATAAGTTTTTATAAACAATTAAATAAACCGACAAGCTCTAAGCCCGAATAACGCTGGGAAGAGCAATAAATAAATAATTTTTTATAAACAATAAAATAAACCGACAAGCTCTAAAATCCTATAACGCTGGGGAGAGCAATGAATAAATAATTTTTTATAAGCAATTAAATAATCCGACAAGCTCTAAGCCCCATAGCGCTAGGGAAAGCGATAAATAAATGATTTTTTATAAATAATTAAATAAACTGACAAGCTCTTAACCCCCATAACGCTGGGCAGAGAGATAAATAAATTACTTTTATAAACAAATAGATGAACAACCCAGCACTAGGCCCCAAAACGGTGGGAGGAGCAATAAATGAATAATTTTTTGTAAACAATTAAATAAACCGACAAGCTCTAAGCCCCCGTAAAGCTGGGGAGAGCGATAAATAAATCATTTTTCATAAACAATTAAATAAACCGACAAGCTCTTAACTCTTATAACGCTGGGGGGAGCAATAAATAAATCATTTTTTACAAACAATTAAATAAACTGACAAGCTCCAAGCCCTTATAACGCTGGGGAGAGCGATAAATAAATAATTTTCATAAACAATTAATATGAACCGACAAGCTCTAAGCCCCCATAACGCTTGGGAGAGCGATAAATCAATAGTTTTTTATAAACAATTAAATAAACCGACAAGGTCTAAGTCCGAAAAACACTGGGGAGAGCGAGGAATAAATAATTTTTCATAAACAATAAAATAAACCGACAAGCTCTAAGCCCCCATAACGCTGGGGAGAGCAATAAATAATTCATTTTTTATAAACAATTAAATAAACCGTCAAGCTCCAAGCCCCCATAACGCTGGGAAGAGCATTAAATAAATCATTTTTTATAAACAATTAAATAAATAGCCGAGCTCTAAGCCCAAATAACACTGGGAAGAGCGATGAATAAATAGATTTTGAAAAACAATAAAATAAACCGACAAGCTATAAGCCCCCATAGCACTAGGGAAAGCGATAAATGAATGATTTTTTATAAACAATGAATTAAACGTACAAGCTATAAGCCCCCATATAAAATAAACCGACAAGCTCTAAGCCCCCATAACTGTGGAGAGCAATAAATAAATAATTTTCATAAACAATTAAATAAACTGACAAGCTGTAAGCCCCCATAACGCTGGGAAGAGCATTAAATAAATCATTTTTTATAAACAATTAAATAAACCAACAAGCTCTAAACCCCCATAACGCTGGGGAGAGCGATAAATAAATGGTCTTTCATGAACAATTGAATAATCCGACAAGCTCTAAGCCCCCATATCGCTGGGGAGAGCAATAAATAAATCATTTTTTATAAACAATTGAATAAACAGCCGAGCTCTAAGCCCAAATAACGCTGGGAAGAGCGATAAATAAATAGTTTTTTATAAACAATAAAATAAACCGACAAGCTCTAAGCCCCCATAACGCTGTGGAGAGCAATAAATAAATCATTTTTTATAAACAATTAAATAAACCGACAAGCTCTTAACCCCCATAACGCTAGGGTGAGCGATTCAAATATTAATTTTTATAAACAATTAAATAAACCGACAAGCTCTAAGCCCCCGTAACGCTGGGGAGAGCGATAAATAAATAGTTTTTTATAAACAATAAAATAAACCGACAAGCTCTAAAATTCCATAACGCTGAGGAGAGCAATAAATAAAGAAATTTTATAGGCAACAAATTATACCGACAAGCTCTAAGCCCCCATAGCGCTGGGGAGAGCGATAAATGAATGATTTTTTATAAACAATGAAATAAACGTACAAGCTCTAAGCCCCCATAACGCTGGGAAGAGCGATAAATAAATCATTTTTCATAAACATTTAAATAAACAGCCGAGCTCTAAGCCCGAATAACGCTGGGAAGAGCGATAAATTAATAGTTTTTTATAAACAATAAAATAAACCGACAAGCTCTAAAATCCCTTAACGCTGGGGAGAGCAATAAATAAATAATTTTTTGTAAGCAATTAAATAAACTGACAAGCTCTAAACCCCCATAGCGCTGGGAAGAGCGATTAATAAATTATTTTATATAAACAATTGAATTAAATGACAAGCTCCAAGCCCTTATAACGCTGGGGAGAGCGATAAATAAATAATTTTCATAAACAATTAATATGAACTGCCGAGCTCTAAGCCAAAATATTGCTGGGAAGAGCGATAGATAAATAATTTTTTATAAACAATTAAATAAACTGACAAGGTCTAAAATCCCATAACGCTGGGGAGAGCAATAAATAAATAATTTTTTATAACTAATTAAATAAACCGACAAGCTCTAAGCCCCCATAACGCTGGGGAGAGCGATAAATAAATAGTTTTTTATAAACAATTAAATAAACCGACAAGCTCTAAACCCCCATAACGCTGCGGAGAGTGATAAATAAATAATTTTTTCCAAAAAATGAAATAAACAGCTGAGCTCAAAGTTTCCATAACGCTGGGCACCCGAGTTTAACAAAAAAACTAATTGGCTATGCCCCAATCTTTACATTCCCAAAACCCGGAACACCCAAGTCCAACAAAAAAGCTGATTGGCTACCCCCCAAACTCTAAGCCCTATAATCCCTGGGCACGTGAGTTCAACAAAAAAGCTGATTGGCTACCACCCAAGCTCTAAGCCCCCTAAACCCTGGACGTGCGAGTTCACCAAAAAAGCTGATTGGCTTCCCCCCAAGCTCTGGCCTCCCAAGACCCAGGGCGCCCGAGTTCAACAAATGAACTGATCAGCTATCCCCGAAGCTCTTAACCCCCAACTGATCAGTTTATTTATTGAACTCAGGCACCAAGGAGCTTGGGGGCTTGGAGCTTGAGAGGTAACCAATAAGCTGTTTTGTTGAACTCGCGCGCCCAGGGTTTTGGGGGCTTAGAGCTTGGGGGGTAGCCAATCAGCTTTTTTGTTGAACTTGAGTGCTCCGGGTTTTGGGGGCTTAAAGCTTGGGGAATAGCTAATTAGTTTTTTGTTAACTTGTGTGCCCAGCGTTATGAGAGTTTAGAGCTTGCCGGTTTATTTAATTGTTTATAAAAAAAAATTCATTTATCGCTCTCCCCAGCGTTATGGGGGTTTAGAGCTTGTCAGTTTATTTAATTGCTTATAATACATTTTCGATTTATTGATCTCCCCAGCGTTATGGGGGCTTAGAGCTTGTGGGTTTATTTAATTGTTTATAAGAAATTATTTATTTATCGCTCTCCCCAACGTCATGAGGGCTTAGAGCTTGTCGGTTTGTTCAATTTTTCATAAAAATTAATATATTTACCGCTCTCCCTAGCGTTATGGGGGTTTAGAGCTTGTCGGTTGGTTCAATTGTTTATAAAAAATAATTCATTTATCGCTCTCTCCAGCGTTATGGGGGTTTAGAGCTTGGTGTTTTATTTAATTGCTTATAAAAAATAATTCATGTATCGGTCTCCCCAGCGTTTTGGGGGTTTAGTGCTTGTCGGTTTATTTAATTCTTTTTAAAAAATTATTTATTTAATGCTCCTCCCAGGGTTTTGGGGCCTAGAGCTGGGTTGTTCATCTATTTGTTTATAAAATAAAAATTTATTTATCTCTCTCCCCAGGGTTATTGGTGCCTAATGCTTGGTTGTTTATTTATGTGTTTATAAAAAATAATTTATTTATCGCTCTTCCCAGCGTTGTGAGGGCTTGGAGCTTGAGTGTTTATGTATTAGTTTATAAGAAATCATTTATCTATTGCTCTCCCCAGCGTTATGGGAGTTAAGAGCTAGTCGGTTTATTTAATTGTTTATAAAAAATACTTTATTTATTGCACTCTCCAGCGTTATGGTAGTTTAGAGCTTGTCGGTTTATTTAATTGTTTATAAAAAATTATTTATTTATCGCTCTTCACAGCATTATGGGGGTTTAGAGCTTGTCGGTTTATTTAATTGTTCATAAAAAATGATTCATTTATCGCTCTCCCCATTGTTATGGGGGCTTGGAGCTTGTACGTTTATTTCATTGTTTATAAAAAATCATTCATTTATCGCTCTCCCCAGCGCTATGGGGGCTTAGAGCTTGTCGGTTTTATTTAATGCTTATAAAATTTCTTTATTTATTGCTCTCCCCAGCGTTATGGAATTTTAGAGCTTGTCGGTTTATTTTATTGTTTATAAAAAACTATGTATTTATCGCTCTCCCCAGCGTTACGGGGGCTTAGAGCTTGTCGGTTTATTTAATTGTTTATAAAAATTAATATTTAAATCGCTCACCCTAGCGTTATGGGGGTTAAGAGCTTGTCGGTTTATTTAATTGTTTATGAAAAATGATTTATTTATCGCTCTCCCCAGCTTTATGGGGGCTTAGAGCTCGTGCGTTTATTTCATTGTTTATAAAAATCATTCATTTATTGCTTTCCCCAGCGCTATGGGGGCTTAGAGCGTGTCGGTTTATTTAATTGCTTATAAAAAATTATTTATTTATTGCCCTCCCCAGCGTTATGAGGGTTTAGAGCTTGTACGTTTATTTCATTGTTTATAAAAAATCATTCATTTATCGCTCTCCCCAGCGCTATGGGGACTTAGAGCTTGTCGGTATAATTTATTGCTTATAAAATTTCTATATTTATTGCTCTCCCCAGCGTTATGGAATTTTAGAGCTTGTCGGTTTATTTTATTGTTTATAAAAAACTATTTATTTATCGCTCTCCCCAGCGTTACGGGGGCTTAGAGCTTGTCGGTTTATTTAATTGTTTATAAAATTTAATATTTAAATCGCTCACCCTAGCGTTATGGGGGTTAAGAGCTTGTCGGTTTACTTAATTGTTTATGAAAAATGTTTTTTTTATCGCTCTCCCCAGCTTTATGGGGGCTTAGAGCTCGTGCGTTTATTTCATTGTTTATAAAAATCATTCATTTATTGCTTTCCCCAGCGCTATGGGGGCTTAGAGCGTGTCGGTTTATTTAATTGCTTATAAAAAACTATTCATTTATCTTTCTCCCGAGCGTTATTCGGGCTTAGAGCTCGGCTGTTTATTTAATTGTTTATAAAAAATGATTTATTTATTGCTATCCCCAGCGTTATGGGGGCTTAGAGCTTGTGGGTTTATTTAATTGTTTATAAGAAATTATTTTTTTATCGCTCTCCCCAACGTCATGAGGGCTTAGAGCTTGTCGGTTTGTTCAATTTTTCATAAAAATTAATATATTTACCGCTCTCCCTAGCGTTATGGGGGTTTAGAGCTTGTCGGTTGGTTCAATTGTTTATAAAAAATAATTCATTTATCGCTCTCTCCAGCGTTATGGGGGTTTAGAGCTTGGTGTTTTATTTAATTGCTTATAAAAAATAATTCATGTATCGGTCTCCCCAGCGTTTTGGGGGTTTAGTGCTTGTCGGTTTATTTAATTCTTTTTAAAAAATTATTTATTTAATGCTCCTCCCAGGGTTTTGGGGCCTAGAGCTGGGTTGTTCATCTATTTGTTTATAAAAAAAAAATTTATTTACCTCTCTCCCCAGGGTTATTGGTGCCTAATGCTTGGTTGTTTATTTATGTGTTTATAAAAAATAATTTATTTATCGCTCTTCCCAGCGTTGTGGGGGCTTGGAGCTTGAGTGTTTATGTATTAGTTTATAAGAAATCATTTATCTATTGCTCTCCCCAGCGTTATGGGAGTTAAGAGCTAGTCGGTTTATTTAATTGTTTATAAAAAATACTTTATTTATTGCACTCTCCAGCGTTATGGTAGTTTAGAGCTTGTCGGTTTATTTAATTGTTTATAAAAAATTATTTATTTATCGCTCTTCACAGCATTATGGGGGTTTAGAGCTTGTCGGTTTATTTAATTGTTTATAAAAAATGATTCATTTATCGCTCTCCCCATTGTTATGGGGGCTTAGAGCTTGTCGGTTTATTTAATTGTTCATATAAAGGTTTTTATTTTCCATGTCTGGGGGCACCATGTCTATATGACTCCAAAAATATAAATATAGCTCAACTTAACTTCAGTGAAGATCCCTGATATTGACTGAACTTCAGCCTGAACTTCAGCGCCGATCACTGGTACCAGCAGAGAGAGCGCGCTTTGGTACACTAGCCAGACTAACAGATGGCGGCACTGCGCACTTTGCTTAATAATCATAAATTACATCGTAAACTCTGCAACACTCCCTCCGTTTATGACTGTAATTTACACATATTACATAAAGGCATATTCAAGGTATCAAAGTTACAAACATATCAAATATCTAGGGTCAAGAAAATCATCATAAATCTAGCTATCACAAGGTCTCTAGAGCTTTATCTAAGATACAGTCTACCTGACACACAGGTTTGAACAAGGTACAAAGATACAATAATAATATCTGACATACAGACTTGAACGTGCTTAAAAACTACTTCCTGACACACAGGTTTGAACTCTGGGATCTGGCACCGATGACAATCAGCCAGTCGACGACTAATCACTCTGGAGACGATACGGGATCAGCGTCTGTAAATCAACAAAATATCAAGTTTCAAAGATAAAAATATTCTAGTCAAAATTACAATATTAAATTTTCGTGTTAAGTAGCATCTCTCTCAATTTGTTAAAACGATCAAAAGCAAGAGCCTTTGTAAAAATATCAGCCACGTTAATTTCGCCAGTAACCCATTTAGTATTCACCTGTCCCTTCGCAATACACGCCGAAACTCGCAGTGGTCGTAGTAGAAAATAAATAAAATAAAATAAAATAAATAATACTCAAAAAATTTTAGAAAAAAGTTCGATAAACGACGTCAAGTTCATCCGTTCAAACACAGTTTAAAAGAGAATTTTAGGTACCTCGAGATATAAAATTGTATAGAATACAACTAATAAGTACACTCTAAATCTGGAAGAGTGACAAATTACTCCTACGCTGGGTTGGACTACAATCCGACGTCCGATTTTTTTTATAAAAACAAGACGAAATGACGAAAGAACAAGACTCATTGTTCGTCACTGTAGGCATTTGACGACGAGTTAGAGTTGTTGGTATTTTGTAAAAAAAAAAAAAAAAAAACTTGTTAAGCAGCTTTATTTCGAACAATAAGTCTTATTATCTTGTCATTTTAATATTTTTATCAAAAATTCAAATCAAAACTTCCTATGGAGTTATTAATCTTTATAAGAGTAATTTCAAACCACGTGATTAAATCACTCTTCAAAAATTAATCATTCGAACCACTTTTTGCGGAAGAGTGATTTAAATCACTAATTCACTATAAGTTTTATTTTTAGTAAAATATAACTCGGTAAGGATTGATTCAGTCAACCTCTCTACGACTAGAGTGAAATAATCACTGTTCCAGATTTAGAGAGTAATCGAACTTAATCTAAGCCACCTAATCGCTAATCCATGCTGTGTGGCTCACCTAGACATTTTTGAATGTGGCTGGGTTCTTTTTTAAACTTTACCAGAGATTTAAAACTGTCTGGGCTAAAAAACCATTGTATTTGCTTAAGTTTACATTTCATCCGAGGACTTGCTATAGAAAAACGACATAAAATTTACAATTTTTTTTAAATTATTTTTTAACAAAATTTATTAGAAAATTACAAAATTTGACATTTTTTAACAGTTGTTTCACAATTAAAAGTAATTAATAAAGCTCAGACGAGAAGCAACATTGTCAATGTCCCGCATACATATTACTTTTTCCAAAGAATGTTTACAGATTTCTTTTTTTTAATCAATCATTTTAAAAATTTAAACAATTGGGGAGTTAAAAATCACTTAAAGTTGCATGTAATGCGATAAAGTGATTTATAAAAACCCAAAACCAGTCTAAAGTTCATATTTTTAAGTTAACCCATTAGGTCCCAAGAGTTATGAATTTTTTTTTGTACTTTGAGCTTATAAATCAAAGCGAAAAAGTTGAAAAATAATTTAAAAAACACCCTACTCCCCTATTTTCGGAACAAAAAAGAAAAAAAATTTCAAACTTTTTGAACAATAGTTCTTAATTATCGTTTCAAATCGATTTTCGGCTGTTAATTTTTTTAAATCGTTTTTAGCTATTAAGAATAAGTTTTATTCATCCAAAGTCTTTTAAAAATTAAAACGAATGATATTTAAAAATTCATCAAGTCGTATAATCTTTCGGTTAATGGACCACGTATTATCCACCTGTATCTTATACGTACTATGCAAAAAGCAAAAGAAAAAAGTTGAATTTTAATTTTAGCAAATCATTAAAGAATCAAATTAAAACTTTTTTAATTCTATTATTGCACCAATTCAGGAAAAAATTGAAACTAACAGGATAAAATATTTAAATTTCTGAAATGAAAATAAAATTCCAGAGAAACACATTGTTCTTCTTAGAATTGTTTCATCTTTATACATCATGACGGGTGATACGAAAAAGGGCACCAGGTATACTTTCAGCGCTCGAAAAAAAATCTGCGCAAGGGATTATCGACCCCCACGAGCCATGCGCTCTCCTTATGTATTTGCGTTATATTTTCTCTTTTCCGGCCCAGCTTCCCCCTGCAAGGCCGCGCGACAGACAAATCCCTTTCGTCGGCTTGCGACGAGACTAATTGTTTTCCGGTTTTTGGGGAAATTTGGGGGGGGGGGGTTGAGGGAGTCCGGAGCTACTTGCGACGAGTTTTGACGGTCATTAAAAGAGGGTTCGACTGTAATTAATTAAAGATGAATTTTTTTGAATTGATTGATCGATATTACTCAACAAGTAATAATTTATGGAAATTTCTTTTTATACATTGTTTTTTTGTTGTTGTTGTTTTTTTAATCGAACGACTGTAGTAAAATCGATCGCTGATAAAACTTTATACAATAAACAACGTGTAAAACATTATACTTGGCATTAGTTAGTTTATCTGAATAAAACAGAAACAAAAAAGAGCTACGACGTACGACTACGAGGACAATAAAAAAATTTTTTAGTAACCTACAGCCTCAATGACTATCTCAAAAAAACTATTAATTTTCCAGATTGGGAATTTTGAAAATCATTTATGGACGCTTAGTTACATGTAACACATAATTTAATAGAAGGAAAAAAAGGATGGTTTTTTAGTTTTTATAACTTTTGGGTGTGATGGGCATTAAAAATCTGATGTGACGAATATTACAAGGTAACTTGAAAATAAAAGATTTTGAAGAAAAAAAAGTCATTTGCGAAAAATTTGTTTTTTTTACTGAGGTATGTTTGACTACTTTCGGCTTCTCAGGTATACGGTACACGCGTGGGTTCCGCGGCCCTTCCAAAACGTTGGAAAAGGTCATTAACCCATTAGGTCCCAAGAGTTATGAATTTTTTTTTGTACTTTGAGCTTATAAATCAAAGCGAAAAAGTTGAAAAATAATTTAAAAAATACCCTACCCCCCTATTTTCGGATATGCCCTACACGATGGCATTGTTTAAGATACTCAAAAATAACATTTTAATTTGTTAATAAACAAATTTAAAAAAAAAATGTAAATTTTTACGTCATTTTTTTTTTTCAAGCTGGTGAACAATACCAAAAAAATTATTTTTGCCCTCAAAAAGTTGACCACGGGTGTTCACATTAGTTGAAATTTTCGTGCATATTTGATTTTTTTGGTTTCGATTTTTTTAAACAAAATGGCGGACTAAAAACTTCAACGCCAATAATTGTACGGCAGCGCATGGTTGAATAAATACCGAAAAATTACTTTTCATAAAAAATGACTGTGGTTCCTAAGATTTTTATGGTCGCTGATTATGAATCTGAGATCAGAATATCAAAATTGTAAGAATTGGGCCCAATACCACAGGACCCAATACTCAAAGTTAAGATTTTATAAAAACAAAAAATATCTTCATATTTTACGTAGAATTTCAAGATCAAAGTATACTTGGTCGTTTTTCGAAAAAAATCGTCATTTTCGAGTAAAAAATCAAAAAAAGTTCAAAGTATTGGATTTACTTCCAGAGATCCACAACAGCTCGTCCCCGTGTGCCTGTAACGAATTGAACACAACTTTTGAGATGGCAAAAATATATTTACGAGGTTTTTGGGTTGCTGATAGTGTATCTGAGGTAAAAACATGAAAATCCCAAATATAGGGCCCAACACCGTAGGACCCAATAGTAAAAATTAAGATATCATAAAAATAAAAAATGCCATCTTATTCTGCGCAAAATTTCAAGATCAAAGTATACTTGGTCGTTTTTCGAAGAAAATCGTCATTTTCGAGTAAAAAATCAAAAAAAGTTCAAAGTATTGGATTTACTTTCATAGATCCACAACAGCTCGTCCCCTTGTGCCTGTAACGAATTGAACACAACTTTTGAGATGGCAAAAATATATTTTGGGTAGCTAATAGGGTATCTGAGGTAATAACATGAAAATTCCAAATAAAGGGACTCAAGGAGACAGGCGCGGATCCAGTAACCATTTTGGGGGGGGGCGCTTTACTACATGTATGTGTGTATATATATATATATATATATATATATATATACACCCTGGGCGCCCGAGTTCAACAAAAAAACTGATCAGCTATCCCCCAAGCTCTAAACCCCCAAATACCCTGGGCGCCCGAGGTCTACGAAAAAACTGATCAGCTATCCCCCAAGCTCGGAATCCCCAAATACTCTGCGCGTCCGAGTTCATCAAAAAAACTTATCGTCTATCTCCCAAATACCCTGGGCACCCGAGTTCAACAAAAAAACTGATCAGCTATCCCCCAAGCTCTAAACCCCTAAAACCCTGGGCGCCCGAGTTCAACAAAAAAACTGATCAGCTATCCCCCAAGCTGTAAGCCCCCTAAAACCCTGGGCCCCCGAGTTCAACAAAAAAACTGATCAGCTATCCCCCAAGCTGTAAGCCCCCAAATACCCTGGGCACCCGAATTCAACAAAAAAACTTATCAGCTATCCCCCAAGCTCTAAGCCCCCAAAACCCTGGGCGTCGAGTTCAATAAATAATCGGTCAGTTATCCCTCAAGCCTGAAACCCCCCAAGCCCTGGGCGCCGAGTTCGATAAATGATCGATCAGCTATCCCCCAAGCTTTAAGGAGATAGTATGGTCAAACGAGCGAAAAAAAATGCTTTTTTTGAAGATTATTGAAATGAAATCAAGCAAACCAAGTTTATTGTAAAATATAGTACTTTATTAAGTAACATTTAAAGAAGCTTTTGTCCAATTTTGAGGTAAAAATATTAAGATTTGAGTCTCTGGCAGGGAATTTACGGCGAGACCTTTCGAAAAAAGTTTTTTGCGGTGGCCACTCGTACTTGGCACTGGCTTATCTGAAACACAATTTGAAAGAAGATTTAGTTAAAGGATAAGTTTTTCTAGGCGCTGTAGAGCCACTCTTTTAAATTTTTTATTTTTAACTAAATGGCGTCATTTTGAGGTAAAAATTTTCAAACTGCTGGTAAAAATGTAAAAATTGAACACTCACAAAAATGTCGTTTAGAAACAAGAGGAAGAATCCGCTTGAGTTTTTCATCTAAATTAAAGGGGTTTTCATCTTGAATCAAGAGGAGTCTCTGTTGATTCAAGAGGACGAAATCTTGCATTAAGTATAAAGTAATCTTAACTTCAAAGGAAATCATCTAAAATCAAGAGGATGTCCTTTCCATGTATTTTTCTTTTTTATTGTTTTTTAAGATTTTATCATGAAAAATTTTTATAGTAATTTTACATAATATAGAGGGCCTGCTAAAAGCTACAAATAAAATATACGGACGATAAACAAACCCTTTCGACGATAAACAAATCCGAGGTCAACGAAAAAACTGATCAGCTATCCCCCAAGCTATAAACCCCCAAAACCCTTGCTACGGGGAGATCGGGAGCTTGAGCACAGGCTCCCGGCATTCTTTCTTTCGTCAGCTGGGCTCCGAGCCGACCGTTCAAACGGTCGGTTCGAAGCCAACCAGAGCGTGCAGCGAGACGAGGAGAGAGAAGGCCAGGAATTTGATTCCCCTCCCTTCCCCTACTCAGCTGAGTGGCGCTGGCGGCGACCGCCAGCGAGACCAGTCTTTGTTCTTCTCGCTTAGAGAATACCCGCGTAATATACCGAGTCGAGAGATCTTCACCGGCGTGTCCGGGAGTCGAGAACCTTAATTCATCTTAGCGAGTTCTTGGAGTGCTGTCCCGGTGACCTGAGCCTACCTTCGGCAGCCACGAGTCATCGTTTTCTCCGTTGTCAGAGGATCGACCGGACGAGGACAATCGGCCTTCTGCTGTGCGACGAGCCATCCGATCGAGCCTCGCGGACGAGCCGTTGGCGATACGCTAAGGTAGTTTCTGATTAATTCCCGGTGCTCCCTCCGCGTGCGGTGTGCAAGGCCCGGATCAGCGGATCCAGCCGGTGTGTGGCCTACGGGCTTGCGTTTTTGGGCCTCGCGTCGGCATTTGTCGACCCGCCCGTGTAGGCGTTTGAAATAAATTAGCTTAACTTAACGCATTCTTTCTTTCATTCAAATTGTATAGTATTTACCCTTCTCTCCTTAAATTTTTCTCTTTTTTCTGTGTTTTTTCTCTCTCTTTTCCTTCGGGCGCGGCCTAGCAGGGCTGATTTCCCGCGACGAGTCGAGGTTGAGGACGGCGAGACAGCAGCCAGCGGTGGAGCAGTGACGCAGGCCCTTCGCGGGTAGTTTTCCGGCCCCACCTATTCTATTTTCTTTCTTTGTGTTCGAGCTAGCCGGGACGGGAATCAGGGCGCGTCGAAGTACTGGCCCGTCCCCGAGTGTAGATTTTTCTTTTTATTTTTAGGTTCTTGGGCGTTGGCCGACGGGACCTCGGGGCTGGCTTTGCGTGGCCTTGTCCCCTGGGTGTACCGTTGCACCCTGGGTGCCCGAGTTCAACAAAAAAACTTATCAGCTATCCTCCAAGCTCTAAACCCCCAAGACCCTGGGCGCCCGAGTTCAACAAAAAAACTTATCAGCTATCCCCCAAGCCCCTAAAAACCTTGGGAACCCGAGTTAAATTATTCGAAAAATATGAGTGCATTTTAGTTAACGAAATAAATAATTTCGTAACGATACCTAATTAAGCTGCACTGGTGCAATTATATCATAAAGTTGTAAATCTGAAATTTTTAACTCCAAAATGGCGTGGTTGATTAGGAAAACGATATAAGTTTTCACTTATTGTTTAACTCTTTGTTTGCAATATTATCAACAAATTTTTTTTTTTAACTATAAATTAAATACTTCTAAGAATCAGACACATTTCGAGAAAAGTGTAAAAATTTTCGTTTGTTTATTGGTTATTTATTTATTTTTTATTTTATATATATTTTTTTATTATTTTGTAATATTTTCAAGTGATGTTAATAAAAGTGAAGTACAACCTTTTTGGGGAACAAAAAAAAAAATCTTTTTTATGGATTTGATATTCAAATATAAAGTACGCTTTACTTCTAAAATTATTCCACTCGGTAACCAGAGTTTTGGGGGCTTAGAGCTTGGGGGAGAGCTGATCAGTTTTTTCGTTGACCTCGGGCACCCAGGGTCTTGGGGGTTTGAGGCTTGGGGATAATTAGTCACTTATTTTTTGTGCTTGGCACCCAGGTCTATAGAGGTTTAAAACTTGGGGGAAAATTAGCCACTCATTAATTTTTGTGCTACGCACCCAGGTCTATGGAGGTTTAAAACTTGCGGGATACTTAGCCACAGAGTAACTATATATATAAATAATGGTTGGAATATTATTATTTTGGTAGTAACTATACTGGTTAGTGTAAACAATGTCCGATTCTCCCGGTATCCCCCGTAATCCCTTCCGATTCGGAATTCACTTCAGCGCCTCGATCTAGCATTCTTACACTGAGAAATTCTTGTGTCGGTCACAGGTACCTTAAAAGAATTATTAAATTTTAAATCTAATAAATCATCGCGGTAAATTACACGACCAGTAAAATTAAATTAGAAAAATATAAAAGGAGTAATTTTTAACTTAATGAACACTGCTTTTATAGAATTTCCTTTATCGTAGACCAATTCAAGTTTTCTAGGTAATTTTAAATATACTATAAATATGTATGTTTATTTTAACTTGCATTTAAATTAAATTATAGTTGTAAACTGAAAAAAAATCGTCTTACAACACTCAAAATCTATTATTTTCAGGAGTATCCCTTTATAAAAGAGAGCTATCGCCATTTTGCGTAAGATTTTTATTCGTGAGCTGATTGGTGAACAAGTTTTTAAAATATTCGAAAAGTGCATTTTGAGGTTACTCTTATTGTTTTTTCCTATGCGCGCTTGAAGCGCGCTCAGAAGAGCTAGTGATTTTCTTATATTCATACATTCTTGTGTAAATCCAGTAATATATTTGTATGTGACCAACATTATCCGCATTGAACATATTCATATAAAAATATTCATACATGTCATGGCAATTTAGCCAAGTTTACCTTTACTAGTCAATCCGAAATAAATTTTATCGATAGAATTTTCATAATTTCATGTTTTTTCTCTAAATTATCTCATTTGTTAAGGGAAACACCTTATCTAATATACAATTAAAACTACATAATTAAAAAATAAATAAATAAATAAAATAAGTTTTTTCTATCAAATAGCTCACCTCTACTAATAATATTTTTTACATCATTTTATTACACATTTCCATACTTTTTACAACTCAAGTGTTTACTATATTATAAATGTCAAAATTATTGTAACCCCCAAAGAATTATTAATTACTTTGTTATAAGTACATAATTATTAAATACTTTGTCATAAGTACATAATTTTGATTAACTTTTGACATTTTTAATTCTTTAGTGGAATATCATGTGCCATTACATTTTTCTGGTTAATATTTAATTTAATTTTAACTCTTACTAAAATACAGAAAATTTTGTTGTTAAACTTTATTTTATTCAAATATACGGACTGAAGAAATCCTATTAGATTTATTACATTGAAACTTTCGTAATTACTTGCTTTTATTTTTGTGGTTCAGGTACACAACTGTACACTATGACTAAAGACATCTAATATTCAACAAAAGTGTATGATACAAAATTTTTTTACTGCAGAAGAAAATTGATCAGAGTACCCAACCAACTGATTTCAATTGACACTTAAATAAAATAATTCTTTAATTATAAGTTTTAATCCAATGTTAACCTCAATTATTATTAGCTCAAATTTTTAATTTTAAAAAATTGCATCTACTACACGGAGAGAAAAAATACAGAAATTTACTGTGTTAAGCTAACACGTAAATTTTCTGCGAGCGCCACACATAAAAATCGTGTGTTAGCTTTACGCAGAAAAAATCTTAAGCGGCACTGTAGCGGAACCAATCAGGTGCGACCGGAGTGATTTTGATTGGCTCCAATACAGTGCTCTTAAGATTTTTTCTGCGTAAAGCTAACACACGATTTTTATGTGTGGCGCTCGCAGAAAATTTACGTGCTTTAGCAGCACACAAGTTTCTCGTGTCCTCCACAGTAAATTTCTGTATTTTTTCTCTCCGTGTAATATTACAAAAATTCAAATTATTTTAAGTAAGTTTCATTACTAGACATTACATAAAAAACTGAAAGTGTGAAAAGTGCTAAAGAAAAAAAAAAATTTTTTTATACAAAAATTAACAAATTTTAACATCTATAAAAAAAAAATTCAAATAAAAAAAAAAAAAATTTCTAGAGTATTTCTTGTTGGATTGAGAGGAATCTGCTTGATTTAAGATGATTTCAGCTTAATATAGCGTCAATCGGATATCCGTTTCATTCTAAAAGAAAATCCTTTTAAAAAAATAATCTCAAATGAAGAGGAGGACTGTTTATTTTAAAGGAATTCCTTTTGAAATATTCTTTTTTTAATCAAAATTATTTATATGTCAATCAAGGGGATTCCTCTTCAACCGAAATGATAATCCATTAATTTTTTATCTGCTTTTAAATTATTCATTTTTGAGAAACAACGATTTTTAGTTAGTTTAAAAATATTATTCTATATGAATGTATACTTTTGCAAAATAATATTTATTTTAAAAATAAAGTCTGTTGGGTGTCTTATAATATAATAAGTTTAATCGAAGTTTTCCTCCACTCAGGGGCGTTATTACAGTTTGGGCACGGGTCTGGATAAAGTTCAACCCCCCCCCCCCCAAATTATCTTAATATTTTTTAACTCTGAACAGTTCAGTATCTAATTAAAAAAAAAAAAAAAAAAAAAAAAAAAACTCAAATCTTGAAGCCCCCACAACCCTGGGCACCCGAGTTTAATAAATAACTGATCAACTATCCCCCAAGCTGTAAACCCCCAAATACCCTGGGTGCCCAAGTTCAACAAAAAAAAAACTCATCAGCTGTCCCCCAAGCTCTAAGCCCCCAAAACCCTGGGCGTCGAGTTCAATAAATAATCGGTCAGTTATCCCTCAAGCCTGAAACCCCCCAAACTCGGGGTGCCGAGTTCGATGAATGATCGATCGGTCATTCCCCAAGTCTTAAATCCCCTTAACCCTGGGCGTAGAGTTCAATGAATAAACTGACCAGTTATCTCTTAAGCTCTGAATCCTCTAAAACCCTGGAAGCCCAAGTTCAATAAAAGAACTGATCAGCTATCTTCGAAGCTCTAGACCTCCCAAAACTGTGGTTACCAAGTAAAATAATTTTACAAGTTAAGCGTACTTTATATTTAAATATCAAGTCCATAAGAAAGTGTTTTTTTTTTTTTTTTTTTTATTCCACAAAAAGGTTATGGTGTACTTTAATTTACATCACTTAAAAATATTACAAAATAGTAAAAAAATACTATAAAATAAAAAAAATAAATAACCAATAAACGAACGAAAATTTTAACGCTTTTCTCGAAATGTCTCATTGCATGTTGCAAACAAAGAGTTAAACAATAAGTAAAAACTTATAGCGTTTTCCTAGTCAACCAAGCCATTTTGGAGTTAACAATTTCAGATTTACAACTTTATGATATCATGATTTATAATTTTATGATAATTGCACCAGTGAAGCGTAATTAAGTATTGTTACAAAATTATTTATTTCATGCTTAAGTTAACTAAAATGCACTCATATTTTTGGAATAATTCAACTCGTGCTACCAAGGGTTTTGGAGGTTTAGAGCTTGGGGGATAACTGATCAGTTTTTTTGTTGAACTCGACGTCCAGGGTTTCGGGGGTTTAGAGCTTGGGGGATAGTTGATCAGTTTTTTTGTTGAACTCGGACGCCCAGGGTTTTGGGGGTCTAGAGCTTGAGGGATAGCTGATTAGTTTATTTATTGAACTCGACGCCCAGGGTTTTGGGGGTTCAGAGCTTGGTGGATAGCTGATCAGTTTTTTTTGTTGAACTCGGGCGCCCAGGATATTTGAGGGCTTACAGCTTGGGGGATAGCTGATAAGTTTTTTTGTTGAACTCGGGCGCCCAGGGTATTTGGAGGCTTAAGGCCATCACAGGAACTCGCGCGATGCGAGAATTCGTGCATCTCGCATCGCGCGTCGCGCACTTGTCCTAACCTAACTTTACAGCTGAACTGCGCGATGCGCGAATTCTCGCATCGCGCGAGTTCCTGTGATGGCCTTTAAGGCTTGGGGAATGACCGATCGATCATTTATAGATCTTGGAGCCCAGGGTTTGGGGGGTTTCAGGCTTGAGGGATAACTGATCAATGGTAGGTTTAACGCGCCCGGGTCTGGATGCATCCAGATAAATTATGGTTTTATTTTTTTCAATAAAATATCTAGAATTAATTATGAAAATTGTTTAAAACAGTTGTGAGATCAGTCATGATAAACCGAGCTTTCTTGGGTCGAAAATCTGGGCTATGACTTTGATTCTGATAGAAAATACTGAATTTATTGAAACTTTATTCAAGATAAATTAATAAATTTTTCCCGCAATAAAAAAGTAGGTAAGGTATGGGGATTCTTGAGATAAAAAGATGAGTTAGAATCCTCACAGCTTATCTACTTAAAAAAATGAAAAATAAATTAAGAATGATAAAAAAAAAATATGATTGATATTAACATTACTTGTGAAAGTAACTATTGAAGTAAATTAAATATTCTTTTTAAGTTGACTTTAATTAATTATTATGAAGAAAAAAAAAAAAAAAAAAAAAAAAACATATTGAACTTAACTTGTACTGTACATTTTAATTTTTTTATGAATGAAATTTTTTAATAATCAAATTCTAAATTAATTATATGTTATGTGTACATTAGACTGTTCGTGAGTTCCCGAATTGAATTTTCGACTGATTCCACCCCCGCAAATGTTTATTTAGAGCATAAAAATAACTTTCCCCACAAAAAAAAAAATTTTTCCCCAATTTAAACCGTGCCTCTCGAGCCTTGAAAGTATTTAAAAACAGTTTAAAAGTTAAAAAAAAACAACACTTGCAAAACAGCCGCAATGAAAACTATTACACGGTGACTCCTACTTATTTTATATCGTTCGAAAGATATTGAAAAAAGGAAGCTTTCTGCGAAAACCGGAGATTTTTATCTTCAAAATTGTTCCCACGCGATACAAAAAACCAAACTTTTTACGGCTTTTTTTGCATTATTTTATAAATTTTTTATCTTTAACCCTAAAATTTGACTATTTAAAGTCATTTTTGAGTAAAAACTCCCTGCAAATTATAACTTTGTTTTTTCTTAAAGTTTTCAAAAACATTTTACTTTTTGAGCATAACCTCGATATGTAGGTCTTAGGCTTGGATAATCGAAAATCTTTTACTTTATTTACAGTAAAAATCTGCTTTTGAAGCTCTTTAGTGACCACTAAATTTTTTTTACACATTTTTGAATTGCATCAAATTAAAGTTTGATTAAAGAGCTTTCCAACGATATATAATTTTATGCATAAATTGTTATTAGAAGTGAAGTTATGTATATTTGAATAAAAAAAAAGTGGTTTTTTCTATTAATCTAAAAATCCTTTTATTGTACCAAACACGTTTTCTTTATCCAAACCTTCATAACCAGAAGTAAAAAAAAATTATGGATTTATTTTAAGTTTAATATCAAAAAGGTCTATCTATAAAAGAGAGCTAGCGCCATTTTGTAAGATTTTCAATGTAAGATTTATTCGTGAGCTAATTGGTGGAGCAGTTTTTAAAATATTCGAAAAGTGCCTTTTGAGGTTACAATCATTGTTTTTTTCCTATGCGCGCTTGCAGCGCGCTGAGTGGTACTAGTAGAGATAAACTTTGAAAAAAAATTTTTTATGAAGTCTTTTAAGTAAGCATATATAAAAATTAACAAAGCTCTTATTTCACTGAATAGTAGTTTTTATTAAAAAAAAAAAAAAAAGAAAATCAGAATTAAAATTTAGATAATAGAAAAATTATATGATACTTGAAATTTTACTTTTGAACCAACATATTTTTGACTAAATATTAAGCTACTCATTCTATCTTATGTGTGTGCAAAACTTTAAAGAACACTCGATATTTTAATTAAATTTTTGACATTTTACTAAACTGCTTCAAAATTTTGAATAAGTAAAAAAATTGGCAGGTACGCTAAGTTTCTTTTTTTGATCTTTTGTACTTCCTGACTAATGTACTTTTTTTGAAATCAGGATTTGTCCGCTTGTAGTTAGATACATTCATCCACAAAAATTGCTTCTGCTTTTCATCCATTGTTAAAATATTATTGTAATCACTGACTAATTTTATTGATCTTTCAGCAACGTCATTGACAATTCTTAAAGAATTGATTATTTTTTTATTTTCCAAATAACCTGCATCTGTAGACCAGCAAGATGGGTGTAATTGGAGAAACTCTTTTTTCAATTTAAATCTATCAAAAATATTCAATGATTCACTGTTTATAAAATAATCTATATCTTCAGTCAGTGCGATATTAATTTTGGTTTTGGGAATTTTTTTAGAAGAATTTGGAATTACATTATCTTTGCTTAGAGCTTCAACCATTTTTTTTTTCACTGCCACTGTAACATTTTTGTCGAAGAAAGATAATGCACTGCATTCTGGTGAAATATACCAGAGGTGGTTTGATATTTTATCGATCGCAGCTGTAGCAATTTTCTCGTTAATTAACTTATAGTTATTAACTTTCCGAATTAATAAAATATCGTTACATGGAGCTTCTGCAGCGTTAGTTACCGTGAACCAAGCTTCCAGATAAATAAATACAATAAATTGGCATACTTGAAAAAACGAAGATTCTTTTTCTCCTAAACTATACGCTGCTCGAAATAAATACATTTTTAAACAATACAAAGCTTTTGACATCCATCGTGCATGATGGCATGCCCCAGGTTTTTTGAATTTAATTTCTTTTTGTTTCCCAAGAAATACCAGACTCAATTCTAAAAACTCTTTATAATCATTTCTGGGCATTTTCTTTTCTAAATGATTGTTAATAAATATAACTTTGCTGTCTACTTCTAAAAGCAACGCAGGATGAAGATCAGCCAATCCACTCTTAAAATTAGTTTGATCTATCGAGTCCCATGCTTTTTGAAAATTTTTAAAAATCGGAACATCTGGTTCAGTGGAAGCTCCAATTTGTGAGGTAAAACACGCTCGAAGAACCACCTCCATAATATGATGACGACACGGAAGATATAAGAGATCTTTTTGTAGTAATTTTTCCAATAGGACAGCAGCTCCAGCCTTAGAACCCAAGTTGGAATTTGTCGTGTCACAACACACGGCTTCTACTTTACTTGTTAAATTCCATTTTACGAGAGCTTTAAAAATGGAATCGGCTTGAAGTACACCTGTGCCCTGATCTAATTTGGGAACGTCTATGATTTGTACAAGATCATTTGGTGCAGTGACAAGAACTGGTACTCTGTCTACCTTTTCTCTTTTACAAGGTGAATCTGGAAGTAGTTTACCGTCCCAATGCGCTGTAGCAAAATCAATGTCATCAACATCAAATAATTTTTGAATATTTTCTGCTTTTTTTTTTCTCACTTCATTTCTTATTTTCTGAAATGAAGCTACATTTAAAATCAAAGTTTCCAAATCGTGTCCCAAAGCATCAGCAATGACAGCTATTATCTGAATAGATTCTCTAATACTTATTCTACAATTATCAAGCACTTCCACAACTTTTTCAGTCAGGACATTAATAGTGGCTTTGGTGCCAACGCCAAGTTTATCATAATTACGTCCTTTAGTCGGATTATATAAAGAACCTTGAGAAGATTCATTAATTTCTTCAGAATTTTCTTGGTTTGAATCAAATGATTTTTTTTTATAAGCAAATAAATTTTTAATCTGTCCTGGAACTAAATAAAATTAAAAAATTTGAAAACTGTCAGAATTTCTTTATTAATATTAATAATCATTGCCAATAAATATTTATTTTAGACTGTTGTTTTGTATAAATACAAAATTTATGTTGTAAAAATTTTGTTATACATTTTTAAAAATATTTCACTTTTTTTATTTTAAATTAAAATAAAAATTATAAAAATACATAATTAAGAAAAAAAACTTACTATGTGATATGATTTGTTCGGTATTGATATTTTTTGGATCATTCTGAATCACGTTAGTTAATCGAGTACAATCACTCTTGATCGGGTTTTCTTTAGGTTCTTCTATGAAAATTAAAAAATTACTTAATTAAACAATGAAAAAATAATTGATGTTTGATACAAACGTTTCATAAGAGCTTAATTTATACCTGATGGTTGAGGATTTAAGCTGCTCAATTGCCGTGAGATTTCATTAACTGGAAGAGTCAGTAATAAAAGCTTATCGGTCACCGAAATTAATGCATTAAATTCTTGATGAGAAACATCGAAAACTGAATTCAAGTTTTTGTAAAACTCAGTTTGTGTCTTATTGCAGTTATTAGATTTATGAAAATTTCGGTACCGCTCGTGAAGTTTTTCAATTTTTTCTGCTATTCTATAATAATTTTGAGTTTTTATTTCTGATTTTTGCCAAATAGTTACGAGTTTTTCTGAAATTAACTTGCAAGCATTCCTAATACTTAGTTTTGTATCCAAATGTCTCGTGTAATAAAACAGATGTTGTAAAATTTGCAAGTTTGTTGGTAAGCTGCCTTCATTCAGTTCTTGTAATTCTACTTCAATATTAATGGTTTCAGCTGATGTGGAAGCCATTTTTTAATAACTAGATCTATAAAATAATTAGCAAAAAAAAAATTAGATGTATGTACTGGAAATTAAAACAGTTGTAAATTTTAAAAAATTTTAAATTTATAATAGAGGATTTAATAACCAATAATATATAATAACTATGAATTTAACAACCAAATTAATTCTAAAGAATTAAGTAAGAAGCTCAAAAATTTCATCTTTTTGACAAAAATGTAGCTTATAAATTTATGCAATCTTTTTATTAATCAAAAAATATAAAAAAAGACTAATTTTGATTTTTATACGATACTTAACTTCATTATATATCATTTTTTCAATAAATGCTTTAAGTTTACATTCTCGTTTTAAGTGGAACTTATAACATTTATGGTTCGCTACGAAAGCACTGAATAAAAAATAAATAAATACATAAAACATTTATTCAAAAGATAAGAAAAAGGCAGTAAAATAATCTATTTTACTTATAAGTAAAGACGAAAAGGAGTAGAACAGTACCGCGAGATATAGCTGCGGCTGCAATAATAAGATGTCGAGAAAAAAAATTAGAGCCTCGAGAAGAGCTTCAACGCCCGTTAATTATTAACTAGTTGTTTTGTAAATAATAGCTTTTCTCTGCTATAATCTTGCATTAATTACTTACCAATAATAAATATTGCTCGATGACTTTATTAGAAGCTGGGAACAGGTTTTTTACTCAAAAATAACCCAACAGTTAATTTTAACGTTTACGCATTTTTCAAAAAACCACGTAAGTAATTGTTTGATGATACAATACTGCCAGAATATAATAATTAATCACTCAAACACTCACTATATAGAGATTGCGATCACAATAATCTAATTGGCAATGCAAATTGATCAAAATTAAAACTGCGACTGCGAGTGCTTAGTTAAAGAATTAATCATAAATCAGTCCTTGTACTCTCAATCAATTCCGGCAGAGAGCGCTTTTTCTCAAGAGCGCGCCACTTCTTAGAACGTGTTAAAATAAGGTATTAATTTTTCAAAATTTACAATTTTTTTAAATGTCGTTTTCGAAATAATGGCAAGTCGTAAACATTGAATTTTACTTTTAAAAAATCAGAATTTTTTATTTAAATCTGCTTATTATCGATTTTTTAGCATGGTCTTAATGATAAATGTAAACACAAAATATCTTCGATTATTTTTCACTAACATGTTTTTTTATTTAGCGATTTAATACTTTTGGCCTCAATTTCAATCCATCAATTGTTATTTTTCAAATAATTCTTTAATTTAAGTTAATAATTACCTTGATGATCACGAAATCATTGGTTTTTAGTAACAGCTTCATTTATACTTATAAGAGCTTTTTGTTTATATATATATTTTTTTAACATGAGCTTTGTTACTTTTTATATGTATTTTTTCATTTAAAGACTACATGCAAATGTTTTTTTCAAAGTTCATCTCTGTCTTTTTGATATTAATCTTAAAATAAATCCATAATTTTTTTTTACTTCTGGTTATGAAGGTTTGGATAAAGAAAACGTGTTTGGTACAATAAAAGGATTTTTAGATTAATAGAAAAAACCACTTTTTTTTTATTCAAATATACATAACTTCACTTCTAATAACAATTTATGCATAAAATTATATATCGTTGGAAAGCTCTTTAATCAAACTTTAATTTGATGCAATTCAAAAATGTGTAAAAAAAATTTAGTGGTCACTAAAGAGCTTCAAAAGCAGATTTTTACTGTAAATAAAGTAAAAGATTTTCGATTATCCAAGCCTAAGACCTACATATCGAGGTTATGCTCAAAAAGTAAAATGTTTTTGAAAACTTTAAGAAAAAACAAAGTTATAATTTGTAGGGAGTTTTTACTCAAAAATGACTTTAAATAGTCAAATTTTAGGGTTAAAGATAAAAAATTTATAAAATAATGCAAAAAAAGCCGTAAAAAGTTTGGTTTTTTGTATCGCGTGGGAACAATTTTGAAGATAAAAATCTCCGGTTTTCGCAGAAAGCTTCCTTTTTTCAATATCTTTCGAACGATATAAAATAAGTAGGAGTCACCGTGTAATAGTTTTCATTGCGGCTGTTTTGCAAGTGTTGTTTTTTTTTAACTTTTAAACTGTTTTTAAATACTTTCAAGGCTCGAGAGGCACGGTTTAAATTGGGGAAAAATTTTTTTTTTTGTGGGGAAAGTTATTTTTATGCTCTAAATAAACATTTGCGGGGGTGGAATCAGTCGAAAATTCAATTCGGGAACTCACGAACAGTCTAGTGTACATGTACACTTTATTTTATTGCATAAATAAAAAATATTTAAAAAAAATTTTATTCACAATTATATCAGTTTTTTTTTACTCTTTAATCCTCATTTTACATCTTTTTTTGAATCTAAAAATACGATTCGAATTTTGATGTATTGATATGTGCACTTATACACGCATAATATTTTCATAATTTTTACATTATTATGTTATATAAATACATAAAACTAATTTTATGCCTAAAAAAAATCAATTATAATCTTTTTTTCGAGCTTGTTAAGCATTTTGTGTGTAAAATTCATCTTGGTACAGTCGATTAGTCATTTTCGTTCACTGAAAATTTTTTTAATAATGAAAAACAAAATTTTTTTTTTTTAAATGCATCAATTATTCTTATTTTTATCAATTTTACTAAAGAGGATTTCCATTTGAATTAATAAGATTTCCTAGAAAATCTAGCGGATTTTCCTCCTGATTCAAGAATTTTTTTTTCTTAGTTTTAAAACCCAATCCGATTGACGCTATATTAAACTGAAAATCCTCTTGAATCAAGAGGAATCCTCTTAAATCTAGAAGAAATTTTTGTGAGTGAAAAAAAAAAAAAAAAAACACCCCGACAGTATTGGGGGTTTAGAGCTTGGGGGCTAGCTGATCAGTTTTTTTGTGGAACTCGGGCGCCCAGGATATTTGGGGGTTAAAGCTTGGGGGATAGCTGATCAGTTTATTTATTGAACTCGGGTGTCTGGGGGATTTGGATGATTACATCTTGTTGGATAGCTGATCAGATTATTTATTGAACTCAGGCGCCCAGGGTTTTGGAGGTTTAGAGCTTGAGGGATAGCTGATCAGTTTTTTTGTTGAACTCGGACGCCCAGGGTTTTGGGGGTTTAGAGCTTGGGGGATAGCTGATCAGTCTTTTTGTTGAACTCGGACGCCTAGAGTTTTGGGGGTCTAGAGCTTGGGGGCTAGTTGATCAGTTTTTTTGTTGATCTCGGACGCCCAGGGTTTTGGGAGTTTAGAGCTTGGGGGGGTAGCTGATCAGTTTATTTATTGAACTCGGGCGCCCAGGGTTTTGGAGGTTTAAAGCTTGAGGGATAGATGATAAGTTTTTTTTTTTAACTCGGGCGCCCAGGGTTTTAGGGGTTTAGAGCTTAGGGGATAGCTGATCAGTTTATTTATTGAACTTGGGCGCCCAGGGTATTTGGGGGTTTAGACCTTGGGGGATAGCTGATCAGTTTTTTTGTTGAACTCAGGCGCCCAGGGTATTTGGGGGTTTAGAGCTTGGGGGATAGCTGATCAGTTTTTTTGTTGAACTCGGGCGCCCAGGGTATTTGGAGGATAGCCAATAAGTTTTCTTGTTGATTTTGGACGCCCAGGGTATTTGGGGGATAGCCGATAAGTTTTTTTGTTGAACTTGCATCTAAAATACCTTCCAAAAAAATTTTTTGGGGGGGGCGATCGCCCCCGCCGCCCCCCCTTGGATCCGCCACTGCAAGGAGATGCAGCACCACGTGGTTTTAAAAAAATTTTTTTACTTTTTGTTTTTTATTTCGTCGATCTTTTTATACGACGTAACTCACGTGAAATGATTAGAATGCAGGATCTCTGCACAGATTTTTTATCTCATTTTTTATTTTTATGATATCTGAATTTTTACTATTGGGTCCTACGGTGTTGGGCCCTATATTTGGGATTTTCATGTTTTTACCTCAGATACACTATCAGCAACCCAAAAACCTCGTAAATATATTTTTGCCATCTCAAAAGTTGTGTTCAATTCGTTACAGGCACACGGGGACGAGCTGTTGTGGATCTCTGGAAGTAAATCCAATACTTTGAACTTTTTTTGATTTTTTACTCGAAAATGACGATTTTTTTCGAAAAACGACCAAGTATACTTTGATCTTGAAATTCTACGTAAAATATGAAGATATTTTTTGTTTTTATAAAATCTTAACTTTGAGTATTGGGTCCTGTGGTATTGGGCCCAATTCTTACAATTTTGATATTCTGATCTCAGATTCATAATCAGCGACCATAAAAATCTTAGGAACCACAGTCATTTTTTATGAAAAGTAATTTTTCGGTATTTATTCAACCATGCGCTGCCGTACAATTATTGGCGTTGAAGTTTTTAGTCCGCCATTTTGTTTAAAAAAATCGAAACCAAAAAACTCAAATTTGCACGTAAAGTTCAACTAATGTGAACACCCGTGGTCAACTTTTTGAGGGCAAAAATAATTTTTTTGGCATTGTTCACCAGCTTGAAAAAAAAAAAATGACGTAAAAATTTACATTTTTTTTTTAAATTTGCTTATTAACAAATTAAAATGTTATTTTTGAGTATTTTAAACAATGCCATCGTGTAGGGCATATCCGAAAATAGGGGAGTAGGGTGTTTTTTAAATTATTTTTCAACTTTTTCGCTTTGATTTATAAGCTCAAAGTACAAAAAAAAATTCATAACTCTTGGGACCTAATTGGTTTAAAAGGTTTTTATAAATCACTTTATCGCATTACATGCAACTTTAAGTGATTTTTAACTCCCCAATTGTTTAAATTTTTAAAATGATTGATTAAAAAAAAGAAATCTGTAAACATTCTTTGGAAAAAGTAATATGTATGCGGCCGACATTGACAATGTTGCTTCTCGTCTGAGCTTTATTAATTACTTTTAATTGTGAAACAACTGTTAAAAAATGTCAAATTTTGTAATTTTCTAATGAATTTTGTTAAAAAATAATTTAAAAAAAATTGTAAATTTTATGTCGTTTTTCTATAGCAAGTCCTCGGATGAAATGTAAACTTAAGCAAATACAATGGTTTTTTAGCCCAGACAGTTTTAAATCTCTGGTAAAGTTTAAAAAAGAACCCAGCCACATTCAAAAATGTCTAGGTGAGCCACACAGCATGGATTAGCGATTAGGTGGCTTAGATTAAGTTCGATTACTCTCTAAATCTGGAACAGTGATTATTTCACTCTAGTCGTAGAGAGGTTGACTGAATCAATCCTTACCGAGTTATATTTTACTAAAAATAAAACTTATAGTGAATTAGTGATTTAAATCACTCTTCCGCAAAAAGTGGTTCGAATGATTAATTTTTGAAGAGTGATTTAATCACGTGGTTTGAAATTACTCTTATAAAGATTAATAACTCCATAGGAAGTTTTGATTTGAATTTTTGATAAAAATATTAAAATGACAAGATAATAAGACTTATTGTTCGAAATAAAGCTGCTTAACAAGTTTTTTTTTTTTTTTTTTTTACAAAATACCAACAACTCTAACTCGTCGTCAAATGCCTACAGTGACGAACAATGAGTCTTGTTCTTTCGTCATTTCGTCTTGTTTTTATAAAAAAAATCGGACGTCGGATTGTAGTCCAACCCAGCGTAGGAGTAATTTGTCACTCTTCCAGATTTAGAGTGTACTTATTAGTTGTATTCTATACAATTTTATATCTCGAGGTACCTAAAATTCTCTTTTAAACTGTGTTTGAACGGATGAACTTGACGTCGTTTATCGAACTTTTTTCTAAAATTTTTTGAGTAAACGCCGTCTCATAAAGAAAAATATTTTTTATGTATTAAAAAAAATTATCAAATATAAGGTCATTAATCAAATTTGTCCCGTATTAATTCTTAAAAATCAGTGATTTATTTTTACAAAATGGTAGATTACAAACTGATTTTATTAAAAACTTTCGTTTCCGTCGAACAAGCTCAACAACAAACACTTTTGTCTGAAGTAGTTTCTGTCAGTTTTTAAAGAGTCACAGTACGATAAAAAGTTTTAAAAATTTTTAAATCGTTTAAAAAAAGATAAGACAAAGATGTACCCTCAAAAATCATTTGTAATTTAATAGACTTTATGTTTATAAACAAATTTTTTCTAAATGCAGTTGAAACCCTAGAAACTTATAAAGAAGTAAAAATTATTCAAATTTTCATCTCAACAAATTTGATGTAGAATTTATTATCTCCATAAAATTATTTAAAAAATGAGCGTGTACTTACCCTTGCAAATTAGAATTAGAATAATTTAATTGATGATTGCTGAAGAGGTGACTAAAAAAAAAAACAACAACAAAAAACAGATTTCCAGAATCTTTTTGAACTTGTTGTTTTAATTCAAAATTTTTTAAAAGTATTTCTAAAGAATTTAATGAATCCTTTTTGTTATTTAAGAACTTGGAGGGCCATCTACCGGAGAAAAGTTTTGTGTCCTACACAGCCGACTGCGCGTGTTGAATCGGGATCGATCGATCGCTGTACTGCGGTCGATAAAACAGATTTCCGATCGATGACCTAAGCTCCGATCATCGAGCTAGTTACCATATTTTGTGGTAACATAGATTATTGAGTCTTCAATTGTTGCGGAGTTTACGATGTAATTTATGATTACTAAGCAATGTAGGCTCTGGGTATCCAGAGGATGATTTCGGAGGCCTACGCTCCAGTTATAAGGACGAGGATAGTTAGAACACTGATGATTATTATGTCAATAGGCTTTTATTAGCTTAGGTACAAGGACGGCGGTAACGTTATGGTCGTTACTCGCCGAAGGCTCGAGGCACACTAACTTATCATACTATGCTACACTATACTACACGCGCTCGGCTTGGCGTAGCAAGCCGTGTAGTGACTCACACAACTTCTTTCTCACTCGCACACTCGCTATCTCTCTCGCTCTACCGTGGCTCGACGAGGCCGAGCCCCACACTACACCCCCCCGAAATAAAAAAAAACGTATGTTTTTTTTTTCTTCCCTACCCTCGCTCTCCCTCCTACGCGCGGATCGCGATCAGGTCGCACTGTCTAGCAGCGGTGGCGTATGTATGATCGGGACGGACTCGTCGATAGGTCCTCTCCGATGTCGGGCGTGCAGGACTGCGGTAAGGGGTAGTGCGCGTGCACGGGGGCAATGAACCCTGGCTCGCGGGCTGAGATCGCGCGCGAGCAGAATCCGGAATAGGGGCGGACTGGTCGGCAAACCGTACCGATTTCCGAGCGGTCGAACAAGAGCTCGCAGACGAGCTAACTGCCGGGGTCGGTGGTGTAGCCGGAGGAGGCTCACCCGAAGATGACGGTGGACGAACGGGAGAACTCGGGGGTTCCGCGACGAAGTCGGGAGCGACTTGTGGCGGAGGCGAGTTTCCCGGAGGTGTGGTTGACGGCTCCGGGCCAAGGACGTCGTCGGCGAAGTCTTCAGCGATAAAGTGGGCTGGAATCAGTCGCTCCACGTTTACCACTTTTCGCTCGCCCTTAACATCTATAAGGAAAGTCCGGTCTGTGAGACGCTCAAGGACTTTGTACGGCCCGTGATAAGGTCTCTCGAGGGAGCTCTTCACAGGTCTGGACTTCATGTGCACATGGGTGCAAGTGGCCATGTCCTTAAAAATGAAGGGCTTGAGGCGGAATTTGCGAGCGGAGGGAACGAGTTTCACGTCCTTCATGTGTTCCCGAAATTCTTCGAGGAAGAACTGACGGTTCGGCTCGAAGTCTCCGGGAACACAGAATTCGCCGGGAATTCGCAGCACGGTGCCGAAAACAAACTCCGCAGGACTCGCGTCCAGATCGAGGCGGACGCGGGTACGAAGTCCGAGGAGGACGGATGAAAGAATCCGGGACCAATCGGGCCTATCGCCATAGCACATGATCGAGGCTTTCAGATCTCGGTGAAAGCGCTCGACCAGGCCATCCGACTGCGGGTGGTAAGGCGTCGTCCGAATCCTTTCACAGCCTATCATTTGCAATAGAGCTGTGAATAGTTGGGATTCGAACTGGCCGCCTTGGTCGGTGGTCAGGATCTCTGGGGCGCCGTATCGCGTGACCCAAGTATCAAAGAAGGCTCGCGCGACGGTCTTTGCCTCCATATCGGGGATGGCTACGGCCTCAGGCCATCGTGAATACCGATCGACCATGGTCAAGGCATAATAGTCGGGCCCTCGCTCTCGGCGAGCGGCCCGACCAGGTCGATGTGGACGTGGTCGAAACGGCCATCGGGAACCGGGAATTCAGCGGGAACAAACTTGTTATGCCTAGTCACTTTAGACTGCTGGCAAGGGACACAAGCTTTGCACCACCGAGTTATGTCACGAGACATATCCGGCCACACATAACTCCTCCGAATAAGCTCGAGGGAGACCTTCGCACTAGGGTGCGAGTTCTTGTGGAAGAGGTCGAACACGTCCTTCCGGAGTGAAGCGGGAATGTAAGGGCGAATCGTGTGGTCAAAAGTATCGCACCGAATCGGCGTATGATTCTAAGGAATCAGCTTCAGGGGGTGGGACGGATCCGCGACAATATCCCTAAGCTGCTCGTCAGCCGCTTGCTCAGCTGCGAGATGAGGAAGAGAGAAAATGGTTGGCAATCTAAAGGCGTCAATCCGAGCCAAAATTGCTTGAACCTGTGGGAGCTGGATTACGTCATGAGACAATCCACTCCAATTCAGAGTGGTTGGGGATGCAAAAGCATCAACGCGGGCAGGAATCTCAATACGCGAAAGCGCGTCCGCGACCTCGTTCTCCCGACCAGGAATATACCTGATCGAGGTGGTGTACTCGGAGATGTACGCGAGCTGCCGCTGACGGCGCGCGGGCGCGTGTGCGGGGTCGTTGACGAACGCGTAAGTGAGATCCTTGTGGTCGGTGAAAATTTCGAAGTGGCGACCTTCGAGGTAATGGTGAAAATGCTTCACGGCCTCGAAGATGCCGGTAAGCTCGCGGTCGAAGACTGAGTACGCCTGCTGGCACGGGGAAAGTTTTTTTGAGAAAAAACTAATAGGTTGCCAAGAAATCTCCGGGGGTTTCCGTTGCTCCAGAACTGCACCGATTGCACCGTCCGACGCATCAGACACGAGACGGATCTCCGCCTCGTCGTCTGGGTACACGAGAAGAGCGCACTCGGCAAGCTCTCTCTTACAGTCCAGGAAGGCTTGCTCGGATTCGGGAGTCCAGGGGACTGGCCTCGAATCTTTTTTCCTGACGTCGCGCATCAAGATGTTCAACGGGTACTGGGTGGACGCAGCCCGTTTGAGGAAGGGTCTATACGAGTTGATTAACCCCAGGAAGCTACGGAGTTCGCTGAGAGTCTCAGGCCTGGGGTAATCGAGGATTGCCTGGACCTTCTCGGGGTTAGGACGAATTTCTTCCTCGTTGATGACGTGACCAAGGAAGGGAACTTCAGCCTGGCCGAAGATACACTTGGCGAGGTTGACTTGCATGTGATGCTTGTCAAGCCTCTCGAAGACGATGCGCAAGTGTCGCTCGTGTTCCTCGAGGGTGGCTGACGCGATGACAATGTCGTCGTAATACTTGATGACGAAGTCAAGGTCTCCGAGGGCTTTATGCAAGTGGCGCTGGAAGGTTGCGCCGGCGTTACGCAGACCCTCGATCATCACCAGGTACTCAAAAAGACCTTCGGGGGTGATAATGGCTGTCTTCTGAATGTCCTCAGGGGAGATCGGAATTTGCTGATACACGCGAACCAGGTCGATGACAGTGAAGACTTTCTTCCCGGTCAACGAACTGAGGGCATCACGCAAATTCGAGGCGTTGAACTTGTCAGGAATGGTGACAGAGTTCAACCAGCGAAAGTCGCCGCACATTCGCCAAGAGTCTTGCTTGGGTACGAGATGGATCGGAGAAGCCCAAGGGCTGTCCGAAGGACGACAAATGCCAGCGTCGCACAAACGTTTTATCTCCGCCTTGACAAACTTAAGTTTCTCGGGAGTAAGACGCCTGGGGCGCTGAGCTAAAGGTGGTCCGGTTGTGTTAATTTTGTGGCTGATGCCACGATCGTGGAGAGGAGCCGGAGGCTCAAGACCAAGGACGCGGGGAAAATCTGCGAGAATAGAACCGTACTTCTGAGAAGTACCGACGATACTAACGCCCGCGAGGGGCGGTTCCTGGAGGATACCGTCGGCGTGGAGCTTCGTGATGTTGTCCACGAGTCGTTGGCGTTTCAGATCAGGCATCAGGTCGAAGTGACGGAGGACGTCAGCTCCGAGAATCGAATAGGGAATATCGGCAACAAAGAATTTCCACGACATTTGGCGTCGTAGGCCAAGGTCGAAAGACTTGGTTAATACACCGAAGGTCGCGATTTCGGTACCATTTGCAGCTTGCAAAGGAATACCGCGCGGGGCATCAGTGCAAACCGTGTTCTTGGCGATAATCGACACTTGGGCGCCGGTGTCGACGAGAAAAAGCCGACTTGTCTTTCTATCGACAACGAAGAGGCGAAGGTTAGCGGAGCCCGGTGCGCTCGCCTCACACACGCTGGGGCCAATCAGTTTTTTGGAAGTTTCCTGTATTCCTGGTAATCCAGGGGAAACTTGTTTTTCCTCGCGAATTCCTCCCAGAGAGGACACGGAGGACCACGGCAACGAGTGCAATTCTCGCGGTATTTAGAGTGGGGGTAACAAAGCCGAGGCTTGTCACCGTCACGGCCTTTGGACCGGGAGCGGCTACGCCCGCGGGGGCGAACGTGCTGCTTAACGAGGGCGGCTACCTGGGCCGCGAGGTCGCCATTGTCTGAGACAGCATTGACGGAATGAACGAGGTTCCTGACAGGTCGAAGAAGAAATAAACGATCCGCCCTCTCGGCGGCGGCATCGCCGTCGCCCCGGGAAACCTCCGGGTCGACCGCTATCGCGATTTGATCGGGGAGTCTCCTCCAGCAAAGCTTCAGGATCAAAGACGGAGCAAGTTCGGTGCCTCCGAGACTCCTCATGTGCTGAAGGAGTTCGGACGGGCGGCGGTCATTGAGACTGCAACTTTCCAAGAGACGCTCGAGTCTCTGGTCTCCAGTCTCAGCGAAACGAGTTATGAGGGCTTTTTTCAAGCCTTCGTACCGATCGTGGGGAGGGATGGACCTGATTGCTGCACTCATGTCCTCGAAAATAGGCTGAGGCAGGTTGTGGATGACAGCCCAGTAACGGGCGCCATCGGACGTTATCCCGTCGTTGATGAAGCGTGACTCCAAGAGTCCAAACCAAAATGCTGGGTCTCGCTTCATGAATGGGATAAATTTAAGAGTGGAGCGGCTACCGTGATCACCGGAGCCACGACCCGTGTTCCCAGGGGCTGACGAAAAGCCTTGCTGGGGATTTCTGAGATCTTCGAACGAGGACTGTTGAGTAGCATCCGAGAAATCTCGAAAGAATCGTCCGTCTACGGTCCGGGGGGTGGGGTTAGGTAACCCCAACCCGAAAATGTCGAAAGGGGGGACGCGCTGAGGACCCGACGGTTGCTGTGAAGCAGTGGGACCAGAATGGTCGCTAACATGTGGCCGAAGGGTCACGTTCCCCGGAACGAAGTTTGGAGCGTGAGGGTTAGGCAAAATCCTGTGATCGGAGTTGACCACCGGATCCGGCTCGGTTCCCGGTGGGGGCGGCTGACCGGAGATTGGCACGCGGGCGTTTTCCTGGCCAGGGGCATTGGCTCCAAGGTTCACGAGCCCGAGCTTTGAAAACAAACCCTCGAGGGACTTCGTGAAAGAAGCTTCGATCTCGGCTTTCTGCTGCGCCAAGCGTGCTTCGAGGTCGAATGGCTCGGAACGGCGATCCTGGCCATCCACCAGCTGTAGGGAGGAGCTCTTTGCGTCATTGCCCGAACCCTTGCTGTCGTCGACGATTTCATCGGCCATGGTGTCAGGTGCAACTGCGACGAGAAAAAAAACAAACCTAGCGCGAGGAGGCCCGGGAGTTTGGCTGTGGGCCCGCGTCCTAGTGCGATATGGCTCGGGGAGTTGGCCAGTGAGCCCGCGACTTACGCTCGCCGATGGGTGTAGAGAGGCTCACAAGGACAAGTCCTAACACACCCCGACGCGACCGCGAGCTAAACACACGCAGTGTGAATAGCTGTCTTTTTCTAAAATCTAAATTTCCCAGAGGAAACCGCAAATGATTGCGCACGGGTCGCGAGGACCTATATCTAAATATAAAATGTACACCTAATCTAATATATACAGATTAATTGTGAGGAATATTGAAACGCGATAGTTCAGAAAAAAAAACGTGAAACGCGACCGCTGCGAAGAACAGAAGCACCGCGTGCTGCGATAAGCACGGCCAATTCGTGGAAAAGGGGGAGTGTTTCACGCGCGCGGTTCACACGAAAAGCACACACACGCACAGTCTTAAATTCTACCCGACCGCGAAAATTCCTCACAAAACGAGCGAAAATTAAAAGAGGATACTCCTGGTGGATCTCGATGGTCGAGCTGGTGCGCCAACCGCGATGATGGTGAAGACGGTGGCGGGCTGGCTCGTAGCTGCAAACTGCTGCACACGACGAGGTGCCGGCTTCGAAGTCGCCGGTTTTCCAGCCACGAGGGTGACTTCGCGTCTGAGCCCTCTCTTCGGGTTTCCCGCTTCACGCAGGATGAAACCCTCTTCGGGGAGTGACTTCGCGCCTGCCTCCCCCAGGTGCTCCTACGAAGCCAACACGTACCCAGATGTACGTGTCTTCGCCGGGCGGCCGAGCCGGTAAGGCGGAACCTTGTACGGTTTTTTTCTTTCTTTCTTTTAATAATTTCGGGTGTCCTCGTGCTTGACGGACGAGACACCGAAATTTCCGTGATACGGGTGTTTAGGATAGACACCGCGATAACACGCTCGAGCTTGTATGCCGGACAAAGGAAGCTCTTGGCGCGCTTTCTTTGATGGCGAAAACTGATCCTCGACGTCGGGGTCACCAATTGTAGGCTCTGGGTATCCTGAGGATGATTTCGGAGGCCTACGCTCCAGTTATAAGGACGAGGATAGTTAGAACACTGATGATTATTATGTCAATAGGCTTTTATTAGCTCAGGTACAAGGACGGCGGTAACGTTATGGTCGTTACTCGCCGAAGGCTCGAGGCACACTAACTTATCATACTATGCTACACTATACTACACGCGCTCGGCTTGGCGTAGCAAGCCGTGTAGTGACTCACACAACTTCTTTCTCACTCGCACACTCGCTATCTCTCTCGCTCTACCGTGGCTCGACGAGGCCGAGCCCCACAGCAAAGTGCGCAGTGCCGCCATCTGTTAGTCTGGCTAGTGTACCAAAGCGCGCTCTCTCTGCTGGTACGCCAGTACGTCCATGACCATTGAGCTGAGTGCACGCTGCATCGACTCTTTTTGATTAATAAAGTTCCTCTAGTTCAACCGTAGTATAGTTATTTAATTATCCTATCTCTATTATTTATTTATTTATTTAATAGGTTATGATAGCCCTGCTACGCTTTTTGTGAATATTTTTCGTTTTTTTTTTTTTTCCAAAACGTGTTTTATTCTATTGAAAATTTATCGGTCTGGACGTGCGTTTCCTTGTGCCAAGTGTTTTTGAAGAGATCTTGTTCCTCAAGTAAGTATAATAAAAATCTAGAAGTTTTTAATGAAAATCTAGAGTGCTGATTGGAAAACCTTTTGTGCGAAACTAAGGGTGATTGACAAGGTGTTCTAGATTAGGAGATGGGGGTGCGTTGCTGTTCGTTCGAGTGTTTTATTTTATTTTTTTTGTCTCGAGTTATCGGTTGATTAGACTACTAGAAGAGAAAAATAGAGTGTAAAATAGCTGTAGAAAAGTAGGGTGTGAAAGAATTGAAATGCTGCATGGAAATACTGATGTTAGAATACGTTGCTCGTGCGGGCTCAAACCTGCGGATGACAAAAGCCGATCGGCGCGCGGGAGAGATCTAACGTGTTGCCTGCCGCGGTGAGTTAGGCTTCCGAGAATCGGAGATTCTGGCGCCGTAGCCGAGCCGTTTGTTTTGTTTTACTCGAGTTTTAGAAGCTGTGTCGTACATTTATTCAACTGTGCGGATTGAGTTTTTAGTTTTCTTTTTCCCCGTGGTTCGTTGATAATTCTCTGAAGAGTTGTACGCATTTTTATTATTTTTAGTGATGTTACGTGGTGTTTTGGGGAATACGGGAATGAAATTTTCTTTTCTTTATCTCTCTCGGCTCTGGAAGAAAAATTTTTTCAACAAGATACCAGTGACGTCACTCCGTTTCTTGGGATCAAGCTTAGTATGGCGGGTTCTCGGGATATCGGTTTTTAAACTGAAACTCGTGCGTTCAGTCGGGATGCAAGCGGTGGCCAAGCCCCGCGGTCGTAGATCAATGCAGTGCATAGGGGTTCGTGCGCATTTCGGCATCGTACGTGTCGACGTTTACATGGATCTTGGTTTCGTTGTTTCAATTTCTAATCATAGTAATGATTTTTAATTCACTCAATGTTGCTTGGAAATTAGACTAGGATTCGCGTCAACTCTAGATGAATTCTAAAAGATATTTGGTATTGCAGAGACTCGAGATGACATCGTCTGGTGGGGAAAAAGTACCTGGCTCGCTGAACTCTACCCTCAGCTCTATCAGCCCGGAAATGGCCGATGCAATAAAACGCCAACATTTAATCCGCAGAAAAATGTACCGTCTCTACGGAACCATAGAGACTAATGGCGATCCATATCTGTCGATAGATCCTGTCGAACCTGGTAAATGTTTTATTTCATGAGATTATTTTTGAGTATATTTTTTTATTAGAACCATCTGTAGCTGCCTAGAAATTAGATCGACAGATCTGTCAATAACTTTAGAAAAAATCCAAATATCTTACTAGATGATTTTATTCTACAGATGAGCCCGTGGAAGAAGCCGATTGGTGGACGCTAACAAGCGGTTCACACGAGAATACCTCATGAACTTAGCCAGGATCGATGGAATCTTATTGAACTCTCCGCCTAGACCAAAACAAGATCTCAATCTTATTCAAACACTGGATGAGACTCACAACAATCTTGAAACTGAAATGGACCAGGAGACCCCTAGAAACACTTCAGAGCCGTCTTCAGCCAATGAGCTCGTACACGAGCCACCATCTTACGTCGACCCCGAGGTTATAATTCAGGTCGACGGGACTGACATCAGCCAGGACAATGCTCTCATCCTGCAGCAAGAGATCGAACAGCTTCGCCAGCAGAATACTTTGGATCAAAAATTGCTGCAACAACAGCAGTTAGAACACCAGCTTCTTCGGCAGAAGATGGAGCAAAAGATCAAAGATCTTGAATCCAAGCGGCGTGAGTTACAGACGACACAGCAGACAAGAACACAAGCTGCAGCACCACAAGCTGCAGCCACACAGGCCACAGGCCAGAACTTGATTTCGGTGTTGCCGCCCCTACCTCAACTTCAACCTATGCCGCCTCAACTCAACTTGGCTGACTTTCTTGCGCAACAGCGCAAGCTCACTGAGGTGATGAAGGCCTGCGCTGGCCAGATGAGTAGAGCGGCTGAGTCGATGACGAATGGAATGAGAACGCTTGCTAACCAGGTACCTAGAGACAATCTTTTTAACTCCACGATAATTGACAAATCACCCGAACCTTCTCTACCTAACGCTTTCCTCTGTAATTCAACGAACTCTAGACTTAATCGCGTTAATTTTTCTAATTCACTAGATTCGTCAAAGCTCAATCTTCCCCCAAATTTGAATGCAACTCTGACAGAACTAAATAAAACTCTAGAATTAAGCACAGTTAAAGTCTCGCATAAACGTGATTATAAACTAACCTTAAAGTTTGATTTGAATGTTTGGCTAGATTCTTTGCGTTCTGAATTAACTAATTCTGATCTACTAGATGTCATTGATGCAAATATTCTACCTAATAAAATTTATTCTCCAGAAATCCATAGAAAAAGAATTAATACTGTTAGAGACATTATAATTAATCATCTAGATGAATATTACCATAGAAAAATAATAAACTTGAAGGACCCTAAAATTATTTTGAAAAAATTAATAGATTATAGAAAGGCAGAAACAAATTTTACAGCTGCTTCTGTCAGATCTCGTTTATATGCACTAAAAATGAAACCTAGAGAAAAAATTAATGATTTCTGCGAAAAATTTGATGCAATTGTACGCGAGTCTGAAATGTGTGAAGGAGGAATTCCAATTCCTTCTGAAGAACAAAAAGCTGCATTTTACAATGCAGTATCTGGAGCTGTCCCAGAACTGGTGACGGCTGACCTCGTACAATCCACGAATGATAAACCTATGAGCCTAGAAAAAATGAAGTTGTTCGTTTTACAGCTAGAAGGCGTAAGTATCACCAGGTGCACCTGGTGTCCGCCCTGACCCCCCCCCCCTCCCCAGAGTCCTAACTTCCTGACAAAATCATCTTCAAGGCGTAAGTATCACCAGGTGCCTCGAGTGTATATCCTGGCCCCTCCAGAGTCCAAACTTCCTGGGGAAATCATCTCCAAGGCGTAAGTATCACCAGGTGCACCAGGTGTTTGCCCTGACCCTCCGAAGTCAAAACTTCCTGGGGAAATCATCTCCAAGGCGTAAGTATCACCAGGTGTTCCAGGTGTCCGCCCTGACTCCTCCGAAGTCCAAACATCCTGGGGAAATCATCTCCAAGGCGTGATTAATACCAGTTGCACCAGGTGTCCACCCTGGTCCCTTTGGTGTCTAAACTTCCTGGGGAAATCATCTCCAAGGCGTAAGTATCACCAGGTGCATCAGGTGTCCGCCCTGACTCCTCCGAAGTCCAAACTTTCTTGGGAAATCATCTCCAAGGCGTAATTAATACCAGTGGCACCAGGTGTCCACCCTGGTCCCTTTGGAGTCTAAACTTCCTGGGGAAATCATCTCCAAGGCGTAAGTATCACCAGGTGCACCATGTGTCCGCCCTGACTCCTCCGAAGTCCAAACTTCCTGGGGAAATCATCTCCAAGGCGTAATTAATACCAGTTGCACCAGGTGTCCACCCTGGTCCCTTTGGTGTCTAAACTTCCTGGGGAAATCATCTCCAAGGCGTAAGTATCACCAGGTGCATCAGGCGTCCGCCCTGACCCCTCCGGAGTCCAAACTTCCTCCGAAATATTTTTTCACCCTTCTGTTATATAAACTTCTTGTGCGTATGCAGGTTACAAGTATAAACTGCTGTGCGTCGACTACACGGAGAAAAAAAAATTGGAGTTTCTCCAATTTAAAATAGGAGGCGCTATGAGTCCCGTCAGATTGTGAACTCTCCAAACAAAAATTGGAGTTTCTCCAATTTTTTTTTGGTAAAGTAACATTTCGTCGATTAGGTTAATGATTCTCAGAGATGATCCACGTGCTGGTATAGAAACATTTAAACAACCTCTTGGACCCGAATTAGCAGTTTGCCAACGGTAGACTCACCTTTGGAGCATACCCGGGGATTTCACCAGGTCGCGAATGACGGGTACACCTGGAGATCATCTCCGAGAACTTGGTTTGAATTTTCTTAGAGGTGACTTTGGGGATCGTCTGGGGAGCTCCCAGGCATGAATTTCGACCTGGACAACCAGGTCACCGATGACGAGTATACCCGAGGATCATCTCCGAGAAGTAAAGTTGAGTTTTCTTCGTGGTGACTCTGGTGATCAACATCATTCTTTACTTAGAGAACTCGATTGCTCGAAGATGATGTCCGGGTATACCCGTCATCGGTGACCTGGTTGTCCAGGTCGAAATTCATGCCTAGGAGCTCCCCAGACGATCACCAAAGTCACCTCTTGGAAAATTCGAAAGAAGTTCTCGGAGATGATCCCCGGGTATACTCGTCATCGGTGACCTGGTTGTCCAGATTGAAATTCATACCTGAGAGCTCCCCAGACGATCACTAAAGTCACCTCGAGAAAAATTCAAACTAAGCTCTCGGAGGTGATGCCCGGGTATACCCGTCATCGGCGACCTGGTGCAATGCGCCTCGGGTATGCTTCCCAGAGTATGCTACCGTCAGCAATCTGTCAACCCGGGTCCGAGAGATTGTTTCAGAGTTTCTATACCAGCACGGGAATCTTAACCTATAGTCGACAAAATTCTCAATTTTAAATTGTAGGAATACCAAAAAAAAATAGGAAAAACTCCAATTTTTCAAGATTAGAGAATCTCCAATTTTTTTTTTGGTGAAACTCCCCTCCAAATTGGAGAAACTCCTATTTTTTTTTCTCCGTGTAGTCTTGACTTGACTCGACTCGAGTTACTCGATATTGGATTCTCGACTCGAGTTTACAACCATGTTTTCAGGCCTATGCCTATTCAGTGTGCATATTGCATAGCTGGCGGAGAGGGCGCGCTGTAGTAGAAATTATAGCAGAGGCGGGGAGTGCCAAAACAGCCTTTTGGAATGAATAAAAAAATATCCCGTAAGCTCTAAGCCCACAAAACCCTGGGCGTCCGAGTTTAACTAATGAAAAAAAAATATATATATAAATAAACAAATAATCCACCAAGCTTTGAACCCTAGAATCTAGATGCCCTAGGCGTCCAATTTTAATGTTTAAATAAATAAATAATCCCCCAAGCTTTAAACCCACGATGTGCTGGGCGTCCGAGTTTAATTTTTAAATAAATAAATAATCCCCCAAGCTTTAAGTCCTAGATGCCCTGGGCGTCCGAGTTTAATTTTTAAATAAATAAATAATCCCTCAAGCTTTAAGTTCTAGATGCCCTGGGGGACCGAGTTTAATTTTTAAATAAATAAATAATCCCCTAAGCTTTGAACCCTAGATGCCTTTGGCGTCCGAGTTTAATTTTTAAATAAATAAATAATCCCCTAAGCTTTGAACCCTAGATGCCCTGGGCGTCCGAGTTTAATTTTTAAATAAATAAATAATCCCCCAAGCTTTAAGCCCTAGATGCCCTGGGCGTCCGAGTTTAATTTTTAAAGTATTATCAATAATCCCTGCTTCCCTTTTTTCAAGCTCAGAACTTTCGCCGTCAGGTCTTCAACTCCACGCAGCCAACGGGACCACTATCAAGACGTACGGACAACAATTCCTGGAGCTCAACCTAGGCATCCGGCGTCCTATCAGGTGGGCATTCACCGTCGCCGACGTGGATCAACCTATCATCGGCGCAGATCTACTAGCTCACTATGGCTTGGTGATAGATCTGAAACACCAACGTCTCCAGGACTCTGAAACTACCATCTCGTCTGGAGGCTTCACCAAAACAACAAATCTGCACGGCATCTCAGTTCTGGCAGCGTCTTATGTCACGGATGCCCCACCGCAGTACCACAGTCTCCTTCGGGAGTTTGAAAGCCTTTCCTTCCCGAAGTCAGCACCAGGCCTGGCATTCAAGCCGGAGACCATGCACCACATCGAGACCAAGGATCCTCCAGTTTTTCAAAGAGCCCGGCGTCTCACCGGTGAAAAGCTGGAGGCTGCGAAGCGGGAGTTCGACCTGCTGCAACACCATGGCGTCGTGGAGCGCCGTGCCAGCCCATACGCCAGTCCTATCCATCTGGTACAGAAAAAAAATGGTTCTTGGCGTGTCACTGGCGATTACCGCTGGTTGAATGCGCAGACAATGCCAGACAAATACAGGATCCCGCGGATTGAGGACCTGTTTGCCACGAAGTTGCACGGTAAGAAAATTTTCAGTGTCATCGACCTGGAAAAGGCCTTCTACCAAATTCCCGTGGCCCCGGAGGACGTCCCGAAGACTGCCCTTTGGGAACTGGGTGCTCCTAAAAATGCCTCCAGGCCTCAGGAACGCCACCCAGACCTTCCAGCGCTTCGCAGACCTGATCTTCCAGGGTCTCGACTTCGTCGTCTGGTACATTGATGACATCTTGGTGATGTCAAAGACGCACGAAGAGCACATCGAACACTTGCGCATTATCTTCGAGATCCTGGAAAAATATGGCCTCACGATGAATGCCAGCAAGTGCACCTTTGGCCAGGAAGAGGTAGTATACTTAGGGTACAAAGTCACAAGCACTGGCTACTCTGCGCCCAAAGCCAAGGTCGAGGCGATTAAAACTTTTCCTCTGCCGGAGACGCGCCACGACATGCGTGCCTATCTGGGCACTTTGAATTATTTCAGGTCGAGCATTCAACACGCAGCTCACCACCAAGCAGTTCTCAATGACTGCCTCAAAGGCTCCACCAAGAAGCGCGACATGACGCCCATCATCCACACCCCAGAGACCAGGCAAGCCTTTGAACTATCTAAGCAAGCACTAGTCGAGGCCACCGAGCTTGCATACCTCTCACCAACTGGACAACTGGTTCTTACCACTGATGCCTCGGACGTCGCCATCGGTGGTACACCCGAGCAGCACGAGGACAGCAACATCCAACCTTTAGGATTCTTCTCACGCAAACTCACGAGTACAGAGAAGAAATACAGCCCTTACGACAGAGAACTACTTGCAGTTTTCGCTGCCTTCAAGTTCTTCAAACATATACTTGACGGTCGTGAGTTCCGAACCCGGACCGACCACAAACCACTGGTACAGAACAGCCACAGACGGCCCAGCGAAGACTTGTCACCAAGAGTCCTGCACCAGCTCGACTTCATCTCGCAGTTCAACACCAAACTTGAACACATCAAAGGTGAGGACAACATCCCAGCAGACACTCTTTCCCGCATCAACGCAATCACGATGCCCACTTTGCTTGACGCTGCCACCATCCGTGCAGCACAACAACTGGACGATGAGTTGGAGCAAGTGGTTGGACAAACTTCGCTGAACCTACAACTACTGGACCTGGAGGACAACCCCGTCATTTGTGACGTCTCCACTGGCGTCGTGCGGCCCTACCTGCCCGCAACTTAGCGCAGGGTTGCATTCGACGTCATCCATGGTCCACCTCATCGCAGCGGGCGAGTGACAGCTCGCACGCTCGTGCAAAAATTCATCTGGCCAGGCCTTCGCAAAAACGCCATCCGATGGGCTCGTGAATGCATTCCGTGCCAAAAATCAAAGATATCTCGGCACAACAAGACAACACCACATCACATTCTTGTACCTGGCACGAGATTCAATCACATCCACATTGACATTATTCTGCAACCACCCGTTGATGGTTACAAATACTGTCTCACCATCGTGGATCGTTTCACCAGATGGCCGCAAGCAGTACCCATGAAGGACATGTTGGCCGAAACAGTCGCCTGAGAGCTGTACCGACACTGGATCTGCCAATATGGTACCCCCATCACCATAACCTCAGATCAAGGAAGTCAGTTCGAGTCGGACCTTTTCAAGTCCCTTGGCCGTTTAGTGGGACTTTCCAACAAAATCCGAACGACTTCTTGGCACCCTCAATCAAATGGCATGTGTGAGCGGATGCACAGAACACTAAAAGCCGCCCACATGTGTCACTCTGACAAGTTCCCGTGGACCCAGATCCTTCCAACAGTTCTGCTTGGTCTACGAACTTCTTACAAGCCAGACCTTGGCGCGTCACCAGCTGAAATGCTTTATGGAGCAACCATCCGCATTCCTGGTGAGTTTTTTATCGCTCGTGACTTACCTGTAAATCCAGTCACCTTTTTACAGAAAATACGTGCACACTTCCAAGCCTTGCAACCTGTACCTTCGGCACACCACATCAAGCCGAACACGCAGTTCGTCTTCAAGGACTTGGCCGCCAGCACTCACGTTTTTCGTCGTGTCGATGGAGTAAAACCCATGCTGACACCTCCATACACCGGGCCACACAAGGTCATTCGGAGGTTAGACGAAAAACGCTACGTCATCGACCAGGATGGCACAGAAAAAACTGTCTCCACTGAACAACTCAAGCCAGCATACTTGGAGCGCCTGGAACACATCAGGCAACCGCAGGTGAAGCTCAGTCAACAGGAAGAATCTCGAACTTCAACCTCAAGTCAGGACACTGCTGAGTCTGAGCCACAGCAGCAAGCTGCTCCTCAGCAACGAATAACAAACGCGGAGTCCGCGCCACATCAGCCAGCCGCTCCTCCGCCTCCTCAACAGCCAGAGTCCAAACAAGCACAGCCAGCTACTCTACCTTTCCAGGAGGACCTTGGCCACGAACTGCAAAAACTCTTTTCAGCACCTCAACAACAATCGCAAAAAGCAGACGTGGCACAACTCAAAAACCAAACCGGCCTAAAAGAGTTCGTTTCTCGCTCCCTTCGCTCCTTCGTCCTGCGAAGCTCTCTGGAGAGGGGGTAGCTGTGGCGACCCGTGGAAACCCGCCACAACAAGCACAGCGGCAACCGCGCAAGCAGAACCTGGCACCGCGCGCTGTGTACTGTGCGGCGCTCATGGACAGCGCACACACACCAACACCGATGCAAGCAAGGCGGCCCTTTTGGGTCTGAGCGTCCCTGTTCCCAGGGGGGCCCCCAGTCAGTCTTGCACCGTCACGCACGCCGTGCAGAGCCCAAGCCACGCTCAACCGAGTAGCTTGGTCAAAATAATCTTTATATTCATTTAAACTAAATACATTCTTAACTTGTAATCAGTCGACATTAATTTTCATTTTATCATTAAACTACAGTTAACTAAACAAGTGCTTTTATTATTTACAAATACCCCTTTTCTCACTCACCAATATAAAACACGCTTAAGTCAAATTCAACCGCCCGTCAAGCTGGTAACTTGACGTGCCTGAACATTCAAAATACCACAACGTTTTGTGTTGTTAAACGCGGATACGGCAGCGTAGGACTTAGGTAGGGTAGGGTGGGGTAATCGTGCCACTTTAAAAAATACACGCCAAAATGGTATTTATAAAACTAAGAAATAATAAAATGAAACTTTCTTAGAGAGCCGTAAAAAATTGTAATGAATTCACGAAATATTGAATAATTTTTTTGAAATGTTTAAACTTTCTTAAACAATTTTAAAATGATTAAAAAATTCTCGAACTGAAAAAAGTTATAAAGTTATGAAAAAATGGGGTAATCGTGCCGGACAACGTGGGGTAATCGGACCGTTTATAAATCAAATATTCAATGTTATTAGTATTAATTTTATTTTATTTTTCTTCATCAAATCAAGTACGAAGTAACTTTTTTTAATACAAACAAAAAAATACTGAATCATAGTAGAAAAATCGCAGTTTAATTAACAGTTATATTTAACTTATCATTAAAATCACATGCTTCAATTAAAAATATTTATTAAACTATTCATTTTTGTAACGAAATCTGTTTTTCAAATCTTTTATCTTGATCTAATTTGAATTTAAAAAAATTTTTTTAAACTTAAAATAACAATTTTAACCAAATTGCTGTACCTAAGGTAATATAATCTTTTTTTAAAATTACAACTCAAATTCTGGAAAATCTTTATTACCTAAATCAATTTCAATTTAAAAAAATATTAAATATTATAATTAAAATCTAAAACATGAAAAAGACAACTTTTAATGCCTTATCAATACTTTGTAATCACATTTTGAAGTTTTGGAGTATTTTTTTCTTATCATTATATTTATTGTTTTAAAACACTATATCTTATTATAAAAACTCTATAAAAAAAGAAATATTTTATAAAATATAAACTGACAACAAAGTTTATAATTATTTGTTTATTTTGGTGCTCAATTAGATTTAGTAACTTTAGGTTTCCCAGCTGAAAAATTCCATATGGAAATCCGTAAGGAAACCCGTACGGGGGCCCATAAGGGTTCCTGTAAAGGATCCCATACGGGTTTCCGATACTGATATTTGGTCAGGGTTTCCGTACGGGTTTCCATACGGGTTTTTTTTTTTTTTTTTTTTTTTTTCTTTTAATTTTATTTTCACACTTTTTTTTATTTATTTAATATTATTATGAGATATTGTTATATTATTTTTTATAAGATTTAATTATTAATAATGAAATTATTTTGAATAAAATTATCGAAGAAAAAAATTTTGTTGCACGTGTTTGCGCGCTAAGAGAGACTAGTTAAAAATCAAATATAAAACAGTTGTTAAAGTAGTTTAATTAAAGTCTTCGAGCAAGCTAGCTCAATGGCTCAGTTGGTAGAGTGATTGCCTGCCATGCCTGGGGTCGTGGGTTCGAATCTCAGTCGAACAAAATTTTTTTGTTCGATACTTTTATTCACTTAATTTTATTATTAATAATTAAATCTTATAAAGAGTAAAATATCAATATCTAATAATAATATTAAATTAAATAAATAAAAAAATAATGTGGAAATAAAATTAAAAGAAAAAAAAAAAAAACCTGTATGGAAACCCGTACGGAAACCCTGACCAAATATCAGTATCGGAAACCCGTATGGGATCCTTTACGGGAACCCTTATGGGTCCCCGTACGGGTTTCCTTACGGATTTCCATATGGATTTTTTCAGCTGGGTTATGGTTTGCTCGAGAAACTGGTTGCTTTTGGTTTTGAGTGGCTTGACCAATTATATTTGATTTCCATGAGAAAAATTATTAGTGATCATTTGATGTATAGCTGGATTAGAAGTTGAATAAACTTGATTCCAATTATTAGAAGTCTGCTAGTACATAGACTGAATGTTCGTTTAAACTAAACTATTTTGATTAAGGCCAAATGTTGGTATTTGTACCATCGCTGAAGAATTTGGATACATGTTATTAATAACACCAGGATTCAAACATTGCACTGCATTTAGGGGTATAGAATGACCATCATTAGTTATCATTGGCCTTTGATATTGAGACACCATAGAGTTTGCAGCTTCACAATTCTCATTTGGCAAGGCACTACAAAATTGTTGGTTCTGAAAAGCTTGTTGATACATGACGGGGGGAAAGTACACAGCTGTACAGAAAGATTTGTGTTGGTTATGTCTCCTGCTGCTTTTCTTTTTTTAGCAGGTGCTTTTGAATTTTTGGGCTTGGTTTGTTGAGCTTTGGCCTCCTTGAGATCTTTTATGTAACCTTCAGCAGTGAGAACTGCTGTTTTTCCTTTTCTTGAAGCGTTTCTAATATTAAGAGAGGTCTCAATCTTGTTTTGAAGAGAATTATTTGAATTAACTTGAGGATCACTCTGCACATTTGTTAATTGCATGACATCTTGGCAATCACTCCGTACAACATTTAATTGTATGACATCTTGGCAATCACTCTGTACAACTTTTGCTTGCATGACATCTTGGCAGTCACTCCGTACAACTTTTGCTTGCATGACATCTTGGCAATCACTCCGTACAACCTTTGCTTGCAGCAGATTTTGATCACTCCGTAACACACTTAGTGGAATATGAAAATTAGTAGTTGGAGCCATAACTGAAGCAGAATTAGATGGAGTTGATTGCTGTATATTACTGGTAATCAAAGGAGCACTTGACTGATCCAAAACATTCATGCTATTGGAAGTGATTAGCTATTGACGGCTACATTGCAGGTACTGTTTAAGGTTAGGTCGAACGAAAAAAGGAGCGAAGAATCTGGTACGATTACCCCACAAAATGGTTACAATTAGCCTACTTCATTTTTTTTTTTAATAGTAATTGTTCATTGTAAAATTCTTATTTCGTAAATATCATCGGAACAGAAATGCAGCTGAAACCTTCAATTTTCAATTATGATAAATAATTATAAAGCTAATCACTTTTTTGAAATGTTTGTAGTTATTTATAGCTGAACCATAAAACCATTTTTTTTTTCGAGAAAAATACATCGCTCTTTGACGATTTTTTATAAAAAATATATGATTTATTACTGTTTCATTTTTGTGCAGAAAAATGCGCTAGAATCTTTACTTTCTTAAAAATTTTTTTTTTTTTTTCATAATTTTTTATAAAAATAAAAAATGGTCCGATCCCCACTGGCACGATTACCCCACCCTACCCTACTACCTTACATCGACACTCTCGGTCTGAGAGTTAATATTTGTTGAGATAAGCGACTAGCGAAAGCAGGCCTCTCGAAAGTGGCAGAATTCCAAATGGCGGGAATAGAACAAAAATTTGAAATTTCAGGGCAGTAGTGGCACAGAAAAATTAAATTAAAAAACCCACAAACCTACAACCCCATAACGCTGGGCGAAGAAATAAATAAATAAATTAATAAACCAACAAGCCTACAACCCCATAACACTGGGCAAAAAAATTAATAAATAAATTTATTAATAAACAAATAAACCAAGAAGCCTACAACCCCATAACGCTTGTCGAAAAAATTATTAAATAAATTCATAAATAAACAAATAAACCAACAAGCCTACAACCTCATAACGCTGGGCGTAAATATGAATAAATAAATTTTTAAATAAACAAATAAATCAACAAGCCTACAACCCCATAACGCTGGGCATAAATATTAATAAATAAATTTATAAATAAACAAATAAACCAAGAAGCCACAACCCCATAACGCTGGGCGAAAAAATTAATAAATTAATTAATAAATAAACAAATAAACCAACAAACCAACAACCCCATAACGCTGGGCAAAAAATTATTAAATAAATTCATAAATAAACAAATAAACCAACAAGCCTACAACCCCATAACACTGGGCGAAAAAATTTATAAATAAATTTATAAATAAGCAAATTAACCAACAAGCCAACAATCCCATAACGCTGGGCGAAAAAATTAATAAATAAATTCATAAATAAACCAACAAGCCAACAATCCCATAACGCTGGGCGAAAAAATTAATAAATAAATTTATAAATAAACGATGTAACAGTGCTCGTCCGGGGAAAAACAACGATGATCCGCGTTGTCGGACCAGCAACTGTACAAGTATAAAACTCCTGAGTACTCGCTCCTGAGTACTCCTGCAGCCGTTGCCAGTACCTGCAAATAATTAAGTAGACATGCTTGGGGAGACGCATACGCGGACTAGCTGTCGAATGCCGGCAGTGGGCGGGGCTATTCCCCAAGCTAAAATCAAAATAAAACAAATTTCCCGGAATTAATAAATTCCCTAAATGAGGAAAAGTCGAGCGGAGGAAAAAGGTTCGGTTTTCAATAAAAAACCTCGGAACAACAATTAATTTTAATTTTACAATTTATTGTCAAAAAGAATAACAAAAAAATAATAATACAAAAATTAATTATCGCGATTCTAGAATTTAAGATTTAAAGTTCGGCCGATCGCGCGAGTGGCCGAACAAAGAAAGTCAAAAGTAAACAAAGTAATCTGCCGGGCAGCTACGCGCACCGGCTCGCAAGTTTCTACGTGTGAGTTCTATCGAGGATTCACACGTAGAATCTTCGGGAAATAAATCCAGACGGGGAGAGAACAATTTACGGGTTCTCTCCCTTATCACCCAGCACTCCTGCACACACACGCTTCACACTCGTTTTCGGGGGGCACAAACCTTGACTCCGCGCGGGTTGAGATCTCCGTGGAGCAGGGGTTCCGGGATTTCTGGCTTGTACACCAAAAACTCGTACACTCGAACACGCCATACTCTCAGCGACTTTGCGAGTCGTAATTGTCAAAAAACTCTCCGCGAGCCGCGATCACAAACTTTCTTTATTCTGACAAAAAAAAAGAGAACGAGAGAGAGACGGAGTGTCTAGCCTAAACTATCGAAGTAGACTGGTCGGTCCGTTCCGGAATGGTCCGCCAGCAGCTGTTCGTCTGCTGCTGGCCCGCGTCCACACAAAAAATCTCGATCGTGTGGACGAATATTTTTACCGACCGAGACAACGAATAAACCAACAAGCCAACAATCCCATAACGCTGGGCGAAAAAATTAATAAATAAATTCATAAATAAACCAACAAGCCAACAATCCCATAACTCTGGGCGAAAAAATTATTAAATAAATTCATAAATATACAAATAAACCAACAAGCCTACAACCCCATAACGCTAAGCGAAAAAATTAATAAATAAATTTATAAATAAACAAATAAACCAAAAAGCCAACAATCCCATAACGCTGGGCGAAAAAATTAATAAATAAATTCATAAATAAACCAACAAGCCAACAATCCCATAACGCTGGGCGAAAAAATTAATAAATAAATTTATAAATAAACGAATAAACCAACAAGCCAATAACCCCATAACGCTGCCCAAAAATAAATAAATTTATAAATTGATAGATTTAATTAAATCTATAAAGTAATAATAATAGTTGCAGCTGGATCAGGAAGGGTTAATCACTGAGACACAAGACACTTTGTTTATGCTGATAAATCACTCTTATTTATTTATTTAACTCAAACTCTGTACTTTAGTAATACAAAGATATCGCAAAGCTATACTCAAAAACTACGTCAATCTTAGACGAAGGATGCAGCGCGAGTGCCAGTGGCCCTCCACTGCATTCAAAGCGTCAGGCCTGTGCGCGCGCCCTACTGCCCGTGCAGTCCCGAAAGGGAGGCATCGATAAAGCCAATTTCTTACACTCCCTCCCTTTGTCGATGACTACCTTTCTTATTAATTAATCTTAGTTAATTTTATTCTCAAAATACATGTATAAAAATATAAATATTTTTCTCTAAGTAGTAGGGGTCGCAGCATGAGCTCAGCGTTAGTTTTCTGTGAACAGATAAAAAAATTAATTGATTAGTTGTATTCTCAAAAATATAAATATATATTTATTAATATTTCTCTAATTTCTTAATGTAAGTATATTCCTCTAAACTTTACATTTCTCACTCTATCAACGACATATTACACAGCATATTTCTCAGTTTAATATGCTGAGGTCGTGGTAAGGGCTTTGTCATTACATCAGCAATGTTCTCTCTAGATTCAATCCAATGGACTTTTACTTTGCCTTCATCGACACATTGTTTAATGTAGTCGCCGTGTGTTTCAGACATGTGTTTTCTCACACCTGTACCTTCTCGCTCTTCAAGATTTCTCATAATCTCTTCCAGAGTCTCATCAAAAGATTTCAGCTTGTGGCTGCCATCCATTTCGGTACATTTTCCTGCCGATTGATTATCACACCAGACTGTGACTGGGTAATAAGTTTTTCCAGTGATATACCTGATTGATTTATCAAGTGATATCAGCTCCTCACATGACTCACTCATGGCTAAGTACTCTGCAAAGCAACTTGATTTTGTTACCCAAGGTTGCTTATGACTTCTCCATGCGATTGTATCGCCGAAGAGTCTTATAACGTATCCGCTGGTCGATACTGAGCCTGGACAGTCTCTACAACTTGAATCAGTCATAGCTTCTAAAATCTCTGACTTGGCCGTATATCTAAGACCAAGGTTAATCGTACCTTTCAAGTACGCAAAAACTCTCACAACTTCCTTCCAATCTTATTCAGTTGGATTTAGGTGCTTTCTCGCAAGGAAGTTTACTGCAAAAGCTATATCTGGACGTGTAGCATTTGCTAGGTACATTAAGCTTCCGATGGCTTCTCTGTATGGCACCTTTTTGACTTCTTTCTCTATTTGCTCCTCTGAGCTTTCTGAGCTTTTTAAGCTTTCAGTTTTGGTTTTTTTATTTCTCTTACTCACTTGTCGTGTTTCCATTGGAGTGTCATGTGGATGTACAAAATTCATATCAAATTTCTCTAACAATTTCTCTGTATAATCAGCTTGGTGAATTATCATTTCTCTCGAATTTTTATTCCTCTGAATAGTCATGCCTAAAAAGTTTTTAGATTCACCAAGATCTTTCATTTCAAACACTGATGATAAAAGTCTTTTTATCTCATTCAGTTTCTCGATATCATTGCTCGCAATTAGCATATCATCGACGTATAGTACAACGAAAGCCATTTTGCCTCGATGCCTCCAAGTGAATAACCATGGATCATGCAAATCATTTTAAAGACCGAGCTTTCGAGCTTCTCTAGAGAATTTCTCATTCCATCTCTTCAAACTTACTTTCAAGCCGTACATAGATTTCTCTAACTGACACACTTTTGATTGTTTTATATCATTAGGAACTTCCAGGCCATCTGGAATTTCCATATAGACTTCTTCATCAAGTTCGCTGTTTAAGAATGCTGTTTTTACATCCATCTGACATACATGTAAGTTGTGCTTATTTATTATAGCAAGGACAGATCTGATCAAAGATAATCTTGAGACTGGAGCATACGTCTCTTTTAGATCATACATATTTTTATCTTTGAATCCTCTTATCACGAGCCTTGCTTTAAAATTTATTGAACCATCAGCATCAACTTTTCTCTTAAAGACCCATTTCGAGTCAATCACGTTTGGCTTTTTACCGGCTGATGTCGGTTTTGGCCTGTCAACTAGTCTCCAAACCTCGTTTGTTTTCATTGAGTCCAGTTCTTCTCTTATTGCTTTGTTCCAATTTTCTTTTGCATCAGATTCCATTGCTTCTTTGAAGCTTGTTGGATCTTTTTGCAGTTTTGTTAACCACATGTGTGACAACTCATCTGTCTCTTGGACATTGAGATATCTTGCTGCACAGCTGATGTCTTCAACCCTTCTCGAGTTTGAATTTTGCTCTATCTGTTCATCAGACACTATTTTCCTCTTTAGTTGACTTCTCGTTACCGGACAGTTTTTGTCGGTCTTTTTCTCTATAATTTTCTTTGTATTTGATTTCTTTGTTCTGCCCCGCTTTTTCGATACAGTTTTCTCTATCTCCACACTTTCTGGAGCTTGCAAGCTCTGATCAAGTTCGATCTCTGTCGGCTTGTCAGGCTCAAATTCTTAATTTTTGATATCGAATTTTTCATAATTTTTATCTCGACCGTATACATTTCTGTACACTAATTTCTCATTGAATTTTACATGTCTCGACTCTAAAAATTTGCGAGTGCCTGGGTGCCACAAAATATAGCCTGTAGCAATGTATCCTACTAGGACAGTTCTCACAGCTACTGCTTTAAATTTTGACTCAATTTTTGGCAGTTTCACATATGCTATACACCCGAAGCGTTTTATTCGATTTAAATTACATCTCAAGTTTTCAGCAAATTTAAGAGTTGGAATATTATAATTGATCGATTTGTGAGGAGTAATATTGTAAGCTAGCACAGCTGCCTCTGCAGCAAACTCCCACATAGTCTCGGGTAGGCCTGAGTCACACATGTAAGCTCTTATCTTTCTCTGGATGGTTTTGTTGAATCTCTTAGCCACTCCGTTGTGTTCAGGAGTCTGGCTTGGAGACAGATCAGCTTCGATCTTCTCCTTTCTCATTATTTCAACAAATTTACCACCTGTGAACTCAGTACCTCTATCTGATCTTATATAACACACTTTTGCATTTTCTCTGAGCAAGTTTCGTGTGGTTACTAAGAATTTCTCAAGTGCATCACCTGACTCATCCTTTGATTTTAGATTATAGCTCTTAGCTAATCTCGAATAATCATCAATCAAAGTTAATATATATCTCCTGTGACCTGGCCACGAAATAGGTTTGATCGGACCCATAGTGTCACTATGAATCAGTTCGAGAGGCTTTAAAGCTCTCTTTCTCTTTTCAGTAAATGGTAACTTTCCCATTTTAGATAAGGTACATACTTCACAGTCACGAATAGATTCATCAAATCTTATTTTCTCTAGTGACTTCTCTATTTTTTGTAATTTTCTCAAGTAATTAAGTGAAGCATGACCTAATCTATAATGCCATAGCATTGCCTCATTTTCAGGAATAAACTCTTTTGGTTTATAGCTTAAGTTGTTAATAAGCATATCTTCAATATTATCAAATGACTCAAACTCATCTATTTTCACGGTTTTTGGCCATGTTAAACTTATGTTATCTTTCTCTGATGTTTTCTCTACATCATTATTATTTTTTAAATATAAGTCTTTCTCATTGTTCAAGTTTGCGTCAAGCTTTTCAATATTTTTCATGAACTTTTCTAAATTCTCTCTCCCAATCTCAGACGGTAAGATTTCTGGATTTCTTTCAGAGCTTTTCGAAGTTTGAAGTGAGCTTTCTCCCTCCGAAACTGACATTGGGTTCTCAAAATCATTTATCGTCTGGGATTGTTCAGAAAGTTCATGTTCTTTTATGATTCGGGCTTTACATGTATAATTTTCTAATATTTCTGTAATTTCACCATTCTCATTCTCACTTTTCTTTATTTCAAATCTTACCATCCAGCTGGGCTTTTCATAAATACCTTCAAAGATTATCTTATCATTCTCTCCATCAAATACTTTGAAAGATTCATCGTCCAACTGAATAATAAAACCTGCATCTGCTAGTCTCCGTAAAGATTGCAAATTCTCAGAAATATCTTTCGCAGCAATTACGTTTGTTAATTTTATAACATTCTCACTTGGTGAATTACTTTTTAGTAATAGATCGCCTCTGCCATCTATTACAATATCCGCAAAATTATTTTTATTAGCGCTTTTTATCACGCCATTTTCAGATACTCTTAAATCTGATAAAATAAAGCTCTCATTTACAATATGGTTTGTCGCACCCGAGTCAGCGACAAACTCTATGTATTCTTTATGGCATGCATTATTCTCATTAAAACTTCTCTTACCTTCATTTAAAGTTTTTGCTGCATTTGCAGCAGGGTTACCTCCACCGGTTCTTTGGCCTTTGCCACGACCTCCACGGCCGCCACGACCACCTCTGACACTGCCACTGCCTCTGCTTTTCTTATTCGAACCTTGTTGAGGTTCGTCATCGGCTTTTCTCTTACCCTGTTGATTTTTAGGGTTAAGCCAACACTCCTCTTTCTTGTGTTTGCCGATTTTATTGCAAATTTGACAGCGCCAGGTACCTTTCTCAATGCGTGGGCAGTCTTTCTTCCAGTGGTTGAAGTCACCACACCAATGGCATTGGTTAGACCTCGCAGAGGGTCCACCACGCCCTCTGCCACCATGGCCTCTTTGGTTTTTGGTAAAAGCTCTCGAAGCTTTTGTTTGCTTGTCAAAAGCTTTCTCGGAGTTGAGGTCCACTTCAATTACTCGGATTTTGTCCCTCAACTCTTCGTAGGTCATCTCTTTACCAGTTGATTTCTGTATGCTGCTGTTTGTTCTCCTGATCTCACCGTACACAGGGACTACAGCAGCATAAAAAGTGACTCTTTTCTCTGACTCTGTGGCTGGCTCGTCCGTAAACTCCAGCTCACGTAGAATGGCATCGTATCGGTCGCAGAATGCGCTGACCGTCTCACTTCTATCCATTCTTATGCTATAAAGCTGAGTCTTTAGGGTAGTCGGAGTGACACCAATAATGTCCTTCCTCTGTTGTCTCAGCTTCAGCAAAATCTGTTTTGGGTCATCAATGCCCTCAATCAGATTATTGTTTCGGCCATCGAGCCTAGACATGATAATGTCTTTGACAATGTTATTTCTAACATTTTCAACCTCAGGAGTCATGAACCTGGGCTTTGGTGTTTTAGGATCGACAACATCCCTCAAATTATTGGTTCCTAGCTCGGTCAGGAGCCGATTATACCAGGATCCAAAACTCAAGTCCGGAGTACCTAGCTTATAGTCTCTGTTTATAGATATTCTCGGAATCAGACAATGACTTTCCAAAGGCTGCTGAAGCGGAGCTTCAGGTTGACAGTTGACCCATTGAAGTCTTGCTCTGTTAGCTTCAATCAAGTCTTTTTGTATGACTGCGAGCTTATCAGTCAACTCTTTCACCTGCGCCAGAAGACTACTTTCAGTCGGCGTCAAGGTGTTGAGTGAAGCAATCTTGTCGCTTTCTTCCCTTTTGGCCTCGTCCTCTTTTTCCGAATCTACTGTTGGAATTGACTCATCATTCTCTCTGTTTTGCTCTTTGGCATTTTCAGTAGTCATGGATGCTGTGAAATTAAAATAACTCAATTAAAACCTGGATTTAAGATTTTTCAGATCTGACATTCTCAACTCTAATTTTCTAAAGTTTATATTGACTCAAATCTCATTTCTCAAAAAAAAAAAACTTTAGAAATTTCAATTAATTTCACATTTCTCTTATTAAATTTTTTCTTACTCTTTTTGTTTTGGCTGGATTCAGGGATGGGTTCTCCCTCCTGCCTTTTAGACTTCTCAGAGTCTTGGTTTTGGTGATTGATCTTGTCATCATCCATTTTGCAATTGTTCTGCAGCTGTTCTAGGATTAAGAAATAAACAATTCTTTAGTATATTTTTTTTTCATCTCTCATTGAATTTTTTTCAAAATAAAATTCTCACACCAGGTTTTAACCTTCACCTCACTAAAGTATTTTTTTTCATGCTTCTAAATCAAAATCAAAGATACTACATCGATTCTAATTTGAAACGAGAGCTTGAACACCTTTGCAATGTCATCACGTACACATGCATCCCTCCTCAATGACTCCAACATGAAATCAATGAATATAGGTTGCGCTAGCACATGTACGGGACACCAGCAAATTTATTCAAATTCCCTAGTCTATGGCAAAACTACACTACACTGTAGTATCGTTCAACCACAGACCCCAGAACCATTAAATAACCCCTTACTTTCAATTTTTTTTTTTTTTTTTTCAATTCATGCAGCGTTTATATGTCAGTGCATAAAAACTTTTCAAATGCTCACATTATATTCTCAATAATGAAAATTTTTCCCTCACAATGTCAGCTTTATTTAAGCTACAGCCGTAGTTACTTGCAATCCCATCACTAGCGCTGAGAGAGAAAGAGACGCATGGTGTCGAGGACGTATTTTTGGTGTTGCAAGTACTACACACTGACGCGGGTAGTTTTTAAGCATCACAAGCTGTGCTTGGCTTGGCGCAAGGAAGAGCAACACTTGATGCGGTGCAGTGCAGTAGCGAGGAAAGCCACTGGCTGCACGTGAAAAATAACGGCGTGCATGAGCGAAGTAAAACTCAAAACGCGCACAAGGATATAAGATGGTAGTTTGTCGGTGCATATACAAAACTACGGATGACCTGGCAACGCTGTGCCCACACGTATACTAACACCATGAAAACGCGCGGTCCCATTACCCGACGAATTTTCACCGACGCCTCTGCAGTTTTTCTCCCCCGCGAAGCCGTAGCTTAAGAAGAAGAAGAAGAAAGAGAGCAGAAGAAGATAGAGAGAGAAGATGCCGTGTCCGGCCCAAAGCCTCGATCCCTAAGCGTAACTACCCTGCAGGGGCGCACACGTGTTAGACATAAACAGCGCTGCCGGCCGGCCCGGCGATCGTAAACGCACCTTCGATATCCTGTGACCAACTCAGCATCTTGTTGCCCTCCTTAACACTTAAAAATTCCCCGAAAACAATAACGACCTTGTCGAACTCAAGCGACGCCGTTTTCTCTTTTTCTTCAAACAAAGAAAATTCACTAATTTTCATGCATTATTACTCAATTTAATTAAGTTTAAAATTCTCGAACATTTAAATTTTTTTCATGCAAATTTAAATTCTCAAACACTCAATAAATAGTTTTAATCTCCCTTCACCATACTCAATGCATTATATACACTAACTTTCACTAAATGCACTCTTTCTCACTTTATTCGGTAAAGGGAGTTACTTACTATTTTTCTCAATTTATTTTTTTCTTGTTCTTGCCTCGGTGATCCCTAGATCCTTTTCCAAGCGCAGTTGAAGCGTGCACTGGGCCAATAACCTGATAGATTTAATTAAATCTATAAAGTAATAATAATAGTTGCAGATGGATCAGGAAGGGTTAATCACTGAGACACAAGACACTTTGTTTATGCTGATAAATCACTCTTATTTATTTATTAAACTCAAACTCTGTACTTTAGTAATACAAAGATATCACAAAGCTATACTCAAAAACTACGTCAATCTTAGACGAAGGATGCAGCGCGAGTGCCAGTGGCCCTCCACTGCATTCAAAGCGTCAGGCCTGTGCGCGCGCCCTACTGCCCGTGCAGTCCCGAAAGGGAGGCGTCGATAAAGCCAATTCCTTACATAAATAAACAAATAAACCAACAAGCCTACAACCCTATAACGCTGGGCGTAAATACTAATAAAATAGTTTTTAACTAAAATAGTTTTCACTATCTCAACTTCCAAATACCCTGGGCACCCGAGTTTAACAAAAAAACTGGTCGGCTATCCCCCAAGCCTTGTTATGTTTACTTTTGTAAACAGACCGTGAAAAAAAAAATAAATAAATAAATAAATAAAAATAAATAAATAATTTTATAAGATAGAATAAAGCAAATCGAATAATTAATGGGTAGGTAGTTGTGGGTGAATTTTGGTAAAGCGACAATTTTAAACTCTCCCACTACGCACTCGGTCGGCTGTTGACCATCCGAGCGCGAGTCAGCTGCGCAAGCGCAAGGAGGAGTGGGAAAAGCGAGGAGTTCGCGACGAGGCGTTCTTCTTGAAGCAGCCGTCAAAGAGTAAACTGGTAAACCACGCGACATTTTCACGTGAATAAAATTTTAAATTGGGAAATTTAAAAGAATAAACTTGATTTTTTTTACTAAAGAACGTATAAAATTTTGTGCAAAACGCTGTATATTATTTTTTTACGAGTCTTAAAAAAAAGAAAAATTGAATCAGTAAGATAAATTGTCATTTTCTATAATCCGATTTATTTTAAAGAACGCATGATTTTTTTAGCTCTAAACGGGAGCTAAGATAATTAATATATCAAACTTTAAACCTTTTTCTTTTACATAGAAATCCGCATTACGAATTATTTTATTATTCAGTGTGCAATCATTGAATTTGAACGAAGTTAAATTGAGAATTGCTAATTTTGATTTTTTTTGACACGGGTGATAACACGTGTACTTAATTGAGATTAAATACCTTGGTTTAATTTTATTTCAGTTGATTCCCGACTTGAGGATTAAATAAAAAAAAAAAAAATAAAAAATAAAAAAAAAATAGAATTTTAGTATGGGTCCTATAAAGAGTAAGGAAATAAGAGTTAACAATTTATAATTAATATTATATTCAAAACTCCGATAACGCAAGTATGCGACGCGGAGAAACATTTTGTTTATATATGTTGAAGGTTAAGCTATGCAAGTAGAGAATCGTGGGTCACACCATACGGTGCCCAAGGTATCCACACTGCACGCAGTCACACCACACACGTACACACATAAACGATCACGCGACCTACCACGTCACGACCGACACCCAAATCACGTCGTCTTTACGGCGTGCGCTGGATGTCAACGTTAGAATCTTGGGTTGGCTCATAAGGTATTCTTCGAGAAGCGTAACACCCAGGCAATCTGCGGATGCATCGAGCACAATCTGAAGTTTGGTCACCCGACATTTTCAAAAACAGGTTTACTACAAGTAATTATTGAATTTTTGTTTGTTTGTTTGTTCGCGTATAAAAATTTAGATTCAAGATTTAATATTTTTTTTTATTAAGAATTTTACACCATGCATACGGACCGAGTTAATTAAAATTAATAAAATTTTATTTTTTTTACGGAGCCTATTCTCGCGACGTACCAATAATTATTGGTGTTATTTATGAATTACAGACGCCAGATTCACATCTCGATGAGGATGCGTTCAGCGAGCGTAAACCAAGTTCGACGCGGCGTAGCGAGGTTATGTAGGTGTTTAGAGTCCCAGCTGATTATTTGATTTGTAAAATAACTTTTCTCTTTGATTGAGACCTAGAACTCCGGTGCGTAGGTTAGATTAAACTTAATTGAATTTAATTATTAAAATTATTTTATTTTCAATCATATGATTTATCTTTTCGATTACAAAATTTTTTTATATAAGTGATTATAATTTTGAAATATAAAACTTAATATTTGTTTATATATATAGAATTATTACGAGTATTGAAGTTCGTAAGTTGGAGTATTCAATTTATTATAGTTAAAGAATTATATCTTATTATTTTTTTTGATATTAGGATTAGACAGTTTGTAAACCGGTAGTTACTAGGTGAATAAAAACACAAAACTTGTTGTTTAGGAGAACGACTTGCTTCATTTTAACATCTGCCTTGATTACTACGACATTTGAAATTGTTTTTTTTTTGAAATTTTTTTATTTGTTGCCTGCTGTTTAGTTAATTTATTGAAGAGGTTCCTGACTGCTAGCAGTTGATGAATACATTTATTTTGTTATTGATCAAAATCACAGTGCATAGCATATGAAACAAATATGTCTCAGAATGAATTAGAACTATTATTTCAGTTATTTATTTATAATTTTATTTATTAATTTTTTCCCCCAGCGTTATGGGCTAGTAGGCTTGTTGGTTTATATGTTTATTTATAAATTTATTTATTTATTTTTACACGCCTAAGGTTATGTAGTTGTATAGGCTTGCATGTTTATTTATAAATAATTTTATCAATATTTATGCCCAGCGTAATGGGGTTGTAGGATTGTTGGTTTATTTGTTTATTTATGAATTTATTTATTAATTTTTTTCGCCCAGCGTTATGGGGTTGTAGGCTTGTTGATTTATTTGTTTATTTATAAATTATTTTATTCATATTTATGCCCAGCGTTATGGTGTTGTAGGCTTGTTGGTTTATTCGTTTATTTAAGAATTTATTTATTCATTTTTTCCCCCAGCGTTATGGGGTTGTAAGCTTGTTGGTTTATTTGTTTATTTATAAATTAATTTATTAATTTTTACACGTCTAAGGTTATGTTGTTGTATAGGCTTTTTTGTTTATCTATAAATTATTTTATTAATATTTATGCCCAGCGTTATGGGGTTGTAGGCTTGTTGATTTATTTGTTTATTTATAAATTAATTTATTCATATTTACGCCCAGCGTTATGGGGTTGTAGGGTTGTTGGTTTAATGGTTTATTTATAAATTTATTTATTAATTTTTTCGCCCAGCGTTATGGGGTTGTAGGCTTGTTGGTTTAGTCGTTTATTTATAATTTTATTTATTAATTTTTTCCCCCAGCGTTATGGGCTGGTAGGCTTGTTGATTTATATGTTTATTTATAAATTTATTTATTTATTTTTACACGCCTAAGGTTACGTAGTTGTATAGGCTTGTTTATTTATTTATAAATAATTTTATCAATATTTATGCCCAGCGTTATGGGGTTGTAGGCTTGTTGGTTTATTCGTTTATTTATGAATTTATTTATTAATTTTTTTCGCCCAGCGTTATGGGGTTATGGGCTTGTTAATTTATTTGTTTATTTATAAATTATTTTATTCATATTTATGCCCAGCGTTATGGTGTTGTAGGCTTGTTGGTTTATTCGTTTAATTAAGAATTCATTTATTCATTTTTTCCCCCAGCGTTATGGGGTTGTAACCTTGTTAGTTTATTTGTTTATTTATAAATTTATTTATTAATTTTTACACGCCTAAGGTTATGTGGTTGAATAGGCTTGTTTGTTTATCTATAAATTATTTTATTAATATTTATGCCCAGCGTTATGGGGTTGTAGGCTTGTTGATTTATTTGTTTATTTATAAATTATTTTATTCATATTTACGCCCAGCGTTATGGGGTTGTAGGCTTGTTGGTTTAATGGTTTATTTATAAATTTATTTATTAATTTTTTCGCCCAGCGTTGTGGGGTTGTAGGCTTGTTGGTTTACTTGTTTATTTATAATTTTATTTATTAATTTTTTCCCCCAGCGTTATGGGCTGGTAGGCTTGTTGGTTTATATGTTTATTTATAAATTTATTTATTTATTTTTACACGCCTAAGATTATGTAGTGTGACAGTCAGTGATCGTAAGTAAATCGTCGGTAACGATTTAGGATTTGGCGCGAGTCACGTGACTGTCGAACGCAGCTGAGAGCGGACCTCTGAGGTGGTAGAGCGGGAATCGGGAAGCCACTCGTAGTATTCGTGTCCAAGTGTTCGCACGTACATGGAACTTAACTCGTCTCGGTTCGGCGGCTAACCGGACTCCTCGGGAGTGGAATGTCGTCGAAGAGAGAGTTGGCAGAGACAGAAGGTGCGGGATCGATGGTCATCGCCCGGGAAGCATTCTTCTGTCTAGACGAGTCAACCGGCTTTAGGAAGCCGTGGACGTCGGGGGACCTGACCGACGTGCGGCAGACACGCAAAGATCTGGAGATCGATTCATGGCAGATCTTGAAGCAGCTTACTCGTTACGGAAGTCAAGGCAATTATTGACATTCGCGTCGCGCGTTGTGGTAGAGCCGTAGTGTGAGAGTGTGGTGTTATTTGTGAAGTTGTCATTTCACGTCATCGCCTGGACCGCTTTCCGACGGCTACACGGCGACTCGAGTATGGTAGATATTGCGGCTGGTCGGCATCGTAGCCTGGCATTTTGTTTAGCCTGACGGCTTGTGTGTGAGGTGCACCTTAGCGACTCCATAAAATAATTGTAACTGTTCGAGTGAGTGTGAATGCGTGTGAGTGTCCTTAGTACACTGTTATTGTAACAATCTTTGTTTTTCTCTCGCGCGCGTTAGCTGCCGATAGCAGCAGGAATTTGTGTGCGCGCGCAACGATTTAGAGAGCATTGAAGATTCTTTTGTTTACTGGTTTGAACGACACCGAGTCGTAATTCGAAATTTGTATTTTAGGTTTAGATTTGTTTTAATAAATTATTAAATTGTTAATTTAATTTTTATTGACTAAACCTAGTGTTCCTGCGAATCGATCCTGTTTTAATACCCGCACCCACTGCCGATAAACGAACTAGCCGACCGCGTCGCGAGATATAGTAATATTCGCGGACGCGATTTCCTCATTTTATTATTTCAGGTCGACGAGTTGCAGTTCGACGAGTGCTTGAATCAGCACTAAGTACAGGTAATAAGGATTTAGTACGCACCGTGGGTATTTGTATCGGCTCATACAAACCCTTAAATCCACCCCTGTTACATGGCGCCCAACGTTAAATGGGGAGGCTGATTTTTCCAAAACGTTTGTGGGCCAGGTGTTACATGGTGCCCAACGTTTAATGGGGAGGCTAATTTTTCCACACGTGTGTGTGCCAGGTGTTTTATGGCACCCAATGTTTGTGGGGAGAAAAAGTCGCCGAGGTTTCAGCGATGTTACATTGCGCTCAACGTTTGAAAGGCAGGCTAGAATTTTCTGCGAAAGAAAGATCGCGAGATGGTTGTCTACAAATCTCGTGATGTTAGACTTTTCGTGTAGGTGCGTAGGATCGACGCAGTGACGTACAGTAGCCGACGGGTTCAAGGTCGGCCAAGTAAACAGAGAAAAACAAAGAGCTCGTTATTGCTTGGACTAGCATAGCGAGTGTGTGTGTGTATGTGTGTGTGAGAATTTAGATTCTTACTCTGTGTTTACAAAGTGGACAATTTTTAATTTTGCTGTGTTGTTTTGATTTATTATATTCTCCACTTTGTAAAAACCCGGAATTTAAGACAGCCGTAAGCTATCGTATCCAAGGCTGACGACTGGTAGGACAGTCGGAAGTAATAACAGCTTGCACTGGCTGGAAAATTTTCATTGGTTGGAAGATTGGATCGCAAGAGTGGAACCGGAATCTTCAGACGAAGAAAATCAGCCAGCGAGGGATGCGAGCGAAATCCCTGGTGATAGTGAGCATCAGGTGGCGGGCGTTCCTGATTAACCCGGACTGCGTTCATGCTTTTAGAAGCGACGTATTTTTTCGGATACGTCACCTCTGGGAGGGGAGTGTGACAGTCAGTGATCTTAATTAAATCGTCGGTAACGATTTAGGATTTGGCGCGAGTCACGTGACTGTCGAACGCAGCTCAGAGCGAACCTCTGAGGTAGTAGAGCGGGAATCGGGAAGCCACTCATAGTTTTCGTGTCCGAGCGTTTGCACGTACATGGAACTTAACTCGTCTCGGTTCGATGGCTAACCGGAGTCCTCGGGAGTGGAATGTCGTCGAAGAGAGAGTTGGCAGAGACAGAAGGTGCGGGATCGATGGTCATCGCCTGGGAAGCATTCTTCTGTCTAGACGAGTCAACCGGCTTTTGGAAGCCGTGGACGTCGGGGGACCTGACCGACGTGCGGCAGACACGCAAAGATCTGGAGATTGATTCATGGCAGATCTTGAAGCAGCTAACTCGTTACGGAAGTCAAGGCAATTATTGACATTCGCGTCGCGCGTTGTGGTAGAGCCGTAGTGTGAGAGTGTGGTGTTATTTGTGAAGTTGTCATTTCACGTCATCGCCTGGACCGCTTTCCGACGGCTACACGGCGACTCGAGTATGGTAGATATTGCGGCTGGTCGGCATCGTAGCCTGGCATTTTGTTTAGCCTGACGGCTTGTGTGTGAGGTGCACCTTAGCGACTCCATAAGTTAATTGTAAATGTTCGAGTGAGTGTGAATGCGTGTGAGTGTCCTTAGTACACTGTTATTGTAACAATCTTTGTTTTTCTCTCGCGCGCGTTAGCTGCCGATAGCAGCAGGAATTTGTGTGCGCGCGCAACGATTTAGAGAGCATTGAAGATTCTTTTGTTTACTGGTTTGAACGACACCGAGTCGTAATTCGAAATTTGTATTTTAGGTTTAGATTTGTTTTAATAAATTATTAAATTGTTAATTTAATTTTTATTGACTAAACCTAGTTTTCCTGCGAATCGATCCTGTTTTAATACCCGCACCCACTGCCGATAAACGAACTAGCCGACCGCGTCGCGAGATATAGTAATATTCGCGGACGCGATTTCCTCATTTTATTATTTCAGGTCGACGATTTGCAGTTCGACGAGTGCTTGGATCAGCACTAAGTACAGGTAATAAGGATTTAGTACGCACCGTGGGTATTTGTATCGGCTCATACAAACCCTTAAATCCACCCCTGTTACAGTAGTTGTAAAGGCTTGTTTGTTTATTTATAAATAATTTTATCAATATTTATGCCCAGCGTTATGGGGTTGTAGGCTTGTTGGTTTATTTGTTTATTTATGAATTTATTTATTAATTTTTTTCGCCCAGCGTTATGGGGTTGTGGGCTTGTTCATTTATTTGTTTATTTATGAATTTATTTATTAATTTTTTTCGCCCAGCGTTATGGGGTTGTGGGCTTGTTGATTTATTTGTTTATTTATAAATTATTTTATTCATATTTATGCCCAGCGTTATGGTGTTGTATACTTGTTTGTTTATTCGTTTATTTAATAATTTATTTATTCATTTTTTCCCCCAGCGTTATGGGGTTGTAAGCTTGTTGGTTTATTTGTTTATTTATAAATTTATTTATTAATTTTTACACGCCTAAGGTTATGTGGTTGTATGAGCTTGTTTGTTTATCTATAAATTATTTTATTAATATTTATGCCCAGCGTTATGGGGTTGTAGGCTTGTTGGTTTAGTTGTTTATTTATAATTTTATTTATTAATTTTTTCCCCCAGCGTTATGGGCTGGTAGGCTTGTTGGTTTATATGTTATTTTATAAATTTATTTATTTATTTTTACACGCCTAAGGTTATGTAGTTGTATAGGCTTGTTTGTTTATTTATAAATAATTTTATCAATATTTATGCCCAGCGTTATGGGGTTGTAGGCTTGTTAGTTTATTCGTTTATTTATGAATTTATTTATTAATTTTTTTCGCCCAGCGTTATGGGGTTGTGGGCTTGTTGATTGATTTGTTTATTTATAAATTATTTTATTCATATTTATGCCCAGCGTTATGGTGTTGTAGGCTTGTTGGTTTATTCGTTTATTTAAGAATTTATTTATTCATTTTTTCCCCCAGCGTTATGGGGTTGTAACCTTGTTGGTTTATTTGTTTAATTATAAATTTATTTATTAATTTTTACACGCCTAAGGTTATGTGGTTGAATAGGCTTGTTTGTTTATCTATAAATTATTTTATTAATATTTATGCCCAGCGTTATGGGGTTGTAGGCTTGTTGATTTATTTGTTTATTTATAATTTTATTTATTAATTTTTTCCCCCAGCGTTATGGGCTGGTAGGCTTGTTGGTTTATATGTTAATTTATAAATTTATATATTAATTTTTTCGCCCAGAGTTGTGGGGTTGTAGGCTTGTTGGTTTAGTTGTTTATTTATAATTTTATTTATTAATTTTTTCCCCCACCGTTATGGGCTGGTAGGCTTGTTGGTTTATATGTTTATTTAAAAATTTATTTATTTATTTTTACACGCCTAAGGTTATGTAGTTGTAAAGGCTTGTTTGTTTATTCATAAATAATTTTATCAATATTTATGCCCAGCGTTATGGGGTTGTAGGCTTGTTGGTTTATTTGTTTATTTATGAATTTATTTATTAATTTTTTTCTCCCAGCGTTATGGGGTTGTGGGCTTGTTGATTTATTTGTTTATTTATAAATTATTTTATTCAAATTTATGCCCAGTGTTATGGTGTTGTAGGCTTGTTGGTTTATTCGTTTATTTAATAATTTATTTATTCATTTTTTCCCCCAGCGTTATGGGGTTGTAAGCTTGTTGGTTTATTTGTTTATTTATAAATTTATTTACTAATTTTTACACGCCTAAGGTTATGTGGTTGTATAGGCTTGTTTGTTTATCTATAAATTATTTTATTAATATTTATGCCCAGCGTTATGGGGTTGTAGGCTTGTTGATTTATTTGTTTATTTATAAATTATTTTATTCATATTTACGCCCAGCGTTATGGGGTTGTAGGCTTGTTGGTTTAATGGTTTATTTATAAATTTATTTATTTATTTTGTCGCCCAGCGTTATGGGGTTAAGGCTTGTTGGTTTAGTTGTTTATTTATAATTTTATTTATTAATTTTTTCCCCCAGCGTTATGGGCTGGTAGGCTTGTTGGTTTATATGTTAATTTATAAATTTATTTATTTATTTTTACACGCCTAAGGTTATGTAGTTGTAAAGGCTTGTTTGTTTATTCATAAATAATTTTATCAATATTTATGCCCAGCGTTATGGAGTTGTAGGCTTGTTGGTTTATTTGTTTATTTATGAATTTATTTATTAATTTTTTTCGCCCAGCGTTATGGGGTTGTGGGCTTGTTGATTTATTTGTTTATTTATAAATTATTTGAATCATATTTATGCCCAGCGTTATGGTGTTGTAGGCTTGTTGGTTTATTCGTTTATTTAAGAATTTATTTATTCATTTTTTCCCCCAGCGTTATGGGGTTGTAACCTTGTTGGTTTATTTGTTTAATTATAAATTTATTTATTAATCTTTACACGCCTAAGGTTATGTGGTTGAATAGGCTTGTTTGTTTATCTATAAATTATTTTATTAATATTTATGCCCAGCGTTATGGGGTTGTAGGCTTGTTGATTTATTTGTTTATTTATAATTTTATTTATTCATTTTTTCCCCCAGCGTTACGGGCTGGTAGGCTTGTTGGTTTATATGTTAATTGATAAATTTATATATTAATTTTTTCGCCCAGAGTTGTGGGGTTGTAGGCTTGTTGGTTTAGTTGTTTATTTATAATTTTATTTATTCATTTTTTCCCCCAGCGTTATGGGCTGGTAGGCTTGTTGGTTTATATGTTTATTTATAAATTTATTTATTTATTTTTACACGCCTAAGGTTATGTAGTTGTAAAGGCTTGTTTGTTTATTCATAAATAATTTTATCAATATTTAGGCCCAGCGTTATGGGGTTGTAGGCTTGATGATTTATTTGTTTATTTATGAATTTATTTATTAATTTTTTTCGCCCAGCGTTATGGGGTTGTGGGCTTGTTGATTTATTTGTTTATTTATAATTTATTTTATTCATATTTACGCCCAGCGTTATGGGGTTGTAGGCTTGTTGATTTATTTGTTTATTTATAATTTTATTTATTAATTTTTTCCCCCAGCGTTATGGGGTTGTAGGCTTGTTGGTTTATTTGTTTATTTATAAATTTATTTATTCATTTTTACACGCCTAAGGTTATGTGGTTGTATAGGCTTGTTTATTTATTTATAAATAATTTTATTTTTTTTTTCGCCCAGCGTTATGGGGTTGTAGGCCTGTTGGTTTATTTGTTTATTTTTAAATTTATTTATTTACTTCGCCACGCCTAAGGTTATGTGGTAGTCTAGGCTTGTTTGTTTATCTATAAGTTATTTTATTAATATTTATGCCGCGCGTTATGGGTTTGTAGGCTTGATGATTTATTTGTTTATTTATAAATTATTTTATTCACATTCACGCCCAGCGTTATGGGGTTGTAGGCTTGTTGGTTTATTTGTTTATTTATAAATTTATTTATTCATTTTTACACGCCTAAGCTTATGTGGTCGTATAGGCTTGTTTGTTTATCTACAAATTATTTTATAATTTTTTGTCTCAGCGTTATGGGGTTGTAGGCTTGTTGGTTTATTTGTTTATTTATGAATTTATTTAATAATTTTTTCGCCCAGTGTTATAAGGTCGTAGGCTTGTTGGTTTATTCGTTTATTTAAGAATTTATTCATTCATTTTTTCCCCCAGCGTTATTGGGTTGTAGGCTTGTTGGTTTATTTGTTTATTTATCAATTTATTTATTAATTTATACACGCCTAAGGTTATGTGGTTGTATAGGCTTGTTTGTTTATTTATAATTAATAATTTTATCAATATTTATGCCCAGCGTTATGGGGTTGTAGGCTTGTTGGTTTATTTGTTTATTTATCAATTTATTTATTAATTTATACACGCCTAAGGTTATGTGGTTGTTTAGGCTTGTTTGTTTATCTATAAATTATTTTATTAATATTTATGCCCAGCGTTATGGGGTTGTAGGCTTGTTGGTTTAGTTGTTTATTTATAATTTTATTTATTAATTTTTTCCCCCAGCGTTATGGGCTGGTAGGCTTGTTGGTTTATATGTTAATTTATAAATTTATTTATTTATTTTTACACGCCTAAGGTTATGTAGTTGTATAGGCTTGTTTGTTTATTTATAATAAATAATTTTATCAATATTTATGCCCAGCGTTATGGGGTTGTAGGCTTGTTGGTTTATTTGTTTATTTATGAATTTATTTATTAATTTTTTTCGCCCAGCGTTATGGGGTTGTAGGCTTGTTGATTTATTTGTTTATTTATAAATTATTTTATTCATATTTATGCCCAGCGTTATGGTGTTGTAGGCTTGTTGGTTTATTCGTTTATTTAAGAATTTATTTATTCATTTTTTCCCCCAGCGTTATGGGGTTGTAACCTTGTTGGTTTATTTGTTTAATTATAAATTTATTTATTAATTTTTACACGCCTAAGGTTTTGTGGTTGAATAGGCTTGTTTGTTTATCTATAAATTATTTTATTAATATTTATGCCGCGCGTTATGGGGTTGTAGGCTTGATGATTTATTTGTTTATTTATAAATTATTTTATTCATATTTACGCCCAGCGTTATGGAGTTGTAGGCTTGTTGGTTTATTTGTTTATTTATAATTTCATTTATTAATTTTTTCGCCAAGCGTTTTTTTTTTTTTTTAATACTTATTTATAGTCGCGACTTTGAATGCTCCGTATGGGCTTTTTGACGACTTTGTCCCTACACTGCTTCGCATTAGCCCATGGCCCATATGGACAATGTGGAGTACGGGAAAGCCAGGGTATGGGCCTCATTCGAGTTAATCTTATAAGACCAGCGCTGAACCGGCAGGCTTATTGGGACTTTTTATCCCTCATATCGCCCCCAATCAGATAGTCTTGGATTAGACCAGTGCCGAAGCGGGTAGGCTCATTGGGAAGGTATGCCCCAAATATTGCCCCCGGTCGAGATAAACTTACGACCTGCGCTGAAATGATGGCCCCCGGTAAAACCGACTCCAAAGCAGTCGGGGTGAACGTAGGGATCGACATAACCGATGCAACGAACGAAGAAAATAATTCCAAGTTAGTTGCGCGGAGAATCGAACCCAAGACCCCAAAGAACGACGTTGTTTCAGAAGCGAGCACGCTAACCACTGACCCAACGACCGCTTCGCCCAGCGTTATGGGGTTGTAGGCTTGTTGGTTTAATGGTTTCCCAGCTGAAAAAATCCATATGGAAATCCGTAAGGAAACCCGTACGGGAACCCATGCGGGTTCCCATACGGGAATCCATACGGGTTTCCGATACTGATATTTGGTCAGGGTTTCCGTACGGGTTTCTATAAGGGTTTCCATAAGGGAATCAATTTTTATTTTATTTTTTTTTTTTTTGATATAACAATTTGTGGGAACGAAATTTTTTTTTTTTTTTTATTTTCAATGAATATTAATAAATCTTTTTATAATAACTAACTAAATTTTTTTTTTCTTTTTGTCAGTTTAAATCTTTGAGGTTCATAAGCTGGCCTTTAATGTTACATGTGCTTTTTATTAATAAATATAAAAATGCAAAAAGTTGGGATAATCAATGAGACATCAAACATTGTTTACAATATTTTTGATTTAAATATTTTTTTTGTATTTAAATATATTAGAATGGAAGTGGTTTGTTTTAACTGTAACTTTGAAAATACTTTTTATCAACTTTTTATTTTATTTATTACAGAATATGTATGTGCGCTAATGTTAAAGTTACATGAGTGAAACAGTACTGTACATATTTATTTGTATGCAATGAAGAATTACAATATGCAATAAATTTTAACAAATTAATAAGTTTCATTAATAACTCAACAAATTGGGTACTTCACGAAGGTACTCTTTATTATTATAATTAATATATGCAGCTATTCGTCGGATTGATTCCGTTTCAATAGGAATTTTTTCTTCTTCAATACTCAATATGCGATGGTAACTGTCTAGTGACGAGAAAGTATTCATAGTATTTATTTTTCTGCAAATTGTGACTTCTTTCTTCGTTTTCTCATCAACAAGGAACTCTTCTATTCTAACAAATTTTCCGTCATTCGTTGAGACAATCGAATCATTTCGTTTTTTTTTATGTTTTGTATGCGATGTGATGGGACATTTGCTTTTGGTCATTCGCAAGTACGATTTGGTGCTATTCGCGGTCAAATTTTCTCTTTCAATCCATTTTTTATCTACGGCTCTTGATTTACCTAAGTACGCGAACTGCGACTCTTCGGACAGTTTGAAACCTTTCTTAATCTCATTGGAATGTAATGTTTTACAAAACTTCAACACCTCCGATTTTGGCAACTTTTCAGCAACACGCTTTTTCAAAATTCTAGCACAGTAACTGTAGTCAATTCTTCGGCAAATTTGACGGAGGACTCCTTTATTTGCTTTTATCATTTTTTTTAATTTACCATTTCCGGTCTCGAACGTGTAACCTGAGTGCATTTGGAGAGGACCCCATCTGGGAACTCCTTCAAGCAAATGCTCTAATTGATGTACGTTGAAAGTCATTTCAACTTGAGAATATAACCCTTCAATCAAGGCAACAAACTTGCGCAACTTTTCCTCAGCAACTTTAAAATCATTTTCAGTTATTCTGTCTTTTTTTAGAATATACAGTCCATCGACGAGAAGTGACCAATGATCAGCATAATCGCTGAATCCGGGAATTTCTCGTAAGACCGGCAACGAAACATAAAAAAGCCAAGATTCCCACTCACGGGCTTTCCACGATTTACTCTCCTTAAGACTGCGAAGCATACGTCCAATGCACGTCGGGAGCTTCACAGATTTCAGCATTTCTTCAATCTCGTTAATCACATGTTTTGGTACAGAATAAGGATATCCACTACTTCTGAACCAAGCTTCGAAAAATTGTTTAACAACTCCCATTAGGTGTAAGTCATCGGCTACTTGACCAAAAACGGTATCGAACCCAGTCAGGTTTTTTAGAGGGATGTGATCCTTAACACCGAACACCGGTTTTCCTGAAATTTTTGCCTGTTCACTATGCAATAACAATTGTTCATGAGTTCTGAGCATAGGAAGCTCGTCTAATAAAACATACTTTAATGTTTTTTTTTTTTTTTCCTTGTACTGGGCACCCAGGGTGTAAGCACCAATTACAACCGTAACTCCCATTGAACTGCTTCACACCCTGCATTGGTGCCCGCTAGACTGTTCGTGAGTTCCCGAATTGAATTTTCGACTGATTCCACCCCCGCAAATGTTTATTTAGAGCATAAAAATAACTTTCCCCACAAAAAAAAAAATTTTTCCCCAATTTAAACCGTGCCTCTCGAGCCTTGAAAGTATTTAAAAACAGTTTAAAAGTTAAAAAAAAACAACACTTGCAAAACAGCCGCAATGAAAACTATTACACGGTGACTCCTACTTATTTTATATCGTTCGAAAGATATTGAAAAAAGGAAGCTTTCTGCGAAAACCGGAGATTTTTATCTTCAAAATTGTTCCCACGCGATACAAAAAACCAAACTTTTTACGGCTTTTTTTGCATTATTTTATAAATTTTTTATCTTTAACCCTAAAATTTGACTATTTAAAGTCATTTTTGAGTAAAAACTCCCTACAAATTATAACTTTGTTTTTTCTTAAAGTTTTCAAAAACATTTTACTTTTTGAGCATAACCTCGATATGTAGGTCTTAGGCTTGGATAATCGAAAATCTTTTACTTTATTTACAGTAAAAATCTGCTTTTGAAGCTCTTTAGTGACCACTAAATTTTTTTTACACATTTTTGAATTGCATCAAATTAAAGTTTGATTAAAGAGCTTTCCAACGATATATAATTTTATGCATAAATTGTTATTAGAAGTGAAGTTATGTATATTTGAATAAAAAAAAAGTGGTTTTTTCTATTAATCTAAAAATCCTTTTATTGTACCAAACACGTTTTCTTTATCCAAACCTTCATAACCAGAAGTAAAAAAAAATTATGGATTTATTTTAAGTTTAATATCAAAAAGGTCTATCTATAAAAGAGAGCTAGCGCCATTTTGTAAGATTTTCAATGTAAGATTTATTCGTGAGCTAATTGGTGGAGCAGTTTTTAAAATATTCGAAAAGTGCCTTTTGAGGTTACAATCATTGTTTTTTTCCTATGCGCGCTTGCAGCGCGCTGAGTGGTACTAGTAGAGATAAACTTTGAAAAAAAATTTTTTATGAAGTCTTTTAAGTAAGCATATATAAAAATTAACAAAGCTCTTATTTCACTGAATAGTAGTTTTTATTAAAAAAAAAAAAAAAAGAAAATCAGAATTAAAATTTAGATAATAGAAAAATTATATGATACTTGAAATTTTACTTTTGAACCAACATATTTTTGACTAAATATTAAGCTACTCATTCTATCTTATGTGTGTGCAAAACTTTAAAGAACACTCGATATTTTAATTAAATTTTTGACATTTTACTAAACTGCTTCAAAATTTTGAATAAGTAAAAAAATTGGCAGGTACGCTAAGTTTCTTTTTTTGATCTTTTGTACTTCCTGACTAATGTACTTTTTTTGAAATCAGGATTTGTCCGCTTGTAGTTAGATACATTCATCCACAAAAATTGCTTCTGCTTTTCATCCATTGTTAAAATATTATTGTAATCACTGACTAATTTTATTGATCTTTCAGCAACGTCATTGACAATTCTTAAAGAATTGATTATTTTTTTATTTTCCAAATAACCTGCATCTGTAGACCAGCAAGATGGGTGTAATTGGAGAAACTCTTTTTTCAATTTAAATCTATCAAAAATATTCAATGATTCACTGTTTATAAAATAATCTATATCTTCAGTCAGTGCGATATTAATTTTGGTTTTGGGAATTTTTTTAGAAGAATTTGGAATTACATTATCTTTGCTTAGAGCTTCAACCATTTTTTTTTTCACTGCCACTGTAACATTTTTGTCGAAGAAAGATAATGCACTGCATTCTGGTGAAATATACCAGAGGTGGTTTGATATTTTATCGATCGCAGCTGTAGCAATTTTCTCGTTAATTAACTTATAGTTATTAACTTTCCGAATTAATAAAATATCGTTACATGGAGCTTCTGCAGCGTTAGTTACCGTGAACCAAGCTTCCAGATAAATAAATACAATAAATTGGCATACTTGAAAAAACGAAGATTCTTTTTCTCCTAAACTATACGCTGCTCGAAATAAATACATTTTTAAACAATACAAAGCTTTTGACATCCATCGTGCATGATGGCATGCCCCAGGTTTTTTGAATTTAATTTCTTTTTGTTTCCCAAGAAATACCAGACTCAATTCTAAAAACTCTTTATAATCATTTCTGGGCATTTTCTTTTCTAAATGATTGTTAATAAATATAACTTTGCTGTCTACTTCTAAAAGCAACGCAGGATGAAGATCAGCCAATCCACTCTTAAAATTAGTTTGATCTATCGAGTCCCATGCTTTTTGAAAATTTTTAAAAATCGGAACATCTGGTTCAGTGGAAGCTCCAATTTGTGAGGTAAAACACGCTCGAAGAACCACCTCCATAATATGATGACGACACGGAAGATATAAGAGATCTTTTTGTAGTAATTTTTCCAATAGGACAGCAGCTCCAGCCTTAGAACCCAAGTTGGAATTTGTCGTGTCACAACACACGGCTTCTACTTTACTTGTTAAATTCCATTTTACGAGAGCTTTAAAAATGGAATCGGCTTGAAGTACACCTGTGCCCTGATCTAATTTGGGAACGTCTATGATTTGTACAAGATCATTTGGTGCAGTGACAAGAACTGGTACTCTGTCTACCTTTTCTCTTTTACAAGGTGAATCTGGAAGTAGTTTACCGTCCCAATGCGCTGTAGCAAAATCAATGTCATCAACATCAAATAATTTTTGAATATTTTCTGCTTTTTTTTTTCTCACTTCATTTCTTATTTTCTGAAATGAAGCTACATTTAAAATCAAAGTTTCCAAATCGTGTCCCAAAGCATCAGCAATGACAGCTATTATCTGAATAGATTCTCTAATACTTATTCTACAATTATCAAGCACTTCCACAACTTTTTCAGTCAGGACATTAATAGTGGCTTTGGTGCCAACGCCAAGTTTATCATAATTACGTCCTTTAGTCGGATTATATAAAGAACCTTGAGAAGATTCATTAATTTCTTCAGAATTTTCTTGGTTTGAATCAAATGATTTTTTTTTATAAGCAAATAAATTTTTAATCTGTCCTGGAACTAAATAAAATTAAAAAATTTGAAAACTGTCAGAATTTCTTTATTAATATTAATAATCATTGCCAATAAATATTTATTTTAGACTGTTGTTTTGTATAAATACAAAATTTATGTTGTAAAAATTTTGTTATACATTTTTAAAAATATTTCACTTTTTTTATTTTAAATTAAAATAAAAATTATAAAAATACATAATTAAGAAAAAAAACTTACTATGTGATATGATTTGTTCGGTATTGATATTTTTTGGATCATTCTGAATCACGTTAGTTAATCGAGTACAATCACTCTTGATCGGGTTTTCTTTAGGTTCTTCTATGAAAATTAAAAAATTACTTAATTAAACAATGAAAAAATAATTGATGTTTGATACAAACGTTTCATAAGAGCTTAATTTATACCTGATGGTTGAGGATTTAAGCTGCTCAATTGCCGTGAGATTTCATTAACTGGAAGAGTCAGTAATAAAAGCTTATCGGTCACCGAAATTAATGCATTAAATTCTTGATGAGAAACATCGAAAACTGAATTCAAGTTTTTGTAAAACTCAGTTTGTGTCTTATTGCAGTTATTAGATTTATGAAAATTTCGGTACCGCTCGTGAAGTTTTTCAATTTTTTCTGCTATTCTATAATAATTTTGAGTTTTTATTTCTGATTTTTGCCAAATAGTTACGAGTTTTTCTGAAATTAACTTGCAAGCATTCCTAATACTTAGTTTTGTATCCAAATGTCTCGTGTAATAAAACAGATGTTGTAAAATTTGCAAGTTTGTTGGTAAGCTGCCTTCATTCAGTTCTTGTAATTCTACTTCAATATTAATGGTTTCAGCTGATGTGGAAGCCATTTTTTAATAACTAGATCTATAAAATAATTAGCAAAAAAAAAAATTAGATGTATGTACTGGAAATTAAAACAGTTGTAAATTTTAAAAAATTTTAAATTTATAATAGAGGATTTAATAACCAATAATATATAATAACTATGAATTTAACAACCAAATTAATTCTAAAGAATTAAGTAAGAAGCTCAAAAATTTCATCTTTTTGACAAAAATGTAGCTTATAAATTTATGCAATCTTTTTATTAATCAAAAAATATAAAAAAAGACTAATTTTGATTTTTATACGATACTTAACTTCATTATATATCATTTTTTCAATAAATGCTTTAAGTTTACATTCTCGTTTTAAGTGGAACTTATAACATTTATGGTTCGCTACGAAAGCACTGAATAAAAAATAAATAAATACATAAAACATTTATTCAAAAGATAAGAAAAAGGCAGTAAAATAATCTATTTTACTTATAAGTAAAGACGAAAAGGAGTAGAACAGTACCGCGAGATATAGCTGCGGCTGCAATAATAAGATGTCGAGAAAAAAAATTAGAGCCTCGAGAAGAGCTTCAACGCCCGTTAATTATTAACTAGTTGTTTTGTAAATAATAGCTTTTCTCTGCTATAATCTTGCATTAATTACTTACCAATAATAAATATTGCTCGATGACTTTATTAGAAGCTGGGAACAGGTTTTTTACTCAAAAATAACCCAACAGTTAATTTTAACGTTTACGCATTTTTCAAAAAACCACGTAAGTAATTGTTTGATGATACAATACTGCCAGAATATAATAATTAATCACTCAAACACTCACTATATAGAGATTGCGATCACAATAATCTAATTGGCAATGCAAATTGATCAAAATTAAAACTGCGACTGCGAGTGCTTAGTTAAAGAATTAATCATAAATCAGTCCTTGTACTCTCAATCAATTCCGGCAGAGAGCGCTTTTTCTCAAGAGCGCGCCACTTCTTAGAACGTGTTAAAAAAAGGTATTAATTTTTCAAAATTTACAATTTTTTTAAATGTCGTTTTCGAAATAATGGCAAGTCGTAAACATTGAATTTTACTTTTAAAAAATCAGAATTTTTTATTTAAATCTGCTTATTATCGATTTTTTAGCATGGTCTTAATGATAAATGTAAACACAAAATATCTTCGATTATTTTTCACTAACATGTTTTTTTATTTAGCGATTTAATACTTTTGGCCTCAATTTCAATCCATCAATTGTTATTTTTCAAATAATTCTTTAATTTAAGTTAATAATTACCTTGATGATCACGAAATCATTGGTTTTTAGTAACAGCTTCATTTATACTTATAAGAGCTTTTTGTTTATATATATATTTTTTTAACATGAGCTTTGTTACTTTTTATATGTATTTTTTCATTTAAAGACTACATGCAAATGTTTTTTTCAAAGTTCATCTCTGTCTTTTTGATATTAATCTTAAAATAAATCCATAATTTTTTTTTACTTCTGGTTATGAAGGTTTGGATAAAGAAAACGTGTTTGGTACAATAAAAGGATTTTTAGATTAATAGAAAAAACCACTTTTTTTTTATTCAAATATACATAACTTCACTTCTAATAACAATTTATGCATAAAATTATATATCGTTGGAAAGCTCTTTAATCAAACTTTAATTTGATGCAATTCAAAAATGTGTAAAAAAAATTTAGTGGTCACTAAAGAGCTTCAAAAGCAGATTTTTACTGTAAATAAAGTAAAAGATTTTCGATTATCCAAGCCTAAGACCTACATATCGAGGTTATGCTCAAAAAGTAAAATGTTTTTGAAAACTTTAAGAAAAAACAAAGTTATAATTTGTAGGGAGTTTTTACTCAAAAATGACTTTAAATAGTCAAATTTTAGGGTTAAAGATAAAAAATTTATAAAATAATGCAAAAAAAGCCGTAAAAAGTTTGGTTTTTTGTATCGCGTGGGAACAATTTTGAAGATAAAAATCTCCGGTTTTCGCAGAAAGCTTCCTTTTTTCAATATCTTTCGAACGATATAAAATAAGTAGGAGTCACCGTGTAATAGTTTTCATTGCGGCTGTTTTGCAAGTGTTGTTTTTTTTTAACTTTTAAACTGTTTTTAAATACTTTCAAGGCTCGAGAGGCACGGTTTAAATTGGGGAAAAAATTTTTTTTTTGTGGGGAAAGTTATTTTTATGCTCTAAATAAACATTTGCGGGGGTGGAATCAGTCGAAAATTCAATTCGGGAACTCACGAACAGTCTAGTGCCCGCGCAATGGAATCGACGCAACAACATATACTATATAAAAATATTTCTTTTCGTCCACTTTTGAAATTACAGACGACTCCTTCATTAGAATACTTATTCATACTCTTTGTAAATAGATCCATAAATATCTTCATGTCGGGTTTATTTTTCCCAAACCAAAGAGCCCAAACAATTGGATTTTTTATTCTTTTTTCTGCTGGAATTTCGTTCAGCTGTACTTGAATTGGCCAAATGGTGTTAGACGAACTTAAAAACTTATTTGCTCCATCACTATTACATACGAAAGTAGCAAAAGATTTTCTTTTTTCTATTGGCAAAGAATTTTTGAATGATTTGTAGGATAATCCATCGAAAATATCGCAATAGCCTGAACCTACCCTATTTTCATTCATTACATTTTCATAGTAACTTTCGTTTTCTTCTAGTAAATTCTGTACTTCCTGATCAGTTTTTAAGAAGTAGAAAAAATTTGGGTCATCACCTTTAACATAGTTCTGAGTATTGCAATGTTCGCATACAACGAATTTTTCAACCCGTTTGAACTCTCTCAAATATTTCTTACAATTAGAACAAACAGCAACACATTTGGCGCCATTTTCCGATATCAAAAGTTTATCTATAAGATATTGAGTTTCGGGCACTACTGAAGTATTTAAAAAAAGATTTATCAATTTTAACAAGTCTTCTATACCTTCATTTGGAAGTGAATAACGTAAAGAATATTCTAATACTGCAATTAGTATTTCAGCTTCGCTAACGTTTAGTGATGCATCTATCTTTTTAAATTTATCATCATTTTCTAAAAATTCCTCAAAATTAGATGATTTTGGATCTTGGTCTAAAGCATCAATATCAAGTTCGTCAAAATTGGAGCAGCTACTAGTGTCACTATAGCTGTCTGGATCTTCTGGTATACCCGGGACGATCTAAAACGAAAATTCATTGTTTTAATAAGCGTTCTCTGGAAAAGTTGAAAAAAATTTACTTTTAATAATCTTTATCTACGTAAGTACCTAAACTTTTCGTAGATAATTAAAAAAAACATTCAGAAACTTTGTAAAAAATTATATATTCTTTGTAAGAGCCACTTTTTGAATGAATTATAAAACTATTATCGTGTTCATAGTTATACTTTCTATGTACAAAAGTAAGAAGTCCCTTTGAAAAATATTGAAAGCGATTTAAAGAAACAGTGAAAATCACTATTCTCCCTCTACACGCGTATTATTATTAAATCATGGAGAAAGTATGTGTATTTAACGACTACTTGATAATGCATTAATTTCAAATATGAGTTGAGAAATATAAGAATTGGATATTATTTTAAAACTAGGTCAAAAAGGCTTTTTCATAGATAATCCGTAACCTAATTTTTGATGATAATAAAAAATTTCCGATTCTATCGGCCTTACAGCGTAAATGGTAAAAAAATTGTTTCCAAATTAATCTAAAAAATCATAGAAACCTAAATAATATTGGTAAAAACGAGTATGGAAAGTTTAAAACTTACAACCCGTTCGTATCTTTTTTCGCTTGGGGTATTATTCGTGGTGAACAACAAGATTTTTCATCAGCTCTGAAATAAAAACAACGTAAATTTCTCTATGACAAAGGTGTCAGAATTATAGAATAATTAAGAGAATTTGATACTAACGTATTTCTCGAAGTTTATCATTCGCGGAAGAATCTTTTATTCGACTAAAATTTTTTAATAATCATTTACCAGCGATTTACTTATTTTACATTTAAAGCCGTTCGCATTAACAGTTGAGTCAGGAGCATTAAGTATTCAAAAAGCTAAAAAATTCATAGAAAATTAAATAAAACTACAAAATATCGTTTTGGGTTCACCACGATAAAATTAAGTCGTCTGCTATGAAAAAGCCTTATACAGTATCAGATATCGTTGTAATATAAACTATCACTTTTCTCGACAGTCATGTGAATCTGAAGTTGGCACCTCCAATACCATTATTACAGTGATGCTCAACCGAAAATAAAGAAAAAATATATTTGATTGCATTTGTTGATAGTTACAGCGTTTAAATAACATACAGAGTTGAAAAGGAGTATTATCCAAGAATGAAAGTTAAATGAAACTAGAATCCACCCCCTCTGTACCGCTTCCACCCTAAAATAAGCGGTGGATTTTTCGAAAAATGCTCAAACACGCGCTTTTGACTTTCCTGCGACTTTTATCACGGGGATCGGTTGAAATGACACAAAATTAGCTAGAGAAATTTTTTCGGACCAATCGAAGGACACGTTCATCCCTAAAATGAAGGGTGGATTTTACGAAAAATTCTCAAACACGCGCTTTTGACTTTCCTGCGACTTTGATCACGGGGATCGGTTGAAATGACTCAAACTTAGCTAGAGAAATTTTTTCGGACCAATCGAAGGGCACGTTCATCCCTAAAATGAAGGGCGGATTTTACGAAAAATTCTCAAACACGCGCTTTTGACTTTCCTGCGACTTTGATCACGGGGATCGGTTGAAATGACTAAAACTTAGCTAGAGAAATTTTTTCGGACCAATCGAAGGGCACGTTCATCCCTAAAATGAAGGGCGGATTTTTCGAAAAATTCTAAAACACGCGCTTTTGACTTTCGGCGTTATGGGGTGGTAGCAGTTTTGGGGATTGTTTTTAATTTACTTATATTACATATTCGCAAGAGCTCGGGAGATTTTTTTTTCATTTATTTATTTATACAATACTCGCGAGCTTGGCGTTATGGGGTTGTAGCAGCTCGGGGGGTTATGTATTGAGTCATTTATTTATAAAAAAGATTCGCGAGCTCCGCGTTATGGGGTTGTAGCAGCTGGGAGGATTGTGTATTTACTTATTTATTAATAAAAAAAACTCGCAAGCTCGGCGTTACGGGGTTGTAGCAGCTTGGGGCATTATGTATTGAGTCATTTATTCGAAAAAAAAACTTGCGAACTCGGCATTATGGGGTTGTAGCAGCTTGGGGGATTTTGTATTTATTCATTCATTCATAGAAAAATCTCGTGAGCTCGGCGGTATGGGGTATAGCAGCTTGGGGGATTTTGTATTAAGGACGTTTCAGGGATTTTCGGTCAACTTTATCAAATTTTGTAACTCGGCATACAAGAAGATTTTTATGTGTTCTTTCCAATGCCACAAAAAAAAATAGGGCAAGCGGGACTCGTTTCTGAGTTATGAACGCTCAAAGTTCGGTCGTTTTGCATGGGATGGCACGTAGAGCACTACAATTTTTTAATGTTATCGACGACTGTAAATTAACTAGTAGTTAACTTTTTCTAAAAAAAAGAGTATATTCTAGCTATTGAAATAAGAATCAATCTAACATTTTTCAAAATACGGCAACCGGGCCTACTTTCAGAGTAATTTAACAGTAAAGTTGATTTTTTAGTCTTTGCGGTTATGCTGCGCCACGAGAGCGAGAGAGACAGAACGACCGGCGCGTCAGCTGTTTCTCGTGCGGAGAGCCCCAAAACTGAATGAGAGTCACTGGAGGTCTGAAACGTCCTTAAGTCACTTATTTATAAAAAAAAAATCGCAAGTTCGGCGTTATGGGGTTGTAGCAGCTTTGGGGATTGTTTTTGATTTACTTATCTCTAGAAAACTAGCAAGAGCTCGGGAGATTTTTTTTCCATTTATTTATTTTTACAAAACTTGCGAGCTCGGCGTTATGGGGTTGTAGCAGCTTGGGGGATTATGTATTGAGTCATTTATTCATTCAAAAACTCGCGAGCTCGGCGTTATGGAGTTGTAGCAGCTTGTGGAATTTTGTATTTATTTATTTATTTATTTATTATAAAAACTCGCGAGCTCGGCGTTATGGGGTTGTAGCAGCTTGGGGGATTATGTATTTACTTATTTATTCATAAAAAAAAACTCGTGAGCTCGGCGTTATGGGGTTGTAGCGTTGTAGCAGCTTGTGGGATTATGTATTTACTTATTTTTTCATAAAAAAAACTCGCGAGCTCGGCGTTATAGGGTTGTAGCAGCTTGAGGGATTTTGTATTTATTTATTTATTTATAAATAAATCTCGCGAACCTTCAACTGATCCCCGTGATAAAAGTCGCAGGAAAGTCAAAAGCGCGTGTTTGAGAATTTTTCGAAAAATCCACCCTTTATTTTAGGTATGAACGTGCCCTTTGATTGGTCCGAAAAAATTTCTCTAGCTAAGTTTGTGTCATTTCAACCGATCCCCGTGATAAAAGTCGCAGGAAAGTCATAAGCGCGAGTTTGAGAATTTTTCGAAAAATCCACCCCTTATTTTAGGGTGGAAGCTGTACAGAGGGGGTGGATTCTAGTTTCATTCAACTTTCATTCTTGGATAATACTCCTTTTCAACTCTGTATGTTATTTAAACGCTTAAATTATCAACAAATATAATCAAATATATTTTTTCTTTATTTTCGGTTGAGCATCACTGCAATAATGGTGCTGGAGCTGCCAACTTCAGATTCATGACAGTCATCAACTAATATTAAACTACAGGTAAATAAAACGAGTCTTTTCATGATTGAAATCAAACATTTGTCTTAGAATTTGAAAATTCGACATTCAAAATTTTTTTTCATACAGCGTGATGAAAATTTTGTTTCGTTAACACCGATTAAAAAATCAAAAATCCTCATAATATTTTAACAGAATTTTTCTTTCCTTTCAAACAAGTTTTTCCTGACAATGTTGCAACTGCAGTAAGGTTCCTTGGGGAGGTGAGGGCGAGGGGGGGGGGGGTTGCTTGTGCGAACTGAGAAGTAATTGAATGAATAAAGCTTAGAAAAACTTATAAAGATTTTAAAAAAGTACTACATTATATTTTTGCAGAAGACAAAATTAATAACCATCTCAATTTTTCCATTTTATCAATAATGATTTAATAAAAAATAATTTTCATACTCGAGGCTCGCACAAACAGCCTAACATACGCTACATACAGACACGGCTGTTAGTGTGAATATCCTAACCTCAAATACATTCTATCTTAATTCGCAGTATGCCACTATCAGAGTTGCACTAACAGCCACAATGTTACAAGGTTTTTTGTTCATTTTCTAAAGACTTTTTCGCCTTTAAAAACCTAGTTTTAGACAACATTTAAAAAAGAAATTACTTGTATAGAGTTGAAACTTGAAAGAAACAAAAAATTTTTTAGTATATTAAATATTTTATTTACATTCTACCTTGATTCGCACTATCAGACTCGCACAAACAGCCGACTGTTCGTACAATGACCCAGGTTTTTTTTTTTTTTTTTTTTTTTTAAGGACCTTTTATCTTTCAAAAACTAATTTTAGACGACGTTTAAGGAGGCTTGGCAGTTTTTTCAAAATCCAAAAGTAAGAACCCAAAAAATTCCTGTAGATTCCTTGAAGTAAGACAAACAACTTTCCTATTTAACACAACAATGGTTGTCGGACTTGTTTTCGAGAAAAAAATCAGTTTAGAATTTTTTTTTTAACATGGGCTCTTATGAAAAAAAACATTTAAAAATTTGGCAAATCATCAAAATCCACAAGTTTACTACGAGTCAGGTGTCATTTTAAAGATAAAAATTTGAAGATTATTTTAAAATTATAAAAATTTGAGATTATCGGACTAATTTACAAGAAAAATAGAAAATTGCGGTACATAACCTTCAAAACATGCAATTTTTCAACGTTTTGAAAAATTTTTTATCTTAAATTTTGTTTTCATATGTTTAAAAATGATAAATAATCACTTACTAATAAAAATAAATAAAAAAAATAAATTTTTTCTTATTTTCAATTTCATGCACCCGCAAGGGCCCCCGCTAGGTACGACCCCTACGCTGCCAAGCCTCCTTAAAACATAAATTGCTTGTAAAGATTTTGAACTTCAACTTAAAAAAAAAAAAAATTTAAAAATATGAACTATATTTATTTTTACAAGCATTTGAATTTCGATACGCTTTGACAATTCGCAAAAACGCCCCAAGGTACACAATTTCCCGTGAAAATTCCAGAGTTCTTGCAGCATCTTATGAACTCTATGACTTCACAATTTTTCCTGACTGGTGGCAACCCTGGTCATTAGTCTTCGAAAAATTACTTTTTTATTTTCTTACTAAGGAGACAAAATTCCTGAGGTCAAACACTAAAAATCAACAATTTGGTTTTGGAATTTTTTTTTACATAAAGTTTTTATATGTAAAAAACGACTCCACAAAGTATTTTTTTTAAATATCAATGTTTTTAAGACTTATGTCAATTAATCAACTTCTAAATTTTTGATTTACTTCCAATTAACCATAACTTGGGAAATAATTGATAAAAATTTACAAAATTGTAGAACTAAGTATAACAATAATTTTTAAATAAATAATTGAAATTTTAAAAAACTTCTCATGTAGCTAGGATAAATTTTTTTTCGGCATGTCAAACCTGAAAGTCTAAACTAATGAAATCTACCGTAAAAAGTTTGTGCACTCTATAAATAATACATGAGATTTCAATGATTAAAAATGCATGAAAAAAAACGGCTTTTGAGCCGAGTGGCAGCATGTTAATTGCTCATTGCTACATTAAATTTTTATGAATCATTGCGATTTCTACAATGAAACAAAAACAACATTAAGTTCTTTAATTATTTTTTGACTTAAAATTATAATTTTATAAACTTTTATCAATTATTTTCAAAATTACGACTGAAAAAAGAAACAATTTTGAAATTGGTGTGTTTATAACTATCGAAATTGGTGTGTTTTATAAAATAGTTTTGGAAGTTTTTATTTACATATAAAACTCATCCTTGGTGGCAGACTTCAGAAGTTTAGGCTCAAAAGAATCATATAAGCATTATAATAAACAGGTTTTTTTTTTTTTTTTTTTTTTTTTTTTTTTTTTTTTTTTTAAATTATAAATAACATAAACATAAATTTTTTCGTTTACGAAACTTGTAAATAATAAATTAAACCTTACATATGTTATAAAATAAATATATTTTTTTACATACCTCTTCTTGTGTTGAACTGTTATAGTCTTCAATTTGCTCTGACTCATCTATTTCATAATAATCATCTGGGTCGACTGTATGTTTCATAGCACTTTGATCATCAGGTGTAATAATGTCCATTTGTTCAGTGGTAGGCATGTTTCGAACCTGTTTAAAAAGAAAAAAATGTTCCAACATTTTGTATTATAATATAAAGCTAAAATTTTTTTATAAGTTAAATCTAATCTTTTTTCTCTTGCAATAAGTATAAACTTCCATATTACCATGCTTTCTTCATTTGTACCAGTACCAAACTCAGGCTGCTGTTCATGTCGAGCTCTTGTTTTTTTTGGCACTTCTGCATCAGGGTCAGAAAAATATTTACGGTACTTTTTACCCATCTTTAATTAATAGCTTTAAAAAATAATTTATAATATTCTTGAAATAAGTGTTTATAGACTTTAAAGGCTAGGTCTTATACATTCAGAGAACACCATGTCTGAAAAGCAAAATGAATGATTAATAATAAATGTAGGTAGTGTCTGTATCAATATTTTTTAATGTACATTTAAACTAATTGTAAGTAATATAGAAATGATGTATCAAATCTATTTTTTCATTTAATAGTTGTATGGTTCGACTGTAAGACCGATGAAAATAACTTAAAAATCATTTTATAAAGTTAGAAGTTAGTGGTTACTATTGAGCGTGAAACTTTATTAATTGTTTATAGAATAAATTTACAACCAGAATCAAATTAAGTCCTATACTGTGTACTATGAAAGTATTATTGACTTATTAATCAATCTTATGGGAATCATTTATACAGAGCCACACATGAATTAGTTGACAATTTTCTTTATTATTACATAAATATATGTACTAAAGTTATGTTATAAATTTATTATTTATGCTTTGATGCTCTAAAATATTTCTGAAAAAAAAAAAAAACAAATAATAGGTTAACTTACAAAAATAGTTGTTTTGTACCAGGTCTTGGCTTCTCCAGGTTAAAATTCTTATTTGTTCCTTAATTGACTTTAGTAATTCAAAACATCTGTTGTATGGTTCTCAGATATTAATACTTAAATTTCTGTGTCTTGTTAAAGCTGAACGAGTTTTTTGTTTTTGATTTATAACGAACACTCAACCATCCGAAAGAAAATTTTATTTCAACAGTTTATTTAGAAAGTTTTACTTTAAAATTGGTTCAAATTGATAACGAGTTCTTAAATAATCTGTGTATTTACATTAAATTTTTTAACCAGCGTTTTTAGTTTTCTTTCTTGTTGGCGTTACACTCACGAAAAAAATAGCAACAGGCGCATTGGTACAGTAGACAAAATTTTTACTTAGTCGCTTTCGACGCCCATCGGCGCCTATCGGCCTATGCGTTCGCTCACGTGCATAGGAAACACGCTGCGTGAGACACGCAATGCACAATCAATTTTGCCACATAATGCGCACAGACGCACAACCGCTAATTACTTTAAAGGCTAGGACAGAGATAAAGTTATAAGCGCTTGTGCGTCTGTGCGCGGTTACAAGATTCACATGTACACGAGTTATAACCGCCACACATGGGCGCCGACTAGTATTTGTCCTGGCCTTTAGGCTGTGCTCAAGAGATTATATCTGACTTTCTGCAGACATTAAACTCTAAGCGGTTCGCTGTTCCTTGTTCTTGGTTCGTATCACGCTATAATGTGATTCGTGTTATCAACTCTAAACTATGGCCTTTATCAAAACAATCGGAAGAAATAAAAAATGAATAGAAAATATTTTTCAATCATCATTAATCAAACAAATCCAGCAAATTAAATAATAAGTTTTCACATATATTTAGTTGTCAAAGTGATTGTTTTAATCAACAAAAAGTCAACAAATACTTTACAAGATATTGCTTAATAGAGCGTAAGTAGTACATTTTTTTTAAATTACATTAACTGTCAGACACCATGAAAATGTGGAGTAATTGATTTATTCCTAGTTTATAGTCAGAAACTCGTTTCAGATAATGTTTAGCTTAATATGTTTCAATTTATTTTTAGGTTTTGTCATAATTAAAAATTTTAGTATTAGTGGATTAATTACTTATTTTGAAGAACCATGGAAGAAGATATAATATCTCATGCTTTTTTAAGATACATTAGGCCTAGCAAACGAGCAATCGTGCCAATTGAATTCATAAAAGAATTCTCCATGAAAAAACCACAAAACAAAGATGATTTTGAAAAGAAAGCTTTGTATTCTGTTAAAATTAATAGTAAGAGTCGACAATACAAAGCTACAGAGATTTACTGCATAGGAAGTAAGTATTTTATAATTCTTAATATTTAATTATTGTATTTACTTGCATGAAGTTAATAAAATTTATCTAATAAATTTTTTTGATCAATACTATTACAAATTAATATTTTAAAATAGAGTTTTATTGTAAAATTATGCAAACCACCGAGTATTATTCAATTATTTATCATTTAATTATCTTTGAACATTAACAAAGATTTAGAATATCTCTTTTCATTAGTAAGAGAAAAAAGGGATCAGTAAAAGGCTGATAGGTTGTTTTTTAATACATATGCCAATGAGTAATAGCTCAAATAGTGTTTGTATTCAAAAACAACCTATCAGCCTTTTACTGATCCCTTTTTTCTCTTACTGCTGACAACATGGAAGGTGATTTAAATTCAAATAACATTTATTTCTTTTCATTAATGAATTTGTTATTATCAATGTAAGTAATGTAAGAAATCATATTGATGATGACTTAAAATTTAATGTAAACAGGTCTTGAGGATACACAGCAAGAAAGAGATAGTGGGACGCGACACAAAGCCACAGTTTTTAATGTAACTGACATAAATTCTAAAGATTGGTTAGAACCAGATTCTGAAGAAAGTGATCATGAAATTAGTCTTGACGATGAAAACATTGATGTGGAGGATGATGATAATGAACATGTATGAAATAATATTAATGCATCTGTTTATGTTGGCGCATGGGTGTTTGTGCATGCGAGTGTTGTGTGTGGGATAATTATGACTAAAATGGGTTATTTTGGTTCTAGGGGAGAGCTAAAGGGATGATTATTGCTTTATGAGGGCAAAAGGAGGATGATTATTACTGTAGGTGGATGTAGAAGGGTGATTTTGTATTAAAAAAAAAAAATAATTAATTTTGATTGAAAAAAAGGGTTACTTTGGATTGAAAAACTGGTTATCTCGGGTTGAATAAGGGTTATTTGGCATTAGAAAGTGTTATTTTTGCTTTTTAAAAATATGTATATTTGCATGTGTACATAAGTATGTTATATATATATATTTATATGTATACACACATATTTGTTTAAACGTTTATTTATTTATTTTAGCCTTATACTCAGCCAAGTGGACCTACTGAGCCATCTAAATCAATAGATGAAAGAGCAGACTTGTTTATGAATCAAAGATTCAACGATAGAGCAACTCGTGATATATTTAATCATGAGTTTGATGAGCAACAGTTACAGAATATTAATAATGAGAATATAATTCTAAGTGAGAAGCTCGTTGAACTGTCGAAAGAGAAAGAAGAATTGAAAATCAAATTAAATGAAGTGGAACGTGAGAACCAATCATTGAAATTAAAAATTAATTTATTACAAGGCCGACATGTGGAAGATGAAAATGAACAAAATGTAGCAAGTACATCACCTACGATTGAAAATAATTCTTCAAATCCAACTTCTGGTATAATCCATAGTACACCTAAAAAAAGCCGTGCCTATGTCCGTAAGTTTAATTTTCTTACTTTTAAAATTGTCTTATTGTAACATTGTATATGATGTTAGATTTTTTGCTTTTCAAATATTAGAAATATTGCAGACGCATTTGTACTTGACAATTTGGTAAATTTTTGTTATTTATCAAAAGGCCAATTTTTATGTAACAAAAACAAATTTTCGATTTTTAGATTTTACCAACGCAAGGTCTACTTTATTAAGGTAAAATTCATTTTCTGCAATAGTTCTGATTAACTTTGTGAAAAATGGTTTTCGAGGATGCAGAATACGAATCTGATTGACTTTAAAATAACTTAAAAAAAAAAAAAAACATAAAATATCTTTAAATATATAATATAATATATCTATAAACTTATAGTATATCAATTATAATTTGAAAAATGACTTTTGTAGGATACTTTTAGTACTGCTGGTTTTCAGAATCAATTAGAAAAGTTTAATTTATGTATGGAATGCTATACATTTAATTTACATAGAGATTCAGTAGACGCTCTCTAGTAATTAAAACAAAAATTTCTTTTGATTCATGATTTTTTTTTATATCATGTTTACCTTAAATAAGTAAAAAAGTAGACTTGACTGAGTTGAAAAAAAAAAGGTTTTAAATTAAATCGTAGATTAAATATTGTCGTTTTTAATAAATTTCGAAAAAGAAATTAAACTTTTATGATTGAACCTCGCAAGCGTTTGCACAGTGAATAGTGAGGTATAAAAGCTAGTCAATTAATTAATAAAAGTCAAAGTGAATTCAAATTCTACATTTTTTCTCAAATTTTGTGGACATGGTTGCAGTTGTTTTATCTTGTTTTCGCCGAATCAAACCCTCATGCATTGAATTTTCTTGGTCCTTTATTGTACGTATAATCGTTCTCGCTAATGTCAATATTTAGAAGAAAAATTATTTAAAATTGACAAAAAACATATTTTTATTTATTTTTCTTTTATTTAAATATACGGGCATATAGCCCGTTACAAAATATTCATACGAATTTACAGTTTAATAAGAGATAAATATATGATTACAATAGATAACAGTGTTGAGTTTAGATCCTTGAGGCTAGTTAAAAGCATAAAGCTTTGTTCTTAGAGATCTTGAAAAAGTGTTGAGATCTTGAGTAGTTCTATCGATGTCATCTAGATTGTTCCAGTTTTTTCTGAGCCTGAAAGTAGTAGTGTGTAGGATATCCGTTGTTTTGCAAAAGTATTCTTCAAGTATAAATTGTCTATTTGTTAAGTAGGGTCTGGGTTTCAATTTGAATACTGAATTTTCATCCTCCAAGTAGTTTTGGTATAGACATTTATTTACAAAAATCATGTCATTGAATCTATGTAATGATTCAATAAATGGTAAGTTAAGATGTTTGGCAATACAGGTATAATAATGTTGAAAAGGATTCATGGGTGTGGGTGTTTTGAATAATAGAAAACGTAGGAATTTATGTTGTACTTGCTCTAGCCTATAAATTTGATTTTGGTATTGGGGTGACCAGATAATTGATCCAAAGAGAAGATTTGGTAGTATTATGGATTTGTAAAGTTTTATTAAGGTATGGGGGTGTTTGAAGGATTTTGTAGAGTATTTAAGTATACCTAGCTTCTTCAATGAGTTTGATATAGTGTGCTGGGTGTGATCATCAAAATTGAAATGTTCATTATAAATGATACCGAGATCACGAATTTTAGGGACTCTGGTGAGAGGGGTATTTTGGATGGTGTAGTTAAATGTAGAGTAAGAGTAACCCATGTGAAAAGTCATTATATTACACTTGTTTAAGTTGAATGGTAAGCGGTTTTGTAAAGCCCAGTGATTAAGTGAATCAATATCTTTCTGTAAGTTTTGACAATCGAGTAGGGATTGAATAGATTTGAAAATTTTCACATCGGCGGCAAAAATTAATATGATGGAGTAACGTATATTAGACGATATGTCATTAATGAAGATGATGAAAAGTAGAGGGCCAAGATGACTGCCTTGCGGGACACCGGAGGTGGCTATATATGGATTAGATAATGTGTGATTTAGTAACACTTTGTATGTCCTGTCTGTGATGTAGGAGATTATCAAGTCGATAATAGCTTTATTTAGACCCATAAAAATGTTCGAATCAGCCTTTTTAAAGTTGTAGCAAAAGTGAGTATCATGAGTATTTTCATTTTTATTAATTACAAGGGAGAAGTATTTTGGGGGGGTGGTGGGGGTCAACTCTAACGAGAGGTTCAGGGGGCTGAAGGCATTGAAAATTTAAAGAGGTTAAAAAATAGGTCAAGTGAGTAGCCAGAAGTGTGTATAGGGTAGAGTTGTTTTAGGCCATAGAGGGAAAATGTGTCAAGTAAAATCTGGGCTGATTTTCTTAAAGTTTTGTTAATATTAGTTAATGTATCAAAGTTTAGAGAGTCAAAGTTCGACCATATTATATTGGGTAGGTTATAATCACCAAACATACACAAGTGATGGTCAGGGTGCTTATTTATAAGTTCATCAATCACAATTGTGTGTTGTGTATAGACAGCGATGTCCAATTGTACATTTTGGGAGATATAAACAGCTCCAATAATAAGTTTAATGTGTTTCAAGTTTAAAGATACAAAAACATGTTCACATGATGACTCTAGCAAGGAGCAAGAGGATGCTTTTAGTGTAGATTTGACAGCAATAAAAACACCTCCTCCTCTATTATGGGAGTTTGTGCTAAAATCACGGTCTTTCCTAAAAATGTCATAGTTTACAAGTTGTAGTAAACTACTAGGGAAACTATTGAAGAGCCAGGTTTCAGTGATTACAATAATGTCCGGGTTGAAAGTAAGAAGGTTAATGTCATAGGAGAGCTGATCCAGTTTGTTCTTTAGGCTGCGAGCGTTTTGGTAGTATATAATTAAACTGTTGCGTTTTGTGGTGGAGTGATTTGCATTAGGTTTTTTCTATTTTTGGAAATTTTGGGATTTGAGTTTGAGTTAGATATAATCCAGGTAAAGTTTGGGTCTTTGTTTATAGAGTTTAGGTGATCACATTTTATTTTCAAGCTTTTGACTATGTTTCTTTGGGTAGAAGTAAGATCATGTTTTATGATGATATTTTTGAATTCAGAGGATGACTTTAACTTTGATAAATTTTTCAAGATTGATTTGATGGTTTGGGTGTCATTGAAAGAAAATAAGAAAGATCGGGATTTATCTGAATGGTACTTGCCTAGTCTTTTTGAGTAGATTGGATTATTCTCAGCAATGTCAGGGTATCCAGAAGGTTTTTTATCATTTTTTTGTTGAATTCAGTGAGTGTTGAAGAAAACTTTTTTGTCGCTGTCCAGTTTTGGTGTGTCTTGATTTAATTCTGGAAGATTGTAGACTATGATGTTACGCTGACGTTTAGATCTGTCTTCTTGTTCAGTTAAAATAGTAGATACCATGGCACTGGGGCGCGTTTCACGCGTATCGAGTTAGACAATGAATTAATTAAAATTAATAACAATAAAATTAAGACAAATTTTTGATAAATCAGGCCTCAGCACATTAATTACCGGCGATTTTAAGATTCGAATGAAGGTACTTTCACAACTGATACCTTTGAAACAAACGATATACGCGCGTTTCACGCGTATCGAGTTAGACAATCAGGCCCCTGGGTTGAGAAAGCGTTGAGTCCTTGATTTGTTGTTGTATCTGATACAGAGAATTTTTCAAATTTATAATTTCATTGGAGTTTTCAGTAATTCTTTTATCAAAGCTAATAAGGTTGTTGGATATTCTGTCAATTTTTTTTTGCCAAGGATGTCATTGAGTTGGTTATTAGTTAGCTCCTTTTGGTCATCAAGGAGGGTATTATTTAAGGAAGAGGAAGCAGATTGGGAGGGAGGGTAAGTTAGGGTGAGATTTTGATATTGATATTGGGTGGTATCATCACCACAACATTCCTGGACGGAACCATCCTCTTTCACACGACATCTTTTTATACAGCCAAGGTGGTAAGCTGCACCACAGTTAGTGCAGTAGGTGGCAGATGAGATAGATTTTTGGCTCATAGGTGCTCGATCTTTGGGGCAATAATTACAGTAGATAACGCTCTGCTCATCAATATTTTCTTCAAAAGGAATCATTTGTTGCGTTCTAAGCGATTTTCTTGTGTTGTGATCCTTGGAGAGAGAATTGTTGTAGGCACCTCGACCTCTACCACGCTGCATTTTTGAGGTTAATTTCAATTTGCACGGTTAACTAACACTAGTAGTAGTAATAAGCACCAATTTTCGCAATTTATTTGAAATAGTTGAGTTTGCTTCAGGTGTGATATAGATTTAATGTAGACTATACAAAGTGTGTTGTTTGTTTAATGAAATACTAGAGAGCGAATACTAAACACTGTGTACTAGGCGAGCGCCTAGAACATTCTTATATTCATATTTTAAATTATTTTTATAAATGACTATTTTTACCAATAATAATCTTCTTTAGACGTAAAAATAAAGTTATAATAACCATGTAAAGTTCTTAAATACTTGTAACGTCACTAAATCATCGGCTTTATAACTTGCAGAATTGGAATCCGTTATCCTATTAATATAATCATATTCAATAAACAATTATTTTTTAATTATTTCAGAAATTCCTATGATCAGAACCGATGATCATGAACCTCTTGACCCAGTAGACAAAATTTGCTTGCAAAAAGATAGCTTTTCTTATCCTGACTCAAATACGGTCTCTTATAATGAGTTGAACGCTGCTGAATCAAGAGAAGAGTTTTTACATACATATGAAATTGACGGAGAGGTAAATACGTCTAAATTAATCTATGCTTCAGCGTTTTTTGTCTTAGTATAAAACGTTCTCTACTTAAAGAACTTACAACTGCTAAAGGTAGTACCGGAAAAACTAGAAAGAGATGAGTTAAAAATCTAAAACTTAAGGAAGTTGAAGATAAATATTAAAAAATGATGCCACAAAATTTCCAGGTTTTCGTTTTTGAGTAATAGAATATTATCATCGCGTCGATTTAACTCGTAGACTGATGGGAGAGCACATTTTTTATAAAATTTTTACATAATTACATGAGATCTGATTTTCAAAATATTTGTCAGTTAAAGTTAGAATGCACAAGAATTGCATGGAATTAATTAAATTATCCATTCGGTTCCTCTAAGTATTGATAAAAAACAAAAATGTGTTTTGGGTTAAAAAAGCTTCTGCCGCTAATGCACTTCTATATCTATATACGCGTGTAGCTAGTCAAATGTTTGACCGAAATTGCATCTTGACTAGAGCCGTAGGTGCGGTACTATCTTAATAGAAACGCAATATATTTTGTCATAAATCATTAATCTTCATGAATAGAGTGACGAGTAAAATACTTATCTATTTTGTATTTGTATACACTTAAATTTTTTTCAATAAATAATCCTAAAATAATGAACCCTTTGAAACCATTGTTTCTTTTAACTTTGTAGCAAAAAACATATCTAGGATTTGGACAATTCGTTAGTACCAAAGTTTTCGACAACATCGCCAATGACTCTCCAACGTGCTCAGTAGCTACTAAAAGTCTCGCTCGATTATTATGGCCTAACCAATTATTAGCCCAAAGGTTTATCAAAATAAAAGTTGTTATGCGCAATGCATCTGATAACCGAACAGAAAGAAAGGTTGTTACCCCAAGAAAGATGCTGGCATTAAGGGGTAAGCTGTTTTTTTTTTTCTATTATTATGAAGCACGCACAATTCATACAAAGAAACAATTCAATCAAATTATTGTTTATGTATTTATTGAATCTAAATATGTAGTAGTGTCTAACGGAATTTTTTATAAATCATATTTTTTCCATTCAGTTGGCATTTCTGGAATAATTAAAAAAAGGCCCAGAATCTTAAAGTTTAAAAATTCAACTAACAAAGTTCTTGATCAACTGACACACTTCATTTCCGAAGAAATTTCGGATACCATCAAGGAAATTGATAAAGTAAGTACAAACACTTGATCAGTTTTTATTTATATTCATTTTTAATAACTCTTTGTGTACATTTCACTATTTTAGGCGCGGAGAAACAGCGATACTCCTAATCCTATTAGACAACTAGTCGAAGAAATAGTATTCGATTTTTAAATTTTTTTGGACTCTTAATATACCTTTTGATGGTAATTTGCTCGCTAAAGAGCCCTTTTTTACACTTTCTATTTTATTTTTTGTAAAACTAGTACTTAAATACTGCCAAAAGTAATGCGGGTCTTGTTGGAATTTAATTTAAAAAATCAAAAAACTAGCTCTTTAGCTCGCAAGCTGCCATCATAAGCTTTATTAAGAGTTCAAAAAAATGAACATACGATAGAAATTAGCCTTAAATGTTAGGAAAAACTGTTTCGGCCGAGAGCTTACGTTGCACTTCGCCTTAATGTAAAGATTACTAATATTTGTTATAATATAAGAAGTTTTGGACATATATTTATATTATGTATTTATTAGATTAATAAATAAATATTGTTAAAAAAATATATTTTGAGAAATGTGTGATGTCTCATTGATTATCCCAACTTTTTGCATTTTTATATTTAATAATAAAAAGCACATGTAACATTAAAGGCCAGTTTATGAACCTCAAAGATTTAAACTGACAAAAGGAAAAAAAAAATTTAGTTAGTTATTATAAAGATTTATTAATATTCATTGAAAATAAAAAAAAATAAAAAATTTCGTTCCCACAAATTGTTATTTCAAAAAAAAAAAAAAAAAAAAAAAAAAAAAAAAAAAAAAAAAAAAATTGATTCCCTTATGGAAACCCTTATGGAAACCCGTACGGAAACCCTGACCAAATATCAGTATCGGAAACCCGTATGGATTCCCGTATGGGAACCCGTGTGGGTTCCCGTACGGGTTTCCTTACGGATTTCCATATGGATTTTTTCAGCTGGGTTATTTAGAAATATATTTATTAATTTTATCACCCAGCGTAATGGGGTTGTAGGCTTGTTGGTTTATTTGTTTATTTATGAATTTATTTATTAATTTTTTCGCCCAGCGATATGGGGTTGTAGGTTTCTTAGTTTATTTGTTAATTTATAAATTTATTTATTAATTTTTACACGCCTAAGATCACGTGGTTGTATAGGCTTGTTTGTTTATTTATAAGTTATTTCATTAATATTTATGCCCAGCGTTATGGGGTTGTAGGCTTGTTGATTTATTTGTTTATTTATAAATTATTTTATTAATATTTATGCCCAGCATTATGGGGTTGTAGGCTTGTTGGTTTATTGGTTTATTTATAAACTTATTTATTAATTTTTTTGCCCAACGTTATGGGGTTGTAGGCTTGTTGATTTATTTGTTTATTTATAATTTTATTTATTAATTTTTTCCCCCAGCGTTATGGGGTTGTAGGCTTGTTGGTTTATTTGTTTATTTATAATTTTGTTTATTAATTTTTTGCCCAGCGTTATGGGGTTGTAGGTTTGTTGGTTTATTTGTTTATTTACAAATTTATATATTAATTTTTTCCCCCAGCGTTATGGGGTTGTAGGCTTGTTGGTTTATTTGTTTATTTTTAAATTTATTTATTTACTTTTACACGCCTAAAGTTATGTGGTTGTATAGGCTTGTTTGTTTATTTATAAATTATTCTATTAATATTTATGCCCAGCGTTATGGGGTGGTAGGCTTGTGGGTTTTTTTTAATTTAATTTTTCTGTGCCACTACTGCCCCGAAATTTCAAATTTTCGTTCCATTCCCTCCATTCGGAATTCTGCCACTTTCGAGAGGCCTGACTCCTGAGCGAGAGTTGGTGATTCGATGGTGCAAAACCGGAGCAGAAGCATTAAGCACTTGAGCAGGCCTCCGCTCCTACAGGATCGTGAGCAGGGTAGCCCATCCAAAGTCAAAGAATAGGAGCCAGGAGGGCTTGCATTTGCTCGCAAAACTCGTTTGTTTTCGACTCGTCGGCGAACATCCAGGTATTTTTAAATGGATAAACTGATGTCATCGCTATTTAATATTTGTCTCTCGATTCAATGTCCGTTTAAACCATCGTTCAATCTTGTCGAGCTTTAAGTGTTATTAAAATTTTCATTAAAAAAAAAATTGTGTTTTTTTAACGCAGTTTTCACATGAAATTATTCGAAATGTGTACACCAATTACACTGCTCAACAGAGTAGCCTTCAAGAATTTTAGTTTAACTAGCCGAAGCAGTAGGTGCCTGTGGACATTTACAGGGAATTGTGTAAATAATGCATTAACATCAATTTATATAAATCAAGAGAGGAATGGCAGTGCCTCAACAGCTGTATCAACTGGTGCAGTTCCACCAGGTGTTTTGACTAAAAAACAAGCCAAGGAATTAGCTGTTCGGTTGACATCTGATGAAAGACATGTGTTGATATCAGCCTTGCAAGAATGTCAGTCCCAAAAGCTCAAAGCTGAATATGAAGGTAAGAAAAAATTTTAATTATGATAACAGTAAAACCCAATAATCTATCTGACATACATAAAATTTCAAAAAATTTTAATTCCTTCTTTTGTCTGTGTATAGATTTTATAGTTAATGTTTGAAAATTAAATTTTTTTATTTTTGCATTAAAAAATCTGCAATTATCCATTTGTAAATGTTTGAACGTTGAATGCTAATCTTTGTCACGTAAAAAAACTATATAAGAAATTTATATAAATAATCATTAAAATAAATATCATACGTAGGTTTCATGTATGATTTTTCGTCTAGAATGTAAAGACTCTGCATACACTATTTACACAGAAATGTGTACTCAAAGAGTTTCTCCTATCAAATTGAGAGACTAGCACATCAGCTTGTCAACCCTCATAAAAATGCTGTAAGCAGAACAGTGGACTTTTCTACTATTTAAGAAAGAGGTAGCTTTTAAAAATTAAAAAAAATCATTTTATATTTCTTTATTTCAAATTTTCCCATTTTAACAGAGTCTAGAGTCCTTCTCTTAATTTTTTTTTTTATATTTTATTCACTTTTTATTGAGTGGCCCCGATTTATTTTTAAACCTTTAGGTCAGCTAGCTGCTTTTCGTTGGAGGAGTAAATTTGGGCGACCAAGTAAAGTTCCAACTTTGGGTGATGTCGATCCAACGGGAAGTTATTGTGCTGTCCCAGATGATTGGTTGTTGCGCAAGTATGGTATGATAATGAAATGAATTTCCAGGACCAGCAGGAGAAGCTTTAATAAATTTATTGTATAACATTTAATTATCAGTGATCAGCAGTGTTAATGTCTTTATGAATGTTTAGTAGTTTTTTTTTTTTTTTTTTTTTTTTTTTTTTTTTTTTTTTTTTTTAAATAAAACAGTTGTTTTAACTTTCTTCTTATGTATATTGATTTAATAAACATAAATTTTTTAATTTAATTTACATCAAAATAAAATAAAACTAAATTTTTAATACATCCATTTTTTTCTGTACTCTACTTCAAGAGGATAGGTCCAAATCATGTAAACCTGCATGAAAAAAACTCTATTAGTCTTAATAGTTATTTTATTTTTTAAAATTTATATTGTTGAAACAGAGATGTTTTTTTGAATCTTTCAAGAGATGATGAATTTTGCACACATTTATCACATTTTCCAATATAAAGCATATACTCAACCTTTTTTTTAATGCAATTTCTGTGCTGGTCCCCTGGAAACTCAATTTCCAAGTTTTTATGTTATCTTTACCAGTGTTCACTAATATAATCTATTTATCCCTTCTGCTTTTCTTGTTTATGGAAAATCTATTCTGTAAGTCTATCAATATAACTATAACTTTGCATTTCATATGACAATTTGGCTGCTACATTCTTTCACTGATTTATATAAACTTACTCCTGCACATTAAAAATAATGACTTTCAGTAAAATGTGTATTAAATTTTTTTTAAACTAAAATTATTTTTTGTTCCTAAAAACATTTTTTATTTTCAGCTGAGACAGTACCTCAACCGTGTAGGAGAGATTTATTGCGAGGTATAATAATATATAATTAATTTATAACTAATTTTAATTTTATTATATTACATATTTATAACATACTTGGTGCAGGGCCCCCCTGATCGCTCCGCTCACCAACCCCACAACCCGCAAACTCATGAAGTATTCTTTACTATAGAATTTTATTTCGTTTTTAAATAATTTTCAGTAAATATTTTTCCAGGGTTAAAATAGATTTGACAAAACGAAGATATATATCAATTTTAAAATAGTTAGAGTGTTCATGTTATAACATATAGGTACATACATATATAAATTTTTCGTATAGATATACAGTACGACATAATTCTAGCAGCCAACGTAACCTCAAATGGTTGCTAGCAGCTGACTCTCGAGTCTCGAGTCAGTGTTGAGCACGTCAAAAATAGGTTGTATTAAATGACATTTTTGACTCGTCGCAAATGTAATTTAAGACAGTCGTAAATTTTTTTGACAAAAAGTTTGTCGAAAGTTCTGGCGAAATTTTTTTTTTTTATTAAAAACGGTATCATATTAAGGTTAATTTACAGAGACTCTACATTATAGAAAAAAATTTATTAAAAATGTTATTACTGTCGATTTTTGAATTAGACTAGAAATTACTCAGCGCGCAAGCGTGCATGGACCCTTATTTATTGCTTTTGCAAAAGAAATTTTTGTTAAATAAAATAAACAATTCTAACTCCATCAGTTTTTAAGCGCGCAAGCGAAGCAAGGAAAAAAACAAAAATAGTAACCTCAAATGCACTTTTCGAATATTTTAAAAACTTCTTCACCAATCAGCTCACGAATAAATTGTTTACGCAAGATGGCGATAGCTCTCTTTTATAAAGGGAATCTGAATCTGACAAGTAAAATGTAAAATATTAAAAAAAAATAAATAAATAAATAAATAAATGAAGATAAATTTTTTAGACATTATATATTAAAAATAATTTTTTAACTTTTACGTTGCTATACCAGAGAAATTGAAAATCAATAGGAAAACAATTATAATCGTTATGAGAAAAAAAAATTATGATCATGAATTACTTAATTATTCCCCCGGACTTGAAGCCCTCAAAACCCTGAGCTTGTGTTTAATAAATGATTAATTTATTAATTTATCCCCTGAAACCTTTGAACTCCAACATCCCAAGCGTTGAGTTTGAAAAATGATTAGTTAATAACTATCATCTAAGTACCTAAGTGCCGAAATAAAATGAAATTTTTTTTTTTATTAATCTGTTATAAATGGCTCTTACTGTTCGCTAAAATTGCAACGTTAATGTATAAATTTGCACCATTCTTTACTTTCGAGAAAACATAATCTTTGTTTATCGTAGAAAATTTCATGTTTTTTTTTTTTCTTTTTATTAAGTAATAATCGCGGTAGCGGCCTCTTGGCAAATTGTTAATAGCATAGTATAAAATACCAGCTGTTAAACTAGCTCCTAAATTAAAAAAAAAAACCAGCAAGTAAACGAACTTTTTATAAATAAGCAGCAAGATGGTATAAGTGATTCAGCTTACCTACTTATTTTTTAATTTCAATAAATATTTTTTAAATATTGTTGAAATTGTTTTCAAAAAACTAAATTGTAAATACCAGTTAGTTTTCTCTTTTAATTTCAGAGTTGTATAACCAGCTGCTTTTTTGGGTTGGGTAATTGATAGATTTAATTAAATCTATAAAGTAATAATAATAGTTGCAAATGGATCAGGGTTAATCACTAAGACACAGACACAATTTTATACTGTTAAATCACTCTTATTGATTTATTAAATTAAACTCTGTATTCAAGTATTACAAAGACAATGTTTAGCTATACTCAAAAACTACGTCAATCTTAGACGAAGGATGCAGCGCGAGTGCCAGTGGCCCTCCGCTGCATTCAAAACGTCAGGCCCGTGCGCGCGCCCTACTGCCCGGGCAGACTCGCAAGGGAGGCGTCGATAAAGCTAATTCCTTACACTCCCTCCCTTTATCGATGACTACCTTTCTCACTAATTAATCTTAGTTAATTTTATTCTCAAAATACATGTATAAAAATATAAATATCTCTCTCGAAGTAGTAGGGGTCGCAGCGTGGGCTCAGCGTTAGTTTTCTGTGAACAGATAAAAAATAAATTGATTATTTGTATTCTCAAAAATATAAATATATATTTATTAATATTTCTCTATCTTCCTAATGTAATTATATCTCTCTACACATTACATTTCTCACTCTATCAACGACATATTACACAGCATATTTCTCAGTTTAATATGCTGAGGTCGCGGTAAGGGTTTTGTCATTACATCAGCAATGTTCTCTTTAGATTCAATCCAATGGACTTTTACTTTGCCTTCATCGACACATTGTTTAATGTAGTCGCCGTGTGTTTCAGACATGTGTTTTCTCACACCTGTACCTTCTCGCTCTTCAAGATTTCTCACAATCTCTTCTAGAGTCTCATCGAATGATTTCAGCTTGTGGCTGCCATCCATTTCGGTACATTTTCCTGCCGATTGATTGTCACACCAGACTGTGACTGGGTAATAAGTTTTTCCAGTGATATACCTGATTGATTTATCAAGTGATATCAGCTCCTCACATGACTCACTCATGGCTAAGTACTCTGCAAAGCAACTTGATTTTGTTACCCAAGGTTGCTTATGACTTCTCCATGCGATTGTGTCGCCGAACAATCGTATAATGTATCCGCTGGTTGATACTGAGCCTGGACAATTTCTACAACTTGAATCAGTCATAGCCTCTAAAATCTCTGACTTTGCCGTATATCTAAGACCAAGGTTAATCGTACCTTTCAAGTACGCAAAAACTGTCACTACTTCCTTCCAATCTTGTTCAGTTGGATTTAGCTGTTTTCTCGCTAGGAAGTTTACTGCAAAAGCTATATCTGGACGTGTAGCATTTTCAAGGTACATTAAGCTTCCGATGGCTTCTCTGTATGGCACCTTTTTGACTTCTTTTTCTATTTGCTTCTCTGAGCTTTCTGAGCTTTTAAAGCTTTCAGTTTTAGATTTTTTATCTCTCTTACTCACTTGTCGTGTTTCCATTGGAGTGTCATGTAGATGTACAGAATTCATATCAAATTTCTCTAACAACTTTTCTGTATACTCAGCTTGGTGAATCATCATTTCTCTCGAATTTTTATTCCTCTGAATAGTCATGCCTAAAAAGTTTTTAGGTTCACCAAGATCTTTCATTTCAAACACTGATGATAGAAGTCTTTTTATCTCTTTTCAATTTCTCGATATCATTGCTCGCAATTAGCATATCATCGACATATAGTACAACGAAAGCCATTTTACCGCGATGCCTCCAAGTGAATAAGCATGGATCATGCAAATCATTCTGAAGACCGAGCTTTCGAGCTTCTCTAGAGAATTTTTCATTCCATTTCTTCGGACTTACTTTCAAGCCATACATGGATTTCTCTAGCTTACACACTTTTGATCGTTTTATATCATTAGGAACTTCCAGGCCATCTGGAATTTCCATATAGACTTCTTCATCAAGTTCGCTGTTTAAGAATGCTGTTTTTACATCCATCTGGCATACATGTAAGTTGTGCTTATTTATTATCGCAAGAGCAGATCTGATCAAAGATAATCTTGAGACTGGAGTATACGTCTCTTTTAGATCATATATATTTTTTTCTTTGAATCCTCTTATCACAAGCCTTGCTTTAAACTTTATTGAACCATCAGCATCAACTTTTCTCTTAAAGACCCATTTCGAGTCAATCACGTTTGGCTTTTTACCGGTTGATGTTGGTTTTGGCCTATCAACTAGTCTCCAAACCTCGTTTGATTTCATTGAGTCTAGTTCTTCTTTTATTGCTTGGTTCCAACTTTCTTTTGCATCAGATTCCATTGCTTCTTTGAAGCTTGTTGGATCTTTTTGCAGTTTTGTTAACCACATGTGTGACAACTCATCTGTCTCTTGGACATTGAGATATCTTGCTGCACAGCTGATGTCTTCAACCCTTCTCTAGTTTGAATTTTGCTCTATCTGTTCATCAGATACTATCCTTCTCTTTAGTTGGCTTCTCGTTACCGGACCGTTTTTGTCGGTCTTTTTCTCTAAAAATTTCTTTGTACTTGATTTCTTTGGTCTGCCCCGCTTTTTAGGTGCAGTTTTCTCTATCTCCACACTTTCTGGAGCTTGCAAGCTGTGATCAAGTTCGATCTCTGTCGGCTTGTCAGGCTCAAATTCCAAATTTGTGATATTGAATTTTTCACAATTCTTATCTTCACCGTATACGTCTCTGTACACTAATTTTTCATTGAATTTTATATGTCTTGACTCTAAAAATTTGCGAGTGCCTGGGTGCCACAAAATATAGCCTGTAGGAATGTATCCTACTAAGACAGTTCTCACAGCTACTGCTTTAAACTTTGACTCACAGTTTGGCAGTTTCTCATATGCTATACACCCGAAGCGTTTTATTTGATTTAAGTTACATCCCAAGTTTTCAGCAAATTTAAGAGTTGGAATATTATAATTGATCGATTTGTGAGGAGTAATATTGTAAGCTAGCACAGCTGCCTCTGCAGCAAACTCCCACATAGTCTCGGGTAGGCCTGAGTCACACATGTAAGCTCTTATCTTTCTCTGGATGGTTTTGTTGAATCTCTCAGCCACTCCGTTGTGTTCAGGAGTCTGGCTTGGAGACAGATCAGCTTCGATCTTCTCCTTTCTCATTATTTCAACAAATTTACCACCTGTGAACTCAGTACCTCTATCTGATCTTATATAACACACTTTTGCATTTTCTCTGAGCAAGTTTCGTGTGGTTACTAAGAATTTCTCAAGTGCATCACCTGATTCATCCTTTGATTTTAGATTATAACTCTTAGCTAATCTCGAATAATCATCAATCAGAGTTAATATATAGCTCTTGTGACCTGGCCACGAAATAGGCCTGATCGGACCCATAGTGTCACTATGAATCAACTCGAGAGGCTTTAAAGCTCTCTTTATCTTTTCAGTGAATGGTAACTTTTCCATTTTAGATAAGGTACATACTTCACAGTCACGAATAGATTCATCAAATCTTATTTTCTCTAGTGACTTCTCTATTTTTTGTAATTTTCTCAAGTAATTAAGTGAAGCATGACCTAGTCTATAATGCCATAGCATAGCCTCATTCTCTGGAATTAACTCTTTTGGTTTATAGGTTAAGTTGTTAATTAGCATATCTTCAATATTATCAACTGACTCAAACTCATCTATTTTCACGGTTTTTGGCCATGTTAAACTTATATCTTTCTCTGATGTTTTCTCTACATCATTATTATTTTTCAAATATAAGTCTTTCTCAATTCTCAAGCTTGCGTCAAGCTCTTCAATATTTTTCTCTAAGTTTTGATTCTCATTGAGCTTTTCATCATTTTTCATGAACTTTTCTAAATTCTCCCTCCCAATCTCAGACGGTAAGATTTCTGGATTTCCCTTAGAGCTTTTCGAAGTTTGAAGTGAGCTTTCTCCCTCCGAAACTAACATTGGGTTCTCAAAATCATTTATCGTCTGGGGTTGTTCAGAAAGTTCATGTTCTTTTATAATTCGGGCTTTACATATATAATTATCGAATACTTCTGTAATTTCACCATTCTCATTCTCATTTTTCTTTATTTCAAATTTTACTATCCAGTTGAGCTTTTGATAAATACCTTCAAAAATCATTTTGTCATTCTCTCTCGGTCAAATACTCTGAAAGATTCATCGTCCAACTGGATAATAAAACCTGCATCTGCTAATCTCCGTAAAGATAGCAAATTCTCAGGAATATCTTTCGCAGCAATTACGTTTGTTAGTTTTATAAAACTCTTGTTTGGTTAATTACTTTTTAGTAATAGATCGCCTCTGCCATCTATTACAATATCCGCAAAATTATTTTTATTAGCGCTTTTTATCACGCCATTTTCAGATACTCTAAAATCTGATAAAATAAAGCGACAAACTTTATATATTCTCTATGACATGCATTATTCTCATTAAAATTTCTCTTACCTTCATTTGAAGTTTTTGCTGCATTTGCAGCAGGGTTACCTCCACCGTTGCCTTGGCCTTTGCCACGACCTCCACGGCCGCCACGACCACCTCTGCCACTGCCGCCGCCTCTGCTTTTCTTACTCGAACCTTGCTGAGGCTCGTCATCGGCTTTTCTCTTACCTTGTTGATTTTTAGGATTAAGCCAACACTCCTCTTTCTTGTGTTTGCCGATTTTATTGCAAATTTGACAGCGCCAGGTACCTTTCTCAATGAGTGGGCAGTCTTTCTTCCAGTGGTTGAAGTCACCACACCGATGGCATTGGTTAGACCTCGCAGAGGGTCCACCACGCCCTCTGCCACCATGGCCTCTTTGGTTTTTGGTAAAAGCTCTCGAAGCTTTTGTTTGCTTGTCAAAAGCTTTCTCGGAGTTGAGGTCTACTTCAATTACTCTGGTTTCATCCCTCAACTCTTCGTAGGACATCTCTTTGCCTGTCGATTTCTGATTGCTGCTGTTTGTTCTCCTGATTTCACCATAAACAGGAACCACAGCAGCGTAAAAGGTCACCCTTTTCTCAGACTCAGTTGCTGGCTCGTCCGTAAACTCCAGCTCACGTAGAATGGCATCGTATCGGTCGGAGAATGCGCTGATCGTCTCATTCTTATCCATTCGAATGCTGTATAATTGAGTCTTCAGAGAAGTTGGAGTGACACCAATCATGTCCTTCCTCTGTTGCCTCAGCTTCAGCAAAATCTGTTTCGGGTCATCAATGCCCTCAATCCGATTATTATTTCGGCCATCGAGCCTGGACATTATAATGTCCTTGACGATGTTGTTTCTCGCATTCTCAACCTCAGGGGTCATGAACCTGGGCTTTGGTGTTTTTGGATCAACAACATCCCTCAAATTGTTGGTTCCTAGCTCGGTCAGGAGCCGATTGTACCAGGATCCAAAACTCAAGTCCGGAGCACCTAGCTTATAGTCTCTATTTATAGATACTCTCGGAATCAGCCAATGACTTTCCAAAGGCTGCTAAAGCGGAGTTTCAGGTTGACAGTTGACCCATCGAAGTCTTGCTTTGTTAGCTTCAATCAGGTCTTTTTGAATGATCGCAAGCTTGTCTGTCCACTCTTTCACCTGCGCCAGAAGACTACTTTCAGTTGGCGTCATGGTGTTGGGTGAAGCAATCTTGTCGCTTTCTACCCTTTGTGTCTCGTCCTCTTTTTCCACATCTACTGTTGGAATGTTCTCATTATTCTCTTTATTTTGCTCTTGAGCATTCTCAGTTGTCATGGATGCTGTGAAATTAAAATAACTCAATTATAACCTGGATTTAAGATTTTTCAGATCTGATATTCTTAACACTTAATTCTAAAGTTTACACTGACTCAAATCTCTTTTCTCAATAAACTTTAGAATTTTATTTAATTTCACATTTCTCTTATCAAATTTTTGTTCTTACTCTCTCTGTTTTGGCTGAATTCAGGGATGGGTTTTCCCTCCTGCCTTTTAGACTCCTTAGAGTCTTGGTTTTGGTGATAGATCTTGTCATCAGCCATTTTGCAATTGTTCTACAGCTGTTCTAGGATGAAGAAATAAACAATTCTTCAGTATATTTTTTTTTCATCTCTCACTTAATTTTTCTCAAAATAAAATTCTCACACCAGGTTTCAACCTTCACCTTACTAAAGAATGTCATTTCATGCTTCAAAATCAAAATCAAAGATACTACATCGATTCTAATTTGAAACGAGAACTTGAACGCCTTTGCAATGTCACAACGTACATATGCATCCCTCTTCAATGACTTTAAACATAAAACCAATAAATATGGGTTGCGCTAGCAAATGCACGGGACAATTAGCAAATTTATTTAAATCCCCTAGTCTATGATCAAACTACATTACACTGTAATTTCGTTCAACCAAAGACCCCAGAACTTTTAAATAATCCTCTGCTTTCAATTTTTTTTTTCAACTCATGCAACGTTTATATGTCAGTGCATACAACCTTCTTAAATACTCGCACTATATTCTCAATAACGAAAATTTTTCCAACACCAAGAAAATTTTCAAACAAAAAATGAAGCAACGGGTGAATAGTTATAACTCTTCTTTCTAATTTTTATTTTTATTTTTTTCTCAACAAAAAAAAAATACTCATGCAATTCTATAAACATCCATGTTTCTTTCTCTCTAATGAGTAAAATATTTACTCTTCTCAAAAACTGACATTTCATTTATTTAATTTTAATTAAATAATTAATTGATTATTCTCAGTTTAATAAATTCTCACAATGTCAGTCTCATTTAAGCTACAGCAGTAGTTACTTGCAATCCCTTCACCAGCGCTGAGAGAGAAAGAGACGCATGGTGTCGAGGACGTGTTTTGGGTGCTGCAAGTACCACACACTGACGCGGGTAGTTTTTAAGCGTCACAAGCTGTGCTTGGCTTGGCGCAAGGAAGAGCAACACTTGACGCGGTGCAGTGCAGTAGCGAGGAAAGCCACTGGCTGCACGAGAAAAATCACGGTGCGCATGAGCGAAGGAAAACTCAAAACGCGCGCAAGGATATAAGATGGTTAAGATGCTGGTGCATACGAAACTCCGAAAAACTTGGCAACTATGGAGCTTAGATAGATAGACTAGATCTATCTAAGCTCCATACTGGCAACGCCGTGTCCACACGTATACTAACACCATGAAAACGCGCGGTCCCATTACTCGACGAATTTTCTCCCCCGCGAAGCCGTAGCTTAAGAAGAAGAAGAAGAAGAAGAAAGAGAGCAGAAGAAGAGAGAGAGAGAGAGAGAGAAGATGCCGTGTCCGGACCAAAACCTTGATCCCTCAGCACAACTACCCTGCAGGGGCGCACACGTGTTAGACATAAACAGCGCTGCCGGCCGGTCCAGCGATCGTAATCACACAGCCGATACCCTGTGACTCGATACACTCAACTCAGCATCTCGTTACCTCCCCCAACACTTAAAAATTCCCCGAAAACAATAACGACCTTGTCGAACCCAAGCGATGCCGTTTTCTCTTTTTCTTGAACAAAGAAAATTTACTAATTTTCATGCATTATTACTCAGTTTGATTAAGTTTAAAATTCTCGAATGCTCAAATTTTTTTTTTCCATGCAAATTTAAATTCTCAAATACTCAATAAATAGTTTTAATCTCCTTCAACGTACTCAATGCATTATATACACTAACGTTCACTAAATGCAGTCTTTCTCACTTTATTCAGTGTAGGGAGTTACTTACTATTTTTCTCAATTTATTTTTTTTCTTGTTCTTGTCTCGGTGATCCCTAGATCCTTTTCAAAGCGCAGTGGAAGCGTGCACTGGGCTAATAACCTGATAGATTTAATTAAATCTATAAAGTAATGATAATAAAAGTATTTTTTAAAGATTTTATTGCGTGAATTCGGTAAATATTTAAATGTATTTCCTTTTTGTCCACAAGTTCAAAAAAACCAAACTCCATAAATAAATCATTAATATTCTTGAAATATGTCTTAATAAATGATTTCGCGATCTTAACAAATTCTAAATAATTTAACAATACCCAAGATATATTCAATTATTCTGATGTAAAACCACGACATAAAGCAGAACCTTTAAAAGTCCTAGCTGTAAAAAAAAAAATTCAATTTAGTATTTACCTATTTTTTAAATGTACATTACATAAATTTATTTTAATGTAAATTTACATTGAAATGTAGCAAATACTCATTTGTAAACTTAAAATGATTAAAAAAAAGATACAAATTTTCAATCATTGGTTCATGTTAACTTAGATATATCTAGTTTTTCTGTTTAAAATTTCTTTCATATAATCTTATCATAAGCCAGAACACATAAAAATCATAGATATAATTTACTGTTATGAACTACTTTTGAATTCGTTTTGCATACATAATAGATGGACAAACTAAATCCACTTTAAAAATAATGGAGCAAATGATCATCCGTACTTTAAAAATCCATGCCAAATAGAATTCATAATTTTTGGTCCACTGGATACCTAGACCCAAAACTATCTATTTCTCTTGTACTTTTTAATTCTTGTAAAAAAAAATTAACCAATTTTAAAATATAAAATCACTTTGGCCGCATAACTCAAGCTTGCTTACAGAAAACAAAAAAGATAAAAATTTTTAATAATTGATTCATGTTGACTTGGATATATCTAGTTCTTTAGGTTTAAATTTCTTCCATATAAATTTTATCATTAGCCAGAACACATAAAAATCATAGACATAATTTACTGTTATGAAGTACTTTTGAATTCATTTTGCATACACAATAGATGGACAAACTAAATCCACTTTGAAAATAATGAAGCAAATGCTCATCCGTACTTTAGAAATCCATGCCAAATAGAATTCATAATTTCTGGTCCACTGGATACCTAGACCCAAAACTAAATATTTCTTTTGTACTTCTTAATTAACCAATTTTAAAATGTAAAATCACTTTGGCCGCATAACTTAAGCTTGCATACATACAAAAAACAAAAAAGATAAAAATTTTTAATAATTGATTCATGTTGACTTAAATATACTTATCATTAACACCCTGAGTTAATGTAACAGTTACAATCAAAATTAAAATTCATTGTCAAACATCAAGTTTATTTTAGAAAAAAGGTGGGATTACAAAACTTTCAGACATCAAGTTTATTTTTGAAAAAGGGTGGAATTACAAAACTTTAACAGTTCAAGTGTATTGGCTCAGAGCATATACATTTCTATGATGATTAAAATTAAGCGATAATGCGTATGACAATGACATTATGTGCTGCAATTGCACCTTTTGCTATTTGCAAGTTGGATGGATTATAAAAGAGTAATTTGCAAGTTCAACCTGACACACACACAAACACACTCATTCAGAAAAAACTTTATTTTTAATATTGCCAATATGCACCTCGAGCCATCAGGTCCCCAACACAACCACAGCACAATTATTATCAACTCACAGGGCACACCACAATAATTGAAAAATCTTTGATGATGATGATCATAGAAAGACTGTAGAGATTATTTATTTCATACTCTTTTATTGAAATTAAACAAATTAATAATTATAAATTCTACCTTTTATTTAATATATAATGAAAATAAGGGTCTTCAGTACTGTTTTTTCTATGACAATCAATTATTTATAAAAAAATTATTGCTCTCAACAGATTACAAGCTGCTCTGCTCAGCAGCTCCGCAGTTAGCTGTAGTCAGCTGTAGGGAGCTTCTTGATACAGCGCCACAAGTCGCCTCATGGCTACAGGCCCGGGCCTACATGCCCCCGTCTGCGGCTGTAGGTAAGCAGTAAGAGTGAGACAGCAAAAATAGACACGCCCACCGCATACGTCACATCCGATTTAGTCAACAGAGAGCGCAGGCAGAGAGACCGGATGCTCGAAACTGAAATCGAATTCCCCTGACTACCGTGAGCCAAAGGAAAATCAGCGTTTCGAAAAATGAAACGTTCATAACTTTTCAATGCGGGCTTTGTTCGGGATAATTTTTTTTTTAAATTACTCAGGGGATCGTCAGCTACGCGTGGGATGTATAATATGAATGAAATAATCATTCTAAAATAGTTTTTCTTTGAAGCGTCCTAACCTAAAAACAAAAATCAAAGTATATAAAGCCCTGCAGGCTTTCACGGCAGTCGGTTTGAAAAAAAAACCAAATTGCCGTTAAAGCCCGATTGGGCTTTAGGATAGTTGCAAATGGATCAGGGTTAATCACTAAGACACAGACACAATTTTATACTGTTAAGTCACTCTTATTGATTTATTAAATTAAATTCTGTATTCAAGTATTACAAAGACAATGTTTAGCTATACTCAAAAACTACGTCAATCTTAGACGAAGGATGCAGCGCGAGTGCCAGTGGCCCTCCACTGCATTCAAAACGTCAGGCCCGTGCGCGCGCGATACTGCCCGTGCAGACTCGCAAGGGAGGCGTCGATAAAGCTAATTACTTACAGTAATAATTCCACCAATTCCTCGGATTCTACAGTAAACATAAATTAATCAAAACTTATAAAATATCTTGACTGGTACAATTAAATAATCCTGATTGGTTATAAATTATTAATTAATAATCTTCCAAGCTTCTGAACCCTCAAATTCCTGGAGGCTATACAATAAATCAGTAAATCAATCATTAAAGAAAAAATTAAGTACAAGTAAAACTCATTTGTCACAAGCGAAAAAATTTCAGCAGCTACCTTAAGTTAAGGTTGTTGGATCAGTGCGAGAGAGAGCGCTATACTTTTGCGAGCAGTCACGGCGAGTAGTCTCCGTCTCTCTCGCTCTCGTGTAAAACATGACGGCTAACCTAAGATTTTAGCGTTAGATGAATTTTTTAATGTCATATAAAAATGTCCGTCAAAAATCATTAACGAAAAAAAAACGTGTATTTTTTTTTTCTATCACTGACAAATTTTTTTACTACAATCGTTCTTATCGTTCAAATGAATTTCGATAAAAACCGTAATAATCAGAGATTTTACATATATTTACGTGTGAAACTTAATTTGCTTATATCTTTTTTCCTATATGTCCTGATGGTCTATAAATTTAACTGACAAGGAGATGGTCTGTTCTTTGGGACCTGGATTTTCATGAAACTTTGCACACAGCTTTTATTCATCATAAAAACAAGCCCTTCAGTGTTCTTTTTTCAGAATGGGCCTTTTTTCACCTACTTCCCATATAACTCCTATGTTAAAAAGTAGGCTGTTTCCAATAAAAATCCATGTATATGGTAACTCAAATCGACTCATACTTGGCTTTAGAAACCTTAATTTTTCATGGATAAAATTATTCAAAAAATATTTTGAATAATTTTTTTTCAAAAGTACTTAAAAAAACAATAAAAATGCCAGATATTTCTAAGTGCAATACGGTCCCAGTAGAAATTTTTTGAAAACGAGGCCAAAAACGGCTTTTTATTGTAAACAGCCTACTTTTTAACACAGGGTTATAAGGGAAGTAGGTGAAAAAAGGCTCATTCTGAAAAAGAACACTGAAGGGCTTGTTTATATGATGAATAAAAGCTGTGTGCAAAGTTTCATGAATATCCAGGTTCCAAATGACAAACCGTTTCCTTGTGAGTTAATAACCTATAATTAGCTCCGTTTTCGCCAAGTCTCAAGCAAATCGTCTCTTTTATTCGAGTACCGACCCAACAACCTTGAAGTTTTTCAATAACACGCGGTTTTTATAAAAACTCCATGGTTGCGCATTGGTTTATAGTTGCGTCATTTTAATTTATTAAACTATTGATTTTTTACTGTACTCAGCTTTAATTAAATCTAATTAACTCTGGACCTATGTTTCACATCTCTTGAACATTATGAATTAGAAAACTTTAATTCTAATGAAATCTTGATACAACCTGACAGACATCATGACAAAGGTTATTTCTAAATAAACTTAAGCAAGAAAGACATAATAAAACCTACATCAAATATTAGAAATTTTTGTAAAGCCAATTTCGGCCTTATTAAATGTGAATTAAACAAATTAGATTGGTCTTCAATTTTGGTCAATAATGATATCGAGGTTGATATTTTGGACTTTTACTCTGGAATTAAAAATATTATAGACAATAATGTGCCCAAACTAGTTAGTTCTAATAAATCCACTTATGCTAAGTGGTTTTCTTTTGATCTCATAAAAAATATTATAAGAAAGAAGAAATTACATAAAATATGGTTATCTACCAATTCGGATGATGACCACATAGAATTTAAGAAAGCTAGAGCTTTTTGCATTAGACTTTCTCGCATAGATCAAAGGAAATACTTTGATGAATTTGAGAAGAAAACTTCTAAAAACACAAAAGAGTTTTGGAAATACGTTAATAGTCTCTCGAAATCAAATGGTATTCCTGAATTTGTTAGCTACAAGGGCTATACTTCTACCTCAGTCACCGACACCTGCAATTTATTCGCCACTTATTTCAAATCAACATATTCGAAGTCTAGTGATAATACTATGAACTGTGATATTAGTGAATTGTGTAGTGATAATTACAGTGAAAATTTTTTCGATTTTACTATCACTAAAGATGACATAAGCCTTGCATTAAACAAATTGGGTGATAGTGTTTCACCAGGTACTGACGATATTCCCGAAATTTTTGTTAGGAAGTGTGGTCAGTGCTTGTTGGATCCTTTATTGATAATGTTTAATAAATCGTTGTCTACTGGTACATTTCCAATTATATGGAAGAGGTCTTATGTCACACCTATTTTTAAGTCAGGCGATAAACCAGATGTTGAGAATTATAGACCAATTTCTTTATTGGGAACTTTTGCTAAAATTTTTGCGTCCATTATGGCAAGTAAATTAAACTAATTATTTTATATCCTCCATTATTGATGATCAACATGGTTTCGTTAGGGGAAAGTCAACTTTGACTAATTTGTTGCTTTATTGCGATTATATTGCTGATTCTTTGAACTCTGGTTATCAAGTTGATTCCTTATATTTGGATTTTAGTAAAGCTTTTGACACTGTTGATCATTCTATATTGGTGGACAAATTATACAAATTAGGTATACGTGGCTCAATTTTAAAATGGTTTAAGTCCTATCTAACTAACTGCATTCAAATTATTAAAATAAAGAGTAACTTATCGGATCCATTTATAGTGGAATCTGGAGTCCCTCAAGGATCCCATTTGGGTCCATTATTGTTTATCTTGTTCATAAATGATACTAGCTCAAAATTGAAATATTCTAGAATCCTTTTGTTTGCGGACGATATTAAATTGTTCTTAACTATAAAATCTCCACTTGACCATACTATAACCTTCAAAAAGACTTGAATTCTATTATTGATTGGGCCTCTTCAAATAAGTTAAAATTTAATATTGATAAATGTGCCGTAATGAGTATACATAGGGGTGATTTTTTTGAAACTATTTGTTGAATGGTGCCTCTTTGAGGAAAGTTTCTGAGCAGAGAGATCTGGGTGTTATTTTCCAAGATGATTTTGAATTTGATAAACATCTACAATCTTTAGTTTGTAAATCAATGAAAATACTGGTCTTTTTGATAAGGAATACAGCAAAATTTAGGAAAGATACTGTGATCTATATGTTCAAATCACTTATAAGACCTATATTGCTCTATAATTCTCAAATCTGGTCACCGCATTATGACGTCGGAGTCAGGAAGTTGGAATCGGTACAACATAAATTTTTGAGATTTTTATCATATAAAATTGGGAATCCTATGTCTATTTTCGAACATGATTATTCCAATATGGCTAAATCAGTGAATCTGTGAATTATTAAGTCTTCGCATGACTATTATGATTTATTATTCGTGCGTAAAATCTCATTTCCTTGTGAGAATATTAGAATGGATGAGTCACTGTCCAATTTGTTTACTGCTAGAGATTGTCATATTGAATTAAGAAGAAAACGTGATTTAGTTGAAACTAATACTAATAAAGACTATATATTTTATTCGACAACGTTCAGATTGATAAGGTCATGGAATAAGTTAAAGTCTGATATAAAATCATGTGAAAATCTTGGTAGCTTTAAGGGGGGGTAGGGTCTGAGCGGTCAAAAAATGATGATTTTTCGATGGTTTATAGTGAAGCTCCTGTTTATTATAATTTAATAAGAATTTATATACATATTATACAACATTCAAAGAACATTCTGTCAAAATTTCAGATCAAAATATTAAAAATTGAGGCAATGGGAGCCAACCAAACAAGGCGCTTCGAAAAAAAGATGAGTTGCGGTGAAGGCTGTAACTCGCGAACGGTTCATCTGAAATCAAAAAATAAAGTAGATTTAGTTAATGTATTAGTTTTTCTCGCCCCCTAGTAGGATCAATTTCATTTTTTTTCAATTTTGAAGTTTTGGCGACGTTTCGAAGCCAAAACACTGTTTTTTGGTCACCAAAACCGGCCATTTTATGGCTAAAACTCGGCCAAAAAAAAAAAAAAAAAAAGTAACTCACTAGGGGGCGGGTTTTTCAAATGAGAACTTTCACCGACTTTGAAAAATAGTGCTTCGAGAAAAAGGCGTTTGAAGTTTTCGGTACGAAAAAAGTGAAGAAAAACTATTTGATTTACAACTTACACTGAATCATCTATTCCAGCTCCATAAAGTAAGTCACCAGCAGCTTCAGCAATGTCCAGGGCATCTTTTTGTCCTTGTCTTCGCCGAATTCTACCTTCTTTGGTTTGAGCGGCGCTTTCGGAGTCGGCTTTCATTATGCGAGTTTCGTCCGCCTGCCTCGCGTACTCATGGGCGCTGCATCCAGTACCAACTCCTGCTGATTGAAGAATCATTAATAAAGCTGTATTTCCTTCATTAAAAGTACATGCAGCTATATTTGCTGCAATCTCTACTATGTTGCAGCCAGCAGACGATGTTTTGGGAGCAATTTTCCAAATAAGTTGATTTAAACTCTCGTTGTTATTTTGCGTAAATCCACCAACGCATCTTTCTAAAAGCTCGTCTTTGCTCAGATCTTCGTATATTGGTTTCATTGCATCCAAAACATCAACTGGTAAGGCCTCGTTAGAGTGAGAAAAGTTTTCTAAGGTGTTCAATGCCACAGCTTTCTGGTATTCGCACCAAGAGTCCGCGCCGCTCGGACGATCGTAGTGCTGCGGATCTTCGTCTGTGGATGAGTTATGGGCGTACGTTGCCCAGATAGCCTTTTTCATTTTATTTACAGCATCTTCTTCTCGACAGTTTCTTCTAATCGCCAAACCGTAGTACACAGTAAACTTGTCGATAAGTGCCCCTGTCAATTTTCCTTGCCCCGACAGCGTTTTACTTTTGGTTGTTTTTCCGACGTTTTTACCGGACTTTATAATTTTTTCTACAACCGTGTTCTTAACAAGGTCTCGGAGCCTTTTACCCATACGTTTTTGTACGTGGCCAACGCACTCTTTTTTTGTTATTTGGAAGTTGTCTCCGTACGGTTTCAAGTTTACTACTCCGCTGTAAGTCTTGCTATCCCCGTCACCGACATAATTTTTATAGCGAACACCGTGTTTTTCTTGAGATCGCTGAAACATCTGCTTTACTGCGTCAACTTCCATGTTTCCCGAGGGTCCGGAATGATTTGCTTTGCACGCACCTTCAGCAACATGCTTTTCATGCCACGTTTCAAACTCAGCAGTATTCAAGCGATGTTCCCAAGTTTTGCATACTTGACAGTGTGCACTTTTTACAATAATATCAAGAACCTTACCTGTGTAAAAGCCAATCAACGAAGCAACACCAAACAAGGAGGCAAAACCACGTTTCATCCAAGTTCCATCTCCGGAAACTGTCAAATCTGAATGTGACGTCGCTTGCTTTTCTTCTTCAGCGGCAGAAGCCATAATTTTATCCGTAACTGATTAGACTGCGGAGCATATGCTGTTAATGCAATTATTATAAGTAGTTTTGCACAAAAAACTGCTTGATAAGTCCATTAAACCGCAGAACTTATTGCATCCTACAAGTCCTAAACCCAGAATCCTCATCACGAGGGCAAACCGAGAATTTATTTCAAATCTGCTTCCGTTTTTTTGCTTGACGGAATGTATCGATTTTCGCAGCGTTCACACTTGACTTGAAGATCGAAAGCTAAACCTACTGGCTTACACGACTTGAACTCAACATTACCGTTGCACACTTTGCAATTTACCAACGTTGAAAGTGTTGTAAACACTTGCAGAAAGTCAACTATACGATAATGTATTTCGGTATCCACTGGCACAGACGGTTGAGAACTTAGCCGAATTTTTTTAGCTGACGCACTTTTTGTCTGCACGTCATTATTTTTAAAGGTATTGGGTCTTTTTTTTGGTTTTCCAAGTATTTTTCCTTCAGTTTTACGCGTTTCTCTCGACACTTTACTTGTTCTAACCATTTTAAAACCAAAAAAACCGAATCGGAAATATAAGAAGAAAAATAATCGGACTGCTCTGGTGAACGAACACCGTCAAACTGACACGTCTTTTTTTCCACACAGACCTTTAGAACCGCCTTATACTCTACCTGGGTTCACTGCCCCTCCCTTTTTACAAAAGGGTCTTAGGGGATTACAAAGACCGACTAAGCAGCGGCCTTCAGCGTAGAGCATGCTGGGAGGGGCAGCTGCCTCGACCTGCTCCGCTCGAAGGCCCCAGACTTAAAACTCTGTAACTTTGTGAGTTTTGCTCCAAACCCTTAGAAATTTTAACACAGCATTCTTGAAATGTTTTACCATAAGAAAAAAAAAAAAAAAAAAATTCGATTTTTCAAAAATTGCCAGACCCTACCCCCCCCCCCCCCCCTTAAGGGGATGGTATGGTCAAACGAGCAAAAAAAAAATGCTTTTTTTGACGATTTTTAAAATGAAATCAAGCAAACCAAGTTTATTGTAAAATATAGTACTTTATTAAGTAACATTTGAAGAAGCTTTTGTCCAATTTTGAGGTAAAAATATTAAGATTTGAGTCTCTGGCAGGCAATTTTCGGCGAGACCTTTCGAAAAAAGTTTTTTGCGGTGGCCATTCGTACTTGGCACTGGCTTATCCGAAACACAATTTGAAAGAAGATTTAGTTAAAGGATAAGTTTTTCTAGGTACTGACAGGGTGTTTTTTTTTTTTTTCAATTTTTACATTTTTACCAGCAGTTTAAAAATTTTTACCTCAAAATGACGCCATCTTGGGTCGCCATTTTGTAAAAAATAAAAAATTTAAAAAAGTGGCTCGACAGTACCAGGTATTTGATGGATAAAAAGCGTGTAAAAAATTTGGAAGTGATCGGTGCACTAGTTTTCGAGTTATCGTGGCCACCGATGTCAAATATGTAGTTTCGAGAAAAACTCGTTTAAAGTTTAAAAGCTCAGGCCCGCAGCGCTCGAAGGTCTTTGGATTAAAACTCTACTACGGCTCGAGTTTTGCTCCGATCGACCTGAAATTTTGACACAACATTCTTGAGATGTTGTGCTATTAGAAATTGTAAAAAATCGATTTTTTGAAAATGGCTTGACCATACTATCCCCTTAAGGATTCTGCTTTCAATCATGTTGCTAACGATTAATTGGTTGATTAATTATTTATTATAAACTAATTTATATTTATTAAATTTTTTGTTTATTTTTGTTGAAATATAGCTAAATATTATAATATTAGAATCGTGTCACCATCTATTGTCTCGACGCCCGACGGTGTGTATGTGTGAGCGAGAGCACATCACGTAACTACTTCACGCGGCGCGACGCGACCAGTCGAGTACTGTACTAGCAGCTGACCGGTGCGGAGCACGATGCTCGCATGCGGTGTAACAGGGGTGGATTTAAGGGTTTGTATGAGCCGATACAAATACCCACGGTGCGTACTAAATCCTTATTACCTGTACTTAGTGCTGATCCAAGCACTCGTCGAACTGCAACTCGTCGACCTGAAATAATAAAATGAGGAAATCGCGTCCGCGAATATTACTATATCTCGCGACGCGGTCGGCTAGTTCGTTTATCGGCAGTGGGTGCGGGTATTAAAACAGGATCGATTCGCAGGAACACTAGGTTTAGTCAATAAAAATTAAATTAACAATTTAATAATTTATTAAAACAAATCTAAACCTAAAATACAAATTTCGAATTACGACTCGGTGTCGTTCAAACCAGTAAACAAAAGAATCTTCAATGCTCTCTAAATCGTTGCGCGCGCACACAAATTCTTGCTGCTATCATTAAGCCGTCAGGCTAAACAAAATGCCAGGCTACGATGCCGACCAGCCGCAATATATACCATACTCGAGTCGCCGTGTAGCCGTCGGAAAGCGGTCCAGGTGATGACGTGAAATGACAACTTCACAAATAACACCACACTCTCACACTACGGCTCTACCACAACGCACGACGCGAATGTCAATAATTGCCTTGACTTCCGTAACGAGTAAGCTGCTTCAAGATCTGCCATGAATCGATCTCCAGATCTTTGCGTGTCTGCCGGACGTCGGTCAGGTTCCCCGACGTCCACGGCTTCCAAAAGCCGGTTGACTCGTCTAGACAGAAGAATGCTTCCCGGGCGATGACCATCGATCCCACACCTTCTGTCTCTGCCAACTCTCTCTTCGACGACATTCCACTCCCGAGGAGTCCGGTTAGCCGTCGAACCGAGACGAGTTAAGTTCCATGTACGTGCGAACACTTGGACACGAAAACTACGAGTGGCTTCCCGATTCCCGCTCTACCACCTCAGAGGTCCGCTCTGAGCTGCGTTCGACAGTCACGTGACTCGCGCCAAATCCTAAATCGTTACCGACGATTTAATTACGATCACTGACTGTCACAGCGGATAATTTGTAATCTTACTATTAAATAATAATTAAATACTATTAATTAACCACAAAGTGTTTCACTAATCTGATCTACCTCTACAATAATCCCAACATGGTAGCAGAGCGTGGTTTGGTGAAGAAAAAGTTTGGCTAAAAATAACATGTGCTCCGAAAAAAAAGTTTTTTTTCCATTCTTCTTGCGTACTTTTTAAGTCACAAGGAAATGAAAGATTCCTAATAATAATTAGTTTGAAGTCTAATTAAGAGAATGGCGTGAAAGGCCTGAAGAAAAAATCCGTGCAAAATGTTGATGCACGAGGATTAAAATTAGTGGAACCGCATGGCGTGTCGCGAGGTTAAGCGAGCGCATGGCGAAAATTGAGGTTAAGCACATGTTGAGATTTTTAAAATCGAGTTTCGAATGAATGAACAGTGAGAAATTGAATGATTAATTATTTTGAGAGTTTTTGAAAAGTGAAGGACATGACTAATAATAAACTTTGCGAAAAATAATAAAAAATAAGGTTAACTTAATGTTTAATTGGTTTAATTAAAAAAAAACAAAATAAAGAAGGAGAAATAAATAATCTTCTGAAAGAAATAAATGATCCAAATTTTAGATTAAGCAAAGATCAAAAAAATTATTTAAGAAGAATATTTTTAAAAAATTTAATGGAAGTTTTGATTTAAAATAATATAGTAGATAAAAAAGAAAATAAAACAAATTTAAAAATAAAAATGGCAAGGAACAAATCTAATGATTTTAATGATAGAATTGACATGTTTGATGGTCAAGAGTTCGAGAATTGGAAATTTAGAGTTTTAATGATGCTAGATTGCAAAGATTGTTTAGAACAAGTAGAACGAGAAAGAACTTTAAATGATGATGAAGATGTTTGGAATAAAAAAGAAAAGTTAGCAAGAGCATTTATAATAAGTAAAATTTCTAATAAACAATTAGAATATATAAAAGAGTGCAAATCAAGTCTCGAGATAATGAATAAATTAAAATCAATGTATGAAACAAAATCTACTGCACTACAAATAATAAATAGAAATAAAATCGAATCCATAAAATTAAAACAGTGCAATACAGTGGAAGAATTTTTTGTAAAATTTGAAACAGCGTGCAATCATTATACAGCCGCTGGTGGAACATTATCAGAGTCAGAAAAATTAAGACACATGCTAAATGCTTTACCAAGCAATTATAACTATATTGGTGATTATCTGGATTTATTGCCAGAACAACAAAGAACTGTGGACTATGTAAAATCAAAAATAAAAGAAAAAAGTTTAAAATCAAGTGAACAAAGTGAAAATAAAACAAATGTGAGTACCTTTAATACAAAGGTAAAAGGAGTTTGCTACAACTGCAACAAACCTGGACATTTGCAAAAACATTGCAACCAAAATAAATATGGACAATTTGGTCAACACGGCAGTGAACGAGGCAGAGGTGCTTATCAGCAACAGCACTACAGAGGACAAAGTGGTTCTCAACGAGGCAACTACAGAGGCATTAACTTCAGAGGCCAAAGCAGAGGCATAGGCAAAAATCAACATAGAGCTGAGTCAACGGATAACCAGAGCGACGACAACTCTTTTGCAGCATGGTTTACAGAATTCAATATAAACAAGATAAATGAGGTAAAGGTAAACAATTGTGGCAATCTTAATGATAATTATAATAAATTAAATTGGTTGTTAGATAGTGGTTGTACACATCATGTTGTAAATTCTGATAAATATCTTAATCATTCTGTAAATTTAGATAACCCGATCCAAGTAAACTTGCCAAATGGTGATTGTATTAAAGCAACAAAGAAAGGTAGTATGAAAGTTTATTTTGAAAGCTGTTATGGTAAAAAACTAATTGAATTAAAAAATGTATTTTATGTGGAAGGTATTAAAAAAAATTTGTTAAGTTATCATCAAATTGCTAAAAATTCGATTCTTTATTCTAGTGATGATTATATTGAAATATATACTAAAAAACAACAATTAATTACAGTTGCATATGCTATTAATGATCTTTACTATTTAGAGAGTTTTATAAAGAATGAATTTATTAATGAAGGCATTTACACTAATGCAGTAAAATTAACTCAAAAGGAAAAATGGCATAGAGCCTTAGGGCATGTAAATTTCAATTATTTAAATAAGTTAGTAAATTTTAAATTATTAGATAGGTCACCAGAAAATGGACTGCGGGTGGCGGCGGCGGAGCCGCCGCCAGCTGCAGGAGTACTTTAATCATGCATTTTACGGACGAATTAAGTATACTATTTTATTTCACGAATACCCGAAAATGCGCAACCAGTGAGAAAATTATAAAAAATTCAATACATTCATGTTTACTAGGTTATGACTAGACCGCAAGCGAGTCTAGTTCCATGAGCAAGCGTACTTTTTCGTTTTAGCTTGGGTGTATTACTATATATATTGCAGAGGTTAGTTACTTTTTTGGAGTGAGAGAGACAGCTATAGTTTCTTTCTCACTGCTAAAGCTGCTGCTGTAGATCAGCTGATTGCTGACAACAAATGCAGCAGTTTACCGTAGTAGATTAAAGAATTTTTCATATTATAATTATTATATTAATAAGTAAATTAATAACAAACTCTTTTTATTAATTTCAGTTTTTTAATTTTTGTAATAATTTATGTTAAATTAAATTTCATATTAGAGAGATTATAAGTGATCATAATTGTTAGACTCTGAAAATTGAAAATTTGTAATAAAGTGAAAAATGAAAAGTGTTTATTGTTGATAATTACCTAGTGTTTTGGTTGTTTGCTTAATTTTTTTAAAAGTTTCAAACGCACTGGTTAGCAAGAACATAAAAATGAATGTCGTCATTGATTAGTTTAAGCTATAAAAAAATCATCAATTTAGTAATCCAATTAATCAGTTATTGTTATAGAGTTCAATTTATTTTACTTAAAGTGAAGTCGCTACATAAGGAAACAGTGTAGTGTCATGTATATTCTGATAATAAAATCAATTAACTTTTTACAAGCTCAAAATAGTTTGAAAATTATTCAAGATGATAGATATCTGGTGTGATTTTAAATATAAAACCAAACAAAGCTTAAAATATAGTTTCAAAAGATTTTCAAAATATTTCTTTTTTACTTTAAAATAAATCTTCAAAAGTATATGGTTAATTTTAATTGGTCTCTTACTATTTACTGCAATTAATTAAACTTTTGATTTTTATTATACCTACAGCGTTCAGAGTTGAGCTTTACTTTTACTATAGAGATAATACGAGTTATGATCATTTCAATTTGATACTTTATTAATAACAATACTGAAAAAATAAGAAGAGTTGAATTATTATATCATTAATTAATGCGGTCCAAATTTAAATTTAATTGAGATAATTTAAAATTCTTCTGCAATACTGGGACAAATGAACTTTAATAAATTCACATCTACTTCTTAACAATTATTTGGGTTGATTTTTAGAATTTTGTGGGGATCATTTTTTTATTTTGTTCAAGTTGATTTCAATTAAAATCAAAAATATATTTGTACTTTATATTGATTACTAAAATAAAATAATAGCAATTGTTGACAAAATTTATCATTAAAAAAAATTACTCCCTGCAGCTGAAAACAAAAACTTACATCTGCTCTGCAGTCTGCGATGAGCTAGCACTTAGCTGTTTGCAGCATTAAAAGCAAGCGTAATATTTGGGGTTAGAAATTTTTTTAATAGATGGCGCCAGAGAAAGCCTTAGAAATGTGATTTTAGCAGCTTCCAGCAGGCCCCTGGACGCATCTAAAAGGCGCATTTTAGGGTTAGAGTGAAATAAAAAATTGATATGAAATGTGCTAATTGCATAAAAAGTAAAATGGCAAATGTTCCTTTCGAAAATGATGCAACAAGTTCCTCTGAAATTCTTGAATTAATCCATACATATTTGAATGGACCCCATAAAACTTTAGGTTATAATGGGGAGAAATATTTTTAACATTTGTTGATGATTACAGTAAATGTACCAAAATTTTTTGTATAAAGAGTAAGTCAGAGACTATTCATTGCTTTATAGAATATGTCAATCTTGTTGAAAATCAGCTGAATAAAAAAATTAAAAAATTTAAATGTGATAATGGCAAAGAATATTTAAATAAAGAAATTTTTAATTTTATTAAATATAAAGGGATTAAATTAATAACATGTCCACCCTACGTCCACGAATTGAATGAAGTAGCGGAAAGGTACAATAGATCTGCAATGGATATTGGTAGATGTTTAATGAGAGAAGCCAAAATAAATTTGAGATATTGGCCAGAGATTATTAATACAGTTGCTTATTTAAAGAATCGAACATTGGCCAACACTATTGAAAACAAATCACCTTATTAGATATTTTTTGGGAAAAAGCCTAATGTTAAACATTTGAAAATTTATGGGAGTAGAGTATTTGTGAGAACACCAGAAGTTTTAAGAAAAAATAAGTGGCAAGATAAAAGCCAATTAGGAGTTTTAGTTGGGTATAATGATAATTGTTATAGAGTTTTGATTAAAGGCAGAATTATAAATGCCAGACATGTACAAGTCATTGAAGATAGAACCGAATTAATTTGTTTAGAAAGGAAGGATGATAAAATTGATGAAAATTTAAATTCTAGAGGAAATTTTATAAATTTTGATTTAGAGAGTGAAAATGAAAGCGAAATTGAAATTGAAAATGGTAACGGGAATGAAATTAATAATGAAAATAGAATTGAAATTGATAAAAACAGTGAAATAAATAAGAACGAAAGTAGACAAAGTCCGAATGAAATTAAAGATAAACAAAATGAAAATTTAATGCCAATTAGGAAATCAAATCGTAAAAAAAATCCTATTGAAAGATATGGAAATCCTGTAACTAATTTTATATATGTAAATTATGTAGATGCGAATGTACCTAGTACAGTTGACGAGGCGTTGAACTCCATAGAATCTTTAGAATGGCAAAAAGCTATGGAAAATGAAATAAAAAGTTTGAATAAATATGAATCTTGGACTGTTGTAAAAAAAGCCGAAAGATAAGAAAATTATTGATGTGAAATGGATTTTCACGAAGAAAAATAATAATATATATAAAGCGCGTTTAGTTGCCAGAGGCTTTCAACAGAAAGATTATATTGAGAATGTTTATTCGCCAGTAGGCAAAATGCAAACCTTGAAAATTTTGTTAAGTTATTCTTGCGCTAATAATTTATTTATTGATCAGATGGATGTAGAAACAGCCTTTCTAAATGGCAATGTTAAGTCAGAAGTTTATATTCGCGAACCACAAGGTTTTGAAACGGGAAAAGATAGAGCATGCAAACTGAAAAAGGCACTTTATGGTCTTAGAGAAAGTTCTAGAGTTTGGTACGATTGTTTTAATGATTATGTTGAAAAACTGAATTTTACTAGAAGTAATTATGATCAATGCTTATATGTAAACATAACAGGGAAAGATGCTATATACAGGGTGTTTCGATAACCTTTCACCAGAAGTACACTATGAGGTGCGTCATAAAAAGTAAAATAAGAAATAAAAAAAAAATTTTAGTTATGATGGTAAAATTCTTATTAATTTAGCATAAACATTAACCAATCAGCGTGATTTATGCAAAATTGTGGGTGGGTCTAAATACTGAGAGGCGGAACTCTTTTTCCCGTGGTTGACCCTTCCTCAAGGAAAAACTTGCGTGGAAAAATTAGTTACTATGTCTGGAAAACATGTGGTGAGCACGTGTTAAATTCTGAAAAAATTTTTACAAAATATGAAAATGAATTTTTTTTTTTTAAAGCATCATTTTCGTTGGATAACGACGATCCATAGCAAATTTGAATTACAGTTGTAGCTTGAAAATTGAGAAAATTAAGACGATTAATCACGTTGCTATTATTTCGTTTATAATTTTTATTCAATTCATAACTCAGCCATTTATGATCGTACGATTACGATTCAAGTTTCTTTGGAATCGTCGTTTTGAGAAGAATGAGATTACCTTATTAAAAAATTTTTATCTTCAATTATTATAAAATTTAAAATTCTTGCTCTAGTCCGGGGGGGCCCCCGGTGCATCACTGATCTGCTCTGGATAAAGCTAAGAAAGGGGGGGCTCTATTTGTTTTAGGGATTAGAGCAAGAATTTTAAATTTTATAATAATTGAAGATAAAAATTTTTTAATAAGGTAATCTCATTCTTCTCAAAACGACGATTCCAAAGAAACTTGAATCGTAATCGTACGATCATAAATGGCTGAGTTATGAATTGAATAAAAATTATAAACGAAATAATCGCAACGTGATTAATCGTCTTAATTTTCTCAATTTTCAAGCTACAACTGTAATTCAAATTTGCTATGGATCGTCGTTATCCAACGAAAATGATGCTTTAAAAAAAAAAAATTCATTTTCATATTTTGTAAAAATTTTTTCAGAATTTAACACGTGCTCACCACATGTTTTCCAGACATAGTAACTAATTTTTCCACGCAAGTTTTTCCTTGAGGAAGGGTCAACCACGGGAAAAAGAGTTCCGCCTCTCAGTATTTAGACCCACCCACAATTTTGCATAAATCACGCTGATTGGTTAATGTTTATGCTAAATTAATAAGAATTTTACCATCATAACTAAAATTTTTTTTTTATTTCTTATTTAACTTTTTATGACGCACCTCATAGTGTACTTCTGGTGAAAGGTTATCGAAACACCCTGTATATATTAGTTTTTGTTGATGATTTGTTAATATGTTGTAAAGATAAATCTAGAATTTAATATATTAAATCAAAACTAATGAATAAATTTATTATGAAAGACATGGGTAAAATCAGTAATTATATAGGGATTGATGTGAATTATAATGATGAGAGAAATTTAATGACATTAAGTCAAACAAAATGTATAGAATCTTTGTCTGTAAAATACAGGTTAGAAAATGCAAAATTATACGACACTTCTATGGAAAATAATCTTAAGCCAGAGCTAGCTTCTGAAATCGACGAAAGAATAAAATATATAAATTTGATTGGTGAATTATTGTATATTGGCTCAGGTACAAGACCTGATATTTCTTTTGACGTGAATTATCTTAGTCGATTCCAGAACTGCTACAATGAAACACATTTTAAATGTGCTATAAGAATTTTGAAATATCTTATTAAAACTAAAGATTTAAAATTAACCTACAGTACTGCTCAAAAGTTTAAGACATCCCCAAATTTCACTATACACATCTGTCGAATTTGAGTTTGCGCTTAGCCGTAACGGCTCAAATCGGTGTGTCAAGGTCTTAAACTTTTTTTTTTTTCATAAATATATTAATTTAAAAGAAAAAACATTATTGTAATAATATTTAATTTACAAATGAATGTTCTCTCACGTTTCTGTTTAAAAAGTTAATTTTTGAAATACAGCAAATTTCAGCCATTTTTTCACTTTAGGAGCTGTCTTAAAATTTTTTACCAAGATCCTAATGCATACACTATTTTTTTCCAAGTTTTTACAATGTTCAAATTTAACGAGAAAAAATTTCAAGTCGATCCATACAGAACTGTTCAAGCCACATAAGAAAATGCATATTTTTAATCAGTTATAAATAACTAGTTTTTTAAAATTTTAATCAATTTTATGCCTAAACCTGTTATTTTTTTCTAATATAAGGGACAAAAATTATATAATAACTCAACTTTTTTCTATTTTTAACTTATTTAATACAAATTACATAGAAAACTTAAAGGATTTCATGAAAAGTTACAATTTTTTATGGTAATAATTGAACTGTTTAACGAGAAGAAAAACGTAAAATTTTTAAATTAATTATACAGTAGTGATCAAAATTATAAGGCACCCCCTAAAATTCGGCTGTTTCAAGTTAATATTTTGACTTTGTGCATGCCTGCACGTGTTTAAATATTTTAGTATTCATCTCTAAAATTTTTTTTGTTCAAAACAAGTTCAGTACTTGAAAAAAAAACGTTTAATTTATATTAATTCGTCTTTCCAATCAATTTTTATCCTCTTTTAAGCTTAAAATGACTTTTTTTTTTAAAACAGCTAAATTTAGTTCTTTTATGATCTAGATAGTGTTTTGTAAAATTTCTATGAACACCTAAGTGAATAATATATTTTTTTTCGCGTTTCTTCGATGTTCAAATTTATCGAAAAAAATTTTCAAGCTGATTAATAGAAAAATGTTCAAGCCACAAAGAAAAAATACATTTTTTAAACTTGAAAAAACATTGATTTTTTGTACTTTTACATTGTTTTTCGCTTAAATTTGCTTTTTTTTATTAATTTGGGAGGTAAAAATTATATTAAACTGATATTTGATGAATTTTAAACTAATTCAATTTATTATGAATCAAAATCTTACAGAGAATTTTAAAAAAATATGTTAAAAAACAGTTTTTCTAATACAGTTAAATTTCACAAAAATAACTTCAATTTGTATTTAATTGATTACAATTAATAGTATTAATTTATTTTTAGAAATAATTATTATATTCATTTTTATTATTTAATATAATATGTTTTTTATACATTGAGTTATTAGTTTACCCTTCTTTAGTACTTAGTTGATCCTCCTTTAGCCTCGAAGCAAGCGCGAACTCTTCGGACCATAGATCCTGCAAGTTTTTTACAGTAGCTCGGACTCAATTTTTGCCAGGCTACAGCAATCTCTCGTTTTAAATCTTCTAAATTTCTCAGGTGTTCGTCTTTGATCATTATCTCTATTTGATCCCAAGCATTCTCAATTATATTCAAATCTGGAGAACGTGCTGGCCAATCTAGTATAGGTATTTTATTATCATTAAACCATTGCATCGTTTTCTTTGATTTGTGACACGGAGCGTTGTCTTGTTGGTATTACCAAATTTTTTGACGTCCATAAACCTTTGTTTTTGATGGAAGCATAAAATTTTCTATGGTCTCGATGTATTTTTCGCTGTTCACTGTACCTTGCACAAATTGAAGTTCTCCTTTTCCTTTTCCTGACAGGCAACCCCAAACCATAATTGATCCACCACCTTTCTGCACTCTTGGAGCAAGGCAATCAGGATTGTATTTTTCACTGTTGGTACGTCTTATTCGCTTTGGTCTGTTTGAAAAAAGTTGGAAGCTAGATTCATCGCTAAAAAGAACTAAATTCCATTTTTCAACTGTTCATGATAGCTTGTCTTTGCACCATTCATACCTAGCTTTTTGGTTTTTTGCAGTTAGAAGAGGCTTACGAGTTGCGACAGCAGATTTCATGTTCTTCTCAAGCAAACATCTATTAACTGTTACTCGAGACACTTTTACATTAAGTTCTTCATTTATTTGATTTTTGATATTGTTTGTTGTAACTGCACCATTATTATTTGCCTTTTTAATAATAATTCGATCAATCCGGTTACTTGTTATTCTTGGCCTGCCAGCGCCACTTTTCACTTTTACGGATTTCGTGCTTTCATACGTCTTAATGGTGTTTTGAACGCAACACCTACTAACTTTTAATATTTGGGGAAATTTGACTCTGGTTTTTTCCTCCTTTCAACAATCCTATAATCTGCCACTTAATTTTATCAGAAACTGCTTTTCTTCCCATGATGAAAGTTATGCAAGCTTATAAACATTTAAAAAACTAATTTATCAATAATGACGGCTCGGTCGGTAATGTAGATAAATTCTTTACCGATGGAACAATTATCGCTACTGGCATTCGAATTCTACGAATTTGAAAAATTACTTCAAGTTGAATAAACTCTCTGAAACTTCTAACTGAATATTAAAATTAATGAAAAAATCAATTCGATAAATATATTGCTTGTAATCAATTCGATAAATATATTGCTTGTAATCAATTAAATACAAATTGAAGTTATTTTTGTGAAATTTAACTGTATTAGAAAAACTGTTTTTTAACATATTTTTTTAAAATTCTCTGTAAGATTTTGATTCATAATAAATTGAATTAGTTTAAAATTTATCAAATATCTGTTTAATATAATTTTTACCTCCCAAATTAATAAAAAAAAGCAAATTTAAGCGAAAAACAATGTAAATGTACAAAAAATCATTGTTTTTTCAAGTTTAAAAAAATGTATTTTTTCTTTGTGGCTTGAACATTTTTCTATTAATCAGCTTGAAAATTTTTATCGATAAACTTGAACATCGAAGAAACGCGAAAAAAAATATATTATTCACTTAGGTGTTTATAGAAATTTTACAAAACACTATCTAGATCATAAAAGAACTAAATTTAGCTGTTTTTAAAAAAAAGTCATTTTAAGCTTAAAAGAGGATAAAAATTGATTGGAAAGACGAATTAATATAAATTAAACGTTTTTTTTTCAAGTACTGAACTTGTTTTGAACAAAAAAAATTTTAGAGATGAATACTAAAATATTTAAACACGTGCAGGCATGCACAAAGTCAAAATATTAACTTGAAACAGCCGAATTTTAGGGGGTGCCTTATAATTTTGATCACTACTGTACATAAAAAAAACTATCATCATAATAATATTAAAGAACACAAATAAATTATTTAAATTACACTACATTGAATTTTTTTATCCGAGAATTCTAATATTTTGTTGCTTCTCCTTTGGCTTTATAGCAAGCTGCGACTCTTTGGACCATCGACTTTGCAAGGTCTAAACAATAACTGCAACTTAAACTTTGCCAAGCAGCAGCTATTTCTACTTTCAAATCATTGAGATTTCTTAAATCTTTGTTTTGAATTATACGTTCTACTTGATCCCAAGCATTCTCAATAATATTTAAATCCGGCGAGCGAGCTGGCCAATTTAGCAAAGGTATTTTATTATCAGACAGCCACAGCAAACTTTTCTTTGAAGTATGGCACGGAGCATTATCTTGTTGGAACAGCCAATTTTTACGCCTTCCAAAAAGTTTTTTTTTTGAAGGAATCATAGTGTTATCGAGAATGTTAATGTATTTGTCGCTATTGACTGTGCCTTCTACAAAATAAAGTTCACCTGTTCCTTTTCCTGAAAGACAGCCCCAAATCATCACAGACCCGCCGCCTTTCTGAACTTTTGCGGCAAGACAGTCTTGATTATATTTTTCATCTGCGGTACTTCTTACTCTTCTCGGCTGATTGGAGGACAGTTGAAATGAAGATTCATCACTAAATAAAACAGTGTTCCACTTTTCTTCAGTCCAAGATAATTTGTCACGGCACCACTCATAGCGATCTTTACGATTTTTTTTAGTGAGAAGCGGCTTACGGACTGCCACGCAACTTTTCAAATTTTTATCAAGCATACGCCTGTTGACAGTTTGTCTGGATATTACCACATTCACTTCATCTTTCAATTGATTTTTTAATTCATTAGCTGTAATTTTCCGGTCTCTTTTTACTTTGTTGATGATAATTCTGTCTACTCTGGCACTTGTTACACGAGGTCGACCCGACCGGCTTTTATTTTTAACGTTTGCTGTGTTTTGGTACGCGAAAATTGTATTCCGAACACAATATCTACTTACATTCAGAGTTTTTGAAATCTCTGTTAGATTTTTTATAACTTTAAACAAACCAATAATTTGCCATTTTACTGATTCTGACACTGCTTTTTTCCCCATGTTAATCTTAACCGATAAAATTACAAAATTTAAAACAAATGTATCTATTTAATTTCTAACTTTATCATGTGGATGGCGCTAAACGTTAAATAATTTGAACATAACATTCCAAGAAGTCAGTTCGAGATATGTCAAGCTCAAACAACTAATTTATTAAAAAAAACCACGTTAAAAATCAAATTGTCCGTTCTATTAATTTAATCGTATAAATTAATTTAAAAATTTTACGTTTTTCTTCTCGTTAAACAGTTCAATTATTACCATAAAAAATTGTAACTTCTCATGAAATCCTTTAAGTTTTCTATGTAATTTGTATTAAATAAGTTAAAAATAAAAAAAAGTTGAGTTATTATATAATTTTTGTCCCTTATATTAGAAAAAAATAACAGGTTTAGGCATAAAATTGATTAAAATTTTAAAAAACTAGTTATTTATAACTGATTAAAAATATGCATTTTCTTATGTGGCTTGAACAGTTTTGTATGGATCGACTTGAAATTTTTTCTCGTTAAACTTGAACATTGTAAAAACTTGGAAAAAAATAGTGTATGCATTAGGATCTTGGTAAAAAATTTTAAGACAGCTCCTAAAGTGAAAAAATGGCTGAAATTTGCTGTATTTCAAAAATTAACTTTTTAAACAGAAACGTGAGAGAACATTCATTTGTAAATTAAATATTATTACAATAATGGTTTTTCTTTTAAATTGATATATTTATGAAAAAAAAAAAAAAAGTTTAAGACCTTGACACACCGATTTGAGCCGTTACGGTTAAGCGCAAACTCAAATTTGACAGATGTGTATAGTGAAATTTGGGGGTGTCTTAAACTTTTGAGCAGTACTGTACACCGATGAAGAAAAAAATGCAAACTTAGATTGTATGGTAGATTCAGACTATGCAGGCGATAGCATAGATAGAAGATCGACTACCGGATTTGTAATACGTTTGTTTAACAATGTTGTATTTTGGAAATCGAGGAAACAAAACTGCGTAACGAAATGTTCAACCTTTACGGAGTATACTGCTATGTCCGAAGCAGTGACTGAAATTTTATTTATAAGAAATCTTTTAAGTGAATCATTTGATATTAAATTTATTAAACCGATAAAAATGTTTGAAGATAATTCGGGTGCTTTGTTAATCGCGAAATTTGGAAATTTTACAAAGAACTCTAAACACATAGAGGTTCAATACCATTTTGTTAACGAAAATTATGAAAAGAAAGTTATAGATATTTTGAAGGTAGAGTCACAGAATAATATTGCTGATATCCTGACTAAAAGTCTTGATAAAAATAAATTTATTAAAAATCGCAAAGCCCTGAAATTATTGTAAATTTCTTGAAACTGATTAAATTTAAACTATTATGAAATAATGAAATAAATGTAGAAAGAAAACAAATATTATAAATTTAAGGAGGCGTGTTGAAATATAGCTAAATATTATAATATTAGAATCGTGTCACCATCTATTGTCACCATCTATACCCAACGATGAACACGAATAGAATATGTGTATGTGTGAGCGAGAGCACATCACGTAACTACGTCACGCGACGCGACGTGACCAGTCGAGTACTGTACTAACAGCTGACCGGTGCGGAGCACGATGCTCGCATGCGGATAATTTGTAATCTAATTTTAATTTAAAATTGATTCAAGTGGGAGAGATTGACGAAAGAATAAAATATCGTAATTTAATTGGAGAACTATTATATATTGGCATAGGCACTAGACCTGATATTACTTATAGTGTTAATTATTTAAGTGGATTTCAAAGTTGTTATGATCAAACACATTACAAATATGCTTTAAGAATTTTAAAATACCTGTATAAAACTAAGGATTTAAAATTAACATATAATGATAAGAATGTAGATAGAGTAAAGTTAGATTGTATGGTTGATTCAGATTTTGCGGGTGATAATATAGATATAAAATCAACAACAGGTTTTGTTGTTAGATTTTTTGGAAATTTGATTTATCGCAAATTGCAAAAACAGAATACGGTGACAAAATGTTCAACTTTTGCTGAGTATACTGCATTATCTGAAGCGGTGACTAGGTGCAGTATCGATGGCAAAATTTGGAAATTTTACCAAAAACTCGAAGCACATCGAAGTGCAATACCACTATGTAAACGAGAATTATGAGAAAGGTATAATTGACATTGTAAAAATTGATTCAGAGCAAAATTTGGCTGACTTATTGACTAAAAGTTTTAGAGAAAACAAAATTTGTTAAGTTAAGAAAAGCGTTAAAATTAATTTAAATTGTTTAAAATTGTATTTGAAATGAATTTGAGAAATTGGTAAGATTTAAGATATTATAAAATTTATTTTGTGAATTGATTGAATTTAAATATTGTGTTGACAACTCAAGGAGGCGTGTTGAAATGTGTGAGTTACCGAACACAACAAGAGTGTGTGTGTGTGAGCCGAGCGAGCTCAAGCCTGCGAGATGCGCAAGGTGCGTGCGCGTACTTACTACTCTGTTGCTGTTGCTTGTCGGGAACGCATGTCGTAAACATGCAGTGTATTATATTAGTTTACCTTATTAAATAATTACATATAAAATAAACCAACACTTATTATTCATGATCCACTAAACCCTCTATTCCAACAAGAATATACTCTTTTTTTAGAAAAAGTTAACGACTAGTTAATTTACAGTCGTCGATAACATTAAAAAATTGTAGTGCTCTACGCGCCATCCCATGCAAAACGACCAAACTTTGAGCGTTCATAACTCAAAAAACAAGTCCCGCTTGCCATATTTTTTTTATGGCATTCGAAAAGCATGTAAAAGTGTGCTTCTATGGGTAATTACAAAATTGGTTAACATTGCTCCAAAATCACTGATACCGAGCCTGAAACGTCCTTAAGTTACACAAACTTTTTTTTTACAAATTTAATGATATTAATGAATTATTTAATCAGCTCAATTTTCTTTATTTACTGAATTCATCATGTTTAATAAATTGTTTACAACATTGTTTAGTAGTAGTTTTATTAACATGCTATAAAATGTATTGATAGTATGATAAAACATATTCTGCAAGGCAAAATAAATTTACAATCTATTTCATACATTTGATACATTATTAACAGACTTTAGTACATACATTTATGACATATCGAAAACTTCCAGAATTGTCATTTACCCAACACTGTAGTCTCAAGTATGCGCCTGCTTGCCGTATACTTTTAAGTATATATATTTCGCATGAGTGTACATCCTTAATTTTGCTTGTATGAAAGCAGATCATATTCTGTATTTAATCTATTTAAAAAAATTTCATGGATCATAAGGTCCTTAAAATATAATAAATAAAACACTGGATAAAATCGATTATATTTACAACTTTTTAAAGACGGATGTCTTTAAGCTAGAGATACTGGGTTGACGGAAAAATTTTTTTGAAGGTTATATTTTTGAGGAAAAATATGTCCACCCTAATAAACGCTTATTTTAATGCATATACATTCACATAAGTAATTGCTGTTTTTATCCTATTTTTCGGTGTCTTTGGACGACTGCAGCTTTCTGTAGACGCTTTTTTCTACGTTTTAAAAAATTGTTAAATATTTTACACGGAAAAACAAAAATTTTGCGACTCACCAGAACTCTGAACGATTTTATGACACCAAGATATGATAGTTTAAAGTTTTTTATTTTGTCAAAATAAGCTGATTTGGTACCCCTGGAAATCGTTTCCCTTTGAATGAAATAAACTTAATTTTTAGAAAAAGTTAGCTTTTATATAGTAGAAAAAGACCCTAAAGTTTGGTATTTTTTAAGGCTTTTTCATAGCAGACTACTTATATTTCTCTCGATGTACCCAAGACGATATTATGTAGTTTTATTTAATTTTCTATGAACTTTTGAACTATTTGTACAAGTTATTCCCAAAATCTATTAATTATTCTATAATTCTGACCATCATTGAGAAATTCATGTTGTTTTTACTTTAAAGCTGATAAAAAAATTCTACTACCATATGTATTTACGAGCAAGACAAGGATTCATCCCTTTGCTCGGTAATAAAATCTATCAATCGATCAATGCATCCCCTACATTAGTTTGAGCTGTACGTAACACGGATGTGGCTCAGTTAAAGGGCGCTTACCTACTCTCTAAAATGGCCCTGTAAAAAGGCCTCGCCTTGTGGGAGCGGTCCTCCCTCCTCTCTAACATACACATACCTACAATCCCACATATATTTTGATTTTCAATAATAATAATAGTAGTAATAATAATAATGATAAATAAATAAATAAATGATAACAACAACAATAATAATAATAATAATAATAATATATAATTTATACAGTTTTTTTTTTTTTTTTTTTCAATTTTTACAGTTTCAGTAGCAAACGCGATCCCTTTTATTGGATTTGGATTTTTGGACAATTCTATTATGATTATTGCGGTATGTACTTTATTAACTTTGAAATTTGGAACTATAGGCCCTTTAAATTTCTTGTGCATGAAAATTTCTTGGCTTCAAATTTAATTTGATTAAAAAAAATATGAGGCAAACACCTTGCTAAAAAAAGAATTTTGGCGTATTTTAACAAAAATCAGCTGCTCTAGTTTTTTCAGATTTCAAAAAAAGGGTATAAGGCACTGACCGATTTATATAAAAAAATTTTACATAAAACTTCCCCTAGCAGACGCAATTTAGTCTAAAATAACTACATTATGTGTGAACAAATTTTGCTCTAGCAAACAAATTCTTTAGCCATCTTAGGTTTTGAGCTATTAATAAAAGTTGAAAAATCACTATTTGACTCTGCGCATGCACTGTGAGGGGAGGGGGGAGGAGGAATTTACGGTTTGTGCCAAAAATTTTCTTTAAGACCTTTTTATTTATTTATTTATTTATTTATTTAGAACATACGGGCTATCGACCCAATTACATAGTGTACATAAAAATTATTATTAGGTAACGCACATGAAGTTAATCATCAGAATCAAAATTAATTATTCAAACTTAAATATTTTATTCATTACATCTCTCCTGAAAGTTTCAAATGGCATATGTAACAAATCATAAACATTATATAAAGGGGATATTAATGAACTAGTGCAGGAAATAAATGATTTACTCGACAATTAGATCTAGACAAGTTAGATCTAGAGAATTTAACTGCTAACGTACTAAATTGTCTTAAC